>CM076139.1:25027806-29827806 GCA_038025085.1 Tetragonia tetragonoides
CAATCCCGATTGCTCGACTAGTCCTAGGGATCCATTAGGAGTTTTACTCTCATTTAATTCAATTCACATAATTTGCATTGGTTGACATAAGTGGTACTACGAGACCACGACTTACTAATTCATTTCATGCTCTTGACAACGAATAGTAAATAACGACGATAATGATAATTCAATACGATGAGAATTAAACATGCTTTAATTCAATACCGACGATAATTCAATAATGAAGACAAGTAATGTCTAGCACAATTTCGGCAGCACTTCGGCAGGGTAATACAATATCCAAAAATTCACAAATCACCACAGACATTCAACGATAATAAATAGGTGCTCACTAGCACTCAACAATACCCATACCAATAAGCATATAATTAATAGCATAATAATATTAATAATTCACTATTCAACAATTGTCCAATAATCATCATATGGACTAATTAATTCCCAAAACATGCTAACCTCAACATGCTAATTATAACTCATATTTACAGCAGTGAATCATGCTTAATAACTTCATAATAACGACAATATAATTTAATCATGCTTTGCATATTAAATTCACAACAAATTCCCAATTAGCACATAACACATCAAAATAGTTTTGACGGGGCTTTGGAAGAAGGTAGGCATGAGAGCTTACCACTACAACGCTACCAAAAGCAAGTATGCTCCAACCAGTCGACAATAATCACGCTTGCTCGTTAGGTCCTAATTAAAAATAATTACTGAATCAATATTAATTAAATATGAAAATACAAACAGTAACGAATACTCAATCTAATATTTTTATTAAATTTCTTGATTTATTTCAACTAATCTAGGCTTTTGAAAATACGAATTCCGATTCCGAATGAGTGCAGAAAAATAAAAACATTAAATCAAAAATACTGAAAATCGAATTAATAATTACGAAAAATATAAAAACGAAACCCTAACTTCAAAACTAGGTCTAGGCTACGGGTACCCATGCATGGGACCCATAACCCGACCCTTCATCACCACCACCACCCACAGGCCACCATGGCCGGTCGTGGTGGTCGCCGGAGCTCCGGCGAGGAGGAGAGAGAAAGAAAACGCGAAAGAGAGAGAGACGAGAGAGAACGAGAGGGAGAGAAGGAGAGAGCAAGGGGGAGGGGAAGGCGACGTCGGCCACCTGCCGACGACCCCTCAAGCAGCGGCGTGAGGGTGTGGCGGTGGCGCGTGGTCGCGCGCCAGCGAACCCAGGGGAGATAGAGAGGGAGAAAGAGCGAGCGAAAGGGAGAGAGAGGGTACCCATGCATGGGACCCATAACCCGACCCATCACCACCATCACCACCCACCGACCACCTTGGCCGGCGGTGGTGGCTCGCCGGTGACCGGCGATGTGGAGAGAGAGAGAGAGAGAGAGAGAGAGAGAGTTTGCGAGCGTGAGAGAGAGAGAAAGAGATAGCGAGCGAGAGAGAGGAAGAGAGAGCAGGGGGCCCAGCCGACGCCATGGGCCATCATCGGCGAACACCCAGCCACGGCCTGGTGGCATCGTGGTGGCTCGCAGTGACGGCAAGGGAGGGGCGACGCCGGCGGTGGTTTCCGGTGAGCAACTGAGAGGAGAGAGAGGGAGCCAGGTGAGAGGCAGAAGAGAGAGATTGCTTGAGGCTTTTGGCTCAGTTTTCAAAACTGATCAACTAACTCACATTTTCCTTATATAGGCCCTTAGTCAACCCAAGTCAAGGACTACTAGGTTTAGGAATTAATTTCATAATTTTTCTGATTTAAAAAGCTAATTAAAACTAATTAGAACTAATTAAAACTAATTTAAAAGTAACTAAAACTAATTAAAACAATATGAATAATTTTTATTCATATATAAAACATATTAATTAAACTCCTCAAAATTAATAAATACCATTTATGAAAGTCCCATAATAATAATTAATATTATTATGGCTTTAATTGAATAAATCGAATCCTTAAATGAATATACGATTTAATCTCCGAAACTATTTATAAACCATTTATAATACGATTTAATTTCTGAACTATTTACAAATCATTTATAAATCGATATAATAATTATAGAAAATATTGGGGTATCACATTCTACCCTCCTTAAAAGAAGTTTCGTCCCGAAACTTGAGACATGAAGTAATCACTTCCCAAAACAAAACGAGTTTACCTATTCGAAGGTATAAAACAATTTCTAGGACACTAACATATGCAAGATGAGCAAGTACCATCGTGATTCTAAGTTGACTAGCATGCACCATGCAATGCTTGAACATGCAATTCGTGCAGAGCGATAAACAAAACGAAATTTCGAGGCGTGACATTCTACCCTCCTTAAAAGGAGTTTTGTCCCGAAACTCAAGTGGGACTAGTAGCTTCTAGGAAGAGGTCTGGATACTTCTCGCGCATCATGGATTCAGCTTCCCATGTTGCTTCCTCTTGACCTTGTGGAGACCAAACGACTTTGACGATCGGAATAGTCTTTGTTCGAGTTGAGCGCTCTTTGCAATCCACTATCTTGATAGGACGCTCTTCATAAGTCAAACTTTCATCGAGATCGATCATTTCAGGTTAAAAGACATGAGTTGGATCATGTACGTATCGCTACAACTGAGAGACATGAAACACACTGTGGACTTTTGCAAGTTGCACAGGTAAAGCTAATCGATAAGCAACCTCACCAATCCTTTCCAGAATCTCGTAAGGTCCAATATAACAAGGACTTAACTTCCCCTTACGACCAAAACGCATGACACCTTTGGTAGGAGATACTCTCAAAAGTACCTTGTTTCCTACCTCAAACTCTTCAGTTCTCTGACCTCTATCTGCGTACGATTTCTGGCGATCTTGAGCACTACGCATCTTTGCTTGAGTCACTTTGACCACTTCGACGGTCTGGTGGATCATTTCTGGACCCAAAACTGCAGTTTCACTAATGTCGTTCCAACAAACTGGTGCTCGATCAATGCTTGAGTGATAGCTATTGTTGTAAGAAAACTCGATCAACAGAATGTGTGTATCCCACGAGCCTTGATACACAAGAGCACACGCTCGAAGCATATCCTCCAAGGTCAGAATCTTCCTTTCCGTCTAACCGTCAGTCGCAGGATGAAAAGCAGTACTGAACTTCAATTTGCTTCCAAAAGCTTCTTGCAATTTCTGCCAAAAATGTGATAGAAATCTCGAGTCTCTATCTGAAACGATATCCTCTGGAACACCATGAAGTCTCATGACTTCCTTGACGTAAGCATCCGCTAGCTTCTCCATCTCCCAAGTGTCGTTCATTGGGATGAATCTCGCAACTTTCGTCAAACGATCACAACTACCCAAATGGCGTTGTTCTTCTTCCGTGTCAAGGGTAAACCCATGACAAAGTCCATTGAAATTGAATTCCATTTCCACGTAGGAACCTCAAGCGATTGTATCATTACACCAGGTCTCTTGTGTTCGATCTTGACCTTTTGGCACGTCAGACACTTAGCCACGAATTCAGCAACATCTTGTTTCATACCTTTCCACCAGAACATTTGGTGAAGGTCTTTGTAAAGCTTGTCTCCACCAGGATGTACAGAATAAGGTGTATTGTGAGCTTCACCTAGAATCTGACTCTTGATCTCCTGGTCATTCGGCACACAGACACGATCACGAAATCTCAAGACACCCTCTTGACCAATTGAAAAGTCCTCAGATCTACCCTCGTCTTTGTGGCGTAGAATCCGTTGAAGATCCACATCTGCACTCTGTTTACCCTTGATCTCGTCGAGCAAGGTTGGTCGAACTAACATATGTGCTAAGGTACATTGAACGTCACCTTTCAGCACCATCTCCACATCTAGACTCTGCAAGTCACGAATGATCTCCCTTGGAAGTACTAAAGTAGTGTTCAACGTATGACCAGTCTTTCTACTCAAAGGGTCAGCTACCACGTTAGCTTTCCCTTCATGATACTGAATGTCGATGTCGTACTCCGTCAATAACTCTAGCCATCTTCTTTGTCGCATATTCAATTCCTTTTGTGTGAATATGTACTTGACACTCTTGTGGTCCGTAAACATCTTGACAGCAGAACCATAAAGATAATGTCTCCAAATTTTCAAGGAAAATACGACAGCAGCGAGCTCTAAGTCGTGAGTAGGGTAATTATCCTCGTGCTTCTTCAATCGTCTTGAGGCATAAGCCACTACCTTACCATGTTGCATCAAAACACAGCCTAAGCCATGCTTAGACGAGTCACTATAGACTTCGTACCCTTCAGTTCCCGATGGCAAAGTCAAAATCGGCGCGCTTGTAAGACGTTTCTTCAACTCTTGAAAAGCAGTTTCACACTTTTCCGACCACACGAACTTCGTCGTCTTTTTCATCAAGTTTGTCATAGGCTGCGCTATCTTGGAAAATCCTTCCACAAACCTACGATAGTAACCAGCTAACCCAAGAAAACTTCTGACCTCGGTCACGCTCTTTGGTGCGGACCAGTCTATAACAGCTCTAATCTTTTCCGGGTCAACAGCAACTCCACTCTTATACACCACATGTCCTAAGAAGGAAACAGTTTTTAACCAAAACTCGCACTTCGACAGCTTGCCGTACAGCTGATTTCGTCTCAAAATCTCCAAAACGGTTCGCAAGTGTTGCTCATGCTCATCAGCGTTCTTCGAATAGACCAAAATATCGTCAATAAAGACAACTACGAACTGATCAATATAAGGTTGGAACGTACGGTTCATCAAATTCATAAACTTCGCAGGTGCATTTGTCAATTCAAAAGGCATCACCGTGAACCCGTAGTGTCCATACCTCGTCCTAAATGCGGTCTTTGCAATGTCAGGCTCGGAAATCCTGAGTTGATGGTATCCTGAACGTAGATCGATCTTGGAGAAAACAATCGCTCCACGAAGTTGGTCAAATAGGTCGTCAACCCTCGGAAGTGGATAACGATTCTTGATCGTGATCTTGTTCAACTCTCGGTAGTCTATGCAAAGTCTCATACTACCGTCCTTCTTACGTACGAACAGAACAGGAGCACCCCAAGGCGATACACTTGGGCGTATGTATCCCTTCTCCAGTAGTTCTTCGAGTTGCGTTTTCAGTTCTTTCATCTCTGTAGGAGCCATACGATACGGAGCTTTCGAGATCGGAGCAGAACTTGGACCTAAGTCAATCGTAAAGTCGATAATGCATTGCGGAGGCATTCCTGGAATCTCGTCTGGAAAGACGTCAGCGTACTCGGAAACAACTGGAATTGGTTTTGAAACTTCGGCTTCTCTACTTGTATCCACTACATGATATACGTAAATCTCTTCACCTTTAGTCATACACTCCTTTGCTTTCATGGTTGCCACTACCTTCAACTTTGGCTTAACCAAGACTCATTTGTAAGTAATCCTCCTACCCTTCGGTGCAGGAGTAGGCGCGATGTTGTTGTCGCTCTCGGCACTAGTATCTTCCAATTCCGGCATGTCATCATGCTCTTCCGGCGCTGTATGCTCAGAGGGATCTTCCTCTTGATCAACATATGCAGCAGGTGCGGCAACTGGGGCAAGTACAGGTGCGGCAACTGGGGCAAGTACAGGCGCAGCTATAGGCGCGGGAATTGGCGCGGGGCGTGCGGCCTCGTCGCGTGCGACGATCACGCGTGCGGCGCGATCTTGCACGGGTTTACGACATACGTTCGCGTCGTTTCCTGTCGATTCGCTACTCGATGAAGCTACGTATTCCGCAGATGGTGCACGATGGGCTAGGGCGCGTGCCCTTTGGTGTGCGGTCGTCATTCGAGCAGTCTTTCTTGTCCTTACCATCTACAGGTAGACAATCAAACAACAAGAACTTTATAAATCACAAGCAAAGTGATTTCAAATAATTCCTATCTTCTAGGACTCCTACGCTCAACGGCTTTAATTATATTTTATTTTTCCCAAAATGAAACTAATCTTTACTATTTCATTAATTAATCTTAAGCAACCTTTTTAAACCTAGGGCTCTGATACCATTTCTAACACCCCAGAATTCGCAACGATTTCCTGGGAACTATCGACGTCGTTGTGCACGACTCGACACCGCTGAACCGTCCTGAACCCGAGGGGATGTCACTGCAACATTTATCACTAAGGAGTAAATGCTAACCATGAAGAAAGACTAGACATCAAAATGAGCTTACTAAGGAACTAAACAAACTAAACAGTTAATTTCAGAGTTGTCAATATAGTGAGCTAAAACCCATTAAACCAAATTTATTACAACTTGCCTTCAAAGGGCTAAATCCAATAAAAATCTCAGCGATCTAAACTGAACAGAAACAGTTCTAAAAACCGACGCCAACTCTACCTTCCAAGCTGTACGTCCTCAATCAACTAAACCTGCACTTTGGTTTCCGTGACGGAAACAAAATACAGAAGAAAAGAAAAGAAACAAAAGAGAAACAAAAATCAGATAAACTGAATAAACGTCATCCTTACCCAGTAAAAACATTTCCCAAACCTTACCTAAGGTTTTAGAAGAGTCACTGAAATTCATTTGCATACGCACATAAGCATATAATCAAGCATACGCACAACGACATTCTTTCATATGCAATTCTTGTATACTGATCACACGAAACACGACATAGACAATCCGTCTTGATTAGAGAGCGAATAGAACAATGATTACCCATACTGTTCATTGAAGATACAATCACGCCATGGACTTAATGACTCTAGTGTGCACACTACCAGTAGTACAATTACACGAGCCTAGAGGACTTAATAAATGGGGAATGATCCGTTCCAGACACACTGTGAGGTGTCCATAAGTACCTTGGGAATCACTCATCCCTTGAACTACACCATTAGGTGCAATCCCGATTGCTCGACTACTCCTAGGGATCCATTAGGAGTCTTACTCTCATTTAATTCAATTCACATAATTTGCATTGGTTGACATAAGTGGTACTACGAGACCACGACTTACTAATTCATTTCATGCTCTTGACAATGAATAGTAAATAACGACGATAATGATAATTCAATACGATGAGAATTAAACGACGATAATTCAATAATGAAGACAAGTAATGTCTAGCACAATTTCGGCAGCATTTCGGCAGGGTAATACGATATCCAAAAATTCACAAATCACCAAAGACATTCAACGATAATAAACAGGTGCTCACTAGCACTCAATAATACCCATACCAATTAGCATATAATTAATAGCATAATAATTTTAATAATTCCTAAAACATGCTAACCTCAACATGCTAATTATAACTCATATTTACAGCAGTGAATCATGCTTAATAACTTCATAATAACGATGATATAATTTAATCATGCTTTGCATATTAAATTCACAACAAATTCCCAATGAGCCCATAACACATCAAAATAGTTTTGATGGGGCTTTGGAAGAAGATAGGCATGAGCGCTTACCACTACAACGCTACCAACAACAAGTATGCTCCAACCAATCGACAATAATCACGCTTGCTCATTAAGTCCTAATTAAAAACAATTACCGTATCAGTATTAATTAAATAAGAAAATACAAACAGTAACGAAATCTCAATCTGATATTTGTATTAAATTTCTTGATTTATTTCAACCAATCTAGGCTTTTGAAAATCCAAATTCCGATTCCGAATGAGTGCAGAAAAATAAAAATATTAAATCGAAAATATTGAAAATCGAATTAATAATTACGAAAAATATAAAAACGAAACTCTAACTTTAAAACTAGGTCTAGGTCACGGGTACCCATGCATGGGACCCATAACCCGATCCATCACCACCATCACCACCCACCGACCACCTTGGCCGGCGGTGGTGGCTCGCCGGTGACCGGCGAGGAGGAGAGAGAGAGAGAGAGAGAGAGAGAGTTTGCGAGCGTGAGAGAGAGAGAGAGAGTTTGCGAGCGTGAGAGAGAGAGAGAAAGAGATAGCGAGCGAGAGAGAGAAAGAGAGAGTAGGGGGCCTAGCCGACCCCATGGGCCATCATCGGCGACCACCCAGGCACGGCCTGGTGGCGCCATGGTGACGCGCAGTGGCGCGGGGCCGATACAGGGGAGGGGAGAGAAAAACGCGAAGAGAAAGAGAGAAGGAAAAAGAAAGAGAAAGAGAGAGAGAAAAGGGGAGGTTACCGGCGGCAAGGGAGGGGCGACGCCGACGGTGGTTCTTATTCATATATAAAACATATTATTTAAACTCCTCAAAATTAATAAATACCATTTATGAAAGTCCCATAATGATAATTAATATTATTATGGCTTTAATTGAATAAATCGAATCCTTAAATGAATAAACGATTTAATCTCCGAAACTAATTATAAACCATTTACAATACGATTTAATTTCCGAACTATTTACAAATCATTTATAAATCGATATAATAATTATAGAAAATATTGGGATATCACAGTGACGCTCGCCCAACTTATGCATCTTGCCTCTGCCTCAAACCACTTCTTCGTGTACGGCCAACGTCGTCGCCCGTTGTCCGACACTCTTTCACGATCCCAAGCTTCATAGGAACATGGCCCTCGAACACTATCCGTCTTTGAGGGCCCCATCATTGACTGCTCCTTGCGTTCACTGGACATAACCTACGTTCGCCTCAGCATGGCCTGGGAGCTTGTCAAGCTCCACCCTTGCCCTAGGACTCAAGTCCTAGACGCGCGTCTCAAGCTTCCGGGCCACTATCCTCGTCCTAAGCTTCACGCTCCTTCCGGGTAGTGTCCCATCCCATTCTGCAGCCGAGAGTCATGCTCGCTCTGGTTGAGCTCATAGGCGGCCGACCTATGAGTGCGCCCTCGTGTTCACGGCTCAATGTCCCCGACTTCGCCCCAAGGCCTCATCGAGTAGTGCTCCGTTCCCCCGTGTAACTAACCTTGGCTAGGACACCATTCGCGCCATGGAATGCTCGGAAGCATCCCCTTTGTTCCCACACAAGTGCACACGGGGTTGTCACGATCCCGTGCTACGATGTCCCAATGCCCCGGGACTGTGTTGCAAAAGCTTCACGACTCCCCGTTGACCAGGCTTCCCGTAGCCTGTCCCGAGTGCCTTGCACCCTTGGTCCGTTCGCGGATAGCGTCCCGCACTCGTCCCAAAATGGCAAGCCTCTACCTGACGCATGATGCACACTATCGAGCTCGCCAGCTGCTCGATAATGCCCTCGGGATCCCATATCCCGAGGGGACTCGATGCCGTCCTCTAGACGTGCCATCAAGCCTGCCCCCTTGCGGGGAAGCTCACTTAGGTAACACGGCGCCTGCCAAGCGCCCATGCACCCAGGGGAGGTGGAGAGCTCAAACACCTACTACCCCCTAAAGAGTCTTATAAGTTTCATCCATTCTGACCGGAGTGAACATCAACCATGCATAACTTTCATACTCTACCTCCTTTGGGCAAACAGCCTTGAAAACCATGAACCGACTATCCCGTCGGCCTTCCCGTCTTCCAAGGATGCCTCACGCCCATCCTTGTCCGAGAATTCCCACACTTTGTCCGGGCACACTGAACCCTCGTCACCAGTGACCGTTCACCGCGCCTTGCCGCAGCAACGCCTACTAGGCGCCAACGCTTGTCCGCGACACCAATGACCGATTAACCAAGCGCCCAAACATGAGGATCAAGCTGTCACGTTGCGAGACGTGACAATCTCCCCCACTCAAACTGTCAATGTCCCCGTCGACTCGCATTAAGCACATTGTGGATAACATCCTGCTTGAGTAACCCATCACCTTCCTTCCACTAATCACTCCGCGAAAACACCATTGTATCTTGGTAATGACGGCCTCCTTTGCGCCCAAGTGAACCCACTTCAGTATAGATTCAGCCCGAATCGGAAACAGATGGCTCTAGTCGATCCACTACCATGCTGCTGCCAACAGCAATGACGACTTCCACGCGCCCAACTTGAAGTGGCCACCTTCAACTTGAACTTGGTCCGAACTCCAAACACAATTCATATCCACTTCATAACCCCTTCTCTCTCCAGGGTTATGGGAGTTCTTTTCTCCGAACTCCAGGCTCTCCCAGCGAGCCACACAATGTTCCCTCGTTGGACAAGGCACAAAGTACACAAATTGGCATGAAAGCTCCCACAACATTCCAGCATGCTTCCATAAAGTTGCGCTGGTCCACACCCACTCAAATACAACATGTCTCGTCCTCCAAGAGAAACCAACGATACCCCCGCAAGTATCTCCATCCTCATATTGCCTTCTTGAGATCCACACAACTCCATTCGAACGGTGTATTCCCCTCGCAACACTTCGGGAAATAAGGCGAACATCCCTTGTCGCCAAGTCTTCCACTAACAAATGGTTGATCTCTGTTGAAGGTCTTCAATCAGCCCAGGGTCGTTTCACGACCCAAGTTTCCCGTTTTGCACATGACTACCCCTTCATGAGTGCTCACTACGACCACTTAAGGTCCAAGTTCCGGCTTCGGTTGCAATCTCACAATTTGCTCCACGGAATAGATGTCTGCTGCTAAAGTGTCCTCCTGAACACTCACCGAACACGCCTCAATAGGCACAAGTCTTGGCCCCAACACTTTCCCATCGTGCAGTTACCTCGACAAAGGGGTCTCCCCCCACCCAAACTCTTGAACAACCCAAGTGCTTTGTCACCAGCTTTGCAAGAGGCTCCACGACTCTAGCTTACTAGTCAACTTCGTCAACACAGGTGCAGACACAAATGGCGGTGGGCCTCTTGCCGAATGACGATGGTTTCCATCGCTGATGTCCGCCCCCAAAAACACCTTACTAGGCGACCTTCCCCACAAGCTAGTGCCTTTCTCCCAGGAAGGATTTTCTTCCACTCTGAAGGACTTCACATGGCACTCCTGGCCAAATTGATGATCACATCCACACTCACTTTGTTCGATCACCCTAAAGTGACCCTTGACGTTGTATCCCTCAATGCGTGGTTTACCCAACCACCCGACACACTAGTCGGCACGTACAAACACCCTCAAAGAGTAGGCTTCATCTTTGTATCCTGTCCCTCAGACCATCACATAGTCGCCAATGTCGCTTCAAAAGATTCTCACCGTCTTCCAAAACAACAATGAACCCTTTTACATCGACGCTTCAACTGCAGCTTGCCCAGGACAATCCTTGTCTACCACAGACCCCAATTGAACCTTTGCATAACTTGACACTGCAATCTCCTCCGCGTCTAGACACGAAGGATCGGGAGTCCAAGATGTCCGCGATGTACATACGTCAGTTTGATGGCAACCAGCAAGGTCATCAGTAAACCCATTCATCAAAGCACAACATAACTTCCCACACAACGGGAAGCTTCGTACTCTCCATCGGGAACCATGTTGCTCCTTTTCCAAGGGAACACCAAGTCGTCGTAATCCATTGCGTTGCGGCAGGACAACCCTGCTTTGATACCACATGTCACGTGCTAACTCTCAGGCACCGAAATCGCCCTCTGTTAACCCCGCGCGCCACCTAACTCACAGTCTCGTCGAAGCTAGGCCCGGCTCCCATGAACTCCTTTTTCCTTTTTCTTCGCAGCAGACAACTTGACTTCTAGAGTACTTCCAACTTGTTCCGGCTTTGATTCCCATAGTCACGGAATTGACATCATGTCGTTGCGGAATTACCGTGCGTCTCGACCCTTACGAGTCTCGACTAACCCAACACAACTGAGGTTTCCTTGTTTTCGATCCCACATGAACTTACACAACTCATCCGATATGTCCACGATACCCACGTCTCCGCCGAGACTAGCTTGCTTCACTGTAGCACCATGCTCGACATGCTAGCTGCTACCCGGTGTCGTCTCTCACGCCCGACACTCGCCCCATTAAGCATCTCGTAGACCCACAATCATGGTCGCCCCTTTCTCAAGACACTCGTCGCTTCCCGGCGTCCACACCCTCGTGTGACGCTCGCCCAACTTATGCATCTTGGCTCTGGTTCAAACCCACGATATAGCATCAACACTTCTTGGTGTACGGCCAACGTCGTCGCCTGTTGTCCGACACTCTTTCACGATCCCAAGTTTCATAGGAACATGGCCCTCGACCACTATCCGTCTTCGAGGCCCCCATCATTGAGTGCTCCTTCAGTTCACTGGACATAACCTACGTTCGCCTCAGCATGGTCTGGGAGCTTGTCAAGCTCCACCCTTGCCCTAGGACTTGTCAAGTCCTGGACGCGCGTCTCAAGCGTCCGGGCCACTGTCCACATCCAGAGCTTCACGCTCCTTCCGAGTAGTGTCCCATCCCATTCAGCAGCCCAGAGTCATGCTCGCTCTGGTTGAGCTCATAGGCGGCCGACCTATGAGTGCGCCCTCGTGTTCACGGCTCACTGTCCCCGACTTCACCCCAAGGCCTCAATCTTGGCTAGGACACCCTTCACGCCCTGGGAATGCCCGGAAACATCCCCTTTGTTCCCACACAAGTGCACACGGGGTTGTTACGATCCCGTGCTACGATGTCCCAACGCCCCGGGAGTGTGTTTCCAAAGCTTCACGACTCCACGTTGACCAAGCTTCCCGTAGCCTGTCCCGAGTGCCTCGCCCCCTTGGTCCATTCACGAATAGCGTCCCGCAACCGTCCCAAAATGGCAAGCCTCTACCTGACGCATGATGCACACTATCGAGCTCGCCAGCTGCTCGGTAATGCCCTTGGGATCCTATATCCTGAGGGGACTCGATGCCGTCCTCTAGACGTGCCATCGAGCCTGCCCCCTTGTGAGGAAGCTTACTTAGGTAACACGGCGCCTGCCAAGGGCCCATGCACCCAGGGGAGGGGGAGAGCTCAAACACCTACTACCCCCTAAAGAGTCTTATAAGGTTCATCCATTCTGACCGGAGTGAACATCAACCATGCATAACTTTCATACTCTACCTCCCTTGGAAAAATAGCCTTGAAAACCATGAACCGACTCTCCCGTCGTCCAAGGATGCCTCGCGCCCATCCTTGTCCGAGAAGTCGCACACATTGTCTGGGCACACTGAAGCCTCGTCACCAGTGACCGTCCACCGCGCCTTGCCGCAACAACGCCTGCTAGGCGCCAACGCTTCTCCGCGACACCAATGACCGAGTAACCAAGCGCCCAAAACGTGAGGACCGAGCTCTCATGTTGCGAGACGTGACAGTAGGCCTGCTTTGAGCACTCTAATTTCTTCAAAGTAACAGCGCCGGTGGCACGACCTAGCCAGTTAAGGCCAGGAGTGCATCGCAGGGAGAAGGAGCAGGACGACCGGTGCACACTTCTAGGCGGACCGGTCGACCCACCCCAAGGTCCAACTACGAGCTTTTTAACTGCAACAACTTAAATATACGCTACTGGAGCTGGAATTACCGCGGCTGCTGGCACCAGACTTGCCCTGCAATGGATCCTCGTTAAGGGATTTAGATTGTACTCATTCTAATTACCAGACTCAAAGAGCCTGGTATTGCTATTTATTGTCACTACCTCTTCATGTCAGGATTGGGTAATTTGCGCGCCTGATGCCTTCCTTGGATGTGGTAGCCGTTTCTCAGGCTCCCTCTCCAGAATCGAACCCTAATTCTCCGTCACCCGTTGCCACCATGGTAGGCCACTATCCTACCATCGAAAGTTGATAGGGCAGAAATTTGAATGATGCGTTGCCGGCGCAAAGGTCGTGCGATCCGTCGAGTTATCATGAAACATCAGAGCAACAGGCAAAGCCCGCGTCAACCTTTTATCTAATAAATGCATCCCTTCCAGAAAAACTGGGTTTGTTGCACGTATTAGCTCTAGAATTACTACGGTTATCCGAGTAGCAGATACCATCAAACAAACTATATGTGATTTAATGAGCATTCGTAGTTTTACGGTCTGAATTAGTTCATACTTACACATGCATGGCTTAATCTTTGAGACAAGCATATGACTACTGGCACCATCAATCGACGCCGGACGCGTATGAGCCTTTCTGAGTGATCGGGAGGTCAACTCGAGCTTGACCGTCGTTCGTGCTGAGCGAAGAACGCTAGATTGGACAACTAAGGTCTTTCGGACCCCTGCCCGCTCAGTGTTTCCCCCTGCCCGCTCAGTGTTTCGCATCCTAGAGAATAGCTAGAGCACACAGCCCATGCCACAGCCGCACCGAAGGCTCGACGTGGTTTGACGACGTGTTTAGCTTGAGTGGTCCACCCGGCATCCTTGGGAGGATGTCGGATGAAGATCTCATCTTTTAAGGGTCACGATTACCATCCGTAGGAATCAAACACAGGAAACCATGCTTCGTCCAAGGCAATTCGCTCTTGGCGCAAACAATGAAAAGGTCTGTGGGTGTGCGGTTGACTGCACGAGCAGGAACCCCGTTAACCCAAACTGACCGAGTGCCTCTCACATGCCTTCACAATTACTGCGCCAAAATCACCCTCGACGTACCCCCGAAACTACATAGTAGCCCCATGGATGTCCGAGGGAGACCCAAACGAGCACAACGCTCGGCGTGAAAATCTCGATGAAGGGACATTCGATACCCACTCGCCGGCTAGACGGCTCATCCCGAAGGAGATCACATCCATACAACGTTTATACCCACCCACCGGCTAGATGGCTCAATCCCAAAGGAGATCACATCCATCCGACGTCGGCTGGATGGCTCATGCCGAAGGTGATTAGATCTTTCCGACGCCATCTGAATAGCTTAATCCCGAAGGAAATCACACTCATCTAACGTTTATACCCGCAAGCCGGCTAGATAGCTCATCCCGAAGGAGATCACATCCATCCGACGTAGGCTGGATGGCTCATCCCGAAGGAGATCACATCTATCCGACATCGTCTGGATAGCTCGATCCCGAAGGAGATCACATCTGTTCAACATTTATACCTACATCGTAACCGTTTGCCATCGTCGACCTCGACAGCGCCCGAGTGGACGCGACATGACACAACTCGGCGCCTAGTGTAGACGCCAAAAAAATGCCTTCAGATTTCTCCGCAAAAGCCCAATGATAAAAGGAGTAATTTATAAAGTTGAATGCTATTTTTTCTTTAATAGGTAAAATAATGTCTCAGGTTTTTCCGCGATCACTCCTTCATTCCAATCCCATTGAAAAGCCATTGATAACTAATCTTTGATTTTTATACATTTGTCCTAAGAAACATAAAAATTTGTACTCTATTCCCTTGTATGTGTTTGAGCATTAAAATCAAAGACAATCATTATTCATATCTCACAAGCAATTTTTAAGCAACCTCTAGCGTCTACCCCAATTCCACAAGCTACAACACATATTTAATTTTACCTAAAAAATAAAAAGGGTAAATGTTATTTACGATGCCGCCTCAACATGAGACTATTGACTAGGTATCACTATAACCAATCATGTTTGAGGCAATTCACATTGAGCCGACTCATATAAGTTTTCGTGAAAATTAAAAGAAGAGAAATCCTCTTGCTTTCTTGCATTGCTAGCTGTACGGTTTCCCCAATTTTAAACTTTTTATTCATCCACTTCATCATATAATTTTTCTTCTTCTTCTTAAATGGTCTCAAAATCTTGTTGCCATTAGAACATTCCCCAGACAATGAATGTTACTCTTTATCAACCTTCTTCTCTCACCCATTTTTTCATCATTCCCCTTTCTCCCATAAACATTTTTTCCTTTAACAGCATTTCTCTATAACACACTTCTCTGTACTAAAACAAACTCCATCTTGTAGAAATGGTGTTCATTTTCTCTCTCCTTACTCTTATTCCCCACAATTTCCTCTCCCCCTTCCTTAATAAGCATCCCCAAATTAAAACCACCACAAATTTTCCCAACTTTATTAGACCACCATTTTCATCATCTTACTAATAATAACATAACATATTATAATGAAATTGTTGTTGTTATTATTATTATTCTTATTAAACACATCTTACGTCACCTCCCGTTTTCTCTCTCCACCACCAGAAGCACCACCTACTTCATCACCACCACCGTCTGAAACGCCGTCGTTTCAGCGAACAAGCTATACGCCATTCAAGTCGAGTATCGCTGTGATCGTTGGGGTCCTCACCACGCTATTTTCCATCACGTTCTTGCTACTCATGTACGCTAAGCATTGCAAAAGGGGCAAGAATAGCCACAAATACGACGTTGTTTGGAGGAGGAGACAGAAACGACAACATTACAATAATAATCACCACAAAAAGAATTTTGGTATTGACCCGGTTGTTATCGACTCGTTGCCGGTTTTCCGGTTTGGTTCGTTGAGGGGTCATAAAGATGGGTTTGAGTGTGCGGTTTGTTTAAATCGGTTCGAACCGGCTGAGGTGCTTAGATTGTTGCCAATGTGTAAGCATGCTTTTCATGTCGAGTGTGTTGATACGTGGCTCGATGCACACTCCACGTGTCCGTTATGTCGGTTTCGGGTTGACCCAGAAGATATTTTACTTGTGGACCGGACTGGCCGGTTTAACCCACCTTCCGAGTTTGGTTCGCCCGAGTTGGAAATTGACGACTCAACCGAGTTGACTCACCGGGTTTCGGGGCGCCACTCGTCAGCAGGAGAGAGAGGCACCATCAGCAACAACAACAACAAGGGCGGACCCAAAACGTCGTCGTCACGAAGGTCATGTGATGGGTTTATTGGGAAAATCACAGCCGTTGATAGAAAAGATGGGATGTTAATCACAACCGTAGATAAAATGAAACTAGACCACAGGGCCCCACCAAAGATGGTGCGATGTACAACCGTTTGATCTATTTTATCTACGGTCACAATGATGATGAATATGGACCGTAGATCTTCATCATCATCAAAGGGTAGTAATAAATTAGTGCAGATACATGGGAATCAGCGTAGAGTGCAGGTGCAGAGGAACAATAATTATTATGATGATAATATTAATGGGAGAATTAGAAGTGTGTCAGAAATAACAGGGTTGAGTAGATTACCTGAAGGAGAAAATGGGAATGGGAATGGGAATGGGAATGGGAATGGGAATGGGAATGGGATAAGTGAGGAGAGAGAAAGACAAAGACATTACTATGTTCATGGGGCTGTTTCGAATAGATGGCTTGGATTTCTAGTAGTAGTACACCAACAACAACAGTTGTACGACCACAAAGAACAGGAACAAGAACAGCGCTAGTTACGTAGTAGAAGATGTAGTGTTTTTTAGAGTGTTTTTTTTATCTTCTTTTTTAGCTTTTAGCGTTAATAGAAAACATTTTTTTAGCCACATATTGATTATGATGAAATTATTATTCACAAGTAGTACCTTAGAAAGTTCGATGTCTGGTAACTTTACTTTTTGAGTGTGTATATAGAGTATAGTAGGGTACGTATGCAATCGATTGCAAATCACATACAGTAGGAAAAACAACAAGATGTCTAGCAGAATTTGAACCGTGACATGAAATACCAACCCCACCCCACGATCAACTTAACTACCCTTTTTAAGTCGCTTTGGGTACCCATCCTGAATGTCGGAAGGTATGTAATTGAAAGAACTGGGACCAAAAAAAAAACTATTTGTTTGGCGGCAAGGGATTTATTGATGATCAGATATTATTCAGAGTTATGCAGGCATGTGATTAAAAAGAGATCTAGAGCTGACCTGCTGAGGTGTCCAGATGATGGGTGCTTTGAAAGTTTATGTATAGTTGCACTTGGCTTGAAACTACAGCATATGGGGATGAGGATGGAATTTCCTTATATATGTTGTAACTTGTGTGTAGAAGTAAGTGCTAATCAAAAGTTGCAAAACCAAAATGCATCTTCAGATTTTACTCTCTTGTAAAACCATATGCACATGATCACTTGGTGAATGTTCCATATGTACCTTTCATAGAAGGTGATGATGTTATCTACCATTATGCTAAGGAGTACTACATTTGTGATAATGTTAGTGTAGGATAAGAGGGTCCCCTTAGCTCCAAATTAAGTTAGATCGATAGAATGGACAATGAGCTATTTGCTAACTACCTAAATTATGTTGTTTCATATCAGGCAATTAGATTTTTATCATGTGCTTCACACTGTCTATGTTTGTGTTATTTTATCTTGTAATTTTTTCTTTTAAAACCCTTTGTCTATGGTATGAACTTTATCTTTCTCTTATCGAGGATACGGATTGACCCTCTCATTATGATAAAAAATAAAAAAAATATTCTCTCATTTATGTTCTTGCATTATTTAACAATAATGCTTGGCTCGATACCATATGAAACAAAACTCTCCCTAGGGTAGGTGAGAGCGTTCTAGGGCTGCGTGTGACAGGGTTCAAGTCCAAGTGAGAGCATCGAAATCGATTGAAGACGGGCGGCAACAACGAACTGATGGCGAATACGTGGTGGGTCTAGGGTTGTGTGTGCGGTGGTTCTTTGACGAAGAGGAGGCTTCTCCTTTTGCGGTTTCTTGTAGGCTAGGGTTTCCGCGATGGCGAAAAATTTGCATAAAGATTGAGCAAAGCTAAAACTAACGGATAAGGAGGATACGGTGGTGGTCGCTAAAGGCAAGCGGGTGGCTGGGGTTGATAGAAAGATTGAGTAAATTCTGGTTGCGCGTGTGATGACGGAGAAGCCATACAACGTTCGTGCCTTCAAGTCTACTATGGAGAAGATTATGAAGTTATGTAAAGCGTTAGTAATCAAAGATCTTGTTCCCAAAACTTTCATCTTTCAATTTGTTGATAGTAGGGATAGAGATTATGTGCTTGACCATAAGCTTTGGAGCTTTGATAATCATCTGGTTGCGTTCCGTGAGATCAAGGCGGGGGATAGACCTGATGATATAGATTTTCGAACTTTGAGGTTTTGGGTTAAAGTACTGAATGTTCCCTTTGGTTTTCGTGATGTTGAGACTGCTGAACTTATTGGGAATACTATTGGCAAGTACCTTGAATTGGACCCTACTGACCATGGTTGGGATAGGGCGACGTATGTACGTGCTGAGACCCCGATTGACAAGCCTTTAAGGCGGGGTATGAAGATGGAATTTGATGATATTGGCGAAGTTTGGCTTCAATTTAAGTATCGATTTTTGCCAAATAATTGCTATGCGTGTGGCCTTATTGGCCATCTCGATAAGGAGTGCACAGTTTATGGGGATGATGAGATTAAAGTCGTAGGTCTACAATATGGCCCATAGCTTCGGGCAACACCAAACAGACGCCCCAGGAGACTGACTGAAGAGGAACGAGAGAGAGAAAGCAGAATTTTTGAAGAAATTGAAAAAGGGTCGACGCCACCGTGTAGGAGGACATTGGTCATGAATGAGGGTGGGAGCTCGAGCACAGACAAGGCGGAGAAATTTGTCATGTTAGATACTGAAAGTGGAAGAACTAGAGTGGAAAATCATTTAGGGAAACACGTGGGTGAGGGTGGGGAAATAATTCAACCACTTACACAGGAGGTGGAGGGAGTAGGGGAGAGCAAGGCGATGAGTGAGAAAGTACTTGAGGGAGGAGAAAAGAAAGCTGAGGGGAGGGGTTTGAATGGCGGTGCTTTGGTAAATCTAGGTGTTAGTGAGGTGAGGGAGCAACTGGGCGCTCACAAAGTCGGGGTTGGGGGTGAGGGAGTACGTCTGAATGGAGATAAGCATGAGGGAGGGGAGAAAATTCCAAATATAACTGAGCTTTCCCTATCCGAGAGGGGAGGTGATGTGAGGGAGCTGGGGTTTCAGGTGGGGAGGGGAGGTGCTAGTGGGGGGAGGGGGAGAAAATGGAAAAAACAGGCTCGTGAAGGTAGAAGGTAGAAGAGAAGGCAGTGGGGGTGTTAGTGCTAGTAGTTGGAGCAGAATGGAGGATATTGGAGTCAAACAAGTAAGAGGGGGCGAGCTCGAAGATATGTTTATTGATGATGACAGTGGTGTGGGCACAAAGAAGTTGTTACTTGAGACTAACTTTCTATTGGCGAGTGAGGCGGAGTCACTACAAGAGGTGCAGCATTTTGTGACCGAAAATTTGGTCTCAAAATGCAAAATTTCGGTAGCTAAACACATTTAGAAACCGATTAGAGACGGTTGTCATTCGGTCACTAAAAGATTGGTGGCTAGTTACACATTCAATTCGGTAGCTAAAATTAGTGACTGAAGTTTCAGTAGCTAAAATTAGTGACTGAAGTTTCAGTGGCTAAATTAGCAACCAATTTTTCCGGTGGCTATTCGGTAGCTACGAATGAAATTTGAAATTAGATTTGAATAAATATTTCAGTAGCTAAATAGGCAATGTGGTTGCTAAATTGTAATTATTATCATTGGCTCTATTGCTTCTTGTACTCGTAATCTAAACTACAGCAACTCCGAAAAAATAAGAATACTTTGCATGTTACAACAATTGAAATGTAATCTGAATCAGCAGTATTCCAATGCCATTAGTTAAAATAAAGAATCAGAACAAATATTCTCAATTCATACACAACAGGGCATACTCTTTCAACAATTTTTTACACTTTTACGGTGGCTTTTGTCTCAGTAGTGTACTCTATCCACCCTATGCTATCTACATTACATTGAGCCTTCTCGAGCTTATTGATTTTTCCCGACCACCGCACTTCCTTGGTCTTCCCTGTCATTCAGCCTACAGATACGGTGTTGTTGTTGTTATAACTCAATGGAGCAGCAATTTGCAATAATTCTCACTAGATCAGCGCTCTTCCATCGTTACCCATCTGGATGCAGGCTAGAAAGGTGTTAGGGAAGTTCTGAAAGTGTCAATCAACTTTGTATACGCCAAAAAAGCGCCTTCTGATTTCTCCGCAAAAGCCCGATGATGAAAGAAGTAATTTATAAGCTTGAACGCTATTTTTGCTTTAATAGTTAAGATAAGGTCTCATGTTTTTTCCTCTAAACACTCCTTTATTCTAGTCACATCCAAAAGCCCCTTTTAAGAGCTTTCCATTGCTTCCTTCTGTGTCAAAATACGATTCCGCACCTAAGAGTTATGGCCAAACGAAGTTAAGGGTGGTCAAAACAGATGTAGCTGAATACTGTGGACCATGTTTCGAGCCCAATTTGGGAGTTTATTTGATTGAATTATTTGTGAGCATTATATTTTTGGACTCCTTATTCAAATATCTTTCCAATGACATATCATGAGCCCACACCATATTCCCAACCAAGGAGTTACGAGCCCAACATTGATGCGTACTCCAAAACTAACCTCTCCTTGTTTTTTCAGGTATATATCAAGATCCACAAAACATTTGAGCCTAAAATTAAATCCATATGAAACTAGACCCAATAAGTTTTCCAACACATCTTGAATCATCTAATTTGGAGCCCAAACAAGTGAGATATGGCCCGTCAAACATCCAGCTGGCAAGGTGACAGCCGTCAGCGGCCCTGGGTTAAAAACCAGGGCCGCTAGCGGCGCTGACGTGGCTTCTGTCCCGACTAACTTTTCAAGCCCAATTCGATGTTCGGCTCCTTTTCAGTCGTCCAACCCTACTCCTCCACGCCTATAAATACAACCCTCCTCCCTCAGTTCAAAACACACAGTCTACAGTTGACAACCTCTATTCTCAGTAGTATTGACTCTGAGCTTCCCCCTCTCTCTTCCAAACTTGAGATCTTCTCTTTTACTATTCTTTTCAAATGTATCCTACAGTTCAGGTACTAACTCCTGAGGGCTCAAATTAAATTCCCTGCCTAATTGTTTATTTTCTAGTAGTCATAATGTAGATATCATTCTTTTATTGCTTCATAAATATTGTCTTGCAATTCCAAGGATGTCTAGTCGTTGTGATGCTCAACTTGCCAATCAAATGCATGTCTAAACAAGGGTCAAAAATAAATGTTGTGATGCTTGTGATGAACCAATTAATAGTCTAAGTCTAGGTTGTTAATCCGGTTTGTGTGGGAATCATGTCTTTAAATTATTAAGCAAACTTGAGTTGGTAGAGGCCGTCATAAAACGGGCGAGTTGGGTGCCTAACACCTTCCCATCTCGTACCTTCTCCCCCGAACCCTTTATTCTTGGGTACTCATTGTTCTATATGAACGGGACTCTTTCTAAAAACATGATCAGTTCACTTATCGCGCTATGAGGTTGTCCCTTCGGATTGTCCCTTCAGTTTGTCCATTCGATAAAACGCCGATAGCAGATTTGTGACCTCTTTTATGGTTTTTATTCAATTCAAGTCTTTACAAAATCTTTTCTAACTCGATGGTCCCTTGAACTTATCTAAATCCCCATCTTACAAATTTTCTATAAGGACGGATTCCGTGGCCGTAGAAATCCCGGGTCCTCACAGTGGCGACCTCACTGGGGATTTATTTAAGAGGGTGAGACTCGAAAGTCAAGTTTCCTTAATTGTTTAATAACATGTTCCATATTGCATCATTTGCATGTGCTTTGGCACAATCTTTTGACCCTTATCAACCCTCGAAGAAGTTTGTGTCGTAACTCGTAGACAACCCGTATATCTAAAGGAATATACAGTTGTCCTATCGTGCAAACCGACGCTTCCTCACCCATGACTCATCGACTCTTGTTGGTGAAAAAGAATTACAATTGATGTGTCGAATATCCGCCGAACGGAAATTGTAATTTGTCGTGGTGACCTCACAGGAGCCAAAAGCCTCTAGCCCACATTCGTGCATTCGCTTGCTTCTTGTGCATATGTCGCTGTAATGCACGTCTGTTCACATATTTTCCTGCAAACTGCGTTGTTATAATGCTTGCCTGAATGCATGAATACCGTGACTATGTGCCAACATGTACTTACGTGCTAGGAATCCTTTCTTTTATTGCTAGGTAGTTCCTAATGTCCAAAAATGGTGCGAGAATTCTATTCAATGAGCATTCATTTCCCCGATGATATATTTTCATATAGCGTCGAAGTCATGAACAATTTTCTAGGACCTTTTTAGCACAAAAAGAGAGTCAGTCTCTCCAATTCCCCTCTCCCACTTTTTTATATTTTTCTTTTTTCTTTTTTGTTTTGATGTAATTCAGATTCGGCAAAAAAAAAGGAAAAGCAAAAAAATGGCGCTAAAAAAAAGGCCAAAAAGGAATATAAAATTGCGTTGAAAAAAAAAACGCCAGAAAAAAAATATCGGAAAATAAAAAAAAAATGCCGAAATTTCCATTTCTTTTAATCCCATTTTCCATTTTATTTGAGTCTAGAAAAATTTAAAAAATAGGATAGTCTGTCTTTTTCTAAATTTTTCTCATTTTTGTTCATCGACTTTATTTTTCCTTTGATATGAGGGGAAATAATCGGGCATTTAGGCTTAGGTTTTTATTTTCTTCTTTTCCATTTCTTTGCATTGCATTGTATGTATTAGACGCTCCATGCTAGGATTCATGACTAATCGTCATGCATACATTGTCGTCATTTTGCATCTGCATTTGCACAAAAGTCCAAGTCTTGCATTCATCAATGTCTCCATTTGTTCACTACGTCTCATGCATTAGAAGTCTAGACGAGTCAATCATAAGTCTTCTAGGGTCATTTTGCGTCAATTCATTGTCATACACGTCAAGGTCAGTCCGTCATGCATCTTGCATATTGTTGGCTAACTCTGTCATTACATTGTCATCATCACGCATTCAAGTTCATATAGACGTCTAGAAGCACATTCACCTTAGGGGCTATCGAGGGTCTTCTAAGAATCATGAGTCTTTGTTTTCAAGTCCTTTCTTTGGCGTCTTTCTAAGTTGAGACTTATGTTCGGAATTGGGGGCTCGAGGAAGAATTACGGTGATAAAGGTTGGACTCGATTGTCCGGCAGATTGGTTCGTATACAAGCTACCTCCAAGACACCACCACATTCCAAAAAGGCCATTACCCCATAATCCATCACCACCACAAAGCTCGCCACCACTCAATACATCTCATACCTCACCAATCACATCCCCAAACTTCACCATGGTCAAAACCACCGACGAGAGGTTTGATGAGCTCATGAGTGAGTTGGAAAGGGTGCGACTCAAGGTTGAAGATTTGGAAAAGAAGAAAGAGGATGAAGCAAGAATCCTCTCTGACTCCGACTCTGAGGAAGAAGGACCAAATGCCAAGATGGCTAAGATTAATTCTGTGCTCGAAAACAGTGGCCTGTTTGCCAACTACCTTTCTAATGTTGGTAAAATCAATCCCAAAGTCAAGGGCAAGCTTCCAGCCAAGTTCTCCATGCCCGAGGTTCCGACATTCACTGGAACTAACTGATGTATATGCGGAATAATAATCAACAAGAATAGGATAAAGAACAATAAAGATAGAATCTTGACTCAAATAACCAGCTAAACCACCTAGGCTTGAAGCTAATAATATGAATACAAGTTTGAACCACCAAGGTTCGGGTTGTACCACCAAGGCACGAAAGCAATTAAAGTCACAAAGAATTCAAAGCAAAGAAAATGTTTATTAATCAATATAATCTGTCTATTTTACAATAAGAACGTGTGCCATATATATAGGCAAGATAATAAGTAAACTTAATCCTAATCTGAGTAGGAAAACCAACCCTATTACAAGTAGGAATCCTATTACAATTAGAAAACTAAACCAACTGAAATTAGAAAATAAATAACAACCTAATCTAACTGAATTTAACACACAAAAGGTAATTTAATCAGCTATAGACACACCTAAATTAAGTAGAAAATGACTAAGAAAGAATAACTAATGTATACTCATTTTCTTGGAGCCCAAGGCAATGCTGTCCAATTCTGCATCATAACTTCAAACACACTTTTGACCACGTTCCATTCTGATTCTGAAAATACCCAAAACATAAATGTTTGAGATCTCGATGTTATCGTTCCACAGCACTTGAATCATGATGAGACGATGTCGTATGAATGAGTTATGACCAAACTACGAACTACTGTCGAAACTGCCAAAACTGCGAGATTGTTCACAATGAATATGATCGTATAATAACAACTTTAATCCCGATATTTTTTGAATAATCCATGTAATCGTCATCACTATTATATACTCCATGAAGGAATATAACAGAATCAAGATAGAATGTTCCCTTAATTCACCTTGAAACGCACCTTTGTTGCTCTTCAAAGGCCATGAATTACGAGTTGAATCATTCAAACAGTTCAGGTTATATGTAACAAAGTTTGATCCTTTCTCTCCATCATCATTCTCCCCTTCTTTAAAAATAATTGTCCTCAATTCTTGACAATCAACAATCTTCTCTTGAATATTTTTTTCTAAATTTTGCTATTGAGAACACCATAAAATTCGTGGAGAACTCATCATGTACCAAGTATTCATCTTTAACAATAATTGAATCTTGTTGAAAGACATTTAAAGAATCCACGACCACAAGGTTCAAATTCTGTTCAACCTCATCTTCGTCACTCGCTTCATCAGATATAAGAGTTAATGTAAGATCTAACACATGATCACTTATTTCTGTAAGATGGATCTCTTCTTCAAGAAACTTTTCTTCAGCAAGAAGAAGATCTTTAAAGGCACGATAAAGATCTGGTTGTTGAATACCTTCCTCCACAATCAAGACCTTTTCTTTTGCTTCTTCGACTTCTCCATAATATCTCAAAGATACTTCAGTCTCGTGTACCTCTTGAATATATTCCATTGTTACTTGAAACTTTGTAGCACATTCATCTAAGAAGTGACCAAAATCAAAGCAATTAGAACATTGGTTCTTCTCTCGTTCATCTTCTCTCAACTTGTCCAGCCACTTGTCCAACATCTCTGCACAGTTTCTCCATGACATTGTAAGAAACAAATAATAGTCGATTGAAAACCAGGTTCGAAACAAAAATTGCCCAAAACGAATAGTAAACGTTCGAATTACGCAAAAGTAAGGTGGTCCTAGTAACCTTAAGGTTAACTAGTCCTTCTCATAACGTTGTTTACCTGCGAAAAAGACTACCTATTTTTCGAAATCAGAGATTAACAGATCTGGCAACTGCAGATATCTTGACCGTTGAAGTTTAAGAAAACTCCAAAACCAACCTTTGATACAAAAATTTGATGTATATTAATGGGAAGATGGTTTCTTGATTAAAAGAATGGATCTTGGATGATAAAGATTTGTAAAGATATTTCCTTCATGAATGATGAGGGAGAGAAAGGATCAAACTTTGCTACATATAACCTGATTTGTTTGAATGATCCAACTCCTAATTCATGATTTTTGAGGAGCAACAAAGGTGCGTTTCAAGGTAAATTAAGGGAACATTCTATCTTGATTCTGTTATGTTCCTTCGTGGATTATATAATAGTGATGATGATTACATAGAGTATTCACAAAATATCGGGATCAAAGTTGTTATTATACGATCATATTCATTGTGAACAATCTCGCAATTTTGGCAGTTTCGACAGTAGTTTGTATTTTGGTCATAACTCACTCATACGACATCGTATCATCATGATTCAAAGTGTTGTGGAACGACAACATCGAGATCTAAAACGTTTATGTTTCGGGTATTTTCATAATCAGAATAGAACGTGGTCAAAAGTGTGTTTGAAGTTACGATGCAGAATTGGACAGCATTGCCTTGGGCTCCAAGGAAACGAGTATACATTAATTATTCTTTCTTAGTTATTTTATACTTAATTTAGGCGTGTCTATAGATGATTTAATTACCTTTTGTGTGTTAAATTCAGTTAGATTAGGTTGTTATTTATTTCCTAATTTCAGTTGGTTTAGTTTCCTAATTGTAATAGGATTCCTATTTGTAATAGGGTTGGTTTTCCTACTCAGATTAGGATTAGGTTTACTTATTATGTTGCCTATATATATGGCACATGTTGTTATTGTAAAATAGACAGATTATATTGATTAATAAACATTTTGTTTGCTTTGAATTCTTTGTGAGTTTAATTGCTTTCGTGCCTTGGTAGTACAACCCGAACCTTGGTGGTTCAAACTTGTATTCAGATTATTAGCTTCAAGACTAGGTGGTTTAGGTGGTTATTTGAGTCAAGATTCTATCTTTATTGTTCGTTATCCTATTCTTGTTGATTATTATTCCGCATATACATCAATTTTGGTATCAATTGAAATTAGGAAATAAATAACAACCTAATCTAATTGAATTTAACATACAAAAGGTAATTAAATCAGCTGTAGACAAACCAAAATTAAGTAGAAAATAACTAAGAAAGAATAACTAATGTATACTCGTTTCTTTGGAGCCCAAGGCTATGTTGTCCAATTCTGCATCATAACTTCTAACACACTTTTGACCACGTTCCGTTCTGATTCTGAAAATACCCAAAACATAAACGTTTTAGATATCGATGTTATCAGTCTACATCACTTTGAATTATGATGATACGATGTCGTATGAATGAGTTATGAACAAAATACGAACTACTGTCGAAACTGCCAAAACTGCGAGATTGTTCACAATGAATATGATCGTATAATAACAACATTAATCCCGATCTTTTGTGAATACTCCATGTAATCATCATTAATATTATATACTCCATGAAGGAATATAAAAGAATCAAGATAGAATGTTCCCTTAATTCACCTTGAAACGCACCTTTGTTGCTCTTCAAAAGCCATGAATTAGGAGTTGGATCATTCAAACAGTTCAGGTTATATGTAGCAAAGTTTGATCCTTTCTCTCCCTCATCACTGACAATCCACAAGACCACCTCAAAGCCTTCACTACTGCCATGGGTTTAAGAGGAGTTGACAACAATATCTACATTCACTTGTTCCCACAGACTCTTGATGCCTCAACTCGTCATTGGTTCTACACCTTGAATTTAGAGAACTACGCACTTGATCAGATTTCACTATAGTCTTCCTTGCACGCTACAAGGAAAATGTTGCTCTACCTATGACCCTTCGAGAGTCAGAGATCACCAAACAAGAAGAAGATGAGGGATTCACTGCCTTCCTTAAGCGTTGGGAGCTAAAGATAGCCGAACTAGTTGACCGACCTTCGCAAACTGATCAAATCTGCCAACTCATCAAGAACCTGCAACATGCTTACAAGGAACACTTCAAGTATCAACCAATTTAGTCCTACAACCGGCTTTATGCTGTAGGCATCCTAATTTAAGATAACCTTCTTAAGATCTCCACTTAAGTCGTGAACAACGCAAGTATCTACAAGGGGCTGTCCTCCATATCCCTATCCAACAGCCTGTGCTCAAGAAGTTGTAGAGAGTCGAAGTCTCCTAGTGTGCAAGTCTAGTCGAGTCTAGTCAAGTCTTATGATATCTAGTTTGTCTTTTCAATTCGTCCGTAGAGTCCAGCTTACTTCTTGTGTAATGCTTTTCTTCGATTCAGTAAAGATTGCATTTTGATTCCCATCATTGTTCTTTGTTCAATCCTATGACGATCTTAAGTTGCCTATGACGGAATAACAAAAAGAAAAATCAAAATAATAAAAACAAAATGATAAGCTTTCATTGTGGAAAACATCAAATATATGAACTCCCTAATGATCATCTCCATAGAGGACATACAGTTGAACCATCCGTGCCGAGGACAGGAGGCATTCATTTGGCACCTCACATCAATATCCTTTACTACCCTATACATCATTATCACTTGAAACCCTTTGAGCCAAATACATAGCCTTTCATTTCTTAACCACATCATCCTTACCCGAGGAATGGATGTGTGCGACATGGGAATAGAAGCAACCTTCTAGGCAAGGTGGAGCGACCTACAAAAAGAGCCACCGAGAGAAATACCAAAGAAAAAAAAAAAAAGGAAGAGAGAACTCGAAAGTTCAAGAGCAAAAAAAAAACAAAAGAGAAAAACTTCGACAGTGATCAAAGATCCAAAAGAGTGCAAACACTTCAAGCACAACCAAACGGTAGCCTTACCTAAACATTGGTCCCTAAGCCACCTCACCTAGATCAAAAACTTCTATACCATCTAGCATACTTTGGGGAGGGGATTTACATTGGGTTTCTTTGAGCCTTTATCCTTTCTTTGACACCTTAACCCAGCCTGACATTACAACCCTAAAGCCCTCCAAGAGGTACGACCATTTAATTGTGTAGTCCTGAACTACGTTTGCCTGATTCCACACACTGGATACGTAGGAAACCTCAAGGAGGTCCGGCCACGACAACCGCTTTGTCACATGATCATAAGGAGTTCTCCCATTCCACCATTCTCATCTAAGGCTAAAATAAAAGAGCCCGGTTAGGTTGAAAACCCGAAAGGGCGGCCTAGGCAAAAGTTAGGGAAACAAAAAAAAATATAAAACAAATTCAACATCTTGACGCAACTTAAATTTCTGAGGATTTAGAGCATTGTTTCTCATATAAGCACTCTTTGGTCAGTCATCTAGAGTCATACTCATCACCTTTCTCGTAGGCTTGCACATGGACTTCCCAACTGGGGGTTTTTCAGAATGAGTCGGTTCTTTGTCCGCTACGTTCCAAGTTGTCCATTCCGTCCCCATACCTTAAGTTAGGATATTTTGTACCGTTGCACCAACATCCTAGCTCCTCGAGTGGGTCATAACCATCAAGAACCACACATCAAACTGGGGGCCGATTCTCCCTTGACTGCACCTAGTCTTGTCCACTAATCTCATACTCTGTCAAGATCACCACGGGAATGAAATTCTTGATCACAAAAAATTTTCTCATATGAAGACCGTCTTCAGACCCTATAGGAGAGTCGTGCATGTTAGGCTAGGCTGTATGGAGCTGTGAGTCAATAAAGTCTGCATACATCATATTTGCATAAGTACTAGAGTCACCTTCAAAGGCATGCATGTGTACATAGTTTCTAACTGTCTTGAGTCCCTGCGTGTTTACATGTCAATTCCCCTTTGCCCCGTTCATATTGCTATGTCATGTCTTGTGCATCCTGTCATGGTCGGTCGGGCATGTCTATTGCATCTTTTTCCTATGTGCATATTTTGACTGCAGGTTGGAGTCTACCCGCTCTCCATCGAAACCTGCAAGCCCGGAACTCATGATCAAGCTCAGAAGGTACCTCCCGACTACAACCAAGAATGGAAATAACCTTCCAACAACAGTCTGCACGCGCGGGCCCCTACCTGCTGTCCCACGACTTTTTCCAGCCCAGAAGCCGTAATTTCAATTCATTCGCGGCAAAGATCAGTACCAAGAGCGCGGGAGCAAGGCTCTTCGGCCCACAAATTCAAATTCGACAGTTGACCCATTTTACGGTACCAACTATTTTCAGGTAAAACTAACCCAATTATATTTTGCAGGTCCAAAATACTGAAACTCGAATACATGCAGCGACGGCTTGTACCGCCCATAGTGCCCAAAAATATTTTAAACCCGGAAAGTCTATCGGCCATACCAAATATCCCAAACATCCCAATGTCACAAATTTTGGGGTCAGTCAACGGTCGCTTAAGCTATTGCAGTTAAACTGTCCTTCTACGAGATTACAAATTCGAGTCAGTCAATGATCGCTTAAGCTATTGCCGTTAAACTGTCCTCCTACGAGGTCATAAATTTTGGGGTCAGTCAATGAGCGCTTAAGCTATTGCGGTTAAACTTTCCTTCTACAAGGTTACTTATTTTGGGTCAATCAATGATCGGTTAAGCTATTGCGGTTAAACTGTCCTTCTGCGCGGTTACTTATTATGTGTCAGTCAATGATTGCTTAAACTGTTGCAGTTATACTGTCCATTTTTTTTTTATATGTTTCAGTCAATGATTGCTTAAGCTATTGCATTTAAACTGTTCATATGTTTTAACCATTTTACAGCCGTCATTTTGATAGCGCTGTCTCGTCGACCTTTTCGTTTCTTGTGCAGGGACGGAATCTCGACATCCACCGAGTGGTGTTTAGTCACTGTTTGCTCGATAAAGCATTTATACTATTCACTCTCACAAATGTTACTTTCCATTTTACAGCCGTTATTTTTAATCGCGTTGTCTCGTTGAATTTTTCGTTTCTCGTACAGGGACGGAATCTCGACACCCGTCGAGCGGTGTTTGGTCACTGTTTGTCGAAGCACTCCACGTTGATCATTCTCTATTACTAACTTTTTCATTCACTCTGAATACAGGTCCCCAGCAGACGTTTAGACATCTACGAGCGGTGTTATATCCTGCTACCATAACCATTATTTTCTCTTGTGTTCACAGAGATGAAATTTTAGCACGCTACGAGCATGTCCCAACACAGGTTTGTCTTCATATGCATACATACTGTACACTCTCACATACCATGTGCACATATGCATCCTTCTTGTCGCCTTCGGAATAATTTGATCTTCGCATTTACTCAAGCTCGTCAAAGTGGGGGCTTCTGTAGACGCCAAAAAAGCGCCTTCAGATTTCTCCGCAAAAGTCCGATGATGAGAGGAGTAATTTATAAACTTGAACGCTATTTTTGCTTTAATAGTTAAGATAAGGTCTCGGGTTTTTTCCTTTAAACACTCCTTTATTCCAGTCACATCCCAAAGCCCCTTTTAAGAGCTTTCCATTTCTTCCTTCTGTGTCAAAATACGATTCCGCACCTAAGAGTTATGGCCAAACGAAGTTAAGGGTCAAAATAGATGTAGCCGAATACTGTGAACCGTGTTTTCAGCCCAATTTGGGAGTTCATTTTGTTGAATTAATTTGTTAGCCTTATATTTTTGGACTCCTTATTCAAATAGCTTTCCAATGACATATCATGAGCCCACACCACATTGCCAACCAAGGAGTTATGAGCTCAACATTGATGCGTACTCCAAAACTAACCTCTCCATACTATTTCGGGTATATCTGGATATCCATGAAACATTTGGGTCTGAAACTAAATCCATTTGAAACTAAACCCAATAAACTTTCCAACTCATCTTGAATCATTAAATTTGGAGCCCAAATGAGTGAGATATGGCCCGTCAAACATCCAGTTGGCAAGCTGACAGCCGTCAGAGGCCCTGGGATAAAACCCAGAGCCGCTAGCGGCGCTGACTAAAATTTCAGGGCCGCCAGCGGCCCTAACGTGGCTTCTGGCCCGACTCATTTTTCAAGCCCAATTCAATTTTCGTCTCCTTTTCGTCCGCCCAACCCTACTTCTCCACGCTTATAAATGCAACCCTCCTCCCTTAGTTCAAAACACAGTCTACAGTTGACAACCTCTATGCTCAGTAGTATTGACTCTGAGCTTCCCCTCTTTCTTCCAAACTTGAGATCTTGTCTTTTACTATTCTTGTCAAATATAGCCTACAGTTAAGATACTAACTCCTTAGGGCTCAAATTAAATTGCTTGCCTAATAGTTTATTTTCTAGTAGTCATAATGTAGATATCATGCTAATCTTGTCTTTTATTGCTTCCTAAATATTGTCTTGTGTAAAGAGCCGGGATTTTCGTCCAATCCTTTTTATATGAGTATTGGTTTCCACGGAGTGCGTACTTATAGAAATTTGTAAGTTGGGGGTTTAGATAAGTTCAAGGGGACCATCGAGTTAGAAAGGATTTTGTAAAGACATGAATTGAATAAAAACCATGAAAGAGGTCACAAATCTGCTATCGGCGTTTTATCGAAGGGACAAACCGAAGGGACAACCCAATAGCGCGAAAAGTAAACTAATCATGTTTTTAGAAAGACTCCCGCTCATATAGAACATATGAGTACCCAAAAATAATAGGTTCGGGGGTGAAGGTACGAGGTGGGAAGGTGTTAGGCACCCAACTCGCCCGTTTATGATGGTCTCTACTAAATCAAGTTTGCTTAATAATTTAAAGACATAATTCCCATGCAAAACCGGATTAACAACCTAGACTTAGACTATTAATTGGTTCATCACAAGCATCACGACATTTATTATTAACCCTTATTTAGACATGCATTTGATTGACAAGTTCAGCATTACAACGGCTATACAGACAATATTTAGGAAGCAATAAAACACTATTCTAGCAAGATATCTACATTATGATTACTAGAAAATAAGCAATTAGGCAGTTAGTTCAATTTGAGCCCTCAGGAATTTGTACCTGAACTGTAGGCTATATTTGACAAGAATAGTAAAAATAGATCTCAAATTTGGAAGAAAGAGGGGGAAGCTCAGAGTCAATACTACTGAGAATAGAGGTTATCAACTGTAGACTGTCTGTTTTGAACTGAGGGTGGAGGGTCGTATTTATAGGCGCAGGAAGTAGGGTTGGACGGCTGAAAAGGAGCCGAAATTTGGAATTGGGCCGAAAAAAGAGTCGGGCCAGAAGCAGGGTCAGCACCGCTAGTAGCCCTGGTCAGGGCGCTAGCGGCCCTGGGAATATGGTCAGCGCCGCTAGCGGTCCTGGTCTGGGCTGCTAGCGGCCCTGGCCAGGGCCACTGACAGCTGTCAGCAGCCAGCTGGATGTCGTCATAATGACGACATCCAGTCCGTTTTTATTTTCTAGAGGAATTTAAATATTCCAAAAAATGTGAAAAGACCGTTTTACACTTGAACGGTAAAAGACGATTTACCCCTAAATCGCAACTTGGCGACTGGGAGTCGGAAAGAGGCATGAGACGTGTCGTTGGAAAGCTCTTGAATGGGGCTATTGAATGAAATGGAATGAAGGAGTGTTTGGAGGAAAAACCTGAGACCTTATCTTACATATTAAAGCAAAAATAGCAGTTCAAATTTATAAACTGTCCATCTGTTGCTCGTTCACCTCCCATAGCTGTGACCAGGCCTCCTGTTGATGAGGCGCCCGGACCTTCTGTGCCGTACATTCCGCAGATGTTCTCCCCTGTGGGTTTCCAGCCTTCTCTTGAAAGTAGACCTATTGTTACCCCCACGGTCGGAGGTTGGGCGAATGCCCCTGGATGGGATGTGCCTCATTTTGGGCCTTCGCATCAGGATATGGCTATGGATTTCGCCAGTCAGGACACAGAGAGTTTCTTTGCCGCGAGGTTTCCGGCAGGTACCCCTATGCGTGCACCAGCATATGATGGGCGGGACATGAGGCCCGAAAACAGCAGGCCCATTTATAGCTCTTCTCTTCACTATTCGACAAGGAACTACGGTTAGGGGTTGTCCGTCGATGATGAGGCTGACAGCAAGGTGATGACGACTCTGGCTGAGCGATGTTGGATCTCCTTGTAGACATTGATCTTGAGATTTCGAACTCCTGTTTTTATGCATTTTTTTGATATGTATGATATGATATGATGACTCGATTATGCCCGTCTGATTTCTAAGTATGCAATGGGTTATGCAGTAGGAAAAGCCATAATTTGGGGAATAAAATAAAGAAAAAAGGTAAAAATTGCAAGCAAAAGCAAAAATTACACATATTATACCCCCTAAAAAAATAATAAAAAAGAAAAAATTGAAGATAAATTTAAGAGAGTCTTGGGTTTTGTAATTCACCGCGGGTATCAAAACTGGGCTTAAATCGGGCAGACCGGATTAATGGGGCGAGCTGGAGCGAGAGGAAAATTTGGACCGGGTCAGGGTCAGGGACGCTAGTGGCGCTGAGCTGCAGGCTTGGGCCGCTAGCGGCGCTGACCAGGGCCTCTGACGGCTCTGGTTTGGGCTTTTTTTTATTGATTTATGACTTCTTTGGCCCGCGTTTTTGCCTTTAAATAGGATTTACAGGATACTTGATGTTGTATCACTTTTCAGACCTTAGCTCTCCCAAATTTCCCAAATTTTCTATCATGGTGAAATCCTTTGTAAACCTGTTTGATGCCTGGTGCAAAAATCTGACCGTAGGAGATAAACTTGAACAAGCTCCGTTCCATGTCTCCAGACCAACAAAAATATTGTGGCCCCTTCTTCGATCCGCTCTGAATTATTGGGACCCTAACCTGCATGTTTTTCGTTTTGGTAACTCTGAATTATGCCCTTTAGTTGAAGAATTTGCTGCGATCACTAATATGCCTGATGTTCTTCCTCCAGCTATGCCTTATGTGAGAGATGGTTTTAGGGATCAGTACAAGAAATCCTTGGGTTTGTCATCTGTAGAAGCCAAAAGCATGGTTCTTGGTGTCGATGTGGACTTGGTTCAACTCTGCGAAAAGTTTGCTGTTTCTTCTGAAAAGAATGCAATATTTAAGCGTTCTCGACGTCAGGCTTTTGTACTTTGCCTGTTGAACCGCCTATTGTTTGCTAATGCAGAATCTCCTAACTTGGGTAGAGCCTCGTTGCTGTGAGTGGTTAATCAAATGGTTGAAGGGCATTCTCCTTTGCATCTGGTTGTAGGGAAACTATTATTGGGCTCGACAAGCTGAAAATCTGTCCTCACAAAGCTTTTTCTGGCAGCCCCCTGCTGCTTCAAATTTTGTTATGTGAGCATCTGAGGCTAATAGAGTCACCAGATAATATGATAGCTCGTGTTCCTCGGGCTTGGTCAAAGAAAACCTATAGCGCTGCTAGCTTCTTGGTTAGGAAAAGGCTATATTTTGAAAAGTCCCTTGCTGAATGGGATGGCTTTTTCCATGCAGGACCTGTTATCCGCTGGCATGTGTCTTGTTGGAACTTGACCTCCTTAGTGGCTTGGGACAATTTGGTTCCTCATACTACCATATTGGGTTTGTACAGGACTACTTTCTTCTTCCCCTCTAGGGTCATCAAGCAATATGGGTTGAAGTAGGTTATTCCTCGCCAGGAAACTACGAGACCAACTATCGTAGCTTTGACCACTGAGTTTGCTACGGATTGGGAAAGTATTGGCGTAGCCGGGACCGCTGGACTGTACCTCGAGTGATTTCCCCAACTCGAGTTTCTGAGACCTATCTGAACTAGCTTTCCTGCAGTGATGGAGAAGTGAGACGAGCACTTCGTCATGAGGAGTGGGACCAGCTAAAGCCTAAGTATGACTCAAAAAAAAGAAGCAAGAAAAGAAAGGAAGGGCCTCAAATGGGAGGCTATCATGTACTGAAAAGAGGTAAACCCCCAGCTCAAGGGAGCGATCATAGTTCGTCCTCAAGCCAAGGTCTTTCAAAGAAGAACTCTTCAACGAAGCCTTCTAAAGGGAAGAAGGATTAAAGTAGTTGTCTAGGAAATCAAGTCTAGTTAAAAAAAAATATTAAGAATTTGTTTAGCTTAAACCCTCATAGTTGCATTATTATTTTTTTTTGTAACCTTAGGAAGTTTAATTCTTGCAATGTAAGCTTATTCGTTCAGTTTGAATAAAGATTATCCCTTTTGCATGAGTTTGAAAGGAATTTTGGATTGGTTTTGGCCGGGCCCCTTAAAAGGGTTACCTACGGATCCAGTGTGGAATCAGGCCAGCGTAGTTCGTTCAAGTTGTGAATGTCTTTTTTTTTTCTTTTTTTTTTTTTTTTTAGACGTAGCACTTCTTTAGTTGATCCTTACTGGTGAGCTGACTGAACTTGATGCCATCAATATCCATGAGCCTAACTGCCCCTCCTGATAGAATGTCTTTGATGATGAATGGGCCGGACCAGTTGGGTCGAAATTTGCCTCTAGGGTCGGTAACTAGGGCACGTAATTCTTTCCAAACTAAATCCCCTTTAAATTTCGAGGTCGAACCTTTTTGTTGAATGCTCTTGCCATGCACTGTTGGTACATGTGGGAATGGTCTAGGGCCCGTAGGCGTCTTTCATCCGTGAACATGAGCTCTTCGTAGCGGGCTTGTAACCATTGGGTTTCAGGAATTTCTCCTTCTAAGGTTATGCGCATGGAAGGTAATTGGACTTTTATGGGTAGAACTGCATCCATTCCGTAGACTAGGGAATAAGTTGTTGCTCCCGTAGAGGATCTTACGGATGTCCTATATCCCCAAAGGGAAAATGGGAGTTTGATGGGCCAATCTTTATAGTTTTCTATCATCTTTTCAATGATAGTCTTGAGGTTTTTGTTGGCGGCTTTTACTGCGCCATTGGTTTGGGGACGGTAAGGGGATGATTTGTGGTGCTGGATTTTGTAGTTTTTGAGGAGGGTGGCTGTCTCGGCTTTGAAGTGGGATACATGGTCACTGATGATTTAATGCGGAACGCCGTACCGGCAAATGATATTGTTCCTTATGAATTTGGACACTTGTTTGGAGGTATGGACGGCATAGGATTGGGCTTCGACCCATTTGGTAAAATAGTCTATGGCTACTACGATATATTCATGTCCTCCCGAGCCCTTTGGGGTGATCTTACCAATGATATCTATTCCCGATGCGGAAAATGGCCAAGGGGATGTGAAGTTGTAGAGCATTGAGGGTGGCATATGCTGCAGGTTGGCATATATCTGACACTTCTTGCACTTCTTGACATAGTCATAGCAATCTCTTTCCATAGTAGTCCAGTAGTATCCCAACCGTAGGACCTTTCTAGAGAGCATTCGACCATTCATGTGTGGCCCGCTCACACCATTGTGTACCTCGTCCATAATCTCTGCGGCCTCTTCGGAATTCACGCATCTGAGGTTGACCCCGTTGTGGGACTTTTTTTACAGAACCCCCTTGTATTCTATGTATTGCGCCGCTAAGAGACGGATGGCCCGTTGAGCTCTTAGTGGTGCATCTTGAGGGTATATTCCTTTGGTGATGTAGTTGAAGATGTCTTGGTACCAAGGATCCTCTTCGATCGGAGCCAAAGTCATTTCTGTGTCGAGGTTGTTGCAAAAGGCTGGCTCGCTTCTTCTTTGTGGAGCGGCATTGTTGGGAGAGTTCAGCCACTCAAATTCCTGTAAAAGTGAAAATCTGCATTCTTGCTTTACGAAGTTTACTTACATTACTTAAATTGATTACTTAATGATTTGTGCAACTTTGTATTCATTGGATTTATCAATAGCCAAACAAGGAAAGAAATGAGTAGAAGGATTTTTGATTTTATTGATATTAGAATTGAAAACAGCAAGAAAGGGATTTGACTTTCCCTTCACATTGACACTAGACTTAGAAGAAGTAAAAGGGACACTCCCCGGTCCTGACTCATATTTAGGACCTAAGCTAGACACTGACTCTGACTGAGACTAGAAATCAGATTCTTCCATCATTGGTCCTTCCCTGGTAGATATCGTAACCTTTCGTCCATTCGGGCCAGTCCAGCTCACTTCATTGCGCCATCCCATTGTGATATCTTCAGTAGTATATATTAGGTCCGTAGGATTGAAGTTGCGATCATTGAGAGCCATTACCTCCTCATCCATCTCAGGAGTTTCAGCCATTGTAGTTTCTTGGCCGAATAGAAGACCTAGCAGCTGGTTTCCTGGTGCTTTGGTCCAATCTTGACTCGCCGGTTCTAAGGGGTGGTGTGCCTCCTCGTCCAATTGATTGCAGTCTCGGAAGATTTCAAAGCCCGGGTGTGTGACCTTAGCTTCTTTGTCATAGTACGTCTCAGGGAAGCCGTAATATGGGCAGTAGTCTCCTTCTATGATGAACTGGCCATTTAGAGTGTGGCTATAGGGTGGGATAACCTTTTTTTCTTTAAATTGTTTCCTTTGTTTCAGGGTTTGATCATGGATTTCTTTGTCCGTAGCTTGGTAACCAAGTCCAAAGGAGTTGTTTTTGGCTTCTAACTTGAAGGTGGTGGGCCCTTGTCCATTTCTTGCTGTACCCTTTCTTCTTGAGAAAACCATTAACATGAGGGTTTGACTGTGATATGAACGGTGCCTGATCTATTTCCAGCACATTGACTTCGGGTTGTGATTCATACTTACGTATGGTGATCTTGAATATATGGGACTTCGGAGGAGAAACAATCTCGGAATCAATGATGAACTGGATGTCGCACTTCAAGCGATAATATTGTTCAGTAAGGTGGCCAAAGCATCTGTGGTACCTACAATAAAGGTAATGATCCTCCTCTTCTGGTAAGACCCCTTCTAGGAACCGGAGATCTCCACGATGAAGTAAGGTTGTCATAACATCATGAATAGGTACTGCCAGTGGCGTGAATTCACGGGTTGGCGTGCTTGATCTTTTCTTGGATAACCAATGATGTGCGGGCCACATGGTTCCTTCATCAATGAAAGTTTGGATTTTATCTCTTAAGTTCCTGCAGTCATTGGTGTGATGTCCGCCGGCTCGGCAGTACTCACAGTAAACAACTGGGTTTCCATTTTCCGGGATGAGTTCATAAGTGGGCCCTATTGGTTGCATGTAGCCATATACCCTCATTTGTTGAAAAATATGTTCCTATGGCCAGCGAGGTTGCTCTTGATTGAGAAGAACTTTGCCAACTTCTAGAGCCTTAATTCTTTGTTCTAACCCAGCGACCGTCTTCTGTAACCTTTGGATCTCTGAATGATAGACAACTATGTATTGAGTTAGGTGCTCAATATCATCTTGTGCTTCAACAATGGCCTGGGTTGGCTTGCCTGCGCTTCTGTACTCAACAAGGCGCGAGGTTTCATCGGGATCAAGGCCTACTTGGATTTTGGCCTCTCGGAGTGATTGGTTCAGTTGTTCATCCAAATCAAGGGATGCGTCTTGAGTATCAAGTATCGACTCTCTTGAAGTTTCGCGGACTGGATATACAGTTGTCACAAAATGAGTTTTGATCTTCTTAGCATTCTGGCCCATTTCTGACACTGGCATGAGGAGAGATTCGTTCTGTGTATCTTCGGCTGTGGAACGCTTGAGAGACCCTGGCATGATCTGAACGAGTAGAAGACCTTTTAGAATCAAAAAGACCACGAGACTCTCATATAAGAAAAAGTTGACCCACACATAGAGAAACACATTGTCCTAAAAAAAACTCCTTAAGCCTAAATCCCGAATATTTCCCTAATATACAAGGAAAATAAAGTCAATGACCGAAAATAAGAAAAATAGAAAAAGATGGACTATCCTATTTTTATTTTTCTAGACTCAAAGAAAATGGAAAATGGGATAAAACAAAAATAAAATAAAACAATTTCGGTCTTTTTATATTTTTTATATATATTTTTTTTGATTTTCGGCGGCCTTTTTTCGATTTTTTTTGCCGATTTTGTTTTTGATTTTCTCTTCTTTTTTTTTACCGAATCTGAATTAAATAAAAAATAAATAAATAAAGAAAGAAATGGAAAAAAAAAAAAAAAAGGGAGAGGGAAAACTGAAAGACTGACTTTTTTTCTACTAAAAAGATCATAGAAGATTGTTCAATGACTTTTTAGAATATATCATCGGGAAAATGATGGGTGCTCATTGAGTTGGAATTCTCGCACCATCTTCGGGCATTAGGAACTAGCTAAAAATAAAAGAAAAGGCTCCTAACACGTAGGTACATGTTGGCACATAATCACAATATTCATGCATTCAGGCAAGCATTACAACGACATAATTACAGGCAAACATGCGATCAGACGGACATTACAACAACACATGCACAACAAGCAAGCGGATGCACGAATGTGGGCTAGAGGCTTCTGGCTCCTGTTAGGTTACCATGACAAATTACAATTTCCGTTTGGCGGATGGTCGACATATTAATTGTAATTCTTTTCATCAACAAGGATTGATGAGTCATGGGTGAGGAAGCGTCGATTTGCACGATAGGACAACTTTTATATTCCTTTAGATATACGGGTTGTCTACGAGTTCCGACACAAACTTCCTCGAGGGTTGATAAGGGTCAAAAATTGTGCCAAAGCACATGCGAATGATGCAAAATATGGAACATGTTATTAAACAATTAAGCAAACTTGACTTTCGACTCTAACCCTCTTAAATAAATCCCTAGTGAATTCGCCACTGTAAGGGCCCGGGATTTTCATCCAATCCTATTTTATATGACTATTGGTTTCCACGGAGTGCGTCCTTATAGAAAATTTGTATGTTGGGGCTTTAGATAAGTTCAAGGGGAACATCGAGTTAGAAAGGATTTTGTAAAGACGTGAATTGAATAAAAACCATGAAAGAGGTCACAAATCTGCTATCGGCATTTTATCGAAGGGACAACCCGAAGGGACAACCCAATAGCGCGAAAAGTGAGCTAATCATGTTTTTACAAAGACTCCCGCTAATATAGAACATATGAGTACCAAAAAATAATAGGTTCGGGGGCGAAGGTACGAGGTGGGAAAGTGTTAGGCACCCAACTCGCCCGTTTATGACGGCCTCTACTAACTCAAGTTTGCTTAATAATTTAAAGACATAATTCCCATGCAAAACCGGATCAACAACCTAGACTTGGACTATTAATTGGTTCATCACAAGCACAACATTTATTATTAACCCTTATTTAGACATGCAGTTGATTGACAAGTTGAGCATTACAACGGCTATACAGACAATGTTTAGGAAGCAATAAAACGCTAGTCTAGCATGATATCTACATTATGACTACTAGAAAATAAACAATTAGGCAGTTAATTTAATTTGAGTCCTCAGGAATTTGTACCTGAACTGTAGGCTATATTTGACAAGAATAGTAAAAATAGATCTCAAATTTGGAAGAAAGAGGGGGAAGCTCAGAGTCATTACTACTGAGAATAGAGGTTGTCAACTGTAGACTGTCTGTTTTGAACTGAGGGTGGAGGGTCGTATTTATAGGCGCAGGAAGTAGGTTTGGACGGGTGAAAAGGAGCCGAAATTTGGATTTGCGCCGAAAAAAGAGTCGGGCGAGAAGCAGGGTCAGCGCCGCCAGGGCCGCTAGCGGCCTTGTGAATATGGTCAGCGCTGCTAGCGGCCCTGGCCAGGGGCCGCTGACGGCTGTCAGCAGCCAGCTGGATGTCGTCGTAATGACGACATCCAATCCGTTTTTATTTTCTGGAGGAATTTAAATATTCCGAAAAATGTGAAAAGATCGTTTTACCCTTGAACGATAAAAGACGGTTTTCCCCCTAAATCGCAACTTGGCGACCGGAAGTTGGAAAGAGGCATGAGACGTGTCGTTGGAAAGCTCTTAAACGGGGCTTTTGAATGAAATGGAATGAAGGAGTGTTTGGAGGAAAAACCTGAGACGTTATTTTAACTATTAAAGCAAAAATAGCAGTTCAAATTTATAAATTACTCCTTTCATCATCGGGCTTTTGCGGAGAAATCTGAAGACGCTTTTTTGGCATCTATAGAAACCCCCACTTTGATCGAGCTTGAGTAAAAGCGAAGATTAAAGTATTCCGAAGGCGACATGCAGGATGCTGATGTGTGCATAGTGTGTAAGAGTGTACAGTATGTATGCATATGAAGACAAACCTGAGTTGGGACATGCTTGTAGCGCGCTAAGATATCATCTATGTGAACACAAGAGAAAATAGAGGTTATGGTAGCAGGATAGAACACCGCTCGTAGATGATCTAAACGTCTGCTGGGGACCTGTATTCAGAGTGAATGAAAAGGTTAGTAATACTTTGAGAATGATCAACGTGGAGTGCTTCGACAAAAAGTGACTAAACACCGCTCGACGGATGTCGAGATTCCGTCCCTGTACGAGAAATGAAAAGGTCAACGAGACAGCGCGATTAAAATAACGGCTGCAAAAATGGTTAGGACATATGAACAGTTTAAATGCAATAGCTTAAGCAATCATTGACTGAAACACATATAAAAAGTAATAGACAGTATAACTACAATGGTTTAAACAATCATTGACTGACATATAGTAAGTAACCTAGTAGAGGGACAGTTTAACCGCAATAGTTTAAGCGACCATTGACTGACCCTAAAATTTATAACCTCGCAAAGGAACAGTTTAACCGCAGTAGCTTAAGCGACCATTGACTGACCCCAAAATTTGTAATTTCGGAGAAGGACAGTTTAACCGCAATAGCTTAAGCGATCATTGACTGGCCCGAAGTTTGTAATACTGAGCTGTAAGGCCGATAGAATTTCCGGTCTTTAAAAATAAATTTGGCACTCTGGGCGGTAAGGGTTGTCGCAGTGTAGATCCGAGTTTCAGTGTCTGGGACCAGCAAAAATAAACGGATTAGTTTTACCTGAAAATAGTTGGTACCGTAAAATGGGCCAACTGTCAAACTTGAATTTGGTGGGCCTGAGTACTTTGCTCCCGCGCACTTGGTACTGATAGTTGCCGCGAATGAACTGAAGTAACAAACTTTAGACTGGAAAAAGGGGTCGTAGGACAGCAGAGGGGCCCGCACGTGCAGGTTTGCAGAGCCGCTAGCGGCCCAGGCCAGCGGCGCTGGGCCTTTGAGGAAGGTCGCTAAGTGCTGCTAGTGGCGCTGGGCTTGAGCCAAGTAAAAGCGCTTCGTCGCTTCTCTTTTTTTTCGCGTGCCTTCTTCTTCATTGTCGAGCTTCACTTTGTCGAGACCAAACCTTCGAGCTTCCTCCGTTGTTGAGTGCTTCACTTTGCTTGAGGTAAGTCGATTCTTGACCAATTTCTTCGATTTTTGTCTTGAACTTGCTTATTTTTCCGCCTAGTTGTCGAATTTTGAGTTGCATTGTTGAATGGGTGTCTGTTTCTTGCGAATCTGAAACTTTTATTTTTCCACTTGTAGAGAGAGAAAGCTTCATTGTGCTCCCATGGCTGCCGTGGATAAGGAAAAAGGTCCCATGAGTGAGGTGGAGTATGACCAGAGCCTTTTCCGCACCGGGTTACCTTCTACTAGAGCACCTCCGACTAGTCACGCAGATGGACCTCGGCTGTACCAGGATTCTTTCATGCGGCTGGACTGGTGCCCGACTGGAGTTTGGAACTGCAGTGTTCTACTACCAGATAGGCAGAGTCATCTGTCTAGCTTGGAGCTGGTATGTTTTCTGATTTTCCCCTTTTTTCTGTTCTTTATATTTGAACTGAAAACTAGAACTGTTAGTGCTTCAGCACACAAATAAATTGGGACTTGTACTGGATTGGTGGTCAGCTACATATATTTTTGTGGAATTATTTGGGGTGTTGAGGAAAATTTGTTTGTTGGCTATGGTGTTGGTGTCATGGGGCTACGTCCCCTTGGGCTATGATGTTGGAGACCTTTTCAATGGGGGCTAGGAACTTGGTATTGGGTTTGGGTTTGGACCATTTCCTGACTGTTATCCCTGCTTGTCACTCGGGGGGTTCTAGGATCATTGACAGGGGGTTATTGGAGAGGTTTTGGGATTCCACGAACACTTTCCATACACCTGTAGGAGAGATGTTCCCCACCCCTTATCAGTTTACTGTGCTGACGGGCTATCGTTTAGAGGGCGTCGTATTCGGTACGATGCAAACTATTGGCGACAGAGTGACAGTTTTCTTGAGCTTTAGATGCTCGTGTCTGTCCACTTTGATAAGAATCGGGTTTCTTTGGCGCGGTTGTGGGCGGCTCTGGCGGAGCAGGGGCTTATTGAGGAGCAGAGAGCCCGTATTTTCCCGGCTTGCTTGTTGGGTTCTACCATCTTTGCTCAGAAGAAGAGTGTATGTCAAGCCGGTTTCTTGACATGTCTGGAGGATTTGTCCAAGGTCCATGAGTACAACCTCGGTGCTTCCGCTTATGCTTCCTTGGTGAGATGGTGTTGTCGGGCTTGTAGGCCTAAGGAGAAGAGTGAGAGGACATCTATTTCGGGCCCATGGAGGATACTAGAGGTAGGCCCATTCATTTTATTTTTTTTCTTTTTATTTTCCTTTGCATGTGCTTGCTTTTGGGCTTGGAGCTTATTTTCTTGCTTGTGTGGCAGCTGTGGTTCTTTGAGTATTTTCCGGCTTTCGGTCCTCACCGTCCTCGTTTGAGGATGTTCCCATTAGGTTCACGGTGGATTGGTAGGGGTAACCACTCGTTTACCTCTCTAGAGCATTTTCGGGCCACCTTCGAGAGCCGTGGCGCATCTACGGTATGTTGTTGTTGACTTGTGCATTTTTCTTGTTGGTCCATTTGGTGTGAATGAACTTTTGAACTGGTAACCTGCAGGTGTCATAGTCTGCTTTTCATGGTATCCCTGGGGTTTTGAGGTTTTTAACTAGACTTGATTTGCTAATTAAAAAATGTGGCCAAATATTTAGTATTAGCACAGGGCCTCCAAAATGTCTGGGATGGCCCTGGATGACAATATTAGAAAACATTAGAAAGCTAAGGATCCAAGCGTCTCTTCCTAGCTCTAATAAGCTAATGAATGAGCACTCTTGGTATTCTAGGACAAAACTACCCATATTTCACTTTCTAGTGCCAAATGATGATGAAGAGGGGCAAGTTCAGTTTGACGAGCAATTGAGGGAGAGAGAGAGACTGAAAATGAAGAGTGTGTTCATGAGCAAAAAGAAGAAAATGAAGAGTGTGTTGGGTTTATTATTTTTTTTTTTTATGACTTGAGAGAGAGTTTTACTGTTTTGAATCAGTATCTTCTATTGTACATCCGAAAATCTGTCTATTGCCACATTTTTACTTATTTGATGTTACCCAATCAATAAAATATTTCAAATTATTTTTTTTCTTTTTCTTTTTACAAATACTCCAAAAACCTTCCTTTATTTTCAGGGGTGCATTAACTATTAACAATACGTAAATCACTAGTTTAGTTTTAATAGATGATAAGCGTTTGAACTTTTTAAATGAATAAATTATAGTATATGTTACATATTTTTCTGTGTGATTTCTTTAAATATACATGATTAACAAACTAATTCCCATAATAACTTCGGTTGAAAACTATTTCCCTACATATACACCACCCAGGATCGGATTAAGGTAAGGAAAGCTATTTTATTTTATTTTCCTCTAATGTGTACTAATAGTGACAATAATTATAAAAGGAACTAAGGGAATATAATTCGCTCGTCTCATCTGTGCTATTTTGCTATTCTTCGATTACTATGAAAGGTAAGAACACCTGCAAATCTGCAATTGCATAGGCTGCAATTGGCCAATCACCCCCTGTTTACTACTATATGATGACAACTAGTATTTCACTAATTACTTATTTTTTTGCTAGTTAGTATTTCAGTAGTTACTTGTTGGGCTCTATCAATCATCATTTAGCACTCTGCGTTTTGATGTATGTGTATTCGATCTCTTGATCTAAAATATATGTTGATGCATCAAATATATGGCCTAGTTGTTTTTGTTCTGCTATTTGTCTAATCTGTTTTATTTTCTTTTTACAAGTCAAATTTGTTCTATTTTTCAATGCAAGGTAAATTCAGTTCTTTTTTACTTATTAAAAAGAACCTATGACGTAATTCATTCATAAATATATCCTGTTATATAATGCTTAGTATAAATTTGAGTCTAAAATCTCATACCTAACTCACCTTGTTTCAACCCATAAATCATAATAATAAGGTGGGGATTCGATGTTGATCAGAGATACTACTTGGGACTTGTCTTTGTGGCGTGCTTTATTTGCATCTTGTTCTTGAAGATTGATTTGCTTAATAAAACAATTACTCATTATTAAAATAATAAAAATAATAATGATGAAAATAGAAATAAATAAATAAATAATAAAAAAGCTTTCCTTGCCTTAGTCCAATCTTACGTGGCGTATATGTTGGGAAATAGTTTTCAACCGAAGCTATTATGAGAATTAGTTTATTAATCGTGTATATTTAAGAAAATCACACTATTTTTCTACATTTTTCTCCAATATGTATGTTAGTCTAAAAAGGACAATGAATACATAGGTTTATAAACAAAATTTTAACATAAAGTAATACTCATATATATATATATATATATATATATATATATATATATATATATATATATATATATATATATATATATATATATATATATATATATATATATATATATATATATATATATATATATATATATCATTTCTGAGATAGTCATAAGCTAAAAAACACAATCTTATAATATTTGAAATCTATTTTATAAAGTACACCATATCTCCTACATTCTGTACATTATCTATTTATTTTATAATTGATGAACATATTCGTATACGGAGATATCATTGGGAACATGAGGTGGATGATAACAATAAGGTTTTGAGGAATATGAGGATGGCAGTTTAAGATTTAAAGGTAGATGATGTGTACCAAGGAATAGAAATTTGAGACAAAAGATTTTGGTAGAAGCACATAATACCCCGTATTCAGTTCATACGGGAGGTAATAAGTTGTATCGTGATTTGAGACAATATTTTTGGTGGAAAGGTATGAAATGTGATGTTGCAAGATTTGTGGAGCGATGTTTAGTATGTCAAAGAGTGAAAATTGAACATCAGTGACCAGGAGGTCTGGTTTAGCCTTTAGAGATATCTAAGTGGAAATGGGAGTCAATTTCTATGGATTTTGTGACTGGTTTGCCTACTAAGACTAAATGATTGAATTCTATTTGGGTTATAGTGGACAGATTGACTAAAGTTGCAAGATTTATTTCTATTAAAGATACTTGGAGTATGACTCAGTTGGCAGAAGCCTATGTCAAAGAAATGGTGAGATTAGATGGTGTACCTATGGATATAGTTTCTAACAGAGATACGAGATTCTTATCGCATTTTTGGGAGAAGTTACAATCAGCTTTTGGGACGAGATTTAATTTTAGTTCAGCTTATCATCCTAGTTCTGATAGACAGACTGAGAGAACTATTTAGACTCTTGAGGATATGTTACAAGCTTGTGTTATGGAATTTGAAGGATCATGGGAGAAACATTTCCCGTTGATTGAGTTTTCTTATAATAATAGTTATCACTCGAGTATTGGACAGGCACCTTATGAGGCTTTATATGGTAAGAAATGTAGAAGTCATTTGTGTTGGGATCACATAAGTGAGACTATGCTTTTGGGTCCTCAGATGGTTCATGAAACAATGAAACAAGTGAGAGTAATTAGAGAGAAAATGAAAGCAGCTTAAGATCGTCAGAAGAGTTATGCAGATAAGAGAAGGAGACTTTTAGAGTTTAAAGTTGGTGATAAAGTCCTTTTGAAAGTATCTCCTATGAAGGGAATTAAGCGATTTGGGAAGAAAGGAAAACTTAATCCGAAGTTTATTGGTACTTATGAGCTTTTATAGAGAATCGGATAAGTTGCTTATCGATTGGATTTTCCACCAGAATTAGCTAATGTGCACAATGTTTTTCATGTGTCGCAACTCCGTAAGTATGTTTATGACTCGTCGCATGTGATTGAATCTGAACCCTTGAGAGTAGAAGAGAGTTTCAGTTATAAGGAACAGCCTGTTCCGATATTAGATCGTAGAGATAGAATTTTGAGGAATAAAGTCACACCTTTGGTTAAAGTTTGATGGAAAATTCAGACTGTAGAAGAAGCTACTAGGGAATCTGAGGATGATATAGGACAGCGTTATCCCCATCTGTTTGAAGGTTAGTTTGCTCAAGTTTCGGGGACGAAACTTCTTTTAAGCAAGGTAGACTGTAATATAGGAAAAATTTTAAACTTGATTACTTGCTAATTAAACTCGCTTAGTACTAATAATTATATCTTAGTGACTAATGACACTCAATTATCTTAACTGTGCATGTTATACCTAATGGGTATTATTTATTTTTTTCGGGTCAAGCTAGTACATGTATTCGGGTCTCGGTTTTGTGGGTTATTGTGTTCAGTTTTGTGGGCCGAAGCCCGGTTCTTTTTCTCTTCCAAACCTGGGCCCAACTTCACTTGCAATCCATCAAATTGTGACATCTTGAACTACCTAGAATGTGCTAGAGAAATTCAGATGTTTCCTTTGCTTATTCTTGGCCTCCAAGTATTAGAAATGCATAGTAATTCTTGAACATAGTCAAGCACACTTGGAAAATTCATTTGAGAATAATAATCTAGCCTATTTGATTATCACTTGGAAAATCTTATTTATAATGATTCATTTCACTTCTCAAAACCTATTTGATGTAAGTTCAGAAGTTATTGATTTCTTTTGAGCAAAAGCTAGACACTTTATTTTCTTTTGTTCTCTCTCTAACCGGCCACCATATCAACAATAACAATAAACACTTTCTCATATTTTCTCATTCAATCTCTATAAATTCTAAATCTCTTTAGAAGCCATTAGAGCTTGAGAAAGCTAAGACTAATCTCTAAAGTTTAAGATAACCAAGCTAGAACACTTATTCTTTCACAATTCTATTTCGGTTATAAGCTTGTATAACTATCTCCTAAATTGTGTCTTTGTGTTCTTCTCGGATTATTCTTTTCTTAATCATTTTCGAACCAAGAACCCTTGGAAGATTTGCAACAAACGTCGGATCCCGGACCTTCAAGGACGAATTAAGGAAAAGATTACTAAGGTGTATATTAGTACTTTTATTTCCTAAACTCTCTTCTAAATCACTTAAGAAAGATTGTGCATGAAATATGACTTCGCTATAGTTTTAATAATTATTGTTGTGATGTTGTGTGAGTAAATCACCTAGAAAGATTAAGCTATTAAAAGTATGTTGATTGGCGTATGATTTATGAGTTTCGAACCTATGTATGAATTAAGCATGTTATTTTCGAAAGTATGCTTAAGATGAGTTTAAGGTAGATTAAATAAGTTATGATAAAGCATGTGATTTTTGGACCTTATAAAGGTTAAGTGTGAGTTTGTGATAATTGCATGTTGAAGAATGATTGTGTAAATAAAGTTAGATTAGTTATTGTTTATTTCTTGATGGCGACCGATAGTGTTTAATTAAGAAAAGTACGTTTAATTAGTGGATCTATGAGTTTGAGCATGTATAAGTGATATTGATGAAGTTTATATTATTTTCGAATGGTTGCATGTGGATTATACCTAGTAAAGTTGATTTATCAATTAAGGGATGATTTTAGAAATACGATATAGTGATTATGAGTTAAAGTATAAATTCAGAAAATTGTTTTGTTGGTGTTGCCTTGTTTGGCCGAATGCATGTATAAAAGAAACAGGAAGAGTACTTTGTGTTTGATTGATTTGTGAGAGGTATTACTTAGATTATTAATATAGAAAATTATTATTTATTATTATTAAGTGTTAAAGCCTAGAGTTGGAAAGGATTAAAAAGTCTTATTAGCGTTAAGGAGCGTTTGTAAGTGTAAGTGCATGTCCATCGCTTTCCCCTTGTCTATAACTATTTACAAAATTATGTGTTAAGTGCTAATTAATGTGAAGCTACGTGCTAAGTGCTAAACATGAGAATTATATGCTAAGTGCGAATTAAGCATGTTATATCATGAGCTATGTGAAGTATATGATTTATTAAGCTATATGAGCATGTATGCGAAATGTGAGAATGATGTATAAGAGATGTATACAGAAAATACAGCAAAGTAAAGAGATGAAATAAGGAAGATAAAGACACTGAAATACTTATCTAAGATACTATAAAGCTATGTAAAGTTTATGAGAGGTATAAGTGAAAGTATGAGAATGATATACAGAAAGTACGTACAAATATGTACGTATACAGAAAGTCTGAGAATGATATAAAGAGAAAGCATTGAGAATGATTCTGTTATGCAGATATGCATAAGTATGAGTATGAGTTGAGATTGAGATTATTCTTTGATTTGTGGTATGACCTCCAAAAGGGCCATTGGACGGTTTCTGGAGTACACGTTGCATGCGGATTATATATATATTGATACAGAAATTATGATGTGGCGATAGCCAGATATGTGAATATGATATGAGGTGATCTCTTGCTAAGGGAATCAAACTTGGTCGTGTATCTACCATACCAACTAACATTTTGCGAGAGCTAACATAATTCAGATAAGTTGAAAAGACAATAAAATACAAATAAGACAGTGAAAGACAGAAAGACAGTTCCTTTAAAGGAGAACGTATCTAAGATACTATATGTGTATTATTATTATTATCTATATTGACTATTACTATTATTATTATGAATATTACTATCTGTTAAGTGCTATATGTATTTTTAAACATAAAACCTTGCATTTGACATGGTGGAGTGTCCTTACTTAGCTTCCGCTAATTTTCTGTTTTCTGTGTTCTTTGCATATCCATATCTACACTTGCACGTGCATGTTGATGACGTGCAGTCGTTGGGTGTTAATTGGGACGAGTGTGATTGTGTTTTGAGGATACGCATGGCGTGGATTACGCTTCAGTTCTTTGTTGTAATACATGTTAAGCTTAGTAACAGTGTAACTATAATTTGGTTAAAAAGGTTGTTTGTAAGATACTACTATTTCAATTAAGTTTATAAATTCGACCTTCGTTTTGGAGTTCAGTTCGTCTTTTATTTTATTTCCGCTTTACCCCTTACCTTGTGTTTGCCTTTGGGTGAGCACGGCGGTAGCGCTTAGGTTTTAGTACCACAGTTGGGTTGTTTTATATTGTTTCTGCACTCTGATTAAGTGGTATTAAAATTGCGGTATTACAGTTGCCTCCAGTTGAAGTATTGGTCCACCATGACCTAAGTGCACACAAGTTTTTGCAAAATTCAAGCAATAGCTACGAACAAGTGGTATGTATGATTAGATTCTTATGAATGGAGATACTTCTTGCCAGGAACACTTTACTCTCTAGTGGGCCGATTCGGTATGAGTAAGACTAGTCTTGACTCAAATGGTTCAAGGTAAACCTATGGTAAAACCAAAAAAAAAATAATATGCCATAACTAGCTACTCCGTACAAGAGAATATTTGTTAGGGAAATATCTATCTATCGTCATCAATACAATGTTTGCTGGTTGATGAGTGCCTAAATAGTGTTGATTTTCGTGGTATATATGCATTCATCCGTCCAATATTTGTGTGAGTATTCCGTTTATAATTGGATTTTATTCATTTATGATGAGGATCAGTACTTTGGTATGTTTGTGTGTTTAATGTGATTTTAGGATCATTTTGAAGCTCAAATGTGCAATTGGAATCAAGATGGACTTTAGAGTGTCAAGAGAAGAAGTAAAGAAGAAGGAATCGAAGTTGGAATGAAAAGAGATGCTATAAGCATGAGGTCTTCGAGTTTTCTACAGTGCATGACCATGCTTCCAATAGGCATGATCATGTGTCATCATTTGGGAATGTCAGTAGCCGAAAATGTTGAAGAAAAGAGCGAGCACGATCATGCCTATGTTGACACGATCATGCTCCTGTGCGATTTATGCATAATCGACAAGAGACTTTTCCTCTTCTTTTCTCCCATTAGATTAAACGTGTATAGGCTTATAAAAGGGTTTCTCTCCTCTCCTCTCCTCTCGGACCACTCACTATCTATCCATCATCTCTCTCTACTCCATTAGAATAGCTTAGAGTTTAAATTAAGCACTTAAATACTCTCAAATTCTCTAATTTTATTTTGCAATTTTGAAGAACAACTTCAAGCTTTGGGCAATTTCAATTGAAGCTTTTTGGTTTATCTCTCATCCCTACTCTCTCTCTTCTTCCTCTTAATTGCTTCTAGTTTTTAATCCTTTAGTTTATGATTGTTATTTCTTTGAGTTTGCTAATTCATATTTAGTTTGAATTTCATTATTTGCTTAGTAGTTTCTATAATCATGAGTAGCTAATTTTCTTATTCTAGGGTTGATGTAGCTTAATTTGGATTGTTTGATGTCTTGATAAATTGATGCTAGCATGTTCTTTAATCGGTGCACATGATTATTTGTTTGCTTATTGTTATTCAAAATTCTTGAAAAAGCGTTTTGAATACTTGGATGATTAGCATAAAATCGAAAGGGGAATGCTAATTGTCGGACATCAAATAATCATCTTGATTGCCTAATCACTAAAGTAGATTAGAATATCTTATGGGCTTTGGATTGATTTTCGTTCTTCATGCTCTTGATGTTACTTGACTCCATGAGAATAGGTAGTTAAGTTTGCATTGAGTTTGCCTCTATCGCTTCGAGAGAAGGTTTAGGCTTCTTTATCCGTCCTTGCAACGATTGATATTGACATGCTAGTTAAGTTTATCTATCGCATCAAGTAATCTAGTTAAGTGAAGTCAACCCTAGATCTTTTTATCTTGCTAGACTCTCGTAATTTTATTCACTTTATTTTCTTGGTTTGAAACAACAAAAAAAACTCAATTCGAATTGCTTACCTTGTTATACAGTTGAGAAAACTTAATACTTGGATATACTAGCTCCCTGTGGATACGATAATCTTTTATACTACTTGATAAAATCCGTATACTTGCGGAGGCTATCAAGTTTTTGGCGCCGTTGCCGGGGAGCTTTATTCCATTATTAGGCGTTTATTATATAGACTAGACTTAGCACGTGTGTGTGTGTTACTTGTGTGTCTGTGATTACTCTTGCTTTTGCGTTTGATTCTCTTTTCTAGTGTTTGTGGTGCATGACCAGGAGTCAAGGGTCCGATAACCTATTACCTTTGGATCCCGAGATCGAAAGAACATCAGGTTCCGCTAGAAAGGGAGCACGAAAGCGCCATCAAGAGGAGTTGAGAAAGCAACGTGAGCTTGAACTAGAACAAGCTACCATGGGGGATGATCTTCGATCCTTGAGAGATTTCTCTACTCCCACCGTTGGTAACTTTGGTTCGAGTATCACAAGGCCGGTTATTGCGGCTAATAATTTATAAATTACTCATTTCATCTTCGGGCGTTTGCGGAGAAATCTGAAGACGCTTTTTTGGCGTCAATAGAAGCCCCCACTTTGATCTAACTTGAGTAAAAGCGAAGATCAAAGTATTCTGAAGGCGACATGCAGGATGCTGATGTGTGCACAGAGTGTGAGAGTGTACAGTATGTATGCATATGAAGACAAACCTGAGTTGGGACATGCTCGTAGCGCCCTAAGATTTCATCTCTGTGAACACAAGAGAAAATAAAGGTTATGGTAGCAGGATAGAACACCGCTCGTAGATGATCTAAACGTCTGCTGGGGACCTGTATTCAGAGTGAATGAAAAGGTTAGTAATACTTTGAGAATGATCAACGTGGAGTGCTTCGACAAACAGTGAGTAAACACCGCTCGGTGGATGTCGAGATTCCGTTCCTGTACGAGAAACGAAAAGGTCAACGAGACAGCATGATTAAAATAACGGCTGCAAAAATCGTTAGGACATATGAACAGTTTAAATGCAATAGCTTAAGCAATCATTGACTGAAACACATATAAAAAGTAATGGACAGTATAACTGCAATGGTTTAAGCAATCATTGACTGACACATCGTAAGTAACCTCGTAGAGGGACAAATTAACCGCAATAGTTTAAGCGACCATTGACTGACCCTAAAATTTGTAACCTCGCAGAGGAATAGTTTAACCGCAATAGCTTAAGCGAACAGTGACTGACCCCAAAATTTGTAATTTCGCAGAAGGACAGTTTAACCGCAATAGCTTAAGCCATCAGCGACTGGCCCGAAGTTTGTAATACTGAGCTGTAAGGCCAATAGAATTTCCGGGCTTTAAAAATAAATTTGGCACTCTGGGCGGTAAGGATTGTCGTAGTGTAGATCCGAGTTTCAATATCTGGGACCAGCAAAAACAAACGGGTTAGTTTTACCTGAAAATTGTGGGTACCGTAAAATGGGCTAACTATCAAACTTGAATTTGGTGGGCCGGAGTACTTTGTTCCCGCGCACTTGGTACTGATATTTGCCGCGAATGAACTGAAGTAACGAACTTTAGACTGGAAAAAGGGGTCGTAGGACAGCAGAGGGGCCCGCACGTGCAGGTCTGCAGGGCCGCTAGCGGCCCAGGCCAGCTGCGCTGGGCCTTTGAGGAAGGCCGCTAAGTGCCGCTAGCGGCGCTGGGCTTGAGCCAAGTAAAAGCGCTTCGTCGCTTCTCTTTTTTTTTCGTGTGCCTTCTTCTTCATTGTCGAGAGCAAACCTTCGAGCTTCCTCCATTGTTGAGTGCTCCACTTTGCTTGAGGTATGTCGATTCTTGACCGATTTCTTCGGTTTTTGTCTTGAACTTGCTTATTTTTCCACCTAGTTGTCGAATTTTGGGTTGCATTGTTGAATGGGTGTCTTTTTCTTGCGAATCTGAAACTTTTATTTTCCCACTTGTAGAGAGAGAAAGCTTCATTGTGCTCCCATGGCTCCCGTGGATAAGGGAAAACGTCCCATGAGTGAGGAGGAGTATGACCGGAGCCTTTTCGCACAGGGTTACCTTCTACTAGAGCACCTCCGACTAGTCACGCAGATTGAGCTCGGCTGTACCAGGATTCTTTCATGCGGCTGGACTGGCGTCCGGCTGGGGTTTGGAACTGCAGTGTTCTACTACTAGATAGGCAGAGTCATCTGTCTAACTTGGAGCTGGTATGTTTTCTGATTTTCCCCTTTTTTCTGTTCAGTATATTTGAACTGAAAACTAGAACTGTTAGTGCTTCAGCACACGAACAAATTGGGACTTGTACTGGATTGGTGGTCAGCTACATATAATTTGTGTGGAATTATTTTAGCTGTATTTGTGGTATATGGGGTGTTGAGGAAAATTTGTTTGTTGGCTAGGGTGTTGGTGTCTTGTTGCAGGCTCATGGGGCTACGTCCCCTTGGGCTATGATGCTGGAGATCTTTTCAATGGGAGCTACGAACTTGGTATTGGGTTCGGGTTTGGACCATTTCCTGACTGCTATCCCTACTTGTCACTATGGGGGTTCTAGGATCATTGCCAGGGGGTTATTGGAGAGGTTTTTGGATTCCACGAACACTTTCCATACACCTGTAGGAGAGATGTTCCCCACCCCTTATCAGTTTGCTGTGCTGACAGTGCTATCGTTTAGAGGGCGTCGTATTCGGTACGACACAAACTATTGGCGACAGAGTGACAGTTTGCTTGAGCTTTACGGTCCCGTGTCTGTCCACTTTGATAAGGATCGGGTTTCTTTGGCGCGGTTGTGGGCGACTCTGGCGGAGCAGGGGCTTACTGAGGAGCAGAGAGCCCGTATTTTCCTGGCTTGCTTGTTGGGTTCTACCATCTTTGCTCAGAAGAAGAGTGTATGTCAAGTCGGTTTCTTGACATGTCTGGAGGATTTGTCCAAGGTCCATGAGTACAACCTCGGTGCTTCCGCTTATGCTTCCCTGGTGAGATGGTGTCGTCGGGCTTGTAGGCCTAAGGAGAAGAGTGAGAGGACATATATCTCGGGCCCATGGAGGATACTAGAGGTAGGCCCATTTATTTTATTTTTTTTCTTTTTCTTTTCCTTTGCACTTGCTTGCTTTTGGGCTTGGAGCTTATTTTCTTGCTTGTGTGGCAGTTGTGGTTCTTTGAGTATTTTTCGGCTTTCGGTCCTAACCGTCCTGGTTTGAGGATGTTCCCATTAGGTTCACGGTGGATTGGTAGGGGTAACCACTCGTTTGCCTCTCTGGAGCATTTTCGGGCCTCCTTCGAGAGCCATGCCGCATCTACGGTGTGTTATTGTTGACTTGTGCATTTTTCTTGTTGGTCCATTTGGTGTGAATGAACTTTTGAACTGGTAACCTGCAGGTGTCATAGTCTACTTTTGATGGTATCCCTGGGGTTCCACCCCATATTACCCTAGAGTTCTTTGGAGTGTCTTCTCTGCGGGTGGTCTTTGAGGGGCTATTTGGCTTTGTATGGTACTTGGGGGAACGTTTGACTCGGCTGATCTATCCCTCCCTGGGTAGTCACCTGGTTCCGGAGGATCCTCCTTTGACCATGTTCTATCTGCGTGGTCTAAGTGTGCGGGACTTGGGAGTCGTGATCCGTGGTATGGCGGCCACGGAGTTTCTTATGCCATAGGTTGTTGGCTTGGATCGCACGACCGTGTACCTGGCCTACTGCTTAGACCGCTTGATGTAGGACCTTACTTCTGAGGTGATAACCTTATCTGCATCTTTTTAGCTGTATGTGTGATATACTGACTTCTTGTGTCTTGCAGGTGGATCGTCTAGCTCCTCAGGGTCCTAGGAGGTCTCATTCTAGAGTTCCTCGGGGTCAGCCCCCAAGTGTGACCTTGCCGACCAATGAGGTGAGGTACATTGGGGAGAGTGGGGGACACATAGTAGAGGAGTTTCCTTTTCATATGGCTGACAGAGAGGCTGTGGAGGGCTTGCCCTTGCCTGATGGTTGTACGGGGGTGAGCTCCTTTTTATCCCTTCTTGTGTTTGTGTTTGTGTTTGCTTTTGAGTGCTGACTCTATCTTGTGGCTCCCTTTTTGTAGTTGATCCGGGAGCAGACCTCTCAGATTTTCAAGCTCATCCACCTGCTGAAAAGGCTATAGTCGAGTAATGGGCAAGGGGAAGATTTCTCGGTCTCGGACCGTTGATGTAAGTAGACTTTTATCCTTTGTTTAGCTAAGTGAAGTGCTTAACTTAACATCTCGTTCTTGATTGTTTGCAGATGTCCCAGTCCTTGTCTTCCGTGGGGCCTCGACATTCTTCTGCTGCGAGGGCCTCCTCGGTGAGCAGACCATCTGTTGCTCGTTCACCTCCCATAGCTGTGACCAGGCCTCCTGTTGATGAGGCGCCCGGACCTTCTGTGCCGTACATTCCGGAGATGTTCTCCTCTGTGGGTTTCCAGCCTTCTCTTGAAAGTAGACCTATTTTTACCCCCACGGTCGGAGGTTGGGCGAATGCCCCTGGATGGGATGTGCCTCATTTTGGGCCTTCGCATCAGGATATGGCTATGGATTTCGCCAGTCAGGCCACAGAGAGTTTCTTTGCCGCGAGGTTTCCGGCAGGTACCCCTATGCGTGCACCAGCATATGATGGGCGGGACATGAGGCCCGAAAACAGCAGGCCCATTTATAGCTCTTCTCTTCACTATTCGACAAGGAACTACGGTTAGGGGCTGTCCGTTGATGATGAGGCTGACAGCAACGGTGATGACGACTCTGGCTGTGCGATGTTGGATCTCCTTGTAGACATTGATCTTGAGATTTCGAACTCCTGTTTTTATGCATTTTTATGATATGTATGATATGATATGATGACTCGATTATGCCCGTCTGATTTCTAAGTATGCAATGGGTTATGCAGTAGGAAAAGCCATAATTTGGGGAATAAAATAAAGAAAAAAGGTAAAAATTGCAAGCAAAAGCAAAAATTACACATATTATACCCCCTAAAAAAATAATAAAAAAGAAAAAATTGAAGATAAATTTAAGAGAGTCTTGGGTTTTGTAATTCACCGCGGGTATCAAAACTGGGCTTAAATCGGGCAGACCGGATTAATGGGGCGAGCTGGAGCGAGAGGAAAATTTGGACCGGGTCAGGGTCAGGGACGCTAGTGGCGATGAGCTGCAGGCTTGGGCCGCTAGCGGCGCTGACCAGGGCCTCTGACGGCTCTGGTTTGGGCTTTTTTATTGATTTATGACTTCTTTGGCCCGCGTTTTTGCCTTTAAATAGGATTTACAGGATACTTGATGTTGTATCACTTTTCAGACCTTAGCTCTCCCAAATTTCCCAAATTTTCTATCATGGTGAAATCCTTTGTAAACCTGTTTGATGCCTGGTGCAAAAATCTGACCGTAGCAGATAAACTTGAACAAGCTCCGTTCCATGTCTCCAGACCAACAAAAATATTGTGGCCCCTTCTTCGATCCGCTCTGAATTATTGGGACCCTAACCTGCATGTTTTTCGTTTTGGTAACTTTGAATTATGCCCTTTAGTTGAAGAATTTGCTGCGATCACTAATATGCCTGATGTTCTTCCCCCAGCTATGCGTTATGTGAGAGATGGTTTTAGGGATCAGTACAAGAAATCCTTGGGTTTGTCATCTGTAGAAGCCAAAAGCATGGTTCTTGGTGTCGATGTGGACTTGGTTCAACTCTGCGAAAAGTTTGTTGTTTCTTTTGAAAAGAATGCAATATTTAAGCGTTCTCGACGTCAGGCTTTTGTACTTTGCCTGTTGAACCGCCTATTGTTTGCTAATGCAGAATCTCCTAACTTGGGTAGAGCCTCGTTGCTGTGAGTGGTTAATCAGATGGTTGAAGGGCATTCTCCTTTGCATCTGGTTGTAGGGAAACTATTATTGGGCTCGACAAGCTGAAAATCTGTCCTCACAAAGCTTTTTCTGGCAGCCCCCTGCTGCTTCAAATTTTGTTATGTGAGCATCTGAGGCTAATAGAGTCACCAGATAATATGATAGCTCGTGTTCCTCGGGCTTGGTCAAAGAAAACCTATACCGCTGCTAGCTTCTTGGTTTGGAAAAGGCTATATTTTGAAAAGTCCCTTGCTGAATGGGATGGCTTTTTCCATGCAGGACCTGTTATCCGCTGGCATGTGTCTTGTTGGAACTTGACCTCCTTAGTGGCTTGGGACAATTTGGTTCCTCATACTACCATATTGGGTTTGTACAGGACTACTTTCTTCTTCCCCTCTAGGGTCATCAAGCAATATGGGTTGAAGTAGGTTATTCCTCGCCAGGAAACTACGAGACCAACTATCGTAGCTTTGACCACTGAGTTTGCTACGGATTGGGAAAGTATTGGCGTAGCCGGGACCGCTGGACTGTACCTCGAGTGACTTCCCCAACTCGAGTTTCTGAGACCTATCTGAACTAGCTTTCCTGCAGTGATGGAGAAGTGAGACGAGCACTTCGTCATGAGGAGTGGGACCAGCTAAAGCCTAAGTATGACTCAAAAAAAAGAAGCAAGAAAAGAAAGGAAGGGCCTCAAATGGGAGGCTATCATGTACTGAAAAGAGGTAAACCCCCAGCTCAAGGGAGCGATCATAGTTCGTCCTCAAGCCAAGGTCTTTCAAAGAAGAACTCTTCAACGAAGCCTTCTAAAGGGAAGAAGGATTAAAGTAGTTGTCTAGGAAATCAAGTCTAGTTAAAAAAAAATATTAAGAATTTGTTTAGCTTAAACCCTCATAGTTGCATTATTATTTTTTTTTGTAACCTTAGGAAGTTTAATTCTTGCAATGTAAGCTTATTCGTTCAGTTTGAATAAAGATTATCCCTTTTGCATGAGTTTGAAAGGAATTTTGGATTGGTTTTGGCCGGGCCCCTTAAAAGGGTTACCTACGGATCCAGTGTGGAATCAGGCCAGCGTAGTTCGTTCAAGTTGTGAATGTCTTTTTTTTTTCTTTTTTTTTTTTTTTAGACGTAGCACTTCTTTAGTTGATCCATACTGGTGAGCTGACTGAACTTGATGCCATCAATATCCATGAGCCTAACTGCCCCTCCTGATAGAATGTCTTTGATGATGAATGGGCCGGACCAGTTGGGTCGAAATTTGCCTCTAGGGTCGGTAACTAGGGCACGTAATTCTTTCCAAACTAAATCCCCTTTAAATTTCGAGGTCGAACCTTTTTGTTGAATGCTCTTGCCATGCACTGTTGGTACATGTGGGAATGGTCTAGGGCCCGTAGGCGTCTTTCATCCGTGAACATGAGCTCTTCGTAGCGGGCTTGTAACCATTGGGTTTCAGGAATTTCTCCTTCTAAGGTTATGCGCATGGAAGGTAATTGGACTTTTATGGGTAGAACTGCTTCCATTCCTTAGACTAGGGAATAAGTTGTTGCTCCCGTAGAGGATCTTACGGATGTCCTATATCCCCAAAGGGAAAATGGGAGTTTGATGGGCCAATCTTTATAGTTTTCTATCATCTTTTCAATGATAGTCTTGAGGTTTTTGTTGGTGGCTTTTACTGCGCCATTGGTTTGGGGACGGTAAGGGGATGATTTGTGGTGCTGGATTTTGTAGTTTTTGAGGAGGGTGGCTGTCTCGGCTTTGAAGTGGGATACATGGTCACTGATGATTTAATGCGGAACGCCGTACCGGCAAATGATATTGTTCCTTATGAATTTGGACACTTGTTTGGAGGTATGGACGGCATAGGATTGGGCTTCGACCCATTTGGTAAAATAGTCTATGGCTACTACGATATATTCATGTCCTCCCGAGCCCTTTGGGGTGATCTTACCAATGATATCTATTCCCGATGCGGAAAATGGCCAAGGGGATGTGAAGTTGTAGAGCATTGAGGGTGGCATATGCTGCAGGTTGGCATATATCTGACACTTCTTGCACTTCTTGACATAGTCATAGCAATCTCTTTCCATAGTAGTCCAGTAGTATCCCAACCGTAGGACCTTTCTAGAGAGCATTCGACCATTCATGTGTGGCCCGCTCACACCATTGTGTACCTCGTCCATAATCTCTGCGGCCTCTTCGGAATTCACGCATCTGAGGTTGACCCCGTTGTGGGACTTTTTCTACAAAACCCCCTTGTATTCTATGTATTGCGCCGCTAAGAGACGGATGGCCCGTTGAGCTCTTAGTGGTGCATCTTGAGGGTATATTCCTTTGGTGATGTAGTTGAAGATGTCTTGGTACCAAGGATCCTCTTCGATCGGAGCCAAAGTCATTTCTGTGTCGAGGTTGTTGCAAAAGGCTGGCTCGCTTCTTCTTTGTGGAGCGGCATTGTTGGGAGAGTTCAGCCACTCAAATTCCTGTAAAAGTGAAAATCTGCATTCTTGCTTTACGAAGTTTACTTACATTACTTAAATTGATTAGTTAATGATTTGTGCAACTTTGTATTCATTGGATTTATCAATAGCCAAACAAGGAAAGAAATGAGTAGAAGGATTTTTGATTTTATTGATATTAGAATTGAAAACAGCAAGAAAGGGATTTGACTTTCCCTTCACATTGACACTAGACTTAGAAGAAGTAAAAGGGACACTCCCCGGTCCTGACTCATATTTAGGACCTAAGCTAGACACTGACTCTGACTGAGACTAGAAATCAGATTCTTCCATCATTGGTCCTTCCCTGGTAGATATCGTAACCTTTCGTCCATTCGGGCCAGTCCAGCTCACTTCATTGCGCCATCCCATTGTGATATCTTCAGTAGTATATATTAGGTCCGTAGGATTGAAGTTGCGATCATTGAGAGCCATTACCTCCTCATCCATCTCAGGAGTTTCAGCCATTGTAGTTTCTTGGCCGAATAGAAGACCTAGCAGCTGGTTTCCTGGTGCTTTGGTCCAATCTTGACTCGCCGGTTCTAAGGGGTGGTGTGCCTCCTCGTCCAATTGATTGCAGTCTCGGAAGATTTCAAAGCCCGGGTGTGTGACCTTAGCTTCTTTGTCATAGTACGTCTCAGGGAAGCCGTAATATGGGCAGTAGTCTCCTTCTGTGATGAACTGGCCATTTAGAGTGTGGCTATAGGGTGGGATAACCTTTTTTTCTTTAAATTGTTTCCTTTGTTTCAGGGTTTGATCATGGATTTCTTTGTCCGTAGCTTGGTAACCAAGTCCAAAGGAGTTGTTTTTGGCTTCTAACTTGAAGGTGGTGGGCCCTTGTCCATTTCTTGCTGTACCCTTTCTTCTTGAGAAAACCATTAACATGAGGGTTTGAGTGTGATATGAACGGTGCCTGATCTATTTCCAGCACATTGACTTCGGGTTGTGATTCATACTTACGTATGGTGATCTTGAATATATGGGACTTCGGAGGAGAAACAATCTCGGAATCAATGATGAACTGGATGTCGCACTTCAAGCGATAATATTGTTCAGTAAGGTGGCCAAAGCATCTGTGGTACCTACAATAAAGGTAATGATCCTCCTCTTCTGGTAAGACCCCTTCTAGGAACCGGAGATCTCCACGATGAAGTAAGGTTGTCATAACATCATGAATAGGTACTGCCAGTGGCGTGAATTCACGAGTTGGCGTGCTTGATCTTTTCTTGGATAACCAATGATGTGCGGGCCACATGGTTCCTTCATCAATGAAAGTTTGGATTTTATCTCTTAAGTTCCTGCAGTCATTGGTGTGATGTCCGCCGGCTCGGCAGTACTCACAGTAAACAACTGGGTTTCCATTTTCCGGGATGAGTTCATAAGTGGGCCCTATTGGTTGCATGTAGCCATATACCCTCATTTGTTGAAAAATATGTTCCTAAGGCCAGCGAGGTTGCTCTTGATTGAGAAGAACTTTGCCAACTTCTAGAGCCTTAATTCTTTGTTCTAACCCAGCGACCGTCTTCTGTAACCTTTGGATCTCTGAATGATAGACAACTATGTATTGAGTTAGGTGCTCAATATCATCTTGTGCTTCAACAATGGCCTGGGTTGGCTTGCCTGCGCTTCTGTACTCAACGAGGCGCGAGGTTTCATCGGGATCAAGGCCTACTTGGATTTTGGTCTCTCGGAGTGATTGGTTCAGTTGTTCATCCAAATCAAGGGATGCGTCTTGAGTATCAAGTATCGACTCTCTTGAAGTTTCGCGGACTGGATATACAGTTGTCACAAAATGAGTTTTGATCTTCTTAGCATTCTGGCCCATTTTCGACACTGGCATGAGGAGAGATTCGTTTTGTGTATCTTCGGCTGTGGAACGCTTGAGAGACCCTGGCATGATCTGAACGAGTAGAAGACCTTTTAGAATCAAAATGACCACGAGACTCTCATATAAGAAAAAGTTGACCCACACATAGAGAAACACATTGTCCTAAAAAAAACTCCTTAAGCCTAAATCCCGAATATTTCCCTAATATACAAGGAAAATAAAGTCAATGACCGAAAATAAGAAAAATAGAAAAAGATGGACTATCCTATTTTTATTTTTCTAGACTCAAAGAAAATGGAAAATGCGATAAAACAAAAATAAAATAAAACAATTTCGGTCTTTTTATATTTTTTATATATTTTTTTTTTGATTTTCGGCGGCCTTTTTTCGATTTTTTTTGCCGATTTTGTTTTTGATTTTCTCTTCTTTTTTTTTACCGAATCTGAATTAAATAAAAAAAAAATAAAGAAAGAAAGAAATGGAAAAAAAGAAAAGGGAGAGGGAAAACTGAAAGACTGACTTTTTTTCTACTAAAAAGATCATAGAAGATTGTTCAATGACTTTTTAGAATATATCATCGGGAAAATGATGGGTGCTCATTGAGTTGGAATTCTCGCACCATCTTCGGGCATTAGGAACTAGCTAAAAATAAAAGAAAAGGCTCCTAACACGTAGGTACATGTTGGCACATAATCACAATATTCATGCATTCAGGCAAGCATTACAACGACATAATTACAGGCAAACATGCGATCAGACGGACATTACAACAACACATGCACAACAAGCAAGCGGATGCACGAATGTGGGCTAGAGGCTTTTGGCTCCTGTTAGGTTACCATGACAAATTACAATTTCCGTTTGGCGGATGGTCGACATATTAATTGTAATTCTTTTCATCAACAAGGATTGATGAGTCATGGGTGAGGAAGCGTCGATTTGCACGATAGGACAACTTTTATATTCCTTTAGATATACGGGTTGTCTACGAGTTCCGACACAAACTTCCTCGAGGGTTGATAAGGGTCAAAAATTGTGCCAAAGCACATGCGAATGATGCAAAATATGGAACATGTTATTAAACAATTAAGCAAACTTGACTTTCGACTCTAACCCTCTTAAATAAATCCCCAGTGAATTCGCCACTGTAAGGGCCCGGGATTTTCATCCAATCCTATTTTATATGACTATTGGTTTCCACGGAGTGCGTCCTTATAGAAAATTTGTATGTTGGGGTTTAGATAAGTTCAAGGGGAACATCGAGTTAGAAAGGATTTTGTAAAGACGTGAATTGAATAAAAACCATGAAAGAGGTCACAAATCTGCTATCGGCATTTTATCGAAGGGACAACCCGAAGGGACAACCCAATAGCGCGAAAAGTGAGCTAATCATGTTTTTACAAAGACTCCCGCTAATATAGAACATATGAGTACCAAAAAATAATAGGTTCGGGGGCGAAGGTACGAGGTGGGAGAGTGTTAGGCACCCAACTCGCCCGTTTATGACGGCCTCTACTAACTCAAGTTTGCTTAATAATTTAAAGACATAATTCCCATGCAAAACCGGATCAACAACCTAGACTTGGACTATTAATTGGTTCATCACAAGCACAACATTTATTATTAACCCTTATTTAGACATGCAGTTGATTGACAAGTTGAGCATTACAACGGCTATACAGACAATGTTTAGGAAGCAATAAAACGCTAGTCTAGCATGATATCTACATTATGACTACTAGAAAATAAACAATTAGGCAGTTAATTTAATTTGAGTCCTCAGGAATTTGTACCTGAACTGTAGGCTATATTTGACAAGAATAGTAAAAATAGATCTCAAATTTGGAAGAAAGAGGGGGAAGCTCAGAGTCATTACTACTGAGAATAGAGGTTGTCAACTGTAGACTGTCTGTTTTGAACTGAGGGTGGAGGGTCGTATTTATAGGCGCAGGAAGTAGGTTTGGACGGGTGAAAAGGAGCCGAAATTTGGATTTGGGCCGAAAAAAGAGTCGGGCGAGAAGCAGGGTCAGCGCCGCCAGGGCCGCTAGCGGCCTTGTGAATATGGTCAGCGCTGCTAGCGGCCCTGGCCAGGGGCCGCTGACGGCTGTCAGCAGCCAGCTGGATGTCGTCGTAATGACGACATCCAATCCGTTTTTATTTTCTGGAGGAATTTAAATATTCCGAAAAATGTGAAAAGATCGTTTTACCCTTGAACGATAAAAGACGGTTTTCCCCCTAAATCGCAACTTGGCGACCGGAAGTTGGAAAGAGGCATGAGACGTGTCGTTGGAAAGCTCTTAAACGGGGCTTTTGAATGAAATGGAATGAAGGAGTGTTTGGAGGAAAAACCTGAGACGTTATCTTAACTATTAAAGCAAAAATAGCAGTTCAAATTTATAAATTACTCCTTTCATCATCGGGCTTTTGCGGAGAAATCTGAAGACGCTTTTTTGGCTGTACCAGAAATCTGAATTACTCCTTTCAGCCATTGTAGAGAGAGAAAGCTTCATTGTGCTCCCATGGCTGCCGTGGATAAGGAAAAAGGTCCCATGAGTGAGGTGGAGTATGACCAGAGCCTTTTCCGCACCGGGTTACCTTCTACTAGAGCACCTCCGACTAGTCACGCAGATGGAGCTCGGCTGTACCAGGATTCTTTCATGCGGCTGGACTGGTGCCCAACTGGAGTTTGGAACTGCAGTGTTCTACTACCAGATAGGCAGAGTCATCTGTCTAGCTTGGAGCTGGTATGTTTTCTGATTTTCCCCTTTTTTCTGTTCTTTATATTTGAACTGAAAACTAGAACTGTTAGTGCTTCAGCACACGAATAAATTGGGACTTGTACTGGATTGGTGGTCAGCTACATATATTTTTGTGGAATTATTTTAGTTGTATTTGTAGTATATGGGGTGTTGAGGAAAATTTGTTTGTTGGCTATGGTGTTGGTGTCATGGGGCTACGTCCCCTTGGGCTATGATGTTGGAGACCTTTTCAATGGGGGCTAGGAACTTGGTATTGGGTTTGGGTTTGGACCATTTCCTGACTGTTATCCCTGCTTGTCACTCGGGGGGTTCTAGGATCATTGACAGGGGGTTATTGGAGAGGTTTTGGGATTCCACGAACACTTTCCATACACCTGTAGGAGAGATGTTCCCCACCCCTTATCAGTTTACTGTGCTGACGGGGCTATCATTTAGAGGGCGTCGTATTCGGTACGACGCAAACTATTGGCGACAGAGTGACAGTTTTCTTGAGCTTTAGATGCTCGTGTCTGTCCACTTTGATAAGAATCGGGTTTCTTTGGCGCGGTTGTGGGCGGCTCTGGCGGAGCAGGGGCTTATTGAGGAGCAGAGAGCCCGTATTTTCCCGGCTTGCTTGTTGGGTTCTACCATCTTTGCTCAGAAGAAGAGTGTATGTCAAGCCGGTTTCTTGACATGTCTGGAGGATTTGTCCAAGGTCCATGAGTACAACCTCGGTGCTTCCGCTTATGCTTCCTTGGTGAGATGGTGTTGTCGGGCTTGTAGGCCTAAGGAGAAGAGTGAGAGGACATCTATTTCGGGCCCATGGAGGATACTAGAGGTAGGCCCATTTATTTTATGTTTTTTTTCTTTTTATTTTCCTTTGCATGTGCTTGCTTTTGGGCTTGGAGCTTATTTTCTTGCTTGTGTGGCAGCTGTGGTTCTTTGAGTATTTTCCGGCTTTCGGTCCTCACCGTCCTCGTTTGAGGATGTTCCCATTAGGTTCACGGTGGATTGGTAGGGGTAACCACTCGTTTACCTCTCTAGAGCATTTTCGGGCCACCTTCGAGAGCCATGGCGCATCTACGGTATGTTGTTGTTGACTTGTGCATTTTTCTTGTTGGTCCATTTGGTGTGAATGAACTTTTGAACTGGTAACCTGCAGGTGTCATAGTCTGCTTTTGATGGTATCCCTGGGGTTTTGAGGTTTTTAACTAGACTTGATTTGCTAATTAAAAAATGTGGCCAAATATTTAGTATTAGCACAGGGCCTCCAAAATGTCTGGGATGGCCCTGGATGACAATATTAGAAAACATTACAAAGCTAAGGATCCAAGAGTCTCTTCCTAGCTCTAATAAGCTAATGAATGAGCACTCTTGGTATTCTAGGATAAAACTACCCATATTTCACTTTCTAGTGCCAAATGATGATGAAGAGGGGCAAGTTCAGTTTGACGAGCAATTGAGGGAGAGAGAGAGACTGAAAATGAAGAGTGTGTTCATGAGCAAAAAGAAGAAAATGAAGAGTGTGTTGGGTTTATTATTTTTTTTTTTATGACTTGAGAGAGAGTTTTACTGTTTTGAATCAGTATCTTCTATTGTACATCCGAAAATCTGCCTATTGCCACATTTTTACTTATTTGATGTTACCCAATCAATAAAATATTTCAAATTATTTTTTTTCTTTTTCTTTTTACAAATACTCCAAAAACCTTCTTTATTTTCAGGTGTGCATTAACTATTAACAATACGTAAATCACTAGTTTAGTTTTAATAGATGATAAGCGTTTGAACTTTTTAAATGAATAAATTATAGTATATGTTACATATTTTTCTGTGTGATTTCTTTAAATATGCATGATTAACAAACTAATTCCCATAATAACTTCGGTTGAAAACTATTTCCCTACATATACACCACCCAGGATCGGATTAAGGTAAGGAAAGCTATTTTATTTTATTTTCCTCTAATGTGTACTAATAGTGACAATAATTATAAAAGGAACTAAGGGAATATAATTCGCTCGTCTCATCTGTGCTATTTTGCTATTCTTCGATTACTATGAAAGGTAAGAACACCTGCAAATCTGCAATTGCATAGGCTGCAATTGGCCAATCACCCCCTGTTTACTACTATATGATGACAACTAGTATTTCACTAATTACTTATTTTTTTGCTAGTTAGTATTTCAGTAGTTACTTGTTGGGCTCTATCAATCATCATTTAGCACTCTGCGTTTTGATGTATGTGTATTCGATCTCTTGATCGAAAATATATGTTGATGCATCAAATATATGGCCTAGTTGTTTTTGTTCTGCTATTTGTCTAATCTGTTTTATTTTCTTTTTACAAGTCAAATTTGTTCTATTTTTCAATGCAAGGTAAATTCAGTTCTTTTTTACTTATTAAAAAGAACCTATGACGTAATTCATTCATAAATATATCCTGTTATATAATGCTTAGTATAAATTTGAGTCTAAAATCTCATACCTAACTCACCTTGTTTCAACCCATAAATCATAATAATAAGGTGGGGATTCGATGTTGATCAGAGATACTACTTGGGACTTGTCTTTGTGGCGTGCTTTATTTGCATCTTGTTCTTGAAGATTGATTTGCTTAATAAAACAATTACTCATTATTAAAATAATAAAAATAATAATGATGAAAATAGAAATAAATAAATAAATAATAAAAAAGCTTTCCTTGCCTTAGTCCAATCCTACGTGGCGTATATGTTGGGAAATAGTTTTCAACCGAAGCTATTATGAGAATTAGTTACAATCAGCTTTTGGGACGAGATTTAATTTTAGTTCAGCTTATCATCCTAGTTCTGATAGACAGACTGAGAGAACTATTTAGACTCTTGAGGATATGTTACAAGCTTGTGTTATGGAATTTGAAGGATCATGGGAGAAACATTTCCCGTTGATTGAGTTTTCTTATAATAATAGTTATCACTCGAGTATTGGACAGGCACCTTATGAGGCTTTATATGGTAAGAAATGTAGAAGTCATTTGTGTTGGGATCACATAAGTGAGACTATGCTTTTGGGTCCTCAGATGGTTCATGAAACAATGAAACAAGTGAGAGTAATTAGAGAGAAAATGAAAGCAGCTTAAGATCGTCAGAAGAGTTATGCAGATAAGAGAAGGAGACTTTTAGAGTTTAAAGTTGGTGATAAAGTCCTTTTGAAAGTATCTCCTATGAAGGGAATTAAGCGATTTGGGAAGAAAGGAAAACTTAATCCGAAGTTTATTGGTACTTATGAGCTTTTATAGAGAATCGGAGAAGTTGCTTATCGATTGGATTTTCCACCAGAATTAGCTAATGTGCACAATGTTTTTCATGTGTCGCAACTCCGTAAGTATGTTTATGACTCGTCGCATGTGATTGAATCTGAACCCTTGAGAGTAGAAGAGAGTTTCAGTTATAAGGAACAGCCTGTTCCGATATTAGATCGTAGAGATAGAATTTTGAGGAATAAAGTCACACCTTTGGTTAAAGTTTGATGGAAAATTCAGACTGTAGAAGAAGCTACTAGGGAATCTGAGGATGATATAGGACAGCGTTATCCCCATCTGTTTGAAGGTTAGTTTGCTCAAGTTTCGGGGACGAAACTTCTTTTAAGCAAGGTAGACTGTAATATAGGAAAAATTTTAAACTTGATTACTTGCTAATTAAACTCGCTTAGTACTAATAATTATATCTTAGTGACTAATGACACTCAATTATCTTAACTGTGCATGTTATACCTAATGGGTATTATTTATTTTTTTCGGGTCAAGCTAGTACATGTATTCGGGTCTCGGTTTTGTGGGTTATTGTGTTCAGTTTTGTGGGCCGAAGCCCGGTTCTTTTTCTCTTCCAAACCTGGGCCCAACTTCACTTGCAATCCATCAAATTGTGACATCTTGAACTACCTAGAATGTGCTAGAGAAATTCAGATGTTTCCTTTGCTTATTCTTGGCCTCCAAGTAATAGAAATGCATAGTAATTCTTGAACATAGTCAAGCACACTTGGAAAATTCATTTGAGAATAATAATCTAGCCTATTTGATTATCACTTGGAAAATCTTATTTATAATGATTCATTTCACTTCTCAAAACCTATTTGATGTAAGTTCAGAAGTTATTGATTTCTTTTGAGCAAAAGCTAGACACTTTATTTTCTTTTGTTCTCTCTCTAACCGGCCACCATATCAACAACAACAATAAACACTTTCTCATATTTTCTCATTCAATCTCTATAAATTCTAAATCTCTTTAGAAGCCATTAGAGCTTGAGAAAGCTAAGACTAATCTCTAAAGTTTAAGATAACCAAGCTAGAACACTTATTCTTTCACAATTCTATTTCGGTTATAAGCTTGTATAACTATCTCCTAAATTGTGTCTTTGTGTTCTTCTCGGATTATTCTTTTCTTAATCATTTTCGAACCAAGAACCCTTGGAAGATTTGCAACAAACGTCGGATCCCGGACCTTCAAGGACGAATTAAGGAAAAGATTACTAAGGTGTATATTAGTACTTTTATTTCCTAAACTCTCTTCTAAATCACTTAAGAAAGATTGTGCATGAAATATGACTTCGCTATAGTTTTAATAATTATTGTTGTGATGTTGTGTGAGTAAATCACCTAGAAAGATTAAGCTATTAAAAGTATGTTGATTGGCGTATGATTTATGAGTTTCGAACCTATGTATGAATTAAGCATGTTATTTTCGAAAGTATGCTTAAGATGAGTTTAAGGTAGATTAAATAAGTTATGATAAAGCATGTGATTTTTAGACCTTATAAAGGTTAAGTGTGAGTTTGTGATAATTGCATGTTGAAGAATGATTGTGTAAATAAAGTTAGATTAGTTATTGTTTATTTCTTGATGGCGACCGAAAGTGTTTAATTAAGAAAAGTACGTTTAATTAGTGGATCTATGAGTTTGAGCATGTATAAGTGATATTGATGAAGTTTATATTATTTTCGAATGGTTGCATGTGGATTATACCTAGTAAAGTTGATTTATCAATTAAGGGATGATTTTAGAAATACGATATAGTGATTATGAGTTAAAGTATAAATTCAGAAAATTGTTTTGTTGGTGTTGCCTTGTTTGGCCGAATGCATGTATAAAAGAAACAGGAAGAGTACTTTGTGTTTGATTGATTTGTGAGAGGTATTACTTAGATTATTAATATAGAAAATTATTATTTATTATTATTAAGTGTTAAAGCCTAGAGTTGGAAAGGATTAAAAAGTCTTATTAGCGTTAAGGAGCGTTTGTAAGTGTAAGTGCATGTCCATCGCTTTCCCCTTGTCTATAACTATTTACAAAACTATGTGTTAAGTGCTAATTAATGTGAAGCTACGTGCTAAGTGCTAAACATGAGAATTATATGCTAAGTGCGAATTAAGCATGTTATATCATGAGCTATGTGAAGTATATGATTTATTAAGCTATATGAGCATGTATGCGAAATGTGAGAATGATGTATAAGAGATGTATACAGAAAATACAGCAAAGTAAAGAGATGAAATAAGGAAGATAAAGACACTGAAATACTTATCTAAGATACTATAAAGCTATGTAAAGTTTATGAGAGGTATAAGTGAAAGTATGAGAATGATATACAGAAAGTACGTACAAATATGTACGTATACAGAAAGTCTGAGAATGATATAAAGAGAAAGCATTGAGAATGATTCTGTTATGCAGATATGCATAAGTATGAGTATGAGTTGAGATTGAGATTATTCTTTGATTTGTGGTATGACCTCCAAAAGGGCTATTGGACGGTTTCTGGAGTACACATTGCATGTGGATTATATATATATTGATACAGAAATTATGATGTGGCGATAGCCAGGGCGATAGCCAGATATGTGAATATGATATGAGGTGATCTCTTGCTAAGGGAAGCAAACTTGGTCGTGTATCTACCATACCAACTAACATTTTGCGAGAGCTAACATAATTCAGATAAGTTGAAAAGACAATAAAATACAAATAAGACAGTGAAAGACAGAAAGACAGTTCCTTTAAAGGAGAACGTATCTAAGATACTATATGTGTATTATTATTATTATCTATATTGACTATTACTATTATTATTATGAATATTACTATCTGTTAAGTGCTATATGTATTTTTAAACATAAAACCTTGCATTTGACATGGTGGAGTGTTCTTACTTAGCTTCCGCTAATTTTCTGTTTTCTGTGTTCTTTGCATATCCATATCTACACTTGCACGTGCATGTTGATGACGTGCAGTCGTTGGGTGTTAATTGGGACGAGTGTGATTGTGTTTTGAGGATACGCATGGCGTGGATTACGCTTCAGTTCTTTGTTGTAATACATGTTAAGCTTAGTAACAGTGTAACTATAATTTGGTTAAAAAGGTTGTTTGTAAGATACTACTATTTCAATTAAGTTTATAAATTCGACCTTCGTTTTGGAGTTCAGTTCGTCTTTTATTTTATTTCCGCTTTACCCCTTACCTTGTGTTTGCCTTTGGGTGAGCACGGCGGTAGCGCTTAGGTTTTAGTACCACAGTTGGGTTGTTTTATATTGTTTCTGCACTCTGATTAAGTGGTATTAAAATTGCGGTGTTACAGTTGCCTCCAGTTGAAGTATTGGTCCACCATGGCCTAAGTGCACACAAGTTTTTGCAAAATTCAAGCAATAGCTACGAACAAGTGGTATGTATGATTAAATTCTTATGAATGGAGATACTTCTTGCCAGGAACACTTTACTCTCTAGTGGGCCGATTCGGTATGAGTAAGACTAGTCTTGACTCAAATGGTTCAAGGTAAACCTATGGTAAAACCAAAAAAAAAAATAATATGCCATAACTAGCTACTCCGTACAAGAGAATATTTGTTAGGAAAATATCTATCTATCGTCATCAATACAATGTTTGCTGGTTGATGAGTGCCTAAATAGTGTTGATTTTCGTGGTATATATGCATTCATCCGTCCAATATTTGTGTGAGTATTCCGTTTATAATTGGATTTTATTCATTTATGATGAGGATCAGTACTTTGGTATGTTTGTGTGTTTAATGTGATTTTAGGATCATTTTGAAGCTCAAATGTGCAATTGGAATCAAGATGGACTTTAGAGTGTCAAGAGAAGAAGTAAAGAAGAAGGAATCAAAGTTGGAATGAAAAGAGATGCTATAAGCATGAGGTCTTCGAGTTTTCTACAGTGCATGACCATGCTTCCAATAGGCATGATCATGTGTCATCATTTGGGAATGTCAGTAGCCGAAAATGTTGAAGAAAAGAGCGAGCACGATCATGCCTATGTTGGCACGATCATGCTCCTGTGCGATTTATGCATAATCGACAAGAGACTTTTCCTCTTCTTTTCTCCCATTAGATTAAACGTGTATAGGCTTATAAAAGGGTTTCTCTCCTCTCCTCTCCTCTCGGACCACTCACTATCTATCCATCATCTCTCTCTACTCCATTAGAATAGCTTAGAGTTTAAATTAAGCACTTAAATACTCTCAAATTCTCTAATTTTATTTTGCAATTTTGAAGAACAACTTCAAGCTTTGGGCAATTTCAATTGAAGCTTTTTGGTTTATCTCTCATCCCTACTCTCTCTCTTCTTCCTCTCAATTGCTTCTAGTTTTTAATCCTTTAGTTTATGATTGTTATTTCTTTGAGTTTGCTAATTCATATTTAGTTTGAATTTCATTATTTGCTTAGTAGTTTCTATAATCATGAGTAGCTAATTTTCTTATTCTAGGGTTGATGTAGCTTAATTTGGATTGTTTGATGTCTTGATAAATTGATGCTAGCATGTTCTTTAATCGGTGCACATGATTATTTGTTTGCTTATTGTTATTCAAAATTCTTGAAAAAGCGTTTTGAATACTTGGATGATTAGCATAAAATCGAAAGGGGAATGCTAATTGTCGGACATCAAATAATCATCTTGATTGCCTAATCACTAAAGTAGATTAGAATATCTTATGGGCTTTGGATTGATTTTCGTTCTTCATGCTCTTGATGTTACTTGACTCCATGAGAATAGGTAGTTAAGTTTGCATTGAGTTTGCCTCTATCGCTTCGAGAGAAGGTTTAGGCTTCTTTATCCGTCCTTGCAACGATTGATATTGACATGCTAGTTAAGTTTATCTATCGCATCAAGTAATCTAGTTAAGTGAAGTCAACCCTAGATCTTTTTATCTTGCTAGACTCTCGTAATTTTATTCACTTTATTTTCTTGGTTTGAAACAACAAAAAAAACTCAATTCGAATTGCTTACCTTGTTATACAGTTGAGAAAACTTAATACTTGGATATACTAGCTCCCTGTGGATACGATAATCTTTTATACTACTTGATAAAATCCGTATACTTGCGAAGGCTATCAAGTTTTTGGCGCCGTTGCCGGGGAGCTTTATTCCATTATTAGGCGTTTATTATATAGACTAGACTTAGCACGTGTGTGTGTGTTACTTGTGTGTCTGTGATTACTCTTGCTTTTGCGTTTGATTCTCTTTTCTAGTGTTTGTGGTGCATGACCAGGAGTCAAGGGTCCGATAACCTATTACCTTTGGATCCCGAGATCGAAAGAACATCAGGTTCCGCTAGAAAGGGAGCACGAAAGCGCCATCAAGAGGAGTTGAGAAAGCAACGTGAGCTTGAACTAGAACAAGCTACCATGGGGGATGATCTTTGATCCTTGAGAGATTTCTCTACTCCCACCGTTGTTAACCTTGGTTCGAGTATCACAAGGCCGGTTATTGCAGCTAATAATTTATAAATTACTCATTTCATCTTCGGGCGTTTGCGGAGAAATCTGAAGACGCTTTTTTGGCGTCAATAGAAGCCCCCACTTTGATCTAACTTGAGTAAAAGCGAAGATCAAAGTATTCTGAAGGCGACATGCAGGAAGCTGATGTGTGCACAGAGTGTGAGAGTGTACAGTATGTATGCATATGAAGACAAACCTGAGTTGGGACATGCTCGTAGCGCCCTAAGATTTCATCTCTGTGAACACAAGAGAAAATAATGGTTATGGTAGCAGGATAGAACACCGCTCGTAGATGATCTAAACGTCTGCTGGGGACCTGTATTCAGAGTGAATGAAAAGGTTAGTAATACTTTGAGAATGATCAACGTGGAGTGCTTCGACAAACAGTGAGTAAACACCGCTCGGTGGATGTCGAGATTCCGTTCCTGTACGAGAAACGAAAAGGTCAACGAGACAGCGTGATTAAAATAACGGCTGCAAAAATCGTTAGGACATATGAACAGTTTAAATGCAATAGCTTAAGCAATCATTGACTGAAACACATATAAAAAGTAATGGACAGTATAACTGCAATGGTTTAAGCAATCATTGACTGACACATCGTAAGTAACCTCGTAGAGGGACAAATTAACCGCAATAGTTTAAGCGACCATTGACTGACCCTAAAATTTGTAACCTCGCAGAGGAATAGTTTAACCGCAATTGCTTAAGCGAACATTGACTGACCCCAAAATTTGTAATTTCGCAGAAGGACAGTTTAACCGCAATAGCTTAAGCCATCAGCGACTGGCCCGAAGTTTGTAATACTGAGCTGTAAGGCCAATAGAATTTCCGGGCTTTAAAAATAAATTTGGCACTCTGGGCGGTAAGGATTGTCGTAGTGTAGATCCGAGTTTCAATATCTGGGACCAGCAAAAACAAACGGGTTAGTTTTACCTGAAAATTGTGGGTACCGTAAAATGGGCTAACTATCAAACTTGAATTTGGTGGGCCGGAGTACTTTGTTCCCGCGCACTTGGTACTGATATTTGCCGCGAATGAACTGAAGTAACGAACTTTGGACTGGAAAAAGGGGTTGTAGGACAGCAGAGGGGCCCGCACGTGCAGGTCTGCAGGGCCGCTAGCGGCCCAGGCCAGCTGCGCTGGGCCTTTGAGGAAGGCCGCTAAGTGCCGCTAGCGGCGCTGGGCTTGAGCCAAGTAAAAGCGCTTCGTCGCTTCTCTTTTTTTTTCGTGTGCCTTCTTCTTCATTGTCGAGCTTCACTTTGTCGAGAGCAAACCTTCGAGCTTCCTCCATTGTTGAGTGCTCCACTTTGCTTGAGGTATGTCGATTCTTGACCGATTTCTTCGGTTTTTGTCTTGAACTTGCTTATTTTTCCACCTAGTTGTCGAATTTTGGGTTGCATTGTTGAATGTGTGTCTTTTTCTTGCGAATCTGAAACTTTTATTTTCCCACTTGTAGAGAGAGAAAGCTTCATTGTGCTCCCATGGCTCCCGTGGATAAGGGAAAACGTCCCATGAGTGAGGAGGAGTATAACCGGAGCCTTTTCGCACAGGGTTACCTTCTACTAGAGCACCTCCGACTAGTCACGCAGATTGAGCTCGGCTGTACCAGGATTCTTTCATGCGGCTGGACTGGCGTCCGGCTGGGGTTTGGAACTGCAGTGTTCTACTACTAGATAGGCAGAGTCATCTGTCTAACTTGGAGCTGGTATGTTTTCTGATTTTCCCCTTTTTTCTGTTCAGTATATTTGAACTGAAAACTAGAACTGTTAGTGCTTCAGCACACGAACAAATTGGGACTTGTACTGGATTGGTGGTCAGCTACATATAATTTGTGTGGAATTATTTTAGCTGTATTTGTGGTATATGGGGTGTTGAGGAAAATTTGTTTGTTGGCTAGGGTGTTGGTGTCTTGTTGCAGGCTCATGGGGCTACGTCCCCTTGGGCTATGATGCTGGAGATCTTTTCAGTGGGAGCTACGAACTTGGTATTGGGTTCGGGTTTGGACCATTTCCTGACTGCTATCCCTACTTGTCACTATGGGGGTTCTAGGATCATTGCCAGGGGGTTATTGGAGAGGTTTTTGGATTCCACGAACACTTTCCATACACCTGTAGGAGAGATGTTTCCAACCCCTTATCAGTTTGCTGTGCTGACAGTGCTGTCGTTTAGAGGGCGTCGTATTCGGTACGACACAAACTATTGGCGACAGAGTGACAGTTTGCTTGAGCTTTATGGTCCCGTGTCTGTCCACTTTGATAAGGATCGGGTTTCTTTGGCGCGGTTGTGGGCGACTCTGGCGGAGCAGGGGCTTACTGAGGAGCAGAGAGCCCGTATTTTCCTGGCTTGCTTGTTGGGTTCTACCATCTTTGCTCAGAAGAAGAGTGTATGTCAAGTCGGTTTCTTGACATGTCTGGAGGATTTGTCCAAGGTCCATGAGTATAACCTCGGTGCTTCCGCTTATGCTTCCCTGGTGAGATGGTGTCGTCGGGCTTGTAGGCCTAAGGAGAAGAGTGAGAGGACATATATCTCGGGCCCATGGAGGATACTAGAGGTAGGCCCATTTATTTTATTTTTTTTCTTTTTCTTTTCCTTTGCACTTGCTTGCTTTTGGGCTTGGAGCTTATTTTCTTGCTTGTGTGGCAGCTGTGGTTCTTTGAGTATTTTTCGGCTTTCGGTCCTCACCGTCCTGGTTTGAGGATGTTCCCATTAGGTTCACGGTGGATTGGTAGTGGTAACCACTCGTTTGCCTCTCTGGAGCATTTTCGGGCCACCTTCGAGAGCCATGCCGCATCTACGGTGTGTTATTGTTGACTTGTGCATTTTTCTTGTTGGTCCATTTGGTGTGAATGAACTTTTGAACTGGTAACCTGCAGGTGTCATAGTCTACTTTTGATGGTATCCCTGGGGTTCCACCCCATATTACCCTAGAGTTCTTTGGAGTGTCTTCTCTGCGGGTGGTCTTTGAGGGGCTATTTGGCTTTGTATGGTACTTGGGGGAACGTTTGACTCGGCTGATCTATCCCTCCCTGGGTAGTCACCTGGTTCCGGAGGATCCTCCTTTGACCATGTTCTATCTGCGTGGTCTAAGTGTGCGGGACTTGGGAGTCGTGATCCGTGGTATGGCGGCCACGGAGTTTCTTATGCCAGAGGTTGTTGGCTTGGATCGCACGACCGTGTACCTGGCCTACTGCTTAGACCGCTTGATGTAGGACCTTACTTCTGAGGTGATAACCTTATCTGCATCTTTTTAGCTGTATGTGTGATATACTGACTTCTTGTGTCTTGCAGGTGGATCGTCTAGCTCCTCAGGGTCCTAGGAGGTCTCATTCTAGAGTTCCTCGGGGTCAGCCCCCAAGCGTGACCTTGCCGACCAATGAGGTGAGGTACATTGGGGAGAGTGGGGGACACATAGTAGAGGAGTTTCCTTTTCATATGGCTGACAGAGAGGCTGTGGAGGGCTTGCCCTTGCCTGATGGTTGTACGGGGGTGAGCTCCTTTTTATCCCTTCTTGTGTTTGTGTTTGTGTTTGGTTTTGAGTGCTGACTCTATCTTGTGGCTCCCTTTTTGTAGTTGATCCGGGAGCAGACCTCTCAGATTTTCAAGCTCATCCAGCTGCTGAAAAGGCTATAGTCGAGTAATGGGCAAGGGGAAGATTTCTCGGTCTCGGACCGTTGATGTAAGTAGACTGGTATCCTTTGTTTAGCTAAGTGAAGTGCTTAACTTAACATCTCGATCTTGATTGTTTGCAGATGTCCCAGTCCTTGTCTTCCGTGGGGCCTCGACATTCTTCTGCTGCGAGGGCCTCCTCGGTGAGCAGACCATCTGTTGCTCGTTCACCTCCCATAGCTGTGACCAGGCCTCCTGTTGATGAGGCGCCCGGACCTTCTGTGCCGTACATTCCGGAGATGTTCTCCCCTGTTGGTTTCCAGCCTTCTCTTGAAAGTAGACCTATTGTTACCCCCACGGTCGGAGGTTGGGCGAATGCCCCTGGATGGGATGTGCCTCATTTTGGGCCTTCGCATCAGGATATGGCTATGGATTTCGCCAGTCAGGCCACAGAGAGTTTCTTTGCCGCGAGGTTTCCGGCAGGTACCCCTATGCGTGCACCAGCATATGATGGGCGGGACATGAGGCCCGAAAACAGCAGGCCCATTTATAGCTCTTCTCTTCACTATTCGACAAGGAACTACGGTTAGGGGCTGTCCGTTGATGATGAGGCTGACAGCAACGTTGATGACGACTCTGGCTGAGCGATGTTGGATCTCCTTGTAGACATTGATCTTGAGATTTCGAACTCCTGTTTTTATGCATTTTTATGATATGTATGATATGATATGATGACTCGATTATGCCCGTCTGATTTCTAAGTATGCAATGGGTTATGCAGTAGGAAAAGCCATAATTTGGGGAATAAAATAAAGAAAAAAGGTAAAAATTGCAAGCAAAAGCAAAAATTACACATATTATACCCCCTAAAAAAATAATAAAAAAGAAAAAATTGAAGATAAATTTAAGAGAGTCTTGGGTTTTGTAATTCACCGCGGGTATCAAAACTGGGCTTAAATCGGGCAGACCGGATTAATGGGGTGAGCTGGAGCGAGAGGAAAATTTGGACCGGGTCAGGGTCAGGGACGCTAGTGGCGCTGAGCTGCAGGCTTGGGCCGCTAGCGGCGCTGACCAGGGCCTCTGACGGCTCTGGTTTGGGCTTTTTTATTGATTTATGACTTCTTTGGCCCGCGTTTTTGCCTTTAAATAGGATTTACAGGATACTTGATGTTGTATCACTTTTCAGACCTTAGCTCTCCCAAATTTCCCAAATTTTCTATCATGGTGAAATCCTTTGTAAACCTGTTTGATGCCTGGTGCAAAAATCTGACCGTAGCAGATAAACTTGAACAAGCTCCGTTCCATGTCTCCAGACCAACAAAAATATTGTGGCCCCTTCTTCGATCCGCTCTGAATTATTGGGACCCTAACCTGCATGTTTTTCGTTTTGGTAACTCTGAATTATGCCCTTTAGTTGAAGAATTTGCTGCGATCACTAATATGCCTGATGTTCTTCCCCCAGCTATGCCTTATGTGAGAGATGGTTTTAGGGATCAGTACAAGAAATCCTTGGGTTTGTCATCTGTAGAAGCCAAAAGCATGGTTCTTGGTGTCGATGTGGACTTGGTTCAACTCTGCGAAAAGTTTGCTGTTTCTTTTGAAAAGAATGCAATATTTAAGCGTTCTCGACGTCAGGCTTTTGTACTTTGCCTGTTGAACCGCCTATTGTTTGCTAATGCAGAATCTCCTAACTTGGGTAGAGCCTCGTTGCTGTGAGTGGTTAATCAAATGGTTGAAGGGCATTCTCCTTTGCATCTGGTTGTAGGGAAACTATTATTGGGCTCGACAAGCTGAAAATCTGTCCTCACAAAGCTTTTTCTGGCAGCCCCCTGCTGCTTCAAATTTTGTTATGTGAGCATCTGAGGCTAATAGAGTCACCAGATAATATGATAGCTCGTGTTCCTCGGGCTTGGTCAAAGAAAACCTATACCGCTGCTAGTTTCTTGGTTAGGAAAAGGCTATATTTTGAAAAGTCCCTTGCTGAATGGGATGGCTTTTTCCATGCAGGACCTATTATCCGCTGGCATGTGTCTTGTTGGAACTTGACCTCCTTAGTGGCTTGGGACAATTTGGTTCCTCATACTACCATATTGGGTTTGTACAGGACTACTTTCTTCTTCCCCTCTAGGGTCATCAAGCAATATGGGTTGAAGTAGGTTATTCCTCGCCAGGAAACTATGAGACCAACTATCGTAGCTTTGACCACTGAGTTTGCTACGGATTGGGAAAGTATTGGCGTAGCCGGGACCGCTGGACTGTACCTCGAGTGACTTCCCCAACTCGAGTTTCTGAGACCTATCTGAACTAGCTTTCCTGCAGTGATGGAGAAGTGAGACGAGCACTTCGTCATGAGGAGTGGGACCAGCTAAAGCCTAAGTATGACTCAAAAAAAAGAAGCAAGAAAAGAAAGGAAGGGCCTCAAATGGGAGGCTATCATGTACTGAAAAGAGGTAAACCCCCAGCTCAAGGGAGCGATCATAGTTCGTCCTCAAGCCAAGGTCTTTCAAAGAAGAACTCTTCAACGAAGCCTTCTAAAGGGAAGAAGGATTAAAGTAGTTGTCTAGGAAATCAAGTCTAGTTAAAAAAAAATATTAAGAATTTGTTTAGCTTAAACCCTCATAGTTGCATTATTATTTTTTTTTGTAACCTTAGGAAGTTTAATTCTTGCAATGTAAGCTTATTCGTTCAGTTTGAATAAAGATTATCCCTTTTGCATGAGTTTGAAAGGAATTTTGGATTGGTTTTGGCCGGGCCCCTTAAAAGGGTTACCTACGGATCCAGTGTGGAATCAGGCCAGCGTAGTTCGTTCAAGTTGTGAATGTCTTTTTTTTTTCTTTTTTTTTTTTTTTTAGACGTAGCACTTCTTTAGTTGATCCATACTGGTGAGCTGACTGAACTTGATGCCATCAATATCCATGAGCCTAACTGCCCCTCCTGATAGAATGTCTTTGATGATGAATGGGCCGGACCAGTTGGGTCGAAATTTGCCTCTAGGGTCGGTAACTAGGGCACGTAATTCTTTCCAAACTAAATCCCCTTTAAATTTCGAGGTCGAACCTTTTTGTTGAATGCTCTTGCCATGCACTGTTGGTACATGTGGGAATGGTCTAGGGCCCGTAGGCGTCTTTCATCCGTGAACATGAGCTCTTCGTAGCGGGCTTGTAACCATTGGGTTTCAGGAATTTCTCCTTCTAAGGTTATGCGCATGGAAGGTAATTGGACTTTTATGGGTAGAACTGCTTCCATTCCGTAGACTAGGGAATAAGTTGTTGCTCCCGTAGAGGATCTTACGGATGTCCTATATCCCCAAAGGGAAAATGGGAGTTTGATGGGCCAATCTTTATAGTTTTCTATCATCTTTTCAATGATAGTCTTGAGGTTTTTGTTGGCGGCTTTTACTGCGCCATTGGTTTGGGGACGGTAAGGGGATGATTTGTGGTGCTGGATTTTGTAGTTTTTGAGGAGGGTGGCTGTCTCGGCTTTGAAGTGGGATACATGGTCACTGATGATTTAATGCGGAACGCCGTACCGGCAAATGATATTGTTCCTTATGAATTTGGACACTTGTTTGGAGGTATGGACGGCATAGGATTGGGCTTCGACCCATTTGGTAAAATAGTCTATGGCTACTACGATATATTCATGTCCTCCCGAGCCCTTTGGGGTGATCTTACCAATGATATCTATTCCCGATGCGGAAAATGGACAAGGGGATGTGAAGTTGTAGAGCATTGAGGGTGGCATATGCTGCAGGTTGGCATATATCTGACACTTCTTGCACTTCTTGACATAGTCATAGCAATCTCTTTCCATAGTAGTCCAGTAATATCCCAACCGTAGGACCTTTCTAGAGAGCATTCGACCATTCATGTGTGGCCTGCTCACACCATTGTGTACCTCGTCCATAATCTCTGCGGCCTCTTCGGAATTCACGCATCTGAGGTTGACCCCGTTGTGGGACTTTTTTTACAGAACCCCCTTGTATTCTATGTATTGCGCCGCTAAGAGACGGATGGCCCGTTGAGCTCTTAGTGGTGCATCTTGAGGGTATATTCCTTTGGTGATGTAGTTGAAGATGTCTTGGTACCAAGGATCCTCTTCGATCGGAGCCAAAGTCATTTCTGTGTCGAGGTTGTTGCAAAAGGCTGGCTCGCTTCTTCTTTGTGGAGCGGCATTGTTGGGAGAGTTCAGCCACTCAAATTCCTGTAAAAGTGAAAATCTGCATTCTTGCTTTACGAAGTTTACTTACATTACTTAAATTGATTAGTTAATGATTTGTGCAACTTTGTATTCATTGGATTTATCAATAGCCAAACAAGGAAAGAGATGAGTAGAAGGATTTTTGATTTTATTGATATTAGAATTGAAAACAGCAAGAAAGGGATTTGACTTTCCCTTCACATTGACACTAGACTTAGAAGAAGTAAAAGGGACACTCCCCGGTCCTGACTCATATTTAGGACCTAAGCTAGACACTGACTCTGACTGAGACTAGAAATCAGATTCTTCCATCATTGGTCCTTCCCTGGTAGATATCGTAACCTTTCGTCCATTCGGGCCAGTCCAGCTCACTTCATTGCGCCATCCCATTGTGATATCTTCAGTAGTATATATTAGGTCCGTAGGATTGAAGTTGCGATCATTGAGAGCCATTACCTCCTCATCCATCTCAGGACTTTCAGCCATTGTAGTTTCTTGGCCGAATAGAAGACCTAGCAGCTGGTTTCCTGGTGCTTTGGTCCAATCTTGACTCGCCGGTTCTAAGGGGTGGTGTGCCTCCTCGTCCAATTGATTGCAGTCTCAGAAGATTTCAAAGCCCGGGTGTGTGACCTTAGCTTCTTTGTCATAGTACGTCTCAGGGAAGCCGTAATATGGGCAGTAGTCTCCTTCTGTGATGAACTGGCCATTTAGAGTGTGGCTATAGGGTGGGATAACCTTTTTTTCTTTAAATTGTTTCCTTTGTTTCAGGGTTTGATCATGGATTTCTTTGTCCGTAGCTTGGTAACCAAGTCCAAAGGAGTTGTTTTTGGCTTCTAACTTGAAGGTGGTGGGCCCTTGTCCATTTCTTGTTGTACCCTTTCTTCTTGAGAAAACCATTAACATGAGGGTTTGAGTGTGATATGAACGGTGCCTGATCTATTTCCAGCACATTGACTTCGGGTTGTGATTCATACTTACGTATGGTGATCTTGAATATATGGGACTTCGGAGGAGAAACAATCTCGGAATCAATGGTGAACGGGATGTCGCACTTCAAGCGATAACATTGTTCAGTAAGGTGGCCAAAGCATCTATGGTACCTACAATAAAGGTAATGATCCTCCTCTTCTGGTAAGACCCCTTCTAGGAACCGGAGATCTCCACGATGAAGTAAGGTTGTCATAACATCATGAATAGGTACTGCCAGTGGCGTGAATTCACGGGTTGGCGTGCTTGATCTTTTCTTGGATAACCAATGATGTGCGGGCCACATGGTTCCTTCATCAATGAAAGTTTGGATTTTATCTCTTAAGTTCCTGCAGTCATTGGTGTGATGTCCGCCGGCTCGGCAGTACTCACAGTAAACAAGTGGGTTTCCATTTTCCGGGATGAGTTCATAAGTGGGCCCTATTGGTTTCATGTAGCCATATACCCTCATTTGTTGAAAAATATGTTCCTAAGGCCAGCGAGGTTGCTCTTGATTGAGAAGAACTTTGCCAACTTCTAGAGCCTTAATTCTTTGTTCTAACCCAACGACCGTCTTCTGTAACCTTTGGATCTCTGAATGATAGACAACTATGTATTGAGTTAGGTGCTCAATATCATCTTGTGCTTCAACAATGGCCTGGGTTGGCTTGCCTGCGCTTCTGTACTCAACGAGGCGCGAGGTTTCATCGGGATCAAGGCCTACTTGGATTTTGGCCTCTCGGAGTGATTGGTTCAGTTGTTCATCCAAATCAAGGGATGCGTCTTGAGTATCAAGTATCGACTCTCTTGAAGTTTCGCGGACTGGATATACAATTGTCACAAAATGAGTTTTGATCTTCTTAGCATTCTGGCCCATTTTCGACACTGGCATGAGGAGAGATTCGTTCTGTGTATCTTCGGCTGTGGAACGCTTGAGAGACCCTGGCATGATCTGAACGAGTAGAAGACCTTTTAGAATCAAAAAGACCACGAGACTCTCATATAAGAAAAAGTTGACCCACACATAGAGAAACACATTGTCCTAAAAAAAACTCCTTAGGCCTAAATCCCGAATATTTCCCTAATATACAAGGAAAATAAAGTCAATGACCGAAAATAAGAAAAATAGAAAAAGATGGACTATCCTATTTTTATTTTTCTAGACTCAAAGAAAATGGAAAATGGGATAAAACAAAAATAAAATAAAACAATTTCGGTCTTTTTATATTTTTTATATATTTTTTTTTGATTTTCGGCGGCCTTTTTTCGATTTTTTTTGCCGATTTTGTTTTTGATTTTCTCTTCTTTTTTTTTTACCGAATCTGAATTAAATAAAAAAAAATAAATAAAGAAAGAAATGGAAAAAAAGAAAAGGGAGAGGGAAAACTGAAAGACTGACTTTTTTTCTACTAAAAAGATCATAGAAGATTGTTCAATGACTTTTTAGAATATATCATCGGGAAAATGATGAGTGTTCATTGAGTTGGAATTCTCGCACCATCTTCGGGCATTAGGAACTAGCTAAAAATAAAAGAAAAGGCTCCTAACACGTAGGTACATGTTGGCACATAATCACAATATTCATGCATTCAGGCAAGCATTACAACGACATAATTACAGGCAAACATGCGATCAGACGGACATTACAACAACACATGCACAACAAGCAAGCGGATGCACGAATGTGGGCTAGAGGCTTTTGGCTCCTGTTAGGTTACCATGACAAATTACAATTTCCGTTTGGCGGATGGTCGACATATTAATTGTAATTCTTTTCATCAACAAGGATTGATGAGTCATGGGTGAGGAAGCGTCGATTTGCACGATAGGACAACTTTTATATTCTTTTAGATATACGGGTTGTCTACGAGTTCCGACACAAACTTCCTCGAGGGTTGATAAGGGTCAAAAATTGTGCCAAAGCACATGCGAATGATGCAAAATATGGAACATGTTATTAAACAATTAAGCAAACTTGACTTTCGACTCTAACCCTCTTAAATAAATCCCCAGTGAATTCGCCACTGTAAGGGCCCGGGATTTTCATCCAATCCTATTTTATATGACTATTGGTTTCCACGGAGTGCGTCCTTATAGAAAATTTGTATGTTGGGGGTTTAGATAAGTTCAAGGGGAACATCGAGTTAGAAAGGATTTTGTAAAGACGTGAATTGAATAAAAACCATGAAAGAGGTCACAAATCTGCTATCGACATTTTATCGAAGGGACAACCCGAAGGGACAACCCAATAGCGCAAAAAGTGAGCTAATCATGTTTTTACAAAGACTCCCGCTAATATAGAACATATGAGTACCAAAAAATAATAGGTTCGGGGGCGAAGGTACGAGGTGGGAAAGTGTTAGGCACCCAACTCGCCCGTTTATGACGGCCTCTACTAACTCAAGTTTGCTTAATAATTTAAACACATAATTCCCATGCAAAACCGGATCAACAACCTAGACTTGGACTATTAATTGGTTCATCACAAGCACAACATTTATTATTAACCCTTATTTAGACATGCAGTTGATTGACAAGTTGAGCATTACAACGGCTATACAGACAATGTTTAGGAAGCAATAAAACGCTAGTCTAGCATGATATCTACATTATGACTACTAGAAAATAAACAATTAGGCAGTTAATTTAATTTGAGTCCTCAGGAATTTGTACCTGAACTGTAGGCTATATTTGACAAGAATAGTAAAAATAGATCTCAAATTTGGAAGAAAGAGGGGGAAGCTCAGAGTCATTACTACTGAGAATAGAGGTTGTCAACTGTAGACTGTCTGTTTTGAACTGAGGGTGGAGGGTCGTATTTATAGGCGCAGGAAGTAGGTTTGGACGGCTGAAAAGGAGCCGAAATTTGGATTTGGGCCGAAAAAAGAGTCGGGCGAGAAGCAGGGTCAGCGTCGCCAGGGCCGCTAGCGGCCTTATGAATATGGTCAGCGCTGATAGCGGCCCTGGCCAGGGGCCGCTGACGGCTGTCAGCAGCCAGCTGGATGTCGTCGTAATGACGACATCCAATCCGTTTTTATTTTCTGGAGGAATTTAAATATTCCGAAAAATGTGAAAAGATCGTTTTATCCTTGAACGGTAAAAGACGGTTTTCCCCCTAAATCGCAACTTGGCGACCGGAAGTTGGAAATAGGCATGAGACGTGTCGTTGGAAAGCTCTTAAACGGGGCTTTTGAATGAAATGGAATGAAGGAGTGTTTGGAGGAAAAACCTGAGACGTTATCTTAACTATTAAAGCAAAAATAGCAGTTCAAATTTATAAATTACTCCTTTCATCATCGGGCTTTTGCGGAGAAATCTGAAGACGCTTTTTTGGCGTCTATAGAAACCCCCACTTTGATCGAGCTTGAGTAAAAGCGAAGATTAAAGTATTCCGAAGGCGACATGCAGGATGCTGATGTGTGCATAGTGTGTAAGAGTGTACAGTATGTATGCATATGAAGACAAACCTGAGTTGGGACATGCTTGTAGCGCGCTAAGATATCATCTCTGTGAACACAAGAGAAAATAGAGGTTATGGTAGCAGGATAGAACACCGCTCGTAGATGATCTAAACGTCTGCTGGGGACCTGTATTCAGAGTGAATGAAAAGGTTAGTAATACTTTGAGAATGATCAACGTGGAGTGCTTCGACAAAAAGTGACTAAACACCGCTCGACGGATGTCGAGATTCCGTCCATGTAGGAGAAATGAAAAGGTCAACGAGACAGCGCGATTAAAATAACGGCTGCAAAAATAGTTAGGACATATGAACAGTTTGAATGCAATAGCTTAAGCAATCATTGACTGAAACACATATAAAAAGTAATGGACAGTATAACTACAATGGTTTAAACAATCATTGACTGACATATAGTAAGTAACCTAGTAGAGGGACAGTTTAACCGCAATAGTTTAAGCTACCATTGACTGACCCTAAAATTTATAACCTCGCAAAGGAACAGTTTAACCGCAGTAGCTTAAGCGACCATTGACTGACCCCAAAATTTGTAATTTCGGAGAAGGACAGTTTAACCGCAATAGCTTATGCGATCATTGACTGGCCCGAAGTTTGTAATACTGAGCTGTAAGGCCGATAGAATTTCCGGTCTTTAAAAATAAATTTGGCACTCTGGGCGGTAAGGGTTGTCGCTGTGTAGATCCGAGTTTCAGTGTCTGGGACCAGCAAAAATAAACGGATTAGTTTTACCTGAAAATAGTTGGTACCGTAAAATGGGCCAACTGTCAAACTTGAATTTGGTGGGCCTGAGTACTTTGCTCCCGCGCACTTGGTACTGATAGTTGCCGCGAATGAACTGAAGTAACAAACTTTAGACTGGAAAAAGGGGTCGTAGGACAGCAGAGGGGCCCGCACGTGCAGGTTTGCAGAGCCGCTAGCGGCCCAGGCCAGCGGCGCTGGGCCTTTGAGGAAGGCCGCTAAGTGCTGCTAGTGGCGCTGGGCTTGAGCCAAGTAAAAGCGCTTCGTCGCTTCTCTTTTTTTTTGCGTGCCTTCTTCTTCATTGTCGAGCTTCACTTTGTCGAGACCAAACCTTCGAGCTTCCTCCGTTGTTGAGTGCTTCACTTTGCTTGAGGTAAGTCGATTCTTGACCAATTTCTTTGATTTTGGTCTTGAACTTGCTTATTTTTCCGCCTAGTTGTCGAATTTTGAGTTGCATTGTTGAATGGGTGTCTGTTTCTTGCGAATCTGAAACTTTTATTTTCCCACTTGTAGAGAGAGAAAGCTTCATTGTGCTCCCATGGCTGCCGTGGATAAGGAAAAAGGTCCCATGAGTGAGGTGGAGTATGACCAGAGCCTTTTCCGCACCGGGTTACCTTCTACTAGAGCACCTCCGACTAGTCACGCAGATGGAGCTCGGCTGTACCAGGATTCTTTCATGCGGCTGGACTGGTGCCCGACTGGAGTTTGGAACTGCAGTGTTCTACTACCAGATAGGCAGAGTCATCTGTCTAGCTTGGAGCTGGTATGTTTTATGATTTTCCCCTTTTTTCTGTTCTTTATATTTGAACTGAAAACTAGAACTGTTAGTGCTTCAGCACACGAATAAATTGGGACTTGTACTGGATTGGTGGTCAGCTACATATATTTTTGTGGAATTATTTTAGTTGTATTTGTAGTATATGGGGTGTTGAGGAAAATTTGTTTGTTGGCTATGGTGTTGGTGTCATGGGGCTACGTCCCCTTGGGCTATGATGTTGGAGACCTTTTCAATGGGGGCTAGGAACTTGGTATTGGGTTTGGGTTTGGACCATTTCCTGACTGTTATCCTTGCTTGTCACTCGGGGGGTTCTAGGATCATTGACAGGGGGTTATTGGAGAGGTTTTGGGATTCCACGAACACTTTCCATACACCTGTAGGAGAGATGTTCCTCACCCCTTATCAGTTTACTGTGCTGACGGGGCTATCGTTTAGAGGGCGTCGTATTCGGTACGACGCAAACTATTGGCGACAGAGTGACAGTTTTCTTGAGCTTTAGATGCTCGTGTCTGTCCACTTTGATAAGAATCGGGTTTCTTTGGCGCGGTTGTGGGCGGCTCTGGCGGAGCAGGGGCTTATTGAGGAGCAGAGAGCCCGTATTTTCCCGGCTTGCTTGTTGGGTTCTACCATCTTTGCTCAGAAGAAGAGTGTATGTCAAGCCGGTTTCTTGACATGTCTGGAGGATTTGTCCAAGGTCCATGAGTACAACCTCGGTGCTTCCGCTTATGCTTCCTTGGTGAGATGGTGTTGTCGGACTTGTAAGCCTAAGGAGAAGAGTGAGAGGACATCTATTTCGGGCCCATGGAGGATACTAGAGGTAGGCCCATTTATTTTATTTTTTTTCTTTTTATTTTCCTTTGCATGTGCTTGCTTTTGGGCTTGGAGCTTATTTTCTTGCTTGTGTGGCAGCTGTGGTTCTTTGAGTATTTTCCGGCTTTCTGTCCTCACCGTCCTCGTTTGAGGATGTTCCCATTAGGTTCACGGTGGATTGGTAGGGGTAACCACTCGTTTACCTCTCTAGAGCATTTTCGGGCCACCTTCGAGAGCCATGGCGCATCTACGGTATGTTGTTGTTGACTTGTGCATTTTTCTTGTTGGTCCATTTGGTGTGAATGAACTTTTGAACTGGTAACCTGCAGGTGTCATAGTCTGCTTTTGATGGTATCCCTGGGGTTTTGAGGTTTTTAACTAGACTTGATTTGCTAATTAAAAAATGTGGCCAAATATTTAGTATTAGCACAGGGCCTCCAAAATGTCTGGGATGGCCCTGGATGACAATATTAGAAAACATTGCAAAGCTAAGGATCCAAGAGTCTCTTCCTAGCTCTAATAAGCTAATGAATGAGCACTCTTGGTATTCTAGGACAAAACTACCCATATTTCACTTTCTAGTGCCAAATGATGATGAAGAGGGGCAAGTTCAGTTTGACGAGCAATTGAGGAAGAGACAGAGACTGAAAATGAAGAGTGTGTTCATGAGCAAAAAGAAGAAAATGAAGAGTGTGTTGGGTTTATTATTTTTTTTTTTATGACTTGAGAGAGAGTTTTACTGTTTTGAATCAGTATCTTCTATTGTACATCCGAAAATCTGTCTATTGCCACATTTTTACTTATTTGATGTTACCCAATCAATAAAATATTTCAAATTATTTTTTTTCTTTTTCTTCTTACAAATACTCCAAAAACCTTCCTTTATTTTCAGGGGTGCATTAACTATTAACAATACGTAAATCACTAGTTTAGTTTTAATAGATGATAAGCATTTGAACTTTTTAAATGAATAAATTATAGTATATGTTACATATTTTTCTGTGTGATTTCTTTAAATATACATGATTAACAAACTAATTCCCATAATAACTTCGGTTGAAAACTATTTTGCCTACATATACACCACCCAGGATCGGATTAAGGTAAGGAAAGCTATTTTATTTTATTTTCCTCTAATGTGTACTAATAGTGACAATAATTATAAAAGGAACTAAGGGAATATAATTCGCTCGTCTCATCTGTGCTATTTTGCTATTCTTCGATTACTATGAAAGGTAAGAACACCTGCAAATCTGCAATTGCATAGGCTGCAATTGGCCAATCACCCCCTGTTTACTACTATATGATGACAACTAGTATTTCACTAATTACTTATATTTTTGCTAGTTAGTATTTCAGTAGTTACTTGTTGGGCTCTATCAATCATCATTTAGCACTCTGCGTTTTGATGTATGTGTATTCGATCTCTTGATCTAAAATATATGTTGATGCATCAAATATATGGCCTAGTTGTTTTTGTTCTGCTATTTGTCTAATCTGTTTTATTTTCTTTTTACAAGTCAAATTTGTTCTATTTTTCAATGCAAGGTAAATTCAGTTCTTTTTTACTTATTAAAAAGAACCTATGACGTAATTCATTCATAAATATATCCTGTTATATAATGCTTAGTATAAATTTGAGTCTAAAATCTCATACCTAACTCACCCTGTTTCAACCCATAAATCATAATAATAAGGTGGGGATTCGATGTTGATCAGAGATACTACTTGGGACTTGTCTTTGTGGCGTGCTTTATTTGCATTAGATCGTAGAGATAGAATTTTGAGGAATAAAGTCACACCTTTGGTTAAAGTTTGATGGAAAATTCAGACTGTAGAAGAAGCTACTAGGGAATCTGAGGATGATATAGGACAGCGTTATCCCCATCTGTTTGAAGGTTAGTTTGCTCAAGTTTCGGGGACGAAACTTCTTTTAAGGAAGGTAGACTGTAATATAGGAAAAATTTTAAACTTGATTACTTGCTAATTAAACTCGCTTAGTACTAATAATTATATCTTAGTGACTAATGACACTCAATTATCTTAACTATGCATGTTATACCTAATGGGTATTATTTATTTTTTTCGGGTCAAGCTAGTACATGTATTCGGGTCTCGGTTTTGTGGGTTATTGTGTTCAGTTTTGTGGGCCGAAGCCCGGTTCTTTTTCTCTTCCAAACCTGGGCCCAACTTCACTTGCAATCCATCAAATTGTGACATCTTGAACTACCTAGAATGTGCTAGAGAAATTCAGATGTTTCCTTTGCTTATTCTTGGCCTCCAAGTATTAGAAATGCATAGTAATTCTTGAACATAGTCAAGCACACTTGGAAAATTCATTTGAGAATAATAATCTAGCCTATTTGATTATCACTTGGAAAATCTTATTTATAATGATTCATTTCACTTCTCAAAACCTATTTGATGTAAGTTCAGAAGTTATTGATTTCATTTGAGGAAAAGCTAGACACTTTATTTTCTTTTGTTCTCTCTCTAACCGGCCACCATATCAACAACAACAATAAACACTTTCTAATATTTTCTCATTCAATCTCTATAAATTCTAAATCTCTTTAGAAGCCATTAGAGCTGGAGAAAGCTAAGACTAATCTCTAAAGTTTAAGATAACCAAGCTAGAACACTTATTCTTTCACAATTCTATTTCGGTTATAAGCTTGTATAACTATCTCCTAAATTGTGTCTTTGTGTTCTTCTCGGATTATTCTTTTCTTAATCATTTTCGAACCAAGAACCCTTGGAAGATTTGCAACAAACGTCGGATCCCGGACCTTCAAGGACGAATTAAGGAAAAGATTACTAAGGTGTATATTAGTACTTTTACTTCCTAAACTCTCTTCTAAATCACTTAAGAAAGATTGTGCATGAAATATGACTTCGCTATAGTTTTAATAATTATTGTTGTGATGTTGTGTGAGTAAATCACCTAGAAAGATTAAGCTATTAAAAGTATGTTGATTGGCGTATGATTTATGAGTTTCGAACCTATGTATGAATTAAGCATGTTATTTTCGAAAGTATGCTTAAGATGAGTTTTAAGGTAGATTAAATAAGTTATGATAAAGCATGTGATTTTTGGACCTTATAAAGGTTAAGTGTGAGTTTGTGATAATTGCATGTTGAAGAATGATTGTGTAAATAAAGTTAGATTAGTTATTGTTTATTTCTTGATGGCGACCGAAAGTGTTTAATTAAGAAAAGTACGTTTAATTAGTGGATCTATGAGTTTGAGCATGTATAAGTGATATTGATGAAGTTTATATTATTTTCGAATGGTTGCATGTGGATTATACCTAGTAAAGTTGATTTATCAATTAAGGGATGATTTTAGAAATACGATATAGTGATTATGAGTTAAAGTATAAATTCAGAAAATTGTTTTGTTGGTGTTGCCTTGTTTGGCCGAATGCATGTATAAAAGAAACAGGAAGAGTACTTTGTGTTTGATTGATTTGTGAGAGGTATTACTTAGATTATTAATATAGAAAATTATTATTTATTATTATTAAGTGTTAAAGCCTAGAGTTGGAAAGGATTAAAAAGTCTTATTAGCGTTAAGGAGCGTTTGTAAGTGTAAGTGCATGTCCATCGCTTTCCCCTTGTCTATAACTATTTACAAAATTATGTGCTAAGTGCTAATTAATGTGAAGCTACGTGCTAAGTGCTAAACATGAGAATTATATGCTAAGTGCGAATTAAGCATGTTATATCATGAGCTATGTGAAGTATATGATTTATTAAGCTATATGAGCATGTATGCGAAATGTGAGAATGATGTATAAGAGATGTATACAGAAAATACAGCAAAGTAAAGAGATGAAATAAGGAAGATAAAGACACTGAAATACTTATCTAAGATACTATAAAGCTATGTAAAGTTTATGAGAGGTATAAGTGAAAGTATGAGAATGATATACAGAAAGTACGTACAAATATGTACGTATACAGAAAGTCTGAGAATGATATAAAGAGAAAGCATTGAGAATGATTCTGTTATGCAGATATGCATAAGTATGAGTATGAGTTGAGATTGAGATTATTCTTTGATTTGTGGTATGACCTCCAAAAGGGCCATTGGACGGTTTCTGGAGTACACGTTGCATGCGGATTATATATATATTGATACAGAAATTATGATGTGGCGATAGCCAGGGCGATAGCCAGATATGTGAATATGATATGAGGTGATCTCTTGCCAAGGGAAGCAAACTTGGTCGTGTATCTACCATACCAACTAACATTTTGCGAGAGCTAACATAATTCAGATAAGTTGAAAAGACAATAAAATACAAATAAGACAGTGAAAGACAGAAAGACAGTTCCTTTAAAGGAGAACGTATCTAAGATACTATATGTGTATTATTATTATTATCTATATTAACTATTACTATTATTATTATGAATATTACTATCTGTTAAGTGCTATATGTATTTTTAAACATAAAACCTTGCATTTGACATGGTGGAGTGTTCTTACTTAGCTTCCGCTAATTTTCTGTTTTCTGTGTTCTTTGCATATCCATATCTACACTTGCACGTGCATGTTGATGACGTGCAGTCGTTGGGTGTTAATCGGGACGAGTGTGATTGTGTTTTGAGGATACGCATGGCGTGGATTACGCTTCAGTTCTTTGTTGTAATACATGTTAAGCTTAGTAACAGTGTAACTATAATTTGGTTAAAAAGGTTGTTTGTAAGATACTACTATTTCAATTAAGTTTATAAATTCGACCTTCGTTTTGGAGTTCAGTTCGTCTTTTATTTTATTTCCGCTTTACCCCTTACCTTGTGTTTGCCTTTGGGTGAGCACGGCGGTAGCGCTTAGGTTTTAGTACCACAGTTGGGTTGTTTTATATTGTTTCTGCACTCTGATTAAGTGGTATTAAAATTGCGGTGTTACAGTTGCTTCCAGTTGAAGTATTGGTCCACCATGGCCTAAGTGCACACAAGTTTTTGCAAAATTCAAGCAATAGCTACGAACAAGTGGTATGTATGATTCGATTCTTATGAATGGAGATACTTCTTGCCAGGAACACTTTACTCTCTAGTGGGCCGATTCGGTATGAGTAAGACTAGTCTTGACTCAAATGGTTCAAGGTAAACCTATGGTAAAACCAAAAAAAAAATAATATGCCATAACTAGCTACTCCGTACAAGAGAATATTTGTTAGGGAAATATCTATCTATCGTCATCAATACAATGTTTGCTGGTTGATGAGTGCCTAAATAGTGTTGATTTTCATGGTATATATGCATTCATCCGTCCAATATTTGTGTGAGTATTCCCGTTTATAATTGGATTTTATTCATTTATGATGAGGATCAGTACTTTGGTATGTTTGTGTATTTAATGTGATTTTAGGATCATTTTGAAGCTCAAATGTGCAATTGGAATCAAGATGGACTTTAGAGTGTCAAGAGAAGAAGTAAAGAAGAAGGAATCGAAGTTGGAATGAAAAGAGATGCTATAAGCATGAGGTCTTCGAGTTTTCTACAGTGCATGACCATGCTTCCAATAGGCATGATCATGTGTCATCATTTGGGAATGTCAGTAGCCGAAAATGTTGAAGAAAAGAGCGAGCACGATCATGCCTATGTTGGCACGATCATGCTCCTGTGCGATTTATGCATAATCGACAAGAGACTTTTCCTCTTCTTTTCTCCCATTAGATTAAACGTGTATAGGCTTATAAAAGGGTTTCTCTCCTCTCCTCTCCTCTCGGACCACTCACTATCTATCCATCATCTCTCTCTACTCCATTAGAATAGCTTAGAGTTTAAATTAAGCACTTAAATACTCTCAAATTCTCTAATTTTATTTTGCAATTTTGAAGAACAACTTCAAGCTTTGGGCAATTTCAATTGAAGCTTTTTGGTTTATCTCTCATCCCTACTCTCTCTCTTCTTCCTCTCAATTGCTTCTAGTTTTTAATCCTTTAGTTTATGATTGTTATTTCTTTGAGTTTGCTAATTCATATTTAGTTTGAATTTCATTATTTGCTTAGTAGTTTCTATAATCATGAGTAGCTAATTTTCTTATTCTAGGGTTGATGTAGCTTAATTTGGATTGTTTGATGTCTTGATAAATTGATGCTAGCATGTTCTCTAATCGGTGCACATGATTATTTGTTTGCTTATTGTATTCAAAATTCTTGAAAAAGCGTTTTGAATACTTGGATGATTAGCATAAAATCGAAAGGGGAATGCTAATTGTCGGACATCAAATAATCATCTTGATTGCCTAATCACTGAAGTAGATTAGAATATCTTATGGGCTTTGGATTGATTTTCGTTCTTCATGCTCTTGATGTTACTTGACTCCATGAGAATAGGTAGTTAAGTTTGCATTGAGTTTGCCTCTATCGCTTCGAGAGAAGGTTTAGGCTTCTTTATCCGTCCTTGCAACGATTGATATTGACATGCTAGTTAAGTTTATCTATCGCATCAAGTATTCTAGTTAAGTGAAGTCAACCCTAGATCTTTTTATCTTGCTAGACTCTCGTAATTTTATTCACTTTATTTTCTTGGTTTGAAACAACAAAAAAAACTCAATTCGAATTGCTTACCTTGTTATACAGTTGAGAAAACTTAATACTTGGATATACTAGCTCCCTGTGGATACGATAATCTTTTATACTACTTGATAAAATCCGTATACTTGCGGAGGCTATCAAGTTTTTGGCGCCGTTGCCGGGGAGCTTTATTCCATTATTAGGCGTTTATTATATAGACTAGACTTAGCACGTGTGTGTGTGTTACTTGTGTGTCTCTGATTACTCTTGCTTTTGTGTTTGATTCTCTTTTCTAGTGTTTGTGGTGCATGACCAGGAGTCAAGGGTCCGATAACCTATTACCTTTGGATCCCGAGATCGAAAGAACATCAGGTTCCGCTAGAAAGGGAGCACGAAAGCGCCATCAAGAGGAGTTGAGAAAGCAACGTGAGCTTGAACTAGAACAAGCTACCATGGGGGATGATCTTCGATCCTTGAGAGATTTCTCTAATCCCACCGTTGGTAACCTTGGTTCGAGTATCACAAGGCCGGTTATTGCGGCTAATAATTTTGAGATAAAAACGTCCTTCATTTCCTTCATCAAGAAGGACAAATACTATGGGAACCATGGTGAAGACCCCAATGACCACATTGCTCTATTCTTGGAGAAATGTGACACCTTGAAGATGAATGGGGTTAGTGATGATGCTTTTCGCCTCCGCTTGTTTCCATTCTCTTTGGCGGGGAAAGCAAAGCAATGGTTGAATAGCCAAGATACCAACTCATTCACTACATGGGAGGCTTTATCCAATGCCTTCTTGATTCGGTACTTCCCTTCGGACTCGGCTAACAAAGTGAGGAATGACATGCATGCCTTTCATAGTAATGGTGAATCCTTATATGAAGCATGGGAGCGCTTCAAAGAGTTGCAAAGAAAGTGCCCTCCACATGGCATTGAACAATGGATTCTTATTCAAACATTCTATAGTGGATTGAATCCCACTATGAGAATGTCATTGATGCCGCTGCGGGTGGCTCTATCATGACCTTGAGGCCGACTGCGGCTAAAACCTTGCTTGAGAACATGGCTTCGAACAACTATCAATGGTCTTCCTCCGATAAAGGAGGAGCTCGCAAGAGTAGTAGTGGCAAGCTTGATGTTGATGCGGTGACACTTTTGACAAGCAAATTGGATGCTCTCTCTCACCAAGTCCAACAAATGCAACCATCAAAGAGTTCCTCTTAAGAGCAAAGTTCCGGTGGTAATGTTTATAATGTTCAAGGGCATGAGAGAAATGATTTCCAATACCATGGTGCATCCTCTCAAGAGATGACCATCGAGCAAGCCAACGCCTTTCACAACTTTAACAATAATCCAAGACCCCGGAATGACCCCTATTCACAAACTTACAATCCGGGTTGGAGATATCATCCTAATTTCTCCTACCGGAATCCGGCTCCCTTTCCACCATAAAATTCACCACAAAATCCTCCATCAAACACTTACCCTCCACAAAGCACCAACATCCAACCTCCCGGTTTTCAACCAAGAGCCACTTATCAAAATCCGTCACCACAACCCCCAAAGTCCAACCTTAAAAGTCTCATGAAAACTTTCGTGAGTACCCAAATGAAACAACATGAGGCCACTCAAGAGTCTATTCGGCAATTGAACTCAAAATGTGATTCATTGGCCACTCACAATAGAATGCTTTAGAATCAAATTTCTCAATTAGCTAGCCCTTCTAGTAGACCTCGGGGTCAACTTCCGGGCAAGCCCGAGACGAATTCCAAGGGGCATGTCAATGCTATAACTTTGAGAGGTGGAAGACAATATGATGGGCCCATGATGAAGGATGATGAGAATGTGGTGAGTGAGAAGGTGAATGATGAGCCTTTGAATGATGAGCCTAAGGTGATCGAGGTGGAGAAAAGTGAGAAGGAGGAAGAGTAAGTTGAGACTCCTAAGCCACAAGGGAAGGAGTCCACTCCCGTTTTGGAGCCTTATAAGCCTCCGGTACCTTTTCCTCAAAGGCTAGCCAAAGTCGCTTTAGAGAAGAAGTACGAAAAGTTTATGGAGATTCTCAAAAAGCTCCAAATTAACATCCCGTTCTTAGATGCTATCTCCGAGATGCCCTCTTATGCTAAGTTCTTGAAAGATCTCCTCTCTAACAAGAGGAAGTATGAGGAGCATGCCACCATAGCCTTAACAGAGGAATGTAGTGCTATTTTGCAAAACAAGGCACCTCCTAAGCTTGGTGACCCCGGGAGCTTTTCTATCCCATGTTCCGTGGGAGATGTGACTATTGATCGAGCCTTATGTGATCTTGGGGCAAGTGTGAGTCTCATGCCTTTGTCCATATGCAAGAGACTTCAAATATGAGATTTCAAGCCTACATCCATGTCATTGCAATTAGCGGATCGCTCCGTTAAGTTTTCTTTGGGAATCGTCGAGGATGTTCCATTGAAGGTCGGTAAATTCTATATCCCTTGAGATTTTGTTGTTTTGAACATGGCAGAGGATTGTCACATCCCTATCATTCTAGGAAGGCCTTTCTTGGTTACCGCCGGCGCCATCATTGATGTGCGTAATGGAAAGCTTTCCTTGAATGTAGGGGATGAGACGGTAGAGTTTAATTCGAATAATGGCATGAAATCCCCTTCCCCCGAATCATGTTTTAGAGTAGACTCACTAGAGAATTCATTTGATAATGTTTATGCTTGTGAAGTCTCACGTGATCCTCTTGAGTCTTGTCTTGTGAATAATGGTGTTTGTTGTGATAAGAATGATAAGATGACATTCTATGCCAAATTGCTTGATGAGAGCCCCGTGTTCGTGTCAAATGGGGCTAATATTGAAGTCTTGGAGGTTGAGTCTAAAACATCCCAAGAGAAGAAGGATTAACCTAAGGTTGAGCTCAAAGCCCTCCCTCCCCACCTAAGGTACGCATTTCTTGATGATGATGAGTTTTTCCCCGTTATCATAGATGCTAAACTCAGTGACCAAGAGGTTGAAAAATTGCGTTGTCTTTTAAGACAACACAAGAGTGTCATTGGGTATAGCATAGATGATATCAAGGGAATTCACCCCTCCCTTTGCACTCATAGAATCAATCTTGAGAATGGTCATAACACTTCTATTGAGCACCAAAGAAGGTTAAATCCTAACATGAAAGAAGTGGTGAAAAAGGAGGTGCTCAAACTACTTGATGCGGGGATCATCTATCCTATCTCCGATAGTGAATGGGTGAGTCCCGTTCAAGTGGTTCCTAAAAAGGGTGGTATGACCGTTGTCATGAATGACAAAGATGAGCTTATTTCCACTAGGACGGTCATGGGTTGGCGTATAGGAAATTGAATAAAGCCACCCGAAAAGACCATTTCCCTCTCCCATTCACTGACCAAATGTTGGAAAGATTAGCGAGGCATTCGCATTTTTGTTATTTGGATGGATATTCGAGATTTTTCCAAATCCCTATCCATCCCGATGACCAACAAAAGACAACCTTTACTTGTCCCTATGGCACATTTGCCTATAGGAGAATGCCATTTGGTTTGTGCAATGCACCCGCCACTTTCCAAAGATGCATGATGGCTATCTTTTCTGAGTTTATTGAGGATATTATGGAAGTATTCATGGATGATTTTTCTATTTGTGGGTCGTCCTTTGATGATTGTTTGGCTAATTTAGCCAAAGTGTTGAAAAGATGCAAAGAAGTGGATTTGGTATTGAATTGGGAAAAGTGTCATTTTATGGTTCGAGAGGGCATAGTTCTTGGCCACTTGGTCTCGAACCAGGGCATTTAAGTTGACAAGGCCAAAGTTGAGGTTATTGAGCGTTTACCACCCCCTTCTAATATTAAAGGGGTGAGGAGTTTTCTTGGTCATGCGGGGTTTTACCGTCGCTTTATCAAGGATTTCTCTAAAATCACCAAGCCTCTAACTCTACTCCTTGTCAAGGATGCCCCTTTTGTGTTCACTAATGATTGCCATGAAGCTTAATGCAGGTTGAAAGAAGCCCTTATCTCCGCTCCCATCATTCAACCTCCGGATTGGAACCTTCCTTTCGAGGTCATGTGTGATGCGAGCGATCATGCCGTTGGGGCCGTGTTTGGACAAAGGAAAGACAATAAGCTCCATGCTATCTACTATGCTAGCAAGACCTTGGATGATGCTCAACTCAACTATGCCACAACCGAGAAAGAGCTTTTAGCGGTAGTGTTTGCCATGGAGAAATTTCGACCTTACCTTGTTGGGTCAAAGGTCATTGTGCACACGGATCATGCGGCCCTCAAGTACTTGATGAGCAAGAAGGATGCAAAGCGGAGATTGATTCGTTGGATACTCTTACTCAAAGAGTTTGATCTTGAATCAAAGATAAGAAAGGTGCGGAAAATGTTGTTGCCGATCACCTTTCAATACTTCATTATGAGATGAGAAAGGATGGGGATTTGCCAATTGATGACTCATTCCCTGATGATCACTTGTTTGCTTTGCAAGAGGTCGAGGTTCCTTGGTACGCCGATATTGTGAACAACATTGTGTGTGGAATTGTACCTCATGGCATGAACACAAATCAAAAGAAGAAATTATTTTCCGATGTGAAGAAGTACTTTTGGGACGATCCTTGTCTCTACAAGTCTTTTGCCGATAGGCTTCTTAGAAGATGTTTTCCGAGGGAGGAAGTGCAAGATAGCATACATCATTTTCATGATTCACCCTATGGAGGACATGCTAGTGCCTCCAAGACAATGGCAAAGATCCTTCAAAGAGGTTTCTATTGGCTTACCATGTTCAAAGATTGTCACAAACATGTTCAAGAATGTGATAAGTGCCAAACAACCGGGAACATCTCTAAGAGGTATGAGACTCCTTTGAATGGTATTCTTGAGGTAGAAGTTTTCGATGTGTGGGGAGTTGATTTCATGGGTCATTTTCCGTCGTCTTGTGGAAACACTACTAGAATTTGGTCTTTTAACGAGGAAGAAATAACGACGAAATTGAAATTTCATTGTTGAAGTCCAGTATTTACGGTGATTTTTTTTTTCTCGTCGTTCTAATTATCGAAGTGCTTGGAGGAAAACCAAATTATTTATGGGCTACTGTTATCGAGTGGGCTTATACCATACTCCCACAATAATGACGCCCACAATTTTCGAAAATGAAGTCTCTGTTAAAAAAAACAAAAGGCATCCTACTTTCTCTTTCTCATAAGCCAAACCCTAACTAAACTACTCCCTTTCTCTCTCCTAACTTCCGCTAAAAAAAACCTTCAAATTTTTTCTCTGTACTTCTCTGAAAATGGCGTAATGAAGACTGTATTTCTCTCGTCCTCCTTTACCACCAATTTGTTCAACTTTGATATTTTCGTCTATTATGCTTTTTAAGTGTTCCATTTGGTATTAAACCATTCGTTTCAATTGATTGAATTTTATTTAGGGTTCTTCATCCTGGTTCGAAATTAAGTTTCATTCTTTTTATCAGTATTTTTTTGTTCAATTGATGTATGAGTGAACTAAACTCGCAGTATCTAATATTTCCGCGAATTGAGTTAATTGGAACACCCACAGATACAGAGACGAGAAATTTCTTACTTGATTCAATATCCCACTTTGTGGAAGGTCCTTAGTAAGCTGTTAAATGGCTGGTTGTCGGGATATTATCTTAATCAGGGCTATTTGGTGTTTCTGGTTGCAGGTGACTCACTGATTGATTTCAATTGCATTTGAATTTCAAAGGTTCGGTTTGCTTTCTCATTTTGATTTCCTTGTTTCATTTAAATATCACAAGTGCTAAATAAACCACCCATTTAAAACCAAATACAACATCTTTCAAGGCAAAAAGACTCATATACCCCCTTTTAATTTTACTACACTCATCCTTCCATTTCTCTCTCTTCCCTCAAGCTCTCCCACCTTTGAATCATCAAACTCAGAAGCCATTGAAGGACAAGGTCTCATCACTAATTAAGCAAAAAACAAGATTTAATGAATGTTTTTGACCTTCAACCAATTAATTTTTACTTTGAATGTTTAATCAGCTCAAAATTCCTCCACCTTGGTTGTTATTGTTGCGAATTTCTATTTCATTTGTCCTCTAACTTGGCTTGAATTTTCTGGTTAATTTCCCCCATCCCTCCATTGCCTTCCTTTGTCTGCCATTAGTATCCGCTCGCCATTAAATTAGCTAGAACAAGGGATTGTAGTCGCTCAATTTAAGCGGTCCTCATGCCATAGTGTCGATGATTTTGGGCGGCGAATTAGGGTCGGAGTCGCCAGATCTGGGAGACCATATATATAATTCGTCACCCATTATAGGCGACAACATCACCTATCCGCCGTCAGGTTCGGGTGACTGTTGTAGTAACTGGATCAGCCTCAGATCTATCAATTGGTATGGTTCGAAGGCTATGAGTTATATTTTTCTTCACTTTTGTCCTTTTGTTTTTACATTCCACCCTTTATTTTTATTGGCCTTTCTCCTTTTTTTTTGCCTTTCGTATGTTGTTAGTTTTGCTTTTGTTTTTCCTTTTCCTTTTAGTTTGCATATATACACCTTTTCCCTCTTTTTTTATTGAACATCTTTTCTTTTATCATTATTTCTCCACATCTATTTTGGTTTATTTACTCATTTTGATATCTTTTTAAAAATAAACCCCAAGAAAAATATAAATAAGCTAATTGATTTTACCTTTAAAAAACGTTAATTGGTCTTAGTATGGAACAATAATAATATTTGGATTTGTCTAAACAAGAAACTTCTTTTTGAGTTTCAAGTAATACGTTTTTTAGTATAAGTAAAATTGTATGAATATTGAAAATATAAATAAATAAATAAACTGTAGCCCACTAATGGTGACTGTTATTGAAAATAGTCGCCCATTGCTGGTGACTATTATCCAAAACAGTCACCAGAAATCGGTGACTGTTTTTCAGCACTGTCACTGGAACTGGGTTACTGTTGTTCAGCACAGTCACCAAAAGCTGGCGACTATAAGCAGATGTTGTCGCCGATTTCTGGCGACACCCTTGCCACACAGCCGCCACCGTATGACGACTGTTTATTTGTTGTATCACTAGATGTTTGCGGCTACTGTGTAATGTTGTCGCCAAGTTCGGGCGACTGTGCTCATTTTCCCAGCAGAAATGTGCAAATGAAAATTTTGTAAAGTAAACACGTAATTAGCCAAATGTGTTGAAAATTACCTAAAAAATACTCATCTTATTGAGGATCTTCATTTGACATTAGGTTATTTGACAATTTAAATGTAGGATTCAAAGGAAAATCATGAATATTTTCAAGTGTGAGGAGAGAGAAAGTGAATTGCATTCAAGTGAAGTATGTTGGTAGAGGAGAGAAATGAGCAAAATTAAAACAAGGGCATGAAAGTCATTTTATCATGAAAAATGTTGTATTGTTTAAAAAGGAATGTTGTATTTAGCATTCCCCAAATATTTACCTAGTTCATGGTTGATGAATTTGATTTATAATTCGTTTTTACCTATCTGGTTTCCAATTTTGTTTCGGTAAGCTGTAGGAAGCATTCTCTAATAGTATTTGCAGCGTGGCTCCTGTTCTTCTCACCCTGTTGAAGCCTTCTTTATTTTGGGTCTTCCTCTTTTTGATTGATATGCCTTTTTTTTTTAAATTTGTTTGATTTACTAGAGAATCTGCTGAATTTCTTTAGTTTCGTTCTACAGGTAGATAATTTGTTTGTAGTTTCTTTTTGGTGAGCATTATTGTTATGTATTGCTTACAATCTGCTAGTGCATAGAGTTTTTATTTAGTCTTTCTATGTGTTGTCCATCTCAATGATATGCAGTAGTTTGAACTTCTTAATAAAGACTCCCTACTCCCTAGCATCTTTTCTTCTTTAGCACTTTTCTTTCTTTAAAGCATAAATCAACATAGTTCATGTTCTACTGTAAATACTCTTTGTATGATATGTTCAAGATCAAGGATTGTACATAAAAAGGCTCTTAGTGTTCTGTTCTGTGGAACTCCTAGCCCTGGAGCTACATCAGCTTCTTTACTTGGATTTATAGCAATAAAGGGTGCTAAGCTGTTAGCATTGGTGCATCTGAACAAACTGTGAGAATGTATTCTCACATAGCTGACTGCTGGCTTTGCTGAAGTATAGAAATATGTAAGACCCTTTTGTCTAGGATTGAAGTTCTACAGGATTTGACAGCTTCACTATACATGGAATATATCAGCCCTTGTTTTCCTTACTATTTTGTCTGTTCGATAACTGGAAGATGGTGTAAAGATGGCTGAGGGACCTTAGATCAGACTATTGTCGAGCAGTGGAGTAGCGTCGAGTGATTGGCCATGTGTATTTGACATGGAAAGAGTTATATGAATTTTTTTTAAATGAAACTTTAGTGTTTTTGTTGTGAAATCTAAACTAATTACAGCACAACATCTTTGCCTTACGTGCTAAGCACAATTACAGAATGTGCAGGAAACTGTGAAGTTGAAGTTGGGTTGTCTTTGATGAATAGAATTATGTTATTGAAATATGTGAATACCATGTTCCACCTTCATATCTTTTGTCGAAATGCCACAGGAAATGTGGAATCAAAAGGCAGTGCAAAGTCCTAGCATCCAGTTCCTGGTACTTCTGATTCTACAGTATGTGATGTATATTAATGGGAAGATGGTTTCTTGATTAAAAGAATGGATCTTGGATGATAAAGATTGGTAAAGATAGGTTCTTGATTCAGAAAAACTAGCTAAACCACCAAGGCTTGAAACTACTGAACTGAATTCAAGGTTTGAACCACCAAGGCTCGGGTGTACTACCAAGGCACGAAAGCACTCAAACTCACAATGAATTTAGAGCAAACAAAGTGTTTATTAATGAATATAAGCTGTAGATACAAACACCTACACGCCAGGCCTTTATATAGGCAACAACTTCCTAATTCAGTTATAGAAACTATTCCTAATCTAATTCAAACCGCCTAACAGTTTCCTAAACGGTTTAGAATACTTAGAGGACAATTCAAACTGATCTAAACTCTCCTAATGAGCTGTAAACTTTCCTAAATTAATCAGCTACACACGCCTAAGACTAGTCAAATCAAGAAACGTGTTTTTCAACACTGTTTTTGCTTTGAACAGAATAACGTGCATTACTGGCTTCCTAATACACAATAATGTGTTTATTAACTGAATTGAAATGCAAACATAATTAAAATACACAGATTTACAACAATAAACTAATATAAATACATGCAAGCTAATTCTGTGCATAATTAGCTCATGTTCTTGCTCCATTGGTCTTTAACCTGCCACTTCAACCTCAACCCATGTCAATATGTTAACAAAAGGTTGATTTATCATTTTGGGTATTCCAAGGAGATCACCTTTAAGCTCTTCAACCTGTAAGATCAAGGATGCTCCCGCATCATTCTCCCCTTCTTTTGAAGAATTTGCCCTCAAATTGTCATCATCTAAGTAAGGAGATAAATCACCAACATTAAAGGTAGCACTAACACCTCCATACTCATCTGGGAGCTCAATCTTGTAGGCACTCTCTCTATATCTTTCAAGCACTTTGAAAGGACCATCAGCCCGAGGCATCAATTTGTTTTTGCGCCTTGTTGGAAACCTTTCCTTTCTAAGATGTAGCCATACGAGATCACCTAGATTGAATTATGGTTGCTTTCGATTCTTGTTAGCATTGTCTCTATACTTGGCGCTGGCTGTCTCAATTTGCCTCCTCACTTGATCATGTAGCTTTTTAAAAGCTTCTAATCGTGCCTTTGCCTCAAAATTCAGCAACTCAGTCTTTGGAATAGGAATCAAGTCCACTGGCATGTAAGGATTAACTCCATAGACAATCTCGAAAGGAGCTTTACCTGTAGTTCTAGATGGACTCTGATTGTAGGCAAACTCGGCGTGACCTAGCTTTAGATCCCAGTCCTTTGTTGTTTTGCTCACTAGGCCACGCAACAATGTACCCAAGGTTCGATTAGTTACCTCGGTTTGGCCATCAGTTTGAGGATGATGAGAGGTACTAAATAGCAACTTAGTTCCCAACAATCTCCACAATGTCTTCCAGAAATAGTTGAGAAACTTCACATCTCTATCGAACACAATACTCTTTGGAACCCCATGAAGATGGACAATTTCTTTAAGTACAAATCAGCAACATGTGATGCATCGTCGGTTTTATGGCATGGTATGAAATGAGCCATCTTAGAGAACCGATCAACGACCACCATAATAGAATCCTTACCTCGTTGAGTGCGAGGCAAACCAAGGATGAAGTCCATGCTAACTCCTTCTCACGGCTGTTCGGGAATAGGTAAGGGAATATAAAGTCCCTTATGGAAGAAACTCTTGGCCTTTTGACATGTAGCACATCGATTTACTACACCTTGAACATCTTTGATCATCTTTGGCCAATAAAATTATTCTTGAAGTATCTCAACTGTCTTGTTCATACCAAAGTGCCCCGCTAATCCTCCAGAATGTACCTCATGTACAAGTAAGTCTCACATAGAACACAAAGGAACGCACAAACGGTTATTCTTAAACAAATAACCATCATAAGCAGAATAAGAACCATGTGCGTCCTTCTTACACTCCTCTAGGATTTCAGCGAAGTCTTTGTCTTCTTTATAGTGCTCTTTGATAAACTCAAAGCCTAAGAGCTTATGTTCAAGCACTACAAGAATAGAATGACGCCTCGAAAGAGCATCAACAACCACATTAGATTTACCATCTTTGTGCTTTGTAGAGAACGTAAAAGTTTGCAAATAAGCCACCCATTTAGCATGTCTTGGATTGAGTTTTCTTTGCCCATGTAAATACTCAATGCCTCATGATCAGAATATAGTACAAAGGGTTTTGGATGAAAATAATGTTCCCATTGCTCCAAAGATCTCACAATAGCATAAAACTCCTTGTCATATGTGGAATAATTGAGCCTCGAACCACCCAACTTCTCACTAAAGAAAGCAATAGGGTGTTTGTCTTGGATCAAAACGGCACCAATTCCCACACAACTAGCATCACATTCTACTTGAAATAACTTCTCAAAACAAGGAACTGCTAATATAGGAGCATTACACAATTTTTCTTTTAGAGTTTCAAACGCTTTATGAGCCAATTTAGTCCACACAAACTCACCGCTCTTCATCAATTCAGTTATAGGTGCAGCTAGTGTGCTAAAATTACATATGAACCTTCTATAGAATGAAGCTAACCCATGGAAGCTACGTACCTCATGAACGTTTTTAGGAGCTGGCCATGTTTCAATTGCTTCCACCTTGCTAGGATCAACCCGAATACCATCTGCAGATACTATGTACCCAAGGAATAAAACACTATCAATCATGAAGGAACACTTCTCAAGCTTTCCATAGAGTTTCACTTCCCGAAGCTTATCAAATAACAACTTCAAATGCTGCATATGATCTTCTTTGGTTTTGCTGTAGATAAGAATGTCATCTAGGTACACAACAACAAACGAACCAATAAAAGATCTCAATACCTCATGCATCAGACGCATGAAAGAACTAGGAGCATTACAAAGGCGAAATGGCATCACAATCCACTCATATAGACCAAACTTGGTCTTGAACGTTGTTTTCCACTCATCACCTTCTCTAATTCTCATTTGATGGTAACCACTACGCAAATCAATCTTAGAGAAAACCTGAGCACCATGTAACTCATCCAGAAGGTCATCAAGTCGTGGCATAGGAAAACGGTATTTGATTGTGATGTTGTTAACCGCTCTACTATCCACACACATTCTCCAGGTCCCATCTTTCTTAGGCACAAGCAAAGCTGGAACGGCACAAGGACTCATGCTCTCACGCACATATCCTCTATCAAGTAGTTCTTGCACTTGCCTTTGCAATTCCTTGGCTTCTTCCAGATTACATCTATAGGCTGGCTTGTTAGGAAATGAGGATCCAGGAATCAAGTCAATAGCATGCTCAATCCCTCTTATAGGAGGCAAACCAGGGGGTAGATCGTTAGGAAAGACATCCTCATACTCATGCAATAGGGTTTTCAATTCAGGATCTACACTCAACTCTCCCTCTTGTTTTACCTCTTTATACACCAAAACATAGGCTTGTTGTTCCTCTAACATCTCACGCTCAATCTCTTTTGCATCAAGGAACAAACTCTCACGGGTTTGGGCCTTTTGGTGTTTGAGTTCTCTCACTTCGCTAGGAGATAAAGGTTTCAAATTGATTTTCTTGACACCCATTTTTACCTTATAGGTATTGGTTTTTCCTTCATGATAAACGTCCCTATCAAAGTGCCATGGACGTCCCAATAGTATATGATAAGCATCCATAGGTAATACATCACACCACAATTTGTCTTTGTAATTACCAATTGAAAAAGAAACTAATGCTTGCTTGCTCACTTTTAAGCCTTTATCTTTACTAAGCCATTACAATGTATAAGGTTTAGGGTGTTCATTTAGAGGCAAATTCAGCTTTCCTTCAAATTCAGTAGATGCAACATTAGTACAACTTCCACTATCTACTATAAGATTGCAAAGTTTACCTTCTACCCTGCATCGAGTATAGAAAAGTTGCTCCCTTTGTACCTCATCTACTACTTCATTTTGAACATGTAGAGCACGTCTCAACATTAGAAACTCCCCTCCTTTTTCTGGAATACTATCTTCTTCTTCTTCCTCGTCGTTCTCCTCATCACTAAGTTGATCTTCAATCTCATAGCACTCTTGTATGGATAAAGTTCTTTGATTTCCACATTCTGCCGCAAAGTGTCCATAACCATGACACTTATAACGCTGCTTTCGTCTCCTATTCTCCACTTTAGGTGCTTCTTGCTTGTTCTTGAAATTCTGGTCAGCTTGAGGAGGTTTGTTAAACAATGGCTTTGTCCCTATGCTCGAAGATGTACTAGGCTTGTCACGATTGTAAGGAAAGGATCTCGTTACAGGTTTATCAAAGACCTTGTTGACTTGTTTCTCATGCTTTATGGCAAGATCACACACATCTTCAAAGTTTGAATAAGTTGCTACTTCAACCATTTCTTGGATTTTCGTGTTTAATCCACCTATAAAACGGGCCATCTTTTGAGTCTCCTTCTCCTCAATATCACATAACATGGACAGTTTCTCAAACTCCAGGATATATTCTTCAACATTCAGCTTATCTTGCCTCAATTTGGTGAGTTTAAGGTAGAGATTTTGTTCATACTCTCGTGGTAAGAAGCTTTCTTTTATATGCTTCTTTAATTTATCCCAAGAATCGATTTTGTTCTTGCCTTTTTTTTTCCTGCTTGCTTTGAGGTTTTCATACCAAACTGATGCAAATCCCTTCAGCTTTAGGATTGCAACTTTGAATTTTCATTTATCATCATATTGTTTGTACTCAAAGATTCGTTCAAGAGAACGCAACCACTCTAAGAAATCCTCAGGATCTAATCGACCATCAAATTCAGGTAGATCAAGTTTGAGATTTCGATCATCATCATGGTCAGCCTTGAGTCTACCTCCATTACCCCTCGTGGGTACATCTCCTCTAATTATGCTCTCCATGGTCTCACGAGTTTCACTCAAACTACTCTCAGTTGTTTGTACCTTCGTATTGACTGATTTAACAAATTCTTCAAGCCTTTTCGTGATTGTAGTATCATATATCCTTAACTTTTCTTCAATTTGTTCATCAACTAATTCTCGTACAACCTTCCTGAAGCGTTCATCTTCGGCACTAGGCATGGTTGTTAAGTTTTGTGGTGGAAAGGAAGGATCTTGATGTATGAAGGTAGTGTTTAAGTGAAAGGGTGGGTTGTTGGTGGTGTTTAATCGTTGAAGTACGCTGTTATGGACGATGAACGTGTTTCTTGGAGTTCTTGGATCGTTTAAAGCTTGAGTAAGCTTCAAATCTGTGCTTTGATACCAAAAAAGATGTATATTAATGGGATGATGGTTTCTTGATTAAAAGAATGGATCTTGGATGATAAAGATTGGTAAAGATAGGTTCTTGATTCAGAAAACTAGCTAAACCACCAAGGCTTGAAACTACTGAACTGAATTCAAGGTTTGAACCACCAAGGCTCGGGTGTACCACCAAGGCACGAAAGCACTCAAACTCACAAAGAACTTAGAGCAAACAAAGTGTTTATTAATGAATATAAGCTGTAGATACAAACACCTACACGCCAGGCCTTTATATAGGCAACAACTTCCTAATTCAGTAATGGAAACTATTCCTAATATAATTCAAACCGCCTAACAGTTTCCTAAATGGTTTAGAATACTTAGAGGACAATTCAAACTGATCTAAACTCTCCAAATGAACTTAAACTTTCCTAAATTAATCAGCTACACACGCCTAAGACTAGTCAAATCAAGAAACGTGTTTTTCATCACTGTTTTTGCTTTGAACAGAATAACGTGCATTACTGGCTTCCTAATACACAATAATGTGTTTATTAGATGAATTGAAATGCAAACATAATTAAAATACACGGATTAACAAGAATAAACTAATATAAATACATGCAAGCTAATTCCGTGCATAATTAGCTCATGTTCTTGCTCCATTGGTCTTTAACCTGCCACTTCAACCTCAACTCATGTCAATATGTTAACAAAAGGTTGATTGATTATTTTGGGTATTCCAAGGAGATCACCTCTAAGCTCTTCAACCTGTAAGATCAAGGATGCTCCCGCATCAGTATGACTCATTGTTTACTTTTTAGTTATGTATTCTAACACCCTCCTAGTTATGTGCATGAATTGACTGTTACTAATAGGAGAAGACACAAAGGGTTGTGGACTTGTAACTTACCAATGCGGGTTTCTGTTAGTCCATTATATATCGTTGTTTGTCGTGCGACACTAGTTTGTGTAGCTAGTAGCAGTTCACTCTCTTTTTCTATTTTTCTATCATTTTTTTGGTGGTTGTGGCTTTCTTGTTAGACAGTAATAGCTGGAATTAGCCATGAGTTCAAGAAATTTATTTTATTTTTTCTGTTTTTGTTTTTTTTATTTCTAGCCATGATCTTTTCTTGTTTTTTTTTAATTTAGAACTTTCTAACTTGCGTTTTTTTTTTCCCTGTTTTCATGGCAGGTTTTTATTTTCTGAAGCATTGGACACATAGGAACAAGAAGCAACTGCAGCTTAAGTCTGAACTGAGTAAATTTGAAGGTTGCTAATAAAGAAAGTACAGTAGTGGCTTAGTATTGTAACAGAGTTTAATAGGTTTAGATGTTTTTGTACACAAAAGATTGTTTTAGTTGCGTTCATGGACATGTTTGTATTTAATTTGTAAGAAGAGTTTGTACTTCATTTTATGATATATAAAAAAGCTATTCTTCTAATTTCATTGAGTTTCAGTTCTCTTATTTTATGTACAGTGTAATTTGTAAGAAAATGTTATATTAATCTTTTCAAAATTGTACGATAATGACAAACCACAATGTTATTAAAAAGGAATGTCCATTGGCATTAACAATGAGAAATACTGTCGTTATTAGATCATGTTCGTCGTTATTGATTTGTAAATAACGATGAAAATATCGTCATTATTAGTCATCATAATTAACGATGAAACTTTGTAAGTCGTCGTTATAACTTTTAACGAGGGAAGCAATAACAACGGATGACGACGAACATTTATTTTGTCGTTAATAGCAATAACGATGAAGTTTTTGACTTTCAACGACGAAATTTTCGTCGTTAAAAGTGCTTTTTCTAGTAGTGAAATAAGTTCATCTTTGTTGCGGTGGACTATGTTTTTAAATGGGTTGAAGCCATTGCCACTCAAACCAATAATGCTCGAGTTGTGGCAAAGTTTTTGAAAAAAGTTATTTTTCCCCGATTTGGAGTGCCTAGAGTGTTGATAAGTGATGGTGGAACTCATTTCTTCGAGAAGAAGTTTGAAGCATTGTTGAAAAAATATGGAGTTTTCCACCGGGTCGGCTTGGCCTATCATCCTCAAACAAGTGGCCAAGTTGAGATTTCGAATCGTGAGATCAAGCAAATTCCTGAAAAGACGATTTCTAGTTCGAGGAAAGATTGGTCTTTGAAGCTTGATGGTGCTTTATGGGCTTATAGGACCGCTTTCAAAACTCCTATTGGCACCACACCCTTCCGATTGGTTTATGGGAAACCTTGTTATCTCCCCGTTGAGCTTGAACATCGATCTTATTGGGCAATCAAGGCTCTCAACTATGATTTCAAGGCCGCTAGTGAGAGGCGTCTCCTCCAACTCAATGAGCTTGATGAATTGAGGTTAGACGCCTATGAGAGTTCTCGGATTTACAAGGAGAAAACTAAGCGGTGGCATGACAAGAACATCATTAGGCGAGAATTTAATGAAGGTAATTTGTTGTTACTATTCAATTCCCGACTCAAACTCTTCCCGGGAAAGCTCAAGTCTCGATGGTCAGGACCTTTTGAAGTATGCAAAGTTTTTCCATATGGCGCTATTGAGGTGCGCCCCTTGAAGGATGGAGCGGAGTCGTTCAAAGTGAATGGAAGTCGGCTTAAGCATTACAAAGCCGGTGATCCTATAGGAGAGAGGGTTGATCTCACCTTTTCCGATGTCAATACTAAGTGACGGGAATGATGTGTCAAGCTCATGACTTTAAAAGAGCGCTTGTTGGGAGGCAACCCAAATTTTATTTGCTTTTTTTTTTTTTGCATTCAAAAAAAAAAAATTCGAAAAAAAAGGTGAAAAAGAAGAAAGAAAAAAAAAAAAAAAAACCACACACACACACACACAAAAAAAAAAAGGGTTAGTTGCTTGTTTTTTTTTTTTCCTTAGATTTTATTTGTTTTTGCTAATAAAATGTTTATTTTGTTTTGTAGGAAAAAAAAAACAAAAAGAGAGAGCAAAGGAACAAAAATCGAAGCGCGTTAAACTGGGTGTACCGATGGTGTTAATCAAGGAGGTTTTACTCAAGCATGATCATGTTTATTTGTGGGAGAAATGAGCATGATCACTCCACTTATATTGGACTTAAAGACCTTGAGCATGATCATGCTTATTGGTACATAAAATTAAGCATGCTCATGCCTCGGCTAATGTCAAACTTGCAAACTTTCTGTCGTCATTTGCACGATCATGTTGATCTAAACCCTAAACCCTAAACCCTAAAAAAAAAAAAGAAAGAAAGAAAAAGCCCAAACCCCTGCTTCTCTCTCTCTCTCCTTGCGTTCCTCCTCCTTCTCCCCAAACAACCACCAGCACCCTAGGTCGTCTCCACCACCACCACCGGCTCGACCACCGCCTCCCCTGCTCATCTACCCAAGCCGTGCATCACCCCCACCAGAACCGACAACCACCATCCCCACTCCCGCGACCACCCCAGCCTGTCACCACCACAAAACCGACCGCCTCCCTCTCTGACCCGCTCTCTGCCGCCCCTCCCGTCACCACCTCCACCAATTCTCCCACCACAATTTCCGCCTCCCTCTCCGACACGACCACCGCAAACCCACCGCCTCCCCTGTTTCGTTCTCTCTCCTCCCACGACCACTCCTCGGTCTCAAAATCACCGCTCCGCCATCACAAATACTGCATCCTTCTCTGCCCCACCGACACCCAACTTCACCATCACCACCGAATTCCAACCATTGCTGCCCAATTTGGTGTTTACTATACAGAATTCGGAACAAATTTGGCGTTACTTGCTTGACCAATTTAGTCCTTGTTGGTTGGTCTGGAATACGGGAGGTATACTTCACTACCCTCTCCTCAATTTGCACTGTCACTTGGATAATTTGGAGTTCCATAACCTGACATCTGAATTTGGAGCTCTTTGTTTGCACTTGAGACTTGTGAATTGTGATTACCTTTGACGATTGATACTTGTGATTGGATTTTGTTTGCGTCGAATTTGGACTTTCCTGTGACTTTGATTCGTGGAACATTGGTGTGGGTGTCAGTGTGTATGTTTTTGTGACTATTGTGATTGTGAGACTTGATTTGATTAACCATGCCACCTTGAACTAGATCCACGACCTCTAAGGTGCAAGCACCCGCTCCTAATATTCCCCGTGCTAAGAGGAAGGCTCCCGAGTCAGCCGTGGCTCCTCCTACCTATGACACTTTGGGGATCACATTTTCCACTCCTATTGAAAGTCACCGTTATCGTGCATTGTTTGTTCGAAAGATTACTCTCACCCGCTTTTATGATAAGGCTACCTTGGAAAAGTTAGGAATTGCTTCGGGGGTGGAATTTTTGATTGATAATCTCGGTTGGAATAATTTCCTCACTATTCATCACAAGACCTACCGGCATCTTACCTTGGAGTTTTTGAGCACCTTGTGGGTCTTTAATGATGAGGATGATGATCGTGAGCCTTACATTACTTTTCGGCTTATGAACAAATCTCATGAGATGACTTTCACTAAACTCAATGATATTTTTAGTTGGCCAAAATTTGATTCTGATCAAGATGTGGTTGGTCCCCGTGATGTGTTCCCAAAGGAGTTTGATGCTCATGCTTTCTGGAAACAAATCACAAATCGCTCCCCTTACATTGCTCGAGAAGCAAAGGCCTCTAGTATTGTAAACCCGTGTTTTCGATATGCTCCCCGTATGCTTGTGTTCGGTCTCTTTTCGAAGGGCGGTACGGGTACTTTGCCTAAGGATGAACTTTTCTTCCTTTGGGCTATGACTCACACCGAGGATCGTATCATAAAAGGATAAAAGCTATGACCCCGCTCCATGGTTGGTTGAACAATTTGAGTATGTGCGAGCCTCTCCTGGCCCTATCACTTGTGGGGGTCTCATCACTCACATTGCTAGTGAACTCTATGTTGATTACACCACCCTTAAGTCCGTGAAAGGCCCTACATTGTTGGACATTCCTTCTTTGACCCAAATGACTATGTTGGGTCCCTAGGATAAAAAAGGATAAATTTTGGTGGAAGGTGGACACGGCCAAACACATTCTTCTCCCTAGCCCGGACTAGGGCTGGCAAATGTTGACACGACACGACAACACGACACGAACCGGACACGAAATTAGTGGGTTATTGTCAAGGATTTTCGACACGTTTAATTAAATGGGTCGAACACGGCTGACACGCTTAATTAAATGGGTTAGGTTCAGGTTGAGATTTCAAACACGGAACTGACATGCTTTAACACGATTAAACCAATATTACTACAAAATTGAAGTGGAAATATACAATTTACCTTACTTTATATGTATTTACCATAAAAGTTTATATGCATCTGTTTTGAAATTTATTCTAGCAGTAATTAATTATTTATTCAAGTGGTTTTTTTGTAATATTTGAAAGAAAAAATTAGTTAAATTGGTCAAACAGGTCTACACGACAGTGACACGATTATTAAATAGGGTTGGTTAGTGTTGAAAATTTTGACACGATTATTAAACAGGTTGGGTTAGAATTGAGAGATTTCTGACACGTTTATTCTCGACACGAACACGAACATGACTCGACACGACCATTTTGCCACCCCTAGCCCGGACCTCACAAATGTCGAGAATACGGATAATTGGTTGATCCCTCGGCAAGTTGTTGAGTCCGAGGAGGAATCTTCTAGTGAAGATGACAGCCCTCCCAATGTGCCTCATGACCTTATGCCCATCTTACAGAGGATTGCGGCCGATTTAGCCTATTTGCAGGCTGTGGTACCACCGATGATCGCTTGGCTTGTAGAGCATGACCACTTCTCGGATCCCACTCCTCCCCGCCCAACGGTGGGGATCCGTGAGTTTTCTCTCCTCCCTTCCCCTCTATATTATTGTCTTTTCTCACATTGAGGGCAATGTTCGTTTCATGTTTGGGGGAGGTGATTTTGATGCTACTTTGTGAAATGTGAATTGCATATAGTTTTTGCTTTATTTTGCATCATTAGATTAGTTTTCATATTTTATTTATTTTGTTTCTTTCTTTTATTTTTGGTTGTTTTGCATATAGTTTAGGTTTTATTTTTGCATGCATGAAAAAATAAAATCCAAAAAAATAGGAAAAAAAAGAAGGAAAAAAAAACGAAAAAAAAACGAAAAATCCAAAAAAACGATTGAGATATGATCCTTCGATGATGATTCGTATTTTATTTTGAAAAACTAGAAGGATTAACCCTTGTTCTTGTGCAATTGTGTTTGAGCTTAAGTTTTACATATCATGATTGTTGTTGCGGTTCATGGTTTGTGGCATGCTTGATGATGACTTTTGAATGTTGTATAGTTGATTTGGATAGACCAAATTGACCCGTGAGTTTTGAGCCTTGAAGACCGTGCATCCCTACGGTCTATTTTGTCTTTGATGTGTGAAACTTTCTCTAAGTCATCGGTTTCTAGAACTCACCATGGGAAGAGGTTTCTCAACCTCTCCGAAGAGAAGTCATTTCTCTTTTCTCCGTCGAATCCGCACTTGACATTGATTGAATGAGTATGATTGAGGAATTCTTTGAATTTTTAGCTCACTTAGCCAAATAAGCCTACCTTGGCACTGCATCCTTTGTGAACCACTTTGAGCTTGGCCTATTCTTTCCTTTCACCCGCATTACAAGCCTTTTGACCGGAAAAACCATGTTTAACACTTGTGTCATGAGACTTGTGGAGTAGGGATTAAATTTGGAGTTTATGTTACATTTCACAATGTGTAACTCCGTAGTTTGTGTAAGCTCTTGGATGGATGGTTGAAATTCATTGTTTGGTTCCAAAGAAAAAACAACAAAAATTGAAAAAGTTCTAAAAAAAAAAAAGCAAAAAAAGGAATAAAAAGGTTGAATTCTTGAAAATTGTGCTTCAATGAAAGGTATTTCAATAGAGTTTGGTGATATTGGTTAGATGTTGTTTTTTTTTTGTTAGTCGGAGTTCCACATTGTTTGCCTTCATGCATGGGGTGAATTAATGATTTTTGCTCCACTAGTTTCATGACATCTTTAGCCAACTATCCGAATGAATTTGTCCTACCCTTCACCCTAAGCCTTTGTTACAACCTTTGAAAGTCCTCTTGCCTCGTTTATTTCAATTGTCCTTAGCAGAGGAGATGTGAGACGATTGGTGAGCTTATGGTAAATCGTGATTTTTGAGATGAGTATCGAGAGAAACCCACTTTAATTGTCAATTTTAAACACTTGAGCGTGAGTGTCCACTTACCTAAAGTGAGGGTCTATCTACTTTACTATGGTACATTCAAGAGTGGGTCTTGTGGTAAGATTTTGAGGTTTTGGATCGCGATTATATGATATGCTATGTGAATTCGAGTGGCTTTGAGATTTTTGTTCTTGGCTTGGGTTGATTCTTTTGGATTCGATGTTGCTTTTGAAACTCAATTTAAGAAGGTGATCTCTTGGCTTTTTGTTCCCCGTTTCTATTGTCATGACTAGTTTAGCTTGGGGACAAGCAAAGGTTCAAGGTTGGGGGAGTATGATGAGTGACTAAATAGTGTTGATTTCCATGGTATATATGCACTCATCCGTCCTATATTTTTGTGAGTATTTTCGTTTATAATTGGATTTTACTCATTTATGATGAGGATCACTACTTTGGTATGTTTGTGCGTTTAATGTGATTTTAGGATAATTTTGGAGCTCAAATGTGCAATTGGAATCAAAATGGACTTTAGAGTGTCAAGAGAAGAAGCAAAGATGAGGGGAATCGAAGTTGGAATGAAAAGAGATGCTAGAAGCATGAGGTCTTGGAGTTTTCTACAGTGCATGACCATGCTTCCAATAGGCATGATCATGTGTCGTCATTTGGGAATGTCAGTAGCCAAAAATGTTGAAGAAAAGATCGAGCACGATCATGTCTATGTTGGCACGATCATGCTCATGCGCGATTTGTGCATAATTGACAAGATACCTTTCTTCCTCTTTTCTCCCATTAGATTAAACGTGTATAGGCTTATAAAAAGGATTCTCTCCTCTTCTCTCCTCTCCTCTCCTCTCGGACCACTCACTATCTAGCCATCATCTCTCTCTACTCCATTAGAATATCTTAGAGTTTAAATTAAGCACTTAAATACTCTCAAATTCTCTAGTTTTATTTTGCAATTTTGAAGAACAAATTCAAGCTTTGGGCAATTTCAATTGAAACTTTTTGGTTTATCTCTCATCCATACTCTCTCTCTTCTCCCTCTCAATTGCTTCTAGTTTTTAATCCTTTAGTTTATGATTGTTATTTCTTTGAGTTTGCTAATTCATGTTTAGTTGGAATTTCATTATTTTCTTAGTAGTTTATGTAGCTTAATTTGGGTTGTTTGATGTCTTGATAAATTGATGCTAGCATGTTGTTTAATCGGTGCACATGATTATTTGTTTGCTTATTGTTATTCATAATTCTTGAAAGAGCGTTTTGAATACTTGGATGATTAGCATAAAATCCAAAAGGGAATGCTAATTATCGGACATCGAATAATCATCTTTATTGCCTAATCAAGAAAGTAGATTAGAATATTTTGTAGGCTTTGGATTGATTTTCGTTCTTCATGCTCTCGATGTTACTTGACTCCATGAGAATAGGTAGTTAAGTTTGCATTGAGTTTTCCTCTATCTCTTCGAGAGAAGGTTTAGGCTTCTTTATCCGTCCTTGCAATGATTAATATTGACATGGTAGTTATGTTTATCTATCGCATCAAGTAATCTAGTTAAGTGAAGTCAACCTTAGATCTTTTTATCTTCCTAGACTCTCGTAATTTTATTCGCTTTATTTTCTTGGTTTGAAACAACAAACAAAACTCAATTCGAATTGCTTAGCTTGTTATACATTTGAGAAAAACTTAATACTTGGATATACTAGCTCTCTATGGATAGGATAATTTTTTATACTACTCGATAAAATCCATATACTTGCGGAGGCTATCACTGGTTAGATGGGACGAGAAAACGATTCCTCCGAAAAGGTTATAGAGAAAGAGAAAAGGAAAAAGATATGCTCACGTTGGTTAATAATAAAATGGCGGGAATCCCTTGGAATCCCTTTTTCATTCTGTTTGCCACTTTCTATCCCTTTTCCATCATGCATTGATGTGTCAAATGTATAAGAAAGTGGGGTAGGAAATGACCTGTAAAATGAGACAAAGAATCTTCACTATTCACACCATTTGACATCAAATATTCTTTTTTTTAAAGATAATTATGGGTGTCCAACCTTTGTTTGACTAATTTCATGGGCTCTAAAGTTAGTTAACGACCAGAAAAACCTCCAGTGGCCCTGAGAGGACTCGAACTTGTTACCTCTGGAATAGATCTTAGAGATCTTACCAACCGAGCTACCCCCTCAAGATTCCAGAGATCAAATATTCTTATTCACCTAAGAAGTTGATATTCGATTCATTGGGGAAATTAATGTGTACTAGATTAATACTAGTCTACTACTACTAGCAATGTAGGATTTTGGCTATAAATAGATAAGACCAGGAAGTTAGAGAGAGAGAGAGAGAGGAAGAGAAAGAAATGGCATTACCTTCAGTGTTTGCTCTTCGTTATTTCGATTCATCTCCAGGTGTGTACTTAAGTTGCATAAAGGATGGCTATCTTGAGTATTCTGGCGATGTTCTGAGCCAACAGCAAGGTTTGCAGTTGAGCTTGTCAAATCTGGAGAAGGTTTAGTCCACATAAGATCCTGTTAGAACAATAAATATTGGGTTAGCTAATTAATTATGCTTTTATTTAACTAACTACGTACATATTAGTAATCTTTTTTTTGTTTGTTTGTTTAGCTAGTGTTATATCACATACCATGTATGGTTGCAGATCGACTGTCTCTAAATCAACGACGTAATTAGTTCTGCAGTTAATATTTTTCAGAAAGATTAATTTCATCTGCTATGGATATAATTCCGTGGATTAATAATTGAAAATTTAATTTCAACCGCTGTTGATTTAAATACGTATGTACATATATTAATTATAGTTATAATGTATGTACGTCGTTGTTCATATGTAGTTTTTGTATGAAAAGTTAAGTAGGACATTAAATCAAATTTGAATAAAAATACAAAAATATAAGAGTAGATAAGTTTTGTTTGCGATCAATTATCCTCATCGCACACATTAAAGAAACATAATGTTCCATGGGATAGTGGATTATAATATAATATTAGATTAGATATAATACTCTATGGGCATAAGATATACTCTTAGGGCATATTTGAAATGGGGGTAATGTATTAAGGAATAATGGAGAAAATTTAAAAGTAAAATGAGAGGTGAAGGTGGTCTGGTTCTATTTTCCATCTTAATAAATTACCTTCATTCCGAGCATGCCCGGCCCTTATTATACAATACAAATTTAAAACGTGTTGTTTAATACTATCGTCCATACATGTAAATGTCAGGTCCTCAGCTACTGGATTATGGGTAGTTGCAACACCTACGGAGCCTATTGAAGACAAATCTGCTTGGAATTGCACTTTGTTCAGGCCCCTCAATCTTCAAAGATCTCCCGAAGTGCTAATTCTTCATGTCAAGACGGCGATTGAAGTACGTATGTCACAAAACCCAAAGAACACGCACTTAACTATCAACCCCCAGGACCCTGTGGCAGCTAAATTCAATGTGCTGGATTACGCTATTTTGGTTGTCCTACCCAAGCGTGTGGCGTTCGTGGGTGACAATGGTAATTTTCTCAAAGCTTATCGTAATGGCCAAAACCACCTGCAATTTGGGGAGAATGATTCAATGTCCCCATTGGTCCTGCAAGAGGCATTTCCCAACAATGATGGGGATATTTGTATCAAGAATCTTCACTTTGCTAAGTATTGGACTGGCCAGACGACTTGGATCCTATGCAACTCCACCAACGGAATTGAAACTAACGCATTTTATCGCCCTGTTAAGGTTGAGAACGATGTCATTGCCCTTCGTGCCTTGATCAACAACAAGTACCTGGAACGATACACCGACCAGTCACATCAAGACTGCTTGGCTTTTGCTGATGGCCTTAACATCGTCAAGGAAGCCCGACTGAAGGTAGTTGAGCCTATCCTCGAGAGGTCGGTCAGTGGAGTTTAGTTCTGTATGGCTGATTCATGCATCTACGAGCGCAAAACAGAAGTGTTTTTGGTTAGTCAAGAAACTCGCAACCCAACCAATACCCCTCAGCAGGTCAACATGACTATTCCATACATTGACACCATCTCCAGAACTTGGAGCAATAGCATCACAGTCAACTTAGGTGTCAAGACCACTTTCACTACTGGCATTCCGTCCATTATTAACGGTGGCAAAATTGGGGTCTCTTCTGAGAAGTCAAGCCCATACCAGTGGGCAAAGACTGAAACTGAGACCAAGCAGAAGACCGTTACATTCCCTGTTACCGTTTCCCCAAAATCTAAAGTGAAAGTCACTGTCTTTTCCACTGAAGCTTACTGTGAGGTTCCATTCTCTTACTCTCAGACCGACAAACTCGCTAATGGGCAGAAAATAACCAGTATGTTCTACGACGGCTTTTTTACTGGAGTCAACTTCTACGACGTGCATACCAAGACTGAAAACCAGCTTCTGCCCCTTGCCGAATGCGATCCCTAATCAACAGAGCCTTTTTTGTGATACCCCAATATTTTCTATAATTATTTTTACTGATTTATAAATGATTTATAAATAGTTTCGGAGATTAAATCGTATATTCATTTAAGGATTCGATTTATTCAATTAAAGCCATAATAATATAAATTATTATTATGGGACTTTTATAAATTGCATTTATTAATTTTGAGGAGTTTAATTAAAATGTTTTATATATGAATAAGAATTATTCATATAGTTTTAATTAGTTTTAATTTGTGGTTTAAATCAGAAAATTAATCAGTTAATTCCTAAACCTAGTAATATTTGACTTGGGTTGACTGAGGAGCTATATAAGGAAAAGGTGAGACAACTGATCAGTTTTGCAAACTGAGCCAAAACCCTCAAGCACTCTCTCTCCTCTCTCTCACCGTCCTCTCTCTCTCTCTTCTCTCTCCCTCACCGGTTCTTTCTCCTCTCACCTCTCCTCCGGCATCCCTTGCCACCGCCGACCACTCCCTCACCGGCGGTAAGCCGTTCGTTCTCCCTCTCTCTTTCCCTTTCTTTTTCTCTCTCTTCGCGTCTCCCCTCCCCCTCGCGTTTGCAGTCGCAGACTGCCGCGACCGTCACCAGGTCGCCGCCTGGACGGCGGTCGTCGACCGCCAGGGCGCGACGGGACTGGCCCTGTCGCCACCCATCTTCTCTCTCCTTCTCTCCCCGTTCGTTCTCTCCCTCTCTCTCTTCGCAAACTCTCTTTTTCTCTCTCCTCTCCTCGCCGGAGCACCGACGACCACCACCACCGGCCATGGTGGCCAGTGGGTGGTGGTGGTAGTGATGGGTCATGTTATGGGTCCCATGCATGGGTATCCGTGACCTAGATCTAGTTTTGAAATTAGGGTTTCGTTTTATATTTTTTGTAATTATTAATTCGATTTTCAGTATTTTTGATTTAATATTTTTATTTTTCTGCACTCGTTCGTAATCGGAATTCGGATTTTTCAAGAGCCTAGATTGGTTGGAATAAATCAAGGAATTTAATAAAATTATCAGACTGAGATTTCGTTACTGTTTGTATTTTCTTATTTAATTAATACTGATTCGATAATTATTTTTAATTAGGACCTAACGAGCAAGGGTGATTATCGTCGATTGGTTGGAGCCTACTTACTGGTTGTAGTGTTTTAGTGGTAAGCGCTCATACCTACCTCCTTCCAATGCCCCATCAACACTATTTGGATGTGTTATGTGCTAATTGGGAAATTGTTATGAATTTAATATGCAAGGCATGATTAAATTATATCGTCATTATTATGAGATTTATTAAGCAAGATTCACTACTGTAAATATCGTTTATAATTAGCATGTTGATGTTATCATGTTTTGGAAATTAATTAGTCCGTATGATGATTATTGGACAATTGTTGAATGGTGAATTATTAGTATTATTATGCTATTAATTATGTGTTAAATGGTATTGGTATTATTGAGTGCTAGTGAGCACCTATTTATTATCGTTGAATGTCTTTGGTGATTTGTGAATTTTTTGATATCATATTACCCTGCCAAAGTGCTGCCGAAATTGTGCTAGACATTAATTGTCATCTTTACTATATTATCGTCATTATTGAATTAAAGCATGTTTGATTCTCATCGTATTGAATTAGCATTATTGTCGTTATTTACTATTCATCATCAAGAGCATGAAATGAATTAGTAAGTCGTGGTCTCATAGTACCACTTATGTCAACCAATGCAAATTATGTGAATTGAATTAAATGAGAGTAAGACTCCTAATGGATCCCTAGGAGTAGTCGAGCAATCGGGATTAAACCTAATGGTGTAGTTCAAGGGATGAGTTATTTCCAAGTTCCTTATGGACACCTCACAGTGTGTCTGGGACGGATCATTCCCCATTTATTAAGTCCTCTAGGCTCGTGTAATTGTACTAGAGGTAGTGTGCAGATTAGAGTGATTAAGTCCATGGCGTGATTATATCTTCGATGAACAGTATGGGTAATCGCTTTGCTATTTGCTCTCTTACATCTCTCTAATCAATACAGATTGTCTATGTTGTATTTCGTGTGATCACTATACAAGAATTGCATATAAAAGAATGTCGTTATGCGTATGCTTGATTATATGCTTATGTGCGTATGCAAATGAATTTCAATGATTCTTCTAAAACCTCAGGTAAAGGTTGCGAAATGTTTTTACTGGGTACGGATGACGTTTATTCAGTTTATCGGATTTTTGTTTCTCTTTTGTTTCTTTTCTTTTCTTCTGTATTTTGTTTCTGTCACAGACACCAAAGTGCAGGTTTAGTTGATTGAGGACGTACAGCTTGGAAGGTCGAGTTGGTGTCGGTTTTTAGAAATATTTCTGTTCAGTTTAGATCGTTGGGATTTTTATTGGATTTAGTCTTTGAAGGCAAGTTGTAATAAATTTGGTTTAATGGTTTTAGCTCACTATATAGACAACTTTGATATTAACTTTTTATTTTGTTTAGTTCCTTAGTAAGCTCCTTTTGATTCCTAGTCTTTCAATCTGCTTAGCATTTACTCCTTAGTGATAAATGTTGCAGTGACATCCCCTCGGGTTTGGGACGGTTCAGCGGTGTCGAGTCGTGCACAACAACATCGATAGTATCAGAGCCCTAGGTTTAAAAAGGTTGCTTAGGATTAATTAATGAATTAATAAAGAATAGTTTCATTTTGGGAAAAATAAAATATAATTAAAGTCGTTGAGCGTAGTAGTCCTAGAAGATAGGAATTATTTGAAATCACTTTGCTTGTGATTTATAAAGTTCTTATTGTTTGATTGTCTACCTATAGATGGTAAGGACATGAATGACTGCGCGAATGACGACTGCACCCCAAAGGGCACGCGCCCTAGCTCATCGTGCACAATCAGTAGAGTATGTCGCTTCATCGGACAGTGAGTCGAAAGGAAATGACGCGAGAGTGCGCCACGAGGCCACGCAAGATCGCGCCGTGCACGAGAACTTCGCACTCGACGAGGCCGCACGGCCCGCGACGATTCCCGCACCTATAGCCGCGCCTAATGCCGCCCCAGTTGCCGCACCTGCCGCACATGTAGTTGATGAAGAGGAAGATGCCTCTGAGTCTGAGCCTGCGTATGCACCACCGGAAGAGAACGATGATATGCCGGATTTGGAAGATACTAGTGCCGAGAGCGACAACAACATTGCGCCTACTCCTGTACCTACTGCTACACCTACTCCTGCTGCAAATTGGTCTCCTCCAGTGGAGCCATTCTTTGCTATTGACGCTGAGCTCGAGGATATACGTATCTACATACGATGTGCTTACACTACGATCGAGCGTTATTAGTACGAGAATCGCACGAGTCTACATGAAGGCTTATGGATAGAGCTACTGCTAGCTGGTTTGCCTAACATCCATCCTTGGATGGGACTCAAGGAGAAGTACGACGACGTAGTCTCCAAGAGTGGTCACTTGCACGAGAAGAAGTACGGAGAAGGTACGAGATGGTCACTTTGCTTTAGAGGCGTCGCAGCTGAGTTATGCCTAACCGAGTTCGAGTGGAAGGTGAACCACGTGCTAGTGCCTACGCCGAAAGGTATGTGCGAGTACTGCTGAACCAAGAAACGCAAGCATGCAGATGATTTTAGGAAGCGTTTCATGCCCCAGAAATTTGGTGGATATGCTTATCCATACACGCCCTGCAAAGAGGTGAAGCCTAAGAGGAAGGACGATCATGACGAGTCCCCTAGCGTGAAGAAAATGCGTGCTTGTGTCAAGTAGAACTAGATTATTGCCTTATTAGTTTTACTTGAGTTTTATTGATCTTTTGGCTATTGTGATGGCCCTGTGTGGTCAATTTTGGTGTTGGTGTAGTTGCATAGGCAACAAATATTTATGATTGTTATTTACTTGCAATTTGTCTCATTGCAAGACTACTTCATTTGATTATATGATATCTTGGAGAATTTGTTTTTTATGATTGTTTTATCACATAATTGCATGGTTGACTCATAGCTTCATAATGTTATCTCGTATTGCCTACACATGATGGGAAATCCATGTCGGAATTATGGAGAAATTTTCATCGAGCATGATCATATCAGGTGTGAGCCAAAGGCTAAGCATGTATTGTATGCAATCAAATGTCATTGTTTATTGCCCTACTAAAATAGTATGGAGCCTCGATGTGTGAAGTGTGAATGTTATTGCTTATCAATCGTGTGAGACCAATGTGGCTACTTTGTTATTGCATATCGAACTAATGCATGAGAACTGAGAACATTCAAAGCAAGTATGTTACTTAGACCTACAATGTAAGGTCGATCATTGAAACTTATATGCTATTTGCTAAATGTCAAGAGATTGGTTTTAATTATAACCTATTTCTCTCAATTAGACCTCAATTTGGGTCGAGCGTGCCAATTTTGCTGAAATGGTGATCAACCATTGCTCTTTTATGTCTCAGATTTGTTATAATGGCAACCAACGACCGACTCGCGAGACTAGAAGTAGGTCTTACCAATGTCGTTGAGCACATCACGCGCCAGTTAGAGCGTCAAGAGCAAGATCACAACACGCAGAACCCTGAGACACACAACGTTAGGGATTTCAATGCACTCAAACCTCCGACGTTTGAGGGTGGCTCTGAGTCCACCAAGTTGGAGAATTGGATAATAGAGTTCGAGAAGTTGTTTAGGGCGACTAATCGGCCCAACAACATGAAGGTCAACACCGCTACGTAGTACCTGAAGGGTGAGGCTAACAAGTGGTGGAGCGATGTGGGCACTGATCTACTCACCATTGAAGAATATGGGTGGACCGAGTTCAAAGAGTCTATTCGTGAACGGTTCTATCCAAGGGCTATCCGTCGCCAGAAGCAACGGGACTCGTCATGGGAAGAAAATGAATTAGTAAGTCGTGGTCTCGTAGTACCACTTATGTCAACCAATGCAAATTATGTGAATTGAATTAAATGAGAGTAAGACTCCTAATGGATCCCTAGGAGTAGTCGAGCAACCGGGATTACACCTAATGGTGTAGTTCAAGGGATGAGTGATTCCCAAGTTACTTATGGACACCTCATGGTGTGTCTGGGACGGATCATTCCCCATTTATTAAGTCCTCTTGGCTCGTGTAACTGTACTAGAGGTAGTGTGTACACTAGAGTCATTAAGTCCATGGCGTGATTGTATCTTCGATGAACAGTATGGTTAATAGCTGCTCTATTCGCTCTCTTACATCTCTCTAATCAAGACGGATTGTCTATGTTGTATTTCGTGTGATCACTATACAAGAATTGCATATAAAAGAATGTCGTTATGCGTATGCTTGATTATATGCTTAAGTGCGTATGCAAATGAATTTCAATGATTCTTCTAAAATCTCAGGTAACGGTTGCAAAATATTTTTACTGGATACGGATGACGTTTATTCAGTTTATCTGATTTTTGTTTCTCTTTTGTTTCTTTTCTTTTCTTCTGTAAATTGTTTCCGTCACGGAAACCAAAGTGCAGGTTTAGTTGATTGAGGACGTACAGCTTGGAAGGTTGCGTTGGCGTCGATTTTTAGAACTGTTTCTGTTCAGCTTAGATCGTTGGGATTTTTATTAGATTTAGCCTTTGAAGGCAAGTTGTAATAAATTTGGTTTAATGGTTTTAGCTCACTATATAGACAACTCTGATATTAACTGTTTAGTTTGTTTAGTTCCTTAGTAAGCTCTTTTTGATGCCTAGTCTTTCTTTCTGCTTAGCATTTACTCCTTAGTGATAAATGTTGCAGTGGTGTCAAGTCGTGCACAACGACGTCGATAGTTCCCATGAAATCGTTGCGAATTCGGGGGTGTTACATTTTACAGCCAGCCTCTAAGAAAATGTAACTGCTGGATATTTGCTAATTATAAACTCTACTGTATTATGTACCTACGTGCTTGCTAGATAGTGACTGGCAAGCGCCAAAATAAAACCTATGCCGTATTATTTACCTACGTGCTTGCTAGATAGTGACTAGTAAGCACTAAAATAAAACCTATGCTACCTTGTTATTGCATGTTGCATGAAACCACCTGCTTCTAACTAGCTACTATCATAGCTATGCAATAGTATAAGCCAAGGTGAGAAAAGGGTGTGTTATGTCAACAAATTCCTTCGGGAGGTTATGTTGATGTAATATAACATCATTATTTATGTTATGCCATCTCTTTCACCGTCGTCTGCGCTTCCAGTGCCCACCACTGGTTTGCTACCTTTCGGATCTTGGTTGGATTTATTTTTTTGGGTGGATACATTCATTATTTTGGCGCATGATTATTGTGATTTTTTTACTACTATGATTGTGATTTTTCATCCTTTTTCCTGTTTGACTACTATGATTATGATTGTGAAATATTATTGTTGTGGTTTTTTATAATTTCTGTGTTCCATGAATTTCTTCTCATCTCTCCTTACTGCACAATTACACTAAGGATCTCAAAGCATACTTTCAAATGAGTCCAATATTGACTATGTTTGGACGAATTTTAAATGGTTAACGGTCAAGTTTAAAAAATCAATTCAATTCAGTTCAGTTTAAATCAATTTTATCCAGATGAATCAAATAAAGTCTAAGTCTCTGATCTTATGATTCTACTTTGGACTGTGCAAACTCTTCTGATATCTTGGAGGAGGATGTACTTTAATTTTATGGTCCTCCGATATCTCCATATACGAATATGTTCATCAATTATAGAATAAATAGATAATGTAGAGAATATAGGAGGTATGGTGTACTTTATAAAACAGATTTCAAATATTATAAGATTGTGGCTTTTAGCTTTTGACTATCTCAGAAATGATATATATAGGAGTATTACTTTATGTTAAAATTTTGTTTATAAACCTATGTATTTTCATTGTCCTTTTTAGACTAACATACATATTGGAGAAAAATGTAGACAAATATGTAACATATACTATAATTTTTTCATTTAAAAAGTTAAAACGCTTGTCAATATTTATTTATTATCTATTAAAACTAAACTAGTGATTTACGTATTGTTAATAGTTAATACACCCCTGAAAATAAAGGAAGATTTTAGGAGTATTTGTAAAAAGAAAAAGAAAAAAATAATTTCAAAATATTTTATTGATTGGGTAACATCAAATAAGTAAAAAGGTGGCAGTAGACAGATTTTCGAATGTACAATAGACAGATACTGATTCAAAACAGAAAAACTCTCTCTCAAGTCATAAAAAATAAAAAAATAAAAAAACAAATTAACCCAACACACTCTTCACTTTCTTCTTTTTGCTCATGAACACACTCTTCATTTTCAGTCTCTCTCTCTCCCTCAATTGCTGGTCAAACTGAACTTGCCCCTCTTCATCATCATTTTGCACTAGAGAGTGCTCATTCATTAGCTTATTAGAGATAGGAAGAGACTCTTGGATCCTTAGCTATGTAATATTTTCTAATATTGTCATCCAGGGTCGTCCCTGACATTTTGGAGGCCCTGTGCTAATACTAAATATTTGGCCTTAATTTTTTTTTTTTTTGAGGGCAAATATTTGGCCCTAGTTTGAAAATTTATAATTGTGGTTTTCTTAATTGTCTCTTTTGTTTTTATTTTAAAACTTCTCCAACATAACCTATTTGCTCCTCTTTTCTTAAATATCACAAATGCCATTGTCATCAACAGTAGAATAAATTAGCAAGAAGAAGGACCAAAACCGTAATATTCAGCAAGTGGAGTACTATAATGCATAAGACCTTTGAAAAATGATCTACAGGTAAAAAGTGCCCATATTACATCCATTTCCACCATTTTATTATTTTTTTTTTGGGGAAAGTAAGATGAATTTTATTACTTCCACAGGATATGCAATGTGTACAAGCAGGCAAGCTGCACTCCAAAACTCCCATACAGAGATTGCCTCTCGCTTTCACTATATACAGCAGGTATAAATGAAGTCACGAGGTAACAGAGAAAACGCTGAATTATCTAAACATCAAAACTACAAATAAAACTCAAGGTAAACAATTTAAATACATCATGAAATAGTCTCTGATCTTCTTGTCTTTTGCGGCTGCACTTCTCGCATGAAAAACATAGATAATCTGCTTGGATATGCTTGACAGATCGCTGCTTGGTCTGGAAACAATCTAGTGTTCCTTTCTTTCCATATATAATAGATTATGGCTGAGAAAACCGCAGCAAATGCACGAGCTTTGGGTTGTCTACTCTTAGCTAGGGAACAAGCTTTAATCACCAGGTCTTCCCTAGCTAAACATTTTATTCCACAAATGTTTTGCAAACACGCACCCAAAAAATAGATGAGAGAGGGTTTCTTCTGCATAGTGACACAGAACACAAACACTAGGCCCACCAATTTTCTGAAGATTCTTCCATGAAGGAAGTCTATTCAAGATGCAAAGCCAAAGGATAAATTTCCATCTAGGGAATGATAATGAGAACCACACCAAATTAGTCCAGGTTTTCCTCCCTGCTACAGGTAAGAGAGCCTTATAAACAGCCCCCATCCTGTATTTAGCACTCCCCTGGCTTAATATGCATGTAGCTAATTCAGTTCTCAGGTCGAACAATTTATGAATTATCCAAGAAGCCTGTGCAGGCCTAGGTGCTGACCAAAATGTCCCTTCTTTCATATAGTATGCAACAATCCATTTGACCCACAGCTTCTCCTTATGATGTTGAACATCCCATAAAAGTTTTCTTGGAGCAGCCTTGTTCCACAATGTCAGATCAAAGATCCCCAAACCACCCTAAGCTGCAGGGGTACAAACATCAGACCATGTAACAAGAGATCTACTACTTGGGTCAGCTGAACCTGTCCACAAGAATCTTCTACACAGTTGCTCAATACTATGGATCACATATACATGGAGATTAAAGAACTGAGTCCAAAAGTTATTCATCGAAAATAAAACAGACTTCAACAGTTGCAACCTTCCTGCATAAGATAAGAACTTGGTTGTCCATGATTGAATTCTACTGGACATCTTCTGAATCAATGGATCATAATAAGCAATATTAAGTCTCTTTGAGGTGAGAGGAATGCCCAGGTAACGGAAAGGTAGATCACCAGCTTGCATCCCCAAGTGACTCAGAATAGCCACTTTCTGTCTCTCTTCCACTCCTCCAAAATAAACCTCAGACATACTGGCATTAGCACACAAACCAGAACAACCAGAGAACACAGAGAACTGATCATACAGTAGCTGAATAGACTCAAGATCACCTCAAAAATGCTATGCACCAGCTCAAATTTCTTAAACCTAGGATGGTATCTGAAATTGGGTTTGGACTTCAAATTTTTCAGGCACCTAAATAGATAATCTATACCAATCACAAATAGATAAGGAGAGATGGGATCTCCTTGTCTCAGACCTCGCTTTGCACCAAAAGGCTTCATTGGTATCTCATTGAAGAATAAGGAGTAGCTAACAGAGCCAATACACATTTTAATCCAGCTCACAAACATCACAGGGAACTGTAATCCAATAAGAACTTGCTCAAGAAAACTCCATTCCAAAGAATCACATGCCTTCCTCAAGTCCACTTTCACGATACATCTAGGGGATATTCCGTTTTCCCCATAAAATTTGATCAACTCATGAGTTAGGATAATATTATCCCCAATAAATCTGTGTTTTATAAAAGTAGACTACTCCTGGCTAATAAGACTATCCAAGACACTACACAGTCTATTAGCTAAAGCTTTAGATAATATCTTATAAAGAATGTTGCAACAAGCTATAGGTCGATAATCACTCACCAACATAGGATTTTCTTTTTTGGGAACCAATGTAACTGAAGTACAATTTAGGGCCTTAAGCATCTTACCAGAGTGAAAGATACTTTGAATTGCCTGAGTGATTTCTTGCCCGAACAAACTCCAATTAGCTTTGTAAAATGCAGCAGTGAATCCATCTGGCCCCAGTGCTTTGTCCCTATCCATCTCCCATAACGCCTGTTTAATCTCCTGTGCAGTGAAGGGAATACAAAGGCTGATCTGTTGCTCAACTGATAACACATTGCCATTTTCAAAAATCTGAGGATCCACAGTTGGAAGCTCCTCAGTTGAAGATCCCATAAGCCCTTGAAAGAATCTTAAAAACTCATTCTGAATCTCCTGGGGTTGAGTAAGCCTCACACCCTCCTCAGTATGGATAGAGATGATCTTGTTGAAAGCTCTTCTGGCTTTTATACAGGCATGGAAGTACTGGTGTTGGCATCACCAACTTTCATCCAGTTCATTCTGGACTTTTAATGCAGGAACATCTCCTCCATTTTCAGTAAATGCTCAAGCTTCTCAATAGAATTCGTCTCTTTTTGTATAAATTCAGTATCAAAAAGGTTGCTTGTGAGTGCAACTTGGGCCTGGTTAACTTCATTTCTAGCTGCATTGATTCTATTTTCAACATTACTGTAGTAGAGATCAGATTTCTTCAAGTGATTTTTAAGATGTTTATGCTTCTGGATCACCTTGAACATTAAAGAACCTGCACCATCACATTGCTACCCTTCTTTCACAATATCTTGAAAACTCTCATGTTTTATCCAGGCATTGAAACACCTGAAGGTTTTTTTTCCAGAAATATCATCCTGTCTAGAATGCACAACACCAGGGGAATGATCAGACAAAGAAGGTAACATAAATTCAACTTCCACTACAGGATAAACAGAGAACCATTCACCATTCCCAAGAACTCGATCTAGTCTACTGTAGATCCTATCAGTGGCTTCCTTCTTATTACACCATGTGTATTCAAACCCTGTACTTCTTATATCTTCCAGACCCAGTGAAGAACACAATAGTTGGAGCTCATCATTCCCAGAGAATTTATTACCAGCCTGCAACCTTTCAGAGTAGTGTAGAGTAGAGTTGAAATCCCCTCCAAGGATCCAAGGAGAAGATATGGATCCCCCAAGCTGAATAAGATCATGCCAGCAATGCTCTCTAGCAATAACACAGTTTCTAGCATAAATGGCAGTAACACAGAAAATCTCACCAGACGTCAGATGCAGAATACAGTGTATTAACTGATCAGTGACTGTAACAATATCAACACTCAAGACAGAAGGGTCCCAAAGGAGAAAAATTCTACCATTTGCAACATGATTATGATTACAGTAATGAGACCATGACTGAATAAGGTGAGAAGTCACCTTACTAAGCTTTGTACTTTTTACTCTAGTTTCAATAAGAGAAGCAAAAGAGATACTATGCTTAAGAATGAATTTCTTTACCTATCTCTGCTTCTGGGCCTTATTAAGGCCCCTAACATTCCAAAATATGATCTTCATTTGGAAGGTGCAGGGTCTGGAGGACTATTCACAAGGCCCTCCAATTTCTTACTTCTTCCATTCACAATACTCACATTGTGATGACTCTCAAATACTAAATCAGAGGATTGCAGAACTACTGAAATGCCTTGGCCAACCCCCTGAAGAAATAACTTCAGAGTCCTGATCCTGAAGTGCAGCAAAAGAGTTCCCCACTAGAACTGAAGCTTAAACTATTTGCATTCTCTCCCATCTGTGTTCCTCAACAGATTGTGACCAATCTATGATCTGAAACTGTGGCTCTTCATTTATCTCTTCAATAGCAGAAGAATTTGAGGTCATGGCACCCCCTGTGTCCTTTGCAGCAGTGACAGGTTGCTCTCTTGTGGTTTGCCTGGGTCTCCAAGTGGTAGCATTTCTCCTCTTCCTAGCTCTCCTAGGCTGTGCTGGAGGATCAGTGTTTGTGCCAGAGGTTGTGGCACTCAAGTTGGCACCACATTTCTTAGTAAGATGGCCAAACTCTCTACAAGTCTAACAACAAGCTGGTTTCCATTCAAATTGAACTACTTGTTTCACCATAGTACCATCATCTGCTTGGAACCACACCTCTTTGGGATATGGGACAGTAATATCCACATTAATAAGTAGACGAGCAAAAGAAATCCTTTCCTACTCAGCTGTAACACGATCAACATGCAAAGGATTACCTACACAGCTCCCTAATCTGCTTAAAGAATCCAAGGACCAACATTACAAAGGCAAATTCGGGAATTGAATCCACAAAGGGACAGTGCGGTATGTAGAAGGGTCCATTTTGAAATAGCTACACCACTCAAGTAATATGAAAGGCTTTGAATTAAAAGCATATGGACCTCTAGAAAGCACATCATTCATAACCATATCAGAAGCAAACTTGAATATGAAGTACCCTTCCTCATGTAAAAAACATTTAGGGTTTGTCACAAAATTCCATTGAGAACTCACAAAACTCTCCATCTGACTAAAATAAGGGGCATCACCATGAAGAAATCCAGTTAACGATGTCTTCCATTTCTTAGTTTCCTTCTCAATTTCAGATTTCAAAAGCTTTTCTACAACTTTTCCCTCTTTAATTACAGGTGGAATATACTTAAGTTTTGTAGCATCAGTTGCAAAACGATTGGAAGCCATAGTAGCATAATTCTCAGATTCGGGTACAGAATTTACCTCAGGCACTGGCGGAGTCACAACCCTAGGTGATAAGATTGACGCAGTGGACGAAGTAGTTGGGGTGGGGTTCAAAGTTTCTGCCCTGGCTGGAATTGTAGCTGCTGCCGGAGTAGCAATCCCACCCGCCGGAGAAACACCAATGGAAGGAGGCGTAGGAACCATCAGCAACCTCCTAGCAGCATGAGGGAAGGAGCTCGACCCCGGGTTCTCTAATCCTGGAAGCCCTCGAGAAAGTGAGCTATAGGCTCCCAAATCCTCACCCCCCTCTTCCGAAGCTGTAGAACTCTCAGATTCAGCAATTGGAGCAAGACTAGAAGAACCCAGAAACTCCTTAAGCGACACAGCAGATGACCGTTTACTGTTCTTCCCCATCAATGGCGGTGACGGTGTACGATAACCATTTCAGTATAACGTGCGTCTTCGGAGCAATTTTTTAGAGAGAGAAAGTTGGTCCCTAGCTGCAGAAGTTGACCCCATTTCCACCATTTTGGAAATTCATAACTCATATTTCACTTAGCTCTTACTCCCTAGTGAATTTTTTTGGTTCAAAATTTGCACAGATATCCTCAAATTCTTTTTTTAATCCCATTTTAAAAATTCAATTCGGACTCTTTATTAAAAAAATTGGAACAAACAAGATAAAATAATGAAAAAAAGGAGGAATTTCAATACTTGCTGAATGACTAGAGAAAGATAAAGCGGGACGAAAAAGAATTCTCAACTGGACTTTCAGGAAGAGAGAGAAAAGGAGGAGAAGAGATTGAGTCAAATAGGAGTCATACAGGAAGAGAGAGAAAGGGAGGTAAGGTGTGAGAAATTGAGTCAAATAGGAGTAATTGCTCCACTTGCTATTACTCCTATATCAGATGTAAACATTGTTGGGCTGGATTCTCTAGACTTGCAATGCAAAAATGGGCCCTTAAACTTTGGGAGGCCCTGTGCAGGCACACTTGCTGCACCTGCCCAGGGACGGCCATGTTGTCATCCTCTCTAGTTATTTACTCCTTTATTGACTGTAAATAGAAATTGAAATTTGGATCTATAATTTTGTAATATATTAAACTAATGATCATGAATAACACAATCCCATTTTGGCATGACGTGTATAAATTCCAAAACAAACTTCTCATATTTTTCCTCAAAGCATTCATTTCACTCTTTACCCTTCTTTTTGTTTTCTTATTTCTTTTCACATCTTCGTATACTACTTCTTCTTTTTTTCCTTTCAGGATGTTATTGTTTGTTGCATTACAATTTGTGTAGGAGTTTACATCTCAAAACTAAAAGAATTCATCTAATCACAATTTTTGGTTAAAATTCTTTGGAGACAGTAGACGGCATGCCACAGGGTCACGGCCTTTACTGGAGACTGGAGAGAGGAGCTTTTAGCATGTATATATTATATAGTGGGGAGCAAGTTTCATATGTTTATATATCAGATAGAAACTAGCATTGGTTTGGTGTTAAAATTCATGATGGAGAGACGCACAAAAACTAGGCTTTATTTATTGCTGCAAAACCAATAAAATTGTTTGATTTGGATACATAATATATTATGTTGCTCATTATATTAATAAGAACCATTAAATAGAATATATGTTTTTCCAATTTAGCTATGATGTTTCTACAAACAGAAGCATATATCATTGATGTATCATGTTTACTTCTTCACTGTTACTTACTCTATTCTCAAATACTATATCTAGATCGCACTAAGAGTACTCTATCCAGAAATAAGTCACTATAAAGGGTTGATCAAATTATAAAGTTGGCTAACTGTAGGCTACCAGATTTTTCTCCCATTTTCCTTCGCCCCTTTTTTGGTTTCCGGGCAGCATGGGAGAGCACGATTGTTTGGGTTTTCGTCAATCTTTGAGTGTGAATGCATATGAAGATTTTCCTTTTGCACTAAGGACATGATTAAGATTGTCGGAAGTCGCCACCAAATTTAAGGTAATTTGGAAACCTTGAAACCAAGTCGATAGTCTAGAAAGGCGTCAACTCAATTCCTGTGCACCCCAATCCCTATTGGGGAAATTGACTTCATAAATGAGTTCGGGGGCGTGAGTACGAGCTAGGAAGGTGTAAGGCACCCAACTCGCCTGTTGACAACAACGGCCTTTACTAATCGATTCAATATAATTATTAATGCTACGGTTCCAAACGGGATTCATTTTGTCCAAATTCCTAGTTTTAACTAATGGGTTGAACAATCGTTATTATTGTGACCACTTTTAACAATTTATCAAATTAGATGTCCTTATTGCTAGAAAACGATAAAGATGCTAAAACCTGCGAGTTAGAAGACAAACAAATAATTCACTCACCAATCCACAAACAAAGCATAATTTAATCATAAGAGGCAATAAATAGCAAATCTAATACATTCATTCATCCATTAACTAGGCTGAATACAAGCTCTTTTGCTCAAAACGCGCCATGCATGTACATATCACATAAACCAATTTCGTTAGTAATAACAAGCAATATAAAATTTATTGAAAACCCTCAAGTTGGATTACCTGGATGCTCACAATGAACTTATTGGGTTATATTGCTTGAGTTCATGCTCTTGATGAAGTGTGAAGGTTTATTTTGTGGTGTTAGGGCTAACCTAAAGAAGGAGTAGAATCAGAATTTCTGGTTTAGTATGAGAGAGAATGTCAAAAGACCAACCTTTCAGAGAGAATGTCCAATCTAGGGGTCTCTAACCGCCAACATTTTCAACTGAACCCTAAGGTTTGTTTATATAGAAGAGGGGGAGCTACCAGGTTTTGGCACGGAAATCGAAGGGGCTTTGAATTTGCCGTCCGGGAAAAAGAGTTCTAGGCGGCCATACAACTAGGCCGAGCGGCTGAGCCGGCTGGACAAGCGGTCAACCCGCTTGGCAAGCGGCTTAGCCGCAAGGCAAGCTGTAACACCCCGAATTTTATGGCTAATAATTAAATAAAAATAAATAAAACTCGCACCGAAAATCCGACAGAGTTCCGTTTAAAAACTGAACAAACCAACCTAAAAAGGCTTATATAAACCTGCTTTACAAAAATAATATAACATCATATCCCACAACGCAGCGGAAAATTCTAATCAAATTCAGGGCGCTACCGCCACACTCACTTGTACGAATGAGTGCAAGGCTCTTCAACTGAAAACTAATAATAATAATCTGAAAATAATTCTACTTGATCTATTTATTACAACTCAATTTAAAAACTAGAAACATAATTAAAATCTAAAAGTAAACTGTTCTTGCCAAGACAATCTGAACTATCTGTGAGCGTCCTTACAACCTGCACACAAGTAATATATCACCAGGGAAAGACACGATTCACATCGTGGGTGACAGCCGAAACGGGTCAGCGTGAACTGAGTAACCAATATCTATGTAGTAGAGCTCATTATAGATTCAAATCAAGTCTAAACGTATAAACATGCTTCAGTTCATATATACACTTTAATCTACTTATTTTGCATCTATAAATACCATAGCATTTACACTGAAGATACATCATCAATCATGCACAAAACATAAGTAAGTATCAATGTAAATATCATAGCTCTTGCACTAAAGATAATACCATCAATCATACTCAAAAGCACAAGTAAATTACGAATCTTCACTTCAGATAACTCTAGTTATCTTGATAGCCTTTATTATTAATCTTGCATTACTGAGCTGGGCATAAGGGAGAGGTTCCTAGGGCCGCCGCATCTCGGGGGCGTTTAAACCCTTGACCACAACAGGGGGTCAAGCCACAACTCGGGGCATAATGTGCTACACCTGCTGACCACAACTGGGGGTCATAGCCACAACTGGGGGCTAGGTCACAACTGGGGACCGCAGCTAAGCTCTGGGGACGTCTCTCATATAACACATCTGGAGTACCCATAGGTTCCTACTGCCCAGAGCCATCTTCCACTTTACGTTATTAGTAGCTTAAGTAGCTTTTCTTTTCTTTTGTATCTTATGACTTTAACATAACACATGACATAATTACACACATATCTACATCTAGTTTGTAGTAACAATATATCAGCATTCTTTCTTCTTTTAATATCTTATTTGAGAACTTAATAGCTCTTCATTTCTTTCCTTTCTTATGACGTTTCACAATGCGTCATTTTCTTGTACATTTCTTTCTAGTATAACTTGCTTGTACTATACATAACCTAAGGAGCTGACTCCTTGCTCATCATTATTCATCTCAACTTAAAAGAACATATAAACTTTTGCTCTGATAGACCATGTAGTAGGCACAAACTTACTAACAAAACATACACATAAACATAAGACTCTACCAAACAAACTAGCAAAGCGTGCTTTAATCTTTTCTTTATATATTCATACTCTCTCTGGAATTCAATCACCATAGCCAATACTCAAAATGGTTCTCCATACATATTAATCATGAAAACACTTTCTAAACAAGTACTAGACATGCACCCTTCTCAAATTCAATAGGCAATCAAAGCCAGCTCTTGCTCCCATAAACAAACCATCAGTAGCTACTAGCTAGTTGTATAGTATCTTGTACTGAAATCGAGTTTACACACACCTATCAAAGTTCAAGTAGCATAATCTCCGTAACCTATAGTTCGATTCATTGACAAAAGATCAATAACTCAACTACTCCTTTTACTTATATATGTCTATCATTAGTTGTTCTCTAACAAGGACAACCAAGCTTACGTATTTCTATAAGCTTAGCCTTTACGATTACACACCTTCTAATTTATAAAACATGCTTTCAAGAAGCGCTTTTGAGTACCCTGTTTAGAAGGATTCCTTGTTTATAATTCTCACATATTTTTATTTATGATAAAGCTGATTTATCTTTATATACTCACTAATTAATTCTGGACAACATTTAAGTAACAATGTAAATCACCTCTTTGATATACTAGGCAACAAGGTAATATGACACAGAACAAGCAAAACAGTAAACAGGAGCCCAAGTAAGCTGTATACAGTTCTTAAACTAACAAACAGTAGCTAACTAATATATCCTTGCGTGTAAATCAGAGCAGAACACTACAATCATTCAACCCCACAAACTTGATGCCAACATATCAATCACCCACACATAATAGGGCTCAAAACGAATGTAAAATGAACCCTACGTAATAGATGTAGTTACCTCTAATCGAACCACCGAAAGCCATTACGCACCATAAATCCTCCAATTCAATCCTCAAACATCCATCATATATGCATATTAACAAAATAGATAAATTAAAACCCAATTCAGAATTCAAGTCACTAAATACCCAATTGAATTTAGGGCTTAGGATTTTGGAAAACAAACCAACTAGGAGAGAGAAAGGATGAAGACGGTGGCAAGCTACGCCACAAACCCATGACTTCGGGCGGTCGAATTGGGTCGTCAACCACCTCGTGGTGGTCTGTAACCAGCCAAACAGTAACGACAGCAGCGCACTAGAACAGAGGAGAGAGAAGTTCCGCCCTCAATAGAAAAGAGACATGCGCAGGAGAGAGAAAAAGGCAGCGAAAATCTTCGATCAACCGCAAAGTAACAGGAGCAGCAGTAGAATTTCGAGATGAGCAAGAAAATAGAAAAGAGAAGGGCAGTCACCGTGGTGGTGGTCGAGGATTGTGGGTGATGGTGTTGGTGTCGTGGGTTTTGCTCAGGGGCACGAAGAAAGGCTTTTGAAAAGCAAACCTAAGAACCACGCTTTTAAGAAATAGGGAGGCGGTGGAGACTTGGACAGATTCTAGTAGAACTCATATACCTCATTTTTCTTTTTTCACGTAAAAGACAAAAATAAATACACACCAAACTTAAATCAACGTATTAAGTCCAATGACTATAAAACTAAATAAATACTACTTTAGAAAATAATAAATTAATTTCGAAAAATACTGAAAATAAACGGGGTATTACACAAGCGGTCAAGCCGCTTGAATTGAAGCGTGGCCGCTTGGACCTGGAGCGGCATGCCTGTATAGGCACCTGACTGCTTTTCTAAGCGGGGGAGGCTTTTCCGAGGGGGTCCACGCGGGATTGTCTGAACTCTCTTGTTTGACCAATGGTTGACTCATGGGTTTGGGTTTCCTTTCGGGCCCTTAAGTTCAAAGAGGCCTATCTCTGAGTTTTGGACTCCAATTGAATTGAGTCCAACTGGTTTGGATCACCTATACAAAAGGCTTCCACTGGTTAATTCAAATGAACTGGCCGGCTAATCATCAGAGCATTTATTCTCGCAACCCAAGTTCGAGCAAAATCCAATCCTTTCATCATCGGGTTTTTATGGGGACTTATCATAGACACAATTTTTTATGTCTACATGTAACACCCCGGATTTTTTAAATTATATATGACCAAAAATGAATAAACTCACACCGAAAATCGGGCAGAGTTTCCTTTGTAAATAGTCATACCAAGTTATCGACTAAATAAAAACCTGCTTAAACAGAAAATAAAACAAAACCAAACTTTACAGCGGAAGACTTCTAATCAAATCCGAAGCGTCAATGCCACACTCACTCATAGAATGAGTGCAAGGCAAATCTTACAAAACTCAACCAACCAAATAAACTATAATGATTTACTAATTACAACTCAAATAGTAACTAAAAATTATAATTACAAATGAGAACACTGATCTTCTGATCAACTCGTAACGATCCTCCAAGCGTGATCCTCTAACACAATCAACCTGAAAACAAACTCCAATCTACTCCCACAGTTGCAGTTAAGCCGCAAAAGATTTATCTTAGGTCCACCATAAGTAAATGGACAACACACACACATAAAAAGAAAAACATCCAATCAGCAAAGCTGAGTAACGAAGCATACTATCGAGATAATAAAAGCAATAACATTTATAATATAATCAAACTAAAACAAGTGACATGCTCAATTATTATATCTAAACAGACATAGGTCTTACGACATTATAATCACGCAAGTCTGTCACTCCAAATCTCAAGCCAAGTAATATATACAAGTTCACCTTATTACTTCATGCAACAAATCATTCAAACCCATCTTTTATGCAGAAAGATACACACATCACATTTGAATTACAAATTCATAAATTTCAATAGCTTTAAGAGTTTTAGTCCATCATTTTACTGTTTTTAATATAGAGGGAAGAGAACGACGAGATCAGACAATCTCAACTTTCAACGCAATGTTGATCATAAATCAATTCAAATCAATGGCTAAGTCCCTAGTGTGCACACCCTGCTAGCCCTATGGATTTTTCAAGACCGCAGTCTGCCATAGTGGTTCATGGCTAGGAGAAGACAGTTTACTCCAAATTCATGAGTAATCAAAATATCCATAATCAAAAGGATTACCCCAAGTTCATGAGTAATCAAAATAATCTTATAAGAGGGTTTGTGGAAGACCTTCTCCACAAATCTACTCTCATAAGTTGTCCATGTTCATCACCTTTAGGGGATCCTACCCAAAAGCTATCTTGCCCTCAATTGTTCAATTTTACGTATTAATATCTTAAAAGAATTCAAGTTTTCACAAGTGAACAGTACAAGTTCAAAAGAATGTCATATCACCAAATCATCTCAATTCCATAACCATTAATCAATCCAAGGCATGCTAGCCACCAGTCATATTCAATTCTCATAAAGTCATAACCAAATAGTTCAACAGGATTATTCCAACAATTCTCATAAAAGTATTTATGTCAAGATCTCAGTACATGTTTCAATCTTCACCAAAAACTAGCTCACAAGCACAAGTCAAATAATTCTCTATACTAACAAAGCGAGTCATTCACGTCATAATTCCAGCATAACTAACACTATAATTTCAGCATACTTAACATTATAATTTCTGCATTCAACAGCTCCATAAACAAGTACAAACAATAGACATTTAATACCACAATTAGTCTGCAACTAATCACACTTTTCCAAGATTAATAACACACCCAAAAGGCCAATCTTTTACATTGGAAATACGTACTTTATACCATAAAACCAGCAGCTATAAACAAGATTTACATGAGCATAAATCATATCTAGAGGGCTACAAACATACTACAAGCTCATCTAAAGTCTTAGAACTAATCATCACCAACTCTTGCACATATCACATGATTATATCCCACCTTAATGTAACTAATACATATCCAAGATCATAGGCAACTATACACTTACACAAGTTTTCACAAAAGCCATGTCGTTCAAGCATCAATTTGGGTTCAAGAGCTTAAAGTGTTAAATCCTCTGTTTTCGGGTGATTATTACAGCAGTTCTGTATTTTGGCCATATCTCACTCATTATACGTCGTATCGAGGTGATTCAAAGACCTGCTGAAACCTTACAGCGAGGGAAACAACTTTCATGTTTTAAATATCTTTAGAATCTAAACTTAAAACAGTCTAATTGAAGCATGAAGGTGCAAAATAGGATTTCATTCACCAAATAATCCACACAAATTCAATAATTCAAACTCAAGAACTTTATAATTAAAATTTTATAACTAAGCACATATCAATTCACCTATTAATCAACAATCTCACAGCATAATTTCAATAGTAGCATATTGCAATTTAGTTCTATCAAGTTCACACAAGAACATCAATGTCCAATCGAATAGAAAGTTGGTTACCCCTAATCGAATCCAACCCAATCAAATATGCAACCTTTTAGATCAATCGAACCATATTATCTAACATAAGCACAAAAATACCAAGTCAGAATTCAAATCAAGAACAATTAGTAATTGAACAACTTAGGGTTTAGGGCTTATGGGTACTTTTCAAATAAGAGGGGCAAAGGGTGCGTGAATTGGATCGAGGACCACCCTCTGGTGGTGGTCGACAGCCCACGCAGAGCAACGATAACCGCAACAACAGCCACAACAATGGTGCACGACTCTTGGGCAACCCACGAAATAGAGGAGAGAGAAAACGGAGGAGGCAACGGCAACTCGCGAGAGCAGAAGGAGGCAAGTGTAGCAAGGTTTAGAGGAGAGGGGAGAGAGGCGAAGATGACGGTGATTGAATTTGATGGTGGTAATGGTGTATGTGTGTAAGGGAGATAGCAGAGAGTTTGTGAGGGTTTTGTGTTTCTTTTTGAGCGGGTGATACAGAGAAGTAGAAGGAGACTTCTTTTTGTTTCTTTTTTTTTCCTACCATATGTAAAGGAGAGAGAGGGAGAAACATATAGAGAAAATACTAGGAAGTTAAGTCAGTCTCTAATTTTTAACCAAAACACAATTTGAAACTCATTAAACCACTTAAAAGCTGATTTTTATTTTATTTAAATTAAAAATCCGAATTTTCTTTTTTTTCTTTTAAATGCTAAATCCAAAACCAATAAATATTTCACCAAAATAAATAATCAAATAAATAAATAATTCAAAAATAATTAATTTACGGGATATTACACTACAGAAGCCCCTACTTTGGCCGAGTTCGAATAGAGCAAAGGTAAAAGTATTCATGTGCCAATACCTGCAATAAAACAGGCAAACTGAGTGAGGCGATAGTTAAATATAAACAATCATTTTTTAGGATAAAGTAATAATTTCCCCGGTTTATTTGACCGAGAGTTTGACCTTATGCTGTAGGTCACACAATAAAATCCTTCGATTATCAGTCGAAAGGAGAGAGACCCTATGCTGTAGGTCACACAATAAATGTACTTCGATTATCAGTCGAAGGGGAACCCTATGTTGTAGGTTATACAATAAAATATTTCGTTTGAAATAAGGAATGATAAATCCTTCGATTTTTAATCGAACGGAGAGAGACCCTATGTTGTAGGTCACACAATAAATGTTCTTCGATTATCAGTCGAAGGGGAACCCTATGCTGTAGGTTACACAATAAACGTCCTTCGATTTTCAGTCGAAGGGGACCCTGTGTTGTAGGTTACACAATAAAATATTTTGTTAGAAATAAGATAGAAAGAAGGGTGACCCTGTGCTATAGGTCAAACAATAAATGTCCTTCGATTTTCAGTCGAAGAGGAACCCTGTGCTGCAGGTTACACAATAAAGATATTTCGTTAGAAATAAGATGGGTAGTAAATGTTATTATAAAGGGTAATAAAATGTTGCTCAGACCTTAGGTTGGGTGCGAGCCGATGCCATAGACCGAGTATAAACGTACAAACCTATGGGTTTAAAGTAGTCCTGCTTTCATAAACAGACTTTGGCGCGCAAATATCTGCTATGGACCTCGCGTGGGGCCCACTGATTTTGAACCAATGGCCCTTCAAATGTCATAAGAGAGAGAGTGAGTGAGGCCGTCAAACCGCCACGTCAAGCGGTCGAACCGCTAGGTGGAGCGGCTAAATCGCTTGCTGGAGCAGCTACACCGCTTGGTGGAGCGGTTGAACCGCTCACCCAAACGGTGAAGTTGTTGGGACTAGCGGCCAAGCCGCCTATCTTGCGGTTCAACCGCCAGCTGGGCGGTCTGACCGTCCACCTAGGCGGTTTGACCGGCTACTAGGTTTTCAGCGGGTGCACATACAAAGGAATGGGGAGGCCGAAATGGGTTATCTTTCCCATTTTGAGCCTTCTCCTTTCTCTCCTCTCCATTTTTTCTTCAAAGCTCTCAACCTCCATCAAAGCCCCTAGCTCCAAATGTTGAGGTTTTCTTGCTCAAATTCTTGGTAGAACTTGATTTTGTTAGTTGTTCTTGTGTTTTTGAGTGTCAAAACTCAAAATTGTGTGAATTTGTAAGTTTTGTGAGTTTCACTCAAATTTCCAAAAACTCAATTTTTGCTCTTCATCCATGGCTCCTAAACTTAGAGGAGGTAGGAAAAGTGATGCGTTAGCATCAGGTCATCAAGTTACGAGCGTCAGCATTAATACATTAATCATGGCATTTGGGACTCTCTCACGTTTGAATGGTGATAATTCTAGTCCTAGAGGTCTTAGTGTCCTTTTGGCCACTTAATCTAGGTTATGTCCGTACAAGATTAATCCGTACAAATAAGCATTTGTGATTAGTGTTAGTTATAGTGCACCCTGCATGTAATTAGCATAATTAACAAATGTAATTAGTTGTTATTTGAATTCCCTAAGTAGTTGCTGAGTAAGGCGCGCCTAAGAACACATGGGGCAGGTAAGGATGAAGAATGAGGCTCCTTACAACTCACCCACGTTTGTCCTTATGCAAGGACAAGCAACAGCTGTCAAGTGGTCCAAAACGGAAGGAAATGCGCTCCAAATTGTACTGCACGTATTTGGCTCATTTCTGGGCAAAATACTGAAGTTTCATTTTGCTTGGGCACTACTCTTGGACAGCTCACCCTTTCTAGAGTATTCTTAGGTTATTAGGGCACATTTGTGACCCCTATAAATATGTAAGAACAGCTGATGTAAAAGGCACTTGTTGATGAATGAAAAATACACGGCTGCTGCCTTCTTACAAATCTTGCATTCTTTACAATAATCTTAGGGTTATTTGGTGAGCAAGTAGTATTCTTTATCCATAGCTTGGTGGTTTAATCCTTTATAGCTTTGGTGGTGATACTCATTATCCTTTCTTCTCTTAATCCTCTGTTTTTGTTTACAAATTGCTAAGGTTGTAATTGCAAACGTATCATTTGGTATCAGAGCATAGGTTTAAGCTTAGCACCATTTTCTCTCATCAAAGTTCTCTCCTTTCTTGTCTTAATCACGTCCAAAGTTCCAATCTTTGAGTCACAAAAGAACCCATTTACAGCCCAAACACAATTCCTAGCTTAAACACAACCAAACTCACAAACAGCCATGGATGATGAACAAATACCCAGAAATTTAACTCTTGAGCAAGCTAAAGAGCTTAGGAGAGAAAGGGAGATGCGTGAGGTTAAGGAACAACTTAGCAACCTCACCCAACAAATGACTGATTTTCTCAACATTGGTAGAGGTAGAGCTCGTGGTCGAGGTGATGATGATGGTTCTCTTAGTCCAAGGAGAAAAGATGAGCAATGGGGTGATTTAAAGTTTGAACCCCCTGATTCTGATGGTGGTACAAACCCAGATGACTATTTGGAGTGGGAGCAACAAATGGGTAGATTGTTTGATACCAAGGGGTATAGTGAGGAAAAGAGTTTCAAAGTTGCTGTTTTGAAGCTCAAAAAGTATGCTTCTTTGTGGTATGAAAGCATGAAACTACAAAGAGAGCATGAGGGTAAATCTAGGGTGCGTTCATGGCCCAAGCTTAAGAAAATCATGCACAAACGCTTTGTGCCCCCTTCCTATACTCAAGATCTCTACCTCAAGCTCACAAATTTCAGTCAAGGAACTCTAAGTGTAGCCGATTACATTAGAGATTTTGAGCAACTACAAATCAGAACCGGCATTGTAGAGGATCCACAACTCTCAATTGCGCGTTTTATTTCTGGTTTAGACACCAATGTTGGTAATAGAGTTGAAGTACAGCCTTTTTGGTCTCTAGATGATGTATACAAGTTGGCTTTGAAGATTGAAAAGCAAGAGAAAGCTAAGAAACCAGCAGCAAAGCCCTCATTTAGGAGTTTACTTCCTCGGGCAGAAAGTTCTTTTAAAGGGAGCGAAAATGACAAAAAGTTTCCTAGAGATCCTAAGGCCAACAAGGATGCTCTTAGACCATCTCTCTCTAGGAAATGCTTCAAGTGTCAAGGCTATGGACACTTTCAAGCTGAGTGCCCCAACAAGAGAATGTTATCTCTCCGTGAGTATGATGAGCTTAGGCGATTGGATAACGAGAAGGAGCAGAATGAAGAGCAATCTATTGACGATGAATTGGACATTGAACCTGACCAAGGCTCACCTCTATTGGTGGTTCAAAGGGTCCTTCATGCTAGAGAGGCGGAGGAGACACTATCTCAAAGGGAGAAGATATTTCAAACCAAGTGCACCGTGAAAGAAAAGCTTTGCACTTTAATCATTGATGGCGGTTCTTGCACCAATGTGGCGTCTACTCTCATGGTGGAAAAGCTTGTATTGTCCACCAAAGAACACCCTCATCCTTATTCCTTGCAATGGTTAGAGAAGGGAAGCAAAGCCAAGGTAACAAAACAAGTCACAATCCCTTTATCGATTGGAAAAGTATACAATGATGAGATTTTGTGTGATGTGATCCCAATGGATGCTTGTCATTTGCTGTTAGGTAGACCTTGGTTATATGATAGAAGAGTAATGCATGATGGCTTTAGAAATGTTTACTCTTTTGAGGTTCATGGAAAGAAAATTAATTTGCAACCCGCAAAATTGTCTTTATGTGGGGGAACGCAAGTTGGGGAGGGTTCTTCTGTTTCTAACTCATCAAAGCATGCTATGATTGTTAAAGGTGCTGATTTAGAGTATGAAATGGTGCATGGAAATGTTGTTTATATGCTGGTGTTGCTTGGGGAGAATGAGAATATTGTTGGAAAGCCTTTACATGCGTTAATGCAACCTTTGCTTGAGAAGTATGTCGATGTGTTCCCATCAGATTTGCCCCATGGTTTGCCACCCATTAGGGGCATAGAGCATCAAATAGACTTTGTTCCGGGAGCCTCACTTCCTAACAAAGCAGCTTATAGGTGTAATCCCCAAGAGACTAAGGAGTTACAACGTCAAATAGAGGAGTTACTTGATAGGGGATACATTAGAGAGAGCATGAGTCCTTGTAGTGTACCAGCTCTCCTTGTGCCAAAAAAGGATGGAAGCATGAGAATGTGTGTTGATAGCCGTTCAATTAACAACATTACCATTAAGTATAGATATCCAATTCCTCGATTGGATGATATGCTTGATGAGCTGTTTGGTTCTTGTGTCTTCTCTAAAGTGGATTTGAGGAGTGGTTACCATCAAATTAGAATGAAGGATGGGGATGAATGGAAGACAGCCTTCAAGACGAAAGGAGGTCTTTATGAATGGCTTGTAATGCCATTTGGGTTGTCCAATGCTCCTAGCACATTCATGCGTCTTATGAATGAGGTATTGCGTTCCTTTATTGGTAAATTTGTTGTTGTGTATTTTGATGATATTCTCATATACTCTAAGAGTGATTCTGAGCATGTGCAGCACCTAACACGCGTTTTTGAGGCTCTAAGGCAACACAAGCTGTTTGCTAAGCTTGAGAAATGTGATTTTTTTGTTCCTAGTGTCAAATTTCTTGGTTACATTGTGTCCAAGGATGGTATAGTTGTTGATCCCAGCAAGGTTGAGGCGATTAAGACATGGCCTACTCCTACTAGCATCACGCAAGTAAGGATCTTCCATGGGCTAGCTTCTTTTTACAGAAGATTCATCAAGCAATTCAGCTCTCTTTTAGCACCACTTACGGATTGTATGAAGAAAGGTGTCTTTGAGGCCATCAAGGAAAGACTTAACTCCACCCCTATACTAGCTTTGCCTAACTTTGATCAACCATTTGAAGTGGAATGTGATGCTTGTGGAACCGGTATTGGAGCTGTTTTGGTGCAAAATAAGCGTCCTATTGCTTATTTCAGTGAGAAGTTGAATGGTTCAAGAGGGAATTACAGCACTTATGACAAAGAGTTCTATGCAATTGTGAGGGCTCTTGATCATTGGGCTCATTACTTAAAACCAAGGCAATTCATTTTGCACTCTGATCATGAAGCGTTGAAGTATATTAATGGGCAGCACAAGTTGAGTTCAAGACATGCTGAATTTGCATACAATCGGGCTCCTCATTATACAACGGGCAAGTCTCCTTTTGAAATCAATTATGGGGTCAATCCATTAACTCCTATTGATCTTTTGCCCTGACCTATTGAGAGGAAGGTGAGTCCAGATGCTGAAACGTTTGCTAAAGACATGAAAAAGCTACACGAGCAGATTACAAGCCGTATAGAGAAGATGAATGAGTTGTATAAGAACAAGGCAAACAAGCACCGCAAACAACATGAGTTTAATCCACGAGATTTAGTGTGGTTACACATTAGGAAGGAGAGGTTTCCAGCAAAAAGAAAGCACAAGTTGATGCCCAGATCAGAAGGCCCTTTTAAAATCATCGAGAAGATCAACGACAATGCATACAAGCTTGAACTGCCTGGAGAGAGTTCAATTTCAGCAACTTTTAATGTGGGAGATCTGCTGCCTTATTTGGAGGATGAATACCTTGATGATTTGAGGGCAAATCCCAAAAAAGTTGGGGAGGATGATGCGTTAGCATCAGGTCATCAAGTTACGAGCGTGAGCATTAATACATTAATCATGGCATTTGGGACTCTCTCACGTTTGAATGGTGATAATTCTGGTTCTAGAGGTCTTAGTGTCCTTTTGGCCACTTAATCTAGGTTATGTCCGTACAAGATTAATCCGTACAAATAAGCATTTGTGATTAGTGTTAGTTATAGTGCACCCTGCATGTAATTTGCTAAATTAACAAATGTAATTAGTTGTTATTTGAATTCCCTAAGTAGTTGCTGAGTAAGGCGCGCCTAAGAGCACATGGGGCAGGTAAGGATGAAGAATGAGGCTCCTTACAGCTCACCCACGTTTGTCCTTATGCAAGGACAAGCAACAGCTGTCAAGTGGTCCAAAACGGAAGGAAATGCGCTCCAAATTGTACTGCACGTATTTGGCTCATTTCTGGGCAAAATACTGAAGTTTCATTTTGCTTGGGCACTACTCTTGGACAACTCACCCTTTCTAGAGTATTCTTAGGTTATTAGGGCACATTTGTGACCCCTATAAATATGTAAGAACAGCTGATGTAAAAGGCACTTGTTGATGAATGAAAAATACACGGCTGCTGCCTTCTTACAAATCTTGCGTTCTTTACAATAATCTTAGGGTTATTTGGTGAGCAAGTAGTATTCTTTATCCATAGCATGGTGGTTTAATCCTTTATAGCTTTGGTGGTGATACTCATTATCCTTTCTTCTCTTAATCCTCTGTTTTTGTTTACAAATTGCTAAGGTTGTAATTGCAAACGTATCAAAAAGGAAGGAGCAATTCATGAGGCCCCGAATGTTTTCACTCGGGTCTTCGTTTCCGATATACCCCATCGCCGGGTGTGTGAGCACCGGTTAGTTCAGGACGAGTTCACTCGTAGTGATTTTTATCCTACCGATCGTTAGGACCCCAGCGATCTTGCTTTCAAGAAGAATGAGGATTTGGTAACCGTTAGTACCAAATGTCGGGTATGTCGTTTTTCTTTTCTTTCTTTGCTCTTTTACACTTAGAAAATCATGTTTAGGCAAACATATAATTTTAGGTTGAGAACTTTAGGGTAGCTGAATGTGGAAAAACTAATTTGCGTGAAATTATTTTTCTTGTTAATTTGCGAATTCTCGTAGGTTTCTTGTATCATATACATTTTGCATGTGCAGAATAATTTTGCGTGAAATTCTTCTTTGATGGTGGAAAATAAATTTGTATGGAATTTATTCTTGTTGCAGTTATCATATATACTTTTGTGAAAATAAACTTGAGTGAAGTTTATTTTTGTTGTGGTGGTAGATGGTTTTTGAGCATATTCGTGGAGAATAAACTTGTGTGAAATTCGTTCTCTTTAAAAAAAATTCACTCTTGTCAAATAGATTTAGCTAAAATGCTAAATTTTACGAGTTGTAAAAATTTAGGACTAAACCGGAGACTGATAGTTGTTACTAGGATTACCTAACTAATTGTCTTTTCAATTATTGTGTTGAATAGGATGTTGACACTACCATGCGGGGTTACGGTAGTCTTTTGGGTATCAAGAAAGCCTGTAGGTACGTGACTCCTTTGGTCAATGCTATTGTGGAGCGTTGTGGCTTCGGTCACTTTTTAGCGTCCATCGCTTCTGCTGAGCGCTTCGACCGCTTGCTTTTTAGAGGTCTTGCGGAGCAGTACTGGGATACTACCAGTACTTTTCATTTTCCTATGGGTGAGATCATGATAACCCATTTCGAGTTCGGTCTCATTTCCGTGCTCCCTTGCACCGGTACTCCTATCACTTCTGGAGATGTGAGTAGTGGATCCATGGTGGAGATGTTTGGCCTTTTTGGGGACAACTAGGATGGTAGGGAGTATGGTAGGACTGACGTTAGGTCCAGTTCTTGACCAACCCGAGGAAGTTGAAGAAGGTCACGGCAGAGGAGAACGCTCGTGTAGACGCCAAAAAAGCGTCTTCAGATTTCTCCGCAAAAGCCCATGATGAAAGGAGTAATTTATAAACTTGAACTGTTATTTTTGCTTTGATAGGTAAAATAAGGTCTCAAGTTTTTCCTCCAAACACTCCTTCATTCTATTTCATTCAAAAGCCCCGTTCAAGAGCTTTCGAACAACACGTCTCATGCCTCCTTCCGACTCCCGGTCGCCAAGTTGCGATTTAGGGGTAAAACCGTCTTTTACTGTTCAAGGGTAAAACGGTCTTTACACATTTTTTGGAATACTTAAATTACTTCGGAAAATAAAACGGACTGGATGACGTCATTATGTCGACATCCAGCTGGCTGCTGACAGCCGTCAGCGGGCCTCGCCCTGTCCAAGGCCGCTAGCGGCGCTGACCCTGCTTCTGGCCCGACTCTTTTTTCGACCCAAATCCAAATTTCGGCTCCTTTTCAGCCCTCCAACCCTACTTCCTACGCCTTTAAATACGACCCTCCACCCTCAGTTCAAAATACACAGTCTACAGTTGACAACCTCTATTCTCAGTAGTATTGACTCTGAGCTTCCCCCTCTTTCTTCCAAACTTGAGATCTATTTTTACTATTCTTGTCAAATATAGCCTACAATTCAGGTACAAAAACCTGAGGGCTCAAATTAAATTAGCCGCCTAATTGTTTATTTTCTAGTAGTCATAATGTAAATATCATGCTAGAATAGCATTTTATTGCTTCCTAAATATTGTCTGTATAGCCGTTGTAATGCTCAACTTGTCAATCAAATGCATGTCTAAATACGGGATAATAATAAATGTTGTGATGCTTGTGATGAACCAATTAATAGTCTAAGTCTAGGTTGCTAATCCGATTTTGCATGGGAATTATGTCTTTAAATTATTAAGCAAACTTGAATTAGTAGAGGTCGTCATAAACGGGCGAGTTGGGTGCCTAACACCTTCCCACCTCGTACCTTCGCCCCCGAACCTTTTTTTTTTGGGTACTCATAAGTTCTATATGAGCGGGAGTCTTTCTAAAAACATGATTAGTTCACTTTTCACGCTATTGGGTTGTCCCTTCGGTTTGTCCCTTCGATAAAACGCCAATAGCAGATTTGTGACCTCTTTCATGGTTTTTATTCAATTCATGTCTTTACAAAATCCTTTCTAACTCGATGGTCCCCTTGAAATTATCTAAACCCCCAACTTACAAATTTTCTATAAGGACGCACTCCGTGGAAACCAATACTCATATAAAAAGGATTGGATGAAAATCCCAGGTCCTTACAGTGGCGACTTTACTAGGGATTTATTTAAGAGGGTGAGACTCGAAATTCAAGTTTGCTTAATTGTTTAATAACATGTTCCATATTTTTGCATCATTTGCATGTGCTCTGGCACAATTTTAGACCCTTATCAACCCTCGATAAAGTTTGTGTCGTAACTCGTAGACAACCCGTATATCTAAAAGAATATACAGTTGTCCTATCGTGCAAATCGACGCTTCGTCACCCATGACATTGTTGATGAAAAGAATTAGAATTAATGTGTCGACCATCCGCCGAACGGAAATTGTAATTTGTCATGGTAACCTCACAGGAGCCAAAATCCTCTAGCCCACATTCGTGCATCCGCTTGTTTGTTGTGCATGTGTTGTTTTAATGTCCGTCTGATCGCATGTTTGCCTGTAATTATGTCGTTGTAATGCTTGCCTGAATGCATGAATATCGTGATTATGTGCCAACATGTACCTTCGTGTTAGGAGCCTTTTCTTTTATTTTTAGCTAGTTCCTAATGCCCGAAGATGGTGCGAGAATTCCAATTCAATGAACACCCATCATTTTCCCGATGATATATTCTAAAACGTCATTGAACAATCTTCTAGGATCTTTTTAGCAGGAAAAAAAAAAAAAAAAAAAAAAAAAAAGAAAAAAAGTAAGTCTTTTAGTTTCCCCTCTCCCCTTTTTTTTTTTCCATTTCTTTATTTTCTTTTTTTTTTCTTTTGATGTAATTCAGATTTGGTCCAAAAAAAAAAAAGAAAATTGAAAAAAAAATCGGCAAAAAACAAATCGAAAAAAGTTCGCCGAAAATCAAAACAAAAAAAACATCGAAAAATATAAAAAGACCGAAATTCATTTATTTTATTTTTGTTTTATCCCATTTTTCATTTTCTTTGAGTCAAGAAAAATAAAAATAGGATAGTCCATCTTTTCTATTTTTCTTATTTTCTGTCATTGACTTTATTTTCCTTGGATATTAAGGAAATATTCGGGCATTTAGGCTTAAAGACTTTTTTTTTAGGACAATGTGTTTCTCTATGTGCGGGTCAACTTTTTCTTAGATGAGAGTCTCGTGGTCTTTTTGATTCTAAAAGGTCTTCTACTCGTTCAGATCATGCAAGGGTCTCTCAAGCGTTCCACAGCCGAAGATACAGAAAACGAATCTCTCCTCATGCCAGGATCGGAAATGGGCCAGAATGCTAAGAAGATCAAAACTCATTTTGTGACAACTGCATATCCAGTCCGCGAAACTTCAAGAGAGTCGATACTTGATACTCAAGACGAAACCCTTGAGTTGGATGAACAACTGGACCGATCACTCCGAGAGGCCAAAATCCAAGTAGGCCTTGATCCCGATGAAACCCCGCGTCTCGTTGAGTACAGAAGCGCAGGCAAGCCAACCCAGGCCATTGTTGAAGCACAAGATGATATTGAGCACCTAACTCAATACATAGTTGTCTATCATTCAGAGATCCAGAGGTTACAGAAGACGGTCGTTGGGTTAGAACAAAGAATTAAGGCTCTACAAGTTGGCAAAGTTCTTCTCAATCAAGAGCAACCTCGCTGGCCTCAGGAACGCATTTTTCAACAAATGAGGGTATATGGCTACATGCAACAAATAGGGCCCACTTATGAACTCATCCCAGAAAATGGAAACCCAGGTGTTTACTGTGAGTACTGCCGAGCTTGCGGACATCACACCAATGACTGCAGGAACTTAAGAGATAAAATCCAAACTTTCATTGATGAAGGAACCATGTGGCCCGCACATCATTGGTTATCCAAGAAAAGATCAAGTAGGCCAACCCATGAATTCACGGCACTGGCAGTACCTATTTATGATGTTATGACAGCCTTACTTCGTCGTGGAGATCTCCGGTTCCTAGAAGGGGTCTTACCAGAAGAGGAGGATCATTACCTTTATTGTAGGTACCACAGATGCTTTGGCCACCTTACTGAACAATGTTATCACTTGAAGTGCGACATCCAGTTCATCATTGATTCCGGGATCGTTTCTCCTCCGAAGTCCCATATATTCAAGATCACCATACGTAAGTATGAATCACAACCCGAGGTCAACGTGCTGGAAATAGATCAGGCACCGTTCATACCACACTCAAACCATCATGTTAATGGTTTTCTCAAGAAGCAAGGGTACATACCCGGTATGGGTTTAGGAAGAAATGGACAAGGGCCCACCACCTTCAAGTTAGAAGCCAAAAACAACTCCTTTGGACTTGGTTACCAACCTACCGACAAAGAAATCCATGATCAAACCCTGAAATAAAGGAAACAATTTAAGGAAAAAACAGGTTATCCCACCCTATAGCCACACTCTAAATGGCCAGTTCATCATAGACGGAGACTACTGCCCATATTACGGCTTTCCTGAGCCGTACTATGACAAAGAAGCTAAGGTCACACACCCGGGTTTTGAAATCTTCCGAGACTGCAATCAATTGGACGAGGAGGCACACCACCCCTTAGAACCGGCGAGTCAAGATTGGACCAAAGCACTAGGAAACCAGCTGCTAGGTCTTCTATTCGGCCAAGAAACTAGAATGGTTGAAACTCCCGAGATGGATGAGGAGGTAATGGCTCTCAATGATCGCAACTTCAATCCTGTAGACCTAATATATACTAATGAAGATATCACAATGGGATAGCGCAAATAAGTGAGCTGGATTGGCCCGAATGGACGAAAGGTCACGATATCTACCGAGGAAGGACCAATGATGGAAGAATCTGATTCCGAGTCTCAGTCAGAGTTAGTGTCTAGCTTAGGTCCTAAGAGTCAGGATCAGGGAGTGTCCCCTTTACTTCTTCTAAGTCTAGTGTCAATGTGAAGGGAAAGTCAGATCCCTTTCTTGATGTTTTCAATTCTAATATCAATAAAATGAAAAATCCTTCATCTTATTTGTTACCTTGTTTAGCTATTGATAAACCCAATGATGAAAATGAGTTGCCAAAAGATCTGCTAAAAGCAATAATCAATCATGAACAAAAGACCTCCATTGTGGAGGGAACAGAGTTAATTAATTTAAGAAATGTAAGTAAACTTCGTAAAGCAAGAATGCAGATTTTCAATTTTACAGGAATTCGAGCGGCTGAACTCTCTCAACAATGCCGCTCCACAAAGAAGAAGCGAGCTAGCCTTTTGCAACAACCTCAACATAAAAATGATTTTGGAGGATCCTTGGTACCAAGACGCCTTCAACTACATTACGAAAGGAATATACCCTCAAGATGCACCACTAAGAGCTCAACGGGTCATCCGTCTCTTAGCGGCGCAATACATAGAATACAAGGGGGTTTTGTACAAAAAGTCCCACAACGGGGTCAACCTCAGATGCGTGAATTCCGAAGAACCCGCAGAGATTATGGACGAGGTACACAATGGTGTGTGCGGGCCACACATGAATGGTCGAATGCTCTCTAGAAAGGTCCTACGGTTGGGATACTACTGGACTACTATGGAAAGGGATTGCTACGACTATGTCAAGAAGTGCAAGTAGTGTCAGACATATGCCAACCTGCAGCATATGCCACCGTCAATGCTCCACAACTTCACATCCCCTTGGCCATTTTCCGCATGGGGAATAGATATCATTGGTAAGATCACCCCAAAGGGCTCGGGAGGACATGAATACATCCTAGTAGCCATAGACTATTTTACCAAATGGGTCGAAGCCCAATCCTATGCCGTCCTTACCTCTAAACAAGTGTCCAAATTCATAGGGAACAACATTATTTGCCGGTACGGCGTTCCGCATGAAATCATTAGTGACCATGGATCCCACTTCAAAGCCGAGACAGCCACTCTCCTCAAAAACTACAAAATCTAGCACCACAAATCATCCCCTTACCGTCCCCAAACCAATGGCGCAGTAGAAGCCGCCAACAAAAACCTCAAGACTATCATTGAAAAGATGATAGAAAACTACAAAAATTGGCCCATCAAACTCTCATTTGCCCTTTGGGGATATAGGACATCCGTAAGATCCTCTACGGGAGCAACACCTTATTCCCTAGTCTATGGAATAGAAGCAATTCTACCCATAGAAGTCCAATTACCCTACATACGCATAGCCTTAGAAGGAGAAATTCCTGAAACCCAGTGGTTACAAGCCTGCTACGAAGAGCTCATGTTCACAAATGAAAGATGCCTACGGGCCCTAGACCATTCCCACATGTACCAACAGCGCATGGCAAGATCATTCAACAAAAAGGTTCGACCTCGAAATTTAAAGGAAGGGGATTTAGTTTGGAAAGAATTACGTGCCCCAGTTACTGACCAAAGAGGCAAATTTCGACCCAACTGGTCCGGACCATTCATCATCAAAGACATTCTATCAGGAGGTGCAGTCAGGCTCATGGATATTGATGGCATCGAGTTCAGTCCGCTCACCAATATCGATAAACTAAAGAAGTTTTTACGTCTAAAAAAAAAATAAAAATAATAATAATAATAATAAATTCCGAAAATTAAAAAAAAAAAAAAAAAAAAAAAAAGACGTTCACAACTTGAACGAACTACGCTGGCCTGATTCCACACTGGATACGTAGGTAACCTTTTAAAGGGCCCGGCCAAAACCAATCCAAAATTCCTTTCAAACTCATGCACAAGGGATAATCTTTATTCAAACTGAACGAATAAGCTTACATTGAAAGAATTAAACTTCCTAAGGTTACAAAAAAAAAAAAATAATGCAATTATGAGGGTTTAAGCTAAACAAATTCTTATTATAATAATTTTTTTTAACTAGACTTGCTTTCCTAGAAAACTACTTTAATCCTTCTATTTAGAAGGCTTCGTTGAAAAGTTCTTCTTTGAAAGACCTTGGCTTGAGGACGACTTATGATCGCTCCCTTGAGCTGGGGGCTTGCCTCTTTTCAGTACATGATAGTCTCCCATTTGAGGCCCTTCCTTTCTTTTCTTGCTTCCTGTTTATGGGTCATAATTAGGCTTTAGCTGGTCCCACTCCTCATGACAAAGGGCTCGTCTCGTTTCTCCATCACTGCAGGAAAGCTAGTTCAGATAGGTCTCAGAAACTTGAGTTGGGGCAATCATCCAAGGTACAGTCCAGCGGTCTAGGCTACGCCAGTACTTTCCCCAATCCGTAGCAAACTCAGTGGTCAAAGCTATGATAGTTGGTCTCGTAGTTTCCTACCGAGGAATAACCTGCTTCAACCCATATTGGCTCATGACCCTAGAGGGGAAGAAGAAAGTAGTCCTGTACAAACCCAGTATGGTAGTATGAGGAACCAAATTGTCACAAGCCACTAAGGAGGTCAAGTTCCACCAAGACACATGCCAGCGGATAACAGGTCCCGCATGGAAAAAGGCATCCCATTCAGCGAGGGACTTTTCAGAATATAGCCTTTTCCTAACCAAGAAGCTAGCAACGGTATAGGTTTTCTTTGAACAAGCCCGAGGAACACGAGCTATCATATTATCTGGTGATTCTATTAGCCTCATATACTCACATAACCAAATTTGAAGTTGCAGGGGGCTGCCAGAAAAAGCTTCGTGAGGAGATATTTTCACCCTGTCGAGCCCAATAATAGTTTCCCCTACAACCAGATGCAAAGGAGAAAGTCCTTCAACCATTTGATTAACCACTTGCAGCAACGAGGCTCTGCCCAAGTTAGGAGATTCTGCATTAGCTAAAAATAGGCGATTCAACAAGGGAAGTACAAAAGCCTGACGGCGACAACGCTTGAATATTGCATTCTTTTCAGAAGAAACAACAAACTTTTCGCAGAGTTGAACCAAGTGCACATCGACACCAAGAACCATGCTTTTGGCTTCTGTAGATGACAAACCCAAGGATTTCTTCAACTGATCCATAAAGCCATCTCTCACATAAGGAATAGTTGGGCGAAGAACATCAGGCATATTAGTGATCGCGGCAAATTCTTCAACTAAAGGGCATAATTCAGAGTTACCAAAACGGAAAACATGCAGGTCAGGGTCCCAATAATTCAGAGCGGATCGAAGAAGGGGCCACAATATTTTTGTTGGTCTTAAGGTCAGCAGGGTAGAGAAATGGAACAAAGCAAATTCAAGTTTATCTTCTACAGTCAGATTTTTGCACCAGGCATCAAACAGGTTTTCAAAGGATTTCACCACGATAGAAAATTTGGGAAATTTGGGAGAGCTAAGGTCTGAAAAGTGATACAACATCAAGTATCCCGTAAATCCTATTTATAGGCAAAAACGCGGGCCAAAGAAGTCAGAAATCCACAAAAAAGCCCAAACCAGCACTGTCAGCGGCCCTGATCAGCGCCGCTAGCGGCCTTGACCAACGCCCTAGCGGCCCAAGCCTGCAGCCCAGCGCCACTAGCGGCCCAGCCCAGCGCCGCTAGCGGCCCTGACCCTAGCCCCGTCCGAATTTTTCTCTCGCTCCAGCTCGCCCCATTGATTCGGTCTGCCCGATTTAATCCCAGTTTTGATACCCGCGCTGAATTACAAAGCCCGAGACTCTCTTAGTTTTATCTTTTTCAATTTTTGCTTTTTTATTATTTTTTTTCGGGGGTATAATATGTGTAATTTTTGCTATCAGCCTCATCATCAACGGACAGCCCCTGACCGTAGTTCCCAATCAAATAGTGAAGAGAAGAGCTATAAATGGGCCTGCCATTTTCAGGCCACATGTCCTGCCCATCATATGGTGGTGCACGCATAGAGGTACCTGCCGGAAACCCCGCGGCAAATAAACTCTCTGTGGCCTGACTGGCGAAATCCATAGCCATGTCCTGATGCGAAGGCCCAGTATGAGGCACATCCCATCCAGGGGCATTCGCCCAACCACCAACCGTGGGGGTAACAATGGGCCTGCTATCAAGAGAAGGCTGGAAACCCACAGGGGAGAACATCTCCGAAATGTAAGGCACAGAAGGTCCGGGCGCCTCATCAACAGGAGGCCTGGTCACAGCTACGGGAGGTGAACGAGCATTAGATGGTCTGCTCGCCGAAGAGTAGCAGAAGAATGTCGAGGCCCCACCGAAGACGAAGACTTGGACATCTGAAGACAATCAAAGTTGAGATGTTAAGTTAAGCACTTCACTTAGCTAAACAAAGGATAAAAGTCTACTTACATCAACGGTCCGAGACCGAGAAATCTTCCCCTTGCCCATCACTCGACCATAGCCTTTCTTCAGTAGGTGGATGAGCTTGAAGATTTGAGAGATCTGCTCCCGGTTCAACTACAAAAAGAGAGCCACAAGATAGAGTCAGCACTCAAAAGCAAACACAAACACAAGAAGGGATAAAAATGAGCTCACCCCCGTACAACAATCAGGCAAGGCAAGCCCTCCACAGCCTCTCCGTCAGCCATATGAAGAGGAAACTCCTCTACTATGCGTCCCCCACTCTCCCCAATGTACTTCACCTCATTGGTCGGCAAGGTCCCGCTTGGGGGCTGACCCCGAGGAACTCTAGAATGAGACCTCCTAGGACCCTGAGGATCTAGACGATCCGCCTGCAAGACACAAGAAGTCAGTATATCACACATACAGCTCAAAAGATGCAGATAAGTTTCTTACCTTAGAAGTAAGGTCCGGCATCAAGCGGTCCAAGCAGTAGGCCAGGTACACGGCCGTGCAGTCCAAGCCAACAACCTCTGGCATAAGAAACTCCGTGCCCGCCATACCACGGATCACGACTCCCAAGTCCCGCGCACTCAGACCACGCAGATAGAACATGGTGAAAGGAGGATCCTCCGGAACCAGGTGACTACCCAGGGAGGGATAGACCAGCCGAGTCAAACGGTCCACCAAGTACCATACAAAGCCAAATGGCCCCTCAATGACCACTCGCAGAGAAGACACTCTAAAGGACTCCAAGGTAATATGGGGTGGAACCCCAAGGATACCATCAAAAGCAGACCATGACGCCTGCAGGTTACCAATTCAAAAGTTCATTCACACCAAATGGACCAACAAGAAAAATGCACAAGTCAACAACAACATACCGTAGATGCGGATGGCTCTCGAAGGTGGCCCAAAAATGCTCCAGAGAGGTAAACGAGTGGTTACCCCTACCAATCCACCGTGAACCTAATGGGAACATCCTCAAACCAGGACGGTGAGGACCAAAAGCCGGAAAATACTCAAAGAATCACAGCTGCCATACAAGCAAGAAAATAAGCTCCAAGCCCAAAAGCAAGCACGTGCAAAGGAAAAGAAAAAAAAACAAATGGGCCTACCTCCAGTATCCTCCATGGGCCCGAGATAGATGTCCTCTCACTCATCTTCTTAGGCCTACAAGCCCGACGACACCATCTCACCAAGGAAGCATAAGCGGAAGCACCGAGGTTGTACTCATGGACCTTGGACAAATCCTCCAGACATGTCAAGAAACTGACTTGACATACACTCTTCTTCTGAGCAAAGATTGTAGAATCCAACAAGCAAGCCAGTAAAATACGGGCTCTCTGCTCCTCAGTAAGCCCCTGCTACGCCAAAGCCGCCCACAACCGCGCCAAAGAAACCCGATCCTTATCAAATTGGACAAACATGGGCCCGTAAAGCTCAAGCAAACTGTCACTCTGTCGCCAATAGTTTGCGTCGTACCGAATACGACGCCCTCTAAAGGATAGCCCCGTCAGCACAGCAAACTGATAAGGGGTGGGGAACATCTCTCCTACAGGTGTATGGAAAGTATTCGTGGAATCCCAAAACCTCTCCAATAACCCCCTGGCAATGATCCTAGAATCCCCCGAGTGACAAGCAGGGATAACGGTCAGGAAATGGTCCAAACCCGAACCCAGTACCAAGTTCCTAACCCCCACTGAAAAGGTCTCTAGCATCATAGCCCAATGGGACGTTGCCCCATGAGCCTGCAACAAGACACCAACACCCTAGCCAACAAACAAATTTTCCTCAACACCCCATATACTGCAAATACAGCTAAAATAATTTCACACAAATTATATGCAGCTGAGCAGCAATCCAGTACAAGTCCGAATTTGTTCGTGTGCTGAAGCACTAACAGTTCCAATTTTCAGTTCAAATATACTGAACAGAAAAAAAAGGGGAAAATCAGAAAACATACAAGCTCCAAGTTAGACAGATGACTCTGCCTATCCGGTAGTAGAACAGTGCGGTTCCAAACCCCAGCCGGGCGCTAGTCCAACTGCATGAAAGAATCCTGGTACAGCCTAGCTCCATCTGCGTGACTAGTCGGAGGTGCTCTAGTAGAAGGTATCCCGGTGCGGAAAAGGCTCCGGTCATACACCTCCTCACTCATCGGACGTTTTCCTTTATCCACGGGAGCCATGGGAGCACAATGAAGCTTTTTCTCTCTACAAGTGGGAAAATAAAAGTTCAGATTCGCAAGAACAGACACCCATTCAACAATGCAACCCAAAATTTGACAACTAGGAGGAAAAATAAGCAAGTTCAAGACAAAAATCGAAGAAATCGGTCAAGAATCGACTTACCTCAAGCAAAATGGAGCACTCAACAATGGAGGAAGCTCGAAGGTTTGCTCTCAACAAGTGAAGCTCAACAATGAAGAAGAAGGCACGCGAAAAAAAAGGAGAAGCGTCGAAGCGCTTTTGCTTGGCTCAAGCTCAGCGCCGCTAGCGGCGCTGGCCAGAGCCGCTAGCGGCCACCCTCGAAGGCCCAACGCCGCTAGTGGCGCTGGCCTGGGCCGCTAGTGGCCCTGCAGACCTGCCTGTGCGGGCCCCTCTGCTCTCCTACGACCCCTTTTTCTAGTCCAAAGTTCGTTACTTCAGTTCATTCGCAACAGATATCAGTACCAAGTGCGCGGCAACAAAATACTCCGGCCCACAAATTCAAGTTTGACAGTTGGCCCATTTTACGGTACCAACTATTTTCAGGTAAAACTAACCCGTTTATTTATGCAGGTCCCAGTTACTGAAACTCAGATCTACACTGCGACAACCCTTACCGCCCAGAGTGCCAAAATTATTTTCAAAGCCTGGAAATTCTATCGGCCTTACAGCTCAGTATTACAAACTTCGTGCTAGTCAATTATCGCTTAAGCTATTGTGGTTAAACTGTCCTTCTGCGAAATTACAAATTTTGGGGTCAGTCATGGATCGCTTAAGCTATTGCGGTTAAACTGTCCCTCTGCGAGGTTACAAATTTTGGGGTCAGTAAACGGACGCTTAAGCTATTGCGGTTAAACTGTCCCTCTACGAGGTTACTTATTATGTGTCAGTCAATGATTGCTTAAACCGTTGCAGTTATACTTTCCATTACTTTTTATGTGTTTCAGCCAATGATTACTTAGGCTATTGCATTTAAATTGTTCTTATGTCATAACCATTTTTGCAGCCATTATATTAATCGCGTTGTCTCGTTGACCTTTTCGTTTCTCGTATAGGGACGGAATCTCGACATCCGCCGAGCGATTTTTAGTCACTGTTTATCGAAGCACTCCACGTTGATCATTCTAAAAGTATTACTAACCTTTTCATTCACTCTGGATACAGGTCCCCAGCGGACGTTTGGATCATCTACGAGCGGTGTTCTATCCTGCTACCATAACCTCTATTTTCTCTTGTGTTCACAGAGATGAAATCTAAGCGCGCTACGAGCATGTCCCAACTCAGGTTTGTCTTCATATGCATACATACTGTACACTCTCACACACCGTGTGCACATCAGCATCCTGCATGTCGCCTTCGGAATACTTTAATCTTCGCTTTTACTCAAGCTCGATCAAAGTGGAGGCTTTTGTAGACGCCCAAAAAGCGTCTTCTGATTTCTCCGCAAAAGCCCGATGATGAAAGGAGTAATTTATAAACTTGAACTGCTATTTTTGCTTTGATAGGTAAAATAAGGTCTCAGGTTTTTTCTCCAAACACTCATTCATTCCATTTCAATCAAAAGCCCCGTTCAAGAGCTTTCCAACGACACGTCTCATGCCTCTTTCCGACTCCCGGTCACCAAGTTGCGATTTAGGGGTAAAACCGTCTTTTACTGTTCAAGGGTAAAATGGTTTTTTCACATTTTTTGGAATACTTAAATTCCTTCGGAAAATAAAAATGGACCGGATGACGTCATTATGTCGACATCCAGCTGGCTGCTGACAGCCGTCAGCGCCCCTGGAATAAATCCCAGGGCCGCTAGCGGAGCGGACCCTGCTTCTGGCCCGACTCTTTTTTCGGCCCAAATCAGAATTTCTGCTCCTTTTCAGCCGTCCAACCCTACTTCCTGCGCCTATAAATACGACCCTCCACCCTCAGTTCAAAACACACAGTCTACAGTTGACAACCTCTATTCTCAGTAGTATAGACTCTGAGCTTCCCCCTCTTTCTTCCAAACTTGAGATCTATTTTTACTATTCTTGTCAAATATCGCCTACAGTTTAGGTACAAATTCCTGAGGGCTCAAATTAATTTAACTGTCTAATTGTTTATTTTTTAGTAGTCATAATGTAGATATCATGCTAGAAATATCGTTTAATTGCTTCCTTAATATTGTCTGTATAGCCGTTGTAATGCTCAACTTGTCATTCAAATGCATGTCTAAATAAGAGTTAATAATAAATGTTGTGATGCTTGTGATGAACCAATTAATAGTCTAAGTCTAGGTTATTAATCCGGTTTTGCATGGGAATTATGTCTTTAAATTATTAAGCAAACTTGAGTTAGTAGAGGCCGTCATAAACGGGCGAGTTGGGTGCCTAACACCCTCCCACCTCGTACCTTCGCCCCCGGACCTATTATTTTTGGCTACTCATATGTTCTATATGAGCAGGAGTCTTTCTAAAAACATTATTAGTTCACTTTTCGCGCTATTGGGTTGTACCTTTGGTTTGTCCCTTCGATAAAACGCCAATAGCAGATTTGTGACCTCTTTCATGGGTTTTATTCAATTCATGTCTTTACATAATCCTTTCTAACTCGATGGTCCCCATGAACTTATCTAAACTCCCAACTTACAAATTTTCTATAAGGACGCAATGCCGTGGAAACCAATACTCATATAAAAAGGATTGGACGAAAATCCCAGGTCGTTACAGCTCGCCTTTTCTTGGCCTATGTTCTAGCTTGTTCCTTATTTTCGGATAAAGCTAGTAGGTACCATGTTCGCTATTTCCCGTGCTTACGGGATTTGGATAGGGTTGCGGAGTACAACTGGGGTCTTCCCGCATACTCTTGTCTTCTTTGGTGCTTGAGGCAGTCCAGCCTCCTCAGTGGAGAGGAGGGCGCGTCTCGCGTCTCCTTGGTCGGTTATTGGAAGGTTATGGAGGTACTTTCCTTTTAGCCTTCTTTTACTATGTCTTTGGGCCTTTTTTTTTTACTCAAGACTTGTGCTTAATCCATGTGCTTTGCATGTCTTAGATTTGTTTTTATGAGCATTTCTCCGACCTTGCCCCTCTTCTCGAGACAGGGGACTTGTCCTTTCCAGCGATGTAGACCTTGAGGGGATGGGCGTCTTGCCCATTTACTACGCTGCACGCCCTTAGGGAGGCGATATATCCCTTGACTGCTCAGGATGTGAGTGATCATCTTTTGTGCCATTATCGTCCTTTTCGCCCTTTTGTGTGCTCATTCTTTGCTTTTGTAGGTCGACTGGTTCCCCTGGACGGATTACCTCCCGGGCCTCTCAGACAGATTTTTGGGTGCTCGGGAGTACGACCAAAGGAGGATCCTTATTGAGGGTCCGTTCGGTTTTGAGTGGTTTTTGGGAGAGAGACTGATTAGGCAGACTTTCTCCGACCTTCCGGCTCCAAGGATTCCTTTGGATCCTCCGGATTCTATACTTTATGTTCGTCACCTTGTCGTGGAGCAGGTGAGGGTGGCCACCGTTGAGGCGAATGCTCAGGAGTATTTGCTTCCAGCTGATCCTGGGGTGGATCTCATGGTGGCATATACCGAGTTTGCTGAGGCTCGGTTGTGCCCCAACTTCTCTACCGACCCGGTAAGTAATGTACTTTGTTTCTTAATTTCGTTTGGAAATTTAGAGTGCTGTGAGTTCCTCGTCGTCTCATGTGACCGCTTCTTCTCCGCGCCCTACTCCTCCTACCATGTCGGTGAGTTATACAGGAGCGGATGGGTCTCCTCAGGTTATACTGATTCCTGAGTTTCGTGGTCCCGATGAGGAGGTTGATGGATTGCCTCTACCAACTGGTTGTAGGGGGGTAAGTGAGAACTAATTGTAATTCGCAATGTTTCCTTTGTATTTATACTGACTCTTTCCTTTATGTGCACAGTTGGATGCTGGTGAGACAGGGAAGATCTATAGGGGCATGCAAGCCTTTAAGAATTGGATTTCCAGGTTCACGTCTCGGAGTATCTTCACGAGTCGTCGGTTCAACGTTCGAGAGGTATGTTCATTTCAAGTAATAGTGCTTGATTTGAATTTTTTGGAATTTTCTGACCTTGAGCTAATTTCGCAGCCTGTTCCCGTGGTGAGGCCTCCTTGGCCTCCAATTATTCGTGCTTCGGAGTCGGTGTTTATACTGCAGCGTCCTCCTCCTAGGCAGGAGAGTACGGAGGTGCGTCAAGGGACGCCTCAAGCTAGAGTGGATACGCGGAACCCGCTCCAAGTGCCTTATCTTCCACAGTGGCCTGCACCGCCTCCCTATATGGGGTATCCGGGCTATCATATGCCCATGTATCCTCCAGTCCCTCCAAGGGGTTTTTGGAGTCAGGAGAGTACGGGGTATGGCGGCTATCCCGGCATGTCGGAGCCACCACGTCATTCACAGGATCTCGCTTACTTGACGGGTTCATTATTTGCTTTTGACCCTAGAGTGTGGGCGACGACTCATCCCGGACCTTCAGGTGCTCCATCATCGAGTGGACCCGGAGAGTCGTCTCAGGCGGGTCCGAGTACTGACGATGATGGCCAGTGACATTTGTTGTAGTGCATTTCGAACTTTCGGGCTTGTATTAAACCTGCTATAAATATTACATTTTATTCACGCACAAAAATATCACGCAAATGCCCATATGTGAATTTAATCATCTAATTTCCAAATGGAAAATCACAAATCACGACATTCGAGAATTTAGCACATTTGAGGTACCCCTTCCACTAAAAAATAAAAATAAAGCAAAGAAAAAGGAAAATCGGAAAAGATAATTAAAAGGGGAAAATATTAATAAAGAAAATAAAGAATCAGGAAATAAAAGGAATAAAAGTGGAACTTGATAATCAAAATAAAAAGAAGGAAAGAAAATAAAAAGGGAATAAATAGAAAAGTGGCAAGAGCCAAAATTAAGGTAAGAAAAATTTACGGGAAGGCTTCCAAAATCTGTCCAAGTGGGGATTAGGAAGGTAGAGCTCGGTCAAGCGGTGGGGTCGGGTGGACCGAGGGCCTCTCACGAAATAGCACACCAGGCGCCTATACAGGGTGACCTCTAGAGCTCCTATCGGCTGTGCTAAAGCTCCAGCGGTTACCGCTTGGGCAAGCGATTTTGCTGCTTGTCCCAGCGGTCATGCTGTTGGCTGGAGCGGCTCAGCCGCTTCTCCTAACGGCTAAGCTGTTCCGACTAGCTGAGAGGCCGCCTGGCCCCTTTTTCGTCAGTTGTCTGAATTTCCTTAATTTTTCGACGAGAATCCAACCGTGATCTCTATATAGTCGGGTTTCCTTCTCTTCTCTTCTTACCACTTACTTTGAGCCCTTAGAGAGAGAAAATTCCTTGAGAGAAAATCCTTAGTCTTAACAATGGTAAACTTTGATGATTCCTTTGATGCTTGGTTGGCCTCCATGACGGTAGAGGAGAGATTACAGCTTACCCCTTTCCATCTAAATGCCTTCTTTCACCTCAAACAAGTTAAGATTTTGTGGGACTTTCTTCATGCTTCCATTGAGTTTTGGGACCCAAAGTTTCATGTTTTCCGTTTTGGTGCTCATGAGATGTGCCCGTTGGTGGAGGAGTTCTCCAATATCATTGGCTTTCCAACCGAAAGCCCTCCCGCCGTTCCTTACTTGAGGAACGCTTTTATGGGTGATTTTCAAAGGTACCTCGGGTTGTCTCCCTGTCAAGTAGGTCAAGTGCTTCATGGTGAGGATGTTGATCTTGCCAAGCTCGTGACTTTCATTACCTCTAGGGCCCGGGATGCGATGGATATGAGGTACAAGAAGCGTGGCTTTGTATTTTGCCTCCTCCATCGTTATTTGTTTGTTGGTGGTAACGAAGATCCTCTTATTCCCTCCGAAAAGAAGTTGACCATCAATAGGGGCAAAGCTTGCCTTCTTAAGGTGACCGAGAAAATTCAATGGGATAGCTCTCCTATGCACTTGGTCGTGGGAGAGACAATCCTTGCTTTAGATAGGCTCAAGAGCAATCCTCAAGAGTCCTTTAACGGGAGCCCTTTACTCCTTCAAGTAATTTTTTTGATAAAGCCTTAATCTTTGTGGATTTAACTTTATTTGGTGAAATTCTCATCTTGTATTGACTTGATTTTTCTTTCGTTGTTTTTGTGTAGGTATGGCTTCAAGAGAGACTCAATATCCTAGAAATTCATCCAATAGATACCCGAAATTATTTTCCCAAACAATTTCCGACAAGACGTCGACACTTCTCTCTATCCTCCCGTGAGGAATGGTTGGAGTTCTTTTATGCCAAAACCCAAATGGGCTGGTTCATCCCGTGGTGGCGTACCACTAAAATTGTAGGGTGTAGTGAAGAAATGCCCTTCACCCGGATTGTAGGCTTACGTACTTTGACTTCCTTTTTGCCGAGGCCGCCTTTTGCGACAATATGGTTTACAGAGGATTATTCCGAATGTAAGCTGTGTGTGCCCTCGTCAACGACCACTGACTCCTTCCTTAGTGTCCCGTTGGGAACGATATTGGAGTCGTCTTCAAATAATGGTTAAACCAGTATTTCCTCAATCTCATGGGCTGACGATCTTTTACGAGCAATGGATTTGGAGTGGTGATCACCGAGTCAACCCAAGGCTCCTAGAAGAGGAAAGGGAGTTGTTCAAAGCCCGCCAATATTATGAGCCAAGCGGTGTAAGGGTAACTCCCAATGATAGGCCCACTAGACCTTCCAAGCCCCAAACTAAGGGTAAAGGAAAAGGCAAGGCAAAGGCCCAATCTAAGAAGAGGAAGAATCCGACCCACTCGGCCAAGCAAGTAGCTCCAATTAGGCCCAATGATCACGAGGCCTCTTCTTGCTATGGTAGGGAAAGATGGGCTCCAAAAGAACGAATGGAACTTGATGAGCCTAGCGAGCCCGTCCAAGAGCCCGAAGTTAAGGACAAGGAGGAGTAGTCCACCTCTAGTCGTCTAGCAAGTCTTGCTCCTTTTTGCTTAGTAGTATAATTCAAATAACGGGTTTGCATAGCCAAGTAGATGTAGCTTAGAATTGTCCTTTTATTTATTTATTATTATTCTCGCACTTTTTTTTTATTAGAGCATGTAAGGGAATTTAACCATATTAATGAAAGACTTGCTTATTTTACATTAATCGAATGGATTAAAACTCCTTTAGAGATTTTATTTTATTAAAGTGGCCGGGCCCAAGTTATATGCGTTACCTACATATCCATGCGGAATCAGGCCAATGTAGTTCGTAAAACCAAATCCCATTTTTTTTTTCGTTCGCGGGCCCCGCGTGGACGTGTTTGACCGATTTTGACTTGGACTTGGTGCCTTAGTGGGCTCTCTCAAAGATTTAATATTTTATGCATAGAATCGCTTAAGTTGGTCCATATTTGTGAGTTGAGTAAACTCGTTGCTGTCTAAATCCATTAATTTTACTGCTCCGCCGGATAATATCGTCTTGATAATGTATGGGCAGGCCCAATTAGGCTTGAACTTTCCCCGAGGGTCGACTACAATTGGTCTTACCTCTTTTAGGACTAAGTCTCCTTCTTTTAGTCCTCTAGCCTTGAATCGTTGATCAAAGTGTCTTGCCATCCTTGCTTGGTAGACATGACCGTAATGTAGGGCATTTAGTCGTCTTTCATCTAGCAAGACCAATTGGTCATACCGGGCTTGGACCCAAACTACTTCGAGTAATTCACTTTCCAAAGCTATCCTTAAAGAAGGGATTTCTACCTCGACTGGGAGTACCGCCTCCATTCCGTACACTAAACAATATGGCGTTCCTCCTGTTGAGGAACGAATAGTGGTTCTATAACCCCATAAGGAGAATTGTAGCTTGTCAGGCCAATCTTCATTATTTTCCGTCATCTTGGCTATCATTTGCTTTACGTTCTTGTTTGCGGACTCTACGGCTCCATTTGTTTGTGGCCTATAAGGTGAAGACTGTCGATGTTGAATTTTAAACTTAGTGAAAAGTTCGACAACATCCTTTTTGAATTGGGTCCCGTGATCACTTATGATTTTGTGGGGTACTCCATATCTGGTAATGATGTTGTCATGTATGAACTTTGCCACGTGCTTTGACGCTATTCTTGCATACGAACGAGCTTCAACCCATTTGGTGAAATAATCTATCGCGACTAGTATATATTCATGGCCTCCTTTTCCTCTAGGGGAGAGTTTTCCAATGATGTCAATGCCCCGTGCAGAGAACGACCATGGTGAAGTGAATGTATGTAGAGGAGTAGGAGGTCTATGTTGTAAATTGGCGTGAAATTGGCAGCGTGTGCACTTTCTCACTTATTCGATGCAGTCTTTCTCCATTGTAATCCAAAAGTATCCTTGCCTTAGGATTTTCTTGACCAAGGTCAGTCCACTCATGTGAGGACCACATACACCATTATGTATGTCGCTTATGACTTTGCTTGCTTCACGTTCCTTTAGACATAGAAGACTTAGCCCTTATGGTGTCTTTTTATAAAGTTTGCCTTGCACATGTATGTATTGTGCGACTAGTCTTCTTGAAGCTCTTTGTGCCCTAGGTGTCGATATTGGAGGGTAATCACCTTTGGCTAGTAGATTGAGAATATCGTAAACCATTCCTCTTTTTTCTCCTCGTTGACGCATACTTCGAGTGCATTACAAAACGCGGGCTCAGTGTGCCTTTGAATGTGAATGGGCATGAGATTACATTATCCGGAATATTTATCATGGAGGCCATTTTTGCTAAGGTATCCGCGAACTGGTTGTCATCTCTAGGAAGGTATGTAAAACGGACGTGAGTGAAATATTTGGCTATCTTTTCATGATATTCCTGGTAAGGTGTCAGGGATTCGCTTTTCACTCTCCACTTTCCGGAGACTTGATTTATGATGAGAGTTGAATCTCCATATACCTTTAGGTCCTTAATTTGTAGTTCTATTGTCGCTTTTAAACCAATGATGCATGCTTCATATTCAGCGTCGTTGTTAGTTACCTCGTGGTCTAATTTGACGGCTATGGGAGTATGTGCGCCTTCTGGACTGACTAATAATACTCCTACACCATAACCTTTTTGGTTTGATGCTCCGTCGAAGTATAACTGCCAAGTGGTTTCTTCGACACTCATTATTCCTTCATCGGGAAAGTCATGTGTAGCATCTTCGCTATTAACTGGGTTTTCAGCGAGATGTTCAGAAATGGCATGTCCTTTGATCGCCTTTTGGTGTTCAAAAGTTAGATCGAATTCTGAAAGCATGACAGTCCACCTTGCTATTCTTCCACTAAGAATGGGTTTTTCGAACAGGTATTTTAGTGGATTCATCCTTGACTTTATATGGATAGAATGTTGTAGCATGTAATGTCGAAGCTTCTTCGTTGCAGTGACCAATGCGAGACACGTTTTCTCTAGTGTGGAGTAGTGTGTTTCGTATTCTAAGAATTTCTTTCTAAGGTAGTATATTGCCGTTTCGTCATTCTCCACCTTTTGGGCCAACATAGCACCCATGGCGGTTTCTGTGACTGTTAAGTATAGCATAAGTGGCTTTTCCGGAATTGGTGCGGCCAATACGGGTGGATTAGCTAAATCCTCTTTGATCTTGTCGAAGGCTTGCTGGCATTGATTATCCCATGTAGATTTGGTGTCCTTTTTGAGCTTTTTGAAAATGGGCTCGCATGTAATAGTCAATTTGGATATGAATCGTCTTATATATTGGAGTCGTCCTAAGAATCCTCTTATCTCCTTTTCATTTTTGGGAGAGGGCATATCTCTTATAGCTTTGATTTTGGTAGGATCAATTTCAATGCCTCTCGTGCTTATGACGAATCCTAAGAGCTTGCCAGAAGTTACTCCAAATGCGCACTTTTGAGGATTTAATCTCATATTGTAGTTCCGAAGCCTGTCGAAGAATTTCTTTAGAGAGGGTACATGCCCTTCTCTCTCCTTGGATTTGATGATCATATCGTCTACATACACCTCGGCTTCCTTGTGCATCATGTCATGTAGAAAGGAACTTGCGGTTCTTTGGTATGTGGCTCCCGCATTTTTCAACTCGAAAGGCATGACGGTACAGCAATATGTTCCCCATTGGGTTATGAAGGTGGTTTTCTCCATATCTTCTTCGGCCATTTGTATTTGGATATACCCTGCATAGCATCCATGAATGATAAGAGAGCATGTCCTGCGGTATTGTCCACCAGTACGTCTATATGTGGCAAGGGAAAGTCGTCCTTTGGACTTGCCTTGTTTAGATTTCTGAAATCGACGCACATCCTTACTTTGTCGTCCTTTTTTGGAACGGGCACTATATTAGCGACCCATTCTTGATATTGAGCGACCTTAAGAAAACCTGCTACGAGCTGTTTCTGTACCTCTTCTTTGATTTTAGTGTCCACTCAGGTTTCATTCTCAGAAGTTTTTACTTTACTGGCTTTGAATCAGGATTGAGCGGTATTGTATGCTGTGCTATCTCACGACTTATTCCCGGCATATCTTTGTAGGACCAAGAAAAAACGTCTATGTATTATTTTAAGAGATTTATAAAGCTTTCTCGCTCTTTGGGAGTTAACGTTAAGTCAATGCGCACTTGGCGCGGCTCTTGATCGCTTGCAAGATTAATTAATTGTGTTTCTTCGACAATTGAAGTCTTTTGTTCATGCTCTAATAGTGCTTTAGGTACTTCTTTGGGAAATTCTTATTCATCTTTTGAATTATTAGCTACTAAGTAATCCAAGAAGTAAGGAGAATCAGTAATCATTTCATTGATAGAGAAAACTGGAACATCAACTGAGCCATCACTATTGGCTTTAACATCACTAGACTTGCAAACAGAATTAAACATAGATTTGGGTGGACCACCCGACTCTACTATATTAGACTCGTCTTTAGAATCAGACTCAGTTCGGTTAGAGTCAGTGTCGGTGTCAGGCTTGGACTCTTCGGAGATCGTGATCTTGATCTTCTTTCCGTTGACTCCCGTCCAGCTTATGGTGCGTTTCTGCTTTGTGAGTTGACCCTCGTTTGGAGTGATCAACTTAGTTGGGTCAAAGTTTGCATCTTGAATTGCATTATTGACATTGTGGAGCTCCTCATCTTCTGGATGGCGATGCTCTTGTCCAAATAGTAGACCCAAAGCGTTATTGGGTGTGTCCTCTACCCAATCAAAGTTTAGCCTCCTTCTTATAGGCAAAGGAGTTTCTTCCAGCGCATAGCAGTGTTGGAAGACTTCGAATCCGGGAACTTGGATTCCTTAAACAGGGAGAACATAGGGCTCGGGAAAGCCATAATAAAGGAATGGATCTCCAGACTGGACGAACTGCCCGTTTAGTGTGTGCGGGTATGGTGCCATGGGGATGTCATAGACTTTGTTTGCCTTAATGGCCCTTTTCTTCACCTTTTCTTTGACGATGTATTCCCGTAATTCCTGCTTGGTAGGGTTATAGCCCAACCCAAAAAGATTATTTCCGGCTTTGAATGATCAAACTGGAAGTGGTTTGGAAACATCTTTGCCTAGAGATGTGCCAGGGAAGTGCCCCTGATTCCTTAGAGTGGCATTGATTCCTAGGTGGGAATATGGTGCGAAAGGAGCTATATCTTGCTCAAGTAGGGCGACGCCTTCAGTCACCAGAATTCTTCGTCTTGTGCTGTGTGCTCAACATTAAGAACTGACGTGTCTTCAATGCTAGCGATCATAGAATCGGCTCTAACCTCTAGAACTACCCCTCCAGCCATCATTTTGACCTTTTGGTGTAATGTTGAAGCTATTGCATTTAATCCATGGAGCCATGGGCGTCCTAGGAGAAATTGAATGAAGCTGGGATGTCGATGACATGGAATTATACCATTTTCTCAATTGGTCCTGTATTAAGGTTAACCGAAAATATGCCTAAGACATTTCGTTTAGAATTGTCGTAGGCCCTCAGTGCTTGTACGGCATGCGCGAGGTTGTTGACATTTATGCCCAAGCATTGGGCGGTCCTTAGGGGACAAACGTTGACAGCGGACCCATTGTCTATTAGAGTCATTGGGACCTGTTTCTTCTCACATATGGAAGTTAGGTAGAGTGCCTTGTTGTGGTGAGTTCCTTCGGGTGGAAGGTCTTCACTAGTGAATGCAATTGCTTGCAAAGATTTCCTTTTGTGAGGAGATTGACTAAGTCATCCGGAGTAGCTTCGGGGGAAACCATAGTTTGGTTAAGTGCTTTTAGTAAAGCATTCCTATGTACTTGAGAAGTAGTCAAAAGGAGAGATATTATCTCGACTCAATATGGGATAAAGCAAAAGATATTATACTCTTGACTAAAAGGAGAGGGGAGAGATATTATCTCGACTCAATATGAGATAAAGCAAAAGATATTATACTCTTGACTAAAAGGAGGGGGGAGAGATATTATCTCTACTCAATATGGGATAAAGCAAAAAATATTATACTCTTGACTAACAGGAGAAGGGAGAGATATTATCTCGACTCAATATGGGATAAAGCAAAATATATTATACTCTTGACTAAAGGGAGAGGGGAGAGATATTATCTCGAATCAATATGGGATAAAGAAAAAGATATTATACTCTTGACTAAAAGGAGAGGGGAGAGATATTATCGAAATCTTTGACTAAAACTCACTACCTAAATAAAGGGAAAGAATAAAGCATTCAAATGTTTCCTGAGGTAACGAGCATCATATAGAACATTCAGGGATATTATTTCCTAAACATAAAGATTCTAGACTCAATCATAAGACAAAATCTAGACTCAAAAAAGGGAAAAGATCCTAACTGGGGTCTAACCTAATATTCTATGACGACCAAAAAGACTACGCAAAGATTGCGGCTTTCACATATGGGAAAACAGCAGAACAGCACAAATGACATGATCAAGAAAATCTATCATGGACATGGGACTGAGTTTCAACCTAAAGCATTGGTTCTAGTTCATGCAATGGGGTAGGCTTAAGGGTTTTGGTCCAAAGGTACTCATGATAAAGAATTTACAACAATCCGCGGGATGCGCGACAATGTGAGGCATTCTTGTTATCCTACTCGTCGAATGGACGAATGCGTAGGAAGGTACATGAGGTGGGGGGATCCATGTTTCTTGGCAAAGAAGAATCGAGTGGATTCTCACCAAGGCACTTCACCACACTCCATTGGCTAAGAAACTAGTTTGATCTTGTAAAAACAAGCTCGGAAGTCGCGCAAGCGCATGCACATGAATGCAATTTAATAGACGCGCAAGCGCATGCACATGAATGCAATGAATGCAATTTAATAGATGAATGACAAGTCACAAAATAATAATAAGAACACTCAAGGTAGTGAACCAAGCAAAAATAATAACATTAAATCGATTTTCAAGTTACACCCTCTTAATCAAGTCCTCAGTGATGTCGCCACTGTAGGCTACTGGATTTTTCTCCTCTTTTCCTTCGCCCCTTTTTTGGTTTTCGGGCAGCCTGGGAGAGCGCGATTGTTCGAGTTTTCGTGAATCTTTGAGTGTGAATGCACATGAAGATTTTCCTTTTGCACTAAGGACATGGTTAAGATTGTCAGACGTCACCACCAATTTAAGGTAATTTGGAAACCTTGAAATCAAGTCTATAGTCTAGAAAGACGTCAACTCAAATCCCGTGCACCCCAATCCTTATTGGGGAAATTGACTTCATAAATGAGTTCGGGGGCGCGAGTACGAGCTAGGAAGATGTTAGGCACCCAAATCGCCCCGTTGACAACAACGACCTTTACTAATCGATTCAATATATTTATTAATGCTACGGTTCCAAACAGGGTTCAATTTGTCCAAATTTCTAGTTTTAACTAATGGGTTGAACAATCATTATTATTGTGACCACTTTTAACAATTTATCAAATTACATGCCTTTATTGCTAGAAAACGATAAATATGCTAAAACTTGCGAGTTAGAAGACAAACAAATAATTCACCCACCAATCCACAAACAAAGCATAATTTAATCATAAGAAGCAATAAATAGCAAATCTAATACATTCATTCATCCATTATTTAGGCTTAATACAAGCCCTTCTGCTCAAAACACGCCATGCATGTACATATCACATAAACCAAATTCGTTAGTAATAACAAGCACTTTCAAATTTATTGAAAACCCTCAGGTTGGATTACCTGGATGCTCACAATAAACTTATTGGGTTATATTGCTTGAATTCATGCTCTTGATGAAGTATGAAGGTTTATTTTGTGGTGTCTACACTAAGTTTATGATGATCTCTTATCAATTGTAGAGCTTGCACTTTTATTAGTTGAGGCAAAATACTTTTTACCTACGTAATTACATTTTCAGGTTTTTCATATATTTGATGTACTCATTTATGGTTACAGACTCAAAAAAGTACTCCCCATATTCATGCAATTATCAAATGTTAAGCAATGAATACTACATATACTAATTTATTTTTCACTTTAAATATTTCAAATTAAAAACACGCACGGATTTGCGTGCAATTCAAAGCTAGTAAATAAATAAACCCAACACACTTTGCATTTTCTTTTTTGGCTCATCAACACACTCTTCACTTTCAGTCTCTCCCACGCTCCGCTAGACCTGGGCAAGTGGGTGGGGCCCCTCTAGCAGACCTACCCGACCCACCCCATGAGCGGGTCATGACCCGCTTACCATTATAAATGGGCGGGTCGAAATGGACTGGCCCATTTAAAAGTTAAGCGGGTTATAGCGGGCCGTAAATTCCGAGACATTTAATTTTTTTTATTAAATTTTTTTTTTTAATTTTAAACGAGCCAAAATGGGTCGGTCTGACCCCCGGCCCCGCTCACAAACATGCCCGACCCGTCCCATTTATTAAATGGGCCGACTCGCCCCGACCCGCTCATTTGCCCATCTCTACGCTCCGCCACGCTCCCTCAATTCTCTCTCTCTCGTTTTACTTTCAGACAGCCAAACCCAAAACCTACCCAGAAACCCGTTCAATTCGAAGCTCTATTCTCTCTGTCCGGCGCAGCAGGCAGCGACACTCAAGTCTCACCGTATCAGGCGCTCGTCAAGCTCGAGGTCGCCCATCGCCGACTCAATCTCTCGGGCAATTTCGACGGCTAATTGGAGGCGATTCCAGGCGGGTTTAATTTATGCAAAGCTATTATTCGAATTTCTGAAACCTTAAATGCCTAAATCTCCAATTTCAAAGGTTAATGGTTGATTTTATAAATTAGGGTTTAGATTAAAATTGAGTAAGTTTTACAAATTGACTGATTTAGTGTTGTTAATCTGAATTTGTTAGTTAATTTAAGTTGTTGATGTAATTGCTAATTGATTATAGAATTCTGGATTTGCTAGTTAATTAAGTTATTGATTAAATTCGATGTAGAATTCTGATTTTGTTTGTTAATTTAAAATGTTGATGGTTTTTGGTACATAATTGTTGCTGAAATTTGCTATAGTTTACCGATGTTCTAAATTTTGATTTAGGTAGCTATATTGATGCTAATTGAGTTGAGAATTGAAATTTGATTTGGGCATTTGGCAATGATACGATGTTAGTTTTTGGCATGTTATAATCAATTAGTCATTTAGAAATTATTTAGACTTGTGGAATTGTGTTTATGCCGTTTGTGGATGAAAGTTGTCAATTATTTCGTATAAATTTTGGAATTGACACAAGTCTAGAGTGTAATTTTATTTGTTAGAAGAACATGCAAGACTAATCAAAGAAACCAAGGACACTTGATATAAGAGAACTCTTATTACGTTCATGGATAATTTTCATTGTCTTTTCATAGCATTCGGTTATTATTGTACTACGACGACTTAATTATGTTGAGTTTATTAAATGTATTATGACTTTGGAGTTCAAAATAAAAATAAAAACTAGGGTAGTCGCAGGTGTGGGTGAAATTGACACCCCTAATTTTGGATTTCCCCACCCCTTTTTCTTGCACCCATATTCTTATTTTTCTGGGTCCACCACTGCTCCCAAGAACATGTAAAAATTTGGGATGACGGCTGCTTTGGGAGTTTATGCATAGTTGCACTTGGCTTGAAACTACAGCATCTGGGGATGTAATTACCCTATATGTGTCGTAACTTGTCCGTAGAAGTAAGTGCTAACCAAATGCTCCAAAGTCCAAAACCAAAATGCATCATTAGATTTTACTCTCTTGTAAATTATGGGTATATTATGTGGAGGTGTACCTCTAAGTTCTAAGTACTCTAGCTTATGCATATGTGGAATGTCCACCTAGCTACTAGTAATTGCAAATGTAGATATGGGGGATAAATTGCAAGAAGAGGGCTATCATCTACATCTCCCTGCCCAGCCCAGCTCGGATTGGGCTGAGTTAGCTTGAGTCCAAGCTCACCAGAGTAAAAAAGAAAAAAGAAAAAAAAAGTTTTTCAGTACAAAGATCTGGAAAAAAGAAATCAACTAATATAATTTGAAACAGAACTTTTTGAAAATACAAAGTTTTTGCAGGGGACCCTGGCGGTTGCAAATCAGCGAAATACGAAAAAGAAAAAATTAGAAAACAATGGCAGAGTTGAGCTAAGGGATTCTGATTGACATTGTTGATGAGGATTGGATGAGAGATACTCTTCCTGACGATGGTATTAATCACCCATTTTTATTAAACTATTGTTTAATGGTTTAATTGTGAATTAGAATAGTTATTTTTTGGATTTCATCGCTCATCTTTTTTACTCTCCTGTATTCATAATTTGCTTTGTTGATATTTGGTTGCAAAAATTATTTTCCCACCAATGGCGGTTGCTCGAACGGATGATGCTGATGATCCTAGTAAGTCACTCCATTTTGGGTTTATTCGAACTCATTAAGGGTTTTCTTTTTTTTAAAAAAAAAATTATCTATTTATAAACCAGATTAAGGGCTTCTTACTAGTACTTATGAGTGGTGTTTGACTGTTTTTCATTTCAGCTCGGTGAAATTTTATAGGATTTCTCTGTTTAATTTGTTTTGTTCTGAATTGATTGATGGATGTTTGAGTATTTCTAAGTTGGGTATGTATTGTTTGGGTTAAAGAGGAGAAGTTTGTATGTTTGAGGTTCAAATTTTGAGCAGTTTTTTTAGTCTTAAGTTATGTGTTATCGTTGGCTTGGGAGGGATACAGAGTGTTTGTTGTTTGGAGTGTCTTGCTTCTTTGTGGAGAGTAGAGACAAGGTGTGGTATTTCTTGAAGGGTTTTCTTTTTTAGATTTGCAATGTGTTTGTCATGCGCTTTTTGTATCAATTTGATTCATGAACCATGGTGGCGACCTTTGTCCCGTTACTCATTTTGATATTTGAAATTACTTGCTGGATTATTAAGCATTACATCCACGATCTTGAGCTTTGACACATTTTAAGCAAATCACGTTGCACATTATCCTCAATTTTGTGGAGTTAAGTGAGTTATGGTGGTTCCTAGTTTGAGCAAGAGCTGGTGCCTGCCTGGCAGCCTGGTTTGAGCATGAGTTAATGTGTTTCTGGTTTAGATGTTGAAGATTCTCTAGCATAATAATCTTAAAAAGGTAGAATGTGGAGTGTGTGGATAAAGAACATGAAGGTTCCTAAAGACCTTAATGATGACAGGCTAGAATGTTCTAAAAAACTTTCTTATAAATGAGTATGAGTGGGCCAGACCATAAGTTTGTTGCTGGGTGTCCTGAGGCTTATAGATATGGCAGGAGACCTTCTTTCTCCTTTCCTTGTTTCATTGTGGATGTTTTCAGTCATCTTCTTTCCGGGGGGGTGTTGGGACTAGATGCATTGGTGAGATTTTTGTAGGAGAGGAGGAGATGGTCCATCACAATGATGATATACTATTTTGTACCTGGCAAAGGATCTATATAAGTTTTGTGATGTGTTTACCTTTATGAAATATTTTGAGCTTGTGTTTCGACTTAGGATACTGAGGAAAATCTATGGGTCTTTGTCTTTGTGTTTAACTTGTTGTCGTAGTCTTCATCTTACCTATATGGGAGTTCTTTTTAGTATAGAATCTCAGGACAACAGCGACCCTGTAACAGGCTAAATGGGTGGATTAGAGAATACTTGCCCGTTGGGGGGGGGGGGGGGGGGTGGGTTTGGGTTATACTTAGGCAATCTTGTTTGTCAAATGTCAAGTACTTTTTTCTTGTCAATGTAGGTATGGTGAGGCGAGGCTGATGAGGTGTTCCTTTTCTTTTATATTTTGTGGATCCAGTCTGGAAAAAATTAGTGAGTTGGAATTGGGAAGCTATGTAGGTAAAAGAATGAGCGTGACTTTGGTGGTGATTTGGTGTCCAAAGTTGGTGGGGAAATTACTTTGACATTTCTCTTTGTAGATGAATTTCTGTGTATAGAATGGTCAAGAAGAGTAAATACAGGTTGATATGGGTCTTTGAAAATTCTATGCTATCTTTTTCCCTTGATAAGTTTAGAGAAATTTAGGACAGTTGTCGCTGATTGGAGGCATCTATATGTGGGCGCATAACTGGAATGGTCAAATACATTGGAAATGATCGTAAAATTGCTTACTGGGAAGAGCCTTGGGTAGAGGAGCAGCCACTATCTATTCCTTTCTCATCTCCCCTTTCTTGGTAAGGGAGGGTCATATGTTATCTTGGAACTTCGATTCTAGGAGAAAGCGACAGGCTCGAGAGCTGGATGACTTTCTACTCTTTTACTACTCTGCTAGCTATTTGGACTTTAGTGCTTTTAATAAATAAATGGATTCTAGGGTTTGAAGAACACATTCTTATGGGGTTTGCTCACGCCGTCCATTCTACTGCCAAACGCAGAAACCAACTCAGCCTAACCTTTTTCCTTTAGCAAGCTACATGTGGAATGGAAGGTCCCTTATAGAATAAAGAATTTTGTTTGGGCTGATTGTAAAGGATCGATAGATTCAATACTAATGACAACTGCAGGTCTCACGGCTAAATAGTGCTATTTCTTCTAATGTTTGTTTGATCTGTTCGAAAAGTGCGAGAATGGAAGTCACATTTTCTTGTATTGTTAGGTGACTCTACACTTATTGTGCAAGTTGTTTGGTGTGCGTATCCTGGAGTACCTACAAATATCAGTACAAGAACAAATCATTTGTTGGAGAGTGGCTTTTATGTTATACATTGTGGATTTTATGGGTGGAATGCGATGATAGGATCTTTAGGATAAGAGCAAGTGCTGTAGATCTTCTGCGGGATCGAGTAGTTTTTTTAACATCGGTTTTGACAAACATGCAACTTGGGGCTTTTCAGGGAAATATTTTTTCCATTTTGAAATGGGATTGAAATGTTGTTTCCTATAGATAATTTTGGTTGAGGACTCCATATTTTCCTATTTTCTATTCTAATACATTATCGTATGGTATTTTTTTATCAATAAAAATATGTGTTGGTTTTAAAAATATGGATTTTTTGTGCCGAACTACCTTGTTTGGGAGCTGATTTGTGACTTACTACCTTAAAAGTTTTTTTTTGTGGGGAACTACCTTAGAAAGCCAAAAACCTTGTTGACCACTACCCTTGACCATATTTTCGGGTATATTTTTCTGAAAACCCGAAAATACCCTCACGTGAGGCGCACGTGAGGATTTAGTTCCCTTCCCCCCCCCCCTTTTATCTTTGTTCTGTTTAATACTCCTGTATTTGCTTTGAACTCAGATGGGCAAGCTTTGGTTTCCCTTTTAAGCAAATGGGTTGTTCCCATATCTGTAAAAGATAGCTGGAATGTTTCCCAAAACACCCCATGTTTATGGCTAGGTGTTGAATGTGACAAGACCCATAATTTAGTTTCTCTTAATTTGTCCAGTTTGGGCATTTCTGGCCCTTTGGCCCCTGAAATTGGTCAATTGGCTTATGTGCAAAACATTGATCTTAGCTTGAACTCAATCTCTGGGTCTATCCCAGTTGATATTTCCAATTGTAAGCTTCTTGAATACTTGGACCTTTCAACTAACAATTTCACTGGTGAAATCCCTAGAAACTTGGGAAACTTGCAAAATTTGCAGTACCTTAATCTTTATGGGAATTCATTAATCGGGCATATTCCTGAGTTCTTGTTTCAGATTCCACATTTGCAGGAGGTTTACCTTAGTGCTAATAAGCTTAGTGGGTCTATCCCTTCCAATTTAGGGAATGCAACTGCACTTCTTAGTTTTTGGGCTAATGACAACCAGTTGTCTGGTATTATTCCACCTTCGATAGGGAATTGTTCTGCACTCGAAGAGATATATCTGAATAATAACCTACTAGTTGGAATGTTGCCCTCGAGTCTAAAGAATCTCGAGAGTTTGGTCAGTGTAGATGTAAGCTCAAACAGCTTGGAAGGTACCATTCCTTTTGGTTATGGTAGCTGTGATAATTTGCAGAAATTAGTCTTGTCAGGGAACCATTTCAATGGGGTTATTCCACAAAGCTTTTGCTGGGGGAACTGAATAAAGGGGGGGGGGTTTCATTTAAATCCTCACGTGCGCCTCACGTGAGGGTATTTTCGGGTTTTCAGAAAAATATACCCGAAAATATGGTCAAGGGTAGTGGTCAACAAGGTTTTTGGCTTTCTAAGGTAGTTCCCCACAAAAAAAAACTTTTAAGGTAGTAAGTCACAAATCAGCTCCCAAACAAGGTAGTTCGGCACAAAAAATCCTAAAAATATATCACTCCCTAACCCCCTACAAGCCAACAATTATTCCCCCTTTTCTTTCTGTTGCAATAAGCTGCAGCAACTAGCTTTCTGTCTTATTGACCAAATAGTCCAAACTTCAAGCACTTTCACCACTAACCACTATCTACAGCTATCTCCTTCGTTTTCTTTCTCCCCCTCCATAACAGTGCAGCAGTGGTGGCAACCTTGTTTCAGCCACATGGCCATCATCCAGTCATTTTTGTTGTTGTCCCATTTTTAAATATTGGATTTGCTTGCATACTAATAGGTGGAGCCCTAGAATTTGTTCTAAAAGAGAGTAATAGTTGCCTAGAGGTTTGAAGGCAAACATGACTACCTCTAGTATCGTGGAATAGGTTCCTAGAGGAGAACGTGGATTCGAGGCTATAATGGATTCTGAGATGCCATTGGAGTGAGCTGAAAACAAACCTGAAGGCTTTGATGGCTAATGGTGGATTTGTGAGGGTCTTGTGTGATGGCAACAACATTTGAGTTTTGTCATATTTGAGGTGGAGTAAAGACGATAATTGGTATGGTATTGACAATGACTGCTTAGGGACCGATTTTATATGGCAGAAGAGGTGATGAACTGGTGATGTGAGTCATGTGACTCTTTTGTGATGGTTGAAGGCTTTTGTAATTTAATTCTATTTTTTTCTTCATCCTCCTCCCAATCAAAACGACTTTTAGGGGACAGGTTGTTAAGTTCATGGATTTGGTACCCTAAAGAAACTGTAGTAACCGTACCTTAAACAAAGTGAAAGTGCATGAGTCAAATGCTCAATAAGTGCAAAATGTTTTCTTTCTGTTAGTATGCTTTTAGAATTTCCAACTCAATGGACATTAGTATTCTAAGATGACATTGGATTGAACCAGAAACAAACCAAAAGGCTTTGATGAGTAATGGTAAATCGGTTAGGGTCTTGTGCAATGTCAGCAACAATTGAGTTTGATTATATTTGAGGTGGGGTAATATGATAACTGGTTGGGTATTGTCAATGCCTGCTTTTAGATTGATTTTCTGGAAGTTTATGGCTGCAGAGGCGGTGATTGTGGCTCTCATGAGGTGGTGAAGTCCTTTGCTTTTCATTTCTGTTTATAATTTATTGTTTGTCCTTCCCCCATCAAATGGATTTTTGTACCGGGGCTATTGGGGAGGGGTTGTTAAGTTCATTGATTTGGTACCCTCAAGAAACATAGACTAAGGAGAGGATATGCTCAAGAGCTGGATGACTTAGCTTGATATATGCATGCCCCCAAATAGAAGTTGGAAATCAATTACTCTGAATATCCAATACTTTCTCAATCGTCCAGTGTCCAAGACAATTCTTTTCTCTTGATTGAGACTGGCAAGTTGGTTCTTTTCTCACTTCTATTTTTGCCCGGGGAGGTGAGGGAATGAGAAGAGAGGAGACCGAAGTTTGAGTTTTAGTGTGTGCATTTCTTATGGACAAACCAGATTCCATAATTTAGTTTTAGTGACTGCTATTTCACCATGATTTATCTTGAAGCTTCTTTTCTCCACTCAATTCTCTCTTTCCTTGCAAATACCAACCGGGTGTGATTTGGCAATGTTGTGCAGATGAAGAAACTCAAGTAGCTAATGGAGATAATTGGCACGACCTTGCACTTGGCACGCAATGACAAATGGAGCATTAGAATCAAGACAAATCTTGTAAGAGCTGTAGGATTAGGGAGTATAGAGACGTAAATTTGTTTTCCTATCTATTTAAGCCCCCCGAGAGTAAAAGGATTACAGAACCATACTCCAGTGCAGTTTGTAATCATGGGAGGAGTATTAGGAGTTTCTCTTTACTTCCATCTTCTTTCAAGCAAATCTGCATTATGAAGCTAAGAGAGTCAGTGTTGTTAAGTGATACCGTGAAATTTTGTTCACCGTCCCCTCAGCTGTCAAGTGCACTTTCACTAGTGGCATGCCATTAATTGTTGAGGGCGACAAAATTGAGGTCTCGCCCAAGGTCTCATAGCAGACCGAGTGAGGGAAGCTTCTCACTAAAGAAACAAAAAAATCACTTACGCACACAGTTGTTGTTCCCGCAAAGACTATGGTTACAATCACCTCCTTTGTTGGGTGCACCATGTATATCTCTAAAGGGGGATAAATTGCGTTGATGACTTCTTTTTTATTTCACAAACTATTTTGACAAACTTGACAGAGTTTGTAGAGGCTGTTTGTGAGATGAACTTTAATTGATAAAAGCAATAACTATATAAATAACATGTTTTCTTTTAAAAAAGCGGCAAAGCTCCTAGGTTTGAATAGGAGTGAAATCACAACCAACTATAAGATTTTGTTACACGACTTCTCTTATAACAAAAACCAATCAAAAATACAATTGATAAGTAACCTGATCTAAACTCTAAGCCTAGGATACCAAACACTTGTTCAATGTATACTGTTCAAACTAACTCTAACTTGAAGCGAAGAATAGATCTCCCTAAGGATAATAACTATCTCACAACATGGTTCTTTCAATAAACTTTACCTTTTGGGCCAAGACTAATCAAGTTCGCACCGGATCGACTCACAAAAGGGTAAGGTGTTCCTAGCAAGTAGTTTCTCCATTAACAAGACTCGAATCCTCGACTTTGCTCAAGAGATGAGAGTGTGGAACCACTCACACCAACCACTTGTTCGTAAGATCAATAAGACTCTAACTAAGACTTATCAAGCAAACAAACCCCACAAAAAACCCTAACCTATTGTTTGTAACCAATTGGACCAAGGCCGAACTGTTGAAATGCCTTTCCCCTTAACTTCGAGGAATCAGGATTCGAATCCCTGATCACCGGTGTGAAAAGAGAAGAGATATTGCGATGGTTCGTTGCCTCCGTCCTACAATACTACTTGGTCCTCAGAGTCAGAGGTTGGACTATTTTGCCACTTTTCATTAGGTGTTGTCATATTATGCATTGCATATAACTCCATCGGCCATTCATCATGCTTTTCTTCTTTTGTTTCTTAAAGATACTCCGTTTAAAAAAAATAATAAAATTCTCCATGGTCTTAAAAAGATCTACTGATCCATGCTTTCTCCACTTCATAGAATATATTCTCCTTGATATTTTATTTTTTTTTTTGGTGCAAATTTTCAATGATCTTATTGTCTAAGCATTTCATTTTATGGTTCAAAGTCCTCTTATTCATCTTCGATATTCGATGAAGATAAAGTTTTTATTGTTCTAAAAGTTTCTGGAGATTTTACAAATGTGATTTAAATTACAAATAGTACTTTTCATATTATGTTCTGTTATTTGGCTTTATATGGTTGGTTTTTAGGTACTAACTACTTTGTATTTTTCTCCCTACTTTTAGTATGATTGTTCATACATGTTCTAAATAATTTTTGTCCCCTTAAAACCTCTATCTTTTTTCTTTTCCTATATATTTTTTGTATTTTTTTTCTTCTTCTTGTTTGTTGTGTTCTTTTCAAAGTATTAAGTGTATCATAAAACAAATATAAAACAATTATAGAATAAAATTAGAAAATAATTATAACCAATAAGTTTTAAGTTTAAATGTTAGCTTATCTTTTTTAATGGTTGGACATGAATGGTAATTTATTAATGCATGAGTAAATGATTTTAATGATTTATTTTCGTTTTCTCTTTACTTATACGATGTTCATGTACAAAAACAAATTATAGGTTGGGGGTCAAATGAATCCAATAAACTGGGGTAAATTTAAAAAAAAAATATCACCATTTATCCCTAATTATTAATTATTTGGATACTCCACTAATTATTATCATAGTATATAATAAGTTGGAAAAGAAAAATCCCACAAATTTGTCGCAAGAGATAGGAACATCTATTAGAGGGGGTGACTCCAGGTGAAGTAAGGGTGACTCCACTATTAGAGGGGTGGCTCCAGGTGCAGTATGGGGTGACTCCATTATTAGAGGGTTGCCTCCAGTTGAAATATTGGTCCACCATGGACTAAGTGTACACAAGTTTTTGCAAAATTCAAGCAATAGCTACCAACAGGTGGTATGTATAATTCGATTCTTGTGAATGGAGATACTTCTTTCCAGGAGCACTTTACTCTCTAGTGGGCGGATTCGATGTGAGTAAGACTAGTCTTGACTCAAAGGGTTCAAGGTAAACCTATGGTAAAACCAAAAAAAATAATTATACCATAACTAGCTACTCCGTAGAAGAGAATATTTGTTAGGGAAATATCTATCTATCGTCTATAAAAGTTATTGAAAATGGGGCATCAATACAATGTTTGCTGGTTAGATGGGACGAGGAAACGATTCCTCCGAAAAGTTGATAGAGAAAGAGAAAAGGAAAAAAATATGCTCATGTTGGTTAATGATCAAATGGCGGGAATCCCTTTTTCATTCTGCGTACCATTTTCTATCTCTTTTCCATCATGCATTGATGTGTCAAATGTATAAAAAAGTGGGGTAGGAAATGACATGCAAACTATGACAAAGAATCTTTACGGTTCACACCACTAGACATCAAATGCTCTTTTTTATTTTTAAGATAATATGAGTGTCCAACCTTTGTTTGACTAATTTCATGGGCTCTAAAGTTAGTTAACGACCAGGAAAACCTGCAGTGGCCATGAGAGGACTCGAACTTGGTACCTCTGGAATAGATCTCAGAGATATTACCAACCGAGCTACCCCCTCAAAGTTCCAGAGATCAAATATTCTTATTCACCTAAAAAGTTCATATTCGATTCATTGGGGAAATTATTGTGTACTAGATTAATACTAGTCTACTACTAGTAGCAGTGTAGGATTTTGGCTATAAATAGATAAGACCAGGAAGTTACACAAGCATAAGTCTAGAGCTAAAGCCAAACCCCACGTAGTCACATATAGAGAGAGAGAGAGAGAGAAAAGGAAAAGAAAGAAATGTCATTACCTTGAGTGTTTGCTCTTCGTTCTTTCGCTTCATCTCCAGGTGTATACTTAAGTTGCATAAAGGATAGTTATCTTGAGTATTCTGGCGACGTTCTGAGTCCAACAGCAAGGTCTGCAGTTGAACCTGCCAAATCTGGAGAAGGTTTAGTCCACATATGATCCTGTTAGAACAATAAATAGTGGGTTAGGTAATTAATTATGCTTTCATTTAACTAACTACATACATATTAGTAATCTTTTTTGTTTTTTGTTTATTTAGCTAGTGTTATATCACATACCATATATGGTTGTAGATCAACTGTCTCTAAATCAACGACGTAATTAGTTCTGCAGTTAATATTTTTCAGAAAGATTAATTTCATCTGCTATGGATATAATACCGTCAATTAATAAATGAAAATTAATTTCAACTGCTGTTGATTTAAATACATATGTACATATATTAATTATAGTTATAATGTAAGTACGTCGTTGTTAATATGTAGTTTCTGTATGAAAAGTCAAGTAAGATATTAAATCGAATTTTAATAAAAATACAAAAATATAGGAGTAGATAAGTTATGTTTGCGATCAATTATCCTCATCGCACACATTAAAGAAACATAATGCTCCATGGGCTAGTGGATTATAATATAATATTAGATTAGATATAATACACTATGGGCATAAAATATACTCTTAGGGCATATTTGAAATGGGGGTAATGTATTAAGGGATAATGGAGAAAATTTAAAAGTAAAATGAGAGGTGAAGGTGGCTTGGCTCTATTTCTCATCTTAATACATTACCTTCATTCCGAGCATGCCCGGGCCTCTTTTATACAATGCAAATTTAAAACATGTTTTTTTAATACTATCGTCCATGCATGTAAATGTCAGGTCCTCAGCTACTGGATTATGGGTAGTTGCAACAGCTATGGAGCCTGTTGAGACAAATCTGCTTGGAATTGCACTTTATTCAGGCCCCTCAATCTTCAAAGATCTCCCGAAGCGCTATTTCTTCATGTCAAGACGGAGATTGAAGTACGTAAGTCATAAAACCCAAAGAACATGCGCTTAACTATCAACGCCCAAGACTCTGTGGCAGCTAAATTCAATGTGCTGGATTACGCTAATTTGGTTGTCCTACCCAAGTGTGTGGCTTTCGTGGGTGACAATGGTAAGTTTCTCAAAGCTTATCATAATGGCGAAAACCACCTGCAATTTTGGGAGAATGATTCAATGTCCCCATTGGTCCTGCAAGAGGCATTTCCCAACAGTGATGGGGATATTTGTATCAAGAAATTTCACTTTGCTAAATATTGGACTAGCCAGACGACTTGGATCCTATGCAACTCCACCAACGGAATTGAAACTGACGCATTTTATCGCCCTGTTAAGGTTGAGAACTATGTCATTGCCCTTCGTGCCTTGATCAACAACAAGTACCTGAAACGATACACCAACCAGTCACGTCATGACTGCTTGGCTTTTGTTGATGGCCTTAACATCGTCAAGGAACCCCGACAGAAGGTAGTTGAGCCTATTCTCGAGAGGTCAGTCAGTGGAGGTCAGTTCCGTTTGGCTGATTCAAGGATCTACGGGCGCAAAACCGAAGTCGTTTTGGCTAGTGAAGAAACTTGCAACCCAACTAACACTCCTCAGCAGGTCAACATGGTTATTCCATACATTGATACCATCTCCAGAACTTGGAACAATAGTATCACCGTGACCTTAGGTGTCAAGACCACTTTCACGACTGGCATTCCGTCCATTCTGGAGAAGTCATACCCGTACCAATGGGCAAAGACTGAAACCGAGACCAAACAGAAGACAGTTACATACCCTGTTACTGTTCCCCCAAGGACTACAATGAAAGTCACTGTCTTTGCCACTGAAGCCTACTGTGAGGTTCCATTTTCTTACTCTCAGACTGACAAACTGACTAATCAGCAGAGTGTAACCAGTACGTTCTACGACGGCTTTTTCACTGGAGTCAACTTCTACGACTTGCACAACAAGATTGAAAACCAGCTCCTGCCCCTTGCCGAATGCGATCCCTAATCATCAAGGTTCCAGCAAGCGGCCAACTCTAAGCAAATGTAACTGCTGGATGCTTGCTAATTATAAACTCTACCTATTATGTGCCTAAGTGCTTTCTACATAGTGACTAGTAAGTTCGTGTTAAAATAAAACCTATGCTACCTTGTTACTGCATGCATGCAGAAGTCTAATTGCATGCAACTAACTGCTTCTAGCTAGCTACTTTCATGTCTAAGTACCATTATAGCTATGCAATAGTATAAGCCTAGGTGAGAAAAATGTTGTGTTATGTCAACAAATTCCTTCGGGAGGTTATCTTGATGTAATATAACATCATTTATGTTATGCCATCTCTTTCACCGTCGTCTGCCCAGTGCCCACCACCGGTATGCTACCTTTCGGATCTTGGTTGGATTTATTTAATTATTTGGTTGGATACATTCCTTATTTTGGCGCATGATTGTGGTTTTTTGACTACTATGATTGTGATTTTTCATCCTTTTTCCTGTTTGACTACTATGATTATGATTGTGAAGTATTATTATTATTGTTGGTTTTTATTATTTCTGTGTTCGATGAATTTCTTTTCATCTCTCCTTACTGCACAATTACACTTAAGAGTTTGGGTTTTGTTCAACTTGGCTCCTTCTCATGTCTGTTTTCTTGGGTCAGAACATCTGAGTTGAGGTAGCCTAGTGCCCCAGTACCTTGAGCAGATGAGTTCAAATTCCAGAAGGTACAGATGTCCCATTGAGTCATTCAATTTATTATAGAATATATAGATAATGTAGAGAATATAGGAGGTATGGTGTACCAAAGGTTCACCGAAGCCCTTTAGGCCAAGGGTAGTCCTGTTCGCACAGGGTCGGCTCACGAAGGGATGAGAGTGCTCCCACCAAGTACTTTCTTCATTTACAAGATTCGAACCATCGACCTTGGTTTTAAGGGATGAGAGTGGCGAACCACTCACACCAACCACTTATTGGTATGATGTGCTTTATAAAATAGATTTCAAATATTATAAGATTGTGTTTTTTAGCTTATGAGTTATTACTTTATGTTAAAATTTTGTTTATAAGCCTATGTATTCATTGTCCTTTTTAGATTAAACATACATATTGGAGAAAAATGTAGACAAATATGTAGCATATACTATAATTTATTCATTTAAAAAGTTAATACGTTTGTCAATATTTATTTATTATCTATTAAAACTAAACTAGTGATTTACGTTAATAGTTTTTTTTTGGTGGGAGGGAGGGCACGCACGCCCTACGTATTGTTAATAGTTAATAGTTTAATACACCCCTTAATATAACAGTTGGTACTAATTAAAACAATACCACATACTTAATAACATAATACCAATATTACCCGTTTTTTAATTTTAACATATATGTACAAAATATTTTTAATCAATCTACTGCCTGACATTTCAAGGTATATACACAACTGTACGACACTGGATAATGCTTAAACACTAGTCTGCCAACGGTAGTTGAACATCTTCGAAAGTATATAGAAACTTATACAAATAGGACCTTTGCAGATGGGCATCATGCCAATCATGTTTCATCATGTCCTTGTACATGATTATCTTTGCCTACTATATGCTCTCTCCCATTTCCCCACCACGTGAATATAATACAAAGTTAAATTCTTATTCCAAAATTTAGGTCCAAATTGGGCGTAGCGTTACAGCACCTGTGCCCAATTTAGTCACAGGTCTTTTAATCCTGCGTCCAAGTTGGGCGCAGGTCATTAGACCATGAAGTTTTGGGATGTTTATGCAAACTACAAATTAAACCAAAGTTGCTCCGAAATCTATTGAAGATCTGCAGAGAGTAAAATTGAACAATTAATTTCAATTTTAAAGAACATGTATTTGGATTTAAAGTACATTTCTTCTCTTCCTCTGTCCTATTGTTGGGGGCGGTGACCGAGGCGATGGGGAAGGGGACGGGTGGATGGGTGGGTGGGTATGGTGGTGTCTTGTGTCTGTTTTTTTTTTTATTTAGTTAAGGGTATTTTAGGAACTTTATATTTTAGTGTGTAATAATGATTAAATTAGAGTGTGGTAATTAGCACCAGCCTAAATAAAGGAAGGTTTGTTGGGTAACACTAAATAAGCCAACAGGTGGTAGTAGACAGATTTTCGGATGGACAGTAGACAGATACTGATCCGTGATCCAAAACAGTAAAACACTTTCTCACGTCATTAAAAAAAATTAAATAAATAAATAAATAAACCCAACACACTCTCACAGTCTCCCTTTCAGTCTCTCACCCGCTCCCTCAATTTTCTCTCTCTCCTTTCACTTTCAGACGACCAAACCCAAAACCCACCAAGAAACCCATTCAATTCGAAGCTCTCGGCTCTCCTCTCCGGCACAGCGGGCAGCGGCACTCAAGTGTCAGGCACTCGTCGATCTCGAGGTCGCCCATCGTCGACTCAGGCGCTCGGGCGATTTCGGCGGCTAATTGGAGGCGATTCCAGGCGAGTTTAATTGATGCAAAGCTATTATTCGAATTTCTTAAACCTTAAATGACTAAATCCCCAATATCAAAGGTTAATGGTTGATTTTATAACTTACGGTTTAGATTAAAATTGAGTAATTTTCAAATTGATTGACTTATTATTGTGAATCTGAATTTGTTAGTTAATTTAAGTTGTTGATTTAATTGATAATTGATTATAGAATTCTGGATTTGTTAGTTAATTAAATTGTTGATTAAATTGGATGTAGAATTCTGATTTTGTTAGTTAATTTAAAATGTTAATTTCAAATATTAATGGTTTATGCTACATAATTGTTGCTCAAATTTGCTATAGTTTACTGATTTTCTAAATTTTGATTTAAGCCTTTAAGTAGCTATATTGATGCTAATTGAGTTGAGAATTGAAATTTGATTTGGGCATTTGGCTATGATATGATGTTAGTTTTTGGCATGTTATAGTCAATTTATTTTTTGCTTGGCGGCATGTTATAGTCAATTAGTCATTGAGAAATTTTTTTAGAATTGTGGAATTGTGTTTATGCCATTTGTGGATGGAAGTTGTCAATTATTTAGTATAAATTTTGGAATTGACACAAGTCTAAAGTGTAATTGTATTTGTTAGAAGAACATGCAAGACTCATCAAAGAAACCAAGGACCCTTGATATAAGAGAACTCTTATTACGCTCATGGATAATTTTCATTATCTTTTTCATTGCATTTGGTTGTTATTGTACTACGACGAAATGTATTATGACTTTGCAGTACAAAAACAAAAAAAAAATCAGGGTATTTGCGGGTGTGGGTGAAATTGACACCCCTATCTTTGGATTTCCCCACCCCCTTTTCTTTACACTCATATTCTTATTTTTCTGGGTCAGCCACGGCTCCCAAGAGCATGTAAAATTTTGCGGATGAGGGGTGCTTTGGGAGTGTATGCATAGTTGCACTTGGCTTGAAACTACAGCATACGGAGATGAGGATGTAATTTCCCTATATATGTTGTAACTTGTGCTTAGAAGTAAGTGCTAACCAAAAGCTCCAAAACCAAAATGCATCTTTAGATTTTACTCTTATCAATAATAAAAAATCATCATTGGAGTGGAGGTGTACCTCTAAGTTCTAAGTACTCTAGCTTATGCATATGTGAAATGTCCACCTAGCTACGACTCTATGAGTAATTGTCAATGTAGATATGGGGGTTAAATTGCAAGAAGAGGGCTAACATCTACATCTCCCTGCCCGGCCCAGCTCGGATTGGGCTGAGTTGCTTGAGTCCAAGCTTACCAGAGTAAAAAAAAGAAAAAAAAAAGTTTTTAAGTACAAAGATTTCGAAAAAAGAAAGCAAAAAATATAGTTTAAAACATAATTTTCTGAAAATACAATGTTTTTGCAGGGGACCCCGGCGGTTGCAAATCAGCAAAATACGAAAAAGAAAAATTAGAAAACAATGGCAGAGTTGAGCTTAGGGATTCAGATTGACATTGTTGATGAGGATTGGATGAGAGATACTCTTCCTGACGATTGTAATAATCGCCCCTTTTTATTAAATTATTTTTTAATGGTTTAATTGTGAATTAGAATAGTTATTTTTTGGATATCATCGTTCATTATTTTTTCCTCTCCTGTATTTATATAAAATTTGCTGATATTTGGTTGCAGAAATTATTTTGCCACCAGTGGTGGTTGCTCGAACGGACGATACTGATGATCCTACTAAGTCACTCCATTTTGGGTTTATTCGAACTCATTAAGGGTTTGCTTTTATTTATTTATTTATTTATTAATCAACCGGATTAAAGGTTTCTTACTAGTACTTATGAGTGGCGCTTGACTGTTTTTCATTTAAGCTTGATGAAATTTTTTAGGATTTCTCTGTTTACTTTATTTAGTTCTGAATTGATTGATGGATGTTTCACTATTTTTAAGTTGGGGATATATTGTTTGGGTTAAAGGGGAGAAGTTGGTATGTTTGGGGTTCAATTTTTGAGCATTTTTTTTAGTCTTAAGCTATGTGTTATCGTTGGCTTGGAAGGGATAAAGAGTGTTTGTTCTTTTGAGTGTCTTGCTTCTTTGTGGAGAGTAGAGACATGGTATGGTATTTCTTGAAGGGTTTTCTTTTGTAGATTTGCAATGTGTTTGTCATGCGCTTTTTGTATCAATTTGAGTCATGAATCATGATGGCGACCTTTGCCCCGTTACTCATTTTGATATTTGAAATTACTTGCTGGATTATTAAGAATTACATCCATGATGAGCTTTTACACATTTTAAACAAATTCCAATGCACATTGTCCGCAATTTTGTGGAGTTAAGTGAGTTATGGTGGTTTCTTGTTGAGCAAGAACTAGTGCCTGCCTTCCAGCCTGGTTTGAGCATGAGTTAATATGGTATTTCTGGTTTAGATGTTGAAGTTTCTCTAGCATAATAAGCTTAAAAAGGTAGAATGTGGATAAAGAACATGAAGGTTCCTAATGATCTTAAAGTTGACAGGCTAGAATGTTCTAAAAAAATTTCTTATAAATGAGTATGAGTGGGCCAGACCGTAAGTTTGTTGTTGGGCGTCCAGAGGCTTATAGATATGGCAGGAGACCCTCTTTCTCCTTTTCTTGTTCATTGTGGAGGTTTTCAGTCATCTTCTTTCCGGGGGGGGGTGGTGGTGTTGGGACTAGAAGCATTGGTGAGATTTTTGCAGGAGAGGAGGAGATGGTTCATCACAATGATGATATACTATTTTGTACCTTGCAAAGGATCTATGTAAGTTTTGTGATGTGTTTACCTTTATGAAATGTTTTGAGCTTGTGTTTCGGCTTAGGATACTCAGGAAAATCTATGGGTCTTTGTCTTCTGTATTCAGCTTGTCGTCGTAGTCTTCATCTTACTTATCTTGGAGTTCTTTCTAGTATGGAATCTGAGGACAACTTCTTTGAGACATTGTAACAGGCTAAATGGGTGGATTAGAGAATACTTTAGGGGGAGGGGGTTAGGATTATACTTAGGCAATCTTGTTTGTCAAGTACTCCTTTTTTCTTGTCATTGTAGATATGGTGAGGAGAGGCTGATGAGGTGTTCTTTTTCTTTTATATTTTGTGGTTGCAGTCTGGAAAAATTTAGTGAGTTGGAATTTGGAAGCTATGTAGGTCAAAGAAGGAGCGTGACTTGGGTGGTGATTTGGTGTCCAAAGTTGGTGGGAAAATTACTTTGACAGTTCTCTTTGTAGCTGAATTCCTATGTATAGAATGGTCAAGAAGAGTAAATACTAGTTGATATGAGTCTTTGAAAATTCTTTGCTATCTTTTTCCCTGGAAAAGTTTAGAGAAATTTAGGACAGTTGTCGCTAAATGGAGGCACTATATTATGGGCGCATAACTGAAATGGTCAATTACACTTGGAAGGATGGTAAAATTGCTTACTGGGAAGAGTCTTGGGTAGGGGAGCAGCCACTATCTATTCCTTTCTCATCTCCCCTTTCTTGGTAAGGGAGGGTCATATGTAAGCTTGGAACTTTGATTCCAGGAGAAAGCGTTAGGCTCGAGAGCTGGATGACTTTCTACTCTTTTACTAATCTGTTAGCTATTTGGACTTTTGTGCTTTTAATAATTGTATGGATTCTAGGGTTTGAAGAGCACATTCTTATGGGGTTTGCTCATGCCGTCCATTCTACTGCCAAACACAGAAACCACCGCCTAAGCTTTTTCCTTTAGCACGCTACATGTGAAATGGAAGGTCCCTTGTAGGATGAGGAATTTTGTTTGGGCTCATTGGAAAGGATCGATAGATTCAATACTAATGACAACTGCAGGTCTCACGGCTAAATATTGCTATTTCTTCTAATGTTTGTTTGATCTGTTCGAAGAGTGCGAGAATGGAAGTCACATTGACTCTACACTTATTGTGCAAGTTGTTTGGTGTGCGTATCCTTGAGTACCTACAAATTTCAATACAAGAACAATCATTCGTTGGAGAGTGGCTTTTATGTTATACACTGGATTTTATGGGTGGAATGGGATGATAGGATCTTTAGAAAGAGAGCAAGTGCTGTAGATCTTCTGCGGGATCGAGTATTTTATTTACCATCGGTTTTGACAAACATGCAACTTGTGGCTTTTCAGGGCAATAATTTTTCCATTTTGAAATGGGATTGAAATGTTGTTTCCTATAGATAATTTTGGTTGAGGACTCCATATTTTTTTATTTTCTACTCTAATCGATTATCCTTTGGTAATTTTTTGATCAATAAAAATATGTGTTGGTTTTAAAAATATATCACTCTCTAACCCCAACAAGGCAACAATTATTCACCCTTTTCTTTCTGCTGTAGTAAGCTGCAGCAACTAGCTTTCTGTCTTATTGACCAAATGTTCCAAACTTCAAGCACTTTCACCACTAACCACTATCTACAGCTATCTCCTTCGTTTTCTTTCTCTCTCTCCATAACAGTGCAGCAGTAGTGGCAACCTTGTTTCAGCCACATGGCCCTCATCCAGTCATTTTTGTTGCTGTCCCATTTTTAAATATTGGATTTGATTGCACCCTAATAGGTGGAGCCCTAGAAGTTGTTCTAAAAGAAAATAATAGTTGCCTAGAGGTTTGAAGTCAGACATGACTACCTCTAGTATGCTGGAATAGGGTCCTAGAGGACAACTTGGATTCGAGGCTATAATGGATTCTGAGATGTCATTGGAGTGAGCTGAAAACAAACCTAAAGGCTTTGATGGCTAATGGTGGAATGGTGAGGGTCTTGTGTGATGGCAGCAACATTTGAGTTTTGTCATATTTGAGGTGGAGTGAAGACTATAATTGGTATGGTATTGACATAGACTGCTTAGGGACCGATTTTATATGGCAGCAGAGGTGGTGAACTGGTGATGTGAGTCATGTGACTCTTTTGTGGTGATTGAATGCTTTTGTAATGTAATTCTATTTTTTTCGTCATCCTCCTTCCCATCAAATGGACTTTTAGGGGACAGCTTGTTAAGTTCATGGATTTGGTGCCTTGAAGAAACTGTAGTAATCGTACCTTAGACAAAGTGAAAGTGCATGAGGCAAATGCTCAATAAGTGCAAAATGTTTTCTTTCTGTTAGTATGCTTTTAAAATTCCCAACTCAATGGGCATTAGTATTCTAAGCTGACATTGGAGTGAACCAGAAACAAACTAAAAAGCTTTGATGAGTGATGGTAAATGGGTGAGGGTATTGTGCAATGTCAGCGACAATTGAGTTTGATTATATTTTGGATGGGGTAAAATGATAACTGGTTTGGTATTGTCCATGCCTGCTTTGAGATTGTTTTTCTGGAAGTTTATGGCTGCAGTGGCTCTCATATGGTGGTTGAAGTCCTTTGCTTTTCATTTCTGTTTATAATTTTTTGTTTGTCCTTCCCTCATCAAATGGATTTTTGTACTAGAGCTATTGGGGAGGGGTTGTTAAGGTCATGGATTTGGTACCCTCAAGAAACATAGACTAAGGAGAGGACATGCTCCCCCCCCCCCCCGGAGTAACAGGATTACAGAACTACATCTCTAGTGAAGTTTATAATCATGGGAGGAGTATTAGGAGTTTCTCTTTTCTTTCATTTTCTTTCGGGCAAATCTGGATTATGCAGCTAAGAGATATGTCAGTGTTGGTAAGTGATACCATGAAATTTTCTTCACCTGGACGTGTAGTATCACCGCCCCCTCAGCTGGCGACAAAGTTGAGGTCTCGACCAAGGTCTCATACCAGACCGAGTGGGGGAAGCTTCTCAATAATGAAACAAAGAAATCACTTACCGACACAATTACTGTTCCCCCACAGACTATGCTTACATTCATTTCCTCTGTTGGGTTCACCAAGACTAATCAAGTTTGCATCGGATCAGCTCACCGCCGATGAAGGGGTATGATGTTCCCAACAAGTAGTTTCTCCATTCACAAGACTTGAACCCTCGACCTTGCTCAAGGGATGAGAATGCCAAACCACTCACACTAACCACTTGTTGGTAAGATCAATAAGACTCTAACTAAGACTAGGAAGTCTTGTGTGAGACCGGGACACAGAAAATTGAGTTACTATTTAGCAATGTAGCGACCACTTATAATGAATTGTAACCCTTATTTTACCAAAAAGTGACCATTATCTCACCATAAGTTACAAAAAGACCGTTTTAAACAAGTTTTTTGTGAACCATTGAAATACCTTCCCCTTAACTTGGAAGAGTCAGGATTCGAATCCTGACATCCGGTATGAAAAGTAGAGACATTACCATGATCCATTGCCTCCGTTCCTACAGTCCCTCTTGGTCCTCAGAAGTTGGACTATTCTGCCACTTTTCAATAGGTGTTGTCAAATGCATTGCGTATAACTTCTTAGTTGGCACCTTGGTGGTCCAACTCCATCGGCCTTTCATCCTGCTTTTCTTCGTTTGTTTCATAAAGATACTCCATTTAAAAAAAAAAAAATCTCCATGATCTTAAAAAAATCTATTGATGCTTAAATGATTTAAGCACGTGACTGTAACAAAATCATGCTTTCTCCCCTTAAAAAAATGTATTCTCGTGATAAAAAAAAAAAAGAAAAGAAAAGAATGTATTCTCCATGATCTTATTCTAAGCATTTCATTTTACGATTCAAAGTCCACTTATTCATCTTCGATATTCGATAAAGATAGATTTTTTATTGTTGTAAAAATATGTGGAGATTTTACGAATGTAATTTAAATTACAATTACAAATATCACTTTTAATATTATGTTCTATTATAGTGCTTGATTAATTATTTGCCTTTATATGGTTGGTTTTTAGGTACTAACTACTTTGTATCTTTTTTCCCTATTTTTAGTATGATTGTTTATACATGTTGTAAATAAACTTTTTCCCCTTAAAACCTATATCTCTTTTATTTTCCTATATATGTTTATGAATTTTTTTTCTTCTTCTTGTTGTTGTTTGTATGTTCCTTTCAACATATTAAGTGTAACAAAAATATAAAAAAATTATAGAATATGATTAGAAAATAATAATAAACAATAAGTTTTAAGTTTAAATATTATCTTATTTATTTTTCTAATAGTTGGATGTAAATGGTGAGTTATTAATGCATGATTAAACGACTTTAAATCGTTTATTTTCTTTTTCTCTATACTTGTACAATATTCATGCACAAAATTTACGTTGAGTAATTTGCGATTTACGTTAAGCAATCCCCAAAGTAATTATATGTTGGGGGTCAAATGAATCCCATAAAGTTTGTGGCAAAATAAAATAATTACCATCCCGAATTGTTAATTATTTGGATACCCCACTAATTAGTATCATAATATATAGTAAGTTGGAAAAGAAAAATCCCACAAATTTGTGACAAGAGATCGGAACATCATACGATATAAGATAATCATCTAACGATAAGTACTCGTAAAATCATGGGCCAAGGGGCCCAAGCATGCAATTAAAACAATGGCCATTGTTAAAATTCAAGCAATAGCTACCAAGTGTGAGTGGTTTGACATGAGTCTCATCTTTTAAGCAAGGTTGATAAATTCGATTCTTTTGAATGGAGATACTTTTTGCTGAAAGCACTTTACTTTTTATTGGGCTAAATCGATGTGAGTAGTTTTAATCTTTATCCAAAGGAATAAAGGTGAACCGGTGATTAAAACAAAAAGCAAAAAACAAAAAATAAAAATTCAAACCATAACTAGCTACTCTGTACAAGAGAATATTTGTTAGGGAAATATCTATCCTCTCTGAAAGCTATTGAAAATGGAGCATCAATACGATGTTTGCTGGTTATATGAGACGAGGAAACGATTCCTCCGAAAAGTTGATAGAGAAAGAGAAAAGTAAAAGAAAATGCTCACGCACGTTGGTTAATGATCAAATGGCGGGAATCCCTCCTTTTCCACTCCGTGTACCACTTTCTGTCCCATCAATATGTTGACTATTCGTTATTTTGTCATGCATGTATCGACGTGTCAAATATATAAGAAAGTAAACTAGGAAATGACATACAAAATGGGACAAAAAATCTTCACTGCTCACATCATTACCACCTGAGATCAAATATTCTTATTCAACTACAAAATTGATATTCATTGGGCTTGGGCAAATTAATGTGTACAGTACTAGATTACTAGTCTACTACGACTAGCAGTGTAGGTTTTTGGCTATAAATAGATAAGACGAGGAATGAAGTTACACAAGCATAAGTACGTCTAGAGCTAAAGCCAAAACCCAAAGTCAGACACATGGAGAGAGAGAGAGAGGGGGCATTACCTTCATTGATTGCTCTTCGTTCTTTTGAATCATTTCCGGGTGTATACCTAAGTTGCATAAAGGATGGTTATCTCGAGTACTCGACCGATGTTATGAGTCCAACCGCAAGGTTTGCAGTTGAACCTGCCAAAATTGGAGGAGGTTTAGTCCATATAAGATGTTGTAATAACAACAAATACTGGGTTAGGTAATTTTGCTTTCATTTAACTAACTACGTATTCATACTCTTTTTTGTTTATTTAGTATTAGTATTAGTACCGTCTTTTCTTATTTAGTATTTATATCACACATCATGTATGATGGCAGTATTCACGATCGTTGAATCAGCTATGGAATTCGGAAATGAGTTCTTCTGTTAATGTTTTTTTTAAAAATGATTAACTTAATCAGTTATGGAAATAAATCTCCCATCGATTAGTAATAGAAAACTCATTTTGACCGTTGCTGTTGATTTTGCAACAAAACTTATTCCCTAATTAGTTATTAGCAACATAATTGATTAATCCCGTAACTAATTAGCGTTATAATTAATTAACGTGACTAACTTGCCCCGCAAAATTGAGATTTCTTTATGTTGAAAATACTATTCACATAGAGGGAAATCAAAGATTAATTTTGAGAACAAGTCGTTTAGGTATTAGATTTTTCATTAATTTCTATCAGATAGAATTCACTGTAATGACTTTTTCTTTATTACAATATAATATTCTTCAATTTTTTTACATACATTTTGTGTTATTGCACGGGCAAAAACTAGTATTATTCAATGCAAATGTATAATGTGTTCGTTAATAATCCTCCATGCATGTAAATGTCAGGTCCTCAGTTACTGGATTATGGGTTGTTGCAAAAGCTACAGAGCCTGTAGAAGACAAATCTGTATGGAATTGCACTTTGTTCAGGCCCGTCATGCTCCTAAACAATCCCGAAGTGCTATTTTTTCATGTCCAGGCAGCGATTGAAGTACGTCGGTCAGTAAACCCAAACAATAAGCGCTTAAACTATCAACCCAATGACCCTGTGGAAGCTAAATCCAAAGTGGTGAATTATGCTGATTTGGTTGTCCTGCTCAAGCGTGTGGCTTTCGTGGGTGACAATGGTAAGTTTCTCAAAGCTTATCTTAATGGCGAAAACCACCTGCAGTTCGGGGATAATGAACTTACGTCCCAATTGATCCCACAAGATATGTTTCCCAATAGTGATGGTGATATTTGTGTCAAGAATCTGCACTTTGCTAAATATTGGACTGGCAAGACGACATGGATCCTATGCAACTCCACCAACGGAATTGAAACTGACGCATTTTATCGCCCTGTTAAGGTTGAGAACGATGTCATTGCCCTTCGTGCCTTGATCAACAACAAGTACCTGAAACGATACACCAACCAGTCACGTCAAGACTGCTTGGCTTTTGCTGATGGCCTCAACATCGTGAAGGAAGCCCAACTGAAGGTAGTTGAGCCTAGCCTCGAGAGGTTGGTCAATGGGGTTCAGTTCCGCTTGGCTGATTCCAGGATCTACGGGCGCAAAACCGAAGTCTTTTTGGTTAGTCAAGAAACTCGCAACCCAACCAATACCCCTCAGCAGGTCAACATGACTATTCCATACATTGACACCATCTCCAGAACTTGGAGCAATAGCATCACCGTCAACTTAGGTGTCAAGACCACTTTAACGACTGGCAATCCGTCCATTCTTAACGGTGGCAAAATTGGGGTCTCTTCTGAGAAGTCAAGCCCATACCAGTGTGCAAAGACTGAAACTGAGACCAAGCAGAAGACCGTTACATACCCTGTTACCGTTCCCCCAAAATCTAAAGTGAAAGTCACTGTCTTTGCCACTAAAGCTTACTGTGAGGTTCCATTCTCTTACTCTCAGACCGACAAACTCGCTAATGGGCAGAATGTAACAAGTATGTTCTACGACGGCTTTTTTACTGGAGTCAACTTCTACGACGTGCACAACAAGACTGAAGACCAGCTCCTCCCCCTTGCCCAATGTGATCCCTAATCAACTAGGCCTTTTCAAGCCAGCCTCTAAGCAAATGTAACTGCTGGATGTTCGCTAATTATAAACTCTACTATGCTACCTTGTTATTGCATGTTGCATGCAACTACCTCCTTCTAACTAGCTACTATCATAGCTATGCAATAGTATAAGCCAAGGTGAGAAAAGGGTGTGTTATGTCAACAAATTCCTTCGAGAGGTTATCTTGATGTAATATAACATCATTATTTATGTTATGCCATCTCTTTCACCGTCGTCTGCGCGTCCAGTGCCCACCACTGGTCTGCTACCTTTCGGATCTTGGTTGGATTTATTTTTTTGGGCGGATACATTCCTTACTTTTGCGCATGATTATTGTGTTTTTTTGACTACTATGATTGTGATATTTCATCCTTTTTCCTGTTTGACTACTATGATTATGATTGTGAAGTATTATTGTTGTTGCTTTTTATAATTTCTGTGTTCCATGAATTTCTTCTCATCTCTCCTTACTGCACAATTGCACTAAAGATCTCAAAGCATACTTTCAAATGAGTCCAATATTGGCTATGTTTGGACGAATTTTAAATGGTTAACGGTCAAGTTTAAAAAATCAATTCAGTTCAGTTCAGTTTAAATCAATTTTATCCAGATGAATCAAACGAAATCTAAATCTCTGATCTTATGATTTTACTTTGGACTGTGCAAACTGTTCTGATATCTTGGAGGAGGATGTACTTTAATTTTATGGTCTTCCGATATCTCCATATATGAATATGTTCATCAATTATAGAATAAATAGATAATGTAGAGAAGACAGGAGGTATGGTGTACTTTATAAAATAGATTTCAAATATTATAAGATTGTGTTTTTAAGCTTATGACTATCTCAGAAATGATATATATAGGAGTATTACTTTATGTTAAAATTTTGTTTATAAACCTATTTATTCATTGTCCTTTTTAGACTAACATACATATTGGAGAAAAATGTAGACAAATATGTAACATATACTATAATTTATTCATTTAAAAAGTTAAAACGCTTGTCAATATTTATTTATTATCTATTAAAACTAAATTAGTGATTTACGTATTGTTAATAGTTAATACACCCCTGAAAATAAAGAAAGGTTTTTGGAGTATTTGTAAAAAGAAAAAGAAAAAAAAAATTGAAAATATTTATTGATTGGGTAACATAAAATAAGTAAAAAGGTGGCAGTAGACAGATTTTTGAATGTACAATAGACAGATACTGATTCAAAACAGTAAAACTCCCTCTCAAGTCATAAAAAAAATAAATAAATAAACCCAACACACTCTTCACTTTCTTCTTTTTGCTCATGAACACATTCTTTATTTTCAGTCTCTCTCTCTCTCTCTCCCTCAATTGCTCATCAAACTGAACTTGCCCCTCTTCATCATCATTTTGCACTAGAGAGTGAAACATGGGTAATTTTGTCCTAAAATACTAACAGTGCTCATTCATTAGCTTATTAGAGTTAGGAAGAGACTCTTGGATCCTTAACTTTGTAATGTTTTCTAATATTGTCGTTCAGGGTCGTCCCTGACATTTTGAAGGCGCTGTGCTAATACTTAATATTTGGCCCTAGTTTTTTTTTTTTTTTTTTTTGAGGGCAAATATTTGGCCCTAGTTTGAAAATTTACAATTGTGGTTTTCTTAATCGTCTCTTTTGTTTTCATTTTAAAACTTCTCCAACATAACCTATTTGCTCCTCTTTTCTTAAATATCACAAATTCCATTATCATCAACAGTAGAATAAATTAGCAAGAAGAAGGACCAAAACCGTAATATTCAGCAAGTGGAGTACTGTAATGCATAAGACCTTTGAAAAATGATCTACAAGTAAAAAGTGCCCATATTACATCCATTTCCACAATTTTGAAAATTCATAACTCATATTTCACTTAGCTCTTACTCCCTAGTGAATTTTATGGTTCAAAATTCGCACAAATATCCTCAAATTCTTATTTTAATCCCATTTTAAAAATTCAATTCGGACTCTTTATTAAACAAATTGGAAAAAAGGATAAAATAATATAAAAAAGGAGGAATTTCAATACTTGCTGACTGACTAGAGAAAGATAAAGCGGAACAAAAAAAAAATCTCAACTGGACTGCCAGGAAGAGAGAGAAAAGGAGGAGAAGAGATTGAGTCAAATAGGAGTCATAAATGAAGAGAGAGAAAGGGAGGTGAGGCGTGAGAAATTGAGTCAAATAGAAGTAATTGCTCCACTTGATATTACTCCTATATCAGATGTAAACATTATTGGGCTGGATTCTCTAGACTTGCAATGCAAAAATGGGCCCTTAAACTTTGGGAGGACCTGTGCAGGTGCACTTGCTCCACCTACCCAGGGACGGCCATGTGACTGCTGCTTGTTGGGTAATTTTACCAGCCAATTCAGGCTCAAAGTTAATGTACTCCTTTTTCACACAAACGAAGCAGCTTCTGATGCCTGATCAGCATCTACAAACGCAATGCAGCACCCTCTGAATCCGGCACCACTAAACCTGGCTCCATATACACCAAGAGCTCTCAGAAGGATCTCATATAGTTATATCAGAGGTTCACAACTTGAAGAATAACAGAGATACATGACTTTAGAGCATTACTGGATCCAGTAAAGTATGATTGAGTATATGCTTGTGCAAAGGCTCATGTTTTACATTAAGTGAGAGTAAGCAGTGGCAGAACAATATATGATCTCTGGAGATCTGAAACTCGTTCTCTCGGCCCCTTGTGCTACTCAAACCCCAAGAGAGAAGCACTAGTATTTAAGATCGTCATGTTTAAAGAGGGCTTACTGAATTTTTTTTGCAAGGAAATAAAACTATTACAAAGAGAAAAGATGTAATTTTGTGTTCAGATGTCCCTAGAACATAAAACCATTCTCCCAACTCATCATATTTGTCGTAGGAAATCCTGTTCCTTTTCCAACATAACTGAAAGAATCGCTAGTGGTGATTTTAAGGTAGAAACAAACTCTTCGCAAGTGTAAGAGAAAAGTTGTCACTTGTATATAACCAACTCCGATGCTGAATCTCAAGCACTAGGTTTGTTTTATAATAATCTCAGGAAACAACTTATCCATGTGTCCAATTTCTCTCACAGCAGGTAAGTTTTCCTTCTCTCTATAAGGCCTTGTCTCAATTCATCCATTATTACACTCATTATTGCACTCTTTTAAATTACTTTAAACTGCTTTCAAATGTTAATAGGAAAACAAAATCCTTCTTTAGTGGGTCCATCGAGAACAGTCTATCTTCTAGGCGACTTGCTAGAGGTAAGGCTCTGTACATCTAAACCTCCCCGGAGATTGCCGTCGGTGGGATATACTGGATTGTTGTTATTGAAAGACAAGGCCTGGATTTCTTAGGTTGAACTCAGTACTAAAAAGAGCTAAAAAATGGATAATGGAAACCCATATCTAGAATTAAACATGTTTTGAAGCATTGAGCGAAACCTACTGTAATCAGAATCCCCTACGTTCTGCATCCATAATACAGCTAGAAGACAACCCTGTTGACAGTGACCGCCAGCTTTTTGGCCCATTGGAGGTAGCTCTCTGTTTCCCATTAAGCCAAGCAAAATCGTCTCCAGAGAGATTTTAATTAACAACCCCTACTCAAAAACTAAAGTTCTTGCCGAGGTGTTCCCAGAAAATCAAATACTTAAATCTAAATCACACAATAATATTGATGAGTCATAACCTTGTACTAGAAATTGCACCGGTGAACCCAACAAAACAGAGAAAAGAAAATATAATTTATACCACATTCATAATTCTGTATTGAACTTTGGCCAAATGCTGTAATTAACTTTCCATATTCTTCCAAATTACCAGAGGCCCATGCTTTAAGTCCTGAATCAAATTATGGTAAACAAATCGAAATGATGACCAGAGTGAAACATCTATAACAACATAAACAAGCTAAGCAAACATTGAAACACCACCTTGCATGACACGCATATTCTCTCAGAAATAGTGCTCTGCCCTCCGAGCAAGAAGAGGCTCTAGCTTTTCCTGCTTGTAAGAAGGAAAAAAATTCATCAGGTTAAAAACCTGAAAACATACATTTTGAATATAACTATTCAGTGATGCATGACTTCTGTATATTCAATCGAGTAACCCTACTTTATTAACTAATGACTGAAAAAATGGGAATGATCTGGATTATAAACATGATACTCATCCTGCAAACTCAATTATTCTATTGTGCCAGGACATTTAAGCAATCAAGTCGTTGCTCAGAATCACAGGCCACAGGTCATCCATATTGTTGAATTGTTCCTAGCAGCCTAATACTAATCTTCTGTATTTTTCCAGTATCTATAATCTGAAAGGGGAATTACAGTAAAAGATAAAAAGGTTCATTGAAGCAAATATATCCGCAAACAGTAAAAGTAGAGCATACAAAAACTTGTTTCCTATTAGTTTTCTTTAAACAATCTCATCATCTCCACTATTCAGGTTGAAGACACTCTATCCCAGAGAAACTCTCAAATTTTGTCTTAAGTACTGATACCTTCTTAGTTAACCCCTTCTCGACCCACACACAGAGATCCCCAAATATTATTCAGTCCCTTCAATACCTAATTTGCTTCATGAATGATCAGTCAGCTGATAATGCTTTGTACTTTTGATCTGTAATATCTCTTAGCAAGAAAAAAAGAAAAAAAAGGGATGTGTTGTCTACTATGGCTACGTCTCACAACCAATACCTGAAGTAGTTAGGAAGATGGCCAGCAATATTGATCACCAGGAGCGGTCAAATTACTTTTTTAAAGCCCAGTCGATCTTCTGGCACTATTTATTTTATGGGGACAGCCGGTAATCCCAAATTATTTTCAAGCCCAGTGGATCTTCTGGCACTATTCATTATTTTTAAGGAGAGTCAGTGTTCGTAACAACCAGTGTTGGTAACAGCCGGTGTTCATCATTTTGGGACAGCTGGTGTTCATTATTTTTGGGACAGCCGGTGTTCAGCATTTATGGGACAGTTGGTGTTCATCATTTTGATGCAGGAGCATTTGAGGGCTTATTATCTTGCATAAAAAAACATTTGGCTATTAGTTAATTTCAGCATACATTTAGTCCTAATTAGTCCGTACAAGCATGATTAGTGTTAATTAAGCCTAGTTTGTATTTGTAATTTGTTTTCCAGCTTTGTAATAGCTTAAGCCACGTTTTTAAAGGGATAAGGAGTCACATGCTGAGAGAGAAAGGCCTAGAGGACCATTAAATCAAAGCATTTAATGTAGTGGTCCATATAGTACAAGAAAACAGGTGGCTGTCGCTTTCAAGCCAGCTGTGCGCCTATTAGGAGCCTTGTTGTCCTTCCAACAGCTCTTTACTGAGCCTTGGGCAGCAAGGATACATTCTAGGTGCTTCCTAGGTCATTTAGGAACCCTTTACCCCTCTATATGTAAAGAGGCAGCCTTGTAACCAGAAAAAGACGAAGAACATGACGATGAATATGAAAATGATAGTGTTTTGTGCTTGGTTTATTCTTTCTCCAAAATATTTAGTGCTTAATTTCTTGAGTGTTCTTGAGAGGAGTAGGAAATCGAATGTTATTGTAATTAGTGTGGTGCTTAATTTGCTTTATCACTAGTTACTCTAGTTTTCGTCGATTTGATTGTTTCCTGGCGGTGTTTAAGTACTTTAGCCTTGAATTAATCAAGTTGTGTAGGCTTGGTGGTGGAAACTTTATCCAAGTCATATCCTTTATTTCTTTCCTTTGATATTAACACAAAAACCCACAAAAGAATTCATCTTTGGTTAGAGAGCGAGTTTATTAGCCGTTGTGTTGCGTAAATCCGTTGAGTTTTATGTATCAAATTGGTATCAAAGCATTGGTTTTATTAGCTCGTTCATATAGAGGTTTTTCTTTATTGGAGAGTCCTCTTTAACCTGGTTTTGGTTTAAGGATAAACGAAAGACATTTGGGTGCTCGTTGAAGCAATTTCCCTCAATCACTCCTGCTGGATCTGCGACTGGAACAATATTGTTCTTTTGGTTCTTTGGCACGCTTCAAAAGGTAAAAGTGTGAACTTTGATACTTTTCCGAGTTCTATTGACCTTTATCTTTGGATATATCTTGGTTGTTTTTGTTAAATCCTTGTTGGATAGAGCAGTTTTTTGTGTGAAGTTATAACATGTTCTTGGCATGAATTGGGAATTCTGTTGTTGGGTTGATCTGTTTGTTCTGGACTTTACCTGCAACTTTGTGGTGATTATTGTTAAGTATCTACCTGGTTATCTTATTTTGGGTTCTATCTTTGTTCTCCAAGTGGTTTCAAGTCGAAAGGTTGAGTCTTTGGTCGTCATTTGTGCTCACACATTTCATTTGTCCTGCTGATTTGCGATCAGGAGTCATGTTGGCATTTTGCTCATATCTCACATTCTAGTGATCAAGTTTATGTCTTTCTTGATCTTCTGGATTCCTATGACCTTATAGTACAATATTCTCTTGGTAGATTTCTAATTTACTCCACAAAGAACCCAATAGCCCAATCACCATCCGAACCACAAACACATCCCAGCTCCACAAAATGCCTCATTTCTACAAAACCAATTATAATGATGACGATTGGGAGATTGACTTTCCTAAGTTTGGTGGGTTCCTCTTTTTGGAAGATTTTTCTACTTGGCATGAGAAGGTAGACAACTGGTTCACACTCCTTGAGTTTTCAAATCACAAGAAAATAGAGCTAGTGACAAGTTCTTTTGATTATGGTACTTCGATTTGGTGGGAACTCCTGAAAATTCGAAGGGAAAGGATGGGGAAAGACAAAATTCAAAGTTGGAGTAAGTTGCGAAGAGAGCTCAAAAAGGAGTTCTTATCAAAGCTCCCTTCACTAACATCTTTCTATCCGTGTGATCATGAGCATGTAGCTAACATGAAAGCTACTGAAAATCCAGCACTAAAAATTGATGTTGTGAGCCTAAAGGAAGGTCGAATTACTGGAAAAGTATTTCAAGAGCCCAGTTTGTCTCAAGAGGAACAAAAGGGCAACCTGGAAATGGTTGTTGAGTCAGCAGTCCTTGAGGAAGAACTTCAACCTCTTGGTGATGGAATTATCGTTTATAAAGAAGTGGTACAAGTGGTAAACGCCCCTACGCTCTTGAACGATGGTGGACAATATCTTTTCGTTATTAACAGCTCCTTACAACAAGAGAACAACAATAATAAGTATAATTACAACCCGCAAGTTGTCCAAGGTTATTCTTTTGCTCTAGACACTCCACACAACCATGCAACCCCATTGATAACAACTTCTGAGGTGCAAGCTGCACAGGAAGCAAATTACATCTGCATGGAGACAAGATTGCCAACAAGTTCCTTGACTCTTTTATCTCATTTCATTTTGTTTGAGGATTTATTCAAGTGGGAAAAGTTTGATGTGGCAGATTATACAGATTTTCCTAGAGTAGGGATTGGTACAATCGTGCCATTGTTCTTTGAGGTACAAATGCAGCAACATTGTAAAGATGTAACGAGATCAATTGGGGCTTGGATTAGAGGCCGTATTCGGGGTGGAAAGTTCAGCACCTACATCATTGAGCTTCATTGGAAAGCTTTCTACTTCCAGGACTTGAGGGCAAGTCCTAAACAACACCGGGTGTATGATGCAGGAGCATTTGAGGGCTTGTTATCTTGCATAATAAAACATTTGGCTATTAGTTAATTTTAGCATGCATTTAGTCCAAATTAGTCCGTACAAGCATGTTTAGTGTTAATTAAGCCTATTTTGCATTTGTAATTTATTTTCTAGCTTTGTAATAGCTTAAGCCACGTTTCTAAAGGGATAAGGAGTCACATGCTGAGAGAGAAAGGCCTAGAGGACCATTAAATAAAAGCATTTAATGTAGTGGTCCAAATAGTACAAGAAAACAGGTGGTTGTCGCTTTCAAGCCAGCTTTGCGCCTATTAGAAGCCTTATGGTCCTTCCAACAACTCTTTACTGAGCCTTGGGCAGCAAAGATACATTCTAGGTGCTTCCTAGGTCATTTAGGAACCCTTTACCCCTCTATATATAAAGAGGCAGCCTTGTAACCAGACAAAGACGAAGAACATGATGATGAATATGAAAATGAGAGTGTTATCTCTTTTAAGCCTTTGTGCTTGGTTTATTCTTTCTCCAAAATACTTAGTGCTTAGTTGCTTGAGTGTTCTTGAGAGTAGTAGGAAATCGAATGCTATTTTAATTGGTGTGGTGCTTAATTTGCTTTATCACAAGTTACTCTGGTTTTCGTCGATTTGATTGTTTCATGGTGGTGTTTAAGTACTTTAGCCTTGAATTAATCAAGTTGTGTAGGCTTGGTGGTGGAAACTTTATCCAAGTCATATCCTTTATTTCTTTCCTTTGATATAAACACAAAAACCCATAAAAGATTTCATCTTTGGTTAGAGAACGAGTTGATTAACCGTTGTGTTGCGTAAATTCGTTGAGTTTTATGCATCAAATTGTGATGCAGGAGCATTTGAGGGCTTGTTATCTTGCATAAAAAAACATTTGGCTATTAGTTAATTTCAGCATGCATTTAGTCCTAATTAGTCCGTACAAGCATGATTAGTGTTAATTATGCCTAGTTTGCATTTGTAATTTGTTTTCCAGCTTTGTAATAGCTTAAGTCACGTTTCTAAAGGGATAAGGAGTCACATGCTGAGAGAGAAAAGCCTAGAGGACCATTAAATCAAATCATTTAATGTAGTGGTCCAAATAGTACAAGAAAACAGGTTGTTGTTGCTTCGCCCGATTTGATGGAGGGTCGAACACTGGGAAGATGATGGAATCGAAATGTGCGAGCGGGGGAGCTGCTTGTCTGGTTCCTCGACTGCTACCTGCACAGGACAAGTAAAAGTGAACTAGCTCGGGGGGACGACCCGAGAAGACCCCTCCGATGCTTAAATTAGTATACAGAGATGTGTACGTGAGGTACATTTTGTATTAGCAGGCAGATTGGAGGCAATGAGGCAAGGATTTGATTGAGCGTCAGGCTATCGTAGCTGAAAGACGGAATGTCAGAGCTCAATGTTAGACAGTCTGATTGTTCTCTGAGTCGAAAATGATCTCTCTTTTTTCGCCTTGATTTCTGCGCAGGTATTTATAGGGCAAAAGTCGGCTAGCTTCGTCGAATGAACAGTGGACACGTAGCCCTGTACGTACGCCCCTCTCAAAGTCGGCTCAGAGGAGGTGGTCATGTGAGTTTTGGTACGATCCCTTGGGATGATTCCACATAGGGGTTTGTACACTTGATGTCGTCATTTCTGTCCTTGGGGCTGAGAGAGCGTAGGCGCCAAGGCAGCCAATCGAATCTTTGTAGGAATATTCGCACAGTGCATGTGTTGGCGTCAGGGTTGAGTATACAGAAAACCTGAGGGTCGACTCGCGGTTGAATCGACCCTCTTAGTCGAGTCAGAGCATAATTCTAGTCCTTGGGTCTGTATGAGACTGGTAGTTGGTGTAGGTCTTCTCGGGTCTGTTGGCGATGTTGAATAGTGGGTAGGGGAGTACTTGATCAGGGGCTCCCCTTTGTGGTGGGAGAGTATCCTCTTAATGCTGTCGATGATTCAGACTCTGTGAGAGATCGGAATCCTTCGATTGTGGCCAGGGCGAGAGTCAATAGTTCGACTCTCGATATTTTGGTTATATCATTTTGCCTTCACATCTTAGTAGGAGGAGAGTCCTTCCCTATCGAGTCCTGCTGAGATGTGGTTAGTCGATGCTTTTTGTTCAGTGGGCTTTTGCTTTTGGGTCCGCTCTTTCCTTGGAAGGGCCCCTTCTCATTGGGATAGATAGTCGGTGGACGTAGTTGGGTCGTCCACCTGTCAGTCATGCGAGCAATGTGCTATTCCGGGACCCTTCGCCTATAAATAGTCAGAATCAACCTCTTCTTTTCTCTATTTATTCCAACCGTCTAAATTTTCTAGAGAGAGAAAGTGGGTCTTCAAAATTTTTCTCGCTAGTCTTCCGTTGATTTGTTACTGTTTATTCAATCTCTCTTTGTAGATCCGTCTTTTATCTTCTCCCAAGGTATAACGTTTTTCTTTTGGTATTTTTCTTGCTTGCATTTATTTGTTTTATTCCCATGTCGATGTCTTTGCCCATTGATGTATTGACGGGGTCTGACAGCTCGCCTGAGGCACCTCGACCAGGGACTTGGGGATCTTTTCCCAATAGTTCCGGTTGGGGTTCGTCTAGTCAGGGGCCTGGCTCGTCGTACGAGGGGTCTTGCCCTCATCCTTCGAGTGACCCAGTTCCCCCGATTCCGCTGGGGTTCCCCTTTTCCGAGTTTCGTCCGGGTTTTGAGTGGTCGAGCCCGGACGGATTGCTTCTTCCGGATTGGGTCATTCCGTTTCGGTTTTGGGAGGAGTCTTGGTATGCCAGGGTTCTGTCGGACCCCGACATTCCACGAAACTTTAAGCAGGATGTGTTGAATGTCTTTCAAATGAGTGTAGCGTTGGGAGAGATCCATGTTTTAGACGGGGTCGAACCTTTACGCTCTGTCTCTCTCCCCTGCAGGGAGACGAAGCCGAGATGTCCAGGGCTCGTTTTAAACAAACCTGCCGCTCGGGTAGAGGGGGTCTTGATTGCTCCTCTCCCTTGAGTAACTTTGAGCAGATAGGGGAACGGCTTATCTGCCCTCATATAATGAAGTATGTTTTTTGTCCTTCGACTAATTTTCCTTGTGTTGTTGCCAAAGTCCTGTTGCCCATCTTGACCTTTTTCGTTTGCTTATTTTGTAGGGAGCGTAGAGAAAGGAGTTCTTCAGGGCAAATGGAGGGTTTGGCTGGTGCTTCGGGTGTTATACCCGATTCTTCGTCTGATCGATTGGCTAAATCTATCGATCAGGTAGCCAGTACTTCTGGCTCGCCTAGTGGCGTGTCCGAGCCTGTTAGGTCGGGACATGAAGATGTTGAGGCCTCCCAAGGGTCGCTGAAGAGTGGTGAGATCAGAGTCGAGGATGAGGATTTCCCTCCTCCTCCTTCAGAGGAGAAGAAGAAGAAGAAGAAGAAGAAGAAGAAGAAGAAGAAGAAGAAGAAGAAGAAGAAGAAGAAGAAGAAGAAGAAGAAGAAGAAGAAGAAGAAGAAGAAGAAGAAGAAGAAGAGGTCTAGATCCAGTAGGGGAGAAAGACCACCAACTTTTGAGCCTTTAGAGGAGGTGGACCAGGCTGATCAAGAGAGTGTTGGGGTAGAGCTAGGCCAAGAACAGGTGGGGGAGGATCCCGCGGACGGGGGATCGAAGCAGGGGAAGAAGGCCGACGTTGTCCCCATTCACTTAAAACGGTCTATCTTAGCTGGTAGGTCGGCTGAGGACATGGAGGTGTTGGCGAAACGATATCAACTGCCCCCGGGGATGTCTTTTATCTGTCCCAATAAGTTGGAGGGGTGCCATCCGGCCCCACCTGACTGTATTCCCTTTTCCACCAAAGTTTTCGATGAGGGTTTAAGATTTCCCCTCCCTCGTCTGATTAAGAAGATAGTGGGTCGTCTCGGAGTCCACTACTTTCACCTCCAGGCTAATTCCTGGAGATCTCTGGTCGGCCTGGCGGCGGCGGTCCATGTCCATAGGCTAGAGGTGACTGATGCGGTTCTTCGCCACCTGTATCTCAAGGTGCAATCGACCAAGTTCGGGACTTGGTATCTAAGCCCTAGAAAGGGTTTCTCCATGTGTCGATCCTTGAGCAACGTCACCTTCTGGAAGGAGAGTTTCTTATTTCTGCATAACGAGCAGGGATGGGATGGAGTGCGCCCTCCTTGGAGGGAAAACTACCTAAAGGAGGTAGGTAGTGAGTTGTTTGATCCAGATCGCGAGCCCCTGGACTCTTTGTCTCAGGCCGAGCGTCGGATGGTAGAATACTTCTGTTACCCTAACTGAGATGAGGGTGTATGTGAGAAGGTCAAAGCCCCTCCCTATTGGAAGATCGATAAGTCCTAGTTCTCCAATGAGGTTTTCCTGGTCTTCATTGGTTTTCGGTCGACCATGACACATGGTATAATGGCCTTGTCCCCATTGTTTCCTTGCTCCGTGGTTAGCTCCCTGGCCAATATTCGCAACCTCCGAGCTTCTACTAACCCCGACGATCTGGCGAAGGCAAGTAGAATCGAGGCTTCCATTGCCTCGGACTTGAAGGATATGGAGGCCCTTGTCGCAGCGAGACGGCCAAAGGAGGAGGCTGAATGGTCGGGTCATTTTCAAGGCCTACGCCCTCGGGTTAGGGCGGTTTGTATTTGTTCTTGTTTAGGGTGGCTGGTCACCCTTGTTGTAAACTGTTTGCGCCCCCTCCGCTTTTGAGGGTTGATAAATGAGGATGTCAACTTTCAATAAACCCGAGTTTGTCTTTGTTTTAGCTCGTACCCTCATTATCTTCAATAAATGATCATTTATTGCTTTGCTGCGATGTCCTTGCATGGATGACAGCTGTCGTGGATAACCGTTCGTGCCTTTCCTTTTTTGCCTATAAATAGACTTATTTAGCTTGTTGATTTCGCCACCAATCTTTCTAGAGAGATGTCTTCCTCAGCTATTTTCATTTCCTCAGGCTCTAGTGATGAATCTTCCGTAGATACCCCCACTCGGTATCTCGGACTTATAGCCTTCGGTCGGGAAAGCGTGTTTCAAGGAATAGTCGACCCAACAAGAGACTTGATGGAGGTGCTTCGAGGTCGACTCATGAAGAGCCCTTGGAAGTTCCTGATAAGTTCGGTGAAGCCAGTTTAGCTAGGCTGGCAGCTTGTGATTTTATTCATCTCTTCGAAGATAATTCCTTGTCCGAGCGTCTTCGTACCCATATATGGATGGTATTTCAGCAACTTCAATCCCAGGGTGTCTTGGAATGTCTCGAAGTCGAGCCTCTGGCTGTAAGGCTTCCTGGTGAGGGGGGTAGGAGACCTGACTCTCCTCCCCCTGTTCCTCCTAAAGTCGATCCTAGTCCCGATATTCCTTTCCCTGGAGTGGGGGATCCTAAAGGTAAAGACCCCCTTCAAGGCAAACATCAGCATGAGACAAAGGGTGAGCCAGATCGTCAAGCCCAGCAAGCCCGTAGGCAGGCTTTGGAGCGGGAAATTCAGCGTGTTGAGGAAGCTAGAAAATCAGTATTGGAGGAGCAGACAAGGGTAGGTTGGAGGGTCGATCAACTTATGAAGGACCTCCGTGCTGTGAAGCAAGTAGTCGAGGATAAGACCCTAGCCCTCGGAGAGGGAAGGAAAGTCCATCGCTCTCTAGTTCAGAGATAACAAGCCTTGGAGCAGGAAATTAAGCACAAGCGAGAAGCTCTAGATCTTTAAGCCCTTGCTTTCTTTAATTACTGCAGTTGCCTTGAATCTATTATGTAGCTGCTTTGTAATAATTTGTACCTTCGATATTTTGAATGAATGGATGGCTTTCTTTTCTTGAATTCTAAAGGTAAAGTTAGCTTTCCTCTCCGAGGGAGAGAAGAGGTACTCGAAGCGTTTCTTTCTCTTCAGGATGGAACACGAACCGGGTTCACCCTGTATTTCTGTGCCACGTGTCTCATGAGGAGGGGCGTCGTTTGGTTTCCCCTGGCTTTTTGCCTATAAATATGTGAGTGAACTTTTCACAATTTCACACAACTTTTCTCGCATCACTTTCTCTCTCTAAAAGTACTCTCCCAGTCTTTAGTAACTTTTCTCAAGCTCTTATTCTGTCTTTGAGATGGCGAGTTCCAAGAGGAAAGCCACAGCCTTTCATTGTGGAGAGCCTAGTAGACAGGCTTGGAGGGTCGAGGATGCTGGGAAGAGTCATGCCTCGACTTCTTCCGAGTCTTACACCCTAGCTTCTCCTCGATCTTCTCCTGGGTCGAACTTGGGCTCGGAGGCTTGGGGTCTGATAACTTCTATCAGGAGTCCCGAGCAGAGCATCGAAGGTCTGATGGTCGGGTTCTTCCTCCTGTCGAGGTTCCGGCTCCTCCTCCTACTGTTAGGGAGCCTGAACCACCTGCTCGACTTGTTCCTCTGGCAGAACGGATGACAAATCGTCTTCAGGAGCTTCACTGGGCGATTGGTGGGGCTTGCGAGAGGGTGGCGGCTACCCAAGCTAAGATCCGTCGCTGGAAGCAGAGGGACAATGCCCTCTTGGATGCTAGGATCGAGCTGGCGGCTCGGATCACTGGAGGAGTTGAGGAGCTGAACGGCCTTCGGGAGTGGAGGGAAGAGCTCCTCGATGAGGTGAGGGTTCTGAGGAACCAGCTAGAGGGTCAGCCTCCTGCTTCTCCCCCCCTATCACTTTAGGTTTTGTCTTGAGCCGACCTTGTACTTTGCAATTTCTTCCCTGACCTCTTTCTTCGAGGGGTAGGTCAGGAAGTTGTCTTGTACTTGGCGATCTCCTCCCCGACCTCTTTCTTCCAGAGTGGGGTCGGAGTGTCGAGTTTTATCTTTTTCATAGGTAGGCTTTCTGGCTTTGTAGAGCTTGCATGCCGACTAGGAATTTTGTAGATGAACTCTAAATGTGTAGTTTCATCCTTCGATCTTGTGTAATCCTTTCCTTTAATCAGTCTAAAGATTATTGCTTCGATTATTGGTTCAGTTGCTGTTTGCAAATTTCCAATTTTGCCCAACTTCTTTTTTTTTTTTATTTTTTTTTTCAACCATTCAATCATCATTGATGCCCGTTCACTCGTCGTACCTCGAGTGTAAGATGTATCGAGGTAAGTATACGCTGCCCCCACACTCGAGGGACAACTGTTTGGGTAGACTTTTTTGCTTTACTCTGGGAGTTTCACAGTCTGGTGTTTTTCAAAACGCCGGTTGTTCTTCCTTGTCATAAATATTTCAAGTGGATGTGACGGTTGGGAGAATCCACCCTTTGGGTCTTTACACGTGTCTTCTCTGATTTGAGGCCTCTTTTCTCCCAGACGCCGGTTGGAGGTGACGATTCTTCTTCTTTTGGAAAGGTTATAAATACCCCCACGGTTGCTTGGAAATTTTGTCACTCTCTTCGTCATTTCTTGTTTTCACTTTCTCTCTCTAGATTTCGTGAGTTCCATATAATTTTTCCAAGCAGCCTAATATTCGCCGTGACATGTCTTCTCCAGCTTCCAAGAGTCGTAGGCTTAATCTTGGGGTTAGGTCTACCCCTCACCTGTCTATAACGATGGGCGGGGTCCCAGTCACCCCCAAGGTCGAGGTCCCAGTTGGGCCTAGTGGGTCGACGATGATCAGTGTACCTCTGGAGCACCGTTCTCACTTGGAGCATTGTGGTTGTGACTATTGTGTTTCTTTAGACGCTCTTAGGTTTGCGAAGAGGAGAGAGGGTTATCTCCCCCCTCTGCCTGTTGATGCCCCTGCTGACCCTCAGGCTCTCGAGGCTCGGGCAGCCCAGGCTCTGTGTGACCGGAAGCATCATCGGTCAAGTTTTGCCAAGGCTTATGAGAAGCTGGAGGTAGCCGACCACAACTTGAAGAGGTTGGCCGTCGTGCTGAAGATGGCTGAGTCGAGGGTGACAGCCCTTAAACAGGAGATTGCTGCTGAGACTGCTCGAGTCGAGGCTGTCGAGAAGGATGCTGCCCTTCATAAGACGGCCTTTATTACTGCCAGCGGTCAACATTCTCTTTTCCAAGAGTATGGTCTTCGTTTGGCCGAGAGTGGTCGACAGCTTGAGGGCACTGGCGGTAAGTCTGCCCTAGGAACTGCCTCTTGATATGCCCCCTTGATCTGCCCCCTCTTTCTCTCTCTCTCTTTTTTTTTTTTTTTTTTTTTTTTTTTTTTTTTGGCCTATTGGGGTCTGTAACTTTTTGGCCCAATGAGGCTTGTAAACAGTAGTTCGACTATTCGATGAATGAAATCGATCTTTTGCTAAGCTTCTTTTGTCACTATTTTGCTCTGCCGGAATTGTTCGTTTTTTGCTAAGGTCTTGGCTTGGCCAATCGACCCTTTTATTTTGTAAGACGTTTTAGTCCTGTAAGGCGTTTAGGTTATCTGACCTTGTTTAGCCCGATTACTGTAGGCGTTTGGCCTGTTGAGAGGGGTCATAAGATCTTAAGTCTTAATCCCCGAGTAGTAGTATTTTGCGCATGAGACGTAAAGCTCATGTAAAGGCCTTAGGCTTTGTGGCCTAGTTTGCCCACAATTAAGTTTTGGGCCGTTTGGACCTTGTGAGACCTTAATGATCGTAGGATCATTTTAGTCCAGTGTCGTTGGACCTACTTAGCCCAGTGTTTGATGGTTAGGCGCGTAACAGTTTAGAATAGGGTTATCAAAACATCAGATATTTTGCCCCCTGTTACGTGTCTAACATTCGAGTCTCGTGAGATCGATTAATCTGCGAGCTTGTTGTGAAGTCAAAACGCATATGCGTATGCCCCCAAGCTCGCGGGTTAATTGATATCGTTTGTATTGATTAAATAGTTGATAAGAGGTGTAGATAGAAGATGTTGTAGGGTTCCCACCCGATTGTCATTGATAGAGGTATTGTTAGGGTCCTCACCCATTACAGAGGGGATTGCCTAACCCTTTGATTTAGCACACAATTTTTGCAGGGATTTGTGAACCCTTTTAAAAAGATAGACAATTTTTTAAGGGATTTGTGAACCCTGGGGTCGATTTTTGCTGGGATTCGCCAACCCATTTTGTTCCATGTTTAAGGAAGAACCAACCAACCCATGTCAGATGTGGAATTTCCTCAGGTTGTTGAGGTTCCACGCTCTAGGTAGTGGGATTCCACTCATGTCTTCTAGCAGATACGTGCCTGGTCGAATGACCCCTGTGATCTTATAGGGTCCTTCCCAGTTAGCAGTCAGCTTCCCTTGTTCAGATTGTTTCCCCGTACTCTCTATCTTGCGGAGTATCAGGTCGCCTGCCACCATATGTTTCACCTTCACCCTCCTATTGAATTGTCGTACCAGCTGATTTTTAGCTATTTCCATTCGTAGGAGAGTATCTCCTCTCGTCTCTGGCAATAAGTCGAGGTTGAACCTCAATTGTCGGTCATTTTCTTCAGGGTCGTAGAAAATCACTCGAGGAGATGGGGTAACCAGCTCTATGATAGGACAACCTCAGATCCGTAGACTAACCTGAAAGGGGTTTCCCCCGTGACATTTTTAGTGGTTGTTCTGATTGACCAAAGAACTTCATACAGCCTTTCCTCCTAGAGTCCTTTGGCTGCTTCGAGCTTGCGCTTCAGACCATTGAGGATGATCTTGTTGCTGCCTCGGCCTGACCATTCGACTGAGGTCTGGCCACAGCAGTGAACCGGGCTTTTATGCCCAAATCTGACAAGTATGTTTTCAACCCTGGGTTATCAAACTGTGGACCGTTGTCGAATATAATCCCCCTAGGAACTCCAAAGCGGGTGATTACATTCTCCCAGATGAACTTCCTGATGTCTTGTTCTTCGATACGCCGTAAGGCCTTAGCCTCGATCCACTTTGTGAAATAGTTGATGGCTACGACTAAGAACTTGAATTGCCTCGGGGCCTCTGGGAAGGGACCCAAAATGTCCATTCCCCAAAGGTAAAAAAGGAGTGGTTCCAGTATGGGGGACAAGTTCATAGCCGGCTGCCGCTGTACTGTGGAGTCCATTTGGCAATTCTTGCAATGGATCACTAGGTTCACAGCATCGGATCTTATGGTCGGCCAAAAGTATCCGGTTCTTAGTGCTTTTCTGGCTAAGGCTCTTCCCTTGATATGTGAGCCACACATTCCACTGTGTAGATCATCTAGGATATCTGCCCCCTCCGAGGGAGTGACACATCTGAGTAGTGGTTGGTTGAAGGCTTGCTTATACAATATTCCATCGACTAGAACAAACCACTTTGCTGGCTTCTTTACTTTCACTTTTTCCTTTTCATCTTCTGGGAGGGTCCCGTTTCTGAGATAGTCAGTTATGGGATCCATCCATGTCTCCGATCTATCCAGCAAGTTTACCTCAGGAGGTTTTGTGATGCTTTTCTCTTGCAGGACTTCCCAAAAAATCGATCGTGGGAGTCCATTTATAGCAGAGCTGGCCAACTTGGCCAAGGCATCTGCCTGTTGATTGTCTGATCTTGGCACGTGCTTGATGGAGAATTCTTCGAATTTTGAAATTTCTTCCTTAGCTTTCTGGAGGTATGCCTTCATGGAGTCTTCTCTGGCCTCATAGTCTCCTGTGATCTTTGATACGACCAACTGGGAATCCATGATTACGGCCACACTCTGTGCCCCTACCGTTCGAGCCATTTGAAGACCTGCAAGCAGGGCCTCATATTCTTCTTTGTTGTTAGATGCTGCGAACTGGAATCGCAAGGCGTATTCGAACACACCTCCTTCGGGGTTTTGGAGTACCAGTCCTGCCCCACTCCCGTAACGGCAGGCCGAACCATCAACTGCCAATTCCCACTTTGTTGACCACAGCACCGGGTGTTGGTTGATGGATGCCATCTCTACTGTGAAGTAGGCCAATGCCTGGCCTTTTATAGCCCTTCTAGGCTCATATATTATGGAGAATTCACCTAGCTCAGTTGCCCAGGGCTTCAGTCTTCCAGATCGTTTTGGGCTCTGTAGAACCGCTTTCAATAGTTGATTTGTGAGTACAGTAATCTCGTGGTAACAGAAGTAAGGTCAAAGTCACCGTGCGCTTATGATCAGAGCCAAGGCGAATTTTTCAATATCAGGATACCGTGTCTCCGCGTCCAGAAGGACATGGCTCACGAAGTAGACTGGATGTTGGGTCTTATTTCGCTCACATACCAAGGCCGTTGAAACTGTTCTTTCTGAGACTGCCAAGTAAATGAATATCTTCTCTCCTACTTCCGGGCTAACCATCCGAGGTGTTCTAGCCAGATATGCTTTCAATTTCTCGAAGTTGGCCTGCGCCTCTGTCGACCATTCAAACTTTTCTTTATTTTTGATGGCCTTGAAGAACGAGGCACATCGATCCGCTGATCACGAGATGAATCGGCTAAGTGCTGCCACACAGCCGGTTAGCCGCTGCACATCTTTTAGACATTTGGGTAGGTGCATGTCTATTACCGCCTGTATTTTCTCGGGGTTGGCGTCAATTCCTCGCTGGCTTATCATGAAGCCTACCAGTTTCCCCCCTGGGACCCCGAACACACATTTCTTGGGGTTGAGCTTCATATTGTGTCGCCGCAGGGTGTTGAAGGTTTCTTTTAGATCCGAAAGGTGACCGTCGCTTTTCTTGCTCTTGACGACCATATCATCTACATAGGCGTCGACGTTTCTCCCCAATTGAGGGGAAAAAACCCTTTTAACTAGGCGCTGATATGTTGCCCCTGCGTTTTTTAGACCGAAGGGCATCATATTATAGCAGAACACCCCATCGTCAGTGATGAAGGCTGCTTTCTCTTGATCTTCTTCAGCTAGCCGCACCTGGTGGTAGCCCGAAAAGGCATCCACGAAGCTAAGAAGTTCATGCCCTGACGTGGAGTCAATCAACTCGTCGATTCGAGGTAACGGGAAATCATCCTTTGGGCATGCCTTGTTAAGGTCTGTAAAATCGATGCACATCCACCAAGTTCCATTGTGTTTTTTAACCAACACCACATTGGCTAGCCACTCTGGATAGAGGCATTCTCTAATAAACCCGGCCTTCAGCAGCTTTTGGACTTCAGTTGTTGCAGCTTCGCTTCTTTCTCTACCCATTTGCCTCTTCTTTTGCTTTACAGGATTGAAATGGGGCTGTACTCCGAGCTTATGGATGATCAGATCACCATCTATGCCTGGCATATCGGAGGGAGAAAAGGCGAAGATGTCGAAATATTCTTGGAGTAGCCCTGTTATGTCTCTTCTTTGAGGGTCGACTAGGTCTGCCCCGATTTAAGTAACTTTTTCTGGGTGTGACTCGATCAATCTGACCTCCGAGGTTTCCCCCGAGGGTTCGGGTCGATTTTCATGCTCAAACCTGGTATCGATATGATCAGCCAGATACATCTCTAGGAGCATGCATCTAGCTATCTTCCTCTTGCCTTCCCTTACACTTTTCTTCTTTACCGCGGAAATTTCTGCAGGAGTGGGAGCAACAGTCAGTGCTGTCCCTGTTTCCTGTGTTATCACTACTGACTTTGTAGGTAGTAAAGGAAGTTCCTCTTCTTCATTTTCCTGTTTCTTGTTATCCAAACAATCGACATACGATTTTCTGGCGGTCTTCTGATCACTGACCACCTGACCGATTAGGCCGTTGACCCGGTCAAATTTCATAATTAACCAGGACATGTAGATCACCGCGTTGATGGCCGCCAGGGTAGGCCTGCCCAGGATGGTGTTGTAGGCCAACTTCGTGTCAACCACTAGAAATTCGATGATTTGCCTTCGTCGTGCCCCCTTTTCTCCTATTCGAATAGGAAGAATAATGGTACCCAATAGGGTAGACTTTGTGCCCTCCAAATCCAAAAACAGGCAGTGACACAGGAGTGATCTTGTCTTCGTTGTACCCCAAACGTCGGAGGCACTTGTAGGTGATGATGTCAGCTAAGCTTCCTGTATCAATGAGGATTCGCTTAGTGAGTAGGCCAGCAATTTTGAGAGTTACAACCAGTGGGTCGTCGTGTGGATGATGAAGCGCCCGTAGATCGCGCTCGTCGAAGGTCACTGGTGGGATCTTGCATATGGGAGGAACTCCCACAGCCATTATTTATTCAGCACTGCGATAATGATCCTATCGTTGCTTTTTGGTTGGCCCTCCTCCGCCTAGGCCGCCATAGATCATTTTCACAACGTTAGTCATATCATCCTCCTCCGACTCCTCATCTTCCACGACCGTTGTGACTTTGGGCTTTTTGTAGACATTTTTCTTCTTGAGGAATTGCTTCAACTTTCCTTCCTCGACTAATTTCTCAAGATTCTTCACCAACCGTTGGCAGTCTTGGGTCGTATGCCCCACATCATTATGATATGCGCACCGAAGCTTGGAGTTTCTCTCAGAGAGATCCCTAACTATTGGAGGCGGGACATCGAGCAGTTTCCTATCCAACTTATTAAAGATAGTTTGTTGGTCGACGCTGAATGGCCATTGATCATCCGAAGGGTCGGTTTTCCTCCAGTCGTTCCTTTTGGGAGGTCCCCTGGACATCGCAAGTGCTTCGGCCGGCCGCTTGCCTTTGTCACTTTTAGTACCTTTGCTCGATTTGACCTCGGGCTTTGGGTCTGTCTTCCCACTGCCCGGGGTGTATTGTCCCGATTGTTCTTGTGAGTTGGCATATGCCACGGTGAATCGTCTAACCTCTGGAAGGGTTAGGAATCCTTTTTCTTCTCGCTTCAAACTTATCTGGAACCTGAAGTGCGACCCCTCGGTCAACCCTGACACAAAGGCCGCGCTGGCGAGCCTTTCGTCCAGGTCGTTCATTTCGAGGGTTTCAGCATTGAATCGAGCAAGATAATCCTTCAGGCTCTGTTTCTTGTCTTGTTTCAGCTTGTAGAGGTGTTCCGTAGTCTTTTTCTGCTGGATGTGCGCTGCGAAGTGATTCTTGAAGCTCTTTTCCATTTGAGCCCAGGAGTAGATACTCTTAGGGGCCAGGGAGGCATACCATCTGATGGCAAGCCCCTTCAGGGTCATCGGAAAATTTCTGCACAGCGCTGCATCGCTTAAAGTCTGGTTCATCATGGTTGCCCTATAAGCCATGATGTGATCTTGGGGGTTCTGGGGGACCTCATATTTGTCCGCCATGGGTTTTAGTTTGGATGGCATTGGAGCCGCCATGATTTCGTCGCTGAACGGAGTTAACCCCATAGCTGGCGTCTCACATCCCAAGTTTGCTAAGGTATTAGATATCCCAGAATTCCCGACTGTGGTGGGGCTCGGGATGTGGAGGGTCGATGGTTGCAGAATTGTGTTGATTTGAGGTAGACTGATCCCCGTGAGTTAATTCTTGGTCCCGCTTTCCTTCGTCCTCATATCTTTGATTAAATTCTTTCAATTTCTGCTCTTCGATCTGGCGTTCAGCCTCTCGATACTCAATGATATTGCGAAGGTCCTACTGAGTACGTCTCGACCCTTTCTGTTTCTCCTTCTCATAGAGTTGATACAGCTCTTGGAGCTGTTGTTCTTCCGCTCGACGGGCTTCCTCCCTTTTGAGTATAATACGCCTAAGGTCGTTTCCGTATTTACTGACCTCTCTCTCTGCTCTCTTCTTCTTGAGGAACATCCTCAAATCGTCCGAGTTAGTCGGATGGCTCGAGGGTTTCCCTCGAGAAGTTTCTCGTTCTTTTGATCCGCCAGTGCTACGAGTGGACCAACTGTCCCTCATAGACCTCGTTGTTAGAGATGGAGATGGTTCAGGCCGCGGAGGAGGGGGAGGACGTCTGGTCTCTGAGGGAACTTTGCTTGTTTTCCTCGAGGTTTCCCCCTTCTAGGAGGCCTCATTTCTTTTGCTAGACACTCAAGAGTTTCCTTCATCGTATTTTGTAATTCCCCCGTCATTTGCTGTAATTCCCCTCGAGTTACAGGGACTCCAGGGTTTCCAAACGTCTGATTCCCATCCTCGTCAGAGTGTTGGGAACTCTCGTGGTCTGGGACGGCTTCCATGTTACCAGTGGTGCGTTTCTTACGTGGATATGGGGGTGTAAGTAGTTTTGTGGTTATCAAGTCAGGGAGCTCGATTGAATCTGGGGTTTCTGGCCGCTCACTCATACAAAACCAAGCACCTTCCCCACAGACGGCGCCAAATGTTTCGCCCGATTTGAAGGAGGATCAAACACTGGGAAGATGATGGAATCCAAAAGTGTGAGCGGGGGAGCTGCTTGTCTGGTTCCTCTTCAACTCTACCTACACAGGACAAGTAAAAATGAACTAGCTCGGGGGGTCGACCCGAGAAGACCCCTCCGATGCTTAAGTTAGTATACGGAGATGTATACGTGAGGTACTTTTTATATTAGCAGGAAGATTGGAGGTAATGAGGCAAGGGTTTGATTGAGCGTCAGGCTATCGCAGCTGAAAGACGGAATGTCAGAGCTCACTGTCAGACAGCCTGATTGTTCTCTGAGTCGAAAATGATCTCTCCTTTTCCGCCTTGATTTACGCGCAGGTATTTATAGGGAAAAAGTCGGCTAGCTTCGTCGAATGAACAGTGGACACGTAGCCCTGTACGTACGCCCCTCTCAAAGTCGGCTCATAGAGGGTGGTCACGTGAGTTTTTGTACGATCGCTTGGGATGATTCCACGTAGGGGTTCGTACACTTAATGTCCTCATTTCTGTCCTTGGAGCTGAGAGAGCGTAGGCGCCAAGGCAGCCAATCGAATCTTTGTAGGAATATGCGCACAGTGCATGTGCTGGCGTCAGGGTTGAGCATACAGAAAACCTGAGGGTCGACTCGCGGTTGAATCGACCCTCTTAGTCGAGTCAGAGCATAATTGTAGTCCTTGGGTCTGTATGAAACTGGTAGTTGGTGTAGGTCTTCTTGGGTCTGTTGGCGATGTTGAATAGTGGGTAGGCGAGTACTTGATCAGGGGCTCCCCTTTGTGGTGGGAGAGTATCCTCTTAATGCTGTCGATGATTCAGACTCCATGAGAGATCGGAATCCTTCGATTGTGGCCAGGGCGAGAGTCGATAGTTCGACCCTCGATATTTTGGTTGTATCAGCTGTCGCTTTCAAGCCAGTTGTGCGCCTATTAGGAGCTTTGTGGTCCTTCCAATAGCTCTCTACTGAGCCTTGGGCAGCAAGGATACATTCTAGGTGCTCCCTAGGTAATTTATGAACCCTTTACCCCTCTATATATAAAGAGGCAGCCTTGTAACCAGAAAAAGACGAAGAACATGATGATGAATATGAAAATGAAAGTGTTATCTCTTTTAAGCCTTTGTGCTTGGTTTATTCTTTCTCCAAAATACTTAGTGCTTAATTGCTTGAGTGTTCTTGAGAGGAGTAGGAAATCGAATGCTATTGTAATTAGTGTGGTGCTTAATTTGCCTTATCATTAGTTACTCTGATTTTCGTCGATTTGATTGTTTCCTGGTGGTGTTTAAGTACTTTAACCTTGAATTAATCAAGTTGTGTAGGCTTGGTGGTGGAAACTTTATCCAAGTCATATCCTTTATTTCTTTCCTTTGATATAAACACAAAAACCCACAATAGATTTCATCTTTGGTTAGAGAACGAGTTGATTAGCCGTTGTGTTGCGTAAATCCGTTGAGTTTTATGCATCACATTTTGGGACAGCCGATGTCTATTATTTTGGGACAGCCAGTGTCCATCATTTTGGGACAGGAAGTGTCCATTATTTTGGGATATCGGTGTCCATCATTTTGGGACAGCCGGTGTCCATTATTTTGGGACAGTCGGTGTCCATCATTTTGGGATAGCCGGTGTCCATTATTTTGGGACACCCGGTGTCCATTATTTTGGGACAGCCGGTGTCCATCATTTCGGGACAGCCGATGTCCATCATTTCGGGACAGCCAGTGTCCATTATTTTTGGACAACCAGTGTCCATTATTTTTGGGGACAGCCTGTGTTCACTATTTTTTGGGTCAAACGGTGTTCGTAGATTGTATTTAAGCCCAGATATTCTTCTGGCACTATCTATATTAGGATAGCGAGTGTCCACAAATTGTGTCAGTTAATGATCCCTTGTGTGGTTATATTTTCCTTTGTTTTTATATGTTTCAGTCATTGATTGCTTAAGCTGTTGCATTGAAATTGTTCATATTTTCAACCATCATTTTGATTGCGTTCTCTCGTTGACTTTTTCGTTTCTTGTGCAGGGATGGAATTTCGACATCCGCCGAGCGGTGTTTTGTCATTGTTTGTTGAAGCACTCTACATTGATAATTCTCAAAGTGTTACTAACTTTTTCATTTACTCTAAATACAGGTCCCTTACAGGCATTGAGACCATCCTGAGCAATGTTTGCCCTACTAACCATAACCTTTATTTTTCTTGTGTTCACAGAGATGAAATCTTAGCATGCTACGAGCATGTCCCAATTCAAGTTTGCCTTCATATGCATGCATACTATACACCCTCACACACCATGTGCACATCAGCATCCTACATGTTGCCTTTGTAATACTTTGATCTTCGCTTTTACTCAAGCTCGATCAAAGTGGGGGCTTCTGTAGACGCCAAAAAAGCGTCTTCAGATTTCTCCGCAAAAGCCCGATGATGAAAGGAGTAATTTATAAACTTGGATGTTATTTTTGCTTTGATAGGTAAAATAAGGTCTCAAGTTTTTCCTCGATCACTCCTTCATTCCGATCACATTTAAAAGCCCCGTTTAAGACCTATCCAACGACACGCCTCGTGTCTTTTTCCGACTCCCGGTTGCCAAGTTGCTAACCGGGGGTAAACCGTCTTTTACTGCAGAAAGGTAAAACGGTCTTTTCATATTTTTAAAAGACTAGAATTCTTCCGAAAATTAAAAATAGACTGGATGTCGTCATTATGATGACATCCAGCTGGCAAGCTGACAGCCGCCAGTGGCGGCGCTGGAATTACAGCCAGCATCGCTAGCGGCTATGGCCAGCGCCGTCAGCAGCGCTCGCCAGCGCCGCTAGTGGCGCTGGGTGAAATCCCAGGGCCGCTAGAGGCACTCACTGGGTCTCCAGGCCTGTCTTTTTTTAAGCCCAAATTCCGAGTTTCGTCCATCCTTCACCCGTCCAACCCTATTTCCTTCCCTATAATTATGACCCTCGACCGTCAGTTCAAAACACACAGTCTACAGTTGACACCCTCTATTATCATTAGTATTGACTCTGAGCTTCTCCCTCTTTCTTCCATAAACAATTCTATTCTATTCTCGGGAGTATTGACACCGAGCTTTCCCCTCTTTCTTTACTTGAGATCTTGCTTTACTATTCATTTGCTGAATAGCCTACAATTCAAAGACTAAACTCCTGAGGGCTCAAATGAAATTAATTGCTCAACTATTTATGTTCTAGTAGTGAAAATGTAGATATCATGCTAAATCTTGTCTTTTATTGCTTACTAAATATTGTCTTTCAATTCCAAGCATGTATAGTCGTTGTAATGCTCAACTTGCCAATTGAATGCATATCTAAATAAGGGTCAATAATAAATGTTGTGATGCTTGTGATGAACCAATTAATAATGTAAGTCTAGGTTGTTAATCCGGTTTGTGTAAGAATTTGTCTTTAAATTATTAAGCAAACTTGAGTTAATAGAGGCCGTCATAAAATGGGCGAGTTGGGTGCCTAACACCTTCCCACCTCGTACCTTCGCCCCCAAACCCTTTATCCTTGGGTACTCATATGTTCTATATGAGCAGGAGTCTTTCCAAAAGCATGATTAGTTCACTCATCGCGCTATTGGGTTGTCCCTTTGGATGGTCCCTTCGGTTTGTCCCTTCGATAAAACGCCAATAGCAGATTTGTGACCTCTTTCATGGTTTTTATTCAATTCAAGTCTTTTCAAAATGCTTTTCTAACTCGACGATTCCTTGAACTTATCTAAACCCCCAGCTTACAAGTTTTCTATAAGGACACACTCCGTGGACATAGGAAAAATCCCGGGTACTTACAATTGGTATGTTGTAGGGTGTATATCTTGCCGAGGGCACTACCTTGGTGTTCTTTACATGATGGAATGATATATATTTACCATTTTCCAAAAAAAAAAAGAAAGATCGTTGTAAATCAATATTATCACAAATCACAATAGTCGAATTAATTATTGTTTGTTTCTCTTTGGTTGCATAGATGTATACATTACTCTAGATTTTATATGTTCTCCATGTTGTGGGTGTTTATCCCAAGTGTCAACCAAGTACCACTTTTTAATTTTTAGTTTGTGACTTTGTGTATATAGGCTTGCAGCCCTTTCACGACCATTGTGAAGGTAGCTGCAATTTCTCTTCATTTTATTTAACATCTCACATTCTCACTATCAAGTTTTCTTCCTTGCTTTATGTATAGAAACAAAAAAACAAATAAATGTATTTAGTAACAATACAGTATCACCATTACTCAAAACTCATTGAAGTATTCATGCTGGATTCATCGGTTAGAAAAGTTTTAATAGAGTTGGGGTGAGACAAGTGGGATTCCTGGAACATGGTATGGATATAACTTACTCGAGTTGAGCATAATCATATTCGCTCATCATGCTATATAGTTTTCAAGGGGTACCCAGGTCTTAAGAAGTAATTTGTGCATGACCAATTTTAAGTTATTATTATTTTAGCTAAAACATGTATGTAAAGAGGTAGTGATCACTAGGTTTTCATTCATGAGCAGGAATGAAATGATTAACATGTTTCTACAAGTTCCAAATTCAAGAAGCTCGTGAGAGATAAAAACATAATCTATCTATCTATGTATCTATACTAAACATTAAAACACTAAAATACGAGTCTTCAAAAATCATTAAATTGAATGAATGAAAAGTTATTTGTTGGATAAACAAATTAGTAATTTTATGAAATACATTATGAACGAAATTTTTTTTAAGACTTTTTAGATCTCATTATTATAGTATTCGTATTTCTTACTACAAATATCTCGTGCATTGTACGGGCAAAAACTAGTACTACTAAAATATGCATATTGCTTGCTTCTTCCCCCTTTTTTTTGGGATTGATCTCTTTCCTTTTCCTATTGGTTTTTTTTTGGAAAGTTAATTATATTTCATTCCAAAAATTGTTATGATCGTTATAAAACATATCTCTCATACTACAATCCAGAGCTGAGAGAAAGTAGACAGAAAGTAACATATGCAATAAAGCCTAGTTAGTCCACGCTGGAGAAACAGTCACAAAATACACAACTCCATTAAGGATAACAATTCAAAGAACTCTAAAAAATGCTCTTCAACTGCTCATTTGAAGCCTTCTGCGCTCGTGCATGCAGTTGGTTGACAATTTTCCTACTCATCTGCCTTTTAGTGCATTTATCCTGCTGAAACATGATTTTGTTTCACAGCATGACTCACAACTCTCGTTTCTTTTTCTCTAAGTTATGGAAACAGATCGGCCTATCTGTCTTCGGGTGGAAGGGAAATCCTTTGAGTTTTCTTTTGAGGGGGTTCGGGAAGATCCGCAGAATTTTCATCGATTAGTGTTGCCGGCTTCCATGGCTCGATGGGTATGTGAGGTGTTGGGATTTGCTTTCGTGAGGTTGAATAGATCGGAGCAGAGTCAGTTAATGGGTTGGATTAGGATCCGATCTAATGCCAGAGGGCGTTTTCTGGAGTTGGCACTCGTTTCACAAGGGCGAAAGTCGTCAGTGTTCATCCCCGGTGTTTCAAAGGATGATCGGTGGTCAGATCTGAGTGTGGAGGGCCTTGTGAGCGATGGTGGAGGGGCCGTCGGATACTACTTTGCGGCGGTCGGGGGTCGATAGGGTTCAATGCGCTCTGAGTGTGGTCGGCCCTGGCCTACAGCCTGCGAAGGTCAGCAGCTAGGGTTTTCGTTTGGCAGGGAGGTGGTGCGTGAGGTGCTTGGGCCGTCTGGCAGAGTGCGTGAGCCGCGTGTGTCGTCTGGAAGAGCGCGTGAGGCGCGTAAAAAGGACTGGCAAAGCGCCTGAGGCGAGTGAAGAGTCTAGTCTGGCAGAGCCCGTGAGGCGCGTGGGGTGAATGGCGTGGAGACTCCAGCATGTGGAGCACATAATGTGGTGCTTGGGCCTGTGATATGGAGCGTCACGAACCTGTCATGTCCAAAAACGCTATGCCTATTCAGTTTGGAACTAATGGTAGCATAGGCGAAACTCAGGGGTCACCTTCAGGCTCAAATATTAACATTGTGCTTGATTTGGGTTGGTTGATTCCCTTTAATTCTAAATGTTCTTGCAAATAGTCGTGTCCCTGTGGACGGGATGAAGCTGGGTTTGACGCTAGGGAACAATGATTTGCAGGGGTCCCATGTAAAGTATGCAAATTCTGGTTCTGATGGACAAGCCATGCATGTATTTGGTAATGTACCACAAGGAGGGCTGGATGGCACTCGACTCTCTGTTAATGGGCAGGGTGTACGTACTTGTCCGCAGGAGTCTAATTTTGGTGGACGTGCTAGGGATCAAAGTTGCTCCAGAAGTGGTGTCACGCCTGGTTTGGACATAGGTGGCACACATTCGGTAGCGGCACAACGTTCAAAGTGAGGATGTTAGTTCTGAAGGGAGTGATAGTTCTTTTTTGCCGGTGAGTTTGGTATAGACGATGATGATTTTCTCAAAGAGGACCTTAGAAGAGCTAATTTAAGGGGGGATGAGGATGAGGATTCATATGTGTCGGGAGACCCCTGTGGATTTGCAAGACAGCTCTGTTCAATGAGGTTGAGACCAATTGCTCTATGGATCAGCAGCAGGCTAATGAAGTGGATGTAAGGGTGGATAATGGTCATGAGAAGGAGGAATCCTTGGGGACATCAAAGCAGCTCGGGTCTCCTCAAGGGGGTGTGCTTTCTCAGCAGCCAAAGTCTTCTAAACAGAATGGTTTTCCCAATCTTTTGGATGGGCTTTTCCCAACTCTGTCGCTGCCCAGTTACTCTCTAGGTAACGAGGAGGGGATGCTCGCAGACAAGCTCTTATGGAGGCAATGGGTATTAAATTTGTTGGTCCTATGGGAAACGAAATCTCTCTTGGTGCTCAATCTCTTTCTAGGAAGAAGGTAATCGAGAGCTTCAGCGATTGAAGTCTAGCATTAATTATGATGGTCGTTGCTTGAAAAACAAGCACTGAGCTTTAGGTTTTTTGTTTCTGTTAGGATCGGGTTTGTTCTTTGAGATCTGGTTTATATTCTTGTATTCTTTCCTTTTTCAATAAAATCTTTTTCTTATCTAAAAAAACCAAAAGATGCTTATGCTTTGGTAAAGGGAGACCTGTGTTAGAGGGCTACACAAATGCAGATATGGCTGGAGTTGTCGATTCTACAAAGTCGACGTAAGGATATGTGACTACTTTTGCAGGGGAAGATATATCTTGGCACTCAAAGCTCCAAAAGTGTCTCGCACTTTCCACATAGGAGGCAGAGAACATTGCAGTTACAGAAGCGTGCAAGGAAATGCTATGGTTGAAAATTTTCCTCCGTGAGTTGGGACAGGTGAGAAATTGTGATAATCAGAGTGCTATACACTTAGCCAAAAAATGAAGCCTTTCACTCTCGTACCGAATATATAGATGTTCGATATCATTGGATACGTGATGTGTTAGAAGAAAAACTGTTGCAGTTAAACAAGGTTCATACTGATGAAAACTGGTCGAACATGATGACCAAGGTGATACCGACCAGAAAAATCGATGACTGTTGCAGAGTGCCAATTAGGTGGAGCCCCTCAATTAAGTCAGGAAGGGGGAGATTGTTTGTGGTCCCTCCTTAATTCGTGGGCCACAACAAATAAATAAATAAAGTTAAAAGAAGAAGAAGAAAGAGAAAGTTCTAAATTAAGTTAATGCTGAAAGCTATTTACAGCAGCCAACAGAGAATTTCTTGCGTTGAAGAAAATGGCAAGGCTTCTTTTAGGAGCTCTTACCATTTTATTAGCAGAAACCTATTTTATAGGTTGTCAATTGTAGCCTTTATGTAGCATATAGAAGGTGCGTGAATAGGCTTGAGTAAAACAAAGAAAAATAGAGAAACACAGAGAAAAACAGAGAAAATCCACGAATAATTGTTAAAGAAATCCACTCTTAGAGTGAGAAACATAGCCACATAAAGTGAGGGAATTTGAGATCATCATATATTCTCAAATTTATTTTCTGAGAGTTCCACCAGTTTGCTGAGATTTTACTTGTTGTAATCCATCCTCTGTTGGTGAGGTTATATGTGAGAGATATTCTAGTTTGCTGGGGACGACAATTATTGTAATCCTACTATATTATTGTAGAAGTTTTTCTGGACTCTACATCTCGTGGTTTTTACCATCACCTTGGAGGGTTTTCCACGTAAAGATTTCTGTGTGCTCATCTATTTAAATTTCTGCATAATTTATTTTAGCCCATTTTAATTACACAATGACGGAAAGGTTCTTCCGCAAATTTCCCGTTTTTCCCATTTTAAATAGATGAGGACATCGAAGGTTTTACGTGGAAAACCCTTCAAGGTGAAGGTAAAAACTACGAGACGTAGAGTCCAGAAAAACTTCCACTATAATATAGTAGGATTATAATAGTTGTCGCTCCAGCAAAAATAGAGGATCTCTCACAAATAACCTTACCCACAAAGGATAGATTACAACATATATGATATCACCAAACTGGTGGAACTCTCAGAAAATGAATTTGAGAATATATGATGATCTCAAATTCTCTCACTTTATGTAGTTCTCTTTGTCACTCTAAGAGTGAATGTGTCTCACAATAATATATTGTGGTTTTTCTCAAGCCTATTCACGCACCTTTTATATGCTACATAAAGGCTATATTTAACAACCTATAAAATAGGTTTCTGCTAATAAAATGGTAAGAGCTCCTAATAGAAAGCCTTGCCATTTTCTTCACTGAGAGAATTCTCGCTACAAATAGCTTTGAAAATTAGCTTTATTTAGAACTTTCTTCTTCTTTTAACTTTATTTTTTTATTTGTTGTGGCCCACCAATGAAGGAGGGACTCCGAACATTATGGAGTTCAAACAAGTGATAATAAGAGGGAGGAACGAGAAAAGGTTGCTGTTAAAGAATGCTATTTTTGCGGTCTAATGGTCTGTTTGGCTTGAGAGGAATACCCGAGTTTTTTCTGCCATTTCAATCTTGGTTGATATGTCATGGAATAGGGTAGTTTACCTAGTGTCTTTGTGGGCTAAGACAGCATTGTGTTTTCTTTGCTATATCCTATCACGCATGTTATGCTTCATTGGGCCAATTTGTAATTAGACCCCTTTGAGGACTCCTTCTCCTCTTTGGATGTACTTCTGAGTTGTATCTATACAAGCCTTTTCTTGTCTGAAAAAGGACTGACATATTCTAAAAACAATGAATATTTACGATGTCCAGTCTTGATCTTACCCTTTCCATTGTCACACAGGTTCATGCTTATAAATATTTTGCACTGACATCCATAACTACCTCTCGATCTCCTACCTCCAGCTCCTTAAAATAATATCTCCTCATACCATTTATCTCCTTGACAACAACTTCGACTAAATCCCATTTCAGTATTTCACCATCTACTGCCTCTGGCTATTTCTCCTCAAATTGACCTCTGAGTTATTCTTAAGCTCCACACTCTTCCTTAAAATCCCCTCAGGTTGGCTCCCTTTTAATAGCCCGGTCAACTACAAGGACTTCATTTCAGACTTGTTCCTATCCTTGAGTCGTTCTTTAACAAACCTCAATTTCCTTATGAAAGGAAACCATTCTAACCCTGTACTAGATACTCATTCCACCATCCCTCAACTCTCTAGTGAAATCCCACTAGAATTGTCCACTTGTTCTTGAACCTAGAGGGAGCTGGGCCAGTTTATGGGAACTGATTGGAGAAGCATAGGGAAATGATGAGAACAAGGCCTAGGAAGGCCCTCCTGCACCAGCGACATTTATATGCTACGATATTGAAAGGGTGTTTAATGAGGGAACAAACTTGCAGAATGGTGTTTAGGACCACTCTCAAAGTTTTCAATAAACTATCTGGAAGTTTCTGATTTCAATTAAGAAGTTTTTGGAGGTTCAACATCCGTTCAATGTTGCAATCATAAAGACCTTCCACTTATATTATCATTATTGTTGTGCTTACGCTTCCCTATAGTATACCAGATTACCAGCTCTCAACACTTCATGAAGCTAGTGTTGTTGAGTTTTATTCATCGGTGACAGAGTCATGGAACTTGTTTTTGTGAAGGCTCCCTCAGGAGTGGGGATGGAGGAGGTTACCCTTTTCCTTGAGATTCCGAAGTCAGTTCAACTTCAGGATAAGGAAGACTCCAGGAGATGGATTGGAGATTCCGGAGGGGTATTTTCCTGTAGGTCTTTTCTTCAGCAGTTGGGTATGCAACCGCAACAGTTTAACTTCCCTATTGCAAGGTGGGTATGGAAGGCGAAAATTCCTGCTTAGATGCGGGCCTTTGTCTGGACGTTGGTGTTGGCCAGGATTAAAACCAATAACCTGCTTCAGAGACAGAGGCCAAATTCAGTTTTGTTATCGGATATGTGCTTCCGTTGTCGAGCTATTAGTGAGACTTCTTCACATGTCTTTCTGAGCTGTGAAGTTGCGCAGGATCTTTGGAGTAGATTTGATGCATAACTCAAAGGCTAAGCTCGTTCTTGGATAATCAGTTTTGAATCTCTCTTAAACTCTCAAAGTAACAAAGCCTCACCACAATATAAACTCTAATACAAGTTCAATATTGAAAGAAGGACTCAAAGCACAAGGATATTCACTCCTAAGACAATGAGATTTGGGAATAAAAAGAGACAGCACTCTTTGTGTTCAATTTCATTTAAAAATGGTCTACTGAGTACATGGTCGTCTTTACCTATATATAGGGGAGAGAAGGGTCCTTAAATGACCTAAAAAGCATCTTAAAAGGGTCCTTGCTGTCCAAGGCTTAGCAAAGATCCGTTGGTAGGACCACAAGGCGCGTCCTATGCTCACAATAAGCTTGAGAGCGACTTAAAAGCGACAGCTGGCAATACTTTGTACTATTTGGACCACTACATTAAATTCCCTGATTTAATGGTCCTCTAGGCCTTTTCCTCTCAACATGTGACTCTTTATCCCTTTAGATATGTTTCCTAAGCTATTACAAAGCTGAGAACAAATTACAAATGTAAACTAAGCTTGCTTAATGCTAATGATGCAGTACGGATTTAATTAGCGCCTAAGATGCATGCAAGTTTTAATTACCTAGTAGCCCATACAGTTTGGCTTTATTGTAAGCATTTAAAGGATAGTTAGGAATTTAGCAAGCCCTCTTGATCAGTGTGCACCCTATTGCCAACTTAGGGTTGACATTGAGCTCATTGAAATGAAGGAAAACCGGCATCATGGCTAGGAGCTACGTACATGATAAAAGTGTGCTCTTTGCCTCTTGGGTAGCCTCTATGGACTGAATGGCTCTTGTATCATCCTCCCCCTCTATTTTGGGACTTGTCCTCAAGTCCTCTAAGTACTCATCTTCAAGGTAAGGCAGCAAATCACCAACATTAAAGGTAGAATGTACACTTGAATCACATTCCCCTTCAAAAGGAGCTTCAAAGTTCGGTAGAGCCAAAATAGGTGCTGAAATGAGCTTTGTTTTCAAGAGTTCAAAAGCCTCATTTGCACTAGAAGACCATGAGAACTCTCCCTTCTTCAAACAATCTTTTATAGGAGCTAGAATAGATGAGAAATTCTTAATAAACCTCCTATAGAAAGAGGCGAGACCATGAAAACTCCTAACATCAGTTATGCTCTTTCGGGCCACGACTTGATAGCTTCATCCTTGGATGGATCCATGGAGATTCCATCCTTTGACACAACATACCCAAGGAAAACCACCTCGGGAGCATGAAAATTACACTTCTCAAGCTTACCATACAGCTTGTGCTCCCTCAAGATCTCAAACACCTCTTCTAAGTGTTTTAAGTGCTCTCTCTCGGTTTTAGAGTAAACCAATATGTCATCAAAGTATACCACCACACATTTTCCAGTAAAGGCCTCAAAACCTCATTCATGAGCCTCATAAAAGTACTTGGAGCATTGGACAAACCAAAAGGCATAACCTTCTGGAAAGCCGTTTTCCACTCATCTCCATCTTTCATTCTGATTTGATGGTATCCACTTCTAAGGTCGATCTTTGAGGACACACAAGCGCCATGGAGCTCATCTAACATGTCATAAAGCCTAGATATTGGATACCTGTACTTGATGGTGATGTTGTTTATAGCTCTACTATCCACGCACATCCTCATAGCGCCATCTTTTTTTGGAACAAGCAAAGCGGGAACAGAACAAGGGCTCATGCTTGGCCTCACATAGCCACGGCCAACCAAGTCGTCAATTTGCCTTTGTAGCTCTTTGGCTTCACTTGGAGAACACCTATTGGCAGCCCTATTAGGTAAAAGAGCTCCGGGAACCAAACCAATTTTGTGCTCAATCCCCCTAATAGGAGGTAGCCCCGGTGGCAAATCATCCGGAAATACATCCTCAGAACTCTTCAACAAAGGTCTAACCAATGGGGGAACATCAAGAGAATAATCTATGTCCGAGGTCTCAACAATAAGAAGAGCAAAAGCAATGTCAACACCACAAAATTCATTCTCAAGCATAGACTCACTCAAAAACAGCCCATGATCTTGCTTAGGCTCGACACTACCCGAATGCACTTCACTAGGATTTAAAGGAGCTAGAGTTATCTTCTTTCCCTTCATAAACAAAGAATAAGTATTCAATCTACCATTATGCCACACATATCTATCAAATAACCAGGGTCTCCCTAACAACAAATGGCAAGCGTCCATAGGAACATCACAAGTAGCCTCATCTTTGTAAACACAACCAATGGAAAAAGGGACAGAAACTTGTTGTGTTACCTTGACTTCATTGCCCTTATTAAGCCATTGTAGCCTATAAGGGGCTGGATGCTTGGAGGTAGGCAATCCTAACTTCTCAACAAGTGTGTTAGAAGCGGCGTTTGCACAACTACCCCCATCCACAGTCACATTGCACACCTTGTTCTTGATGGTGCATCGAGAATGGAATATATTCTCTATTTGTGTAGGCTCCTTGGTAGCCTCCTTGGAGTGTAGGGTCCTCCTCAACATCAAAAACTCTCCATTGTCGGCCCTCACAACCTCCTCATCAGATTTGTCAAAGTTTGGATCAATATGAGCTTCATCTCCGGATTCAACATCACTTGGCATGTTCTCGGCTTCTCTCAATGTAAGGGCTGTTTTGTTTGGGCAATCTGCCTTAAAATGGCCCCAACCATGGCACTTGTATATCTCTTTCCCTTTGAGTCATCCTTCATAGGTCCCTTGCCTTTGTCTAGCTTCTTATCAAACGTAGAGGGAATGTCCCGCTTTGATATTCTAGGAGCACTAGAGTCTCCCTTTGTTAAAGATGTGGAATTTCTCACATAAGGCTTGGAGTAAGCTTTTCTGTCTTTGTCTTGCTTATCCGCCTTATGAGCTAACTTAATAGCATCATCCAATGTCCATATTGGCTGCATTTCAAACTTCTCACGGATCCTTGCATTCAAACCACCAAGGAATCGCGCAATTGTGTGCTCTCGAGTCTCAACAACCCCGGTTCTCATCTGAAGTTGCTCAAAATCCCTTATGTATTCTGCAACACTCTTGTCATCTTGTGATAGTGTAGTGAGCTTCAAGAAGATATCTTGTTTGTAAGATGCTGGAACAAATCGTTTCTCCATGAGTTTCTTCAATTTATCCCAAGACTTGATCGTAGACTTCCCATCTCGTGCCCTTTGATGCTTTACATTCTCAAACCACAGCGAAGCATACTTCTTAAGCTTAAGCGTAGCTAGCTTGAATATTTTCTCATCACTATACCCCTTTGCATCAAAGAAACGCTCAATGTTTTGCACCCATTCAAGGTACAAGCTAGGGTCCAAGTCTCCCTCAAAATCTGTTGCCTCAAACTTCAAGTCTCTCATGTAATCTCTATCATTCCTTTCACCTCGACCTCTCCTCTCCCTAGGAGTAGATTCTCCTGAATTATCACCACTAGAGCTATGATGAGAGCCTCACTCTCCACCACGGCCCCTACGCCTTCTCCTTTCATCACGCATAAACCCAAGCAATTCCTCCATTTGGGTTTTCAACGCATCTACATCCCATGTCAAAAGTAATTGCTGGGCCTGTTCTAAGGTCATATTCCTTCGAAAAGCCAAATCATCTTCGTCCATTTTGTAGCTAGGATTTATGTAGGTGTTAAAGTGTTTGGCTTAGGGTTCTTTTGTAGTTGGTTTAGACATAAAAGAAGGTAATATGTTTAGGGAGAGTAAACCACAAGTAATCCCCTTCAATCTAATCAACTCGATGTGAGTGTTAGAAGGTTAAAGGTGTGATCTCTTACTGTCAAAAGAGCAAAGATAAGAAGAATAACCAGAAATAAGATAGATAAAGAAGGGTTAAGAGAGAAAACAAGTCACCACAGCAAATCTCAACCAAAGCATGCAATTTTATAACCAACAAATCCAGATTTGCACTCAAAACAGAACGCCAACTTCCAATAATAAACTGCTCTATTACACAAGGATTTAACTAAAACCACCAACAAGCATTCAAAGATAAGGGTCTAAGGAACTCAGAAATTTATCAATGTTTCCACCTTTACCTCTTGAAGCGTGCCAAAAAACCAAAGAAACCAGCCTGTTCCAGGCGCAAGTCCAGCAGGAGCGACTGAGGGAAATTGCTTCAACGAGCACTCAAATCGTCTCCTTTTTTCCTCAAACCAAAACTAGCTGAAAGAGGGCTCTTCAATCCAGAAAAACCTCTAACAGAACGAGCTAAGAAAACCAAATCTCTCGTGTGAACGAAACAAAGAAAACAAGCATGTTCCAGGAGCGACTAAGGGAAATTGCTTCAACGAGCACCCAAATCTTCTCCGTTTGTCCACAAACCAAAACCAGGTTAAAGAGGACTCTCCAATGAAGAAAAACTTCCAAATGAGCAAGCTAAGAAAACCAAAGCTCTGATACCAAAATTGATGGATAACTCAACGGCTAAGCTCGTTCTTGAATAATCAGTTTTGAATCTCTCTTAAACTCTCAAAGTAACAAACCCTCAACACAATATAAACTCTAATATAAGTTCAATATTGAAATAAGGACTCAAAGCACAAGGATATTCACTCCTAAGACAATGAGATTTGGGGATAAAAAGAGACAGCACTCTTTGTGTTCAATTTCATTCAAAAATGGTCTACTGAGTACATGACCGTCTTTTCCTATATATAGTGGAGATAAGGGTCCTTAAATGACCTAGAAAGCATCTTAAAAGGGTCCTTGATGTCCAAGGCTCAGCAAAGATCCGTTGGTAGGACCACAAGGCGCGTCCTATGCTCACAATAAGCTTGAGAGCGCTCTACATTGTACTATTTGGACCACTACATTAAATGCCCTGATTTAATGGTCATCTACTTTGTTGCAGAAACTGTGGGTCGACGGATATTGTTTGGAGAGGCCAGGGGGCGGTGGTGGTTGGACGAGGGGGTTCGGGAGAGGTGGCAAAGTCGTCGGCGGTGATGGCCCATGGGCACCGGCGATGGGAGAGGCCACCAAGATTGGATTCTTGACTGGGTAACAGTTGCTCTGAATTTGGAAGGCGCGATATCCTCGCGCGAGATTCTCGCCTTGACCGAGATTATGGGTGTCCAATCTTGACACGTGATAATTCAAATTTCCGAAGACCTCCTGTGCTTTCTAGATTTGGGCCTAGTAATTCAGCCCGGTTCACTCAAAATTTGGGGGGTCAACAAAATAAAGAGATGAGGGATACGTTTAATAATCATAAGTCTGTTCCGGGTGGGCCAGGTGAGAAAATGAGTATAGCAGGTCAGCAATCTACTCATGTTCAGCCCAGTAGAATGGATAAAGGAAAAGGCCCATTGGTGGAGCCTAGAGGGTCTGTTTTTCAAAGATTGGGGAGCAAGCCCAACTCTTCTACAGTTACGTTTCAGCAGGTCAGAGGCTTCGTAGCTAACGGTGACAGAGGAGAACTTTCACGGCAAGGCTCTGATGACCAGCGCCGGGAAACCAGGGACCGACGGCGGGACCCAACTCCGGCGGATCTTGCCGGTGACCGACATGGGCAGTCCTGGGCCCGCCGTGGCCAGATCAGGGGCGCGAATTCTTCAATTCTTGTTGGCGGTGGCACGGATAGAAGCGCCGGTCAGGCCTGTACCGTGGAGGAGGTGCCGGAAGGGTTCTTTCAGGCGGGAAGCAGCAGAGGGGAAGTGCAGCACCTTGTCCAACAGTCTCGGTGGAGGCTGAAACACCACTTTCAGGGGAAGCTGGTGTGGGCGCTTTTGGGGATGGTTTGGGGGTGACTCCGAATGACTCTCACGGTTCTGAAAATGCTAAGGGAGAGGTCAGAAAGGTGGCGGTTGAGTCTGGACGGCGACGAAGGAGTTTTGTGAGGGAATTGGAGACTAGTGTTCGTGAGCGAGTTACCGATGTGGATAGGATTAGTACGAAAATCTCAGAGTTCTATAGGGGCCTCTTTACGGAGGAAGTGGGAGCTAGGCCGATGATTGAGGGTGTTGAGTGGTCTCCTATATCCTTTTAGTTTAGAGATTGGCTTGAGAGGCCTTTTGAGCTAGAGGAAATTAGGGCTGCGGTCTTTGGGATGGATAGGGAGAAATCTCCGGGGCCAGATGGTTTTACTATGGCTTTTTACTAGGATTGTTGGGAGGTCATAAGTGTCGATTTGCTTGGGGTTTTTAGTGAGTTTCATGCAACTGGGGTGATTGGTAAGAGTATGAATTCGAATTTCATCACTCTTGTTCTCAAGAAGGACCGGTCCATTAAAGTGAGTGATTTCAGGCCGATTAGTTCGGTGACGAGCGTGTATAAGATCATCACTAAGGTCTTGTCTATTCGACTTGGGGCTGCTCTGTGTGGGACAATTTCGGTGGCCCAGAGTGCTTTTGTGGAAGGCGCAAGATCCTCGACGCTGCCTTGGTGGCTAATGAGGTGGTGGATGATGCTCGCCGCTCTAGCTTTCGCGAGGTTGTGTTTAAGTTGGATTTTGAGAAGGCTTACGATCGGGTTAGTTGGGATTTTTTGGATAGGGTGATGGATAGGAAAGGCTTTGGTGGGAGGTGGTGTAGATGGATTAGGGGTTGTTTGTCTAATGTTAGCTTCTCTGTCCTTGTTAGTGGGGCTGCGCGTGAGTGGTTCACTTCTTCACGTGGTCTTCGGCAGGGAGACCCCTTGTCCCCCTTCATTTTTACGTTAGTAGTTGACGTTCTTGGTCGTATGTTGGATAGGGGTGTGGAGAGGGGACAGGTGAAGGGCTTTCGAGTGGGTCGTGAGCGAGTGCCAGTCTCCCATCTTCAGTTCGCTGATGATACAATTCTCTTCCTCTCAGCCGATGTTGAAGGCTGTAAGAGGATGCTCACGTTGTTGCAAGTGTTCGAGGTCGTGTCGGGGATAAGGATTAACTTGTCTAAGTGTAGCTTGGCTGGGATTAATGTAGAGGGGGATCATTTAGAGTCCTTGGCGGCCTTAGTAGGTTGTCAGGTGCAGCAATGGCCGATCACCTATTTGGGGGTGCCTCTTGGTGGTAACCCTCGAACTGTTTCCTTTTGGGAACCGGTTGTGTCTAGAGTGGCTAAACGCTTAGATGGTTGGAAGGGGGTGTATTTCTCTTTAGGGGGTAGAATCACCACCCTTCAGTCTTGTTTAGCGAGTATCCTCTTTATTATATGTCTCTCTTTCGGATCCCAGTTAGCGTGGCTAATCGGATTGAGAGGTTGATGAGGGACTTCCTTTGGTCCGGAGCAAGGGAGGGTAGGAGAGATCACTTGGTTAGTTGGGAGCATGTTTGTCGGCCCAAGACGGAGGGGGGCCTGGGTTTTGGTAGATTGCTGTCCAAGAACACTTCGCTGTTGGGTAGTTAGTTATGGCGGTTTCCCCTGGAGTCTGACTCCCTATGGCACCGAGTTATTAGGAGCAAGTACGGTCTTCAGCAGAATGGGTGGGACGCCCATGCCGGCTCTTCCGTCTCCCACGCCTACCCTTGGAGATTCATTTCACAGGTATCGCCTTTTTTCTTTCCACTGGTCAGGTACAATGTGGGTAATGGTAATCAGGTTCGGTTCTGGGAGGATGTGTGGGAAGGTAACGTTCCTTTTTCCTCCATGTATCCTCGGGTTTTTCGGTTATCTACCCTTCATGGGGCGCCTGTGTCTGCCTTCTTTTCATTCACGGGTGGGTCCTGGGACTTACATTTGCGGCGGTCTCCGCATGATAGAGAGATGGAGGAACTTGTCTCTCTCTTAAGTGTCCTCCACTCTACCTCTCTCGTCCCGACGGACGATTCCCGGACTTGGCTTGGGGACCCTTCTGGGGTTTTCACTTGCAAGTCTTTCCTTCATCAGCTTAGCCTTCCCTCACAGTTCCCATAATTCCCTTTAGCCAACTTTATTTGGAAGTCTAAGGTTCCTTTGAAGGTTCATGATTTCGTGTGGACTTTGGTGCTAGGTAGGGTGAATACCTATGATATGGTGCAACGTCGGAGGCCTGGTTGGTCAATGTTACCGGGTTTTTGTGTGATGTGCCGTCATGATGGGGAGGATAGCCTGCATCTATTTATTCGGTGTGACTTTTCTAGGTCATTATGGAATAGATTGTTGGATGGCGAGAGCTTTGTGTGTCCTGTTAGGGTAGGGGATTTTCTACAACTACGATTCGCAGCAATGAGGAGAAGTAGTGAGGGAAGGATGTTTTGAGATGTATGTGCATGGCCATTTTGTGGTGCATTTGGCTGGAGAGGAACTCGAGAGTGTTCCGTGACGTTGGGAGAGATATAGATTATGTTTGGGACCATGTGGTTTACTTAGCTTCACTTTGGTCTAAGGCGGCAGGCGCCTTTAAGGGCGTGCCGATTCCTCTTGTACAGCGCCAATGGCGAGATTTATAGTTTTTGTTTGCATTTGAGGATACCTTATCCTCTCTTTTGTATTCTTTATTGATTTGATTAATAAAATTTTCTTTATCTAAAAAAAAATAAAAAAAATGGTCCTGTAGGCCTTTTCCCCTCAACATGTGACTCTTTATCCCTTTAGATATGTTTCCTAAGCTATTACAAAGCTGAGAACAAATTACAAATGTAAACTAAGCTTGCTTAATGCTTATGATGCAGTACGAATTTAATTAGCGCCTAAGATGCATACAAGTTTTAATTACCTAGTAGCCCATACAGTTTGGCTTTATTGTAAGCATTTAAAGGATAGTTAGGACTTTAACAAGCCCTCTTGATCAGTGTGCACCCTATTGCCAACATAGGGTCGACATTGAGCTCATTCAAATGAAGGAAAACCGGCATCATGGCTAGGAGCTGCGTACATGATAAAAGTGTGCTCTTTGCCTCTTGGGTATCCTCTATGGACTGAATGACTCTTGTATCAAGATTATCTAATATAATTGGTGAAGTTTGAGAGTATCAGGGCAGGGTTATGGAGTTCCTGCAGGAGGCGTGTGGGACTAGGGTGTAGTAAGGAGAAGTTGTTGTGGGAGTGTGCAATCTTTGCAGCACAGGTGCATTTGGCTAAAGAGGAATGATAGTGCCTTTCTGGTATTTCTTTGTCTGTCGACCTGTTTTGGAAGGGTGTAGTATACTTTTTTTTTTTAGATAAGAAAATTTTATTAGTCAATTCAGAAAAGAATACAAAAAAGAGGAATAAGGCATCCTCATAAGCAATCAAAAGAAACTACAGATTTCGCCAATGGCGTTGTACAAAGGTAAGCGGAACGCCCTTAAAAGCACCCGCCGCCTTAGCCCAAAGGGAGGCCAAATAGACCACATGGTCCCAGACGTAGTCTATAGGCTTCCCAACATCCCGAAACACCCTAGAGTTCCTTTCCAACCAAATGCACCATAGGATGGCCATACAGATACACCTCTAGAACAATCTCCCCTCCCTCCCTCGCCTCATCACAGCAAAACGAAGCTGTAGAAAGCCTGCCACCGTAGCAGGACATGCAAAACTCTCCCTCTCCAATAACCTACTCCAGAAAGACCTAACAAAATCACACATAACAAACAAATGCAGACTACTTTCCCCATCATGACGGCACATCACACAGAAACTCGGAAGAACTGACCATCCGGGCCTCCGGCGTTGCACCATATCATAGGTATTCACCCTACCAAGCACCGGAGTCCACACAAAAGCTGGGACCTTCAATGGAACCTTAGACTTCCAAATAAATGTGGCTAAAGGGAACTGAGGAAACTGTGAGAGAAGGCTAAGCCGGTGAAGGAAGGACTTGCAAGAGAAGACCCCGGAAGGGTGCCCAATCCAAGTCCAAAGTCGTCCGTAGGGACGAGAGAAGTAGAGTTCATGATACCTAGGAGAGAATAAGTTCCTCCATCTCTCTATCATGCGGAAACAACGTAAATGTAGATCCCAGGACCCACCTGTGCCCGAATAGAAGGCAGACACAGGGCCCTCGTGAAGGATGGATAGCCGTTAAACCCGCGGATACGTGGAAGAGAGGGATTATCTTTCCACGCATCCTCCCAGATTTGAATCCGATTACCATTGCCCATAGTGTACCTAAGAAGAAAGGTGATACCTGAGAAATGAACCTCCACGGGCAAGCATGAGAGACAGGCATTGGCGTCGCACCCATTGTGCTGAAGACCATACTTGCTCCTGATAACTCGGTGCCATAGGGAGTCGGACTCCTGGGGAAACCGCCACAACCACTTACCCAGTAACGAGATGTTCTTGGACACCAATCTACCAAAACCCAGACCCCCCTCCGACTTGGGCCTGAAACATGCTCCCAGATCACTAAGTGGTCTCGTCTACCCTCTCCCACCCCGGACCAAAGAAAGTCCCTCATCATCCTCTCAATCCGATTAGCTATGCTAACTGGAATCCGAAAGAGGGACAAGTAGTAGAGAGGGATGTTGCTAAAGAAGAGTGCAGGATAGTGATCCTTCCCCCAAAGAGAAATAAAGACCCTTCCAACCATCTAAGCGCTTAGCCACTCTAGACACCACCGGATCCCAAAAGGACACGGTTCGAGGATTGCCTCCAAGGGCACCCCAAACAAGAAAGCGGCCACTGCTGCACCTGGTAGCCGACTAACGCAGTCTTTGGCTAAAGACTGTAACATATCCTTCCCAACATTAATCCCAGCCAGCCCACACTTAGACAGGTTAATCCTCATCCCCGACACCACCTCAAACACCTACAAAAGTGTGAGGACCCTCTTAAAACCGTCAATGTCAGGCGTCGGCCGAGAGGAAAAGGATCGTGTCATCAGCACTGAAGGTGGAAAACAGGGACTCGTTCACGACCCACCCGGAATCCCTCCACCTGCCCTTGCTCCACACCCCTATCTAACATAAGACCAAGGACGTCAACTACCAAGGTAAAGAGGAAGGGAGACAAGGAGTCCCCTTGCCGGAGACCACGCGAAGAGGTAACCACTCGCGAGCTACACCATTAACGAGCACTGAAAAGCTCGCATTAGATAAACAACTCCCTAATCTACTTACGCCACCTCCCTCCAAACCCTTTCCTATCCATCACTCGATCTAGAAACTCCCAACTAACCCGGTCGTAGGCTTTCTCAAAATCCAACTTAAAGGCCACCCCCAAGAACCTAGAGCGCCGAGCATCATCCACCACCTCATTAGCTACCAACGCAGCATCGAGAATCTGATGCGCCTCCATAAAAGCACTCTGAGCCACTGAAATCATACCAGATAGGACCGCCCCAAGTCGAATAGACAAGACCTTAGTAATGATCATATACACACTCGAAGTTAGGCTGATCGGCCTGAAATCCGTGACCTTAATGGACCGATCCTTTTTGGGAACAAGAGTAATGATGTTCGAGTTCATATTCTTACCTATAACCCCAGTAGCATGAAACTCACTAAAAACCCCAAACAAGTCCTCACTGATCACCTCCCAGCAATCCTGAAAAAAAGCCATAGTAAAACCATGAGGCCTCGGGGCCTTCTCCCTATCCATCCCAAAAACCGCTGCCCTAATCTCATCAAGCTCAAAAGGTCTCTCAAGCCCAGTCACGTAAGTAGGCAGGGGCCCACTCGACACCCTCAATCATAGGCCTGGCTCCCACATCCTCCGCAAAAAGACTTCTATAAAACTCTGTAATCTCCGTACTAATCCTATCCACATTAGTCACTCGCTCCCCATCCCTGGTCTCCAGCTCACTAACAAAGCTCCTTCGTCGCTGCCCATTGACTACCTTAAAAAATAACCCCGAACTAACATCCCCTTCCCTAACCCACCGACCCTTCATCTTGCTCGGCCTCTCCTTCATCAAAACCTCCTCCAAACTGTTTTTCAAATCAACACTCTTCCTCAAAAGGTCCGCATCAGGGTTGCCTAATTCGCGGAACGCTTAGTTCGCAAACGTAGTTCGAATTCGCAATTCGTTCCTCACGGAGAGTTCTGTTCGATAGGGGTATTATGTATGACCAGTTTGCTATTTTGGGAACCTAATTTGTCTTCTGTTCTTTTATTTTTTGTTGGGGGAGAGGGGACGTAATTTGTATGGTCAGAGTAATAAAGAATAGTAGAAGAAAGTTGTATGTATGGTCACTTCCAAGTCCCAAGGTCAAATAATAAAGTACTCCTAATTCAAGAAGAAAAATAAGTTAAAAGCAAAGAGAAGTTGAGTGGACGACAGCTGTGAATTGGAAATACAATTTAAAAACAAGAAAAGAGGCCAGGCTTTCCACTTTCCAGAGTTCACATGACCATAATTCTCTTTCTCTCTCTTATTTTCTCCTTCTGTTATTTTCCACGTGACCCCTTCTTTATCTCATCTTCTTCCTTCTCACGGTCGAGTCAGCGAGCAACAGTGTCGCCGGAGAACACTGCCGGCAAGTGCCAGCACGGTGGCTTCTCGATTGAGTCATACCAGTTGACTCGCCATTCACTATCCAACAAAAGCCCCAAGGTTTTGAACACTGATTTTGTCATTAAGGCCTCCAATTAATAGATCTAGGGTTTTTTATTTTAGTTTGCCACTTGGAGAGTACTAGGTCACATTCTGAAGCGTTTTTATGCGTGCGCGAACAGCGAATGAGTATGAGCGATCTAGTTCGCAGATCGCTAGGGGGTGAGCAAATTTGGCAACCCTGGTCCGTATCATGCCCCCCATACTCAAAACCTGGTCCCTAATCAAAATCTCCTTAAGAATCTCCCATTTCTTCGCCCTTACATCACCAAACACCTCCTTATTCCAAACCTTCAATTGCTCCTTAACAAATCTCAACCTCCTCATAAAACAGGAACCCTGCCACCCCCTCAACCTCACAAGTTGTCCAGCACTCATGAACCTCATCCTAAATTCCGCATATCCCGTCCACATGTTCTCAAAACGGAAAGGGGTAGGGCCCCACTTAATAGGAGTTGATTGAAGGACAAGGGAAAAATGATCAGAACAAGTGCGGGGTAAAACCTCCTGGAACTCATCCTCGAACTCATTAGTAACAAGGAAACAATCAATACGAGACGCCGCATTACGCCTCCCACTGACACTCTAAGTAAATTGTGCGTTACCCAAAGGTAAGTCTCTAAGAGCAAACTCTCTAATAAACAAATCAAACTCGGGCATGCCCCCGGTCAAACCCCTCCCACGCCTCTCCCCAGCATGACGAACTATGTTAAAATCGCCCTCGATGACCCACTTAGGGGAGCAAAGACCAGCAATGGCAGCGAACTCCTCCCACAAGGACACACGATCAGTGGCCCCACATGGGCCATACACAGACGACACCCACCACTCCCCTCTACCTCTAACCCTTAGAAGAACCTAAAATGACCTAAATGAACCTTGGCCCAAGTCGCAAAATGAGTATCCCACACAATAAGAATACCCCCCCGACGCTCCAACCGAAGGCAAACAAACCCCCTTAAACCCGGCCTCCCAAAGACTCCTAACAAAAAACGAATCTACACGAGCAACCTTTGTCTCCTGAAACATCACAACCTCAGGAGACGCACGATTAACAACTTCCCTCACTAAATCCCGTTTCTCTACCTTCCCCAGACCATTAACATTCCAACTGAGTAGCTTCATTTAAAACCGTTAGTACCCCGAGACCTACGGCCTTCAACCTCCCCAAAATTAAGAGTAGTCTGAAGGCCCTAAGTTCCCGGATGCCTACCCTACTCCTCTTACCCCGAAAACTCACAGGAGACATTTGTACATTAGTGATCTCCCCTGCAGAACACACAACCCTAATATCAAGACGAGACTAAGGGTTTCGGTCGTCCCTCTCACCCGCAAGTGGTGGGATAGTCACAACCGTCCTCCCGACCTCGGACTCCCCATGGCACAATGGAGCAACAGTAGCTCCCGTGTCTGACGGCACAACAGAATGTACTCCCTTCCCAGCATCCTCGCCTTCGTTGCCTGAAGAGACATTAACAGATAAAGGCTGGTCAGCAAAGAAACTATGGGGAGCACTTTGGTTTGTAGCAACAAAGGGAGTAAATAAAAGAGGTAAGGGAGAGGAAGTATTAAGGTCCATCATATCCCGAACTCTCATGCTTCCAACACTCAATGAAGGAACACCACAACTGGGAGCAGACGCCGGCTGACCCACCACACCGTTGGCCTCCTGCATATTAAAAACATTAACCTGCTCACCACCCTCAACCTCCTTGTCCTCGAACTCACGAAGGCTATGTATGAGTAAGCTCTCTCCATCATCAAACGAGCTCAAGAGGTCATCCTCCTCTTCATCAAAAATCGAACTCCAAAACGGAGAGTGACCCTGAATATTGGTCAGATCAAAAGTGTGATCCACCCCAAGATTCCTTGTCACCCGCGGCTGATCACTCAAGAAAGTAGCCTCCCGCTGAGACGTCCTCTAAAACTAGAGCTTACCCTAGCCAACCAAGCCCCCACAAGACACAATTCCCCAATAAAACCCCCTGTCACCTCTTTGCCGCGGTCGTAATGCTGTCACCCTGCTGCCCAACCCCACCCGACAACTCCCTAACCTCCCTTACATTGATACCCGAGCCACCAGGGCCAGCCACACCCTCACCTGAACCACCAGAAACTGCTGCACTATTTACCGACCCACCCGCTCCACCTTCCGAGGTCCCAGAACCACCCCGACCAGCTGCGGAGCCCCCAGAACCACCAGCACCATCTCCCGAGCCAACTTCAGCACCAGCACCCTCTCTCCTTGAAAAAGGGCTCTTAACCACCAATGAAGCCATGGGAGAGATAACAGTATTCCCACGTCGCTGCGGGCCACCGGAGAAAATCACCTCCGGGACCTCCTCAACTGTGAATAACTGGTATGCGCAGCCACTAGAAGCTCCACCAGCAAGAGACAACGGATTAGCATCCCTGTTCTGACCACGCCGGGCCCCGTTCGGCCTCCCACGTGGGTCGCCGGAAAATTCCGCCAGAGTGCCGGAGGCCGGCGGGTCTTACTTCCCGTCGACTGTTGCCGGAGCCTCGCTGAGTAGCCTTGCTGTGATCGTTGCTAGTTCTAATATTATTTGGTGGGTCTTTAGAAGAACTGGGCTTATTACCTAACCTGTGGAAAGCTGACACCCTCGGCTCTAAGATTGGGCCCTTACCCTTATCCAGTCTATTAAAATGCCTACCAGCAACTCTTTGCCTCTCTTTTGGGCCACCTGTAGCAAGCCTTGCATAAGGAAATTTTGCCTTCCCTTTGACCAGCTGATTTAAATTAATACCAGGCCCAAGTCTAGAATGCACAGGAGGCCTGTTATTATTTAAATTAACACGTGAAACTGAATTCCCATAATCTTGGTCAAAGTGAGAATCTCGCGCGGGGATATCGCGCCTTCCCTAACTAGCTTGACCTTTACCCAGGTGAGAACCAAGCACTGGCAAACTCTCCCAATGCCGGTGGCCATGGAGTTGCGCCACCGACGACGATTTCGCCGCTGCATCCATCCCCTCACGTCCCACTACAGCCGTCCCCTTCCCTTGCCACACAAGTTCAGTCGACCCACAAACCTTGCAGCAAGGAACCTGTGGGATTTTTCTTGGCCGATCAACAACACGGACCTGGTGGACGGCATCCATCAAAGCCACCCAACCAGCCCCTTGCTTCCCCTCTGGAATACGAATCGAAACAGGCTGGCTATCGTATGGAATCTTCTCAAACAAGAAGAAACGTCCAGCCCTATTCTCCGCAATTCTGAGCACCAAGATATAACCCTCACCCACACGCTTGCGAAGCTAGTGATCACGATCTTCACCTCTCCAAAGGGCAGTGGCTGATTGCACCCACCATTGGAATTCCTCCCACGTACTTATTATGCCTTGCAAACTCTGTGAAACGAACATAAAACCCATCAAAGTACAACGAAAAAGTCTTCAAATCCCCGTTAAAAAGAATTGCCATTCTAAGAGGAAGTAGAAAGACGTAAAAACAGAGAAAAAATGGTATGAAAGAAAATGCAGAGAGACTCCCGGAGCCCCCCCACCTCCGGTGGGAAGGTGGACCTCCGATGGCCTGCTAAGCACTACCCATAAACTCTCTTTCTCTCACTAGATTGTCTCTCTCTAGCAAACTCCAAATGTTGCAGTCAACTGATACCCATTCCCATCCGTTTCTTTTCTTTTAAGAGTGTAGTATACTTGGCCTCCTTGTTTCCGTAGTTATCCTGTTACACAGGTTATGCTTCTTTGAGCTGAATTGTAAATAGATTCCTCTCAAGGACTCCTTGTCCTCTGTGGACGTATTATGTTCTTTGTTACTTTTAATAATACTTTTTATCAATATATTATCATTATTGCTTCCATTTGCTGCTTTGTCCTATGTGATAACAGACACAAATTTTATCGTTGGTGGTTTTCTTGCAATTTGTACACACTTGTTGAACCGTGTTTAATTGAATATGATGTAGTTTAATCAGTTGTGATTTTGGTGTTTCCCTACATGTTACTGCCATATGTTACTTCTGTTTATTTTCTAATTCTTCTTTCCCACTTCAATTGCATCTACTGACTTGTAATCTCTATGTACCACAAAGGGATCGAGCTCAATGGAAACTGTAATAGCTGGTGAAAGCCTCTCTAGGACATTGCAATTAATGGGAAAACTAAGGGATGCACGAGAACTTTTAGAAAGGTGAAGTATAGCCTTCATTTTGTCAGATCTGTTCTTGTCAATGATTTAAAGCTGATATTATAATGAAACCATTTCTATTTCGCAGTTGTCTTGAAGTGCGGAGAACATTACTACCTGAAGATCACATTCAGGTCTGTAAAGTATTAGTTTTTGACAATTTGGTTCTTTCTTTCCTCTAGATCTTCATTGTAGCTTTTGTTAGAAAACCATTAAAATACGTTAGTTGCCCATTTCTATGGGCCAGGCAGTGATTAAGAGGTAAGTAAGTTTTCCTTCAAAAATAATTTATACAAAAGAGCCCTCTACTCAATGAGTAAAAACCCACAAAGAAGGAAAATAGACTACTTTACCAGGATTTGGTAGAATGCTGACCATAGTTGTGTCAACGTGCCACGTTGTTCAACGCGTCAATTTGTCAATTTGGAATCTCATGCAGCTGTCCACCATAAACGAAAGAGAGGGAGAGTGTGTGCTATGGCTTATGTTGTGGTGGTCCCCCCAGATATACCGTCTGGCTCAGGCACAAACCAACAGTGGCGGTCAACTATGTGGAGAAGATATAAACATTCAAGAAAGAGACAGATGAACGTATATGGAGAATATTGTGGGAGGAGAGAGAAATCAACAAAAGAGGGAGTACGAGAGTCTATGGCTGAGAGAGTAGGGAGAGAGTCAAAGAGATGAAGAGAGTCCATCGTTTTTTTTTTCTTCTTCTAGGAGATGGTCTCTTTACCTTTTTGTTTTTCAATCTTGTCTTCACAGTTGTTTAAGTCAGCATTCATTTGAGGTTTAACAACTATACAATTAATGCTGTGTAGTCTTTGTAGTTTGCTATGTTGTGAAAATACGAATCTTTTACCTCTTCTTTCTACTTTGCTAGCTTTCTACCAAATTTTTTCTATATATGTCGTGTCCAGAACCCTGATCTAGATTTAGGACAGAAACCCCAAGTCCTGAACTTTTGAGCAGCCATAAGTCGGACTCCCGGATCGATACCTGTATCCGACACCTATACCTGAGTCATTGTAACATAGTTTACAAGAGAAAACCTCTGCGTTTAATAAAGCCCAAACCCGTGAATCCGACACAACATCGTTTGTAAATGAATCAAGCGTAAGAAGCAAATTAGAAAGCTCGACAATTTCCTTTCAATCAACGATCGTGAAATGGAAATTTCGCAAGATTCAGCAACCAATTATAGTGAAAAAGTGAAAGATAGGCATATTATGGAGACAAGAAAGACCATGGAGGCGAGGGAACAACAGGGAGAAAGGAACCCTCCTCCTCAAAGCATCCTCTCAGAACAATATCTTGTCCCCAGGGCCAACTTTAAATTAAAGAAAGAAGGAAATTAGGATAAATCCAGGAAATGAACTTCTAGGGACTGGAAACAGTAGCTCCATGTCTCCACCACCTACCTATCACTACTATAAGCATCCATCCATTCCGCTTAAAGACCGTATCTGCTTTGAATAACCTTGTGCTACAGAGTCTGGAATCGCTAAAGCCTTGCCTTAGCTTCTAGTGTAATGCTCTGTAACAAATTCCCGAGACCAAGTCCTCTTATATCCTTAGACATACACACAGTACACAAGGGAATGGTAGCCAGACATGAGTGGATGATAGTAGTACGCCCGCAAATTAAAAGCCCTTCCACCCATCTGAACGCTTTAGTCACTATCTCAACAACCAGATGCCAAAAGGTAGATGAACTAGGTGGGGAGGTAGTAGATCTTGGTTCATCTGTTACAATTTGTTGATGATACTATTTTCTTCCTCGAAGATGACCTTAGTTTCTTGAAGAATGAATTGGTAAGTAACCTACCCTCCTAAGAATGAGAGAAACCAAGAAGAACATAGGACCTTCTAGACAAAGATCTATGTCATTAGCTCTGACGAGGAGTAGTTATTAATACATATTCCATCGAATTTATCAAGACTTGGTTTACCACCCTAGATGGCTTGTTGAAGTTTTAAGGTAAGAAGTTGGATGCTTGTGTTTAGGATTGAAATGACATTTGCTTTAAATTATAAATATTGAGCTTGACGTGCTTACGAATAAGTAATCGTGGCTATTTGGCTATTATGTGGTATATTTGGCTTGAGCGGAAGTCGAGGATTTTTTCTGCGTCTGGAAAAACATTTGATACTGTTTGAGATCACGTCGTTTATTTGGCATTTCTTTGGGCCAAGGCAATTGGGGCCTTTAAGGGTGTTTCCCTTATACTTGTCTAGCTACAGTGGCGGGAGTTGGAGATATGTTTTTGTTTTTCTTTTGAGGACTTCTTGTCCTCCACCTTTTTGTATTCTTTCATTGATTCTTTAATAATAAAAAAATTCTTATCTAAAATATATATATATATATATATATATATATATATATATATATATATATATATATATATATATATATATATATATATATATATATTGAGCTTGAGCCTTGAGGTGCTTACGGATAAGTAATCGTGTGTTGATAAAAGGTTAATTTAATGAAACGAATTGAGGTATGTGTGTGCTCGTTTATGAGGTTATGCACACATGCAAATCGTTTTCAATGGTTTTTCTTAAAATACAAGTGTGCACAAAATTGTTTACAGAGAAAGGAAGACGCTTATTCGATTTCGTTGACTTTTACATCTTTGTGGGCTTGATTTTCTCTTCTCTATGCTTCATCTTGAATTTAGTTATGGATTTATACTAGGGGTTTAGACTATTTCGGAGGGATTTATCGATGTTTAACCATGAGTATCTTGGATGTTATGTTTATGTTGGGATGTAATAATTGTTTTTGATTTAATGTTTTCCTATCTTGGATTATAGAGATCTGGATATCACATAACTAGATAACCTGGTAACTTAAATAATGGCGGTAATAATGCTGCTGCATAATCTCTTTTTTAAAAGATTAGGAAATTTAATAGTTTGATATATAAATGTTTAGGAAATACAGGGTGTTACAGTTATGGTATTACAAAGGATGAGGTTTGAGGGGACATAACAAGAGGTTGTTCGATTGATAGAACAATTGGTTTCGAAAGCTTGTCTGTCAAAGGAGTTTGAGGATATTCTTATTTGAAACAATTGGTATCAGAAGCCTTGGTCTCAATGGATCAAGTGGAGTGACTAGTGCCAAGAGAAGAAAGAGCTTCATTTGGGTGGTGGAGAGGGATTTGGAGATATTGTCAATGGTGCGTTCCAACTCGCGAGTGACGAGAATTGGAGTTTTAAAGGGGTGATAAACTCGAGTATTGTCAACAGCCACTATTGAGAGGTTGGATCGCTGTTTTGAAAGTGCAACTGAAGCATTTTGGTTGTAGCAAACGTTTTAGTAAGAAGAGTATCAACGTGCTGTTTTTGAAATGGAGGGGGGAAATGCTACAAGTGTTCTATTAAAGGGGACCTTGTTAAGAGTGTTTTTTAAGTTTTATGTGTCGAGGGCTATATGCATTTCTATTAATTCCTGTATACCCTTGCTCCCAAGAAAGACCAATTCATGAGGGACTGTAGCTTTAGACCTATTTGCTTATCTGCTACAATCTAGTAGATTATCACGAAAGCATGGAAGTGGGCTAGGTTATTGTCTCTTCTATCTAATGTATTCATGTTGAGGGGAGGCAAATTTTTGATGCTCTTTTTATTGTTATTTGTCATGGGGGAAGTCTTTTATTATTTTTTTTTATTTGGTGAAAGACGACTCTAGAAATGGGGATCTGTTTCTCTTTCTGATTGTTAATCTCCTCATTTGTACCAAAGACGACTCCTGCATTTACTGTCATTGTTATACATATCATTCTTATATAAACCTGCTAAATTGTGCAACAAAACTTTATTCATACACTATATAGTTTGTCTTTATGTTTTTTTCAGTGATATAAACCCCAGGATTTCATTATGAATAAAACTTATGAGCTTCTATTCTTTTTGGTAGATTGGTGCGAACATGCTTAGCCTTGCAATTGTTGCATTGTTGAATTCCAAGCAACTGAGAGAATCAGCAATGTCAGAAGCAATTTCGGAGCTTGATAGAGCAAAAGAGCTCTTAATAAATTCAATCAGGTTTGTATCTATAGGTCTTAACTCTTAACTCCTGCCATTGTTGTTGTGGCATTCTTTTTCTCTTATCACGGGAAAGATCAAAGAAAAATTTCTGTAGCATTTGTTGTGCTCATAGAAGTTGATTAATGGGGTTTGAATGAGTGGCCTAATTTCAGCATTCTTCTCTCTCTCTCTCTCTCTCTCTCTCTCTCGGGATCTCCCTACCCACCACCATTAGGGAGTGAGCTCCAGAAACCTGCTAGACATGTTTCCCTTTTTATGTTTATTTATTGTCATCTTGAAAATTGTTTAGCCTACAATGTGGTGGGCTTTATAGGATTGAGTTTCGCTTGGCTTAATTCCCTTACACAAGATGTTCGCCATTGTTATTAATATAGAAGAATTATGTGGTGGACGGAAGCAACTTTGTCATTGTGGTGAGGGAAGCGGCCACGTAATGGGTCCATCCATACTCAGAAGAGCAATGTTTATATTGACGCTGTAAATTACTGCAAACAAGGGTTGCCACTTCTTCTTGCTTGGGAAAGTGCCTAAGGGTCGTGTTGCTTCCATCAGAATTCCAGATGAAGAAAACGGCAAGGGTTGGTGTGCAAATGGATGCGTTTCAGCGTGTGGGTAAGCCTCAGTCTGTTGACCGGTTGTAAAGGGTTCCGAGCTGCAAGAAGTATGGTTCTTCAGCATTTGAATGGAAGCTCTAGGAGTTAGCATCGATGATGCAATCAATCCTAGTTATAGAAAGCGCATATTTCAGGCGCTACAATCTTGCAAGAGTAATGTATATTTTGGCTATGAATCTCGCCCGATCATTGGAGCACGTGAAAATTCAAAGCAACCTTGCCTTCAGTTTTTATACGTGTTGGTAGCCTAAGAGCTCTTTTGTCCACAATTTCTAGTGGAGCCAAAAGCTTCTCTACTTTTTGCCTTCAGAATGTAATGGACTAAAGCAAAATGGCTCTTAAAACTGTCGGCACTTCTTATTTATTGTGAAGTTGTCAATGGTCGTCGCACTTCGGATCTCGGGTCAAACAGAAACAGCCTCTCTGCGAGACTTTTACAGGGGTAAGACTGCATACAACCGACCCCTCCTTACCCTGCCTAGGCGGGAGCCTCTTTGGAGACACTGGGGTAATGTTGATGAATGTTGATGGGTAGCCTAAGAGCCTAAACATCAATTTTTTCCTTCATTGTTTCACCGAATTGGGGCAAAAAACAAGTGGCAAGGGACTTTGGAACAGGAAGGTAGGATAGGCCCACGTTTGAGGGTTTTCCTAAGGTTTGAGCCACAAAAGTTTAGGCCCACAGTCACATAGATCAAGAATGCATATTGTCTGGAGTAAGAGGAAGACTCACCCCCGATATCTACGTGGATCGAGCCTGACATCGATAGGAGGCTGCTATCAGCAGTCCGGCCGCAGCAGCAGAGTTCTCGGCGACCACGGCTCTGGAGTCAGAATTTTCGGCCGTTTTGAGGGGTCCAGAGGCTGGGCTGCTGTGGTGGCGGTGCTGTGCAGGCTTTGGCAGGTGGGGCTTCTGTGCGGATAATTTATGGGGCTGGCTGTTCTTGTCTATATGCAGATTCTTCTTGCATTGGCCTTGTTAAGAACCTCATGTTAAGCTAACTTTTTTGTTGTCGTTGAAGACGTATTCAACATGGTGTCCTGGAATTTCATTTGTTCCATTTAACCTAGTGTTAACATATTTCTTCATGACAGAATTGCTCGTACTGTTATGGATTATCCTAAGCGGAAGAAAAATGGTCGTTCTTATGAGCGGCATATTGAGAAGGATGAGCGTATTGCGTTGGTTATACTGCTTAGTGCTTCCTGCAGCCAACTCATCAGTGTTCTTTTGTATAAATAGTCGCTATTTAGTGTTTAGTGTTGTAGAGTCGCACTTGGGCTGTGGGTCAATTACGTACTGTTCAGCATATAGATGGCCAAGAGGGTTCCAAACTTGGCAACATATTCCATTGCTCTTCCAATAAATTTCTTTGACTCAATGGGGTAACGGACTTTGGCAAGGTTCATAGGGTGTTTTTTTGGGGCTAAAATGAAAATGGCTCATAAAACTGTTGGGACTTCTTATTTAGGGTGAAGTTGCCAATGGTCGTGCACTTTGGATCAAGGGTCGATCAGAAACAGTTTCTCTATGAGGCTCTGTACTCACAGGGGTAAGGCTGCGTACAACCGACCTCCCCTTACCCTGCCTAGGCGGGAGTCTCTTTGGAGGCATTGGGGTAATGTTGATGTTGATGTAAAGGTCTAACATTAGAGGGAGTACTATACTAATTGGATTATGAACTGTGGCACTGGTTGATTAGGATGCTTGTTCAAGTTGTTGATTTTGATGTCAACATGCAGCATAATTTCATATCCTTATGCTTTTTATTGCAGTTACAATCACTAAAAGTTGTTGCACATGTGGAGATGGCTAAGCAAGAAGTACAAAAAAACGAGGGTTAGTATCAGTAGTTATACATATATCTTAATTTGTGGGTTCTAAGAACTGTTCATTGTATGATACAGCTTGCGCATTCTAGCTTCAAATTTTGCATGATATGATGATTTCTGTACTTGAGCACAAATTTAATTGTATATTTTTCCTTTCTCTCATGTGGTGCAAGGTGAAAAAAGGAATATACATTAGTACCCCTACCTTGTGTCAAGGGCCTCAAGGCTCAATATGAAATCTTTGAGAGCAAGCAGGTTGAGAAGGCTCAATATGTAATGTATTGGAGAAACCATTTTACACTTGATTATGCTTTATGAGACACATAAATATAACTAACTGAACCGTCACAATCTCTACTTGATGGACATAGCAATTACATTCATATGCTCCTCTTAAATTTGTATATCTTTCATTGATTTTTTATTTTTTTTTCTAATTATCTATTTTATTGTTTTGACATTAGTATTTCATGATTAGCTCTATACCAATTTCATTTTATTGAGATGTTCTATAGCTATTCAAAAGAGTGACCAAATTTATTCTAAGAAGGGTATGCTGATGTGCAGAACTAATTCTTCTTCTGTAAAGAGTAGCCAAATTTGTTCCAAGAGGAGGAGGATGGTGCAGAATTCATTCTTTTTGAACTTTCCTCTAGTACCTTCTTATGAATGAAACTGTTAGGCATGCTCACTTTGTGGAAATATACTTCTCTTTTTCCGTGACTCCCTCTGTGTGTGGATATCTTTGTCGTACTTAACTTTGTCCATTTAAACTTTGCTTTTTTTTTTTTTTTTTTTTGAACAGCAAAACTGATTCTATTTAATAGGCAACCATTTAAACTTTGTCCATTTAAACTTTGTCCATTTAAACTTTTACAATGGAAGCTATGTTGCCTTTATATAGAGAGCGGAATCAGTTAGGTAATAACGTAAAAGGAACAAAAATAATGCTATGGGTGCAAAACCCAAGTCCAGAGTCACAAGAAAGCAAAACAACGACGACCGTTGCTGGTGTGCATCAATTTTTGATCCCCTAGTGCTTTAGAAGTGCAATTGATGATACATATCTTCATTTAGGTGTCCCTCAATCAAATTAGGATCAGCAAATAAACAGGGGCAAGAACTACATTGGATAATAGCTTACAACATTAATCGGATAAAGGGGCTTCCAATTAGGAAGTCAAGTATGTAACATTTGAATTGTCTTTTTAAGGGGCATCCACATTGCTAAAGACTCTTAAAACCCTTAAGACTTGCCACATCGTCTTTTTACTTTCTTTTTGGTCCTTAAGATTCAAGTAAGTCTCTTCAGATTTGTCACCCCATTGCTTAAGAGGCTCTTCAAACTCTATCTCTTCATCATTTCACCTACTTTTTTTTTGTCTGCAGGTCCCCCCAATAGTTTTGTTTGAGTCTTAAAGGGAGTCTTGAATCTTCAAGACTCCCTGTTTTTTGGTTCACCCCAATGGTTTTTAGACTTTCCAAAATCTCAAGGCTCACATAATTTAAGGCTCTCAAGACTAGCATTGTGGATGCCCTAAGGATTCTTAGAACAATGTGGAATGCGCTCAAAATGGCTGATGGTTCATAGGTCAATCATTGTTCCTCCCAAAATCAGGAGTTGCGATGCAATGCAATCTCGGTACGAAATTTCGGTATCGGTCGTGATTTGGGTAACAGTATGGACGGCGCATAAATGGACTTCTGCGGGTGGCATGAATGGGGTTGCAGCTTGAACTTTTGTACCGGTCGTGTATTAGCCATATCAGTCATGTATTGGCTTTATCGAACACCCCTTGACGTACCGGGATATCGCTTATTGACAACTTCAAAAAGATATATATTGCGGTGGATATGTCGCTTATCGCAAAGGGTTTTGAATCTTTAATGTTTAGATTGGCTTTTTTAGTGTTCCAAGTTGGTAAAACAAGTCCTATAATGAATCTGAATTCAAGGCCAATTGTTCGTCCAAAATTGAGCTGCATGACTAGATAAAAAAAAATGGATTGAGCCCAAGAATATCTCGTTGGTGGATAAGTGGTTGTAGTACTTTCGTTTGGAACCTAAGTTCCTGGGGCACTTAGTGATTATAAGTAAGTACGGTCTTCAACCGAGTTAATTGGACGCCCATGCCTCCTTTTCTAGTCTCCCATGCTTTAAAACGGGTGTTCCTCCCTAATGTCCAACATCATTGTGGGTTTTGTAGTTGCTCCTTTGATTGCTTCTTATTCTCTTATTGTGTATTTATTCTTGATATGGCTTGTTTTTGGTGGGGAAAGTTGTTTGGCTTTGTGGGGGAGCAATGGGTTTTTCCTGCAAATGTGATGGAGATGTTTCAAGTGCGCTTTTTGGCTTTTGGGAGGGATAGGGAGATGAAGATTCTGGGGTGTAGTGATGTTTATGCTATTCTCTGGTGCTTCTGGTTAGAGAGGAATACCAGAAATTTTTCTAGAGGCTCCTTACCATCTGAGTTACTGTGGGATAGGGTGACTTATTTGGCTTCTATGTGGGCTAAGGCTGGAGGTGCTTTTCGGAGTTATTCAATTGTAAAGATCCAGCGTATTTGGCTTAATCAATTGTAATCCCTTAAGGAGGACAACTTGTCCTCTGCTACTGCTTTGACAGTCTTATTAATACAAATTTCTTTTAAAAGAAATTACTTATTCTTGATTAATAAAGTTTTTCTGTTTATCTTAAAATGGACTGAGCCCACGGTGCTGCATTTCGCATTTCTAGACAACTTAAGTCCTTGGAAATTGAAGGCCCTTTTCTGCCTAATCTGCCGCTGCGTGGCCTGTCACCCATATTTTGTTTCCTATGTCTAACTTATAAATTTTATTCCAGAATTATGTTTGGCATCTTTTCCATGTATCTCTTGCAAAATATGTCTTTTTCTCCTGACTTCCAGATTGAGAACCAGGATAAATGCTTAGTTTTTGGTGGAGAAAAAAATGTCACTGTAACGTTTTTGCTTTGGTTAGTACCATTGGCTCACGATTTGTATTTTTTCTTGTGAACAGATGCTTGGCCTGTGATTGAGGCTGAAAAGGCACTTCGAAAATGTATAAGTGCTTTTAAAGAGGTATACATTTTTCCTCGTGGTGCAACTTTTTGTTTTCGTCTCTTATCCTTTTTTCCCTCTGTTGAGGGGGATGACAGATATAGGAATTATACAATGGATAATCGGATATGCAGAATGAACTCCGAATGTTATTGAATGCACATTCTCTAGTATTCTGTTTTGAGAAAAGCAAGTTGGATATATCCACCTCAACTTATTGCAGTGTGCCTTGTGTGCTGTCTCAGTTTGAGACTTGTCCAGTTGTCTAGACTCTAGCCAAACTTTTTTTGTATTAATCCTATGGTAGAACAATCTAATGTAAAGATGAGCGTGACGCCCATCTCTGGCCCAGGAAGTACCGACGTATACCATTTGAATGAATGTGGTCATGGTGCATTTGGATCTTGACTTCAAGTTCCTGGAAAGATATACATGACAGCCCTCTTTACTATCTGCACTCCTTAGAAACAGGAATCAGGATTGAATGACCAATAATGGGACCTATAAGATCTCATCATCCAACGCAACACACCGCATCACTATCCATGACTCAGATTATATCGTACTTTGAATATATGGTTGAGATTGAATGCAACCCTTGCTCAGTCCCTTCTTGATGGTGTCATCTGACATAGATTTGGGAACACTGGTGGCGAGAAATAATTAAGTTGTAGTTCCAATATTGCCAGCCATGAATATTGAGGATCAAGCCCATTTTTCATTTTTCTGAAAGCAAGTGTTCAGCTTGTTAATTACTTGTTCAGGGGCTTCAGTAGTCCTCACATTGTCATGCAATGTTGTTGCTTGTCTTTTTCATCTGCATTGTCTTAAAGTGGCATAACTTTCTATTACCAAGCCTGAGTTTTTCGTTCAATTTGCAGTATGGAGCTAACACTCCAGCATCTACTTCCATAGAAGTCAAGAGCGAGTATCTCTCATGCTTGAAGCAACTGGTGAACTTAATTACTGATACTATGACAGAATTCAGAGCAACATCAGAGAGGAGAAGTGGAAAACCTGAAAAATGAAATCAAGCATGTTGAAGCTGAAATTTCTTCTAGTTCGAAATGTAAAATGTAAGAACAAGAGTGTCCTTTCTTGAACATACAGGAAGAGAAAGCCAGTTTTTAAATGTTTATGGAAGCTCATCATGTCAAATATTTAGATTGATCATGGTTTGAAGTAGATGAGATCCCCTCAAATTGATTTGGTGTAGTATTTGGTGCGGTAACCCACAAGCACCAAAATAAAAAAATAAATAAAAAGGTTTTTATATGTTTGTGAGTTACTATACCAAATACTATACTAAATTAATTGGAGAGGATCTCATCTCTGTTTGAAGAGCCATGTGTAAAACCGTCTCAATGTGAAATGATATCAGCTTTTACAGAAATATGAGTCCCTTTTTATAATCATTGATCCCTTATTCTAGAAGAAGTGATCTTTGTCTTCTCCGTGACATGTTCTCGTGTAAGGTACATATTTTGTTGCTTTTTTTCCCCTCATTTTTCTCAATTCTCCTTTGTCCCTGAGTCTTCTGTTTTTTTTTTTTTTTTCTTATCCTCATGATGAGATGAAAGAAAATCATATCTAAACGTATGCCGCGATAGTACCTTCCTCAGTTCATAAAGGAGGAAAACGTTGGTGATTTAAAAGTTGAAACCTCATAAAAAGTGGTTATGCCAAAGAAAAAATTTATAAGTTGTCTCTCGCAAAAAAATTTATTTTGGGGCATTTTTAAAATGGAACTAATGATTATATAGGCTAAAAAGGAGGGTGTGGGAGATTGTGGGGGTTAGATTTTGTGAAGAGGGTAATCATTTCCCCTAATTTGGGGGTACCATCCCCCTAGAGTAATCCATTACCTCCTTTCTCCCTTCATTTTCTCCATTACTCCCTTAATCATTACCCCACTATCACCTCCACCTTCCTATTTTATCCTTTAATTTACTCCATTACCCCCCTTATTGTTACCCCCAATCTAAGCATGTCCTAAAAGGTAATAAAGACCTACTAACTGACCTTGGGGGCCTCCTATATCCTGTATGGATAACCTGTATGATATGATGTGAAAATATAAACTTTTATTACGGAATACTCCGTAAACCGAACAATAGTGATAACCTGCATTTTCGGCATCCCAAAATCCCATTTTGCCCAAATTTCTCAGCGAGGGTCCATCGAATCTGGATGAGGACCCCGATGTCTCAATAGGTCATTTAGATCTTCAAAATTTTCGTATTCACCAATGACTTCGATATTTTGCCAAAGTGAACAGTAAAACTACGATTCAATCCTAATTTTTAGCCCCCAAAGAAATTGCTCACATTATATTACAATTACAACTAGAAGTCAGGAAGATCACTCATGGACAATAGTCGTTATCCTATCAAAAGGAAAAGGAAAAAGAAAGCAGCACTTTAACATCTACCGTCTTAAATATCACATGAATGTGCCATCTTCATAGAAATGATATTTGTATTACTCAGGCTGAAAAGGATAGTGAAACTTTATTACTACTCGCTGCAGTCTACAAAATAAAATAAAATAAAAACCTTGTTACTACATAGCTCAGTTTAGCACCCACCGATAGTCCGATATTTCTCATGTCTGACCAGAGGTGCAAAAACAAAAAAAGAAAAAGCTTCCTCGAAATTTACCACTAGAAGAATACAAATACAACTAAATACTAATACGTGATCAGAAAAGAAAAAAAAAAGATGAATACAAATACAACTGAATGCAACTACAAAGTTTACTATGTCGAAATATCCAGCGCTGGCTGCAGCTAGACTCGATATTTATAGGCAACCATTAGGAAGCATTCAGCTATGAAAACTTTGGGATGATCAAGATAACAAGCCAACTTCTTCCCCTCAAGGTGAAAGATCAGAGACTAATTCTAAACTCCTTTCACAAAGCAAATTCTAAAATCATTGTACAAAAAAATTAGCAACATTCAAATCGAAGCATCGTCCGCCTGGAAAAAGCAACTGGAGCTCATGTAAGTGATATGATTCTATTACTCTAATCTGACTCTGATGAATCAGGGTTTTCACTTTGTCGAACACTTCTTGTACGTCCCTTGGACCTGGATACAAAAGCTTCACCTCCAAGGAAGATAACCTGATTTTTAGCCAATCTCTCCTCCAGGTCCTCTGTGCTAAAGTCATCCCGCCCACCAAGCTCATCAAAACCAACCTAAAATTAACAAACATTACATATCACGGGAGGACTCAACACAATTAGGTGCTTGGAAGGGAGAGGGGAAAATAGTTGGCGTATCAGATAATTTTCCACTTTGGCATTTTTTACCCGGACAAGAGTGGGAAGGACAACAATTTTCAGCTTTTCAGCCAAGAATGGACTTTTTTCAGCTTGAATTTTCACAAAGCGTGTCTCTATATGTTGCTTCGCCAGAATACTAGTGTTTGTCCATCACCTGTACAAGAAGCAGAGAATCAGGCATGATCAATGATTTAAAAAGCGCTAGGAGTAACGAGGGAAAAGGAGCTGAGGCGCTAGGGGCAAGACGGAAGCACGAGCCTCAGTGAAGTGAGGCGCATTGGCTCATAAATTCATAATTGAAAATTTTGCTACAAAATCAGTGATCTTTTCATTGAAATGTATTATAATACCCTATGACATGTTATATACTATCAATACACACCCAAAGAAACCCCAAATCATCAATTTGAAGAAACGAAACAATTATTTTGCGCCTGAGATGCGAGTCAAGTGCGTCTCTCAGTGAAATCCCTTCGCCTCGAGGCAAAAAAAAAAACCACCCAACCCAAAAAGCCTCGTGCCTCGGGCGCGATTTTCAAAACACTGGGCATGATTTCTCAAACTCAAAAAAAAAAATTAAAACTCATTTTTGACCTTAAACTTGCCATCTTTCATTCTTCCTCTAAGTATTTGCAATTTACACAACATTTATTAGACAATATTGTTTCGAAAGGAGCTTCATGCCCCAATTTTTTCTTTCATTTTGTCTAACCCTGTATGCATTGCCATCATCAGAACCACACTAAGATACACAAATGAGCATTGTGCATATCCCAATAAGATGAACACAACAAAAGAGCTATTATAATATACAAGGACTCACTATACTCCTCAAACAATAGTCCCTACTCCCTAGTCAAGTTCATCTGTCATGCTCAAAGTCTCCAATGTTTCTAATGCGACAACGCATCATTCTTCAAACAACTTTATGCCATAATTCGGCCATCAATGAGGCACAATTAGGCAATCAATCTAAGCGAAGGCTAGTGAAGAGTTACTATGGAGTATAAATGTAGTTCCATACTCCTGTTTACAAACCAATTAATTTAAAGAACACGTATACATTATGAAAGCAATTAGTCTGGCTAAAGTTACGTAGGTTACCAGGCCTGTTGTGCAGAAAGACCTATGATAATAGATATAGACAGTGGACTCGTTATAATTTTGACAAGGATTCAAACATCTCAATTTGTTAATTTATTCCAGATAAAGGTCAAGTATCTCATTCAATTGACAGAAACGAAAAAACTTTATTTATGAAAAGATGCCAAATGCCTTGGCAGAGCCCAAGCAAACATCTTGAGAATATCAGGGACTTTCCTTTCTCATGCTTGAACTGTTAAGTCCCCAGCATTCACCTACCCAACTCTCATCCCACCAAATTTAGTTTACTTCCATTTACTAAATGGAAGGCCAGATCTCTTTTAGCAAAATAAAAGAAATAGATATGTCCCACCATTTAGGAAATGGAAGCCTCCATTTATTTTAGGAAATGGAGAGGATCCCAACTCTCCAACCAAAGTGCATAGATTTATTAAACTCCAAGGATCACTTAGTACATTTTCCTTCCACTAGCCCTAAGAGAGCGCGTTCATGACCCAAGAAACTCATCAATTAGAAAGGGGGGGGGGGGGTTGGAATTTCGGCTAATCAGTGAATCCTCTACTTTCCCTGTTGGGGGTATTCAAACTCGACAGTATTATTCCTGCGCCTAAGACTATTTCATACTATTATGCATAGGGAGACAAGATCAGGCTTCTGGTCATTAATTTTTTTCTTCTCTGTTGTGATCAAAAAAAGAAAGGACACCCAAGCTATAGTCGAGATACTCGAATGCAATTTGACAAACTTCACAAGCAACCACCTTACGATAAGGACTGGGGGCAATGCTCGTGAATTTCCGACAACCTACTCCTCTTCATTTCAACATGATCAATAGATTATACTAAAAAGATTCTTACCTAAATGCATCATATAGTGTATATTTCACCGTTTATCCAACTACCCTACAAGAAGATTTAGTTCAGAAAAACGCACAAAATGACCAAGAAGGAAACAAGACATGCCCTGTACCCTAATTGTCAGTGTTAGGCTAAGGCCCCATACATAGATCTCGCGTACCTCACGAAAATCCCTAGCATAATCATATGATGTGATAAATAGTTCTCCTTATGCAAATAAAACCAATAGCATGAAGGAAAAAAACTAAGTTTTCCCTTCCAGAAGAAAAAAGGACATTTAGCATAGCAGAGACAAACAAACCAAAAATACCTTGCAAGGCCAATTTTCCCGATAAAAATGGCAGACAACACGGTCGCTAGATTTGACAACAGAGAAGAAATCCTTCTCCAAAGGGATCTCAGAATATTCGCCATGGCCAAGGGAGATCCAACGGCTACGCTTTTCCGCCATTTTCTTCATTTGTTGCAACATTCTCTCTCTTAAAACCTCCAGATCGTCATCTTCTAGGCGATCTAAGGCTTGGATTTCCTCATCTAGTTTGTCCTCCACCGCTTTCGTTGCAGTAAGCACTTCTCTAGAATCTGCAACCATTTTTGAAACTCATTGATAAAACCATGCACATGTAATTCAAAATTTGGAGAGAGAATGAAAGGAGAAATTAGATACTTGTTGAATAGGATTCTCCATTTTCAACCAATTTTCAGGGAAACAATGATGAATGCTCTCGATTCTGACTGATGTAATTCTGAGGAGATCAAAATACAACTCGTTTTGTAGCTAAGAAGTGGTTTTTCAGTACCGTGCGTGTTTATCATTTTTCTAACTTTGATTGAAGACATTTGTGCTGCTGAATGTTCGTAGTTATCGCTTTTTAGATGGGTGTGCTGGATTTTTTATGGGCAATTTCAGTCGTGTTAGGGTCTGTTCTCCGTAAACTTATTTCTGTTTATTTCAGCAAACTTCAACAAAGTTAAATAAAGTTCAACAAAGTTCAACAAACCAATATACAAACTAGTTATAAAAAAACACTTGAATCAACAAGATTCAACAAAAATAAACAAAGTTCAACGAAGTTCAACAAAGTTAAATAAAGTTAAATAAAGTTCAACGAAGTTCAACAAAGTTCAACAAAAATAAATTTTCAGTAATAAATATAAACATTTTTCAGTTGTGAAGAACAGACCCTTACTCAGATTAGGTATAGAGAACTAGGGGCCAAGAATGTCCATGCCCCAGCAGGCAAAGGGTAAGGTAGTGGAAATGGGGTGAAGTTCAGTTGCCGGCTTTTGGGGGGTGTTGGCAAATCTCTGACATTTGTCGCATTTTTTGGTGTATGAGATGGCATCCTATCTCAGAGTGGGCCAGAAGTAACCCATTCTGAGAGTTTTTCCAATTAGCGCCCGCCCGCCGATGTGCGAGCTGGAGATGCCGTCGTGGAGCTCAGCTATGACTTTCTGGCCGGACGATGGGCTAATGCATTTCAGTAGTGGATGAGTATATGACTGTTTGTACAACTGGCCTTCGAACATGATGAACCATTTTGCCCTTCTTTCAATTTTTTCCGCCTCCTTTTTATCTTCTGGCAACGTACCATCTACTAGGAGTTGGATGATGGGGTCCATCCAAGTGGGGCTTCTGTCTAATGACCATATTCTCTGCTTTATCAATGCTGCGCTCGACTTTGATATCCCAGAACACCGTTCGAGGGTGGTCATTTTTTGCCGAACTGGCGAGCTTTGACAGGGCATCGGCTTGTATTTTCTGATCGGGGCCCTTGGCTGACCTCAAAAGTGATCAATTGAGAGATGAGCTCTTTCGTTTTGGCGAGGTAGGCACTCATGTTTTTGTATTTGGCTTCGTATGTGCTGGGAATCAGAGTAAGCCCGGATTTTCCATGCCCCAGCGGCTAGGCAATATTCTATGCCCGCGATTATTGCTTCATATTCTGCTTCATTGTTTGTGTCGTTAAACTTGAATCGGAGGGCGTATTCATAGTCTTCTCCCTCAGGCGAGGTGCAGATGAGCCCTGCTCCCGAGCCCTGGGTTGGTGATGATCAATCTACGTAGATGGTCCATGGAATGTCTGGATCGGGGGAGGGCGTCGGTTGCCTTGTGCTTTCTGCGAGAAAGTCTGCGAGGGCTTTTCCTTTTATAGCCTTTCGAGGCTCATACTCAATGCCCAACCCTTGCAAGTGTACGATCCATTTTAACATTCGGCCAGCATTATCAAATTTGCCGAGGATGTTCTTGGGCGGATGGTCAGACTGAACGACCACTTTGTGAGATTCAAAGTATGGTTTCAATCGCTTACTTGCTGTGAAAAGAGCGAGTACAACTTTTTCGATCAGTTGGTAGCTGGCCTCCGCGCCGTTATAAGCATGGCTAGTGTAGTACACGGGCTTTTGACCCTTATCTCTTTCGACGAAAAGTACCGCGCTGACAGCTTTGTGTCGACGTGGCTAGGTAGCAGAACAGTTCTTCACCCGAGTTCTTCACCCGAGTTGGGGGCAACCATCATGGGGAGCTTTGTGAGATATTCCTTTAATTCCTCGAATGCTCTGACTGCCTCCTCAGTCCAGCTGAACTTGGTATTCTTCCTGATGGTGTTGAAGAAAGGTGCGCTTTTATCGGCACCTCGGGCTATGAATCTTCCTAAGGCCGCGATACAACCGGCCAATTTTTGCACCTCTTTGACTGTTCGGGGGGGCGTTATGTCAATGATGGCGGCAACTTTGTCAGGGTTGGCGTCGATCCCCCTTTGGCTTATCATGTAACCCAAGAATTTTCCGGCCTGGACTCCAAACGTGCACTTTTTTGGATTCAACTTCATGTCGTATAGCCAGAGATTCTCGAATGTTTGTTGTAGGTCTCTGACATGGCTTCCTCCCTTTTTCGTTTTCACTATCATATCATCCACATACACCTCCACATTATCCCCGAGTTGGTACTCGAAAATCCGATTGACCAACCTTTGGTATGTTGCCCCGGCGTTTTTGTGTCCGAACGGCATTACTTTGTAACAGTACAATCCGTGTTCTGTGATGAATGCGGTATTCTCTTGGTCGGCCTCGTCGAGTTGGACCTGATGGGATCCCGAGTAGGCATCCATCAGGCTCAGTGTCTGATGACCAGCAGTGGAGTCAACCATTCTGTCGATGCGGGGAAGTGGAAAGCTGTCTTTTAGACAGGCCTTGTTTAGATCAGTGAAATCGACGCACATCTGCCATGACCCGTTTGGCTTCTTTACCAGGACTACGTTGCTGATCCAGCCTGGGTATTGACATTCCCTGATGAATCCTGCTTCCATGAGTTTCGTCACTTCTTCTCTCACCGCCCTATTCCGCTCTTCGCCAAGATGCCTTTTCTTTTTCTTTACGGGGATGGCTGAAGGTAAGACGTTGAGGTTGTGCACAATTGTGTCGGGGCTGACGCCCGGAATATCCTTGGCTGAGAATGCGAAAATGTCTTTGTAAGATCTCAGCACAGCGATCAGCTCTGTTTGATTCTCGCCTATCAGCGAGCTTCCGATATTTACAGTTTTATCGGGGAAGCTCTCATCGAGTGGGTCAATGTCCTCAGTTTCTTCAGCTGCTTCGGCTGATTCGCTGTTTTCCGATCGTGAGTCAATATCCTCGGCATTTGATCGAGTGATGCTCATAGTTCCTATGACCTGTTTTCTCTTGCCTTTCCTTTCTGCCTCTGACTCGTCGCTTTTCAGTATCGGCCTTACCATTGTAAAGTAGCATTCTCGGCCTACCTTTTGATCTCCATACAAGCTTCCTACGGAACTGTCATCGCATTCGAACTTCATCAGCAGCATATGTGTGGCGACGACGGCTCGTACCTTATTCAGGGAGGTTCGGCCGAGAATGACATTGTATGCTGATGCATCTTCGACAATGAAGAAGTCGATCTAAGTATTGCGGCATTTGCCTGGCGGTCCGAAGCGGACAGGAAGCTTACATGTTCCAATCGGATGTACCACCTTTTTTTCGAAACCGACAATTGGCCGGGTTACTGTTTGCAGCTTCTCTTCTTTCTAATTTAGTTGCCGCACACATTCTATCAACAATAAGTCCGCCGAGCTTCCGCTATCAATCAGTACTCTTTTCACACGGCGATCCTGGATTTTAAGTTCGACGACCATGGGATCGTCATGTGGGGTGACGATGCTCTTGGAATCTCTTTCCGAGAATGTCATCGACGGCGTTGGTTTAATCTGTCCCGAAGCAAGCAACATAACTTGGCTGGCTTCTCTGACGTACGCCTTGTGCCCACTGATCGTGCGGTTGTCGAGTGGTAGGCCGCCTGCGATTGTGGCGACAAAATCACCTTCATCGCTTTCAGTTCCGTCAGTCGCAGGGTTGGTAGGTTTCTTAGGAGCCGGGGTAATCACCGCGTCCCTCTTCACATAGTTCTTCAGCCGGCCTTTGGACAACAACAACCGCAGAGCCGTCTCTAAATCATTGCATTCTGCCGTCGAATGGCCGACATCTCCGTGAAAGTCACAGTACTTTGCCTTGTCGCGGAATTTGTATGGTTGCCGGATTCTGCTGGGTTCCCGCAACCAGTTCTTATATTTTATGTCTGTGAATATTACTTCTCGAGGATACGAGAAGGGGTATTCTCCGTCATAGTTTGCATAAGACGGTCGGCTGGCCTTCCGCGGTGTACCTCTCTTAGGTCTAGAGGTTCCGGCCGTCGTTATCTGAGCGGATCTCTTCTTTCCATGAGCAGTATTATTCTCCGTACCCCTCTCTCTGTTGGAATAGACGACCTCGGTGGTAGTGCAGAAGTCTTCGGCTCGTGCCAGGGCTTCGCTTAAGGTTGTTACCTTCTTTTGGATCAAGTCAAATTTGAAGTTGCCCGGCAGGAGCCCTTGAAAGAAGTAAGAGTAAGCCACCTCATCGTTTACTCTGCCGATTTCGGTTTTGGCTGTGTTGAACCGTTTTAGGTATCCGCGGAGCGACTCTTTCCTAACTTGGACCACACTGGCAAGGTGGGAGATAGTCTTCTCAGGCCGTTTGTTTCCAACAAAATGTTTGGCGAACTTGTCCGCAAGGGCGTCGAAACTGTCAATTGACCCCATGGGAAGTTCCCTGAACCATTTTAACGCCAGGCCTCGTAGAGTCGGCGGGAAAAATTTACACAATGTCGGTACATCCATGGTGTATGTGTGCATATTCGCCATGTATGCATCAACATGCTCGTTAGGATCTATCAGCGCAGCTCCGTCATAGACAGGTATCAGCGGGACCTTGATTTTTTCTACCCTCGGGGCAAACAGGATTTCCTTGGTGAAGGGCGAGTCAAGCCTTTTCTCGTCCACGTAGAGCTCTCCCAACCTTCGTGCCAGCGAGCTAACCGAGTGTTTTTTGCTGCCGTTATTCCGGCTTCCCTCAGCTCAATCATCCTGCCGAGGTGTAGAGGGAGTGATGATGGTCTTTCTTCGAACATCACTCCGAAACGTTCCTGAGCTGCACTCATCCTCGACATAGGGTGTCGAACACTGCTGACGCTCCCTCTGCAGACGGTTGAGTGTTTCACGGGCGTCTGTTCGGGAAGGTTCTCCTCGTTCTCGCTGACTAGGAGGCTCGCGGTTCCTCTCCTGCCGACGGTCGATCACATGTCTCACGTCTTCCTGGTCTAGGCATCGCCGCGGGGCCTGCCGTACGGCCGGGATGGCCGGCATTGTTCCAAAATTCGGAACGTTGATTGGCTTGGACAGGACGGGCTGTGACCTCAACGCGTTCTGCACCTCCTTCGCAACGCCCTCCTTTATGGTCTGCTGCATCCCGGCCAAAGCCCGGAGAAGATCGCCCTCATACACGATCCCTTCTATGATGGGCTGGCCGCCAGGGGTCAAGATCGTTGCTCGGCGCGCTGGGGGCGCCATTGGGTTTGGGACCAATGGATCCGCCGACTGCCCCTGGGGGGCTGCCGGGCTGGATTCATCAGTGATATGTTCTACTTCCGTCATTCAATCTATTCAAGCAAGGTAATGAATTGGTGTTTTGTATTTCAGTACTCCTCAAAGACGGGGCCAAATGTTGTGGGACTTTCCTCGAACACTGGGAGTACTGGAAGTTGAGCTGTATGATACCTGCAAAAACCAGAATACGTCACTAGCCCGGAGGGAATTCCCGGGATCCCCGCTCCGATGCTTAAGTCAGTATTCTCTCTATTAGGTAATAAATGAACTGATTGATTGGAAAAGAGTCCCCCTGTTCATACCTGAAATGACGGTATTTATAGGCGCGGATTTCAAGGGTCCTAAGGTGATATCCAGGCGACACGTGGCATCCATAGATAGGGGGAGATGATCGGGGTAGTCTCTGTGTGACACGTGTGTCAACTGGGCCGCCTTTTGGATTAGTAGTTTCCAGAAGGCCCATTAGGGTCCACGAGACTGGAGGATGATCCATTGGGCCTAGCTGGATGTTTTCAGGTCATAACACCTTTGACATATATAATAACCTTTGGCTTATAGTAAATGTACCTTTAATGTTTATCACATGTACCTTTGTCTTATATGAGTTACAATCCTCCTAAGCAATACAAGACCCATTTATCTACGCCAAAGAGGAATCTTGACCACACAGTCTAAAACTCTAACTCAACAGAACAACAAAATGCTTTCAAGAGTCTGAAAGACAATTTAATATATTTGTAAAATCAAATAAGGGAAATTAAAGGCTTTTCAGAGCCTAAAAGATAAACAAACAAAATGCTTTCAACAGCATGAGCATAATAACCCTGCCCTTCGTCTTTCGGGCAAACCTCAGCAACAAAAACAACTCATCACTTACGTCATCCAATATATTGTAAAAAAAATAAGGGAAAAAATCATCAGGCCAATTCAAATGAACCAGATGACATGGTCATAGCTGCAATCACAAATGCTCAGCTGTTTAATCACGAACCAATGTTCGATCAGCATGAATTCTGATGCCAATTAAAATCAATGTATTGTCTAACAATCAAAAGAACCTTTAGCAACTCATGAGTCATGTAAGGCCGTTAATATTACTTGGCCTCGCTTCATCAGATAATACGAATTGTATCCTTGACAAAAGTACTTAACAAGTTAACAGCCACAACATAAAAGCTACCGTACCATAACAACTTAGTATCAGAACATTATCTATTAAAACACTACAGCAAGATCAACACGATGTCTACTTACCCAACAACTGAACCTTAGCAACTACATACGAATCTAACAGCAACACATTTTTATAATAGATTACCAATAGCAGCACATTGTCATAAAAATCTATAGCGACCACTAACCTTCACTGAAAAATCGACCCTCTTACGTATCAAAAATTTGAGAGCACATTAACATATACTCCATAGCAAATAACAACAATACCGCCTAATTTGAGTCTCACCTAACCCAGAACAAAGCACCACTATTATCCAACTTTTAGGTGTAGGTATATCAATGACAGGATACAGAACTATGAGGCACAAAGGTACCCAGAACAAAAGCCTAACAGCTAACCAAAGATCAGTTGGAGAGACAAAATCACTAACACCACTTGAACTACTATAAAAACATCAAAGGTACATTACAATCATACCAAAGATACACTAAAAGTATACCAAAGGTACATACAAACAATATCATGGGATTATAGAAAAAGTATACACATGGGAAATCAGAACAATATCAAACGTACATTAAGATTATACCAAAGGTACACTAAAACAATATCGAAGGTACACCAATTTTATACCAAAGGTAGACTAACCCCCAACCCTCGCCACCATGTCTCGCCACCAGAAAAATCAAGCATTTCCACACAAAAAAACAAAAAAATATAAGAAAAGGATTGACACCAAACAATAATCATATTTCATATAACAAATTCGAAACCATCTGCAGTAAGCTTAGATTTGATCTGAATGATTAAAATCTAAATAACCTAAATCTAGGTCCAGAAAATAGAAAAAATACAAATTAAAAAATACCTCTAAACGCTGAAATTTTAAGATGTAAACATTGTCTTCTGAAATCGAGCTCAATCTTCTAAAACATCTGGATCGAGCTCGAAATTCCCATGCTCCATGCCTCGCCGGAGAAGTGAACCTCGTCGTTGGAGGTTTTGACCATAAAAATGTGACCTCTGGGCTCTGACCGTATATATACTCAGGAGCTCAAAGTCGCTATCAATGGCGATTTTTAGAGCTTGAGAAATGAGAGAGGGGTATGGACGAGGGAGAGAGAGACCGATAGGAGAGAGAATGAGCTGAAGGAAGATAGACAAGGCGTGGTTGACGAAGATGAAGGACAATAGAGAAAAATAGAGCTTGCATTATTACACATGAAAAGACGATTATGCCCTTTTATTTTAGATTAATGACGAGCGTATACTATCTGAAGAATGGATCTAGACCGCTTGTTTTTCTAATCCTACGGCCCTAAATTGCTCTCATATTCTAAAACCATGCTCTCACCAGAACCCGACCCTACACACACACACACACACACACACACACACACACACACACACACACACATATATATATATATATATATATATAATCCGGTTCAGATGCGAACTACACCATATATAAGAACTATGAGAACTAATGATTTGGACCGTTTAATTCAAAAATAAAGGGTTGTAATCTCATCTCACACCACCCTCACGAAAAAATGTCAGACTCTCACCTAATCACCTCACCCCACCATTCCAAATATCCATGGTATTTTGTCTCTCCTCCCTCACTCTATCTTTTCACCTACCTTCTATATCTCTAATCTGCACCAGCATTTTCACTCCTCGCCGGAGTTATCTAGGCTACCATCGAGATTTGAGGAGGGAGAAAATGGCATGTTTGAAGCTTTTTTAAAGCACAACAAAATTTTCTGGGTTTGATGTCGGTGTTCGCCGAAGTTATGCCAGAGGTGAAGTCGGTGACTGGTTACAGGAGCTGTGTGGGGAAGCTTGCAACTGGAATGATGGTAGTGGGTTTTATCAGGAGAGAGAATGAAGGGTGTTGGGTTCCTGGTTTTGATGATAACAAACAAAGTGTCCTTATCTTCGAATTGAACTAACAATGATGGCATGTTTACTTAAGGATGCAAGAAGATGAAATGCTCAATGCATGATTGCTCATGAAGATCCTTGGATCCTCAGAAGACATGAAGAGTATGTAATGTAGTTAAGTGCATTTGTCATTAGTCTTTGTGTACTATGCTTGACTAGTTAGCAAGAGTCAAAGTTGATCATGACAAGGGAAACAAGGTTGTGTAGAACTGAGTGCATACATCTATGAGTACAGGGGAACAGCCTTGCGAACCCTGTTCTCTATTGTAACACCCCCCGAATTTGCAACGATTTTCGGGGTTGTCCGGCGTTATTATCCATGACTCGGCATCGCTGAACCGTCCCAAACCCGGAGGTGGTGCTACTGCCACATTTATCGCTAAGGAATAAATGCGAAGCAGAAAGAATTTGCTAGGTATAAAAGAGCCTACTAAACTGAAAAGGAAACCTAAAAATTAATAATTGAATTTGTCTAAATGGTGAAATAACATGAGTAATCTTATTACAATCCTTTCAAAAGGAATAACTAATCCCAGCAGCGGAAAATAAAGACAAGTGAGCTCCAAGGCAAATCTAAGCCAACTCCGAAAGCGATCTTATTGGACATTACCTGCACATTTAATTTCCATGACAGAAATAGGAAAATAGAAAAAAAAGAGAGAAAACAAAATCAGATAAACTGAGTAATTAACGCCCAAACCCAGTAAATACATTTCAAAAATCCTTACCTTGGGATTTGAGAAGAATCATTGAAATTTATTTGCAGACACTGGTAATCAGATAATTCAAGCACACGCAATCACTCAGATTATTATTTAATCTTTTTAAAGTGATCATCACCGCAATAATTATAATAAGTCATCTGAAGAGAATTAAGGGAGTGATAATAGACCGAGGGCGTACACTCACAACATCTATAGAGGTTATCACCTCAATTTAATAATCATGCCATGGACTTAAAGACTTTAGTGTTCACAATACCTCAATTGCAACTCATGGTTAACAAGAGGACTTATACAATGGGGAATGATCCGTCCCGATCACAAACATCGTTGTATCCATAATGAAATAGATACATTGGGAATCACTCATTCTCAAACTACACAATATGCTTGTGCAGTCCCAATGCTCGACTACTTCTACGGAACCAATAGGAGTCTTAATCTCTTATTAATTCATTTACATGCAAAGGGTCTAAATAAAGATTAAAGTACTAAGAGGCCAACATGCTTACTCATATACAATCTATCGCTTTTTGAATCGCTAAGCATAATTACTCGATTAATCAGCATCAAATCCTAGTTAGGATTCTAACATGCTTTTAGCATAAATCGCATTCCAATTAGGAAATATATTCAACTATGATTCAAACTAGTTACATTCCCGTGCGATGCACGATTTGATACAAAAATCTCTTCTATGAACCTCTCGCTTAATTAATATCATACATAAACCAAAAATATTGTATCAATTGTAGAGTAGAATACCAATATATTCAATATCTCATTTCTTGTTAATCATGATATAAAACTGGTTTGTATAACAAAATCTTTATTGTTTTTGTTGCAATTTATCCTAATATCTACTGTCCAATATCTAGTACAAAAAAACCACCACCACTACTACTTTTTGATGCAATTTACTCCAAATATCCAGTCAAAAGAATCAAAGCCTAAGTATCAAATTGATGCAATGAAATTATGTTTAATTAGTTAACAACTTATATACCCATCATTGGAAGTTAATTCACATATCATTTCTACTATAAACATATTACTGTTAGAGGAAATAATACAAGATTCAAATAGTAAACATGTACACTTTGACTCGATTATAGTGAGCTCTATTGTTAAAGCATGCATGCATTCGCCAAAATAAAATGTATCAATAGAAAAATATATACATTTTATTATTGTTATATGCATGTATCATATAAAAATTTAAGGACGTATTTAATATTAGTGTAGATACATGCATTAATGTAGATTCATGCATGAGTGTAAATTCATGCATTTTATGTTATGATAACGTGTCAAGCTATGTGAGTATGCAGCGCTTATGTGGACGCACACGTGTCCATCAAGCAACGTACAACATCCACTTATATATATATATATATATATATATATATATATATATATATATATATATATATATATATATATATATATATATATATATATATATATATATATATATATATATAAAGGCAATTAATTCAAACTAGCTTGACATAACCCATAATACATTCCATTGCAATAAATAGCCCAATCAACATTTAATTATCATATCACAATATAATTCAAATCTAAAACATGCTATGATCGAAACATGCTTTAATAATTATAATTCAAGGTATAATTGCATAATTAGAGCAATTCAACATGCTTTGTATAATTAATCATAAACTGTCAGTTAAGCACATAACACATTAAAATATTTTGTTTTGGAAGAAGGTAGGCTCGTTAGCTTACCACTGAAATACGCTTCGAGATTCTGTCGAGAACGTTCACTATTGAGGGGACTATGAACGATCTTCAGTTCCTAACTAATATTAGCGCAATTTGGTTAAAACCACCTAGAAAGTTACACTTTTTGTCCAGTACCCTCTGAATCTTTGTTATTTGTTTAGTACCACCTTAAAATTTTATTCTGCCCCGAGCGTCACGCCTTAAAATGATTTCCGGCCTAATCCCTTAATTTTCTTCCCGTTTTGCCCTCACGTGTGCCTCACATGGCTAATTAAAAGGTTTGACCAAATGAAATATAAATTAAATTACATAAATCTAACTAAGTAAAAGAAATCAATTCAAATTTTAAAGTATTTAACTTTTACCCATCCCCCCACCCACCCCTTTCAGTCAAAATTAATTCACTCACTCTCTCTCTTCATCCTCCATCTTCATCCTCCATCTTCGTCCTCTCTCTGTAGCTCCAATGTCTGTGCTCTCTCTCTCTCTCTCTCTCTCTCTCTCTCTCTCTCTCTCTCTCTCTCTCTCTCTCTCTCTCTCTCTCTCTCATCATCTCTCCCCTCTTATTGGCAACGAAAGAAATCTTGGCAAAAGGAGATAATGCGAAACAAGACTGATTGGAAAGCATCGAAAGTGAATCTGAGTTCTTCTTTGTCTTTGATTTGACAAGGGAGACCCTTTTGTTGCATTTACAAGTTGGAGGCCATGAAAAATGGGTTGAATTGGAACTTGACATCCTTCACCTTACAAAATAAAATAAAATCAAACAAACCCTAATTCAGTGAAAAATTGGGGGGAAAAAGAGAAGAGAGAGAAACAGAGGCGGAAAAGAAAAGAGGAGAAGAGGAAAATAAAAGAGAAGTTTATTTACCTGGAGAAGAGCTCTAAAAGTTGGAGAAAACACGACAATGGAGGAGAGAGAAAATGGAGATAAAGAATGGAGAGGGAGAATAGAGAAGTGTCGTGTTTTTTGAGTGGGGTGAGGGGTAATTAGTTTAAGTAATTAATTTAAGGGTCAAATAAGTGTTGAATTGGGTCAAATAGGCTGGTTCATTTAATTAGTCATGTGAGGCACACGTGAGGGCAAGACGGGAAGAAAAGCAAGGGATTAGGCCGGAAAATCATTTAAGGTGTGACTCTTAGGGCGGAATGAACTTTTAAGGTGGTACTGAAAAAATAACAACGGTTCAGGGGGTACTGGACAAAAAGTGTAACTTTTTAGGTGGTTTTAACCAAATTGCGCTTAATATTAATTAAAAACACAATCAGACACGGAATTGAAAGCGCAAATGATCTAAATTCAGATCTGAAAATTTTATTAAATTCCTTGCATTTTTCAGTCGAAATAGGCTTTTGAATTTCGACAATTGGATTTGCAAAACTTTATAAACAATCAAAACATGAAATCAAATTCACTGAAATTCGAAAATTAAATCTGAAAATAATTATTTAATTCTGAAATTGTCAAGAACACTCAAAACATCCAAAATTGATTCCCTCCAAATGACGCGACCACGGGCCCATTACCACTGTATCACTGATGTCGTTCCAACACACAGGTGATTTACACTTCCTCCCGTGCAATGCCTCGTACGGTGCTCTTTCGATACTCGAATGGTGACTGTTGTTGTACGAACACTCGATCAATGGGATGTGCTTATCCCAAGATCCTTGGTATACCAATGCACATGCTCATAACATATCTTCTAGGGTCTAAATAATTCTTTGCGATTGTCCATCTGTAGCATGGTGAAAGGCAGTACTAATTTGAACTTACTCCCAAAAGCATCTTGTAGCTTTGTTCAAAAGTGTGAAAGAAATCTTGAATCTGTCCAATACTATGTCCTCTGGGACACCATGGAGTTTCATTACTTCTAGTACATAAGCATCGACCAACTTTTCCATTTCCCACGTGTCATTCATCGGGATGAACCTTGCGACTTTAGTCAATCTATCCACAACTACCCAAATAGCGTTGTTCTTTCGTTGAGTTAACATCACAAAATCCATTGCAATTGACGTCCACTTCTATGTGGGTACGTCTAGTGATTGCAACATCCCTCCCGGACGCTTGTGCTCGATTTTGACCTTCTGACATGTCAAGCACTTGACCACATACTCAGCCACTTCCTTTTTCATTCCTTTCCACTAGAACATGGATCGGAGATCCTTATATAGTTTGTCTCCGCCAGGGTGTACAGAGTACGACGTGTTGTGCGCTTCGCTCAGAATCTTATTCTTGATCTCTGGAACGTTTGGAACGCAAATCCTATTGCAAAACCTTAATAGACCATCCTTTCCTATGTCAAAGTCCTCAGAACGACCTTCGTTCTTATGTTATACAATCTGCAAAAGATCTATGTCGTCGGCCTGCTTGCCTTTGATTTCGTTCAACAGAGTCGGGCGAATTGTCATGTGGTTCAATACGCACTGAACATCACCTCTCAACACCACTTCAATGTCAAGAGTTTGCAAGTCTTGGATGATTTTCTCTGGAATGATGATTGTTGTGTTCAACGTGTCCCTGGTTTTCCTACTTAAAGTATCGGTCACGATATTGGCTTTACCCTTGTGGTACTGAATGTCCACATCATACTCCGTTAGTAACTCCAGCCATCTCCGCTGGCGCATATTCAGGTCCTTGTGAGTGAATATGTACTTCAAACTCTTATGGTTAGTGAACATCTTGAATGACGACCCATACAAATAGTGTCGCCAATCTTTAATGCAAACACCACGGCTGCTAATTCCAAGTCATGAGTCGGGTAATTCTCTTCGTACTTCTTGAGTTGTCACGAAGCATAAGCTACCACTTTCCCATTTTGCATTAACACACCACCCAATCCATACTTAGACGCGTCACTGTAAACATCATATCCTTCCATTCCTGAAGGTAAAACCAAAATTAGCGCGGTATTGAGTCATTTCTTAAGCTCCTGGAACGCTTCTTCACACTTTTCCGTCCATTGGAATTGTGTCTGGTTTTCTTCATCAAATTAGTCATTGGTTGTGCGATCTTTGAGAAATTCTACACAAATCTCCAATAATAACCTGCTAGACCCAAAAAGCTTCGAACCTGTGTCATATTGGTCGGCTTTTGGCCAATCAGTGATGACTCGGATTTTCTCTGGGTCCACGGCAACTCCATCCTTTGAGACCACATGTGCTAAGAAAGATACCTTTTCCAACCATTGTGCATTTGGACAACTTAGAGTATAGCTTGTGTCGTCGCAAAATCTCTAAGGTGATCCTCAAGTGTTCTGCATGTTCCTCGACGTTCTTAGAATACATCAAAATATCATCGATGAAAACAACCACAAACTGATCGAGGTATGGTTGAAACGTACGATTCATCAAGTTCATGAACTTTGCTGGTGCATTTGTCAACCCAAATGGCATAACTGTGAACTCGTTATGCCCATACCTTGTCCGAAAGGCAGTTTTAGGAATATCCGATTCCGCAATCCTCAGTTGATGATAATAACCTGATCTCAAATAGATCTTGGAGAATACTGACGCTCCTTTCATTTGGTCGAACAAATCATCGATCCTAGGTAGTAGATACCTATTCTTAATGGTGATCTTATTCAACTCTCGGTAATCGATACACAACCTCATACTACCATCCTTTTTCTTCACAAAGAGTACAGGTGCTCCCCAAGGCGATACACTTGGCCGAATGTATCCCTTTACTAATAATTCCTCTAGTTGAGTCTTTAGTTCCTTCATTTCCGCCGGTGCCATCCTATATGGCGCTTTTGAGATAGGTGCAGATCCTGGCACTAACTCTATAGTGAAGCAAATAACGCGCTGGGGTGGCATCCCCGGTATCTCGTTAGGAAATACATCTTCGTATGCTTACACAACAGCAATAGGAGTTGAGGGTTCGACCTCGCGACTTGTATCCCGAATATGACAAAGATATATCATTTCTCCTTTAGTCACGTACTCATTCACCTTAGTTGTCATGGAAGACACGACTTTCAAGTTAGGTTTGACCACAACACCTCGGTAGACAACTCTTCGTCCTTTGGGTCCTTTTAACGATACCCGCTGGTCAAAACACTCAATCTTATCCCTGTACTTCGATAGCCAATCCATTCCAAGAATGGCATCGAACTCTTTGAAGTCGAGCTTAATGAAATCAGCTGGTAAATCACACCCAGCGATCATCACAGTGCAGTTTTCAAACTTCTCCTTACTACTGACTTTTGCCCCATCTGGATGGTTATATTAGCACTAAATATCGAACTAGGCTTTAACCCAATCGTAACAGGAAAATTCTTAGAGAAGAAGGAATGCGAAGTACTAGAATCAAATAACACATATGCTGGATGAGAGTGAACAAGAAAAGTACAAGCAATGGCATTCGGATCTGCTTCAGCTTCGGCGCGGTTCAACACGTAAAGCCTTCCGTTGAAACCACGGTTGTTGTTCTGTCCAGTATTCTGCGTTGTTGGCTGAGCGTTGCCCTGGTTTCCTCCTGCAGGTGCAGTGTTGTTGACACCTCTATTGTTGTTGTTATAACCTCCTCCGTTTCCTTGGAAATTATTACCGTTGCCACGGTTATTAGTATTGTAACCTCCACGATTCTGCACATTTCCGGACTTCCCTTTATCCCAACATTCGGAAGCTTTGTATGTTTATTACACTCATAACAAGTGTACTTCTCCTTGGCAATTCTTGCCCGGATGTGCCACACGACACATATGTCAGGGTGTGTTCCTACGAGCTAGAACTGTTGCTCGGTTGTTCCCGGATTTCCTATTCCGATTATTGTTGTTGTTGTTGTTATTGTTGTTGTTGTTGTTGTTGTTGTTGTTGTTGTTGTTGTTGTTGTTGTTGTTGTTGTTGTTGTTGTTGTTGTTATTGTTGTTGTTGTTGCTGCCAACTCCATGACCATTGGACGGCTTTGGCCTACGGTCGTGGGCATTTTGATGAGAAGAACTTCCTTCTTCACGCTTATGCTTCCCGAGCACAGAATCTCTTTGGCCCACAATTCTTTCCTGATTTAGAGCTTTATCATATGCCACTTGAAACGTGTCTGACTGACCCATAACAAATCTCTGAATATTCCACTGCAATCCATCCTCAAACCTCGAGACACGGTTTTCCTCGTCCGCCACCAAAAATGGTGCGAACACCACGAGTTCGTTAAACTTAGAGGCATACTCAGCTACTGACAGCTTTCCTTGAGTCAGGTTCTCAAATTCCGCTTGTTTCAAACGACGAAGGGACTTAGGATAGAACCTTTCGTGAATCACTTCCTTGAATCGGGTCCAGTTGAAACTAGGTTGTGCTACAAGTGCGACACCCACATCATTCCACCCCTTATTCGCCTCACCACGTAAGTAGTACGTGGCACTGACGACTTTCTGGTCATTCGGTTGTCCAGTGGCCGCGAATAGCTTCTCAAAGTCAATTATCCACCTTTCCAACATGGTAGGATCAGCGCCTCCTTCAAAAGTTGGTGGCTTGAGGGCGTCGAAATCCTTAAATGCTTTCGCAGCTGCGTCATGTGCATTGTGTTGTTGCTCTTCTCTTTCGAGTTGACGCTCCATGAATTCAGCAACGTTAATGAAGGCGTCGTCGAGTCTGGTAATACGTGCATTTTGAGCCATCTTCACGAGTTACGAGTTTCTGTAACGAGGAACAATCACTGGCATAAAGCCACTAATTAATCAATGATATCCCAGCTTTTTGGGTCACAACAAAAGAGACTTGGGTTATATCATAACCCGCTCTAGGCAATTATACTTAGCCAAATTTCAATAATTTCCGACCTCGGTTCGAAGGTCCATTTTAGCAAGTCCATGCTAATTCATGTAAATAAGCAAACATAATATTAACATGCAGTTTATAAGGAAATGGGTCACAACTCAGAGGTTGTCCCGAAATTCAATCATGGCCTACATGCTTGGCCCAATAACGAAGAACATGACCCAACTTGGTCCAATAAATGCAAAAAATAACACAAAGCATGCTTTTAACGCATAATTGACCATATAAATGATAATACTAATGGTAAATAGTACACGAAGAGACATGTTCACAAATTCCCATAATAGCCATAATAAATATGCTTAATTAATGAATAAGTAAAGGAAATATTTATTGCATAACAATTATTGTAACTATTTATTCAAAATTGACTAAAAAGTCAAATGAACTAAACATTTCACAAGATTTATTTGACCACGCAGGGTCATCATATAACGAGGAAAAGAGTGAAAAATTTTAATCTAAACTATGAAAGTCTCAATCTAAGCTCACTAGGTTATCTCTCGACCCAGGAGGCGATGGATCTTTATCCTCCCTAAATGCTGGCTCCTTGCCCTTGCATCCACTAGTCGGGATATAGGGCAGACTGACTCTTGCCTTCTTACCAATAGAGGTAAAGAGGCTCATGAACTGGAGACTCCGTTGGCTCATCATGCTCCTCAGCAGGTGGTCCTCCGGATGGGTGGGAATGACTCCCGCTAGGCTCTCCCGAAAAGTACTCTAGGCTCATCTCGGGGTCCTCCTTCTCCATGGGATCGGTGTAGGACAAGGGCTCGGAGACCTCAGAAGGATCAGACTCGGAGGAAACAGTGCGAGGTGGCGACATCTGGTTCCATCCAGGAAATAAATGCAGGTTGCCGACGTTCTTTCAAGCCGTAGACTTTCTAAGGTCTGCCTCTGTCTTCCCATCTACAATGAGCAATCACGTAATAAGTAACTATAAATCACAACTGAAAGTAATTTCAAATAAACTAGATCTAAAGCAAAACATAACGGCTTGAAATTCACATTTAATTTCCCACCAATTATTACTAATCTTATTTAACAAATTTATTAACTTAAGTAACTTTTAAACCTAGGGCTCTAATACCATTTGTAACACCCCCCGAATTCGCAACGATTTCCGGGGTTGTCCGACGTCATTATTCATGATTCAGCACCGCTGAATCGTCTCAAACCCCGGGGTGCTGCTACTCACACATTTATCGCCAAGGAATAATGCGAAGCAGAAAGAAATTGCTAGGTATAAAAGAGCCTACTAAACTGAAAAGGAAACCTAAACAATAATAATTGAATATGTCTAAATGGTGAAATAACATGAGTAATATAATTACAATCCTTTGAAAAGGAATAACTAATCCTAGTAGCGGAATATAAAGACAAGTGAGCTCCAAGACAAATCTAAGCCAACTCCGAAAGCAATCTTAATGGACATTACCTGCACATTTAATTTCCATGACGGAAATAGGAAAATAGAAAAAGAAGAGAGAAAGCAAAATCAGATAAACTGAGTAATTAACGCCCAAACCCAATAAAACATTTCGAAAACCCTTACCTTGGGATTTGAGAAGAATCATTGAAATTCATTTGCATACGCAGGTCATCAGGTAATTCAAGCACACATAATCACTCAGATTATTATTTAATCTTTTTAAAGTGATCATCACCGCAACAATTATAATAAGTCATATGGAGAGAATTAAGAGAGCGATAATAGACCGAGGGCGTACACTCACGACATCTATGGAGGTTACCACCTCAATTTAATAACCATGTCATGGACTTAAAGACTCTAGTGTGCACACTACCTCAATTGTAACTCATGGTTAACAAGAGGACTTATACAATAGGGAATGATCCGTCCCGAACACAAACATCGTTGTGTCCATAATGAAATAGATATAATGGGAATCACTCCTCCCCGAACTACACAATATGTATGTGTAGTCCCGATGCTCGATTACTCCTACGGAACTAATAGGAGTCTTAATCTCTTATTAATTCATTTACATGCAAAGGGTCTAAATAAAGATCAAGGCACTAAGAGGCCAACATGCTTACTCATATACAAGCTATCGCTTTATGAATCGCTAAGCATAATTACTCGATTAATCATCACCAAATCCTAGTCAGGATTCTAACATGCTTTTAGCATAAATCGCATTCCAATTAGGAAACATATTCAACTATTATTCAAATAAGGCAATTAATTCACATTAGCTTGACATAAGCATAATACATTCCATTGCCATAAATAGCCCAATCAACATTTAATTCTCATATCACAATATAATTCAGATCTAAAACATGCTATAATCGAAACATGCTATAATAATTATAATTAAAGACATAATTGCATAATTAGAGAAATTCAACATCCTTTCTATAATTAATCATAAATTGCCATTTAAGCACATAACACATAAAAACATTTTGTTTTGGGATAGGAAGAAGGTAGGCTCGTTAGCGTACCACTAAATTCCACTCCAAGATTCTGTCGAGAACGTTTACTATTGACGGGACTATGAACGATCTTCGGTTCCTAATTAATATTAATTAAAAACACAATCAAGCGCGGAATTCAAAGTGCAAATAATTCTAAATTTAGATCTGATAATTTAATTAAATTCCTTACATTTTTCCGGTCGAAATAGGCTTTTGATTTCAACATTCGGATTTGTAAAATATTATAAACAATCAAAACACGAAATCAAATTCACTGAAATTCGAAAATTAAATTTGATAATAAATATTTAATTCTGAAATTGTCAAGAACACTCAAAACTTTGAAAATTGATTCCCACCAATTGACGCAATCACGGCCACCCACAAGGGGGCCCATGGTCTGACTAACACCAGACCACCACCCACGGCCATGGCGGTGCTGGTGGTGGCTAGGGATGGCAATGGGGCGGGGCGGTAGTGGATATAAGGAGATCCATCCCCATACCCACTTGGATATTTTGATTCCGCCACCCGCCCCATCCCCACCACGGGTTGGAGATCTCATATCCACCCCCGCCCCACTTACCCGACGGGTATCCACCTCCGCTCCATTTATCAGGAGGGTATCCATATCCGCTTTATACCCACCCGAAAAGAAACGAAGCCCACATCTGGATCTACCTCAAATTCACCCTAAGATAATTTGCAAGGAAAAATTTGAGCCTTTTCATAAAGAATAGCATTAAACAATTTTATATATTTGGTAAAATAAGATTTTATATATTTATATTTTACATTTTTTATTTTTATGTGGGTATGAGGCGGGACAGATGGGTATGAGGCGGGGCGGGTAAGCGGGTATAAGATGGGGCGGGGCTCCGGCGGGTATCCACTGGGGGAAGAAGGCAAACCACCTCCGCCCCATCCCCACGGCGATTTTGCTTTATCAAAACCATCCCCGTCCCAACCCCACCTAACACACCCCCATCCCCGCCCCAACTGCGGCGGATGCGGGGCGGTATCCACCTGTACCTGCCCCACTGCCTTCCCTAGTGGTGGCGCTGGTGGCACAAAACGCGAGGAGAGAGAAAGAGAGTGACAAAAGGGAAAACAGAGAAGGCCTGGCATCCAAGGCCGCCGTCCTTGCCTCTACGGCACCCCCAGCCATGGTCGGCCTCACGGTGGCGCTGGGTGGTGACCCATGGTCACAGCCGAGCGTGATCGGAGGAGAGAGAGAGAGCGGTTAAAAACAGAGGAGAGAGAGAGATCGAAAACAGAGGAGAGAGGAAGAGAACGCGGTGGTCGGCGACTTATCGCCCCCGTCAGGGCCTAGTCGACCACCGACCCACCATGGCCGACCATTAAGTGGCGCTGGGTGGTGGTTCGATCTTCATTGGCGCAAAAACAGGTGAGAGGGAGAGAAAATGCGAGAGAGAGAGAGAGAGAGAGAGAGAGAGAGAGAGAGAGAGAGAGAGAGAGAGAGAGAGAGAGAGAGAGAGGCGGTAGGGCGACCACCCTGGTCGCCGACGACTCACCGCCTGTGGCTAGTAGGCGGTGACAGCAGCAGCAACAAGGGGGAGGGAAGAGAGTATGGTGAGAGAGAAAGAGAAAATGAAAGAGAGGGAGAGGGAGAGAGAGAACCGTGAGTGAGGAGAGAGAGAGAGAGTGAGTGAGTGTGGTTTGACTTCAGCTTTGGCACCTTTAAATAGACCTTTGGTCAATCTTGGTCAAGCATGATTCACTCCTCATATCACTAACTATTTAATACTAATTGATTATGAAATCAATTATGCATAATTCACTCCACTCCAAATCAGATTTTTATTTTGAAATCTCCTACGCAAATAATTCAAATTATTTAAATAATAACTCCCCACAAATATTTAAATAATTAAAATCCTTAATATTTATTATTAGGACTTTAACTTTAATTAGTAATACAAATAATCGTAATATAATTACGATAAATTATATGAACATATTTTTTATAAATATAGAAAATATCGGGGGTATCACATCTATGACTAGCACTAAAGCTTGAAGGAACCAAAGAGGAACAACGCTTTGGACCCTATTCGTTTGACTTGAGTATCTGGACGAGTTTTGCATAATATCGTATTTATTACTTCTGTGAATATTTGTGTATTATATTTTTAGATCTTCACACAAATACTCTTCTGAAGAAATACAAATTATTTTGGAAAATTGAATATTGCGAAATCGTGTTTTTATTAGAAAAGTATTTTATTTTGAAAAGATATTATCTTGGAAAAGTATTTACTTAATGGCCAAGTTTATATTGTTTATGTAAGTGAACTATCTTTTGGAATATTTCTAATTATCTTTTACAGATTATATTCTGATAAATCACTTGCTAGCTGGCCAAGTTTTCTAGTTAAAGTAAATTGGACGTTTTTTTTTATCATCTAGGTTGGTTTAAGGAAGGGTCTTTGATCTTTACTTAAACCCTATCTTATCTTTTGGAAAATTCTATCTTTTATATTCTGAAAAGATTTAACCTAGATGGACTGAGCTTCTATTCCTGCCTATTTAAGGGGCATGATAGGCTCAGTTGAAGGTCAAGCTTTGCGTGCATTATTGAGTTCAGAATCATTTGTGCAAAGTATTAAATCGTCCAAACCAGATACGTCCTGTGCTCACAAGAACAACCTTGAACCTTGGTCCCTGTCATGCTAAGTTTGAGTCTTGCTTAGATTGGTCATTGCATAATAGGTTTTTCTGTGGTCTTATTTTGCTTAGTATAGAAGCGTGTAATAGGACAAACAATCTGGTATTTCGTACTAGCTCTAGCTTAGTAACAAGCGTAGAGTTTCCTTCAGGTCAGTGTGTGACTTGGGAGGTTTGGCAACACATCAGTAAAGGTGTGTGGTGTGATTAGGGTACACTACTGTATCCTGTTTTGGCTCTGGTTATAAGATAGGTAGGGTGACAAAATTCCAAGTATCTGGGTTGTGTTTTTTACTCCTATTAAGCCTAGGAAGTTTTCCACGTGAAAAAGCCTTGTGTTATTTACTTTTAGTCCTTTACTTTGTGTTCTGTTTACTACATAAGAACAACGTCCACAACGTTGTTCTCACCATTGTTCTTAAGTCTCAAAAGTCCGTGTAATCGTGTGATACCCTGATATTTTCTATATTTATTATATAGATTTAAATGCATTTTTAAATATATTTATCGTAATTATTTTACGATAATGCAGTTCTTGTATTTAAGATTGTTCTCGTCATTAAATTATTGAAATCATAGTAATAAATATTATTGATTTTATTATTTAAATGATCTAAAAGATTTAGTATTTAAAACGCATTACTCATTTGAGCGCAATTACTATTTATAATTTAAATAGTGTATTTTCGAAAATAGAGTTTTTGTGAATATTTAATTAAATAAATAAAATCAGATTTTGGAGTTCTAATCCAACTAGATTAGGGTCAAGTCAAACTTAGAAAGGAGGAGACTATAAATAGGACCAAAGGGTCACCCTTAAACCCTTTATTCAACAATTAAACAACCGTGCACTTCTCACTCACAAAATCACTTTCTCTCTCCCCACCTCTCTCTCTCAACGCAGACTCTCTATCTCTCTCTCTCTCACGGCTGTCACCGGTGACAACCACCGGCACCCACCTCAGGTGAGGCCCCACAGCACCGCCGTCCGGCCTCCATGGCCGGCGTGCTCTTCTTCTCTCTCTTTTCCCTCACGCTCTCTCTTTCTCTCTCCTCTGTTTTTCACCTTCTCTCTCTCCTCTGTTTCCGCGCAAGAACGACGGGAAAGCACCGGACCACCGCTGCCATAACCACCCCCACCTCCGGTGGAGTCGGTGGAGGCACGGGCAAGGTCGCGGCAGCCCAGTCGCGCGCTCAGTCGTGCCTCCTCTCCCTCTTGCTCTGTTTTTCTCTCTCCTCCGCGAATCTCCACCACCGGCGTTCCACCGTCGGCCAACAACCGCCGACCGTGAGACCAAGAAAGGTCCGGTCGAGCCTGGTGGTGGTGGGTGAGAGTGGGAGGTTGTATTTGGCGCTTTCGTTTTCGTGTTCTTGAGGTGATTTCGAAAATAAAAGAAAAATAATTTCTTAAATTAAACTGATTTATTATTAGATTTTTAGCAGTTTTGATTTCTTCTTTTAATTGTTTACGGCGTTGTACAAGTCCGATTATGGATTTTCAAAAGCCTAGATTGGTTAGAAAAATTCAAAGAATGTAATGGTGTTTTCAGATATAATTTTTGATATCGTTTTGATTTTATAGATTAGATTTAATAATTCGGTAATTTTTCTTAATTAGGATCTGAGACCCGTTCATGAACTCAAACGCTACAAGGTAAGCTAACATGCCAACCTTCTTCTAAATCCCAAAAAAAATAGTTTGTTGTTGCTACGTGCTAGTTCTGAATAAGTTAAATATATATGCAATGCATGCTTTAATTATTCTCGCCATGAATCATGACTATGATTTATGTTGTTTTGAGCATGTCGCTATTGGGTTTTGTTTACGATGTATAATCATGAATATCGGATTTATATATTGTAAATAACTCATATGTTAATGTAGGCTACCAGATTTTTCTCCCCTTTTCCGAGCGGCCGGCGGGATAGCCTGGGAGAGCGTCGTTGGTTTCATGAATCTCTCGAGTGTGAATGCACATGAAGATTTTCCTTTCGTACTAAGGACATGATCAAGATTGTCGGAAGTTGCCACCAAATTTAAGGAAACTTGGAAACCTTGGAATCAAGTCGATAGTCTAAAAAGGCGTCAACTCAATTCCTGTGCACCCCAATCCCTATTGGGGAAATTGACTTCATAAATGAGTTCGGGGGCGTGAGTATGTGCTAGGAAGGTGTTAGGCACCCAACTCGCCCGTTGACAACAACGGCCTTTACTAATCAATTCAATGTGATTATTAATGCTACGGTTCCAAACAACGTTCAATTTGTCCAAATTCCTAGTTTTAACTAATGGGTTGAACAAACATTACTAATGTGACCACTTTTAACAACTTATCAAATTACATGCTTTTATTGCTAGAAAACGATAAATATACTAAACCCGCAAATTAGAAGACAAACAAGATAATTTATCCCAACAATCCACAACAAAGCATAATTTATAATTTAAAGAGCAACAAAATAAACATTCATCCATTCATTCACGGGGTTCAATACAAGCCCTTTTGCTTAAAACGCGCCATGCATGTATATATCACATAAATCAAATTCGTTAGTAAATAACAAGCAATATATAATTTGATGGAAACCCTCAGGTTGGATTATCTGGATGCTCACAATGAACTATATTGGGTTGTTATGCTTCAACTCTTGCTCTTGATGAGGGGGAGCTGCTAGGGTTTGGCACGGAAATCGAATGGGCCTCGAATTTTCCATCAGCGAGAAAGGGTCGAGGCGGCCATGAAGCTAGGCCAAGCTGTTGAACCGCTTGGCAAGCGGCTCTGCCGCTAGGCAAGCAGTCAAGCCCCTTGGCCTAGCGGCATAGCCGCTTGTCCTAGGGGCCACCGCTTGAACTCAAGTGTGGCCGCTTGGACATGGAGTGGCCTGCCTGCGTAGGCGCCTGACATGCTTTCTAAACTGGAAAGGCTTTTCCGAGGGGGTCCACGCGGGATTGACTGAGTTCCCTTGTTTGACCAAGGGTTGACTCAAGGGTTTGGGTTCCCTTTCGGGCCCTTGGGCTCAAAGAGGTGTAACTCTCAGTTTTGGACTCCAAATTAATTGAGTCCAACTGGTTTGGATCACCTGTACAAAATGATTCCACTGGTTAATTTGAATGAACTGGGCTAATCATCAGAGCAGTTATTCTCGCAACCCAAGTTTGAGCAAAATCCAATCCTTTTATCAGCGGGTTTTTATGGGGACTTATCATAGACACAATTTTTGGTGTCTAGAGAAGGCCCTACTTTGGCCGAGGTCGAATAGAGAAAAGATCAAAGTATTCCTGTGCCAATACCTACATGAATCAAACAGGTAAATTGAATGAGGTGACAATCAGTTAAAGATAGACAATCATTTTAGGATCAAGTAGTAATTTCCCCGGTTTATTTGACCGAGAGTTTGAACCTATGCTGTAGGTCACACAATAAAAATCCTTTGATTATCAGTCGAACGGAGAGACCCTATGCTGTAGGCCTCGAATTTTTGGTGTCTAGAGAAGGCCCTACTCCGCGCCCTACTCCTCCTACCATGTTGGTGGGTTATACAGGAGCGGACGGGCTTAGGTTCTCTTGACTCCTGAGTTTCGTGGTCCCGATGAGGAGGTTGAGGGATTGCCTCTACCAACTGGGTTTAGGGGGATAAGTGGAAATCCCTTGTAATTTGCAATATTTCCTTTGTGTTTATACTGACTCTTCTCTTTATGTGCACAGTTGGATGCTGCTATGACGCGGAAGATCTATAGGGGCATGCATACCCTTAATCATTGGATTTTCAGATTCGCGTCTTGGAGTGTGTGCACGAGTCGTTGGTCTGACGTTCGAGAGGTATGTTCATTTTAAGTAATAGTGCTTGATTTGAATTTTTGTAATTTTCTGACCTTGAGTCTACTTTGCAGCCTGTTCCTGCGGCAAGGCTTCCTAGGCCTCCAATTACTCGTGCTCCAGAGTTGGTGTCTACACCGCAGCGTCCTCCTTCAAGGCAAGAGGGTGCGGAAGTGCGTCATGGGATGCCTCGAGCTCGAGTGGACACGGGGAACCCGCCCCAGATTCCTTATCTTCCGCAGTGGCATGCACCGCCTCCTTATATAGGGTATCCGGGTTATCCCATGCCTATGTATCCTCCAGTCCCTCCGAGGGGTTCTTGGAGTCAGGAGAGTGTGGGGTATGGCGGCCATCCAAGCATGCCGGAGCCACCGCGCCATTCACTGGATCCTGCTTACTTGACGGGTTCATTATTTGCTTTTGACCCTAGAGCTTGGGCGATGTCTCAGCCTGATCCTTCAGGTGCTCCATCATCAAGTGGACCTGGAGATTCGTCTCAAGCGGTCCGAGTACTGGCGAAGATGGCAAGTGATATTTGTTGTAGTGCATTTTGATCTTTTGGGCTTGTATTAAACCTGCTATAAATATTGCATTTTATTCACGCATAAAAATATCACGCAAATGCCCATATGTGAATTTAGTCATCTAATTTCCGAATGAGAAATCCTAAAACACGAAATCTAATAATTTAGGATTCCCGGGAATTTAGCACATTTTGGTTACCCCTTCCCCTAAAAAATAAAAATAAAAATAAAAGTAAAGAAAATAGAAAATAGGAAAAGATAATTAATAGGGAAAAAATAATTAGAGAAAATAAGGAATCAGAAAATAAAAGGAAAAACGTGGAACTTGATAATCCAAATAAAAAGAAGGAAAGAAAATAAAAAGGGAATAAAGAGAAAAGTGGCAAGATTCAATTTTAAGGTAAGAAAAATCTAATGGAAGGCTTCCAAAATCTGTCCAAGTGGGAAATAGGAAGGTAGAGCTCAGTTAATGGAGAGGTCGAGTGGACCGAGGTCGTCTCGCAGAGTTGCTTGTCAGGCGCCAATACAAGGTGATCACTAGAGCTCCTAGCGGCTGTGCTAGAGCCCAAACGGTTACCGACTGGGCAAGCGGCTATGCTGCTTGGGCTAGCGGTTTGGCCGCTTGTTCCAGCGGTTAAGACGCTAGTTGGAGCGGCTCAGCCGCTCGTCCTAACGGCTCAGCTGTCCAGACTAGATGATAGACCGCCTGGCCTTTTTTCGTCGGTTGTTTGTGTTTCCTTAATTTTTTTGACGAGAATCCAACCGTGACCTCTATGTAGTCGGGTTTCCTCTTCTTCTCTTCTTACTACTTACTTTGAGCCCCTAGAGAGAGAAAAGTCATTGAGAGAAAATCCTTAATCTTAAAAATGGTGAAGTTTGATGATGTCTTAGATGCTTGGTGGGCCTCCATGACCGTAAAAGAGAGGTTAGAACTTACTCCCTTCCACCTTAATGCCTTCTTTCACCTCAAACAAGTTAAGATCTTGTGGGACTTTCTTCATGCTTCTATTGAATTTTGGGACCCAAAGTTTCATGTTTTCCGCTTTGGTGCACATGAGATGTGCCCGTTGGTGGAGGAGTTCTCCGATATCATTGGCTTTCCAACCGAGAGCCGCCGTTCCTTACTTGGGGAATGCTTTTGCGGGTGATTTTCAAATATATCTCGGGTTGTCTCCTCGTCAAGTGGCCCAAGTGCTTCACGGTGAGGATGTTGATCTTTCTAGGCTTGTGACTTTCTTCACTTCTAGGACCCGGGATGTGATGGATATGAGGTACAAGAAACGTGCCTTTGTATTTTGTCTCCTCCATCGTTATTTGTTTGTTGGTGGCAACAAAGACGCTCTTATTCCATCCGAAAAGAAGTCTTCCATCAACAAGGGGAAAGCTTGCCTTCTTAGGGTGACCGAACAAATTAATTGGGATAGCTCTCCTATGCACTTGGTTGTGGGAGAGACAATCCTTGCTTTAGATAGGCTCAAGATCAATCCTCAAGAGTCCTTAACCGGGAGCCCTTTACTCCTTCAAGTAAGTTTTTTGTGATAAAGCCTTAATCTTTATGGATTTAACTTTATGTTGTGAAATTCTCATCTTGTATTGACTTGAATTTTCCTTTTGTTGTTTTTGTGTAGATATGGCTTCAAGAGAGACTCAATATCCTTGAAATTCCATCAATAGATACTCGAAAGTATCTTCCAAAGCAATTTCCGGCAAGGCGTCGACACTTCTCTCTATCCTCCCGTGAGGAATTGTTGGAATTCTTTTATGCCAAAACCCAGATGGGCTGGTTCATTCCGTGGTGGCATACCACCAAAATCGTAGGATGTAGTGAGGACATGCCTTTCACCAGGATCATGGCTTGCATACCTTGAATTTCTTTTTGCCAAATTGCCTTTTGCGACAATACGGTTTACGGCAGAGAAATCCGAATGTAAGCCGCGCGGGCCCTTGTCAATGACCCCTGACTCCTTCCTTAGTGTCCCGTTGGGAGTGATATTGGAGCCGTCGTCAAATATGGGCAAACCGGTATTTCTGCAATCTCATGGGCTATCGATCTTTTATGAGCAGTGGATTTGGAGGAGAAAGAGTTGTTCAAGGCCCGCAAATATGATGAGCCTAGCGGTATAAGGATAACTCCCATCGGTAGGACCGCTAAACCTTCCAAGCCCAAACTAAGGATAAGGGAAAAGGCTAGGCTAAGGCCCAATCCAAGAAGAGGAAGAATCCGGCCCACTCGGCCAAACAAGTCCCTCAAGCTTGGCCCAATGACCACGAGGCCTCTTCGAGCAATGGTAGGGAAAGATGGGCTCCAAAAGAACGAATGGAACTTGATGAGCCTAGCAAGCCCGCCCAAGAGCCCGAAGTTAAAGACAAGCAAGTTAATAAAGACAAAGAGGAGTAGTCCACCTCTAGTTGTCTAGCAAGTCTTGCCTTTTGTACTTAATAGTATAATTCAAATAACGAGTTTGCATGCCCGAGTAGATGTATCTTCGAATTGCCCTTTTATTATTTTATCATTATTTTTGCACTTTTTTCTTTTTTTTATTAGAGCATGTAATGGACTTTAGCCATTTTAATGAAAGACTTACTTATTTTTGCATTAATCGAATGGATTAAAAGTTGCTTAGAGATTTATTTTATTAAAGTGGCCGGGCCCAATTTATATGGGTTACCTACATATCCATGCGGAATCAGGCCAATGTAGTTTGTAAACCAAATCTCGATTTTTTATTTTTTATTTTTATTTTTATTTTTTTCCTGTCGTGGGCCCCGTGTGGACGTTGTTTGACCGAGTTTGACTTGGACTTGGTGCCTTAATGGGCTCTCTCAAAGATTTAAGTATTTATCCATAGAATCACTTGAGTTGGTCCATATTTGTGAGTTGAGTGAACTCGTTGCCGTCTAAATCCATTAACCTTACTGCTCCACCGGATAATATTGTCTTGATAATGTATGGGCCGGCCCAATTAGGTTTGAACTTTCCTCGAGGGTCGACTACAATTGGTCTTACCTCTTTTAGGACTAAGTCTCCTTCTTTTAGTCCTCTAGCCTTGATTCGTTGATCAAAATGTCTTGCCATTCTTGCTTGGTAGACATGACCGTAATTTAGGGCATTTAGTCGTCTTTCGTCTAGCAAGAACAATTGGTCATACCGGGCTTGAACCCAATCTACTTCGGGTACACTTTCCAGAGCTATCCTTAAGGAAGGAATTTCTACCTCGACTGGAAGTACCGCCTCCATTCCGTATACTAAGGAATAAGGCGTTGCTCCTGTTGAGGATTGAATAGTAGTTCTATATCCCCATAAGGTGAATTGTAGCTTCTCGGGCTAATCTTCGTAGTTTTCCGTCATCTTGGCTATCATTTGCTTTACATTCTTGTTTGCGGATTCTACGGCTCTATTCATTTGTGGCCTATAAGGTGAAGACTGTTGGTGTTGAATTTTGAACTTCGCGAAAAGTTCGACGACATCATTTTTAAATTACGTCCCGTGATCATTTATGATTTCACGGGGTACTCCATATCTAGTAATGATGTTGTCATGCATGAACTTTGCCACGTGCTTCGACGCTATTCTTGCGTATGAACGAGCTTCGACCCATTTGGTAAAGTAGTCTATTGCGACTAGTATGTATTCGTGACCTCCTTTTCCTGTAGGAGAGATTTTTCCAATGATGTCAATGCCCCATGCAGAGAATGGCCATGGTGAGGTGAATGTATGTAGAGGAGTAGGAGGTCTATATTGTAAATTGGCGTGGAATTGGCAACGTGTGCACTTTCTCATGTATTCGATGCAGTCCTTTTCCATTGTAGTCCAATAGTACCCTTGCCTTAGGATTTTCTTGACTAAAGACAATCCATTCATGTGGGGACCATATATGCCATTATGTATGTCGCTCATGACTTTGCTTGCCTCACGTTCCTTTAGACATAGAAGACTTGGCCCTTGTGGTGTCTTTTTATAAAGCTTGCCTTGCACATAAATGTATTGCGCGGCTAGTCTTATTAAGGCCCTTTGCGCCCTAGGTATCGATTGTGGAGGGTAATTGCCTTCGGCTAATAGATTGAGAACGTCAGTGAACCATTCCTCTCCCTCATCCTCGTTGACGCATACCTCGAGTGCATTGCAAAAGGTGGGCTCAGTGCGCCTTTGAATGTGAATTGGCATAGTGATTACATCATCTGGAATATTTATCATGGAGGCCATCTTTGCTAAGGCATCCGCGAATTGGTTGTCCTCTCTAGGAAGGTATGTGAAACAGACATGGGTGAAATATATGGCTATCTTTTCAAGATATTCCTGGTAAGGTGCTAGGGATTCGCTTTTCACTTTCCACTTTTTGGAGACTTGGTTTATGATGAGAGTTGAGTCTCCATATACCTTTAGGTCCTTGATTTGCAGTTCTATTGTTGCTTCTAAACCAATGATGCATGCTTCATATTCAGCGCCGTTGTTAGTTACCTCATGGTCTAATTTGACGGCTATGGGAGTATGTGCGCCTTCGGGGCTGACTAATAATACTCCAATGCCATAACCTTTTTGGTTTGAGGCTCCCTCAAAGTATAACTGCCAAGTGTTTTCTTCGACATTTATTATTCCTTCATCGGGAAAGTCATGCGTGGCATCTTCGCTACTAACTGGGTTTTCTGCGAGATGTTCAGAAATGGCATGTCCTTTGATCGCCTTTTGGTGTTGAAAAGTTAGATCGAATTCCGAAAGCATGACAGTCCACCTTGCTATTCTTCCACTAAGAATGGGTTTTTCGAACAAGTACTTTAGTGGATTCATCCTTGACTTTATATGGATATAATGTTGTAGCATGTAGTGCCGGAGTTTCTTTGTTGCAGCGAGACAAGTCTTCTCTATTGTGGAATAGCGTGTTCCGTATTCTAGGAATTTATTGCTAAGGTAGTATATTGCCTTTTCGTCATTCTCCACCTTTTGGGCCAACATAGCGCCCATGGCGGTTTCTGTGACTGTTAGGTATAGCATAAGTGGTTTTCCCGCAGTTGGTAGGACCAACACGAGTGGATTAGCTAAATACTCCTTAATTTTTGTCGAAGGCTTGTTGGCATTGATCATCCCACATAGATTTTGTGTCCTTCTTGAGCTTTTTGAAGACGGGCTAACATGTAATAATAGTCAATTTGGAAATGCATTGACTTATATATTGGAACCGTCCTAAAATCCCCTTATTTCCTTTTCATTTTTAGGAGAGGGCATCTCTCTTATAGCTTTGATCTTGGTAGGATCAATTTCAATGCCTCTTGTGCTTATGACGAATCCTAAAATCTTACCAGAAGTTACTCCAAATGCACACTTTTGGGGATTTAACCTCATGTTGTAGTTCTGAAGTCTGTCGAAGAATTTCTTTAGAGAGGCTATATGCCCTTCTCTCTCCTTGGATTTGATGATCATATCGTCCACATACACCTCGGCCTCCTTGTGCATCATGTCATGTAGAAGGGAAGTTGCGGTTCTTTGGTATGTTGCCCCCGCATTTTTCAACTCAAAAGGCATGACAGTGTAGCAGTATGTACCACATTGGGTTAAGAAGGTGGTTTTCTCCATATCTTCCTCGGCCATTTGTATTTGGTTATACCCTGCATAGCTGTCCATGAATGATAAGACAGCATGTCCTCTGGTATTGTCCACCACTACGTCTATATGTGGCAAGGGAAAGTCGTCCTTTGGACTTGCCTTGTTTAGATCTCTGAAATTGACGCACATCCTTACTTTGCCATCCTTTTTGGAACGGGTACTATGTTGTCGACCCATTCTGGATATTGAGCGACCTTAATAAAACCTATTGCGAGCTGTTTCGGCACCTCTTCTTCGAATTTTAATGTCCACTCAAGCTTCATTCTCCGAAGTTTTTGCTTTACTGGTTTTGAATCGGGGTTAAGCGGTATTGTATGCTGTGCTACCTCACGACTTATCCCCGGCATATCTTTGTAGGACCAAGCGATTTATAAAGCTTTCTCGCTCTTTGGGAGTTAGCGATAAGCCAATGCGCACTTGTCGCGGCTCTTGATCGCTTAGCAAGATTAATTAATTCTGTTTCTTCCACAATTGAAGTCTTTTGTTCATGCTCTAATAGTGCTTTAGTTACTTCTTTGGGCAATTCTTGTTCATCTTTTGAATTATTAGCTACTAAGTAATCCAAAAATTAAGCAGAATCAGTTCTCATTTCATTGATAGAAGAAGTTGGAACATCAACTGAGCCATTACTATTGGCTTTAACATCATTAGACTTGCAAGTAGAATTAAACATAGATTTGGGTGGACTACCCTACTCTACTATATTAGACTCGTCTTCAGAATCGGACTCAGTCCGGTCGAAATCGGTGTCGGTGTCAGGCTTGGACTCGTAGGCGATCGTGATCTTGATCTTCTTTCCATTTGTTCCAGTCTAGCTTATGGTGCGTTTCTGCTTCGTGAGTTTACCCTCGTTTGGAGTGATCAACTTAGTTGGGTCAAAGTTTGCTTCTTGAATTGCATTACTGACATTGTGGGGCTGCTCATCTTTTGGATAATGATGCTGTTGTCCAAATAGTAGACACAAAGCATTGTTGGGTGTGTCCTCTACCCAATCAAAGTTTAGCCTCCTTCTTACAGGCAAAGGAGTTTCCTCCAGCATGTAGCAGTCTTGGAAGACTTCGAATCCGGGAACTTGGATTCCATAAACAGGGAGAATATAAGGCTCCGGAAAGCCATAATGATGGAATGGATCTCCAGACTGGACGAATTGCCCGTTTAGTGTGTGCGGGTAGGGTGCCATGGGGATGTCATAGGCTTTGTTTTCCTTAATAGCCTTTCTCTTCGCTTTTTCCTTAACGATGTATTCCCGTATTTCTTGCTTGATGGGAATGTAGCCTAGCCCAAAAAGATTATTTCCGGCCTTGGATGACCAAACTGGAAGTGGTTTGGAGACATCTTTGCCTAGAGCGGTGCCAAGGAAGTGCCCCTGATTCCTTAGGATGGCATTAATTCCTAGATGGGAATATGGTGCGAAAGGAGCTATATCTTGCAAAAGTAAGGCGATGCCTTCGGTCATAAAACCCCAGAATTCTTCGTTGTGTTGTGTGCTCGACCTTAAGAACTGGCGTGTCTTCAATGCTAGCCATCATAGAATCGGCTCTAACCTCTAGAACTACCCCTCCGACCATTATTTTGACCTTTTGGTGTAATGTTGAAACTATCGCATTTAGTCCATGAAGCCATGGGCGTCCTAAAAGTAAATTGAATGAAGCTGGAATATCGATGACATGGAATTGCACCATTTTCTCAATTGGTCCAGTGTTAGGGTTAACTGAAAAAATATGCCTAAGACGTTTCGTTTGGAATTGTCATAGGCCCTCAACCCTTGTGCGACATGCGCAAGGTTGTTGACATTTATGGCCAAGCATTGGGTTGTCCTTAGGGGACAAACATTGACAGCGGATCCATTGTCTATTAGGGTCATTTGGACTTATTTCTTCTCACATATGGAAGTTAGGTAGAGTGCTTTGTTGTGGTGAGTTCCTTCGGGTGGAAGGTCTTCACTAGTGAATGCAATTGCTTGCAAGGAATTTCCTTTTGTGAGTCTTTGGGGAAAACCATGGTTTGGTTAAGTGCTTTTAGTAAGGCATTCCTATGTACTTGAGATGTAGCCAAAAGCTGCCATATAGAAATAGCCGCTTTAGTCTTTTGGAGTTGCTTAAGTAGTGTAGTGTCATCATCCTCGATTGGAGGGTTTTGGTCCTTGTTTTGGATTAGTGGAGAGTCTATCACTTGTGGTATGACTGAAGCTGTGTTTTGTAATGGATCCTTATTCTGGAGATGGGGTGGTATATAGTGCCTTCCCGACCTCGTGAGGTGTTCAACCTCGGGAGATTCATCATCAGAAGAGTCGTACCATGCTTTAGAAATCTGGAGGGTAGAATCTTCCTCGTCGCTATCACTTTCCCAAAGTCCGGCTACCTCTAGATGGAGGGAGTCAAGCTTAAATGGTGGGATAGAATGTCGAATTGTCACGATCAGACGAGAGGGGTCCTTTTCCTCTTCTTCATTTGTAATGACGAAAATCGCACCTAAAGGATTGGTGTTGTTGTTTGGAGTGGGAACATTCTTTGACTTGGGAATAGTCCCATTGTCAAAAAGATCCTGGATTTTATTTTTGAGTGTCCAACATCTCTCGGTATCATGTCCTTTTCCTCTTTGGAATTTGCAATAAAGATTAGGATTCCATGACGGGCTCCTCTTTTCGACATCAGGATCCGTAGTGGGACCCATAGCGCTGAGGTAGTCATTTTTGACAAACTTTTCCAAAGCTTTAGCATAGGTCATGCCCAATGGGGTGTATTGCCTTTGCGATTTGTCATAGACAACATTGACTTCGTTAACCTTATTGGAAGAGTTTCCCGAGTTGGGATTCTTCTTGTAATGCGAGTTATAAGTGCCTTTGTTGAAGAAGTCCTTTCTTTTCTCCTTTTTTAGTGCTTGATCATCCTCTATGAGCAGTCCCACACTATTGAGTTGTGTGTATGAAGTAATTGCTTGATATTTGAGAGGATTCAAGTAAGAAGGTTGTAATTTCTTATGAGTTTCCGAATTTGCTCTTCCTCGGATGGACGGTCAAGCATTTCGGCCACTTTAGTTCTCCTTTTCTTAACAAAGTCAGTGAAGCTTTCATTTTCACCCTGCTTTGTTGCTTCCAGCTCTCTCATGGTAGTTGGTTGGATGACGTTGTCGGAATATCTAGTGAGGAACAAACTAGACACCTTGTTCCATTCTTGAATCTGAGTGGGCTCAAGCTTGAAGAACCATGCCCTAACAGTGGGGTCCAAGGTTTGTGACAAAAGGTGAACATTGAGGTCAGGATCCACTCCTCTTAGGCCCATTGCGGTGGTGAAAGCCCTTATGTGATCTTTTGGATCATCGGTCCCTTTGAAAGTGGGGACTTCAGGCATTGAGAATTTTTGTGGGAGTTTCCCCTTGATGTGAGAGGAATATCTTTCAGCATTGATCATGTAGTCACCTTTGATCTTGTTTTGAGTGAGAGCTAACTCAAGGTTCTTAATTTGAGCACTTAGTTCTTCCACTTTGTCCTCTTGAGGTGGAGGGTCATCGTGGTTAGGAGGATCAACTTCCTTAACCTTTCTTTCTATCATGTCACACGAATTCCCAGAGTTTCCAGCATTGTCATCATTGCAGTCAACATTTCGGCAGTGGTCTTAGGCACATCATCTTCGGCCATTTCAGTCAATTTAGAACCAGGTGGTCGATATGGAGGGGGAGTAACAAATACTGCGTCAGACCTAGCTTTGCTCGAAGGGGGAGACTCCAAGCTTCCTAACCAGACATTGATTACTATGATCGCGTTCCTATCTCTTTGGACCGACTGTTTTCTTCCCAATCATGGACAGCGGATAAGTCTTAGAAAAAGGAAAGACTAACAAGTTCCACAAAAGAAAGGTTTTAAAACAAAAATGGGAAATATCTATCTAGAATAGTCTATCAACATAATTACCCTTGGGTCTTCAAAAAAAAAAAAAAAAAAAACATAGTTACCCTTGGGGTCTCAGTTATGGGTTTAGGTCAAAAGATCTCGACACAGTATAAAAAGAAAAAGATATTGTACTCTTGACTAAAAGGAAAGGGGAGAGATATTATCTCGACTCAATATGGGATAAAGCAAAAGATATGTTACTCTTGACTAAAAGGAAAGGGGAGAGATATTATCTCGACTCCATATGGGATAAAGCAAAAGATATTATACTGTTGACTAAAAGGAGAGGTGAAAGATATTATCTCGACTCAATATGGGATAAAGCAAAAGGTATTATACTCTTGACAAAAAGGAGGGGGAAGAGATATTATCTCGACACAATATGGGATAAAGCAAAAGATATTATACTCTTGACTAAAAGGAGAGGGGAGAGATATTATCTCAACTCAATATGGGATAAAGCAAAAGAAGATATTATACTCTTGACTAAAAGGAGAGGGAGAGATATTATCTCGACTCAATATTGGATAAATCAAAAGATATTATACTCTTGACTAAAAAGAGAGGGGAGAGATATTATCTCGAGATCTTTGACTAAAACTCACTACCTAAATGATGGGAAAGAATAAAACACTAAATCTTTCCTAAGGTAACAAGCATCATATAGAACATTCGGGGATATTGTTTCCTAAAAATAAAGAATCTAGACTCAATCTTAAGACAAAAACTAGACTCAAATAAAGGAAAAGATCCTAATTGACGTCTAATCGAATATTCTATGACGACCAAAACGACTACGCAAAGATTGCGTTCACATATGGGCAAACAGCACAACAGCGCAAATGACATGATCATAAAAGTCTAGCATGGACATGGGACTGAGTTTCGACCTAAAACATTGATTCTAGTTCATGCAATGGGGTAGGCTTAAAGGTTTTGGTCAAAAGGTACTCATGATCAAGAATGGACAACAATCCGCGGAATGCGCGACAATGTGATGCATCCTTGTTATCCTACTCGTCGAATGGACGAATGCGTAGGAAGGTACATGAGGTGGGGGGATCCATGTTTCTTGGCAAAGAAGAATCGAGTGGATTCTCATCAAGGCACTTTACCACACTCCATTGGCTAAGAAACTAGTTTGAACTTGTAAAAACAAGCTCGGAAGTCGCGCAGCAAGCGCATGCACATGAATGCAATGGATGCAATTTAATAAGATGAATGACAAGCCACAAAAATTAATAAAGAACACTCAAGGTAGTGAATCAAGCAAAAATAATGGCATTGAATTGATTTTCAAGTTACACCCTCTTAATCATGTCCCCAGTGAAGTCGCCACTGTAGGATACCCGATTTTTCTCCCCTTTTCCGAGCGGCCGGCGGGATAGCCTGGGAGAGCGTCCTTGGTTTCGTGAATCTCTCGAGTGTGAATGCACATGAATATTTTACTTTTTTACTAAGGACATGATTAAGATTGTCTGAAGTCGCCACCAAATTTAAGGAAATTTGGAAACCTTGGAATCAAGTCGATAGTCTAAAAAGACGTCAACTCAATTCATGTGCACCCCAATCCCTATTGGGGAAATTGACTTCATAAATGAGTTCGGAGGCGTGAGTACGAGCTAGGAAGGTGTTAGGCACCTTACTCGCCCATTGACAACAACGACCTTTACTAATCAATTCAATGCGTTTATTAATGCTACGGTTTCAAACAAAGTTCAATTTTTCCAAATTCTTAGTTTTAACTAATGGGTTGAACAAAATTTACTAATGTGACCACTTTTAACAACTTATCAAATTACATGTTTTTATTGCTAGAAAACGATAAATATGCTAAACCTGCAAATTAGAAGACAAACAAGATAATTTATCCCAACAATCCACAACAAAGCATAATTTATAATTTAATGAGAAATAAAATAAACATTCATCCAATCTTTCATTTATTCATTCACGGGGTTCAATACAAGCCCTTTTGCTCAAAGCGTGCCATGCATGTACATATCACATAAACTAAATTCGTTAGTAAATAACAAGCAATCTATAATTTGATGAAAACCCTCAGGTTGGATTACCTGGATGCTCACAATGAACTATATTGGGTTGTTATGCTTGAACTCTTGCTCTTGATGAAGAATGAAAGTTTATTTTGTGGTGCTAGGGCTAGCCTAAAGAAGGAGTAGAATCAGAAATTTAGGGTTTTGTTATGACAGAGAAACTGCCAACCAACATACCAACCTCTCAAATTCCTCACCTCTAGTCTCTAACTGTCCACCTCTTCAACTGAACCCTAAGGTTTGTTTATATAGAAGAGAGGGAGCTGCCAGGGTTTGGCACGGAAATCGAATGGGCCTCGAATTTGCTGTCCGCGAGAAAGCGTCCAGGCGGCAATGCAACTAGGCCAAGCGGTTGAACCGCTTGGCAAGCGGCTCAACCGCTAGGCAGGCGGTCAAGTCGCTTCATCTCAAGCGTGGCCGCTTGGACCTGCAGCGACATGCCCGCGTACGCGCCTGACATGCTTTCTAAGCGGGGAAGGCTTTTCCGAGGGGGTCTACGCGAGATTGACTGAGTTCCCTTGTTTGACCAAGGGTTGGCTCAAGGGTTTAGGTTCCTTTTCGGGCCCTTGGGCTCAAAGAGGTATAACTCTCATTTTTGGACTCCAAATGAATTGAGTCCAACTGGTTTGGATCACCTGTACAAAACGATTCCACTGGTTAATTCAAATGAACTGGGTAATCATCATAGCAATTATTCTTGCAACCCAAGTTCGAGCAAAATCCAATCCTTTCATCATCGGGTTTTTATGGGGACTTATCATAGACACAATTTTTGGTGTCTACAGTTAATTATTAAAGTAATTCATGAATTATGAATTTAATTGCCTCTATGCATGGTTTAAGTACGTCATGTGAAATTATGATGTGTCGTTGGTCATATGAAATATATGGTCCTTATATGTTAATATGATTACTTGATAAAGTGAAATCATGTTATTGTGACGAAGTGCTGCCGGATTTCTATTATAATCCATTATTTGCCCAATTGCATAAATTGGTTGTCAATCATGTTAACTTGGATATAATTTAAATTGGACTCTTAGTTCCCTTGTCACTATTATGTCTTTATGTGCTTATTGAACCTCGCATGTTAAAATTGAATTAATAAAGAGAATGAGACTCCTAATGGATCTCTTGGAGTAGTCGAGCTACAGAGTGCACTAATGAGTGTTACTTAAGGGATGTGTGATCCCCAAAAATTTTACTCTCTCATTATGGATACATCGATGTTGTATTCGGGATGGATCATTCCCCATTTATTAAGTCCTCTTAACTAACCATGAGTTATCTCGAGGTAGTGTTCACACTAGAGTCTTTAAGTCCATGGCAAGATTATTATTCAAGGCTCACCACATAAACGTCGTAGATGGTATGTACTCGGTTTATCTAAAGATAAGCGTCGTGTCTTGGTATTTAACCAAACGACTTGTCTAGCTCTCTTATTACTCCTCATGATGAATTATGTCTTGTGTGATCATTAAATCAAATAATATTGAATGAGGTGTCTTATATGACTATTTGCCTATGTGTGAGTGCAAATAAATTTCAAATATTCTACAAAAACCCAGGTAAGGTTTGCAAAAAGGTTTTTACTGGGTTTGGATGTTAATTACTCAGTTTTTCTGAATTTTGCTTTGTTTTCCTTTTCTTCTATTTTCTTTATGGAAATTACTTGTGCATGTAATGCCAAGTGAGGACGTCTTAAGCTTGGCGTACGTAGTTATTAAGTTTCCGCTTTTGATCTCTGGTTTGGTTTGGATTGTCGCCTATGGGTTTTGGGTTATAAATATTGGATAACAATTTAAGTTCACTATTTAGACAATGTTGGATAATGTTTTTATTAACCTTAGTTTCACTTTGGGATACCTAGTCTTTCTTTCTGCTTAGCATTTACTCAGTGATAAATGCTGCAGTAACACCCTTGGGTATGTGACGGTTCAGTGGTGTTGGGTCATGGATAGTGACGTCGATAGTTCCCAGGAAATCATTGTAAATTCGAGGGTGTTACAAATGGTATCAGAGCCATAGGTTTTCCTAATTTGATTAAGGTTAATAATTTGGTTAATAAAGATTAGATAATCATGGGATATTAAAATCAAAGGCAAAGCCGTTGAGCCTGTGTGCTAGTATTAGCTTTTATTTGAAATTACAACTTACTATGTTTTGTGATTTATGAAATCCTAATTTGGTGACTTACCTTTGTAGATTGTAAGAATGGTTAAGACTGCAAGGAAGTAGACGGCCAGGATCTTTCGTGTTGCGCATGTGCCAGAACCAGTACCCACTTCTGCTGAATGTTCGCTTGTTCCGTCTGATCCTTCTGTTGATACATCGCAACCTGATAGCTTTGATGGGGTTGATATGTATGATTATGATGTGACCCAAGAGAGGCATCCTTTTAGTCAGAGTACTATTAAACTGAGTCCTTTGAGACCACGCTTTCCATTTGAGTCTGAGATGACTAACACATCCAACTTCTGTGAGGAAAGAGGTGTATTTGCTAAGGCAAGTGAGGACCCTAAAGATGATTCTCCTGAGTATACTTCTAATACCCCCATCGCTCCAAATTCACCTCGCAGGGTTGTCCCAGGGGAGCCGTATTGCCCTCCTCTTCCCACCCTTGTATTGCGTGAGCAAGAAGGTGAAAGAGTTTGTCATTATGTGAATCAAATTTGGAAAAGATTTGAGCAATTTTGTACAAAGCATAATGTTCAATTCCATAGTGCTCACTATGTGCGATTGGTTATTGATGGACTACCTAATAAAGATCCATGAAAGGTGTGAAAGCTAAGCATGCCGATTTGGAAGTTGACAATTAGCCTAATTACGAGCGATATAGCTTTGAAGGAAAGTGGTACAAGCATCTCCCTTGTGTTCGTGATGATTTGATGTTAATTGAGAATGACTGGATGCGCAAGGGAATTGTTTCTCCTACTACAGCATGCACTTGCCAGAAGAAGGTGCAACATATGCATGTTCGTGATTATGTCGCTTCTATGGAGCCTATTGCTAAGAGGCTTCGCAGAAACTTGAAGTTTAGACCCCCATCTACTTGCAAGCACACTGGAGTGATGAGGAAGGAGGATAGAGATGATAGTCCTCCTGGATCTCGCGATAACCCCCTAAATGTCGAGTAGACATTAGATTAGCTTTATTTTGCTAAGAACTATTTAAATACCGTAGTGTGAGGCCTTATGAGCCAAAGAATTGTTATTTATTTGGTGTGTTGAGTCGTATAAACAACGTACATTATTGGTTGACTTATTGTTAAGTACTCATTATTTATGCATATTTGATTTGAGCTATATTTTATCTCTTTTACTTTGTTATGATTATTTAGATGATTATTTCCTAAATGATATAGCATGTTTATATGTGTCAGAATAGCTGACTTATATGCAAGTATGAAAGCATGAGCAATATGCATCGAATTCTATTACATTCGTCAAAAGCTATGGACAAGTGGTTTATTCACATCATAGAATAAATTCTATGTCATAACATTCTCTCTTGCATGAGAAAATCATTATTTATTATTTAAAAAGAATAAGATGTATGACCTATGATCATGGTCTAACAATCTCAAATGTGTTAAATGCTAAATGATAAGAGTAGGGGTGAATCTACCCAAATCTCTGACTATGTGCCCTCAAAAATGGGAATCCTAGAAACTTAACTTCTCAATGGCTCTATTCGCCATTTTTCATTATGATTTCAGTTATTTTAAGAAGCGATGGCTCAAAACCAACGACTCGTGCATTTTGAAAATGCCTTGGCTACGATGGTCGAGCAATTCGCGCATCAACTGGAGCGCGACGAACATCAACACAATGCTCAGAATGCCGCTACTAGAGCATTCAAGGATTTTGACGCTCTTAAGCCCTCATCTTTGGATGGTGGAGCGGATCCTACCAAGTTAGAGACTTGGATTATCGAGATGGAAAAATTGTTTCTAGCAACGGCTAGACCCGAAGATCAAAAGATCCCTACGGATTCGTACTACTTGAAGAATGAGGCTAATAAGTGGTGGTCAGATGTTGGTACGACACTAGTTGCTCAACCTAACTTCGGATGGAATCGATTCAAAGTGGCACTTCGCGAAAGGTTCTATCCTAGGTCCCTTCGTCGTAAAAAACAAGCTGAATTTTAGTCTCTTACACAGGGTAAGATGACAGTAGCCGAGTATACCTCGAAGTTTAATGAGTTAGCGGTATTCGCACCACTGCTGGTAGCGGATGAGGCATACCGCATGGGCCGATTGAAGGATGGTCTCAACTGGAACATCCAGCGCTATGTAGCCGGATTGTCAGATACGTTTCAGGCTACATATGATAAAGCCTTGAACCAAGAAAGGATGGTTAATCGTAGAGATACTATTCTTAGAAAGAACAAGCGAGAGGATGGGAACTTTTCCCAGGTTGTGGAGAAGAAACCCAAGAGTGGTGGACAACACCACAATAACAATAATGGTGGAAATAATAACTGAAACCGGGATTCCGATAATAACAACAACAATGGTCGAGCCGCAATCCTAGCTAAAAGGAATACTCCATGCCCGAAATGTCATAAGCTACATCCGGGAAAGAATTGTCATGGAGAAGTTCTAGTTTGTTACGAATGCACAAGACAGGCCATAAGGCGTCCGAGTGTTGGAGTCGTGGGAAGAATAACAATGTGCCTAATAGAGGCAATGGCCAGAACAGGAATGGCAATGGTGGTAACTTCCGAGGCAACAATGAAGGTTATAATAATAATCGTGGGAACAACAAAACTGCTGATGCAACAGTGAATCAGGCTAATCCTCAGCCTACTGCTCCGAATCCCGCACCTAACAACAACAATAGAGGTGTAAATGGTAGAGTGTACGTAGTGAATCGTACAGAGGCCACAGCAAACCCAAATGTTATCACTGATACAATTCTAATCAACTCTCATTCGTGTTAGTTGATTCTGGTGCTTCGCATTCGTTTTTGTCAAGGAGCTATGCAAATAAACTAAGTATGAAATCTAGTCCTATTTCTAGTGCCAGTATAACCCTGTCTAATGGAACTAGAGTATGTCATAATGCTCGATTTGAGAACTGTCCTGTTAGTATCGTTGGGTGTGAGCTACCCGCAAATTTGATCGAAATTGATCTACAGGAGTTCGATGTGATTTTAGGAATGGATTGGTTAGCCAAGTATAGGGCTAAGATTGAATGTTTTGAACAGAAGGTTTCTTTTAAAGGACCTAGAGGTCGTACCGTGTCAAATCGAGGAATTGTAATGAAACCTAAGTTGAACGTTGTGTCAACAATGAAGAAGGCCGAGTATGCAACGAAAAACCGCGCTATATTCCTTTGTCATGTTTAGGATAATAGTCGAGAAGACACGTCATCGACTCCTATCCCAATCGTTTCCGAATACGAAGATGTGTTCCCAGATGAGATTTCGGGAATGCCGCCGCAAAGGATGATCAACCTCACGATTGAGTTAGCACCTGGTGCGCCTATCTCGAAAGCTCTGTACATGATGGCTCCTACGGGAATGAACGAATTAAAGATGCAAGTCCAGGAATTGCTTGATAAGGGATACATCCATCCTAGTGTGTCGCCTTGGGGAGCTCAAGTTTTGTTTGTCAAGAAGAAAGATGGAAGTATGGGATTATGTATCGACTATAGAGAACTCATCAAGATTACGATCAAAAATCACTACCCATTTCCCAGGATCGATGATCTATTTGACCAATTGAAGGGGGCTGCAATATTTTCTAAGATTGAATTGAGGTAAGGATATTACCAGTTACTACGAATCGCAGAGCCTAACATTGCTAAGACTTCCTTTAGGACAAGGTATGATCATTATGAGTTTACTGTCATGCCATTTGGTTTGACCAAGGCGCCAGCAAAATTTATGGATCTTATGAATCGGACATTTCAACCATATCTTGATCAATTTGTTGTTGTATTTATTGATGATATCTTGGTGTATTCAAAGACTAGAAAAGAGCATGAAGAACACTTGAGGATTACATTGGAGATTTTGAGACGACATAAGTTATATGCTAAGTTGTCGAAATATGAATTTTGGCTTGAGATCGTATCTTTCTTAGGACATGTGGTATCTAAGGATGGTGTAGCTGTAGACCCAGAGAAAATACGAGTCGTCACTAATTGGCCAAGACCTACTAATGTGACTGAGGTTCGTAGCTTTTTGGGTTTAGCAGGTTACTATAGGAGATTTGTCGACAACTTCTCCAAAATTTCTCAACCAATGACGAATGTGATGAGAAACACCACACATTTTCAGTGGAGTGAAAAGTGTGATGAAGCTTTTCAGGAATTGAAAAAGAGATTGACGACAGCGCCAATTCTGACACTTTCGTCTGGAACTGAAGGATTTGAAGTTTATAGTGATGCACTTAGTTTGTGCACTTAGTTCTTCCACTTTGTCCTCTCGAGGTGGAAGGTCATCCTGGTTAAGAGGATCAACTTCCTTACCTTTCTTTTCTATCCATTTCACACAGTTTCCCATAGTTTCCATCGTTGTCATCATTTTAGTCAACATTTCGGCAGTAGTCTTAGGCACATCATCTTCGGCCATTTCATTCAATTTAGAACCAGGTGGTAGATATGGAGGGGGAGTAACAAATATTGTGTCAGACCTGCTTTGCTCGAAGGGGGAGACTCCAATACGAGGTTCCTAACCAGACGTTGATTACTATGATCGCGTTCCCAACTCTTCGGATCGACTAATTTCTTCCCAATCCTGGACAACGGATAAGTCTTAGAAAAAGGAAAGACTAACAAATCCCTATTGGGGAAATTGACTTCATAAATGAGTTCGGAGGCGTGAGTACAAGCTAGGAAGGTGTTAGACACCTTACTCGCCCGTTGACAACAACGAACTTTACTAATCAATTCAATGCGTTTATTAATGCTACGGTTCCAAACAAAGTTCAATTTGTCCAAATTCATAGTTTTAACTAATGTAACCTGCAAATTAGAAGACAAACAAGATAATTCATCCCAACAATCCACAACAAAGCATAATTTATAATTTAAAGAGCAATAAAATAAACATTCATCCATCCATCCATTCATTCATTCATTCATTCATTCATTCACGGGGTTTAATACAAGCCTTTTTGCTCAAAACGCGTCATGCATGTACATATCACATAAACCAAATTCGTTAGTAAATAACAAGCAATATATAATTTTATGAAAACCGTCAGGTTGGATTACATGGATGCTCACAATGAACTATATTGGGTTGTTATGCTTGAACTCTTGCTGTTGATGAAGTATGAAGGTTTATTTTGCAATGCTAGGGCTAGCCTAAAGAAGGAGTAGAATCAGAAATTTAGGGTTTTGTTATGAGAGAAAAACTGCCAACCAATAGATCAACCTCTCAAATTCCTCACCTCTAGTCTCTAACTTCCCACCTCTTCAATTGAACCCTAAGGTTTTTTTATATAGAAGAGGGGGAGCTGCAAGGGTTTGGCACGGAAACCGAATGGGCCTCGAATTTGCCGTCCGCGAGAAAGGCTCCAGGCGGCCATGCAACTAGGCCAAGCTGTTGAACCGCTACGCAAGCAGTTAAGCCACTTGAACTCAAGCGTGACCGCTTGGACCTGGAGCAGCCTGCCTGCGTAGGCGCCTGACATGCTTTTTAAGCTGGGAAGGCTTTTCGAAGGGGGTCCACACGAGATTGACTAAGTTCCCTTGTTTGACCAAGGGTTGACTCAAGGGTTTGGGTTCCTTTTCGGGCCCTTGGGCTCAAAGAGGCCTAACTCTCAGTTTTGGACTCCAAATGAATTGAGTCCAGCTGGTTTGGATCACCTGTACAAAAGGATTCCACTGGTTAATTCAAATGTACTGGGCGAACCATCAGATCAATTATTCTCGCAACCCAAGTTCGAGCAAAATCCAATCCTTTCATCATCGGGTTTTTATGGGGACTTTTTATAGACACAATTTTTGGTATCTACAGTTAATTATTAATGTAATTCATGAATTATGAATTTAATTGCTTCTATGCATGGTTTATGTATGTCATGTGAAATTATGATGTGTTGTTGGTCATATGAATTAAATGGACCTTATATGTTGATATGATTACTTGATAAAGTGAAATCATGTTATTGTGACGAAGTGCTGCCGGATTTCTATTAGAATCCATTATTTTCCCAATTGCATATATTGGTTGTCAATCATGTTAACTTGGATATAAATTAAATTGGACTCTTAGTTCCCTTGTCACTATTTTGTCTTTAAGTTCTTATTGAACCTCGCATGTTAAAATTGAATTAATAAAGAGAATGAGACTCCTACTGGATCCCTACGAGTAGTTGAGCTACGGAGTGCACTAATGAGTGTTACCCAAGGGATGTGTGATTCCCAAAAAATTTACTCTCTCATTATGGATACAACGATGTTGTATTCGGGATGGATCATTCCCCATTTATTAAGTCCTCTTGGCTAACCATGAGTTACTTCGAGGTATTGTTCACACTAGAATCTTTAAGTACATGGCAAGATTATTATTCAAGGCTTCACCTCATAAACGTCGTAGATGGTATGACCTCGGTTTATGTAAAGATGAGCGTCGTGTCTTGGTATTTGACCAAACGGCTTGTGTAGCTCTGTTATTACTCTTCAAGATGAATTATGTCTTGTGTGATCATTAAATCAGATAATATTAAATGAGGTTGCTTATATGACTATTTGCCTATGTGTCAGTGCAAATAAATTTCGAAGATTCTTCGAAAACCCAGGTAAGGTTTGCGAAAAGATTCTTCAAAAACCCAGCCGGCTATGAACTTGTCCCCCATACTGGAACCACTCCCTTTTCACCTTTGGGGAATGGACATTTTGGGTCCCTTCCCAGAGGCCCCGAGGCAATTCAAGTTCTTAGTCGTAGCCATCGACTATTTTACAAAGTGGATTGAGGCTAAGGTCTTACGGCGTATCGAAGAACAAGACATCAGGAAGTTCATCTGGGAGAATGTAATCACCCACTTTGGAGTTCCTAGGGGGATTATATTCGACAACGGTCCACAGTTTGATAACCCAGGGTTGAAAACATACTTGTCAGATTTGGCCATAAAAGCCCGGTTCACTGCTGTGGCAAGACCTCAGTCGAATGGTCAGGCCGAGGCAGCCAACAAGATCATCCTCAATGGTCTGAAGCGCAAGCTCGAAGCAGCCAAAGGACTCTGGGAGGAAAGGCTGTATGAAGTTCTTTGGTCAATTAGAACAACCACTAAAAATGTCAGGTTGGTCTACGGATCAGAGGTTGTTCTACCCATAGAGCTGGTTACCCCGTCTCCTCGAGTGATTTTCTACGACCCTGAAGAAAATGACCGACAATTGAGGTTCAACTTTGACTTACTGCCAGAGACGAGAGGAGATACCCTCCTACGAATGGAAATAGCTAAAAATCAGCTGGTACGACAATTCAATAGGAGGGTGAAGGGGAAACATATGGTGGCAGGCGACCTGGTACTCCGCAAGACAGAGAGTATGGGGAAACAATCTGAACAAGGGAAGCTGACTGCTAACTGGGAAGGACCCTATAAGATCACAGGGGTCATTCGACCAGGCACGTATCGGCTAGAAGACATGAGTGGAATCCCACTACCTAGAGCGTGAAACCTCAACAACCTGAGGAAATTCCACATCTCACATGGGTCGGTTGGTTCTTCCATAAACATGGAACAAAATGGGTTGGCGAATCCCAGAAAAAATCGACCCCAGGGTTCACAAATCCCTTAAAAACTTGTCTATCTTTTTTAAAAGGGTTCACAAATCCCTGCAAAAATTGTTTGCTAAATCAAGGGGTTAGGCAATCCCCTCTGTAATGGGTGAGGACCCTGACAATACCTCTATCAATGACAATCGGGTGGGAACCCTACAACATCTTGTATATACACCTCTTATCAACTATTTAATCGATACAAACGATTTAAATTAACCCGCGAGCTTGGGGGCATATGCATATGCGTTTTGACTTCACAACAAGCTTGCAGATTAATCGATCTCACATGACTCGAAGGTTAGACACGTAACAGGGGGCAAAATATCTGATGTTTTGATAACCCTATTCTATACTGTTATGCGCCTAACCATCAAACATCGGGCTAAGTAGGTCCGACGACCCAAAAACACCTTACACTGGACTAAAATGATCCTACGATCATTAAGGTCTCACAAGGTCCAAACGGCCCAAAACTTAATTGCGGGCAAACAAGGCCCACAAAGCCTAAGGCCTTTACATGAGCTTTACGTCTCATGTGCAAAATACTGATACTCGGGGATTAAGACTTAAGATCTTATGACCCCTCTCAACAAGCCAAACGCCTACAGCAATCGGGCTAAAGAAGGTCAGATAACCTAAACGCCTTACAGGACTAAAACGTCTTACAAAATAAAATGGTCGATTGGCCAAGCCAAGACCTTAGCAAAAAACGAACAATTCCGGCAGAGAAAAATAGTGACAAAAGAAGCTTAGCAAAAGATCGATTTCATTCATCGAATATTCGAACTACTGTTTACAAGCCTCATTGGGCCAAAAAGTTACAGACCCCAATAGGCCAAAAAGTTACAGACCCCAACTGACCAAAAGCACAAAACAAGCCTGGTTGCTTGGTATGTAGTGTGCAGACCAAGGAGAAATGGTGGTATAAATATTAAAAACTACAAATGGTTTAATATAGCCCTAAATGGGAAGCATATATGGGATTTAGCCACCAAAAAAGATACACTGTGGGTAAAATGGATTAATGGAGTGTATTTGAAAGGAAACAATTTCTGGAACTATGCTCCTGTGTGGGGAGCTAGCTGGTACTGGACAAAGCTTAATAAGATCAAAAGCCACTTCCAGAACCATTATACAACTAGAGGAGTGTGGAAGGATGCTCATGATGGGATATACTCTGCTGCTAGTGGATACATGGTACTGATAGGGAACATGCCAAAATCCAGACATGCTGAGCTGATCTGGGGAAAGATATCTGTACCTAGGCAAAGTTTCTGCTTATGGCTGGCCCAAATGGGAAGATTGCCAACTAGGGATAGGCTGCAGAAAATGGGATTCCTAAATGGTGATACCATATGCTACTTGTGCAAAATGAAAACAAAAAATCATAGCCACTTGTTCTTCAGCTGTAATGTATCAACAGAGGTACTGAACCAGCTAAGGGTTTGGCTGCAAGTATCTGCAAGAGCAAACACTATCCAGGGCATACTCAACTGGGTTAGTAGACAGAAATGCTCGATATTCAGGAAAGAAGTGTATGCAGCAGGAATTGCAGCAGCAGTGTACTAGATCTGGAGATGCAGGAACCTTTAGTGTTTTGAGGGGAGCAGATTGCCACTGTCACAAGTTATACAGCAGATTCAGCTTGCAATCAGAATCAGAATTCAGCAATGCAGTAGCAAGAGAAAGATAAACAGCAAGGATAAAAGATGGATAAGGAATCTGTAAAATTCATTTAAATGTGTTTTATAGTTGCTGAAATTCATGCAGCAGGTTCAGCAGGAAAATCAGAATCAGATTTTAGCAGCTCGGCAGAAAGAGGAAGAAGTAGAATCCAGCAGTTCAGCAAGGCTAGAGAATCTGTAATAGTTTAGTTTACTATGTTTTGTATTTTGCTGTAAGTCAGGAATGTTTTGTTTTTTGTTGTGTTTCAGATATGGGGAACCACTGGTTGTAGTGAGTTGCTCCAGTTCTATTTTAGGTTTGTAAGGTAGTAAAGGGATGTAGAGAAAAGGAACCCTACCTGGTAGGTGGCCTTGGATTTGCATTGCCTATGGGCTGTAATCATGTTACATTACAGCTAGCAATAATACAATTTCTGACTTGCACCAAAAAAAAAAAAAAGAAAAAGAGAGAAAGTGGGGGCATATCAAGGGGGCATATCAAGGGGAAGATCCTGGGGAAGACTCACCGCCAGTGCCCTCAAGCTGTCGATCACTCTTGGCCAAACGAAGACCATACTCTTGGAAAAGAGAATGTTGACCGCTGGCAGTAATAAAGGCCGTGTTATGAAGGGCAGCATCCTTCTCGACAGCCTCGACTCGAGCAATCTCAACAGCAATCTCCTGTTTAAGAGATATTAGACCCCGACGATACATCAATGGGCGAAGACATCGGCATGGGAATAAAACAAATAAATGCAAGCAAGAAAAAATACCAAAAGAAAAACGTTATACCTTGGGAGAAGATAGAAGACGGATCTACAAAGAGAGATCGAATAAACAGTAACAAATCAACGGAAGACTAGCGAGAAAAATTTCGAACACCCACTTTCTCTCTCTAGAAAATTCAGACGGTTGGAATAAAGAGAGAAAAGAAGAGGTTGATTCTGACTATTTATAGGCGAAGAGACCTGGAATAGCACACTGCTCACATGACTGACAGGTGGACGGCCCAACTACGTCCACCGACTATCTATCCCAATGAGAAGGGGGCCCTTCCAAGGAAAGAGCGTACCCGAAAGCAAAAGCCCACTGAACAACAAGCATCGACTAACCACATCTTAGCAGGACTCGACAGGGAAGGACTCTCCTCCTACTATGATGTGAGGGCAAAATGATATAACCAAAATATCGAGGGTCGAACTATCGACTCTCGCCCTGGCCACAATCGAAGGATTCCGATCTCTCACGGAGTCTGAATCATCGACAGCATTAAGAGGATACTCTCCCACCACAAAGGGAAGCCCCTGATCAAGTACTCCCCTACCCACTGTTAAACATCGCCAACAGGCCCGAGAAGACCTACACCAACTACCAGTCTCGTACAGACCCAAGGACTACAATTATCCTCTGACTCGACTAAGAGGGTCGACTCAACCACGAGTCGACCCTCAGGTTTTTTGTATGCTCAACCCTGACGCCAGCACATGCACTGTGCGAATATTCCTACAAAGATTCGATTGGCTGCCTTGGCGCCTACGCTCTCTCAGCCCCAAGGACAGAAATGACAACATCAAGTGTACGAACCCCTACATGGAATCATCCGAAGGGATAGTCCCAAAACTCACGTGACCACCCCCTCTGAGCCGACTTTGAGAGGGGCGTACGTAAAGGGCTACGTGTCCATTGTTCATTCGACGAAGCTAGCCGACTTTTGCGCTATAAATACCTGCGCGGAAATCAAGGCAAAAGGAGAGATCATTTTCGACTCAGAAAACAATCAGGCTGTCTGACAGTGAGCTCTGACATTCCGTCTTTCAGCTGCGATAGCCTGACACTCAATCAAATCCTTGCCTCATTACCTCCAATCTGCCTGCTAATACAAAAAGTACCTCACGTACACATCTCCGTATACTAACTTAAGCATCGGAGGGGTCTTCTCGGGTCGACCCCCCGAGCTAGTTCACTTTTACTTGTCCTGTGCAGGTAGCAGTCGAGGAACCAGACAAGCAGCTCCCCCGCTCGCACATTTTGATTCCATCATTTTCCCAGTGTTTGACCCTCCTTCAAATCGGGCGAAACAGATAGAGCCCCTTACAAGGCATTATATGGTAGAAAGTGTCGTCTATAGTTTGTTGGAACAACATTAGCGAAACTGTTGTGATAGGTCCCGAGTTAATACAAGAGACCGTTGATGTGGTCAAGGTCATTCAAGATAAGATGCGTGGGGCCTAGGATCGTCAGAAGTCCTATGCAGATCGAGGTCGATGACCTGAAGATTTTATGAGGTAGCATATCGTCTCGCTTTTCCAGTGGAACTGTCGAAAGTTCATAACGTTTTTCACATTTCTCAACTGAAGAGCTATGTGCACGATCCCGCACATATTGTACAACATGAAGAGTTAGAACTTGATGAGAGTCTGACTTATGAAGAGAGACCGCTTAAGATCGTTGATCGAAAAGTTAGGGCTACGAGAACGACATCCGTGCCCATTGTCAAATTTAAGGTCTCGTCATGGCTCCGAAGATGCTACTTGGGAAGCCGAATCACTTATGCGGGAAATGTATCCCGATTTGTTCTTAGAAGGTATAAATTTCGTCTAAGTTTGGGGACGAAACTCCTTTCAAGGAGGGTAGAGTGTCATGCCCCAAAAATTTTGTTTTCTTACGACTTATTACATGGTTTATGTGCAAGCATTGCTTATTGCATTGCTAAGCGAGTAAAAACACGATGATGTCTCTCCTCTTCTCACGAGTCAGGACAAACTTTTAAAATCGTTGGGAGGAAAAACTCAATTCTCGTATGGAGGGTGAGGAAAAAACTCCAAGTTTTGAGGAAAAAACTTCTTTTATGGAGGGTGAGATGTGATACCGCGATATTTCTATATTTATTATATAGATTTAAATGCATTTTGAAATATATTTATTGTAATTATTTTACGATAATTCAATTCTCGTATTTGAGATTATTCTCGTCATTAAATTATTGAGATCATAGTAATAAATATTATTGATTTTATAATTTAAATTATTTAGACAATTTAGTATTTAAATCGCTTTACTCATTTGAGACCAATTACTATTTATATTTTAAATAGTGTATTTTCGGAAAAAGAGTTTTTGTGAATATTTAGTTAAATAAATAAAATCATATTTTTAGTCCGAATCCAACTAGATTAGGGTCAAGTCAAACTTGGGCAAGAGGAGACTATAAATAGGACCAAGGGGTCACCCTTGGACCCTTTGTTCAGCAATTAAACAACCGTGCACTTCTCATTCAAAAAATCACTTTCTCTTTCCTCACCTCTCTCTCTCTCTCACGCAAACTCTCTCCCTCTCTCTCACGACTGTCACCGGCGACAACTACTGGCGCCTACCTCAGGTGAGGCCCCCAGCACCGTCGTCGGCCTCCATGGCCGACGTGCTCTTCTTCTCTCACTTTCTCCCTCATGCTCTCTGTTTCTCTCTCCTCTGTTTTTCCCCTTCTCTTTCTCCTCTGTTTTCGCGCAAGAACGGCGAGCAAGTGCCGGACCACCGCCGCCATAACCACCCCCACCTCCGGGGTGAGTCGGTGGAGGCGCGAGCAAGGTCGCGCAGCCTAGCCGCGTGCTCAGTCGCGCCCCTCTCCCCTTGCTCTGTTTTTCTCTCTCCTCCGCGAATCCTCACCACCGGCGTTCCACCGCCGACAGTGAGACCAAGGGAGGTCCGGTCGAGACTGGTGGTGATGGTGGTGGTGGGTGAGCGTGGGAGGTTCAATTTGGCGTTTTCGTTTTCGTGTTGTAAGGTGATTTTCAAAAATAAAAGAAAAATAAATTCTTTAATTAAACTGATTTATTATTCGATTTTCGGCAGTTTTGATTTCTTGTTTTAATGTTTTACAAGTCTGATTGTCGATTTTCAAAAGCCTAGATTGGTTAGAAAAATTCAAAGAATTTAATGGTGTTGTCAGATTTAATTTTCTACATCGTTTCGATTTTGATAGATTAGATTTACTTATTTGATAATTTATTTTAATTAGGATCTGAGACCCGTTCGTGAACTCAAACTCTTTGTAGGACTCTTTATAACTTTCAGGAACGTTAGACATGGTAAGCTAACATGCCAACCTTCTTCTAAATCCCAAACACAATAGTTTGTTGTTGCTACGTGCTAGTTGTGAATAAGTGTTAAATATATATGCAATGTATGATTTAATTATTCTCGCCTTTAATCATGATTATGATTTATGTTATTTTGAGCATGTACGTTATTGGGATTTGTTTATGATGTATAATCATGAATATTGAATTTATATGATGTTAATTAACTCATATATTAATTATTAAAGTAATTCATGAATTATGAATTTAATTGCTTCTATGCATGGTTTATGTACGTCATGTGAAATTATGATGTGTCGCTGGTCATATGAATTATATGGACCTTATATGTTGATATGATTACTTGATAAAGTGAAATCATGTTATTGTGCCGAAGTGTTGCCGGATTTCTATTATAATCCATTATTTGCCCAATTGCTTAAATTGGTTGTCAATCATGTTAACTTGGATATAAGTTAAATTGGACTCTTAGTTCCCTTGTCACTATTATGTCTTTGAGTTCTTATTGAACCTCGCATGTTAAAATTGAATATATATATACAGAGAGTGAGACTCCTAATGGATCCCTAGGAATAGTCGAGCTTCGGAGTGCACTAATGAGTGTTTCTCAAGGGATGTGTGATTCCCAAAACTTTTACTCTCTAATTATGGATACAACGATGTTGTATTCGGGATGGACCTATTCCCCATTTATTAAGGCCTCTTAACTAACCATGAGTTACCTCGAGGTAGTGTGCACACTAGAGTCTTTAAGTCCATGGAAATATTATTATTCAAGGCTTCGCCTCATAAACGCCGTAGATGGTATGTCCTCGGTTTATGTAAAGATGAGCGTCGTGTCTTGGTATTTAACAAAACGGCTTGTCTAGCTCTCTTATTACTCTTCAAAATGAATTATGTATTGTGTGAGCATTAAACCAGATAATATTGAATGAGGTGTCTTATATGACTATTTGCCTATGTGTGAGTGCAAATAAATTTTAAAGATTCTTAAAAAACCCAGGTAAGGTTTGCGAAAAGGTTTTTAATGAGTTTGGATGTTAATTACTTAGTTTTTTTGATTTTTGTTTTGTTTTCCTTTTCTTCTATTTTCGTCATGGAAATTATTTGTGTAGGTAATGCCGAGTGAGGACACCTTAAGCTTGCCATAGTTATCAAGTTTCCGCTTTTGAACTCTGGTTTGGTTTGGATTGTCGGCCGTGTGTTTTGGGCTATAAATATTGGATAACAATTTAAGTTCACTATTTAGACAGTTTTTGGATAATGTTTTTATTCACCTTAGATTCGCTTTGGGATACCTAGTCTTTCTTTTTGCTTAACATTTACTCCTTAGTGATAAATGTTGCAGTAGCACCCTTGGGTTTGTGACGGTTCAGTGGTGTCTCGTCATGGATAATGACGTTGATAGTTCCCGGGAAATCTTTGTATATTCGGGGGTGTTACAAATCGCGAGAAATTGGAGTCACTCTATTCACTCCCCCCTCTAGAGTAACTTAGAGCACTCTTTAGTTGGTATCAGAGCAAGGTTGCTCATTAGGAGGTTAACACCTTGAGTTTTTCCGCAAAAATGAGTGCACCTAGTGAGATGAGGGAAGGACAAACAATCAATGATCCACCACTGTTCAATGGAGATTACTATTCCTGGTGGAAGAAAAGAATGGAGATTTTTATCAAAGTTGAAGACTATGAGTTATGGCACATAACTCATAAGGGAGATCTGGTCGTGGAATAAGTGGATACAGAAGGTAACAAAACCATCAAGCCTCCTGATAAATGGACAAATACTGACATCAAGCTTATGGAGAAGAATGCTAAAGCTGTCAAGCTCTACACTGTCGAGTAGATGCAAAGGAATACAATCGTATTCAAGGATGTGATACTTCTCAAAGAATCTGGAAAACCTTGGAGACTGCTTATGAAGGTACCTAACAGGTAAAGCAATCTGAAATAGATATGTTGATTAGACAATATGAATTGTTTAATATGGAAACCATCAAAGGCATGTATGCTCGGTTCAATAATATATTAAATCAACTCAAATCTCCTGGAAAACCTTTTGATGAAGAGGATGTTGTTAGAAAGCTTTTAAGAAGTCTACTAACCGATATTACATGGTCACCTAAAGTTACAACTATTCAAGAAGCAAGAGATCTGACTATTATGAAGGTTGAAGAATTAATTGGAAACTTAATGACTCATGAGTTGCAAATTAAGTCTAATGACACCAAGAAGAAAAAGGAGGTTGCTTTTCAAGTGGAGGAAATTCTTGAAGATGATTTAGGCCTGAATGAAAAAGAGATTAGCTTAGTTGCCAATAAGTTTGCACGATTCTATGGCAAGAGAGGAAGTTTTACTCAGGCCACTTCAAATTCAGGGAAAGGTTGAAACTTTTAAAAATTCAAATTCAGATGTTAGAAGTGCTCAAGACTTGGTCACTTCAAAAGTGAATATCCTGACCCAACTAAGAACAAGCAAACAGAACAGCATCCATCCTACTCGAGGAAACCAGAGAGGTTTACCAAGAGAGAAGCAAAATACGTAAACATGATAGCTTGCTGGTCAGACAATGAGGATGGTGATCCAGAGAATGAAGTGGCAGATCTATGCATGACGGCCAGAACTGACATCTCTTCTAAAGCTGAAGAAGCAGAGGTAGATATTCTTGAAATTAATAGTCAAGTTGCTTCTTGATCTAGATATAAATTGCTTAAGATGGTATTTTTTTATGATGGATCAGTATGAAGAGTTAAACATTGAAAAAGAAAATATTTTGCATGCTTATAATGACTCAAAGGAGGATATAAGTGAATTTTTAGAGATCAAAATCAATTACGAGAAAGCTTTAAAAACCCTCAAAAGGGAAAATAAATATCTCAAAGAAACAATGTGCAAAATGGAGAGAACAATGTCCACTCTTGAAAGTAAATGTTTATCTCATGAGACTGATATATCCAAGAAAACCTCTGAGCTTTTAGAACCTATATATGTGTGTGATAAAAGTGGTCAAGATGAGTTAAATCTGAATGTGAAAGTCTTAGGATTCTGTTGGAAAAAGAACTTGAAAAGACTAAGGATTTTAAATGCATGTTGGATAAGGTTCTAGAAGAACTAAGCCTTAAAATGGCTAAATGACCATGACAATAGGTTTAAAAATGGTCTAGAAAAGAAAGCTAAAAAGAATGATTGGACTCGCAACACCAAATATGTTGGATTAAAGTACACTAGACTTTGCTGGCATTGCGGTCAAGGTGATCACTATAAATATGAATGCCAGGAGAGAACAAGGTCTGTTGCTAAGAATAAGCAATATGTGAAACATGTTTGGATGAGAAAAGACAGAGTAAAAAATGATTCTGAGAAAAGGGAGCCCAAGAAAATTTGGTATGTGAAACATGTTTGGATGAGAAAAGACAGAGTAAAAAATGATTCTGAGAAAAGGGAGCCCAAGAAAATTTGGGTTCCTAAAACTAACAAGTGACTCTCATTGTAGGCTAAGGTGAGAGAGAGCAAGCCATGGTATATGGACAGTGGCTGCTCAAGGCACATGATAGGAGAAAAATCTGTATTTCTTTCACTAAGAGCCTACGAAGGTGGAAGTATGACCTTTGGTGACGACCAAACAGGTGAAGTGGTTGGCATAGGTAAGGTAGGTAAGTCACTATCACATTCCATAGATGAAGTGTATTTGGTTGATAGTTTGAAGCATAATTTGTTGAGTGTCTCGCAACTATGTGATAAAGGGAACAATGTCCTACTCACTACAAGAAGTTGCATGGTTGCGAGTAACAAAACAAATAATGTTGTGCTAGTGGGAAAGCGGCACAACAATGTTTATAAAGTGGATATAAATAAGCTTTCTAGTAATTCACTAACATGTCTCAGTGTTCTTGAAACTGATGCCTCACTGTGGTATAAACGTTTTGGGCATGTAAGCCTCAATACCTTGAAAAGGCTAGCATCACAAAACCTTGTCACTGGAATGCCTAAGATCAAATTCAAAAGTGACGAGTTATGTGGTGCTTGTGCTGGAGGTAAACAGGTAAAGTCTTCCTTCAAGGCAAAGAACATGGTAAGTACCTCACGGCCACTTGAACTACTACATATGGATCTCTATGGTCCTATGAGAGTTGAAACTCATGGAGGTAAACATTTTGTTTTTGTTATTGTAGATGACTACTCAAGATTCACATGGACCCTGTTGCTAGTTTCTAAAGATGAAACCTTTGATGTGTTTGAAGTCTTTGCTAATAAAATGCAGAAACAAGTTGGAGCCGATATTCTATTCATAAGGTCTGATCATGGCACAGAGTTTGACAATGATAAATTCATAAACTACTGTGCAGAGCATGGCATTGATCACAACTTCTCTGCCCCAAGAACTCCTCAACACAATGGGGTAGTTGAGAGGAAGAATAGAACCTTAGAAGATATAGCTAGTACCCTGTTGCTAGCTAGTGATCTCCCTAGGAACATGAGGATAGAGCTGTTAACACAGCATGCTATATCATAAACCGTGCCATGCTAAGACCCATATTGAAAAAGACACCCTATGAATTCGATTGGCACATTGAGCATTACAACAGTTAGACATGCTTATTTACATAATTGAAAGACAATATTTAGGAAGCAATAAAAGGCATGATTTGCATGATATCTATATTATCACTACTAGAACATAAATAGTTAAACAATTAATTTAATTTGACCCCTCAGGAGTTAGTACCTGAACTATAGGCTATTTAGCAAATGAATAGTAAAAATAGATCTCAGGTAAAGAATAAATTTGGAAGAAAGAGGGGGAAGCTCGGGAGTACTCAACTGAGAATAGAGGTTCTCAACTGTAGACTGTGTGTTTTTAACTGAGGTGGGAGGGTCGTATTTATAGAGGAAGGAACAGGGTAGGGCGGGTGAATAATGGCCCAATTTCGGAGATTAGGCTTGAAAAAAGACGTGCTTCAGAAGACTTAGCGAGCGCTGCTAGCGGCACTGGGAAATATCCCAGCGCCATTGGCGGTTGGGAGCCTTCCAGCTGGATGTCGTTATAATGACGACATCCCGTCTATTTTAAATTTGGGAGGAATTTTAGTGTTTCAAAAATGTGAAAAGACCATTTTACCCTTCTGCTGTATAAGATAGTTTTACCTTTGGTTAGCAACTTGGCAACCGGGAGTCGGAAAAAGACACGAGAGGACTCGTCGGAAAGCTCTTAAACGAGGCTTCTGAATGTGATCGAAATAAATGAGCGATTGCGGAAAAAACCTGAGACCTTATTTTACCTATCAAAGCAAAAATAGCATTCAAGTTTATAAATTACTCCTTTCATCATCGGGTTTTTGCGGAGAAATCTGAAGACGCTTTTTTGGCGTCTACAGAAGCCCCCACTTTGATCGAGCTTGAGTAAAGGTGAAGATCAAAGTATTCCGAAGGCGACATGTAGGATGCTGATGTGCACGGGGTGTGTGAGGGTGTACAGTATGCATGCATATGAAGGCAAACCTGAACTGAGACATGCTCGTACCGCGCTAAGACTTCATCTCTGTGAACACAAGAAAAACAAAGGTAATGGTTAGCAAGGGTAAACAATGCTCGTGGAAGGAATTGACGCCTACAAGGGACCTATATTCAGAGTAAATGAAGAAGTTAATGAAACTTTGAGAATGATCAATGTAGAATGCTTTAGCAAATAGTGACTAAACACCACACGACGAATGCCGAGATTCGGTCCTTGCACGAGAAACGAAAAGGTCGACGGGACAGCACGATCAAAATGACGGTTGTAAATAGTTAAAACATATGAATAGTTTAAATGGAATAGCTTAAGAAATCATTGACTGAAACATTAAAAAAACAAAGGACAATATAACCGCACGAGCGATCAATGACTTACACAAAATAGTGCCAGAGAATCAACTGGGCTTGAAAATAATTTGCGAACACTGGCTGTCCCCAAAAATAAATAGAGCCAGAGAATCAACTGGGCTTGAAAACCATTTGCGAACACTGGGTGTCCCCAAAATAAATATTTCCAAAGAATCAATTGGGCTTGGAAACAATTTGCGAACAATGGCTGTCCCCAAAAAAAAGTGCCAGAGCATCAATTGGGCTCGAAAACAATTTGCGAACACTGGCTGTCCCCAAAATAAATATGCCAGAGAATCAACTGGGCTTGAAAACAATTCGCGAACACTGGGTGTCCCCAAAATAAGTAGTACCAGAGAATTAACTGGTCTTGAAGACAATTCGCGAACACTGGCTGTCCCCAAAAATAAACAGTGGCAGAGAATCCACTAGGCTTGAAAACAATTTGTGAACACTGGCTGTCCCCAATAATAAATAGTGTTAGAGAATCAACTGGGCTTGAAAACAATTTGCGAACACTGCATGTCCCCAAAAATAAATAGTGCTAAAGAATCAATTGGGCATGAAAACAATTTAGGGGACCTGCAAAACAAATGGGTTAGTTTTACCTGATAGTAGACGGTACTGTAAAATGGGTCGACTGATGAATTTTGATTTTGTGGGTCAAGGGACCTGTTCCCGCGTGCTTGGTACTGATCTTTGCCGTGAACGAACTATGCCAAATAACAATTTTTGGCCTGAAAAATATCATGGGGCAGCAGGGGGGCCCGCATGTGCAGACCAACTAGGGCCGCTGGCGGCCCAGACCAGCGCCGCTAGCGGCGCTAGGCTTCAGTTTGAGGGCCACTGGCGGTTTTCTACCGGCGCTCGCTTGGGCTAAATAAGCTGGATTTTCGAGAGGCTTTTCGTGTTTTTGCTCCATTTTTGCTTCGTCTTTGTCGAGCTCTTCTCCAAGCCATCCGCCACTGCCGAGCTTCCCAACTTCTTGAATGTAGGTCAATTCTTGACCAAATTTCTCGCTTTTTGTCTTTAACTTGTTTAATTTTTCGCCTACTGAATTTTGGGTTGCAATGGTGAATGGGTAGTTGTATCTTGCGAATCTGACATTCGAATTTTGCACTTGTAGAGAGAGAAAGCTTAAATTTTGCATCTATGACTCCCAAAGACAGGGGGAAGCTTCCTATGGCTAAGGAAGTGGAAAATCGTGACCACTTTCGTATCGAGTTCCCGTCATCTAGGATACCTCCTCCACACCATGCAGAGCGGGAGACTCTGTACCAGGACTCATTCATGCGTTTGGACTAGCGTCCGGCAGAGGCCTGGGATCGTAGTATCTTGCTGTTGGACAGACGGAGTCATCTGTCCAACTTGCATCTTGTATGATCTGACTTCTTTTGTTTTGTTGAGTTTATTTATTTTGTAATGAAAATTTGAACTGTTAGTGGTCCGGCACACGAACAAATTGGGATTGTACTGGATTGGTGGTCAGCTATTCATAATACTTGTGTGGAATTAATTGGGCTGTATTTGTAGTATATGGGATGTTGAGAAAATTTTATTTGTTGGCTAGGGAGTTGGTGCTTATTATTTGCAGGCTCATGGGTCCACTTCGAACTGGGCCATGATGTTGGACACTTTTTCTGAGAGGACTAGGGGGATAATTCGGGATTCGGGTTTCGAGTATTTTCTGTCGGTTATCCCGTCTTGTCATCCTGGGATACTAGGTTAGTTTTCCGTTGGTTATTGGGGAGGTTTTGGGACACTACGAACACCTTCCATACACCTGTGGGAGAGATGCTCCCCACTCCTTACCAGTTTGCCGTATTGACAGGCTTGTCCTTTAGAGTGCGTCCTCTACGATATGGCGCAAACTACCATCGGCAGGCAGATAGGTTGTATGATCTATATGGGCCTGTTGCCGCTTTCTTCATGGAGGATCGAGTCTCCTTACCGAAGTTATGGGGAGCTTTGACTGAGCAGGGCTTACCGAGGATCAGCGGGCCCGTATCTTTTTGGCCAATCTGTTGAGGGCGACCATTTTTGCCTAGAAGAAGAGTGTATGCCAGGTTGGTTTTCTGACATGCCTGGATGACTTGACCAAAGTACATGAGTACAATTTTGGTGCTCATGCGTATGCTTCTTTGGTGAGGTGATGTCGGAGAGCGTCTATCACCGGTCCGTGGAGGATATTGGAGGTAGGCATATATATTTTTTTATTCCTTGTGCATATGCATACTTTGTAGGAGACCTGTATCTGATTGTTCCTGCTTGTATGGTAGCTGTAGTTTTTTGAGTATTTTCCAGCTTTTGGTCCTCATCATCCTGGTCTGATGATGTTCCCATTGGGTTCACGGTGGGTTGGTAGAGACAGCCATCAGTTTTCCTTTTTGGAGGATTTTCGGGTCACTTTTGACAGTAGGGATGCGTCTGAGGTATGTTGCCTTTGACCTTTTTGTGTATATATTATTATTTTTTTTTGGTTCATTTGGTGTGAATGAACTTTGATCTTATATTCTGCTGGTGACGTGGACCTCTTTTGACGACATTCCTGGGTTCCCATCCCCTATTACCATTGAGTCTTTCAAGGTATCTACCCTGCGAGTAGTGCTTGAGGGGCCATTCATCTTTGAGTGGTATTTGGGGGACTGTTTGACTCGGCTGGCTTGCTTGGGTGGTCATTTGGTTCCGGAGGACCCCTCTATGACCATATAGCCGGATGATGGGTCGAGGGAAGAGTTCCCGATCTTGGACCGCCAGTGTAAGTGCCCTATTGTCTTTTTGTTTCGCTAAGTGGAGTGGTTAGTTTAACATTCTAGTCTTGATTGTATGCAGATGTCGCGGTCTTCGTCTTCTGTGGGACCCTGACATTCATCAGCAACGAGAGCTTCTTCGGCGAGTAGACCACCTGTTGCAAATTCTTCTACTGTGGCGGCGATCAGGCCTTCTGTTGATGAGGCGCCTGGACCTTCTAGGTCGCACCATCCGGTGCATGAGATGTTTTCTCCAGCGGATTTCCAGCCCTCTGTGAGTAGTAGGCCCATTATGACTCCCGTGGCTGGAGGTTGGGCGAATGCTCCTGGACGGGATATGCCCCAAGCTGGGCCTTCACATCAAAATGTGTCTATGGACTTGGCTAGCCAAGCTCCGGAGAGCCTCTTTGGGCCGGGGTTTTAGGCTGGTACCCCTATCCGTGCGCCTGTGTATGATGGACGGGACATGAGACCCAACAATAGCAGGCCGATTTAGAGTTCCTTCAGTACTCAGGACTCTTTCTACTACTCGGCCGAAAATTTTGGTCATGGGCCTTCCGTTGAAGATGAGGCTGATAACAATGGTGATGATGACCCCAACTGAGCAGTGTCGACTTGATTTGTAGATCTTGGTCTTTGAAATTCGAATTCCTGTTTTTATGCATTTTATATGATATGTATGCCATTATGACTTGATTATGCTCGTCTGATCTCTAAGTATGCAATGTGTTATGCAGTAAAGAGTAGGACACAATTTAGGGAATAAAATAAAATAAGGTAAAAAGTGCAAAAGAAAAAGCAAAAATTACACATATTATACCCCTTAAAAAAGAAGAAAATAATAATTAAAAAAAAAAGAAAATAGAAAAAGAATAAAACTAAGAGCGTCTCGGGCCTTGTAACCACGTTGTACATTTGAAAATCGGGCATAAATCGTGCGGAATGGATCAATTGGGCGGACGAGAGCAAAAAGGAAAAGTGGACTAGGCCGAGGTCAGGGCCGCTGGCGCCTCTGGGCCAACGCCGAGGGTAGCTAGCAGCGCTGGTCACAGTAGCTAGCGGCTCTGGCTTTGGGCCTTTTGCGAATTTCTGACTCTTTTCTGACCCGACTTTTTGCCTATAAATAGGATTTACGGGATGGCCAATGTCGTATCTTTTTTTAAGACTTTAGCTCCCCAAATTTTTGTCAAATGTTTTATCATGGTGAAATCTGTTCGACGCTTTGTGCAAAAAATCTGACTGTGGAAGATAAACTAGAACTGGCTCCGTACCATATCTCAACCTTGTTGGCTCTAAAACCGACCAAAATCATGTGGCCTCTCCTTCCATCTGTATTGAACTATCGAGGCCCGCACTTGCACGTTTTTCGTTTCGGTAACTCTAAATTATGCCCTTTAGTAGAAGAATTTGCTGCAATTACTAATATGTCTGATGTTCTTCCCCCCGCCGTGCCTTATTTGAGGGACGGTTTTAGTAATCAGTAAAGGTTATCTCTAGGCTTGTCATCTGCGGAAGCCAAAAGCATGATTCTTGGTGCCGATGTGGACTTAGTTCAAATCTGTGAAACAATTGCTTCCTCTTCTGAACAGGATGCAATATTTAGGCGCTGCCGGCGACATGCTTTTGTACTTTGTCTGTTAAACCGCCTATTGTTTGTCAAAGCAGAATCATCTATTCTAAGGCTTGACAGGTTAAAAATTTTGCCTCAGGAAGCCTTTACTGGCAGCCCCCTGCTGCTCCAAATTTGGTTATGCGAGCACCTAAAGTTGATAGAGTCACCAGAAAAGATGATTGCTCGTACCCCTCAAGGCTGGAAGAGGAGAACTTATACCGCTGCTGGCTTTTTGGTTAGGAAAAGGCTGTTGATGAGAATACCCTTGCTGAATGGGATGCCTTTTTCCAAGCTGGACCTGTTATCCATTAGTATGTATCTTGGTGGGGTTTGACCTTTTTGGTTGCCTGCTGCAAATTTATCCCTTGCACTAGGATAGTGGGTCTTTACAAGAGTACATGTTTCTTTCCCTCTAGGGTCATGAGGCAATATGGGTTAAAGCAGGTTATCCCTCGTCAGGAGACTACGAGACAACCTACCCTGGCTCTGACCACTAAATTCGCTAAAAGCTGGAGCACATACTAGGGTGGCAGGGATCATTGGACAGTACCCCGTGCGATTGCCCCACCTCAAGTTTCTGAGACCTACTTAACTTCGCTTTCCTGCAGTGATGGAGAAGCAAGGCGAACACTTCGTCATGAGGAGTGGAACCAGCTAGTACCTAGGTATGACCAGGAACAGAAAGCAAAAAAATAAAGGAAGGGCCTTACGAGGAAGGCTATCATGTTATGAAAAAAGGCAAGCCCCCAGCTCATGGAAGCGATCATACGTCGTCCTCAAGCCAGGGTCTTTCAAAGAAGAACTCTTCAACGAAGCCTCCTAAAGGGAAGAAGGATTAAAGTAGTTTTCTTTAGAAAGCAAGTCTAGTTTGAAAAAAAAAGTAATAAGAATTTTTTTAGCTTAAATCTTCATATTTGCACTTGTTTTTTTTTTTTTTGTAACCTTAGGAGATTCAATTTATGCAATGTAAGCTTATTCAATCTGTTTGAATAAAGATTGTCCTTTTTTGAATGAGCTGAATGGAATTTTGGATTGATTTTGGTCGGGTCCCTTAAAAGGGTTACCTACGTATCCAGTGTGGAATCAGGCCAGCGTAGTTCGTTCAATTTGTGTACGCCTCTTTTTTTGGAATTTTTTTAAATTTTTTTTTAGACGTAGCACTTTTTCTGTTGATCCATGTTGGTGAGCTGACTGAACTTGAAGCCATCAATGTCCATAAGCTGGACTGCACCTTTCGATAAGATGTCTTTGATGATGAATGTATCGGACTAGTTTGGTAGGAACTTGCATCTAGGGTCAGTAGCTGGTGCACGCAATTCCTTCCAAACCAAGTCGCCTTCTCTCAGATCTCGAGGTCAAACTTTTTTGTTGAATGCTCTGGCCATGCGTTGTTGGTACATGTGTGAGTGGTCTAGAGCCCGTAGGCGCCTTTTATTCATGAACATGATTTCATCATAACGGGCTTGCATCCATTGTGTTTCTGAAAGTTCACCTTCTAAGGCTATGCGCATGGAGCGTAGTTGGACTTCTATGGTAGTACGGCTTTCATCCCGTAGACTAGGGAATAAGGTGTAGCTCATGTGGATGACCTTATGGATGTTCTATATCCCCAAAGTGCAAATGGAAGTTTTACAGGCCAATCTTTGTAGTTCGCTACCATTTTTTCGATGATGGTTTTTAGGTTTTTGTTGGCAGCTTCTACTACGCCATTGGTTTGGGTCAATAAGGGGATGATTTATGGTGCTGGATTTTGTAGTTTTTTTAGTAGGGTGGTTGTTTCGGCTTTAACGTAGGATCCATGGTCGCTAATGATTTCAGGCGGAATGCCATACCGGCAGATGATGTTGTTCCTTATGAATTTGGACACTTGTTTGGATGTGAGGATGGCATAGGATTGTCTTTCAACCCACTTGGTAAAATAGTCTATGGCTACTGGGATGTCTTCATGTCCTCCAGAGCCCTTGGGGGCGATCTTCCCAATGATGTCTATTCCCCAAGAAGACGTGAAGTCATGGAGCACTTAAGGTGGCATATGCTGTTGGTTGGCATATATCTGACATTTCTTGCATTTCTTGACATAGTCGTAACAGTCTCTTTCCATGGTGGTCCAGTAATATCCTAATCGCAGGATTTTTCTAGCGAGCATTCGACCATTCATGTGTGGTCCGCACACACCATTATGTACCTCATCTATGATTTCTGCAGCTTCTTCGGCGTTTACACATCTGAGGTTAACTCCTTTGTGGGATTTTTTGCATAGAACCCCCTTGTATTCTATGTATTGTGCCTCTAAGAGACGGATGCGCCATTGAGCTCTTATTGGTGCGTCTAGAGGGTATGCGCCCTTGGTGATGTAGTTGAAAACATCTTAGTAACAAGGATCTTCTTCAATTGGAGCTAGGATTAGATACGTGTCGAGGTTGTTGCAGAATGCAGGCTCATTTCTTCTTTGTATACAAAAAGGCATCATGCTAACAGGATCGGGTATGGTAATCAAGGATGCTAGTTTGGAAAGGGCTACTTCTTCAAAGTTGTCGAGTACTTTATCAAAAAAAATCTTGGTAGAGTGTCAGGCTTTCAATGTGAACTTTCCATTTTCTAGAAATTTGGTTGATGATCAGTAGAGAATCTCCATAAACTTTGAGTATCGTGATGCTTAGGCCTACAACTGCTTTTAAGCCGATAATGCAAGCTTCGTATTCGGCTGCATTGTTAGTGTTAGGAAAATCCAATTTGGTTGGGAGTATGAGCTTCATCTGGAGATACCAAGAGTACTCCTGCACCATAGCCCTTTTGGTTGGATGCCCCATCAAAGCACATTTTCCAGCGGTTTTCCTCAATAAGAGCCACATCTTCGTTTGGAAAGTCATATTGCTCATGGTCCTTGGCTATGTGAGTGGGGTGCTCGGCCAAGTATTCTGAAACTGTATGTCCCTTGATGGTTTTTGTAGGGTCAATCTTTAGATCAAACTCAGATAGCAAAACTGTCCACCTCGCAATTCTTCCACTTAGGACTGGTTTCTCAAACATATACTTGACGGGATTCATTCTTGACTTTACAAGTACTGAGTGATTAAGCATGTAATGTTTGAGCTTCTTTGTCGCCCAAACCAAATCCAAACAAGTCTTCTCAAGGCTCGAGTATCTAGTTTCATAGTCGATGAATTTCTTGCTCAAGTAATATATGGCTCGTTCTTTGTCTTCTATCGCTTAGGCTAGCATAGCCCCCATGTCCGTATCAGTCACTATTAAGTAGAGGATTAGCAGCATGCCTTGCTTGGGAGGAGCAAGAATAGGTGGGTAGTCCAGATAGTCCTTGATCTTGTCGAATGCTTATTGACATTGGTCATCCCACTCGATTTTGACCCCCTTCTTCAACTTCTTTAATATGGGCTCATATGTGATGGTGAACTTTGATATGAATCGGCTGATGTATTGAAGTCAACCATGGGACCCCCTAATTTATGTTTCATTCTTGGGCGGTGGCATTTCAACTATTTCTTTGATCTTGGATGGATCAATTTCAATTCCCTTTTGACTGACTACATAACTCAATAGTTTGCCTGACGTTACCCCAAATGCACACTTTTGGGGAATCAGTCGGAAGTTGTACTTGCGTGGCCTCTCAAAGAACTTGTGCAGCGCCTGAATGTGTCCATCTCGACATTTTGACTTTACAAACATATCGTCCACATAGACTTCAGCTTCTTTATGCATCATGTCATGTAGGAAGGTTGTAGCAGTCCAATGATAAGTTGCACCTGCGTTCTTGAACCCAAAGGGCATGACCCTATAGCGATAGGTCCCCCAAGGAGTTATGAACGTTGTTTTACTCATGTCTTCTTCATCCATTTGAACCTTGTTATATCCTACGTAACCATCCATAAATGACAATAGAGCGTATTGAGCAGTGTTGTCTACCATGAGGTCAATGTGTGGTAAGGGAAAATCGTCTTTTGGGCTAGCTTTGTTGAGATCCATGAAATCGACGCACATTCTGACTCGGCCATCTTTCTTTGGTACTGGAACCACATTTGCAATCCATTCACGATAATCTGATACCACAATAAACCCGCCGGCGCGCTGTTCTGTACCTCTTCTTTTATCTTCAATGCCTATTCTGGTCTGAGGCGCCTTAGTTTCTGCTTGACTAGCTTAGCATCAGGTTATAAAGGGATCTTATTTTCAGCTATACTCCTCTCGATACCTCGCATGTATTTGTAGGACAAAGCAAAAACATTTGTTTACTGTTTCAAGAGTTCAATAAATTGCTCACGTTTCTGTTCAGTTAAGGACAATCCAATTCTTACTTCCCGAGGTTCGCTTTCATTGCTTAAATTGATTAATTCTGTTTCCCCCACGATAGAGGTCTTTTGTTCATGATTAGTTACTGCTTTTAGCAAATCTTTAGGCAACTCATTTTCATCATTGGGTTTATAAACAGCTAAACAAGGCGAAAAATAAGCAGAATGACTTTTCATTTTATTGATATTAGAATTGAAAACAGCAAGAAATGGATCAAAAGTTCCGTTCACATTGACACTACAGTTGGAAAGAGAAAATGGGGTATTTCCCGTTCCTGACTCAATCCTAGGACCTAAACTAGACACTAACTTAGATACTTCCATTATTGGTCCTTCTCTAGTGGTTATTGTGACCTTGCGTCCATCCGGGCCAGTCTAGCTCACTTCGTTGCGCCATCCCACCGTGACATATTCAGCAGTATATAACAGATCCGCGGAATTGAAATTGCATTCATAGAGAGCCATTACTTCTTCATCATGGGGTGAGTTTCGGCCATTCTAGTCTCTTGGCCAAATAGGAGACCCAACATTTGGTAGCCTGGTGCCTTGGTCCAATCTTGATCTGCTGGATTAGAGGGCTGATGTGCCTCCTTGTCCAAATGGTTGCAGTCTTGGAAAATCTCGAAGCCTCGGTGCATGACTTGGGCTTCTTTGTCATAGTATGGTTCGGGAAAGCCATAGTATGGGCAATAATCCCCCTCCATGATGAATTGGTCATTCAGTGTATGGCTATAAGGTGATATTGTTTCTTTGGAAGTGGCTTGTTTTCCCTTAACTTGTTTCCTTTGTTTCAGGGTATGGTGATGGATTTCTTTATCAGTGGGTTCGTAACTGAGTCTGAAGAGGTTGTTTTTTATATCAAACATGAAAGTGATGGGCCCTTGTCCATTTCATTTCAGACTAATACCAGGTATGTGCCCTTGCTTCTTGAGGAAACCGTTAACATAAGGGTTTGAGTGCGATATGAATGGTGCTTGATCTATTTCTAGTACGTTGGCTTCGGGTTGTGGCTCATACATACGCACTTTGATCTTGAATATATGGGACTTCGGAGGAGAGACGGCTCCGGAATCAATGACCAGCTAGATCTCACACTTTAGGCGATAGCATTGATCGGTGAGGTGACCAAAACATCTATGATATCTACAATAGAGGTAATGATCTTCTTCTTCTGGAAAAACTCCTTCCAGGAATCGCAGATTTCGGCGACGAAGTAAAGCTGTCATGACATCATGAATTGGCACCGCAAGAGGTGTGGACTCGCGAGTGGGAAGGTATGATCTTTTCTTGGACAGCCAATGGTGTGCTGCCCACATGGTTCATTCATCAATGAAGGCTTGGATTTAGTCCCTCAGACGTCTGCAGTCACTGGTGTGATGTCCGCAGGCTCAGCAGTATTCACAGTAAATGCTTGGGTTTCCATTTTCTGGAATGAGTTCATAAGTGGGTTCCAATGGATGCATGTAGCCATATGCACTCATTTGCGGAAAAATGTGTTCTTGAGGCCAACTGGGTTGCCCTCGATTGGACAGCCAATGGTGTGCTGGCCACATGGTTCCTTCATCAATGAAGGCTTGGATTTATTCCCTCAGACGTCTGCAGTCACTGGTGTGATGACCGCAGGCTCAGCAGTATTCATAGTAAATGCTTGGGTTTCCATTTTCTGGAATGAGTTCATAAGTGGGTTCCAATGGATGCATGTAGCCATATGCACTCATTTGCTGAAAAATGTGTTCTTGAGGCCAACTGGGTTGCCCTCGATCAAGAACTTTGTCACCCTCTAGGGTCTTAATCCTTTGTTCCAGCTGGACAACCGTTTTCTGTAGCCTTTTGATTTCTGAGTGGTAAACAATTGGATTTTGAGATAGGTGTTCAATATCGTCTTGGGCTTCAAGGAGGTCCAGGATTTGCTTGTTTGTGCCTCTGTACTCAACGAGACTAAGGGGTCTCATCAGGGTCACGGCCCACTTGGATTTTGGCCTCTCGGAATGATCGGTCTAATTGTTCTCCTAAATCAAGGGATTCCTCCTGAGTATCAAGAACCGACTCTTTTGAAACTTCAAAGACTGGATATGCAGTTGTCACAAAATGAGTATTGATCTTTTTAGCGGTTTGGCCCATTTCCGTCCCTAGCACAAGACGAGACTCTTCCTGTGTATCTTCACCCGAGGAGCGCTTGCTCGATCCTGACATGATCTGAACGAGAAGATGACTATTTAGAACCAAGGAGACCACGAGACGCTCATCTAACAAAAATGGCGACCCACACATAGAAAAACACGTTGTCCTAAAAAAAGATCCTTAAGCCTAAATGCCCAAATATTTCCCCTAATATCAAAGGAAAATAAAGTAGATGAACGAAAATAAGAAAAATAGAAAAAGACGGACATCCTAATTTTTTTTTTTGATTTTTCTAGACTCAAAGAAAATGAAAAATGGGATAAAACAAAAAAAAAATAAAAATTTCGGCCTATTTTTTTTTTTTTTTTTCCGAATTTCTTTTTTCGGCGCGTTTTTTTGTACGCTCCCTTTTTTGTATATATATATATTTTTTGCTTTTCTTTTCTTTTGGCCGAATCTGATTTACATCAAAAAAAAGGAAAAGTATAAAAAATGAGAGAGGGGAAATTGGAGAGATTGACTCTTTTTTTTTTTTTTTTTTGCTAAAAGGTCCCAGAAAGATGTCCATGTTTTTGACGGTATATGAAGGTATATAATCGAGGAAATGAGTGCTCATTGAATTGAATAAAACGAGTTCTCATTTTTGGGCATTAGGAACTACCTAAAAATAAAAGAAAAATACTCCTAGCACGTAAGTACATGTTGGCACATAGTCACGACATTCATGCATTCACGCAAGCATTACAACGACGCAGTTACAGGCAAACATATAATCAGACGGGTATTACAACGACACAGGCAAAACAAGCAAGCGAATGCGCGAATGTGGGTTTAGAGGCTTTTGGCTCCTATGAGGTTACCACGACAAATTACAATTTCCGTCCGTCGGATGGTCGACACATCAATTGTAATTATTTTCACCAACAAAGAGTCGATGAGTCGCGGGTGAGGAAGCGCTAGTTTGCACGATAAGACAATTGTATAGTCCTTTAGATATACGGGTTGTCTACGAGTTACGACCCAAACTTTCTCGAGGGTCGATAAGGGTCAAAAGGTGTGCCAAGGCACGTGCAAGTGATGCAAATGATGTGCAGACGCCAAAAAAGCGTCTTCAGATTTCTCCGCCAAAGCCCGATGATGAAAGGAGTAATCTATAAACTGGAATGCTATTTTTGCTTTGATAGGTAAAATAAGGTCTCAGGTTTTTCCTCGATCAGTCCTTCATTGCGATCACATTCAAAAGCCCCGTTCAAGAGCTTGCCAACGACACCTCTCGTGTCTTTTTCCGAGTCGCGGTTGCCAAGTTGCTAATCGGGGGTAAAACCGTCTTTTTTCACGAAAAGGTGAAACGGTCTTTTCATATTTTTTGGAATACTAAAATTCCTTCGGAAATTAAAATAGACTGGATGTCGTAATTATGACGACATCCAGCGGGCAAGCTGACAGCCGCCAGCGGCGCTCAGTGGTCTTCCAGGCCAGTCTTTTTTTTTAACCCAAATTCCGATTTTCGGTCATCTCTCCGCCCGTCCAACCCTATTTCTTTCCCTATAAATATAACCCTCAACCCTCAGTTCAAACCAGACAGTCTACAGTTGACAACCTCTATTCTCAGAAGTATTAACACTGAGCATCTCCCTCTTTCTTCAAAATTTGAGATCTTCTCTTTACTATTCATTTGCTAAATAGCCTACAGTTCAGGTACAAACTCCTGAAGGCTCAAATTAAATGAATTGCTTAATTGTTTATTTTGTAGTAGTCATAATGTAGATATCATGCCAATAACGTCTTATATTTCCTACTAAATATTGCCTTTCAAAGCATGTCTAGCCGTCGTAATGCTCAACTTGCCAATCAAATGCATGTCTAAATAAGGGTCAATATTAAATGCTTGTGATGAACCAATTTATAGTCTAACTCTAGGTTATTAACTCGGTTTGTGTGGGAATCATGTCTTTAAATTATTAAGCAAACTTGAGTTAGTAGAGGCCGTCATAAAACGGGCCAGTTGGGTGCCTCATACCTTCCCACCACGTACCTTCGCACCCAAACCCATTATTCTTGGGTACTCATATGTTCAATATGAGCGGAAATATTTCTAAAAACATGATCAGTTCACTTATCGTGCTATTGGGTTGTCCCTTCGGATTGCCCCTCGATAAAACGCAGATAGCACATTTGTGACCTCTTTCATGGTTTTTATTTCATTCAAGTCTTCACAAAAGCTTTTCTAACTCGATGGTCCCTTGAACTTATCTAAACCCCCAGCTTACAAAATTTTATATAAGGACGCACTCCGTGGGCAATAGGAATCCCGGGTCCTTACAGTGGCGGCTTCACTGGGGATTTATTTAAAAGGGTGAGACTCGAAAGTCAAGTTTGCTTAATTATTTAATAACATGTTCCATATATTGAATCATTTGCATCATTTGCATGTGTCTTGTCACAACCTTTTGACCCTTATCGACCCTCGAGGATATTTGGGCCGTAACTCGTAGACAACCCGTATATCTAAAGGAATATACAGTTGTCCTATCGTGCAAACCGGCGCTTCCTCACCCACGACTCATCGACTCTTGTTGGTGAAAAGAATTACAATTGATGTGTCGATCTTCCGCTGGACGAAAATTGTAATTTGTTGTGGTAACCTCACAGGAGCCAAAAGCCTCTACCCCACATTCGTACATTCGCTTGCATGTTGTGCATGTTTCGTTGTAATGCCCGTCTGATCACATGTTTGCCTGTAACTGCGTCATTGTAATGCTTGCCTGAATGCCTGAATGCATCCTTTTCTTGCTTCGTGTTCCTGAGTCATACCTAGGTCCTAGCTGGTTCCACTCCTCATGACGCAGGGCTCACGTCGCTTCTCCATCACTGCAAGAAAGCCAAGTTAAGTAGGTCTCAGAAACTTGAGTTGGGGCAATCACCCGGGGTACTGTCCAACGATCCCTGCCGCGCCAGTATGTGCTCCAGTCCTTAGCAAATTATGTTGTCGAAGCTAAGGTAGGTTGTCTCGTAATTTCCTGACGAGGGATAACCTGCTTTAACCCATACTGCCTCATGATCCTAGAGGGGAAGAAACATGTACTCCTGTACAGACCCATTATCGTAGTATGAGGAACAAATTTGCAACAAGCAACCCAAGAGGTTAAACCCCACCAATATATATGCCAACGGATAACAGGTCCAGCATTGAAAAAGGCATCCCATTCAACAAGGGTCTTCTCCTCATATAGCCTTTTTCTAACCAAGAAGCTAGCGGCACTATAAGTTTTCCTCTTCCAGGCTCGAGGGGTACGTGCTATCATCTTCTCCGGTGATTCTATCAGCCTTAGATGCTCACATAGCCAAATTTGAAGCAGTAGAGGGATGCCAGAAAAGGCTTCATGAGGCAAAACTTTAAATCTGGCAAGCCCTAAAATAGTTTCTCCTACAACCAGATGCAAAGGAGAATGCCCTTCAGCCACTTGATTAACCACTCGCGACAACGAGGCTCTAACCAGGTTGGAGGATTCTGCATTAACAAATAATAGGCGATTCAACAAGCAAACTACAAAAGCCTGTCGACGGCAACGCCTAAATATTATATCCTGTTCCGAAGAAAGGGAAAACTTTTCGCAGATTTGAACTAAGTCTACATCAGCACCAAGAATCATACTTTTGGCTTTTGCAGATGACAAGCCTAGGGATTTCCTGTACTGATTACTAAAACCATCCCTCAAATAAGACACACAGCTTGGGGAAGAACATCAGACATAATAGTAATCGCAGCAAATTGTTCTCCTAAGAGGTATAATTAAGAGTTACCAAAACTGAAAACGTGCAAGTCTGTGTCCCAATAGGTCAATGCAGATCGAAGAAGAGGCCACAAGATTTTAGTTGGCTTCAGAGCCAATAAGGTTGAGACATGGTATGGAGCCAGTTCTAGTTTGTCTTCCATAGTCAGATTTTTGCACCAAGCATCGAACAAATTCTTGAAGGATTTCACCATGGAAGGAGATTTGAGAAATTTGGGGGAGAAAAAAGTCTAAAAAAAAGATACGACATTAGACATCTCGTAAATCCTATTTATAGGAAAAGAGTAAGGTCAAAAAGGACTCGGAAATCCGCAAATAAAGCCCAAAGCCAGAGCCTCTAGCGGCTGTGACCATTGGCCCAGAGCCGCCAGCGGCCCTGACCTCGGCCCAGTCAGCTTTTCCCTTTTGCTCTCGTCCGCCCATTTGGTCCATTCCACCCGGTTTAAACCCGATGTTCTAATGCACAACGTGGTTACAAGACCCGATACTCTCTTAGTTTTATTCTTTTTTCTATTTTCTTTTTTATAATTTTCTATTTTTTAGGGGGTATAATATGTGTAATTGTTGCTTTTTCTTGCAACTTTTACCCTTTTCTTTATTTTATTCCCTAAATTATATGGCATAACACATTGCATACTTAGAGATAAGACGGGCATAATTGAGTCATAATAGCATACACATCACATACAACGCATAAAAACAGGACTTCCAGTTCTGAAGACCAAGATTTACAAATCGAGTCTACACTATTCAGTTGGGTTCATCATCACTATTAGTATCAGCCTCATCCTCAACGGAAGGCCCATGACCATAATTCCCTGCCGAATAGTAGAAACAGCCCTGAGTACTGAACGAGCTGTAAATCGGCCTGCTGTTGTTGGGCCTCATATCCTGTCCATCATGCACAGGCGCACGCATCAGGATACCTGCTGAAAACCCCGGCCCAAAGATGCTCTCCGTGGCTTGGCAAGCAAAGTCCATAGCTACATTTTGATATGAAGGCTCAGCCTGGGGCACATCCCACCCAGGAGCATTCGCCCAACCTCCGGCCATAGGAGTCACAATGGGCCTACTACTCAAAGAAGGCTGGAAACCAACTGGAGAAAACATCTTAGGAACAAGAATGTACGGCCTAAGAAGGTCCGGGCGCCTCATCAACAGGAGGCCTGGTCGCAGCCACAGTATGAGAACGAGCAACAGACGGTCTGCTCGCTGAAGAGGCTCACGCAGCTGATGAATGTCGGGGTCCCACAGAAGACGAAGACCGTGACATCTGCAAACGATCAAGACCAAAATGTTAGACTAAGCACTTCACTTAGCTAAACAACAAGACAAAAGTGCACTTACACTAGTAGTCCCAGATTGGAAAGTCTTCCCTCTACCCATCGTCCGGCTATATCCTTTCTTTAGCAAATGGATGAGGTTGAAGACTTGAGAAGTCTGCTCCCGGTTCAGCTATAAGAGAAAGACAAAAGCTAGAGTCAGCATTCGAAACCAACACAAGAAAGCGAGAAGGGACAAAAACTTACTCCCACACAATCATCGGGCAAGGGTAAGCACTCCACGGCCTCCCCATCGGCAATATATAGAGGAAGCTCCTCTACTATAGGACCCCCACTCTCACCAATGTACCTCACCTCATTACTCGGTAAGGTCACACTTGGGGGCTGGCCACGAAGAACACTAGAATGGGACCTCCTGGGTCCCCGGGGAGCCAAACGATACGCCTACAAGATACAAAAGTCAGTACATTACATATAAAAATGAAAAGCACAAATAAAGATCTTACGTCAGAAGTGAGGTCCGGCATCAGACGGCCCAAGTAGTAGGCGAGGTATACAGCTGTACGATCTAAGCCAGCAACCTCTGGCTCAACAAACTTCATGGCCACAGCTCCCCGAGTCACGACCCTCAAATCATCTACGCTTAGACTGCGCAGGAAGAACTTGGTCATAGGGGGGTCCTCCGGAACCAAATGACCACCCAAGGAAGAATAGACCACACTCAAAGCTGTATGGCCCCTCAAAAACCACCCACAAGGAGGATACCCTAAAAGACTCAGTAGTAATATGGTCCGGAACCTCAGGAATATCGTCAAAAGCAGCCCACCACACCTGCAGATCACAAGATCAAAGTTTATTCACATCAAATGAACCAAAATATATATATATATATATATATATATATATATATATATATATATATATATATATATATACAAGCAAGTTAAAGGAAACACACCTCAGACGCAGCCTGACTCTCGAAGGTAATCCGAAAATCCTCCAAAGAGGAAAACGGATGGTTATCCCTACCAACCCACCCTGAACCCAGTGGGAACATCCTCAAACCCGGACAATAATGATCGAAAGCTGGAAAATACTCAAAGAACCACAGCTGCCATACAAGCAAGAACAATCAGATTCGGCTCTACCACAAAGTACGCATACGCAAGAAAATGATATTTATGCCTACCTCCAATATCCTCCATGGGCCAGTGATAGACGCTCTATGACTCGTCGGCTTAGGCCTACAAGCCTGACGACACCATCTCACCAAGGATGCATACGCAGGAGCACCGGAATTGTACTCATGTACCTGGGACAAGTCGTCCAAACATGTCAGAAAGCCAACCTAACATACACTCTTCTTTTGGGAAAGGTGGCCCCCAACAGGTAAGCCAAGAAATTGCGGGCCCGCTGCTCCTCAGTAAGCCCCTGCTCCGCTAAAGCTCCCCATAGCCTCAGCAAGGAAATTCGGTCCTCCCTAAAATAGACAGCTACATGCCCATATAGCTCAAACAACCTATCAGCCTGCCGATGCTATCTCGCGTCATACCGTATAGGACGCCCTCTAAAGGACAAGCTCGTCAGTACGGAAAACTGATAAGGAGTAGGAATAATCTCTCCCACAGGTGTATGGAAGGTGTTTGTGGTATCCCAAAACCTCTCCAATAACCCACGGGAAACTATCCTAGTGTTCCCAGAATGACAAGCCGGGTTAACCGACAGGAAGTCCTGAACTATTGCCCTAGCCCCCTCAATAAAGGTGTCCAACATCATGGCCCAGTGCGAAGTAGACCCATGAGCCTGCAGACGAGCACCAACTCCCTAGCCAACAAATAAAAATTTGAGAAACACCCCGTACACTACAAATACAACCCAAATAATTCCGCACAAGTACTATATACAGCTGACCACGAATCCAATACAATCACAATTTTTTTCGTGTGCCAGAGGACTAACAGTTCGAATTTTCTTTACAAAAAATAATAAATTGAACAAAACCAAATAAGTCAGCATACCAACCATGGGTTAGACAGATGACTCTGTCTGTCCAGCAACAAAATACTCCGGTTCCAAGCCTCCACCGGGTGCCAGTCCATACGCATGAACGAGTCCTGATACAGAGTGGCCCCGTCTGCATGTCGGGGGAGGGGTATCCTAGATGATGGAAACCCAGTACGGTAAAGGTCACGGTTTTCCTCTTCCTCGCCCATAGGACGCTTCCTTTTATCTTTGGGAGCCATAGGTGAAAAATTGATGTTTTCTCTCTCTACAAGGGGAAATTTCAAATTTCAGATTCGCAAACACTACTAGAAAACGCGTAGGTTCTCGACGTTTTGAGTAGCGTCGAGCGTGAAATTCTTATACGCGTCAATTCTCGACGCTTTTTCGCGTCAAGATGTGTTCTCGACATTAAAAAGCGTCGAGAAACCAATTTTCTGAAGTGGCCCAGTTTTAATTTCCCCAGCGCGGCCCACATTCTCGGTTCAAGCTCGCGATAGTTCTAGAATAAAACTGCAAACAAAAAAAAAAATAGAAAAAGAAGCAAAAAGAAATCAAAAACCTAACACACGTTCTGCCCCCCTCTCTCTCTCTCCCTCCGCCTGTTGTCTCCTCCCTCTCCATCTTCTCTGTGAAACAATGGGGTCTAGAATTGCAAGAATCTCTCTTCACCCATCAGAGATTTGTATGTGTGCTAGAGCCCTGATCGTCTTTGTCTTGGTTTTTGCTTTTCTTCTTCGTTACCGAGAGAGAGAAACACAAAAAGAGGCAGAAAGAAGACAGAAATACTATCACTCAATGGATCTCGGTAGCAAGCTCCTCATCGACTCTCAACGAACTCAGTAAGGTCGAATTTCCCCCTTCTCTCTTTCTCTAATATTCTACACCTAGGGTTGCCATACTTGTATAGATTGATGTTTAGGAACTAGCCCTAGCTGTCGAGTTTGTGAATGAATGCTTTTATTGAGGAATATTGTTGATTACATTGAAGTAATTGAACTAAAGATCTAGTTTTTATAGTTTGTGGCTCAAATTGAATTTGATGATATAGGTACCTGTATCTGACAGGAAATCTATAATTGGTGTCAAGTTTAAGGATAGAATCCTCATTGCTGCTGATATGTGAGGTCCGATTTTAAAATCTCTCTCAAATTAGTTCTTATTGCTTTGAATTTAGCTGTACCTTTTCTGTTTATGTTTGGGTTTAATATCAGTTAATGGTGTTCCCCTTCCACTCAGAACTCAGAATTGGTTGAGTTTATGCTATCTATAGGTTCATTTGGGACAAGGGTTTGTGGTTTGATTGTGATTTCAGATTTATCAAGCTTATTGTTATCTCAATCGGCCATCGATTTATTTGATTGGCAATGTTCGGCTTATTTGTTCAGTAATTTTTTTGGTTTAAATCATTAACAATACTTCTAAAATGATTTTTATTCGTATAGTTTTGGAATTTAGGTAGTGCTATCTGGTTATAAAGGGCGTGAAAGAGGAGGTACCTATTTTTGTTCTTCCTCTTTTCTTTTTTTCCTTCAGAGTTCATTTATATGAACTAAATGGTTTCTCAAATGTGCATGTTTTTAGTCTAAAAAGTCATCGTTGCAGGTTTAGTTTTAGAATTTCAATCAGATTTGTAAGTGTTTATGATTCAGAAACTAGTTGAACTTATTATCCAGAAGATTCGATCTCGTCTCAAAGCCAGATGCATGGTAGAATTGCCCAAGTAATTGCATTGTTCAACCTAAAACTTTGGGATTATTTGAAGTGTACAAACTGTTCTTCTGTCGCTGATGGTTCAACCTTGTTCTCCTATGATTGCAAGATCTAAAGATTGTGTTCAGAGTCTGATATGTTTTAGTGATCTGTCTGCATTATGTCAAAAATTTTAATGCTGAATTACCTAGAACAGTCAGATAAGCACATATATATGTACTTGTGTAGGTTGAACTCATAGCTACACTTTTGAACCAGGAATAAGTAGCACTGGCCTAGTTACGGAAAACAAAAGGCATTTCCTCATATTTCTTTAGTAGAACATAGTCAAAAACCACTGAAAGCATTCACACCACCAGTTGCAAGTTTGGGTTGTTGCATGACCAGTGTGTTGTGGTTTTTAGATTCTCTTCTCTTCAAATTTTCTGGGTTTGTTGTTGAGAGCTATTCGTACTGATACATAATCTGTCAAGTATATTGTGTTATTGCATTGTTGAGCTGCTATTGAGTTTGTGTCTGGGGCAAGTTGCCATCATTCCGAAATTTTGGACTGTCATTTGGTATTTTGAACTATTGACATATTGTTTGTGTTGAAGTGTAGTTATTGTAGTTTTGAGATCAAACATTGGTTCCCTCAATATAGAGCACTTGTTGCCCCTGATTCCATAACTTATGATGTTAGCTGTTGCAATATTATGTTACTATAAATAGTTAGATTTGTACTTTTTTGTCTTTTGTGTTTGGAATTTGGATTGCAATGCATAGCCTGTTGCCTACTAAAAAAAGCCTTTTACTTGTCTGTATTGCAACTTGTTAATTATGATAGGATGGACATAAACAGATGTGCAAGCAATTGAAGATAGGCAATGTTCAGTTCAATAGCAGAAGGTAGCAACCATCGTCCGTTTCAGGTATTGTTTGCCTTTTTCTTTTTTTTCTCTGGTTTCGTTCACACGACGAGCAAGTATGAAGCAAATGAGGTAGTTGGATCCTCCTTTATTCAAAACAATTCATGTAATAAATATTCTATAATTGATGAGAAGTTGAACATGTACCAAGGTACATGTAATGCTGCTATGTGTTGTGTAACAAGGATCAATTTACTTGTTTCTTTAGGTGGTAATCCTATGATCCATTTGTGTGCTGCGTGGTTAACTTTTTTTGAGGGTATAGTAGTTCATTTTTTTTAAGTTTACCTTGTGTTCTTTTTAGATTGATTGGTGAGCAGAAACTCATTGTGATTTGTTTTTGTATTTGCAGGTACTTGAACGCCATCCAAGTGTCATGATAACAAGCAACGGATAGAGCATATACGAATGTCTTTAGACACAACTTAGTTATTAATTATAGTTGAAGTTGTATTTTGACTAACAAATAGATTTTGGGGCTGTTTGCCTTTGTTTCTTGATATGAAAGGGAGGAATTCTAATGCAAATATCACAATGTACAGTATTAATTTTGATATATAATTTCAAGTTCCACTATTTACTTTGCCACATCTTCTGTTATATTTGTATCTTATATTTGTGAGTTTATAGTACAAAATAACAATAACAACGTACACTATTAAGTTAATATGGAAAATAAAAACACTAGGAAAATGTGCGAATGACACCAAAAAGCATTGAGAATATGGCGCAAAAGCTCATTGGGGTTGGCAGAATTTTATGCTTGTGGACGAAAAAAAGCGTCGAGATTTTCACCACTGCGACACAAAAAAGTGTCAGGATTGTTCAAGATTTTGACGCCAAAAAGCGTCGAGAATTTCTCTACACTGAATTTCTCGACGCTTTTAAAAGCGTCAAGATTTTATTTCTCGACGCTTTTTTGCGTCGGAAAAACAGTAAAAAAGCGTCATAAAGTAGCGTGTTTTCTGGTAGTGAAGATACAAGCACCCATTCAACAATGCAACCCAAAATTCAGCAACTAGGCGGAAAATTAAACAAGTTCAAGACAAAAAGCAAGGAATTTGATCAAGAATCGACTTACCTTGAAGAAGTTGAAGCTCTCAACAATGGCGAAATTGGCTCGACAGTGGTGCTCGCTAAGGAGCCCTGCTAGCGGCGCTGGCGTGCTGTCCCACGACTTCGTTTCCAACCCAAAAACCGTTATTTCGCACAGTTCGTTCGCGGCGAAGACCAGTACCGAGCGCGCGGGAACAAGTCCCTTTGGCCCACCAATTCAAAGTTCAACAGTTGGTCCATCTTAAGGTACAAAGTATTATCAGGTAAAACTAACCCATTTATTTTGCAGGTCCCAAATACACGAGCCCAGGTATTTTTCAACAATATTGATCACCCAAAGAGGTCAAATTATTAACCCCAGTTGATCTTCTGGCATAAATTATTTTTGGACAGCCGGTGTTCCTAAATTATTTTTAAGCCCAGTGGATCTTCTGGCACTATTCATTGTTTTTGGACAGTCAGTGTTCATTATCGAGGACAGCCAGTGTTCATTATTTTTGGACAGCCAGTGTCCATTCATTTTGGACAACCGGTGTCCATTATTTTGGGGACAGCCGGTGTCCATTATTTTGGGTACTGCCGGTGTCCATTATTTTGGGGACAACAAGTGTTCATCATTTTTGGACAGCCGGTGTCCATTAGTTTGGGACAACCAATGTCCATTATTTTGGGGACAGTCGGTGTCCATTATTTTGGAACAACCAGTGTTCATCATTTTAGTGACAGCTGGTGTTCATCATTTGTAGGGACAGCCAGTGTTCATTATTGGGGACAACCAGTGTTCATCATTTTTGGACAGCCAGTGTTCATTATTTTTGGGAACAGCCGGTGTTCATTATTTTTGGGAACAACCGGTGTTCCCAAATTATGTTTATGCCCAGTGAGTCTTCTGGCACAATCTGTTTATTTTAGGATAGCCGGTGTCCACAAATTGTGTCAGTCAATGATCACTTGTGCGGTTATATTGTCCTTTGTTTTTGTATGTTTCAGTCAATGATTGCTTAAGCCATTGCATTAAAACTGTTCATATGTTTTAACCATTTGCATTTAACCAATTCAGGTTTGCTTTCATATGCATGCATACTGTACACCTTCACACACAATGTGCACATCAGCATCCTGGATGTCGCCTTCGTAATACTTTGATCTTCGCTTTTACTCAAGCTCGATCAAAGTGGGGGCTTCTGTAGACGCCAAAAAGCGTCTTCAGATTTCTCCGCCAAAGCCCGATGATAAAAGAAGTAATTTATAAACTTGAATGCTATTTTTGCTTTGATAGGTAAAATCAGGTCTCGGGTTTTTCCTCGATCACTCCTTCATTCCAATCACATTCAAAAGCCCCGTTCAAGAGTTTTCCAACGACACCTCTCGTGTCTTTTTCCGACTCCCGGTTGCCAAGTTGCTAACAGGGGGTAAAACCGTCTTTTGCCGCGAAATGGTAAATTCTTTTCATATTTTTCGGAATACTAAACCTCCTCCGGAAATTAAAATAGACTAGATGACGACATCCAGCTTGTAAGCCGACAGCCGCCAACGACGTTGAATTTTAAGCCAGCGGCGCTGGGTGAAATCCCAGGGCCGCTAGCGGCACTCACTGGTCTTCCAGGCCCGTCTTTTTTTAAACCCAAATTCCAATTTTCCGCCAGCTCTCCACCCGTCCAACCCTATTTCTTTCCCTATAAATACAACCCTCAACTCTTAGTTCAAAATAAATAGCTTACAGTTGACAACCTCTATTCTCAGGAGTATTAACACTGAGCTTCTCCCTCTTTCTTCCAAATTTGTGATCTTGTCTTTACTATTCATTTGCTAAATAGTCGACAGTTCAGGTACTAACTCCTGAGGGCTCAAATTAAATTAATTAATTAATTGTTTATTTTCTAGTAGTCATATATCATGCCAATAACGTCTTTTATTGCTTACTAAATATTGTCTTTCAAAGCATGTCTAGGCGTCGTAATGCTTAACTTGCCAATCGAATGCATGTCTAAATAAGGTTCAGTAATAAATGCTTGTGATGAACCAATTAATAGTCTATGTCTAGGTTGTTAATCCGGTTTGTGTGGGAATCATGTCTTTAAATTATTCAACAAACTTGAGTTAGTAGAGGCCATCATAAAACGGGCGAGTTGGGTGCCTAATACCTTCCCACATCGTACCTTCCCCCCCCCCCCGAACCCTTTATTCATGGGTACTCATATGTTCTATACGAGCGGGAGTCTTTCTAAAAACATGATCAGTTCACTTATTGCGCTATTGGGTTGTCCCTTCGGATTGTCCCTTCGGTGTGTCCATTCGATAAAACGCCAATAGCAGATTTGTGACATCTTTCATGGTTTTTATTTAATTCAAGTCTTTACAAAAGCTTTTCTAACTCGATGGTCCCTTGAACTTATCTAACCACCATCTTACAAATTTTCTATAAGGACGCACTCTGTGGGCGATAGAAATCCCGAGTCCGTACATGATGCAATATATGGAACATGTTATTAAACAATTAAGCAAACTTGACTTTCGAGTCTCACCCTCATAAATAAATCCCCAGTGAAGTCGCCACTGTAGGTACCCGGGATTATCTCTATGCCATGGAGTGTGTCCTTATAGAAAATTTGTAAGCTGGGGGCTTTAGATAAGTTCAAGGAACCGTCGAATTAGAAAAGCTTTTGAAAAGACTTGAATTGAATAAAAACTATGAAAGAGGTCACAAATCTGCTATCAGCGGGACAACCCGAAGCGACAACCCAATAGCGCGATAAGTGAACTAAACATGTTGTTAGAAAGTCCCCCGCTCATATAGAACATATGAGTACCCATGAATAAAGGGTTCGGGGGTGAAGGTACGAGGTGGGAAGGTGTTAGGCACCCAACTCGACCGTATTATGACGGCCTCTACTAACTCAAGTTTGCTTATTAATTTAAAGACCTGAGTCCCATACAAACCGGATTAACAACCTAGATTAGACTATTAATTGGTTTATCACAAGCATCACAATATTTATTATTGACCCTTATTTAGACGTGCATTCGATTGGGAAGTTCAGCATTACAACAGTTAGACATGCTTATTTACATAATTGAAAGACAGTATTTAGGAAACAATAAAAGGTATGATATCTACATTATGAGTACTAGAACATAAACAGTTAAGCAATTAATTTAATTTGAGCCCTCGGGAATTAGTACGTGAACTGTAGGCTATTTCGCAAATGAATAGTAAAAATAGATCTCAAGCAAAGAATAAATTTGGAAGAAAGAGGGAGAAGCTCGGGAGTACTCTACCGAGAATAGAGGTTGTCAACTGTAGTCTGTATGTTTTGAACTGAGGGAGGAGGGTCGTATTTATAGGGGAAGGAATAGGGTTGGACGGGTGAAGAATGTCGAATTTTGGAGATTGGACTTGAAAAAAGACGGGCTTCAGAAGACCAAGCGAGCACCGTTAGCGGCGCTCACGCTCTGGAAAATCTTCCAGCGCCTCTGGCGGCGCTGACGGTGCTCGCCACAACCACCGCCGGCGCTGGCTAAAAACCCAGAGCCGTTAGCGGCGCTCACCAGCCAGCTGCATGTTGTCGTAATGACGACATCCAGTCTATTTTAATTTGCGGAGGAATTTTTAGTGTTCCAAAAATGTAAAAAGACTGTTTTACCCTTCTGCGGTAAAAGACGGTTTTATCCTCGGTTAGGAACTTGGAAACCAGGTGTCGGAAAAAGACACGAGAGGTGTCGTTGGAAGGCTCTTGAACGAGGCTTCTGAATGTGATCGAAATAAAGGAGTGATAGCGGAAAAAACCTGAGACCTTATTTTACCATTCAAAGCAAAAATAGCATTCAAGTCTTTAAATTACTCCTTTCATCATCGGGCTTTTGCGGAAAAATCTGAAGACGCTTTTTTGACATCTACAGTTGATCAAATAGTATATAGAGGTATGATTGGTTCTTTATTGTACCTAACTTCTAGTAGACCTGATATAATGTATAGTGTTGGCCTGTGTGCAAGGCTTCAAGCAACCCCAAAAGAATCACATCTTACACAAGTCAAACGTATCCTAAGGTACCTCAAATAAACTAAGGACCTATGTCTTTGGTACCTTAGAGGTGCTGGCATTGATTTAATTGGCTATGCTGAGGCTGATTATGCAGGATACCTTGTAGACAGGAAGAGCACATCAGGCATGGCAACTATCCTAGGGCCTTGCTTGATCTCTTGGCCCTCAAAAGCAAAATTCAGTGGCCATGTCTACTGCTTAAGCTGAGTATGTGGCAGCGGCTTCATGTTGTGCATAATTGTTGTGGGTAAGACAACAATTAAAGGATTTTGGATATGATGCAGGTTGTATGCCTATCTCGTGTGACAACACAAGTGCTATAGAAATCTTTAAAAATTCAGTGGAACATTAAAGAACAAAGAACATTGACATTAAACATCACTTTCTGAGAGACAATGCAGAGAAAGGGTTCATTAAGTTGAATTTTTGCAAGACGGAGGCTCAATTGGCGGATCTGTTTACTAAACCATTGAGCATAGAAAGGTATGAGAAACTTAGACTAGAAATAGGCATGTTCAAGATTACTTAGTTGTATGTGCACCCTCTTCCCTCGATGATTGGCTAGAGTTCGGTCTACATGTTTTGTATGTTTATATATGATTTTTGTGGCCGTTTTAAATTTTGTATGTCTATGCCAACTCGTGTGCTGTAAAAGGCATAACTGTATGACTTGAACTAAAGAACTCACTTTGGTCTATTGATATATCCCTTATTGTCCTCCAAAATATTGTTTTATGGACCTTAAGACCAACACATGGACCCTGTTCTCTCAACCATTCTGCCTCAAGCACCACTGTTCGCAATGGGCAAATCAGGTGTAATTAATTTCCGCTTGTTTTACCAATTATTAGAGGCGGTTGAGCTCTTCATCTCCTATAAATAGGGAAGAGACCGTTGTTGATCACCATCACAACTTCAAATCAGCTCCCTAAATTTCTCTCTTCTTCTCGTTAATTCCTTCTCTCTCACAATAATCATCCCATTAATCTCTCTCTCCCACAGATTTCTTCCCGTTTTCTCTCAAATTCAAATCCCTAAATTCTCAATTCTTTCTCTCTCTTCCAAAACCTAATTCAGGCTATAAAAATAGTGACTGGAACTCGATCATCTGCATCCAAGAAATCTCCAGCTGAGAAACCATCTACCACCACTCCCACCAAGCCCGATCAAAACCTGAAAATGGCTTTCAAGTCAGCCGCTCACAAACGAGCCTGACCTGCTGAGCCTTCTTTACCATCACCACCCTTATCACCTAAAGCTCCCACGACTGAACAAATGGTGAGGGATGTTGATGCAACTGCAAAGACATAGCCCACTGCAGCTTCTACAAAGAAGAAGATCAAGAAAAGCACAACTAAGCGAGTTAGCGTCTCTGAGCTAGCTGTAGAATTTGATGCTCTTCTGGACGAAGGGGATGGAATTGGGGCCAAATACATAAAGGAGATAAGTGAAAAAGGAAAGAAAAAGAAAGAGGGAGCTGGGAAATCAAAAGGAGAGACTAAGGGAGAGAAAAATGAGAGTGAGAAAGGAGAGAAAGCTGGAACAAAGAGCACTAAGGCTTAGGGGAAACAACAACCAGCAGTGGAACCACATGTTCCCACAGCTGTTCCCAAGAAATCCAAGAAGGTCACTGCTGGGTCTTCAAAGAAACAGGGTCTACCTGTCAAGGACCTTGTCCCTGAGACTGTCTCTCAAACTCCTCCTACCAAGAAGAGGAAGACAGTGGCGGAGTGCGCCTTGGACACTTCTTCTGAGACACCTAAGCCGGAGACGGCTAAGACTTCTTCCCGTCCTGCTAAGAGGAAGAAGACTCTGGTCTCCATGCCTACATCCACCCCTGATGTCACCACTAACAAGAAGAAGAAGAAAAGCCAAGATGAAATTGACGCCAGGACAACTCAGATTCTTTCTCGTAGATACATCACAGGCAAGGTATGGTGTTTTGATTGGATGAGGGATAATGGGGTTGATTCTTTTGTTACTAGTGTATTGTCTCAAGGGTGGGGTACTTATGTAACTATTAGGACCACCTTTCACTATGCTGAGTTTAAACAGTTTTATCTAAATTGTGTTGTAATGAATATGGTGGTTAAGAGTGAGGTTTCTGGTGTTTCTTTTCAATTCAATGCATCTGATTTGGGGAAAATCTTGAGTGTCCCCTATTAGGGTTTTGATGACTGGTTCAGGGGAGGTGGCTGGCCTGACTATGAAGGAATTGATCCATAGCCATCTTCCGTAAGTACTCCAGGGATATGGAGTTTGATGAGGCCAAGAGGGTCAAGGCTGCAGACCTTGCTCCTATGCACAAGCTGCTGTTTGCCTTAGTGATTAGAACCATAGCACCTAGGGAGGAGGCTAGGGAATACTGCTCTATTTATGACATGTGCCTCATGGACCTAGTAGAAAGGAGGGCTAAGGTGAATTTACCTGCTATTATGATTCATCACATTTACTATGTCTTAAGCAAGAAGAAAATCACCCATTCTCTACCTTATGGGTATGCCCTAACCCTGGTCTTCAAACACTTTGGGGTTCCTCTCTCTGCGGGAACAACATCCACATCTGTGAATGAGTTGGGAAAGTTGAATCTGAAACAGATGTGGTTTACTTTTGATGATGATATGGAGGAAGAGCAAGAGGAGCAAGAGGTTGAGTCTGAGGGGGAACAAGGCCCAGAGGCTGTTTCTATGGAAGGGGCCATCATCAGTAGAGCTGCACTGTTTACTATGCTGCAACTAGTTAAAGCCAGGCTCAATGTTGTGACTTCTAAGCAGGCCACTCAGGCTCAAAAAGTTGCTGATCTGACTGATGCAGTGACAAAGTCTGATGAGGCTCATCAGAGACGGTATGATGAGCTTGTCGGGATGCTAAAGGATGGGTTTGAAGTTGAGACTGTCACTGCTGTTGAACACTCTCCTGCTGACAACTCCAACCCATCAGACCCTGTTCCTCCACCTGGTCTTTAAGCCTGTCTTTTCCTTATTTCCTTTTCTTTCTTTTCTCTGTAGATGTTCCTTCGTTTGTAACAATGTCTTCTTTTTGTGGCTGTGAAATATAATTGGTTTTTTGGTTTGTATAATTTGACTATTTTTTGGATGGCCTATATCAATAGATTGCTAACTTTGAGCTACTAATTCTTGCATTTGTTTGCACACACTTAAACCCTGGAGGTGATGGTTGTGACATACTTGCTAAATATCTGGCTTATCTTATCACTTATTACATGTTTAACGAATGTTGATGACACTTTTTGATGATATCAAAAAGGGGAGGAGTGGTGTGCTTATAATTCAGTTTGATATGATCATGTTTAGATCTAGTCTAGTTTAATTCTCGAACCTTAATAACCTATTGACTATGGATGGGTAGGACAAATTTTTTTGCTTTCTGCTCTAATTGTTTCTGTTTTGAAATTGTTGATCTTTTTCTGCATACGTCTATGAGTACAGGGGAACAACCTTCTGAACCCTGTTCTCTATGACTAGCACTAAAGCTTGAAGAAACCAAAAAGGAACAACGCTTTGGACCATGTTCTTTCTAGTTGTAAAAACCCTCGCCTTTCGGTGCTAATTGAAATATTTAGTTGGAATTAGTGGTTCTTAAAAAATACGTCATATGCAACATGATTAATTGTGATAGGGAAAATAATAAGCAAATAGCGAAGTCGCCACCAATTTTTAAGGAAACAATTGGAAACCATCAAAAAGTACACCCAACTCTTAGTGGGAATTGACTCATACCCTAAAGGGGCCAAAGATTGGGTCCGGAGGTGTGGGTACGAAACAGATAAAACGAATCTTATCTAAATCGCCCGAATTAACAGCGTCTACTAATCTTATCCATGTTGATTCTTAATTCACATTGCAAGGTTCCAAACAAATCCGGTTGTCCAAGATTCTAAATTAACTAGGTGGATTGAACAAACCAAATTACTAATGTTATCGCTTTTCACATATTATCAAATTACATGCATTAATTAACAACACCAAACCAAACCAATAGTAAGATAAAAATATAATTATTCACCTTAGCTTTCTTGTTAAACGCGCCAAATTGCATATGCACATCAATGAGATTGTTAGCAACTTCGATGAAAGTAATAAATGTAAACAAAATAATAAAAATATGCTAATATGCAATTTAGGATAAGTATATGCAAAATTACTAATTATGTGCTAATATGCTAATTAAATATGCTAATCATGCAAAGATAAAATTTTTACACTAAACATGCTCTAATCTAGAATCAAACTAAATAAGCCTGAAAATATGCAAGGTAACTCTAATTATGCAATGAACTAATTAAGACATGCAAATTAATTATCTAGCCATGAATATGATTAATAACAAAACTAAAACAATCAAAAAAATGATATACAAATCAACCATAATCATAATCAAAGTAAGACATGGTTTGAAAAAGAGTTTTGAAAGATTGAGAAAATTGCCCACAGGTTAACCTTTTGTTGCACTAGAATTTAAGGTCAATTGCTCTTGTATTTGCTTTGCTCTTGTATTTGAAGTTGCTCTTGAATGGTGGTTGAAGAAACTTTGAATTGATTGATTAGGGTTACATGAGAGAGAGAGAGAGAGAGAGAGAGAGTTGCTCTTGAATGGTGGTTGAAGAAACTTTGAATTGATTGATTAGGGTTACATGAGAGAGAGAGAGAGAGAGAGAGAGAGAGAGAGAGAGAGAGAGAGAGAGAGAGAGAGAGAGAGAGATTAGGATTCTCTGAAGTTAATAGGTGAAAATCTCGTAATAATGAGGTCTTGGTCCGAAAATCGTAGTTTAAAGGGGTATTTATAATGATTGGGCCGAAAAGGAGGTCAGATTAGGTTTACCGGGCCAACAAAGGGTGCCCAGCAACCCCCCGGAGCGTCGCTGGGGGCCCAGCGGCCCTCATTAATGCCGCATAGATCCAGCGGCCGCCGCCAGATCTCCAGCGGCCTACCGCTGAGCTCGGCCAACTGCGGGGAAATCCGTCCCCGATCACACGAAAACGCCGCTGGAGCGCTCGTTTCAGCTCCGATTAACTTGATTCGTGGTGAGTTGGATTCCTTGATCAAAGGACTTTCTTTTGAAATACTGTGGGCTCAAATAGAAAAAGTATCCTATGAGTTATGGCCCAAACACTGGAGACGTGTTCATCTCAGCGCATTAATCAATCAAAGGATCATAACTGCTTCGTTTCTAATGGTATTTTGTCCCATAATACCTCATTGGAAAGCTATTTTGAAGGGGAACACAAGACTTGTGGGCTTATACACCAATTCATCCTTGCATGGCAAAAAATCAGTCTTCAACTGTGATATGCGAATATGAGAACATCGTTTTTAGCCCATAACTTTATTAAATAATAACTTTTGACTCCGGTGTCCGTTTGGGACAAATGAGATGGCGTTGGAAAGCATATGGAAAGTGCTATTTGTGGGTATGAAAATTAATGTAATCCTTAGTGAGGAAGGATAATGGGTTTCAAATGAGCTTAATTACGTCGAGCATTGACATTCGTTTCTTACATTATTAGAGGTTATCATCATCGGGCGTTACGCCGGGGGGACCCATTTGGGTGTCTACAGAAGCCCCCACTTTTGCCGAGTTTTGGAAAAGCGACGGTCAAAGCATTTGCCAAAAATGCCTGCAATGCTTTGAAAATGCTTTATGTTAGAAAAAGATGCGATAAAAGTAAATCCTGACCGCTTGTGGTCAGGGTTACCTGCCTTGCAAATGCAGACACTGTTCTATTTGTGATAGTCCAGACGTCGAAAAGCTGCGCTGCGCTGTTCTACCTGCACTGTCTGAGCATAGCTTATTTGGGGGTCATGACCCGGGGAGCTACGGCCGTGCAATTCGTTGAACAGGAAGTTGCTGGCCTGGATCGTACAGCCGCGTACCTAGCCTACTGCTTGGGTTGCTTGACGTCGGACCTCACTTCTGAGGTAAGATCTTTTTATGTGCCTTTTTCAGCTATATGTGTAATATACTGGCTTTTGTGTCTCGTAGGCGGATCGTTTGGCTCCTCAGGGTCCCAGGAGGTCCCATTCCAGAGTTCCTCGCGACCAGCCCCCAAGTGTGACCTTACCGAGCAATGAGGTGAGGTACATTGGTGAGAGTGGGGGATGTATAGTAGAGGAGCTCCCTCTACACATTGTTGATGGAGAGGTCGTGGAGGGCTTACGCTTGCCTGATGGTTGTACTGGGGTAAGTTTTTATCCCTTCTTGCTTCTTTTTTTGTTTTGCTTTCGAATGCTGACTCTATCTTTTGTTCCTTCTTATAGCTGAACCGGGAGCAGACTTCGCAGATTTTCAAGCTCATCCATTTTCCGAAGAAAGGCTATAGTCGGATGATGGGTAAAGGGAAGAGTTCTCGATCCAGGACCGCTGATGTAAGTAGACTTTTTGTCTTTTTGTTTAGCTAAGTGAAGTGCTCAGTTTAACATTTCGGTCTTGATTGTTTGCAGATGCCGCAGTCTTCGTCTTCTGTGGGACCCCGACATTCATCTGATGTGAGGACCTCTTTGGGGAGCATACCATCTGTTGCTCGTTCACCTACTGTAGCTGCGACGAGGCCTTCTGTTGATGAGGCGCCCGGACCTTCTATGCTGCACATTCCTGTGCCTCAGATGTTTTCTCCAGCGGGTTTTCAACCTTCCTTGAGTAGTAGGCCCGTTGTGACCCCTATTGCTGGAGGTTGGGTGAACGCCCCTGGATGGCATGTGCCTCAAGATGGGCCTTCATATCAGAACGTGGCTATGCACTTTGCTAGTCAACCCACAGAGAGCCTCTTTTGGACCGGGGTTTTCGGCAGGTACCCCTATGCATGCACCAGTGTATGATGGACGGGATATGAGGCCTAACAACAGTAGGCCTATCTATAGCTCGTTCAGTAGTCAGGGCTCTTTCCACTTTTCGGCCAGGAACTATGGTCAAAGGCCTTTCGTTGAGGATGAGGCTGATAGTAATGGCGATGACGACCTCGGTTGAACAATATATGCTTGATTTGTAATCCTTGGCCTACGGAATTTTGAACTCCTGTTTTATGCATTTTATATGATATGTATGCTATGATGACTCGATTATGCCCGTCTGATCTCTAAGTATGCGATGTGTTAGCACACAATTTAGGGAATAAAATAAAGGAAAAGGGTAAAATTGCAAGAAAAAGCAAAAATTACACATATTATAAAATAAAGAATAAGACTAAGAGAGTCTCGGGCCTTGGAAACCCGTTGTGCATTTGAAAATTGGGCTTAAACCGAGTGGAACGGACCAAACGGGTGAGCAAGAACAAAAGAAAATGTCAACTGGGCCAAGGTGAGGGCCGCTAGCGGCGGTGGCCACAGTCGCTGGCGGCTTTGGCTTTGGGTCTTTTTCGTGGATTTCTGACTCCTTCTGACCCGATTATTTGCCTATAAATAGGATTTACGAAATGTCTAATGTCGTATCTCTTTTTCAGACTTTAGGCCTCTCAAATTTCTCAAAGCTTCTACCATGGTGAAATCCTTTGAAAACCTGTTCGATGCCTGGTGTAAAAATCTGACCATAGAAGATAAACTAGAACTGGCTCCGTACCATATCTCAACCTTACTAGCCCTAAGACCAACAAAAATCTTGTGGCCCCTTCTTCGATCTACTTTGAACTATTAGGACCCACACTTGCACGTCTTCTGTTTCGGTAACTCTGAATTATGCCCACTAGTTGAAGAATTTGTTGCCATTACTAATATGTCTAATGTTCTTCCCCCAACTGTGCCTTATTCGAGGGATGGTTTTAGTAATCGGTACAGGAAATCTCTAGGCTTGACATCTACAGAAGCAAAAAGCATGATTCTAGGTGTCGATGTGGACTTAGTTCAAATCTGTGAAAAGTTTGCTCCTTCTTCTTAACAGGATGCAATATTTAGGCATTGTCGTCGACAGGCTTTTGTACTTTTCCTGTTAAATTGCCTATTGTTTGCTAATGCAGAGTCCTCCAACCTGGGTAGAGCCTCGTTGTGGCGAGTGGTGAATCAAATGGCTGAAGGGCACTCTCCTTGGTATCTGGTGATAGGAAAAACTATTTTAGGGCTTGACAGGTTAAAAATTTTGCCTCACGAAGCTTTTTCTGGCAACCCCCTGCTACTTCAAATTTTGTTATGCGAGCATCTAAGGCTGATAGAATCGCCAGAGAAGATTATAGCTCGTACTTCTCAAGCCTGGAAAAAGAAAACTTATACTGCCGCTAGCTTCTTGGTTAGAAAAAGGCTATATGATGAAAAGACCCTTGCTGAATGGGACGCCTTTTTCCATGTCGGACCTGCTATACGTTGGCATGTGACTTGGTGGGGTTTAACCTCTCTGGTGGCTTGCCGCAAATTCATTCCCCACACTACTATAGTGGGTCTGTATAGGAGTACTTGCTTCTTTCCTTCTAGGGTCATGAGGCAGTATGGGTTAAAGCAGGTTATCCCTCGTCGGGAGACTACGAGACAACCTACCTTGGCTTTGACCACTGAATTTGCTAAGGAATGGGGAAAATACTGGCGTGGCAGGGATCGCTGGACAATACCTCGAGTGATTGCCCCAACTCAAGTTTCTGAGACTTATTTGAATTGGCTTTCCTTCAGTGATGGAGAAGTGAGACGAGCCCTTCGTCATGAGTAGTGGGACCAACTAGTATCTAGATATAACTCAGGAACAGGAAGCAAGAAAAGAAAGGAAGGGCCTTATGAGGAAGGCTATCATGTAATGAAAAGAGGCAAGCCCCCAGCTCAAGGAAGCGATCATAAGTCGTCCTCAAGCCAAGGTCCTTCAAAGAAGAACTCTTCAACGAAGCCTTCTTAAGGGAAGAAGGATTAAAGTAGTTTTGTTTAGAAAGCAAGTCTAGTTTTTAAAAAAAAAAAGTAGTAAGAATTTGTTTAGCTTAAACCCTCGTAGTTGCACTTTTTTTTTGTAACCTTTAGGAATTTTTAAATTTATGCAATGTAAGCTTATTCGTTCAGTTTGAATAAAAATTATCCCTTTTGAATGAGCTGAATGGAATTTTGGGATTGATTTTGGTCAGGCCCCTTAAAAGGGTTACCTACGTATCCAGTGTGGAATCAGGCCAGCGTAGTTCGTTAAATTTGTGTACGTCTCTTTTTTTTTCGGATATTTTTTTCTTTCTTCTTTTTTTTTTAGACGTAGCACTTCTTCAGTTAGCCCATGTTGGTGAGCTGACTGAACTCGATACCATAAATATCCATAAGCCGGACTGCGCCTCCTGATAAGATGTCTTTGATGATGAACGGACCGCACGAATTTGGTCGAAATTTGGCTCTGGGGTCAGTAACTGGGGCACGTAACTCCTTCCAAACTAAGTCTCCTTCTTTCACGTTTCGAGGTCGGACCTTTTTGTTGAACGCTCTTGCCATGCGTTGTTGGTACATGTGTGAATGGTCTAAAGCTCGAAGGCGTCTTTCATCCATGAACATGAGTTCCTCATAACGGGCTTGTATCCATTGGGTTTCTGGAATTTTACCCTCTAAGGCTATGCGCATGGAGGGTAGCTGGAATTCTATGGGTAGTACCGCTTCCATCCCGTAGACTAGGGAATAAGGTGTTGCTCCTGTGGATGATTTTATGGACGTTCTATATCACCAAAGGGAAAATGGGAGTTTTATGGGCCAATCTTTGTAGTTTTCTATCATCTTTTCGATGATAGTTTTGAGGTTTTTGTTGGCAGCTTCTACTGCGCCGTTGGTTTGGGGACGGTAGGGGGATGATTTGTGGTGCTGGATTTTGTAGTTCTTTAGTAGGGTGGCTGCTTCGGCTTTGAAATGGGATCCATGGTCACTCATAATTTCATGCGGAATGCCGTATCGGCAGATGATGTTGTTCCTTATGAATTTGGACACTTGTTTGGATGTGAGGATGGCATAGGACTGTGCTTCGACCCATTTTGTAAAATAGTCTATGGCTACTAGGATGTATTCATGTCCTCCCGAGCCCTTCGGGGTGAACTTACCAATGATATCTATTTCCCATACGGAATATGGGCAATGGCATGTGAAGTTATGGAGCATTGAGGGTGGCATATGCTGTAGATTGGCATATATCTAACACTTCTTGCATTTCTTGACATAGTCGTAACAATCTCTTTCCATGGTGGTCCAATAGTATCCCAGGCGTAGGACGTTTCTAGAGAGCATTCGACCATTCATGTGTGGTCCGCACACCCCATTGTGTACCTCATCCATGATTTCTGCGGCTTCTTCGGCGTTCACACATCTGAGGTTGACTCCATTGTGGGACTTCTTGCATAGAACCCCCTTGTATTCTATATATTCTGCCGCTAAGAGACGGATGGCCCGTTGACCTCTTATTGGCGCGTCCGGAAGGTATGTGCCTTTGGAGATGTAGTCGAAGACGTCTTTGTACCAAGGATCTTCTTCGATTGAAGCCACGATTAGACTCGTGTCGAGGTTGTTGCAGAAGGCAGGCTCACTTCTTCTTTGTATGTGGAGTGGCATTGTTGAGGGAGTTCAGCTGCTCAAATTCCTGTATAAGAAATAATTTGCATTCTTCCCTGCGAAGTTTACTTACATTGCTTAAATTGATTAGTTAATGATTTGTGCAACTTTGAGTTCATTGGATTTATCAATAGCTAAACAAAGGAAGAAATGAGCAAGAGGAATCATTATTAATTTGCAAAAAAAATAAACACACGTGACTTTAGAGAAGAGGGTCTCTAATTCCCGTCAAAAAGAAACTAGACTTAGAAAAAACAAAAAGGGGAACACCCCCAGTTCAAGAGTCAACCTAAAGATTTAGCTATGATCCTTACTCGACAAAACTTTGGGACTCAGACACGATTCCTCTAGCTCTTGCTTGTAAACACCTAATTCCAGGCTCCATAGGCATCATCTTCTTCTTTCAGAGGCGATGGAATCTCTCCACTGTCTATGATTTTCTGTATATCATCGTTCAGGTGGATGCAGCCGTCCGTGTGGTGGTCGAAGACTTGGCTATAGCGGCAGTAGAAATCCTTATCCCTATTTATCTCCTGGAGGTTGACAGTGGGAATCACGGGCTTATGGTCTCCTCTCCATATGAGGGCATTCATAACGTTCCCAATGGGGACGCGCAGTTGAGTGTACTTCTTTTGGTCAAAGCGACGCCATCCTTTTATAGCCCAGGTGCTAGGAGACCACATGGTTCCTTAATCAATGAAGGAGGTGATTACCCTTTTTAGGTGCTTGCATTGGTTGGTATGATGCCCATTGGCTTCACAATATTTGCACCGAAGATAAGGCCCACCCCTTGGAAGAATTTGAGGGGTAGGCCTTCTCGGATGAGCATACCCGTACTTGACCATCTCGCTAAACATCTCATCCTGCTGGAAACAAGATTCCCCTCTAGCCAGAACAATGTTGCACTCTGTGGGTTTTTCTAGTGAGGCAATTTTCTCCTTCATTTGCCGAATCGCATTGTGGTGTTGTGCCACATAGATAGACATCCCTTTGATGGTTTCTTTTATTTCCTCGAACTCATCGGGTTATCCTATTTCTTCGGGAGGGTATGTTTCGAATTCTTTAGAATCAGTGGAGGTGTAAGACTTGAAGTCTTCTTCTATAAGGGCTACTTCTTCGGGAGAGAATCCCCAAAGGTCAATATCCTCACTATCATGTTCTATCTTCAAGATAGGAGCCTTGTCAATGGTTGCTTTATTAGGATTGGCTTCGATTTCCACAATTTCTCCTTCTAGCATCACCTTGACTTTCTGGTGACGGGTAGAGGCTACAGCATTTAGACCATGGAGCCAAGGTCGTCCCATCAGAAAGTTGAAAATGGCCTGGATATCCATGACATAAAACAGGACCATTTTCTCTACGGCTCCTGAGGTGACATTCATTGTTATGGTGCCAAGGACATTTCGGCTGGAGTTGTCATAAGCACGTAAGCCTTGTGCTGAGTGACCCAGATTCTTGATATCTATGCCCAAGTTTGCTGCGGTTCTCAGCGGGCATACGTTCACGGCGGATTCATTATCCACAAGGGTCATAGGCACATACTTGCCCATAGCGAACATAGTCAAGTATAAGGCATTGTTGTGTGAGGATCCCACAGGAGGTAGTTCACTGTCAGAAAAAGTAATGACCAGTTGTGGTTTATTCCCTCCTAAGAAGCTGACTAGCTCGTCAGGCCTCATATCTTGTGACACCGAAACTTTTGACAAGGCCTCCTGAATGGCTTGTCGGTGTTTGTAGGATAAGGCTAAGAGTTGCCAAATGGAGATGTCGGCTTTGATTCTTTTGAGCTGTCCTGTAATGGGAGACTCTTTATCTTTGGCTGGAGTTTCTTCATCTACTTCTTCAGTTGGATGCTGAACCTTGTCATTATAGATTTTAGGCGGCTTATAATGACGACCAGATCGTGTCAAATGGGCCACACCTATGGGAGATCTGGTTTGGACTTCCCATACATCTTCTTCGTCGCTGTCCCATATTCCTGCGATCTCAAGTCCAAGAGCATCTTCGACACTTATATGCAAGATGGCGCCCAAAGGGTTACTGGAGTTGCTGGGTGCTTGTCCAAGTTTGGGTAAGGGAATTGTGTCATTCTCGATTCTATCTTGGATGGCATGTTTGAGAGCCCAGCAATTATTAGTGTCGTGCCCCTTTCCTTGGTGGTACTTACAATACTCGTCTTCTTTCCAGTTACGGCCCTTAATAGATGGTTCTGGAGTAGGACCAATAGGTTGCAGTAGATTGTTCTTGATCACTCTTTCGAGAGCATGTGACAAGGTCATACCGAGAGGGGTGAATTCTCTCAGTGGCTTTCTTTCAGTAAAGGTATTCACAGCAGCTACCTCGTTAACCTGAGTGCTAGAAGAGGCTTCAGTAGTTGTCCTCTTGTCTCTCCCATACGTGAAGGGCTTAGGGGTGGCCTGATCCTTATTTTGGTTGAGATCATCTTCAATGAGGATGCCAACATCATAAAGACGCTGGTACGAGTCAATGGCTTGATATTGAAGATGGTTTTTATAGGCCGGTTGCAGGTTCTTAATGAAATGCCTATTTTGTTCAGCTTCAGAAGGTTTTTCCACCGTTTCAGCTATCTTAGACTTCCATCAACGGAGGAATTTAGTGAATCCCTCGTTCTTCTCTTGAGTGGTGATTTAAAGCTCTCTCAAAGTGATGGGGAGCGTAGAATTATCCTTGTACCGAGCCAAGAAGACTGTGGAAAAATCGGACCAGGTTGGGTAATTTTCCAAATCCATGGTGTAGAACCATCATCGGGCATGAGTATCAAGGGTCTGGGGAAATAGATGGGCATAGAGTTTCTTATTAATACCCCTTAGAGCTATAGCAGTAGTGAAGGATTTCAGATGATCCTGTGGGCTGTCGACTCCAGTGAATGTGAGCAGTCCTGGCATAGAGAATTTGGCCGGAAGTTTGCCTTTGATTATAGTGTCAAATTTTCCCACATTGGCACTGTAATTTGAGATCAAACCGCTACACTTGAGCACAGAGTTAATCTTAGCCAGCATGTCATTTTGCCCTTCTTCCTCAGAGTCAGAATCATAGGGGATTCTTGCTTCATCTTCTCTTTTCCTTTCTATGTCCTTGACCTTGAGTCGTACCCTTTCTAGCTCACTCATGAGCTCATCCAGTCTCTCGTCAGTAGTTTTGGGCATTGTGAAATTAGGAGGGGTGATAGGCGTGGAGAAGAAGGTATGTAGTGATGCTGAATTTATTGATGGTGAGGCTGTCTGTGGTGGAGGTAATCGGGAACTTGGCTGTGTAGACGGTTGCAGGCGAACTAGCCTTGCCGAAGGCCGAGCCCAGCTTTTCTCAAGGTTTCCTCTCTTCTTCGGACCCCCTATACTGAGTAGGAAGCACGGAGCACTTAGTAACAAGAAAAGGCCATGAGACTCTCACCTAAGAAAAAGGACAACCCGCACATAGAAAACACATTGTCCTAGGAAAAAGATCCTTACGCCTAAATGCCCAAATATTTTCCCTAATATCAAAGAAAAATAAAGTCAAGGAACGAAAATAAGAAAAATAGAAAAAGACGGACTATCCTACTTTTTTAATTTTTCTAGACTCAAGGAAAACGGAAAAATGGAATAAAATAAAAGAATTTCGGCCATTTTTTTTTTATTTGCCGCAATTTTTTTTTCGGCAATCTTTTTTAACGCCATTTTTTTGGTTTTTTTTTCGATCGAATCTGAATTACATCAAAAGAAAAAAGAAAAATAAAAAAGTGGGAGAGAAGAATTGGAGAGACTGGCCCGTTTTTTTTTTTTTGGCTACAAAGTCCTAGAAAATTGTTATAACTTTGACGCTATATGAAAATATATCATCGAGGAAGCGAGTGCTCATTGAATTGAATTCTCGCAATATTCTTGGCATTAGGAACTACCTAAAAATAAAAGAAAAGACTCCTAGCACGTAAGTACACGTTGGCATGTAGTCAGGGCATTCATGCATTCAGGCAAGCATTACAACGACGCAGTTATAGACAAACATATGATCAGACGGGCATTACAACGACACATGCACAATAAGCAAGAGAATGCACGAATGTGGGCTAGAGGCTTTTCGCTCCTGTGCGGTTAACACGACAAATTATAAATTTCGTTCAGCGGATGGTCGACACATCAATTGTAGTTCTTTTTTACCAACAAGAGTCAATGAGTGGTGGGTGAGGAAGCGTCGGTTTGCACGATAGGAAAACTGTATATTCCTTTAGATATACGGGTTTGTCTACGAGTTATGACACAAACTTCCTCGAGGGTCGATAAGGGTCAAAAGATTATGACAAAGCACATGCAAATGATGCAAAAGATGAAAAATATGGAACATGTTATTAAACAATTAAGCAAACTTGACTTTCGAGTCTCACCCTCTTAAATAAATCCCTAGAGAAGTCGCCACTGTAAGGTCCCGGGGTTTCTTCCATCTAATGTCCACGGAGTAAATCCTTATAGAAAATTTGTAAGTTGGGGGTTTAGATAAGTTCAATGGACCATCGACTTAGAAAATATTTTGTAAAGACTTGAATTGAATAAAAACCATGAAAGAGGTCACAAATCTGCTATCGGCGTTTTATCGAAGGGACAAACCGAAGGGACAATCTAAAGGGACAACCCAATAGCGCGATACGTGAACTGATCATGTTTTTAAAAAGAGTCCCGCTCATATAGAACATATGAGTACCCAAGAATAAAGGGTTTGGGGGCGTAGGTACAAGGTGGGAAGGTGTTAGGCACCCAACTTGCCCATTTTATGACGACCTCTACTAACTCAAGTTTGCTTAATAGTTTAAAGACATGATTCCCACACAAACCGGATTAACAACCTAGACTTAGACTATTAATTGGTTCATCACAAGCATTTATTATTGACCCTTGAACCAATAAATATGAATTAATAATCAACATGGATAACCTTTCGAATTATACCCTCTTATTAAATCCCCAATGAAGTCGTCACTGTAATAACCCTCGCCTTTTGGCGCTAATTGAAATATTTAGTTGGAATTAGTGGTTCTTAAATAATACGTCATATGCAACATGATTAATTGTGATAGGGGGAATAATAAGCAAATAGCGAAGCCGCCACCAATTTTTAACAAAATAATTGGAAAACATCAAAAAGTGCACCCAACTCCTAGTGGGAATTGAATCATACCCTAAAGGGGCCAAAGATTAAGTTCGAGGGTGTGGTACGAAAAAGATAAAACGAACCCTATCTAAATCGCCCGAATTAACGACCTCTACTAATCTTATCCATGTTGATTCTTACTTCACATTGCAAGGTTCCAAACAAATCCGATTTTTCAAGATCCTAAATTAACTAGGTGGGTTGAACAAACCACATTACTAATGTTATCGCTTTGCACATATTATCAAATTGCATGCGTTAATCAACAAGACCAAACCAAACCAATAATTAGATAAAAGAAATAATTCTACACCTTACCTTTCTTGCTAAACACGCCAAATTGCATATTCACATCAATAAGATTGTTAGCAACTTCAATGGAAGTAATAAATATAAACAAAATAATAAAAATATGCTAATAGCCTAATATGCAATTTAGGGCTAAGTATATGCAAAACCCCTAATTATGTGCTAATATGCTAATTAAATACGCTAACCATGCAAAGATACAATATTTACACTAAACATGCTCTAATCTAGAATTAAACTAAATAAGCATGAAAATATGCAAGGTAACTCTAGTTATGCAATGAACTAATTAAGACATGCAAATTAATTATCTCGACATGAATATGATTAATAACCAAATTAAAACAATCAAAACATGATATACAAATCAAGCATAATCATAATCAAAGTAAAACATGGTTTAAAAAAGAGTTTTGAAAGATTAAGAAAATTGCCCTCAGTTTAACATTTTGTTGCACTAGAATTAAATGTCAATTGCTCTTGTATTTTCTTTGCTCTTGTGTATGAAGTTGCTCTTGAATGGTGGTTGAAGAAATCTTGAATTGATTGATTATGGTTGCATGAGAGAGAGGAGAGAGAGAGAGAGAATAGGGTTCTCTTGAGTTAATAGGTGAAAATCCCGTAATAATGAGGTCTTGGTCGAAAAAATGGAGTTTAGAGGAGTATTTATAGTGATTGGGCCGAAAAGGAGATCATATTAGGGTTCCTGGGCCAAAACACGGTGCCCAACGGCCCCTCGGAGCGCCGCTGGCACCCAGCGGCCCTCGATAATGCTGCATAGATCCGGCGGCCGCGCCAGAGCTCCAGCGGCGGGAAAATCTGTCCCCGCTCGCACGAAAATGCTGTTGGAGCGCTCGTTTGGGCTCCAATCGAGCTGATTCGTGGTGAATTGGATTCCTTGTTCAAAGGGATTTCTTTTCACATATTGTGGGATCAAATAGCACAAGTATCCTATGAGTTATGCCCCAAACACTAGATAGGTGTTCATTACAGCGCATCAATCAATCAACGGATGATAACTGCTTCGTTTCTAATGGTATTTTGGCCCATAATACATCATTGGAAAGCTATTTCAAAGGGGAATACAATACTAGTGGGTTCATACACAAATTCATCCTTACATGGCTAAGAATCAGCATTGAACCGTGATATGTAGATATGAGAACATCGTTTTTAGTCCATAACTTCATTAAATCATAACTTTTAACTTCAGTGTCCATTTGGGACAAATGAGATGGCGTTGGAAAGCTTATGGAAAGGTCTATTTGTGGATATGAAAATTAATGTAATATTCAGTGAGGATGGATAATGGGTTTCAAATGAGCATAATTACGTCGAGCATTGACACTCAACACTAGCTGAGTATCTGGAGGAGTTTTGCATAATATTGTATTTTATTATTTCTGTGAATATTTGTGTATTATCTTTTTAGATCTTCACACAAATGTTCTTCTGAAGAAATATAAATTATTTAGGGAAATTGAATATTGCAAAATCGTGATTTAATCAGAACAGTATTTTATTTTGAAAAGATATTATCTTGGAAAAGTATTTTACTCAATGGCCAAGTTTATATTGTTTAGGTAAGTGAATTATCTTTTGGAATATTTCTAATTATCTTTTAGAGATTATATTTTGATAAATCACTTGCTAGCTGGCCAAGTTTTCTGTTAAAGTAATTTGGACGTTTTTTATCATCTAGGTTGGTTTAAGGAAAGGTCTTTGATCTTTACTTAAACTCTATCTTATCTTTTGGAAAATTCTATCTTTTATATGCTGAAAAGATTTAACCTAGATGGAGTGAGCTTCTACGCCTGCCTATATAAGGTGCCTGATAGGCTCTGTCGAAGGTTAAGCTTTGCGTGCATTATTGAGTTCAGAATCATTTGTGCAAAGTATTAAATTGTCCAAACCAGATACGTCATGTGCTCACAAGAACAACTTTGAACCATGTTCCCTGTCCTGGTCAATTTGAGTCTTGCTTAGATTGGTCATTGCATAATAGGTTTTCCTGTGGTCTTATTTTGCTTAGAATAGAAGCGTGTAATAGGACAAACAATCTGGTATTTTGTAATAGCTCTAGCTTATTAACAAGCGTAGAGTTTCCTTCAGGTCACTGTGTGACTTGGGAGGTTTGGCAACACATCAGTAAAGGTGTGTGGTGTTATTAGGAACTGTACTGAATCCTGTTTTGGCTTTGGCTATAAGATAAGTACTGTGACAAAATCCCAAGTAACTGGATCGTGGTTTTTATTCCTATTGAGCCTAGGAGGTCTTCCACTTGAAAAAAGCCTTGTGTTATTTACTTTCAATCCTTTGCTTTGTGTTCTGTTTACTGCATAAGAACAACATCCACAACGTTGTTCTCACCATTGTTCTTAAGTCTCAAAAGTCCGTGTAATCGCGAGAAATTAGAGCACTCTTCAAAGGGGATGAGGGAGAATGAGGGAGTGGTTGACTGGTGATTGTCTCATTGACCATGGAAGACAGGTTAATGCACGTGGGTGTTTTCAATCAAATAAGATGATAAAATATGAGGGAGATCTCATCAGTTCAATTCTGTAATGGACGGCTTAGATTTAGTTTGTACAGTTTGCATATAATAAGTGGTTTGCACTATATATATATATATATATATATATATATATATATATATATATATATATATATATATATATATATATATATATATATATATATATATATATATATATATATATATATATATAATATATATATATATATTAAAATGTTTTCATATTTAAAAGACTTTTTATGGACTTTCCTAACTTTATATTGACTTTTCTCTAGTCAATGATTTTATCTATGTATTTTAAGTCCATTTTTATTTCATGTGTAACAATCTTCATTTGCTTTGAGAGCCAAGCTCCAATCTTTTCTCTTTGACAGATTCTTACTTTGACTTTCAAGTTGCATCTAATATGTCAATAATAAGGATCCGGTTAGCTCTTCCATGGTGAAAGTGCTACATTCCTTATTTTCCTGAATAGCGGTTACCTTTGGCATCCAATATTCCACATGTTACACTCATAGCACTTTTCGAATTTGTTCCTGACAAGAAATATTTCTACCAAGAGATTCTGATTCGTTAACAATACTAGTTAAACGAGTCATCATATCTTGAATAGGTTCTTTTGGTTTGATAGTGAAAAATTCGTACTTAATCAATAACAAATTATATTTTGACTCATTTTACCTGATTTGTTCTCTCATGAGTAACCTGTAATAGTTCCCACATCTGTTTGGCTGTTTTGCAACCCATACCACGATTTGTGTTCTTGGGTTTCAAAACCACAATGAATCAGTCTCATGGCATTAGCATTATAATCTAGGTTTTTCCAATCTTGTGCTTCATATTCAGAAAATTCCTTTGGAACAACCACATTCTTTTTATTGGTTTTTGTGGGCTTGTAGTTACAATACTCAATAACCCTCCAAATCTGGTAGTTTGTGGCTTTAATGAATACTTCAATTCGATTCTTCCAAAAGCCAAAGTGCTTACCTTCTGTAATACCCCGTATTATTATTCATTTTAGAATAATAATTACTTAATAGAAAAATGTGAATTTTGGATTTAAATATATTAATTGATCTCTTGAGTGTTTATATTGCCTAATGAATATGTGAGTTTTAGTTTTGGATCTAATTTAATTCGATTGGCCAAAATAAATAAACAGGATTTGTGGGCTAATAATTTCGGTAATGGCCGAAATTATATCCATTTATTTGGGCTAATATTTTCGGCCACTTGGTTGAAAATAAGGCAAGAAAATTAATTTTTTTTTCCAACAATTGTTTCCTAATAGATGGGATTGAGGGGAGTTTGTTTTGGAAGGGAAGTGTGTTGAGATAAAGAAGGAATAAATTTAGGTTTCCTTAATGTACTTTACTTCCTAATCAACTGATCACTTAAGCTTAAACAACTCACATCTCTCTCTCTCTCACTCACGCTCGACCGAACCAAAGAGGAAGAACAAAGAAATTTTGCTCTCTTTAATAATTCATCCTCTTTGCTCAAGTTTGATCCTAGTTTTACAAGTAAGTGATTTAATTAGTTTTTATGATTCTTAAAGCTTTGTTTTTCATTCAAGTTCTAGTTTTTATGAACCCTTCCATGTTGTTGAGTGAATCATAATTTGTGTTTTAACCTAGGGTCTAGATTCTAATAATTTGCATGTTAGAATCATGTTTAGGGTTTAATTTGATGTTTATATTGAATTTGAATCAAAAAGGCTTATTAAAGTTTGGATCTTTATTAAATCTGTGATTTATTTTTGTATTCAGATTTAATTAGGGTTTAGAATTGTTAAAGTTAGATTAACAAAAAAAAAAAAAAAAGAGGAAAAAGGCCACACGGTCAAGGCCTGCGTGCCACACGGCCAAGGCCTGCGCGACACACGACCCAGCCGTGCAGAGCTGTAGCGATCATCGGCCATGCGCAGCCAGGCGCCAGCCAGCTGGGCACCAACAGGCGTGCTGGTGGTGGTGATGGTGTTGTTTTTGTGGTGGTTTGACTTTGTTTTGAGGTTTGACTTCAATTAGGGTTCAATCAGTTGAATTATTCCCAAATTTGATTTATGAAAGTTTGGTTTGAAAAATCATTGAGCATGCATGAGTATTAAAATTCGAGTAACTTAATTATCTAAGTTTAATGTACTAAACCATCCTTAATGTTTATCTTGGAGGTTTAGAAGTCAAGGTATTGACTTATGGATGATTGTGGATTTGTTAGAACCCGTGGACCGCACTTGAACGTAAGGAGATTACGTTATTGTCATGATTTGCCTTTTTGCTCAAGGTAATTTCATGTCTTCTGGAATGTACATTCTTTGTCTAGATTTGAATTGATATGTGTTTTATTGTGTAGTTGTTATGAATTAAGAATATAATTCATATTGAGATTTATAATGACAAAGGAATAATAGAATATTTATTTCCTTATGTTTAATTCGCATAGAATTATGAGATGAACGAGATCAGTGAATGCATTATGAACTATGTTGGAAATTCACTATGTGTAGCTATGACTAGTTGTAGAGATTCATGTTATATGATGCATGTTAATCTTTGTAATTACGTGGAGTAATTATTGTGGATATTGAATAAAATTATTTGAATATTTGTTCAGTTTGCATATAGCCTATCGCTATTCACATCATGTTAGTAAGCAACCATGTGGAATCATGTTAGTAAGCATGTTGTTTCAATAAGTTGAGATGAACTTTGACTATTGAATTGTGGAGATTAGTGAAACCCGAAAGTGGGTCTTTGCGAGATGGTGGTGAATTAGAGCCTTGATGCTCATTCATGTAAAATTTGCCATCGGAATTGTGAACTATTATTGTTCATTGTGTAACTATGGTGAGTTATTTGAGAAATGCCAAGATATGTGAATTACTTGTTTTGTGATCACCTTAAGAAAATGAAATGAGAGTTAAAACTTCTTTGGTACTGGATCCACCGAAGGACGCTAATGAGAACTTTCCACTTGGTATATTGAGCAAGTCAATAGCTGCGGGTATATCCCCAATGTATTTGCAGAATTTGTATCCTTATATGATGACTGGGCAAGTTAGTTTTGAGAAACGGTTCTTCTTGTCGCACCTTAAGGATAGAGCTGTTATTACCCAGAGTATTGGCTTTGCTGTTGGCTCTCTCCCTTTTAAATACTTGGGAGTTCCCTTATCCTCCAAGAAACTCACTCGCATGCAATGTAAGCCTCTTGTGGGGAAAATTGTAGCACGGATTAACTGTTGGACATCACAGTTTCTCTCCTATGGTGATCGTTTGCAGTTGATAAACAGTGTGATATTTGGCATGCAAACATATTGGTCTCAAATATTTCTTCTACCTAAGAAAATGATTAAGCTTGTCACAACTGCCTGTAGATCTTTTCTTTGGACAGGTCAAGCTTCCACTTCTAAAAAGTCACTTGTTGCGTGGGATAGACTATGTGCTCCCCTCACTGATGGTGGCCCGAACATCATTGATATTGAAGCTTGGAACAAGGCTGCCCTCTGTAAACTGTTATGGGCTATCACAATGAAGAAAGTCAAGCTCTGGGTGCAATGGGTACATTCGTACTATTTGAAGAAGAGCGTTGCCTTACAAACTGATCTACCATCTCAAGCTAGCTGGTTGGTTAGGAAAATTATTGATAGCAGGGGATACTTGGGAGATAGGCAGGCTGCATGTAAACATCTCACTGAATTTACTATGCAGGGGAAGTACAAGATTCAGAAAGCTTATCTGTTTATCAAAGCTCCTTCCTCTGCTATACCCTGGAAAAGATTAGTCTTACTGCCTGGCCTGATTCCTAGGCAAAGGTTTATTTTATGGATTGCATTGCATGGTAGGCTGAGCACTGCCAGTAGATGTATCAGCTGGGGTATGCAGATACCAATTGCTTGCTCTCTCTGTGATACAGGTGATGATGAAACCTTAGATCATCTATTTTTCAAATGTCCTTTCTCTTGTGCTATTTGGAAAGCTTTGTTACAATGGATTGGGATTAAAAGGAAGCCACTCAACTGGGATGCAGAGGTACTCTGGATGCAGCAGACAGTCAAGAACAAGAAACTTAACCTATGCATCATCTCATTCCTCTTTACTACTGTTGTTTATCATGTTTGGATTGCCAGGAATAGGTTGAGATTTGCACAGGAAATACCCACAGCTGCAGGGATACTTCAATGTATTGTCAGAGAGGTTCATCTCAGGGGTGCAAAATACCAGAAATGGGAAAAAATGTTATTGAAGTTAAATAGTTATCCTCAAATGTAAAATGCGGGTATGCTGCTAAATGATGAGGACCCTGTTTGTACCCTTCTTAGAAGGTGCCAAATATGGGTTTACTGATAGCTCTGCATCCAGTGTAGAGATTATGGTTTTTCTGGTATTTTGGTTGGGAAAGTCACACCGCGAATTGTAATGTCATGCCTTTTTTTGGTTATTAATAATATGAGTTTATTTTGACCAAAAAAAAGAAAAAGTTGAGTACTAAAAAGATATTTCTGAAAACAATTTTAGTTAACTTATTTTATAAAGAAAAACTCTTTATCATTTTCATAAATACTAGTATAAAACTTACGTACTTAAAACACTTGGTAACTCACACACTGTTCCCACGCTGTTACTTCCAGTGTTACCTACTATACCTTTGATTCCAATCTCAATGACTCAAGAACGACTTCCCTTACATGAAGTCTAATGAAAATAATAAAGCTCCAACTTCATACCATGTTGTTGTTGAATCAATCTTCATTGTATCAACATTAAGATTATCAAATCAAAACGTTCTTGATTCCGTTCTTAATTCGTTCTTGATTCCTTGTATACAAAACTTAGCTAGACAATGTTAACTTGATAAGTGTCAATTATTTATCATTATCAAAATCATCAAAGCTCAACATCTTTTTTTCTCCTCAAGGTGAGATGAAGTACAACGTATACCACTTTGATTATCAAAAGCAAAACGTATAACACTTTGGGTTGAATGAAGGATAATAAGGTTGCCGGTTGGTAACATTATACTGTCCCTCATCGAATAATCAAGCGTTGCTGGTTGTTTTGGCTCGGAGGACGCCCTTCGTTCCCTCTACCCATTGGAAGCTCACGATAAGATAATCGCCTCTAAACATTTGCTGGAAAAAAAAAACCCTTTTCCAATTTAGAAAGGGGAACCCATTGGTGATCCAAAAGTTGAAACCTCTTAATATGTAGTTATTTCAAAGAAAAACTTTTTTACGTTGGTTCTTGCAAAAAAAATTCATTTTCTAAGGTGTTGTGCCCTTGTAAGTGAGCGAGTGTTGCTATGTGATGTGTGCAACAGTGCCAGTGAGCACTCATGTGATGTCGGTGAGTGTTGTTTACTCTCGTAATTCGATAATTAGTATTAGTGAGTGCCGGTATGGTGTGTACTGAACAAGCAAAAACAACATGAAAATAGTGGTATCAATTATTGTGAACAAGCAAAAACAACATGAAAATAGTGGTATCAATTATTGTGTTTAGCAATCCCATTGAATTCGACGATTTGTAAATATTTTTCTTTCACATAAACTTTTATAAGATTGTCTTTCCGTAGTTTTTGGAGAGACGACAATGATATCTTTTTAGTGAAATAAGAGTCACGAATCACGATTCAGAGTAAGTGATCCCTACAGTTCTAAATATTGAGCCCATTTTATTGTAAGTTGGTCTCATACAATACTTGCTCTTTTTCTTTTGACTTTGTTTAAACGTCTGGATTTTTAATGTTGGTCAGTGCTGGTATGTGTTGATGTATACATTACGCACGTAATAATTGGCGTGTGTTACTGATTGCAAGTATTTGTATTGAACTTAAATAAACGGAACTGAATAATTATTATGTGAGACAATATTTTATTGAAATAAATTAAGTTATAGCGGAAAAGAACACACCACTTCTTTCATAATTAGATGATACGTGCTGGTGATTAAAGGAGGGAGGGCAAAACAACACGTATAAAACAGAACCTTTTTCCCAATCCTGAAATTATCTTACCGAAAAGCTCTTGAACAATGTTTCCAGGGATTGTGATGGATTCCTATGTCGTTTTGCCAGAAAGTAGCCTCCATTTTGTGGTGGCTCATTATTTACTAGAAATCTTGAATGATTGTTGTGTTAGCCCACGGGTTCAAAATAGATGGCCATCTAGGTGGTTGGCCTATTTCTTGGGATTTCTTTCTGATTTGTATGCATCTGGAAATTTGTTTTGGACTTTCGGTTTACTTAACTCACATGTGATGTGGCACCATTGCCAATGCAACTGATTTTGCAGTTTCACACAAAGGAGAAGGCTTTTTCTACACACCTGATAATTTAGCTGGTAATGTGGACAAAAAAAACTAAGTTTCTACTTCGTATAAAAAAATAAATAAATAATCTATTTTCAACTTAAAAAATAAAATATTAAAACTCAACTAATTACCAATGCACACATTATCAAGGTATACTACCCGATGGGTAAATACATATTTCTCACACCAAAAATATCCACCGTCGGTCATAGTGACTACTATTTTCCACGCTGGCTTGTAGGAACTTATAGGGTACATATTGGACTATAAACTACTACCTTTGTTCAAAATTTAATTTGACATTTGCTATTTTAGGGTCAAACTTTTGTTAATTTTTATCATAAATGTATAAAAAATATTACATTGAATTCTGATATGAGAGTATTTTTCTTTTTGGTATTTTTAAATGTATTTTCAAAATGTTATTCTCCCTCCGTCCCATAATATAAGTCGTTTAATAAATTTGATTTTTTGCCATTTTATAAGTCATTTTAGAGTTCTAACAAAGCATTTATTATTTGTTACCCATTCTACCCTTGTTTCACATTACTTCATTAATTGCTCACTTTTTTTGTTAACTCAAAAGTCAAGGAGGTAAACTAGTGAAGTTTAAATATTTTTGTTAGAATTGAGACTATTTAATAGATTTCTTAATTCACGTGCAAAAACCTTAAACGCTCTATATTATTTTTTTATTTTTTTTTTGAAGAAAAGCGAGCATTCTATTAATTCATCGAGTGCAAATCCATGAGTACATAAGCAGCTACAGACTTTGGATAACAATACACCCAACATTGCTCACTTTGCAAAGGGACTATTCTAGCTAGATGATGGGCTACAGTATTCCCATCTCGTCTAACATGACTCCAAGCAACATAATTAAACTTACGACAAAAAATAGAGATATCCTCCAAAACGACACCAACATCACTAAAAACAGAAAAATCATGCTTGAAAGAAGAAATGAAAGATAAACTATCTGGCTCTAAAATGACCTTTTGATATCCAAAACGGTAAGCCAACTGCAGACCAAATAGACCAGCTCGTGCTTCAGCAATGGAAGGAGACCATCGGGCATTACTTATCCTTCTTACAGCAGCAAATCGTACTTTCCCCGTCTCATCTCGTCCAACTACACCCAAGCCCACCCAGCCCTCCACCGACAACGCAGCATCAACGTTTACTTTCAAGTGCCCTGCCTGCGGGGGCTCCCAATACGCACGTCCACACCTTGTTTTTTTTTTTTTTGATAATTAGGATTGTATTTCATTTCATTAATAACGAGTCTTCAAACTTGAAGACTGCATATACAGCTACACAACAACGTCCACACCTTGGTTGTTGTACTCTGGTTGGATAGCGTTTCGAGGCTGCAACATAGTCCTCCAACCAGCGGCATGCACGTTGCAGCACAATAGCATCAGGGGTGTTTTTAGATTGAAAAACTCCTTCATTTCTGGCGAACCAAATGATCCACATTAAAACATAAACAGCAGCTCTTTCATCCTTGTTCAATTTATCACACAACAGAGCTATCACCTCCCTTGGTTCAGATGGGATATCCCATTGTATTACCTCCCTAAATTGACTGCATTCCCAAATTTGCTTGATTAAATAACAATTAAATATAACATGAGTGGGAGATTCTACCTCTTGCTGGCACAAGGAGCAAATTGGGGATTCTAGTAGATGTCTGTGATGTAGAACACTTCTCGTGGGCAGCGTTTCGGAGCAAAATTTCCAGAGGACGGAGGGTGTAGTTTTATAATCTTTACTTTTATATTATAGCAAATAAATGCATTTAATGTAGCATCTTGAAAATCATGAGAAAGTAAGGGTTCTGTCACAAGAAAAACAACAGCAACAACAATTAATAAAGAAAAAGGTACTAGGTTTTCATTTGATTGATACTAGGACGTGGTTCAATACTTTAGAGTATCTTGTAAAAAAAAATTGTTCAACTCTTTAATTTCGTTAGACAAATGGTACAATTATTTATAATGAACTAGATTTCGTGCCCGTGCTATGTACGGGTTCTTGTTTATCATCCTCCGTTATTAGAATCAATATAATAAAAAATATTTATCATATCAATATATAAATTTGAATAATAGGAGTAGCAATGGCCAATAATAATTTTGTTTATCAACCAAAAAAACACATTTAACAAATAAATCTCATTTTTAGTGAATATATAATATTTTTTAAGGATAATAATTATAATATTTATATTACTTATTTTTATTAAAATAAAATTAAAATATTTTTATTATTACCTATTCAATACCACCTTGTCGAAAACTCAATTATACATATATATATATATATATTGATATACTAATTAGGATAGACAACTTCTTGGGCAATTTTGCCTTTTGTATGCTCAATCTCATATTGACACTTGTTTACATTGACGTGTTTGTCTCCCTTCAAAAATAAAATTAGAAAGTTTTTAATTCCATAATTGAAAGAAAAAATGAACCTCGTTATTATCTTATTGCATTATTTAAACATCACAAAAAAATTTATAAGACGGTTTTATGGCCAGTTCTATTCAAATTCCTCTTGAAATATTCAGTAAAATTCAGTTTAGTTCAGTAAAATTCAGTTCAGTTCAGTAAATAGAAGTTACGTTCAAAAAGATTCAGTACAGTTCGATAAATAAAAGAACAATTTACTCTTTGTAATTGTAGATTTAGTAAAAATAAGTTCAATGCAGAATAATCCAGTTCAATTCGGCAAATTTTAGTTCAATTCAGTATTGTGCAAATAAGTTCATTAAAAAGAAGGTGAAGAAAACATGCCCTTACTGTAACTTTTGATCAGACGAGTGTCACTTTTTAGTGAAATAAAAGTTCAAAACTGATAATATGTGACCCTTATTACTTTGCTAAATAGCAGCCGCATTTGTCTGTGAGTTGGTCTCACACAAGACTTTTTCTTTAAATATTTTTTAACATATCACATTTTGAAATTTTATTAATAAAAAAGACCAAGTCTTGTGTGAGACCAACTCACAATAAATTTGAATCACTATTTAAAAATGTGGGGATCACTTATTCTGAACGTTTGTAATACCCCGAATTTCCGTCTAATTTAAAACCATTTAAAATCACGAATTGCAGTGGAAAAACCTTAGAAATTCAAAGCGTTACCACCGTATTTAATATTCAAATTAAATACAAGGCTAGAAAGAAACAAAATGTTTATATCCCAACAACGCATACTAGATAATTAAATAATAACTATCTTTCCAAACTTAAACTTAAACAATTAATCCAAAGTTATAAAGAAATATTAACTATTAATTCTCATGCAAGAGAATTAATCTCATTACAATAAAAATCCCAATAATACAAATCAAAAGTCTAAGCAATAAAGATAAATAGTTTTTAGAAGATATATATACAATCTTCTTAGTTTGCTTTCACTAGCTCTCAACCACGAGCTACAAATCCTGTCAATCTACTACCCCATACAGACAAATTCCATATAGGTTCATCATAGGCTCATCACTGAAGAGAAATGGACAACAAACACAAGTAGAAAGAAAAACAACCAATCAGCTACGCTGAGTAATTCATAACCATTTAAATCTCCAAGTTAAGCCAACATGCTTCATAAAAAAACGGAAATTTCATGTGATACCCTTAAAGTTTGCACTTTTGAACGGGATGTCCACTTTTTTTAAAATTTGCACGAAATAACCCTAAAGTTCAAAACTTCTACACCCCGTATACAAATTCTAGAACAGAAGTTTAACATAATCTAAGTTGGTCAATTATGAATAGGAAAACGACTATTCTGCCCCTATATGTTATTGCGAAAGAACCAATGTTGCAAAAAAAAAATTGAAATATATTTTATTTAATATTCTATATTTTTTGTATTTTTTTTTTTTTTTGGCAAAGAATAACCATTACATTACAAAATTTCAAGGGTATCATGTGCACAACTTTATAAGTTCAGTGTCATTTTGTGCGAAGTCTATAGTTGAAACTGAATGCTATTTCAATTTTGGTTCTTTCGCACTAAGATATAGGGGCAAAATAGTCATTTTCCTTTTCATAATTGACCAACTAAACGACGTTAAGGTCTCGTTTCTGATTTTGTATATAGGGTGTAGAAGTTTTGAACTTTAGGATTATTTCGTACAAAGTTTAAAAAAAGTGGGTATCCCGTTTAAAAGGGTAAACTTTGATGGTACCACATGAAATTTCCAAAAAAAACAATCATGCTTTAAAAAATAAAAGACAGCTTTAATTTAAAGACACGCATCAAAACCAAATATTAAATCCAATATTTATTATTATCCATTAGCCAAGTTTATTAGAGAGAAGAGAATCGCATGAATTTTCAAACCAACCGCAGTCGATTCAATAGGATCTTAGTCCCGTGCACATTGGCAAAAAGAGGGATCAACCGTCCCGGAGTATAGATGACTCCTAGAAGTACTTCAAATGTTCCTAAGTATGCATATCCTTTCTCAACCCTTAGGTTTACAAGAACAACTGTTTCATCCACAAAACTTACTTGCCCAATCATCATATATGGATACAAGTACTATATTGGGGCTACAATTCGCAGACATAGACCTGCCCAATATATCTCAACAACAATTCCCATTCGCATACTTCGGAGGATCTTACCAAAGAAATCTTTACTCTCAATTCATTTTTATATGGTGATCACATAACAAGTAATACACATATATTGGCATCTCAAGTAACTACTAAATAGTTACAAAATGAACATTCAAAATTCACAATTCCGATGGCAATAATATCACATGAATGAGCATCAACACCCTATTCACAACCACCTAACAATATATCTTTTCCAGGTTTCCAATATTGTTTACCAATTCAATAGTCAAAATCCACATTAACTATTGAAACAACATGCTTACAAACATGATCCAAATAGCGATAGACTATATCCAATTGAACAAATATTAATCATATCTTTAGTCTAATATCACAAATAATTACTCCACATAATTACAAAGATTAACATATATTCTCATATAACATGAATCCCAATAAGTATAGTCATTACTACACAAGTGAATTTCTAACATTGATCAACATGCATTCACTATCTCATAATTTTATACGAATTATCACAAGGAAAATAAATAACAATTATACCTGTTCACAAGCCCAAATATGAATTATAACTCTTAATTCAATACTAGACAATGATTACACAATTTCCACTAGACATGAAATTACCTTTAGCAAAAAGGCAAGTCACGACAAATTCACGAAAACTCCTTACATTCACGTGCGGTCAACGGGCCCTAACAAATCCGCAATAAAGCAATAGTCAATACTTGACCTCTAAACCTCTTAATTAAACTTTAAAGATGGTTTAGCACCCTAAACTTAAATAAGTAAGTTGCTGGAATTTTTTTGTTACTCATGCATGCTCAAAGACTTTTCAAACCAACTTTAAAAAGCCAGTTAGCAAAAATTTCCATGAACCCTAATTGAAGTCAACAAGTTAGAACAAATGTCATGCAAATAGTCAACAACAAAACAACACCCAAACACCACCATTACCACCACCACCACCATTACCACCACCAGTGGATTGCTGGTGGCGCCGGCTGGCGCCTGGCGGCGCACGGCCGCCAACGACGACGCTGCAGCGCTGCACGGCCAAGCCATGTGTCGCGCAGGCGTTGGCAATGTGGCCTCTTTTTTTATTTTTATTTTTTTTTGTTAATCAATTTAACAAATCCAATATTAAATTAAATCTGAATATTTAATCAGTTTACAGATTTAATAAATTCACAGGATCAAACCTTTAAATTCACCTTTTGATTCAAATTCACTAAAAACATCAAATTCAACTCTAATCATGATTCTAAGATGCAAAATACTAGAATCTAGCAACCCTAGGTCAAAAAAATAAATTAGGGTTTGCTCAAAAACATACTAGAGTTCATAAAAACGATGAATTTGAATCAAGAACACACTTTGAATGATCAAAAAGCAATAAAAATACTTACTTGGAATTAAAAAGGATCAACTTTGGACAAGAGGATGAATTGTGAAAGGGTAGAAAATCTCTTTCTTCTTCCCCTTGTATTTTCGTTTCACGTGAGAGAGAAAAAGATGAGAGGTGTATGTTTTTGCTTTTTTTTTTTTTGGTTTAAGCAAAGTGTCAGTTGATTAGGAAGTTGAGTAGATTTAGGAAACCTAAATCTATTCCTCCCTTTTCTCAACTCACTTCCTAAAAATTCTCCAACACAATCTCCTTTCAATGTCACCTTTTTGGAAACAATTTTTTTTTAAATAAAAATTTTGATATTTTCTGCCATATTTTCGGCTAGGGCCGAAAATTATGGATCCCACATTAGTCTAATATTTTCGACCAAGCCCGAAAATATTAGCCCACAAAACTCTTATTATTTTGGCTCAATTACAATTAATTAGATCCAAAACAAAACACGTACATTAATTAGGCACTCTAATTCATGAACCCAATTAATATTTTTAAATCCAAATTCGCAATTTTTAAGTAATTATTATTCTAATATGAATAATAATACCGGGTATTACATCCTTATCCCCTTAAAAGAAGTTTCGTCCCCGAAACTTAGGATCACCACCAAAGTGAAGTTAGTTCCATAAGACGAAGTTTTTCACCACAACCTTCAAAGTTCAATGTAACAATGCAACCCGAATGTTTAAAAGTTTTTCACAACTTTTCCAAATAAAAAATGAGCTTGATGCAATGCAATGCAATGCAATGAGTTTTTCAGTCTTTGCTTTAAATTTCTTTTCTTTTGTGGATTGTTACACCCTTCCCCCCTTAAAAAGGTTTAGACTTCGAAACTAAGGTTAAGTACCTTGTTTGAACAGTTGAGGATAACGCTTGCGCATATCAGCCTCAGTCTCCCAAGTCGCTTCTTCGACCTTGTGGTTAGCCCACAACACCTTCACCAGATTGATCGTAGCCGTACGAGTTTTCTTCATTTTCTCGTCCAGGATTCTCACAGGTTTAGTTCGCTCTTCAAGAACTCGAACCGGTTGCTCTTCATAGGTGAGTGTGTCATCTAACACCACCTTTTCAAGATTCAACACATGACTTGGATCATTGTGATACCTCTTGAGTTGTGACACGTGGAACACACCGTGCACTTGCTCCAAATCCATAGGCATAGCAAGCCTATAAGCGACCTCTCTAATTCTTTCAAGAATCTCATAGGGTCCAATATACTTTGGGCTAAGCTTTCCTTTGCGCCAAAATCTCATCACTCCACGAGTAGACGATACTTTGAGAAGTACCTTGTCACCAACTTGGAAATCTTCCATTCGTCGATGTTGATCTGCATAGGCTTTCTGTCTATCTTGTGCAGCTTTCATCTTCTCTTGGACAAGTTTCACTTGATCCACAGCCTCTTTGAAAAAATCTGGACCTAAAACAAAGATCTCACTTATGTCGTTTTGACACGAAGGATATCGACACTTTCTCCCATACAGCGCCTCGTAAGGTGCTCTACCAATACTCACATGGTAGCTATTGTTGTAGGATAACTCAATCAAAGCAAACTCTTCTTCCAAGAGTCCTTCATCTCTAGAGCACAAGCTCTCAACATATCCTCCAAGGTCTGAATAGTACGTTCTGTTTGACCATCTGTCACAAGATGAAATGTCGTACTAAATTTCAACTTGGTACCAAAAGCATTCTGCAGTTCGTCCCAAAAGTTCGACAAGAATCTCGTATCCCTGTCTGACACAATGTCTTTAGGCACTCCATGTAACCTCAAGACCTCTTTCACATAAGCTTCGATGAGTTGGTCCATTGACCATGTCTTCTTCATTGCAATGAATCTCGCCGTTTTCATGAATCGATCAACAATGACCCAAATTGTGTCCTTCCCGGACCTCCTCTTTGGTAACCCAGTCACGAAATCCATCGAGATCGAATCCCATTTTCATCCAAGAATTTCGAGTGATTGAACAAGACCTTCAGGCCTTCTATGTTCGATCTGCACCTTTTGACAAGTAAGACACCTTGCCACATATTCTGCACATTCTCGTTTCATGTTTGTCTACCAAAACTGAAGTTTCAAATCTTTGTACAACTTATAACCACCTGTGTGGACAGAATACGCAGTTCCATGCGCCTCATCGAGAATCTTTCTCTTTAACTCGGCGTTGTTTGGTAGACACCAACGCCCCTTCATCTTGATTGTACCATCATCAAGAATTTCATAATCAGGATGCTTCCCATCCTTGATCTTGACACACAACTCCTCTAGAAATCAGTCATGAACTTGTAACTGTCGAATCTCATCATAGATTGACGGTCGCACTACAAGTGCATTCAGCAACACTCCAGTCTCACCTTGTTGAACCACCTCTAAGTCTAACTTTCCGAATTCCTCACACAAGTCATATGGTAGCACCATCATGTTATTCAGTGTGCGAAGTCTTCCTACTTAACCCATCAACCACTACATTGGAATTTCCCTCGTGATACTGAATATCTAGATGGTATTCAGATATCAACTCGATCCATGTTCGTTGCTTCATGTTCAACTCCTTTTGAGTGAAGATATATACTTCAAACTCTTGTGATTTGTAAAGATCTTGCAACGAGCTCCATACAAATAATGCCTCCAAATCTTCAAGGCAAAAACTACGGCAGCTAACTCCATGTCATGAGTAGGGTAATTCTTCTCATGCACTTTCAACTGGCGAGAGGCATAAGCAACCACCTTGCCATATTGTATAAGTACACACCCCAACCCATTCTTAGATGCATCACTATACACCTCAAATCCTTCCGTACCGAACGGTAAAGTTAAAACTGGTGTCGTTGTCAACCTCTTCTTAAGCTCATGGAAAGCTTCTTCACATTGTTCAGTCCACTTTTACTTCATCTCCTTTTTCATCAAATTTGTGATAGGTCTCGCTATCTTGGAGAAGTCTTGCACAAATCTCATATAATAGCCAGCCAATCCGAGGAAACTTCATACCTCAGTCAAACTTTTCGGAGCAGCCAATCCATGACAGCCCGAATCTTAGAAGGATCAACAGAAACTTCTTCTTTAGAGATAATGTTCCCAAGAAAAGCAACACTATCTAGCCAAAACTCGCACTTTGAGAGTTTAGCGTACAACTTCTCATTTCTCAACACCTCCAAGACAGTCCTCAAGTGTCTTGCGTGTTCTTCCTTGTCTTTCGAAAGCACCAAAATATCATCAATAGACACGACCACGAAACTATCCAGATATGGTTTAAAGGTGTTATTTATCATCTCCATAAACTTGGCAGGTGCATTAGTTAACCCAAAAGGCGTAACGGTAAACTCATAATGCTCATACCTTGTCCTAAAGGCAATTTTTGCAATGTCTACCTCATTAATCCCCAATTGATGATAACCAGACTGCAAATCAACCTTCGGAAACACTCCAACTCCTTGGAGTTGATCAAACATGTCCTCAATCCTAGGTAAAGGATACCTATTCTTGACAGTGACCTTGTTCAACTCGTAGTCAATGCAGAGATGTAGACTACCATCCTTCTTACGCACAAATAAAACTGGTGCGCCCCAAGGCGATACACTAGGTCTAATGTACCCCTTGTCTAACAACTCCTCTAAGGGCATGTTCTTTTCAACTGATTTCCGGTTTTGTCCAGTTTCCCAGTTTGTCACAGTTTTCACTAGTTACCAGTTGCAAAATACAGTTTTGTCTAGTTTTCCCCAATTTTTCTCAGTTTGACTCAATTTTGCCTAGTTTCTCTCAGTTTAGTCCAGTTTTGATATTTAGACATAGTAATTATAATACTTATTATTATTATTATAACTATTAATTTTATATAATAATAATAATATTATTATTTAATATTAATATTATTACTATTAATATTATTATTTTGCTATTATTATACTCTTATTATTCTAATTGGTGTTATTATTATTATTATTATTATTATTATTATTATTATTATTATTATTATTATTATTATTATTTATTATTATTATTATTATTATTATTATTATTATTATTATTATTATCATTGTTGTTGTTATTATTATTATTATTATTATTATTATTATTATTATTATTATTATTATTATTATTATTATTATTATTATTATTATTATTATTATTATTATTATTATTATTATTATTATTATTATTATTATTATTATTATTATTATTATTCCAGTTTCCATTTGAAAAGAACGAGCCCTAATTGCTCCTTTAACTCTTTTATCTCCAAAGGTGTCATTCTATATGGTGCTCTCGAAATCGGACTTGTTCCAGGAACTAGGTCAATCTGAAACACGGTATCTCTCACTGGTGGCATACCAGGAATTTCCTTAGAAACACATCTGGAAACTCATTGACCACATCAATCTTTGAGATTTCCTCGTTTATTCCCTCTACATTCTGAATGTGACACAAGAATCCCTCACATCCCTTCTCTAAGTGTTTCTTCTCTACTAACATTGAAATAACTTCAATTCCTCCCTTAGTTACAATTCCTTTATAAGAGATTCTATTACCTCTAGGTCCTTTTAGCGATATCTTTTGTTCACTACAATCGATTCTCGCTTTATACTTGCTAAGCCAGTTCATTCCCAAGATAACATCAAAATCTCTCAGTTTAAAATCAATCAGGTATGCAGGCAATTCAAACCTTGCAATGTTCACACGAACATTGGGATGCACAACTTTACACAATGCCACCTATCCCAAAGGAATGGCGATACTAGTCTCTAAAGACTCCACAATTTCCATCCTATGCTTCTTAACAAGGTTTGCAGATATGAATAAATGTGATGCTCCAGAATCAAATAATACATAGGCAGGCAAAGAATTTGCAAGAAACATACCAGTCACCATATTGTTTGCCGCACCAGCCTGTACTTGATTCATCAAAAAGAAACGACCCCCATTTCTGTTCTGGTTGCCATTATTGTTCTAAACATTTTCAGTCTGCCCATCCAGCCCATTCTGTCGATTACCACCCTGGTTGTTCCCATTCTGACCCCGAACTACAGGCGCTTGACCATTGTTGTTGCCTCCACCATTGTTCCCAAACTTGCCCTTATGAGGACAGTCAAACAAACAATGCCCCAACTCTTGGCAAGTGAAACATTTTACCATGTTGCCAGCACAGTCAACTCCCGGGTGATTCTTATTGCACCTTTTCCAAATGTAGGGTTTGTTCTTCCAACCCCCATTATTACGATGGCCATTTCCATTGCCATTCTTACCATTTCCATTCTTGGAATTCGCACTTTCATTGTGGTTATTTCCCTTGTTGTTGTTATTCCCATTCTGATTGTTCCCTCCCCGGAACGTTCCCTTCTTATCGCCACCACTACCCTGATGGTCGTCAAACTTTCTCTTCTTCCCCGTCACCTTCTCTCCGTGCTTTTGAACTGTAGCTTGGTTTGCAGCACGATTGTCGACCTCTTGCAAGATCTGACAACTATAACCCCCAAAAGACTCACGAATGGTCCAATACAACCCATTCTGGAATCTACGAGCCCTATGCTGTTCAGTAGGGACCAACCCTCTAGCAAAACGAGGTAGGTCGTCAAACTTTTTAGCATACTCCTGAACAGTCATCCTTCCTTGGATAAGGTTCAAGAACTCATTATACTTTTGGTCTTGGAGATACTCTGGGTAGTACTCCTCCCTACGGACTGTTTTGCACATCTCGCAATTAAAGCCCTCTCTAGCTCTAATAGTTGTGCCATTGGTTCTCCACCAACGATTTGCCTTCTTCCGGAGTTGGTAGAAAACAAATGTCAACCTTCAGTGCTTCCGGACACCCAGTCGTCGCAAAGATTTTCTCTAAATCCCGCGTCCAGTCGTCAAGGATTACAGGATCCTCGCGTCCCTCAAAAACAGGCGGATTATGCCCTTTAATCTTTTTCTACACTGAGGTGAAATCGTCACCTCCAGCTATCCTTTTGCTCTTTCCTTTGCATCATCTACGCGATGAATGCATTGGATTGCGCCAAGGCTTGTTGCGACTGAGCTAGTTGCGCCAACAAGGCTTGCGCGTTCATCACACCAATGCCATTGTTGTCCCCAATGAACTAGCAGATTCTTTGGCCCTTTGTCTATTTCTCCTAGGTGGCATCTAGCAACCGAAAGGATCAACAAAATCAAAAGAAAAGGGTATAGCTACCCATATCAAACTCAGGTGCGATACTCACAACTAACATATACACATTGACTCATATACATGTTTCAATAGCCAACTAGGGCTCTAGGCTCTTATTGCATTCAAGCATGGCCTTTCAACACTCTTGCGTACTAGCAAGTTCAAGGTTTCAATGGACTTTGTTCTTTCTCAAAAATAAAAAAATCATAATCACATTGAAACATTCATGCCTTTTTCACATAGGCGCTTTCACAATACTCATGCTTCAAATAGCAAGTAAATAACGCATTTTCTTGTAAAAATTCCATATCATAAATCAAATAATCAAGTACCTGTTCTCAAAAATGAGTGCTTGCCAAACCAAGCCTCACAATAGCATGAATAAGTAAAAATAACATTCTAATCATAATGTCAAAACAAATGGCTCGCAGACCCAAATTTAAGTCTCAAATAGGTTACTCCAATAAAACTAAATCAAATCAAGAATCACACCTTTCTCGCGTGGTTCCTCAATGGATAGCGACACACGTGTGTCACTTGGACTTCATCCATCTCCTCCTCTTCCATAGGCTCCTCATCTTCTTCAGGATCCACCTCCTACCCGGTAGGGGTCTTTGGCTCATTGGGCTTGCCATTCAAGCCTATGGGCCAATCTCTAACAGCGCTAGGTCTAGACGACCTTACAAGAACCTCAGGAACATGAGGTGAAGAATCCTTCTCGACCTCGACAGCGACCTTCTCAGTCTCGTCCACAAAGTAAGCCTCCCAGAATGCTATAGCACGCTCCAGGCCAGCTCGCGCCTCTTCTGGAGTCATTGGGTCGTCCACCTCTAGCAAAAGATCTTACCCACCAGCATTTTCAACGTAGGTCTCATAATGGTCTCTCGGCATGTCTGGATGCTCCTCGTCCCATGCCAATGCCGTCAAGATCAAGGTCTCTAATGTCTCATAATAGGGGTAGTCCCTATCTTTCCTCATCTCCCAGTTGCCAACCACTCATTGTGAAACTGGCGCCATTTGGCAGTAGTATAGCCAAAACTCTTGATGAAGTCGAAAGCCTTCATTTTATCGGTGCGCAGAAGCGAATGAACTCCGTGACGCTCATTGTACTGCAGGAACACCTCCGGCACACGATCGAAATACTCCTCCAAACGACCCCCTTCATAGCGGAGATCCCTTGGATCTTCAGGGACAATGGGTTGCTCACGTTTCACCATCTGCACGCGAGAAACAACACGTTAGTACTTCACTCGAGCACTTCAAATAATACCAAAACAGGTAAAAGAAATAAACAAACTGTAGTAACCCGAAAATTTAAACTCTATTATTAAACTAAAATAGTAATTAATTAGCATAAATTTTTTTGCTTAACATGCTAAGTGTAATTAACATGTCTAATGCATGCATATAAACTAAAACTATATATTAATCTCGTTTAAATTAAAACCAACTCGATTAATTAACTAAACTACTCAATTAGTCTACTAAACTTATGTTTACGGTTTTGCTTAGCTTAATTAGACCATTACTTAGGTTAATGACCGAATTAGGACATGATTAGGCCAAGATTAGTAAATTTCCACTTTTCACTAATTGCACTACTATTCATCTATGCTTACTTGTCAACAATATAGGTACTTTCTTTACACTTGTCAATGCCCTAAAGTAACACCACGTCTTGCATGCTTACTAAGCCTAATTAGAAAAAACATGCCATGTTCTCTTGTTTGGTGTAAAACAACTAAGCTAAGGAAAGAAAACAAAATAAAAACATAGCATGGGAGAAGAAGGAGAGAAAGGAAGAATAAGAGAAAGGCTTATGCCTTTATAAATCAAAGCAAAAAGAGAGAAAGAAACCAATGAAGTGAAAAGCCAAATCTCACTTTCATCTTCTCAAATATTAACACTACAAACACAAGCAATCCAAAAACTTATAAAAGCTTACAAAGCTCATCTTTTTCTCTTCCCAAAACCGTACACCACCTCCCCAAAATCAACATATATTCTCTTTGCATTATCGTTCTTCATCTAAAGCTCACAAAACTCTTCATAAGTAAACAAAGAACAAAATGAAGTAGAAAGAGGAAGAGAGAAGCCGTGAGGTAGAGAAGAGAAAAGAGAAGAAATTTGGTAAGAAAAACATAACAAACTCATGCAACTAATTATCTATACTTGCTTCTTATATTTTCTTCCAAATTATTTCATCATTATTCTAACTCTAACTCTCACTATTTCTTTTCTTCACCACCGTCTCCGCCATCCTAGCTTTACCGTTGCCCGAACGTGCAGCCCTCGGACCATCAAGAGCCACCACGAACCACCAAGGTTTAAGCTCATACACTTCTATTTATCTAAAGCTTAACCTATTATTATCATCTTAAGTTCATATTTAAGAAACAAAATCCTAACAAGTGTAAATGACTATAATCGAAAGTGTAAAGGAAAGAGGCTTCAGAAATCAAGATCTAAATAAAAATGTGTTGAAAAACTGATTTATGTTGTTGCATGTCCATTTACAATCTTACGTAAACTTGATCTTGACCAAAATCGTTTATTCACCATTTATCTCTAATTTTCTTTAAATTTCTCTTAGCACTTTCGAAATTTAAAATGGTAAATAGAAGAGGAATTATCAAATGAAATGATAATAAAGATTTGGAAATTAAAAAGAGTAATTTTGGAATAAAAGGGCTCAAGGCAGAAAAGAAATAAAAGAAGAAGAAATAAAAAGAGTGTTTATTAATATTTGAACATGTTTGTTTACATAACTAGGGACTTGTGCTAGTAGTGAGTGACAAGGAGGCTAAGAGAAGGAAGTGTATTTTTGGAGCTTAAGGAAGGTATACTCATGTCCACTAAAACCCCCCTATTTCGATTTAATGAACTAAGAAAGATAACGATGGATTTTCCTATAATTATATGCTATATGTATTTTTAATATAATATATATATATATATATATATATAGCCGAATGGACTATGATCTAGATGTTAAGTTTATTGGATGTTTATATAGTGATTTACTTAAATTATTAAAGCAAAATAATTATGAGTATGCGTATATGCTGATTGAATGAGCTCAAGATTGATTGATAATATCTACTTGATAATTGTATGTAATGTTATGGCTATGTTGAAGTATGTATAATGATCGATTGTGTTTGCATACCCAAGTGACCGAATTGATGATAATAAGAGCCTATGAGTTTATATACATGCATGTTTGAATATATGAAGTGTTGAATGATCAAATGACAAGAACACAATTTAGGAATTATTATGAAATGGAATAAGTTTGAGAAATATATGATTTATGATGATCGATTGTACAAGTGATGGAATAATTATGATATATATGGTTATATTTATTGAGATGAATATGACCGACTTAGACAAGTTTAGTATGAGTATGTCTGCTAACTTATTGTAGTGTGCTCCCAAACTTGGTACCTTTGGGATATTGAAGAGCATGCCTAGTGTGCATACTTTAATAAAATGATGTAGAAACCAAAAATTGTGTCTATGATAAGTCCCCATAAAAACTCAATAATGAAAGGATTGAATTTTGCTCGAACTTGGGTTGCGAGAATAATTGCTCTGATGATTAGCCCAGTTCATTTTATTTAACCAGTGGAAGACTTTTGTAAAGGTGATCCAAACAAGTTGGACTCAATTCAATTGGAGTCCAAAACTGAGAGATAGGCCTATTTGAACCTAAGGGCCAGAAAGCGAACCCAAACCCTTGAGTCAATCCTTGGTCAAACAAGGGAACTCAGTAAATCCAGCGTGGACCCCGTCGGAAGAGCCTCCCCCACGAGAAAAGCACGTCAGGCGCCTTTGCAGGCAGGCCGCACCAGGTCCAAGTGATCACGCTTGAGTTTAAGCCGCTTGTCCTAGCAGTTCAGCCGCTCGGCCTAGTTGCATGGTCGCCTAGACCTTTTCTCGTAGACGACAAATTCGAGGCCGATTCGATTTCCGTGCCAAACCTTGGCAGCTCCCCCTCTTCAATATAAACAAACCTTAGGGTTCAGTTGAAGAGGTTGGCAGTTAGAGACTAGAGGTTGAGAATTTTAGAGGTTGGACAATTTCTCTCTCATATTAAACCTAAATTCTGATTCTCCTCCTTCTTTAAGTTAGCCCTAGCACCACAAAATAAACCATCATACTTCATCAAGAGCAAGAATTCAAGCATAACAACCCAATAAGTTCATTGTGAGCATCCAGGTATATCCAACCTGAGGGTTTTCAATAAATTTTATTTTTCTTGTTATTACTAACGAATTTGGTTTATGTGATATGTACATGCATGGCGCATTTTGAGCAAAAGGGCTTGTATTAAGCCTAATGAATGGATATATGAATGTATATTTTTTTATTTATTGCTTTTTATATTAAATTATGCTTTGTTTGTAAATTGGTGGATGAATTACTTGTTTGCCTTTTAACTCCCAGGTTTTAGCATATTTATCGTTTTCTAGCAATAAAAATATGTAATTTGATAAGTTGTGAAAAGTGGTTACAATAATAATGTTTGTTCAACCCATTAGTTAAAACTAGGAATTTGGATAAATTGAACCTTGTTTGGAACCGTAGCATTAATAATCGCATTGAATTGATTAGTAAAGGTCGTTGTTGTCAACGGGCGAGTTGGGTGCCTAACACCTTCCTAGCTCGTACTCACGCCCCCAAACTCATTTATGAAGTCAACTTCCCCAATAGGGATTGGGGTGCACAGGAATTGAGTTGACGTCTTTCTAGACTATCGGCTTGATTCCAAGGTTTCCAAATTTCTTTAAATTTGGTGGAGACTTCCAATAATCTTAATCATGTCATTAGTACGAAAGGAAAATCTTCATGTTAATTGACACTCAAAGATTCACGAAACCCAAACACTGCCCTCTCCCAGGCTATCCGTTTGGCCGCCCGGAAATCAGGAAAAAGGGGAGAAAAATCCGGTAGCCTACCGTGGCGACTTCACTGGGGATTCATGATTAAGAGGGTGTAACTTGAAAATCGATTCAATGCTATTGATTTTGCTTGGTTCACTACCTTGAGTGTTCTTAATATTTTTTTCTGACTTGTCATTCATCTAATAAATTGCATTCATTGCATTCATGTGCATGCGCGACTTCCGAGTTTGTTTTCACAAGTTAAAACTAGAGCCAATGGAGTGTGGTGAAGTGCCTTGGTGAGAATCCACTCGATTCTTCTTTTCCAAGAAACATGGATCCCCCCACCTCATGTACCTTCCTACGCATTCGTCCATTCGACGAGTAGGATAACAAGAATGCATCACATTGTCGCGCATCCAGCGGATTGTTGTACATTCTTGATCATGAGTACCTTTTGAGCAAAACCCTTAATCCTACCCCATTGCATGAACTAGAACCAATGTTTTAGGTCGAAACTCAGTCCCATGTCCATGCTAGATTTTCATGATCATATCATTTGCGCTGTTGTGCTGTTTGCCCATATGTGAACGCAATCTTTGCGTAGTCGTTTTGGTCGTCATAGAATATTAGATTAGACCCCAATTAGGATCTTTTCCTTTTTAAGTCTACATTTTGTCCTAAGATTGAGTCTAGACTCTTTATTTTTAGGAAACAATATCCCCGAATGTTCTATATGATGCTCGTTACCTTAGGAAAGATTTTAATGCTTTATTCTTTCCCATTCTTTAGGTAGTGTGTTTTAGTCAAAGATCTCGACAATATCTCTCCCCTTTCCTTTTAGTCAAGAATATAATATCTTTTTATTTTTTCCATATTGAGTCGAGATAATATCTCTCTCCTCTCCTTTTAGTCAAGAGTATAATATCTTTTGCTTTATCCCATATTGAGTCGAGATAATATCTCTCCCCTCTCCTTTTAGTCAAGAGTATAATATCTTTTTATTTATCCCATATTGAGTCGAGATAATATCTCTCCCCTCTCCTTTTAGTCACGAGTATAATATCTTTCTATTTATCCCATATTGAGTCGAGATAATATCTCTCCCCTTTCCTTTTAGTCAAGAGTATAATGTCTTCTATTTTTATCCCGCATCGAGATTTTTTGACCTAAATCCATTACTTAGTCCCCAAAGGTAACTATGTTGATAGAATATTCTAGATAGAGATTTCCCACTTTTGTTTTAAAACTTTTCTTTTGCGGAACTTGTTAGTCTTTCATTTTCTAAGTCTTATCCGATGTCCAGGATTGGGAAGAAAACAGTCGATCCGAAAAGTTGGGAGCGCGATCATAGTAATCAACGCCTGGTTAGGAAGCTCGTATTAGAGTCCCCCCCTCGAGCAAAGCTAGGTCTGACGCAGTATTTGTTACTTCCCCTCCATATCGACCACTTGGTTCTAAGTTGACCGAAATGGCCGAAGGTGATATGCCACATCCACCACCTAAGACTACTGATGAGATGTTGACTGAAATGATGATAATGTTGGAAACCATGGGAAACCGTGGGACATGGATAGAAAGAAAGGTTAAGGATGTTGACCCTTTTAATCAAGATGATCCTCCACCTCGAGATGACAAAGTAGAAGAGCTAAGTGCACAAATTAAGAACCTTGAGTTAGCTCTAACTCAAAACAAGATCATAAGTGACTACATGATTAATGCTGAAGGATACTCCTCTCACACCAAGGGGAAACTCCCACAAAAGTTCTCTATTCCTGAAGTCCCCACCTTCAAAGGGACTGATGATCCAAAAGTTTACGTAAGGGCTTTCACCACTGTGATCGGCCTAAGAGGAGTTGATCCTGACCTCTATATTCACCTCTTCTCACAAACCTTGGACCCCACTGTTAGGGCATGGTTCTTCAAGCTTGAGCCCAGTCAGATTCAGGAATGGAACAAGGTGTCTGGTTTGTTCCTCACTAGGTACGCCGACAACGTCATCCAACCAACTACCATGAGAGAGTTGGAAGCAATAAAGCAAGGTGAAAATGAAAGCTTCACTGACTTTGTTAAGAAATGGAGAACAAAAGGGGCCGAAATGCTTGACCGTCCATCCGAGGAAGAGCAAATTCGGAAACTCATCAAGAATCTACAACTTCCTTACTTGAATCCTCTCAAATATCAAGAAATTACTTCATACACACAACTCAATAGTGGGATTGCTCATAGAGGACGATCAAGCACTTAAAAAGGAGAAAAGCAAGGACTTCTTCAACAAAGGCACTTATAAATCGAATTACAAGAAGAATCCCAACTCGGGAAGCTCTTCCAATAAGGTTAATGAAGTCAATGCTGTCTACGACAAACCGCAAAGGCAATACACCCCGTTGGGCATGACCTATGCAAAGGCTTTGGAAAAGCTGGTCAAAAATGACTATCTCAATGTCGTGGGTCCCACTCCGGATCCTGATGTCGAAAAGAGGAGCCCATCATGGAATTCTAATATTTATTGCAAATTCCATAGAGGAAAAGGACATGATACCGAGAAGTGTTGGACACTCAAAAATAAAATCCAAAATCTTTTTGACAATGGGACCATTCGCAAGCCAAAGAATGATCCCACTCCAAACAACAACACCAATCCTCTAGGTGCGGTTTTCGTCATTACAACTGAAGAAGAGGAAAAGGACCCCACTCGGTTGATTATGCCAATCGGACATTCTATCCCCCCATTTAAACCTGACTCCCTCCATCTAGAGGTAGCCGGACTTTGGGAAAGTGATAGCGATGAGGAAGATGCTACACTCCAGATTTCTAAAGCATGGTACGATTCTTCTGATGATGAATCTCCTGAAGTTGAACACCTCACGAGTTCTGGAAGGCACTATATACCACCCCATCTCCAGAATAAGGATCCATTACAAAACACAGCTTCAGTCATACCACAAGTGAGAGATTCTCCACTAGTCCAAAACAAGGACCAAAACCCTCCAATCGAGGATGATGGCACTACACCACTTAAACAGCTTCTAAAGACTAAGGTTGATATTTATATATGGCAACTTTTGATTACATCTCAAGTACATAGGAATGCCTTACTAAAAGCACTTAACCAAACTATAGTTGCCCCCGAAGCTACTCCGGATGACTTGGTCAATCTCCTCATGAAAGGAAATTCTTCGTAAGCAATTGCATTCACTAGTGAAGACCCTCCACCCGAAGGAACTGACCACAACAAGGCACTCTACCTAACTTCCATATGTGAAAAGAAACAGGTCCCAATGACCCTAATAGACAATGGATCCGCTGTCAACGTTTGTCCCCTAAGGACCGCCCAATGCTTGGGCATAAATGTCAACAACCTCGCGCATGCCGCACAAGGGTTGAGGGCCTACGACAATTCCAAACGAAATGTCTTAGGCATATTTTCAGTTAACCTTAACACTGGACCAATTGAGAAAATGGTTCAATTCCATGTCATAAATATTCAGCTTCATTCAATTTACTCTTAGGACGCCCATGGCTCCATGGACTAAACCCAATAGCCTCAACATTACACCAAATGGTCAAGATGATGGTCGGAGGGGTAGTTCTAGAGGTTAGAGCTGATTTTATGATCGCTAGCATTGAAGACACGCCAGTTCTTAAGGTTGAACACACTGAACAGGATGAAGAATTTTGGGGATTTATGGTTGAAGGCGTCGTCCTACTTGAGCAAGACATAGCTCCGTTCGTACCATATTTCCATCAAGGAATTAATGCCATACTAAGGAATCAGGGGCACTTCCCTGGCACTGCTCTAGGCAAAGATGTCTCCAAAACAATTCCAGTTTGGTCATCCAAAGCCGGAAATAATCTTTTTGGGCTGGGTTATAACCCCACCAAACAAGAAATACGGGAATACATCGCTATAGAAAAAGCGAAGAGAAGGGATATTAAGGAAAACAAAGCATATGACATCCCCATGGCACCCTACCCGCACACACTTAAACGTCCAGTCTGGAGATCCATTCCCTCATTATGGCTTTCCGGAGCCTTATATTCTCCCTGTTTATGGAATCCAAGTTCCCGGATTCGAAGTCTTCCAAGACTGCTACAGGCTGGAAGAAACTCCTTTGCCTGTAAGAAGGAAGCTAAACTTTGATTGGGTAGAGGACACACCCAACAACGCTTTGGGTCTACTATTTTGGACTAGAGCATCGCCAACCAAAAGATGAGGAGCTCCACAATGTCAATAATACAATTCAAGATGCAAACTTTGACCCAACTAAGTTGATCACTCCAAATGAGGGTCAACTCACAAAGTAGAAACGCACCATAAGCTGGACGGGAGCGAATGGAAAGAAGATCAAGATCACGATCTCCAAAGAGTCCAAGCCCGACACCAACACTGACTCCGACGGGACTAAGTCTGACTCTGAAGACGAGTCTAATAGAGTAGAGTCGGGTGGTCCACCCAAATCTATATTTAATTTTATTTGCAAGTCTAATGATGTTAAAGCCAATAGTAATGGCTCAGTTGATGTTCTAATTTCTCCTATCAATGAATTGAATGCTGATTCTGCTTACTTCTTGGATTACTTAGTAGTTAATAATTCAAAAGATGAACAAGAATTACCCAAAGAAGTAACTAAAGCACTATTAGAGCATGAACAAAAGACTTCAATCGTCGAAAAAAAAAATTAATTAATCTTGCAAGCGATCAAGACTCACGCCAAGTACGCATTGGCTTATCGTGAAATCCCAAAGAGCGAGAAAACTTTATAAATATCTTAAAAGAATACATAGAAGTTTTTGCTTGGTCCTACAAAGATATGCCGTGAATAAGTCGTGAGATAGCACAGCATACAATACCGCTCAATCCTGATTCAGAACCGGTAAAGCGGAAACTTCAGAGAATGAAACTTGAGTGGACATTGAAAATCAAAGAAGAGGTGTAGAAACAGCTCACAACAGGTTTTATTAAGGTCGCCCAATATCCAGAATGGGTCGCTAACATAGTGCCCATTCCAAAAAAGGACGGCTAAGTAAGGATGTTCGTCGATTTCAGAGATCTAAACAAGGCAAGTCCAAAGGACGACTTTCCCTTGCCGCATATAGACGTACTGGTGGACGACTATGCAGGGTACAACCAAATCCAAATGGCCGAAGAGGATATGGAGAAAACCACCTTCATAACCCGATTTGGAACATATTTCTATACTGTCATGCTTTTCGGGTTGAAAAATGAGGGAGCAACATACCAAAGAACCGCAACTTCCCTTCTACATGACATGATGCACAAGGAAGCTGAGGTGTATGTAGAAGATATGATCATCAAATCCAAGGAGAGAGAAGGGTATATACCCTCTCTAAAGAAATTCTTTGACAGGTTTCGAAACTACAACATGAGATTGAATCCGCAAAAATGTGCATTCGGAGTAACTTCTAACAAGCTCTTAGGATTTGTCATAAGCACAAGAGACATTGAAATTGATCCTACCAAAATCAAAGCTATAGAGATATGCCCTCTCCCAAAAATGAAAAGGAGATAAGAAGATTCTTAGGACGACTCCAATATATAAGTCGATTCATATCCAAATTGACTATTACATGCGAGCCCATCTTCAAAAAGCTCAAAAAGGACACCAAATCTACCTGGGATGATCAATGCCAGCAAGCCTTCGACAAAATTAAAGAGTATTTAGCTAATCCACCCGTGTTGGTTCCACCGATTCAGGGAAAACCACTTATGCTATACGTAACAGTCACAGAAACCGCCTTGGGTGTTATGTTGGCGCAGAAGGTGGAGAATAATGAAAAGAAAATATACTACCTTAGCAAGAAGTTCTTAGAATATGAAACGCGCTACTCCACACTAGAGAAGACGTGTCTCGCATTGGTCACTGCAACAAAGAAGCTTTGACACTACAAGCTACAACACTCTATCCATGTAAAGTCAAGGATGAATCCACTAAAGTACTTGTTCGAAAAACCCATTCTTAGTGTAAGAGTAGCAAGATGGACTGTCATGCTTTCAGAGTTCGATCTAACTTTTGAACTCCAAAAGGCGATCAAAGGACATGCCATATCTGAACATCTCGCTGAAAACCCAGTTAATAACGAAGATGCCACACATGACTTTCCTGATGAAGGAATAATGAGTGTCGAAGAAACCACCTGTTGCAGTTATACTTTGACGGAGCATCAAACCAAAAGGGTTATGGCGTAGGAGTATTATTAGTCAGCCCAGAAGGCGCGCATACTCCCATAGCCGTCAAATTAGACCACGAGGTAACTAACAACGGCGCCGAATATGAAGCATGCATCATTGGTTTAGAAGCGGCAATAGAACTACAAGTTAAGGACCTAAAGGTATATGGAGACTCAACTCTCATCATAAATCAAGTCTCCAAAAACTGGAGAGTGAAAAACGAATCCTTGGCACCTTACCAGGAATATCTTGAAAAGATAGCCAAATATTTCACTCACGTATGTTTTACATACCTTCCTAGAGAGGACAACCTGTTTGCGGATGCCTTAGCAAAGATGGCCTCCATGATAAACATTCCAGATGATGTAATCTCCATGCCCATTCACTTTCAAAGGCGCACTGAGCCCGCCTTTTGTAATGCACTCGAGGTATGCGTCAACGAAGAGGAAGAAGAGGAATGGTTTACTGACATTCTCAATCTATTAGCCGAAGGCAATTACCCTCCACAATAAACACCTAGGGAACCAAGGGCTTTAAGAAGACTAGCCGCACAATACACACATGTGCAAGGCAAACTTTATAAAAAGACACCACAAGGGCTAAGTCTTCTATGTCTAAAGGAATGCGAAGCAAGCAAAGTCATGAGCGACATACATAATGGTGTATGTGGTTCCCATATGAATGGACTGACTTTAGTAAAGAAAATCCTAAGGCAAGGATACTATTGGACTATAATGGAAAATGACTGTATTGAATACGTGAGAAAGTGCACACGCTGCCAATTCCACCCCAATTTACAACATAGACCTCCTACTCCTCTACATACATTCACCTCGCCATGCTCGTTCTCTACATGGGGCATTGACATCATTGGAAAAATTTCCCCTACAGGAAAAGGAGGCCATGAATACATACTAGTACCGATAGATTATTTTACTAAATGGGTTGAAGCTCGTTTGTACGCAAGAATAGCGTCAAAGCACGTGGCAAAGTTCATACATGATAACATCATTACCAGATATGGAGTACCCCATGAAATCATAAGTGATCACGAGACCCAATACAAAAAGGATGTTGCCGAACATTTCAGTAAGTTTAAATTCAACATTGACAGTCTTCACCTTATAGGCCACAAACAGATGGAGCCGTAGAATCCGCAAACAAGAACGTAAAGCAAATGATAGCTAAAATGACGGAAAACTACGAAGATTGGCCCGACAAACTACAATTTTCCTTATGGGGACATAGAACTACTATTCGATCCTCAACAGGAGCAATGCCTTATTCTTTAGTATACGGAATGGAGGCGGTACTCCCTGTTGAGGTAGAAATCCCTTCCTTAAGGATAGCTCTGGAAAGTGAGTTACCCGAAGTAGATTGGGTCCAAGCCCGGTATGACAAAGTGGTCTTGCTAGATGAAAGACGACTAAATGCCTTACATTACAGTCATGTCTACCAAGCGAGGATGGCAAGACACCTTGATCAACGATTCAAGGCTAGAGGACTAAAAGAAGGAGACTTAGTCCTAAAAGAGGTAAGACCAATTGTAGTCGACCCTCGGGGAAAGTTCAAGCCTAATTGGGTCGGCCCATACATTATCAAGACAATACTATTCGGTGGAGCGGTAAAACTAATGGATTTAGACGGCAACGAGTTTACTCAACTCACAAATATGGACCAACTTAAGCCATTCTATGCATAAATATTAAATCTTTGAGAGAGTCCACTAAGGCACCAAGTCCAAGTCAAACTCGGTCAAACCCGTCCACGCGGGGCCCACGACCGGAAAAAAAAAAAGAAAAAAAATGAGATTTCGATTTACGAACTACATTGGCCTGATTCCGCATGGATATGTAGGTCCCATACAACTTGGGCCCGGCCACTTTAATAAAATAAATCTCTAATGGAGTTTTAATCCATTCGATTAATGCAAAAATAAGCAAGTCTTTCATTAATATGGCTAAAGTCCATTACATGCTCTAATAAAAAAAAGAGTGCAAAAGTAATAATAAAAATAAAAGGGCAATTCTAAACTACATCTATTTGGGCATGCAAACCCGTTATTTGAATTATACTACTAAGCACAAAAAACAAGACTTGCTAGATAGCTAGAGGTGGACTGCTCCTCATTGTCTTTAACTTCGGGCTCTTGGGCGGGCTCGCTAGGCTCATCAAGTTCCATTCGTTCTTTTGGAGTCCATCTTTCCCTACCATAGCTAGAAGAGGCCTCGTGATTATTGGGCCTAACTGGAGCTACTTTTTTGGCCGTGGGGCTTGGAAGGTTTAGTGGGCCTGTCAAAGGGAATTATCCTTATACCGTTTGGCTCATCATATTTGCGAGCCTTGAATAACTCATTTTCCTCTTCTAGGAACCTTTGGTTGACTTAATGGTCACCACTCCAAATCTATTCCTCATAAAAGCTAGAAAAACCGTTTGAATGCGTATTGGCGGAGGAGGCGGTTCGGTAGGAAAAACTTCAAGGTATACAAACCAATGATCCTCGTAAAGGGCACATTCTCACTACACCCTACAAGTTTGGTGATACGCCACCATGGGTCAAACCAAACCGGTTGGATGTCGGTGTAGAAATATGCTATCCACTCCTCCCGAGAGGATTCGGAGAACTTTCGGCGTCTCGTCGGAAAGTGTTTAGGGAGGAACTTCCTAGTGTCAATGGGAGCCTCAAGCAAGTGGAGTCCCTCTTAAAGCCATATCTACACAAAAACAACAAAAGGAAAATTCAAGTCAATACAAGATGAGAATTTCACCACATAAAGTTAAATCCACAAAGGTTAAGGCGTTATCACAAAAACATACTTGAAGGAGTAAAGGGCTCCCAGTAAAGGACTCTTGAGGATTTCTCTTGAGCCTATCTAAAGCAAGGATTGTCTCTCTGTAGACACCCTAATCGGTTCTCATCCCCTGGCACCGCAACGCCCGATGATGATGGTAATTGATTAACATGGACATAAGTGCAAAAGGACATTGGTCGGAAATCTAGACCAAATTCCTTGAAACCTCAGTCTTTGGATAATCCTTGTTATAAGGATTCCAACGCCTTTGACCTCGCCTCAATCAGGCTCCCGGATCAAGAGATATCGCGTCTCGAAGATTTGGGTCAAAACCGCTCAATCCCGACCCCCTGGGTCAGCACAAGGGCAATTTCGTAATTTAATGAGCACAAAAAGTTAAAAACCCTAGTCACACGCGCGCCGTCAGGTCCAGCGGCTATCGCTACCTGCCCGACGGCCAGCGCGTGACAGTGGGGGCCTTCTGGCCAGCCGCGGGCCCCAGCTGCCCTCCGTGTGGCCGCTCGGCCGGTTTTTTGGCTTGGCCGAGTTGTGGCGCCGGGTTTCTTACCCTAAGCCCCAAAATCCGTCCCCCAACTCTATAAATACTCCTCTTCACCTTCTTTTGCAAAAGGTCAGTCAGTTCATAATTTTGAGAGCATTGAGAGCACATATTTCCCCAAATCAAAGAGAATTCAGAAATCTGAAGATCCAACATTACACCTAGCCTAGCACCCAAGATCGAAGAGCAATTCCAATTCTACTAGTCCCGTTCGAATAGAACGTCCAGGTTAACCATCCTGAGGGCCTAAACTCTTTATTAAATCTCTTGTTTACAATTTATCAATCATATTTTATTTAGCTTTTGATTATGGATGAATAAATTTGCATGCTTTGGGTTCTGTATATAATTATGCATGTTTAGTTTATGAAGTTAGCATCTTTTTTATTAATTATGCAAGTTTGCATCTTTTTGTAGTTTTTGCATGCATATAGTAGCCTCCTAGGTTTATTTTAGCATAAAGTTAATATCTTTGCATTGTTCTTCTTTTGAAGTTACCAACAACTTTATTGATGTGCATATACAATGCTTGGCGCGTTTAGCAAAGTAAGGTAAGTTGGAGCGTTAATTTAATGCTTTAGATCTTGTTTATGCTTGTTAATAGTATGCATGTAAATTGGATATAAATTGTGCGAAGTGATAACATAGGTAATTTGGTTGTCTTTAACCCGCATAGTTAATTTAGGATCTTGGACGACCGGACTTGTATGGAACAATATAGTATAAATAAATGTTTGACATGGATAAGCATAGTAGAGGCCGTTTATACGGGAGATTTAGATGAGATTCGTTTTGTTTATTTCGTACCTACACCCCCGAACTCAATATTTAGTCCCCATGGGCATGAGTCAATTCCCAATAGGAATTGGGTGCACTTTTGATGGTTTCCAATTGTTTCCTTAAAAATTGGTTGCGGCTTCTTATTTGCAAATTGTTATTCCCCATAATTAAATTAAATTGCATATGACGTATTATTAAGAACCATTATTCCCAATCGAATAAAATCACGATTTTAATGGAGAGCCGGGAAGAGGCGAGGGTTCTTATAGTGGCGACTTCACTGGGAACAAATAACAAGAGGGTGTAATTCGAACACTTATCCATGTCAATAATTTATTTTAGCTATTTTGTTAAATTACCGTATGTGTTTATTTTCTTTGCTCTTGCATCCATATCATTCATATTGCATGCGTTATCATCGCAAGATGTCGAAAGACATCACCTCTCCATAAACAGGAATTACCCTTTGAAACATTGTCTATGACTTAGGCCGGTGACCCACTCGGTCCGAATTACCTTTGCACATAGTCGTGTTCCACCCCATGGCATTTACATGTTTCCATTCGAGATGTGTAAAACGGTACGTCTAGTCTTACTAGATGAGGAAACGCATCCGGTCGTGGGTTACCATATCCAACCATAGATTGTGTCAACTCTTGCATTATGTCCCATAGTCCATATCAAGGTGCTAATTGATTTACTTACCATATTATGATTGATTGTTTCCTTGCTATGTGATTAGTTTCCATAGAATATTAGGATTAGATCCCCCTTAGAATTCCTTTTTTGAGTCCTGGTTAGGAAAGGTTTCCCTTTTGTTTGCTTGTGCATTTTGTCAAGTTTACAAATAGAGTCTAGGATCCTTTTCTTTTTAGGTAGTAGAATCCCTGTATGACTCCGATGACGCTAGTGATCATGTTAGGAAGACGTTCCTTTCCCTAAGAATTAGATTGCATGCAAATAATATATTCCCGTCAATGATCTTTCACCAAATAAAAAAAGAGAGTCCAATTTTATTCCACATGCAAGTCAATAGTACATCTCCTTTCTTTAAATTAGGGAATTCCATCCCATATGCAAGTCAAGAGTATTTATAATTCTAATAAAGTCGAAAGATCATTGACTAGAACATGCTATTTACATAAAATTGCGTCTTTCCTAAAAGATCACCATGTTGAGGATTAGTGCTAGATTCTCTTCCCACATTTGTTTTAAAATAAAACTCTTTATTCTGTGGAGTTTCCCATTTATTTTCTATTTTCTTAAACGGGCCTTTTTATGTCCAGAATTGGTAGGAGTAAAGATCCTGATCCTAGGGAGTGAGAGAGGGACATGTCCAGCAAGAGGTTAGTCCGCAAGTTGTTGTTCGAACCTTCACCACAAGCACAGTTCGTGGGCCCCATTTGGCTCGATTACCTTCGCACACCGCCATTGTCACCTCGAGCCTTACCACCTAGTTTACCTAAGTCCGACATGTCTGGAGACGCTGAGAAAACCGCTGACCAACAGATGGACGACCTTTTATCCCAAATGGTCGCTGTGAATGCTAGATTCACTGATATGGAAGCCCGTGTCGCTAAGTTGGATCCCCCTACTAAAGATGATGATGAGACCGAGCCCGACGAGGAAAAGGACGAACCCTCCACTAAAGAGGTACAAGAACTCCAAGCCAAACTGAACAGGCTTGAATCTGTCCCTAGGAAAAGTCGTGTCTTGAACGACATGATCCTCAATTCTGAAGGCTATGCTCCCCACATCAAGGGAAAATTACCCACTAAATTTTCCATGCCTGAAGTTCCCACTTTCAAAGGAACCGATGATCTACAAGATCATATTAGAGCTTTCACTACTGCATTGGGCCTTAGAGGCATTGAACAAGAGTTGTATGTTCACCTCTTTCCCAAAACTTTGGATCCTGCTGTCAGGGCCTGGTTCTTCAAATTTCCCACCCAAAAGTTGCACAAATGGGAGGATTTATCTACTTTGTTCCTCGAAAGGTATGCCGAGAATGTCTTGCCTCCCATGACATTGAGAGAATTGGATATCACCAAACAAGGTGACAAAGAAGGGTTCAGCAATTTCGTGAGAAGGTGGAGAACTAAGGTTGCAGAAATGATTGATCGCCCATCTGAAAGGGATCAAATTAGAATGCTAGTCCAAATTTGGCATCTGAGTACCGCGAACACATGAAGTTTCAACCCATAACCACCTATGCCCAACTAACTGAAGTAGGCATGGCGATTGAAGATGACCAACTCCAAAGAGGAAAGAACAAGGTTACTTACAACAACAATACAAGTGGGTATAAGGATAAGAAGTACACTAATACCAACCATGCCTCCACAAGTAGAGGAAATGAGGTGAACGCCATTGCTGACAGGCGTCCAAGAAGGTATACTCCCCTCGGAATGCCTTATGTCAAGGCCTTAGACAAATTGATCAAAAGAGACTATCTACATCCGATTGGGCCTACTCCCGATCCACCTGTAGAGAAAAGATCACCGTATTGGAACGAGTCTGCATTCTGCAAATACCATAGGGGGCGTGGACATGATACTGGAAAGTGTTACACTCTCAAGGATAAAATTCAGGATTGTTTCGATAATGGCACTATACCATTGCCTAAAGGTGCGCTGCCACCCAGCAACAACAATAATCCTGTCGAGAATTCTTTTGCCATTGCCATAGAACAAGGGTTCGATCCCTCCTATCTGATCACTCCTATTGGCAGGCCATACCACCATACCCAAGCCCAAGGCCCACGCTGGACGTTTGCGGCCTGTGGGATAGTGATGAGGAAGATAATGGGTCACATACTGATCCAGAAGACGTGCTGACTCCTCAAGTCCATGACATAGCCAATGGCAAGGCTTGGTATGACATCTCCGATGATGAGAAAGAAGAGGATGATAAAGCCCTCAACTACCTCACAAGATCAGGACGCTAGTTCAGGCCCGAAAACATCTATATGGATCCATCCCAAATCCAACCCTAGAGCCTATAACAATCCCCAATAGGGATTCTGCCCAAAGAGAAATGGAAAAAGAGGACGATGGGACCAACATCCTCAAACAACTACAAAGAACAAAAGCTGATATATCCATCTGGCAATTGTTGACCACTTCAATCACTCATAGAAAGGTCGTGCTAGAAGCCTTGAATGCAACCACCATTTCTCCAAATGCCAGCCCTGAAGAGGTAGTCAACCTCCTGGTTCAAGGAAAGTCATCCACACCCGTCAATTTTTCTGATAAAGACCTTCCACCTGAAGGTATTCACCACAACAAAGCCCTTTATCTGATCGTAATCTGTCAACAAAGACAGGTCCCTATGACTTTAGTGGACAATGGCTCAGCTGTAAATGTGTGCCCTTGAGGACTACTGAACACCTCAAAATAGATTGCAACAATCTCGCGCACTCCGCACAAGAGCTAAGAGCTTACGACAATTCCAAAAGGAACGTCTTAGGCACATTTTCCATGAATATTAACATTGGGCCCATCGAGAAATGGTCCAATTTCACGTCATCGATAATCCAACCACCTATAATCTACTTTTAGGAAGACCTTGGTTGCATGGGCTAAATGCTGTAGCCTCAACCCTGCATCAAAAGGTAAAGCTATCCTTGGCAGGATCCACTTTGGAAGTCTGCGCTGACACTATGGTAGCACAGATTGAGAAAGCTCCAGTCCTAAAGATAGAGCATAATGAACAAGACGAGGAGTTATGGGGCTTCGAGAAGATAGCTTTCATAGAAACAATAGAGCCCACACTCAATGTGAATGCTTTACTCAGAAAACAAGGCCACTTTCCAGGCACCACTTTGGGCCCTCATCCCAAGGTAGCTCAAATCTGCTGGAATACCAAGATCAAAAATGATCTATTTAGGTTGGTTAAAGGCCCACAAGGCAAGAAGTTAGAGCCTACATAACCAAGGGAATGGCTAAGAAAAGAGCCCGCGCAGCCAACAAACCTGTTCCATACAACATCGATCCTTAACCCCTTACCCTCAATGGACAATTTCTTCAAGAAGGCGACCCATATCCTTACTATGAATTCCCTGAACCGTACACATTTAACGGGATCCTAATCCCAGGCTTTGAATCATTCCAAGACTGCTTCATCATGAGTGAAGACACGCCTGTACCTCTTAATGAGGACTGATCCACCAAAGATTGGGCTAATGACATGGCACCCAACGATTTTGGGCTACTATTTGGCAAAGAACGTCGCCAATACGACGAGACAACAACCAAACTCCCCCTTACTGTGATTTTTAATGAAGGTTTCGACCCGTCCAAACTGATCGCCGCAATTGGGCCCGACCGCACCACCTGGAAGCACGAGACAAAGTGGTCTCCAGTCAAGGGAGCCAAGTACAAGTTCACGATTCGCAACGGTCCTACAGAGGGGCCCATTTCTGATTCCGAGTCTGATTCCGAGTCCGAGTCTGATTCTGGGTCTATTATCCTAGAAGAGTCGGGTAGTCCACCCTAGTCTATTCCTGCTATTACTAAGGTCCTTAGTGATGACCTCATTAATGTATTGTCCGCTTCTATTAATATTATGAGTGTCGATTTTGCTTACTCGGATTGCCTCATTGCTAATAATTTAGAGGATACAACGGAATTGCCAAAAGAAGTCATCAAAGCATTAATCGAACATGAACAAAAGACTTCAATAGTCGAAGAAACAGAGACAAAAAATATTGCAGCTAATGACGAGTGTCGCCAAGTGCAAATAGGCTTGTCTTTAACATATAATGAACGCGAACAATTCGTAACACTCCTAAAGAATTATACGGATGTTTTCGCCTGGTCCTACAAGGACATGCCAGGCATAGACCACAACATTGCCCAGCATACCATCCCATTAAAGCCCGACTGCAAACCAGTCAAACAAAAGTTGAGAAGAATGAAACCAGAATCAGAATGGGTCCTTAAGATCAAAGAGGAGGTCCAAAAACAGCTAGATGCAGGCTTCATAAGAGTGGCCAATTACCCCGATTGGGTAGCCAACATCGTCCCAGTCCCAAAAAAGGACGGACGGGTACGAATGTGTGTAGATTTTAGGGACTTGAACAAAGCAATCCCGAAAGATGACTTTCCCTTACCCCACATAGACGTCCTAGTAGAAAATACTGCCGGACTCGCCCTCCTATCATTTATAGACGGGTACGCATGATATAACCAGGTCTTGATGGCCAAAGAGGTTGAAGAGAAAACCACTTTCATCACACAATGGGGTACTTAATGCTATACAGTAATGCCACTTGGGCTTAAGAATGTAGGGCCACATATCAAAGAACCGCTACAACCTTGCTCCACGATATGATGCATAAGGAGGCTGAAGTTTATGTAGATGATATGATCATAAAATCCATAGACAGAGAAGGGCATGTACCCTCACTTCAGAAGTTCTTTGACAGGCTTAGGAAGTACAATATGAGGCTTAATCCCAAGAAGTGTGCATTCGGAGTCACATACGGCAAACTTCTAGGATTTGTCATAAGCACCAGAGGAATAGAATTTGATCCATCCAAGATCAAAGCCATAATAGACATGCCACCTCCAAAAACAGAAAGGGAAATAAAAAGGCTTTTTAGGGAGAATCCAATACATTAGTAGGTTCATCTCCAAATTAACTATCACTTGTGAGTCCATATTCAAGAAACTCAAAAAAGAGGTAAAGACGGAATGGGACGAGCAATGCCAAAAGGCCTTTGACAAAATTAAGGCCTACTTATCCGAACCAACGGTTCTAGTACCATCCATTCCAGGCATGCCTCTAATCCTCTATCTTACAGTCACAGAAACGTCAATGGGAGCCATGCTGGCCCAAGAAATAGACAAGGAAGAGAAAGCTATATAAAATGTGAGCAAGAAGTTTCTGGAGTAAGAAACCCGCTATTCGTCCCTAGAAAAGACATGCCTAGCTTTGGTAGCAACTACTAAAAAGCTGCGACATTATATGCTCCAGCACACGATCCACATAAGATCGAGAGAAAATCCTTTGAAATACATATTCGAAAAGCCCATACTAAATGGTAGAATAGCAAGGTGGACCCCGTTCTCCTCTCAGAATTCGACCTTAAATTTGAACATCAAAAAGCCATAAAAGGGCATGCTATCTCGGAATACCTGGTTGACCAAGCTATAAACGAACCTGACCAAGCTATGGGGACTCGTCACTCATAATTAACCAAATTTCCAAAGTATGGAAGGTTAAAAGTGAATCCTTGGCACTCTACCAAGAATACTTAGACAAGATCATAGTGTATTTTAATCAAATACACTTTACATACCTTCCACGAGAAGATAACCAATTTGCAGACGCCTTGGCTAAATTAGCAAGCATGAGCAACATACCCGAAACTATTCGGATGATGCCCATTTGTGTACAAAGAAGATCCGAGCCTTCATATTGCCACACCTTGGAAGTGCTCCACGTTGAAGAAGATGAGTGGTACACCGATATAAAGAATCTACTCATTTACCAGCTCTACCCTCCTGATTCAAGCCCTAGAGCCCAAAAGGCACTCAGAAGACTTGCAGCCCAATTCGTAGAGGTACAAGGTCAAATATACAAGAAAAGCCCAAACAGAGTCAATCTCCTGTGCCTAGGCACTGAAACGGCCCATAAGGTCTTAAGGGGAGTACATGCAGGAGTTTGTGGACCGCAAATGAACGGTATGATGCTATCCAGGAAAATAATAAGGCTTGGGTATTATTGGACAACGATGGAGAAGGATTGTTGTGAATTTGTCAAAAGGTGCATACAATGTCAAACACATGCAAATCTACAACATTTACCACCAAGCCCACTATATACCTTCACCTCACCTTGGCCTTTCTCGGCTTGGGGAATCAACATCATCGGCAAAATAACCCCAACAGGAAAAGGGGGCCACGATTATATCCTGGTCGCAATCGACTATTTCACCAAATAGGTCGAAGCACAATCGTATGCAAAGCTCAAAGCAAAGCATGTGGTTAAGTTCATTAAGAATAACATAATAGCTAAGATATGGAGTTCCGCAAGAAATCATCAGTGATAATGGGTCACACTTCATGAAAGAGGTAATTGAGCTTTTAACCCAGTTTAAGATCCAGCATCGATAGTCGTCTCCCTACAAACCGCAAACAAACGGCGCAGTGGAGGCAGCTAACAAGAACATCAAGAAAATCATTGAAAGGATGACCAAAAATTATCATGACTGGCCTGATAAGTTGCCATTCGCACTTTGGGATTACAGGACATCGGTTTGCGCATCGACGGGAGCAACACCTTACTCCCTGGTGTACGGAATGGAAGTCGTATTGCCGATTGAGTTAGAGGTCCCATCTCTACGGATCATTTTAGAAAGTCAAATTCCAGAAGTGGACTGGGTCCAAGCCCGCTATGACCAATTAGTCTTGCTAGATGAGAAAAGGTTGCAAGCCTTGCACAACGTAAGAGTCTATCAAAAGAGACTAACTAGGCACTTTAACCAAAGGCTCAAAATGAGGGACCTTAAAGTTGGAGATTTAGTACTTAAAGAAGTAAGAGCCAATGTCACTGATCCAAGAGGCAAATTTTAACCCAACTGGTCAGGCCCATTCATCATCACAAAGATCTTAACGGGTGGCGCCGCAAGATTAGCGGATTTAGACGGGATTGAATTCAGTCAATGGATAAACATGGATCAATTAAAGAGGTTCTATGCTTAGGCAAGACACCCAACATAGCACTTTCGAGAGGCCCATACAAGGCTAACGAATAGCAACAAAAAAAAAAAAAAAAAAAAGGGGATTTAATGTTAAACCAAAAACAGATAAGATCTACGAGCGGTCTGATTCCTCTAAAAGGATACGTAGGACAACCCAATTGAAATTGGGCCCAGCCCCTTCATCAAATTTGCATTCAAAAGTTGTTAAAAGTTGTGCACATAATAAACACAAGGTTGCAATATTAAAATGAGCATGTCTCTATAAATAATAATAAAGTCCATTACAAGACTTGGCAATTCCTAAATAACAATAAAAACTAAACTAAGTTTAAATCTAAGGGGCACATCACCCTTATTGAATTTAAAGCAAGTAAAAGGCAATCCTAAGCTAGACATGCTCCAAAAGAGTATTTCCTAATAGACTACTCCGTAGCTTCGGTAGTAGGGACTGCATCCTCCATGGGCTCATCAACTTCGTGCCTTCCACTTCACGTTCCTTGGGAGCCCATCTCTCTCGAACCAAAGGCTCTTCTTCTTTTTCAACCTCCACTAGAGGAACACTCGAAGAGGCTTCATGATCATTGGCCCGAATTTGGGGTTTCTCCTCCGATTTAGTAGTAATCTTGGCTAAAGCTTTCTTTGCCTTCGGGTTGAGGACACTTTTCACATGCTTAATTCCCTTTTGCTTACCCTTACCTTTAGGATCATTAGGGTTACAAAGCCTTAGGGTAGTCTTGACCGATTAGGCCTTAAGATCGTCTTGTTCGGAATTTCCTGCATGCACGACGACCTTCCGCAGTCTTACAATCCATCCACGCTTCATAAGCCGAAGATATGGTGATTGGGGCCTTGATATGAGGAATAGTCCACTTAGGGCGACGACCCCATGCACACTCCCAAGATCTCACCATACTAATAGTCAAAGCCCGAGTAGCGGGAGCAACACTATCCTTCTGTGGGATAATCTGGCGTTTCCCATATTGTCGCATGATACGGCTAGGAAATATGTAAGTCAAGTTTTGAAGACCAAGGATTTGATAATATCCCATCTCCTTGCTGCATCCGATTGCGGATTTTAGGCTCCACCACTTAATAGTCCATCTTAGCAAAGGGCAAGCTTTAAGGTATCCACGTCATTCATCAATGGTGGATTCATAATAAAGCCTTCAGCGAGCGGGAAATTGCTTTGGTTGATACTTGAGCGCATTAGCCGGCCTCTCAATGAAGCACATATGCTCCAAGAGCCATATCTGCAATGAAGAAAAGAAATACAAAAAAAAAAAACATATAAAGTTAGGTATCCATTAAAGATTCAAACTTTATAAAATTATTCAAAGCAATTATTCAAGCACTCACTTGAAGGAGAAGAGGGCTTCCAGTCCATCCACCAAGCGATGGCTCTTGTTTCTTGCGGTCCAAGCAAATTAAAGTTTCAACAAGAACAAGAGACATAGGGGTAAAATCATTTTGAATTTGTTTAACAATTCTAAGCATACAAGTTTTACCATTATTACCTCCACCAACCAAGAGGTACCTATGTAAGAGACATAAGATAAAAGCACGTCTATAATATGTCTCATTGTGATCATCCCTTACCTTGGGGAAAAAGATATCAATCATACCATTGAGGTCTAGCTCGCCGGTCCTAGCGAAGGAGGAGGCTTGTGTTGGTGATAGGCTAAGATACCTTTTATAGTAACCTTCAAGGTTGGCCCCGAGCCATGGAGTAGAAGGAGCTTGATCATGAGGGAACCCAAGCATGGCGGCAAATTCTTCGGGAAGAGGACACAATTCATTATACTCGAACCTAAAAACATGGAGTTTGTCATCCCAAAATTCAACGGCAGCCTCGAGAAGGTTCCAAAAAATTTGAACTTGCTTCAACTGGAAGAGAGCATTCAAGTGGAAGGGCACAAGTCTCATCCTCTCTTCAGGGATCATAGATTGCAACCACTTATCAAACTTAACCTCAAAACTTGTCATGGCTGAAATCTAAATTAATTGGGGGTTTCTCTCTCTAAAAAGCTCTCTATTGCTAGTAAATTATGAAGGTGATGTCCCAAAACCAGACTAACCCAAAGCTTATATAGGGCTCGCAAGAAAAAAGACGAAAATAAGGCAACCCGTTGAAATAAGGGCTTCAGCGGCCCTTGGGACAGCCGCCGAAGGCTCGGCGGCCATGATACAGCAGCAGCGGCCCAGCCGCTGAGTCTGGCGACCCCTCTTTTGAACCTTGCTCCTTCGCGTCAGCCGCTGAGTACCTCCCTTTGGCCGCCGAGCTGTTTTTTCGAGACAGCCCTATTATACCCGGTTTTCGATACTTTCCTTAACCTTTTTGGACTCCAATTTGGCTCAGTTTCCTATTTCTTCTATTATTACTATTTTCTATTATTTTTTTAATTATTTATGGGAACTCCACAATTTCCTTATTTCTTTTTTGGATGATTATCATCTTTTCTTTTATTAACCCTTTTTATACTTATTAATCTTATTTCATTTTTTGCATCCCTTTCTTTATTCATTTTTTTTGGGGGGGGGGGAAAGGGTACACCCAATTTTAACTTTTTGGCTGTACCATTTTTGCTACATGGCTATTACTTGCGCTCTCTGCTTGACTACCTGTGCATTTGCATTAGCCTAATTATATGTAGGGTCCAATAAAGGAGCAATATTCCACAAGAATGTTTGTTCAAATACAAAAAGATCAAATGTTCAAATGGTCAAAAAATGTATTTCATACAAATACATTATCATAAAAATCATCACTCGCATCAGCATCCGTGCGGAGCACCTCAAAGTGATCCTCCGACCTCCGTGGCTCATCGCCAAAGATCGACGCCGCCAACTGGCCAGGGTCAAAGGAAGAATGACGGGCAGGCTCCCGATACGAGCACCCCTCTCCAACATAATTCGAATCATACCCCTACGAAGAACGAGGAGGCATGGTAGGCATCAAAGGAGCAGGGACATGGGGCTGGTAGTAAAGACCAGCATAAGGAGCATACCCCGCATACCCGGGATAAGAAGGATACATCAGCATAGGCATAGGAGTAGGCTCTACAAACGGAGCCATCCTACTCCCACCAGGATGCTCCGTCCGATGAACAGGCTTCCTCTCTCTCCTAGAACTCTCCCTCCGAGGGCTCCTCTCACGAGAAGGACTGCGCTCAGGCGAGCTCACAACCTCATCATCCGACAATACCACCTGTCGTAACCGACGAGGAAGGGGTCGACGATACTCAACCTACAACCCACCAAACATATAAGATACATTTCTCAAAGCATACAACTTTGGAAATGCAAAATCAAGCTTACCTTATCCAAGTCAGCCCTCGAGCAAGTGCCCTTCGAGAGAGCTCGAGATATCCAGGACTTAATGGCATACATCATCCTGAAAACCTTACCGGTCTGCTCACGATCAAGCTGCGCAAAGAAAAGTTAGTACAAGCCTAAAAACGGTAAAAATCACATACAACAGGTAAAATTACGAGTTTACCCCCAGATGCCCAACTGGAAGAGGGACGCCCTGAATGTCCTCATCAAGGTCCTCCGTCATGGGGACTTCTCCCCAGCACTCATTCCGGCCATAGTCCCAACCTCGGACCCGCATATCCGAGATATCCACATCAACGTCATCAACCCGAGGCTCCTACAAAGCAACGAAGGTTAGCAACCAACAAACAAGAAAGACATAGAATGACAAATATGAAGTTCTTACCTTCAAACCCACAAATGAAGGCATGAGGCGATCACGACGGAACTGCTCGTACTGCCCCGCAAGGTCCTCCGCAGGCTCCCTCAAATACCGCATAGCATCCGAGCCTACCATGGCCTCCGTAACCTGCTCGCGAGACAAGCACCTCACCAAAAACATTGTCGAGGGAGGTACCAAAGGAATCCTCGGTCCCACTACATCAGGATAAACCTGACAGAAGATCCTCTCTCCCAAATACCACTCAAAAGAGAACGGACCCGCAATTAGGATCCTTTTGCGATCTATCGCCCTACATGAAAGGACAGCATCCGAAGCCAACCCATGATACTTCGCCCATGGAAAGTAGTCAATCTACACAAACATGAAAGATAAGATATTTCCACACCAAGAAATACAACCCATGCTATGTAAAGCAAAATTGTGTTACCTTCTGCCAGTCTAGGCGCAGGAGGGCCTCCCTATACTGCTGAAGAGTCAACCTCCCGCCCGAACCAGTTTTTTCGTTTGCCCCTCACGGGACGGGCCCACAAGTTCAAATTCCGCGCGGGATTGCATTTCTCGACCGTTGGAAGCCCGGGAGGTTCGGGCATGTCACCCAAAATGGCTCTTTCGCCCCCACGGCATGGTTTCCTATCCTAGGGACCCGGTATTATCTATTATTGCAGGTGCAAGCCTTACATCTAATCTTTTACAGGCACATGCACTTTATTATATTTTGCAGGTACAATTTTCCAAAAACACAGGCATCACTGAACCAGAGCAACACAACGCTCTTTGACGTTGAGGCTATTAAAATTAGCGTCACGTTGGCACCCTTGAAGCAGAGCAACACAACGCTCTTTGACGATGAGGCTATTAAAATTAGCGTTACGTTAGCACCCGCAAAGCAGAGCAACGCAACGCTCTTTGACGACGAAGCTATTAAAATTAGCATCGCGTTGGCAAAAACAAAGCAGGTAACCCTGACCACAGGCGGTCAGGAGTCTATCTTTCCTTTCTTTCTAACATAAAGCATTTTCAGAAAACATTGCAGGCATTTTAAGAAAATACTTTGACCTTCGCTTTTACAAGCTCGGCCAAAGTGGGGGCTTCTGTAGACACCCTAATCGGTTCTCATCCCCTAGCACCGCAATGCCCGATGAAGATGGTAATGGATTAACATGGACGTAAGTAGAAAACGACATTGCTCGGAAATCTAGACCAAATTCCTTGAAACCTCAGTCTTTGGATAATCCTTATTATAAGGATTCCAACGCCTTTGACCTCGCCTCAATCAGGTTCCCGGATCAAGAGATATCGTGTCTCGAAGATTTGGGTCAAAACCGCTCAATCCCGACCCCCTGGGTCAGCCCAAGGGCAATTTCGTAATTTACTGAGAACAAAAAATCAAAAACCCTCGTCACACGCGCGCCGTCAGGTCCAGCGTCTATCGCTACCTGCCCGGCGGCCAGCGCGTGACAGCGGGAGCCTTCTGGCCAGCCGCTGAGTTTCAGCGACCAGCCGCTGAGCCCCAGTGGCAGCCGCGGGCCCCAACTGCCCTCCGTGTGGCCGCTGGGCCGTTTTTTTGGCTGGGCCGAGTTGTGGCGCCGGGCCTCACCATAAGCCCCAAAATCCGTCACCCAACTCCATAAATACTCCTCTTCACCCTCTTTAGCAAAAGGTCAGTCAGTTCATAATTTTGAGAGAATTGAGAGCACATATTTCCCCAAATCAAAGAGAATTCAGAAATCTGAAGATCCAAGCAAGCATTACACCTAGCCTAGCACCCAAGATCAAAGAGCAATTCCAATTCTACTAGTCCCGCGAATAGAACGTCCAGGTTAACCATCCTGATGGCCTAAACTCTATATTAAATCTCTTGTTTACTATTTATCAATCATGTTTTATTTAGCTTTTGATTATGATGAATAAATTTGCATGCTTTGGGTTCTATATATAATTATGCATGTTTAGTTTATGAAGTTAGCATCTTTTTTATTAGTTATGCAAGTTTGCATCTTTTTATAGTTTTTGCATGCATATAGTAGCCTCCTAGGTTTATTTTAGCATAAAGTTAATATCTTTGCATTGTTCTTCTTTTGAAGTTACTAACAATTTTATTGATCTGCATATACAATGCTTGGCGCGTTTAGCAAAGTGCGGTAGGTTGGAGCGTTAATTTAATGCTTTATATCTTGTTTATGCTTGTTAATAGTATGCATGTAAATTGGATATAAATTGTGCGAAGTGATAACATATGTAATTTGGTTGTCTTTAACCCGCCTAGTTAATTTAGGATCTTGGACGACCGGACTTGTATGGAACCATATAGTATAAATAAATATTTGACATGGATAAGCTTAGTAGAGGCTGTTTATACGGGCGATTTAGATGAGATTCGTTTTGTTTATTTCGTACGTACACCCCCCGAACTCAATATTTAGTCCCCATAGGCATGAGTCAATTCCCAACAGGAATTGGGTGCACTTTTGATGGTTTTCAATTGTTTTCTTAAAAATTGGTGGCAGCTTCTTATTTGCAAATTTTTATTCCCCATAATTAAATTAAATTGCATATGACGTATCATTAAGAACCATTAATCACAATCCAATAAAATCACGATTTTAATGGAGAGCCGGGAAGAGGCGAGGGTTCTTGCACTCTCCCACAAGCAAGTGCATAGGTGAGCTATCCCATTAAATTTGCTCGGTCACCCTAAGAAGGCGGTTTGACGTGGCGGTTTGACCGCATGACACATTTTTCCATTATAATACTCTATGGGCCATTGGTTCAAAATCAGTGGGCCCCACATGAGGCCCATGGCAGTTATTTGCGCGCCAAAATCCGTTTATGAAAGCAGGACTACTCTAAACCAACAGGTTTGTACATTTATCCTCGGCCTATGGCATGGGCTCGCATCCGACCTAAGGTTTGAGCAACATTTTATTACCCTTTACAATAATATTTACTACCCATCTTATTTCTAAATATTTTTATTGTGTAACCTACAGCACAGGGTCACCCTTCGACTAAAAATCGAAGTATTTTTATCATTTATCTTATTTCTAACGAAATATTTTTATTGTGTAACCTACAACATAGGTTCCCCTTCGACTAAAAATCGAAGGACATTTATTGTATGACCTACAGCATAAGGTCACCCCTCGACTAAAAATAGAAGGATTTTTATCATTTATCTTATTTCTAACGATATATTTTATTGTGTAACCTACAGCACAGGTTCCTCTTCGATCGAAAATCGAAGGACATTTATTGTATGACCTACAGCACAGGGTCACCTCTCGACTAAAAATCAAAGGATTTTTATCATTTATCTTATTTCTAACGAAATATTTTATTGTGTAACCTACAGCACAGGTTCCCCTTCGACTAAAAATCGAAGGACATTGATTGTATGACCTACAGCACAGGGTCACCCTCGACTAAAAATCGAAGGATTTTTATCATTTATCTTATTTCTAATAAAATATTTTATAGTGTAACCTACAGCACAGGTTCCCCTTCGACTGAGAATCGAAGGACATTTATTGGGTATCCTACAGCATAGGGTCTTCCTTCGACAGAAAAATGAAGGATTTTATCATTTATTACCTATCTTATTTTTGATGAATATATTTTTATTGTGTAACCTACAACACATGTGTAGACGCCAAAAAAGTGCCTTCAGATTTCTCCGCAAAAGCCCAATAATGAAAGGAGTAATTTATAAACTTGAACGCTATTTTTGCTTTAATAGGTAAGTTAAGGTCTTAGGTTTTTCCTCGATCACTCCTCTATTCCTGTCCCATTCAAAAGCCCCGTTAAAGAGCTTTCCAACGACATCTCTCATGACCTTTTCCGACTCTCGGTCGCCAAGTTGCGAATCGAGGGTAGAACCTTCTTTTACCGCCCAAGGGTAAAACGGTCTTCTCATATTTTTCGGGACGCTAAATTTCTCCGGAAAATTAAAATAGACTGGATGTCGTCATTATAATAACATCCATCTGGCATCTGACAGCCGTCAACGACGCTGACCTGAACCGCTAGTGGCGTTGGCTGAACTTTCAGACCCGACTATTTTTTCAGCCCAAATCCAAAAATCGCCTCCTCTTCACCCGTCCAGCCCTACTTTTTTCTCTATAAATACGACCCTCCTCCCTCAGTTCAAATGACACAGTCTACAGTTGACAACCTCTGTTCTCAGGAGTATTAACACTGAGCTTCCCCCTCTTTCTTCCAAATTTGAGATCTTGTCCTTACTATTTTTGTCAAATATAGCCTACAGTTCAGGTACTAAATTCTGAGGGCTCAAATTAAATTACTTGCCTAATTGTTTATTTTCTAGTAGTCATAATATAGATATCATGCTAGTAAACGTCTTTTATTGCTTCCTAAATATTGTCTTTCAAAGCATGTCTAGTCGTCGTAATGCTCAACTTGCCAATCGAATTGCATGTCTAAATAAGGGTCATTAATAAATGTTGTGATGCTTGTGATGAACCAATTAATGGTCTAAGTCTAGGTTTTTAATCCGGTTTTGCATGTGATTTATGTCTTTAAGCAGACTTGAGTTAGTAGAGCCCGTCATAATACGGGCGAGTTGGGTGCCTAACAACTTCCCATCTCGTACCTTCGCCCCCGAACCCTTTATTCTTGGGTATTTATATGTTCTATATGAGCGGGAGTCTTTCTAAAAACATGATCAGTTCACTAATCACGCTATTGGGTTGTCCCTTCGGTTTTGTCCCTTCGGTTTGTCCCTTCGATAAAACGCCAATAGCAGATTTGTGACCTCTTTCATGGTTTTTATTCAATTCAAGTCTTTACAACATCTTTTCTAACTCGATGGTCCCTTGAACTTATCTAAACCCCCAGCTTACAAATTTTCTATAAGGACGCACTCCGTGGGCGATAGAAATCCCGGGTCCTTACGAGTGGCGACTTCACTGGGGATTTATTTAGGAGGGTGAGACTCGAAAGTCAAGTTTGCTTAATTGTTTAATAACATGTTCCATATTTTGCATGATTTGCATGTGCTCTGTCACAACCTTTTGACCCTTATCAACCCTCGAGAAAGTTTGTGTCGCAACTCGTAGACAACCCAAATATCTAAAGGAATATACAGTTGTCCTATCATGAAAATCAACGCTTCTTCACCCATGACTCATCGACTCTTGTTGGTGAAAAAGACATACAATTGATGTGTCGACCATCTGCCGAACGAAATTGTAATTCGTTGTGGTGACCTCACGGGAGCGAAAAGCCTCTAGCCCACATTCGTGCATTCGCTTGCTTGTTGTGCATGTGTCGTTATAATGCCCGCCTGATCACATGTTTGCTTGTAAACTGCGTCGTTATAATGCTTGCCTCAATGCATGAATGTCGTGACTATGTGCCAATATGTACTTACGTGCTAGGAGTTTTTTCTTTTATTTTTAGCTAGTTCCTAATGCCCAAAAATGGTGCGAGAATTCAATTCAATGAACAATCGTCATTTTCCCAATGATATAATCTATAAAGGTCATGAGCAATCTCTTAGGATCTTTATAGCAAAAAAAGAGTCAGTCGTTCCAATTTTCCCTCTCCTTTTTTTCTATTTCTTTATTCTTTTTTTTTTTTTGATGTAATCCAGTTTCGGTGAAAAAAAAAAAAAAATGGCGAAAAAAATAAAGCCACCGAAAATAAAATTTGCAAAGAAAAAAAAAATGAGGACCAAAATTCTTTTTTTTTTTTTTATTTTTATCCCATTTTCCATTTCGTTTAAGTCTAGAAAGATAAAAAAAATAGGGTAGTCCATCTTTTTCTATTTTTCTTATTTTCGTTCATCGACTTTAGTTTCCTTTGATATTAGGGAAATATTTGGGCATTTAGGCTTAAGGATCTTTTTTTTTTCTAGGACAATGTGTTTCCTATGTGTGGGTCGACATTTTTCCTAGGTGAGAGTCTCATGGTTTTTTCTTGTTACTAAGTGTTGCGTGCTTCCTGTTCAAGATAGGATCCGAAGAAGAGAAACTTGATAGAGGTTCAATTTGACTTTCTACAACACATTCAAACCACCTCAACTGCGTCATGATCAGAACGGTTCAAGAATACCTTGTCGAGATGACAGACCGAGTAGATAGGTTGGAAGCTGACATTACCAACATTAAGTCCAGACAGTTATGGGATGCGCCATTGTCCGTCCCTTCATCTGAAAACCGGAAATCCATAACGCTGGAAAAGTCTGATCCGATTCTTCAAGAGCCAGAAAAGAAACGCAAGAGCGGCGAGTCTTCCTCCAATATTTCGCATGCCCCAAAACAAGCCAAAGAGGGAATTTGCCCCATTGGGAATAACTCCGGTACAGCTTTTGAGAGGCTAGTAGACAAAGATATGCTTCGACCCGTAGGTCCCACTCCAGAACCAATTATCAAAGGTCGTAACTGGAAAGAAGGTGAATATTGCAAGTACCATCAAGGAAAAGGGCATGACACCAACAACTGTTGGGCTCTTAAACATGTCATCCAAGACAAAATAGACAATGGCACTCTACCATTTACCTAAAACTGAAGAAGCCGAAAGTGCTGATAACCTCCTGGGTACTATCAACCATATCACAACTAAAGATCCTAAAGATTACTCTCACCTCATTTACGATGAGGAGATTGCTTTGATTTTGCAAAGATCTTATGAAGAAGGGTCAGATCTGGGAAAGGACAAGACAAAGAATTATAAGAATCAGATACGGGAAAGTCTGGGTCTTATAATAAAGGGAATTCAAGAAATGAGAGAAAAGGTTGACATCCTAGAAGAGCGCACCTCTAAGCGCAAGAATACGGTCATCTTGACTAAAGAAGAAACTTGGTGGCGTCAAGACCTCCTCTACCACAAAATGTCCAAGTACGGGTACGTCCGTCCAAGGACACCGACATCAAGGCTTCTCCTGAGAGACGGAAATCCGTTTCTAAGCTGTATCTACTGCACAGCTGAAGGACACCACATCAATCAGTGCAGGCGCTTTAAGGAGCTAGTCTTGCGCTTCATCGACCAAGGGATAATGTGGCCACCACACACTTGGACAGTCAGCTGGTGTCGCCATAGTCAGGAACGGTACACCCCTCTCTTTGCACCAATGAAAGCTGTTATGAACGCATTAGTTTGGAGAGTTGATATTCAATCTTGCATCCCTCTGGAGGATGCCAAATCTGCACCAGAAGAAAATCGAGTCTGAGTCCTAAGTTTTGTCGAGTTAGGATCTTAGCTAAATCTTTAGGTTGAGTCTTGAACAGGCCGGGAATGTTCCTCTTTTTACTTTTCTTTCTAAGTCTAGTTTCTTTTTGACGGGAATTAGGGACCCTCTTCTCTAAAGTCATGTGTGCTTATCTTTTGTTGCAAATCAAGAAAAATTCTTGCTGCTCATTTCTTTCTTTGTTTGGCTATTGATAAATCCAATGAACTCAAAGTTGCACAAATTATTAACTAATCAAATTAAGCAATGTAAGTAAACTTCGCAAAGCAAGAATACAAATTATCTCTTTTACAGGGATTTGAGTACCTGAACTCCCTCAACGATGCCATTCCACAAGGAGAAACGAGCCAGCCTTCTGCAACAACCTTGACACGGATCTGACCTTGGCTCCGATCGAAGAAGATCCTTGGTACCAAAACGTTTTCAACTACATCACCAAAGGAATATACCCTCAAGACGCGCCAATAAGAGCTCAAAGGGCCATCCGTCTCTTAGCGCCACAATACATAGAGTACAAGGAGGTTCTATACAAGAAGTCCCACAGCGGTTAACCTCCTATGCGTGAACGCCGAAGAAGCAGCAAAGATCATGGATGAGGTACGCAATGGTGTGTGCGGACCACACACGAATGGTCGAATGCTCTCTAGAAAGGTCCTGCGACTGGGATACTACTGGACCACTATGGAAAGGGATTATTAGGACTACGTCAAGAAATGCAAGAAGTGTTATATAAATACCAACCTGCAGCATATGCCACCCTCCATGCTCCACAACTTCACATCCCCCTGGCCATTTTCCGCATGAGGAATAGATATCATTGGTAAAATCACCCCGAAAGGCTCGGGAGGGCATGAATACATCCTAGTAGCCATAGACTATTTTACCAAATGGGTTGAAGCCCAATCTTATGCCGTCCTCACCTCCAAAGAAGTGTCCAAATTCATAAGGAATAACATCATCTGCCAGACTATGGATCTCATTTCAAAGCTGAAACAGCCACCCTCCTAAAGAACTACAAAGTCCAGCACCACAAATCATCCCCTTACCGTCTCGAAACCAACGGCAGTAGAAGCCCCCAACAAAAACCTCAAAATTATCATTGAAAAGATGATAGTGAACTCAAAAGATTGGAACATAAAACTCCCATTTGCGTTTTGGGGATATAGGACGTCCATAAGATCCTCCACAGGAGCAATACCTTATTCCCTGGTCTGCGGAATGGGAGAAGTGCTACCCATAGCAGTCCAGCTACCCTCCATGCGTATAGCCTTAGAAGGTGAAATTATCGAAACCCGATGGTTACAAGCCCCCTACGAGGAACTCATGTTCACAGATGAAAGACGCCTACGGGCCCTAGACCATTCCCACATGTACCAGCAACGCATGGCAAGCGCATTCAACAAAAAGGTTCGACCTCAAAATTTAAAAGAAGGGGACTTAGTTTGGAAAGAGTTACGTGCCCTAGTCAGCCGTTATGGGCCTTTGAAGTTGAAAATCGCTAGTTGGAGCGGTTGACCCGCTAGGCTGGCGGCTGAACCGCTTGCCCTAGCGGCTAAGCCGCTTGTCCTAGTTGAAAGACCTTTAGTCCTAGCGGCTAGCCGCTTGTTGGAGCGGTAGCCGCTTGGTGTCCAAGCGGCCCCCATTGAAAGGCGCCTGATGGACTATTTTGTCCGGCCTTTTTGTCAGTTCTGTCCCAAACCTAAACCTACCTCTGTATATACTCTTTTCCTCCCTTTTTTCAAGGGGAACACAATGGTGAACTCAAATTAAACCCTAGAGCTCTCTAATTAGCCCTATTCTCTCAATATTCCTCCATCTTCTTCCCCTCCATCTTCTTTCTCCATCATCAAATAAACAGCCTTAAACACCATCAAAATACCTTCAAACTCTACTATCCAACCTCTAATTCAACCTTCAATCCTTCTCAACTACAGGTTCAAGAGCATTGACATTCAATTCTAAGTTCATTCAACGTTCCACCTGAGACCTCTATTTAATCTTCAAATGTATTTTATATTATTTCTAATCATGATTTATTTTATATTTGATTATGGTTAATTCTATTGCATTGTTTTAATTGCCTTGAAGTTACAAACTTGTTTATTAATGAAATTTAACAACTTGGCGCATTTAGCAATCAAGGTAGGGTTGGAGGATTTTATTATTGTTGTTGCTTTATTTTATTTTAACATGCAATAATTAATCTTTTTCTATTGTTCTTATGCAAATTGGATTAAATGAATGCAAAATTGAGAACATATAATTTAATGGATGTTCAAACCCACTTAGTTAAATCGATCTAGGACTTTGGACGACCGGATTTGTATGGAACCGTGCAATATTATCAATTAATCACAATCATTTAGTAAAGGCCGTTTATTGAAACGGGCGTAATTGGGTGCCTAACACCTTCCCAATTCGTACCTACATCCCCGAACTCAATTTTTTGCCAATGGGTCATTCGAGTCAATATTCCCAATAGGAATTGGGGTGCACTTAATTCGGGTTGGAGTCTCTTTAGACTTTCGACTTGGATTATTTTCAATAAATTGGTTTCCTTGTTTTCTTTAAAATTTGGTGGCGACTTCCTGGTAATCTTAATCAAATCCCCATTAATTCTAAATAATACAAAATTCACTCGATTTTCGACCAAGAGCCCGTGAGAGGCACTCGGCGGGGTTGATTCCCCGCGAGGGTTCTGACAGTGGCGACTTCACTGGGGATTTAGTTAAGAGGATGTAACTTGAAAGTTGATCTTGGTTAATTGACAAAATTGCATGGTTCATGACCTTGAGTGATTATTGTTATTGTGATTGCTCATTATCAATTATTGTTTTTGCATTCATTGCATCTATTTGCATGCGCTTGCGCGACTTCCGAACTTGTTCTTACGAGTTCATAACCCTCTATTAGCCCTTGGAGTGTGGTGAAGTGCCTTGGTGGGAATCTATTCGATTCCTCTTTGCCAAGAAACATGGTTCCCCCCACCTCATGTACCTTCCTACGCAATCGTCCATTCAACGAGTAGGATAACAAGAATGCATCATATTATCGCGCATCCTACGGATTATTGTACATTCTTGATCATAAGTTTCCTTTGACCAAAACCCTTAAGCCTACCCAATTGCATGAACTAGAAAAATATTTTAGGTCGAAACTCAGTCCCATGTCCATGCTTGATATTTTTTACTGCATTGTTTGTGTCGTTGGGTTGTTTGCCATAATGTGAACGCAATCATTGCGTAGTCGTTTTGGGTCATAGAATATTAGGATAGATCCCATTAGGATCTTTTCTTATTATGTTTGGTTGTTATTTCAAAACTTCCATAAACTAAGGGTCCATATTAGGAAGGAGATCTTTTTATTTTCCAAAATCTATTCCCTTCGTTAGTCAAGAGTATTCCCCTTGTTGCCAAAAAAAAAAAAAAAAAAAAAAAAAAAAAAAAAAGGATTCCCCTTTCCCAAGTCGATAATATTTCCCTTCTTAGTCAAGAGAATATATTCCCTTCCCTAGTTAGGAGTATTCTTTTTCATTAAGTCGATAATATTTACATCCCTAGTCAAGAGTATATATTCCCTCCTATAGTCAAAAATATTCCTTCTTCTTTTCAAAATCCCCTTTCCTATTTTCAAAACTTCCATTTTTCTCTCTTCCCGTTTTCCTTTTTCAAAAAATATAAACACTCCTTCCTTTTTTTTTTAATATCCAATTATCCGGCTCCCAAAAAAAAAAAAGAAAAAGGAATTTCAAAGAAAAACAATCAGAAAATTCAAAAATAAATAAATAAATAAAGGGACTAGATTATTGGATAAACTCTTTTATTTTTTTCTTCCTTTTCCCTCTCCTTCTCTTCAATTCATTTTTCTATTTCTCCTTGATCCAGGATAGGAAAGTCGAGTCCAAAGTGGGAACGTCCAAATCAAATAGGAAGATTAGTTAGGAAACTATTTCCTTCCCCACCTCCAAGCTCAAGATCAAGTCCAAATTCAGATTCAACTCCATTTTCTACCATGCCTAGGAGACGACATGAAAGCCATTCTGGAGAAGCTCACTGAGATGAACACACGTCTCAAAGATCAAGATGAGAAAATCAAGAAGCTAAGAGATGAAGTTAAAGCTAAACCTCATACTAATGAAGATGATGATGAGCATCCTACTCCTCTAAGCAAGTTTGATAGAAGGCTTGAAAAACATGAGCAACTAATGCGTAAGAACTCCACATATAGCACCTACTATATGGAAGAAGAAGAAGAAGAGGAGCCCAATGCCGATTTCCATTCAAAACTTCCAAAAAAGGTCACCTTGACCGATCTCCCCAAGTTCAAGGGAGTGGAAGACCCATATGGTCATATAAGGAACTTTACTACATGTATGGAAATCAAACGGATTGATTCGAGTCTCTATGCAAAGATCTTTCCTATGACACTTGAAGGTCACACTACAAAATGGTTCAACACCTTAGGCCCACTCAAGGCCAAATGGGTCTCCATCAAACACGAGTTTGTGTTGCAATACTCCTACAACAATGAACTCCCCATGACTCGAAAGGAACTAGATATAACCATACAGAATGAAAATCAAGACTTCATCACATTCTTGACCCGTTGGAGAGAGAAAGCGGCCCAACTCATCAATCGCCCTTCTGAAGAGGATCAACTGGGAATCATTGTTCGCAATCTCAAGCCCAAGTACAAAGACCATATGAGGTTCCAACCTATTGAAACTTTCGATAGACTCTATAAGATTGGGATTCAAATTGAGAATGAACTTCAATCCTCCAATGGCACTCTAGTACAAAACATGTCATAAGCGTCGATTGAAAACCCCAATAGGCGTCGGTTTTCAACCGATGTATATCGAGGCGACGCCTATGTCAAAAGGAATAGGCGTAGGTTGTTTAACCGACGCCAAAAGGGTTATAGGCGTCGGTCGATTTAAACAACCGAAGCATATAATCTTTCTTTGGAGTCGGTTATTTAAATCGACCGACGCCTATTCCTCTTTTTTTTTGCATTTTTTTTGTCAGCATTGTTTTTTTTAAATCCTTATTAATAATCAGTCTATGTAGGCTTCGAACCCACGTCTTTTGTGCAAAAACACATTTGCTCTACCATCTGAGCTAATAGGCTTGAAAAACTAATAATTATTAATTTTCTTTACAAAATAATTAACAAAGAAACATAAAACTACATAATGCACCTTGTAAATTGTAGTGTTCTGTCTGCAGACAATATTTGTAGCTCTAATATCACAATTGCAAAACCTAATAACCTGGAAGTGCTGGCTAATGCCAAAACCATGCCACTTCTTCAGATGTCAAAATATAAAGGAACTTATGCTTCATCACACAAACAGTATAATGTAATAAAATTACTGAAATATTGTAACACAACTATAGTAGAAAACAAGCACACCTAATAAGTTACAAACTCTGTCTTCCGTTCCTAACAAAGATACATCTCTATTTCAAAGATTTAAAACACATTACAAGAACCAGGATAGAGTGAGATGAATTACCAAATTCTTACTGATCTTCACCTACTAACTCTGTCTTCCGTTCCTAAACAACCCCAACCAAAATCAAACATTAACAAGAGATTATCAGGCTGTACATAAGGAAATTTAAACAGCAAAAAAAAAAAAAAAAAAAAAAAAAGAATCAGAATTCACTTTTGCTCAAAGAACAGCAACTACTGTATTCATCAAGCCATTTTGAAAAAAGGAACCAAATTTAAACTTAGAAGTTATATAAAACAGAAATATATTCCTATAGCCAATCACAAAACTTTAGACCAAGCACCTGAAGGGTCTGATAGGTGTGGTCAACTGAATCCCCAATAAAACCCCATTTTTCATCTTGCTACCTCCTGTACCCAATCACTCCACCAAGTTACAAGAATACAAACATGATGAGAGAGAGAGAGATGATACCGCACAAGAGTAACAATGTCGAGGAGGGCAAGCAAATCAATGAGTAGACGGGGGTGGCTGCAGAAAATCAAAGATGAGAAAGTTATCAGTTCAGTTTAGGCAAATAAATCGAATCTGGTCATTATCCTTTGAATCGCCAAATATATACTGATTAATCATTATGTTTTAAGCCTGAAAATAGAGAAACAACAAAGATAAACAGTTAGGAATTAAACTAGAATTTAGATCATCAAAACTGTGAAAAAAATCGCCAGCCAAATTGCATGAAAACTTGCTCTAATTCTCCTTTAACTCACTACTTGGTACCTTGATTTCTCAACATAATGAAGCATTTGAGCAAGCAAAATACAGAGTTAAGCCAAGAATAAGGTCTGAATTCAGACTACAGAATGCAAAATTACCTATTCTAATCATACAAATCACCTAAGGATAGTTTCTGCTTGATGCCTAACAGTATTATGTTGTTAGTCTGGGGGATCCTCTCCTTATCTTGGATCTTGCCTTGATGTTGTCGATAGTTCATAAACATTGGCATCTATAGATCAGAAACACGAATCAGGTAACGAACCAGATAATTTGATCCATAAAGACAACCATTTAATGGCAAAATATTGAAATAAAGTAGAGGAACCAGAACCAAAATCTAGGCACGACAATTTGAACCAATCACTAGGGTATAAGATCTCGACAACAACAATTGAACGCAAGTATGACAATTAAATTGAAGCAAACCCTAGGCTCTTCATACACACCTGGAATATATGTTGTTAGCTGCAGCTTCTATTACAAGTTTCTCAATCTTGTGCTGAGTTCCACAATCCCATTCTCTACCGAGATAATTTCAATGTGTGTGCTCTCTGCTTGACTCTATCAATAAGCCAAAATTGCATATGAATATGTGAAGATAAAATTAAGACAACTAATTCATCCGTTTGAATAGTGTTCCAACACTGACAGGAAGTCAATACACTACCCCTGCATTTGCACAGCCCCAACATGATCAGTTATTTTACAAGGAGATTCTTGAGACATTCGAGTTATAGTAAGCAATGAGTGCAAAACCTTTCTTCTTGGAGCTAATAATGAAGATGGCCAAGTTTTCTATCTAATTCAATGTAACAGTAGGACATTCTACATAAACCAAGGACAAGCTTACCTCTCAAAGGTCTTCTTTCAAAATCGCTGTCATTTCATTTGGAAGACCTGCTTTAATAGCAGCTATAGGTTAATCTCAAAAAAAAAAAAAAAAAAAAAAAAAAATAGTAACTACAATTGATTATCAATATAAGAAAAAAAAAAAATCAATGAGAAAACCAAAACAGTACTAGAACATCCATTTCCCTAAAATCAGTCAACACTCAGCAATTATAATTTTAATATATATAATCTCAATACCTTTTTGTCAAGCTGATAAAGCACCTCACTCCATTACCACACATCTACAAAGAGAAAAGCAGCACATTTCAATAACACAGTAGGCGACAAACTGAAATATAACAATGGCATTCAGTTTCCAAGTCTTGTCCTCAATTGCAAAAACAGGGCAACCATATGCATTCTGCATCCATTCACACACCACACTTTCAATTTAGAAGTAGTTTCAGCACATCAAGAACCAATAACATACACACCCAGCTTAAATGATTTAAAAATATATACATATACACCAACCAACCAAAGATTAAGTTCCATACTTCAACAACATTAGCCACAATTTAACCCCACAATGTCCTACTAGAAACAAGTGCATTTTACACAGAAATATAATCACCTTTGGTTTACTCCCATCATAATTAAGTATCCACATAGTATAAGCACTGCCATTAGTTCCCCATGACACAGCTTCATTGCCTGCTCAAGTAATCAGATCGATGTGTATGAAGCATCACGTAAGCTCTCCCACCACAGACCTTCTCCAATAATCATAATTCAAAAAAAAAAAAAAAAAAAACACACACACACACACAACCTCAAAACCTGGAGTCTAACAGATACAAGAGCCAAACAATTAGGGGCTAACACTAACATCCAAGACATTAGAAGCAAAATCTTATGACACAAAGTCTTTCCTAGATAATTAACAATTCGGAAATGTCTCGAGATTTACCTCACAAGACAAGGCCAAGACAAGGCTAGATTGATTCCTTCAACTGATACCTAATAATATCTCAAATGCCTAAAAAAAACATCAAAACTTCAATAACATATCTAAAGTCTGAATCAGGCTAATTAAATGAACTATAAAAATGGGCAAATTAGCAAAATGTAATAACTCAATATACAAACAAATCCTTCAACCCAGGAAGAAACTCACAGCTCTCTCGTCCTGCCCAAGTTCAAAGTTTGAGGTCTCGTTTGCCCAACAAAAATTTCAGGGGAAAATCCTGTTGGTGCCCCTGTACTTAATACATTTCCGATTGGTGCCCAATGTTTTATGTAAATCCAATTGGTGCCCTTGTGTTTGTTGACAATATTAATCTGTGACTACTCTAAGGTTTTGCCGTTACATCAGACGTTAAGTGGCATCTTTCTTTCCTTTTCCATTTTTTTTTCTTTCTCTATTCATTTCTCCTTTTTCGTTAGTGGCTTCCTAGAACACCCATCTATCTCATCCTCCATTCACCACTTCACCCCTCCTCAACTCCTCCTCCATCTATCCCCACCCCCAAAATCTACCACCATCTCCATTTTGTTATTGCAATTGCAGTATGAGATATTGAAATTGAAGTACCAACAAGGAAAAAGTAACGAACTTTATGGAAAATATAAGAGAACCTAACAAGGCAGGGGGCGTTGAAAATCGACCAATATGGAATCGAATGGCAAAATTGTTGAATCAAAATTGGATTCATCCATCTCAATCATCTTCCTATCTACAGCTGGCCATTGCTGAGATCGAGATTAAGAGGAGAGAGAGTGGGTTGTTATATGTTATGGTGGTGGAGGTGGTGGTGTGGAGGAGAGAGAAAATGGAGGGAGATGTAAGGAGTTTTGGGAATAGATTGAATGGGTGGTGTGAGAGAGAAGCCATGGAGAGAGCAGCATGAGTTTAGTGAGCAATAGATCAGAGAGAGAAGCCATGGAGGTAGAAGGGAACTGTGAAGAAGAAAGGAAAAAAGGAAGAGGGTGGCTGGTGATTGCCCAATAGCAGGGAAAAAAATGGAAAAACAATATTCAAGTCAATAACCAACGCCAGTTGACGGTAAATGCTAATGATGGTCACAAAGCAACTTTGCAACATTATACAAGGGCACTAATTGAATTTACAAAAATCATTGGGCACCAACCGGAAATGTAGTAAGTATAGGGGCACCAATAGAATTTTCCCAAATTTCAGAAATTAAATTGAAGCGCAATAATTTTTCATAGAATGAGAGGGATCGATTGTGTGGGCTTTTACCTGTGGATTATATCACAACTGAGTGGTTGGGTAAAAGAATGTTGTGTTCTCTCTATCTCATCGTGTAATCGGGAGCTGCGCTTTCTTTTCTGAGCAATTGGCGATTCAACTCTGGCGGGTGTTCTAGGGTTTTGGGGTGCCACTGGGTTTGTGATGGTGGTGATGGATGAGAGACAAAATGGAGGAGAGAAAGATAGAGAGGGCGACAACTGGTTTGCGTGAGATGGACGAGTGAGTGAAGTGAAGAACAGATGGGGAAGGGGAGGGGTGAAGGGGGGAGAGAGAGAGAGAGAGAGAGAGAGAGAGAGAGAGGCAGATCCCAGATGATAGAATTGGCAGGAAATTGGCGTTAGTTCTTTAATTTTATTTAGCGTCGGTTGTTCCACGTCAACCGAAGCCTATTCTTTTTCGCGTTTTTCTTTCTAATTTTTCGATTTTCGGCATCAGTGGTTCAAGAGAACTGACGCCTCATTTTTACAATTTATTTACTATTATGCCACCGCTCTGTTATACGCGTCGGTTGTCATCAATAACCGACGTCTATTAGGCGACGCATATGATAGCTTTTGTACTAGTGGCAAGAGCTTTTACTCCAAAGACAAAAAGAGTAATGGCTCCAATTCCAAAGGTCATGAAGTTTGTGCTATAAATGATGGCAAGCTCATTCAAAGGATTTTTTCCCCATTAGGGATCACTTTAGGCAAGGCATTTGAAATGCTTCATAAAAATGGATACCTGCATTCCACAGGCCCAACTCCAGATCCACTACCCGAGAAAAAATCCAAATCCTGGGATCCAGAGGCTTATTGCAAATTCCATCGAGGTAAAGGCCATAACAATGATAGTTGTTGGGTTTTAAAACATAAGATCCAAGATCTCATCGATAATGGAACCATTACAACCCCAGATATCAAGAAGCCCAACAACACGGCTAATCCATTGGGCACACATGAGTAAGTCGAAATGCCTCCACCTTAGAGGTCCACATTTTGAAGTCCAAGCTAAGAGCGTCAAGAGAAGCATCAAGATGTCAAGCGCCTTCAAGACTAGTCTTCTCTTAGGGTTTGTTTTGTTTTCGAGTTCAATAAGATTAGCATGAGTCGAAGAGTTACTCCACTTTCTTTGTTTTCCAATTCGATCGAAGTCCACTTAGGAGTCATTAAGTCTTTAAGCCTTGTATTCCTTTTTCATTCAATGAAATCAATTTGCTTTGGCCATTTGTGCTATCTTCTATTTATGGAACACTAAAATTCAATGATGAATCCAAGTTGCAAATATCTCAATAATTCTAAGGGTAAAGATGATCAATTTAATTCAAAGGACAAAAGAACAAAAGAACATGTGTCTACAAATCGAGTTAAGGACAAGAGGCATTCGTCTGGCACCCTTCATCAATCCTTTCAATCCACATTCAAATATCCACTTGCAACCAATTTGGACCTCAAACACATAGCCATTTATTTCTCACCCACATTAATCCTTAACCTGGGGGCTTTGAGTGTGCAAACAATAAGGTCACCATCCATGAGAGTAGATGGAAATCAAAGAGGAAAGTGTTCAAAGTTCAAAGTTCAAGAGAAAAAAAAAAGAAAAAAGAAAAGAAGAAAAAGAAAGAGTTCAAAGGTTCAAAATTCGAGGAAGCAAAAACAAAAAAGGTTCAAGTTCAATCCACCTCTCGAAACATTTAGGGACCAATAAGCACACTGGGGAGCTTTTTTCATGGGTTTTTGAGCCTTAATATCCCTTTCTTTGGTAACCTAAACCGGGCCTTACATTACGACCTTCAAAGTCCTCTTAGAGACTCGACACTCAAAACATGTGTAGCCCGCTAGGTTGAAAACCCGCACGGGCGGTCTAGGCAAAAGTTAGGGCATAAAAATCCAAAAAGCCCGGTAGGTCTATTCACTCAATAGCCTGCGCGAAAATTAGGGCAAGCTCGCTGGATCGATCATCCAAGATAATGATCCAGGCAAAATTTAGGGCATAATCAAAACTAAAATCCACGAACTACGCTTGGCCTGATTCCGTAAGGATACGTAGGCAGCTTCTTACAAGGCACCGTCACAGTTAATATTCAATCATCCAACCCTCATGCATCAAAATCTCTAAAATCAACTTGATTTTCTAAGAATAATCTCAAGTGTTCCTTAGTCTTCCATTAGAGCTTAGGACTTCGACGTCGATCTTCGCACCCCTATATCTCTATCTCCGATTCTTCTACTCAAACGTATTGCTTCCATTTCAACCCTTCCAATTCCAGTCCACAATTCAAATTCTTTTATCTTTGTCAATCCATCCCTTTCTTTCAATCACCATTTACGTCTAATCTCTCTATCTCGTGCAACATCTTTCGATACTCGATTATTCAAAGTCTGCGCTCAAGGTTTGACGTTAGTCCAATAAGTGTTTTTCTCCAAACTCTGACATGGTAGAATCAACTGAAGAATACCACTCATTCAAGGTGTTGGCCCATCAATGTTTCTCTATACCACCCATCCAAGGTGGTAGCTCCATTAGTGCTACTCTATCGATCAAGGAGATTATTTTTACTCTGGACCCCTAAGCCTTTTCAAAAGTGATTTTCAAAATCTTCTTTCTATTTCGATGTGCTTTTGTGCTGGGGGCTTTGATATGTCATGTCGAGCTTCAATCAATGTTCAATGTGTCTTCCATTCTAATGTGTGTTTGCATTGCTATATGTGTGTGTGTTCTTGTCTTTTTTGTGTTCAAATATCATCAGGTGAAGGTTATTCATCGGCTTCAATCTGACGAGTTTTGTCACCTTCAATTTCAATATTCAACGTTCAATGTTCAATCTAGACGAGGGTTGATCGGCTTCAATCCGACGAGTTCCGTCAACTTCAATATTCAATGTTCAATGTTCAATGTTCAATATAGACGAGGGTTTATCGGCTTCAATCCGACGAGTTCCGTCAACTTCACTATTTAATATTTAATATTCAATGTTCAATGTTCAACCTAGACGAGGGTTCATCGGCTTCAATCTGGCGAGTTCCGTCAACTTCGATATTCAATGTTCAATGTTCAACCTAGACGAGGGTTCATCGGCTTCAATCCGGCGAATTCTGTCAACTTCAATATTCAATGTTCAATGTTCAATGTTCAATTTTCAATGTTCAATGTTCAATGTTCAATCTAGATGAGAGACCAGGCTTCAATCCGACGAGTTCTATCAACTTCAATGTTCAATGTTCAATCCAGAAGAGGGTTCATCGGCTTCAATTCGGCAAGTTCCGACAATTTTAATGTCCAAGAGTATTGGCACTTTCATCGATGGTATCAATGTTTGTTTGCTTTGCATGTTTTAAAAACTTGCATACTTTGACCTTCGCTCTACTCAAGCTCGGCCAAAGTGGGGGCTTCTGTAGACACCAAAATGTGTCATCCCTTTTTATATGCCCAATGACGATAACTAACATTTAAGAATATGAATTCTATGTCAATGCTCAAGTAACTTGCATCAAACCCCTTCAATTTCATAACCCTTTCTATAAGATTTCCAACGCCCCTTACCTTGTCCCAAACGGACACCGGAGCCAAAATATGTGATTCGACAAAGTTATGGGAAAAAACGATGCTCTGATTACCGCACTCCACGGTTCAAATAGGATTTTTTTTCCATTAGAGGAAGATATCCAAGTGGGACTAATTTAAATGGATTTCTCATACAAATACCTTCAAAATGACATATTATGGGACCAATTCCAATTAGAAACGAATGGGATATGATCCAATTACCGCAAGGTATACTGAAATGGACATCTCTCTAATGCTTGGGCCATAACTCCAGAAAAACTAATGATAATTGGGCTTATAATATTTTCAAATAAATCCCTTTGAACAAGTAATCCAATTAAAAAAAAAATTAGGTCAATCGAAGGTCAAACAAAGAAGTTGTGGGCCTTTGAAGTTGAAAATCGCTAGTTGGAGCGGTTGAACCGCTAGGCTAGCGGCTAAACCGCTTGCCCTAGTGGCTAAGCCGCTTGTCCTAGTTAAAAGAACGTTAGTCCTAGCGGCTAGCTGCTTGTTTGGAGCGGTAGCCGCTTGGACGCCAAGCGGCCCCCATTGAAATGCGCCTGATGGACTATTTTGTCCGGCCTTTTTGTCAGTTTCGTCCCAGACCTAAACCTACCTCTATATATACTCTTTTCCTCCGTTTTTTCAAGGGGAACACAATGGTGAACTCAAATTAAACACTAGATCTCTCTAATTAACCCTATTCTCTCAATATTCCTCTATCTTCTTCTCCCATCATCAAATAAACAGCCTTAAACACCATCAAAATACCATCAAACTCTACCATCCAACCTCTAATTCAACCTTCAATCCTTCTCAACTACAAGCTCAAGAGCATTGTCATTCAATTCTAATTTCATTCAAGGTTCCACCTGAGGGCTTTATTTAAGTTTCAAATCTATTTTATATTATTTCTAATCATGTTTTATTTTATATTTGATTATGGTTAATTCTATTGCATTGTTTTAATTGCCTTGAAGTTACCAACTTGTTTATTAATGAAATTTAGCAACTTGGCGCGTTTAGCAATCAAGGTAGCGTTGGAGGATTTTATTATTGTTGTTGCTTTAATTTATTTTAAAATACAATAATTAATCTTTTTCTATTGTTCTTATGCAAATTGGATTAAATGAATGCAAAAGTGATATTATATAATTTAATGGATGTTCAAACCCACTTAGTTAAATCTCGGACTTTGGACGATCGGATTTGTATGGAACCGTGCAATATTATCAATTAATGAAGATCAATTAGTAAAGGCCGTTTATTGAAACGGTCGTAATTAGGTGCCTAACACCTTCCCAATTCGTACCTACACCCACGAACTCAATCTTTGGCCATTGGGTCATTCGAGTCAATATTCCCAATAGGAATTGGGGTGCACTTAATTCGGGTTGGAGTCTCTTTAGACTTTCGACTTGGATTATTTTCAATAAATTGGTTTCCTTGTTTTCCTTAAAATTTGGTGGCGACTTCCTGGTAACCTTAATCGAATCCCCATTAATTCTAAATAATGCAAAATCCACTCGATTTTCGACCAAGAGCCCGCGAGAGGCGCTCGGCGGGGTTGATTCCCCGCGAGGGTTCTTACAATAATATGTGTATTTTTTGCTTTTTCTTGCAATTTTTATCCTTTTTCTTTATTTTATTCCCTAAATTATGGCCTACTCTTTACTGCATAACACATTGCATACTTAGAGATCAGACGAGCATAATCGAGTCATCATAGCATACATATCATATAAAATGCATAAAAAAAACAGGAGTTCAAAGTTTCAAGGCCAATGTTTACAAAGCGATTCTACATTGCTCAACCGGAGTCATCATCGCCATTACTGTCAGCCTCATCCTCAACGAACGGTCCCTGGCCATAGTTCCCAGCCGGGTAGTGGAAGGAGCCCTAAGTACTGAACGAGCTATAAATAGGCCTGTTCTTGTTAGGCCTCATATCCCGCATGCATAGGGGGTACCTGCCGGAAACCCCGCTCCAAAGAAGCTCTCTGTGGCTTGACTAGCAAAGTCCATAGACACATCCTGATATGAAGGCCCAGTTTGAGGCATGTCCCATCCACGGGCGTTCACCCAACCTCCAGCAATAGGGGTAACAATAGGCCTACTATCGAAAGAAAGATGAAAACTCACTGGAGAGAACATCTCAATCATAGGAATGTGCGGCACAGAAGGTCCGGGCGCCTCATCAACAAGAGGCCTGGTCACAGCTACGGGAGGTGAACGAGCAATAGACTGCCTGCTCGCCGAAGAGACCCTCGCAGCAGAAGAATGTCGAGGTCTCACCGAAGACGAAGACTGCGACATCTGCAAACAATCAAGACCAAAATGTTAAGTTAAGCACTTCACTTAGCTAAACAAAGGACAAAAGTCTACTTACATCAGCAGTCCTACACCGAGAACTCTTCCCTTTGCCCATCACCTGGCTATATCCTTTCTTCAACAGGTGGATGAGCATGAAGACTTGAGAGTTCCGCTCCCGGTTCAGCTACAAGAAGAAACAAAAGATAGGGTCAGAATTCGAAAGCAAACACAAAACGCAAGAAGGGGTAAAAAAAAACTTACCCCCGTACAACTATCAGGCAAGGGCAAGCCCTCCACGATCTCTCCATCAGCAATGTGTAGAGGAAACTCCTATATTATACGTCCCCCGCTCTCACCAATGTACCTCACCTCATTGCTCGGCAAGGTCACGCTTGGGGGCTGGCTACGAGGAACTCTAGAATGGGACCTCGTGGGACCCTGAGGAGCCAAACGATCCACCTGCAAGACACAAAGTCAGTATATCATGCATATAGCTGAAAAGGCACAAATAAAGATCTTACCTCAGAAGTGAGGTCCAGCATTAGACGACCTAAGAAATAGGCCAGGTACACGGCCGTGCGGTCCAAGCCAGCAATCTCCGGCTCAATAAACTCCGTGGCTGCCATGCCGTGAGTCACGACCCCCAAGTCTTCGATGCTCAAGTTGCGCAGATAGAACATGGTCATAGGAGGGTCCTCCGAAACCAAATGACCACCCAAGGCAGGATAGACCAACCGAGTCAAATGGTCCCCCAAATACCACGAAAAGCCAAATGGCCCCTCAAAGACCACCCTCAAGGAAGATACCCTAAAGGACTCGATGGTAATATGGGGCGGAACCCCGGGAATATCGTCAAAGGAAGTCTACGACACCTGCAGATCAAAGTTCATTCACACCAAATGAACTAAAAAAAATACACATACACCAACAAATCGAAGGCAACATACCTCAGACGCATCAGGACTCTCGAAGGTAGCCCGAAAATGCTCCAAAGAGGAAAAGGGATGGTTATCTCTACCAATTCACCGTGAACCTAGTGGGAACATCCTCAAACTAGGACAGTGAGGACCAAAAGCGCGAAAATACTCAAAGAACCACAGCTGCCATACGAGCAAAAAAATGATAAGCTGCAATTCTTCTGAAAAAGCATGCATATGCAAAGGAAAAGAAAAATATATGTGCCTACCTCCAGTATCTTCCATGGGCCAGAGATAAACACCCTCTCACTCGTCGACCTAGGCCTGCAAGCCTGGCGACACCATCTCACCAAGGTAGCATATGCAAGAGCAACAAAGTTGTACTCATGGACGTTGGACAAGTCATACAAACATGTCAAGAAGCCCACCTGACACACGCTCTTCTTGTGAGAGAAAATGGTCGACCCTAACAGGGAAGCTAAGAAAATACGGGCCCTCTGCTCCTTAGTAAGCCCCTGCTCCACCAAGGTCGCACATAACCTCGGCAAGGAAACTCGATCATCTCTAAAATGGACAGACACATGCCCATAAAGCTCAAGCGACCTATCACTCCGCCGATGGTAACCCACGTCATACTGTATATGACGCCCTCTAAAAGATAAGACCGTCAGCACAACAAACTAATAGGGGCTAGGAAACATCTCCCCCACAGGCGTATGGAAGGTGTTCGTGGTATCCCAGAACCTCTCCAATAACCCCCGAGCGATGATCCTAGTGTCCCTAGAGTGACAGGCCGGGATAACCGACAAAAGGTGCCCAAAACTCGAACCTAGCACTATATCCCTAACTCCCACAGAATATGCCTCCAACATCATGGCCCAATGGGAAGTAGACCCATGAGCCTGCAGCAGAACACCAATACCCTAGCCAACAAACAAAATTTTCTCAATACCCCATATGCTACAAATACAGCCAAAATAATTCCACACAAATTATATACAGCTGACCACCAATCCAGTACAAGTCCCAATTTGTTCGTGTGCCGAAGCACTAACAGTTCAAATTTTCAGTTCAAAAAAATGATATACTGAACAGAACAAAAAAAAAGAGTCAGAAAACATACCAACTGAAGATTAGACAGATGACTCTGCCTGTCCAATAGAAAAATACTACAGTCCCAAACCCCAGCCGAGCGTCAGTCCATCCGCATAAACGAATCCTGGTATAAACGTACCCCGTCTGCATGTTGAGCAAGGGGCGTACTAGTGGAAGGAAGCCCAGTACGAAAGAGATCCAGGTTCTCCTCCTCCTCACCCATGGGACGTTTTCCTTTTTTCTTTGGGGCCATAGAAGAAGAATGAAGCGTTCTCTCTCTACAAGTGAAAATTTCAAATTTCAGATTCGCAAGAAACAAGTACCCATTCAACAATGCAACCCAAAATTCAGCAACTAGACGGAAAAATAAGCAAGTTCAAGACAAAAATCGAAGAATTTGCTCAAGAATCGACTTACCTTGAGGAAGTGGAAGCACTCAACAATGGTGAGGTATGCTCGACAATGGCTCGGCGAAGAACAAGAAGAATGAGACAAACGCGGAAAAAAATCCGCGAAAAGCCTTTAGGCTGCTCGAGTTGAGAGTCGCTAGCGGCCCTCACCCAGAGCCCAGCACCGCTAGCGGCACTGGCCTGGGTCGCTAGCGGCCCTGCCAGGCTCGCACACGTGGGCCCCCGCCTGCTGTCCCACGACTTTTTCCAGCCCAGAAGCTGTTATTTCAGTTCGTTCGCGGCAAAGATCAGTACCAAGCGCGCGGGAGCGAGTCTCTTTGGCCCACTAATTCAAAATTCAACAGTTTGCCCATCTTACGGTACCCATTATTTTCAAGTAGAACTAACCAAATTATTTTTGCAGGTCCCAAATACATGAGCCCAAATATATGCCCTGACGATATTTATCGCCCGGAGTGCCAAAATATTTTACGCCCGGTAAATCTGCTGGCCTCATCAAAGTCCCAAAGTCCCAATGTCTCAAAGTCGGGTCAGTCAATGACCGCTTGCGGTTAAACTGTCCTTCCCTATGAAAGTCTCAATGTCCCAAAGTCGGGTCAGTCAATGACCGCTTGCGGTTAAACTGTCCTTTCCTACAAAAGTCCTAATGTCCCAAAGTCGAGTCAGTCAGTGATCGCTTAAGCTATTGCGGTTAAACTGTCCTTTTCTACGAAGTCACAAAATTGGGTCAATCAATGATCTCTTAAGTTATTGCGGTTAAATTGTTCTTCTACGAGGTTACTTATTTTGTGTCAGTCAATGATTGCTTAAATTGTTGCGGTTATACTGTCATTTGTTTTTTATATATGTTTCAGTCAATGATTGCTTAAGCTATTTCATTTAAACTGTTCGTATGTTTTAACCATTTTATAGCCGTCATTTTGATCGCGTTGTCTCGTAGACTTTTTTGTTTCTTGTGTAGGGACGGGATGTCGGCATCCGCTGAGTAGTGCTTAGTCATTGTTTGCTCAGAATAAAGCATTTATACTATTCACTCTCACCAGTGTTACTTCCCATTTTACACCCATTATTTTTAATCGCGCTGTCTCGTCGACTTTTTTTGTTTCTCGTACAGGGACGGAATCTCGGCACCCAACGAGCGGTGTCTAGTCACAGTTTGTCGAAGCACTCTACGTTGATCATTCTCAAAGTATTACTAACTTTTTCATTTACTCTGAATACAGGTCCCCCAGCAGACGTTTAGGCCATCTACGAGCGGTGTCCTATCCTGCTGACCATAACCTTTATTTTCTCTTGTGTTCACAGAGATGAAATCTTAGCACGCTACGAGCATGTCCCAACTCAGGTTTGTCTTCTTATGCATACATACTGTACACTCTCACACAACATGTGCACATCAGCATCATGCATGTCGCCTTCGGAATACTTTGATCTTCGCTTTTACTCAAGCTCGATCAAAGTGGGGGCTTCTGTAGATGCCAAAAAAGCGCCTTCAGATTTCTTCACAAAAGCCCGATGATGAAAGTAGTAATTTATAAACTTGAACGCTATTTTTGCTTTAATAGGTAAGATAAGGTCTCAGGTTTTTCCTCGATCAGTCCTTTATTCCAGTCTCATTCAAAAGTCCCATTCAAGAGCTTTTCAACGACATCTCTCATGATATTTTCCGACTCCATGTCGCCAAGTTGCGAATCGAGGGTAGAACCGTCTTTCACCGCTTAAGGGTAAAACGGTCTTTTCATATTTTTCGGGACACTAAATTCCTCCGGAAAATTAAAATACAGCTGGCATCTGACAGCCGTCAACGGCTGTGGATGAAAATCCACAGCCGCTAGCGACGCTGGCTGAACTTCCAGGCCCGACTATTTTTTCAGCCCTAAGTCCAAAAATCGGCTCATCTTCACCCTTCCAGCCCTACTTTTTTCTCTATAAATACGACCCTCCTCCCTCAGTTCAAATGACACAATCTACAGTTGACAACCTCTATTCTCAAGAGTTTTAACACTGGGTTTCCCCCTCTTTCTTCCACATTTGAGATCTTGTCAAATATAGCCTACAGTTCAGGTACTAACTCCTGAGGGCTCAAATTAAATTACTTGCCTAATTGTTTATTTTCTGGTAGTCATAATGTAGATATCATGCTAGTAAACGTCTTTTATTGCTTCCTAAATATTGTCTTTCAAAGCATGTCTAGTCGTCGTAATGCTCAACTTGCCAATCGAATTGCATGTCTAAATAAGGAAAATGTTATGATGCTTGTGATGAACCAATTAGTAGTCTAAGTCTAGGTTGTTAATCCAGTTTTGCATGGTATTTATATCTTTAAATTATTAAACAGACTTGAGTTAGTAGAGGCCGTCATAATACGGGCGAGTTGGGTGCCTAACACCTTCTCATCTCGTACCTTCGCCCCCGAACCCTTTATTCTTAGGTACTCATATGTTCTATATGAGCGGGAGTCTTTCTAAAAACATGATAAATTCACTTATCGCGCTATTGGGTTGTCCCTTCGGTTTGTCCCTTCGATAAAATGCCAATAGCAGATTTGTGACCTCTATCATGGTTTTTATTCAATTCAAGTCTTTACAACATCTTTTCTAACTCGATGGTCCCTTGAACTTATCTAAACCCCCAGCTTACAAATTTTCTATACGGACGCACTCCGTGGGCGATAGAAATCCCGGGTCCTTACAACAGGTTCCCCTTCGACTGAAAGTCGAAGGACATTTATTGTGTGACCTACAGTATAGGGTCAAATTCTCGGTCAAATAAACCCGGGGAAATTACTACTTTATCCTAAAAACGATTTTTTATCTCTAACTGATTGTCACCTCATTCAATTTGCCTGTTTTATTGCAGGTATTGGCACAGGAATACTTTGACCTTCGCTTTATTCGAGCTCGGCCAAAGTAGGGGCTTCTGTAGACACCAAAAATTCTGTCTATGATAAGTCCCCATAAAAACCCGATGATGAAAGGATTGGATTTTACTCGAACTTGGGTTGCGAGAATAAATGCTCTGATGATTAGCCCAGTTCATTTGATTTAACCAGTGGAAGCCTTTTGTACAGATGATCCAAACCAGTTGGACTCAATTCAATTGGAGTCCAAAACTGAGAGATATGCCTCTTTGAACCTAAGGACCCGAAAGGGAACCCAAACCCTTGAGTCAGCCCTTGGTCAAACAAGGAAACTCAGTCAATCCCGCGTGGACCCCCTCGAAAAAGCCTCCCCCGCTTGAAAAGCACGTCAGGCGCCTATGCAGGCAAGCCGCTCTAGGTCCAAGCGATCAACGCTTAAAGCCGCTTGACAAGGGGTTCAATCGCTTGTCCTAGAGGTTCAGCTACTCTGACTAGTTGCATGGCCGCCTGGACCTTTTCTCGTAGATGGAAAATTCGAGGCCCATTCGATTTCCGTGCCAAACCCTAGCAGCTCCCCCTCTTTTATATAAACAAACCTTAGGGTTCAGTTGAAGAGGTTGGCAGTTAGAGACTAGAGGTTGGAAATTTTAGAGGGTGGACAGTTTTTCTCTCATATTAAACCTAAATTCTGATTCTACTCCTTCTCTAAGTGAGCCCTAGCACCACAAAATAAACCTTCATACTTTATCAAGAGAAAGAATTCAAGCATAACAACCAAATAAGTTCATTGTGAGCATCCAGGTAATCCAACCTTAGGGTTTTCAATAAATTTTATTTTGCTTGTTATTACTAACGAATTTGGTTTATGTGATATGTACATGCATGGCGCATTTTGAGCAAAATGGCTTGTATTAAGCCTAATGAATGGATGAATGAATGCATATTTTGTTATTTATTGATTTTTATATTAAATTATGCTTTGTTTGTGAATTGGTGGATGAATTACTTGTTTCCCTTCTAACTCGCATGTTTTAGCATATTTATCGTTTTCTAGCAATAAAAGCTTGTAATTTGATAAGTTGTGAAAAGTGGTCACAATAATAATGTTTGTTCAACCCATTAGTTAAAACTAGGAATTTGGACAAATTGAACCTTGTTCGGAACCGTAGCATTAATAATCGCATTGAATTGATTAGTAAAGGTCGTTGTTGTCACGGGCGAGTTGGGTGCCTAACACCTTCCTAGGTCGTACTCACGCCCCCGAACTCATTTATGAAGTCAACTTCCCCAATACGGATTGGGGTGCACAGGAATTGAGTTGACGTCTTTCTAGACTATCGACTTGATTCCAAGGTTTCCAAATTTCCTTAAATTTGGTGGCTACTTCCGACAATCTTAATCATGTCCTTAGTACAAAAGAAAAATCTTCATGTGCATTCACACTCAAAGATTCACGAAACCCAAACACCACGCTCTCCCAGGCTATCTATCAGGCTGCCCGGAAATCAGGAAAAAGGGGAGAAAAATCTGTTAGCCTACAGTAGGATTAAACCCATTGGTGATTAAGCTGTAGGGATTAACTAATCCTGAGTATCTCGCTTAATCAGGGTTTATCTTAAGTTTATGTATGGTATAAACCCGAAGTGATATGATTATGCCAAAAAGGCCAACTGAATGAATTATGATTTGTAGGGTCATCAAACCCGAGTGTAGGACTCACAGAGTCTGAGTTGTGCAATGCTCTTCCTCACTACCTAACCTAGAAGTCTAGTCCTTGCATGTTGTGAGTTGAGTTATTCTATAGATTAATAGACCTCAAAGGTCATTTTCTAAGTAATAGTGAGATGTGTGTGATGATAATTGCTTAATACTCATTGGCTTTGTACGTAAAAGAATGATCAAACTATGATTATAAGAACATACAATCTCTTTAAGAGTAATTATTGATATTATTATGAGTATTATTCTTATTATTGTTGATGGTTGTTAATGCTAAATGTAGTTTAAGTATTAACAAAATGCATTTTACAAAGTGGAGTGAGTATTGCTTAGCTTTCACTAATTTTATTTTGTTTTTGTGTCATCTCTTCTTGCGTGGATGTTGGATCATTTTGACAGATTTTGGGCAAGGAAGAGAGTGAAGAATGGAAGGAACCCTTTTGTGCATGCTTAGTGTATGCTTTTGCTGTTGTATAACTCTGTGGCTTCCGCAGATGGAGGAGAACCCCATATGACTTAGTAATTTAGTTAATGATGTAGCCTTTTTGAACAATATAATTATGTAACCTCCACCTTTATAATTAATATAATTAAGTATGTTTGTTGCACTCTATATCGATCTTTGCCTTGCACCGCACTTGTTACAAGTGAGGTAGTAATGTCTCGGATTGGATTAAGGGCCCATAAGCATGTTAAAATAGAGTTATCTGAACTGGGGCGTTACACCAACTCATTTCGGCCTACAAAGCTATTATTCACATAACTTAAGTCTATTTAAGTTTTCACCCATAAACATGTCTTAATGACACATTTTACGATTCAAAACATATGATAGGGATAATAACATACGCTCTGATACTTAACACCCCTAATTTCCGTCTAATTTAAAACCATTTAAAATCACGAGTTGCAACGGAAAAACCTTAGAAATTCAAAGCGTTACCGCCGTATTTAATGTTCAAATTAAATACAAGGCTAGAAAGAAACAAAATGTTTATATCCCAACAACGCATACTAGATAATTAAATAATAACTATCTTTCTAAACTTAAACTTAAATCCAAATTAATAAATAAATATTAACTGTTAATTCTCATGCAAGAGAATTAATGTCATTACAATAAAAATCCCAATAATACAAATCCAAAGTCTAAGCAATAAAGATAAATTGTTTTTAGAAGATATACAATCTTCTTAGTTCTCCTTCACTAGCTCTCAATCACGAACTGCAAATCCTATCAATCTACTCCCCCATATATACGAATTCCATATAGGTTCATCATAGGCCCATCACTGAAAAGAAATGGACAACAAACACAAGTAGAGAGAAAAACCAACCAATTAGCTACGCTGAGTAATTCTTAACCACATAGTCCATTTAAATTTCCAAGTTAAGCTAACATGCTTAATAAAAATAATAAATCATGCTTTAAGAAATAAAAGACAACATGCTCTAATTTAAAGACATGCATCAAAACCAAATAATAAGTCCAATATTTATTATTATCCATTAGCCAAGTTCATTAGAGAGAAGAGAATCGCATGAATTGTCAAATCAACCGCAGTCGATTCAATAGGATCTTAGTCCCGTGCACATTGGAAAAAAGAGGGATCAACCGTCCCAGAGTATAGATGACTCCTAGAAGTACTTCAAATGTTGCTAAGTATGCATACCCTCTTTCAACCCTTAGGTTTACAAGAAGAACTATTTCATCCACAAAACTTACTTGCCCAATCATCATAAATGGATAGAAGTACTACATTGGGACTACGACTCGCAGACATAGACCTGCCCAATATATCTCAATAACAATTCCCATTCGCATCCTTCGGTGGGTCCATTACCAAATAAATCTTAACTCTCAATTCATTTTTATATGGTGATCACATAACAAGTAATACACATATGTTGGCATCTCAAGTAACTACTCAACAGTTACAAAATGAACAATCAAAGTTCACAATTTCGATGGCAATAATTTCACATGAATGAGCATGATCAACACTCTATTCACAACCACCTAACAAAATACCTTTTCCAGGTTTCCAATAATGTTTACCAATTCAATAGCCAAAATCCACATTAACTTATTGAAACAACATGCTAACAAACATGATCCAAATAGCGATAGGCTATATCCAAATTGAACAAATATTAATCATATCTTTAGTCCAATATCACAAATAATTACTCCACATAATTACAAAGATTAACATGTATTCTCATATAACTTGAATTTCAACAAGTAGTCATTGCTACACAAGTGAATTTCTAACATTGATCAACATGCATTCACTATCTCATAATTCTATACGAATTATCACAAGGAACAAAATAACAATTATTCCTTGTCACAAGTCCAAATATGAATTATAACTCTCAATTCAATACTAGACAATGAGTACACAATTTCCACTAGACATGAAATTACCTTTAGCAAAAAGGCAATTCAGGACAAATTCACGTAAGCTCCTTATGTTCATGTGCGGTCAAGGAGTCCTAACAAATCCACAATAAACCAATAGTCAATACTTGACCTCTAAACCTCTTAATTGAACTTTAAAGATGGTTTAGCACCCTAAACTTAAATAATTAAGTTGCTAGACTTTTTTTGTTACTCATGCATGCTCAAAGACTTTTCAAACCAACTTTAAAAAGCCAATTACGGAAACTTTCCATAAATCCTATATTGAAGTCAACAAGTTAAAACAAAAGTCAACCAACTAGTCAACAACAAAACAACACCCAAACACCACCATCACCACCACCACCAGCAGCGGGACCACCAGCAGCCCGCTGGTAGCGCTGTCTGGCGCCTGGCGGCGCACGGCCGCGAGCGACGGCGCTGCAACGTCGGCCGCGCAGGCTTCGGCCATGTGGCTCCTTTTATTTTTTATTTTATTTTTTTGATAATCAATTTAACAAATCCAATACTAAATTAAATCTGACCATTTAGTCAATTTACAGATTTAGTCAATCTGAACATTGATTCTAACATGCAAAATACTAGAATCTAGAATGGCTTATAAAACTGTCAGCACTTCTTATTTATTGTGAAGTTTCCAATGGTCGTCGCACTTCGGATCTCGGGTCAAACGGAAACAGCCTCTCTGTGAGACTCTCACAGGGGTAAGGCTGCGTACAACCGACCCCCCCTTACCTTGCCTAGGCGAGAGCCTCTTTGGAGGCACTGGGGTTATGTTGTTGTTGTTGTTTGTAGCAACCCTAAGTCAAAAACATAAATTAGGGTTTGCTCAAAAACTTACTAGAGTTCATAAAAACGATGAATTTAAATCAAGAACACAGTTTTAATAATCAAAAAGCAATAAGAACACTTACTTGGAATTAAAAAGGATTAACTTTGGACAAGAGGATGAATTGTGAAAGAGTAGAAGATCTCTTTCTTCTTCCCCTTGTATTTTCGGTTCACGTGAGAGAGAAAAAGATGAGAGGCGTGCTTCTCTTCTTCTTTTTTTTGTTTAAGCAAAGTGTCAATTGATTAGGAAGTTGAGTAGATTTAGGAAACCTAAATCTATTCCTTCCTTTTCTCAACCCACTTCCTAAAAATTCTCTAACACAACCTCCTTTCAATCTCACCTTTTTGGAAACAAGTTCTTGTAAAATAAAAGTTCTGATTTTTCCTCCCATAGTTTCGGCTAGGGCCAAAAATTATGGATCTCACATTAGTCAAACCGGAAAATATTATCCCACAAAAATCTTTTATTATTTTGGCCCAATTACAATTAATTAGATCCAAAACAAAACCCATACATTAATTAGGCACTCTAACTCATGAGCCCAATTAATATTTTGAATCCAAATTCGCATTTTCTTTTTTAAGTAATTATCATTTTAAAATGAATAATAATACGGGGTATTACAACGTTACTCTTGTTTCACTTACAAATGGCCCTCGTCTCATCAAAAGTTACAAAAAAAAATCTTATAAAAATTTTTGAAAATAAAAAATAATAAAAAGAAAATGATATTACTTTTACACCCTCGATATGAATTTGATATAGAACAAGTCGTATGTCAGTTGTGTGAGACCAACTCCATTTTCGCTAAAAAGTGACCCTAGCCTCTGTAAAAGTTCCAATAAGAGTTTCTTATACAAAGTTTTTGTGTTTAATAAAATTCATGCACGTGGTATTTTGTTGATTGTTGCACATCCTAATCATAATATCTATATATTAGAGGGCATTTTTTGACATCATTGGAGGTCTGCACCTAAGCGATCCATCGTAATAAAATTTAATATAAATATAAATTAGAAATATATTTTTTGGTATAAAATATATATACTAAAGTTGTACTTTCCTAAAGCGTTAAAGAGTAGACTATTAGAGGTTTTTGTATAAAATATATACTACAGTTGTACTTTCCTAAATCATTAAAGAGTACACTATTAGATTTTAACAAACATATAACTTTACTTCCACCACATAAAAAATTAAATTTCTTACAAGAGTACGAAATATCCTTTAAAATGAGACTAATTTGTAGTATGTTTTATCGATTATAAAAATAAAGTATGAGCATATAAAAGATGCATAATTTTTACAATAAGATGCGTCCAACTAAAAAGATAATTAGTTTGACACAATTAAAGAGTTGCAATATAAAAATAAGAGAAAAGATACGTATATTAGTCATAGAAATTTAAAAAAACAATCTCAAGGTAAAATAAAATAAAAAGAGTATGAACTGAATAAAGAAACAAACGATGAATCTAAAATGGTTCTAGGTCCACTCTTTAATAGGAAACTTGGTCATTATCAACTTTATCATTATTAATGTATACAAGTTTGAAAAAAGTCAAGGATTAAAATATGTTTAGCTATTCTGAGGTTTACGTCTTAAACTGCTTTATTTTTCGAAAAGTAGTTATGTATACATTACACGTATAAACTGATTTTAGCATAAAAGAATGATCATACCTTTGGAAAGTTAGTTGTACACTCATATCAACATAACAACATTGGCGTACCAACATCAAGCATAGAAAGACTTTGAAAGTATTACAGCTTGGATCATGTAATATATGAGGTGAGTTAATTAACTATTAATTGAAATTGGTGATAAGAGTTTAAATTAGATAAAATGACTGATAAAGTCATAATAATCTTATTATATGACATTCATGATATTAAATGGATTTCAGAAGTGACAATTACACTTTGACTTTTCCATGAGAATAATAATCACATTATATTAATTTTATTATATAAGCACAGTCCGTGCAACGCATGTAAGTGAGACAAATGGTTAAGTAAATAGATTAAGCATGCTTCCTATGCGAGGTATTTTCTAACAGCATTGGAGGTCCAAAATTTTGGGTGCTTGGAGTTGTACCCATTTGGGTACAACCACCCCTCACAATTTATTAAATGGGTCAGTAGAGGGCTCAAGTATTTTAGAATCTCACTTATATAAATGGGTACAGCTGCATGTACCCATTACCCATTGCATAGGCGTCCACTTAAGCATGCCACCTAAACAAGCCTTTTCAAATAGATTAATTCAATAACTTGCCAAATACTAATCATGAAATCTACAATGAATATATCTTAAAATAATCTAAACATCCTTCCAAATTGAAGTTATAATTCCATGATTGAATATAGGCCTATAGTGATAAGCAGGGCCGTCTCAACCATTTCAGGGGTCATGTGCAAAAATTAAAAAAGAGGCCCTTATGAATGAGAAAACATGCATTAATTCTTTCCCATAAACTAAATTAATATTGATTGCCAAAAATAAAATCAGTATAAAGAGATAAAAAGGAAATATTTTTGGACATTTTATATTCGCAGTATGCATCAAAGATGGGAAAAAAGACAGTAACTAAAATACTTGAACTCCTCATTTAGACATTAAAATTCTTAAAACTTTAGTTTGATTAACATTAATTGAAACTTGCAATTAAATTGCACTGTTGGATTTTGGCTTTGGAAATGGAAGAGATTTCTTGAAGAATGGAGAATAGTGAACTGGAGATAGAGTCAGGTGCATCGTTTGTTGGGACTTTTTCCACAAAATAAAATCTTTTTTTCCCTGACACTTTGGGGCCCCTAATAAGTGGGGCCCTGTGTCATTGCCTCACATGCTCCCCCTAATAGCCGGTCCTGGTGATAAGATCTTCCCAGTAACATAAAAAGGGAAGCATCTTATTCTTTTGCACCACGCATATATATCTATACAAACCTCTGGATGCTTGAGGCAGCAACTTCTAACTTTTCCACTCCTTCCATTTCCTTTTCTTCTATAGTTATCATTGTTATTCATCTGTTTACCACAATACTGATTTCACAAGAGTTTATTAGTTTGCCATTAATTACACTAATTTTGATCTTCATCTTATGTAGTTATTTGAGATTATGGAGGTGTTCAATAATGATTAAGGAAGACATTTTCAAGTAAATATATTGAAGGACTACACTCAAGATATGAGTTCGAAGTGGAATTTTTTTTTCGTTATGTATTATTATCTAATCTATATCTATTGGATTGCATAATTTTGCTTTTTCCATCCCCTTTTTTAGTCTTATTACGTTCCCTAAAGTAGCTACATTAGTTTACCATTATAATTTTGAGTTTAGTGTATTTGCATGTAAGTTTCCAAGTACGGTATACATATTTCTTAGGGTCTGTTCTCCCCAACTTATTTTTGTTTATTTTTGTTTATTTCAGCAAACTTCAACAAACTTCAGCAAACTTCAACAAAGTTAAATAAAGTTAAATAAAGTTAAACAAATCAATATACAAACTAGTTATAAAAAACACTTGAATCAACAAGATTCAATAAAAATAAATAAAGTTCAATGAAGTTCAATGAAGTTCAAGAAAGTTAAATAAAGTTCAACAAAGTTCAATTGGCAAGACCTAGGATCGAGTTTCAATTAACTCTTACAATAGTCTTCACTGTTTATTTACACCGAGAAGATGTTTATTTGACTATCATGGTATAATGATTTGATGTAAGTTTTGTGAATATCAATCTACCGCATGGATAATGAGGTTTAAAACATCACTTTTTTACTCTTAGCGAGACTTTTAGAGTTGTGCAACGGAAACAAGCTCCTTACAATTAAAAAATGACAATATCCCACATCACTTTTAAAAGTAATTTCTTTTCATTAATAAATCAAATGTAGAATGTAATGTAGCGCAAAACGGAACAATATATGTGATGGTCATCCGCGCCTTGCACGACCATGATAAGATACATTATGATGTTATCATACTTGCATAAGCAATTTTAATATGTAATTTACATATGAGGATAGCAATAAGTTATGTAAATTAGTTTCATATAAATAATTGATTCTAGATTAATATTATAATTATTCTTATATAAATTTTTATTAATTTGTTTGTAGACTTTATGGATTATTTCAACTAAACAGCCACGAAGGATATTACTAGATGATTATTTTACATTAAATTGTATATATAGAAATACTTGAAACAATAACCTCATATTATATCATATATATACAACACATGGGAGTAAATTATGCAACAAAAAAAAAAAACTAATAATTGAGACTTATGATGAGAGTTAAAAGTATACAAGATACGTAATAATCTTATTATTTAATTTGATAATATTAAATTACTAATAATTTTTCCAAAATTGACAATTACCCTTTTGTTTTTTGAGGAGATTTTTTCACGTCACATTATTTCATAATATAAACACAAACTCTGCAATACACGAGAACGAATTGAAATTGCTAATAGATATTCTTCAATATAAAGAATTGACATTAAAATGACCATTTTTTTTGGGTGCAAATGAATTTATTTATTTTTTTATATTTTAAATTTATCTTTTATAAAATAGAATGAAAATCCAATCCGTACATCACACGGGCTTCATATCTAATTTCTAACTACCGAAAAATCTCTCCATTATTTCTGAAAATTCATGCAATGTTTTAAAGTTTTTCGGCTCAATGCCTTTTAGGAAGTAAAATTGTCGACGTAGCCAATATTTTCCGATGAAAAGATTCTTTCGTCTTGGTCAATAATGGTCCTACAACATCTAAAAACAAAACCCAAAAAAGAAGTCGTATCTAAAACTCCAAACACATAACCGCAGAAATAAATAGTGTGATTTTCTTATGGACGGTTCTTAAATAAAAACATTACGAGGATACGCCCAGCTCAAAACATATACCCTGAATATCGTTGACGTCATCGTGTTCGACGACTGAGCTGTAACCAGGATAACAACGCCATCTTAGTAGGCCATCAGAAGTAAATAAATAGCCCATCAGAAAATTTTATTAATGTGGAAGAGTTGTTGATATGACAAGACTGGATGAACAAACCACAAGCAAATCAATGGACACACCAAAGCCGAAACACCATGAGCTATGAGACATGGCTATTCCGTGGAATGACAGATATACAATGGACAAAGCAGTTTAACACTTTCTTTGTTACTGCAATAGTTCTGGCTGATAGAAAGAAGCAAACAACGAATCTGAAAGCCCAGCCAAAGGTCATAGCTTTAGCACTCTTATGGCTTCCACAGAATGGTAGTCTCAGCAATCATGGAAGTGACGACGTAAGGATCCATGTTGGAAGCAGGCCTCCTGTCCTCGAAGTATCCTTTTCCGTCTTTCTCAGTATCACGGCCAACACGAACTGATGCACCTCGGTTAGCAACTCCCTGTAGAAGGCCAAGGATGAACATAAGAGAAGTCTTTTTATCAATATATGGACTAGTCTACAATCAATGTACTCTACTACAACAGAAACTTTGATACCAAAAGAAAAGTCCATTCAAATTGATATGCCAACTGTATGTCAAGATATAAAAAAATTTAAGAGACAAACTAACTCTGCAGGCACATAAGTCAATCATCTTTTACCAAAAGAAAAATCACCCTTATAAGAAACCTAGAAGGTTGAAATTTTGAGCACGCAAAATCCTTAAAAGTGATCGAAAATTTGTGTTACAAAAGAATGCTCACCCATAGGAAGGTTTCGATGTTGGCTGTTTCGTGCTTTCCAGTAAGTCTGCGTTCGTTTCCTTCACCATAAGCAGCAATGTGCTCTTTGTGCCTCAACCCAAGCTTCTCAATAGCCTTCTTAATGACCTCATAGCCACCATCTTCCCTCATGGACTTTGTGCTAAAGTCGTCAAGAAGAGGTTTTGTTTAGTATAACTAGTAATTCTATCTGGAAAGAAATAGACCAAAATCAAGTACCTGTAGTTTGAGTGAGCACCAGCACCATTCCAGTCACCAGGAATAGGCTTTGGATCAAAGGAAAGAACAACTCCAGCAGCCTCAGTGATCCTCTGTCAACAAACAAACAAACATAGTGAGTACAGTTTTCTTCTTTCTTTTGATGAAATAGATACATACGGAGTATTTCATAATCTCGGGAAGAGACATTGAGAAGAGACATTGATCTTTTCATTTCACTCACAAACTTATCATTTAAGGAAACGTATGAATTTGGTTGCAGGATAAAGTTTAGTTACCTCCAAAATGTAACGAGCTATCCACACCTCATCTCCGGCAGAGATTCCAACAGAAGGACCAACTTGAAATTCCCACTACAAAAACAGAAGGATGAAATTTAAGCATGGAACCTACCACGCACAGTAAAGGTAGATAAACCAGTTTTATTGGTGGTGCAAGTTAACAATAATTCTTCAATTTACCTGGCCTGGCATCACTTCTCCATTAGTCCCACTAATGTTTACTCCTGCATAAAGACAAGCCTTGTAGTGGGCATCAACAATGTCCCTTCCAAAAGCTTTGTCAGCACCAACACCACAATAGTAGGGTCCCTGTTATTTGTGGCAAACAGATGAGAAGGAACTCCACCAACATCAAGTTTTGTTTCAAGCTATGATAAACAAGCAAAATTATAAAAGCACACACTAATAGAGACAATGAAGTCCATGCAAGAAAGCTGATCATAACCTCTTTAATATTGTATGAGAATAAAAGAACCAAGTGTGTTTTAACAAAAAAGAAGAATCGCAATTTTCTCTAGTTTTGGCACCACTAATGAAGCATGTAAAACAGCATTGTAATCTCAGAAAACCAGCATTTCGTCCAGATTCCTCAGATGTCCCCAAAGAGTTGAACAATACGTGATCATTATATGTTATCCTCTGCAAATTCCCTCTCCATATGCCTCTCATTTATCTATTTCATGTTATGTAATACTTTCCGTACAACTCTCTCCTCGCCCCCATGTACCCAAAGTTAAAATTTACAGTCCCAGCAGACAACCTGATGGGCAGTTTTTAGAACAGAATTTAATAGCAGGGTAAGTGACCTACCTGTGGACCAGGAAAGCCTCCTTGTGGCCAGCCAAGGGGCCAGTTGCTCTTTTGCAGCAAGGTGTACTCTTGCTCAATACCGTACCTGTTCATTTCACAAGTTAAACATTGGCAAAATGATCAAATAGACGACAATGACTCCAGTAGTAAAGCCTAAAAGTTTACCAAGGCTCCTCAACGACAACATCAGGGTGACTGAAGATCTTCTCGGCATTGTGTCTCTTGTTTGTAGGGATTGGCTCACCTTGTGGAGTATAGGCATCACACATAACCTGCATACATTGAGAAAGAAACAAAATTCACCAATGATTTGGAAATTATACTCACTACAGTAACTGACCTTGTTAAATATCAAACATGCTGAAAAGGTAGAAATTCACAATGAAGAACTTACAAGAATGTTATTGCCCCTCCTGAATGGGTCTCTGAAGATAGCTTGTGGGCTGTTTCAACGGTAAACAAAAAACTTACAACAAGTTAACATTAAAATTATTATGGAAATTTTTTAAATATCCAAATTTAAGTAAAACAGGATGGAAATTTTAAACTGTAAGCCTGACTTCTTTATCAGGGAAGAAAAATAGTTCCTAGAAAATACTTTTCGCAGGGAAGAAAAATGACCCTCCATTACTTCTCCATCATATTAATAATGGAGGGCCATATTATTGTCCTTTTGTCCATCTTAGATTGATTTTAAAGCTCACATATTCTCTTTGACAAATATGGAATCTAAAATAAGGAAATTAATAAAACCATACTCTCAGTCTTATGAAAACAACCAATTTGACTTATGGACCACAAGGATGATGAGTAAATGATGTATGATCCCAGTTTAAGTTATCTTAAATGGGTCCAAATTTCCAATCATTCCAGCAATTAAATGCTTATTAATCTTTGATAAACATAACTAACTATTGTAGCAGATATATCATATTTTGTTTTCTTTTCCTAGAATAAGCCAAATCAATTCTTCATTTAATGGTAATACAAATGGGTGAAGCAACAACTAAAGCTTTTTATTATTATAAGAAGGAAAGAAACAGAGTGAAGCAAGTAAAGGCATACTAGAGAATGACTTCACTGTCTTGACCAGGAGCCTGACCAGTACTGGATCCATCATAATTCCACTTTGGAAGCTTTTTGGGATCATCAACTGGTCCATTTAGTGTCTAAATAATAAAAACCAACCAATTAGTATAATGACTTTTAGCCAAATCTGGTAGAAAAAAAAGGTTCTTTTTTTTCTCTTTGAGTGTTTTTCTTACCCTTGCTTTGCTTCTGATGTCCATACCAGATCCACCAATCCTGTTTAAGATTCACAGCACCATATATCATCAAAGTGCATAAATATACAAAAATACAATCACTATGACCATCAAAATGACATTAACAACAACACTAACTGTGGATCCTGCCTTATTAAGCTCAGGACTGTTTTTCATAGAACCCCAGATAACACTAATGCTTTTAAAGTCAACAAGACTTTATTAGCAACAAAAACAAGCATGTTAATCCTTTTAGCAAGGAAACCCATGATTTTTTTCCTCTGTATTTCTGAGTATAGCAATCTATAATATAGAATGTCTAATAAACAAAAGTACCAGAAAGCAGCATAAACAAGGAACAACAAAGCAGGGATCTTACAGAAAAAGACTAACATAAAGCAAAAACATTAACAATAACTTTAAGAACAATTAACATATGTTTTGTGAAAGATTCACTAATGGTTTATGGATATGGCGGTATCTTAAAGCAACAATGGAACATGAGAAAAAAAATGACAATAAAAATATGAAAACCCAAACACAGAAAGATTGATAAAATAGAAAACTTTCATTTAGACATTATGTCGAAAACATGGTGTGCAATAGAGAAAATACTCACCATATGTATTCAGCAATAATCTTCTCAGTGACTTCGGAAAGGTTAAGGTTTTGGAGATCTGAAAGAAGCGACATGGTTAGGTGTGATAAAGCTTTTGCCTAAGCTTGGGTTTTTCTCTCCGTTTCAAAGTGGTGTTTTGAGAATAGAATAGAATATAGGAGACGTGCACAATTGAAGGTGGGAATCCTTTGTATTTATAAACACTGAAGATTCAATAATGTGTGTCTTGCAAAAACACCAAAAATAATAATAAAAAAATCATTTTTTTGTATTTTCATTTTCCCTTGGCCAAGTCAAATAATTGGTTTGAGAAAAGGGCCTATTGATGGAATAAAATGAGAATTATAATTTTAATGGAATAGTGTAAGATTCTAGTAATCTATGAATTGGATCAAGACTTGAGTGTGTACGTAACCAGTTTACATAGACATACAAGTTTTGTGATCAAAGAAAATGAAAAGATTCAGGAATGACATCATAATACATAATCATACAATGAAAGGGAAGGTGAATCGAATTTGAGACACAAAGTACCTCAAAAAGTGAAATACACATTTTAGATATTAATTAAATGTTTTTATATATTTATTGTGCAAACTATGAAAAATTGTCAAAACCTAGTATAAATTTATTTTGTATCATTTTTAAAAAATTAATTAAGGGTGCGATAAATTTTGTTTATATTGTTTATATCCGAGACAAAAAAAAAATGTATCCGTACGAAATCACAAATCTATGTAGCGATTTTATCGTAACTTTCAGCAAGATTTTGATCACTTTTTAGTGAAATATAAGGGTTACGTTCATATTTTAATAGTGGTCTCTATTTAGGGTGCGTTTGTTAGAGCGGAACTTACCAAAACTGAATTGAATCCAACATCACTAAACTAAATACCACTGAACTGACCAACAAGGGTGGTGGTCTAGTGGTTCCAAGTTTACTCCCAAGTGGTTTGGTAAGGCAAGGTCATGGGTTTGAATCCCCATTCCCCCCATGACTTGTGTCTGCTGGCTTATAGGAACTATACTAGCCCCTTGTTGGTGCTACGTTGACGGGGTCAGTGCTTGCGCTGGTTGTTCAGCTAGTCTGATATGTTCGCTATTGAACACGAGAGTCCGAACATGATGTAGCAGGGGTGTCTCGGTCGCTAACTGAATTGAACACAACTTGATATGTGAGATAAAAAATATGTTTCTGAACTCAACACCACTGAATTGAAAATCATTTAATTGAATTGTAAATCACTGAATTGACAGCTAAATTGAACTGAATTGAACGTATAAGTTCTAACAAACATACCCTTAAATGTGAGTTGCACGAAAAAAAATATGATTGATTCACGGATTTAGAAAAAACAAAATTACGAAATCCTAAACAAAGGAAAAACAATGGCAATTGGACCACAAATGTGACGGATTACGCACTTTTGGGTGTTAGGTGACGAAGGATGCATGTAAGTATGTAGCAACTAACAAAGGACAGGAGACTTTCGTTAAAATAATGAAAGTAAGCAATGAATTATTAGAATAAACGACAAAAACGAAATAAAGGTCGAATGCGGGAATTGATTGAAATAAAATAAGAGCTGAGACCAATTCATATCAAAATGGAATCACTTTTTAAAAATGTAGGGATCACTTATTATGAGTCGTGATTCATATTCCACTAAAAAGTGACTCTTATTTTACCAAAAGTTATAATAAAATCGATTAAAACAAGTTTTTGTGATAAAATAAATACTAATAATAAGAATTAAATTATTAAATATAATAAATGGGTGAATAGACAAATAGAGAGAGAAATAGCAATGAGGGGAAGAATCTCTTGAAAAATCACTATGATGAAAGGACACTTTTGTTGTGATAGGTGAAAGCTCTATTTCCTCGGTGCAGGGTGCTTATCTTTTTAGTAGGTACAACAAAATGTACAATGGTTGGTCACTTGGTTCAATTCAACTAGTACAACTTGTTCGACTTTCGTGGGATTACTTTCTTTTGCTCTCCTCCTTTCCGGCTTTACTACTTTTTCTCTCCCCCAAACTCTTTAATTAAAGTAAATAAATAATAAATAATACAATAAGTCTTATGTGAGACCAACTCACAAAAAATTAAGGTCACTTTTGTGAGATATAAGGGTCACTTATAGTGAGCAGTGACCCTTGTTTAGTTGGAAAGTGACCCCCGTCATCACCAAAAGTTACGAGAAGACCGTCTTATAGAAGTTTTTGTGTAAATAATAAATAATAGATAAATAAATAATTATCAGCAAATCTTGTGTGAGACAACTCACATAAAAATGGGATCACTATTTAGAAATGCAGAGGTCACTTTTTGGTGACTAGTGACCTTTGTTTCTTTGAAAATTGACTCCCGTGTCACCGAAAATTACAGAAAGACCGTTTTATAGGAATTTTTTTGATGATGATAATAATAATAATAATAATAATAATTATTATTATTATTATTATTATTATTATTATTATTATTATTATTATTATTATTATTATTATAAAAAGGGTGCAATATTATTATTATTATTATTATTATTATTATTATTATTATTATTATTATTATTATTACTATTACTATTACTATTACTATTACTATTACTATTTTTATTTTTATTTTTATTTTTATTAATCACAACATCTTAAGAATTGAAAAGCCCAGTTTCAAGTTCGGTTAGGATAAACTTTCACTTTTTTTTTGTTTTTTTTCGAGTTTTAGGAAAGGCATACAAAAAATTAAAGCCTCAACCTTATAATTTGAAAACAATACTCTTAACAATTGAAATATCTCTTTAACTCTCTTCCACTTATGCAAAATGTACAAGTCATTTAAATATCTTACCATTGTCATTTTTGTCATTTCGTACAATAAGATTCTGATTTCTATCTTTAATGAACATACAATTACTTAAAATTTACTCCCCTCAAGAAACTAAAGAAGTACCATTGTGATTTGTTGATTCACTTGATAGTGATGTTTCTTTCCATGAGGTATTCTCAATTCAAAATAATCAGCTTATAATACGCTTGCCATTCTTACTTTCTATCAAATTGTTTACCATGTAACAATTAGGAACTAAGCCGAAATTAGTGATGTAATAGTTAGTCGAAAAAAGGAACAACTATAACAAAGTATTCCATCAATGGCGAGGCTTGAAAGATGTCAAAATGTATAGTATGCGCCTTACCCCCTCACTAGTCACCTAGTATAGAGACTATTTCATATAGACATACTAAAAAAAATTTGAACTTCTTTAAATACAATTGAAAATTAATTACAGAATTTTGGATGATTGCAAGAATGAGCATAAAACTAATAAATGAATGGATATTGAATGGGCAAATAGGTGAAACCTGGAATGAATATAGAGTATAAACGAACACATAAAAAATAGTTTACAAAAATAAATATACTAACTTTAGTTGTTGTGCATGTATTGGGCTCCTGATTGAAAATTAAGCCTGATTCTCATTGCATTCTTTCATTAAACTTAATTGCACAAAACTGTATTAAAATGGTGCTTAAGAAAGGGACACCACATAAATAAACAAGTGACACTAGAAATTATAAAAGTGGCACTAGCTAGGAAAGAAAAAGTAACACTGGTTTAATAAGTTGGAAAAACCGTAAAGCTATATAGTAGGCGGCCTTATGCATGAGCTATCACGTTTCATGTACGATGATATGATTCTTTTACTCATGTGTATCACGTCTCATGCATAAGACTGCGTCGTATGAATTTTTGTGTATCACATAGGCCGCCTTAATATAATAATAATAATAATAATAATAATAATAATAATAATAATAATAATAATAATAATAATAATAATAATAATAAATTGTGAAGGGAATCACCTTAAATCTAGTACCTTACCATTATGAAAAGAACTGAAATCGCTAGTTTGACAATGATTGAGGAGTGAGGGGGGCAAAAGGTGTTCTTACCATGTAAGTTTTGATTTGCTCAACATTTTTGCAGAATATTCAGGTAGGGGAGGCAACACTCATTCACAAGTCTTACTCAAAACCTATATTTTACGCATACATATATGGAGTATCAACAAACCAACAAGACATGAGACCAAAGAAAAAAAAAAAAAAAACAAACCAACTAGACAAATGAATTAAAAAACTTGAAACTTAGTTAAGCCTGGTTGTACATTGCATCATTAATGTAGGAATCTACAAAGCAAGCACACTAGATGACAGAGAAAAATCACATATTCTTTAGTTCAATGAATGATAAATTTGTCAATGATTTTGTTGATACTCGATGGTGTCTTGTGACTCATCTGAATTTAAATAATAATGGTTGACAAACCAATTATCTCTCGGTTTCCTTGAAAGGTTTAGTTTGGCCTTGATTATTTCAAACTGTATGTTACTAAGGGCTATGCCATTGAGTTCATTTTTTTAGTAAATTACACTAATACAAAATATAGAGAAATGTTGAGTTTAGTTGTTGGATTTGTAACCCATGAAAATCTATTAGATGTTGCTATTATATAATTATAGTTGGACCAAATTAAAGTCTCACTAAGTAATCCAATGTGTGATGTGGGTTGCTAACTTATTGGGTCAACCTAACATTCTCGAATGGGGTAATGAGTAGAAATAGCGATGCAAATGGATTGAATTCGTGGCGGGAAAACCATAATCCTCACCATCAGCGAAGTCTGTTTGCTTCATCCGTCATTCGTGAGTCATCCAACCCCAAATTGGTTTCATTCGTAATCCTCGGATTAACTAATGAATTGGATGGTAAATAAATTAATCAAATGTGATATTTAATAACAACGTACTCTTTGAAAACAATTTCTCCAAACGTCATGCATAAAAGGTCTATATAACCAAATATATGGAATAAATAACTATCAAATACAAGTAACATACATCAAAACCTTGCAAATCATACAAAATATAATTTATTTTTCTTTTTATATTTTTCACTAAAAGGTTAGTATATGGTTTCGTATAGCGGGTTAGCGGGTAAGAAGTTTCCACCCATATTCAACTCAATCCGTCACCCGCTTCATTTGTTATCCATGAAAGAATCCATTTATTCGGATTTCTATTCATGTAGCGATTCGAATGGATCGAACATCCACGAATGATGGATCAATTTACATCCCTATCAATAGGGTAAAATTGTCAACACAATTGGCATGATACTTATTATGATACTTATTATACACACAATTGGTCAAGAATTGAATCTTAACAACGCTAATTGTGTTTTAAACTGATGTAAACAGTTTGTATGAAAGTCAATGATGCAGTACACATATTTGACACTTATAAATCATATAAGGTGTAATGTAACCAATATTGTATTGGTATTCTAATTCAAGATGCGAAAATTTTACAAGAAAATTTTAAATAATTACAGCATAACTGTATTTACAAAACAACTATTACTGTAATATTATTACAGGAACTTGCATTAGTTTGGTAGTACAGTGTACAGGTATGAAGCCAATCAAGTCGGTGTCAGTAAACGAGCAAACAGTACAAATACTTGTCCAGGCGAGGAAGATTCTGTAATATATCTACATACAGGAAATGTGCCAATGACATTTTGTTTAAGGAGCAGGCACACTCCATGTTGGGTTAAGGATGCAGAAGTTTTGACTTCTCCAGACTTGTCTTGACAGGACAAGAGCCATAATATGTGTTGGGGGTCCCGCTTTAATTGGTGGGCCACAATAAATAAATAAAAGAAAAGAAAAGAAAAATTAAGTAGTGAATATTAGTGGCGTTAAATGCACCATTAAGCTTCTATTCTTGGTAACTAGAAGCTACAAATTGTCTATGTAGCAGTTTTTGTGGAAGAAGTTATCATACTTGGCCATTTGTTTATCTCTCCAGGAGTTTCGCATATTAAATGGAGAAAAACCTTCAAATAATGAATGGCTAGAGTTACGTAAAGGAGGTATATATGTTTACCTATAAATACCATTGTTTGGAGGAGGCTAAGATAATCAATCAAATTGTGAAGTGTTCACAACAAGAGAGAGAGTAATCCACTTCTAGTGTAAGTGAGAGAGAGCCACAAACGTGAGGAACTTGAGATTATCAACATTTCTCAAGTTGTTTGAGTGTTCCACCATATTTGGTGAGAGTGAATCAATTTAATCCATCCTTTTGTGGGTGAGGTATTTTTGTGAGATATCCTCTAGTTTTTACTAGAGACGACTACTTTGTAATCCTACTATATTATGGTAGAAGTTTTCTGGACTCTACGTCCTGTGGTTTTTACCTTCACATTGGAGGGTTTTCCACGTAAAAATACTGGTGTCCTCATCTATTTATTTTTCCGCAATTTCATTAATCTTATTTTAAACACACAAAGAGGGAAGAAGAATTTCCGCAATTATCCGTCTTTTCCCAACAGTGGTATCAAAGCAAGGTTTATTGGGCCTTCAAATATTCTTGTGTGATTTAAGATGGAGTCAAGCGTCACTCACGATGGTGACATGTTCAAACTGACAGCGGAAAATTACTCCTATTGGAAGCCAATGATGGAGGATCATCTATAATGCAAAGATTTGCACGTGCCGATCACAACCGAAACGCAGCCAACGGGAAAGACTAACGAAGAATGGAAGCTCTTAAACAGAAAAGCGGTGGCTATGATCCGCAAGTTTATTGATCGGAGTTTGTTCGAGCACGTGGCAACTTACACCAATGCCTACGAGTTATGGACAAAACTAGAGTCCATGATTAAGAAGAAGACGCCTCGTAACAAGGCCCACCTGGTGAGGAGATTGGTGAAGTTAGAATACAAAGATGATCAAAATATGATTGAGCATCTAAACACCTTCAAGGGGATTGTCAATCACCTTGGAAAGATCGAGATGAAAATCGATGATGAGTTGCAAGCCTTATTGCTCCTTAGCTCGTTACTAGAGAGTTGGGATACTCTCGTGGTTACACTTAGCAACTCGGTCCCTGAAGGTACACTCACCACAGATATTGTCTCCGACAGCCTAATGAACGAAGAATCAAGAAGGAAGGAACGTGGCATTTCCTTCCAGTCTGAGGCAAACGTTGTCGAGCCCAGGGGTAGAAATGAAACTCGTGGAAGGAGTAACACCAGAGGTCGTGACAAGTCGAGAGGACGGTCTAAGTCACGTCCAAGATTTACCAGCTACTATTGTGGCAAGCCGGGTCACAAGAGGTCCGAATGCCGGAATCTCAAGAGAGATCAAAAGGCCGAAAATGTTAAGCCCGACCAAATCGACCCGAAGAAGAAGAAGGAAGAAGAGAATAATACAACCGCCGTGGCAACAAGAGATGATATTGATGATGTCTTTCTATTTGGGGAAGACAATTATCTCAATCTTGCTGAAGACGACATCACATGGATAGTTGATTCAGGTGCTTCCTTTCATGTCACCTCACATGGAGAATTTTTCTCAACCTACCAAAGTGGCAACTTTGGCAATGTTAAAATGGGAAACAAGGTGACCAGCAAGATCACAGGCATAGGCAGCATCGCCTTGACGACCAACATGGGATGTGAACTTGTGTTAAAATAAGTGAGACATGTTCCTGATATGCGCCTCAACCTGATGTCAACGGGGAAGTTAGATGATGCCGGTTACCTAAACCAGTTTGGCTCTGGGAAGTGGAAGCTCACAAGAAATAGCATGATTGTTGCCAGAGGAAGAAAGGAAGGTTCATTGTATTTCACACAAGCAAAGCTATGCAAGGAAGAAGTTAACGTTGCCAATGATAACTCATGCTTGGAGTTGTGGCATAAGAGATTAGGGCATATGAGCGAGAAGGGATTACAAATCCTCGCTAAGAAAGAAATCCTTCCAGATGTGAAAGGTAAAACACTTGAACCGTGCACTCATTGTTTGGCTGGAAAACAACATAGAGTTGCATTCAACAGACCTAGCCAGCCACGTAGAAGAAATCATGTTCTTGATTTAGTGCACACTGATGTATGTTCTATGACTGAAAAATCTCTTGGTGGTGCATTATATTTTGTTATATTTATTGATGACCACTCGAGAAAGGTTTGGGTGTCTTTATTGAAAATAAAAGACCAGGTACTCGAGGCTTTCAAGGAGTTCCATGCCAAAGTGGAGCGAGAGACTGGCAGAAAGCTCAAGTGTGTCCGTACTGATAACGGTGGAGAGTACCGTGGCCCCTTTGAAGCTTATTGCAAGACATATGGTATTAGGCTTGAGAAGACACCACCCAAGACACCACAGATGAATGGTGTAGCTGAGAGAATGAACCGCACAATCGAAGAAAGAGTTTGTTGCATGCTCTCATGCTAAACTCCCTAAGTCATTCTGGGGAGAAGCCGTCAAGACAGCCATTGATATTATCAACCATTCTCTCTCACGCCCTTTGGATGGAGATATCCCAGAGGAGGTATGGACGGGAAGAAAGGACTCATATGACCAGTTCTAGGTGTTTGGTTGTCGTGCTTTCATCCACATCCCCAAGGACGAAAGGTCAAAACTTGATTCAAAGACCAAGCAATGTATCTATCTTGGATCACCGAAAGATGAATTCGGTTATCGCCTGTGGGATCCTGTGAGCAGAAGGATCGTGAGAAGTAGAGATGTTGTGTTCTTCGAAGATCAGACCACCGAAGATACCAAAGAGCCAGAGAAGCCTAGAGTTCATACTCGACGAGAAGATGACTCGTCCCCTGTTGCACATGGAGATAATGGGGAACAAACAGGGGAGATTGATGATGAACATGAAGCTAATGATATGCTTGATCAAGGTGATCCCTCTACAGAAGAAATAGAGGAGACATCATCAGAGGCTGTTGATGTTGAGTCTGTCGAGTCCAGCGTGCCAGCAGAACAACCCCAGTTGCGGAGATCAACTAGGGAGAGAAGACCTTCCACCAAATATCCTTCAGATGAGTGGGTGACACTCACAGATGAGGGGGAGCCTCAAAGCTATGAGGAGGCCATGAAAGATCCTCAGAAGGAAGAGTGGAAGAAATCCATGCAAGAGGAAATGCAATCCTTGCATGAGAGTTATACTTATGATCTTGTGAAATTACCCAAGGGAAGGCGAGCCTTGAAAAACAAATGGGTCTACAAGATCAAAACCGGAGAAAGCAGCCCGAAGCCGAGATACAAGGCAAGAATTGTGGTGAAAGTTTGCAACCAGAAGAAGGGCATTGATTTTGACGAGATATTCTCTCCGGTAGTGAAAATGTCATCTATCCGAGCAGTGCTCGGTCTAGCTACCAGCCTAGACTTGGAGATCGAACAACTCGATGTTAAGACTGCATTCCTGCATGGAGACCTAGAGGAGGAGATATACATGGAGAAACCCGAGGGGTTTGAAGAACCTGGTAAAGAACACATGGTATGTCATTTGAGAAAGAGCCTCTATGGTCTTAAGCAAGCACCGAGACAATGGTACAAGAAATTTGACTCTTTCATGGCTCAGTATAACTTCAAGAAGACACATGCCGACCATTGTGTATTCGTGAAGAGGTATGATACTGGTGATTTCATCATACTATTGTTATATGTTGATGATATGTTGATTGTTGGGCAAGATAAGAAGAAGATTACAGCCCTCAAAAACTCCCTAAACAAGTCATTCGCCATAAAAGATTTAGGACCAGCAAAGCAGATCCTTGGAATGAAAATCACCCGAGATCTTTCCAAGAAGTTGTTATGGTTATCTCAAGAACGCTACATTGAGAAGGTTCTTGAAAGATTCAACTTCCACAAGGCCAAGCCAGTCAATGTTCCACTAGCCGGACATTTCAAGCTAAGTAAGAAGCAAAGTCCGAGAAGTGCGACAGAGAAAGAAGAAATGGAAAAGGTCCTATATTCATCTGCAGTTGGCAGTCTCATGTATGCCATGGTATGCACCAGACCAGATATTGCCTATGCAGTCGGTGCATTGAGCAGATTTTTGTCTAAACTCGGTAAACCACACTGGGAAGCTGTGAAGTGGATACTTCGTTATCTCCGAGGTACAACCAAGAGGTGCTTGTGCTTTGGTGAAGGAAAGCCTGTGTTATAGGGATACACAGATGCAGATATGGCAGGAGATGTCGATTCCAGAAAATTGACCTCCGGTTATGTGACTACTTTTGCAGGGGGAGCTGTGTCGTGGCAATCGAAGCTCCTGTGTTGTATTATTTACCACGGAGGCAGAATACATTGCAGCTACAGAAGCGTGCAAAGAGATGTTATGGATGAAGAATTTTCTCCGTGAGTTAGGCCAAGATCAAGAGAGGTATGTCTTAAAATGTGATAGTCAGAGCGCTATACACTTGGCCAAGAACGCAGCCTATCAGTCCCGTACAAAACATATCGATGTTCGATATCACTGGATACAGGATGTGCTAGAAGAAAAGCTATTGCAGTTAGACAAGGTCCACACTGATGATAATTGGTCAGACATGATGACTAAGGTGTTACCGACCAAGAAGTTCGATGATTGTTGTGAAGGTACTGGTGTGGTGATGCCCCCCAAATAAGTCGGGAAGGGGAGATTGTTGGGGGTCCCGCTTTAATTGGTGGGCCACAATAAATAAATAAAAGAAAAGAAAAGAAAAATGAAGTAGTGAATATTAGTGGTGTTAAATGCACCATTAAGCTTTTATTCTTGATAACTAGAAGCTACAAATTGCCTATGTAGCAGTTTTTGTGGAAGAAGTTATCATACTTGGCCATTTATTTATCTCTCCCGGAGTTTCGCATATTAAATGGAGAAGAAACCTTCAAATAATGAATGGCTAGAGTTACATAAGGGAGGTATACATGTTTACCTATAAATACCGTTGTTTGGAGGAGGCTAAGATAATCAATCAAATTGTGAAGTGTTCACAATAAGAGAGAGAGAGTAATCCACTTCTAGTGTAAGTGAGAGAGAGCCACAAACGTGAGGAACTTGAGATTATCAACATTTCTCAAGTTGTTTGAGTGTTCCACCATATTTGGTGAGAGTGAATCATTGTAATCCATCCTTTTGTGGGTGAGGTATTTTTGTGAGATATCCTCTAGTTTTTACTAGAGACGAGTACTTTGTAATCCTACTATATTATAGTGGAAGTTTTCTGGACTCTACGTCCCGTGGTTTTTACCTTCACATTGGAGGGTTTTCCACGTAAAAATATTGGTGTCCTCATCTATTTATTTTTCCGCAATTTCATTAATTTTATTTGAAACACACAAAGAGGGAAGAAGAATTTCCGCAATTATCCATCTTTTCCCAACAATATGCAGCACTGAAATCGCAGTAAACAGAGGGTGCTCCGTGGAGCAAAACAGATGACTCCTGATCGTTGAAGAAAGGAGTGAGGCGAACCCAAATAGCAACAGCATTAGCAAACGTCTTGATACTTGGCTTCTGTGCTGGATTTAGATGTTGTAGATGGTGGTTTTCAAGACCATGAAATATGATTGTCACCTACAAGAACACAATAGTTTGACATAAATAAGTATAATGAGGACATTTTCCCAAATCGATAATACTAGGAGGTTACCCGTGTTACGTAAGGACTATCCTTATATTATTATACTTTTAATATGCTTAGATAATTTTTGTTAATAATACAAATATATTTTTGAATGTAAATGGTGATCGATCAAAATGTTATATGTAACCTAAGTAATTGGCGTATCGCTAAAAATATCTATCACTGACCTTCAAAATAATATAATATTAATTAATATTTATTACTAATCACCTAACTTGCTATTGTACCTCAAATATATAACTTAACAAACAACCATTCTAAATGTGACCCTATTGGTCACTTTATATGATAGGGCATATCCTTAGAGATTTTAGTCACAGGTCAAAATGGTGATTATACCCTCAATTGGTTTGATCCGACTGATTGTCCCTTAATATGTGTTTTGCTAATTAGAATATATATGAATGTTGAAAGCAGATTAACCTTCTTTCGAATGCAAATAAAAATTTTGCGAGGACTCACCATCTAATTTTTTTTTAATCAAAATGTAATATTTATAGTTACCTGGGCTTATAGGCCCTTATACCCACCATCTCTAATGGTGATGACTATACATTCCATTAATGTGTGTTTCGTTAATTAGAATTTAAAAGTTGAAAGTCTAACATTCTTTCCAATGAGATTTAAAAAATTGCAAGGACTCGCCATCTCAAAAAAAAAAAAAAAAAGTAAAAAATTAATTTATCAAAATGTGATACTTGTAATTACGTGCGCTTATACATACCCACAACTATGTAACACTTATTATATTACTTGCATCTATTTCAACAAATATCCATCATCGATACCTAATTTCAAGTTTTTATTTTTATTTTTGTGAATGCAAATAGGATTTATTATAAACAACTAATAGTCAAATCTTAGCATCCTTACATTACCTAATTAGTTAACAATTGAAAACGTTAAAGTTATAAATCAATCCCATTTTAGATTGCACGAAATAAGAAATATGAACATACTATAGAAATTATTATAGAATATTTATTCATCAAAACTCATTATTCTCCATAACAAAAACAAAAACAAAAACAAAAAAGACAAAGAAAAAAAAAATCAATCATTACGTGACACTTGTCTCGTTACCTGCAATCTTACCCAAAATTAATATATCTTATTTTGAGGTATTTTCATTTCTGATCCAATGAAATAGCAGTTATATTTATTTTGAGTGGATTAGCCAAATTTATATTTGATTTGAAATAAAATGCTAATAAATATAAAACTCATAAAATTAATGCACTTAAATTATTATTGATTTATTATTAATTTAATATTGCTAATTACATAACTTATGACAATATATTAATCAAAGTAATTAACACTCAATATTAATTACTCTAATTTATGTTTAATAATTAATACTAAGACATTCCACCTTTTAAAAAAATAGAAAAAATATTTTTATTGATTACTTGGGTATAAGCCAATGGGAGGTTGACACTTGTCACCTCACCAGTACTTATACCCAAAAATCTATATATACTAGTTTTATCTCTGTGCTCCGCACGGACTTGTGAATATCTCTCGAAAATGAAAATAACTTCTTAAGTGATACCTCATGCCTGTTTTATACTGCACACAACTAATTCTACATTTGATTATTTTAATATTTTTGGTATGAAATGTCCCTTTAAATCAATGTACATCAAAATTCAAATGAATGTAAAAAAGATTGATTTATAAACATAAGTTTAGCTTATATCAAAATTCTAAAAAAAGAAAAAAAAGAGATAAAGATTAATAAACCTTTCTTCGAGTATACTAAGATTTTATTCTCTCAAATTATTATTAGTTCAATTTCGTTTAATCCAATTCAGATTAGTTAAGTAGATCATGTAGGAACGTACCACTTAAATAAATTTTATTTATGCTATAAAAGATTAAAGGTCAAGTTAAATACATATGACATCAAATAGTTAAGGTATTGTTAGAACTGTTGTCTACTGTTATTTAACCAAGTTGTACACATGTGGCATATATATGTAATCTTCACACGAAGAATTCCTCTTATGTGTCATCCTACATGTCATCACCGCCAAGAAATGACTGGACTTTTATAAGACATATATCTCATTTTAAAGATTTTTTCAAATCCAATCTATTGAATCAAGATTTATAATTTTTTGACTTATAGTTTTTTAATTTTGTAATATAAAAAAAATGCTAATAAATATGTAATAAAGCCAACTAATGATAAAGCATTAATGAGTGACACTTGGATGGTGAGTTGTTAGGCTATGTGGCAAGTTTTGCTTACGTGGCGCTTAGGGGTCATCATCACACGAATTTACACCTCCTACGTGGCGTCCTATGTGTCATGCTCACACGAATTGGACTCACTTTATACGTATACCTGATACGAAATCAATTGAGCAAGCTGCTTCTCCAAAAACAAGCTTGACCATGCTATGGGCGAGCATCCCTTCTCTATCTCAGATTGCAAGCTTGTTTGGCACCAAGGCACACAATGGGGGGTATACTCTACTCATTAGGGACACCTAAAACATCAGGATTATCATTTAAATGCTTTCAATAATTTAGATTAATGTAATTAGTCTTTTAATTCCGTACAAGTAGACGTTAATCAACATTAGTGCATCTAACGGGTGGGAATTAAGTGCCATGTCATTGATACTAGTAACCTGCTCCTTTTGAGTTTGTTTATGCCTTGGGGATCAAGTGATAATGACATCTACCAGCTCAAGAGGAGCCAAGGCGCATTAATGGCCAGCAGTACAAATGACACGCTCCAATTTGTACTACTCGGGACCATTTGGTCGCTAGAATTACAGCTGAGTACCAAACAGTTTTGGGACCACTTTTTGAAGCCTTCTCTCATGAGGACAGCAAGGATTCTTTCTAGGGTATTCCATTAGGGTTTGTTGCATATTTGAGCCTATAAATATGTAATGAAATCGAATGTAATACTCAGATTATGTGAATGAGAAAAACTGATAGAGTGCTGCCTCTATTTCTGAAATCTTAAACCCTTTAACTCTTGTTTGGTGGCTTTGCCTTTATAATTTGAGTGGTGAGTTTGAGTGGCCCCTTTATCAATTGAATCTGGTGGTTTTACCTTTAGGATTCATTTGTGGTGAGGTCCAATTTATCCCTTTTAATTTCGCATGTTTTGTTCTTGAGAGACTCAATATAAGTGAGAGATTTTAACGAGCTAGTTTACGCATCAATACCGATGTGGCGCGTATGTGTCATCTTCACACGAATATATCCCTCCCATGTGGTGTCTCACATGTCATCATCCCACGAAAAGAACCCAACTTTATAGGACATAGTACATATGTATCTCATTTTGAAGTATTTTCCGAACCTGATCCAATGGAGGAAGAATTATAATTTTTAAAGTTGCGTAACAAAAGTTATTTTATTTTATAATCTTAACGATATGATAATAAATATAGTAGGTTGTATTTATGAAGTCAAATAATGGTTATTAATTAATGCTTAACACACTTGGATGGAGGCTTAGGGGGCGGCATACGTATCATCACCACACGAACTTGACGCTTACATAGCATCTTAGGTGTCATGCCTTTTGGGCGCTTACATGACATCCTGCGTGTCGTGGCCACACGAAATGAACTCACTTATATATATATATATATATATATATATATATATATATATATATATATATATATATATATATATATATATTTTTTATCCCCGTGCTTTACGCGAGTTCGTAAAATAAATTTACAAATATATAAAGTTTAATAGTCTTATCCAAATATATCATGAGAATGGAGCTATGCAGAGCTTATTCCATGTCGGAATAAAGTCACGAACTCGATTAAACAGAGAGAATAATTTTGGTGTTAAGTATACCTATATAGACTTTATCAATAGTAAAAAGGAAAGAGTCATTCTGAACTATATGCTTAGTTTAGTTTTCTATACTTCGCAAGTAAGTATATCAGTTGTGTTTTTAGGATAGTGAATGCTTCAATTAGTACATTCCATCAATCTAGCTATTATTCGTTTTATTCTCTCTCAACCAAATGTTTGAGTGCACAAAAATAACTTGGAAAATTTAAAATGATTTAACCAATAAAATTACAGACTTGACATATAAACCCAATATGCACACCAATCATAGAAATATGCATGTGTGATTTTGTATAATAAATAACGAATATGATTGTGTCTAAAATTCCAAGGTGTGTAACCAAAGTTATGTTATTTTATAATTTGAGGCAATATGCTAATAATGATAAATGTGATAATTAATTTGATGCATTTATGAGTGATGACATGTTGGATGACTTGCTTGCATGGCAACTAATGTGTCAACCTTCCACGATTATGTGTCGCTTACGTGGCGTCTCATGTGTCGTCACCACACGAATAAGGAGTCAGTTATATGTATATATATATGATATTAGATAGATGATCAAGAAGCTGGAAGAAGATGACCATAATATCAAGCCCCATACAAACGAGGATAATACACAAAAAGAACCTCAAAGGCCAGTCAGATCAGTTGCTAAGCATCATAAGAATTTGTCAAGTATAGAGTGCACAAAGAATTCTAATACCAGGGGTTTATCAGCAGGCATGTGATCAATGCAGAGGGAAATCCATAAAAAACAGAACTATGGCTGCTTGTTTTTCAGGAGTGATCTACTACACATGGAGAGAGAGGAACAACAGGTTGTTCCAAGAGAAGAGAACTATGGCTGAACAAATCATGATAGAACTCATTTCTGCTCTGCATGCTAGAGCTGCTGGATCTAATAACAAGAAGCTTAGAGAGTTTTTCTTGTGTAATTTGAATTATTACTGTTGTTTTTTTAGAAGTTGAGATGTAGTGTTCTTAGTGTTACAGAGATATAGGCTGCTAGAGCTCATTTTATATGAAAGAGAGCTGCTGTGGCTCCTTTCTAATAGCTAGGCAGTAAGGTGTTATTTGAGTTTTGGTGTAAACTGTTCTGAATGTAACACATCCAGCTTTTGGAAGTATTAATACAAATTTTACTTTCCAAAAAAAAAAAAAAGAAAAAAGAATTCTAATACCATCAGTGAAGAAAGTTCACTTTAGAATCAACTGAAGTGGATTTAGAATCGCTGTTAAGTGAGATGAGCAAAATGAGGGCCACGTTACGTTGGCAGAAAACCGTAGTGCCTGACTGACGAGATATAACCCAGAAAGTAATTGGAGGGGAGTGGACTTGCACTCAGGTAACTTCTCAGATTGTACTTATTCATAGGAAAAGAAAGTACTTATCATAATATAATTGCTAATCCCAGGTTCTTTGGATACAGTCTTGAGCAACTAAACTGTGCAATGAACCATCAGAAATCCACTGACTGCAAAATCCCATCTTGAGCAGGCTGAGGCTATAGGAACTAAGTTCAGTGCGCATCAAGGCCTCATACTCATATTCATTGTTAGCATGAATACAGGAAGGTAGAGAAACACAGCTACAGACAGGCAATACAAGAAATAAGTTGGGCTGACAATACTATCTTAAAATATGAATCACCATCAGGAGACGTGAAGCAATAGCAGCACTAGGTGAGGAGTTACTAGTGGAGCTATCATCTGAATTCACAGAGTACTTTACTTAAAGATCCATGTCTGCAGTAGTATAGCCAAGTGAGAGCCCATCAATAAATAATGGCCCAAGAAAATGGGACAAATTTAGATAATGAATTAGACCCACAATGACAAGGCATGAGAAGAGCCCAAGGAAGAGCTGAATGGAACTAGTTCAAACGAACTAGAATGAGCCGTTAGGAGGGGCAGTGGGGCTACTAATCGAGTGAGCTACTTGAGAACCACTCCATTCAAACTTGATAGTACTGAGTAAAGTCCTAAAAACTAGATAATAATAAACAAATAAATAAAAAATAAAAGTTAAACTGAACCATCTAAATATATCAATGAAAAGTAGGCTGCTGATCATATTTGCAAATTCAGAAGGTAATTTCTTTTAGGAAAGGTTCAAACTCGAGCAACTCAAGCTCGAGTTGACCAAAACGAGCTCATTATTGAGGTTGAGATCAAGTCTAGCTCAGCGAAATTCAAGCTCCGCTATATTGATTAGCACCCCTAGCCCCTAGGAGGAAGAAAAGAGAAGTTTCTACTAAATCATGTAGATGCACATTTATTAGTGCAATATATTGGTTACAAGGTGCTTTTCTAAACCAGACCATGCTCACCACAAAGAACAAACATAACAATGATGAGTAAACTCCAAAAACCACGGTTCCTGCTCCAAATAAACCACTTCTGAGTTCTGAAATAAGAGAAATAAGTACAAGCATTTTAGCATTCAATTACTGCACTGCGCACGAGAAACTGCAGGAGTTAAAACAATACAAACAGTCTAAAAATAGTCATATTAAAGAACCAGGCTAAGACTTATCATTTATCTTCTTTCTTTCTTTTTCTTTTCCTTCTTTTTTCTTTGAGAGAGACTTTCTCTCGTTGTGATTAGGGCTTGGTAATTTGGTAAAGTTTTCAGGCACTTCACAATGTCCCCAAGAACTAACAAAACGTGGTTAAATGCGAAAAAGACCATTTAGAGAACGCTTACTGCGAACAACCATTATAATAATTTCTATTATTTTTGTAGATAACATGGGTGTCCAAGCTTTGCTTGACTAATTCCATGAGCCTTGAAGATGACGACCAGGAAAACCTCCAGTGGCCCTGGGAACCTAGAACCTCTGGAATACATCTCAGAGGTCTTACCAGCTGAGCTACCCCCTATTATTATACTAGTCAGAATGAAAACCACAAGATAAAACAGCATCAGAATGCTTAGGGAATAGGGACCAAGACCTAGTTCAGTGCATAGCAAGGCCTCACACTTGTAGTAGCTTAAAAGAAGAAGGAAAGGACAAGTGGAAGTACAGAAGAAGGCTACAAGGAAAATGATCTTTGGCTAATTCATTCATTGGATCTCAATTGAGCTTGGGGTGGATAGCGCAGTGGCGCATCCCCCACTCCTTCCCAGCAACGAGCTGGGATCGAGTCAAGAGGATGGCTACCTTGAACTGACAGAATACTATGCATACAGGAATGAGGTTCAATATAAACACCAAGTGAGTACTCAGTAGTAGAGGACAACAAAGGAGAAAAGGGGAGCAAATCAAAATGCATTCTGAACCCATGTAAGAATGAGAAGAGCAAGAAGAAAAGCCTGTAACTAATTCAATTGAACACCAACTAGTGAGGAAAGGGAGGGATCAGGGATGAAAGAGTGATCACATTGAACAAATTATACAAGCTACGTGAAACACAACAAAAGGAAGATGAGATCCTTGAGTTAACTCACATTTGAAAGAAAAAGATCTAAAGCTGGTTTCTACAAGCTAACCATGTCCATGTGCCAGTAAAATGCTTCTGAAACCACCATACCACTTCACCATGTGTGTTCTGCACCAGGAAAAAAAAAAGAAAAAAGAAAAAAACTATACCATGTGTGTTGATCCTGCCTGATATGGACTTACCATAATTCTCTTCCTGTGTACCACAATTTTCTCACACCTGAGACGAATTTTCCATGTGAAGAGTGAAGACCCTTCATTAGCTTATTGGCAGCTTCTGGGCTGCAAATTAAGCAATAAGCAGATCAGATGCAGCCCAAAATAAACTGCCAGCATATATAAGAATTAATTTGCAAGCATTACATGTACTTATGTAGAACATCAAACATCAGTAATAATAATCAATAAATAAATAAGAACTAACCCAATGCAAACTTGGTACTCATCCAATTGCCAAGAAAAAGGATGTATATATAAACTGATTTTGGAAGCCCTTCAATCAACTTGCTGCAAACGGCAATGCATTCATAAATAAATGAGAAAGTAATATGGCAGGCTTCAACCTTTCAGATTATGGAAGCATTGAATATACTGGAGAATCAACATGATATTTCATGTTTCAGGATATGAATCTACAACAGTCTCACACATCAAAAACAGCAGGCAAAAATAACAGAAACCCAGAAAAGCTCCATCTAACTGGCTCAATCAAATTAAAACACGGCAGAATAACAAACAAGTGAAAACAAAGTGATGCCAAAGCTGACTGGTTGTTAGCAAACTGAAATTGTGAACTTGAGACAACTCTTGTTAAATAAGACCACAAGATATAATTGTTAAAACTAGAAATTATGCATGATGTCATTCAAAGAAAGAAAAAAAAAACATAAATCCTAAAAACAAACAAGTGAGAGTGATTTAAAACCGCATGGCTTTATTTCAAGCAAAGTTGATTTGCAAGGCCGTTGTGAATTCATACACCTTCTCGTTCTCATAACCATGTAGGATGATATAAGTGGATCAGATGGTTTAATCCTAATCACATGCAAATTTGGCAATCAACTTTTGAAAAGAGGGCAGGAGGGGGACAGGGCACAAAAGACAATTTACATACTTGTTCCTTAAATGATTGGCGTCAATCAGACTGACACCCTGCATGCAGCAACCGGTTAATTCTCCCTCAAACTCATGCTCTTTCTCGTTTGGCTCAGCGCAAAACTTCTTGCCATACCAGGATTGTAGAACCTTTTCATATGCTCAGAAAGAGTGTGAATTGCACGGAGATTACCAATCGTTGACAGATGCATCAGAAATAAGTCAAACTTTTTATAGGGTAATTTTATTCCCTTGTTAACAACTTCTTCCAAGAAAAAACCCGCATCATCACTTTTGTCACATCCAAAAAGCCCTTCAATCATCACACAATAAGTATTGGTATCCTGATGGCACCCTGCCTTAATCATTTCATCCCAAACCTCAAATGCTCCATCAGGATCATCCATAGAAAAGAACATCTCAATCAGCATATTAAATGTATGCACACTACGCATACAACCCACATCAACTATTTTGTGATAAAGCCACATTGCTTCACTAGCCATCTTATTGTCACAAAGAACTTTGAGAAAACAGTTGTATGTGACAATATCAGGAGGAAAACCCTTCTTTGCCATCTCTTCCAAAAACCTATTAGCTTCCTCTACCCTTCCAGCCAAGCACATTCCTTCTATCAAGTCCTTGTAACTTTTAAGTGGATACATCAGGAAGACAACCACTTTGTACCATATCCCCAACAACTCAAAAGCAATCCTCCATTCTATCATTTTTAGCAAAAGCCAAAATCATAATAGCATAAGTTTTTGAAGTAGGAGAAGACGAGATAGAACCTTTCGTTCTCATGAGCTTGAAAAGTTCAAATGCTTCATTGACCATCCCTGCTTTACAAAAGGTGTCGCTTGCAGCGTTGTAAGTATAACTATCTGGGGTAAAGCCCATACTGGTCATTTCCTCCAGAATCTTCATTCCTCTAGTTGTGTTTCTGACCCTGTACCAACCGCAAAACAATATATTGAAGGTATTGACATCTGGCTGAACCGTGTTCTTCACCCTCTTGAACGTGATTTCTGCAGTCTCAACCAAACAACACTTGCAAAGAGCTACAAGTAGCAAGTTAAGCTCATTGACCTCTGGTTGTGTTTTCACCCTGATTCTATTCTTCTTCGAGCATTTCTTCACTTGGGTCAGATGTTTTTCTGTGTATTTTCTCACGATAATCAAGAGAGCATCAACAGGCACGGACTTTTTATCATTTCTTTTCATGTAATCCAACATATCACAGACAATTCTGAATTGCTTAACCTTGAAATTTTTACTAGATAATATATCAATCATTTCATTATAAGTCGGGTGTTCATGTTGTTAATGCTCCTGGCAGCCTGCCCATGTGAAAAATCTAAATGCTATTTTATCCTCAAAGCGCAACCTATGGAGGAATTCAGAGACCAACTCAGTAGTTAGGGGAATGCCTGCTCGTTCAAGTTCTTTCTCCAAATTCTTATCACAACCCCCATTTTCCATCACAATTTTATATACTGCATCAGTGCCAGATATAGAATTTACTTCCATGACACCATCTCTACAGGAATCCTCGCACACAATATCATTTAAAACAACGGAAGAAAATTTTCTCAAAAGGAAGCCAAAGGTACAGTAATCCTTCAAGGGATCATGAATTCCACCAATATATGGAGTTGGAGTATTATGAGAAGCAAAAACGGGAGGGTCATAACAAAGTAAAGCTCCACAGAGAGGATAGATAAAAGGGCTGTAAGGATTATGGCAACCTGATGAATGCCTGAACTGCCTGAACTGCCTGAGAATTGAAATAATAGAAGGTCGCCACATTCTATAGTTCATCGAATGCCTTTCCAACAATCTGAAAAAAAAGAACACAAAAAACAGACCATATATAACCATGTAATTACATAGAACGAGTAACAAAACATGGTCAAATGGATCATTTTCTGACATTACCAACGCAATACATCCTGCAGGTTTATATTGAATAACCCTGAGAATATGAAAGCATTGTTTTTCATATGGTTCATTCAGCAATATGAGCTCAGAACATGCCAGAGAACCAGATATTTTTATAATCCAAAAGGGTTCGGCCAATCAGTGTCACATACCAATGTTAAACAAATAAACTTCCCATTAGCTACAATGATGGACTTGTAGATGACCAGATCGAATTACAATCCAAAAGGTTTCGGCCAATCAGTGTCATATATCAATGATTCCATTTAGCCACAATGATGTGGGACATGTAGAAACGGCCTCTCTGTGAGACTCACAGGGGTAAGGCTGCGTACAACCGACCCCCCCTTACCTTGCCTAGGCGGGAGCCTCTTTGGAGGCACTGGGGTAATGTTGTTGATGTGGGACATGTAGCTCTCCAACAAAACAATAGAATACTCCCTTCACTGATAAAGAGAACAAGAGCTTAAATTCCGGTGCAATGAATGAGATCCATAGATATTACGTATTTGCAAAGACAAAAGCTACTAAACCCTCAAGAGCCGAGCCGAAGAGAAATTTGCAAATCAACATATATTTTTCATGAAGCTCAAACTAGACTTTTCCCATTTGTAAATGACATCCCCTCCCTTACCCATTTGTAAATGCCATCCCCTTCAAGCAGGCTAGGCAAAATTTTATTTCCTACTCCAACAAAGGTACAAAAACATTGCTAGATTTCAGCATCTCCCTTGTCACTTATTTACCAAGGGGTTCTTAAAGTTACTGGCTTTATATCAGTTTGAGTTCTGTACAATTCAGCAGACTTCCTAAAACCTCTAAGCCTCCCTAAATTTCTATCAAACTTTGCTCCTTTTCCTGTGCTAGTACACCCTTCATTTCAAATATCCAGTGCCCATTATTCTATAGAGCTAAACCCAGTCAAAACTCACCCCAAACAAACCACTTTAATTGCAATAATTCCTAGTAACATTTAGCTTACACTGCTCATAATCCTCCATCCCACAATTACAAATCCCAAAACTCAAAATGGGTAAAACATTTACAGAGTACCAAATGAAAATAAAAATAGACCCATATCAGTAATTGCATTCACAATGGAACAAAACAATAATCAAATTTGATATTCTGATTTATTCACGACTTTGTGATGTTGAGATTGTAAATTTGAAACCCATATACTTAGAATTAATGGGAGCATTGGTATTCAGTGTGGGAGAACTTACCATTGCCAAATTCTTCGTGGTGGCTCAGTTCCTCTATTGAATTTCCGTGGTAATGGTTGATAAGAGAGGGTGAAAGATTTTCTTTTCGTTTCCACTCTCCACCACCAAGGTCCAAATGTGATTGTAATTTGGCTTTTTTTTCTTTTTTCTTTTCTATTTTGGTTCTTCTTTTCTTTTATTTCTTCAAAAAAAAAATTAGGGAAATAGAAATCACGTGGCATTTAATTTTTGAATGATAAAGATCATTTAGTAAGTAGATTTAACGATGTCAAATGATTGTTTTTTAATTTGTTGTTTTTGACAGAAGTCTTGGACGTTGTTGAGAAATAACTATGGTATCGTCTATTGAATAAAACGATATTCATTATGTCTATTCTATAAAGGTAGATGGGAGCTTTGAGACTCTAAATTTCGTTTAGACTAAAAACCTCTTTACATAATCTCTTAACAATGATAAAGTGTGAGGGTTATAACAGTAAATTTGATACTGAAAACCAAAACCTACGCTCAGAGCCTCAACAGTCAGACCCACGATCTACCATCTCCCTCCCCCTTTTTGTTTCTCTCTCTATTTGGTTATGGAGTCCTACTTTCTTCAGTGTAGTTACCCACGTTTTCTTTCTTTATCTCATAAAAGAGATTAGTTTGCATATTTTGTTGTGGTGCTCAAAGTAGGAATTTTATAAAAGAAAGGGAAATGCCACTTGGTACCCCTCTGGTTATGACTTTTCTATTTGGTACCCAAAACATTTTTCATAATCTGCGTGGTACCCATTTACTTTTACCCGTTACCAGTTCGTGTCCTTTTATGTCATTTGCCGTTAGTTGGAGAGTCAATTACTAATTTACCCTTAATGAAAGAAAAAATAAAACACGTGCCTGAAAGGTTTGCCCAGTTGCTCCACTCTTCTCTGTCACACAACCAACCCCCTAATTACTTGCCCCACTCTGAACTCTGAACTCTCTCTTTTTCTCTCTCTTTTCTTTTTCCCCCAAAAATTCATGCGAAACCCTAAAAAAATTGTGCTTGAATTTTGCAATCACTGTGAAGAAACTCCAAAATTGGTTGTAGTTCGTACTTCGTGGCGGACTGACGGTGAAAAATAATCAGTTTTTTGGTCGAGTTTGAAGCAACATGAGGTATGCTAAAAAACTTAGGGATTTAGGGTTTTGCGGTTGCGTTTTTTGTTTTTCTGAAAATTTTACAAAGTTGAAATTTTTATCATCTTAAACCGATTGTTTGGGTGTTATTATGCATGAAATTGTGAATGTATGTGGGATTTCATGGAATGTGTTTGTGGATTTGTGCTTTTGCTCAATTTTTTGAATTAGGATTTTAATTTTCTGCGATTAATTATAATGGATGGGTATCACTTGTATGTACTGATATGCACTTCGATTATGTATAGGTTTGTTGTAAAATATAGATGTTGAATTTTGGTTGAGTATTCATGTTTTATAATTTTGAAATTTTTAGTTTCTGTTTATGTTCATGTTGTGGCTTTGGTTGTAAATTGATGGGTTTTGGGGTTGGACTGCAGAACCTCTAAAAGGACTTTGGTGATGTATTATAAGGCCCAACATATAACAGTTGATGAAGTAGATGAAGAAAAATGTTCTTTGTTGGATAAAGTTGATGATCTATTAACTGGTGCTAAAGCAGAGGGGGTTAAATTGCCTAAGTATCCTAGGTTAAGTTATATACATAAGAAAAAGTATGTATGTTTATTTGGATGATGATGGTGGTTTGATGAAGATGTTTGGGTTGTATAAGCACAAGGTGCTTAATATTTGGGTAGAAGAGTTAAAGAGTCCTAGTAAAATTTGGCAGGATTCAATTACCCTTAGACCCTCATTGCATGAAGATAGGGAAATTGATGAACCTCTGATAGCACCACTAAACATACAGCCATCAACAGACCCTTCCCCCTCACAACCTAAGCCAGATGAGAAATTTGCATGGCAAGAAAGGAAAAAACTTCATGTAAGGAGAAATTTGAGATCTCAGGTTAAGCAAAACATATGTGAGACAAAGGTTGGTGATGTGAATGATGATGGAATACATATGATTTTCAAATCTGAATATGATTCTCATGTACATGAATCTGCACCTTCTTTCCCACCTATTGCAAGGTAGAAGAAGCCCTAGGTTCACTTCTCCAACAAAAGACAGTGGTATAACAACAACAACAACAACAACAACAACAACAACAACAACATATACCTAACTTCAAAAATCGTAGTTTGAAGTTTGCCAAGAAAGAAAGCCTAGTGAAATATAGATTACAAACACTTGAGGGACCTGCTACCATAACAATTCCAATACCTTTCTCTCCAGAAGCAGACTGCACACCAACACCAGAACCACAAACAACCTTTACACCACAACCAGTGCCATCACCTGTTTCCACCAGAAGAAGCCACAGATTTGTACCAGAGCCAACACCACTTCCACCACTACAAGAAACCATGCCATTTGTCCTAGAGTCTGAGCAAGTAGTTGCAGCACCTCCTCCCTCTCTTATTAAGTTTCCAAAAGTGTAGAGGCCTAAGAAATTGACTAAAACAACATCAAAGAGAAAGGGTTTGCCTATGGATGCACCAGTACCTACACCATCACTTACACCACCTGAATCATCAGGTTCATTAAGTAGGACAAGGAACAGGGTTTCTGAGACTGCAATTGATGTTGTTGATGATGTTGAAGATGATAATAGTGTAGATGTTGAATTTCAACCTGCTCAAAGTGAGTTGAATACTGAGGAGATCAGTAGTGATTCTGAGCTAGGGGATTTTAATGAACATGAAGCCTATGACTCTGAGTTTGTCAATGTGGCAGATACTTATGAAGTGAATACATGGCATATGTGGGCTGACAATTGGGTTGAATGTGAGAGTTATTTTGATAAAATGTTCCAGAATGGTGAGTTGTATACTGAGGAGAGGTTTGAGAAAATCAAATTGAAGCCTTGGTTATTGTTTGTTGATAAGAAACACTTCAAAATGGTGTTCAGGGAATTTTGTATTCAAGAAAGGATTTCTGTGGTTGTAAGGAAAGCTGACAAAATGAGGTACACTGCTGAATATGTTTCAGAGGGTTGTCCCTTTAGAATACATGCAAGCAAGCTCCCAGATGGGTTTACATGGGCTATTAAGTCATTGCATAATGTATATAAGTGTACAAGACTGACAGAGTACAACCCAGTGACTTCTTACAAATGGGTGGCAGATAAATTGCTTGATGATATAAGGGCCAACAATGATATACCCAGCTTGCAGAAGTTTATATTAGAGAAGCTGTTAGATTTCATGGTGCACCTAAGGATATCGTATCTGATAGGGACACTCGTTTTCTATCACATTTTTAGGAAAAGCTACAAGCCGCTTTTGGGACACAACTTAAGTTTAGCACGACATTTCGTCTAGCCAGAGATGGACACACAGAGAGGACTATACAGACTCTTGAGGACATGCTTAGGTCTTGCGTTTTAGAATTTCAAGGAAGTTGGGAGAAACATTTGCCTTTGTTAGAATTTTCCTACAACAGTAGTTATCAGACCAAGCCCCTTATGAAGCATTGTATGGGAGAAAATGCACTAGTCCTTTATGTTGGGTAGATTCAGAAGAGACCTCGGTGTTAGGACCTGATATAGTACATGATACGATGGAACAAGTCAAGATCATACAAGGTAAAATGAAAGCCGCTCAAGATAGACAGAAAAGTTACGCCAACAAACGGAGGAAACCTTTAGAATTCCAAATATGAGATAACATTTTGATTAAGGTATCACCTATGAATAGAGTTAAAAGATTCGGGCAAAAAGGAAAGTTGAGCCCCAGATATATTGACCCCTACCGAATAGTCGAGAGAGTCGGAGAGGTAGCTTATAGAATCGAATTACCCTCGGAATACGAAAACATGCACAATGTCTTTCATGTATCCCAGTTACGAAAATACACAGGGGAGCAAAGTCAAACCCAACAGATTGAACCCATAGAGTTATCAGAAAATCATACTTTTGAGGAAATCCCAATAGCTATCTTAGATTATAAGCAGAGGAAGCTACGCAGCAAAATCACACCGCTAGTCAAAGTTCTGTGACAAAGCCCAACGATAGAGGAAGCCACTTGTGAATCTGAATCAGACATGCGGAACCAATACCCTCACCTATTTACCCAAGGTTAGGATTTTCAAGTTTCGGGATGAAACTTATTTTAAGGGGGGTAGACTATAATAACCCGAAAGTTTTAATTACTTAATTAAGCGATAATTTTTGCGATTAACTTAATAAAACATAATTAAATTAACTTAGCACCTTAATTAAACTCGAAAATTTTAATTTCTCAAATTTTTGTATTAGCTTGGTAAACTCTATAATTTTCGTGATTAGGACTAATTAACACGAAATCCTTGCGATTTCGTTAAATGCTTGTTTTAATCTCTAAAAATCACGTTTAATCATCTAACGTGTGATTAAGCTAACTAAACTACCTAAATTATTTTTCTAAGCTTCTAAGTAACCGTATGCATGCAATTAGGATTAGAAAATGACCTTGCTAAGTAATTCCTATTCATTGACTTGGACATGTGTTAATATTTTATGTCTAATACTTATTAGAGACTTTCCTAAAGAGAACAATTCAGAATTTTGCATGGGGTATGATATGGTGAGTCATAGCTCAATTATACCATGAAAGAATTAAAAATGTGCCTAAATCATGGTATTGCACGTACATGAGTTGTTTTAATTTGCACATGATGGGGCATAACATAAAGACCAAAATTCAGCAAAAGTAGCTTATTAAAGGGGAAGAGAAACCGGCTATACAATAAGCAAAAACAAGAGAAAAATAAAGAAGGAAAAATCAGAATTTTGATGGGTTAAATCACCCAATTTCTCACCCAATAAAAATTAGAGGCACCATACCCATAACCAACATTAGCCTTCTTACTTTTACTCTTCCCAACCTCTAGTTTAATTGTGCAAGTTAATCTTCTTACACCCTACAACCCTATTACCCGAAACCCCAAGCCAACACAACAAACAAAAATTAATTCTTCCAAATCAAATCTCCCAAAATCTATCCCACATTTGACAAAACCAAATCAGATTTTTAGTGAGAGAAAGTGAACAAGAGAAGGGGAAACCCGAAAGAGAAAAGAGAAGAAAAAGGGTAAGAAAACTCAACCAAAAATCTTGTACATTGTTAATTACGTTTTAGATCATATAAAAATAAATACTTACACAAATCTTTTCTTTGTTTATCTCTACTCAAAATCAAGTTGAGAAATCCACTTACTTCCTTCCTAAACCGAGATCAAGTTCGGATTAAGCAAGCAAGGTAAAATTCTAAAACCTTTTTTCGATTTTAGCTTTGATCATGAAAAATGTTACACCTAAACCTTTGATCTTCATTTTGTACTCTTAACCTTTCGAAAATTGTCTAAAATTAACATGATCATGTTCATCTAGGCACACTTTGGACCCTAACGTCGTTGCATGTTGATTTTTGACATTTTTGACCAAAATTGGAAAAACCAAGTAAAATCAAGTGAAAACTCCAAATTGGGAACTTGATCTAAAAATGGACCACAAAAATCATTTTCAAAAATGGAAATTTCGAATAAGAAAATAAAAGAAATAAAAACCCTAATTTTCAAAATTAACAAGAAATTAATAAAAATCGAGGATCTTGCATTTTAATCTCTTGCATGTTAATTTTGGACTAATTAAAGAAAAATAAAATTCTAGGCTCAAGGTGATTGTCGAATCAAGAGGAAGAGTTGTTGTAGGTCTTTTACTCAAGTCAAGGTAATTTTCATGTCCATTAATCCCTTTATAAACTTATATAAACGATTTGGTGATTTATGAAAATTATGAAAAGAAAATGGACTTTTATGAACTATTAGTCTTGCATGTTTTCGGATGATGTTTGAGAATGATTGTGAGTACTTTGGAGACTTATGACAAAGTTAGTTGTTTAAGTGTTAAGATGGGAATTATTGTGAAATTGTTGTATTCTTGAGTGTGTCGTGAATGTGTAATAGAAACTTGATAATTTGTGAGACTTATACTTTAACAATTAATATTATGATATATTGAGGTGTTATCATGATTTATGGAAATATAAGTGAATACTTGAATTATGGATAGTTTGGAAATGTTGTTGCATGTGAGAAATGTTAAGTGTATACGAAAGTGAGCTTGTATATGGATTATATAATGCTGAAAATTTGCTAAGTATGGTGACATGGGAAGATTAGACTTATGAAGACATTTTAAGGACTTAAGACACTAATTGAATGGGGTATATCAAGTTATCACTTGATCCCAAACAAAGTGAAAAGAAAAATTGTGTGAAATTGTTTGATCATTAACGAAAGACTAATTGTGGTAGCATTTAAGCTTTGCAACCTTGAAATGATTGAAGGGAATGTGAGTTTAAGTCTGCACACTATAATAAAATGGCTATAATGCCGGGCCAAGAGCCTTATTATGAATTATGGGACCAAAGAGTCCAAGAAATTATGATTAAGGAGTTGGTTTATAAATCCAAGTATTATGGATATTTATAAGAAGTTAAGTGAATTATGATTAAGGTAGATAAGGCCTTAATCACGCATCTCTTCCTACCACCTAACATAAAATGACTAACATAATTTTAGGAGAATTTACGAATGGATTATTTTGACTAAATTGGTGATTTATTGATATTAAGAGAGGATACTTTGTGACATTGATTTTCGAATGTTTATTAAAGGAAATGTGATTATTATTGTATTTATAAACACATCACTTATTATCTATATTATATTTAACAAATGGCTTACGGACGTAAAAAGTGTAAGAGTCTCAAAACTATATTATTATCATTATTATTTTTACATAATGAGGTTAAATTGCTTAGCTTCTCGCTAATTTTCTGTTTATTTGTTTCATGTGAACGTTGCTCGGATTTGTGAAGCAGTTTAATGGACGTTTGTTGCATGGCATGGGATGGCATAATCGTAATAACGTTTGCTTACTTAGGTGTGAAGTTAGGTCGTTGTGTAATTAAGACAATAATTATTATATTTCGGTTGTTTTTGTAATTTTCCTAAAAGCCTTGTATCCGTTTGTCTTAAAATGGATACGGCGGTAATGACTTGGATTTTATGATATGATATGACGTTTTGTTAATTAAGATCTTGAGGTTGATAACCTTCGATTAGTGTATAATTAATCGGGGTTAAATTCCGGGTCGTTATACCTAGAGTCTGAGCAAGTAGTTGTATCACCTCCTCCCCCTGCTATTAAGTTTCCAAAAGTGCAGAAGCCTAAGAAATTGGCTAAAACAACAGCAAAGAGAAAGAGTTTGCCTATGAATGCACCAGTACCTACACCATCACTTACACCACCTGAATCATCAGGTTCATTAAGTAGGACAAGGAACAGGGTTTCTGAGACTGCAATTGATGCTGTTGATGCTGTTGAAGATGATGACAGTGTAGATGTTGAATTTCAGCTTGCTCAAAGTGAGTTGAATACTGAGGAGAGTAGTGATTCTGAGCTAGGGGATTTTAATGAACATGAAGCCTATGACTCTGAGTTTGTCAATGTGGCAGATACTTATGAAGTGAATACAGGGCATATGTGGGCTGACAATTGGGTTGAATGTGAGAGTTATTTTGGTAAAGTGTTCCAGAATGGTGAGTTGTATACTGAGGAGAGATTTGGGGAAATCAAATTGAAGCCTTGTTTGTTGTTTGTTGATAAGAAACACTTCAAAATGGTGTTCAGGGAATTTTGTATTCAAAAAGGGATTTCTGTGGTTGTAAGGAAAGCTGACCAAATGAGGTACACTGCTGAATGTGCTTCAGAGGGTTGTCCCTTTATATTACATGCAAGCAAGCTCCCAGATGGGCTTACATGGGCTATTAAGTCATTGCATAATGTACATAAGTGTACAAGACTGATAGAGTACAAACCAATGACTTCTTACAAATGGGTGGCAGATAAATTGCTTGATGATATAAGGGCCAACAATGATATACCTGTGAAAACCTTAAACTGCCTCTTACATGACATATATGGGATCCAAATGAGGAAGTCTAATGCATATGAAATGAAGGCTTATGCAATAAGTATGATCCTAGGAGGCCATGACACTTCTTATAGCAAGCTGCCAAATTATCCTGAAGTTATCAAGGCAACTAACCCTGGCTCAGTTGCCCATTGTGCCTGGCACCGTGGTCCATTACCTCCTCCAACTCTAGAAATTCCAAATCCTGAGAGGCTACTGGTGTTCAGCTACATTTTTATTTCTTTCAAGGCTGAGTTCATGAGGTTGATCAAGGGGTGTAGACGCCTGATTGGTGTGGATGGTGCTCATCTGAAGGGGAATTATGGTGGTGTACTTATTTCTGCAGTGGCTATTGATGGAAACAATGAGTTGTTTCCAATTGCACATGGTGTTTATGAGAAAGAGAGTAAAGAAACTTGGAGTCATTTTTTCTGGCACCTGAAGACTACATTGAGGGACAGTGGGAGAAAGGATTGGACAATTATATCTGACAAACAAAAGGTATAAATTCAAACACCTGTATATTATAACTCACTTCAATTTGCACAATAATAAGGGGGTGGAACTTGCTTTTCAAGATATGTGGCCAGAAGTAATGAGAAGGTTTTGCATAAGACGCTTGTGCAATAGTTTCAAGAAGAAATACCCAGATCCACGGATGCATAAGCGTTTTTGGAGAGTTTGCTACTCATACTCTGAGTTCTCTTTCAAGAAAGCCATAGAAAGATTGCAACAAGAAGCTGGCAGGGGGGTAATGTTATGGTTTAGTGAAATTGGTGACAAAGAAAGCTGGGCAAGGCACAAGTTTGACCCAGCTTTGTGCAGTGATGAGAACACAAGCAATTTTGCTGAGTCCTTTAATTCGTTGCTGGGTGCTGACAGATGCAAACCTGTTCTGACCTTATTGGAAGGTAATCTCACACTAGATCTATTCTATAATTGAAATTGCACAATGATATATACACTAATGCAATGTTTTTTTCATGTGTGAGAAGGGTGACAATGGTGAGGCATGCTAAAAGACAAGAGATGGCAGATGATGGGGTTTGTCCCAAAATTTTGGAGTTGTTGGCTGTAATGGAGAAACATTCCAAGCCATGTAGGGTCTTAAATGCTGGAAAAGGTGAATTTGAGATTCAAGAAGGAGAAACTTTCTACCCTGTCTCATTTACCAGGAAAACTTGTGAGTGTGGAAGGTGGCAGATAAGTGGCATCCCATGCAAACATGCTATGAGGGCTAGTAATTACTTAAGAGTTGAACCTACTGACTATGTGAGTGAGTGGTTTAGTGGGAAGAGATATAAGGCAGCTTATGGTTTGAACATCAACCCCAATCCCATCAGATGAAATGTGGGAACACTATATTGAAGCCCCACCAATGAAGAGGTCCATTAGCAGGCCATCAAGGCAGAGAAGAAGGGAACAGGGGGAGAAGAGAAAGGGAAAAAGAAGTACCACTGTTCAGTGCAAGAAATGCAAAGCATTTGGACACAATGCCAAGACCTGCAAAGGTAGTTTAACTGCAAAACAAGCAAGAGAGCTGCAACAAGAACAAGGGCTGAGAGTTGAACAAAGGAAGAGGCAGAGAAAGGTTAAAGGGGATACTTCAAGCTCACGGCCACAAGGAAGCTCACAGCCACAAGCTTCACAACCACAAGCTTCTACTTCTCAACCCATAACAGCAGGTCTGCAAATTCAATCATCCCAAACACCACAAGTTTGTATATCTCAACCAATTATTACTAGGTCCAGAAAGAGGAAAGCACCCGCACTTTGATTCTCTGTTTTTTAGTATCACATTTTGGTGCTTAGTTTGTGAACTGATGTCATGTATTTTGGTATTTTCGTGAATTGGTATTTTGGTGAACTGATATAGTCATAACATATCACATTTTGGATATTATTTTGTGAACTGATGTCATATATTTTGGTGCAATAATTTAAACAATGCAATGGAGTGTTTAAGTACTTCAAGTATGTCATTTATCCATTGAAAATTAGAATTCCTAATCTTGGATTTCTTTATTACATAAAACAGTTCATACAAAATATGACCTTACATAGGCACTACAATGATCAGATGCTAGCTATTGAAGCCTTATATGGCCTTACATAGGCAACATACTTAGTATAAGAACCCTAACTAGGGTTGTACTTGTTCATCACAAGATAAACAACAAATACAAACATGGCAATTCCACCCTTCATTATCACATCAAGAAAGTTAAAAATCTCTTCCAATTTGTTTTTCATTTCAGCCATTTTCGTCGCCTCTTCTTGCCTTGCTTCTTCAAATTTGCTATTCATTTCTTCAAGTGTCTCCATCATTGCTGTCAATGCTGAATTGACCGAACCTCATCACCACCGCCGTCTCTTGCTCTTCTACCAGCATCCCCATAAGATAAAACATGGCCTTCATCAAGCCACAACCATAGGTCACACTTGTCACATTTGAAATAGGGTGCATTAGGGTTCCTGTGAGACTCAGAAATCCTTAATGTTACCTTATGATAGCCTCCTTTTTAATTCCATCTCTAATTCCTAAGCTTTATGCAATTTGGAGCATTGAAGATGACCCACCGATTCCATTACAACAGCAGCAATAATGGCGGTTTTTGGGGATTTCAGAGGAGAGAGAGTTAAATTGGGGAAAATTAATTGGGATGTGGTATTTATAATAGGGGATGGGAGGGAATTTGCGAAAATTTCAAGTACAGAGTAGAGAAATGGGGGGGGGGGGAATAGTTTTGGGGTATTTTGATCATAAAAAGAAGCTAAAAACAATAAAAAAAAACTTTAAAACCAAAAACATAATTGGGATGGGGTATTTATAATGGGGGATGGGAGGGAATTTGCGAAAATTTCAAGTACAGAGTAGAGAAATTGGGGGGGGGGGGAGTTTTTTGGGGTATTTTGGTCATAAAAAGAAGCTAAAAACAATAAAAAAAAACTTTAAAACCAAAAACATAAAGCCACGTCATTACTTAACGGGACAAACTAACTGCAAATGACATAAAATGACACGGACTGGTAACGGGTAAAAGTAAATGGGTACCACGCGGATTATGGAAAATGTTTTGGCTACCAAATGGAAAAGCCACAACCAGATGGGTACCAAGTGGAATTTTCCTAAAAGAAATTAGGGAAATACATTCTCTGCCCAATCCACAGGTTCATGGTATCAGGTAATTCTCTCCCACAAATTACCTACTACTTTATTGATCAAAACTCAGACGGTTCTGAGCAACGGTTATTGAGTCCTTCAACCACTTTCTTTTTATTCAGTAAGGATTTTTATCACATCAATTGCAATTGTTATCAGGTTAGAAATCTCTTCTCACCTTTCAAATCTATGGGGATTCAAAATTAAGCCCCTAATTGTGATTTTTTGTTTTTATCTCTATTTAATTGCAATTGCAAAATCACGTTTTGTGGGACTCAAAATTATGCTTTTAATTAAGATTTTATGTCTTTTCTTCTCAGTTTGCTCAAACTATCAGAGTTAATGGCTTGATGCATCACTTCCGGCTTCCTTCATTCATCCAACCGAGTAATCAATTTTTTTTTGTGTGTGTTCATTTTATGTAATTGATTGATGGTTTGTACTCAGTACTTAATTTCTTTGCTGATGGTTAGTTCATATCAGTGAGGATGTTGGTTAATACTAATCATCTTGGATGTTTGGATGCTCATCTTATTATACATCAGAGATAGTCAGTGACATATGAACTAAAGGCCTAAAGCTAGAAGGGGGTTTAATTCATGAAGTAAGTGCCTCACTAAGTCCTTCTCACAATTTGATGGTCAGTGGTTGAAAACTAATCTATGTAGGGAGAATAAAACCTCCTCCACCTTTCAATGCAGGGGAGTCTCCACCTCTACTTGAGTTTACTAGCCCATCAAAGATGGATTGACTTGCCCGATGTATGTGGTTTTACAGGCTATTACATGGGTCTTTGTAATACCCAAAAAATAAAAGTTTAATTTATAGAATTAGGCTGACTATTTTTCCACAATAATAAAAAAGTTTTGGTAATATATGTCTTTAAGACTTTCTTCATGACAATTAAACAGAAATAGGTAGAACTCAATCATTCCAATCATCAAAGAAATTCTTTGCTTTATCTGAAATGGAGTCTAGAGGTACACTGAACTATGTGAGATATTTCTTGCTCCATTCTCAAGTTGCCTTACTCATCCACCATAAAATTCTCCTTCTTACAACACTGCTAATACTTGTTATGATAGACTATTAACTACATAATTAAAAAAAAAAAAATTCTTATAATACAATCATACATTCTGGTTCAAGCAATCTTCTTTTTTGCATGATGAGGTGAAAATGAGGACAATTCCACAGAAGGCTCCTTTGAAGGCAATTCAGTACCTATTTCGGAATCAAAACCACAATTCTTCTACACCTCTCCGCCAATACTAATGATGACTGCCCTTTGCATCACTAGATTAGCCAGTCATCCAACTACTTGAATTGGTTCTAAGTTGAATCAATTTGGGGTGAATGAAAAATACTATTTTTATCAATTTATAATCCATACAGTCCTTCAACTAATTAAACATAGATCAGACAACGTTGTGGTACTTCTCTAAATGAAAAAAAAAGCAAACACATAAAGCCTACTGTATGACACTCAAAAGGTAAAATGCAGTTAGCATACTTTCTGGCTTCATCTACTCAACTTATACCAATGATATGAAGTGTCCAAAAAAGCACGCATCTAGCTTAAGGTTGTAACACCCCGATATTAATACCTCCTTAATAGACATATTACTCTAAATAAATCCTTAGGACGATACTAATACCGGAGTGTTACCGCTGTACTTACCGGAGTAAGTACAAGGCTAAGAAAAATCAAGAAGGAAAATATTAAAGTCGATCGAAGAGTTGAAGAAGCCAAAAGACTTACTTTTATTTGAAAGATCATTTAATAAAGTATAATTGTTATTTTACAACTCAAAAGAGACTTCTTCGTTTAAGTGATTCTATTACAAGATATCATAATCTTCTAACTAAATATCACTAGGAGGTCTTCCGGCCTTGCCAAGCTCTCACGTCCCGAACATAACTGCACGTCATCAACATGCACGTGCACGTGTATATGCAAAAGAAGAAGAAAAAGAGGAAAATTAGCGTATGCTAAGTAAGAACACTCCACCTTGTCGAAACACTTAGTAGAGAAAATACAATTAGCAAGTAGCACATAATAGTGGTAGTAATAATATTCATAATAACACATAATTTCCATGTCACCCATATCTAGAACAATAATATAACTTATGTGGATTTAAAGGATTCATCTTTTGTTCTTGAATTGGTTGATAGCTTGATTTAGAGTTAGCTCTCGACTAATGTTAGGTGGCATGGAAGTACACGCTCGAATATAAAACACGCTGCAGCGCGACATCACGAATAGTAATCTATGTTACTATCCGGCCAAGATTACCGCCCTTGGTTGGTGAGAAAAATAATAATGATCATAATGATATACAGGCTAGCTCATTGGTTATTGCCTCGATAATCCAATAATGAAATATAAGTGTGCACACTAAAGAGTCGTGCCTTCAAAATTTCCAACGACCCCTTTTGGAAGTCATGCCACAAACTTAAGAGAATTATAATCTTAATCTCATAATAGAGTAATATAGCTCTTTGGCTCAATGATAATAATAAAGTAACTCATTGGCTAGATGATAATAATATAGCTCATATAGAGAAATCTCTCTTAAAATGTTTATAATCTTGAGTATTGATACCATAGGCATATATAAGCTTTATGGAGCAATAATTCTTCATTCTTATGATTTGTACTTCACTTTTCATATGATAGTATATTCTGAATTTTGAGTATATGTAGATAGCTTGAACTTTTATAATGATTGATGATGTTTAGATCAAGTATAGCATAAGTAGCTCATATAAGAAGAAATGAATATCTCTTATTCAAGAGTAGTTCAAGTAGTTCATGTATCATTATGTAATTCATCATACAAATCATGTAGTAGCACATAGCATGTTGTTTACATAATTTCACTTAGCACATAGATTTTGAAAGACAATTGACAAGGTGTAAGGGGTAGACATGTACTTACACTTAATAGCTCCACACAAATCATATCAAGTGTTCTTCTCCAAATCTTAACTTGCACCGCCTTATAATTCCAACAATTACTCACGTAACACCTATTTATCCCAATTGGGTTTTAATGTCAATAAATCATTCTAATACTTGAACAATTAATCTAACTCGATTTCTTACTTCATTTCTAACTTTGACATTTCGGTCAAGTAGTCTTAGCTTAACAAACATAATTTCCAGATTTCGTACTTTTTATATAATCACTTCTCTTTTATTTATAAAATCTTCCTTATGGACACAAAGTGATTTTAACTTGTTTATAATTAGAATGCAATGCTTAAAAGTAGGGTTGAACATGATTAAGTTATTTAGGAGTTCATGGTCAAATGATAAACAACCAATCTTTATTTTCCTTTCTCGCAGCTTTTCCAGCTTGGACAATGTTCTGTAATTTGGGTATATCTCACTCATACGACATCGGATTTAGGTGATTTAAAGTTATGTAGAAAGTTAATAACAATATCTACAACTTTCATTTTATATGTTTTGGCAAATTCAGAATACAGGGTGGTCGAAATGTGGATTGAAGTCACGTTACAGAAGTTGGGCAACATTAAATTTGGTTTCAAGGAGACATGCATTTTGAAAATGAAACTTATTACTCATACTTATATCTAATGACAATAACCAAGATAATTCTGTCTATTAGAAAGGTCATGATTAAGGACTATCTTTCTTATGTTTGCAAAAGAGAAAAGAGTAAATAGTTTTAGGATGTTAATCTTAGAGATTGTCAAGAGGTATCCATGATTGGATTCGTAAGTCTTTGGTTGTCCTTGATGATACTGGAGATTGAGATGACCATCATGATGATAGTAGAGATTCAAGAACAAATAAAGGTAATTAGTGAACTTGTTTTCAAATTGTCAAAATCAAAATTGAATGGAAGAATGAAAGATAATGATTGAAGGTATACCTTAATCTTCTTAGGTCTTCTTTATCAAGTACTTCTCTAATGATATTTAGGAGCTCAAGAGTAATGAAAGATAGAAGAATTGGTGATGGTGTAACCGTATCAAAGAGAAGTGAAAGATGATGTTTGCTTATTTGCATGGTAATTAGTTTAAGGGATAAGCTTGGTTTAGTTTGGCTAATGATGAATGACAAGTGTGTGTGCACTTGTCTCCTTCTTGAAGTGGTGGGTGACAAGTGTGCATACACTTGTCTTGTTGAGGTTTTAGTCTTACATGCAATGACTTAGTGAGGAAGAGTTATGGGTGGATGGTGTTAATGATGATGATGATGCCGGTTAGGGATAAAGAGAGAAAGAAGATGCTTTCACTTCCTCTTGTTACTTAGTTTGCAAAAGGGAAATGAGTATTGATTAGCAATTAGATTAGGCTAAGTTTAACAAAAGTCAAGTGGTGGAACACTTGTCTCTACCTCACCTCAACGCCTAACACACTTGCATGCACAAAGTTTACTTTTGAAGGTTTGATCACAATCATATGGGCAATGCTTAGCTAGTAAGATTACAATAATGTTTGGGGGTAGTTGGAGAGTAAGCTAGAGAATTCTAGAGAGGTGGGTAGTACTAGTAACAATTAGTGGGTTTAAGCATATAATAGGTTTGGGCTAGGTGAGGGATCTCGGTTGGGCAAATACTCATAAAATCGAAACAACAAATCCCAGAAATAAACACTTGATCCAAATTAAAATAATGACTCATTTTACTTAATTGATTACAACCGAATTTGATTATCTATTAATAAACATCTTAACACATTAACTATATTGTCATACGTTAATCATGCTTATAACGCTAATGCGGTTTAATCAGGTTCATAATCGCAATTATTATTACTAAATGGTTTTGATTAGACTCTAATAGAAGCTTCAAAATTTTCGGGTTGTTACAATCTACCCTCCTTAAAAGAAGTTTCGTCCTCGAAACTTGCAATTACGAATGCTTGAGTAAAAAGGTGATATCGCTCTCCCATATCTTTCCTTAATTCTCAATTGGTTTCCTGTATTACTTAACTTCTCCACAAAACTATTATCAAAGAAGTGAACTTGCTTTTTTAGTACTTGGTCCTTCTAGTCTAGAACCCAAATTGGATGTTCTTTAATACTCAAAATTTTGATCGATTATCAAATGTTCTTGTTCTCCAATCACATATGTCCGGATTGGACTTGAAGAGCTTCACACTTTATACGTACTATGAACATTGGACAATGTTAGACCATAGGTGATCTTTGTCGTTTTCCTCAAAAGTTCCATAAGGTCCTCTGTACTTGGCTTTTATTTCTTTTCAATCATCTTAATAACATCCACAGGTGAAATTTCTAAAAGAACTTGACGACCCCATTGAGATTTAAAAACTATAGTATATGATTTTTTGTAATTTTCCTTGTTGGACAATACCGGGATGCTAAACCATATTTCTAATACTCTGATTTACTTCGTTTCCCATGTATCTATTTGAATTCCAAATACGGAATCATATATCCACCAAAAGGAATTCTACGCTTCTTTCCATATAGAGCTCCGTATAGTGCCCGTTGTTCGTCCTATATTTTCGTACATGTAAATCATTGCTATAAGGAATCTCAACAATAAACCAACATTTCTTCTAACAACCATAAAATTTCACATTGCATACCCGCGACATATCTTTAGAACCTTGCCATTTGCTCAGTTTCTTTCCCGGTAACTAGATCAAAATGGAATTAAACTCTAGCTTAACCCAAGGGTGGTTTGTAACTTTTCCCAAAGGTTAAATAGAAAAACTAGTATCTCGATTCTTAGTAATATAATTAGGAACTTTATCCAATCTACATAAATGTCTAAACTAGCCGATTCTTGCTCCGAACATCATTAGTTGTTATAAAATTTATTGGCTTAAGCGCCCTATCAACCATATTCCAAATAGCATTATTTTCTTTAGGTTCTAAAAGTAAGTTGGCCACAAACTCAAATTATCCATAAAAATCGATTCCCACTTCCACTTAGTTATATCAAAAGATTGCGATAGTCCACCAAGTCTCTGATGCTTATCTTTCACAGCTTAGCAAATCATATGTATACACATTTCACATTCATCATTTAATAATTCCCACAATGTGTTACTTAGAACCAAGATAAAATCTACGATCTCTTTGTTGAGTTGACTATTAAGTATTATGAGCTTTTACAAGATTGTCTTGTTCTAACCCTTCACCGCTTAAGTCCATATTATATCCCTTCAAACCTCAAATGGACATTTCCATGACCTCCAAAACTTTAGTCCATTCTCCTATATACTTATTATGCTATAAGTCTTATGACCATTTTTTGCGATTCTCTAATCCTTACAATAAGCTAAATCTCGTTATAACTACTTTTATGTGTTTTCTTTCAAAGCAACTCTAACTCATCCTTGTAGATCCTTTAAGTAGTTTCTCGAGTGTCACTAACACGGTGCTAACAATATAATAGATGTCACAACCATGAGTGCTTGTAACTGTTGTATCATTCCCTTCGTAATACTTAATTTCTATTGCATAGTCCTTTAACTCCTTTGCGTCAACAACTCCTCTTCCTAGATGACAAATGCACTTTTAATTCTTTTGATTTGTATGAATCTCACAAGACGCTTCCCCATAATGGTACTATAACCAAATCTTAAGGGAAAAGGTAAATGCGCCTATCTCACGGTTAAGAGTAAAGCAATACTGATGCGGAAGTAATCCTAGTATCAAATTATTGAAAAGAATTTAGCACACCAATTACTCCATCAAAACTTGAATGCCTTCCTAAGAAGAGTGGTTAATACTTGGAAATTTCTAGAGAGATAATATGCACGTAAGCCTTCAACAGTTTTCACCTGATCTTAAGAGATTTGATCTGTTGCAATGTTAGTATGTTTAGGTCATTGTTTTATTACCTTTATCGTTCGTGGGTCAACCAAATATACTCACCTTGATACCTCAGGTACTAAGTGTATTTTCTTTATTCAAAACTCACAATTTGTATCTTACCAATCATATGATGTCCTCTTCGGAATTTCTCTACTGCTTTTCTCCACACTTTGTCTGTTCTTTCCTAGTCTTAAAGATACGTTCAACCTCAACAAGTAGACTTAATGAAGTTGATGAGTAAGGTGCCTTAGTTATCCCAAATAATAGCACGATAAACTCCTAATGACCATATAGAGCTTTATTTGCAATCTTAAAACGTCCTCTTCTAAACTTAAGTGAATGATACAAACTTAAATTTCCTTCTGGTAACTTCCGAGTGACCCCAAACACATGATACACTTAAAATCCAATACTTTAATTCATATTCCCAAATATCATACGTCAAATATGAACACCTCCATATTCTTAAACCTTAATCTGAATCATATATACACTTATAATTTCTTTCTAATTCATCACATATGTTTCTTTAACTTAATCCCAAAGTATAACAAGTTTACCCAAAGAATTTATAGTCCTATAATTCGTCTTCCAATATTTCTTCCAAACCGCGTCCCAATTTACCATACGTTTTCATTAACTACGCTTAGCCATACTCGTCATACTAGTTCACTATCGGTCTCCTTTCAACAAGTCAATCCTTTGTGAAACAAAGTCTTAGCTCGATATATGTGCAACTATGTAGTCACTTTTCAAAAGTTTTGACCCAAATTATCCATACACATTCTTGTTTCGCTGTGTTCCATCTTAAGTACAGTATAACATTGTTATCCACGCTTTCCCCAACCGTCTTCATCTATTTTAGAATATCAAAGAGGTCTTCCCAAATAATATCTTTGATATATTGCGCTCAACATTTTAACCAACTCATTATATATCTATACCACACATATATATAACGAGCTTGACCCATATAAGTGCATTGATAAGAATATTATAAACTTGCCTTTTTAATTTTCCAACTCTTACCACCAAACCTTATGCAAAGAGCGACCACATATATTCTTGACCGAACTTCAAATCTCATAATGCTTTATAGTTTATGGCTCCAATTATCCTACAAATGATTTATCTTTTCATGCAATTATCTATATCTTCATAAAACACCCTTATACTCCATCTTATTTTCCCCAAAATGCATTATTAATAATCGCAATTGCCCCATGCATCCTAAATCCGAAATCAAATTACTCATTAGACCAGCCATATTTGTTCGTACCTCTTGTGAAAGTAACCACAAATAGTGAAAATCTTTATACTCTCATCCTAGGACCAATTAGTAGATCTAAATCACAATAGTGCCCCCTAAATTCCCGTGTTATAAATCAATAAATTTTCGAACATTAGTTAAACCTTGTACAATTTTCTTGTCATAAAGTTTTATCCAAAAGATCTCATAGCTTCCTTAATTCCATGCCTATCTAAACTCCCTACAAATTTCCCAAAGAAAACTACTATGGCATAAATTCATATACCTTTTTTTTTCAAAAGAATAAATTTCAAAATTTAAATCATAAACTTGCATGCATAATGTTCTCCAAATTAGAACTTATATCCTTAAAACTTGTCATCCTTCATTAAAAAATTACAATTATATCCAAATATATATTTTTCTTTTGCTCAGAATTTCATAACACGTTTCCTCTAGGATGAGCTTGATTCTCATATTGAGTCTCAAATAAGTTCGCATACTCCATAGGGCACCCAAAATATTTTTCCTCTTTTATATCTCAAACATTATAGTCAAAACTTAGCATTCATATCGCACTGTCACATCTCAAATTATATCTACTACTTTCTTCTAAACCCCCAAATGATTTATAATAGTATTATACTTTATGAGAACAATGTAGTGCTTGACCTCTAATTAATCATGTCCAAAATTTTCCACCATTAGAAATCCATGATCCATCTTTTTCAAGCAATAATTCCCAAAGTTTATACGTTTCAATAAGAATGTCTCATTCTTAGCTGCTTGTATAACTACGCGGTTTACTTCTAACCTTGTATCCCAAATAAAATCAAGTAAGGGTTTCACCTTTGATCAAGTCACTAAAGCGTCTTGTGGGTTCTGGAAATAACTCTCTTAAAATCCCAATTGGGTATAATACCATCGTATGTTCTTTTTTTGCTCAATAAAAGTTGTTTTATTAACCATATGAAGAGTTTAAGTACAGCTGGTTGTTTGACTCTCCAACCAGTTTACAAGGAAACAAACTCTAAGGCCAAAAGATCACCCAGAAAGCACGGGTCTCTTTGGCATTTTACACAGCAGGATAACTATTTAAACTCTCTAGAATTTTTCTCCATTTAGGGATGGGAGCACCCCTAGTATGCACTTTATTGACAATCGCAAAGATGATCTGCTGGACTGTCCTCTCTTCCTGTTGAAATCTCAATCTGTTTCGTACACTCCAGATATGACGTGCCAGAGTCTTGAATGTCTCCAAATCATGCCCAGTAATGGCCATCTTTCATATTAGTTATTTCTTAAATTTTGGTTGCGTTTTGGGTTGATTATCAGGCGAGCTTAGTGTATATGTCAACGAAATTGAGTAGCCTTTTGATACACTCGTCATGTTTTAGGAATAATCTTGACAAAGTTTCACTGAACCTGAATAGACAGTCAATTGAAAATGGTGCATAGTTGTATGAAATTTTTTCCAACTCTATTATCTAGTATTAATGCTTTCACATCCTGGATTTTCTAGTTTAAATTAGACAATATTATAGATTTAAAATGCAGTGCTAGATAGGCTACATCTTTTGACTACAATACATAGATTACACTGATTACTATAGTATGTGTTTTACAATGATTAGTCCATTTGAAGATTAACTAGAGACACAACAAAACGCAGAGCAACCAAACATTCAAATGAATCTCTAAAAAATACGTCACTGATTGACTGAAATGAATCTCTACTGAAATACTCAATGTTAGAGACACATTAGTGCATTGCCTCGATATGAAGCTAAAAATCAAAACTTGATTGACTTAATTATAGGGGTGTTGGGGGGGGGGGGAATTGTGGACACTCAGAAATGAAGCAAGCCCGGACAACTAATTCAAACGGAAACAAACAATGTTGCAAGCAGTATCCAAGCTTAAATAAAAATTCTGCTTTCTTTTCTTCTTCCTGGTGATGAATGAAATGAAAGAAAAGACAATAGCAGGGTAAAGTAAACTAAACAAACCTGCAAGTATATTTCACATAATGGGTCCCTTCTTCATCATACAATATCTGGATGCATTTTATGTGAGCAAACTGTGAAGAAAAACCACAAACATGATGATAGAAGAAAAATTACAACTTAGAAATTTGAAGCAATAAACATAAATTCCTAGAAAAGAGCAAATTGAAAACTGACAACATGACATATTTATACATTGACATATTTGGAGCAAGCACAAATGACAAATCCTTATAATTGAATTAGATATAAGGTCTAGCAACTCTATGAATGTGTGACAACTGACAACTGACAACTGACAACATGAGATACTTCTTGCTTTGCATTCCAAGTAATGATCCTAATTAAGATCATCTGCTGGTAAAGGGTGCTTCTAAGTAAGACCATATGCAGAGACATGTATAGTGGAGTATAATTTGCAAAACACCATTGCTATAAGGTTTTACATTTTCCCCTCCCATCTCTTCCTCATCAAATTTAATCTCACCTCCCAATTATGTCTCCCTCACATGTAAACAAAAAGTTATTAAATTCATGAGCAACAAATATGTACACAAATTCATTCATGTAAATCGCAAAAATTGAACCCCATATAAAAATTAATGAGCCAAGAAATGGGCAAATAAATACCATAATGAACTAAGCAATGAATGGCAACCCAAGAAATCTATAATTATACAAAATCCCTAATGTTGCCAATATTAAACAGCACAAACAAAATCTGAATGAACTTCATAATTGGCCAATGGGTTTGAACAAAATATGTCACTAACTATCTCTGTTGTATAATAAGATGAGCATCCAAACATCCAAACATCCAAGATGATTAGTATTAACCAAAATCCTCACTGATATGAACTAACCATCAGCAAAGAAATCAAGTACTGAGTACAAATCATTAATCAATTACTTAAAATGAACAAAAAAAAAATTCTGATTACCTGGTTGAATGAATGAAGGAAGCCGGAAGTGATGCATCAAGCCATTAACTCTGATTGTCTGAGCAAAATGAGAAGAAAAGACATAAAATCATAATTAAAAGCATTATTTTGAGTCCCACAAAACGTGATTTTGTAAGTGCAATTAAAAAGAGATAAAACACAAAATCACAATTAGGGGCTTAATTTTGAATCCCCATAGATTTGAAAGGTGAGAAGAGATTTCTAACCTGGTAACAATTGCAATTGCTGTGATAAAAATCCTTACTAAATAAAAAATAAGTGGTTGAAGGACCCAATAACCGTTGCTCAGAATCGACTGAGTTCTGATCAATGAAGTAGTAGGTAATTTGTGGGAGAGAATTACCTGATACCATGAACCTATGGATTGGGCGGAGAATGTCTTCCCCTAATTTCTTTTATCAAATTCCTACTTTGAGCACCACAACCAAATATGCAAACTAATCTCTTTTATCAGATAGAGAAAGAGAACATGGGTAACTGAACTGAAGAAAGTAGGACTCCATAATCGAATAGAGCGAGGAACAAAAAGGAGGAGGGAGATGGGAGATCGCAGGTCTGACTGTTGAGGCTCTGAGCGTAGGTTTTGGTTTTTATTTTGAGCTTTTTTTTTTTTTTTTTTTTTTTTTTTCTGTGTCAGATTTACTGTCATAACCCTCACACTTTATCGTTGTTAGAAAACCCGGCCCCAAACATCAACCCAGCCCAAAACGCGACCTTCTCACTGAACCAGTTCGTAGCGCGCTTTTTAAAATAAAATAAAAAAAACTAAAAGGCGGTTTACAAGCAACAGATCAAACAGTTTATTCTTTCTCAAATTTTCTCACTTTCTCTCACTAACCTAACTGCTGTCAAATGCAATTTTGAGGCTTCAATAACAAAAATTGCGTGGAAATTAAAAATCAATACTCACTGACACTCAAAATCAATTCAATCTTTCAATTTCTGTTGGAGTACCAAAATTCTGCAATTTTACAGGTATGAACTTCATTATTAATTTTCCTATTTCATTTTTAAGTTACACAAGTGTTACTTTTTACTGTTCGAATCTTAATCTCTCTCCTTTTTATTTTCCAGACATTTGATCACTCATTGATTCAGAAACGGTTTTAAAGAGCAAAAATATGAGAACTGATGTACCAAAAATATAGATCGTCGAGGAGTCGACCATCACTCTTTTCTCAAGGCACGATTTTGGTCTAGGACTTGGTCAAAGATCCTCTCCATCTCGCAGAACGCTGACCTCCTACGCCAGAGGAGCCCTAAACGGGGATCCCCAAGAGTGCAACTCTAACTTTACCATCGGAGGGGTCTTCTCGGGTCGACCCCCCTGAGGTAGTTCACCTTTGTCTATCCCGTGCAGGTTAGATTGGTTGATCAAAGGTGCGATCAAGAGCCCTCGTACAATGATCTTAGCTCCTTCCGAGTGTTCGACCCCTTCAAAAAAGGGTGAAACATTTGGCGTCGTCTGTGGGGAAGGTGCATGATCTTGTATGAGCAAACGACTAGAGACACCAGATTCTATCGAGCTACCAGATCTTATAACGGTTAAACTTTTGACTTTGCCATATCCAACGAAAAAGCGATCCATGGTTCAAATGGACGACACGCATAACCCCGAAGTGTCCCACGACTCTGGTGGGGATGAAAGTCATAGTCATGGCAATCTAGAAGTCCCCGTCACTAGGGGCGAATTGCAAGAAATCATGGGAGAACTGCAGAACACCATGAAACAAACTCTTGAATGCTTGGTCAAGGAGAAGAGACCTCCGCGACAGCGGGAGAGAGGAGAGGCCTCACGAGGTCGTAGCAAGGCTCCATCAGAGACCAGGCACCCTCCTCCTCTTCCGCCTCCAAAACCTTCTCCATCCCTCACTACTCGTTCTATGAGAGACAACTGGTCGACTCGTATTACGGGTGGATTGAAGGAGCCAAGGAATGCCCGGGGAAGACCACCCAATCACTCGACTAACTCGGATGATCTGAAAAATTTCTTGGAGAAGAGGAAACCTCAGAAAGCAACCAGCAAGTATGGTACCGATCTAAGAGGTATCATACCAAAGATAGAAGACGCCCGACGGGCTGAAGAACTACAACTCCAAGAGTTGTACCAACTTTACGGGGAGGAAAAATGGAAAGGAGCCAGCCGTACTCACGCTGATCTCCGTAATATAATTGATTACAGAGAGGCTGAACGACAGGCTGAAGAGCAAAAACTGAAGGAGTTATACCTAAGGTACGAAGATGAACGAAGAAGGGATCAAGAACTCTATACTGGAATCAGAACCCCTCGCATCAAAATGGTGCTCCAGCCGCTGGCCATTCAAATCCCAAGTCCAGCGACTATCGGGAATGTCGGGGTAACTAATACCCTGTAAAATATGGGGAGCGAAGTGCCAACGGTTGGGCTAACTCCATTTAGCAATGAGATCATGGGTGCTCCAATGCCATCAAAAATGAAGCCGATGGCCGACAGATACGAAGTTCCACGAAATCCCCAAGATCACGTCATGACCTACAGGGCAATAATGATGAATCAGACCCTGAGTGACGCAGCTTTGTGTCGAAACTTCCTAATGAGCCTCAAGGGATTAGCCATCTGGTGGTACGCCTCACTGGCTCCCAAGAGTATACACTCCTGGGCCCAAATGGAAAAGAGATTCAAAAATCACTTCGCTGCTCACATCCAGCAGAGGAAGACCACCAAGCACCTTTATAAACTAAGGCAGGAGAATAAGGAAGGCTTGAAAGAATATCTTGCTCGATTCAATGACGAGACCCCAGAAACAGATGACCTCGACGAAAAGCTCGCCAGCACGGTCTTCGTGTCAGGATTAACTGAGGGGTCAATCTTCAAATTCCAGATCAGTTTGAAACGAGAAGAGAAAGGTTACCTAACCTTGCCAGAAGTCAGACAATTCACTGTGGCCTATGCCAACTATCAAGAACAATTTGGTCGATACGGTCCAAACAAGGGAAATACGGACCAGAAGCCGGAGGTTAAGTTTAGCAAAAGCAGTAGATCTGACAAAGGCAAGCGCCATGCAGAGGCGCTGGCCGTGACACGAGCTCCTCCTAAAAGAAGTGACTGGAGGAAGACTGGCCCCTCTGATGATCAATGGCCGTTTAGTCTAGACCAACCAACCATCTATATCAAGATGGTTAGAAAATTGCTTGAAGTCCCACCACCTTTCGTTAGGGATATATCCGAGGGGAACCCCAGACACAGGACTCAAGACTGCCAGAAACTAGTAAAGAATCTCGAGAAACTGGTTGAGGAAGGAAAGTAGAAGCAGTTTCTGAAGAAGAAAAATGTATATAAGATGCGAAAGGTGGCCGAAGTTGTCGAAGAAGAAGAGTCCGAGGAGGATGATATGGCGAATGTTGTTAAAATGATCTATGGAGGTCTTGGTGGTGAAGGTTCAACCAAGAAACAGAGCCAAGATCACTACCGAAGTGCAGAACAAGTGATGGCTATAGGGTCCCAATAGTGGGGCGAGTCCCACTGGTTACCTTTGATGACCGGGATGCTCGCGCACTCCATTACCCACACGACGACCCATTGGTGGTAACTTTGAAGATTGCAGGTCTGCTCACCGAGCGAGTCCTTACCGATACTGGGAGCTTAGCTGTTATCATCACTAATGAATGTCTTCGATAATTGGGCTATAACGAGGACAAGATCACCCCCTTCTCACTGCCGGTCTTCGGCTTTGGTGGGCACAAGGTTTACCCAATTTGCACCATCATTCTCCCGGTACGCATTGGGAAGAAGGGAGCGCAAAGGAGACAAATAATCGAATTCTTTGTGGTCGATACAAAACTGGCTTACAATGCTATCATCGCTCGGCTAAGGCTGTCCGCCATCAATGCTGTCATCCACATGACTTGGCTGGTCATGAAATTGACAGCAGAAATGGTCTGATCGGACAGGTGTGAGCGACCAGAAAACAGCTATGAAATCCTATGTGGATTACCTCGATGACAAAAAGCAAAACTCTGAAGAAGATGAAGACCTTCCCTTGCTGCCTACAAAGTCCGTGGTTATGGCACAGGAAATAGGGACATCTCTGACTGTTGTCCCTACTCCTGCCGAGATAGCCAAAGCCAAAAGGAAAAGTGTAAGGGAAGGAAAAAGGAAGATGACTGGGTGCATGCTCCTGGAGATGTACTTAGCCGACCATATCAAGGCTAGACCAGATCTGAAGATCGGCCAGAACCTTCAGGGGAGACCACTGAGATGAGTCTATGTAAAGACGAGCCGGACAAAATTACATACGTCGGGGCAGACCTGGCGGAACCCCCAAAGGGGAGAAATCACAGGGCTCCTCCAAGACTACGCCGATATATTTGCATTCTCTCCATCTGACATGCCTGGAATAGATAGCGATCTGATCATCCACTAGCTTGGAATACGACCTGGTTTTAAACCAGTGAAAAAGAAGAAAAGGCAGATGGGGAAGGAGAGAAGCGAGGCAGCGACGGTCAAGGTTCAAAAGTTGTTGAAAGCAGGGTTCATAAGGGAGTGTCTATACCCAGAGTGACTGCTTACGTTATGTTGGCGAGAAAACACAACGGTACCTGGTGAATGTGTGTAGACTTCACTGACCTTAACAAAGCTTGACCCAAGGACGACTTCCCCTTGCCAAGGATTGACGAGCTAATCGACTCCATGGCTGGCCACGAGCTCCTGAGCTTCATGGATGCCTTCTCGGGGTATCACGAAGTGAAATTGGCAGAGGAAGATCAGGAAAAGGCCACCTTCGTTACTGATGACGAGGTGTTCTGCTATAATATGATGCCCTTCGGCCTCAAAAATGCAAGAGCCACATACCAGCGATTGGTCGAGAAAGTATTCTCGCCAAAACTTGGCAGAAATGTGGAAGCCTATGTGGACGACATGGTCGTCAAAAGTAAAGAAGCGACCAACCATCAGTCTGACCTGAAGGAAACTTTCGATACACTTCGACGACACAACATGAAACTCAATCCTAAGAAGGGTGTATTTGGAGTTCCATGATGCAAGCTGCTTGGCTTCCTGATAAGCCAACGAGAGATTGATGCTAATCCTGAAAAGATACATGCCGTACTTGATATGCAACCACCAAGGTGCCCGAAAGATGTGCAACGCTTGACAGGTTGCGTCACAGCTCTCAGCCGTTTCATCTCACGATCGGCTGATCGGTATACTTCGTTCTTCAAGGCCATCAAGAACAAAGAAAATTCGAATGGTTGATCGAAGCTCAGACAGCCCTTGAAAAGTTGAAGGCATACTTAGCAAAGGCACCGGAATGGTGAGTTTAGAGGTCGGGAAAAAGATCTTTATCTACCTCGCAGTATCCGATCAAGTAGTGGCCCAGCTCTGGTATCTGAAAGAGAAAAGGTACAACACCCGATTTACTTTATAAGTCAAGTCCAGCTGGACACGGAGACCCGATACCTAGACATTGAAAAGTTTGCATTGGCATTAATTATCAGTGCTCGCCGATTGCGGCCATTTTTCTGTTCGCATGAGATCCTCGCCCTCACCGACCAACCGTTGAAGACAGTCTTAAAAAGCCCAAAAAGGGTCGGAAGGCTCAAACCATGGGCCACAGAGTTGGGTGAATTCTCGATCGAATTTGAGCTTCGATGAGCAATCAAAGGACAAGCACTAGCAGATTTTGCAGTAGAGATGACCTCTATTGGCGACCAACCCGTCTTATGGTCGACACAACGGAAATTGGTCGTGGATGGATCATCATGTCGCAATGGGAGTGGGGCAGGTCTGGTCCTCAGAAACTCTAAAGGGCGCATATTCGAATATGCCCTCCGATTTGGATTCTCTGCCTCTAACAACGAAGCAGAATACAAGGCCTTGCTAGCTGGCCTGCAAATGGCCAAAATAGCAGTGACACAGAGAGTATCGATCATCATGGACTCACAACTGGTCGTGTCCCAAATAATAGGGGATTACGAAGCAAGAGAGGATCGATGAAGGCCTACCTGCAGAAGGCCAAGGAAGAGATTTCAAAATTTGAAGAGTTTTCCATCAAACACGTGCTGAGATCGGAGAATTAGCAGTCATATGCTCTTGCCAAACTAGCAAGCTCAGCCACTAAGAGCCTCCCGAGATCGATCTTTTCGGAAGTCCTCAAAGAAAAAATCATCATCAGGACTCAAAAGGTGAACTTGCTCGATAGATCAGAGACTTGGATGGATCCCATAATTAGCTATCTCAAAGATGGGGTCCTACCAGAGGATGAAAAGCAAAAAAATCGAGTCAAGAAACGAGCCAAGTGGTTCATTCTGGCCGAAGCCATATTATACAAACAAGGTTTCAACCAACCGTTACTACGATGTGTCACACCATCCGAAGGATCTGCATAGTGGCATGTGCGGATCACACATAGCTGGGAGGGCATTGGCAAGAAAGGTCCTAAGGACCGGGTATTTTTGGCCAACCGTGCAATCTGATGGGCTAGGCCCGGTAACCCGATGCAAGAAATGCCAAGTACACGCGGCGGTTCAGCGACAACCAACAATCAACTTATCACCCATCCTAGAACCCCTCCCATTCCACCTCTAGAGGATGGATATCCTAGGCCCCTTCCCTGAGGCGCCGGGGCAGTTCAAGTTCTCAGGAGTAGCTATCGACTACTTCACTAAGTGGATAGAAGTAAAGGCTTTGCGTCGCATAGAAGAACAAGATGTGAGGAAGTTCATCTGGAAAAACATAATCACTCGACTTGGCGTCCCTCGAGGGATCATAATTGACAACGGGCCTCAGTTCGACAACCCTGGTCTAAAGACATACTTCTCAAACTTGAGGGTCATAACTCGATTTAGTGCTGTAGCCGACCCCAGTCTAACGTTTAAGAGGAAGCTGCAAACAAGATCATTCTCAGTGGGCTGAAACGCAAACTGGATGCAGCAAAGGGGTTGTGGGAGGAGAAACTCTACGAGGTCCTATCGTCTATAAGAACAACGACAAAGAATGCCACAGGAGAAACACCGTTCAGGCTGGTGTATGGATCTGAGGCAGTTTTGCCTATCGAGCTGGTCACCCCATCTCACAGGGTAATCTCATACGACCCTGAGGAGAATGACATACAGTTAAGGTTCAACCTCGACCTATTTCTTGAAACTCAAGGAGACAGCCTCCTGAGGATGGAAATAGCTAAAAATCAACTGATGAGGGAATTCAACATGGTACTGAGAAAGACAGAAAGTACGAGCAAATAGGCCGAGCAAGGAAAGCTAACTCCCAATTGGGAGGGGCCATACAAAATCATTAAGGTCATTTGACCTGGGACTTATCGGTTGGAGGATATGAACGGCATACCATTGCCTAGAGTGTGGAACCTCAAAAACCTGAGGAAATTCCATATCTAAGAAGGGTTGGTCGATTAACCCCCAAAATCAACCCAAGTGTTCACAAATCTCTTAAAAAATTGTCTATCTTTCATAGGGTTCACAAATCCCTTCAAAAAATGTGCACCACGTCAAAAGGTTTTTGGCAATCCTATCAAAATTGTCCAGATTATAAAGGGTTAGGCGATCCCTTGAAAAATCAACCTCTGTAATGGGTGAGGACCCAGACAATACCTCCATCAACACAAACGGGTGGGAACCCTAAAACATCTTCTTTTAAAGATTATGTCTACATGACTATTAATTATTTTGATTCTTCAACAAACGATATTAATTAACCAACGAGCTTGGGGGCATACGCATATGCGTTTTGACAACATAAAAATCTCGTCGGTCAATTAATCATACATCGATCGATGGCATAGACACGTAATGGGGGGCAAAGTATCTAACTTTTGACAACCCTACTCTAAACCATTACGTCTCTAGCCATCAAAATTCGGGCTAAACTGGTCAAATGACCTAAGCCTTACTCCGAGCCCAATTGATCCAACGATCTAAGCCTTATAGGGTCCATATGACCCAAATCTAACCACGGACAGAGTAGGTCGACAAACCTAACCTCTACACAAGCTTTACGTCTTGTGCGCAAAATCTTACGACTAACGGACATAAGCTTTACGTCATGTGGACAAACACAGCAGGCCAACTCCTCACGTAACAATCAGGTTGAAAACCTCACATAAAGACAGTACGAAAGGTCGATTGGCCAAGTCAGGACTTTACTAAAAATGAAGCATACAATTCATTCAAACAAGCGAGAGGCGAATAGAAAAAGAAATCAAAGTTAGCAAAAAGTTGAATTCATTTCATTTCATCGTCCAAAATATACAGGCCTCACTAGGCCAAGGTCGAAAAATTACAAGCCTCACCAGGCCGATACCAAAAAAAAGAAAAAGAGATAGCAGAAATGCTAGACTAAAAGACCCTATCAAGGGGCAGGCCCGAGAGCAAGTTGGTGACCATGCTCCTCAAGAAGAGAATGCTCTGCACTGGCCTTTATGAAGGCAGTCTTGTGATAGACAACCTCTTAGCGAAGAACGTTCATCCGAGCATTCTCACTCTCAATCTCCTGCTTGAGGGCCGCCACCCTCGAATCGGCCTCCTGAAGCTCGATAGCCAACTCCTCCAGATTGTAATTAGCCAAGGTCATCTTCTCACTAGCAGAAGCAAAATGGGATCGATGGCGCTTCCTAGTGGCCAACGCCTCAGCTTTCCGAACCTCGAAAGTGTCAGGATCAGAAGGGACGTTCTCAGCCAAAGGAGGGAGATAATCCTTCCGCTTTCGACTGAATCTAAGAGCATCAAGGGCAACGCAAAGGCCGCATTTGTAGCGCTTCCCACTTCGATGCTGCTCAAGGGGCACCTGAAAAGATGGAGATTTGCTTGGCCCAGCAGAAGGCTCGGCCTTGGGCACAACCGGAACTCCGCCTTTTGTTATGGACTGTCGAGGAGTAGATCGACCGCCGAAGTCGAGTCTGCGACTCTTAGGAACTGGAGAAGACATCTCTAGCTAAACGACTTTGAAAATGTGTTTAAGAACTTAAACGCTAGAGAGAGAAAGAGAAGACAAGAAATGGTGGTGAAAAGTGAATGATTTCCCAGCAACCCAAGGAGGGTATTTATAATCCTTCCAAGGGAGACGAAATGTCACCTCCGACCGGCGTCTGAGAGACAAAGAGCCTCAGAGCAAAGCTAACACGTGTTATACCCCGAAAGGGTGTGGCGGGATAACCCAACCGTCACATCTATCAGGAGTAATTATTACGTGGAAGAGCAATAGACACTTTGAAGAAAATCAAGCTATACACCCTCTGACAAGAGGAAAATGCTCGACTTGGCACAAAATCGCACCTCGAGTGTGGGGGCAGGGTATACTTACCTCATCACATTTCACACTCGAGGTACGATACAAAAACAACAACAACGACTGCATACCACGGTACTGAAAAAAGTACATTGACAAACTCAGACTTGGAGACTCGAGAAATTCATAATTTTTTGAAGCGTTCAAGACACGAACTTTCATTAATCAGAGGGTTGCAGCAGATTATTTTTCATCATTCTTTCAAGAGCATGAGACAAGGTCATGCCGAGAGGGGTAAATTTTCTTGGCAGTTTCCTTTCAGCAAAGGTGTTCACAACAGATACCTCATTGACTTGAGTGCCAGAAGAGGCTCCAGTAGTTGTCCTCTTGTCTGTCCCATAAGTGAAGGGATTAGGAGTGGACTAATCCCTATTTTTGTTGATATCATCTTCAATGAGGATGCCAACATCGTAAAGACGCTGGTATGAGTCAATGGCTTGATATTGAAGATGGTTTTTGTAGGCTGGTTGTAGGTTCTTAATGAAATGCCTGATTTGCTCAGTTTCAGAAGGTCTTTCCACCATTTCAGCTATCTTAGACTTCCATCGATGGAGGAATTTAGTGAATCCCTCGTTCTTCTTTTGAGTGGTGATTTCAAGCTCTCTCAAAAATTGATGGGGAGTGCAGCATTATCTTTGTACCGAGCCAGGAAGACTGTGGTAGAATTAGACCAGGTTGGGTATTTTTCCAGATCCAAAGTGTAGAACCATCGCCGGGCATGAGTGTCAAGGGTCTGGGGGAACTAATGGGCATAGAGTTTCTTGTTGATTCCTCTTAGAGCCATAACAGTGGTGAAGGATTTCAGATTATCTTGTGGGTTGTCGACTCCAATGAAAGTGGGCACTTCGGGCATAGAGAACTTGGCCGGAAGTTTGCCTTTAATTTTAATGTCGAATTTTCCCACATTGTTACTGTAATTGGAGATCAAACCGCTACACTTGAGCACAGAGTTAATCTTAGCTAGCATGGCATTTGGCCCTTCTTCCTCAAAGTCAGAATCAGAGGGGATTTTCGCTTCTTCTTCTCTTTTCCTCTCCATATCCTCGACCTTGAGTCGTACCCTTTCTAGCTCACTCATGAGCTCATCCAGTCTCTCATCAGTGGTTTTGGGCATTGTGAAATTAGGAGGGGTGATAGGTGTGGAGAAAAGGTATGTAGTGATGGCGAATTTATTGATGGTGAGGCTGTTTGTGGTGGAGGTAATCGGGAACTTGGCGGTGTAGACGGTTGCAGACGAACTAGCTTTGCCGAAGGCCGAGCCCAGCTTTTCTCAAGGTTTCCTTTCTTTTTCGGACCCCCTATCTTAAATAGGAAGCACGGAGCACTTAGTAACAAGAAAAGATCATGAGACTCTCACCTAAGGAAAGGGACGACCCGCACATAGAAAACACATTGTCCTAAAAAAAAAGACCCTTAAGCCTAAATGCCCAAATATTTCCCTAATATCAGAAGAAAATAAAGTCAATGAACAATAATAAGAAAAATAGAAAAAAAAAAAAAAAAAAAACGGTCTATCCTATTTTTTTTTTTTTTTTTTATATATTTCTAGACTCAAAGAAAATGGAAAATGGGATAAAATAAAATAAAAGAATTTCGTTCATCATTTTTTTTTATTTATGTTTTTAACAAAAAAAATTTTTTGGCGTATTTTTTCGTTCGCCATTTTTTGTTTTTTTTCGACCGAATCTGGATTACATAAAAAAAAATAAAAAAAATAAAGAAATAGAAAAATGGGAGAGGGAAAATTGGAGTGACTGACTCTTTTTTTTTGCTAAAAAGATCCTAGGAAATTGCTCATGACTTCGACAGAATATAACATTGGGAAAATAACGAGTGTTCATTGAATTGAATTCTCGCACCATTTTTTGGCATTAGGAACTAGCTAAAAATAAAAGAAAAGACTCCTAGCACGTAAGTATATGTTGGCACATAGTCACGATATTCATGCATTCAGGCAAGCACTACAACGACGCAGTTACAGGCAAACATGTAATCAGACGGGCATTACAATGACACATGCACAACAAGCAAGCGAATGCACGAATGTGGGTTAGAGGCTTTTGGCTCCTGTGAGGTCACCACGACAAATTACAATTTTCGTTCGGCGGATGGTCGACACATCAATTGTAATTCTTTTTCACCAACAAGAGTTGATGAGTCGTGGGTGAGGAAGCGTCGATTTGCAAGATAGGACAACTGTATATTCCTTTAGATATACGGGTTGTCTACGAGTTGCGACACAAACTTCCTCGAGGCTCGATACAGGTCAAAAGATTGCGACAAAGCACATCCAAATGATGAAAAATATGGAATATGTTATTAAACAATTAAGAAAACTTGACTTTCGAGTCTCACCCTCTTAAATAAATCTCCAGTTGAGTCGCCACTGTAAGGACCCGGGATTTTCCTCCATATCTAATATGGTTCCACGGAGTACGTATTATAGAAAATTTGTAAGTTGAGAATTTAGATAAGTTTAAAGGACCATCGAGTTAGAAAAGATTTTGTAAAGACTTGAATTGAATAAAAACCATGAAAGAGGTCACAAATCTGCTATCGGTGTTTTATCGAAGGGACAAACCGAAGGGACAACCCAATATCGCGATAAATGAACTAACTGATCATGTTTTTAGAAAGACTCCCACTCATATAGAACAAATGAGTACCCAAGAATAAAAGGCTGGTGGGGCGAAGGTACGAGGTGGGAAGGTGTTAGGCACCCAACTCGCCCGTATTATGACGACCTCTACTAACTCAAGTTTGCTTAATAATTTAAAGACATAATTCCCATGCAAAACCGGATTAACAACCTAGACTTTGACTATTAGTTGGTTCACCACAAGCATCACAACATTTACTGTTAACCCTTGTTTAGACATGCATTCGATTGGCAAATTGAGCATTACGACGACTAGACATGCTTGGAAGGACAATATTTAGGATGCAATAAAAGACGTTTACTAGCATGATATCTATATTATGACTACTAGAAAATAAACAATTAGGCAGGTAATTTAATTTTAGCCTTCAGGAGTTAGTACATGAACTGTAGGCTATATTTAACAAAAATAGTAAAGACAAGATCTCAAGTTTGGAAAAAAGAGGGAGAAGCTCAGAGTCAATACTACTGAGAATAGAGGTTGTCAACTGTAGACTGTGTGTTGTTGAATGATGGTCGAGGGTTGTATTTATAGGCGAATGAAGTAGGGTTGGACGGGTGAAGAGGAGGCGAAATTTGGATTTTGGGCTGAAAAATAGTCGGGCCTGGAGACTTAGCGAGGGCCGCTTACGGTTGTCAGCTTGCCAGCTGGATGTCGTCATAATGACGAAATTCAGGCCATTTTAATTTCCGGAGGATTTTCAGTGTTCCGAAAATGTGAAAAGATTGTTTTACCCTTCTGCGGTAAAATATGGTTTTACCCCCGGCTCGCAACTTGGCGACCGGGAGTCGGAAAAAGACATGAGAGGTGTCGTTGGAAAACTCTTGAACGAGGTTTTTTGAATGGGGTCGAAATGAAGGAGTGATCGAGGAAAAACCTGAGACCTTATTTTACCTATCGAAGAAAAAATAGCATTCAAGTTTATAAATTAGTCCTTTCATCATCGGCCTTTTGCGGAGAAATCTGAAGGCGTTTTTTTGGCAGCTACATAAACACAACAGACTAACAGAAAAATACAGAAAAGAAGACGTTATACCTTGCGTAAGATAGAAGACAACTCAATGACAACATATCGAATAACGACGACAAGCCAAGACAACGAAGGATTCATAGAAATCTCAGAAATTCACTTTCTCTCTCTAAAAAAGCAAATGGAGGAAATGGAGAGAGGAAAGTGAGGCAGAGAGAGACTATTTTTAGAGAAGGAATCCTAGAAAAAAACGAATTCTGCATGAGTGACAGATGGACGGCCCACGTGCATTCACCACCTACCCGTCCCGACAATAGGCCCTTCCATAAAAGGAAACGGGTCCGACTCAGAAGCCCAACTTAGAACTGTCCAATCAGTAGGCCGACTACATCTCAGCAGGACTCGACGGAAGCTGACCCTCCCCCTGCTAAGATGTGAGGGCAAAATGATGTACCAAAAATATAGATGGTCTAGGAGTCAATCATCACTCTTTTCTCAAGGCACAATTTTGGTCCAGGATTTGGTCAAAGATCCTTTCCAACTCACAGAACGCCAACCTCCTATGCTGGAGGAGCCTTAAACGGGGATCCCCTCGAGTGCAACTCGACATGCTGCTTAGACCCGAAGAAAACAACATTGACCAAACAAATCGACTTATCTCTACAGCGAGCCAAAATGGTCGACCAATAAAGAATATCGACCTCAAGGGCCTCGAAGGTACCGAAATGACACCAGCAACTGTACTATGCGAATATACCCTAAAAGATTCGGGCAATTGCCTTGGTGCCCACTCTTCGAGACTGAAGGACAACAATGACGACATCAATTGTACTACCCCTAATGTGGAGCCTTTCCAAGGGGTCGTACAAAAACTCGTGTGACAACCCTCTCTCGCCGACTAAGGGAAGGGTGTACGGACGAGGGTACGTGGCTACTGTTCATTCGTCGAAGCTAGCCGACTTTTGACCTATATATACATGCACGTAATTCAAGATCAAGTAAGTTTTTCCATTCTGAGAGAACTTTTTATTCTGATTGACGCAATGAGGAGAGGATATTCAAAGCCTCTGACATTCTCATTCTGACATTGCGTCCCTCAGCCATCAATATCGACCATCATCACTCTGTCATCCCCCACGTCCCTAAATCGACCATTCCTTCTCTTAAAGTACCTCACGTACTATCAAACATTCTAACTTTACCATTGGAGGGGTCTTCTCGGGTCAAACCCCCGAGTTAGTTCACCTTTGTCTGTCCCGTGCAGGTTGGATTGATCGATCAAAGGCGCGATCAGCAACACAACCCTCGTACAACGATCTTAGCTCCTTCCCAGCGTTCGACCCCTTCAAAAACGGGCGAAACAAGAACTAAGGTAAGAGATACACAAATTTCATGTTCTTTGATATTTAGGGTTTAGTTTTGAAGATCTTATTGGATACTAGTTTATGAATTATCTTATTGATTGCATATTTTTATTAAGAATTTGAGTATGAAATTATGTCTTTGAATGAACAAAAGTGCTGCTCATTGAATGAAAATAATTGTGATACCACAATATTTTCTATAGTTATTATATTGATTTATAAATAGCTTTCGAGATTAAATCGATATTACATTTAAGGATTTAATTTATTCAATTAAAGCCATAATAATGTTAATTATTATTATGGGACTTTCGTAAATAGTATTTATCAAATTTGGGGAGTTAAATTAAAATATTTTTTATATGAATAAGAATTATTCATATTGTTTTAATTAGTTTGAGTTAGTTTTAATTAGCAATTTAAATCACAAAATTATTTAATAATTTCCTAAACCTACTAGTAATTTACTTTGGTTGACTGAGGGCCTATATAAAGAAAAAGTAATCAGTTTTCACAACTGATCAAACCCTCACTATTTTCTCTCTCCTCCTTTTCTCCCTCACGGCTCTCCCTCTCCCTCTCCTTCTCTCACCTGAGCTCTCTCTCCCTCCTCATCACTTCACCGGCGTCCTCCCGCCGCCCAGATCACCGGACCACCGCCCCCTCACCGGTGGTAATCCCTTTCTCTCTCTTTCTTTCTCTTTCTTCTTCTCTTTCTCTTTCGCGTTTCTCTTTCCTTCTCCTTTGCTAGCTGTCGCGCCACCGCGAGCCATCGCGGTGCCACAAGGTCGTCGCCTGTGTGGTTGCCGGTGGTGACCGGCGTGTCCCCCTCCCTTTTGCACCCTCTCTCTCTTCTTCTCTCTCTCTTTCTTCCCTTTCATGGTGATGGGTTAGGTCATGGGCCCTATGCATGCGTAACCGTGACCTAGACTTGGTTTTGAAGTTAGGGTTTCGTTTTGTATTTTCATAATTATTTATTTCGATTTTCGATAGATTTTCATTTATTGTTTATATTTTTCTGAGTTATTCGGAATCGGAATTCGGATTTTCAAAAGCCTAGATTGGTTAAGATAAATCAAGGCTTTTAATACAATTATCAGATTAATACTTCGTTGCTGTTTGGATTTTTGTATTTAATTAACACTGATTCGGTAATTGTTTTTAATTAGGACCTAATGAGCAAGCGTGATTATCTTTGGTTGTTGGAGTGTAGTGGTAAGCGCTTATGTCTACCTTCTTCCAAAGTCCCATCAAAACTATTTTGATGTATTATGTGCTAATTGGAAAATTATGGTGAATTTAATATGCAAAGCATGATTAAATTATATCTTCATTATTATGAAGTTTACTACACATTTTCACTGTTGTAATTATGAATTATATAATGAGCATGTCGATATTATCATGTCTTCAGAATTAATTAGTTCATATGTTGGTATTTGGACAATTGTTGAATGGTGAATTATTAGTACAATTATGCTATTTAATACTTGTTAATTGGTATGGGTATTATTGAGTGCTAGTGAGCACCTATATATTTATCATAGGATGTATTTGGATGAATTGTGATATTTGGATATCATATTACCCTGCCGAAGTGCTGCCGCAATTGTGCTAGACATTGCATGTCATCTTTGTTGAATTATCGTTATTGAATTAGAGAATGTTTAATTCTCATCGTATTGAATTATCATCATTGTCGTTATTGACTATTCATTGTCAAGAGTATGAAATGAATTAGTAAGTCGTGGTCTCGTAGCACCACTATGTCAACCAATACAAAAAATGTGAATTGAATTAAATGAGAGTAAGACTCCTAGTGGATCCCTAGGAGTAGTCGAGCAATCGAAATTACACCTAATGGTGTAGTTCAAGGGATGCGTGATTCCGAAGTTACTTATGGACACCTCATAGTGTGTCTGGGACAGATCATTCCGCATTTATTAAGTCCTTTAGACTCGTTCATTATACTAGAGGTAGTGTGAACACTAGAGTCCTTAAGACCATGGCGTGATTGTATCTTTCGATGAACGGTATGGGTAATCGATGTTCTAATTTGTCTGCGGATTTGATTTAGATGGACTTGAAAGAATTTGATATAACTTTTGGAATGGATCGGTTCGCCAAGTATAGGACAAAGATTGAGTGTTTTGAGCAACGTGTGTCATTGCATAGACCGAAAGATACAAGGATTACCTATAAAGGAGTCGTGGTCAAGCCGAAGTTAAAGGTAGTGGCGACCATGAAAGCAATGGAGTGCATGACTAAAGGTGAAGCGATTTACCTATGTCATGTAGTTGATACAAGTCGAGAAGCTGAAGTTTCGCAACCTATTCCAGTTGTTTCGGAGTACGCTGACGTCTTTTCTGACGAGATTCCCGGAATGTCCACACAACACATTATAGACTTTACGATCGACTTAGCTCCAGAATCTGCTCCGATTTCGAAAGCACCTTATCGTATGGCTCCTACTGAGATGAAAGAACTGAAGATGCAACTTGAAGATTTACTGGAGAAGGGATACATACATCCTACTGTATCGCCTTACGGTGCTCCAGTTGTGTTCGTGCATAAGAAGGACGGTAGTATGAGGTTGTGTATAGATTACCGCGAGTTGAACAAGATTACGATCAAGAATCGATATCCACTTCCTAGGATTGACGATTTGTTTCGACCAACTCCATGGAGTGAATGTCTTCTCAAAGATCAACTTACGGTCAGGATACCATCAACTGAGGATTTCAGAGCCAAACATTGCAAAGACCGCGTTTAGGACGAGATATGGACACTACGAGTTCATTGTGATGCCTTTTGGGTTGACGAACGCACCTGCAATGTTTATGGATTTGATGAACCTTACGTTCCAGCCTTATCTCGATCAGTTCATAGTTGTCTTTATTGACGATATTTTGGTCTACTCGAAGAACGCTGCTGAGAACGAGCAACACTTACAGACCGTTTTGGAGATTTTAGGACGATTTCAACTTTACGCCAAGTTATCGAAGTGCGAGTTTTGGTTAGAGACTGTTCTTTCTTAGGACACGTGGTGTCTAAGAATGGAGTTGTTGTTGATCTAGAAAAGATACGAGCTGTAATGGACTGGTCCATACCGAAGACCTTGACTGAGGTAAGAATTTTTCTTGGATTAGCTAGCTACTATCGAAGGTTTGTGGAGGGATTTACGAAGATAGCGCAGCCTATGACAAACTTGATGAAAAAGACGACGAAGTTCATATGGTCGGAAAAGTGTAAAGCTGCTTCACAAGAATTTAAGAAACGATTTAAAAGCGCCCCAATTTTGACTTTGCCATCGGGAACTGAAGGATATGAGGTCTATAGCGGCGTGTCTAAGCACGACTTAGGTTGTGTTTTGATGCAACATGGTAAGGTAGTGGCTTATGCCTCAAGACAACAGAAGAAGCACGAGGATAACTACCCTACTCACAACTTAGAGCTCGCTGCTGTCGTATTTGCTGTCAAGATGTTTACGAACCACAAGAGCCTCAAGTACATTTTCACGCAAAAGGAGTTGAATATGCGACAAAGAAGATGGTTAGAGTTATTGAGGGAGTACGACATCGATATTCAATATCACGAAGGGAAAGCTAACATGGTAGCTGACGCTTTGAGCAGAAAGACTCGTCATACGCTGAACATTGCATTAGTACTTCTGAAGGAGATCATTCGTAACTTACAGAGTCTTGATGTGGAGATTGTGCTGAAAGGTGACGTTCAATGTACCTTAGCGCATATGTCAGTTCGACCAACCTTACTCGACGAGATCAAGGGTAAACAAAATTCAGACGAGGATCTTCAACGGATTCTACACCATAAGGACGAGGGTAGATCCGAGGACTTTGCTACTGGTCAAGATGGTGTCTTGAGATTTCGTGATAGTGTTTGTGTCCGAATGACCCGGATATTAAGAGTGTGATTCTGGGTGAAGCTCACAATACTCCCTATTCTGTGCATCCTAGTGGAGACAAGCTCTACAAAGACCTTCCCTAAGTGTTTTGGTGGAAAGGTATGAAACCAGATGTCGCGGAGTTCATGGCTAATTGCTTGATGTGCTAGAAGGTCAAGATTAAACGCAAGAGACATGGTGGAATGATACAATCGCTTGAAGTTCCTACTTGGAAATAGGATTCAATTTCCATGGATTTTTGCATGGGTTTACCTTTGACATAGAAGAAGAACAACGCCATTTGGGTCGTTGTAGATCGTTTAACAAAAGTTGCGAGATTTATCACAATGAATGACACTTGGGAAATGGAGAAGCTCGCGGATGCTTACGTCAAGGAAGTCATGAGACTTCATGGTGTTCCTGAAGATATCGTTTCAGATAGAGACTCGAGATTTCTCTCTCACTTTTGGCAGAAATTACAAGAGGCTTTTGGAAGCAAATTGAAGTTTAGTACTACTTTTCATCCTATGACTGATGGTCAGACGGAAAGGACGATTCAGACTTTGGAGGATATGCTACGAGCATGTGCTCTCGAGTATCAAGGCTCGTGGGATACACACATTCCATTGATCGAGTATTCTTACAACAATATCTATCACTCAAGCATTGATCGAGCACCATATGAAGCATTGTATTGTAGGAAGTGTCAATCGCCTGTTTGTTGGAACGATGTTAGCAAAACTGCAGTTTTGGGTCCTGAAATGATCCCAGCAGACTGTCGATGTGGTCAAGGTGTTTCCAGCAAACATGCGTAGTGCTCAAGACCGTCAAAATCCTACGCTGATAGAGGTCGTAGACCTGAAGAGTTTGAGGTAGGAAGCAAGGTACTTTTGCGAGTATCTCCTACCAAAGGCGTTATGCGTTTTGGTCGTAAGGGGAAGTTGAGTCCTCATTACCTTGGTCCTTATGAGATCCTGGAAAGGATTGGTGAGGTTGATTATCTACTAGCCTTACCTATGAAACTTGAGAAAGCCCATAGTGTGTTTCATGTCTCCCAGTTGAAGCGGTACGTATAGGATCCAACTCATGTCGTTCAACATGAAGCAATCGATCTTGACGAGAGTTTGACTTATGAAGAGCGTCCTATCAAGCTCAACTCGAACAAAGACTAATCCGATTGTCAAAGTCGTTTGGTCTCGACAAGGCTAAGAAGAAGCAACACGGGAAACCGAATCCATGATGCGCGAGAAGTATCCAGACCTCTTTCTAGAAGGTACTAGTCTCACTTGAGTTTCGGGACGAAATCCTTTTAAGGAGGGTAGAATGTCACGCCTCAAAATTTCGTCTTTTTGCGTGTCTTGTTGATCGCTTTGCACGAATTGCATGTTCAACCATTGCATGCTGCATTGATAATCAACTTAGCATCACGATCGTACTTGCTCATCTTGCATATGTTAGAGTCCTAGACATTTTTTTATACCTTCGTATGGGTAAACTCGTTTTGTTTTGGGAAGTGTTTACTTCATGTCTCAAGTTTAGAGACAAAATTTTTTTAAGGAGGGTACAATGTGATACCCCAATATTTTCTGTAATTATTATATTGATTTATAAATGATTTATAAATGATTTATAAATAGCTTCAGAAATTAAATCGCAATTACATTCAAGGATTCGATTTATTCAATTAAAGCCATAATAATATTAAGGAAAAATAGATGTGAATAATCCCATATTTGGGTGGTCATACAAGAATAATTCCATATTTGACTTTAGCCCAAAATAATCAAAAAAATTAACAGAGTTAACGCGGGTGGATTAAATAAGGACGGAGTTAACATTTCGTTAACTCCTCCCTCCATCTTCACCACTCACCCTTCTCTCTCCTCTCTACTACCGCCATTAATGGCAAAAGGCGGAGCTCGACGCCGACGAAAATCGAGCTCGGCGTCGGCGATGTGTCCACCTAAGTCAACGAAACATTCCAAACATTTTGTTTTACCCCCTCTCTTTCCCTCTCACCGCAATGATTGATTGGTAAGAAAATCATTGTCGAGTTCAAGAATACAAAGAAAAAAATGACCAGCAAGAGTAGCCTCCCAGAACCTGTAGAGAGGAAGCAGCAGCTTAAGGTTTGTGTTATTTTAAGTTAATTTATATCTTTCCCTTGTCTTCAATCAAGGCTTATCATGTCAGCCATTATCACTGGCGTCGAGCTCGATTTTCGCCGCCATTGAGCTTTGCCATTCGCCACTAATGGCTGTAATAGAGAGGAGAGAGAAGGGTGAGTGGTGAAGATGGATGGAGTAGTTAACATAATGTTAACTCCGTCCTCATTTTAATCCACTCGCGTTAACTCCATTAGTACTTAGGATTATTTTGGGCTAAAGTTAAATGTGGGATTATTTTTGTACGACCGCTCAATTGTGGGATTATTCACATCCATTTTTCCTAATATTAGTTATTATTATGGGACTTTCATAAATAGTATTTATCAAACTTGGGGAGTTAAATTAAAATATTTTATATTTGAATAAGAATTATTCATATTTTTTTAATTAGTTTTAGTTAGTTTTATTAGCAATTTAAATCAGAAAATTATTTAATAATTTCCTAAACCTACTAGTAATTGAATTTGGTTGACTTAGGGTCTATATAAAGAAAAAGATGGGGCAAGTAATCAGTTTTCACAACTGATCAAACCCTCAATATTTTCTCTCTCCCCCTTCTCTCCCTCACGACTCTCACTCCCCCTCTCCTCCTCTCACCCGAGCTCTCTCTCCCTCCTCATCACTTCTCCGGCGTCTTCCCGCCGCCCAGATCACCGGACCACGCCCCTACGCTGTCAGTAATCCCTTTCTCTCTCTTTCTTTCTCTTTCTTCTTCTCTTTCTCTTTCGCATTTCTCTTTCCCTCTCCCTTGCTGGCTGTCGCGTCACCGCGAGCCACCACGGCGCCACCAGGCCGTCGCCTGGGTGGTCGCTGGTGGTCACCGGCGTGTCCCCCTCCCCCTTTTGCTCTCTTTCTTCTTCTCACTCTCGTTCTCTCCCTTTCTCTCTCTTCACAACTCACTCTCTCTCTCTCTCTCCTCTCCTCGCCGGAGCTCCGGCGACCACCACCACCGGCCATGGTGGTCAGTGGGTGGTGGTGGTGGTGATGGGTGACGTCATGGGCCCCATGCATGGGTAATCATGACCTAGACTTGGTTTTGAAGTTAGGGTTTCGTTTTGTATTTTCGAAATTATTTTTTTCGATTTTCAATAGATTTTCGTTTATTGTTTATATTTTTCCGCACTCGCTCAGAATCGGAATTCGAATTTTCAAAAGCCTAGATTGGTTAAAATAAATCAAGGAGTTTAATACAATTATCGGATTAATATTTTGTTACTGTTTGAATTTTCGTATTTAATCAATACTAATTCGGTAATTGTTTTTAATTAGGACCTAACAAGCAAGCGTGATTGTCTTTGATTTTTGGAGCGTAGCCACTACCTTGAAGAGTTTAGTGGTAAGCTCTCATGCATACCTTCTTCCAAAGTCCCATCAAAACTATTTTGATGTGTTATGTGCCAATTGGGAAATTGTGGTGAATTTAATATGCAAAGGATGATTAAATTATATCATCATGATTATGAAGTTTACTATGCATGTTTACTACTGTAATTATGAATTATAATGAGCACGTCGATATTATCATGTCTCGAGAATTAATTCGTTCATGTGTTGGTATTTGGACAATTGTTGAATGGTGAATTATTAGTACTATATTATTATTATTATTATGCTATTTACTACTTGCTAATTGGTATGGGTATTATTGAGTGCTAGTAAGCACCTATATATTTATCGTTGGATGTATTTGGATGAATTGTGATTTTTGAAAATCATATTACCCTGCTGAAGTGCTGCCGAAATTGTGCTATACATTGCATGTCATCTTTGTTGAATTATTGTTATTGAATTAAAGCATGTTTAATTCTCATCGTATTGAATTATCATTATCGTTGTTATTTACTATTCATTGTCAAGAGTATGGAATGAATTAGTAAGTCGTGGTCTCTAAGCACCACTATGTCAACCAATGCAAATTATGTGAATTGAATTAAATGAGAGTAAGACTCCTAATGGATCCCTAGGAGTAGTCGAGCAATCGGGATTACACCTATATGGTGTAGTTCAAGGGATGCATAATTCCCAAGTTACTTATGGAAACCTCTCAGTGCGTCTGGGATGGATCATTCCCCATTTATTAAGTCCTCTACACTCATTTATTATACTAGAGGTAGAGTGCACACTAGAGTCATTAAGTCCATGGCGTGATTGTATCTTTCAATGAAAAGTATGGGTAATCGTTGTTCTATTCACTCTCTTACATCTCTCTAATCAAGACGGATTGTCTATGTCATATTTGGTGTGATCACTATACAAGAATTGCATGTAAAGAAATGTTGTTATGCGTATGCTTGATTATATGCTTATGTGCGTATGCAATTGAATTTCAGTGATACTAAAACCTCAAGTAAGGTTTGTGAAATATTTTTACTGGGTACGGATGACGTTTATTCATTTTATCTGGTTTTTGTTTTTTTTCTTTTCTTCTGTATTTTGTTTCCGTCACGGAAACCAAAATGCAGGTTTAGTCGAATAGGGACGTTCAGCTTGGAAGTTAGATTTGGCGTTTGTTTCTAGAACTCTCTTGTTCAGTTTAGATTGTTGGGATTTTTTGTTTGAGCCCTTTGAAGGCAAGTTGTAATAAATTGGTTTAATGGTTTTTAGCTCACTATATAGATAACTCTGATATTAACTGTTTTAGACTGTTTAAGTTCCTCAGTAAGCTCCTTTGATGCCTAGACTTTCTTTCTGCTTAGCATTTACACATTAGTGATAAATGTTGCAGTAACGGCCTTGGATTTGTGACGATTCAGTGATGTCAAGTCATGTATATTGACACCGATAGTTCCGAGAAAATCGTTATGAATTCGGGGGTGTTACAATAATGAACTGTGTGTTTTGTTGTGATGAACTATTGCTATAAGTGTAATGAAATGTGTGCTTTGTTGTTGTTTTGAGTATGAATATATGGATGAAAAAGTGTAATTTCTATATACTGGTTGTGTATTTATATTTACTAGTATATTAACTATGAGGAGAATGCGTATAAACTATGATGTTTAATTTAGATGAACTATAAGGTTTAATTTGTACTAGTTTTGAATTGCACGCAAATGCGTACCTCTTGTAGTCACTAAAGGCCTAAAGCTACAAGGGGGTTTAATTCATGAGGTAAGTGCCTCATTAAGTCCTTCTCACAATTTGATGGTCAGTGGTTGAAAACTAATCTATGTAGGAAGAATAAAACCTCCTCCACCTTTCATTGCAGGGGGGTCTTCACCTCTATTTGAGTTTGCTAGCCCATCAAAGATGGGTTGACTTGCTCGATGCATGTAGTTTTACAGGCTATTGCATGGGTCTTTGTAATACTCAAAATATGTAAGTTTAATTTATAGAATTAGGCTGACTATTTTTCCACAATAATAAAAATGTTTTGGTAATGTATGTCTTTAAGACTTTCTTCGTGATATTAAAACAGAAAAAGGTAGAACTCAATCATTCCAATAATCAAAGAAATTCTTTGCCTTATCTGAAATGGAGTCTAGAGGTACAATGATGAACTATGTGAGATATTTCTTGCTCCATTCTAAAGTTGCCTTGCTCATCCACCATGAAATTCTTCTTCTAACAACGCTGCTAATACATGTTATGATAGAATATTAACTACGTCATTAAAAAACAAAATCTTATAATACAATCATACATTCTGGTTCAAGCAATCTTCTTTTTTGCATGATGAGGTGAAAATGAGGACAATTCCATAGAAGGCTCCTTGGAAGGCGATTTAGTACCTATTTCTAGATCAAAACCACAATTCTTCTACACCTCTGCGCCAATGCCAATGATGACTGCCCTTTGCATCACTGATTAGCTAGCCATCCAACAGCTTGACTTGGTTCCTAAGTTGAATCAATTTGGGGTGAATGAAAAATACTATTTTTATCAATTTATAATCCATACAGTCCTCCAATTAATTAAACATAGATCAGAAAACATTGTGGTACTTCTCTGAATGAAATAAAAAGCAAACACATAAAGCCTACTGTATGACACTCGAAAGGTAAAATGCAGTTAGCATACTTTCTGGCTTCGTCAACCCGACTTATACCAATAATCTGAAGTGTACAGAAAAGCACGCGGCTAGCTTAAGGTGAAATAAAAAGGAAAGTCGTACATAAAAGGTTTAGCATACAGTCAAGTAGAAGTATGACTTTGATCATGGGAAAAGGGAAAAAAGAGAAGAATAAGAAACGTGTAAATTATGACCCACAGGCTATATGGCGTGCCAAGGTCTTGAACGTCTCCAAATCATGCCCAGTAATGGCCATCTTTCATATTAGTTATTTCTTAAATTTTGGTTGCATTTTGGGTATATGTCAACGGGTGAGCTTAGTGTATATGTCAACGCAATAGAGTAGCCGTTTGATGCACTCATCATGTTTTAGGGATACTCTTGACAAAGTTTCGATGAACCTGAATAGATAGTCAATTGAAAATGGTGCATAGTTGTATGAAATTTTGCAATTCTATTATCTAGTATTAATGCTTTCACATCCTGGATTTTCCAGTTTAAATTAGACAATATTATAGATTTAAAATGCAGTGCTAGATAGGCTACATCTTTTGACTACAATACATAGATTACACTGATTACTTAGTATTTGTTTTACAATGATTAGTCTATGTGAAGATTAACTGGAGACACAACAAAACGCAGAGCAACCAAACATTCAAATGAATCTCTAAAAAAACTTCACTGATTACTCTACTGAAATAGTCAATGTCAAAGACACATTAGTGCATTGCCTCGATATGAAGCTAAAAATCATAACTTGATTGACTTAAAGAAAATTTACAACTTAGAAATTTGAAGCAATAAACATAAATTCCTAGAAAGGAGCAAATTGAAAACTGACAACATGACATATTTATACATTGACATAATCGGAGCAAGCACAAATGACAAATCCTTATTATTGAATCAGATATAAGGTCTGGCAACTCTATGAATGTGTGACAACTGACAACTGATAACATGAGATATTTCTTGCTCTGCATTCTAAGTAATGATCCTAATTAAGATTATCGGCAGGTAAAGGGTGCTTCTAAGTAGGACCATATGCAGATACATGTATAGTGGAGTATTATTTGCAAAACACCATTGCTTTATGGTTTTACATTTTCCCCTCCCATCTCTTCCTCATAAAATTTAATCTCACCTCCCAATCATGTCTCCCTCACATGTAAACAAAATATTATTAAATTCATGAGGCAACAAAATATGTACACAAATATATTCATGTAAATCACAAAAAATTGAACCCCACATAAAAATTAATGAGCCAAGAAATGGGCAAATCAATAACATAATGAACTAAGCAATGAATGGCAGCCCAAGAAATCTATAATTATACAAAAGCCCTAATGTTGCCAATAATAAACAGCACAAACAAAATCTGAATGAACTTCATAATCGGCCAATGGGTTTAAACAAAATATGTCACTGACTATCTCTGTTGTATAATAAGATTAGCATCCAAACATCCAAGATGATCAGTATTAACCAAAATCCTCACTGATATGAACTAACCATCAGCAAAAAAATCAAGTACTGAGTACAAACCATCAATCAATTACTTAAAATAAACACACACACAAAATTATTGATTACCTGGTTGAATGAATGAAGGAAGCAGGAAGTGATGCATCAAGCCATTAACTCTGATAGTTTGAGAAAACTGAGAACAAAAGACATAAAATCATAATTAAAAGCATACTTTTGAGTCCCAGAAAAACGTGATTTTGCAATTGCAATTAAATAGAGATAAAAAGACAAAATCACAATTAGGGGCTTAATTTTGAATCTCATAGATTTAAAAGGTGAGAAGAGATTTCTAACTTGGACCCAATTGCAATTGCTGTGATAAAAATCCAAACTGAATAAAAAGAAAGTGGTTGAAGGACTTAGTAACCGTTGCTCAGAACCGTTTGAGTTCTGATCAATGACATAGTAGGTAATTTGTGGGAGAGAATTACCTGATACCATGAACCTATGGATTGGGCAGATAATGTCTTCCCCTAATTTCTTTATCAAATTCCTACTTTGAGCACCACAACAAAATATGCAAACAAATCTCTTTTATCAGATAGAGAAAGAGAACGTGAGTAATTGAACTGAAGAAAGTAGGACTCCCTAACCGAATAAAGAGAGAAACAAAAAGGAGGAGGGAGATGGGAGATCGTCGGTCTGACTGTTGATGCTCTGAGCGTAGGTTTTGGTTTTTATTTGGGCTTTTTTTTTTTTTTCTTCTGTGTCAGACTTACTGTTATAACCCTCACACTTTATCATTGTTAGGAGGTTATGTGAAGGGGTTTTTGGTCCAAACGAAATTTGCAGTCCGAAAACCCCCCTCTGCCTTTATAGAATACAGATGAACTATAAGAGGAATATGAATGAAGAGAATATTATGTATATGATATACTTTTATTCTTCATACTTTGATACCTTTGGAACAAAATTGGATTCTATTTTTGATAAATATGTTTCTAGTGCTATATCATAGAGTTTATGAGTTTTGTTGTGATGAACTATTGCTATTGTCATGATGAACTATTGACTGTAATAATAAAGCTATGATTGGTTATGATGGAGAAGAATTAGGTTGTTGTGAATTAACAATCATTATATTTATGATGAACTATAAACATTCTTTGTATGAACAGTAAGTATAAAATATTTGAGTTAGCTAAAATCAATCATTATTGATAACTATTTGTGTACTGTATATATCATGTACTAAACTAGCCTCTTAGGTGGCGTTTACTTGTAAGATGATTACAATGTAATCAATCATTTTAATGAGTAAATGTGGATGGAAAAGGAAGGAGGAGGAAGAGAAGTATGAGATTTGGGAGCTTGATTGCATCATCCAATGTAATCATCTTTACATGTTCTAAAGTAGAACAATTATGATTACAATGGATGTTGTAATCAAATTCACTCTTTCATGTTTCTCCTCCCCCTCCTTCCTTTTCTAACCCACATTTACCCTATAAAATGGTCATTACATTGTAATCACCATTACATTCAAGTAAACGAGCCCTTAGTGTTTTGGTTTTGCATGCTCTGAATTTTGGAATGAATGACCATGAACTTGCATCGTGCTTCGGTGACTATTTTACAATCTGGTTTTGTCACTTGAATTTCCTAAACTAAACCATTCAGATTTCATCTGCAAGTGATGCGCACAATCATCTGTTAACCTGTTGTTTGAGAAATTAAAGCTCTTCTAAGTTTGCTCTGGTTTGCAAGCTAATGAGAGCAAGTCAGAGATATACTTTGGTGGTGTTCATAATGCAGAGAAGCAGAGAATTTTTGAGTCTATGGTTATGCATGAGGGCTCTCTACCTTTCAAATACTTGGGTGTTCCTTTGACATCTAAGAGATTACAGATTTGCCATTTTGATACTTTGGTGCAGAAAATTACAGAGAGAATCCAGTCATGGACTTTGAAATTTCTCTCACATGCAGGGAGAATTCAGCTGATTAAGTCAATATTGTTTTCTATGCAGAACTTCTGGACACCATTTTTCCATGTTCCTGCAGCTGTAATACACAATATAGAGCAACTGTGTAAGAGGTTTCTATGGACAGATACAACTGATCCTAGCAGAAGAGCCTTTGTAGCTTGGAATGATTTATGCATTCCAGCTGCCAAGGGAGGATTGGGTATATTTAACTTCAAACTCTGGAACAAAGCAGCCATGGGCAAGCTTTTATGGGACATACAGAATAGTTAGGAAAAGCTTTGGATCAGATGGCTGAATGCTTATTATGTTAACAACAAAAACTTCTGGACCATGAATAAACCTCAGCAAGCTCTGGTTAATACAGAAGATTTTTGACGTGAGGGATGATATGCAGAACATTATTGGTGCCTTGCCTAAGTACAAAGTCAGTAAAGTCTACAAACTGCTACTTCCTGACTTGCAGAATAGATATTGGAGAAACCTAGTCTGGAACCACCTTGCTATGCCCAAATGGAACTTCACTATGTGGCTATGCATCCAAGAGGAACTAGTGATATCTCACACCGGGTAAATCCTTAACCCTTCCCCCTCTTACTAAGACTACAGAATGTTCTTGTAAATTATGGCCAATACCGGATGTACCTTTATCTTTGGGGGCTCAAGCGGAAGCTCGTTTACTTATGTTTTCTCAAATGAATCTTTTGGATCGGGAGAAACTTGTATAAACTTGGTTTTCAAGGACCAAGTTGATGTTCACTGTGTGTAGCTGCTGAAGAATCTTTCCAACACCTTTTCTTTGAATGTGAATTTGCTTCCCAGCTTTGGAGACGTGTATTTACATGGCTGCAACTTGTTCCAATACAATGGCAGTGGCCTAATGTGTATAAACAGGTCTGTGATACTTTCAAAGGCAAACAAGTGAAGCACATAATACTATTAGCCTATGTTACTGCCATCATCTGGCACATATAGCAGGAGAGAAATCAGACAAGAAGGGCTCGATTGATGTTATCATGAAGCAGATTATATCCTCCATGCATGTTCGTGCTGCAGCTGCAAAGGATGTCAAGATCAGGGAATTTATTGTTTCCAACCTTAACTTCTTTTGCTAGTGTTTTTATGTGATGTTGAGATGTAGTAATTTATTTTTGTGCTGTATACCCAGCCTGAATCTGTTAAGTAAAGCAACTAAATCATCTTACAAATTTGTCACCCTTCCTGGAAGGTAGACAATTTGTAGGGGAGATACAGAGGATTTTGCAACTAGCATCCTGTTGCTAATAGGCTCTTGGGGAGTATTTGTAGTGTTTGTGAACTCTACGCTACATTGTCATATCTGTTTTGGAATAATATATCAAATTTACTTTGCAAAAAAAAAAAATAAAAAATAAAAAAATCTTGCACACAAAACTGAATAAAGAAACCAAATAACGCACACAGAGCTCTAAAGTTTTTTCAAGCTCCAATGGCGACTGTTTGCAATCTGCAATGCTGTGCATTGAGGATTATGTGTGATTTAGAATGTTCTACTAGCCTTTTATTAATATCTTGCATTATGTTCAACTAGCCTTTTATTAATATCTTTTAAATTTTGTTTGTGATTCAGAATGTTAACATTCAACAACAAGAAACTCATGATGATATTCAAGAAGAGCAAGTCTAGAAAACATTATTGCAACTGAAGAATAGGGGGAAATCAAGGAAAACTGTAGCAAAGAGAACATCGATTGAAACTATTGAAAGTGATGATGATAGTGAGGATTTCCTTTTACTCACCATCACATAGAATGTTGCGTATGGAACCATTTGATGAGAATGTAGTCAAAACAGAAGAGCATTCAATCGCATGTCAATCATGAGATATCAAGGGTAGAAGAACAAACAGAAGAGCAGCCAGATGTCGAAGAAGAAATACAAGAGCAGCGAAATGCAGAAGAGGAGGAGACTGACACAGACGAAAATCATATATCAAGTGCAGATGAAGAATAGCAGCAAAATGCAAAAGAGGAGGAGCCTGTCACAGAAGAAAATCTGATATCAAGGGCAGAAGAGGAAGAGCAGCAAAATGTAGAAGAAGAGCAACATATCACAGAAGAAAACCAAATTGTTGATGCGGAAGATGTATAAAAGAAACCAAAAAAGGAAAGGGTAATAAGGGGAAATCTACCTATAAGAATGTCTCCAACTAGTTTGTTTGATCTTGTAAGAAACCTGAATGGTCAACAACGTCAAGCAGTTGTTTAAATAGGGTTTGGTAGTCTTCTAAATTTGAATTTCAAGGAAATTAATGGGAAATTATTAAGGTACCTAGTTGACAGATTTGAATTAGGAAGGATTACTATAAGGTCGGACAAAGAAGAACTTCCTTTCACACCATACGATGTTTGGAGGGTATTGAACTTTTCATATGGAGGAAAAGAGGTAATGAAAGGACATGGACTTGGCAAGGATCCTCAAAACTATTTCGATTTGGTATAAGCATGAAGAAAAAGATGGAAGGTAAGGATGTAAAACCATTATTCACTCAAATGAGAAAACAAATTAGAGAGAGGGAGGACTATGGAGTGGAATTCAAGAGAGACTTCCTTGTATATGTAGACAATGTTCTAAAAGCTAATGATTATGAACTATGCCTTAATGATTATGAAATATGCCTTAATGGCTTATGTTTTGTTTAACATTTAAAAGCTAGTGATTATGAACTATGCCTACAATGATTATGAACGGTGGTGGAGATGATTGGTTTATTAGAGATGATTTCTATAATCATCCTATACAAAAACTTGTGTGGACTTAGTCCATGTTGAACCAATACTTTGAGTCACCCTCTAAAAGTGGAGCCACACCTACTTCACCTAGAGCCACCCCTCAAAATTACTCAAAATTACTTCACCTGGAGTCACCTCCCCTACTTTACCTAGAGTCACCCCCTACTTCACCTCGATCCACCCCTCAAAATTACTTGGTCCACGATGGACTAAGTCAACACAAGACATGTTGATCATCCTATGATGTTGGAAGCCGTTACGGAATGTCATAAGGCATTTGATACGGGCTTCAAAATGGGCTTTAAAGACAATTGGTAGCAATATAGTAAGTGCTCCCAAAGAGAATCAACAAGCTACCATAGAGCAAGATACACTTGGTCAAGAACAGAGATCTGCCCAAAGAAGATCATCTGAGTCCACAACCCTTGTATGTTCTGCAGAGGAAGGTGCATCAAATGAAAGTGTTACTCTGGATACGAGAAGTTCAAAGAGAACGAAACCTGAAAGAGAAAGAAAACGACCATCTCTGAAATTCAAAGTGAATATGAGAAAACAACGAGACTTGATATCAACTGGGGAAAAAGGGAGAGATAGTGAAAGAACAACCACAGTCGAGGCAGGAAAAACACCGATTGCTGCATAACAAAAGGGGAAGCGTGTTGAAACGACACCAATCACATATTCACCTAAGATTACAATTGGATACAATAGAAGGGAACGAGCTAGGGAGATTCGGAAATCAAATGACAAAGGACCAGAATATCCATCCTTTTCTCAAGGTTTGACACCACCACCTGCTGACCTGTTGTCTTTCGTAACTTCTTGCAGATTGCATTGTTCGTTGATTCACTTCGCTGCGATGACAAAATGAATGCCAAGAAGAAATTTTTCGAAAATCCTGGACACCATATTTCCCTTGTAGAATAAAACTTTTTCATCCAATAGTTGTTTTCACATTGGTATTCAGTTATTAATCTGAAAATGCAAAAAATTTTATCATTTAAAGTAATTCAATAAGTGTTCTTATAACAAAATGGGAGAAAGATCAGCAAATGAACAAGCTTATAAAATTGTATGAACAAGCAGGACATAATCAGGGAAAGAACGTTTCTCAAGCTCTAGATTCGATGATGAACGGTGTTTTCAGTGTGCTCTTATGAAGCATTAACTATTTTTAGGGATGTCCCCAACTCTGACAAGCAGAGTTTGTTTGTCAGAAAGAGTCACATTTTCTATGTTCTATTTCACTGACCCAACAAAGAATCTATAGTGATTTCTGATTCTATTTTTATAAGCATTCAGCCTGTGATCTTTGAATGACTATGTCTAAAATAGTAAATAAATTCAAAGAGTGTTACACACATCTGAACACTCACATTTCAATAGTCAATTAATCCTGTTATCTCTAAATGCAAGTGAAATGAACAATTGTATCAGCTATCACAAAATGAACAACCATTTATCCCAAGATGAACAATAGTTATCATATAATGAACACCTTGTCTTTGCTTTACAATATCAAGATTTTTGATTAAAAAAAGTGCAGTTTTAGTCATAAGAAGTGCTTAGTAGTCATGGTTTTTCAAAGAGAGCAACTGAAATTGAAATAAATGTTGTTCAGCAGAAGCAGTGCAGTGTTAATACTGTTAAGATGGAGCAACAGTGCATCGTTGTTGCTGTTGTGCCAGAGAAGCAATGCTGCAGCAGCAGCAGTGTAGACACCGTGGGATTTATATTTTAAGCAGAGAGTATACATAGATGGAGATCAGCAGAGAGTCATAGTTAAAGGGAATATGGATCCTGTAACTTTAATCAAGAAACTGGCCAGGTCAAGCATACATGCAGTTATGGTCAACAAAGTCTGAGCTGAAAGATAAAAATCAAGACACAACTAAGGGTGCTTATAATCAAATGGACAAGGCAGTACATGCTTATGAACAAGCAGGTCAAAGTCCATGAACAAACTTGTAAATTGTAAATTTTTGTACCTTTCCCAGTAGAAGTTGAATTATGCTTCTGTGTCACAACCTTTCATCAGATGATCAAACTTCTTTATGAATCCAGGTTGACTCCTCAATGATCTAATCCTATCCCTTGAGTTTTTTGTGATGTGCCAAATGCAAAGCCTGTGTTTTTGTTTGGGGAACACACTTTTTATTGCTGCCGACATTGCATATGATTCATCTGTCATTATTGTTTGTGGTCTGAGATTGCCCATTGATGTTAAGAAGGTATTGAACAGCCAAACCAAAGGACTCATTTCTATCATTTATCACGAATCCACACCCAAACATGATGTTATTTGTGTGGTTATTTATTCCTATGAAAGGACCACATATCATGTCGTACTTGTTGGTATGATATGTTGTGTCATGTATGACTAGGTCCCCAAAAATTTCATAACTTTTCCTCATTTGTTCATCACGCCAGAAAAAGCTACATAGTCTCCCATCCTCATCAACTTTAAAATCAAAGTAGAAATTGTTTTCATTTTGCTTCCTTCTTTGGAAAATCTCAATCAATGTGTTTGAATCACTTTCATCGAACTTTTTGATTCTTGTTGTGCCAAAGTATTGTATGCATCTGCCTTAGTGAATCCCACATTCGTAGAACCTCCATATTGTTCTACTAACAGCCTAACTGACTCTGCTATGGGCAAACCACATTTCTTGAACATTTTCTGAAAACTCAATTGATCATTTATAACACCCCTATGTGATCTCATTATCTGCCTATATTTTTCAGGGCATAACACATGAGCATGTGTCATTATATGCTTTGTAACAGTCCACACACCTTATCTATCTACATTGACCTGTATGCATGCCTTGCAATTACTTCTGATGAGTAACTACTCTAATTTTTCTTTGAGTCATTTTTTTTCCTACCTTTTGACAGCAATATTGCCTCATGGATATGGTGACATCCACTTTATATCTAATTTGGTCCTTTCTAATGCTAAAACCTTTTAAGAATGCATAGTCATTGTATAGCTCATAAGCTTCTTCATCACTTTTTACATTCATCCCCATTAACTCTGACTTTTCAACTTCTTCAGCATTGATGAGTGTTAAATATTACATGTTTTATTTCTGTAAACATAGCCTTTTTATTTGTTTATATGATACCTTTGGTCACTTATATTCATGTTTCATCTTTTACGGCCAAAATAATTTATTTCTAGGTTTTATTGATAATTAGGCTAATTATACTTGTCCTCTTGTAGGCCTAGTAAGCTGGTGATCTTTGTTGTGGGTAATTCTTCGTACACTGGGAGTACTAATACGGCCGTTGGTACCTGCAAGATTAGAACACGTTACTAGCCCAGAGGGGATTTCCGGGATCCCCGCTCCGATGCTAAAGTCAGTATTCTCTCTCTCTTAGGTAATAAATGATTTGATTGATTGGAAAGTAGTTGTCCTGTTCATACCTGAAATGGTGTATTTATAGGCGCGGATTTCACGGGCACTAGGACAATCCCTAGGTGACACGTGGCGTCTGTGGATAGGGGGAGGTTCTTAACCAGTCAGTGCTTGACACTTGCGCTTATTGGGACGCCTCCTTTAGAATAGCCCTTAGAGGGCCCTTCAGGACGAGCCCTAGAAGGGAATGATCCCTTGGGCCTAGCTGGATATTTTGGGTCATAGCATTTGCCCCTCAGGAACGGTTTTGGCGAAACCGGTAGGAGGCAAGGCGTTTCTGACAATTGATGATCTTGGAAGAGGCGTTTGGTCTTCTTGGGGCCACGGGCATTTTTCTATATAGACCATTGTATTTGGCCGTACAATATTATTCTTCATTTTCCTGCCCCATTCTGCTCTTGACTAATACGTGTACTAGTAACTTTTTCCTTGACTTTAGACATGTCTGGCTTTTCTGACGAAGCTCGGCAAAAGGGTTCTAGTAGGCGCTCTTGGCCTACCTCTCCCGCCTGCCGACGAGTCACGCCGGTGGATAGGGGGAGGCTTCTGGTCGGCCCATAGTTCTAGGGCTGGCTGCCATTGCTGCTGGTACGGCCACCCTGGGTACGTCAGCTCGCCGACCTGCCTCCTTTAAGGGAAAAGGGGTTAAGCGCGAGAGGAGTGTCTCGCCCCCTCCTGGTTTTGAGGGTCATGCTCGCTATGATCGAGGGATCGGTGGGTCGATAAACCGTGTTGAGTACGAGGAAGGGCTCAAGACCGATCTGGAGAGCTTGGGGTCTCTCGCCCTGAACCTTCATGAGGCCGAACGGCAGGCTGCCGCTGCACAGGCTAACCTGGACGATGCGAGGGCTCGTATTGTGGAGCTTAAGGGTCTGCAAGATCGCCTTTTTAAGTTCTGCAGATTTTTGAGAGACGAACTGAAGAGGGATGCTGGCGAGGATCGTTCTGGTCATCAAGTTTAATTGTAGCCCTTTTTTTTCTTTTTTTTTCCGGGACTTTTCCCCGTCGTATGTGTATTGCCGGTCATCATGCGGCCTTTGCAATGAATTGATACTCCCTTTTGCCCAAAATCTATCTTTGACTGCTTGTGTCTTGAGGTTGTTTCTGTCTTTCTGGCTCATGCACCCCAGGTGTTTCTTCATGTTTTTTGCCCTAAGAAACTCGTGGTGAGTCAGGGGGCCTTCTTGTAGACATGCTTTTATGGCCAGTTGACTCATCCTCCAATGTGACAGATGGCACTGTTGGCTTATGATGACGTTATCTTTTGTCTGTACTTTTTGTTGTCTTTGTATAAATATGGGATTCAATTTCAGTTATGTTTGTTGAGCTTCTCTCATCATGGTGTCAACTATTGATATCTCTTCCAGATCTAGCGATTCTGAAGGTGAACCTGAGGTTGTCAGTCGTTATAGGCTACAAAAGACGCCCAAGAGATTATTATGCCGGGAAAGTCTTGCATCCACGTCGCGGACGCCTTTGTGTATTGTGCAAGAGGCAGGTATTCGTTATGGCGAGAATCTCTTTGGCGAAAGCATGGCTTGTTGGTATGCCCGGCACTTGGCGGATCCGTCCTTTGGCAAGCCGGTGAAGTTGGCGTTGGCGAGTTTGCTAGAGCAAGACATAATTGCCGAGAGGATTCCTTTTTCCTCAGCAACTCCTCTTAGTTATCGCCGGGATTCGCCTCCCTCAGAAGGCTGTCTTAGGTGAGGGCTGATGCTGGGGGACCGGCGTGTGGCACCGATGCTGAATCCTGTGCAAAAACTGAGGCGGTTTTTTCTTTGTTTGCTGCTCGCGAGAAAAAGGCCACCAAGGTCAAGAGAATCAAGGCGGAGCTTTCTCGCATTCATTCCCGTCTAGGAGACTTCTTTGAAGATAGCTGGTTTTGAGAGTGAGTTGCGATCGGCTCGCACCCTATATGAGGGTCTCAGTACTCGCCAGAAGGAGCTGGAAGCAGTGTGCCAGCGTCTTCAAGGAGATTTGTCTAAGATGGGGGGCCATGTGCCTTTGTAATTTCTTAGGACTTTGTATTTACATTTTGTGCCTTTGTTAGGCCACGTGTGTCCCAGGGGCTGAGTTGAGTGCCCTCTATAAATGTAATGAGTTTTTGCACTTTTGCAATCATTTGTTTCTCATTTGCTTCTTTGATTCCGTGCGTATTATTTTTGTCCATCTTCTCTCTAGAACTTTTTGATTCTTTCGATATGGCAAAAGAAGGTGTTGTCTCGTCGTCACAGGTTTCCGGCAAATCATACCGCGAAAGTCCTTCGGCAGAAGGCCGTGGATTTATCGAAATCTGCCGATGAAATTGCTTATTGGGCTCCAAATTTGTCTTGGGAATGGAATGATTGAGACGGGGTTCCGTCTTCCCATACATCCTTTCATCGTTGATCTCTTATCAGACTATCAGGTTGCCCCGGCTCAACTTTTGCCGAACATGTGGGCGGCGATAAATGGGTATTTGGCGATGTGCCATGTCATGGGTTTTGTCCCATCGTTAAATGTATTTAAGCATATGGTGATTCTGAAGGTTGTCGGCTCCCGGTCGCGTCCCTATTGCTATACTGCCGGCTATAAGGCTGGTTTCTTACCCTTTTGTTACCCTTGCGAGAAGTATCATAACTAGAAGGATCGCTGGGTTTTCATTCGTCGGCCGAATGGTTGGGAAGATATTCCCGACTTTGACGTTACTTTTACGGGAGTGCCGGAAGGATCTGATATGGCTCCTTTATTGGCAAGCGAAGAATTTTCCCTGAACAGTTTTAGGTGCATTCTTTTGCTTGATAAAGATAATAAGAAGGTACGTCACCACGTTCGGTGTTGCCCCAGACTTGAATGGTTGAAGGATGTCGGGTATCTTATCTTTGTCGTCCTTTTTAAGGTTCCTGAAGAGATGAAAGGTACGATGATGATTTTTATTTTATTGCCGATGCGCCTGCTGCCTTAGCATTCTTATTCTTAGCTTTCATTCTGCTTGTTTTCAGGAGGGATGGTGAAACTGCTCACCAAGGCACATTGAGGGGAAGAGCTAGATATCAGTGTCGTGGCCCTGGAGAAGGTGAAGGGTTTTTGGTCCTCCCTTGAGGTTGATCATATTCCTCTCGGCAACGAAGAATTGACTATGCCCCTATCTTCCCCCGGTGACGAACGGCCGCCGACGGTGGAACGACCAAGTTCTCATTCTGAGACTTTGGTGGCTGCTAAGCGCCATTCTCATTTGAAAAAGGTCCAAGAGCGAGCCCGCCGGTCGCCTGAGGCCATTGAGGTTGAGTCTTCCGAGGCTATGCTTTACAGAAGCTGGGACCAGGGGTGAAGCTGGGCCACTTCAGAAGAGGCCGAGGACAGTGAAATATTCTGAGATTCCTCGTCGCCTTACCCCATCATATACTTTTAATACCCAGGGGGGTGCTGAGGGTGATGGGGCTCAAATGAGATCCGCCGATAGGGAGGAACCTCGGTCGAACCCTATCGAGACAGGGGAACCTCGGTTGAATTTGATACCGAAAGGTATTCCGGTGTTGGATCAACGAGGAGAAGAGGTCATGCTTGCCGGGGAATTGGTTTCGACCGACAAGGCCCGGAACGGGCCTTGGAGACGGGTGCTGAGTGCCGTCGCCGACCTCCTGCAAGGTTCAGCTGACGCGAAGGCGATGGCGGGGGAACACCATGTTGATGCGATGCTGTCTGATTTGGCCTCTTCCGCCGCTGCTGTAAGTATTGTTGTTGTTTATGAACGGTACTCGTTGTTTATGCCGACCGATTTTATTTATTAATAGTTGCTTGTAATTTGTGCAGCAATTTCTGGGTACCATTAGTGTGATTGAGAGGTTACGCCCCGAGCTAGCCAATCTTCATTCTCTTCGCCGTCAGCATGATGGCGTTAGCCAAAAAATCAAGGATCTGACGGAAGAGGTTCAGAAGAATGCCTCTTTGGCGCAGGATTCTGAAAAGGACAAGAAGGCGGCGATTAAGTGGCACGCTGAGTGTAAGCGTATAAAGGCCCAACTTGACGACGCCAAGGCTTGCGAGGAGAGCTTGAAGACTGAGGCTCGTGGTAGGTCGTCTGAACTTGAAGCTTTGAAAGCCGAGCTGAAGGAAAAATCCGAGCTTATTGCCAGCAAGGATAAGGCTGTTGAGGAGATCCAGAAAGAAATGAAGAAGGTCCAGTTGGAGATTACTAAATCTCGCCAGGAAGTCCAGGATGTGACCCGGCAAGCCTCTGGGTATGATGCTTCTTCTTTTCGCGAGGATATCATTGCCGAGTTCAAACTTTCCGATGAGTTTGTCTCGCTCCTTGAAGCATCTCTCGAGCATGAGAAGCGTGTCGCCCGAGAGGAGGCGTTGTCGGAAGTTTATAGTGTTTTATCTTCAAAAGGGGGTGATGAGCTGTGCCTTCGTGTTAAGGAAATCCTGGCGGAGAGGGCATCGCTGGATCATTGTGCCGAGGATGAAGAGATGTCGTCCGCGGAGGATTAGTAGGGTCTGCTGTTTTTGGGCAGTTTTGAACTATTTGTTTCTTTTGTCTTGTGGGCCCGTTTGTGGGTGTGTTTCTAGGTTGTTTTTATAATTTTGTGCCACATGGCACCGTACTAATGAGAACAGGCCCTTTCCTTCATCTATAAATGCTTCTGCTTCTCCTTGTCACCACTCATTCTTATTCTTCCTTGCATCCGATTTTATTTCAAATACTCTGTCCAACCTTGTATCATGGATCCTTCTCGTAGCGGGGAACAATCTATTTGGCTGAATTGTAGTGCTCTGCCGCATGTATCTGCCGACGCGACGGTGCCTGCCGAGGACACTCCTCGGCCATTGCCAACGGCAGACGCCGATAGTTTTTGTTCGGAGGACGTTCTCACTGCCCTTCAGCGATCGATCCAGGACCTTCGAAAGAAGGTCGTTCCCCGCAAACGGGCTCATCTTCACAAAGGGATTGATCCTGGCAAGGAACCGCGATTTTTCACAGGCCGGCCGGGGAGACTTCCTCCTCGTGCCCCTTCTACCAGCGAGGATCCTGACCATCATTTTGAAGTTAAGGAGGGGGGAGGTGTGATAGCCCGTGAATCTGATTTCGCCGAAGATTTGTCTGATCAGGTTGTTAACAGCGCGTTAGATGCTTACGAGGCTTGGGACGCGCGCTGGAAGGCGGGCGCTTTCCAAGGTGCTAGCTCCAGCAATCCTCCTCCCCATACCAAGGGTTTTTCTTATATGAAGGCAATTGCTAAAGGCGAGACCAAGAAATTGAACGAATTTCTTGAACAAATGTCGGGCATGATTCCCGATGCCGACTTAGACTTCCTCTGAAGCTTGCAGATGAAGCAGATGGACGAGATTCACCGAGTTCTTTTGAGCTGATGGTCCGCATAGGGGGTTTCCAACATTATTTTTACCCAATGATGCGCCGAGCAAAAGGATATACTCGAGAAGTACGGGAATTGCGAGAGGCGAATAAGGCGTTAATTGCGTCCTCACAACTTGCTGAGATGCAAGGGGTGGAGATAGTTGTAGAGCAAGAAAGCCACGTGCTGAAGATGGGCCATCATGGAGCAAGAGTTCCAAGAGGAAAAGACAAGGGGGGATCAGCTGCACAAGGAGAACTTGGCCTTGCGCGAAGAGCTGGCGAGCTTGAAAGGTATTAGTGCCGGTGGGTCGGGAGTCCGTTGTCAGCAGCCACAAAGTGGTATTAATTAGGGTCAATCAACCCGTCGAGAAGACAAGACTTCCATGACTACTGTCGTCGAAGAGGTTGTCATGGAAGATCGTGAAGGTGAAGGCAACGCTGTGGGCGAAGATCACCAAGACTTTGATGATATCTTCAACTTTGATGATCCTATGGATGCTGATGATCCACCGACTCTCGGTCTTGATGAGCTTGAGCGGAATGTTCTCGAGGGAGGGTCACGGGAGAATGTCCCCGGTGATTCTGGGGCCGATGGTCCACGTGGGAGCCCTTCTAATGGAGGTTCTGAGAAGGAATCCCCTGTTGGTTCTTTTGTAGCGTTTACTTTCCATGCATGAACCCATATTTTATAGCTTAGTTTCAGATTAGTTATCATGATTTCAGTTGTTAAACTCTCTGGTTTTGACTACTATTTTAACGAATGCAAGGTTTAGTTGATATTCATGTTATATTGGAGTACAATTCGTTCATGTTCTGATTTTTACATGTGATTCTTGGTACCGTTTCTTGTGTGATTGTTAGAACTACTGCTAATCTATTGTTCTGGGCTGGTCTAAAGCAATAATGATGATAGAAAGGAAATTGGGAAAGTCTATCGTATAAAGTTTCTACAGTCAACTTGTCATCTATCCGTCTTGTGTTTATTGAACTCGAACTGAAGTCATCGATATTCTGATCTGACTGAGCAATTTATTGTGCTTTGAACTTATCTTGCTTCACTGGTAATTACGTAGAATCAGATTAGTTCTTTTTTGCTTTCTGTCTATTTTTATATTTTTCTGTTTACAATCAACCCCCCCCCCCATCTCCTGTGTGTGTGCGTTAGAGTTCTGAACACTCTTCGGTCTGAACTGAATACTGATATGTGAGTGTTCAAATGAGTGTAACAGTCTGTTTGGACTTATTTCTATGTGATTTAGACATATGCGTTCTACTTACAGACTGAATTCGTATAAAATCTATATCAGAATTTGTTCTGGCTTTGTGTCGTGAAGTTTTCCACTTCAGTCTTGTTACCTATTGTTGTTGGTTGTTGGTTTTGAAATGCATTTACAGCTTTTTCTTATGTTGCAATGGAGTTAGATATTGCGAAATCAGAACCATAACATTCAGAATTGTTGATTTGCAACTTGTTTCTAGCTTTTTAAGTGATAATAGTTGGAACCATTAACCGCTGTAAAATCGCAGACCTGCTCTCCACTCCATTTAACCTTATTCAAACTTGATTCTTGCATTATAATTGAGTGGGATTCGATGATTAGTAAGTCTAATATATGTGCAACAATTGTAATTCAGTTTGGCTGAGTATTCGTGTGCTAAAACGATGATTTTTCCATGCTTTCGTACTGAACTTTGCTACTGTATTCAGACCAGAAAAGTGCCTAGTTAGCCTTGAATCCTCCTTGTTATAATTCTATAAAAACACAGCATATGTATGGTAGTAGCAAGGCAAACTGTTTAGGTCTTGTTTCATGCATGTTTGAAGGTGTTTTCAGCACTGTCATAACTTGTATCCAAATCTGAATTCCAGTTCTTCATATTATTTCATTATGCTTGTTCTGCATTTGCTGTACAGTAAGTATCTCAGGTGTTCTTAAGGCCCCAAACAGTAAAAAAGGAGAATCACACTATGTGGTGAGACAAAGCAGTACCTAGGATGGACTTTTATGTGCTCGAATTGTCAATTTTCTATTGCATAAGGGTCTGACTTTGTGGCTTGTTGATTTCGATCTGTAATTCCTCGTTTACAGCTAGCCGTCAGCTACTTACAGGTGCTGACTATAGGCTAAAAACTGTGGATTGAGTTCTACTTGGTCTGTATTTCATTTGAGTAACTTGGACACGTTTAGTCTTGTTTTGGCTAGGATTAAATAGATTTTGAGTTTATTATTTTACTAATCTCTCCGTGGGATCGACCCTTATTTGTCCTATACTATATTTATTATTTTCTTGAGGTATAAATAAGGTTTTAATTTGTATGCGCAAACGACACGTATCAAATTTTGGCGTCGTTGCCGGGGAGATTGTTTGTAGATAGTATAAACTCCAGTTTGATTGATTTAGAAAAAAAAATAAAAAAATTCATTTGTTTTAGTAACCTTATTATTTATAGAAAAAAAAACTTAGTTTCTTACTTTTCTATGTTCACTTTGTTTTACAGGATTGCATGAGCGAAGAAGATCCTCGTTGGGCACGAGTCAAAGCGTACATTGATCTGTGACGAATACTAGCTGGCATCGCGATCTGGACGAGATATTCCGTGAAGAAGCGGAACAAGAAGACGGTTACTATTGGTCAGAAAGTCACTCTAAACTTTCTTCATCAACCGAACAAGAGGAGATGGCAGGAGAACCAGAAAGAACACTCAAGCAGCTTGCTTCTCTTGTTTTGGACACACAACCACTGAGTATCGTTTTTCCTACTCTTGAAAGACCTCTTAAAATTTATTCTGGTTTTCTCAATTTATTGCCTAAATTTCGTGGATATGCTATTGAGGATGCCCATAGGCACTTAAAAGAATTTCTTGTTGTTTGTTCAACCATGAGGCCTGATGGGGTAGAGGAGGAACAAATTATATTAAGAGCTTTTCCTTTTTCTTTGCTTGATTTAGCTAAAGATTGGCTTTACTACTTACCTGCTGGGTCAATAACAACATGGACTGAATTGCAAGAGGCCTTTTTAGGAAAGTTTTTCCCTGCTCATAAAGCTGGTGCAATAAGGAAACAAATTTGTGGTATCACTCAAGAGGGTGATGAGACTTTATATGAGTACTGGGAGAGGTTTAAAAGGCTTTGTACCTCATGTCCACAACACAAAATCAAAGATGAGCAATTAGTTCAATATTTCTATGAGGGATTAATGCCTAATGATAGGAGTTTGATTGATGCTGCCAGTGGTGGTGCGTTAGTTGATAAGACTCCCACGACAACTTATGAACTAATTGATAACATGGCTCAAAATTCCCAGCAATTAAGTACAAGAAAGGAAGTAGGAAGAGTTAAAAAAGTTAATGAACTTGATGTGCGTGCTATTCAAGATAAACTGAAAGAAAATGCCAGCAAGTTGCTAATCTAACCACTCTTGTTTCAAAGCTTGTTGCAAGTGGAGTTCCCCAAAAGCTCAAGCTTGTGGGTTATGTGCAGATATTTCTCATTCTACTAACGCTTGTCCTTCTCTGCAAGTTCAAGATGTTAATGCTGTTGGTGGTTTTTCTGGCCAGCCTCATAGAAAATATGATCCTTTTTCTAACACATACAATGAGGGTTGGAGAGACCACCCGAGCCTTAGATATGGACCTAAGACAAACCAGTCCCCTGGATATGCTACAAATCAGAATAATCAGAGACCTACTTTTCTCCCTAATACAGCTCAAAACCAACAATCTGGTCCTTCGCTTGAGGATCTAGTTAAACAATTAGCTGGTCATATTGGGAAGGTTCATACTCAGGGTACTGAATACCAAAAGAAAACTGATGCTCACCTACAGCACCTAGACACACAAATAGGACAGATTTGCACAAGTCTGAGTAATATTGATGCACAATTGTCTAGGAAACTCCCCTCACAACTCGTACCGAACCCAAAGGAAAATGCTAGTGCCATAACACTTAAGAATGGGAAAGAATTGGGAGAACCTAAACCAAAGATAGGAAAAAGGCGTGAGGTAGAGATAGAATTAGAAGTAAATTGTGAGAAGGAAAAAGAGAGTGACAGCAAAGGGAAGGAAGATGAACAAAAATCTGATTTTACTAACAAAAATGTTGTTGATAGGTTTCAAGATGTTCCTCCTTTTCCCTCCATGTTGGCGAAATCGAAAAAGAGAGATGCAGATCGGGAAATTCTGGAGATTTTCAGAAAAGTTGAGGTTAATATTCCTCTCTTGGACGCCATCAAACAAGTCCCGCGCTATGCCAAGTTCTTGAAAGAACTATGCACCAACAAGAGGCGTTTCAAAGAGAATGAAAAGGTAAGCATGGGGGAGAACGTTTCAGCCGTAATCCAAAAGAAGATGCCCCCAAAGTGTAAGGATCCCGGAATGTTTACTATTCCTTGCAAGATAGGAAATACTTGTTTTGAGAGGAGCATGCTTGATTTGGGTGCTTCCATTAATGTTATGCCTAGGAATATATATGATTCTCTTAATCTAGGACCTCTGAAAAAGACTAGTTTAATAATTCAACTTGCTGACCGATCTAACAGATATCCTGGTGGTTTGCTTGAGGATGTTTTAGTGCAAGTTAATGAGCTGGTTTTTCTAGCAGATTTCTATGTGTTAGACATGGGTGATACTTCTATTTCATCCCAAGATGCACATTTACTTTTCGGCAGACCATTTCTGAAAACTTCTAGGGCTAAAATTGATGTTCATGAGGGTAATCTAACCATGGAATTTTATGGAGAGGTCATTAAGTTCAACATTTTTAATGGTATGCGATACCCTAGTGATATAAATAGCTTGTGCTCTATTGATATTGTGGATATATTTGAAGAAATTATGCGAGATTCTTTTACTTCTGACACTGTTGCAGGTGAATACATGGAAGAAATTAATGATGTGCAAGATGCCATGGTAGCACACGGTTCCTTCACTAAGGAACAATCCGAATTTTCTGTTTCTTTGCCTCATACTACTTCAAAGTTGGTTCCTTCTGTTGTACAGCCCCCTGAATTGGAATTAAAACCCCTCCCCTCTAATCTGAAATATTTTTTTCTTGGTGAGGGAGATACCTTAGCTGTTATTGTGTCTAGTGCTTTAACTCCCTCTCACGAGGTCAGACTTTTACAAGTACTGAAAGACCATAAAGAGGCCATAGGATGGACCATAGCTGACATAAAAGGTATTAGTCCTGCCATGTGCATGCATAGAATCCATCTAGAAGAAAATGCAAAACCCGTTAGAGAGGCCCAACGTAGGTTGAACCCTCCCATGATGGAGGTTGTGAAGAAGGAACTCCTAAAGTGGTTAGATGCTGGCATAATTTACCCGATTTCGGACTCTAAATGGGTCAGCCCCATCATGTAGTACCCAAAAAAAGTGAAATCACTGTTGTAGAGAACAAGAAAGGTGAACTAGTCCCCACTAGAGTTTCAAACGGGTGGAGAATTTGCATATATTACCGAAAGTTGAACCAAGCCACTTGGAAAGATCATTTCCCTTTACCTTTCATTGACCAAATGTTAGTAAAGCTTGCGGGAAGATCACATTTCTGTTTCCTAGATGGGTATTCGGGGTACACACAAGTTGCCATAGCTCCTGAGGACCAAGACAAAACTACTTTCACATGCCCATTTGGTACATATGCATTTAGGAGAATGTCGTTCGGACTTTGTAATGCCCCTGTCACTTTTCAAAGGTGCATGATGAGTATTTTTTCTGACTTGCTTGAACAAAAGATGGAGCGAGGTTTTTATGGATGACTTCACTATCTTCGGTGATTCTTTTGATTTATGTCTCCATAATCTTTCTCTTGTTTTGCAAAGATGTATTGAGTCTAACCTTGTATTGAATCTTGAGAAATGTCATTTCATGGTTGAACAAGGTGTAGTCTTAGGGCATATAGTGAGTTCGGAAGGTCTGCAAGTCGACCAAGCAAAGATAGAGGTAATAAGTTCTTTGCCCTATCCCACTTGTGTGAAAGGAGTAAGATCATTTCTTGGACATGCTGGCTTTTACCCGCGTTTCATTAAAGATTTTTCGAAAATTGCATCTCCTTTATGTGCATTGCTGACTAAAGATATGTCTTTTGTGTTTGATGAAAATTGCAAAAAAAAGGCTTTTGATGAGCAAAAAGAACGATTAACTACTGCCCTTGTCATTCGCTCCCCTGATTGGAATTTTCCGTTAGAAATAATGTGTGATGCGAGTGACAAAGCGGTAGGTGCTGTTTTGGGTCAAAAGAAAGAGAAAGAGTCTTATGTGATATATGATGCATCTAGGACACTTGACCCTGCTCAATGCAATTACACTGTAACTGAAAAAGAGATGTATGCCATTGTTTTTGCATTAGAGAAATTTCATCCTTATCTGTTAGGCACCAAAGTAATTGTGTTTTCTAACCATGCTGCATTGAAATACTTGCTGAAAAAGAGAGAATCTAAGCCTAGACTGTTGAGATGGATGCTTCTTTTGCAAGAGTTTGATTTAGAAATTAGAGATAAGAAAGGTGTTGAGAACTTAATTGCAGATCACCTGAGCAAAATAGTACCTAGGGAAGATTGGCCTATGGTTTCTGAATTTTTTCCAGATGAGCAGCTATATTCTTTAGTTAAAAATGATTTGCCATGATATGCTGACATCTGTAATTATTTGGTGACCAATTCTCTTCCGTATGACTTAACAAGAGCTCAAAAAGAGAAGATCAAGGCTGAATCTAAGTATTATTTATGGGATGATCCTTATTTATGGAAAGCATGTTCTGACCAGGTTATTCACATGTGTGTTCCTGAGATAGAATACTATTCTATACTGACTTTCTGTCATTCATTGGAAGGCGGTGGACATTTCGGGCCTAAGAGGACAGCTCATAAGGTTTTGGAGTGTGGGTTCTACTGGCCCACCGTACATAAAGATGCATATCTATTTTGCAGCTCCTGTGAGCAGTGCCAGAAAACAGGAAATCTGTCCCGTAAGCAGGAGATGCCGCAATCTGGTATTTTGGTTTGTGAAATTTTTGACGTATGGGGGATTGACTTTATGGGTCCCTTTCCCTCATCTTTTGGTAATGTATACATTCTACTTGCTGTAGACTATGTTTCAAAGTGGGTAGAGGCAAAGGCCACTAAGTTAGATGATGCCAAGACTGTAATTAAGTTTCTCAAGTGTCATATCTTTAACAGATTTGGTGTCCCCAAGGCTATTATCAGTGACCGTGGTACACACTTTTGCAATAAGACCTTAGGTGCCCTGCTAGATAACTACCATGTTCACCATCGTGTTTCCACAGCATACCACCCCCAAACCAGCGGACAAGCTGAAGTGTCCAATAGGGAAATAAAGTCTATTTTGGAGAAAATGGTGAAATCGGATAGGAAGGATTGGAGTGCACGTTTAGATGACGCTCTTTGGGCGTATAGGACTGCATACAAAACTCCAATAGGTATGTCATCTTATAGAATGGTTTTCGGTAAAGCTTGTCACCTTCCTGTTGAGATTGAACATAGATCATATTGGACTATAAAACAATGCAATTTAGACAACGAGAAAGCTGGAACACACAGGAAACTGCAATTGCAAGAGCTTGAGGAGCTCAGGTTAGAAGCATACAAAAATGCTAGGATTTATAAAGAAAAGACCAAAGCCTTTCATGATATGAAATTGGCTAGGAAATCATTCAATGTTGGACAGAAAGTGTTACTATTTAACTCAAAGCTAAAATTGTTTCCTGGTAAGCTTCAATCTAGATGGGTAGGTCCTTTTGTTGTCACTGACATATTTCCTCATGGTGCAGTTGAAATTAGAAGCTTGAGCACTGACAAGACTTTTAAAGTGAATGGACACAGGTTGAAAATTTTCCATGATCAAGCTCAGGTTTCAATAGTGGATGAAGTTCTGTTTGAGAACCCTTGAAAGAAGAAGGAGCACGTCGAGCTATCGACACTAAACAGTAGCGTTGACTGGGAGGTAACCCAAGAAGAAACAAAAACAGATTTGCATTTCTATCCCTTTTCAGTTCTTTTTATTCTTTATTTAATTTTGATTCTATTCTGGTTTTTTTTTTCCTAGAGTGTGCAGTAGTTATAGCTGTTTTTACTGGGTTAGCTGTCATTGATTCATTTGTTGTTTGCTGCATAGTTGAGATGGTCTCGTTGTGCATGCCATTGCTTTTGTTTGTGCACTACATGATCAGATTTGTTCTTTCCTCCTAGCATCTGCATTTCACATTGAGGACAATGTAACATCTAGGTGTGGGGGAGAGGCTAGCATGTGCACTTTTCTGTTAGAAGTGCAAACATGGGGTGAATTTTCACAACATTGAGTCACTTTTGAAGTTTTTGAGCTGCTGAATTAGTTGTCTGTCACTGGTATTCAATTAATGCGTGTAAGATACACATATCATGCAGTAGGGGTCGTCCTCTGTCCATTAAAAAAAAAAAAAAAAAAAAAAAAAAAATCAGATTTAAATCTGCATATTTGCATTCTTAGTGTCATATTTTTCTGTCATAGTCTGTTTGCATTAGTTTCTTACCACCAATATCAGTCCGGGACTAACTGGTTAACAGGGTTAACAATAGGCTCTCTAATCTAACAATCAAGAAGAGGAAAAACAAGAGTTTTTCAAGCTTTAAAGATTCAAAACATGATTGAGCTAGTTGACTTGCTACCTGTGATTAACTAGCATAGTCAAAATCATTGGAATTGGAGTGACATTTTCTTGGTGGACACATTTAACTGTGAGACTTTGAGCCGTTTTGACTGAATTATTCATATCAGTCTCATTATGTTCTTTCATGTGTGATATTCTTTCATGGAATTTTTTCTCTAGAACTTGCCTTGATTCTCTTTTGAGACCACATTGACACTTGCATGTATATGAATATGATAAACGCATTTGTTCTTGTATAATGTGAGCTACATGAGCCAAATAGCCTACCCTATGATAATTTTTCCAATTGTTGAACCCCTTTGAGCTTATTGGCCTTTTCATTTGCTATGAACCACATTACAAGCCGATTTATATTCCAAACACATTACTTACCTAGCCTTAGGACTAGTGGAGTTTTGTGAATCATAAGCTTGTGTATGGATGTTCAAAGATATAAGTGTGGGGGTGTTCATTTATGTGGCTGGCTATGGTTGGAAGGGAATGGAGCACATTTACATTCATAATTTATAAGTTCCATTGTTATGTATGCCAAAAAAAAAAAAAAAAAAGTTTTCTGAAAAACAAAAAAACAAAGAGAAAAAGGAAGAAAGAATGGTGAATCAAGGAGGAAAAGTGTCGTATGTTTTACAAAGTATTGAAATTGTAAATTTCCTCCCAATGTCAACTGAAAAGAATTGATAGTGTTGTATTGATGATGATGAGTTGTTACATTCAAACTCTTCAAGGTGCACTTAAGTTACTCATTATAGTGGCATAAATTGTTGGAGGTGCGCTAGTCATTTGGAGTTGTGGTGTAGATTCATACTAATATATCCGTACGTGTCTTTGATTCATTTTCGCTCCACTAAGTTCTGTGGCTTTGAGCTAAAATCCCAAATGTTATCCCACCTTAACCTTAAGCCTCATTACAATAGCGGAAAATTCCTTTTGATTCATATCATGCATTGTGATCCTACTGGTGGAGAATGAGAAGATATGCAAGCCTATGGTAGGGCAATTTCGGTGGAATGAATTTTTGAGCGAAACACTTACCTTATCAAACATATGAGTTTTAGAGTGTAATATTTTTCCTTCTGAGAGTCCACCAAGTGAATTTGTTCTGGTTTCTGTCTGATGTTTACTTGCTATTTAATCGTAGGTTTGTTTAAGAATTTTAGTTCATGATTTGTTATGAATTTGGAAAAGCTTGAACATTCTCTTTGATTTTTCGACTTGGTCAATTAGATTTTGTGAGTCAATAGTATGATTTGCCCGAGGACGACCAAATGCTAAGTGTGGGGGAATTTGATGAGTGATAAATATTACATGTTTTATTTCTGTAAACATAGCCTTTTTATTTGTTTATATGATACCTTTGGTCACTTATATTCATGTTTCATCTTTTATGGCCAAAATAATTTATTTCTAGGTTTTATTAATAATTGGGCTAATTATACTTGTCCTCTTGTAGGCCTAGTAAGCTGGTGATCTTCTTCCCTTATACAGAAAAGCCCAACTCACAAATAAACTCTTAGAAGACATGTAGTCTCTACAGCAAGAGAGACTTGCCTCTATTCACACGTGCAAGCAGTAACACAAGGAGAACAATAGTGAGAGTAAACTGCCAAATTCAAGAAAGAAATCTCAAGCCGAAATCTCAGCAACTAATTGGCGGCTAATTCTCCATGGGCAACCCGAAGTTGTACAAAGATGTGCAGATTACAATTTCCAAAATGGTGTCTCGCACAATCAATCGGTTCATGACAGATTTGGGAAAGTTCCTCTATACTCTTTCCCAATTCTTGAAGACGAAATATTTTGGAGATAAACAATAGATTTTTGCATTTCTTTTTCCCCAAGGAAAGGCCTTACAAATCACTATAAAGAGGGCAATTGACGTTCAGAAGGAATAAGCAAGAATTCCCATTAATTTTGCTACTGTTTTCACAAGTAATAGAGAGAGAAAGGTGAGGGTTGGAAGGAACGTGCAAAGGGAATGAAGAACAGAGACAACCGAAGGTTTCGGGCTGGTTCGTGATCGACGGAAGACGCAGACGCGGCTTGTGAGGGTGTGTCACAACAAACTGACAAGAACGGTGTTTGAATGCTCAAATTCACATAAGTCTCTTATCTTTCATTATCTTTTGTAGCGTTTACTTTCCATGCCTGAACCCATATTTTATAGCTTAGTTTCAGATTAGTTATCATAATTTCAGTTGTTAAACTCTCTGGTTTTGACAGCTATTTTTATATTTTTCTGTTTACAATCAACCCCCCCCCCCACCCCCATCTCCTGTGTGTGCGTGTTAGAGTTCTGAACACTCTTCGGTCTGAACTGAATACTGATCTGCGAGTGTTCAGATGAGTGTAACAATCTGTTTGGACTTATTTCTTAGTGATTTAGACATATGCGTTCTACTTACCGACTGAATTCGTATAAAAACTAAATTTGAATTTGTTCTGGCTTTGTGTCGTGAAGTTTTCCACTTCAGTCTTGTTACCTTTTGCTGCTGGTTGCTGGTTTTGAAATGCATTTATAGCTTTTTCTTGTGTTTCAATGGAATTAGATATTGAGAAATCAGAACCATAACATTCAGAATTGTTGATTTGCAACTTGTTTCTAGCTTTTTAAGTGATAATAGTTGGAACCATTAACTGCTGTAAAATCGCAGACCTGCTATCCACTCCATTTAACCTTATTCAAACTTGATTCTTGCATTCTAATTGAGTGGGATTCGATGATTAGTAAGTCTAATATATGTGCAACAATTGTAATTCAGTTTGGTTGAGTATTCGTCTGCTAAAATGATGATTTTTCCATGCTTTCGTACTGAACTTTGCTGCTGTATTCAGACCAGAAAAGTGCCTAGTTAGCCTTGAATCCTCCTTGTTATAATGCTGTAAAAACACAGCATATGTATGGTAGTAGCAAGGCAAATTGTTTAGGTCTTGTTTCATGCATGTTTGAAGGTGTTTTCAGCACTGTCATAACTTGTATCCAAATCTGAATTCCAGTTCTTCATATTATTTCATTATGCTTGTTCTGCATTTGCTGTACAGCAAGTATCTCAGGTGTTCTTGAGGTCCCAAACAGTAAAAAAGGAGAATCACACTAAGTAGTGAGACAAAGCAGTACCTAGGATGGAATTTTATGTGCTCGAGTTGTCAATTTTCTATCGCATAAGGGTCTAACTTTGTGGCCTGTTGATTTTGATCTGTAATTCCTCGTTTACAGCTAGCCCTCAGCTACTTACAGGTGCTGACTATTGGCTAAAAACAGTGGATTGAGTTCTACTTGGTCTTTATTTCATTTGAGTAACTTGGACACGTTTAGTCTTGTTTTGGCTAGGATTAAATAGATTTTGAGTTTATTATTTTACTAATCTCTCCGTGGGATCGACCCTTATTTGCCCTATTCTATATTTATTATTTTCTTGAGGTAGAAATAAGGTTTTAATTTGTATGCGCAAACGATACGTATCAAGCATGCACCACGACATTGTCTATGTAAACATGCAATTTATTCCAAGTCAAGCTTATAATTTATTCACAAGAAACTAAAGGAGCAATGCAGGTAAAAGAAAGCAACAAGTTAGCTTTTTGCCAATGAACTATCAGCATACTTTGAATAAACTATCAACATACTTTGAATGAACTATCATCATACTATTGTGAATTAACTATCAGCATATTTGAATGAAATATCAGCATACTTTGGATGAACTATCAGCATACTATTGTGAATGAACTATGAGCTTACTATAAAAGAAGATAGAATGAACTATACCATACTATGAATGAACTATTAGGTTGTTGGGGATGAACATTAAGTATATTCATGATGAACTATAAACAAACTAATTAAGTATGAACTATTTAGCTATTGTCAATGAACTATCAGCATACTTTGAATGAACTATTATGTTTGCTGTGGATGAACATCCAGTATATTCATGATAAACTTTAAACAGACAATGGATTTGGCGAATGTCAATGAACTATCAGCTTAGTATGGATGAACATCCAGTATATTCATGATGAATTATAAACAGACTTAAGTTCAAAAAGTTCATACAAGATGAAGTTCATTCAAAAAATAAGTTCATTTTCAAAATGATCAATGTTCATCTATTCATATGACAATGTTCATTTCCTAGAACATTAAACACATTGAAAATCAATCATCACATTGAAAATTGCCCCATATATTCAATCATGCAATTTGTCAAACATCAAACAAAATTCAGTTTATTGCATATAAAATAATATATTCAATAATTCAATTAGATAAAGCTATAAGTGAATTTACTACTTTCATTTGAAATCAACTGCATTTTTTGTTGTTCAATTGATAAAGTTGTTGATGATTGAAGATGAATTGGTGAAGAAACCTCAATTGATGTTCGTTTTCCTTCATTATCGATAACCTGCAGTAAACAATCAAATGGAATTAATTTCACAATGAAAACCCTAAATTTGATAAAATAAAAATAAATTACATTTTCGCTTGAAAATGTTGATGAATTTGTGCTCAATTGTCCAATCATTTGATGGTGTTTGAAATTGGTGATGAATTTGAGTTGCCAATGTTCTTCAATGGCGGCTTTCTTCATCTTTCGCGTTTGAAGAGAGAGAAAAAGAGAGAAGAGAGGCGTGCGTTTTTTTTTTTTTTTAGATCAAGCAACGCTTATTTTGTTTTGATCAAGGTGGGCCTGTTTCATTTAATGAAACGCGGCCGTTTCCTGTTGTATGTACCCTTGCTCACCTGTTGCCTAAAAACAACTAGTCAGCTATCCAAAGTAGAATTTGCTCAATATGAAGCACACTACTCCCTTCACCATCTGCTCACCTTACTTCATTGTCAATATTTCCCCCTTCTCTCCCTCAAAAACCATGGCCAAGAAACTAACATGTCTCCCCATACTCTTCACCATGCTCGTGGCGGCAACCACCATAGGCGTGACGCAAATTTGCGATTGTATAGATGGCTATTGTTGTCGCAAGTATGGTTACCATGGAAAAACAACTAATAATTGTGGTGATGGTTGCAAAAAAAGGCACTTTCATATTTCCACTAACCCAACTACTACTCCTACCACTTCTAACGATGCCTCAGTCGCTGATGTTGTGACTGATGCTTTCTCTGATGACATTATAAACTAGGATTATTCTAGCTATGTTGGTAAGAGCTTCTACTCTAGGTATGCTTTCAACGATACCCTGAATCACTACCATAAGTTTGGTCCGTTGGATCCTCCTATTATTCTAAGCTTGAAATTGCGGCCTTCTTTGCTCATCTCACCCATGAAACTAGGCGTGAGTATATGATTCTTGACGTTGTGATCCACAAGGATTCAGTCCTATTTATATCGCTTTCAATTCAAGCATTCTTGATATACAGTATAACATGAACGAACCTAGAGGGTATTAAAGATTTGTCTCAAGTTTTCTATTTCTTTCATTTTTAATTTATTTCCTATCTTTACTTTTACTTTTTTTCTAAAACGTTAAGTCTTGTGTAAGACTATAGCATGGTGGAACGAGTGAGTTCTATGAAAAATAAGGGTAACTTTTTTTCCACAATTCACCCTTATTTTTCACAAAAATTACCGTTGGCGGTCTTATACGTACAAGTATCTGTGTTTTGAACAATCTTTCAAAATTGAAATTAGTCAAATAAGTGGCTCAACTTGAGACGTGTAAAAACTCGTATAAATCAGTTTTACCGCGAGACGACCTATAGCATTGCTCTAATAATATAATCTGAGTTTCATCACGATGAATTTTGTGTTGAAATTACTAGGCTATCCCATAGACTAATGGACTTTCTATGTAGATTTTTGCTACATAGAGGAAATTAACGGAGCTTTAAGGGACTAAGGGCTCGTTTACTTGCTTGCAATCAAATGCAATACAGTGCAATTATTTAATAGGGTAGATATGGGTTGAAAAGTGAAGGAGGGGAGGAGAGGGATAGAAAAAGTGGGTTTAATTGCATTATCCAATGTAATCACAATTGCTTAACTTTTCCCATGTAATGATGATTACTTGATGCGTTTGCATCAAGCTGTTCTCTTCACCTAAGTTCCATGCAATCTGTTCTTGGTCCGTCATTGATATCATCATGTCCTATGGAACTTTCTCAGTCCATGGTGGTGTCATTAATGAACCTAGGGTCCTTAATGTCCTTTCAAGGGCATAAACTTGGATTTGTCCATACAACATGACCGTACACATGTTTGTACGTAATTAGCTTAATTATGTTGCATGTAATTAGTTAATTAGGAAGTTATAATTACATTTTGGATTCCCTAAACGTAGTTGTTGAATGAGGCGCGCCTAAGAGCACATGGGACCAATAAGAATGAAGAAAGAGACTCTTTTTACAGCTTACCCACGTTTAATTTGTCCTTATGCAAAGACAAGCAACAGATGTCAAGTGGTCCAAACACAAAGAAATCAGCTCCCAATTATACTGCATGTATTTGGCTCGTTTTTGGGCAGAATACTGAAGTTTCAAATTGCTTGGGCACTACTCTTGGATAGCTCACCCATTCTAGAGTATTCCTAGGCTATTTGGGCACATTTATAACCCCTATAAATATGTAAGCACATTAGATGTAATGGACAAATTATGATGAATGAAAATATGAAATGGCTGCTGCCTTTTGCTTACAAATCTTGTTGTTCTTTATAATGTCCTTAGGGATATTTGGTGAAACAAGTAGTATCCTTTAGCCTTGGTAGTTAAATCCTTTATAGTGCTGGTGGTGGTGCTATCTATACTCCCTCTTCTTATTTATCTTTTGATTTATTTCGTTTTCAATCACAAAACTCACAAAATATTATCAACAAACCTCCATTGTTGAAAAACAGACGAAAACCTTCATTTTGCTAACGCATCATTACTTTGGATGGTGTAATCAATCTTACTTTTTTCATCTCCTCCATTCTCCTCATTCCTTTTCCACATCACATTTACCTTATAAAATAATTGCATTGCATTACATTTGATTGCAAGCAAGTAAACACCACCAATAGTAATAAGAATAACACATAATACACATTCAACTCAAACAAGAAGTACTACAGCAAGGGACCAATTCAGATCTCATGGAACTACTACGGGCCAACAAGCAAAAGTATCCGGTTCGACGAGTTGGATCACTCCTAGACAGTGGCCAGGAACCCCATCATATCATTCAGGTTTGCCTTTTGGTTTTTGGATGAACAATGTCCACTCACTCATAATGTCCGGCCAAGGATTCGGAGCTACCGTACGAGCTATCAATGGAATGGAATGTGGTGGAGAAAACACAGTTATTGTTAATACTCGTGTTGGGTACTACACTTAGTACTGTAGTCAGCTTGGTGTTTTCCCTGAGGATAACCTTTCTTGCTAGTCTAATATTATATTACAAGAGTATATGCTCAAGTATAATTTCACTAATTTGTGACATATTTTCGCCCTACTTTATTTTTTATGTTGATATCAACTGAAGCACAAATAAGTAACAACTGTTAACAACAAATGCAAATGAATTAGGTTTTCGTCTGATCTTCGTCTTTCTTGTATAAGTATATTAATATTACAGAGAGTAATAAAAGTAATGATATTTTCCTAGGAACTTTCCAAGAGAATTGTATTAGAATGGGTTCATCCTACATTCCAGTGATTCCTTAAAGATAATACTTAGAAAAATACTTCATCTGTCCCAGACAAATGATTACAATTGCTTTTTTAATCTGACTATAAATTTGTGAAAAAATACAAAGATTTATAATGTAAAAATACTATTGTTAGATACATCTTTTATAGTACTTTTGGAAATTTATAATTTATAATTTATATATTTATATAATTACAGTTATTTATGGTCAAAGTGATTCATTGAAGACCGTGAAAAAACAATTGTAATCATTTGTCTAGAACAGATGGAGTAATAATTTTAACGCAAAAGTTAAGCAAATATGTGTGTGAACAAATGAAGGGAGGTAAGGAAATAACAGAATATGAATTTTGATGCCTAAGAAACAAAATTTATCAATAAAAGTATAGAGAAACACGTACATACGAAATAAGACATTAGACATATTCATTTTAGAAGTGTATAAGTTCAAGCTTCACCATTACAACATTTTTGAAACTAAAAGATGTAGATCTTTACGAAGTACTTTGTGATATTAGACCCAAAAGTTTCCATACATGATCAAATAATTAATGGTAAAAAGACGAATCTGTGCAATGGATCTGTCGCATTTAATTGCAGATAGGGCTGTAAATAATTAGCACCTCGCTAACTTACTCGGGCAAACTAGACGACAACGAGCACTAATTTGATACTCATTCACTAGACGAGTCGAGAAAGAGCACCCCAATACTTGGCTCGTTAGTATTAGTAAATGTTATAATAGCTAACAAGCTAGTGTGCTCATGAACTGCTTAGTCAAAACTCGGTCGAAACTCACTCGATAATAATAAGCAGAGCAAGAGTACCAATTTGATACTCCTTTGAAAAACGAGCTGAGTACAATCATGCAAAGAGGTACTCGACTCAGCTCCACTCCTTAATTGTTGACCAAGATAGTACGTGGGTCTCTAGTATGCTTATGCCCATATCTTCTTACTTTTTTTATTACAGTTTGTTCGCATGCATCAACAAGAAAAATGGTACTTCTTATACGAGTATTTTGAAAAAAAATAGTAGATAATACAAACTAAGGTATAGATTTGAAAATATCGAATGCAAGTGAAACTCAAAGACAAATGAAAAAGCATAGTAACTTGACTTGAATATACATCTGATAAAAGGTGCATCACTAGTTTTGAATATTATAGTATATAAACTAATGGAAAACATGGTTAAAATTAATGAGAAAAAAAAGAAAAAAAAAAAAAAAGAAGGGGATAGGCTAAAACAAGTCAGCAAGTTTTGTGTGAGACCAACTCACAAAAAAAAAAAAAATAGGGTCACTATTTAGTAATGTAGGAGTCACTTATAATGAGTAGTGACTAAAGATGGCTTCGTGCCGTGCTCGGGCCGTGCTTGTGTCGTGCCTTCATGTTTTGTAACAGTGTCGTGCTGTGTCGTGCCTTGCTTATAGTTGTCGTGCTTCGTGTCATGCCTGCTCTTCCAAAAGGTAGGCACAGGTCGTGCCCGTGCTCATGCTTGTGTCGTGTCGTGTTCGTGTCGTGCGTGCTGTGCCCATGCTTTTTTGAAATAATATTAAAAAAAAATTGTCGTGCCCTGTCGTGCTTGACCGTGCCCCACCGTGCTTTCTTTTCAAAATTCAGGCCCCGGCCCAGTCCAGGCCAGTCATTCGTGCCCGTGCTTCCTCCGTGCCCGTGCCGTGTCGTGTAAAAGGCATGCTCGATCGTGCCGTGCCTCGTGCTACCCGTGCCCAGTACCATCTCTAGTAGTGACCCTTATTTCATTGAAAAGTGACCCCCGTCTCACCAAAAATTACAGAAGATTGTCCTATAAAAGTTTCTGTGAACACAAGCCTAGAAAGAAACCTTTAAGAAGGAAATAGTAAGATCATTCTAGTGGATATCACCCTCTAGCAGTTCCTCTTAATTCTTATACATTGTAGAATATCTCGCACCAATTCGCTCGCTAGATGAAATGTTGAGACTTAATAACTTGCAAATATTTTTTAAATTTGGAGTTTCAAGTTAAGATTGTTAGTGTGTTCTTGATATCCAAGAAAAAATACTGAAACCATCTTATAGATCCTGAACACCTCCTAATGCATGAGAAATTGTCTGCAGACCTAAAGCAAATGGGGGTCTGGGCATCAAGGATTGTTTTCAATGGAACACAACTGCTATAGGAAAATACATATGGTGGTTAGCCTCTAAAGCTGATTCTCTCTGGGTTTGATGGGTTCTACATATATTTGAAGAACAAGAGCTTGTGAGAGTACACCCCTACTCCCTCTACCAGCTGGTAGTCCCTACCAAAATACTATTTTCTCTCTCTTAACACTCATTTGCTGTTCTAAGGGTAAGGTTGAAATTATTGTGCCCAAATTTTTTTTCTTATCTTTATGCCATTCTTCAAGCGTAAAGATTTTCATGTACCCGAATGAGTATCAAGGAAAACCAAATTAAAAGGCTTAGGAAACAATACCCTAAGAAACGGATAGATAACCTTCTTAGGCATCCTGTGTATCTGTTTGGTGATGATTTTGGTAAAGATATTGGCTTGATTGCAGAAAACTAATTTGTGAAAATTTTATGCAAAAAAGGTTTTCTCTCTCTGTTCCTTACTCTTCTTTCATTTGATAAAATTATGGTTTTCAAGATGACACTTTGACTACATATAATTACAATTCTATAATTATAAAAGAAAAATTAAAATATTATATTTTGAAAATACAATATGTACAATGAATCTAATAAGAGTATTTTTTACTTTGTAAATCTTTATAGTTTCTCATAAATTTATGCTCAAAGTATGTAATCTTGAATATCAAAAAGTCAAACGGAATGAAGAATTTGGAACGGAGGGAGTAGTAATTCCGGAGAAAAGTGATTTTCAGTGAAAGGTGTACAACTATTGGATTTCATCCGGCTTAGGCGAGTTGCAAGGTCTTCGTCAAGGGTGTTTTTGTTTCGGTTTCGGGTATGTTTGGCACAACTAGCTGTTTTTGCTAGCTGAAAAGTCAAAATATGGTAAGAAATCAGCAGAAAATTGCTAAATTTTTTATGAAATGGTAACAAATTAGCTGTTTTGTTAGCTGAAATTGAAAAGCTTGCTTGGGTAGGATTCAAATTTTAACTGTTTCTGGAAGTGAAAGTTAAAAATAATCTGATAAACTGTTTGGTAACAGAGAGTGAAAGCAGTAACTGAAAGATAAAAGTTGTACCTTTAATCTAAAAGCTAGTTGTTTTTGCCAAACATCATCTCTTAGGAATATACAAAAAGAGTCTCGTTTGTTTGTGAGATATCTGAGTTTTAGTGACCACGCTTTGATTCACAGAGCAGTTTGGTCGACATTCTGGTGTTATATTTGGTCTTTCTTTCACTCCGGTTCTGGGTAATTAGATCTACAAGCAAACCCACTAGAAAAATGAAACGGAAAAATATAAGCTGAGCTCAGTTACAGAGGAATGAGATGCTTCGAGATCATTAAAAGTTCGAACAAACTCTCAAAGTCTCAATACATGCATCAAATTACTACCCAAGATCTCAGCAATGGAACTCAATTGGACCTGAAAGCAGTTCAAAAGCTTGTTACATGATTGCTCATTGGGAGCATGTGTAGATGGCTAAACTACTGGATTTTGTCGTCTTCATATTTGTATGCTGTAGCAGCTGATTATACACTTAACTACTAACTTATCCCCTTAAAAAAAAAAAAAAAAACAAAAAAAAAAAAAACTAATAACTTATAATTGCAAGAGCCTAGCAAGATAAACATTCCTTTCAAAAGCGCTTAACATTAGCATTAATTGTGTTCTATAAGATGTGAGTATGTTGAGAAGAGGAAAGACAAAAGAACTAAACGTACAGAGTACTGGGGCAAATAAAAACTCTACTGCTGGGAACTCTAAAATGGATCACCTACTTCCATTCCCCGAAATTCACCAAAACTGCATCAGAGGAGAGCTTAAAGCCCAAGGAATCCAAGTTCACTGGCTCTCTCTTTCTCGAATGTCTCGAAATACTGGTAAATGATTGTCACTGCAAGCAAAATACCAGTACCCGAACCAATGGCACCCATGAAATCTGCAAGTACTGTCAATGCACCAATGCACATTCCTCCGAAGGCAGCTGCAGTAGGAATATATCGGTTGAGTTCCTTCTGCAAGTTCGAATCACGGTGGCCAGGCATCACCATTCCTTGCTCCTGCATTGTCAGAAAACTCAAATTAAGCACCAAGAAATGTGGGGCTAATCCGCAATGTCATCCAATGATTACACATTTGACAATAACCAAGGGCAGATAGCCACAAGGGGTCATCTTGTATCAACCACACCACTCTTGTACCCTCTACAGTCTACCCTCAACAAAGGCATAGAAAAACGTTTTTTTGGAAAGTCAATAAAAAAGGATGCAAATTCATTGTAGTCTAATAAAAGACTACTACAATATCAGTATATATCAAGAGACTCAAGACTGCAGACCTCCAATCAAAGACAACTACAATATCACATGCAAGCATATTAAAGAGAAGACAACTACAATATCACATGCAAGCATATTAAAAAGACTCCTTACTGCTGGTTGCCCATTTATTTTCCCTATTCTATTTGTGCATGGCTACAAGTGAGCACAGCTTGAGAAATTTCTCGGGTATGCTTGTTTCCTTAACACAAGCATGGTACCACTGACGTAGCATGAACAAATTTTCCAAAGGAGTCGGGCAATTGAGATAAGAAAAAAGGAATAGCAGGCACACTACATGTCCAGAACCCAATAAATACCCAATTTGTCTGCAAAATAAGAATGCAAAAAAGGTTCAACCCACGGGCAGGCGTGTTTACTTTATAATAGGCTTTCACTTGCTAGTGTCCTGACCCCTAAATTCACTTTTAAAACCTTTAACCTCTCCCCCAGCCACCCCTCCAAACTTGCACAGGGATAGTGATTCCTCCCATGTTTATGATATTAAAGGTCATAATACCAAAAAGCCTATACTTGTGTAAAATGCTGGAAATTCCCATGTGTAGCAATCAGCACTAGAATGGATAAGGGACACTAATCAAAATATCAAGAAAAACAAATTAACAAGGTTATGTCTGTCAATAGTCAATACCTTGAGCTGCTTGGCCACATCTCTGGCAGAAGATCCAGAAACCTCAATCCACGTCTTGGAAAATAGAGCACAAGCTGAAAGCATAAAGACTATATAAAAGAGAGCATGGAAGGGATGCGCTGCCATATCTGCTAAACTGCAATTTCAACAAATGGAGACATGATCAATATTTCATATATTTGGATTAACTAAGTGGCTCAAAGATGAAGAAATTCGCACCTGGCAGGTGCAGTAACATAGTAAGCAAGACCCCCAACTGGGATTGACTGGCTACTGTATTCAGACTCCTTCCACACGCCCAACAGGTTTACAAAGAAGTTTCCGTTGTACTTCCTGTACAGCAACTGCAAGGGAACCAATATAGTTATATCTTACATGCCAAGGTCTGAGCAACTGCATAGCTAGTTGAGAATCAAGTGTTGATCCCTGTACCTGTGAGATAAAGTAGAGGTTGGACACAAGAGCAGATTGAAGAATGATGGGCATGTTAGAGGTGTAGAACAACTTGATGGGATATGAGCCCTGTTGGCCACGTGCGTTCTTTGATCGAACAGGCAAAACCACACGGAATCCTTGGAAGTAGATGACAATTAAAAAGATTAAGACTGTTGCAAGCAAGTTTGTCACATTTGGAAGGTTCTGGCGGTAAAATGCCTCACGAAGAGCTCGAACTTTATCAGTCCTGGTTATCAAAAGGTGGAACAAGGCAATGACAGCACCCTCAAACTCAGCTCCTCGGCCAGCATTGATGGTGGTCGGACTGAATGCTTTCCAGATGATGTTCTCACTGTAAGCCCAGCAAAATAAATATGTAAGCCAGTACACAATAAAATATCATGAACAGATTATAGCATGAAAATATCAAAACAATGATAGAACTAGCAAGCTTACCAAATGTTGGTTGCGATGAAAAGAGAAATGCCAGAACCAAGACCATATCCTTTCTGAAGAAGTTCATCAAGGCATATCACAATTATGCCAGCAAAGCAAAGTTGCAGAATAATAAGAATGGCATTGCCGACACCAAGTTGGCCCACACTACCATACATCCCAGAGAGGACATACGCTACAGCTTCACCAACAGCAATTAGAATGCCCAACAATTTCTGTGCACCGTTCCTAAAATTAAATACATGCAGATTGAGAGTCACTCAACTGAAACCACTACTGGTAGCTTCTTTACTAATAGTAGGCATTCGTCATGCAATTTAAAATTCCACTAGGAGACGTAAGTGTAGAAAAGGAAGTATTTATGAGAGCTCTCATGAAACAACTACTACATCAGCTATTAGAACCTTGAAAATATAAAAAAAAATTAACTAGACGTTGAGACCCAAAAGTTGGGTCTTAGATATCCTTAAAAGTGTTAGCACCATGTTAGTAGTCTAAACCACCCATTCATCCACAACCCGTGAAGCATCCAATTCAATCTGGAGACTTAGCTTGACACGTGACAAAACTTTGAAAACTAAACTTGAGCATCTAAGCAAATCAATAACATGTCACAAGCAAGAAAATTTCACATGCATAGACATAACAACACATTGCAGCACTTACAAAAGAGCACGGTCTTCACGGACATTGTTGTCTACTTCAATGATCTTTGACCCAGCCAAGAGTTGCATCACCAACCCAGATGTGACAATGGGGGTGATACCGAGCTCCATGACGGTTCCACGATTGGAAGCAAGAATCACACGCATCCAATAGAACGGATCAGCGCCCGTGGTGGAGTGAATTCCATACAGTGGAAGCTGACTGCAGACCAAAAATATGAACAAGGAGATAACAGTGTAGATGACCTTTTCTCTGAATGGAACCTTCCTGTCTGCACTTTGAACCTCGGGAAGGAACGAAAGAAACGGTCTAACCAAGTGCAACACTCTAAAACCTCCCCCCATTTTGAACTACTCAGCAAAGATTCAATTCCTATTCCTGTCAAACCAATTAAATATGTCAGCTACGCCCTTCTCATGGAATCAAAGTTATGTAACCATCATCATATTTATTTATCATAAAAATTGAGATGTTAAAACTAGATAAAGTTCAACCAGGCATTTGACCCCTATCAACAATTTATAACTACAAAAACCCAAATGGTTATACCAAACTGGCATCAAGTTCAACTCCTTTAGCCTAGAATATCATGCATCATTTTGACCCACCAAATCCCATCATCTATATGAACACAAACAACCTCAATCACACAAACCAGCAGCTCAAAAAGCAATTTCCCTATTTGGATCGTTCATGCATCTCTCAATTTCCAACAACCCACCACAAAATAAATGTCAAATTAACCCTTTCCAAGAACAAAAAACATCAATAAAGCAAAAATCTGAAAATACCCATGATTCCAATACGCATGCAAATCTTTTATTGGGCACTACAATCACATAACATTCAACGATCTATAACTTATGCAATCACAAATCTCAGATAAATAAAATAAAAATAAAAATAAACAAACTACGTATCAAATCATAGAAATGAGCTTGGAAACAAAACAAACATGCAAATCGAGCAGATCTGAAAGAGAGACAACTACCTCAAACACAAACAACTACGAATCAAAAAATCATCATGGTAACATAATAATCATCAAATGAATATTGAATGACATGGATGGAAGGCACAGAATCAATAACGATTGTCTGCAGAGAGAAGAGAGAGAAGAGAGAAACTCACAGATCTAAACACCCGAGGGAGGAGAGAGAAAAAAAATAGAGAGAGACTAGGAGAGAAAGAGGGAGTGAGAAAGAGGGTATTTAAAAGGAGCTTGCTTTGGTTTTGGAATTTTTTTTTTTCTTGAAGATAAATTGGATTTGGATTTTTAACCACTTTAAATTAAAAGACCTCAAAAAAATTGTTACTCAGTCATAATACAACCCTCAAAAAAAAATTTCTTTTGTTTCTTATTTGATTTTTTTTTGTTGGTGTTTTGGTGTCTGTTTACGAGTTGAGTGTTGAAGGTAGAAAAGTCAAAAGTGAGACGGAAAATAAAAAGGACAAAAGAAAAGAAATTATTTTTTTTTTTTTCTTGAGAAGAATGAAAAATCTTTTTTGGGAGAGGATTGTTTGTGGGTTCTAGTCAATTAGAGGGGATAATAGTGACAACATAAGTGAGCAGTTAGTGGTGAGGTGAGAAGAGGTAATGGCGTAATGCCACGGTTATAGGACCTATCAAATTCTGACATGTGTTATTTACGCGTGACATGTACATTTTGTTCATTCTCACGTGATGTTTTGTTTGAGGTAAAATTGATCTAGTGGGCTATTATTGGGCCTTAATCTACTACTTATATTAAATTATTAATATTGTTTTTGTGAAATGCCGACAAAAGTTAATTCGAGTCACCTCTTTAATTCTAACTAAGGGTGTAATTGAGGTAAGCCTATTTGGTGAGCCCTCAGGCTCGACTCGATCAAAGATTCACTCGAGCTTGGGTCAAATCGAGCTCGAGCCGACTCGAATGCTTTTTAAGCCGAGCCCGAGCTTACTATGATTCGGCTCGGCTGACTCAATTGGTTCGGTTGATTTGATTTTCCACTCTATTTTGAACTAGACTATTAAATATGTATAGAAATTCATATATTTTTTAGGGTTTTCTGATTTTATAACTTGTATAGGATCAGTTGTAGTTGAATTCAATTGCAAGTGCTTGAAATCGATCTAATTGTTTTATAACGTTTTTAATAGCGAGCTTGAATTCGAGTCGAGCCAAACTGGGTCGAACCGAGCTATGAGTTTAAATCGAATTTAGCCCGAGCCTTAACTATTCCGACTCAGCGAGTTTCGAGTAGAGCTTCAGTAGAGCCTAAACAAACCAAGTAGAGCTTCGAGCCGGTCTGGCTCATCAACTTCTAACCTTTTTTTAATTGAAGAGAACTTTTAACCTTCTTTGAGTATTGGTGTTTTGGGCACCCTTCAAAACTTCACCTATATCTCACATTCAAATTTAAAAGTAAAAGGAAAACAAAAAAAATATTATACCTCCCAAATGAAGGAAACAAAATAAATTGAAATCAGATTATAAAACAACTTCATACAAGTAGATTACACAATTTTCCGTTTATCATTTTACTCCAAACCAATGTTGTAAGTCCCACAATTCTCTGATCTTATACTATTTACTAATATATATTCTAGGTTTGAAGTATCCTATCCAAGAGGCAGAGTAGAACTTAGGCTATTGAAGTTTCCACGGAAGTTAAACACTGCTTCCACGGACATTGCTCTTTGGTACTAAAATGTCTTTCATTTATTTTTGTCAGCTTGAGCTTCCAAGGTGATCACATGGGCAATCAATCTCTTCTTTCTTTTTTCTTTTTTTTTTCTTGAAATTTTTGATGCCAATAATCCAAAGTTTTATTTGTCCCATAATAATAATCCCAAGTTGCAACCTATACAAGTAGCTGAAGTTGCTGAAAAGTGGAAAGTCGAGAGAATCAAAATGACGACGTTCTGATGCTTTAATTTTCCACTTTTATCTTTGTGAGCTTGTGTTAGCAGAGCTTAGAGTTCTGTAACGGAACCTCAACTATGTTTATTTTTTAACAACTTTACAACACTACATATCACTAGGACTTTTTTTTTGCTCGAATATCATTGTAAGGACCCGGGATTTCTCGCGGCCACGGAGTGTGTCCTTATAGAAAATTTGTAAGCTGATGGTTTAGATAAGTTCAAGGAACCGCCAAGTTATAAAAATATTTATTTATTTTTGGAAAATTAATTATATTTCATTTCCCAAAATGAGATGGAGCTTTGAAGTACAATTCCCCTAGTCTACAACCCAGACATGAGGAGGCACATCAGGTAAACACCATAGTCCATGCAGGGACAAACATCAAACAGACAAGCCAAAATGAACAAGAATCAGAATTCAAGGAAAATAATTAATTGAAGTAGTAAACATTCTCTGCAGCTGCACACTGGTTGAGTTCTGAACCCTCGTATGAAGCTGGCACACACTCCTCCTACTCAACTCCTTGATGGTGCTCTATTGTTGATTAAACAGTCTCTTGTTCCTTGCTTCCCACACTGCATGACTTACAGCAGTAATTACAGCCTTGAGTAGAGCTTTCTTTGGACTTTTCCCCACCGCAACTCTGCTGGCCCAATCTACGACTTGGCTCCAAGAGTAGCTAATGACATTCCCACCTATCCATTGAATCATAGTCTTTAATAGTTCAGCAGAGAAACTGCACTCGGAGAAAAGGTGTGCATGGGATTCTGTTGCTGCATTACAAAAAGCACACACTGATCATCTGTAATATCCCCAATCCCCATCTTCATCAATCTGTCTTTGGTAGGGAGTCTGCTCATACATATAAGCCAGAAGCAAAATGCTTGCTTTGGCAAGGCAAGTTTGGAGTAGCACACTTTAGTCCATGTAGCAGCAGCCAGATCAGGCAGCATTGCTCTGTAGGCTTTGCTAATAGTGTATGTGCCTGCAGCAAGCACTACAAATTTGGCATTGTCTTTGTCATCAAAAATCTTCTTAATCATCCAAGAGCTCTGTGCAGGGCTAGTCATGCTCCAGAACTCTTGATTTTTTATATAATAAGCAACAATCCACTTGATCCATAATCTCTCCTTCAAGTTGTGTACATCCTAGACAAGCATACCCACTACAGCCACATTTCAAATTCTGAGATTAAAAATACCCAGGCCTCCCTTGGACTTTGGAGTGCAGACTCGCTCCCAGGCCACAAGGGCTTTTCCGGAGGGGTTAGTAGAACCAGGCCATAAAAAAATCCTGCAAATCCTCTCAATGTGATGAATCACAGCTTGAGGCAACACAAATACCTGTGACCAATAAGACTGCATAGAAAAAACTAATAAGCTGTAGTCTGCCTGCATACGAAAGAAATCTGCATGTCCGTGAGCTAATTCGAGCCACAATCCTATCAATGATTGGCTGGCATTATGCTATGGACAGTCTCTTTGATGAGAGAGGAACCCCAAGATACTTCACAGGCAAAATACATTTAATAAACTGAGTCCCCTGCAAAACACAACTCTGCTGGTCATCAGAAACCCCCCCAAAATACACCTCAGACTTGTAAAAATTTGTAGTAAGTCCAGATGCATCAGAGAACTTCTTGAAGTAGAACAATAGGAGATTGATAGAGCATATATCACCTCTAGAGAACAATAGGAGGTCATCAGCAAAAATTCCGTGGCACAGCTTTAATTTTGAGCACTTAGGGTGGTATTTGAATCCCATTGCAGTCTTCAGTTGGTCCAGACATCTAGACAAATACTCCATACAATTAACATACAGATATGTGGATAAGGGATCCCCCTATCTCAACCCTTTCCTAGCTAAAAATGGCTTAAGAAGAGACCCATTATAGCTGACAGAGTAACTCACAGTAGAGATACACAACATGATAAGCTTCACAAATCTAGCAGAGAAATGTAATGCATACAACATTTGCTCAATGAAGGGCCATTCAATGGAATCATATGCTTTCCTAAGATCTACTTTGAGAAGACATCTAGGAGATATATGCTTCCTATCATAATGCTTCACAATTTCATGAGCAAGTATAATATTGTCACTAATTCTCATGCCCTTGATAAAAGCAGCTTGTTCATCATGAATTAGACAACCCAAGACAGCACATAATCTATTAGCCAACACCTTAGCAGCTATCTTGTATAAGACATTGCAGTATGAAATAGGTCGAAACTCACCAACTCTTGATGCATTTGGCACCTTAGGTACCAGAGTTATAGAAGTGCAGTTGAGGCTTTTCAACATTTTACCTTTGTGCAGCTGGTCTATTACAGCTTTAGTAACATCATCTTGGACAATAGGCCAAACTTTCTTGTAGAAGCCAGCTGTGAACCCATCAGGGCCAGGTGCCTTCTCATCATCCAATTCATACAAAGCATCCCTCACCTCCTGTTTATCAAAATCACGAGGCAAAAATAGTTCCTGGTCATAAGTCATAACAGTACCCTTATGCACAATCTCAGTATCAACAGTAGGCAATGAGGTAGGACATGACCCCATGAGATCTTGAAAGAAACTAAGAAACTCCCCCTGTATGCTATCAGGATTCTCAATTTTCCTACCAGCAGCATCATAAAAAGAAGTAACTTTGTTACTTGATCTTCTCGCTTGGAGAACAGTATGAAAAAACTTTGAGTTCTCATCTCCACATTTAATCCATCAAATACCAGCCTTTTGTCTCAGTGAAGATTCTTGAATTTGCTTTAATTTTTCAAGTTTAGTAACAACCTCCTTAACCTGTTGAATTATGGTGGCATTAAACAAATCAATTCTGAGACTCTCTTGCACTTCAGTAAGCCTAGCTCTAGAAAAGCATTTGAAAAAACTTGAATTGAAAAAAAAATCATGAAAGAGGTCACAAATATGCTACCGGCGTTTTTCCGAAGGGACAAACCGAAGGAACAACCCAATAACGCGATAAGTGAACTAATCACATTTGTAGAAAGACTCCTGCTCATATAGAACATATGAGTACCTAAGAATAAAGGTGTTAGGCACCCAACTCGCCCGTTTTATGATGGCCTCTACTAACTCAAGTTTGCATAGTAATTTAAAGACATGATTCCCACACAAACCGGATTAACAATCTAGATTAGACTATTAATTGGTTCATCACAAGCATCACAACATTTATTATTGACCCTTATTTAGGCATGTATATACGATTGGCAAGTTGAGCATTACAACAGTTAGACATGCTTATTTACATAATTGAAAGACAGTATTTAGGAAGCAATAAAGAACATGATATCTACATTTTGACTACTAGAACATAAACAGTTAAGCAAGTAATTTAATTTGAGCCCTCAAGAGTTAGTACCTGAACTGTAGGCTATTTAGCAAATGAATTGTAAAGCAAGATCTCAAGCAAAGAATAAATTTGGAAGAAAAAGGGGGAAGCTCAGGAGTACTCAACCGAGAATGGAGGTTGTCAACTATAGACTGTGTGTTTTGAACTGAAGGTGAAGGGCTATATTTATAGGCGAATGAGTAGGGTTGGACGGATGAAAGGAGGCCGAAATTTGAAGAGATCGGGCCAAAAAAGAGCTAGCGCCAGCTGGCCATGAGGGCCGCTGGCGGCCCTGGTGAGCGCTGCTAGCGGCCTTGGGAAATCGTTCAGGGTCGCTGATGGCCCTCGCCATAGCCGCTGGCGGCCCTGGCTAAAATACCAGGGTCGCTGGTGGCTGTGAGCCTGCCAGCTGGATGTCGTCAAATTTGACATCCTGTCAATTTTAATTTTTGGAGGAATTTTTAATGTTCTAAAATTTCGAAAAGATCGTTTTACCCTTCTACGATAAAAGACAGTTTTACCCTCGGTTAGCAACTGTGCAACCGGGGGTCGGAAAAAAACATGAGAGGTGTCGTTGGAAAGCTCTTGAACGAGGCTTTTGAATGTGATCGAAATAAAGGAGTGATCGAGGAAAAAACTGAGACCTTATTTTACCTATCAAACCAAAAATAGCATTCAAGTTTATAAATTACTCCTTTCATCATCGGGCTTTGGCGGAGAAATCTGACGACACTTTTTTCGCGTCTACAGAAGCCCCTACTTTGATCGAGCTTGAGTAAAACCGAAGATCAAAGTATTCCCAAGGCGACATGCAGGATGCTATGTGCATGTGGTGTGTGAGAGTGTACAGTATGCATGCATATTAAGGCAAACCTGGACTGAGACACACTCGGTGTGCGCTAAGATTTCATATTTGTGAACACAAGAAAAACAAAGGTAATAGTTATCAGGGGCAAACAACACTCGTGGAAGGAATTGGCGCCTGCAAGGGACCTATATTCAGAGTAAATGAAAAAAAATAATTAGCGAAGTAACACTTTGAGAGTAAACAATATAGAATGCTTTATCCTCCGCAAACAGTGACTAAACACCACTGCGCGGATGCCGAGATTTCGTCCTTACACGAGAAACGAAAAAGTCGACGAGATAGCGCGATCAAAATGACTGCTGTAAATGGTTAGAAAACATATGATTAGTTTAAATGCACTGGCAATCATTGACTGAAACATATAAAAAACAAAGGAAAATATAACTACACTGGCGATCATAGGTTGTGACAAAATAGTGCCAGAGAATTAACTGGGCTTGAAAACAGTTTGACCGCACTGGCGATCAATGAATGGTGCCAGAAAATACTAGGCTTGAAAACAATTTGACCGCCCTAGCGATCAATTGGTGCCAGAAAATACTGGGCTTGAAGACAATTTGATCGTCCTGGCGATCAATAACTGCCAGAAAATTCTGGGCTTGAAAACAATTTGACCGCCCTGGTGATCAATAACTGATGCCAGAAAATACTAAGCTTGAAAACAATTCGACTGCACTGGCGATCAATAAATGGTGCCAGAAAATACTGGGCTTGAAGTCAACGGGCGATCACTGGCTGTCCCCTGTAAGGACCCGCGATTTTTTCATCTGCTCCACGGAGTGCGTCCTTAAAGAAAATTTGTAAGCTGGGGGCTTTAGATAAGTTTAAGGGACCATCGAATTAGTAAAGATTTTGTAAAGACTTGAATTGAATAAAAACCATGAAAGAGGTCACAAATCTGCTATCGGCGTTTTATCGAAGGGACAAACCGAAGGGACAACCCAATAGCGCGATAAGTGAACTGATCATGTTTTTAGAAAGACTCCCGCTCATATAGAACCTATGAGTACCCAAGAATAAAGGGTTCGAGGGCGAAGGTATGAGGTGGGAAGTTGTTAGGCACCCAACTCGCCCGTATTATGACGGCCTCTACTAGCTCAAGTTTGCTTAATAATTTAAAGACATGATTCCCACACAAACCGGATTAACAACCTAGACTTGGACTATTAATTGGTTCATCATAAGCATCACACATTTATTTTAACCCTTGTTTAGACATGCATTCGATTGGCAAGTTGAGCACTAAAACTACTAGACATGCTTGGAAGGACAATATTTAGTAAGCAATAAAAGACGTTATTCTAGCATGATATCTACATTATGACTACTAGAAAATAAACAATTAGGCAATTAATTTAATTTGAGCCCTCAGGAGTTAGTACCTCAACTGTAGGCTATGTTTGAAAAGAATATTAAAGACAAGATCTCAAGTGTGGAAGAAAGAGAGGGAAACTCAGTGTTAATACTCTTGAGAATAGAGCTTGTCAACTGTAGACTATGTGATTTGAACTGAGGAAGGAGGGTCGTATTTATAGAGAAAAAAGTATGGCTGGACGGGTGAAGAGGAGCCGAATTTTGGAGTTGGGCTGAAAAAATAGTCGGGCCTGGGCGCTCAGCTCAGCGCCGCTAGCGGCGCTGGATTTTCATCCACAGCCGCTAGTGGCTCTGGTGACCGCAGCTAGCGGCCCAGCTCACAGCCGCTGACGGCTGTAGTATGCCAGCTGGATGTCGTCATAATGACGACATCCAGTCTATTATAATTTTCCGGAGGAATTTAGTGTTCCGAAAAATAGGAAAAGACCGTTTTACCCCTGGGCGGTAAAAGACGGTTCTACCCCCGATTCGCAACTTGGCGACCGGGAGTCGGAAAAAGTCATGAGAGGTGTCGTTGAAAAGCTCTTGAACGGGGATTTTGAATGGGACGGGAATGAAGGAGCGATCGAGGAGAAATCTGAAGGCGCCTTTTTGGCGTCTACAGAAGCCCCCACTTTGATCGAGCTTGAGTAAAGCGAAGATCAAAGTATTCCGAAGGCGACATACAGGATGCTTATGTGCACATGGTGTGTGAGAGTGTACATTATGAATGCATATGAAGACAATCTTGGGTTGGGACATGCTCATAGCGTGCTAAAATTTCATCTCTGTGAACACAAGAGAAAATAAAGGTTATGGTTAGCAGGATAGAACACCGCTCGTAGATGGTCTAAGCGTCTGCTGGGGACCTGTATTCAGAGTGAATGAAAAAGTTAGTAATACTTTGATAATGATCAACATAGAGTGCTTTGACAAATAGTGACTAAACATCGCTCGGCGGGTGCCGAGATTCTGTCCCTGTAAAAGAAACGAAAAAAGTCGACGAGACAGCGCGATTAAAAATAACGGCTGTAAAATGGTTAAAAAATATGAACAGTTTAAATGCAATAGCTTAAGCAATCATTGACGGAAACATATAAAAATAAAAAAGGACAGTATAACTGCAACAGTTTAAGCAATCATTGACTGACACAAATGAGTAACCTCGTAGAAAGATAGTCTAACCGCAATAGCTTAAGCGATCATTGACTGACCCGAATTTGTGACCTCGTAGAATGCCAGTTTAACCGCAATAGCTTAAGCGATCATTGACTGACTCGAATTTGTGACCTCGTAGAATGCCAGTTTAACCGCAATAGCTTAAGTGGTCATTGACTGACCTGAATTTGTGACCTCGTAGAAGGCCAGTTTAACCGCAATAGCTTAAGCGGTCATTGACTGACCTGAATTTATGACGTTGGGACTTTGGGACTTTCGTAGAAAAAGGACAGTTTAACCGCAATAGCTTAAGCGGTCATTGACCGACCCGACTTTGGGACGTTGGGACTTTGGAACTTTGAATAATTTGACACTCTGTAGACACCAAAAATTGTGTCTATGATAACTCCCCATAAAAACCCGATGATGATTAGCCCAGTTCATTGGATTTTGCACGAACTTGGGTTGCGAGAATAAATGCTCTGATGATTAGCCCAGTTCATTTGAATTAACCAGTGGAAGCCTTTTGTATAGGTGATCCAAACAAGTTGGACTCAATTAAATTGGAGTCCAAAACTGAGAGATAGGCCTCTTTGAACCTAAGGGCCCGAAAGGGAACCCAAACCCAGTAGTCAACCCTTGGTCAAACAAGGGAACTCAGTCAATCCCATGTGGACCCCCTCGGAAAAGCCTCTCTCGCTTAGAAAAGCAGTTAGGCGCTTATACAGGCATACCGCTCCAGGTCCAAGCAGCCACGCTTGAGTTCAAGCGGTGGCCACTAGTACTAGCGGCTGTGCTGCTAGGCCAAGCGGCTTGGCCGCTTGCCTTGCGACTAAGCCGCTTTCCAAGCGGCTTGACCGCTTGTCCTGCCGGCCTAGCCGCTCGGCCTAGTTGTATGGCCACCTCGACCGTTTCTCGCGGACGGAAAATTCGCGGCCCATTCGATTTCCGTGTCAAATCCTGGCAGCTTCCCCTCTTCTATATAAACAAACCTTAGGGTTCAGTTGAACAGGTTGGACATTTTCTCTGAGAGGTTGGGAATTTTAGAGGTTGGTCTTTTGGTTGGCAATTTCTCTCTCTCTCTCTCTCTCTCTCTCTCTCTCTCTCTCTCTCTCTCTCTCTCTCTCTCTCTCTCTCTCTCTCTCATTAAACCAGAAATTCTGATTCTACTCCTTTACACTAGCCCTAGCACCACAAAATAAACCTTCACACTTCATCAAGAGCATGAATTCAAGCAACATAACCCAATAAGCTCATTGTGAGCATCCAGGTAATCCAACCTGAGGGTTTTCAATAAATTTTATATTTCTTGTTATTACTAAAGAATTTGGTTTATATGATATGGTACATGCATGGCGCGTTTTCGAGCAAAAGGGCTTGTAATACGCCTAATTAATGGATGAATAAATGTTTTAAATTTTGTTATTTATTGCTTTTTATGATTAAATTATGTTTGTTTGTGGGTTGATTGGTGGATTATTTGTTTGTCTTCTAACTCGCAGATTTTAGGATATTTATCGCTTTCTAGCAATAAAAGCATGTAATTTGATAAATTGTTAAAAGTGGTCACAATAATAATGATTGTTCAACCCATTAGTCCAAACTAGGAATTTGGACAAATTGAACCCTGTTTGGAACTGTAGCATTAATAATTATATTGAATCGATTAGTAAAGGCCGTTGTAGTCAACGGGCGAGTTGGCCTGGGAGCCTAACACCTTCCTAACTCGTACTCACGCCCCCGAACTCTTTTATGAAGTCAATTTCCCTAATAGGGATTGGGGTGCACAGGAATCGACTTGATTCCAAGGTTTCCAAATTATCAGAAATTTGGTGGCGACTTCCGACAATCTTAATCATGTCCTTAGTGCAAAAGGAAAATCTTCACGTGCATTCACACTCAAAGATTCACGAAAACCCGAACGATTGCGCTCTCCCAGGCTGCCCGAAACCCGAAGGCGGGGCGAAGGAAAAAGGGGAGAAAAATTTGGTAGTCTACAGTGGCGACTTCACTGGGGACATGATTAAGAGGGTGTAACTTGAAAATCGGTTCAATATTATTATTTTTGCTTGGTTCACTACCTTGAGTGTTCTTATTATTATTTTGTGACTTGTCATTCATCTATTAAATTGCATTCATTGCATTCATGTGCATGCGCTTGCGTGACTTCTGAGGTTGTTTTTACAAGTTCAAACTAGTTTCTTAGCCAATGGAGTGTGGTGAAGTGCCTTGGTGAGAATCCACTCGATTATTCTTTGCCAAGAAACATGGATCTCCCAACCTCATGTACCATCCTACGCATTCGTCCATTCGACGAGTAGGATAACTAGAATGCCTCACATTGTCGCGGATCCCGCGGGTTGTTGTACGTTCTTGATCATGAGTACCTTTTGACCAAAATCCTTAAGCCTACCCCATTGCATGAACTAGAACCAATGCTTTAGGTTGAAACTCAGTCCCATGTCCATGGTAGATTTTTATGATCATGTCATTTGCGTTGTTGTGCTGTTTGCCCATATGTGAACGCAATCTTTGCGTAGTCATTTGGTCGTCATAGAATATTAGGTTAGACCCCAATTAGGATCTTTTCCTTTTTGAGTCTAGATTTTGTCTTAAGATTGAGCCTAGAATCTTTATTTTTAGGAAACAATATCCCCGAATGTTCTATATGATGCTCGTTACCTTAGGAAAGATTTTAATGCTTTATTCTTTCCCTTTATTTAAGTAGTGAGTTTTAGTCAAAGATCTCGATAATATCTCTCCTCTCTCCTTTTAGTCAAGAGTATAATATCTTTTGCTTTATCCCATATTGAGTCGAGATAATATCTCTCCCATCTCCTTTTAGTCAAGAGTATAATATCTTTTGCTTTATCCCATATTGAGTCGAGATAATATCTCTCCCCTCTCCTTTTAGTCAAGAGTATAATATCTTTTGTTTTATCCCATATTGAGTCGAGATAATATCTCTCCCCTCTCCTTTTAGTCAAGAGTATAATATCTTTTGCTTTATCCCATATTGAGTCGAGATAATATCTCTTCCCTCTCCTTTTAGTCAAGAGTATAATATCTTTTGTTTTATCCCATATTGAGTCGAGATAATATCTCTCCCCTCTCCTTTTAGTCAAGAGTATAATATCTTTTATTTTCTTTTCCCGCGTCGAGATCTTTTGACCTAAACCCATTACTTAGTCCTCAAGGGTAACTATGTTGATAGAATATTCTAGATAGAGATTCCCCACCTTTGTTTCAAAACTTTTCTTTTGTGGAACTTGTTAGTCTTTCCTTTTCTAAGTCTTATCCGTTGTTCAGGATTGGGAAGAAAACAGTCGGTCCGAAAAGTTGGGAGCGCGATCATAATAATCAACGTCTGTTTAGGAAGCTCGTATTGGAGTCTTCCCCTCCGAGCAAAGGTAGGTCTGACGCAATATTTGTTACTCCCCCTCCATACCGACAACCCTGTTCTAAGTTGACCGAGATGGCCGAAGGTGACATGCCACCTCCACCACCTAAGACCACTGATGAGATGTTGACTGAAATGATGACAATGTTGAAAACCATGAGAAATCGTGTGACATGGATGGAAAGCAATGTTAAGGAAGCTGACCCCTTAACTAAGATGATCCTCTACCTCGAGATGACAAAGTAGAAGAGCTAAGTGCTCAAATTAAGAACCTTGAGTTAGCTCTAACTCAAAACAAGATCATAACTACATGATCAATGCTGAAAGATATTCCTCTCACATCAAGGGAAAACTCCCACAAAAGTTCTCTATGCCTGAAGTCCCCACCTTCAAAAAGACCGATGATCCAAAATATCATATAAGGGCTTTCACCACCGCAATGGGCCTAAGAGGAGTCGATCCTGATCTCTACATTCATCTCTTCTCACAAACCTTGAACCCCACTATTAGGGCATGGTTCTTCAAGCTTGAGCCCAATCAGATTCAAGAATGAAACAAAGTGTCTAGTTTGTTCCTCACTAGGTATGCCGACAACGTCATCCAATCAACCACCATGAGAGAGTTGGAAGCAATAAAGCAAGGTGAAAATGAAAGCTTCACTGACTTTGTTAAGAAATGGAGAAATAAAGTGGCCGAAATGCTTGACCGTCCATCCGAGGAAGAGCATATTCGGAAACTCATCAAGAACTTACAACCTCCTTACTTGAATTCTCTCAAATATCAAGCAATTACTTCATACACACAACTCAATAGTGTGGGATTGCTCATAGAGGATGATCAAGCACTTAAAAAGGAGAAAAGCAAGAATTTCTTCAACAAAGGCACTTATAACTCGAACTACAAGAAGAATCCCAACTCAGGAAGCTTTTCCAACAAGGTTAATGAAGTTAATGCTCTCTACGACAAACCGCAAAGGCAATACACCCCATTGGGCATGACCTATGCTAAAGCTTTGGAAAAACTTGTCAAAAACGACTATCTCAATGTCATGGGTCCTACTCCGGATCCTGACGTCGAAAAGAGGAGCCCAACATGGAATCCTAGTTTTTATTGCAAATTCCACAGAGGAAAAGGACATGACACCGAGAAGCGTTGGATACTCAAAAATAAAATCCAGGATCTTTTTGACAATGGGACTATTCCCAAGCCAAATAATGTTCCCACTCCAAACAACAACACCAATCCTCTAGGTGCGGTTTTCGTCATTACAAATGAAGAGGAAGAAAAGGACCCCTCTCGCCTGATTGTGCCAATTGGACATTCTATCCCACCATTTAAGCTTGACTCCCTCCACTTAGAGGTAGCCGGAGTTTGGGATAGTGACGAAGAAGATGACCTTCAAACAATAAAAAGCGCTCCTAAGAGGTCATTGGAAGAATTGCTCATGGAAATCACCGTCGGTATAAAACAAATAGACGAGGAGGTAACTAACATCGAGATGAAGAGAAAAGAAAGAGAGAACGCAGAAGCGCAGTCCGCATCTGTCCTCTATCAAGGCATAAATCCTCCACTTAGTCACACCCAATCCATGAGGGATATGACCAAAAGGGACTTTTCCCCATTACCTCTCAGCCTTATACTCTTGAAATACTCATAAGTAATGGGATCATACGACCACTGGGACCTACGCCTGATCCTGTCTCTCCAGGGATTGCCTGGCACCCACGTAAGTTTTGCAACTACCACAGGGGAAGAGTCCACGACATTGAAGAATGTTGGGCATTGAAACACAGGATTCAAGATCTCATAGAAGTTCAGCCATGTAACTTCAAAAATATCGCCAATCCAGAACGCCAAAAAGGGTATATACCCCTCTTTTCTCGGCCCCAACTCAAATATTTCAAGATATTTGTTGGAAAGGCTATCTAGATCCCATCGGGCCAACACCTGATCCAGATCCAGGAAATAAGAGTAGGAATTGGAACAATACCTCTTTTTGAATCTATCATCGAGGAAGAGGACATCATACGGACGAGTGCGTACACCTGGAACGCAAGATACAAGACCTCATCGACAGGGGGGTCATCTGCATGCTATGAGACCTTATCCGACACCCTTAACAAAGGAAGGATCACCTTCATCCCTCCTTTGCCTGTAAAAAGGAGGCTAAACTTTGATTGGGTAGAGGACACACCCAGCAATGCTTTGGATCTACTATTTGGACAAGAGCAACGCCATCCAGAAGATGAGGAGCTCCACAATGTCAATAATGCAATTCAAGATGCAAACTTTGACCCAACTAAGTTGATCACTCCAAACGAGGGTCAACTCACAAAGCAGAAACGCACCATAAGATGGACAGGAGCCAGCGGAAAGAAGATCAAGATCACGATCTCTGAAGAGTCCAAGCCTGACACCGACACTGACTCCGACCAGACTGAGTATGATTCTGTAGACGAGTCTAATGTAGTAGAGTCGGCTGGTCCACCCAAATCTATGTTTAATTCTGTTTGCAAGTCTAATGATGTTAAAGCCAATAGTAATGGCTCAGTTGATGTTCCAGTTTTCTCTATCAATGAAATGATTACTGATTCTGCTTACTTCTTGGATTACTTAGTAGCTAATAATTCAAAAGATGAACAAGAATTGCCCAAAAAAGTAACTAAAGCACTATTAGAGCATGAACAAAAAACTTCAATTGTGGAAGAAACAGAATTAATTAATCTTGCAAGCGATCAAGAGCCGCGCCAAGTGCGCATTGGCTTATTGTTAACTCCCAAAGAGCGAGAAAGCTTTATAAATCTCTTAAAAGAATACATAGGCGTTTTTGCTTGGTCCTACAAAGATATGCCAGGAATAAGTTGTGAGATAGCACAACATACAATACCGCTCAATGCGGATTCAAAGCCAGTAAAGCAAAAACTTCGGAGAATGAAACCTGAGTGGACACTAAAAATCAAAGAAGAGGTACAGAAACAGCTCGCAATAGGTTTTATTGGTCGCTTAATATCCAGAATGGGTCGCTAATATAGTGCCCATCCCCAAAAAGGACGGCAAAGTAAGGATGTGTGTCGATTTCAGAGATCTAAACAAGGCAAGTCCAAATGACGACTTTCCCTTGCCACATATAGGCGTACTAGTGGACAATACCTCAGGACATGCCCTCTTATCATTCATGGACGGCTATGCCGGGTATAACCAAATACAAATGGCCGAAGAATATATGGAGAAAACCACCTCCATAACCCAATGGGGAACGTATTGCTATACCGTCATGCCTTCCGGGTTGAAGAATGCGGGAGCAACATACCAAAGAATCGCAACTTTCCTTTTACATGACATGATGCACAAGGAAACCGAGGTGTATGTAGATGATATGATCATCAAATCCAAGGAGAGAAAAGGGCATGTACCCTCTCTAAAGAGATTCTTCGACAGGCTTCGGAACTACAACATGAGATTAAATCCTCAAAAGTTCGCGTTTGGAGTAACTTCTGGCAAGCTTTTAGGATTCGTCATAAGCACGAGAGGCATCAAAATTGATCCTACCAAATTCAAAGCTATAAGAGATATGCCCTCTCCCAAAAATGAAAAGAAGATAAGAGGATTCTTAGGATGGATCCAATATATAAGTCGATTCATATCCAAATTGACTATTACATGCGAGCCCATCTTCAAAAAGCTCAAAAAGGACACCAAATCTACCTGGGATGATCAATGCCAGCAAGCTTTCGACAAAATTAAGGAGTATTTAACTAATCCACCCGTATTGGTTCCACCAATTCCAGGAAAACCACTTATGCTATACCTAACAGTCACAGAAACCGCCATGGGTGCTATGTTCGCCCAAAAGGTGGAGATTGATGAAAAGGCAATATACTACCTTAGCAAGAAATTTTTAGAATACGAAAAATGCTACTCCACACTAGAGAAAACGTGTCTCGCATTGGTCACTACAACGAAGAAGCTTCGACACTACATGTTACAACATTCTATCCACATAAAGTCAAGGATGAATCCACTAAAGTACTTGTTCGAAAAACCCATTCTTAGTGGAAGAATAGCAAGGTGGACTGTCATGCTTTCAGAATTTGATCTAACTTTTGAACACCAAAAGGTGATCAAAGGACATGCCATTTCTGAACATCTCGCTGAAAACCCAGTTACTGGCGAAGATGCTACACATGACTTTCCCGATGAAGGAATAATGAGTGTCGAAGAAACCACTTGGCAGTTATACTTCGACGGAGCATCAAACCAAAAAGGTTATGGCGTAGGAGTATTATTAGTCAGCCCAGAAGGCGCACATACTCCCATAGCCGTTAAATTAGACCATGAGGTAACTAACAACGACGCCGAATATGAAGCATGCATAATTGGTTTAGAACCGGCAATAGAACTACAAATTAAGGATCTAAAGGTATATGGAGATTCAACTCTCATCATAAATCAAGTCTCAAAAAAGTGGAGAGTGAAAAGCGAATCCCTGGCACCTTACCAGGAATATCTTGAAAAGATAGCCAAATATTTCACCCACGTCTGTTTTACATACCTTCCTAGAGATGACAACCAGTTCGCGGATGCCTTAGCAAAAATGGCTTCCATGATAAATATTCCAGATGATGTAATCTCCATGCCCATTCACATTCAAAGGCACACTGAGCCCGCCTTTTGTAATGCACTCGAAGTATGCATCAATGAGGAGGAAGAAGAAGGATGGTTTACCGACATCCTCAATCTACCAGCCAAGGGTGATTACCCTCCACAAATGACACCTAGGGCACAAAGAGCTTTAAGAAGACTAGTCGCACAATACATACATGTGCAAGGCAAACTTTATAAAAAGACACCACAAGGGCTAAGTCTTCTATGTCTAAAGGAACGTGAAGCAAGCAAAATTATGAGCGACATACATAATGGTGTATGTGGTCCTCACATGAATGGACTGACCTTGGTCAAGAAAATCCCAAGGCAAGGAAACTATTAAACCACAATGGAGAAAGACTGCGTCGAATACGTGAGAAAGTGCACACGGTGCCAATTTCATGCCAATTTACAACATAGACCTTCTACTCCTCTACATACATTCACCTCACCATGGCCATTCTCCGCATGGGGCATTAACATCATTGGAAAAATCTCCACTACAGGAAAAAGAAGCCATGAATACATATTAGTGGCAATAGATTATTTCACCAAATGGGTTGAAGCTCGTTCGTATGCAAGAATAGCGTCGAAGCACGTGGCAAAGTTCATACATGACAACATCATTACCAGATATGGAGTACCCCACGAAATCATAAGTGATCACGGGACCCAATTCAAAAAGGATGTTTCCGAAGTTTTCACTAAGTTTAAAATTCAACATCGACAGTCTTCACCTTATAGGCCACAAACAAATGGAGCTGTAGAATCCGCAAACAAGAACGTGGAGCAAATGATAGCCCTGATGACGGAAAACTACGAAGATTGGCCCGACAAGCTACAATTTGCCTTATGGGGGTATAAAACCACTATTCGATCCTCAACAGGAGCAACGCCTTATTCTCTAGTATACGGAATGGAGGCGGTACTCCCAGTCGAGGTAGAAATCCCTTCCTTAAGGATAGCTCTGGAGAGTGAATTACCCAAAGTAGATTGGGTCCAAGCCCGGTATGACCAATTGGTCTTGCTAGATTAAAGACGACTAAATGCCCTACATTGCGGTCATGTCTACCAAGCAAGGATGGCGAGACACTTTGATCAACGATTCAAGGCTAGAGGACTAAAAGAAGGAGACTTAGTCCTAAAAGAGGTAAGACCAATTGTAGTCGACCCTCCAGGAAATTTCAAGCCTAATTGGGCCGGCCCATACATTATCAAGACGATGTCATCCGGTGGAGCGGTAAAGTTAATAGATTTAGACGGCAACGAGTTCACTCAACTCACAAATATGGACCAACTTAAGCGATTCTATGCATAAAATATTAAATCTTTGAGAGAGCCCACTAAGGCACCAAGTCCAAGTCAAAATCAGTCAAACCCGTCCACGCGGGGCAAACGACCGGAAAAAAAAAGAAAAAAAATGAGATTTTGTTTTACGAACTACATTGGCCTGATTCCGCATGGATATGTAGGTAACCCATATAACTTGGGCCCGACCACTTTAACAAAATAAATCTCTAAGGGAGTTTTAATTCATTCGATTAATGCAAAAATAAGCAAGTATTTCATTAATATGGCTAAAGCCCACTACATGCTCCAATAAAAAGAAAAGAGTGCAAAAAAAAATAAATAAAAAAAAGGGCAATTCTAAACTACATCTACTAAGGCATGCAAACCCGTTATTTAAATTATACTACTAAGCAAAAAAGAACAAGACTTGCTAGACGACTAGAGGTGGACTCCTCCTCCTTGTCTTTAACTTCGAGCTCTTGGACGGGCTCGCTAGGCTCATCAAGGTCCATTTGTTCTTTTGGAGCCCATTTTTCCCTACCATAGCTAGAATAGGCCTCGTGATCATTGGCCTAATTGGAGCTACTTGCTTGGACGAGTGGGCCGGGTTCTTCCTCTTCTTAGATTTAGCCTTTGCCTTGCCTTTTCCCATGCCCTTAGTTTGGGGCTTGGAAGGCTTAGCGAGCCTATCGATGGCAGTTATCCTTACACCGCTTGGCTCATCATACTTGCGGGCTTTGAACAACTCCCTTTCCTCTTCTAGGAGCCATGGGTTGACTTGGTGGTCACCGCTCCAAATCCATTCCTCATAAAAGCTAGATAACCCGTTTGAATGCGGGTATACCGGCTTAGTCCACACTTGGCGACGGTTCCAGTGCCGTTCCCAATTAGACACCAAGGAGGATGTTAAGGGCCTTTGGCAAGCAGGTTCACAACTCACATTCGGGATCCTTTGCCTTAAGCCGTATTGGCGGAGGAGGCGGTTCGGTAAGAAGAACGTCAAAGTATACAAACTAATAATCCTCGTAAAGGGCACGTTCTCACTACACCCTACAATTTTGGTGGTACGCCACCATGGGACGAACCAAGCCGATTGGATGTCGTTGTAGAAATATGCTATCCACTCCTCCCGAGAGGATTCGGAGAACTTTCGGCGCCTCGCCGGAAAGTGTTTAGGGAGGAACTTCCTAGTGTCAATGGGAGCCTCAAGCAAGTGAAGCCTCTCTTGAAGCCATATCTACGCAAAAAAACAAAAATTCAAGTCAATACAAGGTGAGAATTTCACCAAATAAAGTTAAATCCACAAAGATTAAGGCTTTATCACAAAACTTACTTGAAGGAGTAAAGGGCTCCCGGTAAAAGACTCTTGAGGATTTCTCTTGAGCCTATCTAAAGCAAGGATTAACTCTCCCACGACCAAGTGCATAGGAGAGCTATCCCATTGAATTTGCTCGGCCACCCTAAGAAGGCAAGGTTTGCCCCTATTGATGGTCATATTCTTTTCGGAGGGAATAAGAGCATCTTCATTACCACCAACAAACAAATAACGATGGAGGAGGCAAAATACAAAGGCACGCTTCTTGTACCTCATATCCATCGCATCCCGGGCCCTAGAGATGAAGAAAGTCACAAGTTTGGGAAGATCAACATCCTCACCATGAAAGCACTTGACCCGCTTGACGAGGGGACAACCCGAGATATCTTTGAAAATCACCCGCAAAAGCGTTCCCCAAGTAAGGAACGATGGGAGGGCTCTCGGTTGGAAAGCCAATGATATCGGAGAACTCCTCCACCAACGGGCACATCTCATGAGTACCAAAACGGAAAACATGGAAGTTTGTGTCCCAAAACTCAATGGAAGCATGAAGAAAGTCCCATAAAATCTTAACTTGTTTGAGGTGAAAGAAGGCATTAAGATGAAAAGGGGTAATCTCTAATCTCTCCTCTACCGTCATGGAGGCCAACCAAGCATCAAAGGCATCATCAAAGTTCACCATCGTTAAGATTAAAGATTTTCTCTCAAGGAATTTTTTCTCTCTAAGGGCTCAAAGTAAATGGTAAGAAGAGAAGAGAAGGAAACCCGACTATATAGAGGCCACGGTTGGATTCTCGTCGAAAAATTAAGGAAATTCAGACAACTGACGAAAAAGGGGCCAGGCGGCCTCTCAGCTAGTCCAGACGGCTTAGCCGTTAGGACAAGCGGCTGAGTCGCTCCACCGAGCAGCATGACCGCTGGGACAAGCGGCCAAACTGCTAGCCCAAACGGTAACCGCAGGAGCTCTAGCACAGCCGCTAGGAGCTCTAATGGTTACCCTGTATAGGTGCCTGGGGTGCTATTTCACGAGAGACCTCGGTCCACCCGACCCCACCGCTTGACTGAGCTCTACCTTCCTAATCCCCACTTGGACAGATTTTGGAAGCCTTCCCTTAGATCTTTCTTACCTTAATTTTGGCTCTTGCCACTTTTCTATTTATACCCTTTTTATTTTATTTCCTTCTTTTTTTTTTGATTATCAAGTTCCACTTTTATTCCTTTTATTTTTTGATTCTTTATTTTCTTTATTTTAGTTTTCCTCATTTAATTATCTTTTCCTATTTTCTTTTTCTTTACTTAATTTTTATTTTTAGGGGAAGGGGTACCCCAAATGTGCTAAGTTCTCGGGAATCCTAAATTCTCGAATGTCGTGATTTGTGATTTTCCATTCGGAAATTAGATGATTAAATTCACATATGGGCATTTGCGTGATATTTGTGCGTGAATAAAATGCAATATTTATAGCAGGTTTAATACAAGCCCAAAAGTTCCAAATTCACCGCAACAAATATCACTGGCCATCTTTGCCAGTACTCGGACCCGCCTGAGACGACTCTCCGGGTTCACTCGATGATGGAGCTCCTGAAGGACCGGGCTGAGACATCGCCCAAGCTCTAGAGTCAAAAGCAAATAATGAACCCGTCAAGTAAGCGGGATCCAGTGAATGACGCGGTGGCTTCGACATGCCGGGATAGCAGCCATACCCCTTACTCTCCTGACTCCAAGAACCCCTTGGAGGGATTAGAGGATACATGGGCATATGATAGCCCAGATACCCTATATAAGGAGGCGATGTAGGCCACTGCAGAAGATAAGGCACTTGGGGTGGGTTCCCCGTATCCACTTTAGCTCGAGGCGTCCCCTGACGCACCTCCGTACTCTCCGGCCTAGGAGGAAGACGCTGCGATATAGACACCGACTCCGGAGTACGAATAACTGGAGGCCTAGGAGGCCTCACCATGGGAACAGGCTGCCAAATAATTTAAGGTCAGAAAATTACAAAAATTCAAATCAAGCACTAGTACTTGAAATGAACATACATCTCGAACGTCGGACCGACGACTCGTCCATACACTCCGAGACGCGAACCTGGAAATCCAATTCTTAAAGGCTTGCATGCCCCTATAGATCTTCCGTGTCTCAGCAGCATCCAACTATGCACATAAAGAAAAGAGTCAGTATAAATACAAAGGAAACATTGCAAATTATAATGGATTCTCACTTACCCCCCTACAACCAGTTGGTAGAGGCAATCCCTCAACCAACTCATTGGGACCACGAAACTCAGGAATCAGTATAACCTGAGGAGACCCGTCCGCTCCTGTATAACTCACCAACATGGTAGGAGGAGTCGGACGCAGAGAAGAGACAGACGAGGAACTTGCAGCGCTCTGCAAAGACTTAAAGATATTAGACACATTTCTAAATTTACAACGAAATTAAGAAACAAGGTACATTACTTACCGGGTCGGTAGAAAAGTTGGGGCACAACCGAGCCTCAACAAAATCAGTATATGCCACCATGAGAGCCACCTCAGGGTCAGCCGGAAACAAATACTCAAGGGCATTCGCCCCAACGGTGGCCATCCTCACCTGCTCCACAGTAAGGTGCGAACATAAAGCATAAAATCCGGAGGATCCAAAGGAATCCTCGGAGCTGGAAGGTCGGAGAAAGTTGGAGAAAGTCTGCCTAATCAGTCTCTCTCCCAAAAACCACTTAAAACTGAAAGGACCCTCAATAAGGATCCTCCTCTGGTCATACTCCCGAGCACCCAAGAACCTGTCCGAGAGACCCGGGAGGTAATCCGTCCAGGGAAACCAGTCGACCTGCAAAAGCATAGGAATAAGCACACAAAAGGACGATAAAAGCACAAAAGATAATCACTTACATCCCGGGCGGTCAAGGGATATATCGCCTCCCTAAGGGCGTGCAGCGTAGTAAATGGGCAAGACGCCCGTCCCCTCCAGGTCTGCATCACTGGAAAGGACAAGTCCTCTGTCTCAAGAAGAGGGGCAAGGTCGGAGAAATGCTCATAAAACCAAATCTAAGGCATGCAAAGCACATGGATTAGGCACAAGTTATGAGTAAAAAAGCCAAAAACACAAAGTGAAAGAAGGGTAAAAGGAAATTACCTCCATAACCTTCCAATAACCGACTAAGGAGACGCGAGACGCGCCCTCCTCTCCACTGAGGCGTCTGGACTGCCTCAAACACCGTAGAAGACAAGAGTATGCGGAAAGACCCCATTTGTACTCCGCAACTCTACCCAAATCCCGCAAGCACGGGAAATAACAAACATGATACCTACTAGCTTTATCCACAAAAACGGAACAAGCTAGAACATAGGCCAAGAAAAGGCGGGCGTGCTGCTCCGCCGTTACCTTCTTCAACTTCCTCGGGTTGGTCAAGAAGTGGACCATGACGTCAGTCCGCCCATACTTCATACCATCCCAGTTTGCCCCAAAAAGGCCAAACATCTCTACCATGACATCCCTACTCACCTCTCCATAAGTAAAAGGAGTACCAGTGCAAGGGAGCCCATAAATGAGACCGAACTCGAAAGGGGTGATCATAATCTCACCCATGGGAAAATGGAAAGTACTGGTAGTATCCCAGTACCACTTCCCGACACCTCCAACAAGCAAGCGGTCGGAGCGCTCAGCAGAAGCGATGGACGCTAAAAAGTGACCAAAGCCACAACGCTCCACAATAGCGTTGACCGAAGGAGTCACGTACCTACGGGCTTTCTCAACACCCGAAAGGCTACCATAACCCCGCATGGTAGTGTCGACATCCTATACAACACAATAATTGCAAGACAATTAGCTAGGTGATCCTAGTAACAACTACCAGTCTCCGGTTTAGTCCTAAATTTTTACAACTCGTAAAATTTAGCATTTTAGCTAAACCTATATGACAAGAGTGAATTTCAAAGAGAACGAATTTCACACAAGTTTATTCTCCACAAATATACTCAAAACCATCTACCACCACAACAAAAATAAACTTCACTCAAGTTTACTTTCACAAAAGGTATATATGATAATTGAAACGAGAATAAATTTCATACATGTTTATTTTCCACCATTAAAGAAGAATTTCACGCAAATTGGTTTTTCCACATTTAGCTACACTACAGTTCTCAACCTAAAAATTCTATGTTTGCCTACACATGAATTTTCTAAGTGTAAAAGAGCAAAGAGAAAAAAAAAACGACATACCCGACATTTGAGACCAACGGTAACCAAATGCTCATTCTTCTTGAAAACAAGATCGCTGGGCTCCCAACGATCGGTAGGATGGAAATCACTACGAGTGAACTCATCCTGGACTAACCGGTGCTCACCCACCCGGTGATGGGATATACTGGAAACGAAAACCCGAGTGAAAACATTCGGGGCCTCATGAAATCTCTTGCTCCTTCCTTTTTCTACCTCCTCTAAGTTTAGGAGCAATGGATGAAGAGCAAAAATGGAGTTTTTGGAAATTTGAGTGAAACTCACAAAACTCACAAATTCACACAATTTTTAGTTTGACACTAAAAAACACAAGAACAACTAACAAAATCAAGTTCTACTAAGAAATTGAGCAAGAAAACCTCAAGACTTAGAGCTAGGGGCTTTGATGGAGGTTGAGAGCTTTGAAGAAAAAATAGAGGAGAGAGAAGTGAGAAGGCTCAAAATGGGCAAGATGACCCATTTCGGCCTCCCCTCTTCCCTTTTATCCGCACACGCTGAAAACCTAACGGCCGGTCAAACGCCTACGTGGACGGTCAGACCGCCCAGCTGGCGGTTGAACCGCAAGCCACACGACTTGGCCGCTAGTCCCAACGACTTGACCGTTAGGGTGAGCGTTTCAACCGCTCCACCAAGCGGCGTAGCCGCTCTAGCAAGGGGTTTAGCCGCTCCACCTAGCGGTTCGACCGCTCGACGTGGCGGTTTGACCTCCTGACCCACTTTCTCTCTTATGACGTTTTAAGGGCCATTGGCTCAAAATCAGTGGGCCCCACGCGAGGTCTATAGAAGTTATTTGCGCGCCAAAGTCCGTTTATGAAAACAGGACTACTTTGAACCCGCAAGTTTGTACATTCATACTCGGCCAAATGGCATGGGCTTGCACCCGACCTAAGGTCTGAACAACATTTTATTACCCTTTACAATAACATTTACTACCCATCTTATTTCTATTTTTATTGTGTAACCTACAGCATAGGGTTCCCCTTCGACTGAAAATCGAAGGACGTTTATTGTTTGACCTACAGCACAGGGTCACCCTTCGACTAAAAGTTGAAGGATTTTTATCATTATTCTTATTTCTATCGAAATATTTTTATTGTGTAACCTACAGCACAGGGTTCCCCTTCGAATGAAAATCGAAGGACGTTTATTGTTTGACCTACTTCACAGGGTCGCCCTTCGACTAAAAGTTGAAGGATTTTTATCATTATTCTTATTTCTAACGAAATATTTTTATTGTGTAACCTACAGCACATGGTTCCCCTTCGACTGAAAATCAAAGGACGTTTATTGTTTGACCTACAGCACAGGGTCACCCTGCGACTAAAAGTCGAAGGATTTTTATCATTACTCTTAATGAAATACTTTTATTGTGTAACATACAACATAGGGTTCCCCTTCGACTGAAAATCAAAGGACACTTATTGTGTAACCTACAGCATAGGGTCAATCCGTTCGACTGATAATGGAAGGAATTTTATTGTGTGACCTACAGCATAGGGTCTCTCCCTTCGACTGAAAATCGAAGTTTTTCTTATCTTTTATTTCTAATGAAATATTTTTATTGTGTGACCTACAGCATAGGGTCTCTCCGTTTGACTGATAATCGAAGGGATTTTATTGTGTGACCTACAACATATGGTCAAACTCTCGGTCGAATAGACCGAGGAAGTTATTACTTTATCCTAAAAATGATTATTTATCTCTAACTGATTGTCACCTCATTCAGTTTGCCTGTTTTATTGCAGGTATTGGCACGAGAATACTTTGACCTTCGCTCTATTCGAGCTCGGCCAAAGTAGGGGCTTCTGTAGACATAAAAAATTGTGTCTATGATAAGTCCCCATAAAAACTAGATGGTGAAAGGATTAGATTTTGCTAGAACTTGGGTTGCGAGAATAAATGCTCTGATGATTAGCCCAGTTCATTTGAATTAACCAGTGGAAGCCTTTTGTATAGGTGATCCAAACCAGTTGGACTCAATTCAATTGGAGTCCAAAACTGAGAGATAGGCCTCTTTGAACCTGAGGGCCCGAAAGGGAACCCAAACCCATGAGTCAACCCTTGGTCAAACAAGGAAACTCAGTCAATCCCGCGTGGACCCCCTCGAAAAAGCCTCCCTCGCTTAGAAAAGCAGTCAGGCGCCTATACAGGCATGCCGCTCCAGGTCCAAGCGGATGTCCCGCTAGGCCAAGCGGCTTGACTGCTTGTCCTGCCGGCATAGCCGCTCGGCCTAGTTGTATGGCCGCCTGGACCTTTTCTCGCGGACGTCAAATTCGAAGCCCGTTCGATTTCCGTGCAAAACCCTGGCAGCTCGCCTCTTCTATATAAACAAACCTTAGGGTTCAGTTGAAGAGGTTGGACATTCTCTCTAAGAGGCTGGGAATTTTAGAGGTTGGTCTTTTGGTTGGTAGTTTCTCTCTCTCTCTCTCTCACATTAAACCAGAAATTCTGATTCTACTCCTTCTTTAGGCTAGCCCTAGCACCACAAAATAAACCTTCACACTTCGTCAAGAGCATGAATTCAAGCAAAATAACCCAATAAGTTCATTGTGAGCATCCAGGTAATCCTACCTGAAGGTTTTCAATAAATTTTATATTGCTTATTATTACTAACAAATTTGGTTTATGTGATATGTACATGCATGGCGCGTTTTCGAGCAAAAGGGCTTGTATTAAGCCTAATTAATGGATGAATGAATGTTTTAAATTTGTTATTTATTGCTTTTTATGATTAAATTATGCTTGTTTGTGGGTTGATTGGTGGATTATTTGTTTGTCTTCTAACTCGCAGGTTTTAGCATATTTATCGCTTTCTAGCAATAAAAGCATGTAATTTGATAAATTATTAAAAGTGGTCACAATAATAATGATTATTCAACCCATTAGTCAAAACTAGAAATTTGGACAAATTGAATCCTGTTTAGAACCGTAGCATTAATAATTATATTGAATCGATTAGTAAAGGCCGTTGTTGTCAACGGGCGAGTTGGGTGCCTAACACCTTCCTAGCTCGTGCTCACGCCCCCGAACTCATTTATGAAAGTCAATTTCCCCAATAGGGATTGGGGTGCACAGGAATTGAGTTGACGTCTTTCTAGACTATCCACTTGATTCCAAGGTTTCCAAATTACCTTAAATTTGGTGGCGACTTCCAACAATCTTAATCATGTTCTTAGTGCAATAGGAAAATCTTCACGTGCATTCATACTCAAAGATTCACGAAAACCCGAACGACTGTGCTCTCCCAGGCTGTCCGAAACTCAAAGGCGGGGCGAAGGAAAAAGGGGAGAAAAATCCGGTAGCTTACACACTCTGGGTGATAAATATCGTCAGGGCATATATCCTGGCTCGTGTGTTCGGGACCTGCAAAATAATTGGGTTAGTTTTACCTGATAATAATTGGTACCGTAAGATGGGCCAACTGTTGAATTTTGAATCTGTGGACCCAAGGGAGTTGCTCCCGCACGCTTGGTACTGATCTTTGCCACGTACGAACTGGAATAACGGTTTCAGGGCTGGAATAAAAGTCGTGGGACAGCAGGAGGGGCCCGCGTGTGCAGGCCTGGCAGGGCCGCTAGCCGCCAAGGCCAGCGCCGCTAGAGGCGTTGGGCTCTTGGTCACTGTCGCTAGCGGCGCTCAACTTGAGCAGCCTAAAATGTTTTTTCGCGATTTTTTCCGCGTTTTGCCTCATTGTGCTTCTTCTTCATCGAGAGCCATTGTCGAGCTACTTCACCATTTTTGAGTGCTTCCACTTCTTCAAGGTAAGTCACTTCTTGACCAAATTCTTTGATTTTTGTCTTGAACTTGCTTATTTTTCCGCCTAGTTGCTGAATTTTGGGTTGCATTGTTGAATGGATACTTGTTTTTTGCGAATCTGAAAAATTGAAATTTTCACTTGTAGAGAGAGAAAGCTTCATTCTTCTTCTATGGCTCGCAAGGATAAAGGGAAACGTCCCATGGGTGAGGAGGAGGAGAACCGGGACCTCTTTCGTACTGGGCTTCCTTCTTCTAGTACGCCCCTTGCCCGACATGTAGACGGGGCAAATTTGTACCAGGATTCGTTTATGCGGTTGGACTGGCGCCCGACTGGGGTTTGGGACCGTAGTGTTTTGCTACTGGAAAGGCAGAGTCATCTGTCTAACCTTTAGTTGGTATGTTTCTGACTCTCTCATTTTTTTAGTTTTGTTCAGTATATATTATTTTTGAACTAAAAATTTGAACAGTTAGTGCTTCGGCACACGAACAAATTGGGATTTGTACTGGATTTGTGGTTAGCTGTATATAATTTGTGTGGAATTATTTTGGCTGTATTTGTTGTATATGGGGTGTTGAGAAAATTTTGTTTGTTGGCTAGGGCATTGGTGTTCTGCTGCAGGCTCATGGGTCCTCTTCTCATTGGGCTATGTTGCTGGAGATATTTTCTGTGGGAGCTAGGGATATAGTGCAGGGTTCAGGTTTCGGGAATTTTTTTCGGTTATCCCGGCTTGTCATTCTGGGCACACTAGGATAATCGCTCGGGGGTTGTTGGAGAGGTTCTGGGATACCACGAACACTTTCCATACGCTTGTAGGGGAGAAGTTTCCTACCCCATATCAGTTTGCTGTGTTGACGGGTCTGTCCTTTAGAGGGCGTCGTATTCAGTATGACGCGAGTTACTATCGGCGGAGTGATGGGCCAGTGTCCGCCCATTTCAGAGAGGACTGAGTTTCCTTGCCGAGGTTATGGGCTGCCTTGGTGGAGTAGGGGCTTACTGAGGAGCAGAGGGCCCGTATTTTCTTAGTTTGCCTATTGGGGGCGACCATTTTTGCTCAGAAGAAGAGCGTGTGTCAAGTTGGTTTCTTGACATTTTTGGATGATTTGTCCAAAGTCCATGAGTACAACTTTGGTGCTCCCGCGTATGCTACTTTAGTGAGATGGTGTCGCCGGGCTTGCAGCCCTAAACTGACGAGTCAGAGGGTGTCTATCTCGGGCCCGTGGAAGATACTGGAGGTAGGCATATATGTTTCCCTTTTCCTTTGCACATGCATGTTTTGTAGAAGAGTTGTATCTCATTATTCTTGCTTGTATGGCAGCCATGGTTCTTTGAGTATTTTCCTGCTTTTGGCCCTCACCGTCCTGGTTTGAGGATGTTCCCGTTAGGTTCACAGTGGGTCGATAGAGATAACCACCCTTTTACCTCTTTGGAGCATTTTCGGGCTACCTTTGAGAGTCATGCTGCGTCTGAGGTATGTTGCCATCGATTTGCTTATGTATGTTTTTTTTTGGTCCATTTGATGTGAATGAATTTTGATCTGGTCATCTGCAGGTGTCGTGGACTGCCTTTGACGATATTCCCGGGGTTCCGCCCCATATTACCATCGAGTCCTTTAGGGTATCTTCCTTGCGGGTGGTCTTTGAGGGGCCATTTGGTTTTGTGTAGTACTTGGGGGACCGGTTGACTCGGCTGATCTATCCCGCCTTGGGTGGTCATTTGGTTCCGGAGGACCCTCCGATGACCATGTTCTATCTGCGCAACCTGAGCGTGGAAGACTTGGAGGTCGTGGCTCGTGGAATGGTGGCCACAGAGTTTATTGAGCCGGAGATTGCTGGCTTGGATCGCACAGCTGTGTAGCTGGCCTATTGCTTGGGTCGTCTGATGCCGGACCTCACTTTTGAGGTAAGATCTTTATTTGTGCCTTTTCAGCTATATGCGTGATATACAGACTTTTGTGTCTTGCAGGAGGATCGTTCGGCTCCTCAGGGTCCCAGGAGGTCCCATTCCAGAGTTCCTCGTGGCCAGCCCCCAAGCGTGACCTTGCCGAGCAATGAGGTGAGGTACACTGGTGAAAATGGGGGACGTATAGTAGAGGAGTTCCCTCTACATATTGCTGATGGGGAGACCGTGGAGGACTTACCCTTGCCTGATGGTTGTACGGGGGTAATTTTTTTTTTTTTTTATCTCTTCTTGTGTTTTGTGTTTGCTTTTGAATGCTGTCTCTATCTTTTGTTTCTTCTTGTAGCTGAACCGGGAGCAGACTTCTCAAGTTTTCAAGCTCATTCACCTGTTGAAGAAAGGCTATGGCCGGGTGATGGGTAAAGGGAAGAGTTCTCGATCCAGGATTGCTGCTGTAAGTAGACTTTTGTCTTTTTGTTTAGCTAAGTGTGGTGCTTAGCGTAACATTTTGGTCTTGATTGTTTGCAGATGTAGCAGTATTCGTCTTCGGTGGGACCCCTACGTTCTTCTGCTGCGAGGGTTTCTTCGGAGAGCAGGCCATCTGTTGGTCGTTCACCTCCTGTAGTTGTGACCAGGCCTCCTGTTGATGAGGCGCCCGGACCTTCTGTGCCGCACATTCCTGTGCCAGAGATGTTTTCTTCAGTGGGTTTTCAGCCTTCTTTCGATAGCAGGCCTATTGTGACCCCTATGGCTAGAAGTTGGGCGAACGCCCCTCGATGGGATGTGCCTCACGTTGGGCCTTCATATTAGGATGCGGCTATGGACTTTGCTAGTCAAGCCACGGAGAGTTTCTTTAGGGCGGGGTTTCCGGCAGGTACCCCTATGCATGCACCAGTGTACAATGGACGGTATATGAGGCCCAACAACAGCAGGCCTATTTATAGCTCGTTCAGTACTCATGACTCTTTCCATTATTCGACTGGAAACTATGGTCAGGGGCCTTCCGTTGAGGATGAGGCTGACAGCAATGGCGATGATGACTCCGATTGAGCAATGTAGGATCGCTTTGTGGACATTGGCCTTGAAACTTTGAACTCCTGTTTTTTTTTTATGCATTTTATATGATATGTATACTGTGATGACTCGATTATGCCCATCTGATCTCTAAGTATGCAAAGTGTTATGCAGTAAAGAGTAGGCCACAATTCAGGGAATAAAACAAAGAAAAAGGGTAAAATTGCAAGAAAAAGCAAAAATTACACATATTATACCCTCTAAAAAAAATAAAAATAAATAAATACAAGAAAATGGAAAAGAATAAAACTAAGAGAGTCTCGGGCCTTGTAACTCTGTTGTGCATCTGAAAAACTGGGCTTAAACCAAGTGGAATAGACCAAGTGGGCGGTCGGAACAAAAGAGAAAAAAAAAGATTGGGCCGAGGTTGGGGCCGCTAGCGGCGCTGGGCTGAAGGTGGGGGCCGCTAGCGGCGCTGGCTTTGGGCTTTTTTTTTCGCGGATTTCTGACTTCTTTTGACCCGATTCTTTGCCTATAAATAGGACTTACGTGATGTCTAATGTTGTATCTCTTTTCAGACTTTAGATCTCTCAAATTTCCCAAAGCTTCTACCATGGTGAAATCCTTTGAAAACCTGTTCGATGCCTGGTGCAAACATCTGACCATAGAAGATAAACTTGAACTGGCTCCGTACCATGTCTAACCTTTATTGGCTCTAAGACCAACCAAAATTTTGTGGCCCTTTCTTCGATCTGCTTTGAATTATTGGGACCCAAACTTGCACGTTTTCCGTTTTGGTAACTCTGAATTATGCCCTCTGGTTGAAGAATTTGCTGCAATTACTAATATGTCTGATGTTCTTCTCCCAGTTGTGCCTTATTTGAGGGATGGTTTTAGCAATCAGTACAAGAAATCTCTAGGTTTGACATCTGCGGAAGCCAAAAGCATGATTCTCGGTGTCGATGTGGACTTAGTTCAAATCTGTGAAAAGTTTGCTATTTCTTCTGAACATGATGTGATATTTAGGCGTTGCCACCGACAGGCTTTTGTACTTTGCCTGTTAAATCGCCTCTTGTTTGCTAATGCGGAGTCCTCCAACCTGGGTAGAGCCTCGTTGTTGCGAGTGGTGAATCGAATGGATTAAGGGCATTCTCCTTTGCATCTAGTTGTAGGGGAAACTATTCTAGGGCTTGACAGGTTGAAAGTTTTGCCTCACGAAGCTTTTTCTAGCAGCCTCCTGCTGCTTCAAATTTAGTTGTGCGAACATCTAAGACTGATAGAATCGCCAGAGAAGATGATAGCTCGTACCCCTCAAGCCTGGAAAAAGAAGACTTATACTGCTGCTAGCTTCTTGGTTAGAAAAAGGCTATATGATAAGAAGACCCTTGCTGAATGGGATGCCTTTTTCCATGCAGGACCTGCTATACGTTGGCATGTGACCTGGTGGAGCTTGACCTCTTTGGTGGCTTGCTGCAAATTTGTCCCTCACGCTACCATAGTGGGTCTGTACAGGAGTACTTTCTTCTTTCCTTCAAGGGTCATGCGGCAATATGGGTTGAAGCAGGCTATCCGTCGTTAGAAGACCACGAGACCGCCTACCTTGGCTTTGACCAGTGAGTTTGCTGAGGATTGGGGAAAATATTGGCGTGGCAGGGATCGTTGGACTGTACCTCGGGCGATTGCCCCTACCCAAGTTTCTGAGACCTACTTGAACTGGCTTTCCTGCAATGATGGAGAAGCGAGACGAGCCCTTCGTCATGAGGAGTGGGACCAACTAAAGCCTAAGTATGACTCAAGAACAGGAAGCAAGAAAAGAAAGGAAGGGCCTTATGAGGAAGGGTATCACTTACTGAAAAGAGGCAAGCCCCCAGCTGAAGGAAGCGATCATAAGTCGTCTTCAAGCCAGGGTCCTTCAAAGAAGAACTCTTCAACGAAGCCTTGTAAAGGAAAGAATGATTAAAGTAGTTTTCTTAGAAAGCAAGTCTAGTTTAAAAAAAAAAAGTAATAGGAATTTGTTTAGCTTAAACCCTCATAATTGCACTTTTTTTGTAACCTTAGGAAGTTCAATTTTTGCAATGTAAGCTTATTCGTTCAGTTTGAATAAAGATTATCCCTTTTTGAATGAGTTGAATGGAATTTTGGATTGATTTTGGCCGGGCCCCTTAAATGGGTTACCTACGTATCCAGTGTGGAATCAGGCCAGCGTAGTTCGTTCAATTTGTGTATGTTTCTTTTTTTTTTAATTTTCGGAATTATTTTTTATTTTTATTTTATTATTTTTTTTTAAGACATAGCGCTTCTTCAGTTGGTCCATGTTGGTGAGTTGACTGAACTCGATGCCATCAATGTCCATGAGCCGAACTGCGCCTCCTGATAAGATGTCTTTGATGATGAACGGACCGGAACAATTTGGTCGAAATTTGCCTCTGGGGTCGGTAACTGGGGCACGCAATTCTTTCCAAACTAAGTACCCTTCTTTCAGATTTCGAGGTTGAACTTTTTTGTTGAATGCTCTTGCCATGCGTTGCTGGTACATGTGGGAATGGTCTAGGGTCCGTAGGCATCTTTCATATGTGAAAATGAGTTCCTCGTAGCGGGCTTGCAACCATTGGGTTTCGGGAATTTCATCCTCTAAGGCTATGCGCATGGAGGGTAGCTGGACTTCTATGGGTAGCACTTCTTCCATTTCGTAGACTAGGGAATAAGGTGTCGCTCCTGTGGATTATCTTATGGACGTCCTATATCCCCAAAGGGCTAATGGGAGTTTTATGGGCCAATCTTTGTAGTTTTCTATCATTTTCTCGATGATAGTCTTGAGGTTTTTGTTGCGGCTTCTACTGCGCCATTGGTCTGGGGACGATAAGGGGATGATTTGTGGTGCTGGATTTTGTATTTCCTTAGGAGGGTGGCTGTTTCGGCTTTAAAATGGGATCCATGGTCACTAATAATTTTATGCGAAACACCGTATCGGCATATGATGTTGTTCCTTATGAATTTGGACACTTGTTTGGATGTGAGGATGGCATAGGATTGGGCTTCAACCCATTTGGTAAAATAGTCTATGGCTACTAGGATGTATTCATGCCCTCCAGAACCTTTCGGGGTGATTTTACCAATAATATCTATTCCCCATGCAGAAAATGGCCAAGGAGATGTGAAGTTGTGGAGCATTGAGGGTGGCATATGCTGTAGGTTGGCATATATCTGACACTTCTTGCATTTCTTGACATAGTCGTAGCAATCCCTTTCCATAGTGGTCCAATAGTATCGTAGTCGTAGGACTTTTCTAGAGAGCATTCGACCATTCATGTGTGGTACGCACACATCATTATGTACCTCATCCATGATCTCTGCGGCTTCTTCGGCGTTCACGCATCTGAGGTTGACTCCGTTGTGGGACTTCTTTTATAGAACCCCCTTGTACTCTATGTATCGTGCCGCTAAGAGACGGATGACCCGTTGAGCTCTTATTGGTGCATCTTGAGGGTATATTCCTTTGGTGATGTAGTTTAAGACGTATTTGTACCAAGGATCTTCTTCGATCGGAGCCAGGGGTTAACCTCCTGTCGAGATTGTTGCAGAAGGCTAGCTCATTCTTCTTTGTATGTGGAGTGGCATCGTTGAGGGAGTTTAGCTGCTCAAATTCCTGTACAAGAAATAATTTGTATTCTTGCTTTGCAAAGTTTACTTACATTGCTTAAATTGATTAGTTAATGATTTATGCAACTTTGAGTTCATCGGATTTGTAAATAGCTAAACAAAGGAAGAAATGAGCAAGATGAATTTTTATTGATTTGTGAAAAAGATAAGCACACATGACTTTAGAGAAGAGGGTCTCTAATTCCCGTAAAAAAGAAAGTAGACTTAGAAAGGAAGCAAAAGGGGGAACATTCCCTGTTCAAGACTCAACCTAAAGATTTAGCTAAGATCCTAACTCGACAAAACTTGGGGACTCAGACTCGATTCCTCTAGCTCTTGCAGGTAGCCAACTAGTTGCAGGCTCTGTAGGTATCATCTTCTTCTTTCTTGTCCATGATATCTTGTATACCATCTTGCGGGCGGATGCAGACATCCGTGCTGTGGCCAAACCCCCGGTGATATTGTCAGTAGAAATTATCGTCAATCAAGATACCCATATCATAAACCGGTTGTAGGAGTCAATTGCTTGGTATAGGAGGCGTTCTCCGTAAGCAGGTTGCAGATTCTTGATGAATTGGCGGATTTGATCACTTTGCGCAGGTTTCTCAACCAGTTTGACCACCTTTAGCCTCCAACGTTGAAGGAAGGCAAGGAACCCCTCATCTTTTCCTTGCTTGGTGATCTCTAATTCTCGAAGGGCCATGGAGAGGACAACATTTTCCTTGTAGCGTGCAAGGAAGATTATACTGAACTCTGACCAGGTATGGTAGTTTTCCAAATTCAAGTTGTAGAACCAACGATGAGTCGAGGCATCAAGAGTCTGTGGGAACAAGTGTATGTAGATGCTTTCGTCAATTCCTCTCAAAACCATGGCGGTAGTGAAGGCCTTGAGGTGATTTTGTGGATTATCAGTTCTAGTGAATGTCGGAACCTCGGCCATGGAGAACTTGGCTGGAAGCTTGCCTTTGATTTTGGTATTGACCTTACCATCATTGGCATTGTAGTTGGCGATAGAGTCAATCTTTTTGAGCTTAGTGACTTGCTCATTCTCTTCAATACTGGACTCAGAAAGGATTCTCGCTTCATCCTTTTTCTTTCTTTCCAAATCTTCAACCTTGAGTTGCATCCTTTCCAAATTACCCATGATCTCATCAAACTTCTCATCAGTGGTTTTGGTCATTATGAAGCTTGGGGTGTGATTGGTGAGGTGAGCTTTGTGGTGGTGATGGATTATGGGGTGATGGCCTTTTGGAATGTGGTGGTGTCTTGGAGGTAGCTTGTATACGAACCAATCTTCCGGATGATCAAGCCCAACCTTTGTCTCCGTAATTCTTCCTCGAGCCCCCAATCCAAAACACAAGTCTCAACTTAGAAAGACGCCAAAGAAAGGACATGAAAAAAAAGACTCATGATTTTTAGAAGACCCTCGATAGCTCCTAAGGTGAATGAATCTAAGGACGTCTATATGAACTCGAATAAAGTCTCAACTTTGTGGTGTCTTATGATCGACTCGTCCAGACTTTAAGTGCATGACAGGTAGTGAACAAATGGAGACATTGATGAATGCAAGACTTGGACTTTTGTACAAATGCAGATGCAAAATAACGACAATGTATGCATGATGATTAGTTATGAATCCTAGCATGGAGCGTCTAATAGGTACAATGCAATGCAATGCAAAGAAATGGAAAAGAAGAAAATAAAAACCTAAGCCTAAATACCCAATTATTTCCCCTCATATCAAAGGCAAAATGAAGTCGATGAACGAAAATGAGAAAAATAGAAAAAGACGGACCATCCTATTTTTTTTTTTTATATTTTTAGACTCAAAGAAAATGGAAAATGGGATAAACTTAAAAAAAAAAAAAAAATCCTTTTTTTCGGCGTTTTTTTTAACGCCAACTTTTTTTTGCCAAATCTGAATTACATCAAAACAATAAAGAAAAATAAAAAAAAAGTGGGAGAGGGGAATTGGAGAGACTGACTCTTTTTTTTGCTAAAAGGTCCTAGGAAGTTGTTTATGACTTCGACGCTATATGAAAATATATCATCGGGGAAACGAGTGCTCATTGAATTGAACTCTCGCACTATTTTTGGGCATTAGGAACTAGCTAAAAATAAAAGAAAGGACTCCTAGCACGTAAGTACATGTTGGCACATAGTCACGATATTCATGCATTCAGGCAAGCATTATAACAACTCAATTTACAGGCAAACATGTGATCAGACGGGCATTACAATGACACATGCACAACAAGCAAGCGAATGCACGGATGTGGGTTTGGAGGCTTTTTGGCTCCTCTGAGGTCGCCACGACAAATTACAATTTCCGTCCGGCGGATGGTTGACACATCAATTGTAATTCTTTTTCACCAACAAGAGTCGATGAGTCGTAGGTGAGGAAGAGTCGGTTTGCACGATAGGACAACTGTATATTCCTTTAGATATAAGGGTTGTCTACGAGTTATGACACAAACTTCCTCGAAGGGTCAAAAGGTCGTGCCAAAGCACATGCAAATGATGCAATATATGGAACATGTAATTAAACAATTAAGCAAACTTGACTTTCGAGTCTCACCCTCTTAAATAAATCCCCAGTGAAGTCGCCACTGTAAGGACCCGAGACTTTTCCATTTGCTCCAAGGAGTGCGTCCTTATAAAACATTTGTAAGCTGGGGGCTTTAGATAAGTTTAAGGGACCATCGAGTTAGAAAAGATTTTGTAAAGACTTGAATTGAATAAAAACAATGAAAGAGGTCACAAATCTTCTATCGGCGTTTTATCGAAGGGACAAACCGAAGGGACAATCTGAAGAGACAACCCAATAGCGCGATAAGTGAATTGGTCATGTTTTTAGAAAGACTCCCGCTCATATAGAACATATGGGTACCCAAGAATAAAGGGTTCGGAGGCGAAGGTACGAGGTGGGAAGGTGTTAGGCACCCAACTCGCCCGTATTATGACAGCCTCTACTAACTCAAGGTTGCTTAATAATTTATGTAACAACCCAAATTTTCAAAGCCTGATTAAGGCGGAATCCATCTTTAGCGGAAGCACCTTGAACCTTTATTTGGGCTTGTTACCGCCGTATTTCCTCCCGGAGGAAATACAAGGCTAAACAATCAACGACTTATTAATTGACATTGATACTAATGAGCTATTTAGAAGAAACAATAGATCTTTATTAATGGAATCATAATTGTTTACAGACACGCTTACAAAAGCTTCCTACTGAAAATAAATGATAACTAGACACAAGTGCCGTTCTCTCATGCAAGTCCTGTTTTCTAAAAGACAACACCTGCAAAAATAAACTTAATAGAAAACAAACACTGCCCTCCCCATAAATGGAGAGAACAGGGGTCAAATTAGCAAATGCTGAGTAACACCACTCTACCATGTAAAAACCAATTCCTAAGTACACCTGCCTTAGGAATCCATTATGCACCTCAGAGTAAAACTCTTTTCTTAGAAACATTTATGAAAACGAACACTTTTATTTGAAAACAGAAAACCATCTTTTGAAAACGAAAGCATTTCAACCAACATATTTCTCATGTAACTTCTCAAAATCCTTTAAAAGAGTTTACTTTCAAAACCATAGCTTTTGATAATCACCGCTTTACAGATAGCAGAGTACAGAACAAAATTCACTATCCAGCCACTCGTCATCCCTTCATCACTTCAATAATCTGTTTCTTTTATTATGGCATTGGGAAAAACGAACAAGGTAGTATAACAACAATGGAGATTCTTTACCATGTGTATACTACATCGGGGAATGTCTTCCCTCCGGGGAATATATCTTTCCTCATAAAGCGGCCATAACAAATAACGCCTAGTATGATCATACCCCTTATGTACTCTCGGAGATAAATTTACCGTAGAGTATGTCATTCGAAGATACTTTAACACAAGACATTTATGTCTTTCGGAGAGTTCAACACAGGACATACAGAATAACAGAATTCTCCCTTGATGGTTCCCTTTCGAGAACGATCCTCCAGAGTAAAGAATGTTCATCACTCATGGAGGTACTTCACCATGAGCTTCTCCACCCTTATGCCATTCTTTCACTTTAAGTGATTAATGTCTTTCCACAAAAGCACATAGCACATAAAGACATGTAGCACATCAATAGTCTTAGTATTCCACTTATCGTCTCTTTGTCAACACTTCTGACCTATTTGTTTCCGAAAACCCATAAAAATTGTAATACCACTTTGAGATATTGTAAACAAAGTACTTTAGATCTTTAAAACCATTTGGAACATAATTCCAAGCATAGGACACATAGCACGTAGAGTAAAAAACAAAACAGAAGTTAGAAAAGTAGTAGACATGTAAGTTACCTCGCACTATCTCAGACTACATGTGGGGATTACTCTAAGAACATCTACCTTGATCTTTACCAAGCTTTCCCTTTCACTTACAACAGGTAAATAAGGTTACTAAGGTCACCATAGTCGAAAATGAGCTCATTTGGACATAAAACTTATGAGAAACTCACAAAGTAATTCAAACTGTAATGCTGGATGGACTGCAGAACTAAAGGTGCAATCTAAAGAACTGTTTTGAGGGTCTATATGATCCCGTTTATGAAAACTAACAACGCGCCATTGAAGCGTTATGTCTTAGGGTTCTAACAAAGGTTGTAGAAGTTAATTATCATAAGTATTCAAGGATATAATCACCTTAGAGTGCAGAGGTATCAATCTTACGGGATGATTTGCACAGTTGGGAGAAGTGGAGTTTTTGAGAGGGTTAGAGGTGCGATAAATGAATAAAAAATGGCTCCATTTCTAGGAAATATATATATGGATAGAAGGTGGCAAAGTTTCACTTGCAACAAGATAGGATAAGCATGACTAATGTCGGATACAGAAGACGCAAGAAGACGCAAGAAGAATGCATTCTTGGCTGTATTAGGCGGATATTAAAGACCTATAGTGAGATAATTTGATAGAATAAACATAGGGTGTCTCATAAGGATCAAATACAGCTATAGTTTGGGGTTATAAAGCATAGGAAACAACTCTCCTATCATAGACAAGTACATGAGCTGTTGTTTCTGGAACATGTTTGTTTGTGGTCTTGTTTAATGGTGGTTCTCTTTACTATGGGAGCATCACTTGGGGATATTATCATATACTAGGCAAGGTCACATGACATGGTAGCTTGGATAAAATTATTGGACTCTATCTTAAAGGATAAGGGCAATCAAACTTATCTACAACAGAGGTCTAATACGAAACTACTGCATCGGCTTATAAGTGACTTGTGTTGGGTAATCAGCTTGCTTGGCAAAGTGTTCTCATTCTTATCCCTTTTGGATAAGATCTAACATTCATGATGAGGATAAGATCAAACTTATAGGATTACGATAAGAACAAATAATGTGAAGGTTATCCATTAATTAGCCAATAAGAAAACTTGGAGGTAGCAAAGTTCAAATCGTCTTCGTACTCTTAATGCCATTCCATTGTGCTTGATTTGTGTGGCTCTTCTAGGGTGATATCCTTTGGTGTTTGGGCACGGATTGAATTGACTACCACATTAGAAATATGGCTCTATCAGTTGGCAATAATTCATCGGAGAGATAGTGGCTTAACGAAGAAGAAACGGGTCTCGAATCAAACACGATATAATGACCAAGTATGTGCTTTAACTCACAATAGGTTCTAACTTTCTAAAAGATTCCTAATGGTGTTCTAACAGGTCTCTTTCAATCGCAATCCAAAACCGTGAGGGATAATCATATGACAATTGAATGTCAGTGTGGTTCTAAGTATATGGCAGTCCGTAATCACAAACAGAGATACAAACGATGAGCAATTCGGCCGACGGTATAAGCAATGGTTTAGATTTCACTCTTTTGATTTTTGATCCAAAGGGGTTTCTATTGGTTTCTCTAATGACTCCACATAGGCTCGAGCAAAGTTTCTCTAACGTAAGAAAGGAACATCTCTTGTCTAAGCCGGAACAAAGTTTAACAAGTTTAAAATTTTAAATCAATTTGGTCAAAGACAACCTAAATTTTTGATAACTCAGAAGTTTAACCTCTAATCAATGGTGGTAATTTCGGTGGCTGTTACAATTTAAAGACATGACTCCCACACAAACAGGATTAACAACCTAGACTTGGACTATTAATTGGTTCATCACAAGCATCACAACATTTATTTTAACCCTTGTTTAGACATGCATTCGATTGGCAAGTTGAGCATTACAACGGCTAGACATGCTTGGAAGGACAATATTTAGTAAGCAATAAAAGACGTTATTCTAGCATAATATCTACATTACGACTACTAGAGAAAAAAAATTAGGCAATTAATTTAATTTGAGCCCTCAGGAGTTAGTACCTGAACTGTACGCTATGTTTGACAAGATTAGTAAAGGCAAGATCTCAAATTTGGAAGAAAGAGGGGGAAGCTCAGTGTTAATACTCCTGAGAATAGAGGTTGTCAACTGTAGGCTGTGTGATTTGAACTAAGGGAAGAGGGTCGTATTTATAGAGAAAAAAGTAGGGCTGGACGGGTGAAGAGGAGCAGATTTTTGAAGATGGGCTGAAAAAATAGTCGGGCCTGAGCGCTCAGCGAGCGCCGCTAGCGACCCTGGATTTTATTCCAGAGCAGCTGACAGCTGTGGTATGCCAGCTGGATATGACGACATCCAGTGTATTGTAATTTTCCGGAGGAATTTAGTGTTCTGAAAAATAGAAAAAGACCGTTTTACCCCTGGGTGGTAAAAGACGGTTCTACCTACGATTTGCAACTTGGCGACCGAGAGTCGGAAAAACTCATGAGAGGTGTCGTTGGAAAGCTCTTGAACGGGGCTTTTGAATTGGACAGGAATGAAGGAGCGATCGAGGAAAAATCTGAGACCTTATTTTACCTATTAAAGCAAGATTAGCGTTCAAGTTTATAAATTACTCCTTTCATCATCGGGCTTTTGTGGAGAAATCTGAAGGCGGTTTTTTGGCATCTACATCCCCTAAATAAATAGTGCCAAAGAATATCTGGGTTTGAAGTCAACGGGTGATCACTTGCTGTACCCCAAATAAGTAGTGCCAGAGAATATTTGGGCTTGAACTGGCGATCACTGGTTGTCACGAAAATAAATAGTGCCAGAGAATACCTGGGCTTGGAGATATTTTGTCCGCCCTAGCGATCACTAAATGGTGCCAGAAAATACTGGGCTTTAAAAATAGTCTGATCCTACTGACGATCAATTAAATAGTGACAGAGAATACTTGGGCTTGTGCATTTGGGGACCTGCAAAACAAATGGGTTAGTTTTACCTGACAATAGATGGTATTGTAAAATGGGCCAACTGTTGAATCTTGAATTTGTGGGCCAAGGGGCCTGTTCCCGCACGCTTGGTACCGATCTGTGCCGCGAACAAATTGTGCCAAATAACGATTTTTGGGCTGAAACATGTTGTGAGGTAAGCAGGGGGCCCGCGTGTGCAGACCAGCCAAGGCTGCTAACGGCCCAAGCCAGCGCTGCTGGCAGCCCTGGGTTTCTACGTGAGGGCCGCTGGCGGCCTTCGCGAGCGCCGCTAGTGGCCCTCGCGTGGGCTGAATGGAATGGCTTTTCGCGAGTTCTTTTCGCGTTTTGCTCCTTTTTTCGCTTGCTTCACTTCGTCTTCTCCAACCTCCATAGCCATTGTCGAGCTTCCAAGTTCTTAAAATGACGGCTGTAAATGGAAAATAACACTGGTGAGAGTGAATAGTATAAATGCTTTTTTCTAAGCAAACAGTGATTAAGCACCACTCGACGAATGCCGAGATTCCGTTCCTGCACGAGAAATGAAAAAGTCGATAAGACAGCGCAATCAAAATGAAGGTTGTAGATGGAAAATAACATTGGTGAGAGTGAATAGTATGGAATGCTTTGTTCTAAGAAAACAGTGACTATACACCACTCGACGGATGCCGAGATCCCGTACCTGCACGAGAAACAAAAAAGTCGACCAGACAGCGCAATCAAAATGAAGGCTGTAAATGAAAAGTAACATTGGTGAGAGTGAATAGTATGGAATGCTTTGTTCAAAGCAAACAGTGACTAAACACCACTCGGCTGATGCCGAGATCCCGTCCCTGCACGAGAAATGAAAAGTCGACAAGACAACGCAATCAAAATGACGGCTGTAAATGGTTAGAAAACATATCTACAGTTAAATGCAATAGCTTAAGCAATCATCGACTGAAACATGTAAAAAAAATGAAGGACAGTATAATTGCACGAGCGATCATTGACTGACACAAAATAGTGCCAGAGAATCAACTGGGCTTGTAAATAATTTGCGAACACTGGCTGTCCCAAAAGATAAATAGTGCCAGAGAATCAACTGGGCTTGAAAACAATTTGCAAACACTGGCTGTCCCCAAATATAAATAGTGCCTGAGAATCAACTGGGCTTGAAAACAATTGGGGTACTTGCAAAACAAACGGGTTAGTTTTACCTGATAGTAGACGGTATTGTAAAATGGGATGACTGTTGAACTTTGAGTTTGGGGGCCAAGGGGCCTGTTCCCGTGCGCTTGACTGTTGTTGGAAGGTTATTTACATTCTTGGTTATAGTCGGAAGGTCGCTTCTAGGCTTGATCGTGATTGTTTGTCAAACACTGAGTTCCGGGCTTGCTGGATTCAATGGAGAGCTGGTAGACTCAAACCTGCAGTGGAAATATGCATATAAGGAAAAGATGCAATAGATATACCCGACTGACCACGACAAGATGCACAAGACATGACATAGTAATATGCACGGTGCAAGGGGAATTGACATGTAAATACGCAGGGACTCAAGACACTGAGAAATTATGTATACATGCATACCTTTGAAGGAGACTCTAGTACTTATGAAAATATGATGTATGCAGACTCTATTGACTCACAGCTCCATGTGACATAGCCTAGTATGCACGACTCTCCTATAGGGTCTAAAAGGGTCTTCATATTGGAAAAGTTTTGTGATCAAGAATTTCATTCGTGTGGTGATTTTGAAAAAGAGTATGAGACAAGTGGACAAGACTGGGTGTAGTCAAGGGAGAATCAGCCCCCAGTTTGATGTGTGATTCTTGATGATCATGGCCTACTCGAGGAGCTATAGATGTTGATGCAGCGGTACAAAATAGCCTAATTTAAGGTATGTGGACGAAATGGAAAACTTTGAACGTAGTGGACAAGGAAACGACTCATTCTGAAAAAGCCTCCAATTGGGAAGTCTATGTGCAAGCCTACGAGAAAGGTGATGAGTATGAATCTAGAGACTAACCAAAGAGTGATTACATGCGAAACAAAGTTCTAAATCCTCGGAAATTTAAGTTGCCTCAAGATGTTGAATTTGTTTTATATTTTTTTTTTGTTGCTCTAACTTTTTTCCTAGGTCGCTCTTTCGAGTTTTCAACCTTCCGGGCTCATCATTTTTTTTAGCCTTAGGTGAGAATGGAGGAATGGGAGAACTGCTTATGATCATGTGACAAAGTGGTTGTCATGGTCGGACCTCTTTGAGGTTTCCTACGTATCTAGTGTGTGGAATCAGGCCAACGTAGTTCAGGACTACACGATTAAATGGTCGTGTCTTTTGGAGGGCTTTCGGGTTATAATGTTAGGCTGGGTAAAGGTGTCAAAGAAAGGATATAGGCTCAAAGAAACCCAATGTAAATCCCCTCCCCAAAATATGCTAGATGAAAAGAAGTTTGTGGTCTTGGCAAGGTGGCTAAGAGACCTATGTTTAGGTAAGGTCACCGTTTGGTTGTGCTTGAGGTTTTTGCACTCTTTAGGATCTTTGATCGCTCTCGAATTTTTTTGTCTTTTTTTTTTTTTCTCTTCAACTTTCGAGTTATCTCTCCTCTTTTTTTGGTATTTCTATTTCTCTCGGTGGCTCTTTTTGTAGGTCGGTCCACCTTGCCTAGAAGGTTGCTTCTATTCTCATGTCACACACACCCATTCCCCAGGTAAGGATGATGTGGTTAAGAAAGGAAAAGCTATGTGTTTAAGATTCAAGGGGTTGCAAGTGGTAATGATGTATAAGGTAGTAAAGGATATTGATGTGAGGTGCCAAATGAATGCCTCTTGTCCTCGGTACGGACGGTTCAACCGTATGTCCTCTATGGGGATAATCATTAGGGAGTTCCCGTTTAATGTTTTCCACAATGAAGGCTTATCTTTTTTTTTTTGATTTTTTTTTGGTTGTTTCATCATAGGCAACTTAAGTTCGTCATAAGATTGAGCAAAGAACGATGATGGGAATCAAAATGCAACCTTTATTGAATCGAAGAAAAGCGTTACACGAGCAGTAAGCTAGACTCCATGGACTAATTGAAAAGACAGACTAGACATCATTAGACTTGACTAGACTCGACTAGACTTGCACACTAGGAGACTTCGACTCTCTTCATCTTCTCGAGCACGAGCTGTTTGACAGGGATATGGAGGACAACCCTCTATACATACTCGCATTGTTCACAACTTAAATGGAATTGTTAAGAAGGTTATCTTCAATTAGGATACCCACATCATAGAGCCGATTGTAAGAGTCAATTTCTTGATACATGAGGTGTTCCTTGTAAGCAGGTTGTAGATTCTTGATGAATTGGCGGATTTGATTAGTTTCCGAAGGTCGCTCGACCAGTTCCACTATCTTTAGCCTCCAGCGCAGAAGGAAGGCGGTGAATCCCTCATCTTCTTCTTGTTTGGTCATCTCTAACTCTCGGAGGGTCATATATAGAGCAACATTTTCCTTGTAGCGTCCAAGGAAGACTGTAGTGAAATCTGACCAAGTGTGGTAATTCTCAAAATTCAAGGTGTAGAACCAACGACGAGTCGGGGCATCAAGAGTCTGCGAGAACAAGTGAATGTAGATACTTTTGTCAACTTCTCTTAAGCCCATAGCAGTAGTGAAGGTCTTGAGGTGGTCTTATGGATTATCAGTTCCAGTGAATGTCGGAACCTCGGGCATGGAGAACTTGGCTGGAAGCTTGCCCTTGACTTTGGGATAGACTTTACCAGCATTAGCATTGTAGTTGGCAAACATGCCACTGTTCTTGAGCATAGAATCAATGTTTTTGAGCTTAGTGACTTGCTCATCCTCCTTAGTGTCGGAGTCAGAGAGGATTCTCGCTTCCTCCTCTTTCTTCCTTTCAAATTCTTCAATCTTGACTCGCATCCTTTCTAACTCGCCCATCATCTCATCAAACTTTTCATCAGTGGTCTTGACCATGGTGAAGTTTGGGGGTGTGATTGGTGAGGCGAGGGATGTATTATGGGGTGATGGCCTTTTGGAATGTGATAGTGTGTTGGATGTACCTTGTACACGAGCCAATCTACCGGGCGATCGAGCCCAACCTTTTTCACCATAATTCTTCCTCGAGCCCCCAATCCTGAACACAAGTCTCAACTTTGAAAGACACCAAAGAAAGGACTTGAAAACAATGACTAATAATTTTTAGAAGACCCTCGATAGCCTCTAAGGTGAATGAATCTAAGGACGTCTATATGAACTCGAATGCATGATGATGACAATGCAATGACAGAGTTACGACAACACTATGCAAGACGCATGCAGGATTGTCCTCGACATGTATGACAATGTAGGGATGCTTCCTAGAATGACCCTAGAGCACTTAATGAATGACTTGTCTAGACTTCTAGTCCATGAGACGTAATGAACAAATGGAGACATAGATAAATGCATGAGCTGGACCTTTGTACAAATGCAAATGCAAAATGACGACAATGCAAGCATGATGACTAATTATGAATCCTAGCATGGAGCATCTAATATTTACAATGCAATGTAATGCAAAGAAATGGAAAAGAAGAAAATGAAAACCTAAGCCTAAATACCCAATTATTTCCCCTCATATCAAAGGAAAAATGAAGTCGATGAACGAAAATGAGAAAATAGAAAAAAGAAGGACTATCCTATTTTTAAAATTTTTCTAGACTCAAGGAAAAAATGAAAAATTGGATAAAATAAAAAAAAATGAAAATTCGACATTTCTTTTTTTATTTTTTTCTCTGATTTTCGGCGCCCTTTTTTTTGCCCCTCTTTTTGTTTTTTTTTTCTTTTTCCTTTTTTTGTTGCCGAATCTGAATTACATAAAAAAAAAAGAAAATATAAAAAATGGGAGCGGGGAAATTGGAGGGACTGGCTCTTTTTTTTGCTAAAAGGTCCTAGAAAATTGTTCATGACTTCGACGCTATATGAAAATATATCATCGGGGAAACGAGTGTTCATTGACTAGAATTCTCGCACTATTTTTGGACATTAGGAACTACCTAAAAATAAAAGAAAAAGACTCCTACCACGTAAGTACACGTTGGCACATAGTCACGACATTCATGCATTCGGGCAAGCATTGCAACGACGTAGTTACATGCAAACATGTGATCAGACAGGCATTACAACGACATATGCACAACAAGCAAGCGAATGCACGAATGTGGGATAGAGACTTTTGGCTCTTGTGAGGTTACCACAACAAATTACAATTTGTGTCCGGCGGATGGTCGACACATCATTTGTAATTCTTATCACCAACAAGAGTCGATGAGTCGCGGGTGAGGAACCGCCGCTTTGCACGATATGATAACTGCATATTCCTTTAGATATACGGGTTGTCTACGAGTTACAACCCAAACTTTCTCGAGGGTCGATAAGGGTCAAACGGTGTGCCAAGGCACATGCAAATGATGCAATATGGAACATGTTATTAAATAATTAAGCAAACTTGACTTTCGAGTCTCACCCTCTTAAATAAATCTCCAGTGAAGTCGCCAATGTAAGGACCCAGGATTTCTATGCCACGGAGTGTGTCTTTATAGAAAATTTGTAAAATGGGGGTTTAGATAAGACCAATGAACCGTCGAGCTAGAAAATCTTTTGAAAAGACTTGAATTGAATAAAAACCATGAAAGAGGTCACAAATCTGCTATCGGTGTTTTTATCTAAGGGACGAACCAAAGGGACAACCCAATAGCGCGATAAGTGAACTAATCTTGTTTTTAGAAAGAATCCTGCTCATATAGAACATATGAGTACCCAAGAATAAAGGGTTCGAGGGAGAAGGTACGAGGTGGGAAGGGGTTAGGCACCCAAATCGTCCGTTTTATGACGGCCTCTACTAACTCAAGTTTACTTCATAATTTAAAGACATCATTCCCATACAAACCAGATTAACAACCTAGATTAGACTAATAATTGGTTCATCACAAGCATTACAACATTTATTATTGTCCCTTGTTTAGACATGTATTCGATTCGCAAGTTGAGCATTACAACATCTAGACATGCTTATTTACATAATTGAAAGACAATATTTAGGAAGCAATAAAAGATATGATTAGCATGATATCTATATTTTGACTACTACAACATAAAAAATCAGGCAATTAATTTAATTTTGGCCCTCAGGAGTTTAGTATCTGAACTGTAGGTTATTTAGTAAATCAATAGTAAAAATATATTTCAAGTAAAGAAAGAGGGGAAAGCTCGGGAGTACTCAACCGAGAATAGAAATATTTGATGGAAGAAAGAGGGAGAAGCTCAGGAATACTCAACTGAGAATAGAGGGTGTCAATTGTAGATTTTGTGTTGAACTGAGGGAGGAGGGTCGTATTGATAAAGAAAGGATTAGGGTTGGACATGTGGATAATGGACGAAATTCGGAGATTGAGCTTGAAAAAAGACGGGCTTCAGAAGACCCTGCCAGCACCGCTAGCGGCTCTGGGATATCTCTCAGCGCCGCTGGCCACAACCGCTGGTTGAAACTTTGCCAGGACATATCTCACTCGTTTGTTCTCCAAATTGTATGATTCAAGATACGTTGAAAAGCTTGTTGAGTTTAGTTTCAAATGGTTTTAATTTCAGGCCCAAATATGTGGTTTATCTCGAGATATACCAGAAAGAATAAGGAGAGGTCAGTTTTAGACCACGCACCAATGTTGGCTCGTAACTCCTTGGTTGAAAATGTGGTGTAGGCTCATGATACGTCATTGGAAAGAAATTTGAATAAGGAATCCAGAAATGTAAAGCTCACAAATTAAATCAACCAAATGAGCTCCCAAATTGGACTGGAATCACGGTCTACAGTATTCGGCTACATCTGTTTTGACCCTTAACTTCATTTGGCCATAACTCTTAGGTGCGGAATCATATTTGGACACGTAAGGAAGCAATGAAAAGCTCTTGAAAGGGGCTTTTAAATGAAGTGCAAATGGAAGAAACTTTCATAAGACTTAAGATGTCATTTACTTAACAAAGCATAATTGTGATACCCCAATATTTTCTACAATTATTATATTGATTTATAAATGATTTACAAATAGTTTCGGAGATTAAATCGTATATTCATTTAAAGATTCGATTTATTCAATTAAATCAATAATAATATTAATTATTATTATGGGACTTTCATAAATTGTATTTATTAATTTTGATGAGTTTAATTAAAATGTTTTATATATGAATAAGAATTATTCATATAGTTTTAAATAGTTTTAATTAGTTTTAATTAGTTTTAATTTGTTATTTAAATTAGAAAATAATTCAATTAATTCCTAAATCTAGTAGCATTTGATTTGGATTGACTGAGGGCCTATATAAGGAAAAGGTGAGACAGTTGATTAGTTTTGCAAACTGAGCCAAAACCCTCAAGCACTCTCTCTCCTCTCTCTCAACGTCCCCTCTCTCTCTCTCTCTTTCTCTCTCTCTCTCTCCTCCGGCAGCCCTTTCCACCGCCGAGCACCAGCGAGCCTCCCTCATCGGCGGTAAGCCGTTCGTTCTCTCTCTCTCTTTCTCTTTAGTTTTCCTCTCTCTTCGCGTCTCCTCTCCCCCTCGCGGTTGCAGTCGCAGACGGTCGCCAGGTCGTCGCTAGACGGCGGTCGTCGACCGCCAGGGCGCGAAGGGCCTGGCCCCATCTCCACCCATCTTCTCTCTCCTTCTCTCCCGTTCGTTCTCTCCCTCTCTCTCTTCGCAAACTCTCTCTTTCTCTCTCCTCTTCTCGCCGGAGCACCGGCGACCACCACCACCGGCCATGGTGGCCAGTGGTGGTGGTGGTGGTGATGGGTCAGGTTATGGGTCCCATGCATGGGTACCCATGACCTAGACCTAGTTTTGAAGTTAGGGTTTCGTTTTTATATTTTTCGTAATTATTAATTCGATTTTTAGTATTTTCGATTTAATGTTTTTGTTTTTCTGCACTCATTCGGAATCGGAATTCGGATTTTCAAAAGTCTAGATTGGTTGAAATAAATCAAGGAATTTAATAAAAATATCACATTGAGATTTCGTTACTGTTTTTACTTTCGTATTTAATTAATAATGATTCGGTAATTGGTTTTAATTAGGACCTAACGAGCAAGCGTGATTATTGTCAATTGGTTGAAGCATACTTACTGTTGGTAGCGTATTAGTGGTAAGAGCTCATACCTACCTTCTTCCAAAGCCCCATCAAAACTATTTTGATGTGTTATGTGCTAATTGGGAATTTTGTTGTGAATTTAATATGCAAAGCATGATTAAATTATATCGTCGTTATTATGAAGTTATTAAGCATGATTCACTGCTGTAAATATGAGTTATAATTAGCATGTTGATGTCAGCATGTTTTGGGAATTAATTAGTCCATATGATGATTATTGGACAATTATTGAATAGCGAATTATTAATATTATTACGCTATTAATTATATGCTAATTGGTATGGGTATTATTGAGTGCTAGTGAGCACCTATATATTATCGTTGAATGACTCTGGTGATTTGTGAATTTTTGGATATCATATTACCCTGCCCAAGTGCTGCCGAAATTGTGCTAGAAATTACTTGTCATCAATATTGAATTATTGTCGTTATTGAATTAAAGCATGTCTAATTCTCATCGTATTGGATTATCATTATCGTCGTTATTTACTATTCATTGTCAAGAGCATGAAATGAATTAGTAAGTCGTGGTCTCGTAGTACCACTTATGTCAACCAATGCAAATTATGTGAATTGAATTAAATGAGAGTAAGACTCCTAATGGATCCCTAGGAGTAGTCGAGCAATCGGGATTGCACTTAATGGTACAGTTCAAGGGATGAGTGATTCCCAAGTTACTTATGGACACCTCGCAGTGTGTCTGGGACGGATCATTTCCCATTTATCAAGTCCTCTAGGCTCGTGTAATTGTACTAGAGGTAGTGTGCACACTAGAGTCATTAAGTCCATGGCGTGATTGTATCTTCGATGAACAGTATGGGTAATCGCTGTTCTATTCGCTCTCTTACATCTCTCTAATCAAGACGGATTGTCCATTTCGTATTTCGTGTGATCACTATACAAGAATTGCATATGAAAGAATGTCGTTGTGCGTATGCTTGATTATATGTTTATGTGGGTATGCAAATGAATTTCAATGATTCTTCTAAAATCTCAGGTAAAGTTTGCGAAATGTTATTACTGGGTACGGATGACGTTAATTCAGTTTATCTGATTTTTGTTTCTTTTCTTTTCTTCTGTATTTTGTTTCCGTCACGGAAACCAAAGTGCAGGTTTAGTTGATTGAGGACGTACAGCTTGGAAGGTAGAGTTGGCGTCGGTTTTTAGAACTATTTCTGTTTAGTTTAGATCGTTGGGATTTTTATTGGATTTAGCCCTTTGAAGGCAAGTTGTAATAAATTTGGTTTAATGAGTTTTAGCTCACTATATAGACAACTCTGATATTAACTGTTTAGTTTGTTTAGTTCCTTAGTAAGCTCTTTTTGATTCCTAGTCTTTCTTTCTACTTAGCATTTATTCCTTAGTGATAAATGTTGCAGTGACATCCCCTCGGGTTCGGGACGGTTCAGCGTTGTCGAGTCGTGCACAACGACGTCGATAGTTCCCAGGAAATCGTTGCGAATTCGGAGGTGTTACAAATGGTATCAGAGCCCTAGGTTTAAAAGGTTGCTTAAGATTAATTATTGAATTAATAAAGATTAGTATCATTTTGGGGAAAATAAAATTTAGTTAAAGCCGTTGAGCGTAGTAGTCCCAGAAGATAGGAATTATTTGAAATCACTTTGCTTGTGATTTATAATGTCCTCATTGTTTGATTGTCTACCTCAGATGGTAAGGACAAGAAAGACTACGCGAATGACGACCGCACACCAAAGGGCACGCGCCCTAGCCCATCGTGCACCATCTGCAGAATATGTAGCTTCATCGAATAGCGAGTCGACAGGAAACGACGCGAACGTACACCGCGAATCCGCGCAAGACCGCACCGCGCACGCGATTGCCGCACGTGACGAGGCCGCATGCCCCGCGCCAATTCCTGCGCCTATAGCCGCGCCTGTACCTGCCCCATTTGTCGCACCTGCTGCATGCGTGGAGAAAGAGGAAGATCCCTCCGAACATACAGCGCCGGAAGAGCATGATGACATGCCGGAATTGGAAGATACTAGTGCCGAGAGCGACAACAACATCGCGCCTACTCCTGCACCTATTGCTGCACCTACTCCTGCTGCAAATTGGTCTCCTCCTATGGAGCCGTTCTTTGCTACTGATGCTGAGCTGGAGGACATACGTATTTATATACGACGTGCTTACACTACGATCGAGCGTTATCAGTACGAGAATCGCACGAGTCTACATGAAGGCTTATGGGTAGAGCTACTGCTAGCTGGTCTGCCTAACATCCATCCTTGGATAGGACTCAAGGAGAAGTACGACGACGTAGTCTCCAAGAGAGGTCACTTGCACGAGAAGAAGTACGAAGAAGGTACGAGATGGTCTCTTTGCTTTAGAGGCGTCGCAGCTGAGTTATGCCTATCCGAGTTCGAGTGGAAGGTGAACCACGTGCTAGTGCCTGGGCCGAAAGGTATGGGCGAGTACTGCTGAACCAAGAAGCGCAAGCATGCAAATGATTTTAGGAAGCGTTTCATGCCCCAGAAATTCGGTGGATATGCTTATCCATACACGCCCTGCAAGGAGGTGAAGCCTAGGAGGAAGGACGATCATGACGAGTCCCCTAGCGCGAAGAAGATGTGTGCTAGTGTCAAGTAGAACTAGATTATTGCCTTATTAGTTTTACTTGAGTTTTATTGAACTTTAGCTATTGTGATGGCCCTGCGTGGTCAATTTTGATGTTGGTGTAGTTGCATAGGCAACAAATAATGACTACTATTTACTTGCAATTTGTCTCATTGCAAGACTATTTCATTTGATTATATGATATCGTTGAGAATTTGTTCTATATGATCGTTTTATCACATAATTGCATGGTTGACTTATAGCTTCATAATGCTATCTCGTATTGCCTAGACATGATGGGAAATCCATGTCGGAGTTATGGCGAAATTTTCATTGAGTATCATCATATCAATTGTGAGCCAAAGGCTAAGCATGTATTGTATGCAATCAAATGTCATTGTTTATTTCCCTACTAAAATAGTATGGAGCATCAATATGTGAATTGTGAATGTCATTGCTTATCAATCGTGTGAGACCAATGTGTCTACTTTGTTATTGCATATCGAACTATTATGCATGGAAACTGAGAACATTCAAAGCAAGTATGTTGCTTAGACCTACAATGTAAAGTCGATCATTGAAACTTATATGATATTTGCTAAATATCAAGAGATTGGTTTCAATTATAACCTAGACCTCAATTTGGGTCGAATGTGCCAATTTTGCTGAAATGGTGATCAACCATTGCTCTTTTATGTCTCAGATTTGTTATAATGGCAACCAACGACCGACTCGCGAGACTAGAAGTAGGTCTTACCAACGTGGTTGAGCACATCACGCGCCAGCTAGAGCGCCAAGAGCAAGATCACAACGCGCAGAACCCTGAGACGCGCAACTTTAGGGATTTTGATGCACTCAAACCTCCGACGTTTGAGGGTGGCTCTGAGCCCACCAAGTTGGAGAATTGGATAATAGAGTTCGAGAAGTTGTTTGGGGCAACTAATCGGCCCAAGAACATGAAGGTCAACACCACTACGTACTACCTGAAGGGTGAGGCTAACAAGTGGTGGAGCGATGTGGGCATTGATCTACTCGCCATTAAGGAATATGGGTGGACCGAGTTCAAAGAGTCTATTCGTGAATGGTTCTATCCAAGAGCTGTCCGTCGCCAGAAGCAATGGGAATTCGAGAACATCTATCAAGGAAAGCTATATATGGCTGAGTACGCAACAAAGTTCAACGAGCTTGCTGCTTTTGCACCTAACTTGGTGACGACCGAAGCTGAATGGGTTGAGAGGTTCGAAGATGGCCTGAAGTGGGATATTCAAAGTTATGTTATGGGAAACTCGCTGTCGTTCCAAGGATCTTACGAGAAAGCCTTGAACCAAGAGCGTGCTGTGGATCATCGTGATTCATTGCTCGAAAAGCATAAACGTGACGAAGGGAATTCTTCCCAGTCAGGTGGCGCAGATAAGAGGCCAAGGCCAAACAACGGCAATCACAACAACCAAGGTGGTCAGAACCACAACGGGAACAGGAATCGTGACTCGAATAGTCATGGAGGTACGATCTTAGCTAGGAGGAATACGCCTCGTAGTCGCTGCAACAAGACGCATCCTGACAAGAACTGTCATCGTGATGTACTTCAATGCTGGAGTCGTGGAAGGAACGACAATAGTTAGAACCGCGATAACAACTACAATTGTGGTGGAAATGGAAATGCTAATCGCGGAAATGTTGGTAACTACCGTGGAAATGGGGGTTACAACAACAACAACCGCAACAATACTATTGCTCCTGCTGCGAATAATCAAGCACTACTTCCCGCACCTGCCAACCCCATGCAGAACAACAACAACAATAGGGGGGTGAATGGAAGGGTTTATGTGCTGAACCGCAATGAAGCTGAAGCGAACCCGAATGTGATCGCTGGTACTTTTCTCGTTAACTCTCAACCTGCTTTTGTTTTGTTTGATAGCGGTGCAACACACTCTGTTCTTTCTAAGAGCTTTGCATCTAAGATAGGTTTAGAGCCTAGTTCTGTGTATAGTGCAAATATGAGGATGCCATATGGAACGATTGTTAATTGTAAAACGTTGTATGAAAAGTGTCCGATTAGGATAGTTGGTTCCGATTTGCCTGCGGATTTGATTCAGATGGATTTGAAGGATTTTGACGTGATTTTGGAAATGGATTGGTTAGCCAAGTATAGGGCTAAGATTGAATGCTTTGAACAACGTGTGTCATTGCGTGGACCGAATGGTAGGAGGATTACCTACAAAGGAGTCGTGGTTAAGCCAAAGTTGAAGGTAGTGGCAACCATGAAAGCAAAGGAGTGTATGACTAAAGGTGAAGATATTTACCTATGTCATGTAGTGGATACAAGTCGAGAAGCCGAAGTTTCAAAACCTATTCCAGTTGTTTCGGAATACGCTGACGTCTTTCCAGACGAGATTCCAGCAATGCCTCTGCAACGCATTATCGACTTCAACATTGACTTAGCTCCAGGTTATGCTCCGATCTTGAAAGCTCCGTATTGTATGGCTCCTGCTGAGATGAAAGAACTGAAAACGCAACTCGAGGAACTACTGGAGAAGGGATACATACGCCCTAGTGTATCGCCTTGGGGTGCTCCTGTTCAGTTCGTACGTAAGAAGGACGGTAGTATGAGACTGTGCATAGACTACCGTGAGTTGAACAAGATTACAATCAAGAATCGTTATCCACTTCCGAGGATTGACGACCTATTTGACCAACTTTGTGGAGCGACTGTTTTCTCAAAGATCGATCTACGTTCAGGATACCATCAACTCAGGATTTCTGAGCCTGACATTGCAAAGACCGCGTTTAGGACGAGGTATGGACACTACGAGTTCACGGTGATGCCTTTTGGGTTGACGAACGCACCTGCGAAGTTTATGGATTTGATGGACCGTACGTTCCAGCCTTATCTCGATCAGTTCGTTGTTGTCTTTATTGACGATATTGTGGTGTATTTGAAGAACGCTGATGAGCACGAGCAACACTTGCGAACCGTTTTGGAGATTTTGAGACGACATCAGTTGTACGCCAAGCTGTCGAAGTGCGAATTTTGGTTAGAAACTGTTTCCTTCTTAGGACATGTGGTGTCTAAGAGTGGAGTTGCTGTTGACCCGGAAAAGATTAGAGCTGTTATAGACTGGTCCTCACTGAAGAGCATGACCGAGGTCAGAAGTTTTCTTGGGTTAGCTTGTTACTATCGTAGGTTTGTAGAAGGATTTTCCAAGATAGCGCAACCTATGACAAACTCGATGAAAAAGACGACTAAGTTCGTGTGGTCGGAAAAGTGTGAAGCTATTTTTCAATAGTTGAAGAAACGTCTTACAAGCGCGCCGATTTTGACTTTGCCATCGGGAACTGAAGGGTACGAAATCTATAGTCACACGTCCAAGCATGGCTTAGGCTATGTTTTAATGAAACATGGTAAGGTAGTGGCTTATGCGTCAAGACAATTGAAGAAGCACGAGGATAATTACCCTACTCACGACTTAGAGCTCGTTGCTGTCGTATTTGCCTTGAAGATTTGGAGACATTATCTTTATGGTTCTGCTGTCAAGATGTTTACGGACCACAAGAGTCTCAAGTACATATTCACGCAAAAGGAATTGAATATGCAACAAAGAAGATGGCTAGAGTTATTGACAGAGTACGACATCGACATACGGTATCACGAAGGGAAAGCTAACGTGGTAGCTGACGCTTTGAGTAGAAAGACTCATCATACGTTGAACACTGCTTTAGTACTTCCAAGGGAGATCATTCGTGACTTGCAGAGTCTAGACGTGGAGATGGTGCTGAAATGTGGCGTTCAATGTACCTTAGCACATATGTCAGTTCGACCAACCTTGCTCGACGAGATGAAGGGTAAACAGAGTACAAATGAGGATCTTCAACAGATTCTACGCCACAAGGACGAGGGTAGATCTGAGGACTTTTCTATTGGTCAAGACGGTGTCTTGAGATTTCGTGATCGTGTCTGTGTGCCGAATGACCCGGAGATCAAGAGTCAGATTCTGGGTGAAGCTCACAATACACCTTATTCTGTACATCCTGGTGGAGACAAGCTTTACAAAGACTTTCGCCAAATGTTCTGGTGTAAAGGTATGAAACAAGATGTCGCTGAATTCGTGGCTAAGTGTCTGACGTGCCAGAAGGTGAAGATCGAACAAAAGAGACCTGGTGGAATGATACAATCGCTTGAAGTCCCTACGTGGAAATGGAACTCAATTTCAATGGACTTTGTCATGGGTTTACCATTGACACAGAAGAAGAACAATGCCATTTGGATAGTTGTGGATCGTTTGACGAAAGTTGCGAGATTCATCCCAATGAATGACACTTGGAAAATGGAGAAGCTAGCGGATGCTTACGTCAAGGAAGTCATAAGACTTCATGGTGTTCCAGAGGATATCATTTCAGATAGAGACTCGAGATTTCTATCTCAGTTTTGGCAGAAATTGCAAGAAGCTTTTGGAAGCAAATTGAAGTTCAGTACTGCTTTTCATCCTGCGACTGATGGTCAGACGGAAAGAACGATTCAGACCTTGGAGGATATACTTCGAACGTGTGCTCTCGAGTATCAAGGCTCGTGGGATAAACACATTTCGTTGATCGAGTTTTCTTACAACAATAGCTATCACTCAAGCATTGATCGAGCACTATATGAAGCATTGTATGGTAGGAAGTGTAGATTGCCAGTTTGTTAGAACGACATTAGTGAAACTGCAGTTTTGGGTCCAACAATGATCCAGCAGACCGTCGAAGTAGTCAAAGTGATTCAAGCAAAGATGCGTAGTGCTCAAGATCGCTAGAAATCATACGCAGATAGAGGTCGTAGACCTGAAGAGTTTGAGGTAGGAAGCAAGGTACTTTTGCGAGTATGTCCTACCAAAGGTGTCATGCGTTTTGGTCGTAAGGGGAAGTTAAGTCCTCGTTATATTGGACCTTACGAGATTCTGAAAAGGATTGGTGAGGTTGATTATCGATTAGTTTTACCTGTGGAACTTGCAAAAGTCCACAGTGTGTTTCATGTCTCTCAATTGAAGCGCTATGTACATGATCCAACTCATGTCGTTCAACCTAAAACGATCTATCTCGATGAAAATTTGCTTATGAAGAGCGTCCTATCTAGATAGTGGATCGCAAAGAGAGCTCAACTCGAACAAAGACTATTCCGATCGTCAAAGTCGTTTGGTCTCGACAAGGTCAAGAGGAAGCAACATGGGAAGCTTAATCCATGATGCGCGAGAAGTATCCAGACCTCTTCCTAGAAGGTATTAGTCCCACTTGAGTTTCTAGACGAAACACCTTTTAAGGAGGGTAGAATGTCACGCCTCGAAATTTCGTCTTTTTGCGTGTTTTGTTTATCGCTTTGCACGAATCGCATGTTCAAGCATTGCATGGTGCATGGTAATCAACTTAGAATCATGATCGTACTTGCTCATCTTGCATATGTTAGTGTCCTAGAAATTGTTTTATACCTTCGTATAGGTAAACTCGTTTTGCTTTGGGAAGTGATTACTTCATGTCCCGAAACTTCTTTTTAGGAGGGTAGAATGTGATACCCCAATATTTTCTATAATTATTATATTGATTAATAAATGATTTACAAATAGTTTCGGAGATTAAATCGTATATTCATTTAAGGATTCGATTTATTCAATTAAATCCATAATAATATTAATTATTATTATGGGACTTTCATAAATTGTATTTATTAATTTTGAGGAGTTTAATTAAAATGTTTTATATATGAATAAGAATTATTCATATAGTTTTAAATAGTTTTAATTAGTTTTAATTTGTTATTTGAATCAGAAAATTATTCAATTAATTCCTAAACCTAGTAGTATTTGATTTGGATTGACTGAGTGCCTATATAAGGAAAAGGTGAGACAGTTGATCAGTTTTGCAAACTGAGCCAAAACCCTCAAGCACTCTCTCTCCTCTCTCTCACCGTCCTCTCTCTCTCTCTCTCTCTCTTCTCTCTTCCTCACCGGTTCTCTCTCCTCTCACCTCTCCTCCGGCAGCCCTTGCCACTGTCGACCACCAGCGAGCCTCCCTCACCGGCGGTAAGCCGTTCGTTCTCTCTCTCTCTCTCTCTTTCTCTTTCTTTTTCCTCTCTCTTCGCGTCCCCCCTCCCCCTCGCGGTTGCAGTCGCGGACGGCGGTCGTCGATTGCCAGGGCGCGAAGGGCCTGGCCCCGTCTCCACCCATCTTCTCTCTCCTTCTCTCCCGTTCGTTCTCTCCCTCTCTCTCTTCGCAAACTCTCTCTTTCTCTCTCCTCTCCTCGTCGGAGCACCGTCGACCAGCACCACCGGCCATGGTGGCCAGTGGGTGGTGGTGGTGGTGATGGGTCAGGTTATGGGTCCCATGCATGGGTACCCGTGACCTAGATCTAGTTTTGAAGTTAGGGTTTCGTTTTTATATTTTTCGTAATTATTTAATTAATACTGATTCGGTAATTGTTTTTAATTAGGACCTAACGAGCAAGCATGATTATTGTCGATTGGTTGGAGCATACATAATGTTGGTAGCGTATTAGTGGTAAGCGCTCATGCCTACCTTCTTCCAAAGCCCCATCAAAACTATTTTGATGTGTTATGTGCTAATTGGGAATTTTGTTGTGAATTTAATATGCAAAGCATGATTAAATTATATCGTCGTTAATATGAAGTTATTAAGCATGATTAAATTATATCGTCGTTAATATGAAATTATTAAGCATGATTCACTGCTGCAAATATAAGTTATAATTAGCATGTTGATGTCAGCATGTTTTGGGAATTAATTAGTCCATATGATGATTATTGGACAATTGTTGAATAGCGAATTATTAATATTATTATGCTATTAATTATATGCTAATTGGTATGGGTATTATTGAGTGCTAGTGAGCACCTATATATTATCGTTGAATGTCTCTGGTGATTTGTGAATTTTTGGATATCATATTACCCTCCCGAAGTGCTGTCGAAATTGTGCTAGACATTACTTGTCATCATTATTGAATTATCGTCGTTATTGAATTAAAGCATGTTTAATTCTCATCGTATTGGATTATCATTATCGTCATTATTTACTATTCATTGTCAAGAGCATGAAATGAATTAGTAAGTCGTGGTCTCGTAGTACCACTTATGTCAACCAATGCAAATTATGTGAATTGAATTAAATGAGAGTAAGACTCCGAATGGATCCTTAGGAGTAGTCGAGAAATCGGGATTGCACCTAATGGTGTAGTTCAAGGGATGAGTGATTCCCAAGTTACTTATGGACACCTCGCAGTGTGTCTGGGACGGATCATTTCCCATTTGTCAAGCCCTCTAGGCTCGTGTAATTGTACTAGAAGTAGTGTGCACACTAGAGTCATTAAGTCCATGGCGTGATTGTATCTTCGATGAACAGTATGGGTAATCGCTGTTCTGTTCGCTCTCTTACATCTCTCTAATCAAGACGGATTGTCTATGTCGTATTTCGTGTGATCACTATACAAGAATTGCATATGAAAGAATGTCGTTGTGCGTATGCTTGATTATATGCTTATGTGCGTATGCAAATGAATTTCAATGATTCTTCTAAAACCTCAGGTAAGGTTTGCGAAATCTTTTTACTGGGTGCGGATGACGTTTATTCAGTTTATCTGATTTTTGTTTCTCTTTTGTTTTTTTTTTCTTTTCTTCTGTATTTTGTTTCCGTCACGGAAACCAAAGTGCAGGTTTAGTTGATTGAGGACGTACAGCTTGGAAGGTAGAGTTTGCGTCGGTTGTTAAAACTGTTTCTATTCAGTTTAGATCGTTGGGATTTTTATTGGATTTAGCCCTTTGAAGGCAAGTTGTAATAAATTTGGTTTAATGGGTTTTAGCTCACTATATAGACAACTCTGATATTAACTGTTTAGTTTTTTTAGTTCCTTAGTAAGCTCCTTTTGATGCCTAGTCTTTCTTTCTACTTAACATTTATTCCTTAGTGATAAATGTTGCAGTGACATCCTTCGGGTTCGGAACGGTTCAGCGGTGTCGAGTGGTGCACAACGACGTCGATAGTTACCAAGAAATCATTGCGAATCGGGGGTGTTATAATAATAGCACACATGTACATAAATTACTTTTTTCATCATTGGGCATTTGGGGACATCTAATGACATTTTTTTGGCGTCTACAAGCCTAAATGCCCAAATATTTCCCCTAATATCAAAGAAAAAAAAAATTTGTCGAACGAAAATAAGAAAATAGAAAAAGACGGACCATCCTATTTTAATTTTTTATTTTTCTAGACTCAAGGGAAAATGGAAAATGGTATAAAATAAAAAAAGAATTTGGCACTTTTCTTTTTTTTTGAGATTTTTTTCGGCGCCATTTATTTTTTTGCACTCCGTTTTTTTGCCGAATTTGGGATTACATCGAGGGAGAAAGAAAAAGAAAAATAAAAATGGGAGAGGGAGAGGGAGAGGGGAAAGTGGAGAGACTAACTCTTTTTTTTTTTTTTTTTTTTGTTAAAAAGGTCCTAAAAAATTGTTCATGACTTCGACGCTATATGAAATTATATCATCGGGGAAACGAGTGCTCATTGAATAGAACTTGCACTATTTTTGGGCATTAGGAACTACCTAAAAATAAAAGAAAAAAGACTTCTAGCACGTAAGTACATGTTGGTACATGTAGGCACATAGGCACGACATTCATGCATTCAGGCAAGCATTACAATGACGCAGTTACAGACAAAAATGTGATCAGACGGGCATTACAACGTCACATGCACAATAAGCAAGCGAATGCACGAATGTGGGCTAAAGGCTTTTGGCTCCTGTGAGGTTACCACAACAAATTACAATTTCCGTCCAGGAGATGGTCGACACATCAATTGTAATTCTTTTCACCAACAAGAGTCGATGAGTCGTGGGTGAGGAAGCGTCGGTTTGCACGATAGGACAACTGTATATATTCCTTTAGATATACGGGTTGTCTACAAGTTACAGCCTAAACTTCCTCGAGGGTTGATACGGGTCAAAAGGTGTGACAAGGCACATGCAAATGATGCAATATATAGAATATCTTATTAAACAATTAAGCAAACTTGACTTTCGAGTCTCACTCTCTTAAATAAATCCCAGTGAAGTCACTATAAGGACCCGAGAACTTTTGGCCTCGCTTCTGCGGAATGTCCTTGCAGAAAATTTGTAAGCTGGGGGATTTAGATAAGTTCAAGGAACCGTCGAGTTAGAAAAGCACTTGAAAATAGTTGAATTGAATAAAAACAATGAATGTGGTCACAAATCTGCTATCGGTATTTTACCGAAGGGACAACCCAGTAGCGCGAAAAGTGAACTAATCATGTTTTTAGAAAGACTCCCACTCATATAGAACATATGAGTACCCAAGAATAGAGGGTTCGGGGGCGAAGGTACGAGGTAGGAAGGTGTTAGGCACCCAACTCGCCCGTTTTATGATGGCCTCTACTAACTCAAGTTTGCATAATAATTTAAAGACATGATTCCCACACAAACCGGATTAACAACCTAGATTAGACTATTAATTAATTCATCACAAGCATCACGATATTTATTATTGACCCTTATTTAAACATGCATTCGATTGCCAAGTTGAGCATTACAACAGTTAGACATGCTTATTTACATAATTGAAAGACAGTATTTAGGAAGCAATAAAAGACATGATTAGCATGATATCTACATTTTGACAACTAGAACAGACACAGTTAAACAATTAATTTAATTTGAGCTCTCAGAAGTTTATTACCTGAACTGTAGGCTATTTAGCAATTGAATAGTAAAAATATATCTGAAGCAAAGAATTGATTTGGAAGAAAGAGGGAAAAGCTCAGAGTGAATACTACTGAGAATAGAGATTGTCAACTGTAAACTGTGCCCTTTTGAATAAGGGAGGAGAGTTTTATATATAGGGGACGAAGTAGGGTTAAACGGGTTACGAAAGGAGAGTCGTGTGGTGAAAAACCGGGTGAAAAAGGGGAGACAGCTGGCTCAGGGAGAGCCGCGAGCCGTTGGCAGCTGTGGAGCTGCCAGCTGGATGGCGTCTCAGTCAATTTTTGATTTTTCCGATGAATTTTGAATATTTCAAAAATGTGAAAACACTGTTTTACCCTTACGCGATAAAAGACGGTTTACCCTTGGTTACCAACTTTGCCACCGAGGGTCGAAAAAAGACACGAGAGGTTTCGGTGGAAAGCTCTTGAACGAGACTTTTGAATGTGATCGAGGAAAAACCTGAGACCTTATTTTACCTATCAAAGCTAAAATAGCATTCAAGTGTATAAATTACTTCTTTCATCATCGGGCTTTTGCGGAGAAATCTGACGAAACTTTTTAAGCGTCTACACTAGGGAAAAAGGGGAAAGTCCTGTGACTAAGGAGGTGGAAAACAGGGACCTTTTCCGTACTGGGTTTCCTTTATCTTGGAGACCTCCTCCTTATAATATGGACCAGACGAACTTGTATCCGGACTCATTTATGCGTATGGACTGGCGTCGTGCGGAGGCTTAGGACCGTTGTGTGCTTCTGTTTGAGAGACCAAGTCATTTGTCCAACTTGCGTCAGGTATATGGTTTTGACTTTCTTGGTTTTGTTTATTTTATATTGAAAACTTGAACTGTTAGTGCTTTGGCACACGAACAAATTGGGATGGTACTGGATTGGTGGTCAGCTGTGTAGAATTGTATGTAGAATTGTCTAGATTGGAATCGTAGTGTGTAGGGTATTGAAATATTTTATTTGTTTGTTGGCTAGGGAGTTGGCACATATTTGCAGGCTCATGGGTCCACTTCGCACTGGGCCATTATGCTAGACTCTTTTTCTAATAGGACAAGGGAGTTGATGCGGCTTCAAGTTTTGAACCTTTTTTTGTCTACTATTCCGTCTTGTCATACAAGTGACACTCGAGTGATTTCCCGTGGTCCGATAAAGAGAGAGATTTTGGGACACAATGAACACCTTTCATACCCCTGCGGGAGAGATATTCCCCACTCCGTATCAGTTTGTCGTACTGACGGGCTTGACCTTTGAGGGCGTCCTTTGCTGTATGATGCGAACTACCACTTACAGGCAGAAAGACTACTTGAGCTGTATGGGCCTGTTGCCCTTCTTTTTGATGGGGACCAAGTTTCCTTGCCGAGGTTGTGGGAGGCTTTGACTGAGAAGGGGTTCACTAAGGTTCACCGAGCCCGTAACGTTTTAGCTTATCTGCTGGGTGTGACCATCTCCTCTCACAAGAAGAGTGTATGTCAGATCGGCTTTCTGCCTTGCTTGGAGGATTTGACCACAGTACATGAGTACAACTTTGGTGCTCCTGCTTATGCTTCCTTGGTAAGATGGTGTCGACAGGCTTGTAGGCCTAAGTCGACGAGTCAAACGACATATATTTCTGGTCCTTGGAGGATACTGGAGGTATGCATACATATCTTTTTGTTCTTTGCACACTCTGTAGTTGACTTGTATCTGATTATTTTCATTTGTATGGCAGTTGTTGTTTATGAGTATTTTTCAGCTTTCAGTCCTTATCGTACTGGTTTGACGATGTTTCCGCTAGGTGCTTAATGGGTTGGTAGAGATAGCGATTTGTTTTCCTCTTTAAAGGATTTGCGGGTTTTTTGAGAGCCGAGCTGCATCAGAGGTATGTTATCCTTGACTTGTTTTTCGGTTCATTTGGATGTGAATGAACTCTGATCTTGTGTTCTGTAGGTGTTATGGACTGCTTTTAACAATGTCCCTGGGTTCCCGTCTTACATCACTATTGAGTCTTACAGGGTGTCTACCCTGCGGATAGTGTTTGAGGGGCCATTTGATTTTGAGTGGTGTTTTGGAGATCGTTTGACCAGGCTGATATCTCCACACTTGGCTAGCCATCTGGTTCCGGAGGATCCTCCCACGACCATGTTACATCTACGTTGTCTAAGCGTAGCTAACTTGGCTGTTGTTATTTGGGGCACCGAGGCCATGCAGTTTTTATTATCGGAGGTTGAGGGTTTAGACCGTGCAGTGGTATACTTCACATACTATTTGGATCTTTTGATACCAGACCTTACATTTGAAGTGAAATCTTGATTCATGTCTTGTAGTTTGTATATGTAACATACTGACTTTGGTGTCTTTGTAAGCGGATCGTCCGACTCCCCGTGGGCATAGGAGGTCTCATCCTTGAGTCCCTCGTAGTCAGCCCCCGAGTATACTCTTACCGAGTACTGAGATGAGGTACATTGGTGAGAGTGGGGGTCCAACAGTGGCGCTTGACGAAAGAGGAAGAAGAAGTGATTTTGGCCAAGATAAATAAATCACGATGCAGCTTGCAAAGCAGCCTAGCCAAAGCCAAGGCCCAGCCGCTAGTGGTTGCGCCCTTAGCCGCTAACAGTTGCGCTCGGTCTAGGGCCTAGCCACTAGCGGCTGCCACCCAGCTCGGGTCGGCTGTGTGGGCTTCACACGTGGGCCCCCTTGTTCAAGTTCCATGCAGACGTACCCCGAGTGATACAAATCAAGTGCGCAGTCTTATTTTTGGGAGTCCGTGAGTTCAAAATTTAGCAGATCAGTCTCAAGACAATCAACGCCACAGTGTAAAGGCCTTGTTTGGTAAAACTAACCTTTTTTTTTCCAGAGTCCCTTATACGCATGAGCCCAGTCTCGCGTATTTATTTTCCAAAATACATTTCTTTAGCACTAATGTTGTGCTAACTATTATTTTGTGCAGGAATAGATTTTCCGCAAAATACATTTGTTTAGCACTAATGTTGTGCTAACTCTTATTTTGTGCATGAATAGATTTTCCGCAAAATACATTTATTTTGCATTAATGTTGTGCTAACTCTTATTTTTTGTAGGGATATTTTTTCAGCAATATACATTTATTTAGCACTAATGTTGTGCTAACTCTTATTTTGTGCAGGGATAGATTTTTCGCAAAATACATTTTTTTAGCACTAATGTTGTGCTAATTCTTATTTTGTGCAGGGATAGATTTTCCGCAAAAATACATTTATTTTAGCGCTAATGTTGTGCTAACCCTTATTTTGTGCAGGAATAGATTTTCCGCAAAGTACATTTTATTTACCACTAATATTGTGCTAAATCTTTTTTTGTGCAGGGATAGATTTTCCAGCAGAACACACATCTAGTTAGCACTAAGCGGTGTACTGACTCTTGGGATGAATGTACCCACAAATACATCGAGTTAGCACTAAGCGATATGCTACCTCCGAATTCTTGGGATGGAAGTACCTGCAGATACATGGAGTTAGCGTTAAGCGGTATGCTACCTCCGAATTCTTGGGGTGAATGTACCCGCAAATACATTGAGTTAACACTAAGCGGTGTGCTACCTCCGAATTTTTGGGCTGATGAATGTATCCACAAATACATTGAGTTAGCGCTAAGCGGTGTGCTACCTCCGAATTTTTGGGATGAATGTACCCGCAAATACATTGAGTTAGCACTAAGCGATGTGCTACCTCCAAATTTTTTTTAGGGATGAATGTACCCCAAAAATACGTTCAGAGTGGTACTTAGTCACTGTTTGCTTCGACAAAGCATTTATACTATTTACTCTCATCCATGATGTTTTCCATTTACAGTTGTCCTCTTGATTGTGCTGTCTCGTCAACTTTTTTGTTTGTCACGCAGGGACGGAATCTCGGCATCCACTGAATGTGTATTAGTCAACGTTTGCTTTGACAAAGAATTTATACTATTTACTCTAACCAATGATGTTTTCCATTTACCGTCGTCCTTTTGATTGCGCTGTCTGGTTGACTCAATGTTTACTTCGACAAGGCATTTCATATACTATTCACTCTCAAAAATGTTACTTCCACCTACAGCCGATCACGTACGAAATTCGTGGTTGCGTTTTCTCGCTAACCTTTTCATTTTCTCTGTATACAGGTCTCCTGTAGTCGTCAATTCCCCACTGCGAGCATTTGTCACTGCTAACCATTACCTTTATTTTCTTGTGTTCACGGAGATTAGATCTTACCAAGCGCCGAGCGTTTTTCAGTCAAGGTTTGCCTAATTTGCATTCGTTCTGGACACACTCACAAACTGATTGCACGTCAGCATGCTCCATGTCGCTTTCGTAATAATTGTATCGAGCTTGAGTAGTTTCTGTAGACGCCAAAAAAGTGTCGTCAGTCTCCTCCGCAAAAGCCTGGTGATGAAATGAGTAACTTTATAAATACCTATTTTCTTCTTAGCTCAGATAGGTAAATAAGTTTACAAGGTCTCTGAAATAGCCCTTTCAATTCCTCTCCATTCAATAGCCCCTTTTAAGAGCTTTCCATCGACACTTCTTAAGCACCATTTCGACTCCGAAGGTAAATTTGTCTTTTTGCGCCCTTAGAGACAAATCCGTCTTTTCGCATATCAAAGGTAAATTTGTACTTTTCCCTCCGAAAAATACAGTCTTAAGACGAACCAGATACACAATTCTATCTTGCTACCTGGCTCTGTAAAAGATCTCTTATTCTTTACGGGAGCCGCTAACGGCTAAGGGTAAATCAACCCTTAGCCACTAGCGGCTAAGCCCTTAGCTGGGAGCAACTACCTGAGGCTTAGCCGCTAGCGGCTGCGCCCTGTCTTTCAGTTGACAGTTCATTTCCCTGACTTCACGTCCACGGCTCTATCTTTTGGTTGGCTGGTACCCTACTTCGTCCACTATATAAACAAACGCACGACCTTAGTTCTAATTTGCTCACTCTGTATACCTGACAACCAGTTCACAAGAACCAACCTCCTGTTTTGGCTTTTCTCTATCTATTTCTTATCTCTTCTGGAGACCTTACTTGTTTGTTAATAATAAACCTTATTCACCATAATCTTTGTTAATAAGTCTAACAATTCAGGTACTAAACTGTTGAGGGCTCAAATCAACTTTATTGCTCTCTTTGTTGGTTTTCATACTAGTCAAAATGTAGATCTCATGCAAATCATGTAATTTATTGCTTCCTAAATATCGCTTGTAAGTCTTTTACAAATCAATGTTTCCGTCGTTGTAATGCTCAACTTGCCAATCAAATGCATGTTCACAAAGTGTGTAAAATAACAATGTTTTGATGCTTGTGATCAACCAATTAATAGTCTAATCTAGGTTGTTAATTAGATTTGTGTGGGAATCATGTCATTAACATATTAAGCAAACTTGAGTTAGTAGAGACTGTCATATTAAACGGTCGAGTTGGGTGCCTAACATCTTCCCACCTCGTACCTTCGCCCCGGAACCCTCATTCTTGGGTACTCATATGTTCTATATGAGCGGGAGTCTTTTTAAAAACATGACTAGTTCGATTTTCCAGCTACTAGGCCGTCCCTTTGGTTGTCCCTTCGTTTTGCCCCTTTCGATAAAGCGTTAGTTGTAAAATTTGGGCCCTTTCATGGTTTTTTTTTTCAATTCAAGTCTTTCAAAAACTTTTCTACCTCGATGGATCCTTGAACTAATCTAATCCCCTAGAAATACAAATTTTCTTTAACGATCTATTGCATTATGCATGATGCGGATTTTCCGGGGTCCTTACACGGTGCAACCATAGTTGGTACTTGGGTGAGGTACTTTTTAATTCGTCAAATGCTTGGACCGCTTTGCTCGTCCACCAAAACTTGGTGTTTTTCTTGATTGTGTTGAAAAAGGGGGCGCTTTTGGCCGCGCCTCGGGCGATAAAGCGTCCCAAGGCCGCGACACAACCGGCCAGCTTCTTCACCTCTTTGACAGTTCTTGGGGGTTCCATTTCTAAAATGGCCGCCACTTTGTTGGGATTAGCATTGATCCCCCTTTGGCTTATCATATAGCCTAAGAATTTTCCCGCATGGACTCCGAAAGTGCATTTTTTGGGATTGAGTTTCATGTCGTATAGGCGTGGATTCTCAAAGGTTTGGCGCAGGTCTCCAACGTGGCTATCACCCTTTTTGGTTTTCACGATCATGTCATCAACGTATACCTCCATAGTGTCCCCTAACTGATATTCAAACAGTTTTTTTCACCAACCTCTGGTATATCGTGCCGGCATTCTTCAGCCCAAAGGGCATGGCTTTGTACTAGTACAGACCGTGTTCTGTGATGAAGGTGGTGTTTTCTTGATCGACTTCGTCCAAGTGGACCTGGTGGTACCCAGAGTATGCGTCCATGAAACTTAGCGTTTTATGGTCAACTGTTGAATCTACCATACAATCGATCCTTGGGAGGGGGTAAATGTCCTTCGGGCAAGCTTTGTTTAAGTCGGTGATGTCGATACACATTCTCCAGAACCCATTCGGGTTTTTTACCAGGACCATGTTGCTGATTCAGTCGGGGTATTGGCACTCCCTGATGAAGCCGACTTCCATCAACTTTGCCACCTCCTCTTTTATAGCCCTGTTTCTTTCGTCGCCCAGGTGGCGTTTCTTTTGTTTGACGGGAGCAGTCGTTGGCAGTATATTAAGGCTGTACATGATGATATTGGGGCTGACCCCGGGCATATCTTTCGCTGAAAATGCGAAGATATCTTGATATGCTTGTAGGAGGTCGATCATTTATTGTCTCTCCTCGCCTTGTAAGGAGCTGCCGACCCTGATGGTTCTGTCAGGGTAGTTCACGTCGAGGGGGATTTCTTCGTCAGCTTCCACCGCCTCGGCCAACTCTGGCATGTCGTTCCGGGGTCAACGTCATCGCCACCTATTGCAACAACAATGTTCATGGTCTTTGCGGCGACCTTCTTGCCTTTTCTATCAGCCTTCTCGCGGCCCGTCTCCAGAATCGGTCAGACCATTGTAAAATAGCATTCCCTTGTCATTTTTTTATCTCCATAAAGGCTGCCGATGGTGCCATCGTCGCACTCAAATTTCATGAGGAGCATGTGAGTGGCGACAACTACCCAGGTTATGTTCAAGGAAGGCCGGCCGAGAATCACGTTATATGCCAGCGAATCTCCAACGACCAAGAAGTCGAGGTAAGTGGTGCGACATCTTCCTGGTGGCCCGAAGCGTACCGACAACCTGCAGCTTCCCAGTGGGTGGACGACCTTTTTCGAATCCAAAGATTGGTCGGGTGACTCTTTGGAGGTTTGACTCGCCATAGTTGTGTTGTCGGAATTACTCACTGGACATTAGATCCGCGGAGCTGCCACTGTCTATCAACACCCTTTTTACTCGGCGATCTTGGTTTTGAGTTCGACAACCATTGGGTCATCGTGAGGGGCGACGATTCATTCATATCGTCTTCCGCGAAGGTGATGGTCTTCATCGGCTTTGAGGGGCCCGGGTTTAGGAGCATAAGTTGGGTCAATTCTCTGACATACACCTTATAGGCGCTGATCATCCTATCATCAAGGGGAAGCCCCCCGGAGATCGTGGCGGCAAAGTCGCCATCATCGCAATCAGAGTCGAGGACTTGTTCCTTTTTTGGAGCGAGGGTGACCACCGCGTCCCACTGGACGTAGTTCTTGAGCCGGCCTTGGGAGAGGAGAAGACGAAGTGCTCATTCCAGGATTTTGCAATCAGCTGTCATATGCCCCACATCCTCATTATAATTGCAGTATTTCGCCTTATCTCGGAACCTGTACGACTGTCGAATTCGACTGAGTTCTCTCAGCCAGATCGTTTCCTTGATGTCCGTCGGGATTACTTCCCTGGGGTATGAGAAGGCATATCCTTCTTTGGCCTCGTAAGATGTGCTTGTTGCCTTCTTTGAGCTCTCTTTTTTTTGGTATAGGAGTGATTGTTGTCATAATCTCTGCACTTCTCTGTTTTCCCAATTGTGGAGGGGTCGTTGCCTTCTCTTTTTCCTTGCTGGAGAAGCAAACTTTTTTCCCCTTACAGAATCCCTCAGCCCGGTCGAGGGCGTCCTTAGGGGACGTCACCTTCTTTTTAACGAGGGCAAACTTATAGGTGTCGGGAAGCAACCCTTGGAGGAAGTACGAATAAGCAACTTCGTCATTCACTTTGCCAATTTCCGTCTTGGCTATGTTAAACCTTTTAAGATATCTACGCAATGGATCTTTCTTCATTTAGGTCACACTAGCAAGGTGGGACATTTTCTTTTCTGGTCGCTTGTTGTCGACGAAGTGGTTGATGAATTTCTTAGACAATGTTTTAAAATCGCTAATGGACCCCTTGGGAAGCTCGTTGAACCACTTGAGGGCTAGGCCCCGCAATGTGGGTGGGGAGAATTTTCATAGCATGGGTATGTCCATGGTATACATGTACATGTTTTCCGTGTAGGCATCCACGTGCTCACTGGGGTCCATTTGCGCGACGCCATCATACACCGCAATCGCAGGTACTTTTATCTTCTCTACCCTGGGGGCAAACAAGATCTCCTTTGTGAATGGCGAGTCAAGACGCTTCTCGTCGACATAAAGCTCTCCTAACCTCTGTGAGAGGGATATCACAGAGTGGTTTCTGGCTCTTTCGTCATTCTTACTGCCTCTTCCCGTTCTCCACGTCTGTGAGACGATGAGATTTCAACGGTTTTGCCCCGGGATTAGCTGCGGAATGTGCCTGAGCTACACTCGTCTTCGGCATAAGGGGTGGATTCTGACTGCCTATCTCGCCGGAGGAGCACAATTATGTCAAGGGCGTCGGTCCTCGTGGCTCCACCCCTGTTCCTTGCCAATTCACGATCATTGTCTCACTCTTCTCGCTGTTGATTTATCAGGTCCCGGCATCGGGCCTCGAGTCTCCTCTCACCCTTATGGGTTCCCGTTCACTCTCTCGGTCATCTCGATGCTGGTTGTTAAGGTGCCAAACGTCACCGAGATTAAGGAAGCGACTGGGGAGTGGCATATAAAACGGGGGCGCCATCATTGGCTACCTGTGGTGTGCCAAAATTGCAAAGAGAGAAGGGTCGAGTGACCGCAGGTGGATGGGCCTTAGAGTGCGTCACGCACCTCCTTCGCCACACCTTCCATAATTTTTTGTTTCATATCCGCCATGGCCCGCGTTAGATCTCCCTTGTAGATCAGGCTTTCGATTATGGGCAGACTGCAGGGAAGGGGGGCGCCGATTTGGAATAGGGGGGGTGTCGGCTGCGGGACGAGTGGGTCTGTCGGCTGTCCGTGAGGGGCTGCTCAGGCGGACTCCTATGTCACATCTTCTACTGTTGCCATTAGTGTTAAGGTTTTGATCGTCAATCAACTTCTTACTCAACTACCAATGACTCCCCACAGACGGCGCCAAACGTTGTGGGGTTTTTTCCTGCGTCGGGAGTATAGAGAGTTGGCCGGGGTCGTCGGTCGGCAAGGCGACGATGTAGATGACACCTGCACACGTGAGAATCATTAAATAGCCCGGGGGTGTCCGGAATCCACGCCTCGATGCTAAAGTCAGTTCTCGATTGTAGTAAAAAGTAATGATTGGATTGATTGAATGTTGTTGTTTTTTCATACCTGAGAGGTTGCTGTTTAAAGCACACGGATTACCTTGCAAGGGAGGTTCCTAGCGGACACGTGTCCCTTCAGGATTGGCTAGGGAGGCCTTTCCTCCGGAAATGACACGTGTCAGGCTTTGTGAATCAGATTTCGGGATTGGATCCTTTTTCATGGGCTTTATGGCTAGGCCTTCTTTTTGGGCCTATTTGCGTCTGGATTAGGTAACAACAGGTATAATAGAAAGCATCTTTCACGTCATTGCATAATTAAATTGAATCTTCAAAAGGCATATGATTCTTTAGAATGAGGTTTTATTGAGCGGGTCCTAAGAGAATGGGTTTTCCTCATAAAGTCAAACAGTGAATACTGCAATATTTTAGAACTGCAAGCTACTCAATTGTCATAAATGTGAAAATTTTCTGAATTATTTCTTGTTAGAAAATGATTAAGGCAAGGGGATCTGTGACATTGATATCATAATTGATTGGATCTTATGCATATAAGGGGAAGACATAAAAGGTCAAATTGTTAAGATTTGAGTTACATGCGAATATTGATTCAAGCTAGTTCTTAAAAAAGACAAAGAAAACGAAGAAGTGAATTTTTCTACGCTAAATGAAATATCGAAACTCAATATCTAATACCACTTCATGGATCTTTGGAGGCATTGGAGTAATGTTGATCCTACTACAAAATATAGAATCACCACCGCAGAATAGACACCACTTCATATGATGTTGTAGTGATGATCTATAAAAGTTTATGTTCGTGGTACACAATTTTGTATGAAATTGCTAAACATAAATCGCAAATTACTAAACAAAAATATTTTTTCTTATAATATCCCTAAACCATTTTCTCACCTCTTTTCCATTAGAATTTGTATGGTGGTTACCGGTATTAATGTAGCCACCACAACTTTGCACGACAGCCGTTGATCACCATCTTGGTCAAACCATATCATTTATTGTACTGTGGTTGCAACTATAATAATTAAAATAGTTGGCAAGTAGTTTTAACCAATTCTTTAATCGGTCATAAATATTCTACCAATAGTCAACTTGTTATGACCAAACTAACATCAAAAAATTAATCTAAATTAGGTAGTATCAAATCAAAATTAGTCTTACCCAATTTAGTCAAACCAACTAACGGTTGAGATTGGAATCGACGGCTGTAGTGCATAGTTATGATGACTACAATTTAGTGGTAACCACCATACAAATACTATCTTTTCCATTCTCCCTCTTTTCTCTCTATCAGTTGTTCGTATCCTTCAACCCCTACCTAAAAGAAATAAAAAAAACTTGAAAAGTAAAAAGGAAAACAAAACCCAAACTCCAGCCCCGGCAACCCACACGGCAGCCCAATTGTTCAGCCCCCCCCCCATCAGAGAGCCGCTCATTAGCCCCTCCCCTGCCTTAGCCTCATCCCCAGTTAGCCTGTTAGCCCCCCAAACCCCCTCCCGCGTCAGCCTCACCCCACAAACCACCCCAGCGAACCCACACATAAGACCCCACATTAAACTTGAACCGTCCCCACCCCAGTCAACCCCCACCCCGCTCGAATCACCACCCCTCGTCCATCCCAGCCGCTGCCATCGAATCCCCATGCCCCAGCCACCGCGCCCTCAACCACCCATCCACCACTAACCACCCATAAACCCTGAATAAGTATAATTGAAACAAAACACATTAAATTTTAATTATTTTGATTAGCTGAATATTATCATTAATCTCAAAAAAAATTTGGTTTTGAATTTTCATCAAAGAATTATCCGTGTTAATTCCTTAAGTATCTTTTTAATGTAGAAAAGGAATATATTAAGAGTTCTCACATCAACAAGAATAAGAGGAGGAATGTGGTTGCAAATAAAAAGCGTATTTTGGGAATAATTGCGATAAAAAAAATTTGTGTTCAGTAATTTAGGATTTACGTTAAACAGTTCCGTTTTGGGAAACATTGAGAAAATGTGTATAATATTAAACGAAGTTGCTTAAAATAAATCGCAAATTACTTAACGTAAATTTTTTTGACACAAAACTTCCCAAACTATCCTTTTTATTTGTAAAGTAGTATCCCCTTCTTCTTCCTTTTCTTCTCTTTCATCATTCCCTCTAGTCAATCAATATGGATAATTCTTTCAATCAACACAATATCTTTTATCAAATTAATGATGATATTGACGTAATTATTATAATTTAGATTTTTTTTTTTTGTCAAACTATTAATTGTTTAGGATTTTTGTAGGTGGTAGGTTATGGTTTATTGAGAGGGTGGGTGGGTGGGGGGGGGCTGGAGTTGTTGGGCATCGGCGGGCTGGGGCAGGCTAGGGTTGCGCTGGAATTGGTAGGCCAAATTACAGTTTGGCAATGGTTGGAATTTTCTGAAGTCTCGACCTTTCTCGAAGGTGAGTAATAAGTAGCAAAAGATTCATGAAAGTTTGTCCTTTTCTCATCTGGGTTTGTCTATTTTCCTTTTTCGCTTATATGGATTTTTCTTGTTTTAGTGTTTCTGGTGTTTAGTATAGGAGATGTTGTTATGGATTCTCCCACTTTCTGTTGTTAATTTATGTAACTTGGGGTATGCTGTAAGCAATTGTAAATTCGTCTTGCATCAGCCTGTTTATCACCAACTGATTACATTATATCCGCCTAAAAGAAGAAAAAGAATTGTATAGTGATTACATTACGTCTCTACATTCTACTAAATAAACATTTCTCGCCACACACACCCAGTAGCAGTTTTCATTCTCAGCTTTGTTTTATCTTGGTTTTGCTACTTCCCAAAATGTCACCCTATCGTTAAAACATCTGAAAAGAGTTAGGAGGGCTGGTAGAGAGAACAGAGGGAGAGTAGAAAAGGGGTCACAAAATGGTTAGGGGTATTATTGAAAAAAACTAAATTACGTTAACTAATTTCTGATTTACATTAATCAATATAAAAAAAAACTTATAAACCAATATACCCCAACGTTTCAAACTATGTTTTAATTACGTGGTCAAACTATCAAACACTCCTTATGTAGACACCCTAATCGGTTCTCATCCCCTGGCACCGCAAACGCCCGATGATGATGGTAATGGAATAATATGGACGTAAGTAGAAAAGAACATTGCTCGGAAAACTAGACCAAATTTCTTGAAACCTCAGTCTTTGGATAGCCCTTGTTATAAGGATTCCAACTCCTTTGACCTTGCCTCAATTAGGTTCCCGGATCAAGAGATTTCGCGTCTTAAAGATTTGGGTCAACACCGCTCAATCCCGACCCCCGGGTAAGTCCAAGGGCAATTTTGTAATTTACTGAGTACAAAAAGTCAAAAAATCCTAGCCACGCGCGCGCCTCCGGGTCCAGCGGCTTACGCTGTCATCCCGACGGCACACGCGTGACAGCGGGGGCCCTCAGGGCGCTAGGCCCCAGCTACAGCCGCTGAGCTCCAGCGGCATTGCCGTTGGGCCTCAGCTGCCTTCCGGCTGGCCGTTGGGCCTGTTTTTTGACTGGGCCGCGTTGCGGCGCCGGGTTTGCAGCCCTAAGCCCCTAATTCCGTCTCCTAACTCTATAAATACTCCCTTTCACTCTCTTTTGAGAGAGGTTGGTCAGTTTATATTTTTGAGAGCGATTGAGAGCACAAATTCCCCAAAATCATAGAGAATTCAGATTTTGAAGACTCAATCAAGCCATTGCATCCAACCTAGCACCCAAGATTGAAGAGCAATTTTAATTCTACTAGTCCCGTTCGATTAGAACGTCTAGGTTAACCATCCTGAGGGCCTAAATCCTTTATTAAATCTCTTATTTATCGTTTATAATCATGTTTTATCTAGCTTTTGATAATGGTTGAATAATTCTGCATGCTTAGATCCTTGTAAATAATTATGCATGATTAATTTATTTAAAGTTTGCATCTTTTTATTAGTTTATGCAAGTTTGCATCTTTTTATCGTTTGTGCATGCATGTAGCAACTTCCTAGGTTTATTTTAGCACAAAGTTAGTATTTTTGCATTGTTCTTCTGTTGAAGTTACTAACAAATTTATTGATGTGCATATGCAATGCTTGACGTGTTTAGCAAAGTGTGGTAGGTTGGAGCGTTAAATTATTGCTCTTATCTCTTATTTGTGCTTGTTAATAGTATGCATGCAAATTGGATATAAATTGTGCAAAGCGATAACATAGGTAATTTGGTTGTCTTTAACCCACCTAGTTAATTTAGGATCTTGGACGACAGGATTTATATGGAACCATATAACATAGATAAATATTTGACATGGATAGGCTTAGTAGAGGCCATTAATTCAGGCGATTTAGATGAGATTCGTTTTGTTTATTTCGTACCTACACCCCCGAACTCAAAATTTAGCCCCCTTGGATATGAGTCAATTCGCAATAGGAGTTGGGTGCACTTTTTGATGGTTTTCAATTGTTTCCTAAAAATTGGTGGCAGCTTCATTACTTGCAAATTGTTATTCCCCGTTATAATTAAACTTAAATTGCATATGACGTATTATTTAAGAACCATTAATTCCAACAAAGAATATTTTGTTCTATGCACCGGAAAGGCGAGGGTTCTTACAGTGGCGACTTCACTGGGGATAATTAACAAGTGGGTGTAATTCGAACACCTATCCATGTCAATAATTTATTTTAGCTATTTGGTTCAATTACCGTATATGTTTATTTTCTTTGATTTGCATCCATATCATTCATATTGCATGCGTTATCATTGCAAGATGTCGAAAGACATCACTACACGATAAACAGGAATTACCCTTTGGGGCATTGTCTATGACTTAGGCCGGTGACCCACTAGGTCCGAATTACCTTTGCACATAGTCGTATTCCATCCCATGGAATTTACATGTCTCCATTCGAGATATGTAAAACGGTACGTTTAGTTTTACTATGCATCCCATAGATGACGAAACGCATCCGGTCGTGGGTTACCTTATCCAACCATAGATTGTGTCAAGCTATTGCATTTAGTCCCATAGTCCATATCAAGGTGCTAATTGATTTAGTTGCTATATTGTGATTGATTGTTTCCTTACTATGTGATTAGTTTCCATAGAATACTAGGACTAGATCCCCCTTAGGATTTTCTTGAGTCCAGTTTAGGGAAGGATTCCCTTTTGTTTGCTTGTGCATTTTGTCAGGTTTACGAATAGAGTCTAGGATCTTTCCTTTTTAGGAGATAGAATCCACGTATGACTTCGATGACGCAAGTGATCATATTAGGAAGACGTTCTTTTCCATATGAATTAGATTGTGTGCAAATAATATATTCCCGTCAATGATCTTTCACAAAATAAAAAAAAAAGAGTCTTACTTTATTCTATATGCAAGTCAATAGTATATTTTTCTTTCTTAAATTAGGGAATTATATCCCATATGCAAGTCAAGAGTATATTTCTTTTAATTCTATAGTGTCGAAAAGATCATTGACTAGAATATGCTATTTACATAAAATCGCGTCTCTCCTAAAAATCACCATGTTGAGGATTAATACTAGATTCTCTTCCCACATTTGTTTTGCAAATAAAATCTTTCTTCTGTGGAGTTTTCCATTTGTTTCTTATTTTCTTAAACGGGCCTTTTTATGTCAGAATTGGTAGGAGTAAAGATCACGGTCCTAGGAAGTGGGAGAGGGACGAGTCCAACAAGAGATTGATCCGCAAGTTGTCGTTCGAACCTTCACCGAGAGCACAGTTCGTGGACCCGATTTGGCTCGATTACCTTCGTACACCGCCCTTGTCACCTCAAGCCTCGCCACCCAATTCACCTAAGTATGTTATGACTGGAGATACTGAGAAAACTGCTAACCAAAAGATGGACGAGCTTTTAGCCCAATTGGTCGCCATGAATGCTAGATTCACTGATATGGAAGCCCGTGTCGCCAAGTTGGATTCCCCTACTAGGGACGAAGATGAGCCCAAGCCGAATGAGGATAAGACTGAGCCCTCCACTAAAGAGGTCCAAGAACTCCAAGCCAAGCTGAATAAGCTTGAGTCCGTTCTAGGCAAGAGTCGTGTCTTTAATGACATGATCATCAATTCTGAAGGCTATGCTCCCCACATCAAGGAAAAATTGCCCACTAAGTTTTCCATACCTGAAGTTCCCACATTCAAAGGGACAGATGATCCACAAAATCACATTAGGGCTTTTACCACTGCATTGGGCCTTAGAGGCATTGAGAAAGAGTTATATGTTCATCTCTTTCCCCAAACTTTGGACCCTGCTGTTAGGGCCTGATTCTTCAAACTACCCACTCAAAAGCTGCAAAAGTGGGAAGACTTATCCACCTTATTCCTAGAGAGATATGCTGACAATGTCTTCCCTCCCATGACATTGAGAGAATTGAACATCACCAAGCAAGGTGGCAAGGAAGGATTCACCAACTTCGTAAGAAGATGGATGACCAAGGTTGCTGAAATGATTGATCGCCCATCTGAAAGGGATTAGATTAGAATGCTAGTCCAAAACTTGGCATCTGAATATAGCTAGCACATGAAGTTTCAACCCATAACCACTTATGCCCAATTAACTGAAATAGGCATGGCCATTGAAGATGTCCAACTCCAAAGAGGGAAGAACAAGGTCACTTACGATAACAACACAAGTGGTTACAAGAATAAGAATTACACCAATACTAATCATGCCTCCACAAGTAGAGAAAATGAAGTGAACGCCATTGCTGATAGGCGTCCAAGAAGGTTTACTCCCCTCGGGATGCCTTATGTTAAAGCTCTAGACAAGTTAGTGAAAGGAGACTATTTGCACCCGATTGGGCCTACCCTTGATCCACCTGTAGAGAAAAGATCGCCATATTGGAATGAGTCTGCATTCTGCAAATACCATAGAGGTCGTCGACACGACACCAAAAAGTGTTACACTCTCAAGGAGAAGATCCAAGATCTATTCGACAATGGCACCATACCATTGCCTAAGGACGCACCGCCGCCCAGTAACAATAATAATCTCCTCGAGAATTCTTTTGCCATTGACATAGAGGAAGGGTTTGATCCATCCTATCTCATCACTCCTATTGGGCAAGTCATACCACAGTACCCAAGCCCAAGGCCCACGTTAGACATTTGTGGCCTTTGGTATAGTGATGAAGAGGATAATGAACATTATACTGATCCTGAAAATGTGCTAACTCCTCAAGTCCATGACATAGCGAATGGCAAAGCCTGGTATGATATCTCCGATGATGAGAAAGACGAATATGACAAAGCTCTAAACTACCTCACAAGATCAGGACGCCAGTTCAGGCCCGAAAACATCTACATGGATCCATCTCAAATCCATCCCGTAGATCCTGTAACAATCCCCAATAGGGATCCGACCCAAAGAGAGGCACCTAAGGAAGATGATGGAACCAACATCCTTAGACAATTACAAAGGACAAAAGCTGACATATCCATTTGGCAATTGTTAACCACTTCTATCACTCATAGAAGGGCCGTACTAGAAGCTTTGAACGCAACCACCATTTCTCCAAATGCTACTCCCGAGGATGTGGTTAATCTCCTGGTCCAAGGAAAGTCATCCACACCCGTCACCTTTTCTAACAAGGATCTTCCACCCGAAGGCATCCACCACAACAAAGCTCTCTATCTGACTGTAATTTGTCAACAAAGACAAGACCCCATGACTTTGGTTGATAATGGCTCTACTGTAAATGTATCCTCCTTGAGGACTGCTAAACACCTCAAAATAGATTGCAACAATCTCGCGCACTCCGCACAAGAGCTAAGAGCTTACGACAATTCCAAAAGAAACGTCTTAGGCACATTTTCCATGAATATTAACATTGGGCCCATCGAGAAATGGTCCAATTTCACGTCATCGATAATCCAGCCACCTTTAATCTACTTTTAGGAAGACCTTGGTTGCATGTGCTAAATGCTGTAGCCTCAACCCTTCATCAAAAGGTAAAGCTATCCCTAGCAGGATCCACGCTGGAAGTCTATGCTAACACTATGGTGGCCTAGATAGAAAAAGCTACAGTCCTAAAGATAGAGCATAATGAGCAAGATGAAGAATTATGGGGCTTCGAGAAGATAGCCTTCTTTGAAACAATAGAGCCCACACTCAATGTGAACGCTCTACTTAGAAAGCAAGGTCACTTTCCAGGCACCACTTTGGGTCTTCACCCCAAGGTAGCCCAATCTTGCTGGAACACCAAGATCAAAAATGATCTATTTGGGATAGGCTATAAGCCCACAAGGCAAGAGATCCGAGCCTACATATCCAAAGAGGTGGCTAGAAAGAGAGCTCGCGCGGCCAACAAGCCCATCCCTCATAACATGGATCCTTATACTCTAACTCTCAATGGGAAATTCGTCCAAGAGGGCGATCCGTATCCCTATTATGGATTCCCAGAACCTTATACGACCAACGGAGTTCTAGTTCCGGGCCTTGAGGCATTTCAAGACTGCTTCACAATGAATGAAGATGCACCAATACCTCTTAAAGAGGACCAATCCACTAAGGACTGGGCTAATAACATGGCACCCAATTATTTTGTGGCTACTATTTGGCGAAGAACGTCACGAATACGACGAGGCAACAAACAAACTTCCCCTTACTGTGCTTTTTAATGAAAGCTTCAACCCGGCCAAGCTGATCGCCCCAATCGGGCCCGACCGCGCCACCCGGAAGCACGGGACGAAGTGGACTCCAGTCAAGGGAGCCCAGTACAAGTTCACGCTTCGCAATGGTCCTTCAGAAAGGCCCAATTCTGATTCTGAGTCTGATTTCGAGTTTGATTCGAAGTCTGTTATCCTAGAAGTGTCGGGTAGTCTACCCCAGTCTACTCCTTTTGCTACTAAGGTCGTTAGTGATGACCTCATTGATGTATTGTCTGCTTCTATTAATGTTGTGAGTGTCGATTTTGCTTACTTGGATTGCCTTATTGCTAATAATTCAGAAGACATAACGGAATTGCCAAAAGAAGTCATTAAAGCATTAATTGAACATGAACAAAAGACTTCAGTAGTCGAAGAAACAGAGACAATAAATATTGCAACTAATGATGAGCCTCGCCATGTGCAAATAGGTTTGTCTTTAACTTCTAATGAATGCGAACGATTCGTAACACTCCTAAAGAATTATACGGATGTTTTCTCCTAGTCCTACAAGGACATGCTCGGTATAGACCGCAACATTGCCCAACATACCATCCCACTAAGGCCCGACTGCAAACCAGTCAAGCAAAAGTTAAGAAGAATGAAACCGAAATGGGCTCTCAAGATCAAAGAGGAGGTCCAAAAACAACTTGATGCAGGCTTCATAAGAGTGGCCAATTACCCCGATTGGGTAGCCAACATCGTCCCAGTCCCAAAAAAAAGACGGACGAGTGCGAATGTGTGTGGATTTTAGGGACCTAAAAAAAGCAAGCCCGAAAGACGACTTTCCTTTACCCCACATGGATGTTCTAGTAGACAATACCGCATGACATGCCCTCCTATCATTCATGGACGGGTACGCAGGATATAACCAAGTCCTGATGGCCAAAGAGGATGAAGAGAAAACCACTTTCATCACACAATGGGGCACTTATTGTTATACTGTAATGTCGTTCGGGCTTAAGAACGCAGGGGCTACATATTAAAGAACCGCGACGACCCTGCTCCACGATATGATGCATAAAGAGGCCGAAGTTTACGTAGATGACATGATCATAAAGTCCAAAGAGAGAGAAGGGCATGTACCCTCACTTCAAAAGTTCTTCGATAGGCTTAGGAAGTACAACATGAGGCTCAATCCAAAAAAGTGCGCATTCGGAGTTACATCCGGTAAACTTTTAGGATTCGTCAGAAGCACCAGAGGAATAGAGATTGATCCATCTAAGATCAAGGCCATAATAGATATGCCCCCACCAAAAACAGAAAAAGAAATCATTAGCGATAACGGGTCACACTTCATGAAAGAAGTAATCGAGCTTCTAGCCCAGTTCAAGATCCAGCATAGGAAATCGTCCCCTTACAGGCCGCAAACAAACGGTGCAGTAGAAGCGGCTAACAAGAATATTAAGAAGATCATCGAAAGAATGTCTGAAAATTATTATGATTGGCCCGATAAGTTGTCATTCGCACTTTGGGGTTATAGGACATCTATTCGAGCATCGACGGGAGCAACACCATACTCCCTAGTCTATGGGATGGCAGTCGTATTACCGATTGAGTTAGAGGTCCCATCTCTACGGATCGTCTTGAAAAGTCAAATCCCAGAAGTGGACTGGGTCCAAGCCTGCTATGACCAATTAGTCTTACTAGATGAAAAAAAAAGGTTGTAAGCTTTGCACAATGTGAGAATCTATCAAAAGAGGCTAACAAAGCATTTCAACTAAAGGCTCAAAATGAGAGACCTCAAAGTTGGAGATCTGGTGCTTAAAGAAGTACGGACCAATGTCACCGACCCAAGAGACAAGTTTAGGCCCAATTGGTCAGGTCCTTTTCTCATTACAAAGATCCTAACTGGTGGAGCTGCAAGGTTGGCAGACTTAGACGGGATTGAGTTTAGTCAATAGATAAACATGGATCAACTAAAGAGGTTCTATGCTTAGGCAAGACACCCAATATAACACTTTCGAGAGGCCCACATAAGGCTACGTAATCCCAACACACACAAAAAAAAAAAAAAAAAAAAAAAAAAAAGGCATTTAATGTTAAAAAAACGCACGGATAAGAAATACGAGCAACCTAATTCCCCTAAAAGGATACGTAGAACAACACAATTGCAATTGGGCCCGGCCCCTTCATTATTTTCGCGTTCAAAAGTTGTTAAAAAAAATAATCATAATTAAGTTGCAATATTAAAACCAAAGTGAGCATGTCTCCATAAATAATAATAAAGTCCATTACAAAGACTTGGCAATTACAAAATAATAAGGCAAAAATTTAAATCTAAGTCTAAAAAGGGGCACATCACCCTTATTGAATTTAAAGCAAAAAAAAAAGGCAATCCTAAGTTAAACATGCTCCAAAAAAGTATTTTCTTTAATGGACTACTCCGTAGCTTCGGTAGTAGGGCCCGCATCCTCCATAGGCTCATCCGCTTTTGGGCCTTCCGCTTCGCGTTCCTTGGGAGCCCATCTCTCTCGAACTATGGGCTCTTCTTCTTCAACCTCCATTAGAGGTGTGCTTGAAGACTCCTCATGATCATTGGCCAGGATTTGGGGCTCCACTGACGGCTTGGTAGTAATCTTTTCCAAAGCTTTCTTGGCCTTTGGGTTGAGGATGCCTCTCACATGCTTAACTCCCTTTTTCTTACCCTTCCCCTTCGGGTCATTAGGGTTTGAGAGTCTTAAGCTAGCTTTGACCGATTGGGCCGTAAGATCGTCTTGTTCGGATTTCCTACATGCACGACGACTCTCCACGATCTTGCAATCCATCCAAGCCTCATAGGCCGAAGATATGGCCGTAGGTGCCTTGACATGAGGAATAGTCCACTTGGGACGACGATCCCAGGAACATTCCCATGATCTTACCATACTAATTGTCAAGACCCGCGTTGTAGGAACAACACTATCCATTTGTGGGATAATTTAGCGTTTCCCATATTGCCGCATAATACGGCTAGGAAATATGTAAGTTGAATCATGAAGGCCAAGGACTTGATAATACCCCGTTTCCTTGCTACATCCGATTGCGGATTTTTGACCCCACCACTTGACGGTCCATCGTAGCAAGGGGCATGCTTTAAGGTACCTGCGCCACTCATCAATGGTGGATTCATAGTATAGCCTCCGGCGTGCGGAAAATTGCTTCGGTTGGTATTTGAGCGCATTAACGGGCCTCTCAATGAAGCACATATGCTCAAGAAGCCATATCTACAAAAAAGGGCAAAACACAAAGTTAAATATCCATCAAAGATTCAAACTTTATTAACCAAAATCATTCAAAGCAAATTATTCAAGCACTCACTTGAAGAAGAAGAGAGCTTCCCGCCCATCCACCAAGTGATTGTTCTTGTTTCTTGCGTCCCAAGCAAATTAAGGTTTCACCAAGAACAAGAGACATAGGGGTAAAATCGTTTTGAATTTGTTCAACAATTCTAAGCATACTAGTTTTACCATTATTACCTCCACCAACAAAGAGGTACCTATGCAAGAGACATAAAATAAAAGCGCGTTTACAATAAGTCTCACCACTCCTAGCAACGGAGGAGGCTTATGTTGGTGATAGGCCAAGATACCTTTTATAGTAGCCTTCAAGGTTTGCCCCAAGCCATGGAGTGGCGGGAGCTTGGTCATGAGAAAATCCAAGGATAGCGGAAAATTCTTCAGGGAGAAGGCATAATTCGTTGTACCCAAATCGGAAGACACGAAGTTTGTCATCCCAAAACTCGATGGCGGCCTCAAGGAGATTCCATACAATTTGAACTTGCTTCAGGTGGAAGAGAGCATTCAAGTGGAAAGACACAAGTCTCATCCTCTCTTCGGGGGTCATGGATTGTAACCACTTGTCAAATTTCAAATCAAAGCTTGTTATGGCTGAAATCTAAATTAATTAGGGGATTTCTCTCTCTAAAAGCTCTGTAAACTTTAACCTCAAAAACTAAAATGGAAAATAGAATTTGAGACGAATGAGGTACTTGATTTGATTGGTCACCCATGGCTAATCATCCGGTTAAAAAGAGAGCAAAGCAACACTCTGCTATTACCATTCTTGGTATCAAGTGTTGGTGGTCCACGCCGATGTTCCATAGAACCTATTCCTAAATCAATTCAGCTAGATATCTAAACAAATGAGAATCAAAATGGTAGGATTAAGAAATTCTACGTAGGAGTGAAAATAACCTTTGTCGGAATTAGGCAGTAATGCTGGTTTTGGGCATTTCTCCAATTCTAATTACAGAAAAATACACCTTCCTTTAAAATTCCAACTTCTCATAATCAACCTGCGAACTAGCATATAAAGGGGACAAAAATTAGTGACAAAGTTGCCACAATATGCGAGAAGCTATCCACCTGAAAATTTTTTATCAAGCGTGGTCGTTAATGAGTTTGTCTTGCGATGACATCCTCTCCAATCAATCATTTCAATAAATCATTTCAATACCTCCATACCAAAATGAAATAGAATTTAATTTATTTATTATTATTTTCTTTTTCAGAGATATTGAATCGATTAATTATAGGGACTGATTGGAGAGGATTTGAGAGATTGCCTTTTACCGTTTATTGTGTGAATCATCAAATGACAAATGTCGCCCGTGTCACGGCTAGAAAGACCATTAAAACCTTAACATGGATAAGGATTTTAAATTGTATTCTCATGCTGGATATTCTCAATTGTATTTCCATTGAGGATGCATACATAATGCTCCCACAATCTGAAGTATGGATTAGTACAGTTTCAGAATGCGAAGTCACGGCCAAGCAGCTCCAAACGATTGAATCTCAATCCTGAACTGCAATCCCTACAAGCAACTTCCGGTTTCAATTAGTATACAGACGCCAGTTTGGTTCTCAACTCTAATCTCTCTTCAAGGTTTTAGTGACAATTGACTTGGTGATTTCAATGGCAAAGTAGGAGAAACCAGTAACCCCTAAAGCCGCCAGCAAAATAAGACGATCATAAGCTACATCTTGCATTGTATATACTTGAAGTCCGATCACATCCCAGTTGCTTTCAGTCCAAACAGGGTCTGCCATGCTCATAGGGTCTGAAGAATTTGGAGGCAGTACCTTCCAAGATCCAGACTCATACTCAAGACGGGTGGAATATGTTGGGACATACCTGACAAAAAGTCAATTCACCAATCAGAAATGGAAATAAAACAATGAATCCACGGCCTTGGAGTCGCATAGCTTGCCATCAATGTCTTGATGACAATAGCATGAGTACGCCAAAGGAGGAAACCGGATAATAGATTTGGAAAATCATGCTTGTGGTCAAGAGAGATGCAACAGAGTTGACCAGAAGAAACAAAGTCATGAATAGTCTCATCTCAAAGATTTGGTGAAGAAAGAGCACTTTGACAAGTTGCACATAATCAGAGTATCAGACATAGCTATGAGTAAACAGCAGATGCAGCAAATGTCAACATCAAAATACCATTGACTAAACAAAGTAGGGCATTTTACGAGCGTATGGAAGAGCTGACTTAGGTTATCTGGAAAATAAATCCTACAAGAGTCTTATGAATGAAGTCTCGGTTTCCAGTAGGCAATTTAGAGTTCATATGCTCAATATGGCAAGAATGAGGCAGCAACCAGGGTAGTGTCAGCACAAGTATGAATGTGGTCTCTCAACTGAACATCTTTTTCTCAAGTTCTAAACTGGGCTAGGAGATTAAGGCTTGAGAAAATTAATTTTGCCATTGCTGGGTTATCATGTTCTGAAGTTGCTAGGCAAAGATGAAGTCCTTACAGAATATTATATGTCAATATTTTTTCTGGTTACTGAAAGGAAAAATTGCCACAACTTTTGGAGGATTTGATGTCCTGCATGGGCCAATGAAAGGAAATATGATTTCTGACAAATCTTCAATTCAAGCCTTCAACTTGAAATAGGATAGGTCTACGGGGGAAAGTAGTACATAGAGATATCAAACTTTAGGTTATGCATTGTTCAGATAAGGCTATCGTCACAATGATTCTCAATAATGTTGAGGTGATTGATGAGGTTGTGGTACATGGTTATGATTTAAAGTTCATCTGTATCAGTTGTTATCTAGCACTCTGATCCTGCTGACCAGAGTTACTGAAAACCAAACTATTTATCTGTTGCCACTATGCAAAAAACTATTCACTGTGTAGCTGGGAACAAGGTATAAGCCTTGTCCTGAGCACTTTTGGTGTGATGAAGATTAGAATTTTGGTTGTCAGATTGAGTGCAAATCCAGATTTATTCAGAAAGTTGGAACATTAATCTGCTAAGTATCCTCCACAACACTTTTACTGTCATCACGACAGAATAAGGTAATGCATCACTATTCTATCAATCCTTTCCTGCAGGGATCAAAGTAGCTAGTGGGGACCAAATATATTCCCAATGCTGCATGATCTATGTATTCCTGGCTTTCAAGAGGAGTGGGGAAAGTAGGCTTTTTGGCACAGCATATATTATTACAAACAGGACTTTTTACTCATGTTTAAATACAAAGTCAATGCATATATTTACTTTTTATATTTTGATAGTATATATTGTATATTTAATTATAATTTTTAATATGTCAAAATATCAAAACTGGGCAAAACTTGGAGAAACTGGGTCAAACTTGGCAAAACTGGAAACCATTTGAAAAGAACATGCACTAATTCTGCAACAGGTAATGCACCTGCTACAAATAATACTCAAGATTAAGTTGGTCAGCTAGCATATGGGACTTTGGAGCTTGGCAGCCTAGTTTTAGACATGACTGGTGCAGACAGACATGGTACTAGTGTGTAGATATTGATTCAAGAGCAGCAACTAATGTTTTATAAAACAACTCAAGTAATAACGTAACAGCGATGTAAGAAAGAGACCCTGGAAATGGTGAAATATCGAAAACAATTGACTTGCCCATTTTTTGTTATGAGGTATATCATGGTCCAGCATCTAATAGATAGGAGCCATAGGGGACGAAGGCTGCTGACATGACTGGTGCAGAGAGACATGGTACTGGTGTGTAGATATTGATTCAAGAGCAGCAACTAATGTTTTATAAAACAACTCAAGTAATAATGTAACAGCGATGTAAGAAAGAGACCCTGGAAATGGTGAAATATCGAAAACAATTGACTTGCCCATTTTTTTTTATGAGGTATATCATGGTCCAGCATCTAATAGATAGGAGCCATAGGGGACGAAGGCTGCTTGACTGCACTTTTCTTTCCTTGTTGTGAACTATTCATAGGGCTCATTGTTCGTTGTCTTTGGAGGGCATCGGCAAATTTCAAGGTAGCATAACACCTGAGGGGGTAGCTCAGTTGGTCTTCAGGAGGTCCCAAGTTCGAGTCCCCTCAGGGCCACTGGAGGTTTCTAGGTCGTTAATTTCAGGACCCATGGGATTAGGCAAGCAAAGCTTGGATACCCATGTTATCTAAAAAAAGAAAAATTATAAAGTAGCATTGAAAAGAAAGAGAAGAAGATATAGATAGGCTATTAATTTAAGGCTAGAGCTCTTCAGTTAATTAGTAATTTAGTTTAACTGTCAAAGTAGACTTTGTTTATTCCCACTAAATACTAATTAGTGACTAATGGAAGGGGACACAAAAATGGTCACTAGTGCCACATTTGACAATTGATTCCGTAGTGGTACATGGTTATTCCGTAGTGGTACATGGTTATGATTTGAAGTTCATCTGTATCAGTTGTCATCTTATCTATGACATGCTTGCCAAAAGCCTCAGTGGTTTTGATTGAAGCCTAGACAAGCATGTCACAGTAAGATTGAAGCTGACCAAGGAGGAAGGGGAAGGGGAAGGGGAAAAGGAGGGTGAAGAAAGGGAGGAGAGAGGAAAAGGGGAAGGTCCTACCAGTCTCACAAGGTGACTCCGGCCATTGGTGACGTACCAGAAGAGGAAAAGGACAAGCGACAAGCGTGATAGGAGAGGGGTGGTCAAGGTTGGAGTTTCAGGATCTAATGTTTATTTCCATTTTTTTCCATTACTCCTTTTTATATTGTTAGCGATTAGCTTACTTACTGCTTAAGGTGAAGTGTGGGAACATAGTGATTAATTTTGGATAAATATGTCATTGAACAGAGATGTGGGGTCCTTCGCCTGTACAATATGTACTCATGGGTTCACTTGAAAGTTTTGTGCCACGCATGGTATCAAATATTGGCCAACACGAGACGTATCGGCCAGGACGTAACGGCACGAAAAAGAAAATCCCACTTTCCGATACGGACTGGCTGATACACGGCCAATACTTGGCCGATACAGCAGATAAATGGCTGATACCAAAACTCATGCCGCAACAGATGTCCGCTTCTCGGAGTCACGACTGATACCGAGATTTCGAACCATGGTGCCACGTCAACTTCTCTGCATGGCACCTTGCTGAATTTACTTTTTAGTGTAGATATGTATAGAATGCAATTGAAACATCAGGGTAGCTCCCTGATATTTCATCAAACTCTTTTTATGGGAAAGAAACAACAGCCATTTACCTGGTGGTGCATCTAACACAGGCACTCTGGTCAGTCTCTCCTTTGATGCATAATTCACCTTAACTGGTGCAACCTTGCTGACACTTTGAACTAGCATTCTTCGTCTGCACAGCTGTCCTATCAGCAAGAAAATTCCAGGCGAATCTTGATATATCACTGGAATATCCAGGGTATGGAGGAGATGAAGGATCACTGACAAAAAATCCAACATAATTGCTAGGGCAGGTACTTGATGGTGAAATATAACTCTTCACAAGCCCACAAGACAAACCAGGATTACAATTCAACAGACAACCCAAAAGTTCTTCCACTAGAGTGGCATTCACATCAATAGCATCCAGATCTGAAATATTTGAGTTCTTCATGTCACTGGCAAGGAAGTACAGCGAGCGAGCAACAATGGAAGCAGCAGCCACCACAGATTTTGGATTGATGTTTGCTGCATCAAAAGAAAATAGCATCTTTGAAAAATGGACCTCAGATTTCCGATTCTAGCTGACACCTCTCCATTCTAAATGAAACAAACTCACAGAAGAGATAAGTAACTCACAAACATCATCAAGGTGACTATGATAGAATTTATTAGCGAACTCAGAATCAAAATCTTCTAAGTTCATACCAGATATTTGAGACTTCTGCAATGAGAGAAACATAATTAGCTAGTAAAACTGTAAAAGTATAATGCACAATGCCTATCTGTGGTCACTACTAACTGCTACGCCTACATGCACAATTTATTGCAATATCCATTGATCTGTTAAACAGTTGTGAGAGAATCATCCAATTGACGGAATTACAAGTAAAATGTTGTCTATTTATCAGACTTTTGGTATCCTAGGCAGAGTTCTGTCATAACATTTTTCATAACCTTTACAATTATATATGTTTATACGTATATTGGCAAAGGTATCAGCTGCACCTGAAATCAATTGCCATGAAGGGACAAATTGCTAAGCTACCTATACTTAACATTGAGTTAATGGCATTGCTGAGGAAAACTTTCTCAGTATGATTTACCAGATAAACATTGACATGATAGCAGCTAGACGTCATCTGTTCGCTTTCTTTGTTGACAGTATTACATACAATTTTGTAAAGGAATGGCCTTAGGTGATGTTTAAGCTTTCATTAGACACGGGTATCTCCTCATATTTGAATTAAATTATTTGCTAGCATTAAATAGTGTTCACACATATATATATCCTATTCCAAAATTACACTCAGTTTACTTCAATTATACCCACCCCCTTCACACTCTCTCCCTCCTCCATAGAGACATTCCTTCTCCACTCCCCTCTCACGATTAAGCCCCATCAATCATCTGATATGTCAAACTATTACCCATTCATGTCACCATCAAGCCGGTAGCCATGAAGTCCTTCAACCCAATCTGATCTCTGCCACCATCATTGTCATCACCATCAATGGTATGTGAGGCTGCTGGAAATGGTTGCCGCGAACTGCATCACGCCTTCACCGGTAATGTTGTCTGCCATTCTGAGTGGGCTGATGGTTAGAACCTTTCTTAATATTTTTTTGATAAATGTATCATTATCGCGATAAAGAGAAACAATGTAAAGTCTGGGTCAAATTTGTAGGAAGTTGTAAAATTATGTAGTTCAAAGGGAGCAAGAAAGGACGTGATGAGGGAGGATGGGCTGTAAGCCTGTAAGTGTGCAAAACCTTGATGATTTCACTATAGGTGGCAATGCCATGGTGGAATTTGTGGTTGTCGCCTGAAAATGTGTGGGTACAGAGAGATATTGGGAGATAGAGAGAAGGTGAGGTAGATTTTATTTTGTTTAATTAGGAGAGTGACATACACTTGGTGGGAAAGAGTATAAGCAAATGTGGGATGGAGTGGTAAAATTGGTAGCTAGAGAGCTGATAGTGTGAACAGAGCAACTGAAATCATTACTATATCTTTCTGATTTATTGTTATTCTATTATTTGCTTCTCTTAATACACTTATTACCCAACAACTAATGTGGCTCACGTGTGTACCCATCGCTGGTACACACAGCCTCGCATTTATAAAACTCATGAGGGCTGTTATTTTACTTCGTTGGTTGTACTCAGCTGGGTACAAGTGCAAGCACCCAAAAATTTGGGTTTCTCACTTGTATTCAATAAAGCTTAATCATTGCCCTTGGGCCATGTTTAGCAAGACCGTAATATATATCCTGTCAACTCTAGAAGCAATAAGGATGATTTCAGGAATATTTCTACCGGTTTTGTTAAATAAGGGATTCCAACCTTTTTAAGAAATGTCATCATTGAAGAAGGAGGGATTCCGGGATTCAAATGGTTTGCTACTGAGATTTGAATGCCATCTGATTTTAGAGAATTTTGTGCACGTTGCAAAGCATTGAATGTTTCATTCGTCAACAATGGACCCTGCAGTAGAGACACAAAGCATTATTAAGCATATGATTGCTACCTGGAAAAAAAGTATAGAGGAGACATAAAACAAAGTCAATTTCATATAAAAAGTTCAATAAGAAACTCAAAGTCAATTTCATATAAGAAGTTCAATAAGAAACTCAAAACAAGAAATGACGCAAGCCATATATACACTAACTTGCAGCAATCATACAACATCTACAAATAAATTCCAGATTTACTCGTGATTTGGACTTCAAAAGTCTTCAAACATTTCGGACTACAAAAGGACCTTAAATACTTCCTATCACCTTACATCTAATAATACCATAACATTTTCCAAAAGCTCCCTTTCCAACAAGGGTCCATATGCATTTTGTTGACCAGAGTGTGGATGAACAAGCACAGAACCTTGAAAGCCCCTCTCAAAAGCTTGTTAGAGAACTTTCTTGTTTACTAAATATTTAAAGTACTTCTCAATAAGATACTTTTGAGTTTTGAGCCCTTCTAAAATCATTGATATTTTTTATTTCAAAAGAACCTTAAATACTGCCTTCACCTCACATCTAACAATGACATAACATTTTCCAGAACTCCCTTTTCTACCATGTGTCCTTGTGCATTTCCTAACCAGGGCTTGGACAAACAAGACAGATTTGACACCTTACGTCCCTCAAAAGCTTGGTCGACAAGTATACTGTTCACCAAATTATTGAAGTAATTCAGAATAAAGTACCTCTGAGTTCTGACTAAATAACAGCAAATTACGTTGGATTGGGATACTGTATCTAGCTATCAAATTTTAAACCTATTTTCTTTTTCTTTGTCCTTTTTCTAGGAATTTCAAGCCTATTGCCAATGTGGCATGCAGCAATTTCCAATTAATTGAATGTTGAAGCCACAACTCTTCTTTTGGTCAATCCAGTATTAGTAAAATACTTGTTGACAGTATACCCCCACCCTAAAGATGACTTATTTCTCTCTATTTTTTCTTTCAGATAATAAAAAGTTTTACAACAAAAGCGACCTGGTTGGACATTATTACCTGATATTTGAGACATTGAGTGATGTGTCGCAAGGTGAGTGAGAGTTGTTTGCATGTGTTTGTGACGTGTTGTTGCAAGATCATTTTGGGAAAAGTTTTTCGTAGGGACTCATGCACCCTTAACCAATGTCGAGGGTTCGAATCTCGCCTTAGGCATGGAGAAGCCTTAAATTCTTTGGCCAGTTGTCCCACCCTTTGAGGTGCCTACCCTTGGTGTAAACCCAAAAAAAAGGAAAAAAAAAAAGGAAAAAAAAAGTGAAAAGCAAATCTAACTAATAATCAAATCACTCCATACCACTGAACATCCTTAAGGGACACTCCACCAAAAGCTCTAGTTGCCTTGGCCCAAAGAGAAGCCAAGTATACCACACTATCCCCCAAACAAATCAAGCCTAACACCCTCACGCTCCTCTCCAACCAAAGACACCAAAACATAGCCAAACACAAGCAACATCACATTAACTCGCGCTCCATTCCTCGTTCCATACGTACAAAATGCATCTGAATAAACTAACCAATCGTGGCACGCAAGCAAATTGTTCCCAAAGAAACAACTTATCCGGAAATGACTTGCATTCAGGCAACATAACACAGTACAAACAAATGCAAGGTAATAATATCCATGCAGGTTGCTTCCTATGTAGCATGTCATGTGTGTTCATCCTACCAAAACTATAGTCCAAAAAAAGGCGCGCACCTTCCAAGGGACTTTAGACTTCCAAATGTAGTTCGCTAAAGGGAAATGAGAGTACTGTGAGGGAAGGCCAAGCGTATGTAGGAAGGATTTGCAAGAGAAGTATAGGAGTCTCCAATCCAAACCCGAGAATCGTCACTAGGGACAAGATGAATGGTGTTTGGAACATTGAGGGAAGTGATTTTCCTCCAATTGTATATCTTGGGAAGCTCTCCCTAAGTGAAGGTCCCAAGAGTCGGCGACACTAGAATAGAAAGCATATTCTCTCCTCTATGGTCTATGACCCCCTTCTTCCCTTTTCGCTTAGCAATAGACCAGCCGGAGTGGAGAAATTTGGCCAACTGAGGATCCACAGTGAGCCTGCAATGTATGGTATGTCCTTGTGAGATACTTGACACTCCTACATGGCTATGAACACTTGATAGTTCCATTTAGTCTAACATGAGAAACTTTCAGAAAATGGCCAAGTCCAACACCCAACACACACCCGTGTTGGACATTTGAAGCGGGTATGAGTTACATAGGCCATCCTTCCACTCCATCTACTTTCCCTTTTCTCTCTCCCCTCCCCTCCCCTTCCCTCCCTTCACAACTTCTATCTTGGTGTTGAGCAAAATCTTAAGTTAATATGCCAAATATAATCTTCCAATGTACAAGACGTAAGTTGGTTAATTAATCAGGCACAACCCTACTCAAGGCATATTATACCCTTAATTACATCACCGCTTAGTAGAAGACCTCTTGATTCCAAAGTAGTAGACTAGTAGTAACTTCATAACAAATTTAGTCGTTAATTTTTTTAAGACAATGTTTCGGCAGTTACTTTTAATTGGATTGTACTCATAGTTTATAAATTGCTTTCATACCCCTGTACCATCTGTAACTTGTGGAGTGTGAATTTTATTTTATAATTTTATTTATTATCTTTTCTATCTTTCTTTGAGGTTACTTTATTTTCAATTTGATACGGATATGTTGCATGGATGTTTAATAGCAGCCTGCCACTCTTATTTTGTTTCCATGCATCTTATAGTTGATTTTTATGTCCAGCACTGCTTGATTTATTTTTATATTTTTGCACGACAAATCAGATAATTTATTCATAGGCAACTAATTGCCATAATTCAACAAAATAGTCCTAGAGCTCGTAGAGCCCTCCCCATATACATCCTTTAAAGCTGTTGGAATCCCCCAAAAAATTGAACATGAAAAATGAATTAGAAACCATACAAATAGTGTTCTCCCCGCTCCACTCCGTTTTTTTCAAGAGTATCAGAATCTTCATTTTGCTCTCGAATGATCTGCTTGATATCATAAGCTGCTACAGATTTTGGAACATCAACATTTATACCAAAAGTGTGCCACCAAGCCCAAAAAGTATTTGATTAATTAGCATGCTAGAATTTTCGATTTTTGACTTCAAGCTTCTGTTATAGTCACATGATACATATTTTGCTAATCAATTTGCAGTTAAAAAGTTCCCTTAAGATCTTGGTTTTAAAAAGCGCGCCTGAGGCGGGCTTAAGCGCGAGGCGACCTCAGGCGCATAGGAAATCGCTTCAGGCAGCCAGTTTTACAAGAGGCGGCCAAAAAGCGCGAGAAGCGCGCCTCAGCCAGAAGTGGCCGCTTCCTGACGTGAGGCACACATAATGCTGTCAGCAGCATGCGTGTTAATAAAAAGAAATAAAAAGGGCACATGACTTGCTTTGCTACCCAAGGGATCTAAAAAAACACGAGGAAAATAACTCAGAACAAAAACCAGAAGAGAAATCGAAGAGAGAAAAGAGGAGATGAAACCCTAGATTTCGAAATTGGTTGAAGAACACTGCCAGAGACCTCTACTCAGGCCGGCGATTCCTCCGGGCAACTCGACTCAGTCCGGCGAAACTCATGTACACATCTTCTTCCTTGACTCTTCGTCCTTCTCTCTCACTGCGTTCTTCTCTCTTTCTCTTCATTTTCTCTCTCTTTCTCTTCGTTTTCTCTCTCTGATTTCTTCGTTATTTTTTCTTTTTCACTTATTTTGTCCTTCTTTCACTCTTTGTTTTTCTCTACTCTCTCACTTTCTCTCTTGGGCCCTTGGCCTTTGTTGTGTTTTCAACATTACTTCACCCTCTGTCGACAGGGGCATTGTTTTAAAAAAAAAAAAAAAACTCTTTTGAGTCCTTAACGGTAGCTTTAATCACCATTTTAACTCTTGTTTTTTATATCTTCAGCTTGTTTAATGGATTCTTCTAACACTTCGGGCTCTACGGGATCAACCGACCCATCTAGAAAATATGGAAAACAAGACCCTTTAAATAGGACCAAGTTTAAATGCAATTTTTGTGACATGCAAACTTGTGGAGGAACATATCGCTTGAAACAACATTTAATTGGAGGCTTTAGGAATGTGCGTAAATGTCCAAATTGTCCGGAACATGTTAGGGAAGAAATGAAAAATTTTATGGTTAAGAAGCAAATGGATAAGGAGGCAAGTAATATGTTCCCACCTATGTCACAATATGATGAGTATGATGATGGTGGTGAGGAAGAATGTATTGATTGGGTTCTAAGAATGCAAGTGGAAGTGGGGGAAGTAGCAGGTGTCCAATTCCCAAAAGGCCTAGACAAAAGGGTCCTATTGACATGTTTTTCACTCCTAATCCGAAAGATGCAATAAAAGGTAGAAAAGGAGGAGCTAGTGGGAGGCAACAAACAATAAATGAATTGTGTCGCAAGGAGTTAAGGAACAATGCTTGTAGAGAATTAGCTAGGTGGTTCTATGATGCCGGAATTGCATTCAATGCGGCTACTTATCCAAGCTTTGCAATTGCAATTGAGGCGGTTGGACAATTTGGTCCCGGAATGTAACCACCTAGCATGCATGAGATAAGAGTTCCTTTCCTTAATAAAGACGTAAATGAAATCCAATTGACTTTGAAGGACTACAAGAAAGAATGGGCACAAAAAGATTGTTCTATATTATCCGATGGATGGCGTGACTCCGTTGTTAATAAGGATATTGTCAACTTTTTTGTGAACTCTCCTAAGGGTTTCGTTTTTATAAAGTCCATGGATGTCTCCGAAGTTGTAAAAGATGCTAATCTATTGTTTAAAGTGCTTGATGACATGGTGGAGGAAGTTGGAGAGGAGAATGTAGTCCAAGTGGTGACGGATAATGCATCAAACTGTGTGAAAGCGGGTATGAATACTAATCTTGATTGTTTTTAAATCACATTTTTGTACTTATTTGCCATATTTTGAATACTACTTAATTTTATTTTCAAATATTTATAGGCAAATACTTGGAAATCGAGAGACCACATTTATATTGGACTCCATGTGCTGTGTGGATCTTATGTTAGAGGACATTGGAAAGATTCCAAAAGTGCATAGTGCTTTGAAGAAGGCTATGTTCATGCATGGCTATCTATATAGCAGTGTGCCTCTTGTAAACATGATGAGGAGGTTCACAAATCAAAGGAATTTGCATAGGCCGGCAATCACTAGATTTGCAACATCTTTCATTACTCTTTCACAAATACACAAGCAACAAAACAACTTGAGAAAAATGGTCACTTCTGATGAGTGGGCTGCTAGTAAGTGGGCAAAGGAAGCGCCAGGAAAGAAGGTAGCAGCCATTATTCTACAAGACACCTTTTGGAGGAATGTTGTTTATTCTCTTAAGTTGATCGGGTCCTCTTGTTAAGGTTCTTAGAATCGTTGATGGGGAGAAGAAGCCTGCCATGGGGTACATTTATGAGTCCATGGATAGGGCTAAAGAGGCTATTGCAACTAGCTTTGCAAACAAGGATATTCACTACAAGGAAGCTTTTGTGTTTATTGATAAAAGGTGGGAATGCCAACTTCATAAGCCTTTGCATGCGGCGGGGTTCTTCTTGAATCCGGAGTTATATTATGATAACCCCAAAGGTGCATCTTGTGAAGAAGTCATGACAGGCTTGTATAATTGCATTCAAAGGTTGGTACCAAATCAAGGAACTCAAGACAAGATATTAGCCGAGTTGGATCATTACAAAAATGAAATTGGTCTTTTTGGTAATCCCATGGCCGTAAGACAAAGGAAAGTTAAAGCTCCTGGTAAAACATTCTGACATCATCTCTACTATTTTTTACAGCTTATAAACTTGAAAACACTTCGTGATTATTTTAAATTTTAATTTATTAATAATTTTAATAGCTGATTGGTGGCTGGCATATGAAGGATCGGCTCCGAGCTTGCAAAAGTTTGTTGTCCGCGTTCTTAGTCTCACTTGTAGTGCCACTGGTTGTGAGAGGAACTAGGCAGTATTCCAGCAAGTAAGTTGTCAAGCAAACTATCCTAATATTCTTTGTTATTAACTCACATTATTTTGCTGAAAATAATACTTTTATTTGTAACAACAGCTTCATACCAAGAGGAGGAACAGATTGGCTCAAGAAAGATTGAATTAGTGTTTGTCAAATTCAATCGTGCTTTGAACCGTCGATCCAAAAAGATTGTTGATCCTATCCTCTTGCAAGAAATTGATGAAAGCAATGAGTGGCTGATAGGAAGGATGGATGAGGATGATGATGTGTTAAATGATAATGATTTTGTCTTTGAGGGTGAGGATTTAACATGGAGGGATGTTAGTAGAGCTTCTGGGGCAAATGAGCCTACTTATGCCACTAGAGCATTAAGATTGAGGGGTGAAGCAGGTTCATCAAGAGTTGATAAAGGAAAGGGTCCTGCTAATACCACTCCCACTCCCACTCCCACTCCCACTCCTAGGTCTACACAATCTCGTAGGGTTTTGCTGATTGATGAAGATGAGGAGGAGGAAGAGGAGATCGGAGATGAAGACTATGAGGGGGTTGATGATGTAGTGCTCGGTATTGATCTTGATTCAGACGAGGAGGAGGATATCTAGTGGAGCTTTAGAGAGATTAGAGACCTTATGACCTATGCTTATGTTTTCTTTCATTTTGCTTTTATTTTTAGTTGGAACTTTATGGAGTTATGTTGTTTATTGTGCTACTTGGCCTTTTAGCGATATGAAATCGCAAACTATGAGACTATTTGTGGTATGGTATGCTATATGTTGGTATGTTTGCATTATAAGTATCGTTCTAATGTGTCTTGTGTGGGAAATATGATTTATAATCAATTTAGAAGCATTTTGGGGAAAAAAGTGCGCCTCGCATACGTGAGGCATGCGCTTTCGCTTCGTGCTTCTCGCCTCGGCGCTTCGACCCCCTTGCGCCTCAGTGCGCCTCGCGCTTTTTAAAACCAAGCTTAAGATAGGGATTCTTTGAATGTACATAAAGATTCACCTCTTCTTTTTTTTTGGGCACCATAAATAAAGATTCCTTTTTTCAGAATTAGGAAGTTACCATAAAGCTCGAAACAAGAACTGATTTATTTGAAATCTGAATTTCAGATTGAGAGAATTATAGTTTAAAGTTTAGTGCAAGTAGCGGTCTTATTCAAGCTTGTTTTTTTCTTGTTTTTTTTTTTATAAGGCAAGGAAGCCAGCCAAGAGACCACAGACTTGTTACTGAACAAAAACAAAATAACAAATTACCAACAATTAAACTAAATTCCAAATAAAAAGCAGTTGATTGATGCTTATCATGAACTGCTACTTCTTTAATCCTACTAAGGGATCTGTTACAGTGAGATCCAACAGCATAATCAGTATTCTACCGTCAAGACCACCCCAGTTTCACCCCAATCAACACAACTCTTCCTTTGTTTATAAAACTTTTTGCTTTAGGGTTTCCAGATCTGAAATCTTGAAACCCTAATTCTAAAATCTTACCTCATACCAACATCAACATACACAAAGTACACAAGGATTGAAACAACGAAAACACCAAGACACCATCGAGACTCAGGGGTGGCGTCACAAACAAAGTGGTGTGGCAAGAAACCAATCTAGATCAATCCAAAAGGATACAAGACCTTCGCAAAGCCCTTTAGCAAATTAGAAAAATTAATGAATATGGGGCAAACATTATTTTTCCAGGAGAAATATATCCAAATTAAATCAATATAATATACATCCAATGTTCTTGAAACTAATCTGCCCCCACAAAAAGGAGGTAAACCCTCACAACAAATACCAGATGCAACCACGAACAAAAGGGTTCAGCAGTACAGTAGACAAAAGGAGCTTAGTAATTGAATGAAACAAGGGGCTACGAGAGGAAAGGAAAAAAAACCCCAAATCGCAACCTCACAATTTGTAGGGTTTGAAAGTCTAAATGATGATTTCTTAAGAATTTGCCCCAAAATGATGAAAGTCGAAGGGTAATTTGTGACTGACAGATAGAATTGAGAATTCCAACACAAATTTCATGTGACGAGAGAGGTAGAGGTGCTTGGGAGGGATTTGCTTGAATTGGAGCTGCAGGTTTCTCGGGAGGCTTTTTCTTATTTTCTCTCTCTAGACCCTCGCCCGAGATTCTTCTCCCAGCTTGCTAATAAATCCTCTAGTTTCATAATTTATTTCCACGTTTACAGCTATTGCTTTACTGTTTCAAGGTAGCAGAACCGCATTTAGAAGAAGAAGAAAGCGACCAAGACGAAGAATGATTTTGACTATGTTTTGAAACTTGTTCTCAGTAGAGAAAGTAAGTATGGATTCCCATTTACTTTTCTTTTTATTCTTTTCATAATCAGTCCTTTCTTTTCTTTGATGTTTCTTAAATTTCACCGAAAACCTTATCATGTCGGGGCTGCTTTTGAAGGATAATCATGAAACCGCACAGTTCCATACTACTCATAAATTCCTATTTGGCAGAACAAATATTTAAGCTTACAGTTCTGTTTTTGATCCCAGGTTTGAGTCCCCTCAGGGCCACTGGAAGTTTTACCGGGTAATTAACTTCAGGGCCCATGGGATTAGTCAAGCAAAGGTTGGACACCATGTTATCTACTAAAAAGTTCTGGTTTTGATCTGTTTACAGTCCTCTTTATTCTTGAACTTGCCTATGAACCCATATGGTTTCAAAGGGCTTCTTTTGATTTTATATGGATGATCATGAAAATACATGGTTCATGTTATCCCCAAATTCCAGATTCTGACAAACTTCTTCATTCATAATGACCTTGGCAACAATGGTTGCAAATCAAATAGCATCACCACGACGTTTTACGCAAGATTCAATATAGTAGTAGGTAATGAGAAAATTAGAGTTCTTACTCCAGCGGAGTGGGCAAAAAAGGTCTTCACTCCACCATTAAATCCCTTTCCTACAGACCTGATCTCCAGTACCTGAACAAAATTACACATTTTAAGAAACTCACTAAGTGATTGGTCTTGGGAAAACAAAACAAGATACTCCCAAAAGGAAAATTACAAATCCACTATTCTATGCTCCTACTCATCCAAGCAACATAGTATGTCCCAGAATATTGATCAGCAACAAACTCAAACAGATTAAGTATGCAGAGACGAACACATTGCCAAACATCTGAAGGAGCACCAAGATAAATCATATGATTGGTGACCACATCTAAAAATGTTATTAGCTCTTGTCTTCACATTGTGATGTGTCTCATTCATTGTGGAACAGGTTTCTTGATGTAACGGGGGAGCTTCGAGTGTGTGTTGTTACTATTCTACAACATTTGCAGGTGAGGCATGCTGGGTTGGGGAGGGGGAAGGAGGGGAAGCTACTTTCTTGGTGTTCATTTGAAAATGAACAAGATTAAAATACTCCTAGAATCATAAACTACATCATTATACTGGTTAATCGACTAGCATTCTCCAACTCTTTCCCTGGTTTTCCATAAAAGAACACACAATAGTGCTGTCCCAGATAACAGCAGCACTATTATCATTGAAATAGTCTATTGCAACCCAAAACAGGGTAAAAGGCCACATAAATTCAGTTCAGCATTGAACACAGTACCGTTTCAATCAGCGTTCTATTAAGACCTTCAACAGCATCTGACTGCAGCTCAAGTTCATGTAAGAATCTTCGGCTACCAAGGAAACCCCAGGCTTCGCCAGTGACGACCAGAAAAACAAGCTGAAACATCAGTACACCATTCAGCTCGCTGACATAATTACCAGATAAACGCACTCATATTACTTCGACACCCCCCCCCCCCCCAAAATAAAATGTTCACTAAGAGAGCTTATAAGGTTCAAAACTCTCAGAATGAGAAATATAGATGTAAACTCGAATAATTTTATCAGCAACCCACATTTATTCGTAGTTCTCAGCTAAAGTGATACATGAGGAAATAAGAAACACACAAGACTGAGGCTACACAAGTTTTTTGAGGTTTCTAGAAAAAATAATGGGCAGCAGAGCTACTCCAAAAATATATAATAACTCTCCATCATTGCCCAATATGAGAAGGAAAATTCTCCAGTAAAAGATCAGTCAGAAGAGATATTTTGTCATGCAATAAAATATGCCCCAAGAAAGCAGTATTTCCTGATGGTGTAGCACAATCACCTGTTTTTTGAAGCTCTCAAGATAATCTGAATGGGAAAGAGCATCAATGGCAGCTAGCAGTGCAACCAACCCCTAAAAATATTACAAAACAATGCTTCAATGGATTATCAGCCTATCAGGCAAGAGAGAGGATGTAGAAGTAGAATTTTCCACATCACCATTCTTCCTAAGTTCACGCTTTGAACTTACAGATAAAGGGGAATCTGCACCAAGGCTTTTGTCACGGAAAAATGAAGCAGAGTCCATTGATGCCATTGCCAGTATAATGGGCTTGCTTACAATTGAAGATGACTTGTCTAGAGGAGGAAGTGACGACAAAACACTGCCCTTCAGATTGACAAAATAAGTTAGGGTCAACCAGCTAAGAGGAAAGAACTTTAGAACATAAGCAAGAAGCAACGTTGCAAGTAAATTAACAGGAGAATTGACGTGTGTGGTTACTCATAGTAAAAGATCAGTAATTCTCTATGTAAAACACCAATGATATAAGCAATAGTTTCACTGTTCTTCTATTATCCTCCTTTTATTTAAAATATTAACAACAGTTACAATTTCCCTAAGCTCAAAAGAGCTATACGTACATCCAATACAGATGCGAAACAAGCAAAAGATACAGTAAATAAAAATACTCTTTAAACATCACAATAATGGGCAGATGTTGAAGAAGTCTCACCTGTACCCACCTAATGGCAGACATGTCCCTGCTTTCAAACAAGACTCTGAATCATGAGTCCCAGACTTTGTTGTCTAAACAAAAAATAGAGAGAGTTACACTACTGATGATGAAAGCTTGATTTTCAAAGTCTCCAAAAAATCCGCTTTATCCAACTAAGTCTAGTAAAAAGATAAACAGAATAATAATAGCAGGACCTGCATAACGAGATGGAACTCAGCAACATCCTTGCTGTATGACCTGTCATTCTTTTTATTCTTAGCTGCGGCCTGCATGGTCAGTCACCAGCAAGAAATGACATTTGATAAGCTAACATGATGTTCACTTGACTAAGATAATCAAACTAAGAAAAACGAAGTCAAAAACAGAACATGAGATAGAGCACAAACAGCTGAAAGGTACCTTGGGCTTTAAATTATCCATATGCATTTTTTCTTGATTAATATCAGATTAAATCAAAGGTAAGCTTTGAGCCCTTTCCTTTTCAATAGTATGGATGCCGTCACCCAGACGATTCAGGGTGACGTGCCATGGACCACATTGTTTGATGAGGGGAAACCTACAACCCAGTGGTTTTAGATTGGGGACAACAAAGATTGATTACCCATAATGCAAGCTTTAGTGATGACAGGAGTACTACCTAGTACCTACTTTCAAGCTAGGATTGGTACTATCTTGTCTTCTTGTGTTAATCAAGAAATGCAACACCAACATTAATGAGGACGTCACACATCATATGAATGCGAAGTGGCTGAATTTGAGAAGTGCTTCAGGAGTTTATGTCACAAGAAGATATCGTTTAAACTCTAGCAAAAGTAGTACTCCCAAGTGGCTTCCAGACGAGCCATAATAGTCTTCAAGATAAGTTGCAAGTCTTCTCAAGGAAAGATGAGTGAGCAAGACTTTGGTAGTTTGGATATTCTAAGAGGAGGCACTTCCACACCTTCTACATGATTGACTTTAAGAACATATGAGTGTTTCAGATGCTAACTATCAACACTTGGTTTTCTTTTTTTTTAGAAATGTGAAAATTTTATAAATCAATCAATTGAAAGAATACAAAAAGGGAGGACAAGAAATCCTCAAATGAATACAAAAAATATCTACAACTCCCCTCAATGAAGTTGAACAAAGGTAAGTGAGAACACCTTTGAAGGCCCCAGCTGCCTTCGCCCAAAGAGAAGCCAAATAAACAACATGATCCCAAACATAATCGACGGTCTTTCCAGAAGCAGAGAAGACCCTCGAGTTCCGCTCTAGCTAAATACACCACAGAATGGCCATAGAAGCACACTTGGTTTTCTTTCATACTCTTTTGTATGCGAGTCTTTCAGAATCAACTTATCTACAATTTTCGACTAGTTAAAGGTTAGGTCGTGCACATCTTCACCTCCCTAAACCCTACAATCGATGGATCACACTATGGTGTGGTTGTTGTCATTGTCATTGCAATTCTTCTTGACTCAACTAGTATTGTTCTAGTGTATGGAAAGGTACATAGGGTGTTGGTTTTCAACCAGACTATGCTAGTTGAAATCAGCGACTTCACTTGTATTTTCTGATACTTTTAAGTGAGATTGAATTACTGGTATTTACCGTCGCATTGACATCGTCACATCGTGAAAACTTTGCTCGTCCCCTCATTTTGTCATAATATCAGTTTTTAAAGAGGGGGCGGGGAGAGGGAACAAACCAGGGGAAAAACTTGTTCCATCCTAAACTACTACGGTAATGGAAATGGTCATTTTCATTTGTGATGATTTTAAGTGAAATTTGAAATAATGGTATTCACATCACATTGACATTGTCAAAAGACTGAATTCAGCCTGTCCCTTTCTTTTCTCGAGATATCAGTTTGAAAGGGAGGAAATGTGTTCCCATCAGAAAATAACGTTCAATCTTAAAACTACTATGGTAATGAAATTCATGCTCAATTTAGAACTTCCTCAACATTTGGCAATAAGGGAATGTCAATTTACAGCATAAATTGAACAAAATTTGGGAGCCTTTCAAATCCAAAGAAAACAAGATTACACTCCTTTGAACAGGAAACTGTCACCAAGCTACCTCAACTGAAGAAATATCACTAAGGTATACAGATGTTTCACTATCTTTTTTTTCTCTTTTTTTTGCTCATATGTTTCACTATCTGATTGAGCTGGAATAAGGAATGAAATTGCCAGAGATATGTCAATGAAGAATGACACCCATAAAACTATTTTGTTTTGGTATCTAAAACATTCGCTTTGTTAAAGGTCATTTAATAATTTTAACCTTTAAAAAGCTGAATCTATAGAGCTCTAAAATTGGTTGGTTTTCTATTTTATGGGGACGGTGTCAAAATGCGAACAGCTAACAACATCTCAGTGCCAATATCATTGTCCATTGGTTCACAGTAATAAATGTGTGGATAAGGACCATATGAGAGAGAAGCGAAGCCAGGATTTCCCAATAAGCAAAACAGTTGATGCCATAACAACATGGAGTTTAGACTGGACAAAAGGAATCGAGCGCACCAAATGTAATGGAATTTAGAAACTAAAGCAAAATAAAATTAACAGTACATTATTGACAAAGCTGGTTTGTTGGAACTTGGAAGAGCAAAACAAGGAAAGTATAGTTTTTCAAACCAATGTTTTTGGGGAATGAGCACAAAATCGACATTACAGAAAACTCATATATCCCACACATTGACACGCAGAATCCAAAAAAAATCTAATCAGAGGTTCACTATTTCTGCTGTATATCTGGAAGTTGAATTGTTTAAAATTGTATAAACTTTTTATTTTGATAAGAGAAATTTTTTTATTAATCAAATAGTGAAAGAATACAAAATGGAGGATAAGGTATCCTCAAAGAACAAAAATAAAGTATCTACAAATCACGCCAATGGCGTTGAATGACCGTGAGTGGCACCCCCTTGAAGGCACCAGCCGCCTTCGCCCAAAGGGAGGCCAAATAAACTATATGTTCCCAAACCAAATCGATACTCTTTCCCGAGTCAGAGAAAACCCTCGAGTTCCTCTCTAACCAAGTGCACCAAAGAATAGCTAAACAGGCACGCCGCCACAAAATCCTACCCTCCTTCCCCCTCCGCATAGCAGAAAATCGCATCTGTAGGAATTTCCCCACAGTAGCAGGGCACACAAAAGGCTCCCCACACAACAGCCTATCCCACAAGGCCCTCGCAAAACTACACATCACAAACAAATGCAAACAACTCTCCCCGTCTTGCCGACACATCACACACATCACACACATGCTGGGAAGAAGACACATATGTGGCCTCCGCCGTTGCACCATATCACTAGTGTTCACCTTACCAAGCACCAAAGTCCACACAAAAGCACGAACCTTCAGAGGAACCTTGGACTTCTAAATATAAGAGGGAAGGGGAAAATGTGGAAACTGTGATGGAAGGCTAAGATGATGGAGGAAGGACTTGCAAGAGAAAACCCCAGAGGAGTCCCCAATCCAAGTCCGAGAATCGTCCCTAGGGACGAGAAGAGTAGTGTGGAGGACACCCAGTAGGGAAACGAGTTCCTCCATTTCTATATCGCGGGGTGGTCGTCGAAGGTGTAAGTCCTAGGAACCACTGAGTAAAAATTAGGCGCCCCATGAAGAGTGGACAAACGAAAAACCCGCGGATATGTAGAAGAGAAAGGAGTTTCACCATTCCACACATCTTCCCAGAATCGAACCCGTTGACCATTACCCACATTATACCTGACCAGGGGAAAGAATAAAGACGTGGGAAACGAACTTCCAAGGGCAAGCATGGGAGACAGTCGAGCTGGCTTGCGCGTCCCACCCATTATGTTGAAGGCCATACTTGCTTTTGATAACTCGGTGCCATAGGGAGTCAGATTCTAGGGAAAAACGCCATAACCACTTACCCACTAGCGAAATGTTTTTGGACACCAACCTACCAAAACCCAAGCCCCCCTCAGTTTTCGGCCGGCAAACATGGTCCCAACTAACCAAATGATCTCTCTTACCCTTACCCGCCCCCGACCAAAGAAAGTCCCTCATCATCCTCTCAATCCTATTAGCTACACTAACAGGGATCTTAAAAAGGGAAAGGTAGTAAAGAGGGATGCTAGCTAGGCAGGAATGTAAAATAGTGATCCTCCCCGCCAAAGAGAAATACAAAGTCGAACTCAACTTTGAGGAACCATAACTAGATCTGTACCACTCACACCTATCAACTTTTGATACATGTACAAAAGTTCAAAGTTTAACAGGACACAAAAGTTTTTTTTTTCCATTCCTTTTTTCTTTTTTTCAAAGATAAGAAGTTCGTTTAAGAAAGCATAAAGATAGTGGAGGACAAAATCCTTCCTCCGAAAACTATTAGCTGCACAATATATACGCAACATTTACCTCCTGTAGGATTGAGGTGTCGTTCTCAGATAGTAAAAATACAGGGAAATTGTACGTGTTCCACATGATGCCTGAACCCTGCAAATGCAAACAGATTAAGAAATGAAAACATGCATACATGCACTCTTTAAATAATAAAAACAAAAGATTGTATTGTTTTCTTGGTCGTTTAATTTACTTCAGGGTCCATGGGATTCTCAAGCAAAGCTTGGACCACCATGTTATCTAAAGATACAGATAAAGAACGACTGTATTAACTTAAGAGCAACAAAAAAATCACTTCTTATGAGGATAAGAAGTCCTCAAAACAAGGTCTACTTACAAATCACCCAATGACGTTGCACATCAGTGAGGGATATCCCCTTTAGAGCCCCAACCCCTTTGGCCCATAATGAATCTTTACACCACAAGATCCCAAACAAACCCAAAGCTTAGCGACCCCCGTACAATCCTAGAGTCAACCAAAGGCATGCCATAAAAGTGCACTGCCACAATAGCTCCTGCTCTTTACCATCCCCAACAAATCACACTTGTAAGAGCTGAATGATCATAGCAGGGCAGGCAAAACACTATCCTCACATTGCAAAGCCTGGCCCACAACATACATGCAAGATCACAGTGTAAGAATATGTTCAAACAAATGTCACTAGCACGGTGACACATCACACATGTCCAATGACAAAGCCCATCTGGGTCTCCTCTGCTGCGTAATATCACGAGTGTCCAGTTTGCAAATACTAAAGTCCAAACAGAAGCACACTCCTCCAGGAGCGCTTTAAGACTTCCAAATGAAATAGGGAAGAGGGAAATGAAGATATGGTGAAGGAAGGCCAATCTCTCTCTCCCACATAACTTTACAAACACAAGAGGATCCACTTGCACCTTAGTATAATTCTACACCAGCACCCACCGTTGCATAAACCCTAAATTCATATACCTCACAAACCAGTAGCCAGATTCCCCTCCAGATCTTCTGCATGCTGCCTACCTTCACCACCACTGGATCTGCAACTTGCCCGCCATAACCAGAAACCACCAGTAGAGCTACCAGGAGAATTTTCAGAATATGATCCTGGTCATTCTCCACGGATGCTTCCTATTGGGATGAGTTCTATACTTTCCCATTTCTAGTGTATCGTTTGGATAAGCACTTAGGATTATCATCTACATAAGGAATTCTTGGCCCATGCCCTACCAATTATTGGTGAGAATATTCATATCACTTTTGGTCTTATGATGGGGCATAGTCAAGCTCATTATGGCGTTCCTTCCCAATACATTACTTGTTCACCCTTTTCTTTAATGGATGAAACGTACGATCAAGTAGTGTCAGAGTTCCATAAATTCAAGCACGAACAATATCTTCGGAAAAGCAAGGGAGAAGAATCCCGACTTACGGAACGTTTCGAAGAATTAAAAGCAAGTTTAGAGGAACTCAAGAGCTTGATGGCAAAACGTCGAGAAGATGATGCATCAAAAGGAGTTGAAAACAACACTGGAGCAACTGTAGCTGTTGCTGTACAGGAGGAAGGAACACAAGAAAAGGAGCAGCAATTAATTGTTCATACTACTACTCATGCTGTCCAAGAAGATGCTACTGAACAGAATGAACTGGACATGGCTGAGAAGACCATTACTGATAAGAGCCCCATCTCTAGGGTAGAAGATTACATCTTTCGACCTGGGTCTTTTGTATGTTCACCTCCAAAAGCTTAATGTTCCCTCCCTACATATTGGTGACACCTCCCTCTTGCTTTGAATGGTGTATTGCTATGTGGCCACTGATTCTTCTCCACTTCAAAACTCGTGGTCGAGGTTTTTCTAAGAGGGGGAGAATGATGCGGATGACAAGAAAGGGAAATAAGAGAATCATAATGTATTGCATGTATCTATTAATTTTAGGAAATAATTGTATTTTTGATACAGTTTGTTATTTTCGGATTTACTTGAAGGGTTATTTTATTAGGGTAGTAGATCTTAGAATATAGCATTATTATTTATCAGTATTAGGAAAGAAGTCTTTTAGTTATATTCTAAGTTATTATAAGGGTATTAGGTTATTTTCTTATTCTCCAAGGCACCTATTAGGCTATATATACCCCCTATATGCTATGTTATTATTCAGTTTTTGGTTTATGAATTTAATGAGAAATAGTTGAGTTTGTGGGTGGATTCCCCGTTTGCCATCAGTATCACTAGGCACCACACATAGTTATCATTTATAAGATAATATAACAAATGGACCCCGCTGGAAGCAAGCAGGTCATACGACCATAGCAGCAAATGACTACCAGTCAGCAAACCCCTTCTTGTATTAATGATGAGGCACAAACAAAAACCCTCTTAGAGGTTTGTGGCTTTGGAGAAGCTCTTAGAGCAGCAAATAATCAAGACAATAACTAGCAACATACACTTGGATTCCATTCATAACTGTGATTCTCATAAGGGGAGAATTTAGACTGAGGAAACTTTTCATCTGGAGAAAATCCTGCAAGAATCAAAATCAACATTAATTGGCCGTAGGAAAACACTATCCTATCGTAATGTCAAAATGAAAATGATGGAAATTCTAGCCTTTTAACTGATCTTGTGTGGTGTCTGCCATGATTAAAACACCGCCAACATTTCTAGCGATATCAGGATATGTCGCTACTCTGAAAACAATAAACAACTTACAGCATTCAGTACCACAATCACAGTCAGTGAACGGAACCGTTACAAGATTACTTTATGAAGAAAGTATTACTGCAGATAAAAATAGTAAATAAGACACACTAAAATAATAGAGGCAACCAGAGACTAAAAATTTAGGTTCATCACCAAGGGACTAAAGGATAAAAACCACTCAATTAACAAAAGCTGGATATAGAGAGAAATTTTCAATGCTTCACTCAAGTCTTGAGCTCAAGTTTCATTCATCAAAGATGAATTAGGGGATGCAAACTCTTCCCAAAATATCTGAATATGTCCTCTTTAATGGCCAAGGACTTGGCTTCCAAAGAAGCCGAGCTGCTGCCTCAAAAGTCCCTTGATACCAGCTCTGTGCATATACCAAGTATTGTGGACAGATTCTGTGTTATGGCTCAAATTTTAAATCTTGTAGCTCTATAACTTAAATTTTTTTAGTCTAGCTCATCAAAGAATATGTCCTAAGGCTTCCAAAACAGCAGGACCCGCCCCAAATGGGTTTGGTTCCTAGGTGAAAACAACATTGCAAACCGGGCATGAACACGCCACACATGCCGGGTTAAAGCGCGAGGAGCTTATTGTTTCTCCTTATCTTTGGCAAGGTTCAAATGGCTCATTTCCTGTATTGAGATCCTATAATAAACATTATGGCTCATTAATCTCCACTGCTTCTACATCACCTCCAACTCAAATATGAGCAAAAAGTAATAGGAAACCCCTTGACTTCCAAGCATCAGCTCCAAACCTCCTAGACAATCTATCATATGGCATGTCAAGATCAATATAAGAATAAAAAAAATATATAAATAAAAATAAAATAAAATAAAATAACCCATGCATGACTCCTTGTCTCTCTATAATATTCCATCAGCCATCTAATAACGTGAAATAGCTTGTCTGGTGACCTTCCTCTCAAGAAAACAAATTGGTTCTGCTTATGTACACGTGTATCCTCATTCACTTCTCCATCACCCTCTCCCATAGTTCCATTTTGTGGCTAAGAAACCTTTTTTTGATGAGAGAAAATTGTATTAATAAGACTGTCAAAGCAGTAGCAGAGGACAAGTTGTCCTCCTTAAGAGATTACAACAAATTATGCCAGTTATGCTGGAGCTCTGTTATCGAATAATTCCAAAAAGCATCCCCCGGCTTAGCCCACATAGAAGCTAAATAAGTCACCCTATCCCACAATAACTCAGGTGGAAGGGAGCCTCTAGAGAGAATTCTGTCATTTCTCTCTAACCAGCAGCACCAGAGAATAGCAAAAACAGCACTACGCCACGGAATCTTCATCTCCTTATCCCTCCCAAAAGCCAAAAAGCGCACTTGCAACATCTCCATCACAGTTCCAGGAAAAACCCATTGCTCCCCACCAAAGCCAAACAACTTTCCCCACAAAAACGAGCCATTTCACAGTGGAGGAAATGTGAACATGTCTCACTACTCGCACGACACATACACACATATCAGGTGAATTAGCCCACCCTGGGCACCTCTTCTATAGCATGTCCTTAGCAAGGAAGCACGGACACTCCATATGGGTTGTGTCCAAACGTCTTGGACACTTGACACGCGTGGACACTTCTTCTGATTCCTTCTCTCTCAAAAGTTTTCTAAACCCTAAAATTCCTCCATTCTGCCGATATTTCTTCTAGTTCTCTCTCTCTATCTTCACTGTTCACTATTTTTCAAGGCACAATTACTATATGTGGGAATATCAATTTCTGTTTTCTTTAATATATTTATTATTTAGTGCTTCCTTTGCCGTGTCCGCGTTTCCATGAGTTTGAGAATCGGCGTGTCCCGTGTCCGCATTTCCATATCCGTGCTACTTTGGTCATTAGTATTAATTCTGCCCAACGACATTGTCCAAACAAATGCTCTGACCTCCAAAAGAACCATTGTTTTCCACAAGAGATTGGCTATAGGAAACGAAGCATACTGAGAGGACAAACCCATTGTGGCTAACTCTCTAATCGTCAAAATTTGAATTTCTCCTATTTTCTTATACATTTGGAATCAAGATGTTGTGCTTCCATTGTACATGACTGGAGAAAAGATATTAATAATTTTGGCAAACACACAACACCTTCTTCCCCTACGCATCTTCACACTAGCATTGATATCTTATGGAACAACCACCCTTGCACACTTCATCTTTAGTGTACCTTCATCTTATTTGCTCATGAGCCGATGATAAGAAATTCAGTTTAAACTAGGTTCACCCATATAAAGGTTCTTATCCCCAACTTGATTAAACAACAATAGAAGAACCTCTGCCATCTTTCCTCAATATCAACCTCATCCAAAATGACATGATTTTCTTCTTTTGCGATACAACTTGGTCCAAGTCTCTCATTCTCCTCTCGCTAGCCCTAGCCAACTCGAACACGTGCTTTTTTCCCACTTTTGGTGCCTGATCTTTGATCTACCTTTCATAAGCTCTATTAGTCTTGTTCTTGGCTTTGTATACTGTTTCTTTTGCTTCAAAACTTCTGATGATCTATCCAAATTTAAAACCTAAAACTATATCCTAAAATTACAACAGCCAGAAGAATTTTTTTTTTTTTATGAGGTAAGGAGGCCCGCTCCCAGGCTGGCCCATCTCGGGTTTAAGGCCCAGGAGCTTAGTGGGCAGGCAACTGGGGGGAAAGGGGGAATAAGGGGAAAGGGATCCCAAATGCCCCTAGTGGAATTTGAACCTTGGTGGTGGGTAAGGAAACCAAAGTTCAAGCCACTAGACCAACCTACGTTGGTTAGCCAGAAAGAATTGAATTGAAGAGATCTGGAGATAGTTTGTTGAATTTACCTGGAAATATATATTTACTCAATTATTCCCAAAATCTGGAAATAAATATTTACCAAATTGATTCCCGGATTTCTGGAAATAATGTACACAATGGCCACATGAATTCACAAGCTACAGGGTCCATTCATGCAGAACGGATGGACTACTCTGATTGACAGGCACGTGTTCGATTAAAGCCGGCCCACTGATGATAAGAAATTTGTGGTGAAGAAGAATCCACAACATAAAAGAAAATAAACATAGACATACAAAATATAAGCCTTTACCTCTTGAAGAAGCTCTCAACTTCATCCAAACAAAGTAGAACCACCGACAATTGGTTAAATGCACCACCATCCTGATATCTTACAACAGGACCAACAACCTTCTCCCGTCCAGGATCTAGATATTTGATACAGTACACTTTATATTTTGTAGGATAAAAAGTAAAAGCTATTTTAAACTTGAGTGGCCCAGCTGGTAAGACCTGAGACCTATTCCAGAGGTCACTAGTTTGAGCCCCTTAGAGCCACGGGAGGTTTTCATGGTCATTAACTTCAAGGCCAGTAGGATTAGTTGGGCAAACCCGAATACCCACGTTATCTTAAAGTGAAAAAATAAAAGATAAAAAATAGTTTAAGAAAAAGAAACTATTCCTGCTGTGGGTGGGGAGGCGGGAAGGGTAGGTTTTGCATGCAAAGGCAAGTTCCTTGATATTGTCGTCTTAGATCTCCAAGGCAATGCAAGGTAAGATGATCCAACAACAAATTTAGATTTTTTCCACTAGCATGACCAATATAATCACTCAGGGAAGATACTTACTAGCACAGCCGATTTCCCCAGAAAGATTTAGCAGTCTTACACAAGGAGATCCATTAACAACTTTATACATTGACCTTTCAAGATCAGGAACTGAATCTAGCGAGTTGATCTGCACTGAAGCTGTTCAATCGCAGTAACATTAACAAGATTTAGTCAAATAGAAGCTTATTGCTAATTTTCAATCAGAAGCAAGCACAGCCAGAGGAATAGAAAGACTGAGCATAAGAAACTAAAGCTTCTCAGAATCAAAATCAGAAGATCACCTAGCGCAGAGGTCACAGAAAACCATATAACATAACAGGCAATGCCATATAAGACAAGTTTTCCCTGATATTTCTCTCACTCTTCTCCCCCCCCCCCCCCCAAATTCCTCTTACATAGTTACAAGCTTATACCTCACAGATTTTGAGTTTACTCACACATACTTCCATTTTTATGCAACTTGCATTAATCCTCAATTACAAAAAGAGCTCACACTGAACAGATTTAGAGTAAATATGTTTACTTCCCTTGTTGCTTTCTCGCTAGTGCTACTAATCATCAAGTTCACTTAAGAGAGCAACTAAAGTAATGATAAGGAGCACTAACAAACAACCATTTACATCACTCTAGGTAGTGATCTTCTTCTAGTTATCAAGCAACACAGGGAAGGAAACATCTATTGATCACAGTAGGAAACAGACACAATAGCCAATGTAACCAACCAATAGTTTAGGCAGGACGCACAGAAACAGTGTCATGTTGTATAAATAACACCACATAATTGATTTGTTTTATTTCCTCTTCGTCCACCTACATTGTCACAATCAACGAGGCCTTTTGCCAGGCTGAAGATAACTAACATGAATGGTACTTTAATGATACAGAATTGAAAGGAACAAGACCAAGTTATCAAGTAATACATCCAGAGGGAGAAGAGTGTGCTCCCTACCCAGTTCCACCCTATGTTTCTCAGACTCGGGAATTCGAGGATCAGGTTGGGTTGAGGATCAAGGATTGGATCAGCAGACTCGCCTATTTTAAGGGATTTTTTTTCTTGTTTTGCAGCTAATCTGAAGTGTCCTAGGGTCGTATCATATCCTAGTGTTTGAGTATCCGATACGATACTTCAGTTGAAATGAACAGTCCGAGAATCATGTTGCATCACCCAGCTTCCCGTAGAAGTAAGAACGGATGAAGATGCAAAGTAATGTTTCCAGTTCTTTTAGAATGATCCATGCAGAAACAACTTGTAATGTCATCAATTATTTTTCATAAAACAAATACTCCAGCTAGGAGTTGAATTGACACTCTTAACCATATTTAGCAGAACTATCTTCCTTACCAGGACAAAACAATTGAATTTCACTCCACACAATACTTACTACAAATAGCAAAATCTGTCTCAATTGTAAGGTACTACGAGACAACATAAAAAATATAAATTTCACATGATAGATTAAGTTATTCAATGTATTAGCCTAAGATACATGAAACATGCCGAAGTCGCTATTCATCACTAGAACTACATACTATAATCTAAAAGAGCAGACTTAGGCAAGCATAGCACTACTGCCATTATTTTGTTTTGCATGACTTTGATTATCACTACTCCCCTTCTCGACGCTGCCTTGGTGGCTAATGAGGTGGTGGATGATGCTCGCCGCTGTAGCTTTCGCGGGGTTGTGTTTAAGTTGGATTTTGAGAAGGCTTACGATCGGGTTAGTTGGGATTTTTTGGATAGGGTGATGGATAGGAAAGGCTTTGGTGGGAGGTGGCGTAGATGGATTAGGGGTTGTTTGTCTAATGCTAGCTTCTCTGTCCTTGTTAATGGGGCTGCGCGTGAGTGGTTCACTTCTTCACGTGGTCTTCGGCAGGGAGACCCCTTGTCCCCCTTCCTTTTTACGTTAGTAGTTGACGTTCTTGGTCGGATGTTGGATAGGGGTGTGGAGCGGGGACAGGTGGAGGATTTTCGGATGGGTCGAGAGCGAGTGCCAGTCTCAGTTTGTTGATGATACGATTCTCTTGGAAGGGGGTGTATTTCTCTTTAGGGGGTAGGATCACCACCCTTCAGTCTTGTTTAGCGAGTATCCCTATTTATTATGTCTCTCTTTCGGATCCCAGTTAGCGTGGCTAATCGGATTGAGAGGTTGATGAGGGACTTCCTTTGGTCCGGAGCAGGGGAGGGTAGAAGAGATCACTTGGTTAGTTGGGAGCATGTTTGCCGGCCCAAGACGGAGGGGGGCCTGGTTTTTGGTAGATTGGTGTCCAAGAACACTTCGCTTGTGGGTAGTTGGTTATGGCGGTTTCCCTTGGAGTCTGACTCCCTATGGCACCGAGTTATCAGGAGCAAGTACGGTCTTCAGCACAATGGGTGGGACGCCCATGTCGGCTCTTCCGTCTCCCACGCCTGCCCTTGGAGGTTCATTTCACAGGTATCGCCTTTTTTCTTTCCACTGGTCAGGTACAATGTGGGTAATGGTAATAGGGTTCGGTTCTAGGAGGATGTGTGGAAGGGTAACGTTCCTTTTTCCTCCATGTATCCACAGGTTTTTCGGTTATCTACCCTTCATGGGGCGCCCGTGTCTGCCTTCTTTTCATTCACGGGTGGGTCCTGGGACTTACATTTGCGGCCGTCTCCGCATGATAGAGAGATGGAGGAACTTGTCTTTCTTTTGAGTGCACCTCCACTCTACCTCTCTCGTCCCGACGGACGATTCTCGGACTTGGCTTGGGGACCCTTTTGGGGTTTTCACTTGCAAGTCTTTCCTTCATCAGCTTAGCCTTCCCTCACATTTCCCACAATTCCCTTTAGCCAACTTTATTTGGAAGTCTAAGGTTCCTTTGAAGGTTCGTGCTTTCGTGTGGACTTTGGTGCTAGGTAGGGTGAATACCTATGATATGGTGCAACGTTGGAGGCCTGGTTGGTCAATGTTACCGGGTTTTTGTGTGATGTGTCGTCATGATGGGGAGGATAGCCTGCATCTATTTGTTCTGTGTGACTTTGCTAGGTCATTATGGAATAGATTGTTGGAAGGGGAGAGCTTTGTGTGTCCTGCTAGGGTAGGGGACTTTCTACAACTACGATTGGCAGCAATGAGGAGAAGTAGTGAGGGAAGGGTGTTTTGGAGATGTATGTGCATGGCCATTTTGTGGTGCATTTGGCTGGAGAGGAACTCGAGAGTGTTCCGTGACGTTGGAAGAGATACAGATTATGTTTGGGACCATGTGGTTTACTTAGCCTCCCTTTGGGCTAAGGCAGCAGGCGCCTTTAAGGGCGTGCCGATTACTCTTGTACAGCGCCAATGGCGTGATTTAAAGTTTTTGTTTGCATTCTGTTTGCATTTGAGGATACCTTACCCTCTCTTTTGTATTCTTTATTGATTTGATTAATAAAATTTTCTTTATCTAAAAAAAAAAATCACTACTCCCCTTCTCTAAAAAATACCATTCTGCAACAACAGTAAAGCACAAAGATACAACACTTTTGATGCTTAAGAGGCAGGAGAATCTCCAGTAGAGAAGGCAGCAAGGCCAATAAGAACCAATTTTGCCACAGATGTGACTGATATGCTCAGAATTTGGCTACAGAATCAACTCAAGTGATACCATTTCTAGGCTTTTTTTATTGTACTCCCTCCGTCCCAAATTATATGACAACTTTGGGACTTGTGACTCACATCAATGTGAGTCACACATTCCAAAGTTGTCATATAATTTGGCACGGAGGGAGTACTTTATTGTGATAACTTTTTGACATATTGAACCTTCTAGTAAAAAGATTGTTATCCTTGTTTACTCATCTCCTTTTTTTCGGTCACTTACCATAAACCACCTTTGGCGTTTCTTTTTCATGTAAACCACCTTTTGTAATTGTTTTTTTTTTACTGAAAGCACTTTTTATGGAGTTTTTCTTTCCTAGAGCCACCTGAGAGTAGAGTATTTGGCAGGAAATAAAAGAATACTGAAATAACAAAAATACTCACTCTGCCTCCCGGGGGAGCAGGTGTAAGTACTTTATTCTCACCATAATACTGGTTTAGGATAATAAAAAAGGGTTATGGAAGGAAGGACCAGAGGTACTTTGGCCATTCCAAAACAAAGGTGACACACACATGGGGGTATTTTAGTCAGTTAAGGTTCCTTCCAAAATAGTGGCTCATAGGAAAGAAAAACCTCAAACAATGTGGTTTGTAAAAAGCAATGTTTAAAAATGTGGTTTAATATTAAAAAGAAATATAACACTTTCATAATTGTGTTTTTGGCAAAAGACCCTTTCCTTTTTTCATGTGTAGAAATACTCAACTGAAAGCATACCTCTCATTTTTCTAGTATTTCTTCCTTTCTTCTTACTATCAATATATATTTTCATATAATGGTGGCCGAAAGAAATATAAACAAAAACAAAAACAAATTAATGCCTTGTTTGTTTCATTGTATGTGAACCATGGGAAATAAGAGTTCCAAGGAAGTAATGTACTTCCTGTTTTTCTAGTTTGGAAAAAGCAAAACAATGTGGAGGAAGTTGCACTTACACTGCAAATACTACTTACGGTGCCATACAGGAAGTTGCTGACCTAGGGGTCCCTATGTCAGGACGTTGACCTGTGCTTACCCACCCAGAAAACACACTTTACCCTTAAACTTTACTTTCGACATGTTGTTCAGACAAGATTATATATATATGTCCTTGCATGTTTGATCAAAAACTTTGTCAGTCTCTCAATTGCCCACTTCCTTCTTGCCACAAATTAATAAACAAAACACTAAAGTTCCGACTTGCTGGGATATATTAAGGGAATTTAGTTCCAAGGAACCACAACTTCCCTACCGAAGTAGCCCTTAGTCGAACCAAACAAGGCTTAGACAGTTCTCATATCTTGCTTATTCCTTCGCCATTGAGTAAAATCTTGCTTGTAGCATAGTTCAGGGTTTAACTTGACTGTTGGATCCCAAACACATGAATGTTTAAACCCAATTTAAGGGAGAATTCTGATGTCAAACAAATTCCGATGTCAATCAAATTATTAAAAGGAAAATACCCACCTGATCATCTCTAGGCTTTATACACAATGTTCAACTTCAAGCACACCTTTACACAGCAAAGCAGACTATTACATCCTAAACTCTTTTTGACCACCCATATCTCAATTTCTAGTCAACCCACCTCAGCTAACAACAATTTCCCATTTCCCACAATGGATATCAAAATCATGAACCAAGAATTAAATTAAATACCCAAAATGTGGGGTTAATATCAAATGGGGATAAACAGTTTAGTACAAGATTCTAAATGTGCAACCAAATTAAACAAAAAAAGAATTAATGAATGAATGCATTGAATGAATGAACTCACCGGAGTAACAAAACGAAAGCTGTGAAAGTAAACATAGGAGCAGTGATAGTAACTTGACGAATGCCATGACCAATTTGGAGTAGTGGCGGACGGACAATTCTCCAACGGGAATCCACTTGGAGAAAAAAAAATAACATAAAATAAATTATCTCCAAAGGTGCTCCACTTGTTGGAGAGTGACTCCTCTTGACCCTTAGGCCTTAACCACTTGGGAAGAGACAGAAACTGAGAAGAGAAACGTTTTTTAAGCTCCCATGGCGATGATTTGCAATCTACTCTGTTGCTTCAGATTAATTAAGAGAGTTTTCTTTTCTTTTTTATGATCTTGAGAGGGAGAGAGTGTTAAACAATGTTAAAGAAAGCAAAAATTCTAGGGTGGCTGCCAGTAAACGGAAATCTATTATAGCATCCCATTCAAGAGGTTTTTAGGAAAAGTTATTATTATGGCCTTGTTTTTTTTTTTTTTTACAAAGATTATGGCCTTGTCTAACTAGCGGATAGCTGATAGCGGATTGTATTAGCAGATTTGACCAGCAGATTGTATTAGTTGATTTGACTAGTGGATTGTATTAGCAAATTTGTATCAATGTGTTTGGTAAATTAGCGAATAGAATTTAGCGTTTAGCTGGTTGAGGATGCAAAATTACAAAAAGGAACATTGATATATTTGATTTTTAATATAGTTTTTCAAAATAATAAAAATAATAATAATAATAACAAAATTTTAAAAAAAATAATAATAATAATAATAATTGAAAAGCCAAAAATAAACTTTGGCATGATTTATCCCTTTCCCACCATTCTCCTTCTCTCTCCTCCTTGACCCACTAGTCAACCCCTTCTCATAATCCACCAATACCACCACCATAAATCCTCCTCTCCTCAAATCACAAGCCACCATCCACCGGACCCACCACCACCAAAACCCTCTTCTCTCTCTCTCCTCAAACCACCAACCATAACCACCACAGACCACACCATAGCCACCACTCTCTCACTTTCTCTCTCCTCAGATCTCTCTCCCTTACAACCACCCGCCACCAAAACCCACGCACAGACCCACGCATAGCCGCCACCGCAGACCCACGTACAGCCACCACCACGGCGCCAAGATCCCCACAGCCACGCACACCCACCGTGCACCCAAACCAAAATCCCCAAATCACAAAATTTCCACAACCACGTACTGGGTGTCGATGACCGTCACCTGTAAATTTACTGTTGTTTTCTTGATGGAGAGCAAATTAGCAGATGAGAGGGTATGATGGTTATTTTACATTTTCATGTCAATCCTCTCTTCAAAAACGCTGGGGTACCTAGCGTATTCTAAATTAGCGGATTTGTTGCAATCCGCTAATGTAATCCTCTACTAACCAAACACCTAATTTAGAGGATTGATTGGTCAAATCCGCTAATTAGCCTTCAATCCACTAACCTCCATGCAATCCGTTAATATCCAAACATGGCCTATGTCATCTCACCAACTCAATAATATCCTATCATATATATATTAGTTTGTACCATGTTATGCATGTGATTTCTTATTTTCTTACTCTTGCTGCACGGGGGCTTTTATAAATTAAAACACAAAAAAAGTTATTGTCCAAACATTAAGCCAATAATTTAGTTTAATATTAAAAACATCTAGTATGTACCCGTGTTATGCACCGGTTATTACGAAATTAAACAAATGCTAAAAATGTTTAACAATAAGTCAATGACTTCAATACAAAATGGTCAAATCTTAAACTTTAAAACTATCTCTCATATGTATTATATTCTATTCACTAATGGATAAAAAGTGATATTAATGAAATTACAATAATACTTGGAAGTCGAAACACATGTACGTATGAGTTTCCTTAGTGTAACATTGTTTGTAGTTACTATTATACTTTTTCTTCTGATGGGTTTTATTTTTGGATTGAGATCCTCTCCATTTCTTCTCTCTCCATTTCCTAAATGGAGGGTTGGATCTCCTTCTCTTATTTTGCTTCTTTGAATATATTTAATTCAAATTTTGGTTAGATGGAGATCTCATCCTCCATTTAATAAATGGAGGCGTCTATTTCTTTTAGCAAATGGAGAGGATTCCAACTCGTTTTTTACTTCATCCTTCGTAAAAAAAAATTCAATGTGGGACTCATTAGATTTCTTTTGTTTGTTTTTCAGTTCAGTTGGATCACTCGGCATATATTTCTCATTGTTCACTTACACTAATTAGTATAACGCATAAATATATCAAAAATAATAGTTGTAAGTCACTTGAACCCACATTTTGTGCCTGATAACTGAATAGGGTGAAAATTTGGGTACCCCGTGATGATGGGTGCCAAACCGAAAAAATATGAGCTTTTGCAGCATACAGGTGGACCTTCTTTAATTTTAACTAAAAGGCCAAGAGTGTGCATGTGCTCTTGTCTTAGCTTTGTATTGCCCTTTTACTTTTATACCTTACTTTTGTTTCGTGTTTTCCTTCTTTCTTCGATGTGGGACTCGTAACACTAAGTTTATTTTTTATTTTATTTTGAGAATTGTACCAATTAAGTTATTCTTTCTTTCTTTTGATGTTTGCGATTGAGCTATTTTTGTACTTGGTATAGAGGGGCCACTTGGGAGGTAAAATTCAAGCTGCAAGTCATAAAAGTCAAACCCACATCTCGTGCTTGATGACTGAATAGGGTGAAAATTTGGGTACCCGGTGATGATGAGTGCCTAACCGAAAAATATGATCTTTTACAGCCTACATAACCAAAAGACCAAGAGTATGCATGTGCTATTGTCTTAGCCTTCTATTGCCCTTTTACTTTTATACCTTATTTTTGCTTCATGTTTTCCTCCTCTCTTTGATGTGGGACTCGTAACAATGAGTTTATTTTTTGTTTTTTGTTTTCTTTTGAGAAGTGTACCAATAAGGTTATTCTTACTTTATTGTATGTTTTCGGTTGAGCTAAAACTCTTCTTATTAAATAGAGTCATGCTTGATTTATACGTGTAATGAAATAGTTGAAGAAAGTAATTGCCACTGATTTGTTTTTGTCATTTCATTTTATGTTTCAATTGTCTTATGTTGTACATGCCTCCCTTTTTTTCTTTTCTTTTTTTTTTTTTTTTTCAGAAAACTCTTAAGGCCTTAACAAATAAACCTATTATTACATTTTTTTTTTTCCCTATTATTAAGGGATATGGGAAAGATACGTGAACTAATCATTTAATTTTCAAATTGGGGTATTGGAGGGAGTGCATAGAATGTCTCGGGTTAAGTTATAGAGTTACCTCGTGCAACCTAAATTTTAATAATTACATAAGATTATCTGTTGTGGGTAGGGTTTCTTTAACAAATTAATTTAATATCAATCTGGGCTAGTGATCCAGATATGTGAAATTGTAAATTAATGGAGATAAATATTGCACTTAGAACTGATAGGTAGGACTTAGGAGCCTCTCCATAGGCCTCTATGTTCTAGATGGAGGGCAAGATCTCTAACTTATTTTTTGAGTTAAATAAACTGAAAAAGGCAAAATGAGAGAAGGAGATCTAGCCCTCCATTTAGGAAATGGAGAGAAAAGAAATGGAGATGATCCCAACTCGCAAATGCTATACTTGATAGTATTAGCCAAAAGGCCAATATGGAAGAGATTTGCTCTGCCCAGATCTTGGCATTCATGTTTATACATGTTATTCACTTTATCTTTCATTTTTCTTTTTCGACGTGGGACTCAGAATACTTATATTGTTATACTTAATATTAGCCAAAAGGCCAACATGAGTTTATGTATTTGTTTATTATTTTCCGAACCTGATCCAATGGAGGAAGAATTATAATTTTCAAAGTTGCGTAACAAAAGTTATTTTATTTTATAATCTTAACAATATGATAATAAATATAATAGGTTGTATTTATGAAGTCAAATAATGATTATTAATTAACGCTTGACACACTTGGATGGAGGATTAGGTGGCGGCACACGTGTCACCACCACACAAACTTGGCGCTTACGTGGTATCTTAGGTGTCATGCCCATACGATTTTGGGCGCTTACATGGCATCCTACGTGTCGTGGCCACACGAAATGGACTCACTTATACAAACCCCCCTTAAAGTACAAACCGTACAAACCAAATCCTGACCCTTAAATTTTCAAGATCAAAGGCTCAGATTTTATAAGGGGAAGAAAAAGGACACGATGGACATTAACTAAAAAGCTAGGGGCATTATGGTCGTTTTGCGCAACAAAAGACTACCATACAAATTTTTTCCTTTTTTCCTTCGTTTCTCCTGTTCCTCTCTCTCCTCACTTCTTCTCTCTCCTCACCTCTCGACACTTTTTTTCTCTCTCCTCTTCAGTGGTGCAGTTTTCTCTCCTCTCCGGCGGTGCAGTTCTTCTTCTCCGGCGTAGTTTCTCTCTCCTTTCTCCTCTTTTCGGTGACACTCAGCGTTCTCTCTCTCCTCCGTGCGCTGTCCCTCTCTCTCCTCGTCATCGGTACTCGGTTGTCTAGTTGTAGTGGCCGTCGACCACCGCTTATTGGTCGGAGATCACAGATCTGAGGTCTCCGACCTCGGAAATGTGGTCTCCGACCCCTAAACCATGGTCGATGACCTAGCGTTTGTTGTGAGTGAGAGGAGAGCGAAACGACCGGCATCGTTTGTGAGGGGAGGAGGCGACGCTCGAGGAAGGCCGCCTGTGAGGCGCCGGCGTGAGGGGACCTCTCCGGTGACCTGGTTGGCTGGTGGTGGTAAGGGCGGGTGGTGGAGAGTACATTAGCAGAGTGCGTGTGAAGAGATGAGAGGGAATGAGGAAGTGGTGGAGCCGTGGGGAGGCGACGAAAGTGGTAGTGGCGGTGGTGGGACGGCAGTGATAGTGCGGGGGTTGGGGGAGGGGTTGTTTTGTCATGAATTTCAATTTATAGTTTAATGAATCTGATGTTGTAATTCAATGAATTTGCACTTATTAACTGATGAATTTTCATGTGAATATAATGAATATAAAAAAAAAGTTGTAGAAAATTGAAAATAGTGATGGATACGGCTCAAGTATACTGAATTGGGGAGTGTATCTCAATGAATTTGTGGTTTATTATTAGTGAATTTACACTTATTGAACAATGAATTTGCAAAACCTTTTTTTTCTTTTTCGATGAAGCTATGGTTATATTATAATGAAGCTGTAAATTTATGTTAATGAAGCTGCAGTTTGATTGTAATGAATTTGTAGTTTTATGTTAATGAATCTGTAATTTTATGTTAATAAAGTTTTGCTTTGCATTTTAATGAATTTATAATTTATCATGACTGTGATCTAAGGGCTCCTGTTAATTAAGGGGGTTTGTATGGTTTGTATACTAAGGGGGGTTTGTATGTGACCCTTCCCCTATATATTCGGCTGGAGAGGAGAGAGAAATAACAGGTGAGGAGAGAGAGAGAGAGAGGAGAAGCAGTAGAAATGAAGAGATCGTTTATTACGATCTGAGTATTCCTTCACACACATATATATGTGTGTGAAGGCTCCTATACAAACCATCCTTATGGTACAAACCGTACAAACCAATCCTGATCGTTAAATTTACATAATCAAAGGCCCATATTTGTTTGTTAAAAATATGGACGCGTTGGGAATTAAATTAAAACACAGGGCCACGTTGGTCTTTTTGCCTTGCTTTGCCAAAGAAATACTCAGATCGTAATAAATGATCTCTTCATTTCTACTGCTTCTCCTCTCTCTCTCTCTCTCTCTCTCTCTCTCTCTCTCTCTCTCTCTCTCTCTCTCCTCACCTGTTATTTCTCTCTCCTCTCCAGCCATCCGATGCCCTTTCTCTCTCCTCTCGCTGGCGCATATCTCTCTCCTCTCCGGCGCATTTTCTCTCTCCTCTGTCCGGCAACTCATCGCTCTCTCTCTCCTCCATTCGTTGTCCCTCTCTCCCCGTTCTCACCGTCTCTCTCTCCTCTGTTTCGTTGATGACTGGTCGCCGACCACTGTTTAGTGGCCGGAGACCACAGATCTGAGGTCTCTGACCTCGGATATGTGGTCTCCGGCCACCAAACTCAGGTCGATGAAGGTTTGGTGTGAGTGAGAGGAGAGATAAACAAACGGTTTGTGCATGGAGCGGAGCGGAGACGACGCTGCAGGGGTGCCGGTGCTGTAAGGGAGGTCGCCTGTGAGGCGCCGCTGTGAGGGGACCTCTCCGGTGGGCTGGGTGGCTAGTTGCGGTGAGGGCGGGTGGTGTACGGACAATGTGTTAAATAAGTGTGTGAGGAGAGGAGAGAGAATGGGGGAGTGGTGAGGCGGCGGTGACATTGGTGGTGGGACGACGACGACTGAGGTGGTGGTGGTGGATAGACGGCCGAAATTTGAAACGCTCCTCCTCCGCTACCTTCACCACTGCTGACGTCACTTTCACCGCCGCCAGTCACGGCGGTGGAAAGGGCGGTATTAGTGGGGGTTGTGGTGGTGGAGGTGTCGCTGGAGGAGCGAGAATTTTGTGATTTCTAAGAGGAGAGAGAGTGGGAGTGTTTCGACCGTTTGGACTTGCGGCAGCCGCCGCCAACGGGGACGTTGCGGAGGACGCCGCCTTTAGTCCAATAACGGCGACAATTTTTGCAGAAGTGGCGAGGTTGAGATAGGTTGTAATTGTTATAATAGCAGAATTTGGTATTGAGAGATTCACACCTAGGGTATTTTAAAGCTTGGTGGTGGTTTTGGTTATGGCTATGGGGTCTTAACCGTCGGTCGCCGAATACTCTGGCGGTGGCGCTGCTGGTTATTGAATGGACGTCTTGCATCTGGAGAGATTTTTTTTAAAAGTTATTTTGGAGAGAGAAAATGTGTATATGTGATCATGAGCCACATGAGAGAGTGAAGAAGTAGTAGTGAGAGAAGCAAGAAGGAAAGTGGTATTTGACAAATGACAAATGACAAATATATATATATATATATATATATATATATATATATATATATATATATATATATATATAGAGAGAGAGAGAGAGAGAGAGAGAGAGAGAGAGAGAGAGAGAGAGAGAGAGAGAGAGAGAGAGAGAGAGTCGGCATCATATGAGAACTCCTAATTATATGAGAACTATGAGAACCATTATAACATACTTAACTTTCATACATGATAAGGTTAACTTTTTATTTACAATAAGGTTAACTTTTACAAATAACAGGGTTAACTTTTATAAAATACGGTTAACTTCTATACATAAAAGGTTAACTTTTGTACATAAAGGGGTTAACTTTTACACATAACGGGGTTAACTTTTTATAAAATACGGTTAACTTTTGTACATAACGGGGTTACATAACGGGGTTAATATTTATACATAACAGGGTTAACTTTTTATAAAATACGGTTAACTTTTATACATAAAAGGGTTAACTTTTATGTACAAAAGTTGTCAAAACAATGTTGTAGCTTAAGCACTTGCCATCCCACGTGCCACTTAAAGGGCATATTTGTCCTTCCACTCCCTCCCTTCTCTCACCTCCCCCTTCCCCTTCCATGAGCTGAATTGTGAGGTTGATTGACTTCCATGGCAAAATGACCATGGGCAACAATTCCTTTACTCAGGGTGCTTTGAAATTGATTCACACAATTAACTTAAAAAATATTTGCCTCAAGTATTTGAGTTCATCAGGCCCATAACATTTTATTTACTTAAAATTCTGGTATCGATTGTATTCTTTTTATGGTTTATGATTTGTCACTTCGAATTTTGGATTGTCGATGGTGCCTTGAGGAGAGAGAAACTAGGCGGTGTACGATCGTGAAATTTTCATGGCACCGAGCCAATTTGCGAGCATGCGTGCTCAATTCAGCCAACAACTCACGTGTCAGATGGTGGAGGGAAGATGTTAGATTTTGTAAATGAACGAAAAAATGGAGAAATCTGAGCCACCAATCTACTAAAATGAATGGGTTCTCATAGTTCTCATAGAATAATAGATTTGTATTACTTACTTTGAAATACAACTGCTAAAACAACCTTGATGATGAGAACAAACTTGGAACTTTTAAAAGATTACAGAGAATTATTTGAAAATTTATGAGTACATGCTAAAGAGAAGTAGTAGTGTAAAATTCACTCTGCCCTCTTCGGTTGGAATTCTGCTCTATTTGTAGAGCTTTGAGTTGTAGCCTTTTTCTTCCAGAATGAAAACATATGTCTTGAAGTAATGGTCCAGATTTGCTTGAAATGTCGGCAAGATCATGACCGTTCTTTAAGTCTTGAATCTGAATCCACCATCTTTTGAAATATTGGCAAAATTTGGGCCTTTGCTTTTGTCGGCAAAATCTAGGTCGTTGCTTTCTTCCGTTTTGAAATGATAAAACCGTTGACTTTTGCTTTTGAATATTATCTTCCCATCTTTGAATGTCGGCCAATTTAACTCGTGGCAACAACCTGCAATGCATATTGTTAAAAGATAAAGCTTTTTTTTTTTTATTTTTTATTTTTATTTTAACTTTACAAATCAAATGGATCCTGAGTATCTAACATAATTTGTGTTGAGGATCCTTCAGATGATTTCTCAGATTTCTCATCGTCATTATCTCAATTTTCTTGTAAATATTGAACATATTGTTTTGCTAGCTTAGGGGAGTCTTCAAGTATCTTGAATAATTGGATTTGGCTTTCAGAAAGCGATCCTTGACTTGATTGTGACTGTCTTGGAGATTTGTCTTTGTCCTTTTAAATAGCAAAAGCAGATGACGAACCAAATACTGCTTTTTTCCCATTCTCGATCCAGTTTCAAACATTGTCGATAGAGCAATATCTAACATCGAAGAGGGACCATTTTATTTTTAAATTCTCGAACTAGTGATAATGCTAATGGAGATTTGAAATATTGGTGATATTTGAAACTCCAGCAGAAAATCCATGATACTTTAAATTCTGTGTGGAAAAATATGTGTTTAGCATACTTTTCACCCTTTGTATTTGTTTTGTAATGTAACCATCCCTGTTTTGCTGGTGGAGGGAGGATATCAGGAGTAGGACCAAAGTATTCCCACCATTGGTAGAACCAAATAGGAAATGATAAGTCTTGATGATTGAAATTGAAAAACCATGAATGGTCGGTAAAGAAAAGTCCTGTGCCATGCCATCATGTAGTCATGGTAATTATAGGTTTTTGGAATAAAATTAATTGAAAATTATCTTTCTTGGAATAGTTTTCCCCATTTTCTGGCAGTAAGAACCTTTTGAATGATGCATTTGGAATAGGAAACAAGGTTTGAGTTGGCCTGGTTCTTCTTGTGCGTGATTGTAGCGGACTTTGAGTCTACCAAAATTAATTCATAAAATTGTTGAGTTTTTCTGATGTCATCAGTGCACCATTGTGTCATTGGGGAAAAAAATCCCTTCTGCCAAATGGTTAATTGGTTCGACTGGATTTTGAGGCACTGATTTGAATGTGGTTAAAGTAATATGTTCTTGAATTTGTTTGGTGAGGTAGGGGCTTGAATTTTGTGTTTGTGTTGAGGTTAAGGCTGGTTTTGTATTAGAGATATGTGTTTTGACGGCTTGATGATAAGAAATTGGAGGAAATTATTGTAATATGGAGTAATTGTTTTGAATTGGTGCTTGAATATTTGGATGTGAAGTATGAGGTGCCGTTGCCATTGCATAATCAGCAGAGGTTTGAATTTCTTTTTGAACTTCCTTCTCTTTGTTGACTTCCTTTTTCTTCCTTCTTGAATTCATCTTGATCACAGTGCTTGTTCTACAAAAACTCTCTTGTGAGGAAATCTGGTAAGGAATTGTTCTTCCCTTGAATGTACTCAATATCGAAATCAAAAACAGAGAGTATAGCTTGCCATCTTGCAAATATTTGTTTTGAAACAAGATTTTGAATCTTTTTGCAAAACTTCTTTTGCCGATTTACAATCAATTCTTAAAAGAAACTTTTTGTTATAAAGATCATCTTGAAATTTTGAAATATTCAAACAATAGATAAGATTTCTTTTTGAATTGTGGAATAGTTTTTCTGAGAACTGTTCCATAACCCGGAATGAAATCTCACTAATTGCTTTTCTTTCCTCTTTTCATCTGATAATCGTTGTTTAAGAATACCCCCATATCCTATATCTGAAGCATCAGTTTCAACTATCATAAATGCATGAGGGTTGAGGAGTCATAGACATGGTAAAGACTTGACCTTTTGCTTAATAATTTGAACCAACTCCGTATGATTACTAGACCATGCAGATGGATTCGTTTCTAATCTTTGAAACAAAGGTGCACACATATGTCTTAAATTTGGGAAGAAATCAGCAATATAATTAAGACATCCCAGAAATATTTGAAGCTGATTTTTGTCTTTGATTTCATCAGGATATTTATCTGCGAACTCAATTGCTCTTGCATTTGGTTTTATAATTCCTTGATAAATATCATGTCCTAAAAATCTGATTTTTGTCTGGAATACTTTTATTTTTGATGCCGAAATAACCAATCCATTTTTCTTGACAACTTGATAAAAAGTGTGTAAATGTTTGAAATGCTGATCAATAGAACTTGAATAAATAAGAACATCATCAATATAAACGATAATGAAAGTAGTAAAAGAATTGAAAATATCATTCATAATACGTTGAAACTCTGAATGAGCATTTTTTAAACAAACGGCATTACATTCCATTCATAATGTCCAAATGGAACAGTAAATGTTGTCTTATATCGGTCTTGTTCGCAATTTGAATTTGCCAAAATCCTGATTTTAGGTAAAATTTTGAAAATATTTTTGCGTCATAAAGTCTGTTTAGTAAATCTCTTTTATTTGGAATAGGATATCTGATCCATTGCAAGACTTTGTTTAGTGGTTTGTAATTGATAACGAATCTTGCAACACCTTGCTATTTTTCTACTTGTTTCATTACATAGAAAGCAGCACAGCTCCAAGGGGATTTGGAATTTCTAATGAGTTTTTTGTCTAGAAGAGATTGGATTTCTTATTTGCAAAATTCTAAGAGTTCTTTGTTCATTTGAATAGGCCTAGCTTTGGTTGGAATATTTTTCTCTGCGAAATCTTGCTCATAAGGAAGGGTTACAACATGTCTTTTCTTATCCTAAAAAGCCTTTGGAAGGTCTGAACAAAGTTCCTCTGTGAAAGTTTCTTCTAACTTGGAGATTTTTCTTTTCAAGGAAGGGTTTTGGAGTTGTTCATCTATTCTTTTGAAGGAAATTTCTTCTTTCAAAGAACAACTGAGAGACTTTTTATTTTGAATTAGATTAATTTGTTTATACACAGAATTGTTCTGTAGTTGGGAGATTTCTTTTTGTTTCATGGGAGAAAGAAATGTAAAAGTGATATCTTTTCCCATAATCTTGGTACTAATTCCTTCTTGGTTCACCAAGAAAGGATAAATTTGGGTGATGAAGGGAGTTTCAAGGATGATATCATTACTGATATCAGGAGTAAGTGTAAAGGCATTTTTGAAGCAATACCCGTCATTGCAGATAGTTGCTTTTGAGAGTTTGTATTTGATATGAAGAGGGATGCCATTAGCGGCCATGAGTTGTTCTTTAGTTTTCTCATAGTACTTTGAAGGAATTAATCCTTCTTTTATGCAATTTTGATCTGCTCCACTATCAATTAGTGCAACAGTATCTATTCGGAAGTCTTGTACTATTAAGGTAATAATAACATACCACTTTTGAAAGGATATTATGTTGATTACTCCGAGGAATTCCTCATTTAAAGGTTTAGCAGGGGATATAGATTGGATTAAGGTATCTTCTGGAGTTTGTTTGAGAGAATTTGAGGTCGATGAGGCTTGATGGCTATCAGTTGTTTTTGAATCTAAGAGAGCAAACTTAGCATCAAGCTCAAGATCTTTAGTTTTTAGAGAAAATATGTTTTCTTTAAGAATTCTGACTTGGGACTTCATGAAATTTACTTATGTTTGTAAGTCTTTGACTGTAATTTGGCGAAAGACATTTGGTGAGGGGTATTTGTCAAAAAATTTTGAGATGGTGAAGGGTTTAATAATTTGAGGAGGAGGTAGTTGATCTTTGTCAATAAGTTCTTTTAGCCTGAGGAGGTATTGGGCTTGGGTTTCAGGATCATCAATTCTCTGAATAAGGTCAAAAATAAATTCTTTTTCATCCTTATTCTGGGATAAGACATTAATTGTCTTGGTAGGGCAGATTAATACAGATTCATCATCAGAATCATTGTCGATTTGGTTGATGAATGCCTCATTTTCAGATGATTCTTCATTAGAAATAAGTAAAGCCATGAGTTTGGCTTGTAGCTCTTGGTCTTGAGAATAGATTTCATTAATCTTTTTCTTAAGGGAGCATCTATTGGCTTTGTGGCCTATCCTGCCACATTTGAAACAAACGATGGTTGATTTTTTGTGGGTTTGTTTTTTGGAGTTGCGTTACTGCTTTGGATGTTGGTATGGTTGAGAATTGTAAGGGGTTGGTCTTGTTTTGAAATATCTTCTGGTGCGTTTGTCAGAAAACATTTTCTGTTTTTATTTTCTGTTTTCTTCTTTTAATAGCGGATGGGGCTTGTATTTCTGGACTTCGAAGGCTTCACAAAATGAACCAAGTTCTTTTCTTGATCTGGGCCTTTTTGACCCATACTTGGACTGGATCTTGAGTTCTGAGCATAAGGACAATCCTTATTTTTTAATGAAGGCAAATAATTGTCCATATGAAATATTTTCGAATGGAATTTCTTCCAATCCTGTTTCTGACTTTAGTTTGAACAGAACTCTTTCTGCAAATAATTTTGGAAGTCCAGAAATGAATCTCTCTTTCCAAAATGAAGCATTGCAGTCTGATCTCCTCAAGACGTTCGTAAGGAAGACATCCTTATACCATCTGTAGTCACTGAGGGTTGGACATCTGAGATTTGTTAAAATGACTTTGAAGCGGTCATATCTTCTTTAGGACTTTCAATGAAGTACATGCCTATAGTGACTATTAAGTAATCACAGGCATCACTAACGTTTGATATGTTTCCCTGTTCATCTTGTTGAGAAACTTCATGGTTTAGAATCTCCATTTTTTCTTGGAGGGAAAAGCAGTTGTCCCACCAATTTTTGAGTTGGCCAGTGAAACCTGAGATTAATAATGCTGCAACACTTTCTTCAGTCATTCGTGGTGATGCAGCTCTGTATGCTATTCTTGCCATTCCCATTTCTTGTAGCGTATTAATAATATCATATTCTGTTTTTTCATTTATGTTCCATTCATAGACACTTTGACTATCAAATGAGCGACTTTGGAATTGAGATCTTTCTTCAAATTGAATGTCCGGAGGTGTTGGTTTTGGATAGTAATATTTTGTGGACGTTTTTCAAGATCTAATCTTGTTTATTTCTGGGTTGTATTCTATCTCTTGGATTTTCCGTGGAGTATCATAATTAGAAGATGAAGATGAGTCACTTTCTTCCTTGTTCTGACATTCCTCAAGACAATTAAATTTTAAGGTACTCGGTTAGGATAGGTTGTTTGGGCTTTGAGAAATTTTATTCAACAAACTGTTATTTGGGAGAATAGCTAATTTCTCGGCTTCTTGGGAGTGGCTCCTTGGTTAGAAATGTGGTACTGAGATATCATTTGGAAATTTGGTGTTTGAGGTTATTGGGTTTTGTCTTATAGAGTCAGTCTTTGTAGAGATTTGGTCTACCTGTCCGGCTATGGTATGGAGAATCTGGTTTGAATATTTGTTTTGTTGGTAGATCTTTCTGATATCTTCAAGACAAACATTTGACTTGTGTTCTCCTTCTCTTCCCTTTTTAAAGGGAGTAGCAGCAACTTCTCCTTGGGATGTTGAAATATTTATAGAGGTTAAGGGAGGATGGATGGAAGTAGTTACTTGGTTGTCTGTGTGGTGCCATTTTTAGTAGAGGTTTGTCTGTACTTGTATGCTGGGTAAGGAATAAGGGTTGTATATTCCCTTTTTTGAAGTATATGTAATGAACCATGAAAAGAAAGGAATATTGATATGCATTTTTAGAATGTCTTTAAACCATTCTGTCTTGATCTTGTCTTGACTAGTTTGGTCAAAAGAAAGAGACCAATCTCTTTCTTTTTCGTGAGAGGATGATTTAAAATCTTTCTGAAGAAAGGGATGATCAATTTCAAAGTTTGTGTTTGATATTACCATGATATCACCTTTCATTTGTGTAGATATAGGGGATGACAGAGGAGAATATTTTTATGTGTATTCTGGAAGTGGTGATTGGAATTTGACTTTAAAGGTTGGGTAAATGGGATGAAATTCTCATACTTCACATCCAAATATTCAAGTATCAATTCAAAACAATTACTCCAATATTACAAGAATTTCCTCCAATTTCTTATCATCAAGCCCTCGAAACACCTATCTTCAATACAAAACCAGCCTTAACCTCAACACAAACACAAAATTCAAGCCCCTACCTCACCAAACAAATTCAAGAACATATTACTTTAACCACATTCAAATCAGTACCTCAAAATCCAGTCGAATCAATGAACCATTTGGCAGAAAGGATATTTTCCCCAATGACACAATGGTGCACTGATGACATCAGAAAAACTCAACAATTTTATGAATTAATTTTGGTAGACTCAAAGTCCGCTACAATCACCCTATATATATATATATATATATATATATATATATATATATATATATAATATATTTCAAAATGAGATATATGTCTTATAAAAGTTGGGTCATTTGTGGCGGTGATGACATGTAGGATGATACATAAGAGGAAATGTTTGTGTGAAGATTACATGTGGATGTCACATGTGTACAACTTGGTTAAATAACAATAAACGACACTTCTAACAATAACTTAACTATTTGATGTCATATGTATTTAACTTGACCTTTAATCTTTTATAGCATAAATGAAATTTATTTAAGTGGTACGTTCCTACATGATCTACTCAACTAATCTAAATTAGATTAAACTAAATTGAACTAAATAATAAATCGAGAGAATAAAGTCTTAGTATACTCGAAGAAAGGTTTATTAATCTTTATCTCTATTTTTTCTCTTTTTAGAATTTATTTTTTTTTGGTAAAAGTAGATGATCTTATTACCAAAACAACATAACAACAATTACAAACTAAAAGGCAAGACATGAGTATTGGCACCTACTAGGTAGGGTACAACAACACACATCTCGCTGATAACATCCAACTGAAACAGATTTCAGTTTTTTTAAAATCTCAATATTACAGCAAACTCATATATAAAGACCTATCCTGACTATTAAGCTTCCTAGTGCTAATTTCATACAATCTAGCACGAATTACAGATTTAATGTTCCTGACAATCACCATATCAAGGGTATTCTTCTGTTTGAAGCAAATCTTGTTCCTCTCATTTCATATGCAATATACCAGAGTTGCTAGGCCTGCACTAGCTAAACCCCTTCTGAATCTGCTCCCTGCACTTTAAGAAAATCCAATTTCGGGTCCCCTGTATAGTTTCTGTATTAGTTTGCCTTTCAAGTCAGTGTTTAATCTCCTGAAACAAATGTTGTGCTCTTTGACATTCAAAAAATAGATGTATATGATACTCCAGAGCTGAATCACACAGAGCACAATCAGTACTACCATGCAAAAATCCCATATGATGCATTCTATCTTTAGTGAGGAGCCTTTTATTGTGTGCCACCCAGCAAATGAACTTATGCTTTGGCATGCCAATGGTGCTCCAAATCAGGTTAACAAATCTATATTTTGTCATAGAACCTTGCAAATAAGTATAACTAGTAGAAGCTGTATACTGGTCAAAAATATTAGCTTTTCATCTCCCATTAAGATCATAGCCATCAGCTAACTTCTTCTTAATGTTGTTCAGTTTACCCCAGTGCCAGCTGCAATCAGATTTTGGCACATGGGACCAAATAGACTCTTCTTTCATATAAAGCTCATGAACCCATTTCACCCAGAGATTGTCCTGCTTTTGAGAAATTGCCCATAAATTTTTGCCATTCAGAGCAATATTCCAGGTTTTGCAGTCTCTTATATGAAGCCCACCATTTTTCCTAGGCTTGCAAACAATATCCTAAGCAATAAGCCCAGGCTCCCTATTATTATCATTCCCACTCCACAAATACTTCCTGCATTTCTTCTCAATGATGTTTAGAACCCATGTGGGTAATACAAAGGTTCCAGACCAGTATAAATGTAGTGACATTAACACAGAGTTTATCAGTTGCAACCTCCCAGCATAGGACAACGTCTTATAAGTCCAAGTAAGCAGTCTCTTTGTGATCTTATCCACAAGGAAATTACATTCAGATGCATTCCATCTTGAAGGAGTTAATGGAACTCCTAGATACTTCATAGGGAATTATCCCCTCTTGAAAACCAGTTTCATTCAACAAGGTCTGTTTCAAAGCAGGAGAAACACCAACATGATAGCAGTGGGACTTGCTGTGATTTGCTTGAAGGCCAGTCACTTGAGAGAAATAAGTGAATTCCTCTTTAATTCTCATAATTGAGATCTATTGGCTTTACAGAATACCATTAGATCATCTGCAAAGAAGATGTGAGTGAGCTTCAAGTTCTTACACATATGGTGAAACTTGAAGTTAGGTAACTGGCTTATCATCTTCAGAGTCCTTGATAAGTACTCCATGACAAGAACAAAAAGCAAGAGAGAAATAGAGTCTCCTTGCCTTATGCCCCTCTTCCCATCAAAATAGGCAAAAGTATTTCCATTTATACACAGATTGAAACTGTCAGATTTTACACAAGCCATGATCCAAACACAAAATTTTGCAGGAAATTTATAACCAATCAACATTTCTTCAATAAATTCCCAATGAATGGTATCATAAACCTTTCTTAGGTCTATTTTCAACAAACATCTAGCTGAAACATTCTTTCTTTTATAGTGTTTTATGATGTCTTGACAAATCATCACATTGTGCACTATATTCCTCCCACTCAGAAATGTACCTTGATTAAGAGAAATGAGATCATGAAGTACTTTCCTTAGCCTATCATACATGATCTTTGATATGCACTTGTAAATGGTATTGCAGCAGACAATTGGACGAAAATCAGAACCTAGTTCAGGAGGAGTTACCTTAGGTATCAAGCAAAGATTAGTTGAGTTAACTCTCTTGAGCATTCTGCCAGAGTAGAAAAAATCTTTAACTGCTTTGATTACATCTGTCCCTATAATAGGCCAAGCATCAACAAAAAACTCACTCCCAAACCCATCAGGTCCAGGGCTCTTCATTTGATTGATACTGAATAATGCATTTTTAATTTCCCCATCACAGACTGGGACCGTGAGCTAAAGTTCGTTGTTGCTCAATGCTCAGAGTAGCTCATGCTTGGAATATTTTTTCACTAGACTTTTTCCTGTCTTGCAGCTTCTGGCCTAACATGCCCTTGTGGAACTAAGTTAATTCAGCTTGAATCTTCTCAGTTGTGTTCAGTACATTACCATCAGTGCACTACAAAAAAAGAGTCCAGTAGCGGCAGCTTTTTTGTGACGTGTGGACCAACTGTAACAAATATTACGACGTGTTAACCTGTCACTAAATGTTATGACAGATTTAGGCGTCACAATTCATTATGAGCTCATGAAAAAAAATTGAAAAATCGAAAATCAAAATTTGGGCTTCCAATCTGAGCACTCACTCATGTTTTCTTCGGCGCATTAGGATTTTCTACTCCTACAACCAAAGCCGCCTCTCAATCTCTGTCCTTCCACAACCAGATATTTCTCCTCTCCTCATTTCAGTACCAAGTTTTTCTCCTCTCCTCTTTTTCTCCTTTTTCTCCCCAATCTCCAGCAACAATAATTTCCAGTCTCACACTCTCTTTTATCTCGTTCAAGAAGCCCCCCCCCCTCTCTCTCTCTCTCTCTCTCTCACTCTCTCCTATTTTGCACAACCATTCTCAAGAAGCGCGGAGTTATGTTCCTCCATCAAGGTAAAATATAATGCTCCCTCTATGCGTCTTTTAGATCTTCTCATTTCCTTTTAGCCCCATCTCTCTTCTTCTCGAATCAACATGGTCCATCTCACTTTTTCTCTCATCAATCTTACTCTATCTTTTCGATTGGTTGCATGTCTTTTTCTTAGAATTTTTAGAAATAATGGATTGAGGTATGTGGAATTTGGGGGTTGTATGAAGCGGCGGAATCGATGACTGTTTAAAAGGCGGTGGCGTCAATGTTTGGAACGAAGAGAGGATTCAACATTGCTCCAAATCGCTTCCCTTCTGTTACCTCACCCAAATCAAATCACAAGTAAAAGTCTTTGCTTTGCAGATCTACAAATGTCACATCGTTCCCTTGAACACAAATACAAGAGGAGGTTGTCGTTCAATTGATTGAGTGGAATTTGCACTTAATTTGCTTTGATTTGGTCAATTTCGATATTTAGGTTTTTATTTCACTGATTTTGGTGGGATTTGTAAGTTGAGATTCACTTTAGCAACATTACTAGTTCTTTAGATCTTGTATTGTAGTCTGCAGTTTGGTACCCAATTAAAACTATTGGGCTAATGCAATGTAATTTTTTAACCATATATCATCAAATTAATGAAAATACTCATTGTTCTTTTAAATTCGTGTAATATATATATATATATATATATATATATATATATATATATATATATATATATATATATATATATATATATATATATATATATATATATATATATATATGAAAAAAAATAAAGCTAACATTTTATTGTGAAATGTAAAAATAAATTATTATTATAACAAATTGTATGATTGACCGTAAAAGCAGATCGTGACATTTACATATGGCAGCAAAGAAAATAGTGGCACCTTTAATTGTCAAAGTAATTGTGACGAGTTTATATGTCTCAATATATAGTGACGTGTTAAGCCGTCACAATATTTTTACTGACACGCGTAATTGTGACACTTGCTCCAGCCGTCACTAAATTATTTTGTGACATTTGTAAACCTCACAAAAAGCCAAAATAATCGTCACTACTGACCTATTTTGTTGTAGTGGTGTCTTTGAGAGAGAACACCCTGTTAGCCATTCTCCTTTGCCTTAAAACAACATGAAAAAATTGCGAGTTTTGATTTCCAAGTTGCACCCATTTCATCTTGCTTTTTTGTTGATGAAAGGATTCAACATCCCTGTTTGTTTTAAGGAAATTCAATCTAGTAGTCTTTTCAGCATGCTGTAACTGCAGATCATAAGGATCCCCATGAACAGCCTGTTGAGCATCAAGCAAAGCTTACCTAGTAACATCTACTTGGCTCAAAAGGTTTGCATAATCTGTTTTATTCAATATGACCAGGTGTAACGACCCGGGAATTCTACGGCCACGGAGTGCGTCCTTATAGAAAATTTATAAGCTGGGGGTTTAGATAAGTTCAAGGGACCATCGAGTTAGAAAAGATTTGTAAAGACTTGAATTGGATAAAAACCAGGAAAGAGGTCACAAATCTGCTATCGGCGTTTCATCGAAGGGACAATTCGAAGGGACAATCCGAAAGGGCAACCCAATAGCGCGATAAGTGAACTGATCATGTTTTTAGAAAGACTCTCGCTCATATAGAACATATGAGTACCCAAGAATAATAGGTTCGGGGGCGAAGGTATGAGGTGAGAAGGTGTTAGGCACCCATTCTTAATAATTTAAAGACATGATTCCCACACAAATCGGATTAACAACCTAGACTTAGACTATTAATTGGTTCATCACAAGCATCACAACATTTATTTTTAACCCTTGTTTAGACATGCATTCGATTGATAAATTGAGCACTACAACGACTAGACATGCTTGGAAATACAATATTTAGTAAGCAATAAAAGACGTTATTTAGCATGATATCTACATTATGACTACTAGAAAATAAACAATTAGGCAAGCAATTTAATTTGAGCCCTTAGGAGTTTAGTACCTGAACTGTAGGCTATATTTGACAAAAATAGTAAAGACAAGATCTCAAGTTTGGAAGAAAGAGGGGGAAGCTCAGTGTTAATACTCCTGAGAATAGAGGTTGTCAACTGTAGACTGTGTGTTTTGAACTGAGGGAGGAGGGTTGTATTTATAGGCGCAGGAAGTAAGGTTGAGCGGGTGAAGAGGAACCGAAATTTGGATTTTGGGTTGAAAAATAGTCGGGCTTGGAGACCAGCGAGCGCCGCTAGCGCTCAGGTGAGCGCCACTAGCGGCGCAGGCCACAGCCGCTAGCGGCTGTGAGCCTGCCAACTGAAACTTTGCAAAGCTATTTAAATAAAGAATCCAGAAATATAAGGCTCACAAATTAATTCAACCAAATGAACTCCCAAATGGGGCTGGAAACATGGTCCATAGTATTCGACTACATCTGTTTTGGCCCTTAACTTTGTTTGGCCATAACTCTTAGGTGCGGAATCGTATTTTGACACGGAAGGAAGCAATGTAAAGCTCTTAAAAGGGGCTTTTGAACGGGATTGGAATGAAGGAATGATCGAGAAAAAAATACCTGAGACCTTATTTTACCTATTAAAGCAAAAATAGCATTCAAGTTTATAAATTACTCCTTTCATCATCGGGCTTTTGCAGAGAAATCTGAAGGCGCTTTTTTGGCGCTACAGAAGCCCCCACTTTGATCGAGTTTCAGTAAAAGCGAAGATCAAAGTATTCCGAAGGCGACATGCAGGATGCTGATGTGCACATGGTGTGTGAGAGTGTACAATATGGATGCATATGAAGACAAACCTGAGTTGGGACATGCTCATAGCGTGCTAAGATTTCATCTCTGTGAACACAAGAAAAAATAATGGTTATGGTTAGCAGGATACACTACAACAAATCATCACTTGTGCCACGATTTATGCCACGAAAAACTAAAATTCGTGGCATATTTACCCTGTAGCCACGGGAAAAGAAAGAGACTACTAAATAAGTCAATTGTCTATTAAAATTATGCCACGGGACACCTCTACCAGTGGCAAAAATCACTTTTGCCACGTGTGTAGCCACGGAAAAATTTATCCCATGGCTAAATTCTTTTTATTCTAAAATATAGCCACGAAAAAAATAATTATGAGGCAAAATAAATTGATTTCCTATGCTTATTTGCGGCAAGTTTTGCGTTGTATAGATTGATTAGTGGAGCCTAACCCATAGATCTTGTATTGTTTCTTATGTTTGTTGGTATTATTGATTTCATGTGATTTTCGATGACGAAAATCTTTTTAGGGATAGATTGTAATATCCCTTATATTTTTACATTTGCGGAAAGTGACTTATTATTTTGTAAAAAGTAAATAAACTATTTAGTTTTTGAGTTATTTGCTTCAATATGTTTGTGTATATTTGTTTTCGGATTCTAGAAAAAAAACGAAAAGAAAAAAAGAAGGCGGTTGTATTTGATTCCTCCCATCGCCTCCCTAACCCATAAGTTGTCTCTCTCTCAACTCTCTACTCTCAACCCTCAACTCTCAAGGCTTATTTCCCAAACAACAGAACTCCACCACCATCATCTTCGTCTAACCCCACGAAACCACCAGCCACTGTCTCACGATTCTCCTCACCTCTGCACTTATCTTCTCCTCTCTAAAGTTTACTGCTTGGTAGTGTTTCTTTGCTACTGAAAGCCGAATTTTTCTCTCTCCTCAAGTTTTCTGCATCGGGGGAGTCTATCTCTTCTCTCTCCCCTGTTTATCTGCTGCTGGTGCTGCTATTTGAAATTGCGGTTGCCATGAATTCCGGCGACCACCAGCCCCCAAACGCCTCCTAATCGCTACCCAATGCCTGGCCCAGTTCATTCAATTCGGTGGTTTGTATCACAAGCCCTAAACCCTAGTTTAGTTTTGGTGTTATTTGATTTAATTTCAATTTTGGGCTTAGTTTCTGATGTGAATGTGTTCTATTGTTGATTGATTGAAAATTTGTGGTGCAAATTGATTTGGGTCTTCAATTGAATGTAACCTCATTCTATTGGTTGAAATTGGATCTTAATTTGTTTATTGGATGCTATTTGTTGATAATGTTTAATAGATACTATTTGCTTATCCTTGTATTTAATTTCACTTCTCTATGGTTGGGGATGGTTAAATTGATTTCTCATGCTAGGTGCTAAGTTATCAGAACATAGCTATAATAGTAAATGGTGGGGTCAGCAGCACCTTTGGGAAATTTTAGGCGTGTTGAGTACAAGAGCTTTTGTTTGATATGATAAATATAAGTAGATATGTATGCTAGCTTGAGTGAGATATTGCCTAGCCGAGAACGTATGAACTATTGGGAACCCTTGCCTTAATTGAGTTTTATATAGTTGTTAACCCAAAATGGGTTAGTGAGACGAATGAGAATATGAAGTATAAAGTATGAATACGATTAATTGTTTATGATTTGATACTGAGACTCATAAGTTGTTAGCTTTTTAGCCCTTGGCATATGGGTGAGTAATCCAAGATATTGAGTTTTAGGTGATGACTGTACTTTACAAATGTGATATAGTTATGAGAATGATCTTGATTTTACGGTTTTTGCCGCCGGTTCACTTCCCACATTGTCGAGGCTAAGAGTTAGTGACCAAGAGCAATGGCACAAACTCTTGGGAATTGAGTTATAAATGATTTACATTTCAGAATGCAGTTGAGACTACTTTTGGGAATCATGAGATGTCAAGGTAATCTAATGACCCGTGTTGAGATTAAAAATCTTTTATTAATTATGCTTGGTTACTCAGCAACAGTTGCTTTCTGAGCTTTCCGTTCAGTTTTAGCTTTGAAAACAAAAGTCTGGAATGTCATCTTGACCCCAAATACACTCTGAGAGGAAACTATAATGTATTTGGTGAGATAGGTTTATGATCATGTCATGTTGGCATTCAGCATTTAGTTTCTACTTGTTCGGAGAGAGTTACTGCAACTTTGAACTATTTTTGTAGGATTTACTTTTTATTGTTTCTCTGTATTTGTGCGTACTGCTCTTGTTATTGCACCCCTATTGTTTGTATGTTTCTGGTTGCACTGATGCGTGTATGGCATGGGTTGTGTGGGTGGTGTCCAGAAGGTGTATAGTATAAAGATTTCCTTTTATCTGGTTATCAAAACGTCGTAAAACGAAGCCTAATGCAAGGGGAACTTATCCTTAATTATGGTGTTGTTTTTCTATCAATAGTGGTTGGTTATACCCCAAAAGATTGCACCGTTATTCTTGACATATTAATTATATGCTAGTGATGTTTCTCTAAACTTAAATACAAAAATCATTCATGTGCTTTATTTTAAAGAGCATATGAAGTTTGGAGTTTCATTGGTCAATTTGTTGAGCTTTTAGTTTCTTCTGCCTGCAGGTACAGATGGGTGGATTGTTGCAAAGAGCTATTGAAGATGAAGTATTGCTAGCGAATTGGTGGATTGCCGGAATGAATTTCAAGAGCTATTGAATATGAAGTGTTGCAGAATATTGTGTTGATATTTTATCTTTTGATTTTTAGATTAGATAGTTATGAAAACATATCGTAATATTTTTCATTCAACATTTGAATTTAGATGTCCCATGCCTTTTATTTGGCATATATGATGTAAGAGTGTAACATGTAAACATTGAATAGTTTACTACGAAACATATTTCATACATATGTTTCAGTAATTGAACCTAGCACTGGTTGCCTCTTACTGTCTTATTCATTTCTTACTATGCTTGTAAGAGTACTATTTTTTATAATTTAATCAGGTTGCTAAAACAACGTAATCATAATTAGCCATGATTAAGCTTGGCTAGGAACTTTTGCTACGGGAAATCAGGAGATAAATTACTTACCTAGCCACGTTAGCTTTGTGGCATTTGTGTTTCCAGCCACGATGTACCACGTGGCTAAATGAGCTACTAGCCACGGATATACTACTCTCGCCACGTTAGTATTTGTGGCTACAGTAATTTATTAGCCAGATGTGTACCTGTGGCAAGAAAAATCCTCTATGCCACGAAATGTTTTTTCCCGTGGCAATATCCTAGCCACGCTCACTTGTGCCAATAAACCAGTCAGCCAGTTTTCCCGTGGCTAGATAGTATAGCCACGAAAATTTTGATCTTGTGCCACGGATTTAATTGTGGCACAAGTGATGATTTGTTGTAGTGATAGAACACTGCTCGTAGATGGTCTAAACGTCTGCGGGGTACTTGTATTTAGAGTGAATGAAAATGTTAAGTAATACTTTGAGAATGATAAACGTATAATGCTTCGACAAACAGTGACTAAACACCGCTCGGCGGGTGTCGAGATTCCATCCCGGTACAAGAAACGAAAAAGTAGACGAGATAGCGCGATTAAAAATAACGGTTGTAAATGGGAAGTAACATTGGTGAGAGTGAATAGTATAAATGCTTTATTCTGAGCAAACAATGACTAAGCACCACTCGGCGGATGCCGAGATTCCGTCCTTGCACAAGAAACGAAAAGATTGACAAGACAGTGCGATCAAAATGATGGCTGTAAAAAGGTTAAAACATATGAACAGTTTAAATGCAATAGCTTAAGCAATCATTGACTGAAACATATAAAAAAACGAAGGACAATATAACCGCAACAGTTTAAGCAATCATTGACTGACACAAAATAAGTGAACTCGTAGAAGGACAGTTTAACCGCAATAGCTCAAGAGATCATTGACTCACCCGATTTGGTGACTTCGTAGAAAAGGACAGTTTAACCGCAAATAGCTTAAGCGGTCATTGACTGACCCGACTTTGGGACGTTGGAACGTTGGGACTTTGGGACTTTCGTAGGCAAGGACAGTTTAACCGCAATAGCTTAAGCGATCATTGACTGACCCAACTTTGGGACGTTGGGACTTTGGTAGGGAAGGTTAGTTTAACTGCAATAGCTTAACCGATCATTAACTGACCCGACTTTGGGACGTTGGGACTTTGGAACTTTGATGAGGCCAGCAGATTTACTGGGCTTAAAATAATTTTACACTCCGGGTGAAAAATATCGTCGGGACATGTCGGGGCTCGTGTATTTGGGACCTACAAAATAATTGGGTTAGTTTTACCTGATAATAATTGGTACCGTAAGATGGGCCAACTGTTGGATTTTAAATTGGGGGGCCAAAGGGACTTGCTCCCGCGCGCTCGGTACTCATCTTTGCCGCGAATGAACTGAAATAACGGTTTATGGGCTGGAATAGAAGTCGTGGGGCAGCAGGTGGGGCCCGCGTGTGCAGGCTGTTGTTGGAAGGTTATTGTAGACACCAAATTGTGTCTCCGTCCCAACAAAAACGCGATGATGATGGATATGGAATAACATGGACAGTAAGAATTTCGGAAGCGTTCGAACTCTTGATCATTGGCATAAAGCCTCTCATTTCACCATAATCACATACCCTTTTCTATAACCTTTCCTACGACCCTTACCTCATCCCAAACGGACACCGGAGTCAAAAGATGTGATACCACAAAGATATGGGACAAAAGAGATGCTCTGATTACCGCACTTCACGGTTCAAATAGGATTCTCCTCCATTAGAGGAATAATTCCCATATAGGCCTAATTTACATGGATTCCTCAAACAAATACCTTCAAAATGACATATTATGGGTCCAAGTCCAATAAGAAACGAATGAGATATGATCCAATTACCGCAAGGTATACTGAAATGGACACCTTTCTTTAGTGTTTGGGCCCTAACTCCCGAAATACTGATGATAATTGGGCTTATAATATGTCCAAAGAAAGCCCGTTGAATAAGGAATCCAATGCAAAAATAATCAGGTCAATCAGAGGTTAAACAAAGAAGTTATGGGCTGTCAACATTTGTCTCGCTCCTTGTCGGAGCGGCTGGCGGCTGAGTCGCCTGCCCTAGCGGCTAGCCTCTTGTTGGAGCGGTAGCCGCTTGGACCCCAAGCGGTCCCCCCGAAAGGCGCCTGTTGGACTATTTTGTCTGGCCTTTTTGTCAGTTCCGTCCCAGACCTAAACCTACCTCTATATATACTCTTTTCTTCCGTTTTTTCGAGGAGAACAGAATGGAGAGGTCAAATTGAACCCTAGAGCTCTCTAATTAACCCTAAGATCTCTATCTTCATCCATCTCCTTCCTCCTTCACCAAGAAAACCACTCTAATCATCCTTCCACCACAAAAACTGAACCTTTACCCTTTAAAGAAAAACCGTTTTTCGCAACGACAAAAGTCGTTGCGAAAACTATCATGTCGTTGCAATAAATGTTTTTTGCAACGACATTTGTCGTTGCATGGTCGTTACGTGTCATGGCGTTACAAAAAAATGACGCAACGATTTTCATTGTTGCAAAAAATATATTTTTAGCAACGACATGTGTCGTTGCCATAAATATGTCGTTGCTATACGTGCTAGTACTTGTGTGTTGGGTTAATATATATTGCAACAAGTTTGGTCGTTGCAAAAGATATATGTTATTTTTCGCAACGACATTTGTCATTGCAGAATAGAATAACTCTGTTTTTTCTCTTGTATATTGCAACAAAACAGTCGTTGCGATAGCTAATTCAGTTATAAAAAAAAAAAATTAAATGTGCGCACACGTTATCCACAAATAAACCTTCAATTTTATTTCATCATTAATGTAAATATAGTGTAAATACAATTTTGACGATCAATATCCAACATATTCCGTATTACATTGAAACCAAGTCAAAAACTCATAAAACAAAATCGAGTAACTCCATTTCTCCAACTTAAAAGCTTCTAGATCATCATAGTGCATGTAGTGGTTCCTCTTGCCTTATGAACGAGATCTCCACATTTGCACTACAATATTGTTTACATTCGGCCACCCGTATAGCAATTTCAATTTCACTCAAGGGTTCTAAATCAAGCATGTAGGCAACAAAATAAATTATTGAGAGACAACACCAATGTGATTAGGATATGGAAACACAAAAGAGTAAGTAGCAAGCATTAAGTACTTGCCTTTCTACACTAGATCCCAGAAAAAGTATCCGTCATTGGTGTTAACCATGAAGGAACAACCTGCACAAGACCAGAACAACCGTCTTTACTTATTGAGATTGAAACATTGACATTGAAACAATATTCAAATCATTCAACCTCTCAAAATGAAGGATAGAAGTTCAGAAATCAAAACAGGAGGATCCAACTTTAAAACTCTGTTGTTATGGTTTTGGAATTCCATTTACCACTTTCAGCAATTAACAAGGAGCTAAAGAAATTACATAGAGAGCTACACGTTATCGTGAACTTGCAAAAGTCTGCTGAGATAGTGTCATCAATTCAATGCAGCTGTCTAATCTGTTTGTTGCCTGCTAGTCTGTAAAAAAAATTTAAGAATAATTTCCAACATGAGTATGAATTTACTTAGATAATATCTATGCAGCTGCACTATAAATTAAACTAAAACATCTATCTTTGCAAACCGATCAATTTACCTTTGAATTTTGATCCTACTTTCCAGTTCTGCTCATGTACATGTGAGTTTCCAGGCCAAGACTAGCAATTTCCAAACAGAAAGATCATGGATAGAGCCCGTCATTGGTGTTAAGCATCTACAATACAACAACAACAACAACAACCCAGTAAGTGTCCCGCCTAGGGCGGGGTCTGGGGAGGTCCAGATGTACGCAGTCTTACCCCTAACTAGTCGCCTAGAAGAGAGACTGTTTCCGAGAGACCCACAAAAACTTTTTTTTTTTTTTTTTTTTGGAAAATGCATTTGAAAACGGTTTTTTTTTTTTTTTCTTTTTTAAAGCAGTAAAGAATGATCAGAAGGGCAAGGAAAGTAAATCAGTAAACATACTAGCACAAGATTCTACTTACTGAGCAACCTAAAGTGAAGTAGACGCTACAGGCTATAAACAAACTGAGTCAACCCCTAGTACTAGCCAATGCACAACCCTAATCTAACGCGGATCCTCTACACGGATCCTGCTACGCCATACTCTCCTATCTAGGACCAAGTCCTCGGTAAGATCTAGACGGGTCAAATCCTGCCTGATTACCTCTTCCCAAGTCTTCTTCGGGCGTCCTCGTCTTCGTTTACAATCTCTAAGTGTAATTCTCTCACACCTTCTCACCGGTGCATCACGATGTCTCCTCCTCACATGCCCAAGCCACCTAAGCCTTGTTTCTCGCATCTTGTTGTCGATATCGGTCACTCCCACCTTGCCTCTCAACACTTCGTTCCTAATTCTATCTCTTCTTGTAGAGTTGCACATCCAACGAAGCATCCTCATCTCGGTCACCCGCATCTTCTGCACATGCACCTGCCTCACCGGCCAACACTCCGCCCCATATAGCATAGCATAGCTGGCCTGATGACTGTACAATAAAATTTGCCTTTAAGTTTTAGTGGGATTTTTCTGTCACATAGAACTCCCGTTGCACTCCTCCACTTTAGCCACCCTGTTCTGATACGATGAGTCACGTCATCGTCAATCTCGTCGTTGCCCTGTATGACTGAACCGAGATATTTGAAACAATCCTTCTTTGGTACCACCTCCGTACCAATCTTAATCTCCATATCCGAGGCAACCCCATCTCTTGTGAATTTGCCTTCCAAGTACTCGGTCTTTGTCCTACTTAGCTTGAATCTCTTTGACTCTAGTGTGTCCCGCCAAAGTTCCAATTTGGCGTTAACACCTTCTTTAGTCTCGTCTATCAGAACAATGTCGTCGGCAAACAACATACACCAAGGCACATCCCCCTGGATAGTCTTAGTGAGCTCATCCATGACGGTTGCGAATAAAAAGGGACTCAACGATGACCCTTGATGTAACCCAATATCTATAGAAAATTGCTCAGTTTCCCCTCCTGTAGTCCTGACCCTAGTCCTCACTCCTTCATACATATCCTTAATCACTCGGATATAGGCGACTGGAACCCCCTTGGCTTCCAAGCACCTCCACAAAACTTCTCTGGGTACCCTGTCATACGCCTTCTCCAAATCAATGAAAACCATGTGCAAGTCCCTTTGTCTCTCTCTGTAGTGCTCCATAGAACGTCTAATCAGATGAATCGCTTCCGTTGTTGACCTCCCTGGCATGAAACCGAATTGGTTCTCCGAGATTAGAGTACTCTTCCTTAGTCTCTTCTCAATCACTCTCTCCCATAGCTTCATGGTGTGACTGAGTAGCTTAATACCCCTATAGTTGTTGCAGCTTTGGATATCTCCTTTGTTCTTGTATAGAGGAATCAATGTGCTGAGTCGCCACTCCTCCGGCATCCTTGCGGATTTAAGGATCACGTTGAAAAATCTAACTAACCACAATAGACCTTCTTCCCCCAAACTCTTCCATACCTCTATAGGTATCTCATCTGGTCCTACTGCCTTCCCACTCTTCATCGTCCGCATGGCCCCTTTGATTTCTTCCTTCGTAACGCGACAACAAAAGCTGTAGTTGCGGTATTGCTCGGATGTGGTAAGGTCTCCCAACGAAATGGCTACGTCTCCAACGTTGTTAAAGAGCTCATCGAAATACCCATGCCACCTCCTCTTGATGTTCGCATCGTCCACAAGAACTCTCCCCGCCTCATCCTTAATACAACGAACTTGATCCAGGTCTCTAGTCTTCCTCTCCCTAGCTCTCGCCAACCTGTACACATCCTGTTCTCCCTCCTTAGTGGCCAATTTTCGGTACAGGCTCTCATATGCTTTACTTTTGGCTTCTGCTACTGATTTCTTTGCCTCCCTCTTTGCCGCTCTGTAGGCTTCCCGCTTCTCCACCCTTTCCTCATCTATAGTGCTATCCATTAGGGCTTTATAGGCAACTTTCTTAGCCTTCACCCTGCTTTGAATATCCTCACTCCACCACCAGGATTCCTTCTTGCTACTTCCTATCCCTCTTGCAACTCCTAAAGTCTCCTTCGCCACATTCCTAATGAGATCCGCCACCCCTGCCCACATTTGACTCGCATTACCTTCTCTTCTCCGGATGCTATCCGACTCAACCTTTGCCCTAAATTGACTCCCCCCGATTCCTCTAAGATTCCACCACTTGATTTTGGTGCCATTGTGTGCACTTCTCTTCCTCTTCCACCCCTTCATCTCAAGGTCCAAAACTACCATCCTATGTTGGGTCGACACACACGCACCTGGTAAAACTTTGCAATCCATGCACGCCCCTCGGTCGCCACGCCTAACAAGAATGTAATCTATTTGGGTCTTAGCGGTGCTGGTTCTAAAAGTAACTAGGTGCTCCTCTCTTTTGTTGTAGAAGGAGTTGGTTACCATTAGGTCGTACGCCGTCGAAAAATCTAAGACCGCCGTGCCACCATCGTTCCTAACTCCGTACCCGAACCCTCCATGAGCGCCGGAATATCCATCCGACGTGGCCCCTATGTGTCCATTGAAGTCTCCTCCTACCAGGAGTTTCTCACTAGGGGGAACCTGCTGAATAACCTCATCTAACTCCTCCCAGAAGCGACGCCTAAGTTGCATATCCAACCCTGCTTGCGGTGCATAAGCACAAATGACACTGAAGGTCTCCTCCTTCACCACAACCTTGATAGACATGATCCTATCATTGGTTCTCTTAACTTCTACAACATGTTGTTTAAGCTCCTTATCAACTAAGATCCCGACCCCATTCCTTTGACTCGAACACCCTGAATACCAAAGTTTGAATCCATTTATCTCTCTTGCCTTGGCGCCTGACCACCTCGTCTCCTGAACACACACGATGTTAACCTTATATTTTTCTAAAACCTCCACTAACTCTAGAGTTCTTCCCGTGAGTGTCCCTACATTCCATGTGCCGAACCGCAATCTATTTGCCCCAACTCTCCCCCTTCGAGACCCAGAGCTCACCGGAGGACTGGCCCTAAACCTACCAATAGAAGTCAAAGACGCCACACCGACCGAAAAAGACAATGGTCAAGCAGTTAACTCAAACTACAAATTAGAAAGCCATGCAACTAAGTACGTACTAGCACACCAACAGGTTAGGTAACGCAAACCGTAACTATATAACAGACAAAGTCTATGCTTGCAAACAAAATTTGCTTACAATAATAGTAATAGTACTAACAATGACAATGATAATACTAAGATAATGATTACAATGATACTAATAGTACTGATAATACTAATACTAATAGTAATAATGCTAATAGTAATAATGGCAAATACCCACAACAAAGGCAACAACACACAGTAATAGTACTACTTATAAAGACGACCGAAACAATGGTACAACTAACTTACTACTAGTAGTAGCAAAACTATTAGTTAAATAATACTACTACTACTATTATAATACTAACTTTAATAATAACAATAAAAATAATAATAACAATAATAATAATAATAATATTAATACGAGATAGGCTAGAGATACAAACAACAACCAAAACAGACACAACCCGCAATGTTACTAGGTTCCCCTTAAGAGAAAGAGTAGCACACGAAATAGTTTCCAAAGCAATAACAAGCAGCAAACAGGATCCGATAAGTCAACAACAAGAATAAATAAATAATAAAATGATTGACACATCCAAAGCAAAACGGGTGTCAAGTGGGGCCACAGGGACTGTTGAATAGGGTTCGCCGGTGCTTACCACGGCGCTACTACCTGTCTCCGGCTGTGTTTGTTCCTGGGCAGAGGGCCTGGAGGTTGTGGTGTCACTCCGGCTTCCCGGCTGAGTGGAGTAGGTCCTCGGCGGTGAGAGTCCGCAAGAGAATCAAGTAGGGTCGTCGAGCTCACGGCAATCTTTCCTGTCCAAAAAAAAAAAAAAAAAAAAAATAAAAAAAAAAAAAAAAAAATGAAAAAATGAAGCCTCCGACGAAACGGTCGGAGGTCTCTTCAACCCCGCGAGAGAGGGCTAGCGCAAAAGAGAGAGAGATGGCGAGCGCAAGAGAGAGAGGGCGAGCGCAAGAGAGAGAGAGAGAGAGCCGTTCAGAGAGAGAGAGAGAGTTAGAGAGAGAGAGAGAGAACTCCGACGAGTCGATCGGAGGTCAAACGAAGCCTCCGACGAGTAGATCGGAGGTCAATTCCGCCCCTAGTGGGTCGGGCTGGGTTTGGACGGCGGTCGCCGACCCTTGTAGGGCGGCCGGCGATCACCGACCTTGAGGGGGGAGAGAGGGCGAGAGGGGGAGAGAGAGAGAGAGAGAGAGCGCTAGAGAGAGAGAGAGAGTTAGAGAGAGAGAGCGCCGGTCGGAGAGAGAGAGAGAGCAAGACTTACCATGGCTGCAATGAATTTCCTTCACAAATCTCCGACAACACAGAGATGGATACTGACTTGGTACACCCCTAAATCAACCAGAAAGAAATAAAATCACCATATCAGGCATTATTATCAGCTCATAAACATGTGAATTTCGCCATCTAAATGCATTAAAGCTAGTTTAATCTAATTTCATTGAAAACTCCATCCCTATACCTGATTTCTTATATAATTTAGAACTGCAAAACATGCAAATATCAGGCATAAAAACTCAGAATACAAATCAGAATATCATATCGCAAAACCAGGACAAAATCATGCTAAAATAACCCCTATAGTTACGCACAACTCAGCTCTGAAGACCTGAAGTTGTACAGTTCAGATTTGATCTTGGACTTTCTATACATGTTCAAATATTTAAAAGCTAAATTATGACATCAAAACTGCTTTCAATGCTCAATAATTTGCCATTGCACCAAAAAAAGAATAAAAAAATATTTTTCAAACAACCTGTCTATCTTATACTAGCTTTTGCAAAAACAATATCGTAGTTCTGAATTTCTAGCTTACAGTTCTGAATTTCTGACTTAGAACACCAAGATCGTAGTTCTGAATTTGCATAACCCTCAAGAACACATGTAATACCATAAAAGCATGCTGAAATCATAGGTACAAGAAAGGAAACCCATACAACAGTAGGCAAAAACATAGCAATTGTCACTTTAAGAAAATTTTATGACAGATCATATCAGAACTTAAATCATCAGTACAGATGCACAAACATCTAACCATGAAATTGTACAAGTGAAGAAAACATACCCTGTCAATGATGAATAACATTTAAAACTAGTTCCTGAACATGACACTTTAAGAGCATAAGTTAGCTCCCTAAACAAGGCATTCCCAACATCTAATCATTATCCAAACAACACCAACTTGCAGTGTCAAAACCAATAGTCATTGGGTGCTTAAAATCAAGAGAAACAGGTGTAAAATGGCAAATATGAAGCGAAAGTTCTCATCCAACCTGAGAAACTAAAGCATGTGTCTGATTAGAGCAAACAATTACCAAAGTGGTGAGTTTAGACTCTCTAAACTAAGCAAAATTCTACTCACTACCTATGAAATGGTCTGTGTGAGCATTTGAGTTTTCAGACTTTAACAAGCAATATGATGCTAGATAACCTAAAATCAAGCCTGAGAGCACTAGGTCAGAAACAAGGTGCAAATTGCCGGACTTATCCGAGTATTTGCATATATCATTTCTTTTTCCAGCAGATATGTGCTAAAAATAACCTATTAAAAGCAACTTGTATTTAACTAAATTAACACGCAACAACTTGAATGAAAACAACATACATATCAAACATTTACAATGAAAACAAAAATTGAACTCTTTATGTACGTTCTGTACTTTCAGCCATTGATCTTGTTCAAACTAATTTCTCAAACAACACCAATAATAGTAGTAATGGTGATTAAACACATGTCATATATACTGATGTCTATCATAATGAATAAGGACAGAAGTCTCCTTAGGGCTAGTTCCTAAGTTGGCAATTTCTTCTGTAACCTAAACCACACTTCATTCTCCTGCAAATCTGGGCAATGGCAAGTATACACTTGAACCCTTCTCAAATTTTAGAACATATAGCAATATTACAGTACATTAAGAGCTTTTGAACTTTGGCCAAACAACTTAATTAGGCATGAATTTTTAATTATTTTTCCTTTAATGAATGAGGAGAAGCCTGGGTCTCAGTCACACAAGATTCCACCAGCAATTCATTAGTAATTACAGACTTACAGCTTTAAACAAACCTCAACCCATGCCAAATTCACCCAATTAATAGGTTTTTATTATTATTCAAGAACATTACTCAATTTAAAGTTAATCTCAGACAAAAAATCTATTGCAAGTTGAATCCCAAACTTCTGCATATCAATTTCAAAATTGAACATAATTTAGGCTGTAATCAGCAAAGTTAGGGTTCAATGTTACCTCTTCAGTAACAATCGACCAAGGCGGTAACTATAAGCTATTAAACAAAAGTTCAACATCTACTCAAGTCTCAACATAGATAGAGAATTGATACTCATACTCAAATTTTTAGGGTTTTTTGGGGAAAAATACCTAGTCCAAGTAATCGATTTGTCGATGTAGCCCACAACCGTATCTGCTTCGCCATTCATGAGCAGATTCCACTGAATCGAGAGTTGAGACGCGTCTGAGGTTGAAAAGAAGTATCACCAAATCCGAATAGAATGGCACCATTGTTCGTCTTTGTGGGTAGGCTAGGAAAGAGAAAGGGAGATTCAGAGGAAGAGGGTTAGAATTTCATGAGTAAAGGGTTAGAGAAAGATGCATATGGGATGAGTATTGGTTTTGCGATTGGAAGGGATTCACTTTTTGTTGGGAGATAACGACATTCCCAAAATCTAATAGGCAACGAATAAATACTAATACAGAAGAAAGATAAACACCAAGAAGGAATACTCAAAAGTTATATATTCTCTCTAAAATAAAAGTACAAAATTATCTCTCAAGATTGACCTAATTCTTGAGGACTACACAATTTATTTAGAGTGTATTAAACTCACTCTTCTCTCTTTTCTTCTGTCTGATTTTTTTTCTATATCTACACATCACAGGGATTTCCCCTTTTTTTATATAGGGAAGTCTTCCTATATTTAGTTATGTGATTGAGAGACAACGAAGGAAAATCTTTTATTAAAAGGCTTTTCTATTTTACTGTTTGATAAATCCCACAAAAATGGGATTACCACAACAATCCTCCCCCTCCCATTTAGGTGGGTTCACTACAATACGTTATGTGTATCCATGCCAGACTTCTTCCTGCATAACTCATGCTTTTCTCGGGTCACAATCTTCGTCATCATATCTGATGGGTTCTCGTCGGTATGAATCTTCTGTATCTGCAACATGTGGCTCTCTATCACTCCGCGTATCCAATGATATCTAACATCTATATGCTTGGTGCGAGAATGATATATTGCATTCTTGCTCAAGTCTATTGCACTCTGACTATCACAATAGATGACATATATGTCTTGTTTCAAACCAAGCTCTTGGAGAAATCTCTTTAACCATAACATCTCTTTTCCTGCTTCAGTAGCAGCGATGTATTCTGCTTCTGTTGTAGACAAGGCAACACATTTCTGCAGCTTGGACTGCCATGAAACAGCTCCCCCTGCGAAGGTAAACAATAATCCAGATGTAGATTTTCTACTGTCCAGATCTCCTGCCATGTCTGCATCAGTGTAACCTTCCAAGGCTAGTTTGGAACTTCCAAAACTTAAGCATAGTTTAGATGTACCCTTCAAGTACCTGAAGATCCATTTCACTGCTTCCCAGTGTACCTTTCGTGGATTTGAAAGAAATCTGCTCACTACTCCGACTGCATGAGCGATATCTGGCCTGGTGCAAACCATTGCATACATAAGACTTCCTACTGCTGAAGAGTAGGGAACTACTTCCATTTCTTCTATCTCCTTTTGAGTAGTGGGGCAATACCTCTTACTTAGTTGAAAATGACTAGCAAGTGGAGTGCTAACAGGCTTAGCATCTTTCATATTGAACCTCTGTAGCATTCGTTCAACATATTTCTCTTGCGACAGCCATACCTTTCCAGCTTTCCTATCGCGGGTAATTTTCATACCTAATATTTGTTGAGCTGGGCCTAAGTCCTTCATGTCAAAAGACTTAGATAAATCATCCTTGAGTTTGCCAATCTGGCTAACATCTCGACCAACAATTAGCATGTCGTCAACATACAATAGAAGGATTATGAAATTTCCATCGGAGTACCTCTGGATATAAACACACTGGTCTGCGTCAGTTCTCTTGTATCCATGACCCATCATGAATGAATCAAACTTCTTATACCACTGTCGTGGTGCCTGCTTAAGGCCATATAGACTTTTCTTCAGCCGACAGACCAAGTTCTTCTTTCCTTTTATTTCAAATCCTTCCGGTTGTGTCATATATATCTCTTCATCAAGATCTCCGTGAAGGAATGCCGTTTTCACATCTAGCTGCTCAATCTCAAGGTTCATACTAGCAGCCAATCCCAAAATGACTCGAATTGATGTCATTTTCACAACCGGGGAAAAAATCTCGTCAAAGTCAATTCCTTTCTTCTGACCAAATCCTTTGACGACCAACCGTGCTTTGAATTTCAGGATTTTGTCTCCGTCTTTTTTCAACTTGAAGACCCACTTGTTCTTTAAGGCCTTCTTTCCCTGTGGGAGTTCTACCAACTCATACGTTTGATTCTTCTGCAAGGAATGCATCTCTTCTTGCAGAGCTTTCACCCAGTTACCTTTATCCTTGTGAGCCATAACCTCTTGAAAATTTTCTGGCTCCCCTTCATCAGTCAACATAACATACTCAGACCTACTATATCTCGTGGATGGAATAGGAACTCTATGTCCCCTGCCATACTGAGGTTGTTCCGACTCAGTCAAAGGGGTCTCCTCCCCCTGCTCAGCAGGTGGCTCTGGAACCTCATCATCGTCTTCTGGAGTGTCAGTAACTCCATCCGGGATATCTCCCCTGTTAATAGAAACTTGTGGTGGGGAGATAGGGTCTAAGCTAACTGGTTGTTCTTCTAATTGTTGCGGCTTCTCGCCTTTCTCAATGTTTTCAATGGTTTGATCTTCAAGAAATACAACATCTCTACTTCGAATGATCCTTTTCTTAATAGGATCCCACAATCTGTAGCCAAATTCTTCATGAGCATAACCCAAGAATATGCATTCTTTAGCCTTTTTATCAAGCTTGGATCTCTCGTCTCTTGGTATATGAACCAAAGCTCTACATCCAAAGACCTTTAAGTGACCATATGAAACTTTCTTTCCGGTCCACACGCTTTCCGGAGTATCACCATTCAGTGGAGCTGAAGGTGAACGGTTGATCAGGTCAACTGCTGTCCTCATTGCCTCCCCCCAAAAGGAGCTTGGCAGTTTTGCATTTGAGAGCATACATCTGATCCTCTCACATATGGCTCGGTTCATCCTTTCAGCAATGCCGTTGTGTTGCGGTGTCTTTGCAACAGACTTCTCAAACCTGATGCCATAACCTTTACAGTATTCTTCGAAAGGGCCTCTATATTCGCCACCATTGTCTGAACGTACACTCTTGAGCTGTTTGCTTGTTTCTCTCTCTACCTTCAAATGAAAATCCTTAAAAGTATCCAAAACTTGGTCTTTACTTTTCAAGGCAAACGCCCACACCTTTCTTGTATGGTCATCAATGAAGGTGACAAAGTAAAGAGCACCACCAAGTATTTTACTTGGCATTGAACAAACATCAGTATGAATTAAATCTAAATGATTAGATTTTCTGGATGGTGGCCTACTATGAAATGCAACCCTGTGTTGTTTCCCCATTACACAATCAACACAAGTATGCAACTTTGTACCTTGCAGGCCTGGTAAAATATCCTTCTTGGCAAGGATGTCGAGTCCTTTTTCACTCATGTGACCGAGTCTCTTGTGCCATAATTCGGTTGGAACACTCTTCACTGCATTGACTTCTCCATCGTAGAGTTTGACTTGAGTGGTGTAAAGGGACCTATTTTTCTCACCCTTGGCTACCACTAAACTTCCTTTGGTGAGCTTCCACTTACCTTCACCAAAGTGGTTAACATAACCTTCATCATCTAGCTTACCAGCTGAGATTAGATTAAGACGAATGTCTGGGACATGTCTTACATCTTTTAATAGCAGTTTGCATCCATTTGTTGTTTCCAAATAAATATTGCCGAGTCCGACAATTTTGCATATGCCATCGTTTCCCATCCTTACCAAACCGAAATCTCCACTGGTATAGGATGAAAAGAATTCCTTTCTTGGGGAGACATGGAAGGAAGCACCCGAGTCAATTACCCAGGTTGAGTCTTGACAAGCAAGGTTGATATAACCACTATCTTGAACAACAATCACCTCTTCTGCAAATGTTGCAGAATCGTTCGTTCGACTGCTCTCACTTCGATTATTCTCCTGCTTTTTGGATTGTTCGGCTTTTAACTTTCTGCATTCCCGAACAAAGTGTCCTGGCAGGCCGCAATGATGACAAGTAACGTCTCTCCTTGATCGAGACTTTGAACGTCCTCGTTGTTGCTGGTGGGGATTTCGACTTTTATTTCTCCCACGCCAATACTTATTTCCTTGTTCACTAGCGACAAGGGCTTGCTCGTTATTGGAGGTTGAATCGTCATCTTTCCGTCTGGACTCCTCATTGAGCAGACGATCTTTTACCATATCCATGGTAAGCTTTCCTTCTGGTGCAGAGTTACTCACCGACACAATTAATGTGTCCCAACTTTTGGGTAATGAGCTTAGCAACAATAAAGCTATTAGCTCATTATCCAAGTTTAACTCCATTGAGCTGATTTGATCAGCCAAACCTTCGAACTCACTTAAATGCTCGGAGACACTAGTACCATCCTTATACTTCAAGTTCACGAGCCTTCGCATCAGATTTGCTTTATTCTGAGCGGTTGTTCTAGCATAGGTTTTCTCCAACTTTTCCCAAAGAACATAAGCGTTATGCTCATTAGCGAAACTTTGAAAAATGCTTTTATCAATCCATTGTCGAATCTGTGCGGCACATTTTCTGTTGAGTACCGCCCAATCAGCAGCGGACATAGATTCGACACTGGAAGGGATCGAAGACTGTTCATCAGTCTTTTCATCGGTTTTCTCACCGGCTTTGGTTGCAGGTTTTTCGGATATGGTTTTCATTGTAATGGGCAACCATAAATCTTTAATGTAGAGAAGATCTTCCATCTTTGGCTTCCACACTGCATAATTGGAAGCGGTCAACTTAATCATGTTGCCATTATTAGCGTCCATATTCAGTAGACCTAGCTCTGATACCACTTTGTTGGGAGATAAGGACATTCCCAAAATCTAATAGGCAACGAATAAATACTAATACAGAAGAAAGATAAACACCAACAAGGAATACTCAAAAGTTATATATTCTCTCTAAAACAAGAGTACAAAAATTGTCTCTCAAGATTGACCTAATTCTTGAGGATTACACAATTTATTTAGAGTGTATTAAACTCACTCTTCTCTCTTTTCTTCTGTCTGATTTTTTTTCTATATCTACACATCACAGGGATTTCCCCTTTTTTTATATAGGGAAGTCTTCCTATATTTAGTTCTGTGATTGAGAGACAACGTAGGAAAACCTTCTATTAAAAGGCTTTTCTATTTTACTGTTTGATAAATCCCACAAAAATGGGATTACCACAACACTTTTGAGTGTTGAAAGGAGAGAATGGGGAAGAGAGAGAAAGAGAGTGGAGTTGCATCTGTATTGAAGTTGTGCGAACTGCAAAAAGGACGAGGGTTATACTGGGTTATTGCACAGAAGGTACTAGAAGCTATAATTTACGAAATTTTAATTTTTTTTCCTTTTGAAAAGGGTTCAGCAACAACAGGGCTTTGTTGCAATAAATGCGTCTTGTGTTTCACAACGATCTCTGTCGTTGCAAAATATAGTTACCAAATTTTGCAACGACTATTGATGTTGCCAATAATCAGTGTCAAAATTTTAATTTGTACCACCATGATTTTGGATGGGGGAAAATAAAATTCACATTAATCGCAGCAATTTTTCGCAACGACATTTTTTTGTCGTTCAGATAAATATTTTTCGCAACGACTTTTTTTGTCGTTGCAAAAACCTTGTTGCTAAAAAAGGATTTTCTTGTAGTATTTACACCACAAATAAACCTTTAATATTATTCATCTTCACAAGACAACACATAATTCATCTACCTTTGATCAAGAACAAGAATCTTTGGGAATTCGTTCGTTCGTAAGTGAACATCCAAATCATTCATTCTGAGGGTTTATTTTCTTTAAATCAATTATTTATAAAATCATGTTTTACTTAGATTATACTTATGGCTGATGTATTTGCATGTTTTCATTATGCTTTTGTATATTAGTATATTAATCATGTTAGATTACTTTAAATTCATGTTTATTGCATGTTTAGTATAAAAATCATGTTTTGCATATTTACATGTTTAATTAGTATAGAATTAGATTAATTGTATGATTGGATCTACTTTCATATTTTGTTATAATTATTGCATGAGAAGCATGTTCTTATCAACTACTTCTTTATTGCTTTGATTTAATCTCAATGAAGTTACTAACTTGTTTATTGATGCAAGTTGGCAATTGGCGCGTTAAGCAATAACGGTAGGTTTTGGAGAATACTATCATTTTGTATATTTATTGGGTTAATCTTGCGCTTTATTAATCCATAGCATGTAATTGGATAAATCATGTGCAAAGCGATAACAATAGCAATAATTCATGTTGTTCAATCTACTTAGTTAATTCTAGGATTTGGACGACCGAATTTGTTTGGAACCGTGCAACTTTAATTATTAATCAAGATCAATAAGTAGAGGCCGTTTATTTAACGGGCGTAATTGTGTGCCTAACACCTTCCCAATTCGTACCCACACCCCCGAACTCAACTTTGGTCCTTTGGGTCATTAGAGTCAATTTATCCCCAATCGGGATTGGGGTGCATTAAACCTAGGTTGGAATCTTTCTAGACTTTCGATTTGGGTTCTTTATTGGTTTCCAAGTGTTTTCCTTAAAATTTGGTGGCGACTCTTCAATTATCCTAAACACCCAATAGCAAAGGGAGTAAAATTCAAACCCTGGTGTTTATAGTGGCGACTCAACTGGGGACTATTAAGAGGGTGTAACTTGAAAGTTCATCTTGATTAATTGTTAAAATTGCATTGTTCATGACCTTGTTATTATTGCTCATATTAATTGTTAGCTTTGCATTCATACATTCATTTGCATGCGCTTACGCGACTTCCGAGCTTGTTTTAACAAGTTCTAACCAGTTTTTAGCCCTTGGCGTGTGGTGAAGTGCCTTGGTGGGAATCCACTCGATTCCTCTTTACCAAGAAACATGGATCCCCCCACATCATGTACCTTCCTACACATTCGTCCATTCGACGAGTAGGATAAAAAGGATGCATCACATTGTCACCCATCTCGCGGATTGTTGCACATTCTTGATCATGAGTTCCTTTTGACCAAAACCCTTAAGCTTACCCAATTGCATGAACTAGAACCAATGTTGTAGGCTTGAAACTCAGTCTCATGTCCATGTTAGATCTTTGTGACTGCATTTTTTGCGTTAATGTGTTGTTTGCCCTAATGTGAACGCAATCTTTGCGTAATCTTCTATGCCTAAGATTAAGTCTAGAATATTTTTATTTTAGGAAATATATTCCGTGAATGATACCTAGGATGGTTGTTGCCTTAGGAGAAAATATTTTCCTTAATTTTTTTCCTTATCGATCAAGTAATGGGTTTTACCCAAATATCCCAAATAAAATAAAGAGTCAGTCTTTCCTTAGTCAAGAGTATGATCTTTTATTTTATCCTAAATTGAGTCTAGAATAAAATCTTTCCCTTTCCCTAGTCAAGAATATAGTTTTTATTTTATCCCAATTTGAGTCTAGAATAAAATCTTTCCCTTTCCCTAGTCAAGAGTATAATCTTTTATTTTATCCCAATTTGAGTGTAGAATAAAATCTCCCCTTTCCTTAGTCAAGAGTATAATCATTTATTTTATCCCAATTTGAGTCTAGAATAAAATCTCCCTTTTCCTTAATCAAGAGTACATATTTTCTTTGTTAAGAGTCGAAAATATTCCCCTTTTCCTGTCTCTAAGTCAAGAGTCTCCGTATTTTTCTTTTATTGAGTCAAGGATCTTTGGCCTAAACATGTTACTTGTATATTATGGCAACTTTGTTGAGGAATCATTCTAGATTAATTTCCCACATTTTCTTTCTTTCTAAAAAAAAATATTGCATTGCATCTCATCATTCTAGAAGCTCCATGCTAGGACATATAGAATATTCTACATTGCATCATACGTCATTCTAGAACACACATTTACTATAGATGGGTAGCTCTACTCGTTATGCGTTGATCATAAATGTTGCATCTCATATAGGACATTTAGATTGCATGAATAATCATCGTAGGTCATTTTCTCATACATTGTTTCATGGTATACATGTCTATTAGGTCATTCTAGAGTCTTTGCATATCATGCATTTCACATGAACATGCGCATCACTCATCTAGATCATTCTAGCATTTGCATGTCACATATAGTTGCATTCATCTTATACCACATTGCATATAGACTTGTCATCATTGCATGTCCATCTAAGACTTGCATGCTAGTACTCCAAGGGTAATTAGGAGAGTGTGTTTATCCAAAAAAAAAAAAAAAATATTTCTTCAAGTCTTCTCCCTCAGTGTCCCTCACCAAATTAAGTGAATATTCAGATTGGTAGAACAAGGAACTACGGTCCGAGGAGTTGGGAACGAGATACCAAAAGCAACTGTCTGGTTCGAAAGCACTTTGTCACTCAACCACTTTCATCTTCCATACCCGCTACTATGGTTAGAGATAATGAAGTACCTAAGCCTGATGAGCAAATGATCAAGGAGATGATGTCTTTGTTGAAATCTATAGACAATCGTTTGACTGTCATAAAAAAAAAAACATAACGACACTCCTCCACCTAACGAGGACGTGATCGCACTTGAGGCCCAAATCAAGAAGCTCGAATTAGTCTTGACCCAAAACAAGATCATAAGTGACTACATGATCAATTCTGAAGGATATTCCTCTCACATCAAGGGAAAATTCCCACCTAAGTTCTCAATGCCCGAAGTCCCCATTTTCAATGGGACTAATGATCCAAAAGATCACATAAGGGCCTTTACTACTGCAATGGTCCTAAGAGGAGTGGGCCCTGACTTATATGTCCAACTCTTCTCACAAACCTTGGACCCCACTGTGAGGGCATAGTTTTTTAAGATCGAGCCCAATCAAGTTCAAGATTAGAACAAGGTGTCCAGTTTGTTCCTCACTACGTACGCTGACAATGTCATTCAACCAATGACCATTAGAGAGCTTGAAGCTATTAAGCAAGGTGAAAATGAAAACTTCATTGATTTTGTCAAGAGATGGAGAACCAAGGTTGCCGAAATGATTGACCGTGCATTCGAGGAAGAGCGAATTCGTAAGTTAATCAAGAACCTTCAACCAAGGTTTCTTGATCATTTAAAGTATCAAGCCATCGACACCTACGCACAACTCAATTACGTAGGTATGCTTATTGAAGATGACATCCTCGTCCAATTAGGCAATAATACCACCAAGCCCAATGCGAAGCCCAAACTTGAGTCAGAGAGTTTTAGGCTAAGTTGGAGAGTTCCTCCCATTTTCTTTCTTTTGTCGAGTCCAAGTCTTGTCTTAGGATCCCTTTTGAGCATTGAAATGCTTCATTTTGCATTGAATAAAATAAGCCTTTATTTATCTCTTTCTTTTCTCATGGAATATTTAACTTGGAAATCTAATGATGAATCTGAGTTGCTAAATCTGATTGAACAATGCAATGGACCTTAACTTCTGAGACTTATTGAGAAGGACCAGTAAATATAAAAAAAAGGGACACACATCCTAAAGTCGTACCGAGGACATGAGGCATTCATTTGGCACCCTACATTTGTCATCCTTTCACCTACAATAAAAGTTACCACTTAGAGCCCATTTTTGAGCCAACATGAAAATAAGAAGAGAGTTTCCTTACCACAAAGTGACACCCCAACACACTGGGGACTTTTTATGGGTATTTGAGCCTTAATATCCCTTCTTTGGCAACCATCACCTTGGCAAAACATTACAACCCAAAAGACCTCCTAGAGGTATGACCCTTTAAAGATGTGTGTTCACTAAAAACAAAAAGAGCCCGCTAGGTTGAAAACCCGAAAGGGTGGTCTAGGCCAAAATTAGGGCATAAAAATAGAGAAAAATAAAAAGAAAAAAGCCTGCTAATCATATTCATTTAATGGCTTAGGCAAAAATGGCAAGCCCACTGGGTCGATCCCCCAAGACAATGGCCCAGGCAAAAGTTAGGGCACTAAAATTTGGTCCTCGAACTACGTTTTGGCCTGATTTTGCAAGGATACGTAGGTAACCTCTTTGTAGGCCCGACCCCGTTAAAATATCTTTCATAAGTCTCGCATTTCACATGTGATAATCAAAGGTTCTAAACAATCACTTTTCATATGGCAACTCAGAATTCTAGGAGTTTTAAAATTTCCATGATTTTTAACCCATTTTAGAGCTCAAGACTTGGAGTCGAGTTTGAATTACCTTCATCATCTTCTATCCATCACAAAACATCCCGTTGTTTTTTATTTTTAGCACTTAAGCCCAATTCTTTCATAATACCACATCTCTACCCAGAATTCTCCACTTTGCTTTGGTTTTATAATCGCAACTCGTGCCTTTGCAACTGTCATCTCTTGGACCTATGACTCCATCTGAACGTTCGTCACTCTTGATATCATTGAAGATTCACCATCATTAGAGAAAACTTTGATCCACACTGGGAGCTTTTGTTTCCCCCAATTCTGGTGAAAAGCATTTGGAGAATACTATCATCTTGTATATTAATTGGGTTAATCTTACGCTTTATTAATTCATAGCATGTAATTGGATAAATCATGTGCAAAGCGATAACAATAGCAATAATTCATGTTGTTCAATCCACTTTGTTAATTCTAGGATTTGGACGACCGGATTTGTTTGGAACCGTGCAACTTTAATTATTAATCAAGATCAATTAGTAGAGGTCGTTTATTTAATGGGTGTAATTGGGTGCCTAACACCTTCCCAATTCGTACCCACAGCCCCAAACTCAATTTTGGCCTTTTGGGTCACAAGATGATAGTATTCTCCATAGTATTATCTTTAACTTATTGTCACCTCACTCAGTTTACCTGTTTGATTCATGCAGGTATTGCAACAAGAATACTTTGACCTTCGCTCTCTTCGAGCTCGGCCAAAGTGGGGGCTTCTGTAAACACCAAATTGTGTCTCTGTCCTACCAAAAACCCGATGATGATGGATATGGAATAACATGGACAGTAAGAATTTCCGAAGTGTTCGAACTCTTGATCATTAGCATAAAGCCTCTCATTTCACCATAATCACATACCTTTTTCTATAACCTTTCCAAAGACCCTTACCTCGTCCCAAACAGACACAGGAGTCAAAAGATGTGATACCACAAAGATATGGGACAAAAGTGATGCTCTAATTCCCTCACTTCACGGTTCAAATAGGATTATCCTCCATTAGAGGAATAATTCCCAATTGGACTTAATTTACATGGATTCCTCAAAAAAAATACCTTCAAAATGACATATTATGGGTCCAAGTCCAATAAGAAACGAATAAGATATGATCCAATTACCGCAAGGTATACTGAAATGGATACCTTTTTAGTGTTTAGGCCATAACTCCCAAAATACTGATGATAATTGGGCTTATAATATGTCCAAAAAAAGCTCTTTGAATAAAGAATCCAATGCAAAAATAATAAGGTCAATCAAAGGTCAAACAAAGAAGTTATGAGCCGTCAAAATTTGTCTCGCTCCTTGTCGAAGCGGCTGAACCGCTTGCCCTAGCGGCTGAGCCGCTTGCCCTAGTGGCTAGGCCGTTAGTTCTAGCGGCTAGCCGCTTGGACGCCAAGCGGTCTCCCCGAAAGGCGCCTGTTGTGCTATTTTGTCCGGCCTTTTTGTCAGTTCCGTCCCAGACCTAAAACCTACCTCTATATATACTTTTTTCCTCCGTTTTTTCAGGGACAACAGAATGGAGAGGTCAAATTGAACCCTAGAGCTCTCTAATTAACCCTAAAATCTCTATCTTCATCCATCTCCTTCCTCCTTCACCAAGAAAACAACTCTAATCATTCTTCCACCACAAAAACTGAACCTTTACCCTTTACACCATAAATAAACCTTTAATATTATTCATCTTCGCAACACATAATTCATCTACCTTTGATCAAGAACAAGAATCTTCGGGAATTCGTCCGTTCGTAAGTGAACATCCAAGTTATCCATTCTGAGGGTTTATTTTCTTTAAATCAATTCTTTATAAAATCATGTTTTACTTAGATTATGCTTATGGCTGATGTATTTGCATGTTTTCATTATGATTTTGTATATTAGTATATTAATCATGTTAGATTACTTTAAATTCATGTTTATTGCATGTTTAGTATAAAAATCATGTTTTGCATATTTACATGTTTAATTAGTATAGAATTAGATTAATTGCATGATTGGATCAATTTTCATATTTTGATATAATTATTGCATGAGAAGCATGTTCTTATCAACTACTTCTTTATTGCTTTGATTTAATCTCAATGAAGTTACTAACTTGTTTATTGATGCAAGTTGGCAATTGGCGCGTTAAGCAATAACGGTAGGTTTTGGAGAATACTATCATCTTGTATATTTATTGGGTTAATCTTGCGCTTTATTAATTCATAGCATGTAATTGGATAAATCATGTGCAAAGCGATAACAATAGCAATAATTCATGTTGTTCAATCCACTTAGTTAATTCTAGGATTTGGACGACCGGATTTGTTTGGAACCGTGCAACTTTAATTATTAATCAAGATCAATTAGTAGAGGTCGTTTATTTCACGGGTGTAATTGGGTGCCTAACACCTTCCCAATTCGTACCCACACCCCCGAACTCAACTTCGGTCCTTTGGGTCATTAGAGTCAATTTATCCCCAATCGGGATTGGGGTACATTAAACCTAGGTTGGAGTCTTTCTAGACTTTCGATTTGGGTTCTTTATTGGTTTCCAAGTGTTTTCCTTAAAATTTGGTGGCGACTCTTCAATTATCCTAAACACCCAATAGCAAAGGGAGTAAAATTCAAACCCTGGTGTTTACAGTTATTTTCATTCTTGGTTGTAGTCGGAAGGTCGCTTCTGGGCTTAATCATGAGTTCCGGGCTTGCTGGTTTTGATGGATTGCCTGTAGACTCAAACCTGCAGTGGAAATATGCACATAGGGAAAAGATGCAATAGACATGCCTAGCCGACCATGTCAAGATGCACAAGACATGATATAGTAATATGCACGCGGCAAAGGGGAATTGACATGTAAACACGCTGCGACTCAAGACACTGAGAAATTATGTACACATGCATGCCTTTGAAAGCGACTCTTATACTTATGCAAATATGATGTATGCAGACTCTATTGACTCACAGCTCCATGCGGCCTAGTCTAGCATGCACGACTCTCCTATTGGGTCTGAAGAGGGTCTTCATATGGGAAAAGTTTTTGTGAACAAGAATTTCATTCCTGTGGTGATCTTGACAGAGTATGAGACAAGTGGACAAGACTGGGTGCAGTCAAGGAAGAATCAGCCCCCAGTTTGATGTGTGATTCTTGATGGTTATGACCTACTCGAGGAGCTATGGTTGTTGATGCAGCGGTACAAAATATCCTAACTTAAGGTATGTGGATGAAATGGACAACTTTGAATGTAGAGGAAAAGGAACCGACTCATTCTGAAAAAGCCCCCAGTTGGAAAGTTTGTGTGCAAGCCTACGATAAAGGCGATGAGTATAACCTCTAGACGACTGACCAAAGAGCGCTTACATGAGAAACAATGCTCTAAATCCTCAGAAATTTAAGTTGCCTCAAGATATTGAATTTGTTTTATATTTTTTTTTTGGTTGCCCTAACTTTTGCCTAGGCCGTCCTTTCGGGTTTTCAACCTACCGGGCTCATTTTTTTTTAGCCTTAGATGAGAATGGTGGGATGGAAAAACTCCTTATGATCATGTGACAAAGTGGTTGTCGTGGCCGGACCTCCTTGAGGTTTCCTATGTATCCAGTTTGTGGATTCAGGCCAACGTAGTTCAGGACTACACAATTGAATGGTCGTATCTCTTGGAGGGCTTTAGGGTTGTAATGTCAAGCTGGGTTAAGGTGTCAAAGAAAGGATAAAGGCTCAAAGAAACCCAATATAAATCCCCTCCCCAAAGTATGCTAGATGGTATAGAAGTTTTTGATCAAGGCGAGGTGGCTTAGGGACCAATGTTTAGGTAAGGCCACCGTTTGGTTGTGCTTGAAGTGTTTGCACTCTTTTGGATCTTTGATCGCTCTGGAATGTTTTTCTCTTTTTTTTTTTGCTCATGAACTTTAGAGTTCTCTTTTTTTTTTTGGTATTTCTCTCGGTGGCTCTTTTTGTAGGTCGGTCCACCTTGCCTAGAAGGTTGCTTCTATTCCCCTGTCGCACACACCCATTCCCCAGGCAAGGATGATGTGGTTAAGAAATGAAAGGCTATGTGTTTAAGTCTCAAAGGGTTGCAAGTGGTAATGATGTATAGGGTAGTAAAGGATATTGATGTGAGGTGCCAAATGAATGCCTCCTGTCCTCGGCACGGACGGTTCAACTGTATGTCCTCTATGGGGATGATCATTAGGGAGTATTCGTTTGATGTTTTCCACAATGAAGACTTTCTTTTGAAATTTTTTTTTTTGAATTTTTTTTTATTCCGTCATAGGCAACTTAAGTTCGTCATAGGATTGAACAAAGTCAATGATGGGAATCAAAATGCAATCTTTATTGAATCGAAGAAAAGCATTACACGAGAAGTAAGCTAGACTCTATGGACGAATCGAAAAGATAGACTAGACATCATTAGACTTGACTGGACTCAACTAGACTTGCACACTAGGAGACTTCAACTCTCTTCAACTTCTCGAGCACGGGCTGTTCATAGGGATATGGAGGACTTCCCCAGTAGATACTCACATTGTTCACAACTTAAGTGGAAATCTTAAGAAGGTCATCTTCAATTAGGATACCCACAACATATAGCCGGTTGTAGGAGTCAATTGCTTGATACCTGAGGTGTTCCTTATAAGCAGGTTGCAGATTTTTGATGAGTTGGCGGGTTTGATCAGTTTGCGAAGGTCGCTCAACCAGTTCGGCTATCTTTAGCTTCCAACGCCTAACTAAGGCAGTGAATCCCTCATCTTCTTCTTGTTTGGGGATCTCTAACTCTCGAAGGTTCATAGGTAGAGCAACATTTTTCTTGTAGCGTGCAAGGAAGACTATAGTGAAATCTGACCAAGTGCGGTAGTTTTCCAAATTCAAGGTGTAGAACCAACGACCAGTTGGGGCATCAACAGTCTGTGGGAACAAGTGAATGTAGATATTTTTGTCAACTCCTCATAAACTCATGGTAGTAGTGAAGGTTTTGAGGTGGTCTTGTGGATTATCAGTTCCAGTGAATGTCGGAACATTGGGCATGAAGAACTTGGCTGGAAGCGTGCCCTTGACGTTGGGATTGACTTTACCAACATTAGCATGGTAGTTGGCAAACAGGCCGCTGTTTTCGAGCACAGAGTTAATCTTAGCCAGTTTGGCATTTGGTCCTTCTTCCTCAAAGTCGGAGTCAGAGAGGATTCCTGCTTCATCTTCTTTCTTCTTTTCCAAATCTTCAACCTTGAGTCGCACCCTTTCCAACTCACTCATGAGCTCATCAAGCCTCTCGTCGATGGTTTTGACCATAGTGAAGTTTGAGGGTGTGATTGGTGAGGTAAGGGATGTATTGAGCGGTGGCGAGTTTTGTGGTGGTGATGGATTATGGGGTGATGGCCTTTTGGAGTGTGGTGGTGTCTTGGATGTAGCTTGTACACGAACCAATCTGCCGGATGATCGAGCCCAACCTTTGTCACCGTAATTTTTCCTCCAGCCCCCAATCCTGAACATAAGTCTCAACTTAGAAAGACGCCAAAGAAAGGACTTGAAAACAAAGACTCATAATTTTTAGAAGACCCTCGATAGCCCCTAAGGTGAATGTGTCTATGGGCGTCTATATGAACTTGAATGCATGATGATGACAATGCAATGACAGAGTTATGACAACAACGTGCAAGATGCATGACGGACTGACCTTGACATGTATGACAATGAATTGACTCAAAATGACCCTATGGCCTAGAAGACTTATGATCGACTCGTCTAGACTTCTATTGCATGAGACGTAGTGATCAAATGGAGACATTGATGAATGCAAGACTTGGACCTTTGTACAAATGCAGATGCAAAATGACGACAATGCAAGCATGATGATTATTTATGAGTCCTAGCACGGAGCGTCTAATACGTACAATGCAATGCAATGCAAAGAAATGGAAAAGAAGAAAGTAAAAACCTAAGCCTAAATGCCCGATTATTTCCCCTCATATCAAAGGAAAAATGAAGTCGATGAACGAAAATGAGAAAAATAGAAAAGGACGGACTATCCTATTTTTAAAATTTTTCTAGACTCAAAGAAAATAGGAAATGGGATAAATAAATAAAAAAGAAAATTTCGACACTTTTTTTTAATTTTCGAAAAAAAAATTTCGGCGTTTTTTTTTCAACGCCATTTTTTTTTTTGGTTTTTTATTTTTTATTTTTTTAATCTGGATTACATCAAAAGAAAAATTAAAAAAGTGGGAGAGGGAAATTGGAGAGAATGACTCTTTTTTTGCTAAAAGGTCCTAGAAAATTGTTCATGACTTCGACGCTATATGAAAATATATCATTGGGGAAACGAGTGCTCATTGAATTGGATTCTCGCACTATTTTTTTGGGCACACTACTAAAAAAAGCCCTATGCCAACATCACTAAAGTGTTGGTTAAAGACATGAAAGTGTTGTACTATGATAATGGCAGCACTTTTTGAAGTACCCCCTTAGCTAATGTTGCCTTTTCCATTAGCCAGCACTTTTTTTTTAGAATAGACAACACTTTCGAGAAGTGTTGCTTGTGTTTGGTAAAGGCAACACTTATAGAAGGCAGCACTTTTTGAGTTCAACTACAACACTTTTTTATTACACGAAGACAACACTTTTATTGTGTAAAACAACACTGTTTAAATTTGGTGCCAAATTAGTTGCAACATTTTTTGCCCAAAAGGCAACACTGCACTCTATTTTTAACCAAATAAATACAACACTTTGTTCCATTGAATCCAACACTTTCTGTTAAACCTGTAATGCAGAATACACTACTTTTGCAGCACAATATACAACACTATTACTCTCCCACAATATTCTGAAATCAAAGATACCATTTGTACGTTCAATTTCTGAAGTATGCAGTACCAAAACATATATATATTACAGTCATTTCCAAAAGCTTAAATATGCTTCCCATGTCCAAACTATAACACTACTTTAAGAGTAGGAAGGTGCTGTCACTAGCTAGCTTCGAAAACCTACTAATACTTACTAATCAATTACAACTCCCAAAACAAAAGCAAAAAAGAGTCCTGCTACAAGAGTAGTCCCTTTCATAGCTCCATAAGACCATATTCAGAAATCAGCACCGACCACCTTTACAAAGACCGTCATAGCTTAAAAAAAAAACCTGGTGCATGGAAACAATGCAAGATAGTTAACCTTCATTATCACATAAATTTCAATAGCTGCACCAAAAACAAGATAGGCAAATTGCCAAAAAAATTGAAAAGGCCAGCAGATAGTAGATGTAAAGTGCCTGGTGACCTGCTTGCATCTGCATGGGTTGGTTGTTGCACAAGATTTACTAGTTTAATTTTACAGGTTGCATATATGTGCAAATGTAAACAATTGGCTATGCAGAAAAACTGGTTGTTGGTTGCAAGCATATGTTGGGACAGTTGACAGGCTACGTATATAAACACTACATCATAAAAGACCATTCCACAGTTGATCAACCAACAAGCACCAGAGATTAAAATCAATGCGCATACCTGAACATAGCACCAAATTCGAAAATAAAGCTGCGACACAATTCATGATAAATTTTCTCTCACAAAGCCCGGATGTTGAAATTAACAGGAAGCTTTGCCTCTGGAATCATCTCTCTCAAAAGTTCTAGAAGATCACTAAATGCCACATTACTTGAACCATGAAGTGTCTTGAAAATGAACAACCTAATGATGAAGGACAATTTTGAAAATTTTTTTGCACCCTGGAAACAACTCTTGTTTTCCCTCTTCGACCAACCTATAAAACCTTTTAGCTTCCTCATTTGGACCTTCTTTCACCCTATTTGATCCCTCTACTGTATCTCTAAATCTATCATGTAATAACTCGTCAATATATTCATGCATGTTTAGTTCATCTACATCAGTTGCAGAAACAAATGCAGAATTCATTGATGAGGGTTCCTCTCCATGAAAAGTATAAATATAATAGTTATCCAGAAACCCTACTCCCATTATATGATCGAATACCTCATTCCTACGGTACCAATAACAATTTTTGCAGCCCTTGCAAGGACACTTAATTTGACCTCCACGAGCTGCTTTAGAAAATGAAGCATTAAGAAAGATATAACACCACTTTCATATTCTGGCAATCGCCTAGGTAAGTACATCCAACCTCTATCTTTCCCCATTACTCCAAATAATTTGAAATTAATAGCAACTTTAATTAACAATGAACTATTAACAACAACCTTCAGAATATACACAAGTTTCCCCCATAATTTGTTAAGTAAACTGCTGAAGTCGATAAGACAGCTATGAAATTCATATAATTTCAACATTATTTCATATTAACAAGAATCACATCATATCCAAGCAGAACAATCATTCACGCATAAATTGAAAAGAAATAACGCGTCGTTCATAATAAGACAACTGGCTTGGTAAGTACATCCAACCTCTATCTTCCCTCATTACTCCACATATTCTGAAACCAATAGAATCTTTAATTATAGGCAAAAAAATGCAAGAAAACATCCCCATGAACAAAACACAAGGGCCTAGGCATAAGCCAATAAAAAACATTTAAAAAAAACATTAATCTGGAGCTACTAAGAGAAAAACCAACTGACATCTTGATAGTTGATACTACAATTACCTTTCTTTTTTTTGGGGGGGGGGGGGAGTTACTTTTTTTTTTTTTGTTCAGATGAGCCACAAACAACAACAAAAACAAAGTAAGTATCCCGCCTAGGGCGGGGTCTTGGGAGGTCCAGTTGTACATAGCCTTACACCTAACTAGTCACTTAGAAGAGAGACTGTTTCCAATAGACCCACAGAGACCTTTTTTTTTTCTTTGAATAGCATTTGGATTTTTTTTTTTTTTTTTTTTTTTTTTTTTTTGTTTTTTGCAAAGGTGCATGCAATATATAAGGAAATGAAGAATGAGCAAAAGGGCAAGAGAAAGCAAGGAATAAGCAGACTAACATATAAGAATACTAAATGGAAAGGATAAAGCGAGGAAGACAACTACAAGCTGGAAACAAAATGCCGCATGCTCTAATTCCTAAGCAATGCAAAAACCACAATATAACGAGGATCCTCTACACGAATACTACTACGCTACACCAATTCATTTGTATCAAAAACAAAAGCGGTATACCACCATTAACATTTCAAATGTACTTTCTCTTAACATAGCACAAAACAATGGGAAGATGCAAGGAGTTTTTGGTGGTTTGGTTTTGAAGGAGGGTTGTTCTCTGTTTTTTCTCGCTCTTGTCTTATTGCTTCTACTCTAACCATTGCAAAGGATTTCATCTACCTTCTCAACCCTTCCTAGAAGGTGGGCGAACTTGGGTGTTTGATGCGTGGTTTGAGTGCTAGAGTTCTTTGTATGAGATTTCCTGTAATTCTGATCTCATTAATAAAGTTCTCTTAACTATAAAAAAAAAACATTTTAAATGCGTTTAACTCAAAAGTAATTGTAAAATAAGGTTGGATTAATCCTTAAGACACAGTACCAATGAACTCAATAAAGACATAATGATTTTCCAATGTCCTCATGTATGCCCAAAGCAAAGCAACAAACATTATTTTTTTTCTCACACCATCATCAAAGCAAAGGTTAAGGCCTGTAGTATTCAAACCTATAGTAATCTTCAAATGTGAAAAGCTTTCAAAGAAATGAACCCAACAATAAACCACACAAAAGATACATAAATACAATAAAAGTTTTTAGTGAGCTTAAGTCTCCTCTCTACAGACTTCCATCTTAAGAGTCTATAAGGAGTGACATATAATATTTAACAAGAGAAGGAACTCTTTCTGATGACAAAAGCTATAAAGAATGAAATCTTACTGTACTGATGTTCATAATCACAAACATACACAAAATCAAAATATAGTATTAGTCAAACCAATTTTTTAATCTAATCAAGGTACAACCATACTATACGGACACTATATGATCGAACTACTTGGAGCTTAAAAAATTAAATCTTTTGACACTAGCATGATTAAAATAAAGAGCCCACAAAACCCTATATCAGATTATGTAAATTAACAACCTAAGGGACACAACTGACCATTAAAATGAAAGGAAGAGAATGAAAAGCAAGCAAAGTAAAAGGAACACCAAAAACAGAAAACCACCATTAAAATGAAGAAAAATCTCTGTAACCAAACCCTTAATTAAATTAGATGATATAGTAATAAAAAAACTCATGCCCCATAAACGAATTATTATCAACAGTGAAAGACCCAAAATTCCTGAGAAATCGGATACGGACATATAGGACAATAATCCAAACGCAAAGCAAGATCTTAATTTCTATACCCCAATTAAATTATAACGAATTGAAATTAAATTTTGCTAATATAAACAAAAACCACAACATTAGTATAGTTGAGAAGGAGTATTTAAAGGAATACCTCAACAGATAATGTTTTGCACCCCAATTCCACTAGAACATCGCCCAAGAACAGCACCGAGTAAGTCGCCGTTGTCCAATTTGATACTACTGTAGTACTTTGTGTTCCCTTCTGTCGTCAATCCCACCCGTGATGCTTGCCGCCCCAACCAACAATTGCTTGTATTTGCGTAAAAAAAAAATGAATCGGTGAGAGAGAGGAGAAGCAAAGAGATGAAGTGAGAAACTGAGAACTGAGAACCAATGAGAAGTGCGACTTGTATCAGTTGTATGCCTAGCCTTTGTTTTCCCCCTTTTCTTACCTCGCTTTCTAGAATAGTCTAAATAAATATGATGTTTTTTAAAAGTAAAATAAAAAAAAAGAAAAAGGGGCGCCTATACTGAAACTTTTAGACGCCCGCCTAATGAAAATTTCATCTCCGCCAAATGAAAATTTCGAAATTTGAATTTGTCCAAAGCCACCGCCTAGTGAATTTTTCTAAAATATAGTGGCCTGCTTTTTAGATATGCAACATTAGTGAACAAGTGTTGGCCTAAATATAATAAAACGCAACACTTACAACTAAGTGTCGTTTTTAAGGTCAATTAAAGCCAACATTTATCATATATGTTGTCTTTTCCTATAAATAAAAGTGACACTTACAGAAAAATGTTGGCTTAGACATGTATAGGCAACAAGTATTATAAAGTGTTGGATTTGTCACTATGTTTGTCCTAAAGACAACATTTTTAAAAGTGTTGTATCAAAAGTGTTGGAATAGCCCTATTTTGTGGTAGTGGCATTAGAAACTAAGTAAAAATAAAGAAAGGACTCATCGCACATAAGTACATGTTGGCACATAGTCACGGTATTCATGCATCCAGGCAAGTATTATAACAACGCAGTTTACAGGCAAACATGTGATCAGACAGGCATTACAACGACACATGCACAACAAGCAAGCGAATGCACGAATGTGGGCTAGAGGCTTTTGGCTCCTGTGAGGTTACCATCACAAATTACAATTTTCGTCCGGCGGATGGTCGAACACAATTCTTTTTCACCAACAAGAGTCGATGAGTCATGGGTGAGGAAGCGTCGGTTTGCACGATAGGACAAATGTATATTCCTTTAGATATACGGGTTGTCTACGAGTTACGACACAAACTTCCTCGAGAGTCGATAAGGGTCAAAAGATTGTGCCAAAGCACATGCAAATGATGCAATATGGAACATATTATTAAACAATTAAGCAAACTTGACTTTCAAGTCTCACCTTTTTAAATAAATCCCCAGTGAAGTCGCCACTGTAAGGACCCGGAATTTCTACAGTCACGGAGTGCGTCCTTATAGAAAATTTGTAAGCTGGGGGTTTAGATAAGTTCAAGGGACCATCGAGTTAGAAAAGATTTATGAAGACTTGAATTGAATAAAAACCATGAAAGATGTCACAAATCTGCTATCGGCGTTTTATCGAAGGGACAAACCGAAGGGACAATCCGAAGGGGCAACCCAATAGAGCGATAAGTGAACTGATCATGTTTTTAGAAAGACTCCCACTCATATAGAACATATGAGTACCCAAGGATAATAGGTTCGGGGACGAAGGTACGAGGTGGGAAGGTGTTAGGCACCCAACTCGCCCGTTTTATGACGACCTCTACTAACTCAAGTTTGCTTAATAATTTAAAGACATGATTCCCATACAAATCGGATTAACAACCTAGACTTAGACTATTAATTGGTTCATCACAAGCATCACAACATTTATTTTTAACCATTGTTTATACATGCATTCGATTGACAAATTGAGCAACACAAGGACTAGACATGCTTGGAAATACAATATTTAGTAAGCAATAAAATACGTTATTTAGCATGATATCTACATTATGACTACTAGAAAATAAACAATTAGGCAAACAATTTAATTTGAGCCCTCAGGAGTTTAGTACCTGAACTGTAGGCTATATTTGACAAAAATAGTAAAGACAAGATCTCAAGTTTGAAAGAAAGAGGGGGAAACTCAGTGTTAATACTCCTGATAATGGAGGTTGTCAACTGTAGACTGTGTGTTTTGAACTGAGGAAGGAGAGTTGTATTTATAGGCGCAGGAAGTAGGGTTGAACGGGTGAAGAGGAGCCGAATTTTGGATTTTGGGCTGAAAAATAGTCGGGGCTGGAGACCAGCGAGCGCCGCTAGCGGCTCAGGTGAGCGCCGCTAGCGGCTCAGGCCACAGTCGCTGGCGGCTCTGCCATCTTAAACTTTTCCGAGGCATATCTCACTCGTTTGGGCTCCAAATTAGACGATTAAAGATGAATTGAAAAGATTATTGGGTCTAGTTTCAAATGGATTTGGTTTCAGGTACAAATGTTTTGTGGATCTTGAGATATACCCAAAAGAGTAAAGAGAGGTCAGTTTTGGAGTACGCATCAATGTTGGGCTCGTAACTCCTTAGTTGGAAATGTGGTGTGGGCTCATGTTATGTCATTGGAAAGATATTTGAATAAAGAATCCAGAAATATAAGGCTCACAAATTAATTCAACCAAATGAACTCCCAAATAGGCTGGAAACATGGTCCATAGTATTCGGCTACATCTGTTTTGACCCTTAACTTTGTTTGGCCATAACTCTTTGGTGCTGAATCGTCTTTTGACACGGAAGGAAGCAATGGAAAGCTCTTAAAAGGGGCTTTTGAATGGGATTGGAATGAAGGAGTGATTGAGGAAAAAAGCATGAGACCTTATTTTACCTATTAAAGCAAAAATAACATTCAAGTTTATAAATTACTCCTTTCATCATCGGGCTTTTGCGGAGAAATCTGAAGGCGCTTTTTTGGCGTCTACACCAGGATTCATGCACAATAGATAAGAACTTTTCATTCTTGCCCCAGAGATTATAGTATTTGAAATGATTTCTGTCTCTAGGAAGTTGATGACAAATCGTTACCAAGGTAGGACAGTGATCTGATACACCTTCAAGAAGGAAGTGTACAACACTATCTTCATACTCCTGAACCCACTCATCATTAGCAAACACCCTATCAATCTTGGAGAAGACTCTGCTACCAACCATCATCATGCTTATTGCTCCATGTGTACTTGTAGACATCCCATGGAAGTTCCACAAGATGATTATTATCCATACAGTCTTTTAAATCAACAGTTTCGTTTGCATTAACAAGCCTGCCTACTATTCTGTCATCTCCCAATAACACAGAGTTGAAATCTCTCAAAAGTACCCAAGGCACAATACACCCAACAACAAAAGACTCTATCTCCTGCCAAAGAGGTTTTCTCATATCCCTTTCATTTGGGCCATAAACAAAAGAGGCTATGAATGTCTTATTTGAAACAAAATTATGCACTCTGCATGTCACCATTTGAGCAGTAGCAGACACAACATCAACAACACATAATGTTGGTTGCCACAACACCCATACTCTACCTCCTGGATGAGCACAATGATTAATGAATCTACTCCAACCAGGCAGAACATTTTGACTGCAAAAAGCCAAATTATTATTTTTAATTTTTGTTTCAATTAACCCTACAAGGCCAATCTGCATTTTATTGCAAAAAAGAGTCACCTCTTTTTGCTTATTCAGGCCATTGATATTCCAAGACATAGAACTATCCATGACCAATTGGAGGTACTAGTGTTCCCCTACGGTCATTACCTTTATCATGTTCAAGTACCTCTAGACTCTCAAGAGCTTCAAAAATGTTATTCACTAGAGTCTGAATGATGTGACCTCCTTTCTGATGTGATACCTCAATATTTTCTATAATTATAATATTAATTTATAAATATTTTGGGAAACTAAATCGTACTTATTTTCAACGATTCGATTATTCAATTAAAGCCATAATAATATTAGTTATTATCATGGAGGTTTCAGATTTTATAATTATCAAATTATTTGAGAGTTTTATTTAAATAATTTTAACGATCGAGAGAATTCATATTTCTTTTATTATTTATTCGGAGAGAATTTCATTCAATTAAATTAATGGGAATATTTTTTTATTCCTAACTTGACTTTTATTGACCAAAACCCTTGTGGGTGAGTATTAGGGGTGAGCAATGGGACCAAGTACCTGGTTCTGGATCCGGAATCGGTCAGAACCCGGCGGGTCCAGACTTGAAACCAGTCCCACTGGGATCAGTTCTGGTTCCAGAATTTCGGAGCTGGTTGGAAATAGTACCAGTTCCGGGTACTAGTTTTTGGGACCAGGTACCCGCCGGGTACTCGGCAGGACCAATTCTAAGAACCAGTTTATGAGTTTCATACTTTGATGTGGCATTGAGTTTTATTAATTATTGTTTTTGTATTTTCGTTTTTGGGTTATAATATTATGATATTAGGTAAAATTTAGTAATAGATGGTTTATTAAAGAGAGTTGTATAAAATAATATTAAGTTTTGGGGAAAAAAGAGAACCAAAATGTCTATGAAAAAGTGCAAATGGGTACTTGGTCCCGGAACCGGTACCCGCCAGTTCCAGTACCAGTTCCCAGATTTCAGGATCCGCCAGTACCAGTTCCAGTACCAGTTCCTAGATTTCAGGATCCGCCAGTAACAGTTCCAGTACCAGTTCCAGGTATTTTAGGCGGGTACCCAGCCATGCTCACCCCTAGTGAGTATATATAGAAAAAGAAGAGGAGTTATTCAGTTTACACTCTTGATTATAAAACCCTCATCACCTCTCTCTCACACCCGGTTCTCTCTCTCTCTCTCTCTCTCTCTCTCTCTCTCTCTCTCTCTCTCTCTCTCTCTCTCTCTCTCTCTCCTCTTCCCCTGTCTATTGCCGAAAACCGCCATCACCGCCGCCAAGTCGCCGGTGAGTTTCTCTCTCTTTCTTTCTCTTTCTCTTTCTCATGTTCTTTTTCTCTTTCTCTTTGTTTTCTCCTTCTCCCTCTCCCGTCGACAGCCAACAGGGACCACCCTACTCCGGTCACCGCCTCCTCCTCCCTCAGTGAGTTTTTGGGCTGACGGGCCCAACCCCATTGCCTCTCTGTATCTCCCATTCGCTTTCTTTTTCTTTTTCTCTCTCCTTGGTGGTTGGCTTGCCGTGACCACCACGGTGGACCACCACCACTGGTGCCGGTGGGTGGTATTGGGGTCACCAGTGGGACCATGACTACCATGGGTGGTGGTGGTTCAAGGGTCGCGCAAGTAATTTTGTTTTTCGCGTTTTCGCAATATTTTCGTGCAGATTTTTGGTATTTTCAGCAGATTTGAATTTATTGTTTTATTTATTCTGGGTATTTTCGAAACCCGATTTGAGAAATTCAAAAGCCTAAATTGGTCGTTAAAAATCAAGGAATTTGTTAACAATATCAGTTTATAGTTTTAGTACGGTGTAGATTTTCGTATTGAATAAACTCAGTTTCGGTAATTATTTTTAATTAGGACCTAACGAGCAAGCGTGATAATCTTTGTACGTGGAGCTTACGTACTGTTTGGTAGCATTTTAGTGGTAAGAGTTCATGTCTACCTTCTTCCAAAACCCCATCAAAACTATTTTGATGTGTTATGTGCTAATTGGGAATTGTTTGTGAATTTAATATGCAAAGCATGATTAAATTATATCATCGTTATTATGAGATTTATTAAGCATGTTAAATATTGTAATTATGTATTATAATGAGCATGTGTATATTACCATGTTTTGAGAATTAAGAAGTTCATATGTTGGTTATTGGACAATTGATGAATGATGGATTATTAATATTATTATGCTAATTAATACTTGCTAATTGGTATGAGTATTATTGAGTGCTAGTGAGCATCTAAATATTTATTGTTGAATATATTTAGATGATTTGTGATTTTTGGATACCATATTACCCTGCCGAAGTGCTGCCAAAATTGTGCTAGACATTGCATGTCATCTTTGTTGAATTATCGTTATTGAATTAAAGCATGTTTAATTCTCATCGTATTGAATAATCATTATTGCCGTTATTTACTATTCATTGTCAAGAGCATGAAATGAATTAGTAAGTCGTGGCCTCGTAGTACCACTATGTCAATCAATGCAAGTTATGTGAATTGAATTAAATGAGAGTAAGACTCCTAAAGGATCCCTAGGAGTGGTCGAGCAATGGAGATTACACCTAATGGTGTAGTTCAGGGATGCGTGATTGCCAAGTTACTTATGGACACCTCATAGTGTGTATGGGACGGATCATTCCCCATTTATCAAGTTCTCTAGACTCGTTTATTATAACAAAAGTAGTGTGCACACTAGAGTCATTAAGTCCATGGCGTGATTGTATCTTCGATGAACAGTATGGGTAATCGTTGTTTTATTCGCTCTCTTATATATATCTCTAATCAAGGCGGATTGTCTATGTCATATTTGGTGTGATCACTATATAAGAATTGCATGTAAAGAAATGTCGTTATGCGTATGCTTGATTATATGCTTATGTGCGTATGCAAATGAATTTCAATTATTCTTATAAAACCTTAGGTAAGGTTTGCGAAATGTTTTTACTGGGTATGGATGACGTTTATTCAGTTTATCTAATTTTTGTTTCTCTTTTATTTCTTTTCTTTTCTTCTGTATTTTGTTTCCGTCACGGAAACCAAAGTGCAGGTTTAGTCGAGTGAGGACGTAACAGCTTGGAAGCTAGAGTTGGCGTCAGTTTTTAGAACTCTCTATTTCAGTTCAGATTGTTGGGATTTTTGTTTTGTGCCCTTTAAAGGCAAGGTTGTAATAAATTAGTTTGATGGTTTTAGCTCACTATATAGACAACTCTCATAACAATTGTTTTAGACTGTTTAAGTTTCCTTAGTAAGCTCCTTTGATGCATAGACTTTCTTTCTGTTTAGCATTTACTCCTTAGCGATAAATATTGCAGTAACTACCATCGGGTTTGTGACGTTCAGTGGTGTGGAGTCCTGCACAATGACGTTGATAGCTCCCGCGATATCGTTGTAAATTCAGGGGTGTTACAGCTGCCTTGTTCTGTGATTAGAAGTTTGCCAACCATCATTTGGCTGTTGTTCCTGCTGACTTTACTTTTGCTGTATTTGAATTTCCTGTGGTTTTTCTGCATTCTGTACTGTGACTTGAGGATTAATAATAGTTGCTGCAGTTTCCTGTTGAACCATAGGCTCCTTAGCTACCCAAACTTTCTTATGCTTCTTCTTGCACTCTAATTCAGCATGTCCCAGTTGATGGCAAAAGTCACAGGTAATAGGTTTCCACTCATATTTTACCCTCTGATCAATCAGCATACCCCTTTCATTGGAGTACTGAATCACATCAGGAAACTCAGAGTCAATATCAATTTCAATCATCATTCTAGCATAATTCACCCCCATTTTCATTTCAGTACTCTTGTCAGCCATTAAGGGGTTCCCTATCAAACTCCCTAATTTGCTTAAACCATCAACACTCCAATACTTCACATCTAGCCCAGGTAGTCTAACCCAGATAGGTATAGAGGACGATTCCTCTTTGGAAAGATCCATATCTTCTGACCAAGGACGCACAATAAGTGGTTTACTGTCAAAATGATAAATTCCAGCTTCTAAGACCTTATCCCTCCCTTCCATTGTATCAAAACGAACAAAGGTTATCCCATTTCTCAACATTGCAATTTTGTTGATTCCATGACTCCCCCATTGTCTAGCCCCAACAACATAACAAACAATAACTTTACTCCAATATACAACTTCAGACAGAATACCTTCACCATTAATTTGCCCAATTGACCGTCCCCCATGATTAACAGGTGCAACATAACCTAATTTAAAACCAGCATTATTCAGTTTGGATACATCAAAATTTTCCCAGATTGATGTCTGTAGACACCAAAAGTTGTGTCTATAATAAGTCCCCGTAAAAACCCGATGATGAAAGGATTGGATTTTGCTCGAACTTGGGTTGCGAGAATAATTGCTTCGATGATTAGCCCAGTTCATTTGAATTAGCCAGTGGAAGCCTTTTGTACAGGTGATCCAAACCAGTTGGACTCAATTCAATTGGAGTCCAAAACTGAGAGATAGGCCTCTTTGAACCTAAGGGTCCGAAAGGGAACCCAAACCCATGAGTCAACCCTTGGTCAAACAAGGGAGCTCAGTCAATCCCGCGTGGACCCCTTCGGAAGAGCCTCCCCCGCACGAAAATCATGCCAGGCGCCTATGCAGGCACACCGCACCAGGTCCAAGCGGCCACGCTTGGGCTCAAGCGGTGGCAGCTAGGACAAGTGGTTGTGCCGCTAGGCCAAGCAGTTTGACCGCTTGCCTTGCGGCTAAGCCGCTTGGCCTGCCGGTTTGGCTGCTCGGCCTAGCGGTTTGGCCCATTCGATTTCCGTGCAAACCCTGGCAGCTCCCCCTCTTCTATATAAGCAAACCTTAGGGTTCAGTTGAGGAGGTTGGCAGTTTTCCTCTCAAGAGTGGGAGATTCTCTCTAAGAGGTTTGACATTCTCTCTCATGTCATAAACCCAAAATTCTGATTCTACTCCTTCTTTAGGATTAGCCCAAGCACCACAAAAATAAACCTTCATACTTCATCAAGGGCATGAATTCAAGCAATACAACCCAATAAGTTCATTGTGAGCATCCAGGTAATCCAACCTGAGGGTTTTCAATAAATTTTATATTGCTTGTTATTACTAACGAATTTGGTTTATGTGATATGTACATGCATGGCGCGTTTTGGGCAATAGGGCTTGTATTAAGCCTAATGAATGGATGAATGAATGCATATTTATTATTTATTGCTTTATATTAAATTATGCTTTGTTTGTGAATTGGTGGATGAATTACCTTATTCGCCTTCTAACTCGCAGGTTTTTAGCATATTTATCGTTTTCTAGCAATAAAAAGCATGTAACTTGATAAATTGTTAAAAGTGGTCGCATTAATAATGCTTGTTCAAACCCATTAGTTAAAACTAGTTATTTGGACAAACTGAACCTTGTTTGGAACCGTAGCATTAATAATTATACTGAATCGATTAGTAAAGGCCGTTGTTGTTAACGGGCGAGTTGGGTTCCTAACACCTTCCTAGCTCGTACCTACGCCCCCGAACTCATTAGTGAAGTCAATTTCCCCAATAGGGATTGGGGTGCACAGGAGTTGAGTTGACGTCTTTCTAGACTATCGACTTGATCTCCAAGGTTTCCAAATTACTTCAAAATTTGGTGGCGACTTTCGACAGTCTTAATCATGTCCTTGGTACAAAACTCTCTATGTGCATATACACTAAAAGATCCACGAAATTTGATCACCCAACGCGCTCTCCGAGGCTATCCGGAAAACCCGACCCCCCGAAAGGAGGGCCGAAGGTGAGGCACGCGGAAAAGAGGGGAGAAAAATACGGCAGCCTACAGTGGCGACTTCACTGGGGACATGATTAAGAGGGTGTAACTTGAAAATCGATTCATTATAATTATTTTTGTTTGGTTCACTGCCTTGAGTGTTCTTATTATTATTTTATGACTTGTCATTCATAATTAATTTGCATTCATTGCATTCATGTGCATGCGCTTGCACGACTTCCGAGCTTGTTTTTACAAGTTCAAACTAGTTTTTAGGCAATGGAGTGTGGTGAAGTGCCTTGGTGAGAATCCACTCGATTCTTCTTTGCCAAGCAACATGGATCCCCCCACCTCATGTACCTTCCTACGCATTCGTCCACTCGACGAGTAGGATAACTAGAATGCCTCACATTGTCGCGCATCCCGCGGATTGTAGTACATTTTTTATCATGAGTACCTTTTGACCAAAACTCTTAGGCCTACCCCATTGCATGAACTAGAACCGATGTTTTAGGTTGAAACTCAGTCCCATGTCCATGCTAGATTTGCATAATCATGTCATATTGCGTTGTTTGTTGTTTGCCCATATGTGAACTCAATCTTTGCGTAGTCTTTTTAGTTGTCATAGAATATTAGGTTAGACCCCAATTAGGATCTTTTCCTTTTTTGAGTCTAGATTTTGTCTTAAGATCGAGTCTAGAATCTTTATTTTTAGGAAATAATATCCCTGAATGTTCTATATGATGCTCGTTACCTTAGGAAATATTTGGTTGCTATATTCTTTCCCTTTATTTAGGTAGTGAGTCTAGGTCAAAAGATCTCGATAATATCTCCCCCATCTCCTTTAGTCAAGAGTATAATATCTTTTTCTTTATCCCATATTCAGTCGAGATAATATCTCTCCCCTCTCCTTTTAGTCAAGAGTATAATATCTTTTGCTTTATCCCATATTGAGTCGAGACAATATCTCTCCCCTCTCCTTTAGTCAAGAGTATAATATCTTTTGCTTTATCCCATATTGAGTCGAGATAATATCTCTCCCCTCTCCTTTTAGTCAAGAGTATAATATCTTTTGCTTTATCCCATATTGAGTCGAGATAATATCTCTTCCCTCTCTTTTTAGTCAAGAGTATAATATCTTTTGCTTTATCCCATATTGGGTCGAGATAATATCTCTCCGCTCTCCTTTAGTTAAGAGTATAATATCTTTTGCTTTATCCCATATTGAGTCGAGATAATATCTCTCCCTCTCCTTTAGTCAAGAGTATAATATCTTTGGCTTTATCCCATATTGAGTCGAGATAATATCTCTCCCCTCTCCTTTAGTCAAGAGTATAATATCTTTTGTTTATCCTATATTGAGTCGAGATCTTTTGACCTAAACCTATTACTTAGTCCCCAAGGGTAACTATGTTGATAGAACATCCTAGATAGAAACTTCCCATCTTTATTTTAAAACTTTTCTTTCGTGGAACTTGTTAGTCTTTCATTTTCTAAGTCTTATTCGCTGTCCAGGATTGTGAAGAAAACAGTCGGTCCGAAAAGTTGGGAATGCGATCATAGTAATCAATATCTGGTTAGGAAGCTCGTATTGGAATCTCCCCCTTCGAGCAAAGCTAGGCCTGACGCAGTATTTGTTACTCCCCCTCCGTATCAACCATCTTGTTCTAAGTTGACTGAAATGGCCGAAGATGATATGCCCCCTCCACCACCTAAGACCACCGATGAGATGTTGACTGAAATGATGAAACTGCTGGAAACTATGGGAAACCTTGTGACATGGATAGAGAGCAAGGTCAAAGAAGCTGACCTTCTTAACCAGGATGATCCTCCACCTCGAGATGACAAGGTAGAAGAGCTAAGTGCTCAAATTAAGAACCTTGAGTTAGCTCTAACTCAAAACAAGATCATAAGTGACTACATGATCAATGCTGAAGGATACTCCTCTCACATCAAGGGGAAGCTCCCACAAAAGTTCTCTATGACTGAAGTCCTCATCTTCAAAGGGACCGATGATCCAAAAGATCACATAAGGGCTTTCACCACTGCAATGGGCCTAAGAGGAGTAGATCCCGACCTCTATATTCACTTTTTCTCACAAACCTTGGACCCCACTGTTAGGGCATGGTTTTTCAAGCTCCAGCCCAATCAGGTTCAGGAATGGAACAAAGTGTCCAGTTTATTCCTCACTAGGTATGCCGACAATGTCATCCAACCAACCGCCATGAGAGAGTTGGAAGCAATCAAGCAAGGTGAAAATGAAAGCTTCACTGATTTTGTCAAGAAATGGAGAACTAAAGTGGCCGAAATGCTCAACCGTCCATCCGAGGAAGAGCAAATTTGGAAACTCATCAAGAACTTACAACCTCCTTACTTGAATCCTCTCAAATACCAAGCAATTACTTCATATGCACAACTCAATAGTGTGGGATTGCTCATAGAGGATGATCAAGCACTCAAAAAGGAGAAAAACAAGGACTGCTTCAACAAAGGTGCTTATAACTCAAGCTACAAGAAGAACCCCAATTCGGGAAACTCTTCCAACAAGGTTAATGAAATCAATGTTGTCTACGACAAACCGCAAAGGCAATACACCCCATTGGGTATGACCTATGCTAAAGCTTTGGAAAAGCTTGTCAAGAATGACTACCTCAATGTCGTGGGCCCCACTCCTGATCCCGACGTCAAAAAGAGGAGCTCGTCATGGAACCCTAATCTTTATTGCAAATTCCATAGAGGAAAAAGACATGACACCGAGAAGTGTTGGACACTCAAGAATAAAATCCAGGATCTTTTTGACAATGAGACTATTCCCAAGCCAAAGAATGTTCCCACTCCAAATAACAACACCAATCCTCTAGGTGTAGTTTTCGTCATTACAAATGGAGAAGAGGGAGAAGACCCCTCTCGCCTGATTGTGCCAATTGGACATCGTGTCCCACCATTCCAGACTGACTCCCTCCATCTAGAGGTGGCCTGAATTTGGGATAGTGATGAGGAGGATGACCTTCACACAACCAACATTACCCCCAAGAAATCATTGGAGGATTTGGTCAAGGAAATCACTGTTGGTCTAAAACAAATAGACGAAGAAGTAACTAACATCGAGATGAAGAGGAAAGAAAGAGAGGACGCAGAAGCGCATTCTGCATCTATCCTCCACCCAAGTGTGAGTCTCCAACTTAGTCACGTCCCATCCATGAGGGATATGACCAAAAAAAACTTCTCCCCGCTACCTCTCCATTTGACTCACACTCTTGAGATACTCATAAGCATTGGAATTATACGACCACTGGGACCAACCCCCTATCCTGTCTCTCCAGGGATCGCTTGGCACCCACGTAAGTCTTGCAATTACCACAGGGGAAGAGGCCACGACACTGAAGAGTGTTGGGCGTTGAAACACAGAATTCAAGATCTCATAGAAGTTCAACCATGTAACTACAAAAACACTGTCAATCTCGAGAAGGAGTGCCATAACCGAATGGCGAGGAGGGTATATTCTCCCATCCTTTCAACCCCAACTCAAATCTTTCAGGACCTATCTTGGAAAGACGTTCTAGAGCCCATTGTGCCGACACCCGATCTAGATCCCGGAAATAGGGGTAAGGGCTGGGATCATACTGCTGTTTGCATCTATCATCGAGGTAGGGGACACCATACAGACGAATGTGTGCACCTGGAACGCAAGATACAAGACCTCGTCAATGAGGTGGTCGTTCGCATGATATAAGGCCTTATCCGACACTCTTAACAAAGGAAGGATCACCTTCATCCCTCCTTTGCTTGTAAGAAGAAGGCTGAACTTTGATTGGGTAGGGAACACACCCAACAATGCTTTGGGTCTATTATTTGGACAAGAGCATCGCCATCCAAAAGATGAAGAGCTCCACAATGTCAATAATGCAATTCAGAATGAAAACTTTGACCCAACTAAGTTGATCACTCCAAACGAGGGTCAAGTCACAAAGCAGAAACGTACTATAAGCTGGACAGGAGCCAATGGAAAGAAGTTCAAGATCACGACCTCTGAAGAATCCAAGCCTGACTCCGACACTGATTCCGACCGGTCCGAGTCCGATTCCGAAGACAAGTCTAATATAGTAGAGTCGGGTGGTCCACCCAAGTCTATGTTTAATTCTGTTTGCAAGTCTAAACATGTTAAAGCCAATAGTAATGGCTCAGTTGATGTTTTAGTTTCCCCTATCAATGAAATAATAACTGATTCTGCTTACTTCTTTGATTACTTAGTAGCTAATAACTGAAAAGATGAACAAGAATTGCCGAAAGAAATAACTAAAGCACTGTTAGAACATGAACAAAAGACTTCAATTGTGGAAGAAACAGAATTAATCAATCTTGCAAATGATCAAGAGCCGCGCCAAGTGCGCATAGGCTTATCGTTAACTCCCAATGAGTGAGAAAGCTTTATAAATCTCTTAAAAGAATACATAGACGTTTTCGCTTGGTCCTACAAAGATATGCCGGGAATAAGTCACGAAATAGCACAGCATACAATACTGCTCAATCCGGATTCAAAGCCAGTAAAGCAGAAACTTCGGAGAATGAAGCCTGAGTGGGCATTGAAAATCAATTGGTATGGGTATTATTGAGTGCTAGTGAGCACCAATATATTATCGTTGAATGTCTTGGATGATTTGTGAATTTCTGGATATCATATTACCTTGCTGAAGTGCTGCGAAATTGTGCTAGACATTACTTGTCATCATTATTGAATTATCGTCGTTATTGAATTAAAGCATGTTTAATTTTCATCGTATTGAATTATCATTATCGTCATTAATTATTATTCGTTGTCAAGAGCATGAAATGAATTTGTAAGTCGTGATCTCGTAGTAACACTTATGTCAACCAATGCAAATTATGTGAATTGAATTAAATGAGAGTAAGACTCCTAATGGATCCCTAGGAGTAGTCGAGCAATCGGGATTGCACCTAATGGTGTAGTTCAAGGGATGAGTGATTCCCAAGTTACTTATGACACCTCGCAGTGTGTCTGGGACGGATCATTCCCTATTTATTAAGTCCTCTAGGCTCGTGTAATTGTACTAGAGGTAGTGTGCACACTAGAGTCATTAAGTCCATGACGTGATTGTATCTTCGATGAACAGTATGGGTAATCGTTGTTCTATTTGCTCTCTTACATCTCTCTAATCAAGACGGATTGTCTATGTCGTATTTTGTATGATCACTATACAAGAATTGCATATAAAAGAATGTCGTTATGCGTATGCTTGATTATATGCGTATGTGCGTATGCAAATGAATTTCAATGATTCTTCTAAAACCTCAGGTAAGGTTTGCGAAATATTTTTACTGGGTACGAATGATGTTTATTCAGTTTATCTGATTTTTGTTTCTCTTTTGTTTCTTTTCTTTTCGTCTGTATTTTGTTTCCGTCACGGAAACCAAAGTGCAGGTGTAGTTGATTGAGGACGTACAACTTGAAAAGTAGAGTTGGCATCGATTTTTAGAATTGTTTCTGTTCAGTTTAGATCGTTGGGATTTTATTGGATTTAGCCCTGGAAGGCAAGTTGTAATAAATTGGTTTAATGGTTTTACCTCAGTATATAGACAACTATGATATTAACTGTTTTAAATTGTTTAATTCCTTAGTAAGATCCTTTTGATGCCTAGTCTTTCTTTCTGCTTAGCATTTACTCCTTAGTGATAAATGTTGCAGTAGTAATCCTCGGGTTTGGGACGGTTCAGCGGTGTCGAGTCGCGCACAGCGACGTCGATAGCTCCCAGGAAATCGTTGCGAATTCGGAGGTGTTACAAATGGTATCAGAGCCTTAGGTTTAAAAAGGTTGCTTAAGATTAATTAATGAATTAATAAAGATAAGTTTCATTTTGGGGAAAATAAAATATAATTAAAGCCGTTGAGCGTAGTAGTCCTAGAAGATGGGAATTATTTGAAATCACTTTGATTGTGGTTTATAAAGTTCTTATTGTTTGATTGTCTCCCTGTAGATGGTAAGGACAAGAATAACTACGGGGATGACGACTGCACACCAAAGGGCACGCGCCCTAGCTCATCGTGCACAACCTATAGAGTATTTCGCTTCATCGGATAGCGAGTCAACTAGAAACGATGCGAACGTGCGCCGCGAGGCCGCTCAGGACCGCGCTGCGCACGAGGAGGTCGCACGCGACGAAGCCGCACGCCCCGTGCAAGTCGCGCCTGTAGCCGCGTGTGATGCCGCCCTAGTTGCCGCACTCGCCGCACGTGTAGTTGATGAAGAGGAAGATCCCTCTGAGTCAGAGCCTGCGTATACACCACCGGAAGAGAATGATGATATGTCGGATTTGGAAGATACTAGTGCCGAGAGTGATAACAACATTGCGCCTAATCCTGCACCTACTCCTGCTGCAAATTGGCTCCTCCTGTGGAGCCACTCTTCGCTACTGACGCTGAGCTCGAAGACATTCGTATCTACATACGACGTGCTTATACTACGATCGAGCGTTATCAGCACGAGAACTGCACGAGTCTACATGAAGGCTTATGGGTAGAGCTACTTCTGGTTGGTCTGCCTAACATCCATCCTTGGATGGGACTCAAGGAGAAGTACGACGACGTAGTCTCCAAGAGTGGTCACTTGCACGAGAAGAAGTACGAAGAAGGTACGAGATGGTCTCTTTGCTTTAGAGGCGTCGCAGCTGAGTTATGCCTGCCGAGTTCGAGTGGAAGGTGAACCGTGTGCTAGTACCTGCGCCGAAGGGAATGTGCGAGTACTGTTGGACGAAGAAACGCAAGCAAACCGATGATTTTAGGAAGCGTTTCATAGCCCAGAAATTTGGTGGATATGCTTATCCATACACGCCCTGCAAGTAAGTGAAGCCTAGGAGGAAGGACGATCATGATGAGTCCCCTAGCGCGAAGAAAATGTGTGCTAGTGTAAAGTAGAACTAGATGATTGCTTTAGTAGTTTTGCTTGAGTTTTATTGAACCTTTAGCTATTGTGATGGCCCTGCGTGGTCAAGTTTGATGTTGGTGTAGTTGCATAGGAAACAAATATTTATGATTGTTATTTACTTGCAATTTGTCTCATAGCAAGACTATTTCATTTGATTATACGATATCGTTGAGAATTTGTTTAATATGATCGTTTTATCACATAATTGCATGGTTGACTCATAGCTTCATAATGCTATCTCGTATTGCCTAGACATGATGGGAAATCCATGTCGGAATTATGGCGAAATTTCATTGAGCATGATCATATTAATTGTGAGCCAAAGGCCAAGCATGTATTGCGTGCTATCAAATATCATTGTTTATTGCCCTAATAAAATAGTATGGAGCCTCGATGTGTGAAGTGTGAATGTTATTGCTTATCAATCGTGTGAGACCAATGTGTCTACTTTGTTATGGCATATCGAACTATATGCATGAAAACTGAGAACAACTCAAAGCAAGTATGTTGCTTTGACCTACAATGTAAGGTCGATCATTAAAACTTATCTGCTGTCTGCTAAATGTCAAGAGATTGGTTCAATCATAACCTATATCTCTCAATTAGACCTCAAATTGGGTCGAATGTGCCAACTTTGCTGAAATGGTGATCAACCATTGCTCTTTTATGTCTCAGATTTATTATAATGGCAACCAACGACCGACTCGCGAGACTAGAAGTAGGTCTTACCAATGTGGTCGAGCACATCACGCGCCAGCTAGAGCGCCAACAACAAGATCACAACGCGCAGAACCCTGAGACACCCAACTTTAGGGATTTCGATGCACTCAAACCTCCAAAGTTTGAGAGTGGCTCCGAGCCCACCAAGCTTGAGGATTGGATAATAGAGTTCGAGAAGTTGTTTAGGGCAACTAGTCCGCCCTACAACATGAAGGCCAACACCGCTACGTATTACCTTAAGGGTGAAGCGAACAAGTGGTGGAGCCATGTGGGCACTGATCTATTCGCCATTCAAGAATACGGGTGGACCGACTTCAAGGAGTCTATTCGTGAGAGGTTCTATCCAAGAGCTGTCCGTCGCCAGAAGCAACGAGAATTCGAGAACATCTATCAAGGGAAGCTATCAGTGGCTGAGTACGCAACAAAGTTCAACGAGCTTGCTGGTTTTGCACCTAACTTGGTGACGACCGAAACTGAGCGTGTTGAGAGGTTCGAAGATGGTCTAAAATGGGACATACAGCGTTATGTTATGGGAAACTCGCTGACGTTCCAAGGATCGTACGAGAAAGCCTTGAACCAAGAGCGTGCTGTGGATCGTCGTGATTCGTTGCTTGGGAAGCATAAACGTGACGAAGGGAGTTCTTCCCAGTCGAATGGCGCAGACAAGAGGCCAAGACCCAACAACAATCACAACAACCAAGGTGGTAGTCAGAACCACAACGGAAACAGGAATCATGACTCGAACAGTCCTAGAGCTACGATCTTAGCTAGGAGGAATACGCCTTGTAGTCGCTGCTACAAGATGCATCCTGGCAAGAACTGTCGTGGCAATGTACTTCAATGCTACGAGTGCAACAAGCCTGGTCACAAAGCTTCTGAATGCTGGAGTCGTGGAAGGAACGACAATGGTCAGATTCGCGATAATAACTACAATCGTGGTGGAATTGGGAATGCTAATTGTGGAAATGGTGGTAACTACCGTGGAATTGGGGGTTACAACAACAACAACCGCAACAATACTGCTGCTCCTGCTGCAAATAATCAAGCACTACTTCCCGCACCTGCAAACCCCGTTCAGAACAACAACAACAACAATAAAGGGGTGAATGGAAGGGTTTATGTGCTGAACCGCAATGAAGCTGAGGCGAACCCGAATGTGATCGCTGGTACTTTTCTTGTTAATTCTCAATCTGCTTTTGTTTTATTTGATAGTGGTGCAACGCATTCTGTTCTTTTTAAGAGATTTTCATCTAAGATAGGTTTAGAGCCTAATTCTGTGTATAGTGCAAACATTAGGATGCCAGATGGGTCGATTGTTAATTGTAAAGTATTGTATGAAAAGTGTCCGACTAGGATTGATGGTTCCGATTTGCCTGCGGTTTTGATTCAGATGGATGTGAAGGATTTTGACGTGATTTTGGGAATGGATTGGTTAGCCAAGTATAGGGCTAAGATAGAATGCTTTGAGGAACGTGTGTCGTTGCGTGGACCGAAAGGTAGGAGGATTACCTATAGGGGAGTCGTGGTCAAGCCAAAGTTGAAGGTAGTGGAGACCATGAAAGCAAAGGAGTGTACGACCAAAGGTGAAGCGATTTACCTCTATCATGTTGTGGACACGAGTCGAGAAGCCGAAGTCTCAAAACCTATTCCAGTTGTTTCGGAATACGCTGACGTCTTTTCAGACGAGATTCCCGGAATTCCTCCGCAACGCATTATCGACTTCACGATCGATTTAGCTCCAGGTTCTGCCCCGATCTTGAAAGCTCCGTATCCTATGGCTCCTGCCGAGATGAAAGAACTGAAAACGCAACTCGAGGAACAACTGGAGAAGGAATATATATGTCCTAGTGTATCGCCTTGGGGAGCTCCTGTTCTATTCGTGCGTAAGAAGGACGGTAGTATGAGGTTGTGTATAGACTACCGCGAGTTGAACAAGATTACGATCAAGAATCGTTATCCACTGCCGAGGATTGATGACCTATTTGACCAACTCCGTTGAGTGACTGTCTTCTCAAAGATTGACCTACGTTCAGGATACCATCAACTCAGGATTTCCGAGCCTGACATTGCAAAGACCGCGTTTAGGACGAGGTATGGACACTACGAGTTCACGGTGATGCCTTTTGGGTTGACGAACGCACCTGCAAAGTTTATGGATTTGATAAACCGTACGTTCCAGCCTTATCTCGATCAGTTTGTAGTTGTCTTTATTGACGATATTTTGGTCTATTCGAAGAAAGCTGCTGAGCACGAGCAACACTTGCGTACCGTTTTGGAGATTTTGAGACGACATCAACTTTACGCCAAGTTGTCGAAGTGCAAGTTTTGGTTAGAAACTGTTTCTTTCTTAGGACACGTGGTGTCTAAGAGTGGAGTTGCTGTTGATCTGGAAAAGATTAGAGCTGTTATGGACTGGTCCGCACCGAAGAGCGTGACTAAAGTTAGAAGTTTTCTTGGGTTAGATGGTTATTATCGTAGGTTTGTGGAAGGATTTTCCAAGATAGCGCAGCCTATGACAAACTTGATGAAGAAGACGACGAAGTTCGTATGGTCTGAAAAGTGTGAAGCTACTTTTCAAGAGTTGAAGAAACGTCTTACAAGCGTACCGATTTTGAGTTTGCCATCGGGAACTGAAGGATATGAAGTCTATAGTGACGCGTCTAAGCATGGCTTAGGTTGTGTTTTGATGGAACATGGTAAAGTAGTGGCTTGTGCCTCAAGACAACTGAAGAAGCATGAGGATAATTACCCTACTCACGACTTAGAGCTCGCTGCTGTCATATTTGCTTTGAAGATTTGCCGACATTATCTCTATGGTTCTGCTGTCAAGATGTTCACGGACCATAAAAGTCTCAAGTACATATTCACACAAAAGGAATTGAATATGTGAGAAACAAGATGGCTAGAGTTGTTGACAGAGTACGACATCGACATTCAGTATCACGAAGGGAAAGCTAACGTGGTAGCTGACGCTTTGAGTAGAAAGACTCGTCATACGTTGAACACTGCTTTAGTACTTCCAAAGGAGATCATTCGTGACTTGCAGAGTCTAGACGTAGAGATTGTGGTGAAAGGTGACGTTCAATGTACCTTAGCATATATGTCAGTTCGACCAACCTTACTCGACGAGATCAAGGGTAAACAGAGTTCAGATGAGGATCTTCAACGGATTTTACGCCACAAGGACGAGGGTAGATCCGAGGACTTTTGTATTGGTCAAGACGGTGTCTTGAGATTTCGTAATCGCGTCTGTGTGTCGAATGACCCGGAGATCAAGAGTCAGATTCTGAGTGAAGCTCACAACACACCTTATTCTGTACATCCTGGTGGAGACAAGCTTTACAAAGATCTTCGCCAAATGTTTTGGTGGAAAGGTATGAAACAAGATGTCGCTGAGTTCGTGGCTAAGTGCCTGACGTGCCAGAAGGTCAAGATCGAACACAAGTGACCTGGTGGAATGATTCAATCGCTTGAAGTTCCTACGTGGAAATGAAATTCAATTTCAATGGACTTTGTCATGGGTTTACCATTGACAAAGAAGAAGAACAACGCCATTTGGGTCGTTGTAGATCGTTTGACGAAAGTTGCGAGATTCATCCCAATGAATGACACTTGGGAAATGGAGAAGCTAGCGGATGCTTACGTCAAGGATGTCATGAGACTTCATGGTATTCCAGAAGATATCGTTTCAGATAGAGATTCGAGGTTTCTATCACACTTTTGGCAGAAATTGCAAGAAGCTTTCGGAAGCAAATTGAAGTTCAGTACTACTTTTCATCCTGCGACTGATGGTCAGACGGAAAGAACGATTCAGACTTTGGAGGATATGCTACGAGTGTGTGCTCTCGAGTATCAAGGCTCGTGGCATACACATATTTCGTTGATCAAATTTTCTTACAACAATATCTATCACTCAAGCATTGATCGAGCACCATTTGAAGCACTGTATGGAAGGAAGTGTAGATCCCCCGTTTGTTGGAACGATATTAATGAAACCGCAGTTTTGGGTCCTTAAATGATCAAGTAGACCTGATGTGGTCAAAGTGATTCAAGCGAAGATGCGTAGTGCTCAAGATCGCCAGAAATCATACGCAGATAGAAGTCGTAGACCTGAAGAGTTTGAGGTGGGAAGCAAGGTACACTACAACAAAGTTTGCCTTTAATAACGCTTAAAACATAACGCTTATGGGGTGAGTGTTATGATAAAATATGTTTAAATTTTATAAAATAATCATAATAACACTCATCAGAAAAAGTGCTATGTTTGTTAGAAAGGAAAAATGGTGTGAGCTAGTAGGAAACTATAAACATAACGGTTTATTAGGAAATGCTGTCAATGATAAACACGGAATCATTAGCCATATCGCTTATTAAAAAGTGTTATAAACATAAATATAATTATATAGGGCAAATTGGTGAAAACCCCCAAGAAGTTTGGAGTTTTTGCTAAAAACACCCAAACATTTTCAACTTTGGCAAGTACCCCCAAACAAAATGAAAAAGCCAAGTTTGCGCCACCTTAAAAAAAAATTGCCCCATTTTGCCTTCACGTGCTTTGCACGTGATCATTAATTGGAGTCAGCAATTAATGATCACGTGCAAAGCACATGAGGGCAAAATGGGGCAATTTTTTTTTAAAATGACTGATTGGGGGGACTTAACAGGCTTTTTCATTTTGTTTGGGGTACTTGCCAAAGTTGAAAATGTTTGGGTGTTTTTAGCAAAAACTCCAAACTTCTTGGGAGTTTTCACCAATTTACCCTTTATTTGTTTTCTTCGGTGAAGGGAGTCGTGTTGGGAGTTGGGAGTTGGGACTTGGGAGTGAACCATTGTTCATCGCTTCCCAGTTCCCACTTCAACTTCCCACTTCCCACATCCCACATCCCACGTCCTGCCCGCCATCATCTCTCTCCCTCGCTCTCAGATCGTACTCACCGCCCACATCCCATCCACGAGTCTCTCACCGCCCACATTCCAGCCAGCAATTTCGCACCGCCCAACTCCCAGCCACCATCACTCCTCTTTTGTCGTTCCCCAAACCCCAAATTTTAGGGTTTGGTTCATGGTTCTCATCCCAACATGTCCTCTTCAGATCCGTAAGTCTTTTTCTTTCTCATTCTCTGTTACGAGTTTTTTTTCTTTATTTTCAGATTTAATTGCCAAAGGATTATGTGTTTTCGTTTTCACTTTGATTGAATTGCCAAACGTTAACTTTTGGGCGTTTTAATTTTTAGGCGGTTTGAGATTTGTCCGAGATTTTGGCTTGATAATCATGATTGTTGTACTGGGTTATTTGCTGCAAGTACTGCGTTTGATTTATCCACTGATTTCCAGCCTTCTGGTGCCCTCCTTTTATTTGTTAGCGGTAATCTCCAGATTGTTGGCGACCAACATGCCCTCAAGGTCAGCCAGGTATTTCGTCAAACACCTTATCTGCATTTTGTTTTTTGAATTTTTTTGTTGATTTTGATTTTCGTTTCTGTTTTTTGGGTGTTTGATGGATTGGTTTCTTGTTTGATTTCTTATTTATGTGAAAGATTGTAACATTATCATGAAATTCGGATTTGAGTTCAGTTTGGTCTTTTGTTGAACACCTTCTCTGCACTTTATGGGTTTCCAGTTTGATTTGTTTTTTTTTTTTTTTTGGTAATTAGTTTGATTTGTTATTTATGTGAAGGATTGTAACTTTTTCAATGAAATGCAGCTTCTTGAGTTCAGTCAGGTCTTTCGTTTAGTAGCTTCCCTTCACTTTCTGTTTTTAGGCTTCAATAAATTGCAGATTGAGAATTTGTTGTGACAAATCTGTGAGTACAACTGGGAATGCATACATTCACAGGACATTTCTAGCTTTGAAGTATGATCCCCTGGTGTGATTTGATTCAGAAGAAAGCACATGTTAACATCATGATGGTTAATGTGTGGACTAGGAGCATGGCTCTATATAGATGTGTGTACTAACAAAAACAACTGAATTCACACACAGGCCTGCTGTAGATTGGGCAAAGAGCTCAGGTGTGGGACAATTTCTTTTCATCAGCAGTGCTGGGATCTATAAGCCTACTTAGGAGCCACTTCATGTCGAAGGAGTAAGTCTATGATCCTTGTAGTTAAGTCCCTATGTCGTTGCTTGCTTGATTGTCGTAGCATGATTTAAGATAGGCTCCTGTTACATTTTTAGGATGCTGTTAAAGTTGATGCCTCCCATGTTGGCGTAGAAAAATATATCTAAGAAATTTTCAGGAGTTGGCAGCCTTCCGCCCACAATATATGATCGGATCAGTAAACAACAAAGATTGTGAAGAATGGTTTTTTGACAGTAAGTTGGTTATCATCACTCCATTAGTTCTTCATGGCCATATTCTTTGTTTTCCTAGCTTAAATATGTTTAACAACCTGCTTGATGTGTGCTTAAAAATGTCTCTTAGTCTTAGGCCTTGTTGCAGTCTCTGATTAATCTTTGAGCATTTAATTCTGTATCTGTATCTAACTTGCTTTTAATGTTGATGTTTCGTTTGCAGTAAACGGCTCACATATATTATAATCTAGTGCCGGGATAAATGAAGATAGAGATTAATGATGACAATATGCTTTTTGATGTACTTGATATGTTTTTCTTCGTTTAGATACTCATGGTTTGTTTTAGTTTGCACTTAGTATTTTAGTACCTTTTCTTGTATACTAACTTGATCTTTGATGGAAATGATGAACGTTATAATTTTTGTATGAGCTTCATTTTCAATGGAATCAAATTTGAGCATTTGAGATGTTCAATTTATTTATACAGGTTATTCATGGATGAATCAAAAGGGATTGTCTAACGTTTAAACGTAATTGAACCTAAAATTATATTATATTTTTTTTAAAAACAAACAACTCTATAATAGCGCTAGTTTAAAAAACGTTATGAATATTGTACATATACATAGCGCTTTTCTTAAAAAGCGTTATGTGAAATGATACATACATAGCGCTTTTTCAATAAAAGCGTTATTGTTGGGACGTTATACATAGCACTTTTTTTGGATACCCCTTTAATAACGCAAGACTAGATAGCGCTCAAAAGCGCTATGTATGTATCAAAATAAGCGATATGAAAGACAATTTCTGTTGTAGTGGTACTTTTGCGAGTATCTCCTACCAAAGGTGTAATGCGTTTTGGTCGTAACGGGAAGTTGAGTCCTCGCTACATTGGTCCTTACGAGATCCTGAAAAGGATTGGTGAGGTTGCTTATCGATTAGCTTTACCCGTCGAACTTGCAAAAGTCCATAGTGTGTTTCATGTCTCCCAGTTGAAGCCATACGTACATGATCCAACTCATGTCGTTCAACCTGAAGAAATCGTTCTCGATGAAAGTCTGACTTACGAAGAGCGTCCTATCAAGATAGTGGACCGCAAAAAGCGCTCAACTCGAACAAAGACTATTCCAATTGTCAAAGTCGTTTGGTCTCGACAAGGCCAAGAGGAAGCAACATGGGAAGCTGAATCCATGATGCGCGAGAAGTATCCAGACCTCTTCCTAGAAGGTACTAGTCCCACTTGAGTTTCGGGACGAAACTCCTTTTAAGGAGGGTAGAATGTCACGCCTTGAAATTTCGTTTTGTTTATCGCTTTGCACGAATTGCATGTTCAAGCATTGCATGGTGCATGCTAGTCAACTTAGAATCACGATCGTACTTGCTCATCTTGCATATGTTAGAGTCCTAAAATTGTTTTATACCTTCGTATGGGTAAACTCGTTTTGTTTTTGGAAGTGAGTACTTCATGTCTCAAGTTTCGGGACGAAACTTCTTTTAAGGAGGGTAGAGTGTGATACCCCAATATTTTCTATAATTATTATATTGATTTATAAATGATTTATAAATGATTTCGGAGATTAAATCGTATATTCAGTTAAAGGATTCGATTTATTCAATTTAAGCCATAATAATATTAATTATTATTATGGGACTTTCATAAATTGCATTTATCGATTTTGAAGAGTTTAATTAAAATGTTTTATATATGAATAAGAATTATTCATATAGTTTTAATTAGCTATTTAAATCAGAAAATTATTAAATAAATTCCTAAACCTAGTAGTCTTTGACTTGGGTTGACTGAGGGCCTATATAAGGAAAATGTGAGACAATTGATCTATTTTGCAAACTGAACCAAAACCCTCAAAGCTTTCTCTCTCACTCACGTTCTCTCTCTCCTTCACCCTCACTGGCCTCTCTCTCTCTCTCTCTCTCTCTCTCTCTCTCTCTCTCTCTCTCCTCTCTTCAGCCGCTCGCCTCACCGGAGACACCACTGGCGCCCCCTCTCCCCCGCCTGTAACCTCTTCTCTTCTCCCTCTCTTTCTCTTTCTTTTTCTCTTTTTCTCTTTCCGCGGATTTCCCCTTCGCGGGACCTCACGCGTGGCCGCTCGGTCGCCGGACCACCACCGGACCACCGGGCCGACGCCCAGGTGGTAACCGGCGGGTGGCCGACCATCCCCCGCCCCCTCTCTCTCTTTCTTTCCTTCTCTCTCTCTATCGCATTCTCTTTCTCTCTCTTTCGTGAACTCTCTCTCTCTCCTCCTCGCCGGAGCATAGGAGACCACCTCAACCGGCCATGGTGGCCAGTGGGTGGTGGTGGTGGTGCTGGGCCGGGTTATGGGTCCCATGCATGGGTACCCGTGACCTAGACCTAGTTTTAAAGTTAGGGTTTCGTTTTTATATTTTTCGTAATTATTAATTCGATTTTCAGTATTTTTGATTTAGAATTTTTATTTTTTTGCACTCATTTGGAATCGAAATTCGGATTTTCAAAAGCCTAGATTAGTTGAAATAAATCAAGGAATTTAATAAATTTATCAGAATGAGATTTAGTTACTGTTTGAATTTTCGTATTTAATTAATACTTATTCGGTAATTGTTTTTAATTAGGACCTAACGAGCAAGCGTGATTATCGTCGACCGTTGGAGCATACTTACTGTTGGTAGCGTTTTAGTGGTAAGCGCTCATGCCTACCTTCTTCCAAAGCCCCATCAAAACTATTTTGATGTGTTATGTGCTAATTGAGAATTTGGTGTGAATTTAATATGCAGGGCTTGATTAAATTGTATCGTCATTATTATGAGATTATTAAGCATGATTCACCACTGTAAATATCGTTTATAATTAGCATGTTGATGTTATCATATTTTGGGAATTAATTAGTCCATAGGATGATTATTGGACAATTGTTGAATGGTGAATTATTAGTATTATTATGCTAATTGGTATGGGTATTATTGAGTGCTAGTGAGCATCTATATATTATTGTTGAATGTCTTAGATGATTTGTGAATTTCTGGATATCATATTAACCTGCCGAAGTGCTGCGGAAATTGTGCTAGACATTACTTGTCATCATTATTGAATTATCGTCGTTATTGAATTAAAGCATGTTTAATTCTCATCGTATTGAATTATCATTATCGTCGTTAATTACTATTCATTGTCAAGAGCATGAAATGAATTAGTAAGTCATGGTCTCGTAGTACCACTTATGTCAATCAATGCAAAATATGTGAATTGAATTAAATGAGAGTAAATCTTGTAATGGATCCCTAGGAAAAGTCGAGCAATCGGGATTGCACCTAATGGTGTAGTTCAAGGGATGAGTGATTCCCAAGTTACTTATGGACACCTCGCAGTGTGTCTGGGACGGATCATTCCCCATTTATTAATTCCTCTAGGCTCGTGTAATTGTACTAGAGGTAGTATGCACAATAGAGTCATTAAATCCATGGCGTGATTGTATCTTCGATGAACAGTATGGTAATCGCTGTTCTATTCGCTCTCTTACATCTCTCTAATCAAGACGGATTGTCTATGTCGTATTTCTTATGATCACTATACAAGAATTGCATATAAAAGAATGTCGTTATGCGTATGCTTGATCATATGCGTATGTGCGTATGCAAATGAATTTCAATGATTCTTCTAAAACTTCAGGTAAGGTTTGCGAAATGTTTTTACTGGGTACGAATGACGTTTGTTCAGTTTATCTGATTTTTGTTTCTCTTTTGTTTATTTTCTTTTCTTCTGTATTTTGTTTCCGTCATGGAAACCAAAGTGCAGGTTTAATTGATTGAGGACGTACAGCTTGGAAGGTAGAGTTGGCGTCGATTTTTAGAATTGTTTCTGTTCAATTTAGATCGTTGGGATTTTATTGGATTTAGCCCTTGAAGGCAAGTTGTAATAAATTGGTTTAATGGTTTTAGCTCACTATATAGAGAACTCTGATATTAACTGTTTTAGATTGTTTAGTTCCTTAGTAAGCTCCTTTTGATGCCTAGTCTTTCTTTCTGCTTAGCATTTACTCCTTAGTGATAAATGTTGCAGTAGCAACCCTCGGATTTGGGACGGTTCAGCGGTGTCGAGTCGCGCACAGCGACATCGATAGCTCCCAGGAAATCGTTGCAAATTCGGGAGTGTTACAGATTGTGATTATATATTTTGAGAACGAGTGTGGTTGGCTTGAACTTTTTAAATTGATAATTAAGATACTAAGCACTTAAAGTGAAAGATCACAAAGGCAAGTTGATGAAACTTCCGGCGGGTTAGTCAGAGGTGTAGAACATGGAGTTGACCACAGTTCATTCCTAGCAGATCTGGAGATGGTTATGGTTTCGTGGGTTAGCGAGACCTGACACGTGGGTTAGCGGACTCCGTATAGCACTCAAGGACGGTCTGGCGGACATACAGACCTTGGGTTAGAGGTCTCCGCATGGTAGTCGGTACAATTCTCGGGTTAGAGATGTGGCTACGCAGTTCTCTTCCTTACTACTTAAAAATATAAACAACCCACAAGTTTATGTAAATAATAATCGGTTTGGAAATATTTTATACTGGATGACTTGGACAGATATTCGGATGATCTATTGGTATGAATCTCGAAAGTGAGATGGTTATTGTTAGCTTGATGAGGCTCCCTAGATTATTGTCTAATGGCAGAATGTGACTGATAGTTTGATTAATGGTGTTATATGAGATATTAAGTATGTATTTGTAAGGACCCGGGATTTTCGTCCAATACTCATATGTATTGGTTTTCACGGAGTATGTCCTTATAGAAAATTTGTAAGTTGGGGGTTTAGATAAGTTCAAGGGACCATCGAGTTAGAAAAGCTTTTGTAAAGACTTGAATTGAATAAAAACCATGAAGAGGTCACAAATCTGCTATTGGCGTTTTATCGAAGCGACAAACCGAAGGGACAATCCGAAGGGACAACCCAATAGCGCGATAAGTGAACTGATCATGTTTTTAGAAAAACTCTCGCTCATACAGAACATATGAGTACCCAAGAATAAAGGGTTCAGAGGCAAAGGTACGAGGTGGGAAGGTGTTAGGCACCCAACTCGCCCGTATTATGACGGCCTCTACTAACTCGAGTTTGCTTAATAATTTAAAGGCATAAATCCCATGCAAAACCGGATTAACAACCTAGACTTAGACTATTAATTGGTTCATCACAAGCATCACAACATTTATTTAAACCCTTGTTTAGACATGCATTTGATTGACAAGTTGAGCATTACAACGACTAGACATGCTTGGAAGGACAATATTTAGGAAGCAATGAAAGACGTTATTCTAGCATGATATCTACATTATGACTGGAAAATAAACAATTAGGCAATTAATTTAATTTGAGCCCTCAGGAGTTAGTACCTGAACTGTAGGCTATATTTAACAAGAATAGTAAAAGACAAGATCTCAAGAATAAACTTGGAAGAAAGAGGGAGAAGCTCAGAGTCAATACTACTGAGAATAGAGGTTGTCAACTGTAAACTGTGTGTTTTGAACTAAGGGAGGAGGGTTGTATTTATAGGCGTGGAGGAGTAGGGTTGGACGATTGAAAAGGAGTCGAAAATTGAATTGGGCTTGAAAAATGAGTTGGGCCAGAAGCCACATCAGCGCCGCTAGCGGCGCTGAGTTTTATCCCAGGGTCGCTGACGGCTGTCAGCTGCCGGCTGCCAGCTGGATGTCGTCATAATGACGACATCCAATCTATTTTTGTTTTCCGGAGGAATTTTAGTATTCCGAAAAATATGAAAAGACCGTTTTACGCTTGGGCGGTGAAAGACGGTTCTACTCCTGAATCGCAACTTGGCGACTGGGAGTCGGAAAGGGGCATGAGAGGTGTAGTTGGAAAGCTCTTGAACGGGGCTTTTGAACGGGGTTGGAATAAATTAGTGTTTGGAGGAAAACCTGAGACCTTATCTTAATTATTAAAGCAAACATAGCGTTCAAGTTTATAAATTACTCCTTTCATCATCGGGCTTTTGCGAAGAAATCTGAAGGCATTTTTTTGGCGTCTACAGAAGCCCCCACTTTGATCGAGCTTGAGTTAAAGCGAAGATCAAAGTATGCCAAAGGCGACATGCAGGATGCTGATGTGCACATGGTATGTGAGGGTGTACAATATGTATGCATATGAAGAAAAACCCGAGTTGGGACATGCTCGTAGCTTGCTAAGATTTCATCTCTGTGAACACAAGAGAAAATAAAGGTTATGGTAGCAGGATAGAACACCGCTTGTAGATGGTCTAAATGTCTGCTGGGGACCTGTATTCAGAGTGAATGAAAAAGTTAGTAATACTTTGAGAAAGATCAACGTGGAGTGCTTTGACAAACAGTGACTAAACACCACTCGGCGGGTGTCGAGATTCCGTCCCTGTACGAGAAACGAAAAAGTGAACGAGACAACGCGATTAAAAATAACGACTTTAAATGGGAAGCGAGACGAGCCCTTCGTCATGAGGAGTGGGACCAACTAAAGCCTAAGTATGACTCAAGAACAGGAAGCAAGAAAAGAAAGGAAGGGTCTCAGGTGGGAGGCTATCATGTACTGAAAAGAGGCAAGCTCCTAACTCAAGGGAGCGATCATAGGTCGTCCTCAAGCCAGGGTCCTTTAAAGAAGAACTCTTCAACGAAGCCTTCTAAAGGGAAGAAGGATTAAAGTAGTTTTCTCAGAAAGCAAGTCTAGTTTTTAAAAAGTAATAAGAATTTGTTTAGCTTAAACACTCGTGGTTGCACTTTTTTTTTTTGTAACCTTAGTAAGTTAATTTTTGCAATGTAAGCTTATACGTTCAGTTTGAATAAAGATTATTTTTTTTGAATGAGTTGAAATGGAATTTTGGATTGATTTTAGTCGGGCCCCTTAAAAAGGGTTACCTACGTATCCAGTGTGGAATCAGGCCAGCGTAGTTCGTTCAACTTGTGCACATCTTCTTTTTTTTTTTTTTTTTTTTTTTTTTTTTTTTTTCGGATTTTTTGTTTTCGCATTATTTTTGTTTTTAGACGTAGCGTTTCTTCAGTTGGTCCATTTTGGTGAGCTGACTGAACTCGATGCCTTCAATGTCCATGAGTCTGACCGTGCCTCCTAATAGAATGTCTTTGATGCTGAACGGACTGGACCTGTTTGGTCGAAATTTGCCTTTGGGTCAATAACTGGGGCACGTAGTTCGTTCCAAACTAACTCCCCTTCCTTTAAATTCCGAGGTCAGACCTTTTTGTTGAATGCTCTTGCCATGCGCTGTTGGTACATGTGGAAATGGTCTAGGGCCCGTACGCGTCTTTCATCCGTGAACATGAGTTCTTCGTAATGGGCTTGTAACCACTGGGTTTCAGGAATTTCACCCTCTAAGGCTATGCGCATGGAGGGTAGTTGGACTTCTATGGGTAGAACCGCTTCTATTCCGTAGACTAGAGAATAAGGTGTTGCTCCCGTAGGCTAGAACCCCCCTGTTCTAGACTCAACCTAAAGATTTAGCTAGGATCCAAACTCGACAAAACTTAGGGACTCAGACTCAATTCCTCTAGCTCCTGCGGGTAGCCAACTAATTCTAGGCTTCATTGTCCATATTGCCATCTCTTAGTGGTGACGGAACCTATCCTCTGTCAATGACACCTTGGACGTCGTCCTTTAGGCGCAGGCCGTTGTCTGTATGGTTCCAGAATACTCGATGATACTTGCAGTAGGGTCGATTTTCTCCTGGTTCTAATTTGGCATCTTCCAAAGGGATGCAAGGTTGGATGTCACCTTTCCACACTAGTGCGTTCATAACAGCTTCCATTGGTGCAAAGAGAGGGGTGTACTTTTCTTGACTATGACGACACCAGCTGACTGTCCAAGTGTACTGTGGCCACATTGTCCCTTGGTCAATGAAACGCAAGACTAGCCCCTTAAAGCGTCTGTATTGATTGATGTGGTGTCCCTCAGCCGCGCAGTAGGTACAGCTTAGAAACGGGTGTCCGTCTCTTGGAAGGAGCCTTGACGTGGGTGTCCTCGGACGAACATACCCGTACTTAGACATTTTGTGATAGAGGAGGTCTTGGCGCCACCAAGTTTCTTCTTTGGCCAAGATGACCGCATTCCTGCGCTTAGAGGTGCGCTCTTCTAGGATGTCAACCTTTTCTCTTATTTCTTGAATCCCTTGGATTATACGACCCAGATTTTCTCGTATCAAATTTTTATCATCCTCCGTTTTGTCGCTTTTAAAATCTGGTCCTTCTTCATAGGATTTCTGAGAAATCAAGGTGATCTCCTCACCATAAATAAGGTGACACTAATCTTTTGGCTCCTCAGTTGTAATATGGTTGATAGCACCCAGGAGGTTGTCGACACTTTTAGTTTCTTCAGCTTTAGGCAATGGTAGAGTGTCATTGTCTATTTTGTCTTGGATGATATGTTTAAGGGCCCAACAGTTGTTTGTGTCATACCCTTTCCCTTGATGGTACTTGCAGTATTCATCTTCTTTCCAGTTACGACCCTTAAGAATTGGTTCTGGAGAGGGACCGACGGGTCGAAGCATATCCTTGTCCACTAATCTCTTGAAAGCTGTACCGAGAGTTATTTCTAATGGAGCGAATTTCCTCTTTGGCTTGCTTTGGGGTATGAGGTATTCTCTTGGCGACACATTGGAGGAAGATTCGCCGCTCTTACGCTTCCTTTCCGGCTCTTGAAGAATAGGATCAGGCTTTCCCGGAGTTATGGATTTCCGGTTTTCAAATGAAGGGACGAACATGGGTGTATCCCATAACTGTCTTGACTTAATGTTGGTGATGTTAGCTTCCAACCTGTTCACTCGGTCAGTCATCTCAACAAGATTTTCCTGAACCGTTCGGATCATGGTGCAATCGAGGTGGTTTGAATCAATGTGTTGTAGAAGGTTGAATCGAACCTCAGTAAGTCTTTCTTCTTTGGATCCTATCCTGAATAGGAAGCACGGGGCACTTAGTAACATGAAAAAGACCACGAGACTCTCATCTGAGAAAAATGTTAACCCACATATAGAAAAACACATTGTCCTAGAAAAAAAGCTCCTTAAGCCTAAATGCCCAGATATTTCCCTAATATCAAAGGAAAATAAAGTCAATAAACGAAAATAGGCAAAAGACTGACTATCCTATTTTTTTTTATTTTTCTAGACTCAAAGAAAATGGAAAATGGGATAAAATAAAACAAAAGAATTTCGGTCTTTTTTTTTTTTATTTTGTTTTTATTTTTCGGCGGCTTTTTTTTATTTTTGCCGATTTTATTATTATTTTTTGATTTTTCCTTCTTTTCGACCGAATCTGAATTACATAAAAAAAAATATAAAAAATAAAGAAATAGAAAAAGGGAGAGGGAAAATTGGGAGACCGATTCTTTTCTTTTGCTAAAAGATCCTAGAAAATTGTTGATGACTTTTAGAATATATCACTGGGAAAATGACGAGTGTTCACTGAATTTGAATTCTCGCACCATCTTAGGGCATTAGGAACTAGTTAAAAATAAAAGAAAAGGCTCCTAGCACGTAAGTACATGTTGGCTTATAATCACGATATTCATGCATTCAGGCAAGCATTACAACGACATCATTACAGGCAAACATGGGATCAGACGGACATTACAACGCCACATGCGCAACAAGCAAGCGCATGCACGAATGTAGGCTAGAGGCTTTTGGTTCCTGTGAGGTTACCACGACAAATTACAATTTCCGTTCGGCGGATGGTCGACACATCAATTGTAATTCTTTTCATCAACAAGGATTGATGAGTCATGGGTGAGGAAGCGTCGATTTGCACGATAGGACAACTTTATATTCCTTTAGATATACGGGTTGTCTACGAGTTGCGACGCAAATTTCCTCGAGGGTTGATAAGGGTCAAAAGGTTGTGGCAAGGCACATACAAATGATGCAAATGATGCAAAAATATGGAACATGTTATTGAACAATTAAGCAAACTTGACTTTCGAGTCTCACCCTCTTAAATAAGTCCCCAGTGAAGTCGCCACTATAAGGACCCGGGATTTTCGTCCAATCCTTATATGTATTGGTTTCCACGGAGTATGTCCTTATAAAAAAATTGTAAGTTGGGGGTTTAGATAAGATCAAGGGACCATCGAGTTAGAAAAGCTTTTGTAAAGAGTTGAATTGAATAAAAACCATGAAAGAGGTCACAAATCTGCTATTGGCGTTTTATCGAAGGGACAAACCGAAGGGACAATCTGGAGGGACAACGCAATAGCGCGATAAGTGAACTGATCGTGTTTTTAGAAAGACTCCCGCTCATACAGAACATATGAGTACCCCAGAATAAAGGGTTTGGGGGCGAAAGTACGAGGTGGGAAGGAGTTAGACCCAACTCGCCCGTATTATGACGGCCTCTACTAACTCAAGTTTGCGTAATAGTTTAAAGACATAATTCCCATGCAAAACCGGATTAACAACCTACACTTAGACTATTAATTGGTTCATCACAAGCATCACAACATTTATTTTAACCCTTGTTTAGAGATGCATTTGATTGACCAGTTGAGCATTACAGCGACTAGACATGCTTGGAAGGACAATATTTAGGAAGCAATAAAAGACGTTATTCTACCATGATATCTATATTATGACTACTGAAAAATAAACAATTAGGCAATTAATTTAATTTGAGCCCTCAAGAGTTAGTAGCTGAACTGTAGGCTATATTTGACAAGAATAGTAAAAGTCAAGATCTCAAGAATAAATTTGGAAGAAAGAGGGAGAAGCTCAGAGTCAATACTACTGAGAAAAGAGGTTGTCAAATGTAGATTGTGTGTTTTGAACTAAGGGAGGAAGGTTGTATTTATAGGCGTGGAGGAGTAGGGTTTGACGGCTGAAAAGGAGCCGAAAATCGAATTGGGCTTGAAAAATGAGTCGGGCCAGAAGCCACGTCAGCGCCGCTAGCGGCCCTGGGTTTTATTGAAATCACTCGTGCTCCCCATCATTGAAGGTAAGTCTGAAAATGGATAACCGACGTGCTAAATGTTACGTGTTAAAAAGATCGCCTAATAAAACGTTCTTACGGGGTAGAGTGACTTTATTTAGCTTCAGCTAATTTTCTTTTATTGGTTTTTCTTTTTCTACATGCAATGATCCGGTGGTTTGAGAGCAGACTGTTAGCAGGTTGTTGATTCAGATAAGTTGGGTCGACTTAAAGTGGAAAGGACGTTTTTTCAACGAAGAAGTTAGCCGGATAATTTGCGTAGGTGAACACCAACTTATTACTAGCTTAAGTTTTAGTTTGTTAAAAACTAGACAAATATGATTTTGTAGATCACTATTAAAGTATCAGATAAATAAGAGTATAATTCAGTAAATTGTGTTTTTATTTTAGCCTTGCAGCTATTCTCTGAATAGTTGCGGCGGTAATGTCCCAGAATTAGGTTTTTGCTTCCGCATTAGTATTAGATTAACATTTAATAAGCAGTCTGAAATTTTGGAGCGTTACAAGATGATATCAAAGCATTTTGAACCACACGGACCATTGTCCATGTGTTAATTGAATTAGGGACAAATGAGTTAACAAGACTAGGTGAAAAATATGGATTTAGGAAATTAAAAATAATTAAGCCGACGAGTGTGAGTGTAGGACGGGAATGAAAATTATTTTGTTCTCTTGACTGATGCGTGAACCCCTTTGTTTTTGGTTGCCTGTAATTGCTTTCAAGTTTCGAGGATGAAACTTATTTTAAGGAGGGTATATAGAGTGTAACAACCTGAAATTTTAATCACCGTTAGTTATTTATAAGCATAATTAAATATTCTTAGTTCATTCTCTTTATCATATATATGATACATATATGGTTTCTTTTATACTACTACTACTTTGATTATTTAGTTATTATATATGATTATACGTAGATCATGGAATTAGTAAGTGAAGTATATGCTTACAGGTGTGAAAGTATTTATGTATTTGATTATCTATAGAAGTGATGGTTTAAAATGTGAATGTCAGTGACTTATTCTGTAAGTGTTCAAGTGTATTGTGAATTAAAGTAAGGATCTTGATTTTGATATATATATTTATCTATTATGATTAGATTTGATGGTATGAGATTATAAGGACCATGGATTTAATATGCATGCTATTAGAAGCTATGTAATGGTACGTATGAGTTTATATATATTAGAAAGGATTTTAAAGATGAAAGAAGTGTTATGTTCATGCGCAAGACTATTTGAGTATAATATATAATTAAGGATATAATGGTGTTGGCTTCAAATGTTAAATGTTCATGTTATGTGGCAATTGAGTATAGATTAATACTTGATTATGTGTGGAGGTAATTAACGAAGCACGGGTTAGTGCTAATTAAATATAATGACTTTGAGCACGAGTTAGAACATCATGTGTGTTATTGTTTAAGCACCGGTTAGTGATACTTGTGTACTTTAATTTCACTCTTAGCATGGGTTAGTGCTTCGATGGTTGTTATAATTATTGAGCACGAGTTTGTGCTAGCACGGGTTAGTGCTAGCACAGGTATTGCTTTGACATAAGATACTTGTTGTGCTTATTGAGTTGGATTGTGATTATATTTTTTGAGAACGAGTGTGGTTGGCTTGAACTTGTTAAACTGATAATTAAGATACTAAGCACTTAAAGTGAAAGATCACAAAAGCAAGTTGATGAAGCTTCCGGTGGGTTAGTCGGAGGTATAGAACATGGAGTTGACCACAGTTCATTCCTAGCGGATCCGAAGATGGTTATGGTTTTGTGTGTTAGCGAGACCTGGCACGTGGGTTAGCGTGTCTTCGAAGGAGCCTAAGGGGTGCGCAGAGCACTCAAGGACGGTCTGGCGGACATACAGACCTTGGGTTAGAGGTCTTCGCATATTAGTCGGTACAATTCTCGGGTTAGAGATGGGGCTACGCAGTTCTCTCTCTTGCTACTTAAAAATATAAACAACCCACAAGTTTATGTAAATAATAATCGGTTTGGAAATATTTTATACTGGATGACTTGGACGAATATTCGGATGATCTATTGGTATGAATCTCGAAAGTGACATGGTTATTGTTAGCTTGATGAGACTCCCAAGATTATTGTGTTATGGCAGAATGTGACTGATAGTTTGATTAGTGGTGTTATATGAGAAATTAAGTATATATCATTCTATCATAATATGATTTGGGTGTGACTTGATAATGTTACATGTATATCTTGGATGCAATACTTATTATGGAAGATAGATCATTATGTTTCATGTACTTATATATGAAATAAATGATTTTTGATATTATGTTAATTTTTATTGAAATCACTCATGCTCCCCATCGTTGAAGGTAAGTCTAAAAATGGATAATCGACATGCTAAATGTTACGTGTTAAAAAGATTGCCTAATAAAACGTTCTTACGGGGTAGAGTGGATTTATTTAGCTTCAGCTAATTCTCTTTTATTGGTTTTTCTTTTTCTACCTGCGATGATCCAGTGGTTTGAGAGCACACTGTTAGCAAGTTGTTCATTCAGATAAATTGGGTCGACTAGAAGTGGAAAGGACGTTTTTGCAACGAAGAAGTTAGCCGGATATTTTGCGTAGTTGAACACCAACTTATTACTAGCTTAAGTTTTAGTTTGTTAAAAACTAGACATACAATTTTGTAGATTACTATTAAAGTATCAGATATATAAGAGTATAATTCAGTAAATTGTGTTTTTATTTTAGCCTTGCATCTATTCTCTGAACAGTTGCGGCGGTAATGTCCCAGAATTAGTGTAGGCTACCAGATTTTTCTCCCCTTTTTCCTGATTTTCGGGTGGCCGGATAGATAGCTTGGGAGAGCGGTGCTTGGGTTTCGTGAATCTTTGAGGGTGAATGCACATGAAGATTTTCCTTTCGTACTAAGGACATGATTAAGATTGTTGGAAGTCGCCACCAAATTTAAGGAAATTTGGAAACCTTGGAATCAAGTCGATAGTCTACAAAGACATCAACTCAATTCCTATGCACCCCACTCCATATTGGGGAAGTTGACTTCATAAATGTGTTCGGGGGCGTGAGTACGAGCTACAAAGGTGTTAGGCACCCAACTCGCTCGTTGACAAAAACGGCCTTTACTAATAAATTCAATGCGATTATTAATGCTACGGTTCCAAACAAGGTTCAATTTATCCAAATTTCTAGTCTTAAAAAATGGGTTGAACAAACATAATTATTGTGACCACTTTTAACAACTTATCAAATTACATGCTTTTATTGCTGGAAAACGATAAATATGCTAAAACCTGCGAATTAGAAGGAAAACAAGTAATTTATCCACCAATTCACAAACAAAGCATAATTTGATCATAAAAAGAAATAAATAACAATATTAGCATTCATTCATTCATTCATTAGGATTAATAAAAGCCCTTTTACTCAAAGCGCGCCCTGCATGTACATATCACATAAACTAAATTCGTTAGTAATAACAAGCAATATAAAATTTATTGAAAACCCTCAGGTTGGATTACCTGGATGCTCACAATGAACTTATTGGGTTGTTATGCTTGAATTCTTGCTCTTGATGAAGTATAAAGGTTTATTTTGTGGTGCTAGGGGCTAACTTAAAGGAGTAGAATCAGAATTTAGGTTTAATATGAGAGAGAAACTGTCCAACCTCTCAAATTCCCAATCTGAGAGAGAAACTGCCAACCCCTCAATTTCCCAATCTGAGAGAGAAACTGCCAACCTCTCAAATTCCCAATTTGAGAGAGAAACTACCAACCTCTTCAAATTCCCAATCTGAGAGAGAAACTGCCAACCTCTTCAAATGAACCCTAAGGTTCGTTTATATAGAAGAGGGGGAGCTTCCAGGGTTTGGCACGGAAATCGAATGGGCCTCGAATTTGCCGTCCACGAGAAAAGATCCAGGCGGCCATACAACTAGGCCGAACGGCTGAGCCGGCAGGACAAGCGGCTTAGCCGCTAGACAAGCGGTCAAGCCGCTTGGCCTAACAACATAGCCGCTTGGAGCTAGAACGACGTGCCTGTATATGAGCATGACTGCTCTTCTATGCGGAGGAGGCTTTTCCGACGGGGTCCAGGCAGGATTGACTGAGTTTTCTTGTTTGACCAAGGGTTGAGTCAAGGGTTTGGGTTCCCTTTCGGGCCCTTAAGTTCAAAGAGGCCTATCTCTCATTTTTGGACTCCAATTGAATTGAGTCCAACTGGTTTGGATCACTTATACAAAAGGCTTCCACAGGTTAAATCAAATGAAATGGGCTAATCATTAGAGCAATTATTCTCGCAACCCAAGTTCGAGCAAACTCCAATCCTTTCATCATCGCGTTTTTATGGGGACTTATCATAGACACAATTTTTAGTGTCTACAAAAGCCCCTACTTTGGCCGAGCTTGAATAGAGCGAAGGTCAAAGTAATCCTGTGCCAATACCTGCAATAAAATAGACAAACTGAATGAGATGACAAATCAGTTAGAGATAAACAATCATTTTAGGATAAAGTAGTAATTGTCCTGGTTTATTTGACCGAGAATTTGACCCTATATTGTAGGTCACCTGTGTTGTAGGTTACACAATAAATCTTTATTCAACATAAATAAGATAGGTAAAAAATGATAAAATCCTTCGATTTTCAGTCGAAGGAAGACCCTGTGCTGTAGGTTACACAATAAATGTCCTTCGATTCTCGGTCGAAGGGGAACCTGTGCTGTAGATTACACAATAAAATATTTCGTTCGGAATAAGATAAATGATAAAAATCCTTCGATTTTTAATTGAAGGGTGACCTTGTGATGTGGGTCATACAATAAATGTCTTTCGATTTTCAGTCGAAGGGGAACCTGTGCTGTAGGTTACACAATAAAAATATTTCGTTAGGAATAAGATAAATGATACCAATCCTACGATTTTTAGTCGAAGGGTGACCTTGTGCTGTAGGTCATACAATAAACGTCCTTCGATTTTCAATCGAGGGGGAACCTGTGCTGTAGGTTACACAATAAAAATATTTCGTTAGAAATAAGATGAATGATAGAAATCCTTCGATTTTTAGTCGAAGGGTGATCCTGTGCTGTAGGTCATACAATAAACGTCATTCGATTTTCAGTCAAAGGGGAATCTGTGATGTAGGTTACCCAATAAAAATATTTCGTTAGAAATAAGATAAATAATAGAAATCCTTTGATTTTTAGTCGAAGGGTGACCCTATGCTGTAGGTCATACAATAAACGTAACTTCGATTTTCAGTCGAAGGGGAACCTGTGCTGTAGGTTACACAATAAATGACTTTGGCGCACAAATAAATGCTATGGGCCTCACGTGGGGCCCCACTGATTTTGAACCAATGGCCCTTAGAGTATTGTAACGGAAAAGTGTGTCAGGCGGTCAAACCGCCACGTCAAACGGTTAAACCGCTAGGTGGAGCGGCTAAACCGCCTGCTGGAGCGGTTATGCCGCTTGGTGGAGCTGTTGAACCACTCCTCCTAACGGTCAAGCCGTTTGGACTAGCGGCCAAGCCGCGTGGCTTGCGGTTCAACCGCCAGCATGGCGGTCTCACCGTCCACCTAGGCGGTTTGACTGGTCGCTAGGTTTCCACGGTAGAATAAAGAAGGGGGAGGCCGAAATGGGTTTTCTCTCATTTCGTGCCTTCCTCACTCTCTCTCCTCCATTTTTCTTCAAGCTTGCAACCTCCATCAAAGCCCCTAGCTCCAAATCTTGAGGTTTTCTTGCTCAAATTCTTAGTAAAACTTGATTTTGTTAGTTGTTCTTGTGTTTTTGAGTGTGAAAACTCAAAATTGTGTGAATTTGTGAGTTTCACTCAAATTTCCAAAAACTCCATTTTTGCTCTTCATCCATGATTCCTAAACATAAAAGAGGTAGGAAAAGGAAGGAGCAAGAGATTGTTGTTCATGAGGCCCCGAATGTTTTCACTCGGGTCTTAGTTTTCGGTATACCTCGTCCCCGGGTGGGTGAACACCGGTTAGTCCAGGATGAGTTCACTCGTAGTGATTTCCATCCTACTAATCGTTGGGAGCCCAGCGATCTTGTTTTTAAGAAGAAGGAGCATTTGAGTATCGTTGGTACCAAATGTCGGGTATGTCGTTTTTCTTTTCCTTGCTCTTTTACACTTAGAAAATCATGTGTAGGCAAACATAGAATTTTTAGGTTGGGAACTGTAGTGTAGCTAATGTGGAAAAACCAATTTGCGTGAAATTGTTTTTCTTGCTTATTTGTGAATTCCCGTAGGTTTCTTGTATTATATATTTTGCATGTGAAGAATGAATTTGCGTGAAATTCATCTTTAATGGTGGAAAATAAATTTGAATGAAATTTATTCTCGTTGCCATTATCATTTTTTTTTTTTGTGAAAATAAACTTGAGTGAAGTTTATTTTTATTGTCATGGTAGATGGTTTTTAAGTATATTTGTGGAGAATAAACTTGTGTGAAATTCGTTCTCGTTAAAATTTACTCGTGTTATATTGGTTTAGCTAGAATGCTAAATTTTACGAGTTGTAAAAATTTAGGACTAAACCGGAGACTGGTAGTTGTTACTAGGATCACCTAGCTAATTGTCTTGCAATTATTGTGTTGTATAGGATGCAGACACTACCATGCGGGGTTACAGTAGCCTTTCCGGGATCGAGAATGCCTGTAGGTACGTGACTCCCGCAGTCGGCGGTATTGTGGAGCGTTGTGGCTTTGGCCACTTTCTAGCGTCCATCACTTCCGCTGAGCGCCTCGGCCGCTTGCTCGTTAGAGGTCTTGCGGAGCGGTACTGGGATACTACCAGTACTTTTCATTTTCCTATGGTGAGATCATGATCACCCCTTTCGAGTTCGGTCTCATTTCTGGGCTCCCTTCCACCGGTGTTCCCCTCACTTATGGAGAGGTGAGTAGGGATGACTGTAGACGCTAAAAAAGTATCTTCAGATTTCTCCACAAAAGCCCGATGATGAAAGGAGTAATTTATAAACTTGAACTGCTATTTTTGCTTTAATAGTTAAGATAAGGTCTCAGGTTTTTCCTCCAAACACTCCTTCATTCCATTCCATTCAGAAGCCCCGTTACAGAGCTTTCCAACGACACGTCTCACGCCTTTTTCCGACTCCCGGTCGCCAAGTTGAGATTTAGGTGTAGAACCGTCTTTTACCGTCCAAGGGTAAAACGGTCTTTTCATATTTTTCGGAATACAAAAATTCCTCCGGAAAATAAAAATAGACTGGATGTCGTCATTATGACGACAAATGACGACATCCAGCTGGCTGCTGAGAGCCGTCAGCGGCCCTGGAATAAGTCCCAGGGCCGCTAGCGGCGCTGACCCTGTTTCGGGCCCGGCTCATTTTTCAAGCCCGTATCGTTTTTCAGCTCAATTTCTGCCGTCCAACCCTACTTCCCCACGCCTATGTAAACAACCCTTCACCCTCAGTTCAAAACACACAGTCTATAGTTGACAACCTCTATTCTCGGGAGTATTGACACCGAGCTTCCCCCTCTTTCTTCCAAACTTGAGATATTGTTTTACTAATTTTGTTAAATATAGCCTACAGTTCAGGTACAAACTCCTGAGGGCTCAAATTAAATTAATTGCCTAATTGTTTATTTTCTAGTAGTCATAATGTAGATATCATGCTAGAATAACGTCTTTTATTGCTTACTAAATATTGTGATACTCCAATATTTTCCATAATTATTATATTGATTTATAAATAGTTTCGGAGATTAAATCGTATATTCATTTATGGATTCGATTTATTAAATTAAATCCATAATAATATTAATTATTATTATGGGACTTTCGTAAATTGTATTTATTAATTTTGAGGAGTTTAATTAAAATGTTTTATATATGAATAAGAATTATTCATATAGTTTTACATAGTTTTAATTAGTTTTAATTTTTTATTTAAATCAGAAAATTATTAAATAAATTCCTAAACCTAATAGTATTTGACTTGGGTTGACTGAGGGCCTATATAAGGAAAAGGTGAGGCAATTCATCAGTTTTGCAAACTGAGCCAAAACCCTCACAAGCACTCTCTCTCCTCTCACCGTCCTCTCTCTCTCTCTCTCTCTCTCTCCCCTCTCCCTCACCGAGCTCTCTCTCTCCCCTCAGCACTTCGCCGGCGTTCTCCCGCCGCATAGATCAACGGACCACCGCCCTCCTGCCGGCGGTAATCTCTCTCTCCCTCTCTCTCCCTTTCGCTCGCTCTTTCTCCCTCTCTCGCCGCGAGCTCTCTCTCTCCCTTGGGTTCGCTGGCGCGCGACCACGTGCGACCGCCACGCCCTCACGCTGTTGCCTGAGGGGTCGTCGGCAGGTGGCCGGCGTCGCCTCCCCCTCCCCCTTGCTCTCTCCTTCTCTCCCTCTCGTTCTCTCTCGTCTCTCTCTCTTTCGCGTTTTCATTCTCTCTCCTCCTCGCCGGCGCTCCGGAGACCACCACCACCGGCCATGGTGGCCAGTGGGTGGTGGTGGTGATGAAGGGTTGGGTTATGGGTCCCATGCATGGTTACCCGTGGCCGAGACCTAGTTTTGAAGTTAGGGTTTTGTTTTTATATTTTTCGTAATTATTAATTCGATTTTCAGTATTTTTGATTTAATGTTTTTATTTTTCTGTACTCATTCGGAATCGGAATTTGTATTTTCAAAAGCCTAGGTTGGTTATAAATCAAGGAATTGAATAAAAATATCAGATTGAGATGTCGTTACTGTTTGTATTTTCGTATTTAATTTATACTGATTCGGTAATTGTTTTTAATTAGGACCTAACGAGCAAGCGTGATTATTGTTGATTGGTTGGAGCATATTTACTGTTGGTAGCGTATTAGTGGTAAGCACTCATGCCTACCTTCTTCCAAAGCCCCATCAAAACTATTTTGATGTGTTATGTGCTAATTGGGAATTTGTTGTGAATTTAATATGCAAAGCATGATTAAATTATATCATCGTTATTATGAAGTTATTAAGCATGATTCACTGCTATAAATATGAGTTATAATTAGCATGTTGATGTTAGCATGTTTTGGGAATTAATTAGTCCATATGATGATTATTGGACAACTGTTGAATAGCGAATTATTAATATTATTATGCTATTAATTATATGCTAATTGGTATGGGTGTTATTGAGTGCTAGTGAGCACCTATATATTATCGTTGAATGTCTTTGGTGATTTGTGACTTTTTGGATATCATATTACCCTGCCGAAGTGCTGCCGAAATTGTGCTAGACATTACTTGTCATCATTATTGAATTATCGTCGTTATTGAATTAAAGCATGTTTAATTCTCATCGTATTGAATTATCATTATCGTCGTTATTTACTATTCATTGTCAAGAGCATGAAATGAATTAGTAAGTCGTGGTCTCGTAGTACCACTTATGTCAACCAATGCCATTTATGTGAATTGAATTAAATGAGAGTAAGACTCCTAATGGATCCCTAGGAGTAGTCGAGCAATCGGGATTGCACCTAATGGTGTAGTTCAAGGGATGAGTGATTCCCAAGTTACTTATGGACACCTCGCAGTGTGTCTGGGACGGATCATTTCCCATTTATTAAGTCCTCTTGGCTCGTGTAATTGTACTAGAGGTAGTGTGCACACTAGAGTTATTAAGTCCATGGCGTGATTGTATCTTCGATGAACAGTATGGGTAATCGCTGTTCTATTTACTCTCTTACATCTCTCTAATCAAGACGGATTGTCTATGTCGTATTTTGTATGATCACTATACAAAAATTGTATGTAAAAGAATGTCGTTGTGCGTAAGCTTGATTATATGATTATGTGCGTATGCAAATGAATTTCAATGATTCTTCTAAAACCTCAAGTTAGGTTTGCGAAATGTTTTTACTGGGTACGGATGACGTTTATTCAGTTTATCTGATTTTTGTTTCTCTTTTATCTCTTTTCTTTTCTTCTGTATTTTGTTTCCGTCACGGAAACCAAAGTGCAAGTTGATTGAGGACGTACAGCTTGGAAGGTAGAGTTGGCGTCGGTTTTTAGAACTCTTTCTGTTCAGTTTAGATCGTTGGGATTTTATTGGATTTAGCCCTTTGATGGCAAGTTGTAATAAATTTAATGGGTTTTAGCTCACTTTATAGATAACTCTGATATTAACTGTTTAGTTTGTTTAGTTCCTTAGTAAGCTCCTTTTGATGCCTAGTCTTTCTTTTTGCTTAGCATTTATTCCTTAGTGATAAATGTTGCAGTGACATCCCCTCGAGTTCGGGACGGTTCAGCGGTGTCGAGTCGTGCACAACGACGTCGATAGTTCTTAGGAAATCGTTGCGAATTCGGGAGTGTTACAAATGGTATCAGAGCCCTACGTTTAAAAATGTTGCTTAAGATTAATTAATGAATTAATAAAGTTTAGTTTCATTTTGGGGAAAATAAAATATAATTAAAGCTGTTGAGCGTAGTAGTCCTAGAAGATAGGAATTATTTGAAATCACTTTGCTTGTGATTTATAATGTTCTCATTGTTTGATTGTCTACCTCAGATGGTAAGGACAAGAAAGATTGCGCAAATGACGAAAGCACACCAATGGACACGCGTCCTAGCCCATCGTGCACCACCTGCAGAATATGTAGCTTCATCGGATAGCGAGTCGACAGGAAACGACGCGAACGTACGCCACGAACCCACGCAAGACCGCGCCGCGCACGCGACGAGGCCGCACGCCCCACGCCAATTCCCGTGCCTATAGCCGCGCCTATAGCCGCGCCTGTACCTGCCCCAGTTGCCGCATGTATTGTATGCAATCAAATGTCATTATTTATTGCCCTACTAAAATAGTATGGAGTCTCGATGTGTGAATTGTGAATGTCATTGCTTATGAATCGTGTGAGATCAATATGTCTACTTTGTTATTACATATCGAACTATTATGCATGGGAACTGAGAACATTCAAAGCAAGTATGTTGCTTAGACCTACAATGTAAGGTCGATCATTGAAACTTATATGCTATTTGCTAAATGTCAAGAGATTGGTTTCAATTATAACCTATATCTCTCAATTAGACCTCTATTTGGGTCGAATGTGCCAATTTTGCTGAAATGGTGATCAACCATTGCTCTTTTATGTCTCAGGTTTGTTATAATGGCAACCAACGACCGACTCGCGAGACTAGAGATTGGTCTTACCAATGTTGTCGAGCACATCACGCGCCAGCTAGAGCGCCAAGAGCAAGATCACAACGTGCAGAACCCTGAGACGCGCAACTTTAGGGATTTCGATGCACTCAAACCTCCGACGTTTGAGGGTGACTCTGAGCCCACCAAATTGGAGAATTGGACAATAGAGTTCGAGAATTTGTTTAGGGCGACTAATCGGCCCAACAACATGAAGGTCAACATCGCTACGTACTACCTGAAGGGTGAGGCTAACAAGTGGTGGAGCGATGTGGGCACTGATTTACTCACCATTGAGGAATATGGGTGGACCGAGTTCAAAGAGTATATTCGTGAACGGTTCTATCCAAGAGCTGTCCGTCACCAGAAGCAACGGAAATTCGAGAACATCTATCAAGGAAAGCTATCTGTGGCTGAGTACGCAACAAAGTTCAACGAGCTTGCTGCTTTTCCACCTAACTTGGTGACGACCGAAGCTGAACGGGTCGAGAGGTTCGAAGATGGCCTGAAGTGGGATATTCAGCATTATGTTATGGGAAACTCGCTGACGTTCCAAGGATCTTACGAGAAAGCCTTGAACGAAGAGCGTGCTGTGGATCGTCGTGATTCGTTGCTCGGAAAGCAAAAACGTGATGAAGGGAATTCTTCCCAGTCAGATCGCGGAGATAAGAGGCCAAGGCCGAACAACGACAATAACAACAACCAAGGTGATCAGAACCACAATGGTAACAGGAATCCTGACTCGAATAGTCATAGAGCTACGATCTTAGCTAGGAGGAATACGCCTTGTAGTCGCTCCAACAAGACGCATCCTGGCAAGAACTGTCGTGGCGATGTACTTCAATGCTATGAGTGCAAAAAGCCTGGTCACAAAGCTTCTGAATGCTGGAGTCGTGGAAGGAATGGCAATGGTCAGAACCGCGATAACAACTACAATCGTGGTGGAAATGGAAATGCTAATTGCGGAAATGGTGGTAACTACCGTGGAAATGGGGGTTACAACAAGAACAACCGCAACAATACTGCTACTCCTGCTATGAATAATCAAGCACTACTTCTCGCACCTGCCAACCCCGTGCAGAACAACAACAACAAGAGGGGGGGTGAATGGAAGGGTTTATGTGTTGAACCGCAACGAAGCTGAAGTGAACCCGAATGTGATCGCTGGTACTTTTCTCGTTAACTCTCAACCTGCTTTTGTTTTGTTTGATAGTGGTGCAACACACTCTGTTCTTTCTAAGACCTTTGCATCTAAGATAGGTTTAGAGCCTAATTCTGTGTATAGTGCAAATATGAGGATGTCAGATGGAACGATTGTTAATTGTAAAGCGTTGTATGAAAAGTGTCCGATTAGGATAGCTGAATCCGATTTGCCTGCGGATTTTATTAAGATGGATTTGAAGGATTTTGACGTGATTTTGGGAATGGATTGGTTAGCCAAGTATAGGGCTAAGATTGAATACTTTGAACAACGTGTGTCGTTGCGTGGACCGAAGGGTAGGAGGATTACCTACAAAGGAGTCGTGGTTAAGCCAAAGCTGAAGGTAGTGGCAACCATGAAAGCAAAGGAGTGTATGACTAAAGGTGAAGAGATTTACCTATGTCATGTAGTGGATACAAGTCGAGAAGCCGAAGTTTCAAAACCTATTCCAGTTGTTTCGGAGTATGCTGACGTCTTTCCAGACGAGATTCCAGGAATGCCTCCGCAACGCATTATCGACTTCACGATTGACTTAGCTCCAGGTTCCGCTCCGATCTCGAAAGCTCCGTATCGTATGGCTCCTGCAGAGATGAAAGAATTGAAAACGTAACTCGAGGAACTACTGGAGAAGGGATAAATACGCCCTAGTGTATCGCCTTGGGGTGCACCTGTTCTGTTCGTACGTAAGAAGGATGGTAGGATGAGACTATGCATAGACTACCGAGAGTTGAACAAGATCACGATCAAGAATCGTTATCCACTTCCGAGGATTGACGACCTATTTGACCAACTTTGTGGAGCGACTGTTTTCTCCAAGATCGACTTACATTCAGGATACCATCAACTCAGGATTTCCGAGCCTGACATTGCAAAGACCGTGTTCAGGACGAGGTATGGACACTACGAGTTCACGGTGATGCCTTTTGGGTTGACGAACGCACCTGCGAAGTTTATGGATTTGATGAACCGTACGTTCCAGCCTTATCTCGATCAGTTCGTTGTTGTTTTTATTGACGATATTTTGGTCTATTCGAAGAACGCTGATGAGCACGAGCAACACTTGCGAACCGTTTTGGAGATTTTGAGACGACATCAGTCGTACGCCAAGCTGTCGAAGTGCGAGTTTTGGTTAGAAACAGTTTCCTTCTTAAGACATTTGGTGTCTAAGAGTGGAGTTGCTGTTGACCCGGAAAAGATTAGAGCTGTTATAGACTGGTCCGCACCGAAGAGTGTGACCGAGGTCAGAAGTTTTCTTGGGTTAGCTGGTTACTATCGTAGGTTTGTGGAAGGATTTTCCAAGATAGCGCAGCCTATGATAAACTTGATGAAAAAGACGACGAAGTTCGTGTGGTCGGAAAAGTGTGAAGCTGCTTTTCAAGAATTGAAGAAACGTCTTACAAGCGCGCCGATTTTGACTTTGCCATCGGGAACTGAAGGGTACGAAGTCTATAGTGACGCGTCTAAGCATGGCTTAGGCTGTGTTTTTATGCAACATGGTAAGGTAGTGGATTATGCCTCAAGACAACTGAAGAAGCACGAGGATAATTACCCTACTCACGACTTAGAGCTCGTTGCTGTCGTATTTGCCTTGAAGATTTGGAGACATTATCTTTATGGTTCTGCTGTCAAGATGTTTACGGACCACAAGAGTCTCAAGTACATATTCACGCAAAAGGAATTGAATATGCGACAAAGAAGATGGATAGAGTTATTGACAGAGTACGACATCGACATACAGTATCACGAAGGGAAAGCTAACGTGGTAGATGAAGCTTTGAGTAGAAAGACTCTTCATACGTTGAACATTGGTTTAGTACTTCCAAGGGAGATCATTCGTGACTTGCAGAGTCTAGATGTGGAGATGGTGCTGAAAGGTGATGTTCAATGTACCTTAGCACATATGTCAGTTCGACCAACCTTACTCGACGAGATCAAGGGTAAACAGAGTACAGATGAGGATCTTCAACGAATTCTACGCCACAAGGACGAGGGTAGATCCGAGGACTTTTGTATTGGTCAAGATGGTGTCTTGAGATTTCGTGATCGTGTCTGTGTGCAGAATGACCCGGAGATCAATAGTCAGATTCTGGGTGAAGCTCACAATACACCTTATTCTGTACATCCTGGTGGAGACAAGCTTTACAAAGACCTTCGCCAAATGTTCTGATGGAAAGGTATGAAACAAGATGTCGCTGAATTCGTGGCTAAGTGTCTGACGTGCCAGAAGGTGAAGATCGAACACAAGAGACCTGGTGGAATGATACAATTTCTTGAAGTCCCTACGTGGAAATGGAACTCAATTTCAACGGACTTTGTCATGGGTTTACCATTGACACAGAAGAAGAACAACGCCATTTGGGTAGTTTTGGATCATTTGACGAAAGTTGCGAGATTCATCCCAATGAATGACACTTGGGAAATGTAGAAGCTAGCGGATGCTTACGTCAAGGACGTTATGAGACTTCATGGTGTTCCAGAGGATATCGTTTCAGATCGAGACTCGAAATTTCTATCTCATTTTTGGAAGAAATTGCAAGAAGCTTTTGGAAGCAAATTGAAGTTCAGTACTGCTTTTCATCCTGCGACTAATGGTCAGACGGAAAGAACGATTCAGACCTTGGTGGATATGCTACGAGCGTGTGCTATCGAGTATCAAGGCTCGTGGGATACTCACATTCCGTTGATCGAGTTTTCTTACAACAATAGCTATCATTCAAGCATTGATCGAGCGCCATATGAAGCACTGTATGGAAGGAAGTGTAGATCGCCAGTTTGTTGGAATGATATTAGTGAAACTGCAGTTTTGGGTCCTGAAACGATCCAGCAGACCGTCGACGTGGTCAAAGTTATTCAAGCAAAGATGCGTAATGCTCAAGATCGCCAGAATTCGTACGCAGATAGAGGTCGTAGACCTGAAGAGTTTGAGGTAGGAAGCAAGGTACTTTTGCGAGTATCTCCTACCAAAGGTGTCATGCGTTTTGGTCGTAAGGGGAAGTTAAGTCCTCGTTATATTGGACCTTATGAGATTCTGGAAATGATTGGTGAGGTTGCTTATCGATTAGCTTTACCTGAGGAACTTGCAAAAGTCCATAGTGTGTTTCATGTCTCTCAGTTGAAGCGATACGTACATGATCCAACTCATGTCGTTCAACCTGAAACGATCGATCTCGATGAAACGATGAAAGTTTGAGTTATGAAGAGCGTCCTATCAAGATAATGGATCGCAAAGAGCGCACAACTCGAACAAAGACTATTCCGATCGTCAAAGTCGTTTGGTCTCGACAAGGTCAAGAGGAAGCAACATGGGAAGTCGAATCCATGATGCGCGAGAAGTATCCAGACCTCTTCCTAGAAGGTACTAGTCCCACTTGAGTTTCGGGACGAAACTCCTTTTAAGGAGGGTAAAATGTAACACCTCGAAATTTCGTCTTTTTGCGTGTTTTGTTATCGCTTTGCACGAATTGCATGTTCAAGCATTGCATGGTGCATGCTAATCAACTTAGAATCACGATCGTACTTGCTCATCTTGCATATGTTAGTGTCCTAGAAATTGTTTTATACCTTCGTATAGGTAAACTCGTTTTGTTTGGGAAGTGATTATTTCATGTCCTGAAACTTCTTTTAAGGAGGGTAGAATGTGATACCCCAATATTTTCTATAATTATTATATTGATTTATAAATGATTTATAAATAGTTTCGGAGATTAAATCGTATATTCATTTAAGGATTCGATTTATTCAATTAAAGCCATAATAATATTAATTATTATTATGGGACTTTCATAAATTGTATTTATTAATTTTGAGGAGTTTAATTAAAATGTTTTATATATGAATAAGAATTATTGATATAGTTTTACATAGTTTTAATTAGTTTTAATTTGTTATCTAAATCAGAAAATTATTAAATAAAATCCTAAACCTAATAGTATTTGACTTGGGTTGACTGAGGGCCTATATAAGGAAAAGGTGAGGCAATTCATCAGTTTTGCAAACTGAGCCAAAACCCTCACAAGTACTCTCTCTCCTCTCACCGTCCTCTCTCTCTCCCCTCTCCCTCACCGAGCTCTCTCTCTCCCCTCAGCACTTCGCTGGCGTTCTCCCGCCGCCCAGATCACCGGAACACCGCCCTCCTGCCGGCGGTAATCTCTCTCTCCCTCTCTCTCCCTTTCGCTCGCTTTTTCTCCCTCTCTCTCCCCTAGGTTCGCTGGCGCGCGACCACGCGCCACCGCCACGCCTTCATGCCGCTGCCTGAGGGGTCGTCGGCAGGTGGCCGGCGTCTCCTCCCCCTCCCCCTTGCTCTCTCCTTCTCTCCCTCTCGTTCTCTCTCGTCTCTCTCTCTTTCGCGTTTTCTTTCTCTCTCCTCCTCGCCGGCGCTCCGGCGACCACCACCACCGGCCATGGTGGCCAGTGGGTGGTGGTGGTGGTGATGAAGGGTCGGGTTATGGGTCCCATGCATGGTTACCCGTGGCCTAGACCTAGTTTTGAAGTTAGGGATTCGTTTTTATATTTTTCGTAATTATTAATTCGATTTTCAGTATTTTTGATTTAATATTTTTATTTTTCTGCACTCATTAGGAATCGAAATTCGAATTTTCAAAAGCCTAGGTTGGTTGAGATAAATCAAGGAATTTAATAAGAATATCAGATTGAGATTTCGTTACTGTTTGTATTTTCGTATTTAATTAATACTGATTCGGTAATTGTTTTTAATTAGGACCTAACGAGCAAGCGTGATTATTGTCGATTGGTTGGAGCATACTTACTGTTGGTAGCGTATTAGTGGTAAGCTGTCATGCCTACCTTCTTCCATAGCCCCATCAAAACTATTTTGATGTGTTATGTGCTAATTGGGAATTTGTTGTGAATTTAATATGCAAAGCCAGATTAAATTATATCGTCGTTATTATGAAGTTATTAAGCATGATTAACTGCTGTAAATATGAGTTATAATTAGCATGTTGATGTTATCATGTTTTGGGAATTAATAAGTCCATATGATGATTATTGGACAATTGTTGAATAGCGAATTATTAATAATTATTATGCTATTAATTATATGCTAATTGGTATGGGTATTATTGAGTGCTAGTGAGCGCCTAATATTATCGTTGAATGTCTTGTGTGATTTGTGAATTTTTGGATATCATATTACCCTGCAAAAGTGCTGCCGAAATTGTGCTAGACATTACTTGTCATCATTATTGAATTATCGTAGTTATTGAATTAAAGCATGTTTAATTCTCATCGTATTGAATTATCATTATCGTCGTTATTTACTATTCATTGTCAAGAGCATGAAATGAATCAGTAAGTCGTGGTCTCGTAGTACCACTTATGTCAACCAATGCCAATTATGTGAATTGAATTAAATGAGAGTAAGACTCCTAATGGATCCCTAGGAGTAGCCGAGCAATCGGGATTGCACCAAATGGTGTAGTTCAAGGGATGAGTGATTCCCAAGTTACTTATGGACACCTCGCAGTGTGTCTGGGACGGATCATTCCCCATTTATTAAGTCCTCTAGGTTCGTGTAGTTGTACTAGAGGTAGAGACATTAATTCCATGGCGTGATTGTATCTTCGATGAACAATATGAGTAATCGCTGTTCTATTCGCGCTCTTACATCTCTCTAATCAAGACGGATTGTCTGTGTCGTATATTGTGTGATCACTATACAAGAATTGTATGTAAAAGAATGTCGTTGTGCGTAAGCTTGATTATATGATTATGTGCGTATGCAAATGAATTTCAATGATTCTTGTAAAACCTCAAGTAAGGTTTGCGAAATGTTTTTACTGGGTACGGATGACGTTTATTCAGTTTATCTGATTTTTGTTTCTCTTTTGTCTCTTTTCTTTTCTTCGGTATTTTGTTTCCGTCAAGGAAACCAAAGTGCAGGTTTAGTTGATTGAGGACATACAGCTTGGAGGGTAGAGTTGGCGTCGGTTTTTAGAACTGTTTCTATTCAAGTTAGATCGTTGGGATTTTATTTGATTTAGCCCTTTGAAGGCAAGTTGTAATAAATTTAATAGGTTTTAGCTCACTATATAGACAACTCTGATATTAACTGTTTAGTTCCTTAGTAAGCTCCTTTTGATGCCTAGTCTTTCTTTCTGCTTAGCATTTATTCCTTAGTGATAAATGTTGCAGTGACATCCCCTCGGGTTCGGGATGATTCAGCGGTGTCGAGTCGTGCACAACGATGTCGATAGTTCCCAGGAAATCGTTGCGAATTCGGTGGTGTTACAAATATTTTCTTTTCAAGCATGTCTAGTCGTTGTAATGCTCAATTTGCCAATCAAATACGCGTCTAAATAAGGGTTAAAAATAAATGTTGTGATGCTTGTGGTGAACCAATTAATAGTCTAAGTCTAGGTTGTTAATCCGGTTTGTGTGGGGTTCATGTCTTTAAATTATTAAGCAAACTTGAGTTAGTAGAGGCCTTCATAAACGGGCGAGTTGGGTGCCTAACACCTTCCCATCTCGTACCTTCGCCCCCGAACCCTTTATTCTTGGGTACTCATATGTTCTATATGAGCGGGAGTCTTTCTAAAAACATGATCAGTTCACTTTTCGCGCTATTGGGTTGTCCCTTCGGCTTGTCCCTTCGGTTTGTCCCTTCGGTTTGTCCCTTCGGTTTGTCCCTTCGATAAAACGCCAATAGCAGATTTGTGACCTCTTTCATGGTTTTTATTCAATTCAAGTCTTTTCAAAAGCTTTTCTAAATCGATGGTCCCTTGAACTTATCTAAACCCCCAACTTACAAATTTTCTACACGGACGCACTCCATGGAAACCAATACACTTCGTAAGAAAAGGATTGGACGAAAATCCTAGGTCCTTACAGTGGCGACTTCACTGGGGATTTATTTAAGAAGGTGAGACTCGAAAGTCAAGTTTGCTTAATTGTTCAATAACATGTTCCATATTTCTTTGCATCATTTGCATCATTTGCATGTGCCTTGGCACAACCTTTTGACCCTTATCGACCCTCGAGGAAGTTAGTGTCGCAACTCGTAGACAACCCGTATATCTAAAGGAATATATAGTTGTCCTATCGTGCAAATCGATGCTTCCTCACCCATGACTCATCAATCCTTGTTGATGAAAAGAATTACAATTGATGTGTCGACTATCCGCCGAACGCAAAATTGTAATTTGTCGTGGTAACCTCACAGGAGCCAAAAGCCTCTAACCCACATTTGTGCATCCGCTTGCTTGTTGTGCATGTGTCGTTGTAATGCCCGTCTGATCACATGTTTGCCTGTAAACTGCGTTGTTGTTATGCTTGCATGAATGCATGAATACCGTGATTATGTGCCAATATGTACTTACGTGATAGGAGCCTTTTCTTTTATTTTTAGCTAGTTCCTAATGCCCGAAGATGGTGCGAGAATTCAATTCAATGAACACTTATCACTTTCCCGATGATATATTCTAAAAGTCATGAATAATTTTCTAGGATCTTTTAGCAAAAAAAAAAGAGTCAGTCTCCCAATTTCCCCTCTCCCTTTTTCTATTTTATTATTTTATTTTATTTTTTTGATGTAATTCAGATTCGGTCCAAAAAAAAAGGAAAAATCAAAAAAATCAAAAAAAAAAAAAAAGGCAAAACAAAAAAAAGCCGAAAAACAAAAAAATCGAAAAAAAAGAAAGACCGAAATTCTTTTTATTTTATTTTATCCCATTTTGCATTTTCTTTGAGTCTAGAAAAATAAAAAAAAATAGGATAGTCCATCTTTTTCTATTTTTTTTATTTTCGTTCAATTGACTTTATTTTCCTTTAATATTAGGGAAATATTCGGGCATTTAGGCTTAAGGACCTTTTTTCTAAGACAATGTGTTTTCTATATGTGGGTTAGCTTTTTCTTAGATAAGAGTCTCGTGGTCTTTTTAATTCTAATAGGTCTTCTACTCGTTCAGATCATGCCAGGGTCCCTCAAGCGTTAGTCGGCAGAAGATACACAGAACGAATCTCTCCTCATGCCAGGGTCGGAAATGAGCCAGAATGCTAAGAAAATCAAAGCTCATTTTGTGACAACTGCATATCCAGTCCGCGAAACTCTAAGAGAGTCGATACTTGATACTCAAGACGAATCCCTTGATTTGGATGAACAACTGGACCGATCATTCCGGGAGGCCAAGATCCAAGTAGGCCTTGATCCTGATGAAACCCCGTGCCTTGTTGAATACAGAAGCGCAGGCAAGCCAACCCAGGCCATTGTTGAAGCACAAGATGATATTGAGCACCTAACTCAATACATAGTTGTGTACCACTTAGAGATCAAAAGGTTACAAAAGACGGTCGTTGGGTTAGAACAAAGAATTAAGGCTCTAGAAGGTGACAAAGTTCTTCTCAATCAAGACCAACCTCGCTGGCCTTAGGAACACATTTTTCAACAAATGAGGTTATATGGCTACATGCAACCAATAGGACCCACTTATGAACTCGTCCCGGAAAATGGAAACCCAGATGTCTACTGTGAATACTGCCGAGCCTGCGGACATCATACCAATGACTGCAGGAACCTAAGAGACAAGATCCAAGCCTTCTTTAATGAAGTGACCATGTGGCCCGCGCATCATTGGTTATCCAAGAAAAGATCAAGCATTCCTACCCGTGAATTCACGCCACTTGCAATACCTATTCATGATGTTATGTCAGCCTTTCTTCGCCGTGGAGATCTCCGGTTCCTGGAAGAGGTTTTACCAGAAAAGGAGGATCATTATCTTTACTACAGGTATCACAGATGCTTTGGACACCTCACTGAACAATGTTATCGTCTGAAGTGTGACATCCAGTTCATCATTGATTCCGGAATTGTCTCTCGTCCGAAGTCCCATATATTCAAGATCACCATATGTAAGTATGCATCAGAACCCAAGGTCAACGTACTGGAAATGGATCAGGCACCGTTCATACCGCACTCAAACTCTCATGTTAATGGCTTTCTTAAGAAGCAAGGGTACATACCCGGCATGGGATTAGGAAGAAATAGACAAGGGCCCGCCACCTTCAAATTAGAAGCCAAAAACAATTCCTTTGGACTTGGTTACCAACCTACTGACAAAGAAATCCATGATCAAGCCCTGAAACAAAGGAAACACCTTAATGGAAAACAAGTCATCCCACCCTATAGTCACACTCTAAATGGCCAATTCCTCACAGAAGGAGATTATTGCCCATATTACGGCTTCCCTGAACCGTACTATGACGAATAGGCCAAGGTCACACACCCGGGTTTTGAAATCTTCCGAGACTGCAATGAATTGGACGAGGAGGCACCCCACCCCTCAGAACCGGCGAGTCAAGATTGGACCAAAGCACCAGGTAACCAGTTGCTGGGTCTTTTATTTGGTTGAGAAAACAGAATGGCCGAAGCTCTTGAAATAAATGAGGAGGTAGTGGCTCTCAATGATCGCAACTTCAATCCTGCAAACCTAATATATACTACTGAAGATGTCACGATGGGATGGCGCAAACAAGTAAGCTGGATTGGCCCGAATGGACGAAAGGTCACGATATCTACCGGGAAAGGACCAATGATGGATGAATCTAATTCCGAGTCCTAGTCAGAGTCAGTGTCTAGCTTAGGTCCTAAGTATGAGTGAGGAGTGGGGAGTGTCCCCTTTATTTCTTCTAAGTCTAGTGTCAATGTGAAGGGAAAGTCAGATCCCTTTCTTGCTGTTTTCAATTCTAATATCAATAAATGCAAAATCCTTCTGCTTATTTGTTACCTTGTTTAGCTACTGATAAACCCAATGATGAAAATGAGTTGCCAAAAGATCTGCTCAAAGCAGTAATCAATCATGAACAAAAGACCTCCATTGTGGAGGAAACAGAATTAACTAATTTAAGCAATGTAAGTGAACTTCGCAAAGCAAGAATGCAGATTTTCACTTTTACAGGAATGTAAGTGGCTGAACTCTCTCAACAATGCCGCTCCACTAAGAAGAAGCGAGCCAGCCTTTTGCAACAACCTTGACACAAAAATGACTTTGGCTCTGATCGAAGAGGATCCTTGGTACCAAGACATCTTCAACTACATCAACAAAGGCATATACCCTTAGGACGTACCCCTAAGAGCTCAAAGGGCCATCCGTCTCTTAGCGTCGCAATACATAGAATACAAGGGGGTTCTGTACAAAAAGTCCTACAACGGGGTCAACCTCAGATGCATGAACTCCGAAGAAGCCGCAGAAATTATGGACGAGGTACACAATGGTGTGTGCGGACCACACATCAATGGTCGAATGCACTCTAGAAAAGTCCTACGACTGGGATACTACTGGACTACTATGGAAAGGGATTGCTATGACTATGTCAAGAAGAGCAAGAAATGTCAGATATATGCTAACCTGCAGTATATGCCGCCCTCAATGCTCCACAACTTCACATCCCCTTGGCCGTTTTCCGCATGGGGAATAAATATCATTGGTAAGATCACCCCAAAGGGCTCGGGAGGACATAAATACATCCTGGTAGCCATAGACTATTTTACCAAATGGGTTGAAGCCCAATCCTATGCTGTTCTTACCTCCAAACAAGTGTCCAAATTCATAAGGAACAACATCATTTGCCGATACGGTGTTTCTCATGAAATCATCAGTGACCATGGTTCCCATTTCAAAGCCGAAATAGCCACCCTCCACAAAAACTACAAAATCCAGCACCACAAATCATCCTCTTATCGTCCCCAAACCAATGGCGCAGTAGAAGCCGCCAACAAGAACCTCAAGACTATCATTGAGAAGATGATAGAAAACTACAAAGAATGGCCCATCAAACTTCCATTTGCCCTTTGGGGGTATAGGACATCCATAAGATCCTCCACGGAGGCAACACCTTATTCCCTATTCTATGGAATGGAAGCAGTTCTACCCACAGAAGTCCAACTACCCTCCATGCGCATAGCCTTAGAGGGTGAAATTCCTGAAACCCAATGTTTACAAGCCCGCTACGAAGAGCTCATGTTCACGGATGAAAGACGCCTACGGGCTTTGGACCATTCCCACATGTACCAACAACGCATGGCAAGAGCATTCAACAAAAAGGTTCGACCTCGGAATTTAAAGGAAGGGGATTTAGTTTGGAAAGAATTACATGTAATATCCCGTATATTTAAAGTATTTTCTTAATTTGTTTTATTTATTATAAGGTGTTATTTATTTAGTATTAGAGTTATTTGATATCTATTTTTTTTAGATGTATGTTTTAAATTTGTATTGTTGAGAGGTTATGTGAAAAGAAAAAAAAAAAAAGGAAACAAGAGTCGGTTTAGTCTCGACCGCCTTAGAATCATATTAAGCCTCTAATTAACTTTTCCCCTGCTTTTCTTCTCCTTTTCTTCTTTGCTGAGCACCAAACGACACAACCAACATCACCATCTTCACCATGATTCTCACCATCTTCTCCAACACTTTCTCTCTCTTCTCCAAAGTTTACTACTTGTTCTGGTACTTCGCTGTCAAGAATCGAAATTTTCTCTCTCCTCTCACTGTTCTGTTCACGCGATCCCTTCTCATGCTCTGCCTTGCTTCATCTTTGTGGTTCGGTGGTGCTGCCATGGAGTCCGCGACCACCAGCCACCGTGAAGGCCGCTAGTAGTCGCCGTCCAAGCTCGATGTTCAGGCCCAATTCGCCCTTTTTGTGGGTTTGTGTAAACCCTAAACCCTTTAATTTGAGTTACAATTTCTGTTTTAGGTTTTAAATTACAAATTTTGATTTGCTAACTATGTTTATAGATAATTTGGTGTACTGATTGAAGGGTTTTGGAGGCATGATTGTTTGGATTCTATTGATTAGAGGTAACCCTTTCTAGTCACTGTGGAGTTGGATGTTAATTTCTCTTTTATATGTGAAATTGATGTTTAACATGAGTATTTTTATGTGGTGAATTAGATGATTTGATTGTTGCTATTGAACTGCTATTTATGAGCGAACTGTTGGTGAATTTATTAAGTTTATATATGCTGATTTTCAGGTTAGTGTTTTGTATTTGAGCAAGTATGAGTAAGGTGGTAGTAGTAGTCTTAGTCAGAATTATAGACATCAGGACCTTTGTTTTGGAAGTAGAGATAGTCGTACCAATTGAGTGAGAAAGTAGAGTCTATTGATAACCGAGAACACTATGATTTATTTGGGAACCCGTGCTATGAGTTATTTAGGAACCCGTGCCGTATTGTGAACTTGTACTGTGATTGACCCAGAATGGGTATTGATAATGAAATGTAAGATTATGATTTTGAGCATATGAATACGATTATGATAAGTATATGATCTTCGTACTGAGGCTCGTAAGTTATTAGTTTCCTTAATTCTAGACATGTGGGCAAGTAGCCTAAGACGTTGACTCTTAGGTGATGAGCAGTATTTTATGAAATGGTTACATGGTTATGAGAATTGGTCCGAGAGTGGACTTTTGAGTGCCTGCGGGCTATGTTATGAGTTATGGGGCCTATGGCCGAATTATGAGAATGGTTTTGTTTCTGCGGTTTACCGCCAGTTCACTTCCCACATGGTCGAGACTAGGAGCTAGTGACTGAGAGCGTTTGGCACATATTCTTGGGAATTTATAGCTAGCAGAGTATCCTAGAATGCAATTGAGACTACTTTTGGGATTTATGTGACTTCAAGGTCATAGTTGACCTGAGTTGAGATATTGATGCTTTTATTTATTTTTCGATAGAATGTTTGGTTACTCAGCAAAAGCTGATTGGTTGCTTTCTTTGCTACGTGTGTGTGCGTCCATTTTTCTTCAATGGTGGACCTATGATGAACCTATGCGATATTCGATTGCATGGGGGAGTAGATCGGAATATGACTTGCAGGTTGTCCGATTGTGGAGATCTAGATGGATCATTCGGTTTAAGATAACCAGAGAATTGGTGTAATCCGCTGTGTTTATATTTTCTAATTATTCATTCAAGTGTAAATTGTAAAGCATTAAGTTTGTTGGATTTTTTTAGAGTTGTAATGTTTGCCTTGCACTCATTCAATGAGTGAATGTGTCAGTGATGCTCCGGATTTAATAGAAGTCTTCCGCTGTCAGTTTGGGTATTTTGTTGTAATTGTTGTTTTAAGCAGGTTGATATAAGTTCGATAACTTAAGATGTCTATTTATAAACGAAACTTTGACGAAATTTTGGCTAGAGTTTATCTATTTTTATCTATTTATTAGATGAAAAATCCGGGGTGTTACATTACGTGCCCCAGTTACCGACCTCAGAGGCAAATTTCGACCAAATTGGTCCGGCCCGTTCATCATCAAGGACATCAGGAGGCGCAGTCAGACTCATGGATATTGATGGCATCGAGTTCAGCCAGCTCACCAATATGGACCAACTGAAGAAGTGCTACGTCTAAAAAACATAAAATAAAATAAAATAAATAAATAAAAAAGAGACGTACACAACTTGAACGAACTACGCTGGCCTGATTCCACACTGGATACGTAGGTAACCCTTTTAAGGGGCCCGACCAAAATCAATCCAAATTCCATTCAACTCATTCAAAAAAGGGATAATCTTTATCCAAACTAAACGAATAAGTTTACATTGCAAGAATTAAACTTCCTAAGGTTACAAAAAGTAAAAATAATACAACTATGAGGGTTTAAGCTAAACAAATTCTTATCATTATTTTTTTTCAAAACTAGACTTGCTTTCCTAGAAAACTGCTTTAATCCTTCTTTCCTTTAGAAGGCTTCGTTGAAGAGTTCTTCTTTGAAAGACCTTGGCTTGAGGACGACCTATGATCGCTTCCTTGAGCTGGGGGCTTGCCTCTTTTCAGTACGTGATAGCCTCCCATTTGAGGCCCTTCCTTTCTTTTCTTGCTTCCTGTTTTCGAGTCATACTTAGGCTTTAGCTTGTCCCAGTCCTCATGACGAAAGGCTCGTCTCGCTTCTCCATCATTACAGAAAAGCCAGTTCAGATAGGTCTCAAAAACTTGAGTTGGCATAATCACCCGAGGAACAGTCCAACGGTGCCGGCCACGCCAATACTTTCCCCACTCCGCAGCAAATTCAGTGGTCAAGGCTACGACATTTGGTCTCGTAGTCACCTGACGAGGGATCACCTGCTTCAAACCGTATTGCCTCATGACCCTAGAGGGAAAGAAGAAGGTAGTCCTATACAGACCCAATATGGTAGTGAAAGGAACAAAGGTATCACAGGCCACCAAGGAGGTCAAGCTCCACCAGGGCACATGCCAACGGATGACAAGTCCCGCATGGAAGAAGGCATCCCATTCAGCAAGGGACTTTTCAGAATATAGCCTTTTCCTAACCAAGAAGCTAGCAGCGGTATAGTTTTTCTTTGACCAAGTCCGAGGAACACGAGCTATCAAATTATCTTGCGACTCTATTAGCCTCAGATGCTTACATAACCAAATTTGAAGCAGCAGGGGGCTGCCGGAAAAAGCTTCTTGAGGAGATATTTTCAACCTGTCGAGCCCAATGATAGTCTCTCCTACAACTACATGCAAAGGAGAATGCCCTTCAACCATTTGATTGACCACTCGCAGCAATGAGGCTCTACCCAAGTTAGGAGATTCTGCATTAACGAACAGTAGGCGGTTTAATAGGCAAAGTACAAAAGCCTGTCGACGACAACACCTGAATATTGCATCCTTCTCAGAAGAAATAGCGAACTTTTCGCAAAGTTTAACCAAGTCCACATCGACACCAAGCACCATGTTATTCGCTTCTGCAGATGACAAACCCAAGGATTTCCTGTACTGATCCTTGAAACCATCTCTAAAATAAGGCACAGCTGGGGGAAGAGCATCAGGCACGTCAGTGATCGCAGCAAATTCTTCAACTAAAGGGCATAATTTAGAGTTACCAAAGCGGAAAACATGCAGGTCGGGGTCCCAATAATTCAAAGCAGATCTAAGAAGGGGCCACAATATTTTGGTTGGTCTCAAAGTCAGCAAGGTAGAGACGTGGAACGGAGCTAGTTCAAGTTTATCTTCTACGGACAGATTTTTGCACCAAGCATCGAACAGGTTTTCAAAGGATTTCACCATGATAGAAGTTTGGGAAAATGAGAAAGCTAAGGTCTGAAAAGTGATACAACATCAAGAATCCCGTAAATCCTATTTATAGGCAAAAACGCGGGCCAAAGAGGTCAGAAATCTACAAAAAAGCCCAAATCAGAGCTGTCAACGGCTTTGGTCAGGGCCGCTACCGGCCCAGACCAGCACCGCTAGCGGCCTAAGACTGCAGCCTAGCGTCAATAACGGCCCAGCCCAGCGCAGCTAGCGGCCCTGACCCTGGTCCGGTCCGAATTTTCCTCCCGCTCCAGCTCGCTCCATTGCTCCGGTCTACCCGATTAAAGCCCAGTTTTGATACCCACGCTGAATTTCAAAGCCCGAGACTCTCTTAGTTTTATCTTTTTCAATTTTTTATTTTTATTTTATTATTTTCTATTTTTTAGGGGGTATAATATGTGTAATTTTTGCTTTTTTCTTGCAATTTTTACCATTTTCTTTATTTTATTCCCTAAATTATGGCTTCGTCCTACCGCATAACACATTGCATACTTAGATCAGACGGGCATAATCGAGTCATCATATCATACGTATCATCAAAAATGCATAAAAACAGGAGTTCGAAATCTCAAGATAAATGTCTACAAGGAGGTCCAACACTGCTCAACCAGAATCGTTGTTGTTAGCCTCATCATCAATGGACGGCCCCTGACCATAGTTCCGAGTCGAGTAATGGAGAGAAGAGCTATAAATGGGCCTACTATTGTCAGGCCTCATATCCCGCCCATCATATGCCGATGCGCGCATTGGGGTACCTGCCGAAAGCCCCGCAGCAAAGAAATTCTCTATGGCCTGACTGGCGAAATCGATAGCCACATCCTGATGCGAAGGCCCAGCATAAGGCATATCCCATCCAGGGGCATTAGCCCAACCTCCACTCGAGGGCATAACAACAGGCCTATTATCAAAAGAAGGCTCGAAACCCGCGGGAGAGAACATCTCAGGAATGTATGGTACAGAAGGGCCGGGCGCCTCATCAACAGGAGGCCTAGTCACAACTACGGGAGGTAAACGAGCAACAGACGACCTGCTCGCCGAAGAAGCCTTCGCAGCAGAAGAGTGGCGAGGTCTGTCACTCAAGCATTGATCGAGCACTATGAAGCACTGTATGGAAGGAAGTGTAGATCGCCAGTTTGTTGGAACGACATTAGTGAAACTGCAATTTTGGGTCCAGAAATGATCCAGCAGACCGTCGAAGTGGTCAAAGTGATTCAAGCAAAGATGCATAGTGCTCAAGATTGCCAGAAATCGTACGCAGATAGAGGTCTTAGACCTGAAGAGTTTGAGGTAGGAAGCAAGGTACTTTTGTGAGTATCTCCTACCAAAGGTGTCATGCGTTTTGGTCGTAAGGGGAAGTTAAGTCCTCATTATATTGGACCTTACAAGATTCTGGAAAGGATTGGTGAGGTTGCTTATCGATTAGCTTTACCTGTGGAACTTGCAAAAGTCCACAGTGTGTTTCATGTCTCTCAATTGAAGCGATACGTACATGATCCAACTCATGTCGTTCAACCTGAAACGATCGATCTCGATGAAAGTTTGACTTATGAAGAGCGTCCTATCAAGATAGTGGACCGCAAAGAGCGCTCAACTCGAACAAAGACTATCTCGATCGTCAAAGTCGTTTGGTCTTGACAAGGTCAAGAGGAAGCAACATGGGAAGCTGAATCCATGATGCGCGAGAAGTATCCGGACCTTTTCCTAGAAGGTACTAGTCCCACTTGAGTTTCGGGACGAAACTTCTTTTAAGAAGGGTAGAATGTGATACCCCAATATTTTCTATAATTATTATTTCGATTTATAAATAATTTATAAATAGTTCGGAAATTAAATCGTATTATAAATGGTTTATAAATAGTTTCGGAGATTAAATCGTATATTCATTTAAGGATTCAATTTATTCAATTAAAGCCATAATAATATTAATTATTATTATGGGACTTTCATAAATTGCATTTATTAATTTTGAGGAGTTCAATCAAAATGTTTTATATATGAATAAGAATTATTCATATAGTTTTAAATAGTTTTAATTAGTTTTAATTTGTTATTTAAATCAGAAAATTATTAAATAAATTCCTAAACCTATTAGTATTTTGACTTGGGTTGACTGAGGGCCTATATAAGGAAAAAGTGAGGCAATTCATTAGTTTTGCAAACTGAGTAAAAACCCTCAAGCACTCTCTCTCTCTCTCACCCGTCCTCTCTAACTCATCGAACCTCACTCTCTCTCCTCTTGGTTTGCTCACCGGAAACCACCTTCGGCGTCGCCCCTCCCTTCCCTCCGATAACCTCTCCTTTTCTCTCTCTCTTTCTCATTCTTTTTCCTTCTCTCTTTCTCTTTGCGTTTTCTCTCTCCCCTCCCCTATTTCGGCCCCGCGCCAGTGCGAGCCACCAAGGCGCCACGAGGCCGTGCCTGGGTGGTCGCCGGTGATGGCCCATGGCGTCGGCTGGGCCCCCCTGCTCTCTCTTCCTCTCTCTCGCTCGCTATCTCTTTCTCTCTCTCTCACGCTCGCTATCCTGATTGGCCAAGGTGGTCGGTGGGTGGTGATGGTGGTGATGGGTCGGGTTATGGGTCCCATGCTTGGGTGCCCGTGACATAGACCTAGTTTTAAAGTTAGGTTTTCGTTTTTGTATTTTTCGTAATTATTAATTCGATTTTCAGTATTTTCGATTTAATGTTTTTATTTTTCCGCACTCATTCGGAATCTAAATTCGGATTTTCAAAAGCCTAGATTGGTTGAAATAAATCACGGAATTTAATAAAAATATCAGATTAAGATTTAGTTACATTTTGTATTTTTGTATTTAATTAATACTGATTCGGTAATTGTTTTTAATTAGGACCTAACTAGCAAGCGTGATTATTGTCAATTGGTTGGAGCATACTTGCTGTTGGTAGCATTGTAGTGGTAACCGCTCATGCCTACCTTCTTCCAAAGCCCCATCAAAACTATTTTGATGTGTTATGTGCTAATTGGGAATTTGTTGTGAATTTAATTTGCAAAGCATGATTAAATTATATCGTCGTTATTATGAAGTTATTAAGCATGATTCACTGCTGTAAATATGAGTTGTAATTAGCATATTTTGGGAATTAATTAGTCCATATGATGATTATTGGACAATTGTTGAATAGCGAATTATTAATATTATTATGCTATTAATTATATGCTAATTGGTACGGGTATTACTGAGTGCTAGTGAGCACCTATATATTATCGTTGAATGTCTTTGGTGATTTGTAGATTTTTGGATATCATATTACCCTGCCGAAGTGCTGCCGAAATTGTGCTAGACATTACTTGTCATAATTATTGAATTATTGTCGTTACTGAATTAAAGCATGTTTAATTCTCATCGTATTGAATTATCATTATCTTCGTTATTTACTATTCATTGTCAATAGCATGGAATGAAATAGTAAGTCGTGGTCTCGTAGTACCACTTATGTCAACCAATGCAAATTATGTGAATTGAATTAAATGAGAGTAAGACTCCTAATAGATCCCTAGGAGTAGTCGAGCAATTGGGATTGCAGTTAATGGTGTAGTTCAAGGGATGAGTGATTCCCAAGTTACTTATGGACACCTCGCAGTATGTGTGGGACGGATCATTCCCCATTTATTAAGTCCTCTAGGCTCGTGTTATTGTACTAGAGGTAGTGTGCACACTGGAGTCATTAAGTCCATGGCGTGATTGTATTTTCGACGAACAGTATGGGTAATCGCTGTTCTATTCACTCTCTTACATCTCTCTAATCAAGACGAATTGTCTATGTCGTATTTCGTGTGATCACTATACAAGAATTGCATGTAAAAGAATGTCGTTGTGCGTATGCTAGATTATATGCTTATGTGCGTATGCAAATGAATTTCAATGATTCTCCTAAAGCCTCAGGTAAGGTTTGCGAAATGTTTTTACTGGGTACGGATGACGTTTATTCAGTTTATCTGATTTTTGTTTTTCTTTTTGCTCTTTTCTTTTCTTCTGTATTTTGTTTCTGTCACGGAAACCAAAGTGCAGGTTTAGTTGATTGAGGACGTACATCTTGGAAGGTAGAGTTGGCGTCGGTTTATAGAACTGTTTCTGTTAAGATAGATCGTGGGATTAAGTTTGTTTAGTTCCTTAGTAAGCTCCTTTTGATGCCTAGTCTTTCTTTCTGCTTAGCATTTATTCCTTAATGATAAATGTTGCAGTGACATTCACCCCCGGGTTGGGGACGGTTCAGCGGTGTCGAGTCGCACACAGCGACGTCGATAGTTCCCAAGAAATCGTTGCGAATTCGGGGGTGTTACAAATGGTATCAGAGGCCTAGGTTTAAAAAGTTTGCTTAAGATTAATTAATGAATTAATAAAGATTAGTTTCATTTTGGGGAAAATAAAATATAATTAAAGCCGTTGAGCGTAGAAGTCCTAGAAGATAGGAATTATTTGAAATCACTTTGCTTGTGATTTATAATGTTCTTATTGTTTGATTCTCTACCTGTAGATGGTAAGGACAAGAAAGACTGCGCGAATGACGACCGCACACCAAAGGGCACGCGCCCTAGCCCATCGTGCACCATCTGCGGAATACGTAGCTTCATCGGATAGCGAATCGACAGGAAACGACGCGAACGTACGCCATGAACCTGCGCAAGATCACGCCGCACGCGTGATCGTCGCACGCGATGAGGCCGCACGCCCCGCGCCAATTACCGCGCCTATAGTCGCGCCTATACCTGCCCCAGTTGCCTCACCTGCTGCATATGTTGATGAAGAGGAAGATCCCTCTGAACATACAGCGCTGGAAGAGCTTGATGACATGCCGGAATTGGAAGATACTAGTGTCGAGAGCGACAACAACATCGCGCCTACTCCTGCACCAGTTGCTGCACCTACTCCTGCTGCAAATTGGTCTCCTCCTGATGCTGAGCTGGAGGATATACAAATCTATATACGACGTGCGTGCACTACGATCGAGCGTTATTAGTACGAGAATCGCACGAGTCTACATAAAGGCTTATGGGTAGAGCTATTGTTGGCTGGTCTGCCTAACATCCATCCTTGGATGGGACTCAAGGAGAAGTATGACGACGTAGTCTCCAAGAGCGGTCATTTGCACGAGAAGAAGTACGGAGAAGGTACGAGATGGTCTCTTTGCTTTAGAGGCTTCGCAGCTGAGTTATGCCTATCCGAGTTCGAGTGGAAGGTGAACCACGTGCTAGTGCCTGCGCCGAAAGGTATGTGCGAGTATTGCTGGACCAAGAAGCGCAAGCATGCGGACGACTTTAGGAAGCGTTTCATGCCTCAGAAGTTCGGTGGATATGCTTATCCATACACGCCCTGCAAAGAGGTGAAAGCTAGGAGGAAGGACGATCATGACGAGTCCCCTAGCGCGAAGAATAGGTAACAAATATTTATGACTACTATTTACTTGCAATTTGTCTCATTGCAAGACTATTTCATTTGATTATATGATATCGTTGAGAATTTGTTTTATATGATCGTTTTATCACATAATTCCATGGTTGACTCATAGCTTCATAATGCTATCTCGTATTGCCTAGACATGATGGGAAATTCATGTCGGAGTAATGGAGAACTTTTCATTGAGCATCATCATATCAATTGTGAGCCAAAGGCTAAGCATGTATTGTATGCAAGCAAATGTCATTGTTTATTGCCCTACTAAAATAGTATGGAGCCTCGATGTGTGAATTGTGAGTCATTGCTTATCAATCGTGTGAGACCAATGTGTCTACTTTGTTATTGCATATCGAACTATTATGCATGGGAACTGAGAACATTCAAAGCAAGTATGTTGCTTAGACCTACAATGTAAGGTCGATCATTGAAACTTATATGCTATTTGCTAAATGTCAAGAGATTGGTTTCAATTATAACCTATATCTCTCAATCAGACCTCAATTTGGGTCGAATGTGCCAATTTTGCTGAAATGGTGATCAACCATTGCTCTTTTATGTCTCAGATTTGTTATAATGGCAACCAACGATCGACTCGCGAGACTAGAAATAGGTCTTACCAACGTGGTCGAGCACATAACGCGCCAGCTAGAGGGTAGCTTTGAGCCCAGCAAGCTTTAGAACTGGATTAATGAGTTTGAGAAGTTGTTTAGGGCGACTAATCGGCCCAACAACATGAAGGTCAACACCGCTACGTACTACCTGAAGGGTGAGGCTAACAAGTGGTGGAGCGATGTGGGCACTAATCTACTCACCATTGAGGAATATGGGGGACCGAGTTCAAAGAGTCTATTCGTGAATGGTTCTATCCAAGAGCTGTCCGTCGCCAGAAGCAACGGGAATTTGAGAACATCTATCAAGGAAAGCTATCTGTAGCTGAGTACGCAACAAAGTTAAACGAGCTTGCTGTTTTTGCACCTAACTTGGTGACGACCGAAGCTGAACGGGTCGAGAGGTTCGAAGATGGCCTGAAGTGGGATATTCAGCGTTATGTTATGGGAAACTCACTGACGTTCCAAGGATCTTACGAGAAGGCCTTGAACCAAGAGCATGCTGTGGATCGTCGTGATTCGTTGCTCGGAAAGCATAAACGTGACGAAGGGAGTTCTTCCCAATCGAATGGCGCAGATAAGAGGCCAAGGCCGAACAATGGCAATCACAACAACCAAGGTGGTCAGAACCACAACGGGAACAGGAATCGTGACTCGAATAGTCATAGAGCTACGATCTTAGCTAGGAGGAATACGCCTTGTAGTCGCTGCAACAAGACGCATCTTGGCAAGAACTGTCGTGGCGATGTACTTCAATGCTACGAGTGCAACAAGCCTAGTCACAAAGCTTCTGAATGTTGGAGTCTTGGAAGGAACGACAATGGTCAGAACCGCGATAACAACTACAATCGTGGTGGAAATGGAAATGCTAATCGCGGAAATGGTGGTAACTACTGTGGAAATGGGGGTTACAACAACAACAACCGCAACAATACTGCTGCTCCTGCTGCGAATAATCAAGCACTACTTCCCGCACCTGCCAATCCTGTGCAGAACAACAACAACAATTGGGGGGTGAATGGAAGGTTTTATGTACTGAACCGCAATGAAGCTGAGGCGAACCCGAATGTGATCGCTGGTACTTTTCTCGTTAACTCTCAACCTGCTTTTGTTTTGTTTGATAGTGGTGCAACACACTCTGTTCTTTCTAAGAGCTTTGCATCTAAGATAGGTTTAGAGCCTAGTTCTGTGTATAGTGCAAATATTAGGATACCAGATGGGACAATTGTTAATTGTAAAGCATTGTATGAAAAGTATCCGATTAGAATAGCTGGTTCCGATTTGCCTGCGGATTTGATTCAGATGGATTTGAAGGATTTTTACGTGATTTTGGGAATGGATTGGTTAGCCAAGTATAGGGCTAAGATTGAATGCTTTGAACAATGTGTGTCGTTGCGAGGACCGAAGGGTAGGAGGATTACTTACAAAGGAGTCGTGGTTAAGCCAAAGTTGAAGGTAGTGGCAACCATGAAAGCAAAGGAGTGTATGACTAAAGGTGAAGAGATTTACCTATGTCATGTAGTGGATACAAGTCGAGAAGCCGAAGTTTCAAAACCTATTCCAGTTGTTTCGGAGTACGCTGACGTCTTTCCAGACGAGATTCCAGGAATGCCTCCGCAACGTATTATCGACTTCACGATTGACTTAGCTCCAGGTTCTGCTCCGATCTCGAAAGCTCCGTATCGTATGGCTCCTACAGAGATGAAAGAACTAAAAACGCAACTCGAGGAACTACTGGAGAAGGGATACATACGCCCGAGTGTATCGCCTTGGGGTGCTCCTGTTTAGTTCGTACGTAAGAAGGATGGTAGTATGAGACTGTGCATAGACTACCGAGAGTTGAACAAGATCACGATAAAGAATCGTCATCCACTTCCGAGGATTGACGACCTATTTGACCAACTTCGTGGAGCGACTGTTTTCTCCAAGATCGATCTACGTTCAGGATACCATCACCTCAGGATTTCCGAGCCTGACATTGCAAAGACCGCGTTTAGGACGAGGTATGGACACTACGAGTTCACGATGATGCCTTTTGGGTTGACGAACGCACCTGCGAAGTTTATGGATTTGATGAACCGTACATTCCAGCCTTATCTCGATCAGTTCGTAGTTGTCTTTCTTGACGATATTTTGGTCTATTCGAAGAACGCTGATGAGCACGAGCAACACTTGCGAACCGTTTTGGAGATTTTGAGATGACATCAGTTGTACGCCAAGCTGTCGAAGTGCGAGTTTTGGTTAGAAACTGTTTCCTTCTTAGGACATGTGGTGTCTAAGAGTGGAGTTGCTGTTGACCCGGAAAAGATTAGAGCTATTATAGACTGGTTCGCACGGAAGAGCATGACCGAGGTCAGAAGTTTTCTTGGGTTAGCTGGTTACTATCGTAGGTTTGTGGAAGGATTTTCCAAGATAGCGCAGCCTATGAAAAACTTGATGAAAAAGACGACGAAGTTCGTGTGGTCGGAAAAGTGTGAAGATGCTTTTCAAGAATTGAAGAAACGTCTTACAAGCACGCCGATTTTGACTTTGCCATCGGGAACTGAAGGGTACAAAGTCTATACTGACGCGTCTAAGCATGGCTTAGGCTGTGTTTTGATGCAACATGGTAAGGTAGTGGCTTATGCCTCAAGACAATTGAAGAAGCACGAGGATAATTACCCTACTCACGACTTAGAGCTCGCTGCTGTCGTATTTGCCTTGAAGATTTGGAGACATTATCTTTATGGTTCAGCTTTTAAGATGTTTACGGACGAAAAGAGTCTCAAGTACATATTCACGCAAAAGGAATTGAATATGCGACAAAGAAGATGGCTAGAGTTATTGACGGAGTACGACATAGACATTCAGTATCACGAAGGGAAAGCTAACGTGGTAGCTGACGCTTTGAGTAGAAAGACTCGTCATACGTTGAACACTGCTTTAGTACTTCCAAGGGAGATCATTCGTGACTTGCAGAGTCTAGATGTGGAGATGGTGCTGAAAGGTGACATTCAATGTACCTTAGCACATATGTCAGTTCGACCAACCTTGCTCGACGAGATCAAGGGTAAACAGAGTGCAGATGAGGATCTTCAGCGGATTCTACGCCACAAAGACGAGGGTAGATCTGAGGACTTTTGTATCGGTCAAGACGGTGTCTTGAGATTTCGTGATCGTGTCTGTGTGCCGAATGACCCGGAGATCAAGAGTCAGATTCTGGGTGAAGCTCACAATGCACCTTATTCTGTACATCCTGGTGGAGACAAGCTTTACAAAGACCTTCGCCAAATGTTCTGGTGGAAAGGTATGAAACAAGATGTCGCTAAATTCGTGGCTAAGTGTCTGACGTGCCAGAAGGTCAAGATCGAACACAAGAGACCTGGTGGAATGATACAATCGCTTGAGGTTCCTACGTGGAAATGGAATTCAATTTCAATGGACTTTGTCATGGGTTTACCATTGACACAGAAGAAGAACAATGCCATTTGGGTAGTTGTGGGTCGTTTGACGAAAGTTGCGAGATTCATCCCAATGAACGACACTTGGGAAAGGGAGAAGCTAGCGGATGCTTACGTCAAGGATGTCATGAGACTTCATGGTGTTCTAGAGGATATCGTTTCAGATAGAGACTCGAGATTTCTATCACATTTTTGGAAGAAATTGCAAGAAGCTTTTGGAAGCAAATTGAAGTTCAGTACTGCTTTTCATCCTGCGACTGATGGTCAGACGGAAAGAACGATTCAGACCTTGGATGATATGCTTCGAGCGTGTGCTCTCGAGTATCAATGCTCGTGGGATACACACATTCTGTTGATCGAGTTTTCTTACAACAATAGCTATCACTCAAGCATTGATCGAGCAACATATGAAGCACTGTATGGAAGGAAGTGTAGATTGCCAGTTTGTTGGAACGACATTAGTGAAACTGCAGTTTTGGGTCCAGAAATGATCCAGCAGACCGTCGAAGTGGTCAATGTGATTCAAGCAAAGATGCGTAGTGCTCAAGATCGCCAGAAATCGTACGCAGATAGAGGTCGTAGACCTGAAGAGTTTGAGGTAGGAAGCAAGGTACTTTTGCGAGTATCTCCTACCAAAGGTGTCATGCGTTTTGGTCGTAAGGGGAAGTTAAGTCCTCGTTATATTGGACCTTAAGAGATTCTAGAAAGGGTTGGTGAGGTTGCTTATCGATTAGCTTTACCTGTGGAACTTGCAAAAGTCCACAGTGTGTTTCATGTCTCTCAGTTGAAGCGATACGTACATGATCCAACTCATGTCGTTCAACCTAAAACGATCGATCTCGATGAAAGTTTTACTTAGGAAGAGCGTCCTATCAAGATAGTGGACCGCAAAGAGCCCTCAACTCGAACAAAGACTATCCAGATCGTCAAAGTCGTTTGGTCTCGACAAGGTCAAGAGGAAGCAACAAGGGAAGCTGAATCCATGATGCGCGAGAAGTATCCGGACCTCTTCCTAGAAGGTACTAGTCCCACTTGATTTTCGGGACGAAACTCCTTTTAAGGAGGGTAGAATGTCACGCCTCGAAATTTCATTTTGTTTATCGCTTTGCACGAATTGCATGTTCAAGCACTGGATGGTGCATGCTAATCAACTTAGAATCACGATCGTACTTGCTCATCTTGCATATGTTAGTGTCCTAGAAATTGTTTTATACCTTCGCATGGGTAAACTCGTTTTGCTTTGGGAAGTGATTACTTCATGTCTCAAGTTTCGAACTTCTTTTAAGGAGGGTAGATTGTGATACCCCAATATTTTCTATAATTATTATATCGATTTATAAATGATTTATAAATAGTTCGGAAATTAAATCGTATTATAAATGGTTTATAAATAGTTTCGGAGATTAAATCGTATGTTCATTTAAGGATTTGATTTATTCAATTAAAGCCATAATAATATTAATTATTATTATGGGACTTTCATAAATTGCATTTATTAATTTTGAGGAGTTTAATTAAAATGTTTTATATATGAATAAGAATTATTCATATAGTTTTAAATAGTTTTAATTTGTTATTTAAATCAGAAAATTATTAAATAAATTCCTAAATTAAATAGTATTTGACTTGGGTTGACAGAGGGCCTATATAAGGAAAAGGTGAGGCAATTCATCAGTTTTGCAAACTGAGCCAAAACCCTCAAGCACTCTCTCTCTCTCACCCGTCCTCTCTCCCTCACCGAACCTCACTCTCTCTCCTCTCGGTTTGCTCACCGGAAACCACCGCCGGTGTCGCCCCTCCCTTGCCGCCGGTAACCTCTCCTTTTCTCTCTCTCTTTCTTTTTCTTTTTCCTTCTCTCTTTCTCTTCGCGTTTTCTCTCTCCCCTTCCCCTGTTTCGGCCCCGCGCCACTTCGAGCCACGACGGCGCCACCGGGCCGTGCCTGGGTGGTCACCGGTGATGGCCCCTGGCGTCGGTTGGGCCCCCCTGCTCTCTCTTCCTCTCTCTCGCTCGCTATCTCTTTCTCTCTCTCTCACGCTCGCAAACTCTCTCTCTCTCTCTCTCTCTCTCTCTCTCTCTCTCCTCCTCGCCGGTCACAGGCGAGCCACCACCGCCGGCCAAGGTGGTCGGTGGGTGGTAATGGTGCTGATGGGTCAGTTTATGGGTCCCATGCATGGGTACCCGTGATCTAGACCTAGTTTTAAAGTTAGGGTTTCGTTTTTATATTTTTCGTAATTATTAATTCGATTTTCAGTATTTTCGATTTAATGTTTTTAGTTTTTTGCACTCATTCGGAATCGGAATTCGGATTGTCAAAAGCCTAGATTGGTTGAAATAAATCAAGGAATTTAGTAATAATATCAGATTGAGATTTCGTTACTTTTTGTATTTTCGTATTTAATTAATACTGATTCGGTAATTGTTTTTAATTAGGACTTAACGAGCAAGCGTGATTATTGTTGATTGGTTGGAGCATACTTGCTGTTGGTAGTATCGTAGTGGTAAGCGCTCATGCCTACCTTCTTCCAAAGCCCCATCAAAACTATTTTAATGTGTTATGTGCTAATTGGGAATTTGTTGTGAATTTAATATGGAAAGCATGATTAAATTATATCGTCATTATTATGAAGTTATTAAGCATGATTCACTGCTGTAAATATGAGTTATAATTAGCATGTTGATGTTAGCATGTTTTGGGAATTAATTAGTCCATATGATGATTATTGGACAATTGTTGAATAGCGAATCATTAATATTATTATGCTATTAATTATATGCTAATTGGTATGGGTATTACTGAGTGCTAGTGAGCACCTATATATTATCGTTGAATGTCTTTGGTGATTTGTGAATTTTTGGATATCATATTACCCTGCCGAAGTGTTGCCGAAATTGTGCTAGACATTACTTGTCATCATTATTGAATTATCGTCGTTATTGAATTAAAGCATGTTTAATTCTCATCGTATTGAATTATCATTATCGTCGTTATTTACTATTCATTGTCAAGAGCATCGAATGAATTAGTAAGTCGTGGCCTCGTAGTACCACTTATGTCAACCAATGCAAATTATGTGAATTGAATTAAATGAGAGTAAGACTCCTAATGGATCCCTAGGAGTAGTCGAGCAATCAGGATTGCACCTAATGGTGTAGTTCAAGGGATGAGTGATTCCCAAGTTACTTATGGACACCTTGCAGTGTGTCTGTGACGGATCATTCCCCATTTATTAAGTCCTGTAGTCTCGTGTAATTGCACTAGAAATAGTGTGCACACTAGAGTCATTAAGTCCATGGTGTGATTGTATCTTCGACGAACAGTATGGGTAATCGATGTTCTATTCGCTCTCTTACATCTCTCTAATCAAGACGGATTGTCTATGTCGTATTTCGTGTGATCACTATACAAGAATTGCATGTAAAAGAATGTCGTTGTGCGTATGCTTGATTATATGCTTATGTGCGTATGCAAATGAATTTCAATGATTTTTCTAAAACCTCAGGTAAGGTTTGCGAAATGCTTTTACTGGGTACGGATGACGTTTATTCAGTTTATCTGATTTTTGTTTCTCTTTTATCTCTTTTCTTTTCTTCTGTATTTTGTTTTCGTCACGGAAACCAAAGTGCAGGTTTAGTTGATTGAGGACGTACAGCTTGGAAGGTAGAGTTGACGTCAGTTTATAAAACTGGTTCTGTTAAGATAGATCATGGGATTATTTTTATTGGATTTAGCCCTTCGAAGGCAAGTTGTAATAAATTTGGTTTAATGGTTTTAGCTCACTATATAGACAACTCTGATATTAACTGTTTAGTTTGTTTAGTTCCTTAGTAAGCTCCTTTTGATGCCTAGTCTTTCTTTCTGCTTAGCATTTATTCCTTAGTGATAAATGTTGCAGTGACATTCCCCCCGGGTTCGGGACGGTTCAGCGGTATCGAGTCGCGCACAGCGACGTCGATAGTTCCTAGGAAATCGTTGCGAATTCGGGGATGTTACAAGGTCCTACCGAAGATGAAGACTGGGACATCAGCAGATAATCAAAGTTAAAATGTTAAGTTAAGCACCTCACTTAGCTAAACAAAAAGGAGAGAGTCTACTCACATCAACGGTCTTCGACCGAGAACTCTTCCCCTTGCCCATCACTCGACCATAGCCCATCTTCAACAGGTGAATAAGCTTAAAGATCTGAGAGGTCTGCTCCCGATTCAACAACAAAAGAGAGAGCCACAAGATAGAGTCAGCACTGAAAAGCAAAAATAAACAAAAGAAGGGATAAAAAGGAGCTTACCCCAGTACAATCGTCAGGCAAAGGCAAGCCCTCCACAACCTCTCCATCAGCTATGTGAAGGGGGAACTCCTCCACCATGCGTCCCCCACTCTCCCCAATGTACCTCACCTCATTGGTCGGTAAGGTCACGCTTGGGGGCTGACCCCGAGGAGCTCTAGAATTAGATCTGATAGGGCCCTGAGGAGCTAGACGATCCGCCTGCGAGACACAAGAAGTCAGTATATCACAGATATAGCTAAAAAGAGCAGATAAGTTTCCTACCTCAGAAGAAAGGTCCGGCATCAAACGGTCCAAGAAGTAGGCAAGGTATATGGCCGTGCGGTCCAAGCTAGTAACCTCCGGCATGAGAAATTCCGTGGCCGCCCTGCCACGGATTACGACTCCCAAGTCCCGCACGCTCAAGCCACGCAGATAGAACATAGTCAAAGGAGGATCCTCCGAAACCAAGTGAGTACCCAGGGAGAGATAGACCAACCGAGTCAAGCGGTCCCCTAAGTACCATACAAAGCTGAATGGCCCCTCAAAGACCACCCATAGAGAAGACACCCTAAAAGACTCCAGGGTAATATTGGGTGGAACCCCAGGAACATCGTCAAAGGCGGACCATGATACCTGCAGATTACCAGTTCAAAGTTCATTCACACCAAATGAACCAAAACAAATGTACAAGTCAACAACAACATACCATAGATGCGGCATGGTTCTCGAAGGTGGCCCGAAAATGCTCCAGAGATGTAAAAGGGTGGTTATCCCTACCAACCCACCGTGAACCCAATGGGAACATCCTCAAACCAGGACGGTGAGGACCAAAAGCTGGAAAATACTCAAAGAACCACAACTGCCATGCAAGCAAACAAAAAGAATGATTTCCATGATCAAAGGCATAGGCATAAAAAGAGAAAAGGTGAAGTTTAAGAGCCTACCTTCAGTATCCTCCATGGGCCCGTGATGGATGTCCTCTCACTGGTCTCCTTAGGCCTACAGGCCCGACGACACCACTTCACCAAAGAAGCGTAAGCAGCGGCACCAAGGTTGTACTCATCAACCTTGGTCAAATCCTCCAAGCATGTCAAGAAACCGACTTGACACACGCTCTTCTTCTGAGCAAAGATCGTCGACCCCAACAAGCAAGCCAAGAAAATACGAGCCCTCTACTCCTCGGTAAGTCCCTGCTCCGCTACGGCCTCCCACAACCGTGCCAAAGAAACCCGATCCTTATCAAAGTGGATGGATACGGGCCCGTAAAGCTCTAGCAAAGTATCACTCTGTCGCTAGTAGTTCACAATACGACACCCTGTAAAGGATAACCCCATCAGCACAACAAACTGATAAGGGTTCGTAGAATCCCAAAACCTCTCCAGTAACCCCCGGGCAATAATCCTAGAATCCCACGAGTGACAAGTAGGGATGACAGTCAAGAACTCGTCAAGACCCGAGCCCAATACCAAATCCCTGGCTCCCACCGAAAAGATCCCCAACATCATAGCCCAATGGGAGGTACTCCCATGAGCCTGCAGCAAAACTCCGACACCCTAGCCAACAAACAAATTTTTCTCAACACCCCATATGCCACAAATACAGCTAAAATAATTCTACCCAAATTATATACAACTGACCACCAATCCAGTACAAGTCCCAATTTGTTCGTGTGCCGAAGCACTAATAGTTCCAATTTTCAGTTCAAATATACTGAACAGAAAAAAAAAGAGAGTCAAAAAACATACCAGCTCTAAGTTAGACAGATGACTCCGTCTATCCGGCAACAGAACACTGCGAATCCAAACTCTAGGCGGGCGCCAGTCCAACCGCATAAAAGAATCCTAGTACAGTCGATCTCCGTCAGCGTGGTTAGTCGGAGGTGCTCTAGTAGAAGCTAACCCGGTACGGAAAAGGCTCCGGTCATACTCCTCATCACTAATGGGACGTTTTCCTTTGTCTACGGGAGCCATGGGAACATAATGGAGTTTTCTCTTTCTACAAGTGGGAAAATAAAAGTTTCAGATTCGCAAGAAACAAGCACCCATTCAACAATGCAACCCAAAATTCAACAACTAGGCGGAAAAAATAAGTAAGTTCAAGACAAACACCGAAGAAAACGGACAAGAATCAACTTACCTCAAGTGAAGTGAAGCACTCAACAATGGAGGAAGCTTGAAGGTTGCTCTCGACAAAGGCTCGACGAGGAAGAAGGAAATGGCACGCGAAAAAGAAAAAAAATCGCTGAAACCATTTATTCGGCTCAAGCCCAGCGCCGCTAGCGGCCTCACTCCAAGGCCCAGCGCCGCTAGCGGCCATGCAGACTTGCACACACGGGCCCCACTGCTGACCCACGACCCCTTTTTCCAGTCCAAAGTTCTTTACTTCAGTTCATTTGCGGCAAATATCAGTACCAAGCGCGCGGGAGCGAAGCACTCTGGCCCACAAGTTCAAATTCGACAGTTGGCCAATTTTACGGTACCAACTATTTTTAGGTAAAACTAACCCATTTATTTTTGCAGGTCTCGGATACTGAAACTCGGATCTACACTACGACAACTCTTAACGCCCAGAGCGCCCAAAAATATTTTAAAGCCCGGAAAACCTGTTGGCCTTACCAAAAATTAAAAAATTTTGGGGTCAGTCCCTCTGCGATATTACAAATTTTTGGGGTCAGTCCCTATGCGATATTACAAATTTTTGGGGTCAGTCCTTCTGCGAGGTTACAAATTTTTGGGGTCAGTCCCTCTGCGCGGTTACACATTTTTGGGCCAGTCAATGACCGCTTATGCTATTGCGGTTGAACCGTCCCTTCGACGAGGTTACTTATTTTTGTGTCAGTCAATGATGGCTTAAATTGTTGCAGTTATACTGTCCATTATTTTTTATATGCTTCAGTCAATGATTGCTTAAGCTGTTGCATTTAAACTGTTTATATGTCCTAACGACTTTATGGCCGATTAATTTTTAATCGCGCTTATCTCGTTGAATTTTTCGTTTCTTATAACAGGGACGGGATCTCGACATCCGCCGAGCGGTGTTTAGTCACTGTTTGTCGAAGCACTCCGCGTTGATCATTCTCAAAGTATAACTAACTTTTTCATTCACTCTGAATACAGGTCCCCATTACAAGTTTAGACCATCTATGAGCGGTGTTCTATCCTGCTATTATAACCTTTATTTTCTCTTGTGTTCACAGAGATGAAATCTTAGCGCACTACGAGCGTGTCCCAACTCAGGTTTGTCTTCATATGCATGCATACTACTATACACTCTCACACACCATGTGCACATCAGCATCCTGCATGTCGCCTTCGGAGTACTTTGATCTTCGCTTTTACTCAAGATCGATCAAAGTGGGGGCTTCTGTAGACGCCAAAAAAGCGTCTTCAGATTTCTTCGCATAAGCCCGAGGATGAAAGGAGTAATTTATAAACTTGAACTGCTATTTTTGCTTTAATAGTTAAGATAAGGTCTCACGTTTTTCCTCCAAACACTCCTTCATTCCATTCCATTTAGAAGCCCCGTTCAAGAGCTTTCCAATGACACGTCTCACGCCTTTTTCCGACTCCCGGTCGCCAAGTTGCGATTTAGGGGTAGAACCGTCTTTTACCGTCCAAGGGTAAAACGGTCGTTTCATATTTTTCGGAATACAAAAATTCCTCCGGAAAATAAAAATAGACAGGATGTCGTCATTATGATGACATCCAGCTGGCTGCTGAGAGCCGTCAACGGCCTTGGAATAAGTCCCAGGGCCACTAGCGGCGCTGACCAGTTTCCCAGTGTTGCTAGCGGCCCTGACCAGCGCCGCTGACCCTGCTTCGGACCCGGCTCATTTTTCAAGCCCGTCTCGTTTTTCGGCTCAATTTCTGCCGTCCAACCCTACTTCCCCACGCCTATATAAACAACCCTTCACCCTCAGTTCAAAACACACAGTCTACAGTTGACAACCTCTATTCTCGGGAGTATTGACACCGAGCTTCCGCCTCTTTCTTCCAAACTTGAGATATTGTTTTACTATTTTTTTCAAATATAGCCTACAGTTCAGGTACAAACTCCTGAGGGTTCAAATTAAATTAATTGCCTAATTGTTTATTTTCTAGAAGTCATAATGTAGATATCTTGCTAGAATAACGTCTTTTATTGATTACTAAATATTGTCTTTTGAAGCATGGCTAGTCGTTGTAATGCTCAATTTGCCAATCGAATGCGCGTCTAAATAAGGGTTAAAAATAAATGTTATGATGCTCGTAGTGAACCAATTAATAGTCTAAGTCTAGGTTGTTAATCCGGTTTGTGTGGGGATCATGTCTTTAAATTATTAAGCAAACTTGAGTTAGTAGAGGCCTTCATAAACGGGCGAGTTGGGTGCCTAACACCTTCCCACCTCATACCTTCGCCCCCGAACCCTTTATTCTTGGGTACTCATATGTTCTATATGAGCGGGAGTCTTTCTAAAAACATGATCAGTTCACGTTTCGCGCTATTGGGTTGTCCCTTCGGCTTGTCCCTTCGGCTTGTCCCTTCGATAAAACACCAATAGCAGAATTGTGACCTCTTTCATGGTTTTTATTCAATTCAAGTCTTTTCAAAAGCTTTTCTAACTCGATGGTCTCTTGAACTTATCTAAACCCCCAACTTACAAATTTTCTATAAGGACGCACTCCATGGAAACCAATACACTTTGTAAGAAAAGGATTGGAGATGTTTGGCCTTTTTGGGGCCAATTGGGATGGTATAAAGTATGGGCGGACTGACGTCATGATCCAGTTCTTGACCACCAAGAGGAAGCTGAAGAAGGTCACGGCGGAGCAGCACGCCCGGCTTTTTTTGGCCTGTGTTTTAGCTTGTTCCTTCTTTTCGGATGAAGCTAGTAGGTACCATGTTTGCTATTTCCCGTGGTTACGTGATTTAGACAGAGTTGCAGAGTACAACTGGGATATTCCCTCATGCTCTTGTATTCTACGGTGCTTGAGGCAGTCCAGCCGCCTCAGTGGAGAGGAGGGCGCGTCTCGCGTCTCCTTGGTCAATTATTGGAAGGTTATGGAGGTAATTTCCTTTTACCCTTCTTATACTTTGTGTTTTACTCACCACTTATGCCTAATCCATGTGCTTTGCATGTCTTAGATTTGGTTTTACTAGCATTTCCCCGATTTTTCTCCTCCTCTCGAGCCAGAGGATTTGTCCTTTCTAGCGATGCAGACCTGGAGGGGACGAGCATCTTGTCCATTTACTACGCTGCACGCCCTTAGGGAGGCGATATATCCCTTGACCGCCCAAGATGTAAGTGATTACCTTTTGTGCTTTTATCATCCTTTTATCCTTTTATGTGCTCATTCTTTGCTTTTGTAGGTCGACTAGTTTCCCTGGGTGGATTACCTCCCGGGTCTCTCGGACCGATTCTTGGGTGCTCGGGAGTATGACTAGAGGAGGATCCTCATTGAGGGTCCTTTCGAATTTGAGTGGGAGAGAGACTGATTAGGCAGACTTTCTCCGACCTTCCGACTCCGAGGATTCCTTTGGACCCTCCGGATTCTATGCTTTATGTTTGTCACCTTACCGTGAAGCAGGTGAGGATGGCCACCGTTGGGGCGAATGCCTTGGATTATTTGCTTCCGGCTGATCCTGAGGTGGATCTCATGTTGGCATATACTGAGTTTGCTGAGGCTCGATTGTTCCCCAACTTCTCTACTGACCCGGTATGTAATGTACTTTTGTTTCTTAATTTCGTTTGGAAATTTAGAATTGTGTCCAATATTTTTAAGTTTTGCAGAGTGTTGCGAGTTCTTCGTCGTCTCACGCGACTGCCTCTTCTCCGCGCCCTACTCCTCCTTCTATGTCGGTGAGTTATACAGGAGCGGACAGGTCACCTCAGGTTCTACTGATTTCTGAGTTTCATGGCCCCGATGAGGAGGTTGAGGGATTGCCTCTACCAGCTAGTTGTAGGGGGGTAAGTGAGAATCCATTGTAATTTGCAATATTTCCTTTGTGTTTATACTGACTCTTTTCTTTATGTGCACAGTTGGATTCTGCTGAGACGCGGAAGATCTATAGGGGCATGCAGGACTTTAAGAATTGGATTTCCCGATTCGCGTCTCGTAGTGTATGCACGAGTCGTCGGTCCGACGTTCGAGAGGTATGTTCATTTCAAGTAATAGGGCTTGATTTGAATTTTTTGTAATTTTCTGACCTTGAGCTTATTTCGCAACCTGTTCCTTTGGCGAGGCCTTCTAGGCCTCCAGTGTTTCGTGCTCCGGAATCGGTGTCTACACCGCAGCGTCCTCCTCCCAGGCAGGAGAGTACGGAGGTGTGTCATGGGATGCCTCGAGCTAGAGTGGATACGGGGAACCCGCCCCATGTGCCTTATCTTCCATAGTGACATGCACCGCTTCCCTATATGGGATATTCGGGTTATCCCATGCCTATGTATCCTCCGGTCCCTCCAAGGGGTTCTTGGAGTCAGGATAGTACGGGGTATGGTGGCTATCCCGGCATGTCGGAGCCACCGCGTCATTTGCTAGATCCCGCTTCCTTGACGGGTTCACTATTAGCTTATGACCCTAGAGCTTAGGCGATGTCTCAGCCCGGTCCTTCAGGTGCTCCATCATCGAGTGGACCCGGAGAGTCGTCTCAGGCGGGTCCGAGTACTGGCGAAGATGGCCAGTGATATTCATTGTAGTGCATTTTGAATTTTAGGGCTTGTATTAAACCTGCTATAAATATTCCATTTTATTTACGCCACAAAATATCACGCAAATGCCCATATGTGAATTTAATCATCTAATTTCCGAATGGGAAATCACAAAACACGAAATACGAGAATTTAGGATTCCCGAGAACTTAGCACATTTGGGGTACCCCTTCCCCTAAAATAAAAAATATAGTAAAGAAAAAGAAAATAGGAAAAGATAATTAAAAGGGGAAAATAATAAAGAATCAGAAAATAAAAGGAATAAAGGGTGGAACTTGATAATCAAAATAAAAAGAAGGAAAGAAAATAAAAAAAAGGAATAAATAGAAAAGTGCCAAGAGCCAAAAATTAAGGTAAGAAAGATCTAAAGGAAGGCTTCCAAAATCTGTCCAAGTGGGAATTAGGAAGGTAGAGCTCGGACAATGGAGAGTTCGAGTGGACCAAAGTTGTCGCGCGAAGTTGCAAATCATGTGCCTATACAGGGTGAGCTTTAGAGCTCCTAGCGGCTATGCTAGAGCTCTAGCGGTTGCCGCTTGGGCTAGCGGTTTGGCCGCTTGTCCTAGCGGTCATGCTGCTGGCTGGAGCGGCTCAGCCGCTCGTCCTGACGGCTAAGCCGTCCAGACTAGCTGAGAGGCCGCCTGACCCTTTTTTCGTCGGTTGTCTGAATTTCCTTAATTTTTCGACGAGAATCCAACCGTGACCACTATATAGTCGGGTTTCCTCCTCTTCTCTTCTTACCACTTATTTTGAGCCCCTACAGAGAGAAAATTCCTTGAGAGAAAATCCTTTATCTTAACAATGGTGAACTTTGATGATGTCTTTGATGCTTGGCTGGCCTCCATGATTGTAGAGGAGAGGTTAGAGCTTACCCCCTTCCATCTTAATGCCTTCTTTCACCTCAAACAATTTAAGATTTTGTGGGACTTTCTTCATGCTTCAATTGAGTTTTGGGACCCAAAATTTCACGTTTTCCATTTTGGTGCTCATGAGATGTGTCTGTTGGTGGAAGAGTTCCCCGCTATCATTGGTTTTCCAACCGAAAGCCCTTCCGTTGTTCCTTACTTGGGGAACACTTTTGCGGGTGATTTTCAAAGATACCTCGGGTTGTCCCCTCGTCAAGTTGGTCAAGTGCTTCATGGTGAGGATCTTGATCTTGCCAAGCTCGTGACTTTCTTCTCCTCTAGGGCCCGGGATGCGATGGATATGAGGTACAAGAAACGTGCCTTTGTATTTTACCTCCTCCATCGTTACTTGTTTGTTGGTGGTAATGAAGACGCTCTTATTCCATCCGAAAAGAAGTCTACCATCAATAGTGGCAAAGCTTGCCTTCTTAGGGTGACCGACCAAATTCAATGGGATAGCTCTCCAATACACTTGGTTGTGGGAGAGACAATCCTCGCTTAAGATAGACTCAATAACAATCCTCAAGAGTCCTTCACCGGGAGCCCTTTACTCTTTCAAGTATGTTTTTGTGAAAAAGCCTTAATCTTTTTGGATTTAACTCTATGTGGTGAAGTTCTCATCTTGTAGTGACTTGAATTTTCCTTTTGTTGTTTTTGTGTAGATATGGCTTCAAGAGAGACTCCGCTTGCTTGAGGCTCCCATTGACACTAGGAAGTTCCTCCCTAAACACTTTCCGGCGAAACACCGAAAGTTCTCTGAATCCTCTAAGGAGGAGTGGATAGAATACTTCTACACCGACATCCAACCGGCTTGGTTCGTCCCACGGTGGCGTACCAAAAAATTGTAGGGTGTAGTGAGAATGTGCCCTTTACGAGGATCATTGGGTTGTATACCTTGAAGTTCTTCCTACCGAACCGCCTCCTCCGCCAATACGGCTTAAGGCAAAGGATCCCGAATGTAAGTTGCGAGCCTCCTTCTCAAATGCCCTTAACGTCCTCTTTGGTGTCTAATTGGGAACAACATTGAAACTGTCTCCAAGTGTGGACTAAGCCAGTATACCCCCATTCAAGAGGTTTATCTAGCTTTTATGAAGAATGGATTTGGAATGGTGACCATCAAGTCAACCAAAAGCTCCTAGAAGAGGAAAAAGAGTTGTTCAAAGCCCGCAAGTATGATGAGCCAAACGGTATAAGGATAACTCCCATTGATAGGCCCACAAAACCCTCCAAGCCCCAAACTAAGGGTAAGAGAAAAGGTAAGGCTGAGGCCCAATACAAAAAGAGGAAGAATCCGGCCCACTCGGCCAAACAAGTAGCTCTAGTTAGGCCCAATGATCACGAGGCCTCTTCTAGCTATGGTAAGGAAAGATGGGCTCGAAAAGAACGAATGCAACTTGATGAGCCTAGCGAGCCCGCCCAAGAGCCCGAAGTTAAAGATAATGAGGAGTAGTCCACCTCTAGCTATCTAGCAAGTCTTGTTTTTTGTGCATAGTAGTATAATTCAAATAACGGGTTTGCATGCTCAAGTAGATGTAGTTTAGAATTGCTCTTTTATTTTTATTATTATTTTTGCACTTTTTTTTTATTAGAGCATGTAATGGACTTTAGCCATATTAATGAAAGACTTGCTTATTTTTTCATTAATCGAATGGATTAAACCTTCCTTAGAGATTTATTTTATTAAAGTGGACGGACCCAAGTTGTATGGGTTACCTACATATCCATCCGGAATCAGGCCAATGTAGTTTGTATAACCAAATCTCTCTCTTCTTTTTTTTTTTCCGGTCTTGGGCCCCGCGTGGATGGGTTTGACTTGGACTTGGTGCCTTAGTGGGATCTCTCAAAGATTTAATATTTATGCATAGAATCGCTAAAGTTGGTCCATATTGGTGAGTGGAGTGAACTCGTTGCCGTCTAAATCCATTAACTATACCGTCCCGCCGGATAATATTGTCTTGATAATGTATGGGCCGGCCCAATTAGTCTTGAACTTTCCCCAAGGGTCGACTACAATTGGTCTTACCTCTTTTAGGACTAAGTCTCATTCTTTTAGTCCTCTAGCCTTTGAATCGTTGATCAAAATGTCTTGCCATCCTTGCTTGGTAGACATGATCGTAATGTAGGGCATTTAGTCGTCTTTCATCTAGCAAGACCAATTGGTCATACTGGGCTTGGACCCAATCTACTTCGGGTAATTCACTTTCCAGAGATATCCTTAAGGAAGGGATTTCTACTTCAACTGGGACTACCGCTTCCATTCCATATACTAAAGAATAAAGCGTTGCTCATGTTGAGGATCGAATAGTAGTTCTATATCCCAATAGGGCGAATTGCAGCTTGTCAGGCCAATCTTCGTAGTTTTCCGTCATTTTAGCTATCATTTGCTTTACGTTCTTATTTGCGGATTCTACGGCTCCATTTGTTTGTGGCCTATAAGGTGAACACTGTCGTTGTTGAATTCTGAACTTAGTGAAAAGTTCGGCAACATCTTTTTTGAATTGGGTCCCGTGATCACTTATTATTTCGTGGGGTACTCCACATCTGGTAATGATGTTGTCATGTATGAACTTTGCCACGTGCTTCGATGCTATTCTTGTGTATGAACGAGCTTCAACCCATTTAGTAAAGTAGTTTATTGCGACTAGTATGTATTCATGGCCTCCTTTTTCTGTAGGGGAGATTTTTCCAATGATGTCAATGCCCCATGCAGAGAATGGCCATGGTGAAGTGAATGTTTATAGAGGAGTAGGAGGTTTATGTTGTAAATTGGCGTGGAATTGGCGACGTGTGCACTTTCTCACGTTTTCAATACAGTCCTTCTCCATTGTGGTCCAATGGTATCCTTGCCTTAGGATTTTCTTTACTAAAGTCAGTCCATTCATATGGGGAACACATACACCATTATGTATGTCGTTCATGACTTTGCTTGCCTCACGTTCCTTTAGATATAGAAGACTTAGCCCTTGTGGTGTCTTTTTATAAAGTTTGCCTTGCACATGTATGTATTGTGCGGCTAGTCTTCTTAAAGCTCTTTGTGCCCTAGGTGTTGATTGTGGAGGGTAATTGCCTTCGGCTAATAGATTGAGAATGTCGGTAAACCATTCTTCTTCTTCCTCCTCATTGACGCATACCTCGAGTGCATTACAAAAGGTGGGCTCAGTGGGCCTTTGAATGTGAATGGGCATGGAGATTACATCATCTGGAATGTTTATCATGGAGGCCATCTTTGCTAAGGCATCCGCGAACTGGTTGTCCTCTCTAGGCAGGTATGCAAAACAGACATGAGTGAAATATTTGGCTATCTTTTCAAGATATTCCCAGTAAGGTGCCAGTGATTCGTTTCTCACTCTCCACTTTTTGGAGACTTGATTCATGATGAGAGTTGAGTCTCCATATACCTTTAGGTCCTTAACTTGTAGTTCTATTGCCGCTTCTAAACCAATGATGCATGCTTCATATTCGGCGCCGTTGTTAGTTACCTCATGGTCTAATTTGACGGCTATGGGAGTATGTGCGCCTTCTGGGCTGACTAATAATACTCCTATGCCATAACCCTTTTGGTTTGATGCTCTGTCAAAGTATAACTGCCAGGTGGTTTCTTCGACACTCATTATTCCTTCATCGGGAAAGTCATGTGGGGCATCTTCGCTATTAACTGGGTTTTCAGCGAGATGTTCAGAAATGCATGTCCTTTGAACGCCTTTTGGTGTTCAAAAGGTAGATCGAATTCTGAAAGTATGACAGTCCACCTTGCTATTCTTCCACTAAGGATGGGTTTCTCGAACAAGTACTTTAGTGGATTCATCATTGACTTTATATGGATAGAATGTTGTAGCATGTAGTGTCGAAGCTTCTTTGTTGCAGTGACTAATGTGAGACACGTCTTCTGTAGTGTGGAGTAACGTGTTTCGTATTCTAAAAACTTCTTGCTAAGGTAGTATATTGCCTTTTCATCATTCTCCACTTTCTGAGCCAACATAGCACCCATGGCGGTTTCTGTGACTGTTAGGTATAGCATAAGTGATTTTCCCTGAATTGGTGGAACCAACACAGGTGGATTAGCTAAATGCTCCTTAATTTTGTCGAAGGCTTGCTGGCATTGATCATCCCAGGTAGATTTGATGTCCTTTTTGAGCTTTTTGAAGATGGGCTAGCATGTAATAGTCAATTTGGATATGAATTGACTTAGGAGCCATCCTAAGAATCCTCTTATCTCCTTCTCATTTTTGGGGGAGGGCATATCTCTTATGGCTTTAATCTTGGTAGGATCAATTTCAATGCCTCTTGTGGTTATGACAAATCCTTAAAGCTTGCCAGAAGTTACTCCGAATGCACACTTTTGCGGATTCAATCTCATGTTGTAGTTCCGAAGCCTGTCGAAGAATTTCTTTAGAGATGGTATGTGCCCTTCTCTCTCCTTGGATTTGATGATCATATCGTCTACATACACCTCGGCTTCTTTGTTCATCATGTCATGTAGAAGGGAAATTCCGGTTCTTTGGTACGTTGCTCCTGCATTTTTCAACCCGAAAGGCATGATAGTATAGCAATATGTTCCCCATTGGGTTATGAAGGTGGTATTCTCCATATCCTCTTTGGCCATGTGTATTTGGTTATACCCTTCATAGCCATCCATAAATGATAAGAGGGCATGTCCTGCGGTATTGTCCACCAGTACGTCTATATGCGGCAAGGGAAAGTCGTCCTTTGGACTTGCCTTGCTTGGATCTCTGAAATCGACGCACATCCTTACTTTGTCTGCCTTCTTTGGAATGGGCATTATGTTAGCGACCCATTCTGGATATTGAGCGACCTTAATAAAACCTGTTGCAAGCTGTTTTTGCACCTCTTCTTTGATTTTCAATGTCCACTCAGGTTTCATTCTCCAAAGTTTTTGTTTTACCGGTTTTGAATCAGGATTGAGCGGTATTGTATGCTGCGCTATCTCACGACTTATTCCCGGCATATATTTGTAGGACCAAGCAAAAACGTCTATCGATTCTTTTAAGAGATTTATAAAGCTTTCTTGCTCTTTGGGAGTTAGCGATACGCCAACGCGCACTTGGCGCGGCTCTTGATCGCTTGTAAGATTTATTAATTCTGTTTCTTCCACGATTGAAGTCTTTTGTTCATGCTCTAATAGTGTTTTAGCTACTTCTTTGGGCAATTCTTGTTCATCTTTTGAATTATTAGCTACTAAGTAATCGAAGAAGTAAGCAGAATCAGCATTTATTTCATTGATAGGAGAAGTTGGAACATCAACTGAGTCATTACTATTGGCTTTAACATCATTAGACTTGCACATAGAATTAAACATAGATTTGGGTGGACCACCCGACTCTACTATATTAGACTTGTCTTTAGAATCAGACTCAGTCCGGTCAGAGTCAGTGTCGTTGCAGACTTGGACTCTTCGGCGATCGTGATCTTAATCTTCTTTCCATTGGTTCCAGTCAAGCTTATGGTGCGTTTCTTCTTTGTGAGTTGACCCTCGTTTGGAGTGATCAACTTAGTTGGGTCAAAGTTTGCATCTTGAATTGCATTACTGACATTGTGGAGCTCCTCATCTTTTGGATGGCGATGCTCTTGTCCAAATAGTAGACCCAAAGCGTTGTTGGGTGTGTCCTCTACCCAATCGAAGTTTAGCCTCCTTCTTACAGGCAATGAAGCTTCTTCCAACGTGTAGCAGTCTTGGAAGACTTGGAATCCGGGAACTTGGATTCCATAAACAGGGAGAACATAAGGCTCAGGAAAACCATAATAAGGGAATGGATCTCAAGACTGGACGAATTTCCCGTTTAATGTGTGCGGGTATGGTGCCATGGGGATGTCATAGGCCTTATTTTCCTTAAGGTCCCTTCTCTTCACTTTTTCTTTAGCGATATATTCCCGTAACTCCTGCTTGGTAGGGTTATAGCCCAACCCAAAAAGATTATCTCCGGCATTGGATGACTAAACTTGAAGTGGTTTGGAGACATCTTTGCCTAGAGATGTGCCGGGGAAGTACCCCTGATTTCTTAGGATGGCATTAATTCCTAGGTGGGATTATGATGCGAAAGGAGCTATATCTTGCTCAAGTAGGGTGACGCCTTCAGTCATAAAACCCCAGATTTCTTCGTCCTGTGCAGTGTGATCGACTTTAAGAACTGGCGTGTCTTCAATGCTAGCCACCATAGAATCGACTCTAACCTCTAGAACTACCCCTCCGACCATTATTTTGACCTTTTGGTGCAATGTTGAAGCTATTGCATTTAGTCCATGGATCCATGGGCATCCTAGGAGTAAATTGAACGAAGCTGGAATATTTATGACATGGAATTGCACCATTTTCTCAATTGGTCCAGTGTTAAGGTTAACTGAAAATATGCCCAAGACGTTTCGTTTGGGAATTGTCGTAGGCCCTCAACCCTTGTGCGGCATGCGCGAGGTTGTTGACATTTATGCGCAAGCATTGGGCGGCCCTTAGGGGACAAACATTGACAGCGGATCCATTGTCTATTAAGGTCATTGGGACCTTTTTCCTCTTATATATGGAAGTTAGGTAGAGTGCCTTGTTGTGGTGAGTTCCTTCGGGTGGAAGGTCTTCACTAGTGAATGTAGTTGCTTACAAAGAATTTCCTTTTGTGAGGAGATTGACCTAGTCATCCGGAGTAGCTTCGGGGGAAACCATAGTTTGGTTAAGTGCTTTTAGTAAGGCATTCCTATGTACTTGAGATGTAGTCAAAAGTTGACATATAGAAATATCAGCCTTAGTCTTTTGAAGCTGTTTAAGTAATGTAGTGCCATCATCCTCGATTAGAGAGTTTTGGTCTTTGTTCTGGACTAGTAGAGAGTCTCTCACTTGTGGTATGACTGAATCTGTGTTTTGTAATGGATCCTTATTCTGAAGATGGGGAGGTATATAGTGCCTTCCCGACATCGTTAGGTGTTCGACTTCATGAGATTCATCATCAGAAGAGTCGTACCATGCTTTAGAAATCTGGAGGGTAGCATCTTCCTCGTCACTATCACTTTCTCAAAGTCCGACTACCTCTAAATGGAGGGAGTCAAGCTTAAATGGTAGGATAAAATGTCCTAATTGTCACAATCAGACGAGAGGGGTCCTTTTCCTCTTCTTCATTTGTAATGACGAAAACCGCACATAGAGGATTGGTGTTGTTGTTTGGAGTGGGAACATTCTTTGGCTTAGGAATGGTCCAATTGTCAAAAAGATCTTGGATTTTATTTTTGAGTGTCCAACACTTCTCGGTATCATGTCCTTTTCCTCTACGGAATTTGCAATAAAGATTAGGATTCCATGATGGGCTCCTCTTTTGGACATCAGGATCTGGAGTGGGACCCACGACGTTGAGATAGTCATTTTTAACCAGCTTTTCGAAAGCTTTAGCATAGGTCATGCCCAATGGAGTGTATTGCCTTTGCGGTTTGTCGTAGACAGCATTAACTTCATTAACCTTATTGGAAGAGCTTCCCGAGTTGGGATTCTTCTTGTAGTTCAAGTTATAAGTGCCTTTGTTGAAGAAGTCTTTGCCTTTTTCCTTTTTAAGTGCTTGATCGTCTTCTATTGAGTTGTGTGTATGAAGTAATTGCTTGATATTTGAGAGGATTCAAGTAAGGAAGCTGTAAGTTCTTGATGAGTTTTCGAATCTGCTCTTCCTCGGATGGACGGTCAAGCATTTGGACCACTTTAGTTCTCCATTTCTTAACAAAGTCAGTGAAGCTTTCATTTTCACCTTGCTTTATTGCTTCCAACTCTCTCATGGTAGTTGATTGGATGACGTTGTTGGCGTACCTAGTGAGGAACAAACTAGACACCTTATTCCATTCGTGAATCTGACTGGGCTCAAGCTTGAAGAACCATGCCCTAACAGTGGGGTCCAAGGTTTGTGAGAAGAGGTGAATATAGAGGTCAGGATCAACTCCTCTTAGGCCCATCGCGCTAGTGAAAGTCCTTATGTGATCTTTTGGATCATCGGTCCCTTTGAAGGTGGGGACTTCAGGCATGGAGAACTTTTGTGGGAGTTTCCCCTTGATGTGAGAGGAGTATCCTTCAACATTGATCATGTAGTCACTTATGATCTTGTTTTGAGTTAGAGCTAACTCAAGGTTCTTAATTTGTGCACTTAGCTCTTCTACTTTGTCATCTCGAGGTGGAGGATCATCTTGGTTAAGAGGGTCAGCTTCCTTAACCTTGCTTTCAATCCATGTCACACGGTTCCCATGGTTTCCAACATTGTCATCATTTCAGTCAACATCTCATCAGTAATCTTAGGTGGTGGAGGTGGCATATCACCTTCGGCCATTTTGGTCAACTTAGAACCAGGTTGTCGATATGGAGGGGGAGTAACAAATACTGCGTCATACCTAGCTTTGCTCGAAGGGGGGACTTCCAATACGAGCTTCCTAACCAGACGTTGATTACTATGATCGCGCTCCCAACTTTTCGGACCGACTGTTTTCTTTCCAATCCTGGACAACGGATAAGACTTAGAAAAAGAAAGACTAATAAGTTCCACAAAAGAAAAGTTTTAAAACAAAAGTGAGAAGTCTCTATCTAGAATATTCTATCAACATAGTTACCCTTGGGGACTAAGTAATGGGTTTAGGTCAAAAGATCTCGACGCGGGATAAAAATAAAAGATCTTATACTCTTGACTAAAAGGAGAGGGGGGATATACTATCTCGACTCAATATGAGATAAAGCAAAAGATATTATACTCTTGACTAAAAGGGAGGGGACAGATATTATCTCGACTCAATATGGGATAAAAATAAAAGATATTATACTCTTGACTAATAGGAGAGGGAAGAGATATTATCTCGACTTAACATGGGATAAAGTAAAAGATATTATGCTCTTGACTTAAAGGAGAGGGGAGAGATATTATCTCGACTCAATATGGGATAAAAGAAATGATATTATACTCTTGACTAAAAGGAGAGGGGAGAGATATTGTCGAAATCTTTGACTAAAACTCACTACCTAAATAATGGGAAAGAATAAAGCATTAAAATGTTTCCTAAGGTAACGAGCATCATATAGAACATTCGAGGATATTGTTTCCTAAAAAAAAGATTCTAGACTCATTCTTAGGAAAAAATCTAGACTTAAAAAAGAAAAAGATCGTAATTGGGGTCTAACCTAATATTCTATGACGACCAAAATGACTACGCAAAGATTGCGTTCACATATGGGCAAACAGCACAACAGCGCAAAGGACATGATCATGAAAATCTAGCATGGACATGGGTCTGAGTTTCAACCTAAAACATTGGTTCTAGTTCATGCAATGGGGTAGGCTTAAGGGTTTTGGTCAAAAGGTACTCATTATCAAGAATGTACAACAATCCGCGGGATGCGCGGCAATGTGATGCATTCTTGTTATCCTCCTCGTCGAATGGACGAATGCATAGGAAGGTACATGAGGTGGGGGGGATCCTTGTTTCTTGAAAAAGAAGAATCAAGTGGATTCTCACCAAGGCACTTCACCACACTCCATTGGCTAACAAACTAGTTTGAACTTGTAAAAACAAGCTCGGAAGTCGCGCATGCACATGAATGCAATGAATGCAATTTAATAGATGAATGACAAGGTACAAAATAATAATAAGAACACTCAAGGTAGTGAACCAAGCAAAAATAATAGCATTGAATCGATTTTCAAGTTACACGCTCTTAATCATGTCCCCAGTGAAGTCGTCACTGTAGGCTACTGGATTTTTCTCCCCTTTTTCCGTATTTCCGGGTGGCCGGATGGATAGCCTGGGAGAGTGCGATGCTTGGGTTTCGTGAATCTTTGAGTGTGAATGCACATGAAGATTTTCATTTCGTACTAAGGACATGATTAAGATTGTCGGAAGTCGCCACCAAATTTAAGGAAATTCGGAAACCTTGGAATCAAGTCGATAGTATAGAAAGGCGTCAACTAAATTCCTGTGCACTCCAATCCCTAATGGGGAAGTTGACTTCATAAATGAGTTCGGGGGCGTGAGTACGAGCTAGGAAGGTGTTAGGCACCCAACTCGTCTGTTGACAACAACGGCCTTTACTAATCAATTCAATGCGATTATTAATGTTACGGTTCCAAAACAAGTTCAATTTGTCCAAATTCCTAGTTTTAACTAATGGGTTGAACAAATATTATTATTGTGACAACTTTTAACAACTTATCAAATTACATGCTTTTATTGTTGGAAAACGATAAATACGCTAAAACTTGCGAATTAGAAGGCAAACAAGTAATTCATCCACCAATTCACAAACAAAGCACAATTTAATCATAAAGAACAATAAATAACAAAATAAGCATTCATTTATCCATTCAATAGGCTTAATACGCCCTTTTGCTTAAAACGCGCCTTGCATATACATATCACATAAACCAAATTCATTAGTAATACCAAGCAATATAAAATTTATTGAAAACCCTCAGGTTGGATTACCTGGATGCTCACAATGCACTTATTGGGTTGTTATGCCTGAATTCTTGCTCTTAATGAAGTATGAAGGTTTATTTTATGGTGCTAGGGGCTAACTTAAAGAAGGAGTAGAATCCGAATTTAGGTTTAATATAAGAGAGAAACTTTCCAACCTATCAAATTCCCAATCTGAGAGAGAAACTGCCAACCCCTCAAATTCCCAATTTGAGAGAGAAACTGTCAACCTCTCAAATTCCCAATCTGAGAGAGAAACTGCCAACCTCTTCAAATTCCCAATCTGAGAGAGAAAGTGCCAACCTCTTCAAATGAACGCTAAGGTTTGTTTATATAGAAGAGAGGGAGCTACCAGGGTTTGGCACGAAAATCGAATGGGCCTCGAATTTGCCGTCCACGAGAAAAGGTCCAGGCGGCCATGCAACTAGGCCGAACGGCTGAGCCGGCAGGACAAGCGATCAAGCCGCTTGGCCTAACGGCATAGTCGCTTGTCCTACCGGCCACCGCTTGAACTCAAGCGTGGCTGCTTGGACCTGGAACGACATGCCTGTATAGGCGACTGACTTCTTTTCTGAGTGGGGGAGGCTTTTCCGAGGGGGTTCACGCGGGGTTGACTGAGTTTTCTTGTTTGACCAAGGGTTGACTCAAAGGTTTGGGTTCCCTTTTGGGCCCTTAGGTTCAAAGAGGCCTATCTCTTAGTTTTGGACTCCAATTGAATTGAGTCCAACTGGTTTGGATCACCTGTACAAAAGGCTTCCACTGGTTATTAGAGAAATTATTCTCGCAACCCAAGTTCGAGCAAAATCCAATCCTTTCATCACCGGGTTTTTATGGGGACTTATCATAGACACAATTTTTGGTGTCTACAATTAGGTTTTCGCTTCCGCATTGGTATTAGATTAGCATTTAATAAGCAGTATGAAATTTTGGGGCTTTACAAGATGGTATAAGAGCATTTAGCTCTTGATAATTTGAAACACACAGACCAATGTCCAAGTGTTAATTGAATTAGGGACAAATGAGTTAACAAGACTAGGTGAAAAAAAATGGATTTAGGAAATTAAAAATAATTAAGCCGATGAGTGTGAGTGTAGGACGGGAATGGAAATTGTTTTGTTCTCTTGATTGATGCGTGAACCCTTTTGTTTTTGGTTGCCTGTAACTGCGTTCAAGTTTCGAGGACAAAACTTATTTTAAGGAGGGTATATAGAGTGTAATAACCAGAAATTTTAATCACCATTAGTTATTTATAAGCATAATTAGCTGTGATTAATCATGAGTTTAGACCCCTAATTTTGATATTAGACATGTGATATTGTAATTAATTAAATCCTTAATTCCTTAATTTATTTTGATTACTCATCTTGCTACATGTCACATTTTGTGAGGTTCTGCTTGGACACCTGTCAATTAGTTCGAAAGACTTGAAAACACTTATCAACATTTGAGAAGGTTTAGGGACACTTGGCAATCATTTATATAATTTGAATTTTTAATTAGAAATTGTCATATGCTAAATTAAAATCTCTAGAAAATTCTCTTTAAAAAAAAAATAGTATTTGGGTATATTGTTAGATTATTAAATAAGATCAATGGATCAATATGGCAATTCATGTCAATTCCTCTTGTTTTTCCATTTCATACGTGACTATGGCGATTGATCAAATCCTCCCAACATTCTCATACTTTCTTTTGCTCATTATAATTAGAAAGTTATAGCTCAAATACCAATAAAAACATATCTTGACTTGAACCAAATTAAAACTAGTAAATTGATCACTAGCTCCCTTCTCATTGAGTCACTCACGGCAACTCATTCCAAAGCTAGCTACGACTGAGTCGTCCTCCACCAACCACCAGCCACCCACGGTGGTAGCTCCACCTTGTAAACCACCAACATTAATGGGAAAAATTCCAGCCACACCACTTTACAAAGCTTGATCAAACAAGCGGTCTTGTCGTCACTACCAACGCTGACCGTGGGGGCTACTTCGTCGGACGATTGTGGCCACCTCGATTATTCAAATTGCATTTCGTAAAGTGGTACTTAAACCTTGCATTTTCCTCTTTCTAGATATGTAAGTATTCCAGAAATGTAGTTTCTTTTCTACAGTATAATCTTGAGCCCAAAAGCCTTCGCTAACACATATTTTAAAAGTTACTTACGTAGGAATTATTGTTGCTTTATGTATGATTCTTGGACAACATAAATTATAAGTACTTTGGAGTACCAAAGGGAAGCTATTGAGGTAAATCTATGACTACCACTTGAAACCCCAAATTAAAGATTTTAATTATGTGCTTAATATGTGAATATGCGTGGCTTGTGGTCATTACGTAGCACGGTTGATTAATTTGTGAACTTGATATACTTATTTGATGGCATGATCATGATATGTGATTAATAATTATAATTGCAAGTTATATAAGTGGGTATTGACACTGTTACGGAATTGTGACTCTAGCTGGATAGAACAAAGAATGGTTATAAGTTTAGTTGATAGCTAATACATTTTTGATTAACTAGGTAGTAGCTAATGAAGTTTTGTATAGATAAATGAAATATGCCTAGTTGATTCTCTTTATCATATATATGATACATATATGATTTCATTTATACAACTACTACTTTGGTTATTTAGTTATTATATATGATTATGCGTAAATCATGGAATTAGTAAGTGAAGAATATGTTTCAGGTGTGTAGTATTTATGTATTTGATTATCTATAGAAGTAATGGTTTAAAATGTGAATATGAGTGACTTATATTGTAAGTGTCCAAGTGTATTGTGAATTAAAGTAAGGGTCTTGATTTTATATATATCTATTATGATTAGATTCGATGGTATGAGATTATAAGGATCATGGATTTACGCATGCTATTAGAAGCTATGTAATGGTATGTATGTGGTGATATATATTAGAAATGATTTTAAAGATGAAAGAAGTGTTATGTGAGTTATCTTATTTGGCAAGATTAGAGGGTAAAGCAATTAGGCGCAAGACTTTTTGAGTAAGATATAATTAAGGATATAATGGTGTTGGCTTCAAATGTTAAATGTTCATGTTATATGGCAATTGAGTATGGGTTAATACTTGATTATATGTAGAGGTAATTAATGGAGCAAGGGTTAGTGCTAATTAAATATAATGACTTTGAGCACGGGTTAGTACAACATGTGTGTTATTGTTTAAGCACGGGTTAGTGCTACTTGTGTACTTTAATTTGACTCTTTGCATGGGTTAGTGCTTAGATGGTTGTTATAATTATTGAGCACGGTTAGTACTAACCCGAGTTAGTGCTTTGACATAATATACTTGTTGTGCTTATTGAATTGGATTGTGATTATATATTTTGAGAACGAGCGTGGTCGATTTCAACTTTTTAAACTGATAATTAAGTTACTAAGTACTTAAAAGTGAAAGATCACAAAGGCAAGTTGATAAAGCTTTCGGCGGGTTAGTCGGAGGTGTAGAACATGGAGTTGACCACAGTTCGTTCCTAGTGGATCCGGAGATGCTTATGATTTCGTGGGTTAGCGAGACCTGGTACGTGGGTTAGCGTGTCTTGGGTTAGAGATGGGGCTACGCAATTCTCTCCCTTGCTACTTAAAAATATAAACAACCTACAAGTTTTTGTAAATACTAATCGGTTTGGAAATATTTTATACTGGATGACTTGGACGGATATTCGGATGATCTATTGGTATGAATCTCGAAAGTGACATGGTTATTGTTAGCTTGATAAGGCTCCCAAGATTATTGTGTTATGGCAGAATGTGATTGATAGTTTTATTAGTGGTGTTATATGAGATATTAAGTATGTATCATTCTATCATAATATGCTTTGTGTGTGACTTGATAATGTTACATGTATATCTTGGATGCTATAGTTATTATGGTGATCAATATATGATTGATCATTATGATTCAGGTACTTATATATGAAATAAATTATTTTGATATTATGTTACTTTTTATTGAAATCACTCATGCTCCCCATCGTTGAAGATAAGTCTAAAAATGGATAACCAACAGATCGTTTAATAAAGCATTTTTAAGGGGTAGAGTGGATTTATTTAGCTTCGCCTAATTTTTTTTTATTGTTTTTTTTTTCTTTTTCTACTTGCGATTATCCGGTGGTTTGGGAGCAGATACATGTATATCTTGGATGCTATTACTTATTAAGGTGATCAATATATGATTGATCATTATGATTCATGTACTTATATATGAAATATGAAATAAATGATTTTTGATATTTTGTTACATTTTATTGAAATCACTCTTGCTCCCCATTGTTGAAGGTAAGTTTAGAAATGGATAACTGGCGTGCTAAATATTACGTGTTAAAAAGATCGCCTAATAAAACGTTTTTACGGGGTAGAGTGGATTTATTTAGCTTTGGCTAACTTTCTTTAATTGTTTTTTTTTTTTTTTCTTGTTCTACCTGCGATCATCCGATAGTTTGAGAGCATACTGTTAGCAGGTTGTTCATTCAAATAAGTTGGGATCAACTAGAAGTGGAAAAGACGTTTTTGCAACGAAGAAGTTAGCCGGATATTTTGCGTAGTTGAACACCAACTTATTACTAGCTTAAGTTTTAGTTTGTTAAAAACTAGAAAAATATGATTCTATAGATCACTATTAAAGTATCAGATATATAAGAGTATAATTCAGTAAACTGAGTTTTTATTTTAGCCTTGCAACTATTCTATGAATAGTTGCGGCGGTAATGTTCCAGAATTAGGGTTTCGCTTCCGCATTAGTATTACATTAGCATTTAATATGCAGTCAGCAATTCTGGGTTGTTACACAACGATCATTTGTATAGATATGAAAAGGAAATTCTTGATCGGACAGAACCGCCATGAGAGTTTTTTAAGAACGAGTAGTCATATTTGACTCTCGTAAAACTATCTTGAACCAAATATCAAACCGGAGTGGTTATAAATAACGACATGAGGATTGCTGATCTATGATTACTCCTAACGCCCGCGTAATAGGAGGCAATAACGGATACATCCGGATTATTGAAAATCATGTTGAAATTCATGAACGCACAAGACGGAATTGTCCTCCACGGGGATCATTGTCAATGGGACTCTTGTTGGATTTGTATTGTGAAATGCATGGTCGTGCTCAAATGGATTTTTGGATAATCATTTGTCTTAACAATCCAATTCGGAATCAAGAAAAAATATGAACATTGTAAGGATGACTAGACAACAAGTGACAAGGAAATGGATTTGCACACTTGCCTTAAGGACAAGTGGGAGATTGAAGGATTTATGTCCTGTCAGCAAGGTGCAAAATTGGGGATTATATTACAGAGATAGTTAACTCATAGATTTAGTAGGTCGTACCTCTTAGCTAGAGACCGTTTACGATAATTGGACGGATATGGCTACTAAATGCGATGGGCCTAACGGGTCACACGCTTAAGTAATCGATGGATCAATAATTAACTAATGGACCTAGGAGTCGCATTAATTAATTAGTAAGAGAGATCAGTATGTGGGCTAATCTAGGGAAAGCCCACTATGTGTAGTAGTCAGTTATTAGGTCTTTGGAAGCCCTAATAGTCTAGTCTACAGTTTAAATAGAAAAGAAGGAGGCAACTAGGTTACACGTTAAACTGATAGTCTCCTTCTCTCATATTTTCTCTCTAAAGAAACTAGGCACCTCCATAGCCCAAGGAACGGTTCCTTGTGCTCGTTCTAGCTTATGAACGTGTTTGGATTGATGAAATCGAATGCTGCGTGGAATGCGGTAGAAGGATTACAATTGGAATCCTAAATACATTGATATTTGATCGATCGATGAGGCACGAATCAAGAGGTATATTAATGTGTATTTAATGACTCATTACGTTTCCTGCTTCTAGTTGTCTTCCGCATATTTGATTAGATCATTGCAACTAGATCCTACAATGTTAGTGTACCCTTCCGAGAGAGTGGCAGCGCACTTGGGGACATGTCGACCTTCATTGCTTTGTAAGTTGCATCACATTCTGGCTATTATTTCTCTTGCTGATATAAATCCATGTTTTCCCCGAGAGAAAAAAAAGAAAGAATGTGTATATTGCAGCGTAGCTCATATTGTATTGTAATTAATGTTACAGATCCTAACAATGTGTGTATCAATTTCAAGGTTATTAACTCAAAGTGGATTATTATAATTTTATGCTGTAAAGATGATTATTTTCTTAGAGGGACAGAGTATTAGTGTATCTATCAGTGGCAACAATAGAGCTAAAGATAGCAAAATTTCTTCGCAAGAGGTACGTGTATGAGAAACTGGATAGCTTTGGCTATGACATGACAATAGAGCAGTGATGGTTTTCATGTTGCAGTGTACGCATATTTATGGATGAAATCAGGTTGTGGTATTAAATCTTTCTGCACCGTAGTGAAAGTAGCAAAACGGAATTTCTATTGAATTTCTCTTCTTTTTTTTTAAGAATGTAATACAAGGTCTCCAAATAACTATTTTCAGCACATGATTTTGCAGATTCTCTGCTAGCTAAAGAGGGAGCTCAACCATAGGTGCTTAGATACAAAGGAATTAATATGAGTGTCTTATGCTTCAAGAAGATGAGTAATTCACTCATTAGGGTGCACTAGAAGCAAAGGGGTTACTTGGATGGATGAATGTTTACTATATTGTTGATGGCCATAATTTGTTGCTGTCAATATGCACAAGCATTGGTATAGGAAATATACATAGCAATTAGCAAGGATGATGTGTTGAGTATTTTTTTTTTCTTTCTTTGGACATTATCTTGCTAGAGTCGCTTCCTGTACTTGTGTATCCATAGATGCAATTCCTCATCAGAAAGACTTTTGAACCTCAAGCCCTGGACTGCCTTTCTGGAGTTTTGATAATACTAAGTACTAAAACTCGGGCAGCATAGCCTTTACCAAGCCGATTTTAGTAGTAGCAGCAGTAAAGGATAGGCAGAAAAAGTTGTGTCGTTTCCTTTTGATTTTTTTTTCTTTATGTCATTTAAATATAGCCTCATTGTTGTATGTTTTTTTTTGGAAAATGGTACAGTTTTATTTTCATCTTCCAAGGGTATCAGGGTGATACCCTCAAAAAAATAATAATCAAAGCACTACAACTCCAGAGTGTCTGTGTAGCACCCTTTGATTACAACCAACAAGCAATAAAAGAGACTAAAATGACTCAGAGAGCTCTATCACTGCCTATCCTAATATTGTAATGTCCTACAACATCATACAATCGGACATATACAAAACACTGGATCAACTTTACAAGCTGATTAGCATTTCTCCTCACTCCACGAAAGATACGTTAGTTTCTCTCCGCCCATATGAGATACACTGCAGCACTCAAGGCTGCCCTGCAAGCTCTCTTTTCAGGTTGTTTGCCCTTTACATACTTCAGAAACCACTTCAACTCATGCTTCAGGCTTTTAGGCCTGCGTTTGATGTCTAGCCAAATCAAAACATCTTCCCAGACTTGAGAGGAAAAGGGACATTGAAAGAAGAGGTGACCATTGTCTTCAGCAGCATTCATACAAAGGCAACATCTGTTGGGTAAGACCATGCCTCTGCTCATCAGGTTGTCCACAATGGCCAACTTGTTACTGGAAGCCATTTGCAGTACAAACCTGTGTCTAGGGAATGCAAGGGTATCCCAAATAGTCTTATGAGCCTTCACACAAGGTTGCACCTTTTTGAAGAACTCATAAGCAACTTTTATATGGAAATTTCCATGTCCCCACTGCTCAAGCATCTCTTCAGCTCTCCCCACAGGACCACACTGCTCCATAAAAAAATCCCTCACTGCAAGAAGCCTCTTCCACAGCCAAGAATCATGCTGCCTAGCCTGAACCTCAAGGATCTGGTCATGTTGCAGATAATACTTCTTTGTCCAAGCACACTAGAGAGAATCTTGATTAGTGGATAATTTCCAAATCCACTTGAACTGTGTAGCTTTATTCCACGATAAAATCCCCTTAACAACCCACCCTCTCTATTTGGCCTGCAAATAGCATTCCAGCTCATGAACATAATTGCATTGCTAGTCTTCCCCCAGAAGAGCTGTTTACGCAACCTCTCAATATTATCAAGAACTGTTTTTGGAAGGAAGAAGGCGAAAGCCCAAAAGGACTCAATGCCAAAAATTATTGAATTGAGCATTTGTGGTTTGCCTGCATAACTCGGGAATTTATTGGCCCAATTGTAAAGCTTTGCTTGGATCTTATCAATCATAGGATGGCAAAGGGCCACAGAAACTCTTTTAGTGCTCAAGGGGATACCCAGGTATCGAAAGGGAAACAGTCCATCTGTGAAACTAGTAGCAGCAAGGATTTGTTCTCTTACTTGACTTCTGACACCTCCCAAATATATGCAAGTCTTCTGGATGTTAGGTTGCAGGTCAGACATAGCTGCAAACCTCTTAATGCAATTATTCATAACTGTAATTGAGGGGATATCAGCTCTACAAAATACCAAAAGGTCATCTGCGAAAGCCAGGTGATTTAGCTTCATCCTACTGCATCTTGTGTGAAAGATAAAATTACTATCAGTTCAAGCCAACCTGAGCATCCTAGACAGAATCTTCATGCACAGGACAAAAAGGCAAGGAGACATTGGATCTCCATGTCTAACTCCTCTCTTTCTTGGAAAGAACTCCACTGGAGACCCTTGATAATTGATAGAAAAGCTTGGAGTCTGCACACAAACCACCAGCCACCCTATGAACTGCTCAGGGAACCCCAAATACTGCAGAGTGGCCTTCAGGAAGTTCCAATCAAGAGAATCATAAGCCTTTCGTATATCAATCTTCATCATGGCCTTGGGAGAGACATCCTTCGTGTCATAGTGCTTCACTAATTCGTGGGCCATAAAAATATTTTCACAAGTATTTCTCCCACAAACAAATGCATTCTGCTCCTTCCCAACAACAAGCTGCATCACTTCTTTCATTCTTAAGGTGAAAATTTTAGTAATGGTCTTGTAAAGAACATTACAACAAGATATGGGACAAAAATCACTCACTCCTGTATTATTATTCATTTTAGAATAATAATTACTTAAAAAAAATACAATGTCAGATTAAAATAATTAATTGGGTTCATAAATGTTTAAAGTGCCTAATTAATAGTGGGTATTGGTTTTGAACCTAATTAAATTATAATTGGGCCAAAACAAATAAAAGTATTTGGGCTTCATAATTTTCGGGAGCGGCCGAAAATTATAAAGCAATTTAGGGCCCTATTTCCGGCCCTCCTAGCCGAAAATATGGGTAGGAAATTCTGAATTTTTGTTTTAAAATTTGTTTCCTAAATTGTTGGTTAGTGGAGTGATTTTAGGAGAGGTTTTAGGAAAGGAGAAGTTGAGATAAGGAAGGAGTGTGTTTAGTCCCTAAATACACTCAACTTCAACTGATTCTTTACCAAAAAAAAAAAAAGAACGTTTCTCTCTCTCTCACTCTCACGCACTGCCGAACAAGGGGAAGAAGGAAAGAGAATTTCACACTCTCTCATAATTCATCCATTGTGCAATTTTAATCCTTTTGATTTCCATGTAAGTGTTCTTAACTTGTTTTTTATTCCTAAAAGCTTTAAATTTAATTCAAGTACGAGTTTTTATGAACCTAGTTTTTGTTTGAGTAAACCCTAATTTTTCTTTTGCCTAGGGTTTGCTAGATTCTATTGTTTTGGCATGATAGGATCATGATTAGGGTTGGGTTTGTTGTTTTATTGAATTGAATCAATGTTTGAGTTTAAAAGGTTGGATCTTGTGATTTATTAAATCTGAAAATTTATTAATTATTCGGATTAAATTTAGATTTAGATTTGTTAAGTTTGATTAACAAAAAAAAAATAAAAAAAATAAAAAAAATAGAAGGTTTACCGTGCGGGCACGACCGAGACGTGCGCAACCGTTGTGCGGTTGTCACGGCCGCCTGAAGTGGTTGCTGCAGGTGGCAGCTAGCGGGCCCGCCGGCGGTGGTCATGTTGTTTGTTGTTGGTGGTTGACTTGTTTTGACTTGTTTTAGGGTTTTGGGAAGTTTCCTAATTTAGTTTTTGTAAATTGTTTTTTGAAACTTTGAACATGCATGAGTAACTGAAAATTTCAGCAACTTAATTAATTTAATTAAGGGTACTAAATCATCTTTAAAGTGTAATAAAGAGATTAAGAAGTCAAGGTATTGACTATTGGTGTATTGTGGATTTGTTAGGGCCCGTTGACTGCATGTGAACGTAAGGAGCTTATGTTAATTTGTCGTGATTGCCTTATTGCTAAAGGTAATTCATCGTCTAGCATTGGTTGGTGAATTATGTAAATTCATTGTCATAATTAATGTCTAGTGGAATTTGTATTCATGTTGTCTGGTATTGGATTGAGAATGATAATTCATATTGGACTTGTGAGTACTTTGAAAAAAGGGATAATTGATATTTATTTCCTCGTATTAATTCATATAGAATTTATCGGTGAATGCATGTTATATGTTGGAAATTCACTTTGTGTAGCAATGTCTACTTGTTGATATTCATGTGAGGAGATGCATGATTTATTATGGTTTATTGAACGAAAATTATGTTAATATGTTCGTAAGCATGTGGATTCATGTTAGTAAGCATGTTAGTTCAATAAGATGAAATTAAATTTGAATATTGGAACCTACTTAAAGGTATTGAACTAGGTGGTTTTGAATTGAGGCCCAGATGCCATTCATGTAAAATTTGCCATCGAAAATTGTAACCATATTGTGTTAGTTGAGAATTGCCAAGATTATGTGATTTACTTGACTATGTGATCACCATATTAAAATGAATTGAGAGTTAAGGCTTCTTTGGTAATGGATCCACCGAAGGATGCAAATGGGATATTGTCACTTGTTACGTTGAGTGGTTCCATTGGTCTTGGCCTCAACGTATTGGAAATCTTGTATCCATGCTGAGTAATTGGGCGAGTGGTTCTCTAGAACAGTTCTTCCTGTAGACTTAATGGTCGAAGGAGGTTATGCATACTAAGGAACATTAGAAGTACTTCGGGAGTCATCTATACTCCGGGACTGTTGATCCCTCTTTTGCTATTGTGCAAGGGACTAAGATCCTATTGAATCGACTGCGCTTGGTTTGACAATTCATGCGATTCTCTTCTCTCTAACGAACTTGGCGAATGGATAATATTAAGTATTGGATTTATTATTTGGTGTTTATGCATGTCTTTAAATTAAAACATGTTGTCTCTATTTTCTTAAAGCATGACCGTTATTTTTAATTAAGCATGTTGGCTTAACTTGGAGATTTAAATGGACTATGTGGTTATGAATTACTCAGCGTAGCTGATTGGTTGATTTTCTTTTTACTTGTGTAATGTTGTCCATTTTCTTCAGTGGTGGGCCTATGATGAACCTATATGGAATTCGTCTATATGGGGGAGTAGATTGACAGGATTTGTAGCTCGTGGTGTGAGTTAGGAAAGGCGACGGAAGAACAATTTACTTTTATTGTTTAGATTGGAATTATTTAATATTGGGATTTTTATTATTGTATTGAGATTAATTCTCTTGCATGAGAATTAATAGTTACTATTTCTTATTTCATTTGAATTAATTATTTTAAGTTTTAGTTGGAAAAGATAGTTATTATTTAATTATCTAGTATGTATGTTTGGGATATAAACATTTGGTTTCTTTTTAGCCTTGTATTTAATTTGAACATTAAATAAGGCGGTAGCGCTTCGAATTTCTAGGGTTTTTCCGCTGCAACTCGTGATTTTAAATGGTTTTAAATTGGACGGAAATTCGGGGTGTTACAAGTTAATATCAGAGCGTATGTTACTGTCCCTAATGTACGTTTTGAATTGTAAAGTATGTCATTAAGATATACTCTTAGGATAAAAACTTAAATAGACTTAAGTTATGTGAATAAAAGATTTGTAAGCCGAAATGAGTTTAATTGATTCTTTTACTTGTTTTGGTATTATTTCACTACTACAAAACGCGCCATATCTCGACGCTTGCATCTCGACGCTTCGCATATCGTTGAGCGAAAAACACAAAGGCGGGTCAAATCTCGACGCTTTTCTCTGTCGAGAACTATTCCATATATTAAAAAGCGTTGAGAACAATAATCTCGCAGCCCAAGTATTGTTTTGAGCGCGGCCAACGTTCTACCGCACTACTCCAGTAAATCTAAAAAGAAAAAAAGAAACTAACCCCCCCAAACCCCACGAATTCTCTCTCTCTCTCTCTCTCTCTCTCTCTCTCTCTCTCTGTCTCTTATCCTAATCTACTCCATCTCTTCCGCCTCTCTCTCCTCCTCTCTCTACATCTACAATGGGCACTGCAAAATTCTCTTATTCTTCCCCCTTTTCTTCTTAATTCTGTTGAATTCCTCAAAGTTTGGTGCCCACTTCGAAGCATTTACAATCTCAATTTTGGTGCTCCTTATTTGGTTTCCGATTAAGTTTGTAGCCGGCATAACACAGATCGGAATTCAGGCAAGAGTCGATCAATTTGCATCCCAACGTTCTTTGCTTTTTGTACTTGTTCCTTTTTTTTCGTCTTGCTTTTTCCCTTTTTAATAGAAATCTAGCGGAATTTAGGGTTTTATGGATACAATTGGCTACAGGACTAGTAGTTTTTAGGTTTTTGATTGCAATTTCAGATATTTGAAGCTTATTTTATAAACATTTTGTGTTCTCGTATATCATTTGGAGCGTTTAGGGTTAATTTCTTGAAATCTTGATTTATATATTCTCACACTCAGATATTGTTTGGTTGTTGGTTCAAAGTCTTGAATATAGTTGGGTTAATGATACATTTTGGTTGCGCGATTTTTCCATGAGATTTGATTAAAGTTGGTTTATTTTCGTATGATTTGTTTTCAGTACCTTTTGTTTGTTTTATTATTTATCCTGTTAATTTACTGATTTTTTTTTATACTTTGGAAAACAGAATCGATAATCTTTTGCTTGGTGTCTATGGGGTGATTAGCTCAATTGAAAATATGTTGAACGTGATTAGCTCAATAGTCTACAGGGTCATTCGCTTTTGATTTAGATAGATTTAGAACTTGGCACAAGGCACTAGCCAAAGTTTTCTTCTCTTTTTTATAGCTTTAGTTTAATTTTTCATCTCTCATAGATGTAGTTCATCTAGTAATATCCTGTGTTAGTATGTTTACATCTCTACTTTTCTTGCCCTTTTGATCAACACTTATTGCTTTATTACCCGGAAAAACGTTTTGCAAATGAAAAAAAAAGAATTTTCGTGGGTCTTTCGGAAACAGTCTCTCTTCTAGGCGACTAGTTAGGGGTAAGACTGCGTACATCTGGACCTCCCCAGACCCCGCCCTAGGCGGGATACTTACTGGGTTGTTGTTGTTGTTGTTGTTGTTGTTGTTGTATACTTGTGCACTTAATATTACTACTGGTTTGTTGTGAATATGGATGATCTCATCTCTTACTCTTCTAGAGTATAAGGTAGCATTTTGATTATTGCTTTGTAAGGACATCAGGCATGTGTCCTTGGCATACTGGAATTATGAGTTTGTTGATTATGGTAGCTGTGGTGGATCCATAACTTGTATGCACATCATCAGGCATGTGTACTTGCTTCATGAACTTCCTAAACTATGTTACTTAATGTAGCTTTCTGTGAGATCTCTATCTACTTTCTAAAGTCCATTATTTCATTTGCTTCTCTGATATCTAAACATATAAAGACTAATGAGAAAATTTTGACCTGAAAAGGAAAATGTATCTTCAGTACAACAAAAAAACATTGGTGGTCTGCTACTGAAAAGTCAATTTTTTCTTCTCTGGTTGTAATTTAACAGTACATGCATAGAAGTTCCTAGAAGCCCTTATTGGTCTAAATACTCCGGAATCAAGTACGCAAAAGGTGAATGAAGCACATGGTTGCAATTATAACTTCAAGGTGAACTCAGATTCATGGTACACAGGTGCAATGGTAACTTCAAGGTAAACTCATATTCATGGTACACTGATCTTTTGATTACATACGAGTGTTGGATGAGATATACATAGCACATGTTTTATGTTCGTTAAATTAGATATACCTTGGCATGTCTCAATCCCTTTAATGGTTACAAATATTGTATGTTCTGGATTTTCTTTTCACACTATCAAAATAGCTAGATACTTCTGAGAATTTTGGACTGAAATCTTTTGTTTTGCTGAACTGTTGAGATGGATTTTCTTTTCTTCACATGCTGTGTGAAGTGGGGTTTTGTCCTGCTACTTTCTGATTTGTTTTCAGGAATCAATTGCAGGTTAATATTGTTTGTGAACTTGGGACTTGAGATAGTTCTCATGTCATATTCTTTTTGAGTTGTCTTGTGCGGTCTTCAGTCTTAGTTGTTCTTTGTGCTCCTGGCACAGTTGATTTGGCTTTGTATGGTCTGCTTTTGTTACGTTACAGCATAGTCTTTGTTTTCTTCTCTAGTTAACATTTAACTAAATGCATAGAAGTAGTTGCATAGTTAGATAATTTAACAATTCCTTGAAGCCCTTCTTGATCTAAATATTCCGGAATCAGGTTTGCAGAGGTGAATGAAGCACATGGTTGCAATAATATCTTCATGGGTGCACAAATTATATGTTCAAAGAAAAAATAGTATATTAACCTGAGAGCGGATTTCTTCGTATTTTTTTTTCTGGAGCAAAATCCAAAAATGATGCACAAAAGCATTGAGACTATGGCGGGTAGTACATGAATCATTAGGCGAAAAATTGATTTCTGACAGATAAAAGCGTCGAGGTTTTCAAAATTTCGACAAGCAAAAGCGTCGAAATACCAACATTTTTTGACAGAAAAAAAGTCGAGAAAATCTCGACACTGAAATTCTCGACGCTTTTTTTTCTTGACACTTTTTGGCATCAAAAATAAGGGAAAAAAGCGTCGAAAACTGACCCTGTTTCTAGTAGTGTTTGAAGTACTCGAGTGAAGCACTAACGTGTTGTTTCCCGTTGGCAGATGAGTTGTTCACCCAGAGATCCGCAAACTCTGCAATGGAAAGGGGACAAAAGTCTGAACGACTTCGAGATCGAGGCGCGTGCGACCTTCAAGGAGTATAATGACTACCATAGAAATAAGTCTACCTTGAGGTCACAACGGATGAAGGCGTATGTTATGTACAAGGCTTTTTGACATAACTAGATTTGAGAGGCTTTCAGAGACAAGCTACATGACGAGTCGGAGCAATCCTACGACGCGGGAAAGCCGTTCAAGGAGAGCTTTGACTCTATCTTTAGCCGTGCTATGCTTTGGCCGAAGGAATATTTCACGAAGCATCCTGGCATCATCGACAAGATCGAGGAGATGAGGGAGCTCGCGTTGGTCAAAGTACAACGTAAGTTTAAATTTCCCCCATGTCCTGCGAAGGAGGAAAAGGAGGAAGTAGTCGACAAGGTCAAGGAGCTTGAAACGGAGTTGTTCAATGAGCTTGATCAGAGTCTCGAGGAAATATACCAAGAGACACTCCAAGGGAAGCGCGAAGAAGCGCAAGATCGCGAAGAAAACGTGATTCTTAGTTTTATTTAGTTTTATTGGGAGTAAACTATTTGAGACTTTATTTGGGCCTGCGAGCCATTTGTTTTTGACATTTTGTTTAGAATGTTATTATTTTGCTTTATTCATGCTATTTGAGGCTTGGTTTGGCAAGCACTCACTTTTGGACAAATACTTGATTATTTGATTTATAAGATAGAATTTTTGCAAGAAATGTGTTATTTACTTGTTATTTAGAGCATGAGTATTGTGAAAACGCCTATGAAAAAGGCATGGATGTTTCATTATGATTGTGATTTGTTTATTTTTGAGAAAGAACAAAGTCTATTGAAACTTTGAACTTGCTTGTACGCAAGAGTGTGATAAGGCCATGCTTGAATGTAATAAGAGCCTAGAGCCCTAGTTGGCTATTAAACATATATATGAGTCAAGTGTATATGTTAGTTGTGATTATCGTACATGAGTGTGATATGGGTAGCTAATACCCTTTTTATTTTGCTTTTGTTGATCCTTTAGGTCGCTAGATGCCACTTAGAAGAAACCGAAAAAGAGTCGAGGGTGCTAGCAGTTCGATGGGAGATAATAACAATAACGTGGAAAATGGAAAGGAAATGGCGCAAGCCTTGTTAGCGCAACTTGCACAGTCGCAGCAAGCCTTAGCGTAGTGTAATGCATTCATCGTGCAGATGATGCAGAGGGAGGATACGAGGGTAGCTGGAGGTAACGACTTCGCCTTAGTATCTATGAAAATTAAGGGGCATCTCCGCCTGTGTTTGAGGGGCGCGAGGATTCCGTACTTCTCGAAGATTGGACGCGAGATTTGGAGAAAATCTTCGCGATAACTGGGTGTCCGGAGTTACTTAAGGTAGATAGTGCTGTCTTTCTGTTCCGGAAAAAAGGCAGATCGTTGGTGGACAACCAAATGGCACATCCATTAGAGCTCGACAGGGTTTTAATTGGGAAATGTTCAAAACGGTCCTTAGAGATTTTGAACCTTATTATCTCCAGGACCAGAAGTATACCGAGTTCTTGAACCTTATTCAAGGAAGGATGACTGTTCAGGAATATGCTGAAAAGTTTGATGACCTAGCTTGTTTCGCGGGAGGGTTAGTTCCTACGGAACAGCATAGGGCCCGTAGATTCTAGAATGGGTTGTACTGGACCATTCGTGAGTCTTTTGGGAGTTATAAGTGTCAGACCATGCAAGAGGTCTACAATCGTGCTGCGAACCAAGCTGCGATTTTTAAGCACAGAGAAGATGTGACTGGGAAAAGGAGGAAATTTTACGACCATTAGGGTAGTGATGGTGAGAAGAAGGAGAAGTTTCGGGGAAGGAACAACCAGAATGGCAACAACAACAAGGGGAATAACCACAATGAGGGTGGATTCCAAGAATGGAAATGACAAGAATGGCAATGGAAATGGCCATCGGAATAAGGGGGGTTGGAAGGGCAAACCCTACATTTGCAAGAAGTGCAATAAGAATCACCCAGGGGTTGATTGTACTGGAAATAAGTATAGATGTTTCACTTGTCAAGAGTTGGGGCATCGTTCTTTTGATTGTCCTCAGAATGGCAAGATCGTGTACAATGGTAGGGGTAACAACAATGTGCAAGCTCTCGCAGTTCAGAGTCAAAATGGAAACAACCAGGGTGGTAATTGATAGAATGGGCTGAATGGACAGGCTGGAAATATTCAGAACAATAATGGCAACAGAACAGAAATGGAGGTCGTTTGTTTGTGATGCATCAAGTACAGGCTAATGCGGCAAACAATGTGGTGATTGGTAAGTTCCTTATAAATTCTTTGCCTGCCTATGTATTATTTGATTCTGTAGCAGCACATTCATTCGTATCTAAAAACTTTGTTAAGAAACATGGGATGGGAGTAGTAGAGTTTTTAGAGACTAATATTTCCACTCCTACTGGAGAGGTGGTATTGTGCAAAATAGTGCATCCCAATGTTCGTGTAAACATTGCAGGGTCTAAATTGCCTGGAGACCTGATTGAGTTTCAATTGGGAGATTTTGATGTTATTTTGGGGATGAATTGGTTTAGCAAGTATAAAGCGAGAATCGATTGTAGTGAACAAAAGATATCACTGAAAGGGCCTAGAGGTAATAGAATTTCTTATAAAGGAATTGTCACTAAGGGAGGAATTGGGATTATTTTGATGCTAGTGGCAAAGAAACATTCAGAGAAGGGATGTGAGGGATTTTTGTGTCACGTTCAGAATGTAGAGGGAATAGACGAGGAAATCTCAGAGATTGATGTGGTTAATGAGTTTCTGGATGTGTTTTGTGAGGAGATTCCTAGTATGCCACCAGTGAGGGATACTGTGTTTCAGATTGACCTAGTTCCTGGAACAGGGCCGATTTCGAGGGCACCGTATAGAATGACACCTTTAGAGATGAAAGAGCTAAAGGAGCAATTAGAGGAGTTGTTAGAGAAAGGGTACATTAGACCTAGTGTGTCGCCGTGGGGCGCACCAGTTCTATTTGTGCATAGGAAGGATGGTAGTCTTCGTCTCTGCATTGACTATCGTGAGTTGAACAAGGTCACTGTCAAGAATAGGTATCCTCTACCTAGGATCGAAGACCAGTTCGATCAACTCCAAGGAGCTGGAGTATTTTCGAAGGTGGCTTTGTGGTCTGGTTATCATCAACTGAGGATTGATGAGGTCGACATTGCGAAAACTGCCTTTAGGACAAGGTATGGGCATTATGAGTTTACTGTTATGCCATTTGGGTTAACTAATGCACCTGTCAAGTTTGTGGAGATGATGAATAACACCTTTAGACCATATTTGGATAGTTTTTGTGGTCGTGTTTATCGATGATATTTTGGTGTATTCGAAAGACAAGGAGGAACATGCAAGACACTTGAGGACTGTCTTGGAGGTGTTGCAAAATGAGAAGTTGTACCCTAAACTCTAAAAGTGTGAGTTTTGGCTAGAGAGTGTTGCTTTTCTTGGGCACATTATCTCTAAAGAATGAGTCTCTGTTGATCCTTCTAAGATTCGAGCTGTCACGGATTGGCCTGCCCCGAAAAGTGTGACTGAGGTAAGAAGTTTCCTCGGATTGGCTAGCTATTATAGTATATTTGTGCAATACGTCTCCAAGATAGCTAGACCTATCACAAACCTGATGAAAAAGGAGATGAAGTACAAGTGGACTGGACAATGTGAAGAAGCTTTCCAAGAGCTTAAGAAGAGGTTGACGGCGACACCAGTTTTGACTTTACCGTCTGGAACAGAAAGGTCTGAGGTGTATAGTGATGCATATAAGAATTGGTTGGGGTGTGTACTTATGCAAAATGGCAAGGTGGTTGCTTATGCCTCTCGCCAGTTGAAAGTGCATGAGAAGAATTACCCTACTGATGACACGGAGTTAGCTGCTGTGATTTTGGCCTTGAAAATCTGGAGGCATTACTTGTGTGGAGCTCGTTGCAAGATCTTCAAAGATCACAAGAGTTTGAAGTATATCTTCACTCAAAAGGAGTTGAATATGAGGCAACGGAGATGGCTCGAGTTGATATCTGAGTACGATCTGGATATTCAGTATCACGAGGGAAAGGCCAATGTAGTGGCTGATGGGTTAAGTAGGAAAACTTCACACACTGTGAATAACATGATGGTGCTACCGTATGACTTGTGTGAGGAATTCAGGAAGTTGGACTTAGAAGTTGTTCAACAAGGTGAGATTGCAGTGTTGCTGAATGCACTAGTAGTGCTACCGTCGATCTATGATGAGATTCAACAGTTGCAAGTTCATGATCCGTCTCGAGAGGAGTTACGTGTCAAGGTCAAGGATGGAAAGCATCCTGATTATGAGATCCTTGATGATGGTACGATCAAGATGAAAGGGCGTTGGTGTGTACCAAACAACGCCGAGCTGAAGAGAACGATTCTAGATAAGGCGCATGGAACTGCGTATTCTATTCACCCAGGTGGTGATAAGATGTACAAAGACTTGAAACTTCAGTTTTGGTGGACGAACATGAAGCGAGAATGTGCTGAGTATGTGGCAAGGTGTCTTACTTGTCAAAAGGTGAAGATCGAACACAGAAGGCCTGGAGGTCTTGTTCAATCACTGGAAATTTCTGGATGGAAGTGAGATTCAATCTCGATGGATTTCGTGACTGGATTACCAAAGACGAGATCCGGGAAGGACACTATTTGGGTTATTGTCGACCGACTGACAACAACGGCGAGATTCATTGCAATGAAGAAGACTTAGTCAATGGACCAACTCGCTGAAGCTTATGTGAAAGAAGTCTTGAGGTTACATGGAGTGCCTAAAGACATTGTGTCAGACAGGGATAGGAGATTCTTGTCCAACTTTTGGGATAAATTGCAGAATGCTTTTTGTACAAAGTTGAAGTTTAGTACGACATTTCATCCTGCGATAGATGGTCAAACAGAGCGTACAATTCAGAAGTTGAAGGACATGTTGAGAGCTTGTGCTCTAGAGATGAAGGACTCTTGGGAGAAGTGTTTGCCTTTGATTGAGTTCTCCTACATTAATAGCTACCATGCGAGCATTGGTAGAGCACCTTACGAGGCGCTGTATGGGAGGAAGTGTCGATCTCCTACGTGCTGAAACGACATAAGTGAGACCTTTGTTTTGGCTCCGGACTTTATCCAAGAAACTGTGGATCAAGTGAAACTTGTCCAAGAGAACATGAATGCTGCACAAGATAGACAGAAAGCCTATGCAGATCAACATCGATGAATGGAAGAATTCCAAGTTGGTGAGAAGGTACTTCTCAAAGTATCACCTACTCGTGGAGTGATGAGATTTGGGCGCAAAGGGAAGCTTAGCCCAAAGTATATTGGACCCTATGAGATTCTTGAAAGAATTGGAGAGGTCGCTTATAGACTTGCTATGCATATGGATTTGGAGCAAGTGCACGATGTGTTCCACGTGTCACAACTCAAGAGGTATCACCATGATCCAAATCATGTGCTAAATCTTAAAAGGGTAGTGTTAGATGACACACTTACCTATGAAGAGCAACCAGTTCGAGTCCTTGAGGAGCGAACTAAACCTGTAAGGATCCTAAACGTGAAAACGAAGAAAACTCGTGCGTCTACGATCAACCTTGTTAAAGTGTTGTAGGCTAACCTCAAAGTCGAAGAAGCGACTTGGGAGACTGAGGCTGATATGCGTAAGCGTTATCCTCAACTGTTCGAACAAGGTACTTAATCTTAGTTTCGAGGTCGAAACCTTTTTAAGGGGGGAAGGGTGTAACAATCCACAAAAGAAAAGAATTAAAGACTGAAAAACTCATTGCATTGCATTGCATCATGCTCATTTTTGTTATTCGGAAAAGTTGTAAAAGCTTTTAAACTTTCGAGTTATATTGTTGTCTTGAACTTTGAAAGTGTGGTGGAATAAAATTCGTCTTATGGAACTAGCTTCACTTTGGTGGTGATCCTATGTTTCGAGGACGAAACATCTTTTAAGGGTGTAAGGATGTAATACCCCGTATTATTATTCATTTTAGAATAATAATTACTTTAAAAAAATGCAATTTCGGATTTAAATAATTAAATGGGTTCATAAATGTTTAAAGTGCCTAATTAATACTGGGTATTGGTTTTGAACCTAATTAAATTATAATTGGGCCAAAACAAATAAAAGTATTTGGGCTTCATAATTTTCGGGAGTGGTCGAAAATTATAAAGCAACTTAGGGCCCTATTTTCGGCCCTCCTAGCTGAAAATATGAGTAGGAAATTCTATATTTTTGTTTTAAAATTTGTTTCCTAAATTGTTGGTTAGTTGAGTGATTTTAGGAGAGGTTTTAGGAAAGGAGAAGTTGAGATAAGGATGGAGTGTGTTTAGTCCCTAAATACACTCAATTTCTAAATCAACCGACTCTTTACCAAATCAAAAACAAAAAAAAAGAACGTTTCTCTCTCTCTCACTCTCACGCACGGCCGAACAAGGGGATGAAGGAAAGAGAATTTGACACTCTCTCATAATTCATCCTTTGTGCAATTTTAATCCTTTTGATTTTCAAGTAAGTGTTCTTAACTTGTTTTTGTTTCCTAAGAGCTTTAAATTTGATTCAAGTATGAGTTTTTATGAACCCTAGTTTTTGTTTGAATAAACCCTAATTCATGTTTTGCCTAGCTAGGGTTTGCTAGATTCTATTGTTTTTGCATGATAGGATCATGATTAGGGTTGGGTTTGTTATTTTATTGAATTGAATCAAAGTTTGAGTTTAAAAGGTTGGATCTTGTGATTTATTAAATCTGAAAATTTATTAATTTTTCGGATTTAATTTAGATTTGGATTTGTTAAGTTTGATTAACAAAAAAAAAAAAAAAGGAAGGTTCACCGTGCGGGCATGGCCGAGCCGTGCGCAGCCGCCTGCAGTGGGTGCTGCCGGCGGTGGTCATGTTGGTGGTGTTGTTGGTGGTTGACTTGTTTTGACTTGTTGACTTGTTTTAGGGTTTTGGAAAGTTTCCTAATTTAGTTTTGTAAATTGTTTTGGGAAACTTTGAGCATGCATAAGTAATTGAAAATTTCAGCAACTTAATTAATTTAATTAAGGGTACTAAATCATCTTTAAAGTGTCATAAAGAGGTTTAGATGTCAAGTTATTGACTACTTGTGTATTGTGGATTTGTTAGGGCCTGTTGACCGCACGTGAACGTAAGGAGCTTACGTTTTAATTTGTCGTGATTGCCTTATTGCTAAAGGTAATTCATCGTCTAGTATTGGTTGGTGAATTATGTAAATTCATTGTAATAATTCATGTCTAGTGGAATTTGTATTCATGTTGTCTGGTTTTGGATTGTGAATGATAATTCATATTTGGACTGGTGAGTACTTTGAAAAAAGGGATAGTTGATATTTATTTCCTTGTGATAATTCGTATAGAATTATATTGGTGAATGCATGTTATATGTTGGAAATTCACTTTGTGTAGCAATGTCTACTTGTTGATATTCATGTGAGGAGATGCATGATTTATTATGGTTTATTGAACGAAAACTATGTTAATAATTGTTCAATTGGGAATATAGCTTGTTTTGCTATCCTTGTATGATGTTGGTAAGCATGTGGATTCATGTTAGTAAGCATGTTACTCCAATAAGATGAAATTAACTTTGACTATTGGAACCTACTTAAAGGTATTGAACTAGGTGATTTTGAATTGAGGCCCAGATGCCATTCATGTAAAATTTGCCATCAAAAATTGTAACCATATTGTGTTACTTGAGAATTGCCAATATTATGTGATTTACTTGACTATGTGATCATCATACTAAAATGAATTGAGAGTTAAGACTTCTTTGGTAATGGATCCACCGAAGGATGCGAATGGGAATTTGTCACTTATTACGTTGAGTGGTTCCATTGGTTATGGCCTCAACGTATTGGAAATCTTGTATCCATACTAAGTAAGTGGGCGAGAGGTTCTCTGGAACAGTTCTTCCTGTAGACTTAAGGGCCGAAGGAGGGTATGCATACTAAGGAACATTAGAAGTACTTCGGGAGTCATCTATACTTCGGGTCGGTTGATCCCTCTTTTGCCATTGTGCACGGGACTAAGATCCTATTGAATCGATTGCGCTTGGTTTGACAATTCATGCGATTCTCTTCTCTCTAACGAACTTGGCTAATGGATAATAATAATTATTTGGTATTTATGCGTGTCTTTAAATTAAAGCATGTTGTCTTTGTTTTCTTAAAGCATGATCGTTATTTTTAATTAAGCATGTTGGCTTAGCTTGGAGATTTAAATGGACTATGTGGTTATGAATTACTCAGCGTAGCTGATTGGTTGTTTTTCTTTTTACTTGTGTTTGTTGTCCATTTCTCTTCAATGGTGGGCCTATGATGAACCTATATGGAATTCGTCTATATATGGGAGTCGATTGACAGGATTTCTAGCTCGTGGTGTGAGCTAGGAAAGGCGACGGAAGAAGATTGTATATCTTCTAAGAACAATTTACTTTTATTTGTTAGATTGGAATTAATTAATATTGGGATTTTTATTATTGTATTGAGATTAATTCTCTTGCATGAGAATTAATAGTTACTATTTCTTATTTCATTTGGATTAATTGTTTTAAGTTTTAGTTGAAAAATATAGTTATTATTTAATTATCTAGTATGTATGTCTGGGATATAAACATTTGGTTTCTTTCTAGTATTGTATTTAAGTTGAACATTAATTACGGCGGTGGCGCTTCGAATTTCTAGGATTTTTCCGCTGTAACTCGTGATTTTAAATGATTTTAAATTGGACGGAAATTCGGGGTGTTACCCTCACAGACTCAAGTACAACCTTCTTGGGGATCACAGAGATGATAGTGGCATTAAGCTGTTTGAGAAGCTTACCATTAACAAAGAACTCCTCCACTGCCATGCAAATGTCATTCGCAATAATAGCCCAGCTAGCCTTGAAGAATGTTTTGCAGAGTAGCCATCAGGCCCTGGAGCCTTGTCATCAGGGATAGAAAATAATGCTTTTTTAATCTCCTTATGAGTCACGGGTCTGATCAGCTCCTGCCTCCTCATATCCTTAATTGTAGGCCCTTCCAAGAGGAGGGATGAATCAAACCCATCCAGGCTATCAAACTGTCCCAAAAGCTGCTCATAAAACTCCACAAAAGCCTCACAGATTTTACAATCATCACACTGAAGAACACCATTTTTGTCTTACAATCATCACACGTGCATAAGCATGGCTCACTTTGATCTTAGCATGAAAATACTTGCAATTTCCATCCCCATCTTAATATCTGCCACCTTTGCTAGTTGCTTTAAGGAAGAAAATTCAACTTTTCTTAAAAGAATATACTCCTTAGCAGTGCTTCTCTCTTGATTAATGACAGTAGGGTTCATGGGATCATTATGAAGAGCAACTTGGGCATCCACCAGCCTTTTATTACAATCACTAATTCTCTCATCAATGTGGTTAAAGCCAGCCATGTGGAGCTGCTTTAATCCAGATTTCAGCTTCAGCATTTTCTTCACAACCTGAAACATTCTACACCCATTTACTGGGACCTCCCAATGATGCTTAACAATATCCAAGAAGCTGTTATCTTGCACCTAACCGCTCAGAAATTTAAATGGCCTCTTCTTAATCACTAGGACCTCCCCAATCCTGAGCCAGCAAGTTGAGTGATCAGATATATTGGGGGGGCAAGAACTCTGTAGCAGCCTTCACCCCTTGTAAAATTTGTACCCTCTGGTCTCAGCATCTTGCTTGTTGGACCAGGTGTAGTGAAACCCAGATGCAGACACATCATAGAAGCTAGCACCAAGAACACAATCAGTGAAATCATCAACTTTAGACTGAACTGGAGGAACAACAGCCAACCTCTCATCACCCTTCAGAGTTACATTAAAATCCCCCATAAGGAGCCAAGGACAACTAATAGTAGCTCCCCATCTCAACATATCACTCTAGAGATTCCTTCTAACCCCACCTGAGTTACTAGCATAGATTACAGTCAAATAGCAGGAAAACAAAGAATTCTTATACAAAACCTCACCGTGAATAGCTTGGTCAGTGGTGTCCAACAACTAAACATTCACAGCGACAGAGTTCCATCAAATCCACACCCTTCCATTGAAATGTTTATCATAGTTATCAAGGCAATTCCAATGACTGCCTATATTATTAACAATCATGTTTTTATTTTTTTTCTTTCACATGAATTTCCACTAATCCGATAATGTTAACTCTTTTATTAAGCAGAAAATACTTTACCTCCCTCTGCTTTTGGGGAATCATTCAATCTCCTGATATTCCATGTTGTAGTGATCATGATGACGTTGGGTTTGGGTCCCCCCACCACCTGAGCTAGATACCTTAGTATCCAGCCCCAACTCCTATAGCCAAGCACTCTGCTCATCTTCATCATCCATCACTTGTGACCACAGTAGATGGAACTTAGATTGCACAGACCTCAATTGCTTCTCTATTGGCCCCATAGCAGCATGACCTGCAGAGTAAAATACTCTCTTTGGATAAAATGTATGCTTGGTAGGGACTGACATGAACCCATCTTCCTGAATTGCTCTTGAGCCCCTACCTACAAGCTTCTATTCCCATTACCCTTGCCCTGATCTGCAGGGGCCACTTCAGCAGTGCCACTACCCTCAAGCCCAATCACATCCTCTTCCTGAGCAGCTTGAGTACCTACAGCACCCCACCCCTGCCACATCACCATGTGCAGCCTCATCTGCATTAGTAGAAGCTGTCGCACCAACCTCTATAGCAACAGGACCATCAACAACAAGAGTTGCAATAGCAGGCGCTACATTATTTGAGGTTGCATGAGCTAATCTCTGATTCTTGTTGCTGTTCTGCCTCCTACACATGCCATCATGATGGCCAATTTGTTTACACCCTTTATAATAAAAAGGCACCCACTCATAAAACACCTCTTGGTCAAGCTTGACCCCAAAAGGAGTGCATTTAGGGATCTTGACTGGCAGTTCCCCATACACATCTACTTCAATGAGGCATCTGGCATAGGACACTTAATTCTTCATTGTGGTGCATTTGTCAGCAAACATTGGTACACCTATCTTACTTGCCAGCTTACCCAGACCATTGACAGACCAGTACTGCACATCAAGGTTTGGGAAGTTGACCCACACATGAAACCATTTTGTCTCCTCTTTGTTAATACAAAAGGAAGGAGTCCAGGGTTTCAATAAGAGAGCTATGTTCCCCACAGACCAATGGCCCCCTCTTAGCACCCAGTCTCTATCCTCCATAGAGTTAAACCTAAAGAATATCTAGCCTGTAGCATGGAGTAGAATTTGAGGTGCGGTTACATATGACCACTTCTTGGCCACAAAATCACGAAAAATGTTCATCTTTGGATTCCCACCCAACACATATCCTACTAAGGTATTCTGCCAATAGGCCACTTCATCATCCATGTCATCAGAGCCCAAAATAACAGTTGGAGCAGCAGCGACCTCAGGGAAAAATTGCAATTTCATCCCCTGCCCTAGTGACCTATTGCCCTCAAAAACCCTTTTCCATGAACGAGTTCCTACTTGATCCAAAGAACCCCCATTCCCCACAGGCAATTCAGGGCCAAAATTATCAATTGGATGTTGCACAAGAATTTCAGTTATTATTCCATCATTATTACTATTACTAACAATACTTTTAGGCACATTAAGAAAATTCGCATTCAACATATCAAGATTACTAGCATCATTCACAATTGGGCCAATTGTATCCTAAGTAAACCCTAGTTGTTCCAATTCCAATCCCAGGAAAACATTACCTGGTTGTGATGCCAAAGCACCTTGCGCAGACTCACCGCCATTGCTGGGCGTTGAAGGAAATACCGACGAGCCAAGGAAATCGCCCAAAATTCCCGGTCTGTGCTGGGTATTCAATTGCTCGCTCGTTTCATCACCAACTCCATCCTAAGTAGTATTAGGAACATCAGCATTCGAAGACGAACAAGAACCCTTCTTCTGATGCTTGGGAGGACACCCTCACTTACCATTACCCATGGCGATCAGGGAGGAGAGAGAAAAAGAGGAATCGCCCTTACCCAGAGCTTAGCAAGCTCTCAATCGCCCTCCTCAATGTTGTATGTTCTTATATAATAGAGGAGCTTTTTTTCCTTTTATGTTGGAATTCTCAATTGTAATTGAATACTATGTACTGCATTAGTTTATATTTCTTTCCCTTGAACTAAGATATTTCATATAGTATTCTTTTATATATGGATCTCCTCAACATCAAAAAAATAAATAAATTACTATGTATGATGTTGATCAAATATTTATTGGAAAGTCGTGCATCGCACTAGTGATAACCTAGTGTAAGTATAAATGTCTTGCCAAATCCTATTTTGGCAATCAAACTTTGGCAAGGTAGCATTGTGGTGTATTTTTTTACTCTTGCCAAATACATTCAAATACGGAGTCTTGCCAATATATTGGCAAGAAAGGACCCTTACCAATTTGATTCACCCAAGCCACTCAGTAAAATGAGCATAGTTGAATGTACTAAAAAAGCAGCAAGTGGTACTAAAAAGGGGAGAGAGAAATGAGTTTTTAATTATACAAACATTAATAAAGCGAAGAGAGAAAATAGGAATTTGACATGTTAAATTTGGCATGCACATTGAAGAGTTTCATGCCAAATTACGACAAGGGAGGAAATAGATGGGAGAAATAAGTTTTTGTACAAAATACATGCCAAATTTTGGCATGCCATTGTAGGTGCTCTTACACCAACCTCTCACTCCCATTGAAAAAACCTCTTAAAAATTTTTACATGGGGTCCACTATATTATCAAACATATTTTTTATTTCTTCAACCCATATTATATATTAAGTATTGGTTTGTAAAAAATAATTGTAATACTATTAAAAAAACATTGCTTTTTTCTCTCAAATCCTAGTCTCTCTCTTTTGCCTCTCTTCTTGTCTTCTCTCAAACCCTAATTAGGACAAATTTTCAGGCCTGGAGGCTGATTTAGGTCATTCTCGGCCTGTGATTCATGTTTTCCACCTCTTTTTGCCATTGATTTCTTGTTTTTGTGCTCTAAGTGGAATAAATTTTCTCTCTCTTTTGTGGAGTTACTAGGAAATTTCATATTTTTCCTTTTCAAATGATCCTTTCTTCGCCTATTGTGCGATTTAGTAGAAAGTAATATGAAATCGGGGACCGAATATGCACAAGATCGATGGTGTCATACAATGTTTTGTGAACAAACAATTACAGAACTTGAGGTGAAGATCTCCACTTCCGTTAAAGATGAAGCATCAAAGGAAGCACATGGTTACTGTGCATGTTGGGAGCCGTGCTCGGGTATTCTAGTCAATTATTTTGTTAGCAGATTTGTTATTGTTACTATTGATTTGGTATATTCTCGGGTTATTTTCGATGTAGATGCCGTATAGCCTTTCTATGAATGAAAGTCTCCTATTCTCCTCTCAAAAAAAAAATACTAAAAGAAAACTTTAGTAAAATCAAATTATTTTTTACAAAAAAAATAACAACTATTTATTCATTATTATTACTCTAAATTTCGATTACTAAGCAAAAAAAACTGCAAAGTACAGTTATAGACTAAAAAAACAAAAAAAATATTTTATTAAACGGCTAACGATACCATAAAAATTACATAATTAAAGATGATATAATAAAAAAAAACAACTCTGAACATTACATAAATTAAAAAGATAAAGTAATAATAATTTTAATTCCCATCATCGTCGTTGCCTCCAAAACGCTCCCAGATATGCTCCACCAAATCCATTCGAAGTTGACGATGGTTATTTTTGTTACGTACCTCAGCATGCGCTCAAAGGTATAGTCGGAATGTTGAAACTGATCCTTGTTTAGGCAATGGAGGTTGTTCTCCTTCATCATTCACACCCAATTTTCACCATTGTTTTCCTCATCTTTAATAATCATATTATGTAATATGATGCAAGCATACATGATGTCACTCAAGTTGTTCCTATACCAAAATCAACATGCACCACAAATGATTGCCCAACGAGACTGGAGCACTCCGAATGCTCGTTTAACATCATTTCTTGTGGATTCTTGCTTTTCTTTAAATTTCTTCCTCTTCAAATCTTCAGGATGAGTAAAAGCTTTAACAATTGCAGCCCATCTTGGGTAGATACCATCGGTTAGATAGTACCCTTTATCGTATGTATTATTGTTTACCGTAAACTAAATCGGAGGTGTCGTCTCTTGCAAAACCTGATTAAACAAAGGAGATTGTTTGAGCACGTTTATATCGTTGTTCGGCCCTGCAACGCTGAAATATGCATGCCATATCCATAAATCCTTCAAGCATGATGGTGGGAACCTTATAATCACCCCTGGTAAATTGGGCTCTCCATGCAACAGGGCAATTTTTCCATTCCCAAGGCATACAATCCAAACTTCCGAGCATACCAATGAAGTCATGCTTTTGAGAATGCGTTGAAATTAAGCGATGAACATCATCGCCATTGGGTCTTCTCAACTACTCTTCTTGAAACACCTCAATGACAGCGCGACAAAATTTGAACAAACACTGCACAATGGTTGTTTTAGCCATGTGGAGATACTCATCATAGTGGTCTACCGGAGCTCCATAAGCCAATTGACGGATAGCAGCTGTGCATTTTTTAAGTGGGGATAGACCCAATCTTCCATGACCATTGCACCTTTGTTAGAAAAATAGGTCGTGATTTGTAACAGCTTCCACTATGTGGAGGAAAAACCGCCTTCGCATTCGAAACTGTCTTCAAAAAGTATCAAGAGGGTACACCAGCTCGGTAGCAAAATAATCTTTGTGAAGTTGCTTATAACCGGCCTCACGCCCTCGCTCAATATACCTTCGAGGTTGTCGACTAGGGCTTTAGGCTTGTCGGCGTCTTTGCTCATTTTCTAGCAACATTTTCATCATTGTTTCATCAATCATCCATACACATGTCAAATAGCAACTGACTATAATCAACATTGATGGGAGAATCAGGATTTTGAGACATTTTGTGATGTGAGTTTGAGATGTAGAGATGAATAATGAAACCGAGAGTGTTAGAGACAATGAGATTCTGAGATTCTGAGAAAGGAGATTGTAAGGTTGTGAGAAAGTCGACCCTAATGTGCTTTTATTTAGAGACCCATTTAACAGCTAGCTTTTGTACTTTTGTAAAGACTAGTTTTTGTACTTTTGTATTTCGACTAGTTTTTATAACAGCTACTTTTGTAACGGCTAGTTTTTGTAACATCTAGTTTTTGTACTTTTCCATTTTCAATTTTTATGAGAACAAACTTTTATTTTTTAGTCATAACTTTTGTAACGACTAGTTTTTATAACGAATTTTTTTTTTGAATTCCAAAGTATGAATTATTAAAAATTGTGAACAATAATAATTACTACATCTAAAAGATATATAAACTTGTAAATTATAAAATATTAAAAACTTTTACTACTAAAATTAGATAAACTTAAAATTTACTAAAGAAAAATACATTCGTCAAAAAAGGACGAAATATAAAAAAGATCACATCAACATACGAATATTTAAAAGACAAACTTAAAATTTTCTAAATCTAAAAAAATACATAAGTTTAACAAGTACTAAATGTTTCGACTGTTTTTGAGGGGATCGAACACTAGGAAGGAGCTGGATCGCTGTATGAGGACGACTCTGCTGATAACGCCTTCAATCGATCGTTAGACCCTGCACAAGATAGAGAAAGGTGAACTACCTCGGGGGGTCGACCCAAGGACCCCTCCGATGGTAAAGTTAGTGTTTGTTCGTGCGTGAGGTACTTTAGATGGAAAATGGTCGACTTGGGGCGTGGGTTATGATTGGATGGTAATGAGTGATGATGACTGAAGGACACAATGTCATAAGGAGAATGTCAGAGGTTCTGAATATCCTCTCCTTTATGCGTCAATCAAAATGAATGTTCCCTGAGAACGGAATCACTTACCTTGGTCTTGAATTCCGTGCAGGTATATATAGGGAAAGAGTCGGTTAGCTTCGTCGAATGAACAGTAGCCACGTACCCTCGCCATACGACCCTCCCTTAGAGGGTGAAGGAAGGGTGTCACGTGAGTTTTGGTACGACCCCCTGGGAAGGATCCACGTTAGGGTAGTACAGTTGGTTTCGTCATCTTTGTCCTTACGTCTTGAGGAGTGGGCGCCAAGGCAAGTTTAGAATATTTGTGGAATATTCGCGTAGTACAATTGCTGGCGTCATTATAGCTCTTTGGGAGTCTTAGAGGTAGATGTCTATCCTGATCGACCAATTAGGCCCGACTTAGACGTGAATTGACTGTTTGATCGATGTCGTTCTTCTCGGGTGTAGGAGATAAGTAGAGTTGTGCTTGAGGAAGTCTTTGATCGAGGTCCTCCTAGCATAGGTGGCCAGTGTTCTGTAGACCGGAGTCGATCTCGACCAAGTGCCAGATCAATACCAAGCCTTGAGAGGAAGTGATGGTCGATTCTTCGACCACCTCTATTTTAGGTACATCATTTTTCCCTCACATCTTAGCATGGGGAGAGTCAGCTTCCATCGAGTTCTGCTAAGATGTAGTCGAGTACCTGATTAGGCAAGTTTCAAGTGGGTTTTGAGTCGGGCCCATTTTCCTTCGTGGGAGGGCTCTTGTCTGAATATTTTGTAGGTGGATGCACATGAGTCGTCCATCATTCATCCATGCGGATTCCGCGTCTTTCTAGGTTTTCTTTTCTATAATAGCCTCACTTCACCTCACTTTCTTCTCTTCATTTCTCCCATTTGCTTTTTTAGAGAGAGAAAGTGAGTTTTTGAAGTTTCGGTGACTTTTTCGTTGTCTTGCTTGTCGTCGTTGATCGATCTGCGGTTGTCGAGTCGTCTTCTACCTTATCCAAGCTATAACATTTTTATTTCTCCATTTTTTGCTCGTCTTTTGTGTTTAATTCTGTTTTCATGTCGATGTCTTCTCCCATAGATGTATCGTTGGGGTCTGATGGCTCGCCTGAGGCGGTCCGACCAGGAGATGGGGGATCCGTTTTCCCTGAATGTTCCGTTTGGGATTCGTGTAGTCAGGGACCTGGTCCATCGCGTGAGGAGTCTTGCGCTCACTCTTCGAGTGATCCAGCTCCTCTGGTTCCACCGGGCTTCCCCTTTTTTGAGCTTCGTCTGGGTTTTCAGTGGTCCACCCCGGACGAGTTGCGTCTCCCAGATTGGGTAACCCCGTTCCAGCTTCGGGAGGAGTACTGGTATGCGAGGGTCATTTCAGACCCCGATATTCCGCTAGACTTCAAGCAAGATGTCTTGAATGTCTTTCAAATGAGCGGTTCTTTGGGAGAGATCCCTGTTTTAGACGGGATCGAGCCCTTATGCTCTGTCCCTCCCTTGCAGGGAGACAGAGACTAGATGTCGAGGGCTTGATTCAAGCAAACGTGCTATCGGGGTCAAGGATGTTTCAATTGTCCTTCCCCTTTGAGTGATTACGAGCAAATAGGAGAGTGGCTATTCGGCCCCCATATCACGGAGTATGTTTCTTACCCTTTGTTGTCTTCTCATGTATTTTCAACGTGGTTTTCACGGTTTTCTGATTTGTCTTTGTTGTCTTGTTTACAGAGAGCAAAAGAGTGACCGTATGTCTACACAGATGCCAGGCCAATCCAATACTTCGGGTGACGCAGCACAGTCTGCAATCGACCGAATGGTTCAGTCGATAGGCCAAACCGCCGAGACTTCAGGTTCATCTGCTGTCAAACCTGAGTCGGTCGCGACGGAATCGGTCGACACCGTGGCTCCCGACAAATCCTTGGAGGAAGGAGAGATTGGTACTGGGTGCTCCCCGTTGTTGGAAGAGGAGGGTCTTGTTCCTCCTTCTCAGGAGAAGAAGAAAAAGAAGAAGAGGTCAAGCAGGGAAGACGGTGCTGTGGCCCTGGAGCTTCCTGTTGAGTCGGAGGGAGCCAGACCTCCTCCGAGTGGGGATGTGAAGGTGAAGCGCAATCTCGACCCAGGGAATGAGGAGGGTGAGCATGCTGGGAAGGTCTCAAAGCCGCTCCAATCGGGTAAGAAGGCTGGTACCCTTCCTATTCATTAGAAATTGTCGATCTTTTCAAGCAAGTCTCTAAACGACCTCGACAGATTGGCAAGTAGTTAAGATTTGCCCCATAAGATGTCTTTCACCCTCCCAAGCAAGAAGGAGGGGTGTCATCCAGCCCGTTCGAAGAGCATTCCTTTCTGTACAAAGGTTTTTGATGAAGGTTTGAGGTTTTCTCTTCCTTTGATCATTAGGAGGGTAGTGACTCTTTTGGACGTCCACTACTTTCAGCTCTAGGCCATTTCATGGAGATCGCTGATAGGACTGGCCGTTGCTGCCCATGTAGATAGGCTTCCAGTGAGAAATGCTGTATTGAGGCATCTGTATTCACGAATAACACCGACCGCTTCGGCGACTTGGACACTATACCCCCGGAACAGTTTCTCGATGTGCAAATCACTGAGTAATTTTACTCAGTGGAAGGAGCACTTTTTGTTCTTGATTTGGGAACAAGGATGGGACGGAGAGTGCCCTCCTTGAAGGATCGACTACGAGGAGGAGGTTGGCTAGGAGTTATTTTGTACGGCGCGATGCACCTTGAAGGCCTTGAGTCCTGATGAGCGCAAGACGGTGGAATATTTTCGCCACTCTGTTAGGGACGAGAAAGCTTGACAACGCTTTGGTGTCCCTACATATTGGGAGATCGAGAAGTCTTGTTTTTCCCACGAGGCTTTTCAAATCTTTGTGGATTTTAGATCGACCATGTCCAAGGGTACATAGGCCTATTTTCTTTTCTTTTTTGCCTCGAGTCTACTTGGTACTTTGTGTGTTTGTTTGACTCTTTTTATTTTGCAGAGGAGGCTTCTGCTGAATTTTTGAGGATGCCTAATGGGGCTAAGATGGTGGTCGAGACAACCTCTGCAGTTTTCCTCGATGGACTGGACCATATGGTCGAGGGCTAGAAGTCTCTTGCTTCTGTAAGTAATCTTCTTCTCGTGCCTCCACTTTATTTGACCTTCGCGGGTCACCAGTGTTTTATGACCTCTTGTCGTGTCTTCGTGTAGGCCCTCAAGACAAAAAGGCCGCCTTTCATCTTTAGGAAGAAGCGTGGCAAGGCCGGATCTTCTTTGAAGAAGGTGGATCCTTTGCCAAGGACCGGATCTAAACAGGAACCTTCTTCTAAGAAGCGGGTGGGCGATGATATGCTGACATCGTCCGAGAGGGTGTCCCCTTCTAAGAAGAAGAGAACTGACCCGAGTGGTCGTGGGTTAGCTAGAGGTCATAAACCTGTTGCCCAAACTTGGGGGACAGTGTCTAGCCCGTCGGCTGCCAAGGCATCGAGTGTTGATCCTATCTCGACCATCTTAGAGGGGGTGCTCTCTTCGTCGAGTCTGAAGAGTATCGAGGAGGTGAGGGCAGTGAGGTCCCTTCGAAGGGACAACAACGAGTTTACGGGCCAGGCCTATCTGGTGAGCAGGCAGAGCCCTGAAGGTCATGCCCTAAAGCTGCCTGCGTTTCTGGGCATTCAGCCAGCAGAATAGGCCACGATTGCTGAGGACGTCTTCCCCAACCTCTTTGATGAGCAAGATATAGTGCAGGCATCTTCCGAGGTGGGGTCGACTGATACCTTTACGCTGCTCCTGAAGCGTATGGCTATGGGGCGTGTAAAGGTAATCTTTAGGCCCTTTTGTTGACTTTTTATTTAGCTAATGGACATGTACTAACTCTGTTTATTTCTTCTCCCAGGAGGACATCTTCTTGTCAGCGGCGATTAGAGCCGACGAGGCCTAAAGGCGTCAGTTGGTGATCTAGTGCCAGGAGCTGCAAGCTGAGTTCGAGAGCAAGGTTCGGGTGGAGGCCCAAACCGAGATATCGAAACTCCAGGTAGATCTGGAGAGAGCCAATGCCAATGTCCAAGAAGGGAAGTCTCTGTTGGCAGAGAAGGATACTCGCTGGAGGAGCTGAAGAGAAAGCTTGCAATGGCTGATAAGGTCAATGCTAAGGCCTAGGAACTTCTTGAGGATGGTGAGGTCGATGCGAATCGGTTAAAGGCCCAGGTTACTCAGTTGAAGGCCGATATGAACGGGTCGGTTGAGCGTCAGAGGACGATCTAGGTTGAGGCCTTGACCACCACCTACGGGGATGGAGATATGGGGGCCTCGGTGGTCGAGAATTTGGCCCGGATCCGGAACCTTCGAGATTCTAATGATCATGCCCAGCGTGTCGAGGCTGACGAGCTTGAGGCTGCCAACGCACCAGACTTGAAGGTCCTCCAGGAGCTTGTCGCCCTGAAACAGGCCAAGGAAGAAGAGTAGGCGCTGCTGTAATGACCCGGGATTTCTACGACCACAGAGTGCGTCTTTATAGAAATTTTGTAAGCTGGGGGTTTAGATAAGTCAAGGGACCATCGAGTTAGAAAAGCTTTTGTAAAGACTTGAATTGTATAAAAACTATGAAAGAGGTCACAAATCTGCTATTTGCGTTTTATCGAAGGAACAAACCGAAGGGACAACCCAATAGGGCGATAAGTAAACTGATCATGTTTTTAGAAAGACTCCCGCTCATATAGTACATATGAGTACCCAAGAATAAAGGGTTCGGGGGCGAAGGTACGAGGTGGGAAGGTGTTAGGCACCGAACTCGTCCGTTTATGACGGCCTCTACTAAATCTAGTTTGCTTAATAATTTAAAGACATAATTCCCACACAAACCGGATTAACAACCTAGACTTAGGCTATGAATTGGTTCATCACAAGCATCACAACATTTATTTTTAACCCTTGTTTAGGCATGCATTTGATTGGAAAATTGAGCACTACGACGACTAGACATGCTTGGAATTGAAAGACAATATTTAGGAAGCAATAAAAGACATGATTTGCATGATATCTACATTATGACTACTAGAAAATAAACAATTAGGCAAGCACTTTAATTTGAGCCCTCAGGAGTTTGTACTTGAACCGTAGGCTATGTTTGAAAAAAATAGTAAAGACAAGATCTCAAATTCGAAAGAAAGAGGGGGAAGCTTAGTGTTAATACTCCTGAGAATAGAGGTTGTCAACTGTAGACTGTGTGTTTTTGAATGAGGGTCGAGGGTTGTATTTATAGGCGCGGGAAGTAGGGTTGGACGGGTGAAGAGGAGCCCCAATTTAGATTTTGGGCTGAAAAATAGCTGGGCCGGAAGACTTAGTGAGGGCCGTTGGCGGCCCAGGCCACAACCGCTGACGGCTGTCAACTGTTCAGCAGGATGTCGTCTTAATGACGACATCCAGCCCATTTTAATTTCCGGATGATTTTTAATGTTCCGAAATGTGAAAAGATTGTTTTATCCTTCTGCGGTAGAAAGACGATTTTATCCCCGGCTCGCAACTTGGCGACTGGGAGTCGGAAAAAGACACGAGAAGTGTCGTTGGAAAGCTCTTGAACGGGGCTTTTGAATGGGACTGGAATGAAGGAGTGATCGAGGAAAAACCTGAGATCTTATTTTTACCTATTAAAGCAAAAATAGCATTCAAGTTTATAAATTACTCCTTTCATCATCGGGCTTTTGCGGAGAAATCTGAAGGCGCTTTTTTGGCGTGTACGAAATCCCCCACTTTGATCGAGCTTGAGTAAAAGCGAAGATCAAAGTATTCTGAAGGCGACATGCAGGATGCTGATGTGCACATGGTGTGTGAGAGTGTACAGTATATATGCATATGAAGACAGCCTGAGTTGGGACATGCTCGTAGCGTGCTAAGATTTCATCTCTGTGAACACAAGAAAAAATAAAGTTTATGGTTAGCAGGACAAACACCGCTCGTAGATGGTTGAAACGTCTGCCGGGGACCTGTATTCAGAGTGAATGAAGAAGTTAGTAATACTTTGAGAATGATCAACGTAGAGTGCTTCGACAAACAGTGACTAAACACCGCTCCGCGGGTGCCGAGATTCCATCCCTCTACGAGAAACGAAAAAGACGACGAGACAGCTCGATTAAAAATAACGGCTGTAAATGGGAAGTAACACTGGTGAGACTGAATAGTATATAAATGCTTTATTTTGAGCAAACTGTGACTAAGCACCACTCGGCGGATGCCGAGATTCCGTCTATGCATGAGAAACGAAAAAGTCGACGAGACAGCGCGACCAAAATGACGGCTGTAAAATGGTTAAAACATGTGAACAGTTTAAATGCAATAGCTTAAGCAATCATTGACTGAAACATATAAAAAACAATGGACAGTATAACCGCTATAGTTTAAGCAATCATTGACTGACACAGAATAAGTGACCTCGTAGTTGGACAATTTAACCACAATAGCTTAAGTGATCATTGACTGACCCGAATAAGTGACCTCGTAGAAGGACAGTTTAACCGCAATAGCTTAAGCGATCATTGACTAACCCGAATTTGTGACTTCGTAGAAAAGGACAGTTTAACCGTAATAGCTTAAGCGGTCATTGACTGACCCGACTTTGTGACTTCGTAGAAAAGGACAGTTTAACCGTAATAGCTTAAGCGGCCATTGACTGACCCGACTTTGTGACTTCGTAGAAAAGGACAGTTCGACCGCAATAGCTTAAGCGGCCATTGACTAACCCGTAATTTTGGAAACTGACTATCTTTCTAAAAATTTGATCACTCCGGGTAATTAATATTGTCGGGGCATACCTGGGCTTGTGTATTTGGGACCTGCAAAACAATCGGGTTAGTTTTACCTGATAATAATTGGTACCATAAAAAATGGGCCAACTGGTGAATTTTGAATTTGTAGGCTAAAGGGACTTGCTCCCGCACGCTCGGTACTGGTCTTTGTCCCAAACGAACTTGATTAACGGACTCTGGGCTTGTAAAACGAAGTCGTGGGACAGCAGGTGGGGCCCGCGTGTGCAAGTCGCTCAGCGCCGTTAGCGGCGTTCACTTGAGCTGGCTTAAATGTTTTTGAAGCGGATTTTTCCGCGTTTTGTTTCATTACCGTCTTCTTTGTTGAGAGCTTTGGTTGAGAGCTTTGGTCGAGAGCTTAGCTCTATTTTTGTGTGCTTCAACTTCTTCAAGGTAAGTCGATTCTTGACCAAATTCCTCGGTTTTTGTCTCGAACTTGTTTATTTTTCTACCTAGTTGCTGAATTTCGGGTTGCATTGTTGAATGGGTACTTGTTTCTTGCGAATCTGAAACTTCAAATTTTCACTTGTAGAGAGAGAAAACTCCATTCTTCTTCAATGACTCCCAAAGATAAGGGGAAGCGTCCCATGGGTGAGGAGGAGGAAAACCAGGACCTCTTTTGCACTAGGCTTCCATCTTCTAGTACTCCCCTTCCTCGGCATGCAGATGGGGCTAGTTTGTATCAGGACTCGTTTATGCGCGTGGACTGGCGCCCGGATGCGTTTTGGGATCGTAGTGTTTTGCTACTGGACAGGAAGAGTCATCTGTCTAACCCTCAATTTTGAACTGAAAATTTGAACTGTTAGTGCTTCGGCACACGAAAAAATTGGGTTTTGTACTGGATTGGTGGTAAGCTGTATATAATTTGTGTGGAATTATTTTTGGTTGTATTTGGTAGTATGTGGTGTGTTGAGCAAATGTTATTTGTTGGCTAGGGTGTTGGTGTTTTGCTGCAGTCTCATGGGTCCACTTCTCGTTGGGCCATGATGTTTGACACATTTTCTGTGGGGGCTAGGGAGATAGTGCAGGCTTCCGGTTTTGGGCACTTTTTGTCGGTTATCCCTGCTTGTCATTCAGTGGATACTAGGATAGTTGTTCGGGGATTATTGGAGAGGTTCTGGGATACCACGAACACTTTTCACACACCTGCGGGGGAGATGTTTCCTACTCCCTATCAGTTCGCTGTACTGAGAGGCTTGTCCTTTAGAGGGCATCGTATACAGTATGACGCGACTTATCACTAATAGTCTGATAGGTTGCTCGAGCTATACGGGTCTGTATCTGTCCACTTTCAGAGGGACCGAGTTTCCTTGCCAGTGTTATGGGGAGCCTTAGTGGAGCGAGGGATTACTGAGGAGAAAAGGGCTCGTATTTTCTTGGCTTACCTGTTGGGGGCGACCATCTTTGCCCAGAAAGAAGAGAGTGTGTCAGGTCGGCTTCTTGACATGTTTAGCTGACTTGTCTGGAGTACATGAGTACAATGTTAGTGCTCCTCCGTATGCTTCTTTGGTGCGGTGGTGTCATCAGGCTTGCAGGCCTAAGTTGACGAGTCGGAGGGTGTCTATTTCGGGCCCGTGGAGGATACTGGAGGTAGGCATATAATCTTTCTTTCTCTTCTTTGCATATGCATGCTTTGTAGGAGAGCTTATATCTTATTATTTTTGCTTCGTATGCCAGCTGTGGTTCTTTGAGTATTTTCCCGCTTTTGGTCCTCACCGTCCTGGTTTGAGGATGTTTCCACTAGGTTCACGGTGGGTCGGTAGGGATAACCATCTGTTTTCCTCTTTGGAACATTTTCGGACTACCTTCGAGAGTCATGCTGCGTCTGAGGTATGTAGCCTTCGATTTGCTTGTGTATGTTTTTTTATTGGTCCATTTGATGTGAATGACCTTTGATTTCGTAATCTGCAGATGTCGTGGACTGCCTTTGACGGTATTCCCGGGGTTCCGCCCCATATTACCACCGAGTCCTTCAGGGTATCCACCTTAAGGGTGGTCTTTGAGGGGTCTTTTGGCTTTGTGTGGTACTTGGGGGACCGTTTGACTCGGTTGGTCTATCCTGTCTTGGGTGGTCATTTGGTTCCGGAGGACCCTCCCATGACAATGTTCTACCTGCGCGGCCTAAGCGTTGAAGATTTGGGGGTCGTGACTCGAGCACTAGTACAAAAGTCATCATAGGCGTCTCCCCATAGGCGTCGCCCCATAGGCGTTGCCCCATAGGCGTCGGTTCTTTAAGACAACCGACGCCTATAATAGTGCGGTGGCATAATTGTAAATAGATGGTGAAGTATAGGCGTCGGTTGTCTTGAAAAACCGACGCCTATGTCAAAAAATTAATTAAAAAAAATCTGCCGAAAATTATAGACGTCGCCTCAACTAAACAACCGACGCCTATGAGCAAGATATGTACGTCGGTCGCTTAGAATAACCGACGCATATGATTACGAAAAATAAATAAATAAACACACACTGAAATATCGTCCCCCCACTTCCCCATATAAAATATCTAACCCTAACACCCTTGTTATATCCGCCTCCCCTCTATACTCCTTCTCTCTCTTCTGAACTGCTCCCCTTTCTCCCTCTCTCTCTACACCTGAACTGCTTGGTTACCATCTCCTCCCTCATCTCCTGCTCAGTTTTCTCTCTCCTTAACTTCTTCATTACAGAAAATTGATCACTCTCCAAATGCAAGGCTAGTTCCACTATAAGAATTTTTGGTTTGATAACCATTCATCCGATTCAGCCTTTATCCTTTCTTTCTCTCTCCCCCTCTCACTTGGCCTGCTTTTTCCTTCTCTTCAATTGCAGATCTCCTCATAATAATCCCTCTCAAACTCAATTTTAGAAATTTAATTTGTGATGAAAATATGTGGTTTCAATTGGGGCGATTTACTCACTCAAAGTTGTGATATGAACGGAATTTGAATCAATTAAGGGATTTGCTGTGTCATGTAGATCGTTGTATGAGATGAAGGGAATTCCTCATAAGTATTGCGATTTTGCGAACGTTTGTTGTAAGTTGGGAACGTTCTCTCCTTGATTGCAATTGGTTTTGCCAGGTAGTTACAAGGTGCATTAATTATTGAATTTAGCAACTAAATTTCAAGATCTATACTTCTTTCCTATTTCACAATTTTAATGTTTCATCTATTAACTTTTCCTAATTATTTTTTCTATTTTCGTTAAATGTTTATAATTTTGTTGTTATGTTGGACTAAATATTTAATCTTCATTTCATATTTGAGAGAGTGTCTACAGCAAAATTGAGATTAAAAGGCAAGCGGACAAGCGCTTTGGAGCCTTCTCTTTTTCTTCTTCGTAGATCTGGTTTTTATATATTTTTCGGTTTAATCTTGTATCAAGTCTTGGGTATAAATGTTGTAATGTGTAAATGAAAACCTATTGAATGGATGAGTTTTGTAGTTTGGTTTCGTATAATTTTTCGCTGTTTTACACAATTTGTTTGATTGTTAAAGGATCCAGAACAATAAGAACCATTCAAAACAGAACAGAGGAAATTGTTTTTTACGATTTTGATTTTTTTTTTAAAGAAGTCTCTATAGGCGTCGGTTAATCTATAGAACTGACACCTAAAGTCCAAGAATAGGCGTCGGTTAAACGGTTTGACCGATGCCAGTAGTCTACCTTAGGCATCGGTTCAATAGCCCAACCGACGCATATGATACAGTACTGGCGTCGGTTCAACAGCTCAACCGACATCTATTCCCATTACAGGCGTCGGTTTAGAACCGATGCCTATGACTTCGACATTTGGTGTCACTGTAGTATACATCGGTTCATAACCGACGCCTATCTGTGTTTTTAACCGACGCATATGACCTCTTTTGTACTAGTGGAGGAATGGCGGCCATGGAGTTTGTTGAGTCGGAGATTGCTGGTTTGGACCACACCGATGTATATCTGGCCTATTGCTTAGGTCGCCTGATGCCGGACCTTACTTCTGAGGTAAGATCTTTATTTGCGCCTTTCCCGCTATATGTGTGATATACTGACTTTCGTGCTTGGTAGGCAGATCATTTGGCTCCTAAGGGTCCTAGGAGGTCCCATTCCAGAGTTCCTCGGGGCCAGCCCCCAAGTGCGTACTTGCCGAGTAATGAGGTGAGGTACCTTTGTGAGAGTGGGGGACATATAGTAGAGGATTTCCCTTTACACACTGCTGATAGAAAGGTTGTGGAGGGCTTGGCTTTGCCTGATGGTTGTACGGGGGTTAGTTTTTATCCCTTCTTGCCTTCTCTTTTTTTTTGTGTTGCTTTTGAATGATGACTATATCCTTTGTCTCTTCTTGTAGCTGAACCGGGAGCAGACTTCTCAAGTCTTCAAGCTCATCCATTTGTTGAAGAAAGGCTATAGTCGGGTGATGGGTAAAGGGAAGAGTTCTCGGTCTGGGACTGCTAGTGTAAGTACACTTTTTGTCTTTTGTTTAGCTAAGTGCAGTGCTTAGTCTAACATTTGGTCTTGATTGTGTGTAGATGTCACGGCCTTCGTCCTCTGTGGGACCCCGACACTCGTCTGCTGTGAGGACCTCTTCGGCGAGCAGGCCATCCGTTGCTCGTTCACCTATTGTAGCTGCTACCAGGCCTCCTGTTGATGAGGTGCCCAGACCTTCTATGCTGCACGTTCCTGTACCTGGGATGTTTTCTCCAGTGGGTTTTCAGCCTTCTTCGAGTAGTAGGCCCGTTGTGACCCCTATGGCTAGAGGTTGGGTGAACGTCCCTGGGTGAATGTGTCTCAAGCTGGGCCTTCATATCAGAATGTGGCTATGGAATTTGCCAGTAAAGCCACGAAGAGCTTCTTTGGGACGGGGTTTTCGGCAGGTACCCCTATATACGCACCAGCGTATGATGGACAGGATATGAGGCCTAACAACAGCAGGCCTATTTATAGCTCATTCAGCGCTCAGGGCTCATTCTACTATTCGGCTGGGAAATATGGTTAGGGACTGTCTGTTGAGGATGAGGCCGATAGTAATGGCGATGATGACTCCAGTTGAACAATGTAGGATTGTTTTGTAAACATTGGTCTCCAAACCTTGAACTCCTGTTTTTTTTTTTCCCATATATTTGATATGAATGGTATTATGACTCGATTATGCCTGTCTGATCTCTAAGTATGCAATGTGTTATGCAGTAATGAGTAGGACATAATTTAGGGAATAAAGTAAAGAAAAAGGTAAAAATTGCAAGAAAAAGCAAAAATTATACCCCCTTACCATGGTGAAATCCGTTGAAAAATTATTCGATGCTGGTGTAAAAATCTGACCATAGAAGATAAACTAGAACTGGCTCCGTACCATATCTCAACCCTATTGGCTTTAAGACCAACCAAAATCTTGTGGCCCCTTCTTCGATCTGCTTTGAACTATTGGGACCCAGACCTGTACTTCTTCCGTTTCGGTAATTCTGAATTATGCCCTTTAGTTGAATAATTTGCTGCAATTACTAATATGTCTGATGTTCTTCCCCCAACTGTGTCTTACTTGAGGGATGGCTTTAGTAATCAGTACAGGAAATCTCTAGGTTTGACATCTGCAGAAGCCAAAAGTATGATTCTTGGTGACGATGTGGACTTAGTTCAAATTTATGAGAAGTTTGCTCCTTCTTCTGAACAGGATGCAATATTTAGGCGTTGCCGGCGACAGGATTTTGTACTTTGCTTGTGGAATCGCCAATTGTTTTCTAATGCAGAGTCCTCCAACCTAGGTAGAGCCTCATTGGTGCGAGTGGTGAATCAAATGGCTGAAGGGCATTCTCCTTTACATCTGGTGATAGAAGAAACTATTTTGGGGTTTGACAGGTTGAAAGTTTCGCCTCATGAGGCCTTTTCTGGTAGCCCCCTACTGCTTCAAATTTGGTTGTTTGAGCATCTAAGGTTGATAGAATCGCCAGAGAACATGATAGCTCGCACCTCTCGAGCTTGGAAAAAGAAGACTTATACTGCCGCTAGCTTCTTGGTTAGAAAAATGCTATATGATTAAAAGACCCTTGCCGAATGGGATGCCTTTTTCCACGCTATTCGTTGGCACGTGACTTGGTGGAGCTTGACCTCTTTGGTGGCTTGCTGCAAATTTGTCCCCCATACTACTATAGGGGGTCTTTACAAGAGTACTTGTTTCTTTCCTTCTAGGGTCATGAGACAGTATGGGTTAAAGCAGGTTATCCCTCGTCAGGAGACTTTGAGACAACCTACCTTGGCTTTGACCACTGAATTTGCTAAGGATTGGGGAAAATATTGGCTTGGCATGGATCGTTGGACAGTACCTCGGGTGATTGCCCCAACCCAAGTTTCTGAGACTTATTTGAACTGGCTTTCCTGCAGTGATGGAGAAGTGAGACGAGCCCTTCGTCATGAGGAGTGGGACCAACTAGTACGTAGGTATGACTCAGGAACAGGAAGGAAGAAAAGGAAGGAAGGGCCTTATAAGGAAGGCTATCATGTAATGAAAAGAGTCAAGCCCCCAGCTCAAGGAAGCAATCATATAAGTTGTCCTCAAGCCAGGGTCCTTCAAAGAAAAACTCTTCGACGAAGCCTTCTAAAGGGAAGAAGGATTAAAGTAGTTTTCTTTAGAAAGCAAGTCTAGTTTTAAAAAAAGTAATAGGATTTTGTTTAGCTTAAACCCTCGTAGTTGCACTTTTTTTTTTTTGTAAGCTTAGGAATTTTAATTTATGCAATGTAAGCTTATACGTTCAGTTTGAATAAAGATTATTTTTTTTGAATGAGTTGAAATGGAATTTTGGATTGATTTTGGTCGGGCCCCTTAAAAGGGTTACCTACGTATCCAGTGTGGAATCAGGCCACCGTAGTTCGTTCAATTTGTGTACGTCTCTTTTTTTTAAATTTTTTGATTTTTTTGATTTTTTTATTTTTACTATAGACGTAGCACTTCTTCAGTTGGTCAATTTTAGTGAGCTGACTGAACTTGATGCCATCAATGTCCATGAGCCGGACTGCGCCTCCTGATAAGATGTCTTTGATGATGAACGGACCGGACCAATTCGGTCAAAATTTGCCTCTGGGGCACGTAATTCTTTCCAAACTAAGTCCCCTTCCTTCAGATTTCGAGGTCGAACCTTTTTGTTGAACGCTCTTGCCATGCGTTGTTGGTACATGTGGAAATAGTCTAGGGCCCGTAGGCGTCTTTCATCTGTGAGCATGAGTTCTTCATAACGGGCCTGCAACCATTGGGTTTCGGGAAATTTCACCCTCCAAGGCTATGCGCATGGAGGGTAGTTGGACTTCTATGGGTAACACGGCTTCCATCCCGTAGACTAGGGAGTAAGGTGTTGCTCCTGTGGATGATCTTATGGACGTTCTATACCCCCAAAGGGAAAATGGGAGTTTTATGGGCCAATCTTTGTAGTTTTCTATCATCTTTTTGATGATAGTCTTGAGGTTTTTGTTGGCGGCTTCTACTGCGCCATTGGTTTGGGGACGGTAAGGGAATGATTTGTGGTGCTGGATTTTGTAGCTTTTTAGTAGGGTGGCTATTTCGGCTTTGAAATGGGACCCGTGGTCACTAATAATTTCATGCGGAATGCCGTATCGGCAGATGATGTTGTTCCTTATGAATTTGGACACTTGCTCGGACGTGAGGATGGCATAGGACTGTGCTTCAACCCATTTGGTAAAATAGTCTATGGCCACTAGGATGTATTCATGTTCCCCATAGCCTTTCGGGGTGATTTTACCAATGATATCTATCCCCCATGCGGAAAATGGCCAAGGGGATGTGAAGTTATGGAGCATTGAGGGTGGCATATGCTGTGAGTTGACATATATCCGACACTTCTTGCATTTCTTGACATAATCGTGACAGTCTCTTTCCATGGTGGTTCAATAGTACCCCAGTCGTAGGACCTTTTTAAAGAGCATTGACCATTCATGTGTGGTCCACATACCCCGTCGTGTACCTCGTCCATGATTTCTGCGGCTTCTTTGGCATTCACCCATCTGAGGTTGATTCATTGTGGGTCTTCTTGTATAGAACCCCCTTGTATTCTATGTATTGCGCCGCTAAGAGACGGATGGCCCGTTGAGCTCTTACTTGCGCGCCTTGAGGATCTTGGTATCAAGGGTCTTCTTGTGTCGAGGTTGTTGCAGAAGGTTGGCTCATTTCTTCACCGTAAGCAGAGTGGCGTCGTTGAGGGAGTTAAGCTGCTCAAATTCCTGTATAAGAGATAATTTGTATTCTTGCTTTGCGAAGTTTACTTACATTGCTTAAATTGGTTAGTTAATGATTTGTACAACTTTGAGTTCATCGGATTTATCAATAGCTAAACAAAAGAAGAAATGAGCAAGAGGAATTTTTATTGATTTGCAAAAAGATAAGCACACATGACTTTAGAGAAGAGGGTCTCTAATTCCCGTCAAAAAGAAACTAGACTTAGAAAGAAAGTAAAAAGGGGGAACATCCCCCTTTTCCAGACTCAACCTAAAGATGTAGCTAAGATCGTAACTCGACAAAACTTGGGGACTCAGACTCGATTCCTCTAGCTCTTGCAGGTAGCCAACTAGTTCCAGGCCTCATCGTCGACATCACCATCGCTTAGAGGTGGTGGAACTTCTCCTCTGTCAATGACCCCCTGGTTGTCGTCCTTTAGGCGAAGACAGTCTTCTGTATTATGCCCGAATGTTCGGTGATACTTGCAATAAGGACGATTTTCTTCTTGTGAAGCTTTGGCATCCTCCAGAGGGATTCAAGGTTGAATGTCACCTCTCCATACCAAGGCGTTCATGACAGCTTCCATTGGTGCAAAGAGAGGGGTGTACCGTCCCTCACTATGACGACACCAACTAACGGTCCAAGTATATGGTGGCCACATTGTTCCTTGGTCGATGAAGCGTAAGACTAGTCCCTTAAAGCGCCTGCACTGATTGATGTGGTGTCTTTTAGCTGCGCAGTAGGTGCAGCTGAGAAATGGTTGGGAGGAGCCTTGACGTGGGAGTCCTTGGACGGACGTATCCATACTTGGACATTTTGTGGTAGAGGAGGTCTTGACGCCATCAAGTCTCTTCCTTAGCCAAGATGACTGTGTTTCTTCCCTTGGAGGTGCGTTCTTCTAGGATGTCAACCTTTTCTTTTATTTCTTGAATTCCCTTGATTATGCGACCCAAACTTTCCCGTATTTGATTCCTATCATCCTTTGTCTTGTCCTTTTCCAGACCTGACTCCTCTCCACAAGACCTTTGCGAAATCAAAGAAATTTCCTCATCGTAAATGAGGTGAGAGTAATCCTTGGGATCTTCAGTTGTGATATGGTTGACGACACCCAGGAGGTTATTAGCGCTTTCAGCTACTTCAGTTTTAGGCAATGGTAGGTTGACATTGTCTATTTTGTCTTGGATGGCATGTTTAGAGCCTAACAATTGTTTGTGTCATGCCCTTTGCATTGGTGATATTTGCAGTACTCGTTTTCCTTCCAATTACGGCCCTTGATAGATGATTCTGGGGTAGGACCAACAGGTTGCAGCATGTCTTTGTCTATCACCCTCTCAAAAGCTATACTGAGAGTGATTCCCAATGGGGAAAATTCCCTCCTTGGCTTGTTCCAAGGTGGGAGAAACTCTTTTGGGGAAACATTGGAGGAAGACTCACCACTCTTGCGTTTCTTTTCTGGCTCTTGAAGAATGAGGAGTAGGCTTTCCCAGAGTTATGGACTTCCGATTTTCAGATGAGGGGACAAACATTGGTGTATCCCATAGCTGTCTTGACTTAATGTTAGCAATGTCAGCTTCCAACCTATCAACTCGGTCTGTCATTTCGACAAGGTACTCCTGAACTGTTCTGATCATGGTGCAGTTGAGGTGAGCTGGATCGGTGTATGGTAGAAAGTCAAATTGAACCTCTGTCAAGTCTTTCTTCTTTGGATCCTATCCTGAATAGGAAGCACGGAGCACTTAGTAACAAGAAAACACCATGAGACTCTCACCTAAGAAAAATGACGACCCGCACATAGAAAACACATTGTCCTAAAAAAAAGATCCTTAACCCTAAATGCCCAAATATTCCCCTAATATTGGAAAAGAATAGAGTCAATGAACGAAAAATAGGAAAAAATAGAAAAAGACGGACTATCTATTTTTTATTTTTCTAGACTCAAAGAAAATGGAAAATAGGATAAAAAAAATATTTCGGTCATCATTTTTATTTATTTTTTCGCAAAAGATTTTTTTTAGCTTTTTTTTTCGGCGCCCCTTTTTTTCACGCCATTTCTTGTTTGTTTTTTTTTTTTTAACGAATCTGGATTACATCAAAATAAAATAAAAAAAAGGAAATAGAAAATGGGAGAGGGGAAATTAGAGAGACTGACTCTTGTTTTTTTGCTAAAAGATCCTAGAAAATTGTTCATGACTGTGACAGAAAATATCATTGGGAAAATGACGAGTGTTCATTGAATTGAATTCTCGCACCATTTTTGGGCATTAGGAACTAGCTAAAAAAAGAAAAGACTCCTAGCACGTAAGTAAATGTTGGCACATAGTCCTGGTATTCATGCATTCAGACAAGCATTTATAATAACGCAGTTTACAGGCAAACATGTGATCAGACGGGCATAACAACGATACATGCACAACAAGCAAGCAAATGCACGAATGTGGGCTAGAGCTCCTGTGAGGTTACCATGACAAATTACAATTTCCGTCCGGCGGATGGTCGACAAATCAATTGTAATTCTTTTTCACCAACAAGAGTCGATGAGTCATGGGTAAGGAAGCGTCGGTTTGCACGATAGGACAACTGTATATATTCCTATAGATATACGGGTTGTCTACGAGTTACAGCACAAAATTCCTCGAGGGTCGATAAGGGTCAAAAGATTGTGGCAAAGCACATGCAAATTATGCAAAATATGGAACATATTATTAAACAATTAAGCAAACTTTACTTTCGAGTCTCACCCTCTTAAACAAATCCCCAGTGAAATGGCCACTATAAGAACCCGGGATTTCTACGGCCACGGAGTGCTTCCTTATAGAAAATTTAAGCTGGGAGTTTAGATAAGTCAAGGGACCATCGAGTTAGAAAATCTTTTGTAAATACTTGAATTGAACAAAAACCATGAAAGAGGTCACAAATCTACTATCGGCGTTTTATCGAAGGGACAATCCAAAGAGACAACCCAATAGCGCGATAAGTGAACTGATTATGTTTTTAGAAAGACTCCCGCTCATATAGAACATATGAGTACCCAAGAATAAAGCGTTCCGGGGTGAAGGTACGAGGTGGGAAGGTGTTAGGAACCAACTCGCCCGTTTATGACGGCCTCTACTAAATCAAGTTTGCTTACTGATTTAAAGACATAATTCCCACACAAACCAGATTAACAACCTAGACATAGACTATTAATTGGTTCATCACAAGCATCACAATATTTATTTTTAACCCTTGTTTAAGCATGCATTCGATTGGCAAATTGAGCATTGCGACGATTAGACATGCTTGGAATTGAAAGACAAAATTTAGGAAGCAATAAAAGACATGATTTGCACGATATCTACATTATGACTACTAGAAAATAAACAATTAGGCAAGAAATTTAATTTGAGCCCTCGGGAGTTTGTACCTGAACTGTGCTATGTTTGACAAAAATAGTAAAGACAAGATCTCAAATTTGGAAGAAAGAGAGGGAAGCTCAATGTTAATACTCTTGAGAAAAGAGGTTGTCAACTGTAGACTGTGTGTTTTTGAATGAGGGTCGAGGGTTGTATTTATAGGCGCAGGAAGTAGGGTTGGACAGGTGAAGAGGAGCCGCAATTTAGATTTTAGGCTGAAAAATAGCCGGGCCGAAAGACTTAGCGAGGGCCGCTGACGACTGTCAGCTTGCCAGCTGGAAGTCGTCATAATGACGACATCAAGCCCATTTTAATTTCCGAATGATTTTTAGTGTTCAGAAAATGTGAAAAGACGTTTTTACCCTTCTGCGGTAGAACGACGGTTTTATCCCCGACTCGCAACTTGGCGACCGGGAGTCGGAAAAAGACATGAGAGGTGTCATTGGAAAACTCTCAAACGGGGCTTTTGAATGGGACTGGAATGAATGAGTGATCGAGGAAAAACCTGAGACCTTATTTTACCTATTAAAGCCAAAATAGCATTCAAGTTTATAAATTACTCCTTTCATCATCGGGCTTTTACAGAGAAATCTGAAGGCGCTTTTTTGGCGTCTATAGCTGCAAGCCTTGTAATTGTAGATGCCCCCTTGCTATGGGGCTTGTATTTATTTTTTAGGGTGGTTGGTCACCCTTATTGTAAAACGTTTGCGTCCCTTCCTCTTTTGAGGGTCGATTAATAAAGTTGTCAGTATTTGAATCCTCGATCATTCCTTGGTCACGACCAATGATTATTTCAATCATTAGTCATTTATTACATGATCTGTTCCATATGCATGTGTGACAGCTGTCTTCCTTCACCGTTCATGCCGTTTATTGCCTATAAATAGCCTTGTTTTTCTCACTTGTTGTATCATCACAAAATTTTATCATGGCTTCCTCTGCTATTTCTATCTCTTCTGGCTCTAGTGACGAGTCCTCGATAGATACCGAGGCAGTCCCCAAAGCATACAACCTTCAATCAGGCAAGCGGGTCGCCAAGGCTACTCGATCACGTAAAGTACGTTGTCGAGGTTCTCTGAGTGTTCCCCATGCAGAAGACTTGTCGGACCGTGATGAGTATAGTGACGCCCACCTGGCCAAGCTGAGGGTTTCCTGACTTTGTTCGCCTCTTTGAGAACACTACTCTGACCGAACATCGTCGTACCCACATATGGATGGTGTTTCTGCCGCTTCAATCCCATGGGATTTTGAAATGTGTTGATGCTGAGCCTCTAGCTGTGGTATCCGGGTGAAGGAAGCGGTCGCTCGAGTTCTCCGCCTCCTATTCCGGTCAAGATCGAGCCGGGTTCGAGTTTCCCTCCACTTGCTCCAGTCAAATCCGAGCATTACTGTTTCTCCCAGGGCGTACATCGCCGGGAGTGGGAGGAGAAGAAAGCTCGTGACGCCCAGGAGGTCACTGAGCGTACTTTGAAGTATGAGATTCAGCAGCCTGAGAGAGCTAGGAAGGATGTGCTGTATGAGCAGGTGCAAACAGCTCGAAAGATCGAGCGAATGAAGGACCTTCGTCAGGCAAGCCGAGTTGTCGAGGACAAGACACTTGCTATTGACGAGGGAAGAGCGTTGCATCACTCGTTGTCCAGAAGCAGTAGGATCTGGAGCAGGAGATTGTCGGGCCAATATTCGTCGATGGGAGCAAAGGGATAACTTTCTTCTGGATGCGAGGGCCGAGCTGGCTACTCGGATTACGGGGGAGGTCAGGGAGCTTACTACTCACCGGGAGCAGAAAGAGGAGCTCCTTGAGGAAGTAAGGGTCTTAAAAAATGAGTTGGAGGGTACTCCCTGTGCTTCTACTACTCTTTCCCTATAGACTTTGTCAGGGATCGCTAATTGAGATTCCGGCTCGCCTCCTCCTTAGCCTCCTCCTTTTTCTCTTCCTTCACAGACAAGGTCGAGGGGCCTATCTTTTTACCGCTTTCATTTTGTTTTTGTAGGAAGACTTTCGCGTAGTCAAACTTTGTAGTCCTGAGCTTTGGTCTTTTGTAATTATCCTCTTTAATCAATTAAAGTTGATCAATGTTTTATCTGGTAATGCCTTGAATGCTCCAAGAAACTTCAAAGTCTGAATTTTCCAAAAAATTTCTTCAGCATCGTAGATTGTAGTTAGTGATATCGTACCTCGAGTATAAGATGTGACGAGGTAAGTATAACCTGCCCCCACACTCGAGGTGCGATTCTTTATCAGGTCGAGCATTTTTCAATTTTTCAGTTGTTGGGGATCGTCTAGCTTCGTCCCCTTCTGAGAGTATGTTGCTCTTCTCCTTAATAATTACTCCTGACAACTGTGACGGTTGGGTTGTTCTGCCACGCCCTTTCGAGATATTACACCTGTCAGTTTTGCTCTGAGACTCTTCGTTTCTTAGAACCCGATTGGGAAATGACCCTTTGTCTCCCTTGGGAGGATTATAAATACCCCCCTTGGGTTGCTGGGAAATCATTCATTTTTCACCAACCTTCTTGCTTTCACTTTCTCTCTCTAGCTCTTAAAGCTTAACCAGATTCTCAAAATCGCCAGTCTTCAAATGTCTAACTCAGGCTCAAAGAGTCGTATGCTGGTCGATCTACCCCTAGTCTATCTATAACGATGGGTGGTGTTCCTGTTCTGCCTAAGGTCGAGCCATCTGTTGGCCCGAGTGAGTCTTCCGCTACCCACTTGCCTCCGGATCAACGCCTCAGTGGGGAGCACTGTAAATGCGACCTCTGTGTCGCTATTGATGCCCTTCGATTTAGTCAATGGAGAAGGGGTTATCTTCCTCCTTTGGATAGGAGCGCTTCTCAAAATCATGCTGCCTTCGAGGTCCTGAAGGCTGAAGTGTCGGCTACCAGAAAGAGCCATCGATCGCGCTTTGGTTCTGCGTCTGAGAACATGACTCAAACTGAGCATAATCTGCGGGAGTTAGACATCAACCACCAGGAGGCCGAGTTGAGGGTGGCCGCCATCAAACAGGAGATTGAGAGTGAGAAGGCCCGGATAAAGGACCTTCGTCATGAGGCCGCTCATCACAAGGCTGCTTTGGTGAGAGCCAGTGGTGACTATGCCCTTCTCGAGGAGCATGGTCATCGACTTGCTTTCGAACCTGCCCCTTGATGGCATTGGTTCTAGTCTTACTCTTCTTGTTCTTTTTTCTTTTTTCTTTTTTCTTTTTTTTTTTTTGCGTTGTGACCTCGGCCTGGTAAGGCCTGTAATTTTTTGGCATTGGCCTGGTGAGGGCTGTAAATTTTTGAAGGATGAATGAAATGACTATGGACGAACTTTTTGTTATCCTTGATTTCTGTCATTATTCCTATCTTGTCGTTTGAACTGTATGTTTCGTTTTGTTGTTGGGTCCTGGCTTGGCAAGGTGACCCTTGTAACGCAAAGTTTGCGCGGAAGCTCATTTGGTCGATGGACCTTGTGAGCCTAATTGTAGCGTGGTATTACACGAGGCGTCGGCTTGTTGTAATTGCGCACAAGATGTAAATCTTGTGTATGACGGCCGTTTTGGGCCCGTTGTGTAGTATGTCGAGTTTTAGGTTCGTTAACCTTCTTAGTTCATAAATGACTTGGGTCGTTTGGACCCTTTGGGTCTACTGTAAGGCTTAGATCGACTGATCAGTTGGGCCTAGAGTAAGGCTTAGGTCGTTTGACCGATTTAGCTCGATGGTTGATGACTAAGAGCATAATGGTTTACAGTAGGGTTGTCAAAATATTAGATACTTTGCCCCCCATTACGCGTCTTTGTTATCAATCTACGTATGGTTAATTGAGCAACGAGCTTGTTATGGTGTCAAAACGCATATGCGTATGCCCCCAAGCTCGTTGGTTAATTAATTTCATTCGTTAAAGAATCAAATAATTAATAGTCATGTAGACATAATTTTTGAAAGAAGATATTGTAGGGTTCCCACCCGCTTGCATTGATAGAGGTATTGTCTGGGTCCTCACCCGTTATAGAGGTCGATTTTTGAAGGGATCGCCTAACCCTTTACAATTTGGACAATTTCGGTAGGATTGCCAGAAACCTTTGATTGGTCGATTTTGCAGGGATTCGCAAACCCTTTGGAAGAGATAGACAATTTTTGAAGGGGTTTGTAAACCCTGGGGTCGATTTTTGCTAGGATTCGCCAACCCATTTTTGCTCGATTTTGGGGGTCAATCGGCCAACCCTTTTAGACATGAAATTTCCTTAGGTTGTTAAGGCTCCATGCTCTTGGTAGTGGTATGCCGTCCATTTCTTATAGCCGGTAGGTAGGTTCCAGGTCCAATGACCCCGATAATTATGTACGACCCTTCGAGTTGGGAGTCAGTTTTCCTTGCCCAGCCTGTTTGCCTGTGCTTTCTGTTTTCCTTAGCACTAGGTCTCCGGCTGTCAGGTGTTTTCCTCGTACCCTTCTGTTGAATTGCCTCATCATTTGATTCTTAGCTAATTCCATTTTCAGGAGGGGTCTCCGCGAGTCTCCGGTAGTAAGTCGAGGTTGAATCTCAGCTGTAGGTCATTTTCCTCAGGGTTTTACCCTAGGAGATGGGGTTACCAATTCGATAGGCAAGACTGCCTCTGATCTGTACACCAGTCTAAATGGTGTCTCCCCTGTAGCATTCTTAGTGGTGGTTCTGGTCGACCACAAGACCTCATAATGTTTTTCTTCCCACAGTCCTTTGGCCGCCTCCAATTTGCGCTTCAGACCATTGAGAATAATCTTATTCGCAGCTTCCGCTTGCCCATTTGACTGGGGTCGGGCTACAGCTGTAAATCGTGCCCTTATCCCCAAACTCGATAATATGATTTTAACCTAGGGTTGTCCAAATGAGGTTCATTGTCAAATATGATCCCTCGGGGGACTCCAATTTGAGTGACTATATTTTCCCAGATGAATTTTCTCACGTCCTTTTCCGCTATGCTACGCAAAGCTTTCGCCTCTATCCACTTTGTGAAGTAGTCGATGGCTACTATCAAGAATTTGAATTGTCCTGGTGCCTAAGGAAAAGGGCCCAGGATTTCCATTCCCCAAAGATAGAAAGGTAGAGGCTCTAGGATTTGAGATATGTTGATCGCTGGTTGTCGTTGCACTACCGCATGTACTTGGCACTCCTTGCATCGAGTTACCAAGCTTAGCACGTCAGATCGCGTGGTGGGCCAAAAATACCCTATTCTTAAGAATTTTCTTGCCAACGGCCTCCCAACTATGTGCGATCCGCACATGCCACTGTGCTGATCGTCTAAGATATCAGCTCCTTCTGAAGGTGTTACACATCATAGTAACAGCTGGTTGAAACCTTGCTTGTACAAAATGCCGTCTACCAGGATGAACCATTTGGCTCAATTTTTTACCTGATTCTTTTCCTTCTCATCTGGTGGTAAGATTCCATCTTTAAGGTAGTTAGCTATCGGGTCCATCCAAGTCTCTCATCTGTCGAGCAGGTTCACTTCTTGGGTTCTGATTATTTTTTTCTCTTGAAGGACTTCCTAAAAGATCGACCTAGGAAGGCTGTTGATGGAAAAACTTGCTAGCTTAGCAAGGGCATCTACTTGTTGATTCTCTGATCTGGGCACATGTTTGATAGAGAAATCTTCGAATTTTGATATCTCTTCTCTGGCTTTCAGTAGGTAGGCTTTCATTGATCCCCGTTTGTTGTGACCTAAAATAACACCGTTATTTGGGATACGACTAATTGTGAATCCATAATCATAGATACTCTTTGCGCCCCTGTTACTTTGGCCATTTGCAAGTCAGCTTGTAGACCTTCGTATTTCGCCTCGTTGTTAGAAGCGGTGAACTGGAATCAAAGGGCGTATTCAAAGATATCTCCCTCGGAGATTTGAGGACCAAGCCGGCTCCACTCCCATTCCTGCAAGACGATCCGTCCACTACAAGTTCCCACTGTATCGACCAGAGCGTGGGCTGATCATCGATGGAGGCCATTTCTACTGCGAAGTCTGCTAGTGCTTGTCCTTCGATTGCTCGGCGAGGCTCAAACTCAATCAAGAATTCGCCCAACTCCATGGCCCAAGGCTTGAGCCTCCCATCCCTTTTGGGGCTTTTTAAGACATTCTTAAGCGGCTGGTCAGTGTGGACGATGATCTCATGTGAACAGAAATATGGTCGCAATCATCAAGAACTAATGATCAATGCCAACACGGACTTTACATTGTCTGGATAGCGAGTCTCTGCGTCCAAGAGGACATGGCTTATAAAGTAGATTGGATGTTGCACCTTTTCTCTTTCACATACCAGAGTTGCTGCTACTACCCGGTTGGATACTGCGAGATAAACAAAGATATTTTTCCCGATCTCTAGACTCACCATTCTTGGTGCTTTTGCTAGATATGCTTTCAACTTTTCGAAGTGTGTCTGGGCCTTGGCCGACCAATCGAACTTTTCCTTGTTTTTTATGGCTCTGAAGAGTGAAGTGCATCGATCTACTGATCGAGAGATGAAACGACTGAGAGCCGCGATGCAACCCATCAAGCGTTGCACATCTTTTAAACATCTCGGTTGCTGCATGTCGAGCACCGCTTGTTTCTTTTCAAGATTGGCGTCAATCCCTCGTTGGCTTATCATGAACCCTAGCAACTTGCCCCCAGGGACCCCAAACACACACTTTTTAGGATTAAGTTCCATGTTGTGTCGTCGGAGTGTGTTGAAAGTCTCCATCAGGTAGGACTCATGATTGGACGATTCCTTACTTTTGACGACCATGTCGTCTACGTAGGCCTCTACGTTTCTGCCTAGCTGTGGTGAAATACCTTCTTGACAAGGCGTTGATACGTGGCTCCTGCATTTTTGAGGCCAAAAGGCATCATGTTGTAGCAGAATACCCCGTCATCAATTATAAAAGCAGCTTTTTCTTGGTCTTCCTCAGCCAATCTCACTTGGTGATATCCTGAAAAGGCGTCCATGAAGCTGAGAAGTTCATGGCCCGTGGTTGAATTGACTAGCTCAACGATTCTTGGCAGCGCGAAGTCGTTCTTTGGACAAGCCTTGTTAAGTTCGGTGAAGTCTACGCAAATTCACCATGTGTCGTTGTGCTTCTTGACCAACACAAACATTCGTAAACCATTCCGGATACAGACATTCTCGTATGAACCCTGCTTTTAATAATTTTTGGACTTCAACCGTTGCTGCCTCACTTCTTTCTTTTCCCATTTGCCGCTTCTTTCGCTTTACTGGCTTGAAGCCGGGTTGTACTCCGAGTTTGTGGATTATCTAGTTGCCATCTATTCCTGGCATATCGGAAGGGGAAAATGCAAATATATCGACAAAATCCTTGAGGAGTCCAGTGATTTCTTCCTTTTGAGGCTCTATTAGATCTGCCCCGACATAGGTGACCTTGTCGAGTTTGTCTTTGTATAGACTCACCTCTGTGGTTTCTCCTGAAGGTTCGGGTCGATCCTCCGGTTCCGATCGAGCTTCTATTTACTCGGCTAGGTACATCTCTAGGAGCATGCACCCAACCATTTTCCTCTTCCCTTCCCTCACGCTTCTTTTCTTGGCTTTAGCTATCTCTGCCGGGGTAGGGACGATAGTCAATGAGGTCCCGACCTCTCTTCCGACCTCTTGTGCTATAACCACCGATTTTTTAGGTAGCAAGGGAAGGTCTTCATCTTCCTCAGAGTCTTTCTTTTTTTCATCGAGACAATCCACATATGATTTTTGAGCAGATTTCTGGTCACTCACAACCTGGTCAATCAGACTGTTTCCTCGATCAAACTTCATGATCTGCCATGTCATGTGAATGACTGCATTGATGGCGGCCAGCGTTGGCCGACCGATAATGGCGTTGTAATCCAGCTTGGTGTCGACCACCAGAAATTCGATGATCAGCCTCCTTCGTGCGCCTTTCTCCCCAATGCGTACTGGGAGAATGATTGTACTAATTGGATGATCGCTTTATGTCCATCGAAGCCGAAAACGGGTAGTGAAACTAGGCTGATCTTTTCCTCACTGTAGCCCAGCTGTTGGAGACACTTGTAGGTAATGATGTCGGCCAAGCTTCCCGTATCTATGAGAACTCGCTCAGTGAGCAGGCCTGATATTTTTGGGGTCACCACCAAACGGTCGTCATGTGGATAATGGAGTGCACGAGCGTCTCGATCATCGAACGTGACCGGAGGACCCGCCCCAGGGCAGGGACCTCGACAGCCATCACTTGCTAGGCGCTTCTGTAATGTTCTTGACGTTGCTTCTTGGTCGACCCTCCGCCAGCAAGGCCTCCGTATATCATCTTTACCACATTGGTCATATCGTCTTCTTCAGAATCTTCATCCTTGATTGTTTCGGCCACTTTCGGCCTTTTGTTGCCATTTTCTTTTTCAGAAATTATTTCAACTTTCCCTCTTCGATCAGTTTTTCGAGGTTTTTCACCAGCTTTTGACAGTCCTGAGTTGTATGCCCCACATCGTTATGACATGCGCACCTTAGTTTTGGATTTCTCTCTGAGATGTCCCTGATGATAGGAGGGGGAACATCGAGCAATTGTTTTTCCATCTTATTGTAGATGGTTTGTTGATCTATGTTGAACGGCCACTGGTTGCAAGATGGGTCAGTTTTTCTCCAATCGCTCCTTTTGGGAGGAGCCCTTGTAACGGCAAGCGCTTCCGCCGGGCGTTTACCTTTGTCTGATCTGCTATTTTTGCTTGGTTTTGTTTTGGGCTTCTGATCTGTTTTCCACTTGTTCGAACCATATCGACCAGCTTGTTCCTAGGAGTTGGCGTAGGCGACTGTAAATTTCCTGACCTCGGGCAAAGTCAGGTAACCCTTCTCTTCCCATTTCAAGCTAATCTGGAATTTGAAGTTCGACCCCTCGATTAATCCTGACACAAAGGCAGCACTCGCTAGCCTTTTATCGAAGTCATCCGTCTCGAGGGTCTCATCGTTGAATCGAGAAAGAGACTCCTTCAAGCCCTCCTTTTTCTTCTGTTTTGGTTCGTAGAGATGCTCGTGGTCTTTCTATGCTGAATGTGAGCAGCAAAGTGAATCTTGAAACTCTTCTCGATTTGCGCCCAAGAGTGTATACTCTTGGGAGCTAGGAAAGCTTACCACCTGATTGCTAACCCCTTGAGGGTCATTGGGAAATTCTGACACAAATTTGCATCACTCAACGTCTGGTTCATCATTGTGTCCCTGTGAGCCATGACATGGTCCTAGGGATTCTTTGGAACTTCATATTTGTCGTCCATTGGTTTCAACTTCGATAGCATGGGAGCTGCCATAATCTCATCGCTAAATGGGGTTAATCCAACCGACGGCGTTTCGCTTCCCATATTCGCCAGGGTATTAGATACCTCGACGTTCCCGATAGTCGTTGGACTTGGGATTTGGATTGCTGGTGGTTGGAGTACCGTCGTCGTGTGAGGGGTTCTGATTCCAGTCAGGAGTTCCTGGTCTCTTCTTGGCTCCTCCTCATATCTTTGGTACATCTCTTTCAGCTTTTGTTCTTCAGCCTGCCTTTCCGCCTCCATGGAATCGATGATGTTGTGAAGGTCGGCCTAGGTGCGGCTAGCTCCTTTGCGTTTTCTTCTTTGCACAGCTGGTACAACTCTTGATGTTCTTGCTCCTCGGCTCGTCGAGTCTCTTCTCTTTTCCGTATGATACCCCGTACGCCGGTACCATACTTACTGGTCTCCTTTTTAGCTTTCTTTCTTTCCAGAAAATTTCTTTGATCATCCGAGTTAGTCGGGACATTAGGAGGTTTTCCCCTGGTAGTCCTTGGCTCTCTCGACCCCCTAGTGCTATGATTCGACCAGCTGCCTCTCTTAGATCGGGTGGTCACTGATGGGGAAGGCTCTAGAGGAGGAGGAGGAGGAGGTCTAGGTTCCGATAGAGCCCGACTCCCCCGTCGGAAAGACTCCCCCCATCATGACTCCTTGGTCAGACCATCTCTTTTACCAAGGTTTCAAGAGTGTTTTTCATAGTGCTTTGTAACTCACCCATTATCTCATGTAATTCGCCCCAGGTGACGGGCATTTCCAGCCCTTCGTGACTGTGCCCTTCACCTCCATCGAAGTCTTGAGATCCCTCAGGGTGACGTGTTTCCTCCATCGGGATTATGGTTCGTTTTTTCGTTTGATATGGTGGAGTTAAGAGTTTAACGGTTATAAGTTCTGGTACCTCGATAGAATCTGGCGTTTCTGGACGTCCTCTCATACAAGACCATGCACCTTCCCCACAGACGGCGCTAAATGTTTCGACCGTTTTTGAGAGGATCGAACACTGGGAAGGAGCTGGATCGCTGTATGAGGACGGCTCTGCTGATTAAGCTTTCAATCAACCATTGGACCCTGCACAAGAGAGAGAAAGGTGAACTACCTCGGGGGGTCGACCCGAGAACACCCCTCCAATGGTAAAGTTAGTGTTTATTCGTACGTGAGGTACTTTAGATGAAAAATGGTCGACTTGGGGCGTGGGTTGTGATTGGATGGTAATGAGTGATGATGACTGAAGGATGCAATGTCAGAAGGGGAATGTCAGAGGTTCTGAATATCCTCTCCTTTATGCGTCAATCAGAATGAATGTTCTCTGAGAATGAAATCACTTACCTTGATCTTGAATTCCGTGCAGGTATATATAGGGCAAGAGTCGGCTAGCTTCATCGAATGAACAGTAGCCACGTACCCTCGACCGTACGACCCTCCCTTAGAGGGTGAAGGAAGGGTGTCAAGTGAGTTTTGGTACGACCCTTTGGGAAGGCTCCACGTTAAGGTAGTACAGTTGGTGTCGTGATCTTTGTCCTTGCGTCTTGAGGAGTGGGCGCCAAGGCAATTTTAGAATATTTCTGGAATATTCGCGTAGTACAATTGATGGCGTCATTCTAGCTCTTTTGGAGTCTTAGAGGTAGATGTATGTCATGATCGACCAATTAGACCTGACTTAGAGGTGAATTGACTGTTTGATCGATGTCGTTCTTCTCGGGTCTAGGAGATAAGTCGAGTTGTGCTTGAGGAAGTCTTCGATCGAGGTCCTCCTAGCATAGGAGGCCAATGTTCTATAGACTGGAGCCGATCTCAACCAAGTGTCAGATCGAGACCATGCCTTGAGAGGAAGTGATGGTCGATTCTTCGACCATCTTTATTTTAGGTACATCACTAAATGTTAAAAATTACAACACAAAGATATCTAAATGCCATGTTTGGTTCTAAGGATGGCGCACATGGCATTGTGCATAGCGAGTTGTTGCTCATTAATCGCGCTAGTGTCTTTTGTTAAAATTTCATACTCAGCACAAAATATTTTATTTCTGCCTTCCTCTTATATGTTTCCATAGGTGAAAGTTTTTCCTTTTGACACGATTCCAAAGTCGCCCACTTTTCATCAAACTTGTCATCACTTAATATTCAGATTTCTTTTTACCTTTGGCCTTCCTCTTTGCCGCCTTCTGTCTGATGGGGCGGATCTCCACTTCACTCTTATAACCGGCATGATCACGCGCATCTGGATTGGATGATGATGTGTATGCTCCAGATTCGTTTATCTTCTTCTTTTTGGAACTACGTTCAACCATTGGTTGCGAATGTCACTTTTGTTCATCTTTTAACATTTCCCAAATTCCTTCCTATGTATATTCCTCCATTTGTTACGTGCTTCTTGCACTATTAGATTATCAAACCAACCACTATGATATTCAGAAACTGTTTGAGTACAATAACCATTAAATTCAGTTACCTGTGATGTCACAGAAACCTGTGTGTTTTCAGTTTTGATTGTGACCTATGTTTATTTGTTTTGTGATTCTGGTTAAATTATGTTGCGATTCGACCCCAAAAACCACCACCAGTTTGAGTATTTCCCATAACAGCATCAGTACTAATTGTGAATCAGGAACTAGCAAGTAGCATGCTCCTCGACGCTCCTTTTGTCACGTTTGTTGGCATCGATAATATGGGCCTCCTCATTATGATTTATATGTTTCAAACCCGGTGTGTCATGAGGCGGAAGTTGAGACTCTGCAGATAACGGTATTGGAGATTCTTGAGATGAACTCATTCCCGATTGAAACATGTAAGGATCGGGGTGAACATTTGAGACGAACAATTTTGTTGAGATGTTTAGAATTTTGGAGGGTTAAACGATTTTTGAAATTGAATTTTTTAGATATTTTAAGGGGTTGAAGGATTTTGGTTATTTGGTGGAGTTTCGAAATTTTTTGGGTTTTGATTTTGAATATTTACAAAAAGTGGGGCATTTGAAAAATTACTCCAAATATCTCTATTAGGAAAATTATCAATCATTTTGGTAAATGAAAGAAATAAATAAGCCAAATTCAAATAAAGAGAGGTTAAGAAAAACTGAAAGAATAAGATAGAGATGGTGTGAGAAAATGTTGAAATTTACCTCACTATTTATATTTTTTTTACAATATATAATTTTTTTCTTGTGAAAATAGTAAAATAACGGTAAAAAATTTGTAGGTGTAACTTTTACATATCAATTGATTTGGTTACCATTTTTTTATTCCCGGAACTTAATTTTGTTGCTTATTTCCAAGAGAGCAACGGCTCTTTATTTTAAAAGCAATTCACCATCTTCTTTTGACATGAAGAGATTGGTGTAGGACATATGTCACGAGGAGAGTTAACTTGACCCCATTACTTTTCTTTTACTTCCTTCACCAATCGCTTGATGTATACGCTCTCTTGCACCCTTTTGTTTCCTTTTCACATGTGATAATTTCACTGGGCATGCCCATTTTGTTTCCTTTTTTATAGCCCAACGAGCGCTTGTTGAAGAACTTCCCACTTCTTGTCAGTGAATCAAAAACCCCATCTCCCGTTGAAGCCTAGAGGTTTATAAACTGCAATAACCTCTACCAATAAGCTTCGATTGGGATGCTCTTACATATATATATTTTTCTATAAGAGCGTCGGCAATGTAACATGTCCTTAGCGGTTATCGCAATTTTTTTTCTTTTTCATTTTTATTTTGTCATTGTGGTCTTTATGGTGATTTAAGTTTAATGTACTTATATCATAATAAAAATTTTTATTTAATACTTAGATATTTTTAGAACAGTATTTTCGGCCATCAACTTTATTAAGTATTATATTTATGAGTTTAAGAGCAGTTAGTGTCACCACGTTTATTGAGTTTTTTAATTGTGGGCAAAAAACATATTTTGACGTGGAAATATATATTTGCCTAATTTTAGTGGGTAAGCGCGTGTAAAGTGATAAGAGTCACATATAGAGTCATCATTTTTATTAAGTTATATATATTGTGGGTATTACGTGGTAGGTGATATTTGACCAGGCAATATTTGTGGTGATAAGCGTAGGTCATGTGACAACGAACATGTGACTAATATTTATTTGCCTAATTTTTCAAGGACAAGCGCATATGTAATTTGATAATGGTCACATATAATGTCATCATTTTCAAGCTATAATAGGATATTACATGGTAGGTGATATTTTACTAATATTTGAAGGTATAAACGCAGATTAAGTGACAACTAACACGTGACTGATATCATTATACCTTAGTATTAAAACACAGTGCAACGCTTCTAAGACTTGCCACGTGGCACATTTGTGATTGACACATAGGATGCCATGTAAACCCCCAAGTTCATACGGTAGTGACACGCCACGTAAGCCGCCCATGCAAGTGTGACAAGCATTTATTTGAGTAAATAAATACAAAGCGACATAATTATTATCATATTGTTCAAGTTATAAAAACAAATAATTTTTGATACGCCACTATAAAAATAATAATTCTTACTTCATAGCATCTGATTCGGAAAATAATTCAAAATGAGATACATATTATTCCCTATATTTGACTGTATAATGTTTGGTAGAAGTCATAAAACATATACACTACACAGTTTCTCCTCGCCATCTGACACTTCTACGAGGTATTTGTTATATTTGTCATGTGGCGCTTATATCACTATTGCATTGTCATGTGTTGTTATGTCATTCATTACTTTCATTGTATGATTAATCTGTTAAGCTAAATTATCACAAAAATAGAAAATTGAGTATCAAAACTTCTTTAATTAGAACATTTACTTACTTTCTTTAAAAAAAAAGGAAGAAGAAATGTCCTTAATCACATGACTATGTCATTCGTGTAATTAAGACACCTACTATAACACCTAAAAAAATAGACAACATATAAAAAGAGAAAAAAAAACTAACCCGGGGCATCGCCCGGGACCAAAACTAGTATATCATCATATCATTTATATAATTGGGTCCTTATTCGTGTGGTGCCGACACGTGGAATGCCACATAGGCGAGCCACGTCGTGTGGTCATGACACGTAAGCCGACACGTAAGCACGAGCTTGCCACATAACATAACACATCATCCACCATTAATGTCTTATCGTTAGTTGACTTAATTACATATTTGTTAGTAAATTTCCCAACTACAAAATAAAATAACTTTAGTTACGTAAGTCAAAAAATTATAAATCTGACTCCTTTGGATTGGATTTGAAAAACGCTTTAAAATGTGATATATATGTATATGTATCCTATAAAAGTTGGATCCTTTCCGTGCGGTGATGAAATGTAGAACGTCACATAAGAGGGAATGTTTATGTGAAAATGACACGTAGACGCCACATGTGGACAACTTTGTCACATAATTTTAGTTGTGCGGTATAAAACGAGTATGAGGTATCAACTTTTAGTGCACATATATATACCATTAACGCAGAATGAGTTTATTAATTTTTTTCATTAATTGAACTACTTATTAAAACTAGTGTACATATATTGCTTTTACTCTCTATCTAAATTTAGACTAATCTTATTACAAATGAAGGTGTAAGAAAATATCATTTTCAAGAATTAGCATGCATCCTATGGATAGAAATCATTGCAAAAATAAAATAAAATGTCTTTTCAATGATATTAATAATTTCATTTCAAATATTTGAAGCATTATATTTTTAAATATATTCATAAAAATATTTTAAGAGCCAGTGCGAAGCACGGGGATAAAACCTAGTTTGTAGAATAAGTGTAGGTATAATATTTTTGGGTAAGATTGCAGGTAACGTGACAAGTGTCACAATTTGATTGGTTACTATTTATTTTCTCTTTTTGTTTTTGTAATGGTGAGTAATTAGTTGTCAATATCCTATATTAATTGTCATAGTCTATTCATATTCCTCCTGCTTCCTTTAGTTAGAATTACATTAATACAATCTAAAATGACATTAATATCTACTTTTGAAGTTTTGAACAATAAGGTTCATATAATTGTGGTATAACTTATAAACGCAGGTAACCTACAAGTGTCACAGTTTGATGAATTACATACTATTTTTCCTTTTTCTAGATGATGAGTTGTCGTTGTTTTTTTCAAGTGAAAGAAGGTTAGTCTTTTAATTTTCAGATTCCAATTAGTAAATTACATATGAAGGGACAATTTCATCAAACCAACGGTTATTTAATAACAAAAAAGTATATCAGTTGGCCTGGTATAAGCGTAGGCTACGTGAGAATTGAATATTATATATGTTGAGCTAATCGTCGTTAATATGAAAAGCGTTAAATATTTAAATTGCGTTTTATATTTGAGGGTATAAATACATGTTAAACATTGGCTCATTGATAAAATACTGAATAGTAGTTTGTAATAGGTTTATTTAGATATTAAGCTAGTCTATTAGTGTCTGTAATTACGTTGGCTCATTAATAAAAATAGTTTATTGATTTCTCTAGTCTGTCAAGGCTCTACCCTAAAATAGTTAATTTAAGTCTCTTTGTATTTCCCTAACGAGAGATACGACGGTAACGCCAATTTCTTTAATCTAGCTTTCGCTGCTTAATTCTGATTAATTAATCTAAGCAGACACCTAATTATCTCGGGGCGTTACAATTAAATCATTCTAAATTAATTAATGAAAAAACTATGATGGACGACTGAGATGATAAGTCACAAATAAAGGGTTGACATTTTCCAGTTACAGTGATTCCCAAGTTGCGGTAATCACGGTTGAAATTTTGACTAGGAAACACCTTGTTCATTTTTAACCAAGCACAAAACTTAGCAAGCTCAAGCACCAAACTCTAATATGGTAATCACTGTAAAAATTTTGACTAGGGAACACTTTGTTCAAATTTGGACAAGCATAAAACTTTGGAAGCTCAAGCACGAAACTCCCCTAAATCTAAACACTCTTAGGAGTCAAAAAGTGAAATAAAAAAGAAGTCTATCATTTTTCCTTTTCTGTATATTTTCATGGAGGCCTATAGCAATGAAACCAACTATGTGGGATCATGCTTCTCTCTCCTTCTTTCTTCCTCCTCCACCTCACTATGATATAGGGCTGACAATTTATCGGGTTGGGTGGTTCGTGTTCGGGTTAACCTAACCAATTTATGAAATGGGTCGAAAATTTCAACCCTAAATCAGCTCATTTAACAAAAAGGTTAAGGCGGACCCGTTTAACACATCTATTTTATTTTATGTAAAAGAAAGGTAAAAGTTTAATTGAAAGGATATCCTCAGATAAAATAAGTACAAATTTACATAACAAATTATTGGATTAATCTGCGATTTCTTCACCCGCACCTTTCTTAGCCACCAAATTCCAGAAGAAATCCGTCAAAACACTCTCATAACATGGCATTTTTGCATAGATCGAGACCAGGCCATGGATTTAGAGGAGAGAGAAAGAACGCGATAATCTAGATCAAAATATAGCCATTGATTTAGGAGAGAGAGAGAGAGAAATCCATCGAGATTGAGACCATGCAGTTGCCATGGATTCACGAAGAGAGAAAAATAAGCAGCTTTGGAATTCGGGATGTCAATTGCAACAGAGCAGCAAGAAAAGTTTTAAAAAAAAAAGAACCAAAAAAAAAATGATGACGTCACCACGGTTAGCTTCACGTTCAGACCGCCGCAAACAAGTTTTTACGATATTGCAAATACAAAGTTAGCGAAGACCAAAGAGTAAAAGTATAAAATCAAATTGTAGTGTTTACTGTTTAGCAGTACCATTTTAAATATTGAAAAGATCTTACCCATATGGCCATACCCATTATATTTGATGTGTGCATCATAGGCGGCAGCTATAGCACATGACAGCGACAAAAGAAAGAAGAAAGAAGCCGATAATCTGAAATGAGTACTGACTTTTTGTTGAAAAAGTTTATGCAATTGCCAACACGTAATCTTAAAACTATTTGACAATGATTGTTTATTTTATCCACTGTGCAGAGCTTCCACACAGATGTGACCTATTAGTTTAGCATGTGCGTGAGATAATCAAGGTAAACGCAACAGATAAATGGTGCCAGATTCTAGACCAAAAAAAGTAGAAAACTTTATAAGGGGAGGAGAGAGAAGCAAAATTAGAGCTTGTGCAATGCTCTGCTTGTAGCACATCTCAATTGTTTCTTTTTCCTTTCTAGTCATTGTGATGTGAAATAAGTAACAAAACGGAAATTAATCTTTGATAGTATCACATAAAGGGATCTTGTTCAAGAATCACTCAAGAACAACTCACGAATCACTCGTAAAGGTTTCAACCTGAATCACTCAGTTTGAGGGGTAAATACTCACGTATTCAATAATTAATCATCAAAGCACGAGTTTACAGTAGCAAAGCTCTCCCCTATTTATAGACAAAGAAATCTAAAGCTATTTGGAATCCTAATCCTAGTCCAAATAGGAAACTAACTACGAAACCGACTACAATTGTAAAACGAGCTAATTAACAGCTTTCTTAATACCTAATGGACTCCTAATGCTACTAATAATCAGAATACTACTTTCCTAAACATATTCTAACTAATTAAGGAAATAGGCAAACGAAATCAAACTCAAACAGCTAATTACTTGGCGCCCAAGGCTCGAAACGCTGGAACAGTTTCCTTGGCGCCTAAGGCTTCTTCTTTTCAGCTTCTAGTCATCTTCATGCCATTCTAACATAGTTACGTCACACTTTACCTCACGTGGCATTATACTCTTGGCAATGAGCAGCTCAAGATCAAGCATTAACGTTTCAAGAACTGGGTTCTTGGGCGTTCTTGATTCGTCGTCTTCTTGCTTGTCCTTTAACGTACTTGCTCCTGCATCAACCTCCCCTTCTTTAAAAGAATTTGCCGTCAAATTCGTATCCTCTAAGTAAGGGCTAAGATCACCAACATTGAAGGTTGAGCTCACGTTTCCATACTCACTAGGAAGATCAATCTTGTATGCATTGTCTCCAATCTTCTCTAGGACTTGAAAAGGACCATCTGCTAGAGGCATAAGCTTGTTCTTGCGTCTTGAAGAAAATCTTTCTTTGCGCAGGTGTAGCCAAACTAATTCACCAGGTTCAAATAGAACTTGCTTTCTTCCCTTGTTAGCTCTAGCTTGGTACCTTGAGTTCATCTTCTCTACTCGCGCACGAACTTGCTCACAGGTCTTCTTGAAAGCTTGTTGTCTTGCCTTGGCATCTACATTGATAACATCATCTCTAGGCAAAGACACGAAATCAATAGGCAAATAAGGATTAATGCCATACACAATCTCAAATGGAGAACGACCCGTGGTAAATCCAAGCGTTCTGTTATATGCAAACTCCGCATGTGCTAGCTTAATATCCCAATCTTTTGTGCTTCTACTCACCAAGCCTCTAAGCAAAGTACCAAGGGTCCTGTTTGTAACCTCGGTTTGCCCATCTGTTTGTGGGTGATGTGAAGTGCTAAAGAGTAACTTCGTCCCAATGAGTCTCCAAAGTGTCTTCCAAAAGTAACTCAGAAACTTAGTATCTCGATCCGACACAATGGTCTTGGGAATGCCATGTAGCCTTACTATCTCTTTATAGAACAAGTCAGCAGCATGAGAGGCGTCATCGGTCTTGTGACATGGCACAAAGTGCGCCATCTTGGACAATCTATCAACAACAACCATCACAGCATCTTTTCCCCTTTGAGTTCTAGGGAGTGCCACAATGAAATCCATGCTCACACTCTCCCAGGGAATGCTAGGAACCGGTAATGGTGTGTATAACCCTTTGTGAAAAGCACTCTTGGCCCGTTGACATGTAGCGCATCTCGTCACAATAGCATGTACATCTTTGAGCATCTTAGGTCAATAAAAGTGTTCTTGTAGCAGCTCAAGGGTTTTAGTTACTCCAAAATGTCCAGCTAATCCTCCCGAGTGAACTTCTCTAACCAATAGCTCACGTACAGAGGACTTAGGAACGCAGAACTTGTTCCTCTTGAATAGAAACCCATCTTGTATGAAATAATCACCATACTCCCCCTCTTTGCAAGCTCTAAATGACTCAGAGAAATCAGCATCCTTGTCATATAGTTCTTGGAGATGTTCAAAGCCTAGGAGCTTCGCTTCAAGTGTCACAAGCAAGTGGTTTCTTCGTGAAAGAGCATCAGCAACAACATTGCTCTTCCCATCTTTGTACTTGGCCGAGAATGTAAAAGATTGTAGAAACTCTACCCACTTGGCATGTCTAGGGTTTAGTTTCTGTTGGCCATGAATGTACTTGAGAGCTTCATGATCCGAGTGCAACAAAAAAGGTTTAGGCCTTAAATAATGAGACCAATGCTCCAAAGCTCTCATAATTGCATAGAACTCTCGATCATATGTAGAATAATTCAAACGAGCTCCATTCAATTTCTCACTAAAATAGGCAATAGGACGTTTTTCTTGAATTAAAACAGCGCCTATACCCACCCCACTAGCATCACATTCAACCTCAAACAATCTATCAAAATCGGGTAATGCTAGAATAGGTGCTTGACACAACTTCTCTTTGACCTCAACAAAGGCCTTTTGCGCACTTTCACTCCAATTAAACTCTCCTTTTTTCATTAATTCAGTTATAGGAGCAGTAATAGAACTAAAATTGCGTATAAACCTCCGATAAAATGATGCGAAGCCATGAAAACTACGTACCTCATGTATATTGGTTGGAGCTGGCCATGAAGCCATAGCTTCTACCTTGGACGGATCAACATGTACACCATCTTTGGACACAATGTAACCAAGGAATATAACCTTAGGAAGCATGAAATCACACTTCTCTAACTTGCCAAAAAGCTGTTGTTCCTTTAGCTTCTCAAATACGCACTGTAGATGTACTACATGTTCCTCATTGGTCTTGCTGAATATAAGAATATCATCAAGGTAAACCACAACAAATTTACCAAGGAATGCTCTCAATACCTCGTTCATCAACCTCATGAATGTGCTAGGAGCGTTGCACAAGCCAAAAGGCATTACTAACCACTCATACAAACCATGTCGTGTCTTGAACGCGGTTTTCCATTCATCTCCCTCCTTGATTCTCACTTGATGGTATCCAGCTCTAAGATCTATCTTGGAAAACAACTGGGAACCATGTAGCTCGTCTAACATATCATCTAATCTTGGCATAGGGAACCTATATTTGATTGTGATATTGTTGACAGCTCTACTATCAATGCACATGCGCCATGTCCCATCTTTCTTAGGCACAAGTAACGCAGGAACAGCGCATGGACTTAGACTTTCTTTCACATATCCTCTTTGCACAAGCTCTTCAACTTGTCTTTGTAACTCTTTGGCTTCTTCGGGGTTACACCGATATGCTGGCCTATTTGGAAGTGGTGCTCCAGGAACTAGGTCAATTTGGTGTTCTATGCCACGCATAGGAGGTAAACCAGGGGGTAACTCCTCGGGGAACACTTCTTTGAACCTCTCTAACAATAGGCTTAACTCAGGATCATAATTGGGATTGCTACACATGTTTGGTTCAAACAACAACACTAGGTAGCTCATAGTTTCACTAGCCACCTCTTTTTCCATCTCTTTCTCTCCTATGACCATTACACGACTCGCCTTTTTACTAGCCTTTGCTTCTTTAACTTGAGTGGCAGTCAAGGGAAACAATTTGATTTGTTTCTGGTTATGCTCAATAGTATAGATATTGTTTACACCATCATGACTAACTTTCCTATCAAATTGCCAAGGACGACCTAACAATATATGACAAACACCCATAGGCAGTACATCACACCATAGATCGTCTTTATAACACCCTAAAGTAAAGCAAACTCTGGCTTGTGTAGTCACTTTTAACCCTCCCCCATAATTCAACCATTGCACAGTATAGGGTTTAGGATGACTTTTAGTAGGCAAATCAAGCTTATCAACCATCTCTTTAGAGGCAACATTAGTACAACTCCCAGAGTCAATAATCAAATTGCAAACTTTACCTCTAACCTTGCAGCGAGAATGGAATATTTGCTCCCTTTGGTCGGACTCATCATCGGCCACAGTCGTACGTAGCAACTTCGTAAGGATTAGGGTCTCTCCAACCTCGGGTATACCATAATCTTCAATGAATGGCTCTCCATTATCTTCATCACTATCCTCGGTTATGGGCATAACAAACGAGGGTTTCATCTCTTCTAGCTCAGCGATAGTGAGCGCTTTCTTCGAGCCGCACTCATAGGCATAGTCTCCATATCCTTGACACTTGAAACAACGTAGTTGGTTCTTGTCCTTAGTAGCCACGGTTTTGCCTTTGTCTTGAGTTACGGGCTTGCTAGGGATACTTGCGCTCTAGGAGAATGTTGTATTCTCTCTCGCATTGTATTGGTTCCGAATATTTGTATAGCCTTTAATCACATCTCGAGCAACCGGTTTTTGCTCCTTCTCTTGCTTCTCAATCTTGAGAGCGATTTTGCACACGTCCTCAAAGGTTACGTAAGGAACAAGCTCTACCTTGCGCCTTAGAGTTGGGTTAGACCTTTGATGAACCGTGCAATCTTTAACTCCTCCTTCTCCTCAAGATCACACATCATGTGCATATGTTCAAACTTCTGGAGGTAGTCTTGTACACTTGAGGTTTCTTGGTTTAAGGACGTAAGTTTCAAAAACTGTTCTTGCTCAAATTCTTTAGGCAAAAATCGTTTCTTTAAATATTTCTTGAGTTTGTCCCAAGTCTCAATCTTTGCTTTCTCTTCCTTCTTGCGTCGAGCCTTTAGGTTTTCATACCACAAAGAAGCATGCTTGGTGAGTTTAAGCGTGGCTAACTTGCATCTTCGCCGCTCATCATACTCCTTGTATTCAAAGACTCTCTCCATAGTTCTAAGCCAATCAAGAAAGGCCTCTGGATCGTAGGAACTGTCATATTCAGGGAGTTCGACTTTCAAGTTCCTATCATCATCATAGGGGTGTCGTGGTTTAGGAGCGTCATTGGTTCTAGTCCCATTTGTGTCTTCAAAATCCTCATCGAAGTTGGGGTCACGGTTGTGGTTTCTCCAATGAATTCCGCGCATCCTTGTCTCCATGTTTTCCCTATCTTCTTGGTTTCTTCTTTCCATAGCAGCCATCCGCTCTGCCATCCGCTCTTCTTGAGTTTTGAAAGATGCCTTGAGATCCTCCATGGCTATTAACAACTTTGCTAGTTCGTTGGGCTCACCCATAGCTTCGGTTGTTGGTTTCTTGGGGGTTTCTTGGCTGTCTTCTTGAACAAAGGGCGGATCTTGCAAGAATCTTTCTCGAAAGCTCGCTATGGTGTCGTGTTTATGCTCAGGACCATGTTGTTTAAAATTAAAAAAGCTCAAACCTTTAGCTCTGATACCAAGTTGATGTGAAATAAGTAACAAAACGGAAATTAACCTTTGATAGTATCACACAAAGGGATCTTGTTCAAGAATCACTCAAGAACAACTCACGAATCACTCGTAAGGGTTTCAACCTGAATCACTCAGTTTGAGGGGTAAATACTCACGTATTCAATAATTAATCATCAAAGCACGAGTTCTAGTAGCAAAGCTCTCCCCTATTTATAGACAAAGAAATCTAAAGCTATTCGGAATCCTAATCCTAGTCCAAATAGGAAACTAACTACGAAACTGATTACAATTGTAAAACGAGCTAATTAACAGCTTTCCTAATACCTAATGGACTCCTAATGCTACTAATAATCAGAATACTACTTTCCTAAATATATTCTAACTAATTAAGGAAATAGGCAAACGAAATCAAACTCAAACAGCTAATTACTTGGCGCCCAAGGCTCGAAACGCTGGAACAGTTTCCTTGGCGCCCAAGGCTTCTTCTTTTCAGCTTCTAGTCATCTTCTTGCCACTCTAACATAGTTACCTCACACTTTACCTCACGTGGCATTATACTCTTGGCAATGAGCAGCTCAAGATCAAGCATTAACGTTTCAAGAACTCGGTTCTTGGGCGTTCTTGATTCATCGTCTTCTTGCTTGTCCTTTAGCGTACTTGCTCCTGCATCACATTGCCTACCTTTGTGAAGCTACAATAAAATGGGAAGGACATCCACAATGAGCAGGGCTTCCTACACGTTTTTCATGAAAAAAAAATATAAAATATACACTATGTGGAGAGAGAGGGAGAAAGAGGGCGAAATATTGGGAGCAAATTTACTGTGCACATAATATATTTTCCCACTTTTTGATCTGATTAAAAGAAATTTTAATTTTTCTCTCTCCTTACTTCTTCTTGTGGTTGTGGATCCTTTATGGCAAATCAATTCACGTTTTTTTTTATCGAGATCAACCCAATGTTCAATATTTGCCACACTCCTCTTGTATTAAATATTAAGGGGTTGTTTGGTTGGGAGTTATTAGAAAAGGGAAAGGGAAACAAAACCTTAGATAAGCTTTGTACCTGTTTGGTTCGCAAACACGCAAAACCCGTTCCGGCAAATAAGTATTATCATTAACTGATTTGGGGTATTAAGCATTACCCTCTATCTCCTTGGTATTTAGATTCCGTGAGCATCAGTGATGATTGAACCTTCTGATGACAGACCATATAACCAATTGAGCATGCGCTTATTTGTATATCTTTTTTTTTTTTTGAGTGAATATTCAACACTATTCTAGTTTGAGTTTACTCAGTTGACTTTGGAATATGATGATATTTTTTTCAAAGCAGATTCCTTTATGGAAATTATTTTATTATTTTATTTGAATACCTTACAACATAATAATAATAATAATAATAATAATAATAATAATAATAATAATAATAATAATAATAATAATAATAATAATAATAACAACAACAAGAGCAACAACAGCAATAATAATAATAATAATAATAATAATAATAATAATAATAATTATTATTATTATTATTATTTTATTTGGGCACAGTAATTTACGTTTTGGGCAACAACAACTCTTGTGTGAGAGCAACTCACAGATTTATGGGATCACTGTTTATAAATATAGAGGTCACTTATGCTGAACAGTGACCCTTGTTTCATTGGAAAGTGACCCCTGTTTCATTGGAAAGTGACCCCTATCTCACCAAAAGTTGCAAAAAAAACATCTTAGGAACATAATTAGGAACTTTGAAAAATATTATATATTAAAAGATGTGGATTGATTTCCTAGTGATGAACCAAACAACAACAAAATAATTGGAGAATTCTATTTCGTTTCCAATGTGAACCAAACAAAATAGGTAATCAATTTCATTTCTTTACTTTACCTTTATTTCCCTTTCTTGATTTCTTTCCCTTTACTAAGTGTAAGTGTAACGACCCGAGATTTTCAACTATGTCCACGGAGTGCGTCCTTATAGAAAATTTGTAAGCTAGGGGTTTAAATAAGTTCAAGAAACCGTCGAGTTAGAAAAGCTTTTATAAAGACTTAAATTAAATAAAAACCATGAAAGAGGTCACAAATCTTCTATCGGCGTTTTATCGAAGGGACAAACCGAAGGGACAATCCGAAGGGACAACCCAATAGCGCGATAAGTAAAGTGATCATGTTTTTAGAAAGATTCCCGCTCATATAGAACATATGAGTAACCAATAATAAAAGGTTCAGGAGCGAATGTACGAGGTGAGAAGGTGTTAGGCACCCAACTCACCCATTTTATGACGGTCTCTACTAACTCAAATTTGCTTAATAATTTAAAGACATGATTCCCACACAAGCCGGATTAACAACCTAGACTTAGACTATTAATTGGTTCATTGCAAGCATCACAACATTTATTAATGACCCTTATTTAGACATGCATTCGATTGGCAAGTTGAGCATTACAACGACTAGACATGCTTGGAATTGAAAGACAGTATTTAGGAAGCAATAAAAGACATGATTGGCATGATATCTACATTTTGACTACTAGAAAATAAACAATTAAGCAATTAATTTATTTTCAGCCCTCAGTAGTTAGTACCTAAACTTTATGCTATTTAGCAAATGATTAGTAAAGATAAGATCTCAAGTAAAGAATAAATTTGGAAGAAAGAGGGGGAAGCTCGGGAGTACTCAACCGAGAATAGAGCCTGTCAAATGTATATTGTGTGTTTTGAACTGAGGGTCGAGCGTCATATTTATAGTGAAAGAAATAGGGTTGGGCGGGTGGAGAGATGGTCGAAAATCGGAAATTGGGCTTGAAAAAAGACGGGCCTGGAAGACCCAGCGAGCGCCGCTGACGGCGCTGGCCACAGCCGCCAGCGGCTGGTTGTAATTCCAGCGCCGCTGACGGCTGTCAGCTTGCCAGCTGGATGTCGTCATAATGACGACATTTAGCCTATTTTAATTTCCGGAGGAATTTTAGTATTCTGAAAATGTGGAAAGACCGTTTTACCCTTATGCGTAAAAGACGGTTTTACCCCCGGTTAGCAACTTGGGATCGGGAGTCGAAAAAGACACGAGAGGTGTCGTTGGAAAGCTCTTGAATGGGGCTTTTGAATGTGATCGGAATGAAAAAGTGATCGAGGAAAAACCTGAGACTTTATTTTACTTATCAAAGCAAAAATAGCATTCAAGTTTATAAATTACTCCTTTCATCATCGGGCTTTTGCGGAGAAATCTGAAGACACTTTTTTGGCGTCTACAGTAAGCAAACGCCCCCTAAATTCAGGATATAGCAGTTTTTTGGGGTGCATATAACATAACTTCTTCTTCTTCTTTTTTTAGGTTAAGTTTTACTGGAATTAACATTTTATATTTTAGTGCTATTAATTAAAGATACATGATTTACAGAGTGTTTTTTCCACATAAAAAAATTGAACTGAATAGAACTCCATTAAACTTAATTAAACTTGTATAAGATCATCCCACAGTTGAACGACCTGACTTTTGTGGAAAATAAAAATAACTTGTGGGCAAAAAGTCATCCTTATTTTTCATAAAAGTCATCCCGTCCTATCGTGAGGCGGTATTCTTTTAAAAAAAATAGCGCCTATAGTATACTCATTATACTCCTTTTTCTTTTCATTTGATCTTTTGAGATCAAAGTTTTCAAATTTTATATTATTAAGATGCACATATCTATTTAACTTTTTTCTTGAGAAGAAATTGGCTTAGGATGAAAAACAAAATACTCCCTCCCTTCCACAATAAGGTTCTTGTTTGACTTTTTGAGTCAAACTTTACAAAATTTGACTATTGATTTGGGAAAAAAATATGAAGATTCACAATATCAAAATACTCTTTATAGATTCATTTTTAATTCTGCTTTCTCAATATCAACTTTATATAATTTAGATATTTGTATAATTATAGTTATTGATAGTTAAAGTGTTATCTCGTAGAGTGTGCAAAGTTAAACAGGATGCTCATTTTGGAACCGAAGGAGTACTATGATTAGTGGTAATAGTGGGAGTTATCTATAATCAGTGGACGGAGCTAGTAGTTTTACTATTCGGATCATTTGTAGTTTTTTATATATTTTTTAAAGTGACCCACACATAATGTAGTACTTATAAATGGACAACCAAAGAGTGAAATTAATTATCTATCTGATGTGTCAATACCATAAATAATGAGATCTATACCTACATAAAAAGAGAATACGTGGTTTGCTGAGAAAGGGCAAGCAAACCCGCATAGAGTTTGCTGCATATGACAACCGTATCCCTTTTATCACTTTTTTATGATACATATCCAATTTCACGTCACTGCTTGCCCATTTGGCTTTCTCTCTCTTTCTCTCTCTCTTGTACTCTCTCTCATACGAAAGACTCAAACTTGTGAAGATTGACTTGATCATTGATCGAGCTGTACTTTGCTGTAGTAGAGTAAGTAGACTGTAGAAAGTAACTTAGACTTAGTGCTCAGCTTTTGTTTTTGGAAAAAATGATAATTATACTCCATTAGCCTAAGGGGCACCAGAAAAATGCCCTTAATATTACAACCTAGTAAGAGATATCAGAAAGACATCTTCTAGTTACAAAGACTAATTACAGTAAAACAACCATCTCCCTAAGCATAACCCATTAGTCTCGCTTGAATATCATCTTCACTAAAATTTTCAGTTCTGCAATTAGCCATTCTAATGCACACATTGCTTTTATGTTCCACAGCATCTGATCAGCAGTTCTGGTAATCCCATGAAAGATCCTCCAATTTCTTTCTTGCCAGATTTTGTAAATCGTAGCAGTCAGTGTGCAGACGCCAAAAAAGTGACATCAGTCTCCTCCACAAAAGCCCGGTCATGAAATGAGTAACTTTATAAGTATTTGTTTGCTTTTTAGCTTAGATAAGTAAATAAGGTTACAAAGTCTCTAAAATAGCCCTTTCATTTCCTCTCCATTCAATAGCCCCTTTCAAGAGCTTTCCATCGACACCTCTTAAGCTCCATTCTGACTCCGAGGGCAAAATTGTCTTTCTGAGCCCTTAAGGGCAAATCCAAATTTTGCCAAAGGTACCGACTTTTCCCTCCCAAGTAGATTCTTCGGCTCCCTGCCGAGACCCAATTAGCTTTACCAAAGGTACCGACTTTGCCCTCATCGCTCGATCTTTCCGGTCGACTATCTGAATCGGTTTCTCTTCATAAGTTAAGCTTTCGTCAAGCTCAATCTGTTCTGCCAGTACGACATGCGAGGGATCGTACACATATCGCTTCAGTTGTGACACATGAAAGACATTGTGGACTTTCTCAAGTTCCACAGGTAAGGCTAACCTATAAGCCACTTCTCCAATCCTTTCTAGAATTTCATATGGTCCAATTAACTCCGGACCCATTACCACTATATCACTGATGTCGTTCTGACACACAGGTGACTTACACTTCCTCTTGTACAATACCTCGTACGGTGCTCTGTCAATACTCGAATGGTGACTGTTGTTGTACGAAAACTCGATAAATGGGATATGCTTATCCCAAGATCCTTGGTATTCCAATGCACATGCTCGTAACATGTCCTCTAGGGTCTAGATAGTTCTTTCCGATTGTACATCTGTAGCAGGGTGAAAGGCAGTACTGAATTTCAACTTACTCCCAAAAGCATCTTCTAGCTTTGTCCAAAAGTGTGATAGAAATCTTGAATCTCTGTCCAATACTATGTCCTCCGGGACACCATGGAGTCTTATTACTTCTCGTACATAAGCATCGGCCAACTTTTCCATTTTCCACGTGTCATTCATCGGGATGAACCTTGCGACTTTAGTCAATCTATCTACAACTACCCAAATAGCGTTGTTTTTACGTTGAGTTAATGGCAATCTCATCACAAAATCCATTGCAATTGACGTCCACTTTCATGTGGGTATATCTAGCGATTGCAGCATCCCTCTCGGACGCTTGTGCTCGATTTTGACCTTTTGACATGTCAAGCACTTGGCCACAAACTCAGCCACTTCCTTTTTCGTTCCTTTCCACCAAAACGTGGATCGAAGGTCCTTATATAGTTTGTCTCCGCCAAGGTGTACAGAGTATGACGTGTTGTGCGCTTCGCTCAGAATCTTATTCTTGATCTCTGGAACGTTTGGAACACAAATCCTATTGCGAAACCTTAATAGACCATCCTTTCCTATGTCAAAGTCCTCAGAACGACCTTCGTTCTTATGTTGTACAATCCGCAAAAGATCTATGTCGTCTGCCTCCTTGCCTTTGATTTCGTCCAACAGAGTCGGGCGAATGGTCATTTCGTTTAGTAAGCACTGAACATCACCTCTCAACACCACTTCAATGTCAACAGTTTGCAAATCTTGAATGATTTTCTCTGGAATGACGATTTCTGTGTTCAACGTGTTCCTGGTTTTCCTACTTAAAGTATCGGCCACGACATTGGCTTTACCCTCATGGTACTGAATGTCCAAATCATACTCCGTTAGTAACTCCAACCATCTCCGTTGGCGCATATTCAGCTCCTTCTAAGTGAATATGTACTTCAAACTCTTACGGTTAGTGAACATCTTGACTGACATCTCATACAAATAGTGTCATCAAATCTTTAATGCAAAATCCATGGCTGCTAATTCGATGTCATGAGTCGGGTAATTCTCTTCGTACTTCTTTAGTTGTCGCGAAGCATAAGCTACCACTTTCCCATTTTGCATTAACACACAACCCAATCCATGCTTCGACGCGTCACTGTAAACCTCATATCCGTCCGTTCTTGAAGGTAAAGACAAAATTGGCGTGGTTGTGAGTCGTTTCTTAAGCTCCTGGAACGCTTCTTCACACTTTTCCGTCCTTTGAAATCGTGTGGTTTTCTTCATCAAATTAGTCATTAGCTTTGCGATCTTTGAGAAATTCTCCACAAATCTCCGATAATAACCTGCTAGACCCAAAAAGCTTCGAACCTTTGTCACATTGGTCGGATTGGGACAATCAGTGACGGCTCGGATTTTCTCTTGGTCCATGGCAACTCCATCCTTTGAGACCACATGTCCTAAGAAAGATACATTTCCAACCAAAACTCGCATTTGGACAACTTATCGTATAGCTTGTGTCATCGCAAAATCTCCAAGGTGATCCTTAAGTGTTTCGCGTGTTCCTCGGCATTCTTAGAATACACCAAAATATCGTTGATGAAAACAACCACAAACTGATCGAGGTACGGTTAAAACGTACGATTCATCAAGTCCATGAACTTTGTTGGGGCATTTGTCAACCCAAATGGCATAACTATGAACTCGTAATGCCCATACCTTGTCCGAGAGGCAGTTTTTGGAACATCTGATTCCGCAATCCTCAGTTGATGATAACCTGATCTCAAATCGATCTTCGAGAATACTGACGCTCCTTTCAGTTGGTCGAACAAATCATCGATCCTAGGTAGTGGATACCTATTCTTAATGGTGATCTTATTCAACTCTCGGTAATCGATACACAACCTCATACTACCATCCTTTTTCTTCACAAAGAGTACAGGTACTCCCCAAGGTGATACACTTGGCCGAATGTATCCCTTTTACAATTCCTCTAGTTGAGTCTTGAGTTCCTTCATTTTCGACGGTTCCATCCTATACGGCGCTTTTGAGATAGGTGCGGATCCTGGCACTAACTCTATACTGAAGTCGATAACGCGCTGGGGTGGCATCCCCGGTATCTCGTCAGGAAATACATCTTCGTATTCTGACACAACAGGAATAGGAGTTGAGGGTTCGACCTCACGACTTGGTATCCCGAATATGACAAAGATAAATCGTTTCTCCTTTAGTCACGTAATTATTCACCTTAGTTGTCATGGAAGACACGACTTTCAACTTAGGTTTGACCACAACACATCGGTAGAAAACTCTCCATCTTTTGGGTCCTTTCAACAATACCCGTTGGTCAAAACACTCAATCTTAGCCTTGTATTTGGATAGCCAATCCATTCCAAGAATGTTATCAAACTCTTTTAAGTCGAGCTTAATGAAATCAGCTGGTAAATCGCACCCGGCGATCATCATAGGGCTGTTTTTAAACTTCTCCTTACTACTGACCTTTTCCCCATCTGGCATGGTTATATTAGCACTAAGTACCGAACTAGGCTCTAACCCAATCTTAACAGAAAACGTTTTAGACAATAAGGAATGCGAAGCACCAGAATCAAATAACACATATGCTGGATGAGAGTGAACGAGAAAAGTACCAGCAATGACGTTCGGATCTGCTTCAGCTTCGGCGCGATTCAACACGTAAAGCCTTTCGTTGACACCACGGTTGTTGTTCTGTGCAGTATTCTGTGTTGTTGGCTGGGTGTTACCCTGGTTTCCTCCTGCAGGTGCAGTGTTGTTGAAACCTCTATTGTTGTTGTTAATACCTCCTCCATTTCCTCGGAAATTATTACCTTTGCCACGGTTATTATTGTAACCTCCACGATTCTGCACATTTCCGGACTTCCCTTTATTCCAACATTCGGAAGCTTTGTGTCCGGGTTTGTTACACTCATAACAAGTAAGTACTTCTCCTTGGCAGTTCTTTCCCGGATGTGCCCACACGACACTTATGGCAGGGCGTGTTCCTATGAGCTAGAATTGCTGCTCGGTTGTTCCCGGAATTCCTATTCCGATTGTTGTTGTTGTTGTTGTTGTTGTTGTTGTTGTTTTTATTGTTGTTGTTGTTGTTGTTATTGTTGTTGTTGTTTCTCCCAACTCCATGACCATTGGCCGGCTTTGGCCTACGGTCGCGCGCATTTTGATGAGAATAACTTCCTTCTTCACGCTTGTCCTTTCCGAGCACAGAATTTGTTCGGCCCACCATTCTATCCTGATTTAGAGCCTTATCATATGCCACTTGAAACGTGTATGACTGACCCGCAACAAATCTCTGAATATCCCACTGCAATCCATCCTCAAACCTCAAGACACGGTTTGCCCATCCACAACCAAAAGTGGTGCAAACACTGCGAGTTCGTTAAACTTAGAGGCATTCTCAGCTACAGACATCTTTCCTTGAGTCAGGTTCTCAAATTTCGCTTGTTTCGAACGACGAAGGGACCTAGGATAGAACCTTTCGCAAATCGCTTCCTTAAATCGGGTCCAGTTGAAACCAGGTTGCGCTACAAGTGTGGCACCCACATCATTCCACCACTTATTCGCCTCACCACGTAAGTAATACGTGGCACTGACGACCACTACAGAAAAACACATGATTAGCGACCGGAAAAATCGGTCGCAACCGGGGGTAAATTGATCGCAAAACATGGTTAGCGACTGATTAGCGACCGATTTTCATTAGTCGCTAAATAATAATCAGTCGCAAAAAATCAGCGGCCGACTAAATCGGTCGCTAAATCATTTTCAAGGAAAAAAAAAAGTCCCAGATTAGCATCCAAGATTGGACACTAATCTGATAATTTCCAAGAACATTAATTCTTCACTTCTGCGTACCCAAGAACTGAGAACAAAACCAATAACAGCCCTATGGTCTTTTTATTCACACAACTACCAAGATAGAACTATTACAGCATTTCCAGAAATAACATTAGTGAAAAGAACAAAAGAAAAAATAAAAAAAAAAACTTGAAAGTAAAATAACAAGAGCCTAGAACTACAGATCTAGAAAAAAAACTAACAAAATACAACAAAATTATAATCGGCTAAAATTACAGATGTAGCTCTCTGAGTATGACATTCAATAAAACAAAGAAAATTTTAAACCTACCTAAATCTGTACATTAAACTTCGCAATAGTAAGAAAAATAGAAACCTCTTTGCCTAAACTTACAGACCCAAAATCAATTTGGTCGAAGGAGTGATAAAGCCCTCTTTAAAGCCATGAGAAGACATAAGAGCCTCACCGCCATCTTTCTTCAACGCTTGTCACAGATTAGTTGGAGTTTAGACGAGCTTGAGGATTGGGTGGGATTTGAAGGGGTTTTGATACTAACTTGAAGTTTATAATCGAATTTTTGGGTTGAGTGGGTGTTATTGTGGTGGGGTTGTGTTCCATTGATACGCAAGAAGAAATGAAGGAGAATGAGTGAGGGAAGGGAGAGAAAGAGAGGTGGGGTGGGTGCTGGAATTGTTGATTCTAGATCTAGAGGTTGAAGGAAAGAGAGAGAGTGAGGTACAGGAGAGAGAGAGAGAGAGAGAGACAAAGTGAGGTACAGGAGGTAGGAGGAGGCAGGGAATGAAATGACTTAGGAAGGATTTTATAGTTAGGTTTAAATTGAAAGGAGACCAAGAGGAAAGTATCACTTGAAATGAAAAATGAGCTACAGTAACAAAGTTGCGACCGAACTGATGGACCGTAGCAGAAATCGGTTGCAAATGGCCCTTTTTATGTAGTGGACTTTCTGGTCATTCGGTCGTCCAGTGGCCGCGAATAGCTTCTCAAAGTCGATGATCCACCCTTCCAGTTTTGGTAGGATCATCGACTCCTTCAAAAGTTGGTGGCTTGAGAGCGTCGAAATCCTTAAATGCTTTCGAAGCTGCGTCTTGTGCATTGTGTTGTTGCTCTTCTCTTTCGAGTTGACGCTCCATGAATTCAGCGACGTTAATGAAGGCTTCCTCGAGTTTAGTGATACGTGCATTTTGAGCCATCTTCGCGAGTTACGAGTTTCTGTAACGAGGAACAATCAATGGCATAAGGCCACTAATTAATCAATGATATCCCAACTTTTTTGGGTCACGACAAAAGAGACTTGGGTTATAACATTTTAAATAAGTTCCCGACCTCGGTTCGACGGTCTATTCTAGCAAGTCCATGCTAATTTAAATAACTAAGCAAGCATAATATTGACATGCAGTTTATAAGGAGATGGGTTACAACTTAGAGGTTGTCCCGAAATTCAATCATGGCCTACATGCTTGGCCCAATAACGAATACATGACCCAACTTAGTCCAAAAATAACACAAAGCATGCTTTTAACGCATAATTGACCATAAAAATGATAATACTAATGATAAATATCACATAAAGAGACATGTTCACAAATTCCAATAATAGCCATAATAACATGCATAAAAAATAAATAAACAAAAGATATATTTATTGCATAACAATAATTATAAATATTTATTCAAAATTGACTAAAAAGTCAAATTAACTAAACATTTCTCAACATTTATTTGACCACGAAGGATCATCATATAAGGAGGAAAGAGTGGAAAATTTAATCTAAACTAGGAAAGTCTCAATCCAAGTTCACTGGGTTATCTCTCGACCCAGGAGGCGATGGATCTTCATCCTCCCTAATTGCTGGCTCCTTGCCCGTGCATCCACTAGTCGAGATATAGGGCGGACTGACTCTTCCCTTCTTACCAATAGGGGTAAGAGGGCACGATAGGCTCTAGCTTTCATATGACTACAACGCTTAGGCTTTTTGCAAGCCTCGCAGTAACCTGAAGGAAGTTGTGTAAGAGCACCTCGATGAAGCCAGTCGTTTTCCGCGAGTTGGAGTTACTCGACAATGACCTCAAACTCCAGAAACCAACGATAACGGGGCGTCGCATAGCGATTGTATTTTGGCTTTCCATCCACGATCACGTCGCTATAGCGGTCCAAGACCTATCCATGTATTCTCCATGGGAATACCAGCAAGTGCCATAGAGATGTAGTAGGTAGGGTGCATTGTGAAGTTGTAATCATATAGGTACATATACAAGGTGTCGTCGAGATGCTCCCCTTCCCGCACCCGAAGCAAAAGGGGTGGGACGGGTGGGAACTCAACTTTGTCAGGAGTGATGCCTCGAGTATGCACTGGCTCAGGTACAAAGAAAGACTCGTCATAATCTATTGGCTCAATAGCTGGAGGCTCCAAAGGCTAATGAACTAAAGACTCCACTGGCTCATCACGCTCCTCAGCAGGTGGTCCTCCGGATGGGTGATAATGACTCCCACTAGGCTCTCCCGGGAAGTACTCTAGGCTCATCTCGGGATCCTCTTGCTCCATGGGATCGGTGTAGGACAAGGGCTCGGAGTCCTCAGAAGGATTGGACTCCGAGGAAACAGTGCGAGGTGGGGACATCTGGTCCCATCCAGGAAATAAATGCAGGTTGCCGACGTTCTTACGAGCCGTACACTTTCTTAAAGTTTGCCTCTGTCTTTCCATCTACAATGAACAATCACGTAATAAGTAATTATAAACCACAACTGAAAGTGATTTCAAATAAACTCGATCTAAAGCAAAACTTAACGGCTTTAAATTCACATTTTAATTTCCCCCAATTATTACTAATCTCATTTAACAAATTTATTAACTTAGGCAGCTTTTAAACCTAGGGCTCTGATACCATTTGTAACACCGTCCGAATTTGCAACGATTTTCGGGGATATCCGACGTCATTATCCATGACTCGGCACCGCTGAACCGTCCCAAACCTGGGGGTGGTGCTGCTGGCACATTTATCGATAAGGAATAAATGTGAAGCAGAAAGATAATCTCTAGGTATAAAAGAGCCTACTAAACTGAAAATGAAACTTAAATATTAATAAATAAAATTGTCTAAATAGTGAAATAACATGAGTAATCTTATTACAATCCTTTCAAAAGGAATATCTAAACCCAATAGCGGAAAATAAAGACAAGTGAGCTCCAAGGGAAATCTAAGACAACTCTAAAAGCGATCTTATTGGACATTACCTGCACATTTAGTTTCCATGACGGAAATAGGAGAACAGAAAAAGAAGAGAGAAAGCAAAATCAGATAAACTGAGTAATTAACGCCCAAACCCAGTAAACACATTTCGAAAACCCTTACCTTGGAATTTGAGAAGAATCATTAAAATTCATTTGCCTACGCAGGTAATCAGATAATTCAAGCACACACAATCGTTCAGATTATTATTTAATCTTTTTAAAGTTATCATCACCACAACAATTATAATAAGTCATCTGAACAGAATTAAGAGAACGATAATAGACCGAGGGCGTACACTCACGACATCGATGGAGGTTATCACCTCAATTTAATAATCATGCCATGGACTTAAAGACTCTATTGTGCACACTACCTCAATTGCAACTCATGGTTGATAAGAGGACTTATACAATGGGGAATGATCCGTCCCGAACACAAACATCGCTGTGTCCATAATGAAATAGATACTTTGGGAATCACTCATCCCCGGACTACACAATATGCATGTGCAGTCCCGATACTCGACTACTCCTATGGAACCAATAGGAGTCTTAATCTCTTATTAATTCATTTACATGCAAAGGGTATAAATAAAGACTAAGGCACTAAGAAGCCAATAAGCTTACTCATATACAAGCTATCGCTTTATGAATTGCTAAGCATAATTACTCGATTAATCATCACCAAATCCTAGTCAGGATTCTAACATGCTTTTAGCATAAATCACATTCGAATTAGGAAAAATATTCACTATGATTCAAATAAGGCAATTAATTCAATTTAGCTTAACATAAGCCATAATACATTCTATTGCCATAAATAGTCCAGTTAGCATTTATTCTCATATCACAATATAATTCAAATCTAAAACATGCTATAATCGAAACATGCTATAATAATTATAATTAAAGGCATAATTGTATAATTAGAGCAATTCAACATGCTTTCTATAATTAATCATAAATTGTCATTTAACACATAATACATCAAAACATTTTGTTTTGGGATAGGAAGAAGGTAGGCTCGTTAGCTTACCACTGAATTACGCTCCGAGATTCTGTTGAGAACGTTCACTATTGACGGGACTACGAACGATCTTCGATTCTTATTAATATTAATTAGAAACACAATCAGACGTGGAAGTGGAAGTGCAAATGAACTCTAAATTCAGATCTAATAACTTTATTAAATTTCTTGCATTTTTCCAGTCGAAATAGGCGTTTGAATTTCGACAATCGGATTTGTATAACTTTATAAAAAAATTAAAACACGAAATCTAATTAACTGAAATTCGAAAATTAAATTTGAAAATAAATAATTAATACTGAAAATTGTCAAGAACACTAAAAAACATCGAAAATTGATTCCCTCCAAATGACACGACAACGGCCACCCACAAGGGGTCCCATGGTTCGCCCAACACCAGACCACCATCCATCGTCCATGGCGGCTTCGGTGGTGGCCTTGGTGGCGCATAACGCGAGGAGAGAGAAAGAGAGTGACGTGAGAGAAAGAGATCGAAAGAAAGAAAGAGAGCGGTGGCGGTCGAGGCTCCGCCACCCAAACGCCTCCCTGGACTCACCCCACCATGACCGGCCACAAGGCGGCAGTTGGGGTGGTGTTTCTGGGTCACGAGAGAAACAGAGAGGAGAGAGAGAAAGAGAGAGTGCGGAAATAGGAGAGAGAGAAACGCGATGGCCGGCAGCTTAGCGCCACCATGGCCTACCAGTAGGTGGCAGTTGGGTGGTGGTTCGACGCTCATTGGCGCAACCAGAAAACAGGGGAGAGGGAGAGAGGGAGAGAGAGAGAGAGAGAGAGAGAGAGAGAGAGAGAGAGAGAGAGAGAGAGAGAGAGAGAGAGAGAGAGAGAGAGAGAGAGAAGGTGGCAGTGGGGTTGAGCCCACGACGTCGGCGGCTCACCGCTGATCTCCTGGTGCCGGTGGTGGTTGTAGAAGCAACACCGCACGGGAGAGAGGAGGGAGAGAGTGATCGGTGGGAAAGATAGAAGCATAAATGAGTGAGAGAGAGAGAGAGAGAGAGAGAGAGAGAGAGAGAGAGAGAGAGAGAGAGAGAGAGAGAGAGTAACCGTGAGAGTGAGGAGAGAGTGAGTGAGTGAGTGTGATTTGACTTCAGCTTTGACCCCTTTAAATAGACCCTTGGTCAATTTTGGTCAAGCATGATTCAGTCCCCATATCTCTCACTAATTAATACTAATTGATTATGAAATCAATTATTCATAATTCATTCCACTCCGAATCAGATTTTTATTTGAAATCTCCCTCATAAATAATTCAAATTATTTAAATAATAACTCCCCACAAATATTTGAATAATTAAAATCCTTAATATTTATTATTAGGACTTTCACATTAATTATGGAAATTATTCATCCATATTTAGTAATTTCAAATAATCGTAATATAATTACGATAAATTATATGAAAATCATTTTTTATAAATATAGAAAATATCGGGGTATCACACAACCACTAGGGCCCACTCCAAATCCTACTACTCCTGGCACCTCTTGGAGCCCCCACAAGTTTTGTGACTACCAAAGGGGACGAGGCCACAATACTGAAGAATGTTATGCACTAAGGCACATATTCCGGGACTCTCATAAAAGTCAAACTGTCCATTTATAAGAATGCCTCAAACAAAGGATACGAGATCCACTATAGGAGGGCGTACACTCCTCTTCCCTCAACACCAACTCAAATCTTCCAAACACTCTATTGGGGAGGGTATCTCGACCCAATTGTACCAACACAAGATCATGAACCTGAAAAGAAAAGAAAAAACTGGAACAATACCTCCTACTGCATTTTTCGGGATCGATGTAATGCCCATTGTCTTCTTCATCACTATTCCAAAGACCACAAATGTCTAGTGTGGACCTTATGCTTGGATAAGGTGGTATTTCTTGTCCGATTGGGGTGATCAGATAAGAGGGGTCGAATCCTTCCTTTATGTCGATGGCAAAGGAATTCCCAAGGCGATTCGCATTGTTGCTAGGTGTTGATGATGATTTTGGCAACGGTATGGTGCCATTGTCGAACAAGTCTTGGATTTTCTCTTTGAGAGTGAAGCATTTTTTCGTGTCATGCCCACGACCTCTATGGTATTTGCAAAATGCGGACTTTTTCCAATATGGTGATCTTTTCTCGACTGGAGGATCAGGAGTATGTCCAATGAGGTGTAAGTAGTCTCCCTAGAATAGCTTGTCCAAATCCTTGACATAGGGCATCCCAAGTGGGGTAAACCTTCTTGGACGCCTATCAGTAATGGCATTCACCTCATTTCCTCTACTAGTGAAGGCATGATTGGTGTTAGTGTACTTCTTGTCTTTGTAGCTACTTGTGTTGTTATTCTAAGTGACCTTGCTCTTTTCCTTTTGGAGTTGGTCATCTTCAATAACCATGCCTACTTCACTTTGTTGGGCTTAAGTGGGTATGGATTGAAAATTCATTTGCTCGCGGTATTCGGATGCCAAATTTTGAACAAGCATCCTAATTTGATCCCTTTAAGATGGGCGATCAATCATTTCAGCGATCTTGGTTCTCCATCTCCTTACGAAATTGGTAAACCCTTCTTTGTCACCTTGTTTGGTGATGTACAATTCCCTTAATATCATGGGAGGCAAGACATCGTCAACATATCTCTCTAGGAATACAATGGATAAATCTTGCCACTTTTGTGGCTTTTGAGTGGGTAGCTTGAAGAACCAGGCCCTCACAGCGGGGTCTAAGGTTTGTGGAAAGAGATGAACATATAGATATTGTTCAATGCCTCTAAGGCTCAATGCAGTGGTAAAAGATCTCATATGATAATGTGGATCAAAAGCTCCTGTTGAAAGTGGAAACTTCAGGCATGAAAAACATGGTGGGCAATTTTTCCTTGATATGGGGAGCATAGCCTTCAGAATTGACAATCATATCGTTGAAGACACGACTCTTGCCTAGAACTGACTCAAACCTATTCAGCTTAACTTGAAGTTCTTGGACCTCTTTAGTGGAGGGCACAGTCTTATCATCACTTGTTTTGGGCTCATCCTTATTGTAAGGACCCGGGATTTCTACGGCCACGGAGTACGTCCTTATAGAAAATTTGTAAGCTGGGGGTTTAGATAAGTTCAAGGGACCATCGAGTTAGAAAATATTTTGTAAAGACTTGAATTGAATAAAAACCATGAAAGAGGTCACAAATCTTCTATCGGCATTTTATCGAAGGGACAAACCAAAGGGACAATCCGAAGGGACAACCCAATAGCGCAAAAAGGAACTGATCATGTTTTTAGAAAGACTCCCACTCATATAGAACATATGAGTACCCAAGAATAAAGGGTTCGGGGGCGAAGGTACGAGGTGGGAAGGTGTTAGGCACCCAACTCGCCCGTATTATGACGGCCTCTACTAACTCAAGTTTGCTTAATAATTTATAGACATGATTCCCACACAAACCGGATTTACAACCTTGACTTAGACTATTAATCGGTTCATCACAAGCATCACAACATTTATTATTGACCCTTATTTAGACATGCATTTGATTGGCAAGTTGAGCATCACAATGACTAGACATGCTTGGAATTGAAAGACAATATTTAGGAAGCAATAAAAGACGTGATTAGCATGATATCTACATTTTGACTACTAGAACATAAACAGTTAAACAATTAATTTAATTTGGGCCCTCAGGAGTTAGTACCTGAACTGTAGACTATTTAGATAATAAATAGTAAAGCAAGATCTCAAGTAAAGAAAGAGGGGGAAGCTCGGTGTCAATACTCCTGAGAATAGAATAGAATTGTTTATGGAAGAAAGAGGGAGAAGCTCAGAGTCAATACTACTGAGAATAGAGGGTGTCAATTGTAGACTGTGTGATTTGAATTGAGGGAGGAGGGTCGTATTTATAGGCGCAGGAAGTAGGGCTGGACGGCTGAAAAGGAGCCGAAAATCGAATTTGGGCTGAAAACATAGTTGGGCTTGAAGCTGAGTCAGGGTCGCTAGCGGCCTTGGGTTTTAATCCAGGGCCGCTAACGGCTGTCAGCTGCCAGCTGGATGTCGTCATATGACGACATCCAGTCTATTTTAATTTTTCGGAGGAATTTTAGTGTTCCGAAAAATATGAAAAGATCGTTTTACCCTTGGACGGTAAAAGACGGTTCTACCCCCGGTTCACAACTTGGCGACCGGGAGTCGGAAAAAGGCATGAGAGGTGTTGTTGAAAATCTCTTGAACGAGGCTTTTGAATGAGACTAGAATAAAGGAGTTATTGAGGAAAAACCTGAGACCTTATCTTAACTATTAAAACAAAAATAGCATTCAAGTTTATAAATTACTCCTTTCATCATCGGGCTTTTGCGGAGAAATCTGAAGGCGCTTTTTTGGCGTCTACAGAAGCCCCCATTTTGATCGAGCTTGTGTAAAAGCGAGATCAAAGTACTCCGAAGGCGACATGCAGGATGCTGATGTGCACACGGTGTGTGAGAGTGTACAGTATGTATGCATATGAAGACAAACCTGAGTTGGGACATGCTCGCAGCGTGCTAAGATTTCATCTCTTTGAACACAAGAGAAATAACGGTTATGGTTAGCAGGATAGAACACCGCTCATAGATGGTCTAAACGTTTGCTGGGGACCTGTATTCAGAGTGAATGAAAAAGTTAGTAATACTTTGAGAATGATCAACGTTCAGTGTTTCGATAAACAGTGACTAAACACCACTCGACGGGTGTCGAGATTCCGTCCCAGTACGAGAAACGAAAAAGTCAACAACACAGCGCGATTAAAAATAGCGGCTGTAAAATGGGAAGTAACACTGGTGAGAGTGAATAGTATAAATGCTTTATTCTGAGCAAACAGTGACTAATCAACACTCGGTGGATGCCGAGATTCCGTCACTGCACAAGAAACGAAAAGGTCGACGAGACAGCGCGATCAAAATGACGGTTGTAAAATGGTTAAAACATATGAACAGTTTAAATGCAATAGTTTAAGCAATCATTGACTGAAAGATATAAAAAATAATGGACAGTATAACTGCAACAGTTTAAGCAATCATTGACTCACACATAATAAGTAACCTTGTAGAAGGACAGTTTAACCGCAATAGCTTAAGCGATCATTGACTGACCCCAAAATTTGTGACCTCGTAGAAGGACAGTTTAACCGCAATAGCTTAAGCGACCATTGACTGACCCCAAAATTTGTGACCTCGCAGAAGGAAAGTTTAACCGCAATAGCTTAAGCGATCATTGACTGGCCCGAATTTGTGATCTCATAGAAGGACAGTTTAACCGCAATAGCTTAAGCGGACATTGACTGACCCGAATTTGTGACCTCGTAGAAGGTCAGTTTAACCGCAATAGCTTAAGCGAACATTGACTGACCCAAATTTGTGACCTCGTAGAAGGTCAGTTTAACCGCAATAGTTTAAGCGGTAATTGACTGACCCGATTTTGGGACGTTGGGACTTTGGGACTTTGGGATTTTGGAGAATTTGGGACATTGAGACATTGGGATTTTGGAGACTTTGAGACTTTGGGACATTGGGATTTTTGAGATTTTGAGGCTTTGGGACATTGAGAGTTTGGGATATTGGGATTTTTGAGATTTTGAGGCTTTGGGACATTGAGACTTTGAGATTTTGGGATTTTGGAGACTTTGCGACATTGGGATTTTGGGACATTGAGACTTTGGGACATTGAGACTTTGGGATATCGAGACTTTGGGACATTGATGAGGCCATCAGATTTACCGGGCTTAAAATAATTTGACACTCCGGGCGATAAATGTCGTCGAGGCATAAATCTTGGCTCGTGTATTTGGGGCCCGCAAAATAATTGGGTTAGTTTTACCTAAGAATAATTGGTACCGTAAGATGGGCCAGTTGTTGAATGTGAATTTGTAGGCCAAAGGGACTCGCTCCCGCGCGCTTGGTACTGATCTTTGCCTCGAACGAACTGAAATAACGGTTTTTGTGCTGGAATAAAGTCGTGGGAATGCAGGAGGGGCTCGTGCGTGCAGACTGTTGTTGGGAGGTTATTTCCATTCTTGGTTGTAGTCGGAATGTCGCTTCTGGGCTTGATCATGAGTTTCACGCTTGCTGGTTTTGATGGAAAGCGGGTAGACTCAAACCTCTAGTGAAAATATCCACATAGGGAAAAGATGCAATAGACATGCCCGACCGACCATGACAAGATGCACAAGACATGACATAGTAATAAGCACGGGGCAAAAGGGCAATTGACATGTAAACACGCAGGGACTCAAGACACTGAGAAATTATGTACACATGCATGCCTTTGAAGGCGACTCTAGTGCTTATGCAAATATGATGTATGCAGACTCTATTGACTCACAGCTCCATGCGGCCTAGCCTTACATACATGACTCTCCTATAGGGTCTGAAGAGGGTCTTCATATGGGAAAAGTTTTTGTGATCAAGAATTTCATTCCTGTGGTGATCTTGACAGAGTATGAGACAAGTGGACAAGACTGGGTGCAGTCAAAGGAGAATCAGCCCCCAGTTTGATGTGCGGTTCTTGATGATTATGACCTACTCGAGGAGGTAGGATTTTGATACAGCGGTATAAAATATCTTAACTTAAGGTATGGGGACAAAAGGGACAACTTGGAACGTAGCGGACGAAGAACCGACTAATTCTGAAAAAGCCCTCAATTGGGAAGTCTATGTTCAAGCCTACGAGAAAGATGATGAGTATGACTCTAGATGACTGACCAAAGAGTTCTTAAATGAGAAACAATGTTCTAAATCCTTGGAAATTTAAGTTGCCTCAAGATGTTGAATTTATATTTTTTTTTGGTTGCCCTAACTTTTGCCTAGGCCACCCTTTCGGGTTTTCAACCTACTGGGCTCATTTTTTTTTAAGCCTTAGATAAGAATGGCGGAATGGGAAAACTCCTTATGATCATGCGACAAAGTGGTTGTCGTGGCCGGACCTCCTTGAGGTTTCCTACTTATCCAGTTTGTGGAATCAGGCCAATGTAGTTCAGGATTATACAATTGAATGGTCGTACCTCTTGGAGGGCTTTTGGGTTGTAATGTCAGGCTGGGTTAAGGTGTCAAAGAAAGGATAAAGGCTCAAATAAACCCAATGTAATTTTCCTCCCCAAAGTATGCTAGATGGAAAAGAAGTTTGTGATAATGCAAGGTGATTTAGGGACCAATGTTTAGGTAAGGCCACTGTTCAATTTGGTTGTGCTTGAAGTGTTTGCACTCTTTAGGATCTTTGATCACTCTCGAATTTTTTCTCTTTTGTTGTTGTTATTTTTTTTTTGAACTTTCGGGTTCTCTCTTTTTTTTTTTGTATTTCTCTCGGTGGTTCTTTTGTAGGTCAGTCCACCTTGCCTAGAAGGTTGCTTCTATTCCCCTGTCGCACGCACACATTCCCCGGGTAAGGATGATGTGGTTAATAAATGAAAGGCTATGTGTTTAAGCCTCAAAGAGTTGCAAGTGGTAATGATGTATAAGGTAGTAAAGGATATTGATGTGAGGTGCCAAATGAATGTCTCCTATCCTCGGCACGGACGGTTCAACTGTATGTCCTCTATGGAGATGATCATTAGGGAGTTCATATTTTATGTTTTCCACAATGAAGGCTTATTTATTTTTATTTTATTTTTTGATATTTCTTTTGTTATTCCGTCATAGGCAACTTAAGTTCGTCATAGGATTGAACAAAGCACAATGATGGGAATCAAAATGCAATCTTTATTGAATCGAAGAAAAGCATTACACAAGAAGTAAGCTGGACTCTATAGGCGAATTGAAAACAAAGACTAGACATCATTAGACTTGAATGGACTCAACTAGACTTGCACACTAGGAGACTTCGACTCTCTTCAAGTTCTCGAGCACCGGTTGTTCATAGGGATTGGATATGGAGGACAGCCCGCTGTAGATACTTGCGTTGTTCACAACGTAAGTGGAATTCTTAAGAAGGTTATCTTCAATTACGATACCCACATCAGAGCCGGTTGTAGGAGTCAATTTCCTGATACATGAGGTGTTCCTTATAAGTAGGTTGCAGATTCTTGAAGATTTGGCGGATTTGATCAGTTTCCGAAGGTCGCTCGACCAGTTCGGCTGCCTTTGCCTCCAACGTTGAAAAAAGTAGTGAATCCCTCATCTTCTTCTTGCTTGGTGATCGAAGAAAAGTATTGAATCGAAGAAAAGCATTACACAAGAAGTAAGTTGGACTCTACGGGCGAATCGAAAAGATAGACTAGACATCATTAGACTTGAATGGACTCAACTAGACTTGCACACTAGGAGACTTCGACTCTCTTCAAGTTCTCGAGCACCGGCTGTTCATAGGGATCGGATATGGAGGATAGCCCGTTGTAGATACCTGCGTTCTTCACAACGTAAGTGGAATTCTTAAGAAGGTTATCTTCAATTACGATACCCACATCAGAGCCGGTTGTAGGAGTCAATTTCTTGATACATGAGGTGTTCCTTATAAGCAGGTTGCAGATTCTTGATGAACTGGCGGATTTGATCAGTTTTCGAAGGTCGCTCGACCAGTTTGGCTGCCTTTAGTCTCCAACGTTGAAAAAAAGTAGTGAATCCCTCATCTTCTTCTTGCTTGGTGATCTCTAACTCTCGAAGGGTCATAGGTAGAGCAACATTTTCCTTGTGGCGTGTAAGGAAGACTGTAGTGAAATCTAACCAAGTGCGGTAGCTCTCCAAATTCAAGGTGTAGAACCAACGACGAGTTGGGGCATCAACAGTCTATGGGAACAAGTGATTGTAGATGTTTTTTTCAACTCCTCTTAAGCCCATGGTAGTAGTGAAGGCCTTGAGGTGGTCTTGTGGATTATCAATTCCAGTGAATGTCGGAACCTCGGGCATGGAGAATTTGGCTGGAAGCTTGCCCTTGACTTTGGGATTGACTTTACCAACATTATCATGGTAATTGGCAAACGGGCCGCTATTTTCTAGCACAGAATTAATCTTAGCCATCATGGCATTTCGTCCTTCTTTCTCAGAGTCGGAGTTAGAGAAGATTCTTGCTTCATCCTCTTTCTTCCTTTCCAAATCTTCAACCTTGAGTCGCACCCTTTCCAACTCACTCATGAGCTCATCAAGCCTCTCGTCAGTGGTTTTGGGCATCGTGAAATTAGGAGGGGTAATAGGCGTGGAGAAGAATGTATGTAGTGATGGCGAATTTATTAATGGTGAGGCTGTTTGTGGTGGAGGTAGATTATGGAGTGATGGCCTTTGGAATGTGGTGGTGTCTTGGATGTAGCTTGTACACAAACCAATCTACTGGACGATCGAGCCCAACCTTTGTCACCGTAATTCTTCCTCGAGCCCCTAATCCTGAACACAAGTCTCAACTTAGAAAGATGCCAAAGAAAGGACTTGAAAACAAAGACTCATGATTTTTAGAAGACCCTTGATAGAACCTAAGGTGAATGAACCTAAGGACTTCAATATGAACTAGAATGTATGACGATGACAACGCAATGACAAAGTTACGACAACAATATGCAAGATGCATGGCGGATTGACCTTGACATGTATTACAATGAATTGACGCAAAATGACCCTAGAAGACTTATGATCGACACGTCTAGACTTCTAGTGCATGAGAGGTAGTGAACAAGTGGAGACATTGATGAATGCAAGACTTGGACTTTTGTACAAATGCAGATGCAAAACGACGACAATGTATGCATGACGATTAGTTATGAATCCTAGCATGGAGCGTCTAATACGTACAATGCAATGCAATGCAAAGAAATGGAAAAGAAGAAAATAGAAAACCTAAGCCTAAATGCCCGATTATTTTCCCTCATATCAAAGGAAAAATGAAGTCGATGAACGAAAATGAGAAAAATAGAAAAAGACGAACCATCCTTTTTTTTTAATTTTTCTAGACTCAAAGAAAATGAAAAATGGGATAAATAAATAATAAAAAAACGAGAAAATTTCGGCAATTTTTTTTGATTTTCCGATTTTTTTTTTCGAATCCGAATTACATCTAAATAAAATAAAAAGAAAAAAGAAAAATAAAAAAAAAGTGGGAGAGGGGAATTAGAGAGACTGACTCTTTTTTTTTTTTTTTGCTAAAAGGTCCTAGAAAATTGTTCATGACTTTGACGCAATATGAAAATATATCATCGGGGAAATGAGTGCTCGTTGAATAGAATTCTCGCACCCTTTTTTTTGGGGGCATTAGGAACTAGCTAAAAATAAAAGAAAAAAGACTCCTAGCACGTAAGTACATGTTGGCACATAGTCACGACATTCATGCATTCAGGCAAGCATTATAACGACGCAGTTTACAGGCAAACATATGATCAGACGGGCATTACAAAAACACATGCACAACAGGGAAGCGAATGCACGAATGTGGGTTAGAGGCTTTTGGCTCCTTTGAGGTCAGCACGACAAATTACATTTTTTGTTCGCCGGATGGTCGACACATCAATTGTAATTCTTTTTCACCAACAAGAGTCGATGAATCATGGGTGAGGAAGCGTCGGTTTGCACGATAGGACAATTGCATATTCCTTTAGATATACGGGTTGTCTACGAGTTACGACACAAACTTCCTCGAGGGTCGATAAGGGTCAAAAGATTGTGACAAAGCACATGCAAATGATGCAAATGATGCAATATGGAACATGTTATGAAACAATTAAGCAAACTTGACTTTCGAGTCTCCCCTCTTAAATAAATCCTCAGTGAAGTCGCCACTGTAAGGACCCGGGATTTCTACGGCCACGGAGTACGTCCTTATAGAAAATTTGTAAGCTGGGGGTTTAGATAAGCTCAAGGGACCATCGAGTTAGAAAAGATTTTGTAAAGACTTCAATTGAATAAAAACCATGAAAGAGGTCACAAATCTGCTATCGACGTTTTATCGAAGGGACAAACCGAAGGAACAATCCGAAGGGACAACCCTATAGCGCGATAAGTGAACTGATCATGTTTTTAGAAAGACTCCCGCTCATATAGAACATATGAGTACCCAAGAATAAAGGGACGGGGGAGAAGGTACGAGGTGCAAAGGTGTTAGGCACCCAACTCGCCCGTATTATGACAGCCTCTACTAACTCAAGTTTGCTTAATAATTTATAGACATGATTCCCACACAAACGGATTAACAACCTAGACTTATACTATTAATTGGTTCATCACAAGCATCACAACATTTATTATTGACCCTTATTTAGACATGCATTCGATTGGCAAGTTGAGCATCACTAACGACTAGACATGCTTGGAATTGAAAGAAAATATTTAGGAAGCAATAAAAGACGTGATTAGCATGATATCTACATTTTGACTACTAGAACATAAACAGTTAAACAATTAATTTAATTTGGGCCCTCAGGAGTTAGTAGTTGAACTGTAGGCTATTTAGCTAATGAATAGTAAAGCAAGATCTCAAGTAAAGAAAGAGGGGGAAGCTCGGTGTCAATACTCCCGAGAATAGAATAGAATTGTTTATTGAAGAAAGAGGGAGAAGCTCAGAGTCAATACTACTGAGAATAGAGGGTGTCAATTGTAGAATGTGTGATTTGAATTGAGGGAGGAGGGTCGTATTTATAGGCACAGGAAGTAGGGCTGGACGGCTGAAAAAGAGCCGAAAATCGAATTTGGGCTGAAAAAATAGTCGGGCTTGAAGCTGAGTCAGGGCCGCTGACGGCTGTCAGCTGCCAGCTGGATGTCGTCATAATGACGACATCCAGTCTATTTTAATTTTTCGGAGGAATTTTAGTGTTTCGAAAAATATGAAAAGACCATTTTACCCTTGGACGGTAAAAGACGGTTGTACCCCCGGTTCACAACTTGGCGACCGGGAGTCGGAAAAAGGCATGAGATGTGTCGTTGGAGAGCTCTTGAACGGTGCTTTTGAATGAGACTAGAATAAAGGAGTTATTGAGGAAAAACCTGAGACCTTATCTTAACTGTTAAAGCAAAAATAGCGTTCAAGTTTATAAATTACTCCTTTCATCATCGAGCTTTTGCGGAGAAATCTGAAGGCGCTTTTTTGGCTTCTACACTTAGCCCTAGCAGGGGGATCCAACTTAGCTACACGGGCGTCAATGTCAAGGAATCTAGCATTCATGGCAGTCATTTGGGCCAACAAATAATCCATCTTTTCAGCTTGGGTTCTTTCTCCCTCTCCAGACACAATGGACTTAGGTGAAGTAGGTGGTGTAGCACGTGGTGACAATGGCAGTGTTTGAAGGTAATCGAGCCAAATGGGGCCCACAAACTGTACTTGCGGTGACGGTTCGAACGACAACTTGCGGATCAATCTTTTGTTAGACTCGTCTCTCTCCTACTTTTTAGGACCGTGATCTTTGCTCCTACCATTTCTGGACACAAAAATGCCTATTTAATAAACAAGCAAGAAATGGAAGAATCCACGAGAAAGAAAGTTTTTTTAAAACAAAGGTGGGAAAAGGAATCTAGAATTAAATCGTCAACATGATAACTTTTCGGAAATACGCGATTTTATGTAAGTAGCATATTTCGGTTAATGATCTTTCGACTCTCATAAGGAAATTATACTCTTGACTTGCTTTGCTTTGTAAAATAAAATTATACTCTTGACTTGCTTTAAGGAAAGAATATGAATTTTTTTTTATGGGAAAGATCATTGACGGGAATATATTACTCACATGCAATCTAATTCGTATGGGGAAAGAAACGTTATCCTAGTATGGAACTAGCATCGTCGAAATTATTCATGGATTCTATTTCCTACAAAGAAAAGATCCTAGACTCTCTTTGTAAAACTTGACAAAACGCACAAGCACACAAAAGAGACAAATTGCCTAAAGCTAGACTCAAAAAGATCTTAAGGGGGTATCTAGTCCTAGTATTCTATGGAAAGAAATAAATCACTTAGCAAGGAACCAATAATCACAATATTGAAAGTAAATCAATTAGCACCTTGAAATAGACTATGGGACTAAATGCAATGGTTGACGCAATCTATGGTAAGATATGGGAACCCACAATCGGTTGCGTTTCGTCATCTATGGGATGCATAGTAAGACTAGACGTACCATTTGGCATGACTCGAATTGAAAACATGCGAAGTGCCATGGGGTGGAACACGGTTATGTGCAAGGCAATTTGAACCTATTGGGTCACCAACCAAGTCATAGACAATGCTCCAAGGGGTAGATCCTAATATGGTGTGGTGATGGCTTTTGTCATCTTGCGAAGATAACGCATGCAAGTGAATGATATGAATGCAAAGCGACAAAACATAACCACATACGGTAATTGAACCAAATAGCTAAAATAAATAATTGACATGGATAAGCCTTCGAATTAAACCCTCTTAAAATTATCCCAGTTGAGCCGCCATTATAAGAACCCTCGGCCTTTTCGGGGTCGCACTTTGATTTTTATAATTTTAAAGTTGTAATTAGTGGTTCTTAAATAATACGTCCTTGAAACATGATTAATTCAATAGGGGAAATAATTAAGCAAATAATGAAGCATCCATCAATTTTTAAGGAAACAATTGGAAACCATCAAAAGTGCACCCAATTTCTATCGGGAATTGACTCATACCCAAAAGGGGCCAAAGATTGAGTTTGGGGGTGTGGGTACAAAAAGATAAAATGAATCCTATCTAAATCACCCGAATTAACGACCTCTACTAATCCTACCCATGTCAAATATTTATTTAAACTATATGGTTCCATATAAATCCGGCCTTCCAAAATCCTAAACTTAACTAGGTGGGTTAAAGACAACCAATTTACTACCATTATCACTTTGCACAATTATATCCAATTTGCATGCAATTTATCTAACAAGCACAAACCATAAGAAATGAGCAATAAATAATACTCCCTCCGTTCCGTTCAAACGCTCCCATTTGCTTTTGGCACAAAAAACAAGGAAAATTTATTTTGCCATCTACTTTCCCCATATACCCTCAACATTAACATGGGTGGAGAGAGACTTGAGGAGAGAGAAAGAAGAGGGTGGGGCTTGGGTTTTAATGGGGGTAGTATTGTAAATGACTAGTAAATTCCTTACCAACTAAAGAAATGGGAGTGTTTGTATGAAACATCCATTTTAGGCAAATGGGAGCGTTTGAACGGAACGGAGGTAGTACACTCCAACCTACCATACTTGCTAAACGCGCCAAGCATTCCATATGCACATTAACAAATCCGTTAGTAACTTCGATGGAAGCATAATGCAAAATAACTATATTACATGCTAAAATAAACCTAAAGGCTTTCTATATGCTAAAATAATATAAAAGATGCAAACTATAATTAATTTAACACGCATGCATAACAAATAAAGATCATAACATGCATAACTAATTCAACCATAATCAAAAACTAAGTAAAACAAGATTAAAACAATGAATGAAAATTGAAAGAATTGATTTAGGCCCTCGGGATGGTTAACCTGGACGTTCTAATAGAACGAGACTAGTAGATTGGACTTTGCTCTTTGATTTTGGGTGCTAGGTTGAATGCAATGGCTTGTTTGAATCTTCAAAATTCAGAATTCACTATGATTTAGGGTTCTTGTGCTCTCAAAATTGCTCTCAAAGTTGTAAATTGACCAACTTCTCTCAAAAGAGGTGAAGAGGAGTATTTATAGAGTTAGAGGACGGAATTGGGGGCCTAGGGCAGAAACCCCGACACAAAAACTTGGCCCACACAAAAACCTGGCCCAGCGGCTATGCGGAAGCCAGTTGGGACCAGCGGCTGCCGGTGAGGCTCAACAGTGGGACTGCTAGAACTCAACAGTACACCGCTGGGCTCATCGGTGGCTGTTTCCAGCTCCGCTGTCTCGCGTGTGTCGTTGGGTCCCGCAGCTTAGCCTCTGGACTTGGAGGAGCGCGCGCGACTAGAGTTTACAAAATTACGAAATTGTCCTTGGGCGGACCCAGGGATTCGGGATCAAGTGGTTTTGACCGAAATCTTCAGGACATGATATCTTTTGATCCGGGATCCTGATTGAGGCAAGGTCAAAGGTGTTGGCATCCTTATAACAAGGGTTGTCCAAAGGCTGAGGTTTCTAGGAAATTTGTCTAGACTTCTGAGCAATGTCTTTTATACCTACATCCATATCAATCCATTACCATCATCATCAGGCTTTTGCAGTGCCATGGGATAAGAACAGATGAGGGTGTCTACACTCGATCATCGCCTAGCGGCAAATCCTTATTTTGAACCTGATCATCATGTTGTAGGACATCAAAAGAATTTGAAGTCTGCATATGTGTTGCACCCTTCTTAGTTTGAACTGTAGTTGCTCTTGTTCTACCCACTGGCTGCCATTCAAGGTGCAAAACCTCTTGTGGCTGTGAAGTAGTCTCCCTGTTAGCATCTAGTTGCACAATTTGTGATTCCTCTACCATTGGCTCCTTTTCTCTCCACTCAAGATGTGTAGCTGCTCCTATATCTGTGTTGTTTTTCCTGCAAAAAATTGTTTTATGCCCATATTTTTTGCAAATATCACACTCCACGGGCTTCCACTCAAATTCCACCTCCTGTTGAACTACTATGCCATTCTCATTTCTAAAGTAGATTTTCTCCTCCATTTTCTCCATTTCTACTTCCACAAGCAACCTAGCATAATTCACTACCCCATTCTTCATTTGAGTATTCTTATCCACCATCATTGGCTTACCAATTAGGCTGCCAATTTTACTTAAATCCTGAACACTCCAATATTTTACATCCAGGCCATGCAAATTTACCCATTCTGGTGCTGAAGACAAAGCAGATTTAGACAACTCCAAATCCTTATGCTAATGTCTCATCACCAGAGGCTTACTATCAAAATAGAAACTCCCCTTGAATAACATTGTCTCTACCCACTGGAGTATCAAAACGGACTAAAATGATACCATTTTTTAGCATCACAATTTTACAGATACCATGCTCACCCCAAATTCTACTTATAAAACCTCTAACAATAGCATATGGAGGACTCACACCCAAGATATAGCACACTACATCAATATTTCAGTAATCAATCTCTGATGATATATTATCCAATTCTATATTACCCACAATTTTCCCCTCAAATTCATCAGGTTTAACAAAATACAGTCGAAACCCAGCATTACTAAGCTTGGTAGTGGCGAAATCATCCCAAATTGATTTCATACTTGATTGTTGATGTTCAGCTTCTTCTACTTCCTCAGCCCACGAAGTTGAGCCTCCTTGTGAATCTGAATGAATCAAATGCAGCCAATCTTCAAGTTGTTGACGCAAATTTGATTCGCTCTGCTCTAGGGTTACATTCGCAGTTGCCTCTAATTCATTATTGAGATTAAGAACCACTCTCTCTCTCTTTGACTTCTATCTACAGATTGTAGCGATTTATCAAACGCTTTCTTCACCGCGTGTAATGCTCTCTCCATCTCGACCCTAGCGGTGGATCTGGTTATTCTCGCCATTGAAAGCGATGCAAGTTCGCAGAGAAAGCTAACTTGGGCTTGGAGAGAAAAAAGAGTCATCTCGCTTATGATTTCAATAACTTGGAGTTGAGTGAATGAGTTATTTGTCACAATGTCTAAAATGATTTTGTGTGTGTGTTGTGTGTGAATTATTTGTCACAATATGTAAAATGATTTGTGTGTGTGGGGAGGGGGGTGGGTGGGTGGGTACGGGTGGGTGGGTGAGCGTGGGTGGGTGTGTGTGCGTGTGTGTGCGCGTGCGTGTGCGCGTGTGTGCGTGCGCGTGCGTGTGTGTGTATGTGTGTGAAAATGTCATATTTGACCCTTTTTTTACTACGTTGAATTTCAAAAATTGAACATATGATATTTTGTTAATTATTGTACAAGCTTACTAATTCCGGTGAGAAAAAACAACATAACAAAAAGAAAGAAATTTGAATAGCAATTTGATTCAAAAATAAAGCATCACAATACTATGGGCAAGCATTTCAACCTTAGCTCGAATTGGCAGTTTGTTTGGCTCTCAGGAAAATAATGAGGGGTGTACTCTACTCACTAGGGACACCGAAGTATTAGGATTAATATTTAAATGCTTTCAATAAGTTAGATTAATGTAATTAGTCTTGTAACACCCCGAATTTCCGTCTAATTTAAAACTATTTAAAAATACGAGTTGCACCGCAAAAACCATGAAAATTCGAAGCGTCACCGCCGTATTTAATGTTCAAATTAAATAAAAGGCTAGAAAGAAACAAATGTTTTAATCCCAACAAAGCATACTAGATAAATAGGTATTAACTATCATCCAAAATAAACTTAAAGCAAATAATCCAAAGGATAAAGAAGTAGTAAACTATTAATTCTCATGCAAGAGAATTAATCTCATTACAATAAAACTCTCAATAATACAAATCCAAATGAGTGTAAACAATAAAGATAAATTATTTTTAGAAGATATACAATTTTTTTCGATCGCCTTCACTAGCTCCCAACACGAGCTACAAATCCTGCCAATCTACTCTCCATATAGACGAATTCGATACAGGTTCATCATAGGCCCATCATTGAAGAGAAATGGACAACAAACACAAGTAAAAAGGAAAAACAACCAATTAGCTATGCTGAGTAATTCATAACTACATAGTCCATTTAAATCTCCAAGTTAAGCCATCAAGCTTAATAAAATAATAATAGTTCTTTAAGAAATGAAGGACAACATGCTTTAATTTAAAGACACGCACCAAATACCAAATAATAAATCAATATTTATTTATTATCCATTAGCCAACTTCATTAGAGAGAAGAAAATCGCATGAATTGTCAAACCAACTGCAGTCGATTCAAATAGGATCTTAGTCCCGTGCACATTGGCAAAAAGAAGGATCAACCGTCCTGGAGTATAGATGACTCCCAGAAATACTTCCTATGTTCCTAAGTATGCATACCCTCTTTCAACTCTTAGGTTTACAAGAAGAACTGTTCCGGAAAACCATTCGCTCAATTACTCAGTATCGATACAAGATTTCAATACGTTGGGGCCATACCCGTAGTTATAGTCCCACTTAACGTAACTAGTTGTTCGCGTCCTTCGGTGGATCTATTACCAAAGAATTCTTAACTCTCAATATCATTTTCATAAAGTGATCACATAACAAGTAATACACATATTTTGGCATTCTCAAGTAAATACCCAACAATTACAAAATGAACAATTAAAGTTCACAATTCCGATGTCAATAATTTCACATGAATGAGCATCAACACCCTATTCACAACCACCTAAAAATATACCTTTTTTCAGGTTTTCAATATTATTTACCAATCCAATAGTCAAAGTCTCATTAGCTTATTGAAACAAACGTAACTAGTGGTTCGCGTCCTTCGGTGGATCCATTAATAAAGAATTCTTATCTCTTAATATCATTTTCATAAAGTGATCACATAACAAAGTAATACACATATCTTGGCATTCTCAAGTAAATACTTAACAATTACAAAATGAACAATTAAAGTTCACAATTTCGATGGCAGTAATTTCACATGAATAAGCATCAACACCCTATTCACAACCACCTAACAATATACATTTTTCCAGGTTTTCAATATTATTTACCAATTCAATAGTCAAAGTCTCATTAACTTATTGAAACAACATGCTTACAAACATGATCCGAATAGCAATAGGCTATATCCATATTGAACAAATATTAATCATATCTTTAGTTCAATATCACAAATAATCACTCCACGTAATTACAAAGATTAACATGCATCATATAACATGAATCTCAACAGTAGTCATTGCTACACAAAGTGAATTTCTTACATAGTTCAACATGCATTCACTATCTCATAATTCTATGCAAATTATCATAAGGAAATAAATATCAATCATCCATTGACACAAATTCAAATATGAATTATAATCTCAATTCAATACTAGACAATGAATATACCTTTAGCAATAAGGCAATCCAACAATTCGTGTAAGCTCCTTACATTTAAGTGCGGTCAACGGGCCCTAACAAATCCACAACAATCCAATAGTCAATAGTTTGACTTCTAAACCTCTAAATTAAACTTTAAAGATGGTTTAACTCATTAAACTTAAATAATAAAGTTGCTGGAAATTTACTACTCATGCATGCTCAATGACTTTTCAAACCAAACTTTCAAAAACCAAATTAGGGAAACTTTCCATAAACTCTAATTGAAGTCATCAAGTAAAACAAAAGTCAAACACCTAAAAACCAACCAACCACCACGATCACCACCACCAGACATGGCTGAGGTGGCCGGTGACAGACGCATCAGGCGGCCGCGACACCGCCCTGCGGCAGAGCACGACGCCGCCGTGTTCGCACGGTTCAAACCTTTTTTTTTTTTGTTAATCAATTTAACACACTCAACCCTAATTAAATCTGAATATTTACCATAATTACAGATTTCATAAAATTCACAAAGATCCAAACATTAATTCAACCTTTGATTCAAATTCAATAAAAACACCAAATCCAACCCTAAACATGATTCTAACATGCAAAATACTAGAATCTAGCAACCCTAGGTCAAGGACATAAATTAGGGTTTGCTCACAAACATGCTAGGATTCATAAAAACATTCATTTGAATCAAGAACAAGTTTTTAATAATAAAAAAACAATTAAAATCACTTATTTGTAAAAATTGGGATCAACTTTGAGCAAGAGGATGAATTATGAAAGAGTGAAAAATCTCTTTCTTCTTCCCCTTATTTTCGAACGTGTGAGAGAGAACAAGTGAGTGAGTGGCTTCTTTTTTTGTTTAAGTTAAGTTGATGAGTGAGAGGAAGTAGAGTTTAATTAGGAAACCAAATTTTGCTAATTTCACTCCTTCCTTATCTCCCTCTAACTTCCTAAATAAATATGCAATCAAACTCTTCTAAATCTACACTTTCTAGGAAACAAAATTTTGAAAATAAATTTCAACCAACATGCCCCATATTTTAGACTAGGGTGCCGAAAATATTGGCTCAATTATTGCTTTATTGTTTTGGCCACTACCGAAATATTAAGCCCAAATACCTTTAATTAGTTTTGGCCTAATTAGAATTTAATTAGATCCAAAACTAAACTCATACATTAATTAGGCACTCTAACATTTATGAGCCCAATTAATATTTTGAAATCCAAATTCACATTTTCTTTTTAAGTAATTATTATTCTAAAATGAATAATAACACGGGGTATTACAAGTCTTCTAATTACGTACAAATAGACATTAAGCAAAGTTAGTGCAGCTAATCTGGGAGGAATTAAGTGCCCTGTCATCTATCCTAGTAACCTGTTCCTTTTGGGTGCGTTTTGTGCCTTGGGGATCAAGTGATAAGGACCTCCACCTGCTCAACAAGGATCCAAGAAGAATATGGGTAGAATAAAGAAATAAATGATGAATCTAAAATGATTCTAGGTCCAATCTTTAATAGAAAACTTGACCATTATCACGTATACTTTTATAACTCTATGTAATAGACTGATCCCCCATGTTATTTAGGGCTCTTATTCTGTTCCCTTCAACTCTATAATTATTAATGAATACAAGTTTGAAAACACAGTCAAGCAAGCATTAAAATATGTTTTGCTATTCTAAGGTCCACGTCTTAAACTGCTTTATTTTTTGAAAAGTAGTTATGTATACATTACACATTTAACCTGATTTAGCATAAAAGAAAGGTCATACATTTGGAAAGTTAGTTGTATACTTATATCAATATAAAAGTATTGGATGCGCATCAACATCAAGTATAGAAAGACTTTGAAACTATGACCTCTTGGATCATGTAACATATGGGTTGAGTTAATTAAAAGTTAATTGAAATTGGTGATAAGAGTTTAAATTATATAAAAAGACCCCTATAAAAAATTAGTAATCTTATTATATGGGATTCATGACATTAAATGGATTATATCAATATTTAGCTATATATTACTAATATTTTTTCAAAAGTAACAATTACAGTTTGATTTTTCAATGAGATTTAAAATCACGTACAGTCCGTGCAACGCACGGGCATCCACCTAAAACAATGCTATTGCTAGCAGCTCTATTTATAGAGACCTAGTACTAAACTCTTCAACACTCTAGAGCACTCTACCGACGTCTTTAATCAATTTCTGACCAAACATGTGCCAAACTTAGATGACAAACTCTAGACTTTTCATCTCCAATAAATATATTCAGAATATTCTTGTGCCTTTACTTCACCTTTCATCCCACAGTATGCTCCATGTCTTAATCTCATTCCATTGTGCCAATTTTAACTTTATCTGGATATATGGTGGCATTGAATATTTAAATATAGGGTTTAGCCTTCCTTTGTCTTCCTACTTTTCCGGTTAAACCAAAGGCCACAAAGCTCTTTACCCCAATCAATATACAAGAATTCATCTCATCGTAACTCTTTCCGTAGCTTTGATTTTCATGGGCTTTGTCCCAATCAATTTTTTCTCTTTCTGATGAATTCTCGCCTAATGTCCCTTCTATCAATAGTTTTTATGTATTTTTGTTTGCATCTCCCTCTAATCTCACCAATTTATTTCATGGGAAATTCCCTTGCTTTTGTAATCAAGTAAAATCTGAATTAGCAAAAAAGAGTTCCAGCGTTTGGTTAACGACGAAGGAGTTGACCTGAGACAAAAAAAAAAAAAAAAAAAAAGCCTGGCGTCCATGTATTGAGGAGATGCAGTGGCAGTAGAGGCAATAGCAGTGACGAGAGGGATAGATTGTAATAGAGTGGGCAAGCGGTGACGTCAAAGTTTAAACAATAGGAATGAAAACGGACAAAAGGGACACAGAAGTAATATGTTGCAAAGTCCACGCGGTTTGCTTGCCATTTAGTATCAAACTTTCAATTCCTTTTTTTTATAAGATATAAGAAAAGTGGTGAGCCCCACGCTGTGTGGTGATTTCTATTCACCCACACGGTGTGGGATACAGAATACCCTTTCTCTCCCTCCCTCCCACGTCACACAAACATTCTCATACTGGTCAAGTTTTCTTTTTTCGACCAAATTATATATCTTAAGTTTCTGTCAGAACTAGTTTAGATAACTTTGTCATTTATTTCAGTATTTTCTAGTTTATTAGTTTGATATTATTTATTTCTCAAATATATAAAATACAAATATCAAAATCAAGTGTTTTTGGAAACTCTTTATTTTTTCAAAGTATCTTTGTATTTAAAATAGGAATAAAAATTATTATTTATTTATGTCGTCATTCGATTTCTTAGTCCGGTTCAATCGGTCGTACCAGTTGAACCACCCAACTGGTAGGGTGATCAGTTCGATGGCGATCTGGTTTTCATAACATTGTGCGAAACCACGAGTCCCGCTACATCCAACACTGTGTGGGTGAACAGAACACCCACACTGTGTGGGCCCCACGGTATTTTACTTAACCACACACGTATTCATACCAAGTGGGCTATACATTTATACGTTTAGGAGAAAGGCAATACGACATCCAAAAAAAAAGAAGCCCCAGACCCTTTCTCTTCTCTCTCCTCTCGCCTCTCTCTTCTCTGCTCCTCTCTCCTCTCACAGACTCGTACTTCCCTTCCATGGCAGCAATTTAACAGTTGACACGTACTAGAACGAATTTCAAAACATTGCATTGTGTGTGACGGTAGTGACTCAAGATTCGTTTAAATAAGAATGGTTCTGCCTGCTTTAAAAAGCGAGTTAGCGGCCCAAGATGACATTTTATTCGAAGATTTAGTAACTAAATCTTGAAAGGAGCTAGAAGTAATAGTCTTTTCAAAGACCCTACAGCCTAAATACTTTCCAAAATTGTTGTTTTGTGGGATATTAAACACTGATGCCACCATTTTCTTCTGCGCTTGGGATATAGAATTCGAAAAAAATATAGCCGATTTGTGATAATTAACCAGTTGACCAGATTGATTGCAAAAATTATCTAGTTTGTTTTTCAAATTTTGACAGGCCTCCTTAGTACCTTTACAAAATAATAGACTATCATCTACAAAAAACAAACCTGGGATGGTCGGTGCTTAAGGGGCAATTTTAACTCTCACCCCATTTTTCTTATCTTGACTTGCCATGGTAATCCTTCGTGCTAATACGTCTATACAGTGAATGAAAAGGTACGGCGAAAGTGGATCTCCTTGTCTCAACCCCATTGTGGAAAAAAGCGGTTGTTGGGCTACATCATTTATGATGAGCGAGTAAGAAACACTAGTAACAATTTGTTTTACCCATTCAATCCAAGCTTTCTAGGCATGAAAATAAAAAAAATTCCATTCTACACGATCATAAGCTTTCTCCATATCCAACTTTATAGCTAACCATCCTTTTTGTGTTTTAGACTTTTTATACATATGTAGAATTTCATGGGTGAGCAAAATATTATCATGGATCGACCTTCTTGGAACAAAAGCCCCTTGGAATGGGCTAACCATTTCTTGCAATGTTGGTTGTAATCTATTTACAAGTATTTGAGAAATAACTTTTACCAAAGTAGAACAAAGGCTAATTGGTCTAAAGTGGTTAACCGTCTCTAGAGAGTCAATTTTAGGAATCAATGAATTGAACGTGTGATTTATCTCTTTGAGGAGCTTTTTCTGATGGAAAAAGGCTTTAATTGCTTCACAAACATCCTTTCCAACAATATTCCAATAATGTTGTAAGAAGCCCGCGCCAAAGCCATCTGGTCCCGGAGCTTTGTGTGGATTCATTTCAAATAATACTTCCTTAATCTCATCATCTGTAACATGACGAACTAAATGATTATGCATGTGCTCACTAATACAGCTTGGAATATCATTCAATTACGTTGTCTCAAATTCGCAATTTGAGGTCATGAATTTTTTCTTATATTCAGCAATAAAATGGCCTTGAATGAGTTTAGTGTCCTCCAACCAGGCACCAGAAGATTCTCGAATTTTAAAAATGCGGGTTTTCTTTTTCGAAAATTGTGATACTTTTGGAAATATGAAGTATTTCTATCTCCTTCCATGAGCCATTTATTTTTAGCAAACTTACCCCAATACTTCTGATTAAAAAGCATAAGTTTTTCTCTTTGAAATAAAAGCCGATCTTGACAAGCTAAAATATTATGATTATATCTTTCAATAATAAGCCTTTCTTCAACATGTTTCAACTTCGAATAATTTTGCACTAATTTCTTCTGAAAATGCCCATATACGCCTTTACTCCATGATTTTTTTTCCAATTTTATACATTGAAGTCTCTTGACAATTCGATACATTCTACTACCTTGAATCTCATTATTCCAATTTCGTTTGATAATTTCCTCTGTATCCAATTTTAGAGTCCAAAACGGTTGGAACCTAAACGGTTTAGCTAAAATAGACCCCCTCCATCTAAGAGTAAGCAAACCAGGGCATGATCTGAGCAAGTAAATTGTCCATGAAGAGTAGTACTTTGTGGATAGAGGTTAAGCCAATCTCTACTTCCGATGGCACGATCTAAACGTTCATACACAAGGACTCCATTACGTTTTTTTTTCCACGTGAATCGGGGTCCGTTAACAATAACTGATTCTGAATTAGTTAAGTGGTGAAAAATTGGATAAAATAAGTAGAGATTTTTTCTGGAAACAATCTAATGATCATAGAGAGTTCCCGATGGTGGCCTGGGATACATTTTGCCAACCGAAATTTATGGGCGGGCTTGGACTCAGAAAAGCAAGCATGATAAATAAAGCTTTTTTAGCGAAATTGGCATGGAAAATTATTTCGGAATCAAAAAATATTTGGGTGGATTCAATTAGAGCTAAGTATATGAACCAATGTGGGTTTTTCGATTGTACCAAAAAGAGCAATCACTCATGGGCATGTAAAAAGATTTTGAATGCTAGAGAATTGCTTAAACATGGTTTAAGATGGAAAGTGGGAAATGGTGAATCGATTAATTTTTGGACAGATAACTGGTGTGCACAGGAACCAATTTGTGAGATTTTAAACATCCAGCGAAATTCTATAATTGAACCGAATTTGAAAGTTAAAGAATTTATAAATCATGACCGCTCTTGGAACATTTCAAAATTAAGTTCTTATGTTTCAACCTCTTTGGTAGAAAAATTTAGAAGTATTCCATTGCCTTTTCATGAAATGAACGACGAAGTTTGTTGGGGTCTGACGGGTAATGGTATTTTCACTGTTAAAACCGCTACATGGTTAGCACATTACAATGGTAAAATTAATAAAAACAAGTTGGGATTATAAATGGATTTGGAATTTAGACATTAATCCGAAGATTAAGGTCTTTCTTTGGCATTTTGTCACTCAGCTCTCTATGTTCGTAAAGAACTTAATAGACAAGGATTACCGTTCAGTTTGGAATGTCAATTATGTCATACTGGAGAAGAATCATTAGATCACCTCTTTATAGAGTGCCCTAGTGTGGGTCAAGTTTGGCAAATCGCTAAGGAAAAACAGTGGTTGGAGGCTGACCCACCACATTGTAATGTTAGATAATGGTTTCATGATGGAAAACTAAATGGTGACATATCTAATGACGATATTATCAAATGCGCATTTCTTTTGTATGGTATTTGGCGTTCTCGAAATCTCAAGATCTTTCAAAATCAAAATTTTATCTCAGTAGCTACCTTTTTTTGATCACGAGCATGCCATAAAGAATGGCTTGTTAGGACTTTTGTGGATAGGAATAACCAATGTTCTAATTGTCATATTAATAGCAAAAAACTTGCATCCCGTTTTTTGGTTAGGTGGGAATTACCAAACCCCAATTTTGTATAAGTAAATTTTGATGGTTCTTTAAAGGATGGGAAAGCTGATGCGGGTTTTGCAATTCGTAATGAAGGTGGAACTTTGCTCGCATTAGGAGCACGAAATTTAGGTCATGGATCTGTAATAATTGCGGAGGCTACAGCAATGCGAGATGGAGTTCAAAACGCACTTGATCTTAGGTTTAGAAATATTCATGTCGAAGGATATAATCAGATTGTCATTCAAGCTGCAAAAGTCGAGATCATCATTCCGTGGAAAATTCACAATGTCATTATAGACGCTCATAGAATGCTGGATAGATGTAACTTGGTTATTTTTTTTTTTTGGAAGGTAAAAATATTGTATTAGTTACTTCCCAAATCAAATTTTACAATCATTCCTGTTTACATATCAAACTCATAAAACTCAACAACACTGCAATCTATAAAAGGTGCCACACAACAGCTCCCTTACTAAACATGACAAGCCCTAGCAGTGTAGGTCAAACACCTAGCAACAGAAAACACTACATCTCAACAACACAAAAACTAACAGAAATAATTCAAATTCTGCAAGAAGTAATCTCTAATCTTCTTGTTTGGAGATGCTGCAGCTCTAGCATGTAAGGCAGAGATGAGCTGCTTCATGATGCTGTCAACAGAAGTTGTTTTCTCCTGAAACAGTCTTGCATTCCGCTCTTTCCAGGTGCAGTATATGACTCCTGAGAAGCAAGCACACATTGCTCTACTTCTTATGCTCTTCCCTCTGAGGTGATCACATGCTTGTTGATAAACCCCTGGCCACTGCCAGCCGGCTGGGCTTACCTTAAGCCAAAGAAAAACCCTGCGCCAAATCTGCATCACAAAAGTACACTCAAAGAAACTGTGCTGGAAACTCTCTTCAGCTTGCTTACACAAGATGCATATGCTGGGACCATGCATCCCAATTTTGCGCAAATTCTTCCATATGGGAAGTCTTTCTCTAATACATAGCCAAGTAACAAACCTCCATCTAGGTAAAGCAATGGAGTTCCATACCAGTGGTGTCCAATATTATCTAGGAATATCAGGGAGGAAGAGTATATAGGCTTTACTCACTTTATAAGCAGTAGTTGCACAGATAAAAGTTTGCAACTCAGGTCTACTGTCAAAGATTTTCTGGATTAGCCAAGATGCTTGCTTAGGCTTTTCCATAACCCAAAAGTTCTTGTTTTTGATGTAATATGCACTGACCCATTTTACCCATAGCTTCTCCTTTTTGTGCTGAATATCCCAAAGCAGCTTCCCAAGTGAGGCCTTGTTCCAGATTTCGAAGTTGAACAGGCCTAAACCCCCTTTTGCAGCTGGTATACAAAGGCCATCCCATGCTACCAATGCTCTTGAGCTAGGGTTTGCAGAGCATGTCCAAAGAAAACGTCTGCAAAGCTGTTCTATGTTATGAATCACACTCATGGGGATATGGAAAAACTAAGCCCAGAAGTTTTGTAGGGAGAATAATACAGATTTTATGAGCTGTAGCCTTCCTGCATAAGACAGGAATTTTGAAGTCCATGATTGTATCCTTGCTGTCATTTTCTGTATCAAAGGGTCATAGTGGCTAGCCTGCAGTCTTTTTGAAGTTAAAGGAACCCCAAGGTATCTGATGGGAGCACTCCCTCTTGCATACCCAATGAAGCTGTAATACTCTGCTTAGTCTCATCATCAACACCTCCAAAATACAGTTCTGATTTATTTTCATTTGCTTGCAATCCCGAGCTGGGGGAGAACATGTTGAGTTTCTCAAATAAAGTAGCAATGGATGTTGCATCACCCCTAGAGAATAACAACAGATCATCTTCAAAGATACAGTGCACCAAGGAGAATTTCTTGCATCTAGGGTGATATTTAAAAGCCCTTTCATTCTGTAGCTCCCTAAGGCATCTGGATAGATAATCCATTGCAATGACAAACAGATAAGGGGAAAGAGGATCCCCCTGTCTGAGTCCTCTTTTTGCAGCAAAAAAGGTGTCATAGGGCTCCCATTGAACATGAGGGAATAGCTAACAAATGAAATACACATCATAATCCAATTCACAAATTTCACATGGAACTGTAATCCAATGAGAACCTGGTGAAGAAAACTCCACTCTAAGGAGTCGTAGGCTTTTCTAAGATCAATCTTGAGGGTGCACCTAGGAGAAATGCCCTTTCTCCCATAATGCTTGATAATCTCATGAGCAAGTATTATGTTATCTCCAATAAGCCTCCCTTTGATGAATGCAGATTGTTCCAGCAATATAAGATCATGCAACACTGTACTGACTCTATTTGCTAGTGCTTTAGAGAGAATTTTATATAATACATTGCAACATGCAGTAGGTCGGTAATCACTAACAAATGTAGGATTATATTTCTTAGGAACAAGTCACAGATGTACAGTTAAGAGATCTTAACATGTTACCTGAGTGGAAGGTGCTAGATATGGCAGCCACTATATCAAGCCCAATAAGATCCCAAGAAGCTTTATAAAAAGCTGCTGTAAAGCCATTAGGGCCTGGAGCCTTGTCATCTTCAATCTCCTAAAGTGCTCTCTTTATTTCCTGTGCAGAGAAGTCTGCACATAAAGCTATCTGCTGATCAACATCAAGACAAGGTCCACTCTTCATAATTGCAGGGTTTATAGCTGGTATTTCAGCAGCAGATGAACCCATCATTTCTATAAAGAAAGATTGAAATTCTTCTTGGACTTCCCTTGTATCTGTAAGCTTAACATTAGTAGCAGTGTAGATGGTAGAAATTTCGTTGATAGCTCTTCTACTTTTGATGTAACTTGGTTATTATCAATCATGTTTTTCGTGAATGTAATAGGGTAGCAGATTGGATGACCAATAAAGGCCATCAATCTAGCTCCCCTTTCTACCGGACCACTTCTCCGTCAGAAGAGTTAGATTACCTTCTTCGTGCGGATAGGTTAGGAGCAACCCTCGAGAGGAGGAGTTTTTAACTTAATTACTTTTCTTAACTATATAAAAAAAAAAATTAACAGTTGACAATCCCACTGTTGAATTGCGATATTGTGTTTGGATAATAGCTGGAGAAGTGCTTAATTATAGGTGAAAAATCAATTATTCCCTAGAGAGAGAAAGTGATGAAAAATGAAGATGATTAAATCCATCTTCTATCAAATCCAAACCGCCAGTTCGCCGGAACTTTCTCTTGGTAGCGCCACCGCGAAGGAGAGTTGTGACGGTGAGTTGTTTGATTGTTTCGCATTTTTTCTTACCTTTGTTTGAATCTGTTTTTTTTTTTTTTGGTTTTTTTTTTTTTTATTCAGATTGTTGTTGTTCAATTGAGAATGTGTTTCGTTTTGCTTGTTGATTTTTTTTTCTACTTGATTTGTGGGTATTCTTTGAGTGTTGTGTTTTTTTGGTTTGTGCCGATTATGCTGTTTTAATGCTTCATTGATGTTTTTTTTTTTTTGTTTATCATAGTCTGGTTTTGTGCTCTGTTTTGATTTGATCCTAATATTGTTATGCATAGTTGCCCCAAATCTCTTTAAAATTTGGTTCCTTTTTATTGCATTTTAGAACCTTTTTCGGATTTGGTTGAGCTCTTTGTGGATGAACTGTTGTATCTTGTCATTAGTTGATCAAGGATGCAATAGGCATCTTTATTGTACTCCCAACAAAGACTACATGTGAGAGACTTTACTGTACTCCCAGCAAAGGCTAGCCACTTTTCACCTCTCCCTTCCTGCCCCGCTTTCTTGTTTGTCAAGGTTTTCTACTTCTCCATATTTTTGAATAATGTATCACTGAAATGAAAGAAGCAAGATGTAATACCCGAGAAAATTAAAGTACTAAGATTAGTGCTAATAGTGGGAGCCACCCGTAATCTTTGGTGTTAGTAATACTAGTATTTTTATTATTCGGGTCATTTGAGGTTCTTGATAATATTTAGAGTGACTTATGTATATTGTAGTACATATATAGAGACACCTAAAGAGTAAAACCTGATTAAGTATTTCTATCGGAAAATAGGAGATAAGATCAAGAAAAGAAAATGAAAAAAAAAAGGAAAGAGAAAGTCAAATTGACTTGGTTACTAAGTTTATTCTTATCCAATTATTCAGTCTTGTCTATTATTCGTTCTTATCCTATTATTCATTCTTATCCTATTATCTATTATTCATTTTATTAATATGTGTTAGTATATATAGCCACTAAGTAGCTCATTCTCATGCATGTGTTTTTGGTGGGAAGTCTACATAAGCAAAATGAAAGAAAACAGCCAAAGAAAGAAAGAGAGGTGAAAGAAAGAAAAAGGCAAAAAAAGAAAGAAGTGAGATTGATCAACTAGCTAGCTAGTGCTAGCTTATTTAACTTAGGTTGTTGTAGTATACTTATATATTTGGGAGTACACGCAACGAAGGTATTTTCTTAGTATCTGCTTTAAGTATTAATATTATGGTTTTATATACGTATATTATTTGAGAAGTATGTTATTGTTTGCAAGAATCTGCGTATACCTTATTTTTGTGTGACGTTGAACTAGCATGTTTGAAAAAAAAGGGATATATAAACTCGTATTTGTGTGGTATATGAATACCATATGAGATTTACGTGAAGAGAAGTTTTGAGCTAAGTGAAATGAATGATTTGGATAAGTGGATGTTCTTGAGCCATATAAGTTTATGCAAGTGAAAGTTACTATAAAGACTACGTAAGTACGGTATGGAGACATAAGCCAGCTCAGTGTGCACAAAAAGATATGAAGATAGACTACGGTCTACAACTGTTCCGGGACTTTGTCCACCCACGGGTCCGAAGGTCCACCCACGGAACCTCAGGTTCAATTATGAGAATATGACAATGATCCGATGTTGCATAAACAAAGTATGATCAAGGGAATGTACGTGTGTGTTTTTGAGATTGATTACGCTGTGTGATTTTATTGGTAAATGATTTTCAAATATTATATTTGGGGTGCTAAGAGAATACTCAACTCTGTTGCTGATTTTATAAAATATGTACGTGTGTGTGTGTCCATTTTTCTTCAAGTGGGCCTATGATGAACCTGTACGAAATTCGTTTGTATGGGGGAGTAGATTGGAGTATGTTTTACAGGTTGACGGTTTGTAAAGATCTATGGACGAGGTGATTTAGAGCTGCCATGATGTGGATCAATTTGTTTTATGTATTTACAATTGGGGGATCGATGACTCTAGAAGTGAGGATAGTATTGTACTTTGTAATAGATTTATCTAGATAATAAGTCAACTTATTAGTGTTTGTAATTACACTGGCTCATTAATAAAATGGTTTATTTATATCTCTAATTTGTCAAGCCTCTACCCTAAAATGATCAGTTTAAGTCGCCGGAGATACGGCGGTAACGTCAATTTCTTTAATCTGGCTTTCGCTGTCTAATTCTGATTAATTATTATAAGCAGACACCTGATTATCCCGGGGCGTTACAGAATGGTATCAGAGCTACTTTAGGCTAGAGGCTTTATTGTGAGACCTCATTCGTCTTGCATTTTTGTAATACCCCGTATTATTATTCATTTTAGAATAATAATTACTTAAAAAGAAAATGCAATTTCGTATTTAATTAATTAATTGGGCTCATAAATGTTTAAAGTGCCTAATTAATATTGGGTTTGATTTTGGACTTAATTAAAATGTAATTGGGCCAAAACAAATAAAAAAAATTTGGGCTCTATAATTTTCGAAAGTGGCCGAAAATTATAAGGCTTATTAGAGCCTTATTTTTGGCCACCCTAGCCGAAAATAGGGGGAGGAATTTCTGATTTTAATTTTAAAATTTGGTTTCCTAAATTCTTGGTTAGTGGAGTGCTTTTAGGAGAAGTTTTAGGAAAGAATAAGTTGAGATAAGGAGAAGTGTATTTGGGTTCCTAAATACACTCAGCTTCCAAATTCAACTGACGCTTTACAAAATCAAAAAAAAAAAAAAAGGAAGAGTCTCCCTCTCTCACTCTCACACGCACGACACACAAGGAGAAAAGGAAGAGAATATTCATCACTCTCTCACAATTCATCATTTGCTCAGTTTTAATCCTTTGATTTTCAATTAAGTGTTCTAAACTTGTTTTTGATTCTTAAAAGCTTTAAGTATGACTTTTTAATGAACCCTAGTTTTGTATGAGTAAGCCCTAATTTATGTTTTGCCTAGGATTTGCTAGATTCTATTGTTTTTACATGATAGGATCATGATTAGGGTTGGGTTTGTTGTTTTATTGAATTGAATCAAAGTTTGAGTTCAAACGGTTGGATCTTGTGATTTAATTAAATTTGAAAATTTATTAATTGTGAGGATTTAATTAGATTTGGGTTTGTTAAAATAGTTTAACAAAAAAAAAGGGGGGGGGGATCCGGCTGGCCGAGCACGACCAGGCCGTGTACAGCGCACGGCTGGATCGTTCGCTGGCCGGCTGTCACGGCCTCCAGCCGTGACTGTCACGGCCACCGCCGCCGCTGGACGGTGGTCAGCGGCGGTGGTGCGGTGGTGTTTGGTGTTGGTGATGGTGGTTGACTTGTTTTGACTTGTTGACTTGTTTTTAGGATTTTTGGAAAGTTTCCTAATTTAGTTGTATAAATTGTTTTTGGAAACATTGAGCATGCATGAGTAACTGAAAATTCCAGCAACTTAATTAATTTAATTAAGGGTACTAAATCATCTTTAAAGTTTAATAAAGTAGTTTAGAAGTCAAGGTTTTGACTATTGGTGTATTGTGGACTTGTTAGGACCCATTGACCGCACGTGAACGTAAGGAGCTTATGTTAATTTTCGTGATTTGCCTTACTTGCTAAAGGTAATTCATCGTCTAGTATTGGTTGGTGAATTATGTAATTTTTTTGTCATAATTCATGTCTAATGGAAATTGTATTCATGTTGTCTGGTATTGGATTGAGAATGATAATTCATATTTGGACTTGTGAGTATTTTGGAAAGGATAATTGATAGTTATTTCTTTGTTATAATTCGTATAGAATTATATTAGTGAATGCATGTAATATGTTGGAAATTCACTTTGTGTAGCAATGTCTACTTGTTAATATTCATGTGAGAAGATGCATGATTTATTATGTTTATTGAACGAAAATTATGTTAGTAATTGTTCAATTGGGATATAGCTTGTATTGCTATTTTTTTTGTATCATGTTAGTAAGCATGTGGATTCATGTTAGAAGCATGTTACTTCAATAAGTTGAAATGAACTTTGACTATTGGATTAGGTGGTTTTGAATTAAGGCCTAGATGCCCTTCATGTAAAATGCCATCGAAAATTGTAACCATATTGCGTTACTTGAGAATTGCCAAGATTATGTGATTTAATTGATTATGTGATCACCTTTGAATTGATTAATTGAAAGTTAAGATTTCTTTGGTAATGGATCCACGAAAGGGAGCGAATGAAAACTGTCAATTGTTGCGTTGAGTGGGTTCATATTCTGCGGGGTATGGCTCCAACGTACTGAAATCTTGTATCCATATATGATGATTGGGCGAGTAAGTTTTATTGCAAAACTGTTCTTCTTGTAAACCTAAGGGTTGAGAGAGGGTATGCATACTTAGGAACATCTAGAAGTACTTCGGGAGTCACCTATACTCCGGGACGGTTGATCCCTCTTTTGCCAATGTGCACGGGACTAAGATCCTATTGAGCCTTCTACGGTTGGTTCCGACATTCTTACGATTCTCTTCTCTCTAATGAACTTGGCTAATGGATAATAATAAAATTGAGATTTATTATTTGGATTGTTTGGTTGTTTAAATTTAAGCTTGTCATCTTTTATTTATTCGGGCATGTTTATTAAGCACGTTGGCTTAATTTGGAGATTTAAATGGACTATGTGGTTATGAATTACTCAGCGTAGCTGATTGGTTGTTTTTTCCTTTTTACTTGTGTTTGTTCTCCATTTCTCTTCAATGGTGGACCTATGATGAACCTATATGAAATTCGTCTGTATGGGGGAGTAGATTGACAGGATTGTAGCTCGTGAGTTGGGAGCTAGTAAAGGCGAACCAAGAAGATTGTATATCTTCTAAAAATAATTTATTTTGTTGTTAGTTTGTAACTTCTTTAATATTGGGATTTTTATATTTATAACGAGATTAATTCTCTTGCATGAGAATTAATAGTTACTATTTACTATTTCTATTTCCTTTGGATTAATTGTTTTAAGTTTAGTTGGAAAAGATAGTTATTATTTAATTATCTAGTATGTATGTTTGGGATACAAACATTTTGGTTTCTTTCTAGCATTGTATTTAATTTGAACATTAAATACGGCGGTAGCGCTTCGAATTTCTAGGGTTTTCCGCTGCAACTCGTGATTTTAAATGGTTTTAAATTAGATGAAAATTCGAGGTGTTACAATTTTAGTAAAGTTGAACGTAGATTTGAATTTAAAATAAATTAGTAATAAGTGTGAGTGATAGGAAACGAGATTGGTTATTGTTTGGGTTTATTGTGTCTTGTTTGTGAAATGTGTATGTTCTGAGCTAGATAACTTTAAGTCCTATTTGTTAAGCTATTATTAATATTATGTGCTAGTTATTTTTTGTGTTCAGTTGTAGATTAAGGTGCGTATGTTTTGAGGACGAAACTTTTTTTTAAGGTGGGTAGAGTGTAATATCCGAGAAAATTAAAATACTAAGATTAGTGCTAAGTGGGAGTCACCCGTAATCAGTGGTGTTAGTAATACTAGTATTTTTATTATTCGGGTCATTTGAGATTCTTGGTAGTATTTAGAGTGACTTATGTATATTGTAGTACTTATATAGAGACACCTAAACAGTAAAACCCGATTAAGTATTTCTATCGGAAAATAGGAGATAAGATCAAGAAAAGAAAATGAAAAAAAAAGGGAAGAGAAAGTCAAATTGAACTTGGCTACCAAGTTTATTCTTATCCAATTATTCAGTCTTGTCTATTATTCGTTCTTATCCTATTATTCATTCTTATCCCATTATTAATTCATTTTTATCCTATTATCTATTATTTATTCTTATCCTAATGTTACATTAATATTTTATTAATATGTGTTAGTATATATAGCCACTAAGTAGCTCATTCTGATGCATGTGTTTTTGGTGGGAAGTCTACAGAAGCAAAATGAAAGAAAACAGCCAAGAGAAAGAAAGAGAGGTGAAAGGACGAAAAAGGCAAAAAAAGAAAGAAGTGAGATTGATCAACTAGCTAGCTAGTGCTAGCTTATTTAACTTGGGTTGTTATAGTATACTTATATACTTGGGAGTACACGCAACGAAGGTATTTTCTTAGTATCCGTTTTAAGTATTCATATTATGGTTTTATATACGTATATTATTTGAGAAGTATGTTATTGTTTGCAAGTATCTGTGTATACCTTGTTTTTGTGTGACATTGAACTAGCAAGTTTGAAAAAAAAAAGGATATATAAACTCGTATTTGCGTGGTATATGAATACCATATGAGATTTACGTGAAGAGAAGTTTTGAGCTAAGTGAAATGAATGATTTGGATAAGTGGATATTCTTGAGCCATATAAGTTTATGCAAGTGAAGGTTACTATAAAGACTACGTACGTACGGTATGGAGCCATAAGCCAGCTCAGTGTGCACACAAAGATATGAAGATAGACTACGGTCTACGGCTGTTCTGGGACTTTGTCCACCCACGGGGCCGAAGGTCCACCCACGGAACCTCAAGTTCAATTATGAGAATATGATGATGATCCGATGTTGCATAAACGAACTATGATCAAGGGAATGTACGTGTGTGTTTTTGAGATTGATTACGCTGTGTGATTTTATTTGGTAAATAATTTTAAAATATTATTTTTGGGGTGCTAAGAGAATACTCAGCTCTGTTGCTGATTTTATAAAATGTGTACGTGTGTGTCTATTTTTCTTCAATGGTGGGCCCATGATGAACTTGTACGAAATTCGTTTGTATGGGGGAGTAGATTGGAGTATGTTTTACAGGTTGACGGTTTGTGAAGATCCATGGACGAGGTGATTTAGAGCTGCCATGAAGTGGATCAATTTGTTTTATTTATTTACAGTTGGGGGACCTATGACTCTAAAAGTGAGGATTCAGTATTGTACTTTGTAATAGATTTATCTAGATAAGTCAGCTTATTAGTGTTTGTAATTACACTAGCTCATTAATAAAATAATTTATTTATATCTCTAGTTTGTCGAGCCTCTACCCTAAAATGGTTAGTTTAAGTCACCTTGTATTTCCCTAACGGGAGATACGGCTGTAACACCAATTTCTTTAATCTAGCTTTCGCTGCCTAATTCTGATTAATTATCATAAGCAGACACCTGATTATCCCGGAGCATTACACAAGAAGCTGAGGATAATTAATGTATCACTGGATTAATCTCTCAATTTCTACTTTGGTCTATTTTTGGATTGGTAACATTGTAAATTTGGTGATTTTTGCTGCTTCAGTCCTTTCTATTTGGGTTATGGTATAAGAAATGGAGGTTAGATTTTTTATCGGTGTTTTTTAATTTGTGTTATTTCTCTTCTTTTGCGATTTGCTTTTCAATGCTTGATTATCTTTTAGTTGATTATGTTTGGGCAAATGGAGCATCATAGACTAATTTAGAGATCTTTCTCGCATGGTTGAGTAGTTGTGTGAGTTTGGCAACGTTGAAGATGGTGTGATCAAGAGTTCCAAGAAGAAAGGTTCTGCACTAGTTGCTACGACCCGATATTCTGAAGAATCCTCCTTTTGCTATAACTGATCATGTTGGTGGTGTGTAAAAGCAAGCGTAATTTTCACTTCTTGTCAAAATGTATCACTATTCGAACTTATGAATTAGCTGTCTTAATTTTATCTTCACATGTTCATATTCAATTATGGCTTATTAACAGGTTCATTAGGAAAACTTAAACTTTGAAATGGTCATAGAGAACACAAGATTGAGAGACTTGTAATGGGAGCTGTAGCTGACAACAGATATTCCAGGTGCCCTAACTTTAGTTTATTTTCCATTTAATATTTTGGTTCTGTTGTTTTGTTGTATTAGCGGTTTTGTTTAGTTACTTTTTATTAATATTTTTTCTGTTTTTGGACCTTTGGACTGATTGGTGCAGCACCTCTCTGATTTAGGTTAGGTGGCTTATTGGGAGTGGAACTTAATTATCTAGTTTGGTGTTCTGAGCTTCATTTTCAATGCTTCAGATGCTACAGTGTTGTAAGTACAGCAGAAACACAGATAAACTTGTTTTCTTTCTATCTCATTTCCTATTTTTATTTTGGGTCTTAGATTGAAGAATCGGCTGCCCTTGACAAGTTAATGAGATGTATCTATCATGTTTCATTCTAGTTGTAGCATTGGAATGGGAGGTAATAATGGTTTGCAATCTTTTTCTTTCTTCATAATTTGGTTATGAGTATTGGTAATTGATTGAAGTTATGCTTCTTTTGTTGATGTTTTTTGAGCTGTGTTGCAACGAGAGCTAGTTACCGAGCTCTGTCTTTCTACCACCTTACGGCTTAGATGCGGGGTGAGGCAAATTTGATTGGACGTTTGGTGACCTTAGGATTATATTGCTTTGTCTCTGCTCCCCTTTTCCATGTATTTGCATCCACCGCTAAAACGGAATACAAGTTGCGGCCATTTACAGCAGCCAGAAGCAGCCGCTGTCACAGCAGTAGCAACAAACAGCCGGCAACCTGTCACAAAACTGGATGTGCTCTGCTCTTGTTGACATGTTACTGCTTGAGTCTTGCTATATGTTGTTAGCACAAATTCAAATGTAAGTGGTTTCTAGGCGTTGATGGACATCCTATACTGCCTTGCATTTCAATGAAATCGGCTGCATGTGCTCTATGTTGTGTAAAGCTGAGTTATTTACAAATTCTAGATTGGTCTGTGACTTTTTGCTTGGATTGATTAGGCAAGAAACTAGAGAAAATACTTATATGTTGTGTCTGTACCGAATGTTGATTGATTCTATGCAATCTAGATTAAATGTGCAGTTGCAAAATTTGTGACAAAACCTATGTTGAATTCCAGTTAATATGGTATAATAGTATTTGCCTTCCAAAAATCACGTAGCTTTTGTTTCTGAAGCCTATTAACTCAGATGGTAGAGTAAATGTGCTATTGCACAAAAGACGTGGGTTCGAATCCCACACAGGCTGATTGTAGAGTTTTAATTGTCCCTGATAAAAATAATTAAATAAATAATAAAATATAAAAAGTGGAATATGTGTCAATTCTTTAAAAGAGCCAATGCCGATAACTAAATTATGTTCTTGAAAACAACTGATGCCTACGCTTGGTATAGGTGTCGGTTGTGACTTGAGACCTCTTTGGCAATGATAATAGGCGTTGGTTAAAGACTGACGCCTATTGTGGCTTTTCAACAGAGGCGAATTGTGTATCGTAATGCAGCAGTGAGTTTATTACAATAAAACAATGGGTTAGTAATAATGAATTGGACTACATTTACAAAAAAAATTAAAATTAAAAAAAAAAAGATAAAAATAATGTGTATGGATGTAGGCACGTTGTCTATACCTAGGTGTAACCAAGATGGTAAATTGTGATGTTTATTAATGTCTTATTTATGTTTTTAGTATAGCAAGTTTTGCGTTTCCCCTCTTTTTATTATAGATTCATGTATTCAATGCATCTTAACATGTGCCCTTCTTAGTGACGGAACAAATTTATAACATACAGTATATGTAATCACAAGAGACCACTCCTGAACTGAACTAACCAGGTAAGCTCTAAAGAACACACCCTTAGTGTAGGTTCCATGCAGAAATTTCAAAACGAAACATGTGAGAGTATTTGCTAAATTCGAATACTAATATGCGTTGCGAAGACATTTACAAATTATATAGTATTTATATTGTTATAAGACAACATTGTATTAATTTGTATTATTTATACCGTTATAATGATATATTGTATTAATTAGTATTATTTATACTTTAGTTTATCAAAGTGGAGACTCCATATTTGTTTTTCCACTTACGGTATTATTCATTAGTGTGAAATATACGACGTACATAAAATGCTAATGAGTTACTCCATTTCTCAAACAGTTAACTCACAGATTTTGCACGAATAAGTCGGGGGAATAACCAAAACTACGGGAAAGAGTATGCTTTACGTGTAACGATGGGATGCTCCCCCTCCCCTCCATAGGGTTTACATCCTTAGGCAAACACAAAGTCGGATGATTAACCTTACAACAAGTGCCCCTCCCTGTGAAAAAATAGATTTCATAAACAAAATGAAACACAATAGGGACATGTAAGCCCTTCAGTCATGGGATGCATCTAACCGAAGGGTTATGGGTGTAGTGCATGGGGTTTGTTTATAGCACAACGGTCACCTTAAGTTAATTATAACTAGTGCAGGTTCCACGCAGAAATTTCAAAACGAAACAAGTGAGTAGTTTTTAAAAACTAATATGCATTTGGTAAACAAATACAGATATATAATATTTATATAGTTATAAGACAACATTGTATTAACTTTGTATTATTTATACCGTTATATATCAAAATGGAAGCTCCAAGTAGATATATACAGTATAAATATTACTAGTATTTATGTAAACGTTATCTATAACAGTGTATATATATATATATATATATATATATATATATATATATATATATATATATATATATATATATATATATATATATACAAGTGAGAAGGCTAGTTACGGTGAGATGGTGAGAAGTGATCTGGACCGTTAGATTACTCTGATTGGACGGCTCAAAACACGCGCGTGTTTTTAAGTGAGAGCTTTTTATTTTTATTTTTTTGTGTCCACTTACTTCCTCACCCCAACATAACGTCTGATCAATTCTCATTCTCCTCCTTTCTCTCTCCTCTCCCTCCCCTTCGCTCTCCTCTTCACTTCCAATGCATCCATCACCATTGAGAGGGAGCTTCGGTGGTCGTTCTCTCTCTCATTCTCCATCTCAAGTCGAACGCAATTACTACAGAGAAGCGCTAAAACTAAGAGACGATCTAGAGCAATAGTAGATACACGGCAGGGCACAAACAAAGATTTTCAGAGTTAGGATCGTTTGGGTTGATGATTACATGGCCATTCCAATCCTCAATCTCAACATTTGTTACAGCAGTTTCAAAGGTATTCCTATCCACACCGAAAACCCTAGTTTGATTGAATACGAATTCATTGAGTAATTTCTAGGGTTTTGTTTGATTTTGCTATCTATATGTTTTCAGATGGAATTTGTGAATGCGGTGTTTGGTATCAGAGTATATGGATCACGTCTTGCTGATCAGAAAGCTTGTGTTAATATTCATCAAGTACGTTTTTGCAATTTCATTGCATATTTATGATCTTGTGCAATAGTTCGTCATTGTAAATTGTAATTGAAGAGTGTTCACTCTAATTGGGAATTTGGCATCACCAGTTTACGGAATAAATCCATATTCTTTCAATTGACTTCAATTTACAGCAACCATTATGCTCTAATGAAGGTAATGACTAAATGTGACCCCTTATACAACTAAAGAGTGACGCATTCAAAAGCACACAGTGCCCCCTATATGGCCAACCCTAATTGGTCATCAAGATGTCGATCGAAGCTATATATATGTGTCATGAATTCACAACTAAAGTATTATAGTGCAATTTCCACCAAAAAAAAAAGTATTATAGTGCAAAGCTGCACATTGTCCAAGTAATATCAATAATGTGGTAGCAATTTTGACTAGTTATTGGCTTTGGATCTTTCTGGTGAGCTGCTGCAATTAACAGTGAACATGATTAGCTTTAACTACTTGGACAATATGTTTATCTCAAAAAATCTGTTTTTAAGTATTATTAAAAGAACTTGCAGGGAAGCAAGATTTTGCTTTGAAGCTATTGGATGCTTTTTGGGGTAGTAAATATTGTTTGAAGGGAATCAGCTTTCATTTCCAGCTTATGTAACCTCCCAAATGACAGTATTATTGTTGTCCTTGCTCTTTAGTGGCATACATTTTCTGATGGGTTCTTTGGGCATGGTAAATCATGTCTTGTATGTCTCTGCATTGTGCTACATTCAGGCATGGTAAATCTATGTTTTCTTCTAGCTTCCTAGCATGGTAAATTGTTAATGGCATTGTTATCGTTATTCTATAAGTGACTCATCAGAGTCTTAAATGTGACCACTCTCTTGTTTTAAAGTGACCCCTCAATCCTCGGTTGAGTTTATGGTTTATAACCTTTTGAAGTGCTAAAATTCTGTTCTGCTATTGTATTCAAAGCTCATTGTACTCTAATTCTTAGTTCATCTTTCAGTTGCAATTAATGGGAAGATCAAGGCTTGGCCGTATGATAATATGGGCTTTAAAGTAGACTACAATGCTCCTGGGCACTAGCATGCTTTACAGTGCTGTAGGTATGATTCGTAGCTCCAACAAAAGTCTAGCTCCTTCAACAATTGATATTATATAAGTGATTCAATTAAAAGTGACCCCTAGCTCATTTTAAAGTGACCATAGGTCATATTGCATTTTCTTTTTATTTTGAGTTTGTCAACTAGCTAGTTTTTTAGCTCCTTTTAAACATGTGAAGCTAATGGGATTTATGTGATGTTTAATTTAACTTACATTCATTTTGCAAAGCATATTACTCTACTAGTTGAGCTAATTGGCTTCCATATCAATACCATTAGGGACATGTATCTCACAATGGTATTAGTGTAGTGCCCCATGCCTTTGATATATATCACAGGTTCAGGTTCAAATCCCACATTGCCTTCTAAGATTTCAAAAAAAAAAAAAAAAAAGTTAGCATGTTAAGTTATAAAGTGACCTATGTTTAACATAATAGTGACCCTAGTTTAACTAAAAAGTGATCCTAGTTTAACTAAAAAGTGACCTTTGTGATAGCTCATTAAAGTGACCCCTGTTGTTAGTTTAAGTGACCCCTGTTAGTTTTAGAGATTGAAGTAGGTTGACATGCTAAATATACTCTTGTTGTGAACTTTGGTTCCCGGATAGTTTTGATTGCTAGCATTATGAATAAGACAAATACTCTGTTTTATAATTTAATTGCTTCTGCAATGGAGTGTTGTGTATGAATATTGGCATTGTGTATATCAGTTGAGGTAGAAGTTCTTACCCAAAGCCACTGTCTACACATGACTGTTGGAACTATTTCTTGAATGCTACAAGCAATTATGTGTCCTTTGTAGTCTATTAGCTCAATGGTAGAGCATTTGTGCAATGCACAAAAGATGTGGGTTCAAATCCCACATAGGCTTCTTGTTGACCTGGTCTCCTGGACCATTACACTAAGAACTAGAAGGGATGTCAAAAACTCATTATGCATTTCTAGTGACCCATGAAGGCTTACAAAGTGGCTTACAAAGTGACCCTATTTTCAAGTTAAGTGGTTGGTAGATTTTTATTATGAAAATAATTCGAACAGATCATACAAGCATAATTGATGAGATATCATACACAAAAAGCTCTGAAGGTGCCCACTTTTTCTAACGAGCAAACTGATCACGAATCAGCTCGCTTGTGTTAATTCCCTTTTTCCACCTGTATCTTACAATAACTCTACTTATAATCCACCGTTAGTTTGTCAAACCATCTACCTGCATATTGACGTTGTACAACTGAATTGTCAACCTAATTTAAGAAGCTCTAACAATAAGTTCGTTCCTTATCTTTGAGTTGTCATCTCTCTCTAAACTCTCGCACTCTCGCCCTCGATATTCTCGCTCAACACTCTCGCTCGCCGGCACCGGCAACGGTCAGTGAACCCCCCTCCTTTCTCTCTCTCTCTCTCCCTCTCTCTCTCTCTCTCTCTCTCTCGCTCTCTCTCTCTCTCTCTCCCCATCCCTCTCTCTCTCTCTCTCTCTCTCTCTCTCTCTCTCTCCCGCTCTCTAGCTTTCTCTCTCCTTCCACCACCACCACCACCACCACCACCACCATCCAACCCCCCCCGATCTAGCTCACGCTCTCTCTTTCTCTCTCTCTCGCTCTCTCCCTCTCCTCTCCCTCTCTCTCTCTCTCTCTCTCGATCCTTCTCTCAACTTTCTCTCTCTAGCTCGCTAGCTCTCTAGTCCTCGCTCCCTCTCTCTCTCCTTCTCTCTTGCTCTCTCTCTCCCCCCAACCCCACCCCCCCCCCACCCCCCCCCAAGGTCGGTGATCGCCGACCGATCTACAAAGGTCGGCGACCGCCGACCCTTTTAGGGGTGAGTGGACCTCCGATCACTTCGTCGGAGGCCCCAATTGACCACCGGCGACACTTCATCGCCGTAGAGGAACAACCAATCGGCCGGAGATTTCAAGCTCGCCGACCTCGACTTGCCGGGACCTGGAAAGTCGAGTCCGGCGACTTCGCTTGAAGGCCCAAATTGTCCCTCGACGAAATCCCACCGCTGTGGACTATCACGCCAGTCGGGAGGTCGGAGTAGCATCCCCTCGCCAGTCGGGAAGCCGCCGACAACCGCCGACCACGAACAGCACCATACACAACCAGCACGTCGCCACCTCGCCGGAAACAGGTAGTAGCGCCGTGGTAAGCACCGGCGTACCCCCACCAGACCCGAGGCCCCTAGCGTGTGTTGTTGACTTCTCACTTGTGCTTGGATTTGACCCTCACTTTATTATTTATTATTCTTGTTGTTGACTTCTCTGACTCTAGCACGTGAAATTTGCTGTGTGGTACTGATTGCTGGAAACTATTTTTGTGTGCATGTGTTTGTTTTGTTGGTACCTCTAGCTTATTTAGTAGTAGTAGTATTATTAGTACTATTATTATTATTATTATTAGTATTGTTATTATTAATATTATTGTTACTACTATTACTAGTATTATTAGTATTATAATAGTAGTCGTAGTATTATTTAACTAATAGTTTTGCGTTTATTAATATTAAGTTACTTGTACCATTGTTCGGTTGTTATTGTATGTAGTATTATTAGTGTTTGTTGTTGCCTTTGTGGTGGTATTGGATACTATTGTTATCATTACCATTTATATCATTATTATTATCACTATTATTATTAGTATTATTAGTATTATTATCCGTACTATTATTATTAACAGTATTACTATTGGATTATTATTATTATTATTATTATTATTATTATTATTATTATTATTATTATTATTATTATTATTATTATTATTATTATTATTATTATTATTATTATTATTGGCATTATTATTATTATTATCATTGTCGTCGTATTAGGACTATTACTAATATTGTAGGAAATCTGGTTTGCAAGCATAGACGTGGTTTGTTATATAGATACGATTTGCGTTACCTAACCTTTTGGTGCGCAAATACTTACCTAGCTTCATGGCTTTTCTAGTTATTATTTTGAGTTAACTGCTTGACTATTGCTTAGGTCGGTGTGGCGTCTTTGACTTCTAGTGGTAGAGTTAGGGCCAGTCCTCTGGTGAGATCGGGGTCTCGTAGGGGGAGAGTTGGGCAAATAGATTGAGGTTTGCCACATGGAATGTAGGGACACTCACGGGAAGAACTCTAGAGTTAGTGGAGGTTTTAGAAAAATATAAGGTTAATATCGTGTGTGTCCAGGAAACGAGGTGGTCAGGCGCCAAGGCAAAAGAGATCAATGGATTCAAACTTTGGTATTCAGGGTGTGCGAGTCAACGGAATGGGGTCGGGATCTTAGTTGACAAGGAGCTTAAACAACATGTTGTAGAGGTAAAGAGAACCAATGATAGGATTATGTCTATCAAGGTGGTGGTGAAGGAGGAGACCTTCAATGTCATTTGTGCTTATGCACCGCAAGCAGGGTTGGATATGCAACTTAGGCGTCGCTTCTGGGAGGAGTTAGATGAGGTTATTCAGCAGGTTCCCCCTAGTGAGAAACTCCTGGTAGGAGGAGACTTCAATGGACACATAGGGGCCACGTCGGATGGGTATTCTGGTGCTCATGGAGGGTTCGGGTACGGAGTTAGGAACGATGGTGGCACGGCGGTCTTAGATTTTTCGACTGCGTATGACCTAATGGTAACCAACTCCTTCTACAACAAAAGAGAGGAGCACCTAGTTACTTTTAGAAACAACACCGCTAAGACCCAAATAGATTACATTCTTGTTAGGCGTGGCGACCGAGGGGCGTGCATGGATTGCAAGGTTTTACCAGGTGCGTGTGTGTCGACCCAACATAGGATGGTCGTTTTGGACCTTGAGATGAAGGGGTGGAAGAGGAAGAGAAGTGCACACAATGGCACCAAAATCAAGTGGTGGAATCTTAGAGGAATCGGGGGGAGTCAATTTTGGGCAAATGTTGAGTCGGATAGCATCTGGAGAAGAGAAGGTAACGCGAGTCAAATGTGGGCAGGGGTGGCGGATCTCATTAGGAATGCGGCGAAGGAGACTTTAGGAGTTGCAAGAGGGATAGGAAGTAGCAAGAAGGAATCCTGGTGGTGGAGTGAGGATATTCAAAACAGGGTGAAGGCTAAGAAGGTTGCCTATAAAGCCCTAATGGATAGCACTATAGATGAGGAAAGGGTGGAGAAGCGGGAAGTCTACAGAGCGGCAAAGAAGGAGGCGAAGAAATCAGTAGCAGAAGCCAAAAGTAAAGCATATGAGAGCCTGTACCAAAAATTGGCCACTAAGGAGGGAGAACAGGACGTGTACAGGTTGGCGAAAGCTAGGGAGAGGAAGACCAGAGACGTGGATCAAGTTCGTTGTATTAAGGATGAGGCGGGGAGAGTTCTTGTGGACGACGCGAACATCAAGAGGAGGTGGCATGGGTATTTCAATGAACTCTTTAACAACGTTGGAGACGTAGCCATTTCGTTGGGAGACCTTACCACATCCGAGCAATACCGCAACTACAGCTTTTGTCGTCGCGTTACGAAGGAAGAAATCAAAGGGGCCATGCGGACGATGAAGAGTGGGAAGGCAGTAGGACCAGATGAGATACCCATAGAGGTATGGAAGAGTTTGGGGGAAGAAGGTCTATTGTGGTTAGTTAGGCTTTTCAACGTGATCCTTAAATCCGCAAGGATGCCGGAGGAGTGGCGACTCAGCACATTGATTCCTCTATACAAGAACAAATGAGATATCCAAAGCTGCAACAACTATAGGGGTATTAAGCTACTCAGTCACACCATGAAGCTATGGGAGAGAGTGATTGAGAAGAGACTAAGGAAGAGTACTCTAATTTCGGAGAACCAATTCGGTTTCATGCCAGGGAGGTCAACAACGGAAGCGATTCATCTGATTAGACGTTCTATGGAGCACTACAGAGAGAGACAAAGGGACTTGCACATGGTTTTCATTGATTTGGAGAAGGCGTATGACAGGGTACCCAGAGAAGTTTTGTGGAGGTGCTTGGAAGCCAAGGGGGTTCCAGTCGCCTACATCCGAGTGATTAAGGATATGTATGAAGGAGTGAGGACTAGGGTCAGGACTACAAGAGGGGAAACTGAGCAATTTTCTATAGATATTGGGTTACATCAAGGGTCATCGTTGAGTCCCTTTTTATTCGCAACCGTCATGGATGAGCTCACTAAGACTATCCAGGGGGATGTGCCTTGGTGTATGTTGTTTGCCGACGACATTGTTCTGATAGACGAGATTACAGAAGGTGTTAACGCCAAATTGGAACTTTGGCGGGACACACTAGAGTCAAAGGGATTCAAGCTAAGTAGGACAAAGACCGAGTACTTGGAAGGCTAATTCACAAGAGATGGGGTTGCCTCGGATATGGAGATTAAGATTGGTACGGAGGTGGTACCGAAGAAGGATTGTTTCAAATATCTCGGTTCAATCATACAGGGCAACGGCGAGATTGACGATGACGTGACTCATCGTATCAGAACAGGGTGGCTAAAGTGGAGGAGTGCAACGGGAGTTCTATGTGACAGAAAAATCCCACTAAAACTTAAAGGCAAATTTTATTGTACAGCCATCAGGCCAGCTATGCTATATGGGGCGGAGTGTTGGCCGGTGAGGCAGGTGCATGTGCAGAAGATGCGGGTGACCGAGATGAGGATGCTTCGTTGGATGTGCAACTCTACAAGAAGAGATAGAATTAGGAACGAAGTGTTGAGAGGCAAGGTGGGAGTGACCGATATCGACAACAAGATGCGAGAAACAAGGCTTAGGTGGCTTGGGCATGTGAGGAGGAGACATCGTGATGCACCGGTGAGAAGGTGTGAGAGAATTACACTTAGAGATTGTAAACGAAGACGAGGATGCCCGAAGAAGACTTGGGAAGAGGTAATCAGGCAGGATTTGACCCGTCTAGATCTTACCGAGGACTTGGTCCTAGATAGGAGAGTATGGCGTAGCAGGATCCGTGTAGAGGATCCGCGTTAGATTAGGGTTGTGCATTGGCTAGTACTAGAGGTTGATTCAGTTTGTTTATAGCCTGTAGCGTCTCCTTCAATTTATGTTGCTCAGTAAGTAGAATCTTGTGTTAGTATGTTTACTGATTTACTTTCCTTGCCCTTTTGATCATTCTTTACTGCTTTAAAAAAAAAAAAAAAAAAAAAAAAAACGTTTTCAAATGCATTTTCGAAAAAAAAAAAAAAAGGTTTTTGTGGGTCTTTCGGAAACAGTCTCTCTTCTAGGCGACTAGTTAGGGGTAAGACTGCGTACATCTGCACCTCCCCAGACCCTGTCCTAGGCGGGACACTTACTGGGTTGTTGTTGTTGTTGTTGTTGTTGTTGTTGTTGTTGTTGTTGTTAACAATAAGTGACCCTAGAACGTCCTAAGAGTGACCTTTATCCCTTTTTAAATTGACCCATCAATCTTATTGTGATTTACCTTTAATTCTGTTTGTAGCTATTGATGATTACTTTTCTTTCATTATCCTATAAGTGATGAAGTGATCTTTCATTCAACCAAAAGTGACCCCAAATGTTAAGTAATAGCCTATGTAGGATTCGAACCTACATTTGTTGTGCAAAGCACATTGCTCTATCAATTGAGCTAATAGGCTTGCATATCAATATCAATATCAATATCAATATTAGAGATTAACCCCACTCGTAGTTGACACTGATAATGTAAAAGTGACCCCTCGTATTCTACAAAAATTATGCATAACATAAAGTGATTCAGTCACTTTCAATAAACAAAAAACTAGAAGTAATATGAAAAATATAAAATACAATCACTTTAAGAAGAGTAAGGGGTCACTTGTAGGACTATACAAGGTCACTTTAGAGCTTACATGTTATATCTTATGCGTAACTTATATGCTTGCAAGTTGAAATTCACCTTCATATCGCAATCCTTAAGTGAGCAACCAATTTACAAGACAAAACAATTGGTAAATCAAAAGTTGGAAGAAAAGTGAATAAGCTACAACAATTCTCAAGAAACGGGATCTAAAACCTATGCAACCACATGAAACAGATTTTTGTGTGTTGAATAGAGTTGCAGCCCTGTTTTTGGTTTATTGTTGTTTCTAAGTCACTTGTTATTAGTGATTAATGATTTACAATGATATATGGGTTTCACTATGAGGGGGTCACTTTTTGTTGTGAAAAAGGTCACAATTATACATAAAAGGGATCATTGTTTACGTACCAACAATATAAACCTTGCAAACACCCTCCTTGCCCCCAAAACAACTACTGATTAGTGATTACAACAATTCTCACAACAACAAATTCATTAACAGAGACATCCTCGCAAGCTATAATTTGATTATAGCTGCTAACTATAGCAGCTAAAAATTTTGCATAAAGGATAGAGAACTGGACATCATGAAGCCCTCAAGATAGTAAGCAACAACAAGAGCCTACTGTAGCCTTATACTCTTGTACAATAGCAATCACCTATCAATAAAAGGCCTACAATATTAACAACACAGATGTAACATCAAGTAAGTATACTCGATTCAAACAATTCTGAAACATATTCAAATTCAAAGCCAATGAAAATCGAGAACCATTACAAATAACAATTGACGCTTTCACTTTAACAAGTGCAAGAGGTCACTTATAGGACTGTACAAGGTCACTCAGAGAGTAAACTAGGTCATCGACATGGAGGAGGTATATTAATTTTTCTTTAAATTGATCCTAAATACTCCTACAATTGACCCTAAATTCTCGACGCTCTATTTTCAATTCACATGTTAGGTTACTAAAATCAAGAAGATCGTCAAAAAAAACCTTTAAAATTTCACCAAATCAATGTAAATAAACGATTTCGCAATGCAAACAAAACATATTAATCTCATTTGCAAGGGATTCGATTCCCAAATCACAAATCGAAAAACAAATTTTCAAACCCTAGAACAATTAATCAACGAAGGTACTCACTTTTTTTTTTTTTTTTGTTCTGGCTATGGTGGACGTCGCTCCGACATACTCGCTTCAGAGCCTTGTGAGAACTTCTTAACTGCTCAAAATGAAGCTAGTTCATGTGGCTTTAATGGTGATTATTAGGTGCAACGTGAAGGAGGGTGGAGAGAGAGAGGCGGAGGGCAGGAGGAGAGAGAAAATTGTATCAGACGGTTAAGTTGACTCAGTCGATGACATTGCAATGTGTAGGTAGATGTGAATGTTGCGTAAATTACATTTGTGCCATTAATGAGTTAATGACACGTGTTTCTTGTGGATCGTTAGATCAGCTAGTTTGGACGGCCAGGATGACATCTTACCATCTCACCCTAGCCTGCCTTCTCACCAGATCCCTATATATATATATATATATATATATATATATATATATATATATATATATATATATATATATATATATATATATATATATATATACACACACACACACACACAATAAGTCTCTTATAAGGCGGTCTCAACTATAGCCAATGACGTCAGCATGTCGTCATGCTTGTATGAGTGGCCCCATCTTATAACAGCCTCATACAAATTTTGTGTATTATAAATATTTGGCTGGGGCTTAGTATCCAAGCTATAACTTAGAATCATATTTACTCCATCAATAGGTCAATCTGGCTCGAGCCTAGCGATATTATGGGCAGCAACATTACTACGAATATGAGACCGAATAATAAGATCAAACTTCAAAGACCAAACTAAAATTTCATCTGAGATAAACACCAGCAAAACACCAGCAAATATCTTAACTCGTTTCTTCTCTTAAGCTAAGTCAGTTTCCACTACTAGTGATCGAAAGCCCATCTCCCACGCTCTACTAATTATGATGATTGTAGGTTAAAGAAAAACTTTGGAAAAAGCATTGATTGTATAGGGTTTTACAGTTGGTTGGGTCTTGATTTGGCTTTGGGTGGTCTCTCTCCTTGAAATTATTTTACTTTTTTTTTCTTCTAGTTTTTCTCCCTTTTTAATACATTTTATTTTTTTTATATCAGTTTATTGGTTAATATAACAGTATATTTATTTATTATAATGATATCCATCGATGAGATGGGAAATGAATGATTGAATCCCTAAAATCAATATGGTGTGTAGTCATTTGAGTGACATTGCCTAATTGAATCATTATTAATATAAATCCAAAACAGAGGATGTGATAACTGATAAGGAATATAAATTTTGTTTTTAACTTTTTTATATCTTTACTTCTCGACAAGTATAGAACTTCATATATATAATTACTCAATTCAATGCATCAAAATTCAAAGGTCAGTTTTGTCGACAAGTTAAAGTTTCAAGTTTACAATTCATAAATGATAGTCGAGCCTTCTTATGCATCACTTGAACTACCAAAGCGATACTCAAAACCATCATCATGTTGACAAACACCCAATTTAACAAACTACCAAAGCGACAACACAAGTTAAGGTTTGTGTACTGGTTGTTCACACTTAACATAAAAAGCTTTAAATGCTTGGCCCGTGACGGTTCTTTAAACCAATCGTCAACAATCTTTGATTATGGGTGACGGTAGTTGTCAAAAACCATCACACATTCTCTTTTTCTTTTATTATTTTCTTTTTGTTTTCGTCAACAAAAAATTTAAATAAGCCTATGTGGGACTCGAACCCACGTCTTTTGTGCAATGGCACAATTGCTCTACCTTCTGAGCTAATAGGCTTCAAAAACACACTTGAATAGCATAGACTATAGTAGAAGAAACAAGGAGCTACCAACACATATCACATGATGCTACTTGGTTTCTGAAATTCCAAGGCATCCCCTACATATCACATGAAGCATCATGTCCAATATCCAATTAATCATCTAGATTATCATAATTGAAAACCACCATTGAACTATACAATCTTCTAAATAAAATGTGTTCGAGGCTCGTAAGATGACGAACACTTACAGATTTCGCTTACCATAAACGTCTTACATTTCTGCTGCACATAGACTAAAAAACCAACAAAAAACTGCTGCAACCAAGCCTAACGACAATCAAGCCAGCAGCAACAGCAACTGCAATAGCAGCCAGGAGCACAATCAGCAACAACCAGACACACAACCAGCAACAACCAGCAAGCAGCAGTTGCAAACAGGAGCAACATTTTACAGCAAACAACAGCAACAATATTACAGCAAACAACAGCAACAAAATTACAGCAAACAACAGCAACAAAATTACAGCAAACAACAGCAGCAATTACAGCAAACAGTCGCGGCATTTTACAGAAAACAGCAGCAGCAAATACAGCCAAACGCAACAGCAATTACAGAAAAAAGCAACAGCGATTACAGCAAGCAGCAGCTGCGTTTCACAGAAAACAGCAGCCGCAGAATTTTACAGAAAACAGCAGCATTTTAAAGCAACAGAAACTTAAAGCAAGCAGCAACTAGAAGAGAAAGAAGTAATCCAAACTTATGTAGATGTTGAGAACATTTTCCATATAAGGAGCTTCCCTTAAATCTGCAGTCCACATTGCCCATTCCACCAATTATTTAGACGATTAAAAGAAGTAATCTATGCATCAACTAGAAGTAGACTTTTTTTTCATACAACCTTATATACCATGAATATTGGATACTTCAAGTCATAATACGAACAAGCAAGACAGCCTGAAAATAGTTATATATCCAAACTTGTATATTTCCAGGAGTTCAACTAAAAAGTAGACATGTGCATAACCAACAATGCTCAACTGATCCTTCAACTATGTGTTAACATCCAGATGATGTATACGCTATAGAAGTTTGCAGCTATCAATTTGGAAGAGATAGAGGGTACTAGGCTACTAGCATAGTTAGAAAAGCATAGGGAACACTAATTGGATAATAACCAAAATAAATCAAACAATAAAACCAGTTTTAGAAGCAAAACTGTATGCAACCAAATCGTGACGAAGTTCAAATTAAAATATTTGTGTCAGTATATGTTGTTGCTGCTGCATTCAAATTTGGAGAATTTTAAGATTTTACCACAAAATCAGCAGATTTCAGAAGTTGAAAGCAAAATCGTTGAAGCTATCCAGAAAGCTTCAACACTAGAGGATTTGACACCTGAAAGTCACACACAAACCAATAAAGCGTAAAGCTACAACCTTCGCAAAAAAAGAGGTAATCAGACACCTTTCCGAATTAGACAGTATAGGGAAGATCTTGCTGAAGGTAGAAATATCATTGAGCTCAGTAATATGACCTAACTCAAAATTCAGGCCATAATCATCTAAATCTATCAAGATTACCACAAATTGAAAAGATTTTTTCTTTAGATAATTCACAAATTGAAAAGACTTAAATAGGTATGTCATCAAGTACAGACTACTTAGCAAAATAACTCCATTCTGCCAGTTGAGTCTAGAAACCAATTACTTAATGACTTTATGAAGAACCAAATTATACACTTACAAACTCAAAATCTTAGCATTGAACTGGGCAAATAAAAAAATTTGGAAAGAAAATTCTCACCTACGGCTGCGGCCAAAATGGGTCTAGAATTGCCTAGCAAATCAAACAACTTCCAAGATACGTTATTCTAAGCAGCTCCATTAGAAAACTAAACACAAGGTAGTTAGAGAAGCAGCTCCATTAGAAAACTAAACACAATGTTGTTAGAGAAGCATCTCAATAGCAAAATAAAATACAGGTACTCTAGCCATTAATTTTCCTTCAATACTCACAATTCAAGGAACACCAACAATGGTTGCCCTGCACATGTTTAGTTCCCTCTCCAACTCATGTACAAAGGGTTGCATTATGGAGCTAAAAACAAGGGAAGAACTTGGTTGGCTTGTTCATTGCGTGAATTTTACATGCTAAAACACCATAGGTTGATGCATAAGGAATGGATGGGTCTCATTTTTCATCAAACATGTTCAATTAATTATTTTCATGGAATACATTTCCCAAGCGGCAATGTTAGCTTAATTTACTGAAAGTGAGCCCAAAAATTAAACAGAATTTGTGTCTCCCATCAAATTTGTTCATTAACCAACCCTAATTTGAAATTTGACAGATAGCATAAAATTGTAACCTGTCCTCATTAAATTTGACCCAGAAACTGAAGAAAATATAAAGAACAAAGAAGGGAAACATCAACTAATATCTTGAATCTCAGTTAACTCTAAAAGTCAAACATTCAGAGATTAACTACTTTTTAACCAAAATCAAAATAGAATTGAATAAGATCCAATTTTCATACCGTTAGATTGTTTTTCTTTTTCGTTTGCCGACGTTCGAGGTGCCGCAGGAGAGCCTCCAGTGGCCGGCGTTTTGTTTTTGCGGTGGGAGGAGAGTGTGGGTGGTGTCTGGTGTGGTGAGAGGGGGTGGTGAATGATGTTAGGTTGGGTGGTCGAGAGAGAGGGGAGAGGGGAGAGGGGAGAGGGGAGAGAGAGGTGAGAGGAGAAAGGGCGGAGACACAAGACACAACTCATGTATAAGTATAACCGTATAACTCACTTGGTAGGGTAAGTGTATAGCAACGTAAAATACGGTGGGACCCGTACGGTGTGGGTGTTAAATTTTTTTTTTTCTCGTAAAAAAGAGTGTACAAGTGAATGATGACCGAGGTACCCTCTGCTACATTATGTTCGGACTCTCGTGTTTAATAGTGAATATATCAGACTAGCTGAACAATCAGCGCAAGCACGGACCCCGTCAACGTAGCACCAATAAGGGGCTAGTATAGTTCCTAGAAGCCCGCAAACACAAGACATGAGGGAATAGAGATTCGAACTCATGATCTTACCTTATCAAACCACTTGGGAGTAAGCTTGGAATCACTAGACCACCACCCTTGTTGGTGTGTTGGTGTTCTGTTCACCCACACAATGTGGGATCTAGAATTACCTCGAAATATGGATGGCAGTGGGGCGGATATAGGTGGGTTTCGCCCCGCATTCACCCCAGTTAGGGTGGGGATGAGGGAGCGTTAGGCGGGGATAAGATGGGGATGGTTTTGAAAAAGCAAAACCGTCGTGGGGCAGAGATGATTTGTGTTGCCCCAATTGGATACCCGCCTCATACCCACCAAAAAAAAAAAAAGTGTAAAAATTCTAAATATAAAATGTATTGACACAACTTGTTCAGATGTATGAATGTATGATGACTGAATGGCTCAATCCCAATTCATCACTAGACATTGGGGAATTAATAGCAGCTAAACAATCGGCAAGAAATTTAACCCTTCGCAAGAAATCATCCATGGATTCTGTTTCATCCTTACTAAGATTATTAAGTTGACGTTTTAATTCAATACAACGAGAACGACTAGCATTGTTAAAACGTCGAGCAAGACGGGACCATATTTGCGAAGAGTGTGGCAGATCATGTACCTCAGTAAGTACACCACGAGACAAAGTGGCAAGAAGCCAGGCACGGACATGTTGATCAGCTTGGAGCCATGAAGAGAAGGCTGGGTTGTCATGCTGGGCACCATAGCGATCAAGAACAAACCGAGGCGGGGGCTGGTAAGTGCCGTCGATGAAGCCAGTGAGACGTTGGGACGTCAATAAAGCATAGAATTGAGTTTTGCCAGGAGAGATAATCATCGACGGTGTCGAACCGAGTGGTCACAAAATTTGTGACGTTGACATTGGGGATGGGGGATGGCGTGAAGTAGCCACCACCACCACCACCATAAAAGGGAGGCGACATCGAAGGGCCGCCAAGATGCAGATGTTCTACGCCAGAAACAAGCCCAGTAGGATCAACAGAGGAGCCAAAAGGCTGAGCACTCGTTGCGCCGTACTCAAACGACGAAGGCACGGTGGGGTTCGTGCTGGGCCAGGAGATCGGGGCTGAGGCATACGGTGGAGCAACGGAAGAGAAGGCAGGTTGAAAGGTAAAACCCAAAGAACCAGGGGATGGGACAGTTTGGTAGAAGGCCGTGCGTGGTATCTCGGTAACGATCTCGGAGGTGATAGGGAGAGTGGAAATTGAGGTGGTGAAGATGGAGGATGTAGACGCCGAAGAGAAAGGCGTAGTGGAGATAGGAACAGAGGAAAAGGGCACGGTGGTGTTTGGTGATGGAGGAGATGAACCAGAACTACCGTCAGACATGGTGAAGTTCACAGAGATTCAAGGCGTATTATATATAGTGTCACATACACAGATTAATTACACATATATGGGCCTCTAGGCCTTTATCCTCTATTAAAATGTATCTTAGTTTTGATGTTTGTAATAGTGACACAATTTGCGCTTTTATTGGGTTTGCTTGTTAAATGTACAGTAATTTAGCGAGTTCCTCTTTGCCAAACCAAAATAAAAATATATACAGTAATTGCTTTTTGCGGGCCGCAATTCCAGATGAGTCTTTTTAATGAGGGGCCTTTGCCACTTGAGTCTTTTTTGTAACTCCGGCGACAACTGAGTCTTTAATAAATGTGACTCGTGCACTTAAGTCCATGAATCGGCTGTCGGTCAAAAGTCCGGCAATTTTGATTTTTGGACAATTATTGCATTTAGCTGCCTTTTTTTTCTTAAAATATAATAGCCCCTTTGCTAGTAAATCCCATTTCTTCTTATATGCTAATATCTCCAGCCTTTACCAACTCAAGCGTCTTTTTTCTTCCTTTCTCTCTCCTTTATCTTCTTCTTTGCTACTGTAAGTTTATGGCTTCTTACTTCAATAGAAGCTTTGAGAATTTGAGAGAAATGGAGATGGATGGCATTGAGCATCGCTATTTCCTCATATACTCTAATTCTCTCTCTCATGCTTAACCTTTGGTCGATCAACCTCGACCATTGCCATTAAATCCAATCAGCCTCTTTGCTAATAAATCTCTGACAGCGAGCGTCATTTATTCCGCCAATAATAATCGAAACACAATCCAAACCCCCACTTAAAGAAAATTTAATCTTTGCACCTTTTTAATTACTATTTTACAGAAATACAATAAATAGATAAAAAAAAGGCACTTAAAATGCAAATAAAGACCCAAATTCAAATTGGCCGGACTTTTTGATCGGGAGAGCGATTTATGGACTTAATTGCCCGAGTCAAATTTATTAAAGACCCAGTTGTCACCGAAGTTACAAAAAAGACTCAAGTGGCAAATGCCCCTTATTAAAAAGACTCATCTGGAAATGTGGCCGCTTTTTGCGGATATCATGTGAATTTAATGTGGGTACCAGGCGGGTATAAGGCGGGTATTAAGTGGATATGGATATCCGCTGGCTAATTGGGATGGGTGTGGATTACATCTCATACCCACTAAGGTGATGATAGTTTTGAGATTTTTACTTATAGTGAAAATGGGACGGGTGACGGATTAACCTTAGCAAGGTGGATATAAATATAGATATACCTATATCCACCCTCGTCCCGCCCCGTTGCCTTCCCTAATCCCTACCCCGAAACCACCAAGGCTTTTTGTCAAAAAAGGTTAAAAAAAGACCATCGGTCATCAGTCATTGTCACACAAATTTGGTTGTTTATATTATATGTCCCGTTCGCATGATACCACTATCGGGTTTGCAGTTGCATTCCTCAACAACTCACCATCGGTTCTTATCACAAGCATTTCCAGTTTCCAACATTAACAACTACCCAGTAATGGCCAAAGCTTCTGAAGATGATAAACCCAGTAAGTTTAAACACTATCATGCTTATCTAATTGATGAATTTCTTGTTCTCAAACTGAATTTTGGTGTTAATTTCCATTTGGCAAATGCTATGTTTTGGCAACAGTTTGTTGGTATAATAATGTGACCCTAAATGCTAATTAAGGTTCTGATTTTATGGTTTTTTTTTCAGGTCCTCCTAAAAGAGTAGCTGTTATTGGTGCTGTTGTTAGGTTCTCCTTCCATTTCTTTTTAAACTTGCTTTTTTGAGGTCAAATTTTGTAAACTTTGACCGTAAATATATAAAAAATCCCTATGAATTATGATTTGAAAGTATATGCATTAGATTCCTTTGGAAATGTATTTTCAAAATATCAAATTTTTATAAATTTTACTTGTATATTTTTATAGATATTAGTGGTCAACGTACCACCTCGAAGACCGTAATAAAGAAAGTAGGAAGTTTAAAGAGAAACAGAGGGAGTATTAATTTTGTGCTTCTTGTGTTGTTTGTGTACTGTAGCAGTTTTTTTTTCTTTAAGTCTGTTCAATGTGCCATTATATGCCACACAGTGTATTTCAGAAAAAGATGGGGGTTTTATAATTTTAATTTTTATTGTATGAAATAATGACTATAGCTTTTCCATGAATGTTGGTTTGAGAATTGAGATTGTTTTGTTGAAATTGAAGTGGACTAGCTGCTGCATATAACCTAAAGTCGCATGGTTTCAGTGTGACACTGTTTGAAGCTGATAAAAGAGCTGGAGGGAAGATCAAAACCATCGTAAAAGATGGTTTTGTTTGGGATGAGGGGGCAAATACTATGGTATGTGTTTGTTAGCAATGTGCAAGTTCAGTATGTGGTGATTTAACTCAATTTCATGCTCATATGGTATTTAACTTTCATCGTCTTATATATGTGCAGACTGAGAGCGAGTTGGAGGTGACGAGTTTGATTGATGATCTTGGGCTTCGTGAAAAGCAACAATTTGTACGTATTCCTACATAATGTTTCTTAGAGTACAACTTATATTTGTATCAGAATAAATGATAGTGATTGGAGAATGGGTACCTCGATTTACCATATTCTACTTTCTCCTTCGTTGAAAGACTTCTGTACTTTATTCTGATTGTGGCCTAGTACACCAGCTTTTCGTTGCTTGCTTGTCTTATTAAATGATATGTGCTCAAATTCTCTTTTTGAATTGGATTAAAATGATTTTGAAGTTTTTTTTTTTTTTTTTTTTCTGCTTGCCTTGTCACAGCCAATATCACAGAACAAAAGATACATTGCAAGAGATGGTCTGCCCGTGCTGGTATGAAATGCTGGTTTGGTTTTCCACTGCTCCTTTAAAACTATATTCGTTTCGATCTTTCAAAGTGGTTGTAAATGGGGGTGGCCTCTCTATGCTTACCTTTAACCATGGTTCATATCACTGACAGTTGCTTGTCATTCTCTACAGATACCTTCATATCCTATTGCGCTGCTCAAGAGCAACATCCTTTCTGCACAATCCAAGGTTATTTTTATTTTGAGGCATGCTTCAAACTTGCCATTGGCTAACCATATGTGGATATATTCAGAAAATAGTTCGTCTCTTGTTGTCCACGACAAAAGGGATGGAGAAAATTTAGGAGAATAGAAAAGCACCTCTGGCTTTTGTTAGCTTTAATTGGGTTACAGAGCCTCGGAAGACTTCCATTTTAATTTAGTTTGATGATGGTGTTACATGTGCTAGTTCATCATTTGCTTTGATGCCTTCTTTTTTCTCTTTCTGTTTGTGCTTTTTACTTAGGGTGGTGGTGGTAGACCTGGTGGGGGTCGTGACTCTGGTGAGAGGTTGAGGAGAGTATGGGCGTGGCGGAGGGATTTAGTGGCAAAAGCCAATCTTTGTAAGGCCAAAACACTTCCAAAGAATTCCCTTACTCATAGGAAGACCCTTTATTAGGCACACCACTGAGGAGCACTGACGCTTGTAATAGTTCCTAATTTAACTAGTGTTGCAGGCATAGATCTTGAAGATTATTACTCTCCCAATGTTTTTTTTTAGATAAAGAAAAGTATATTGATAATAATTGAAATTTACAGAAGTGTAGAGGATAAGGTATCCTCTACATATTAGTCATAGTGTAATCCCTAAAAGCCCCGCAGCCCTAGTCCATAAAGAAGCTAGATAGGTGATCCTCTCCCAAAGCATCTCAGGAGTTGCTGAAATTCCCTTAAACACTGGAGCATTCCTCTCTAACCAGATGCACTATTCTCCCAATGTTGTTATAAGTGCAAGGCCCACTATGGCAATAAGAGCATTTGAAGTCTAGGTGCAACAATCGTGGCGTAGTTTTCTTCAGGTTAACCTTTGATAACCGAACGAATTACTAAAGTTATAGGATAAATAACCTTTGTAACATCCTTGACCTGTTTATATTCTTTCTTGGGAACTTCATCTTTTGGCTGACTAATTTCACCTCTAGAGAATAGCAGGAAGTATATACAATGTGCTAAATTGGCTTCTCACATCTTGACTCAAATTTAAAGTTAGAGAGATTTAGAGAGATACTCCATACCAAGTACAAAGAGTAATGAAAAATGGATATCCTTGCCTTAGACCTCTCTTATCGTCAGAAGGGGCTCATAGGAATACCATTAATAAGATAGAACAATTGACGACTTTCAATCTGACAAACTACATAGGGAATCTGAGACCAAGTAAGACTTGTTTGACGGAATGCCATTCAACTGAAACATTGGTTTTCCTAAGATCCACCTTTAAGAGACCACAAGGAGAGAAGCCATGTCGTTCATAATGTTTGAAACGAAATATTATCTGATATAGACCTTTCTTTCACAAAAGCAGCTTGTGCAAGACGAATTTGTTTGGTATGAATGGGGCAAAGTCTAATTGTAAGGACTTTTGACACAATTTTATAAATGACATTACAAAGAGGTTTGCCTGAATATACTTGTGTTTGTAGAACTGCTGACTTTTGGAGAAAGTGTAATTTGGTGCAGTTAAGGGGCTTTATGAGCATACCACTACACTATAAAAATTATGTATCTGAGCAACCACTCCTTTCTAGCTCCAGCTTTCCATGAAAATATAGCCTATGTTCATTCTATAATGCTCAGAACAAGACCAGCGTTCATATGCGTTTCTGAATATTAGCATTAAAGTTTGTGAATCCAAGATTGGGGAAAACTTTTGTAAGATGCTCAGTGTACTCCTTAGATTTCATGTACACAAAAATGTCATCAAACTAAATAAGAATCTTAGAGGTGGCTATGCTTTTAAGTGTATTCTTCAATACTCATCCTTTGAGGAGTAGGGATGGCGTGGACCACACATGCAATCCACCTATGGAGAAACAGTCTATTGCACAACAAGTGCTCACCATCCAATCATAAACAAGATGCGGGGACCTGTTCGCCTGTTGCAAAACTAGTACTATTATATGGGCCGAACTCTTGAGGCGTATGTTGGCATTGTCGTCAAGCAATAACAAATATGCTCTGTCTGCCATTGGTGGCTAGAGATAGGTAGGTTCGTGCTTCTTCAGCTGTTGAGAAGGAAAATGTTAAATGGCTAATCCAGGGATTGTTGTGGGAGAAGCATCTCACTACAAGCAAATGGATGAATATGTTAAGAGTTACGACATGTTGGTCTTGCATGGAATTGAATAGAGTTGAGATTATGCAAAAGGGGCCTTATGAGCTTAATGACAGACCAATTCTTAAGGGAGTGGGAACCAAACTAGAAGCTTGATACTTGAGGGTTATTCCATTGTGGGTTATTCTGCCACATTTGCCTTTGAATTGCTGGTCCCCAGACTCATTAACTAAACAGGAAGCTGCTTGGGTATCCTCCCTATGCAGAGAAGGTCCATGCTGATCAGGATAGGATATCTTATGTTAGGTTGCTTATCAATGTTAACATATCATTACCATATCAGGATTGTATGTGGTTAATTGCTGGTAATGGTGAGGTGATTCAAATGGATGTGCTCTACGATGAAAATCTGTGTTTTTCCAAAAATGCAGGAAGTTTGGCCATCTTATTGACTCATGTGGCTGTCATGCTGATGGTAACAATCCAAACTGTGCAGGGTAGGGAGAAGAGCAGAAAGAAGTCTAAGGAATGGGTGGCTAAAAGGATTGCAGAACCGGAGCCAGGGCCAAATGAAGAGCAGCAATCTGTTCAGTGATGCTAAGGCTGGGCCACTGTGACAAGTGGTTCTACTTCTGAGGCTGTTCCAGCATATGAGGTTAACTCCTCCACTCTTTTCAGTCTCTTAATGCTAGATCTTCTGGTGCCAACCCTTTGTTTGGTATGACGAAGGAATTTGTGCTGTTGCTTTCTTCTACTTAAAGGGGTGTGCCTGAGGGGTCTTATTCCTCTCCTGATCCGTCTCCATGTGGCATATATTTTGGAATTTTAAAGGGCTGAATAGGCGCTCCAAGCGTAGGATGTCGGGAAGTGCCATCTTAAAAGTAAATTAGTGGTGCTTCCTTGCTTTAAATATTGGTAAAAAGCCAAAAGATGGATAAAATTGCTAGTAGGCTGTTGTTGGGGTTTTACTTCTGATAATTTGGTCACTTTGGTACCCAAATGTCTGCATGAAGCAATACTTGAGCCATTTCTCCAGGAAGTTTTATGAGGTGAGGTTTAATCTTCAACACCTGCAACTTGATTTTAAGTCTGGTCTGTTCAATTTTAGGCTCATTGCTGAAAAGAAACCAGCTACTCTTTAATTTGAGCAAATCTTGAGAAATGAAGGGCACTTGAAGACGAATTCTAGATTCCGGAGAGTGAAAGTTGGTGATGATAACGTCAATTGCTTCCATGCTGCTGTCTAAGCTAAGAGATCAACCACTTTGGATCCTTAGCTAAGCTGGCAAGAAGATGACAAAAATAGTTGAGGTGAAAGGGAGTTTATAGTTTCCTTCCTAATCTGCTTGACACTTGTGCTACTGATTGCTGATGCTGGAACATGAAAAAGAAGAAGTAACACTGGGAAGGAACCTGTTCTATCATGTGGTGAACCTTATCCTCCTTGTCGGCGTAAGCGTTCCACCAACACTAGCTAAATATGTTTTAGGGGGTCAATGTGACTTGTTTCACGCGATAAGCCATGGGAGGTTTTGGCTGCTAAGTTATCTCCTGTAATGCTTTCCTAGGTTTGGTATAATTAGTTTCCTTAAAACTTGGTAGTTTCCTTATGTTTTTATTTTTTAATATAGTAGTCCTAGTCTATTTCTTTCTTTCCAAGGTAGTTTAGGTTTGTTTCCCCCCCTTTAGATACAGGATTATTGTAATCGTTTTAATCCAGTTTGGTGAGTTGATTAATGAAAAACCTGGGAACTACACTTCTTGGAAAAAAACTTGCGAGTTTCTTAGTTCTTTTAATCCCGCGAGGTTAGAGAATTCTCTTGGTTTTACAACTTTAAAAGAGGAGTTATTCTTGTTTATTACTCCCTCCGTCCCGGGTTCTTCCTTACATAAGGAAATGGACCGATTACCAAGGAAAATGAACTTTTATACAAAGATTCTCAATATGCCCTTACTTTTCTTTTCCCTCTCTATCCTGAAACCCACTAGCTCACTTTCAATTCACCTTCACCCTCGCATTCACCAATCACCACCACCTCAAACATCTCCACCACCCTGATCAACCTCACTTACTGCCACCAGTCACCTTTATCCTCTGATCCACCACCCCTTGGTATCTAAGAGATGTAAATTATGGCGGTGGCTCTCGTTCTCTCTCTCTCTCTAATAGATCTATTATGGGGGTGGGTGGGTGGGTGAGTGGAGTTTCGTGGTGGTTCCGTGGGTTGGGGTGGGGTTCGGGGTGGTGGGTGCTCGGTTGTTTGGGGTGGGTGGGGGTTTTCGGGGTGGGGGTTCGGTGGTGGTTTCGTGGGTTTGGGGTGGGGTTTCGTGGTGGTTTTGTGGGTTTGGTGTGGGTGGGGTTTTCCGGGGTAGGGCCTGGTGGGGATTTCGGGGTGGTTTGGTGGGTTGAGGATGGGGCCTGGTGGGGTTTCGTGGGTTATGGGTGGGGTTAGGGATGGTGGCGATTTGTGGTTTGGGGTGGGTGGGGGTTTTCGGGGTGGTCTGGTGGGTTGGGGTGGGGTTTCGTGAAGTTCGATGTGGTGGTGGTGGGGCGGCCATGCCATGGTGGGTGAGCGAGTGTTGAAAATTTCAGATGTGGTTTTGGTGGTAATGAGGAGAGAGAATGGACTAGTAGAGTGGGTTTTGTGACAACAAAATACTAGGGCATTATGGACTTTTTGTCACTCAAAAACTGCTAAAATGGGTATTGTAAGGAAGATTAGGGGACTTTCTAAAAAGGAATACGTAAGGAAGAACCCGGGACGGAGGGAGTATTATTTTTGTTAGATAACATGGTTGTCCAAGGTGCTTGAGTAATCCCATGGACCCTAATGTTAAGGACCAGGAAAACCTCCAGTGGCTCCGAGGGGACTTGAACCTGCGACCTCTGGAATACTTCTCAAAGGTCTTACCAGCAAAGCTACCCCTCAGGGTTTTTTCTTGTTTATCTTTTATTGTTTTCTTTCATAAATACATCAATCCAAACATGTTCAGCTTCTGTTGGTGGAACAGGTTCACCAGTTGGATGGAATAGGTTGGTTCACCAGTCGGAAGGAACAGGTTCACCGGTCGTTCCCGGTGCTAATTATTTTTATGGGAAATTCCACATGGTATCCCTTTACATTTGGCTTTTCCATATGGTACCCAAAACATTTTTCCAATTTCGTGTGGTACCCTTTTGTTTTCACTCGTTTCCCGTCCGTGCCCTTCTCAGTTGTTTTCCAATAGTTTGTCCCGTTAAGTGATGACGTGGCATGTTACCTATGCATTGTTACATTTTTTTTTATTTATTTCAACTCCTATTATTTGACGAAACTACCCCCAACTCCCAAACCATCCTCTTAAACTCACCATATTCTCTCTCTCCTCAAATCACCACACCACCATAACCATAGTCCATAACCAGTTAACCACCACTTACCAACCCCTAAACTCACCTCGAAACTCATCCACCCTTTTCTCAGAACCACCACGAACCACCCCCATCACCCCCACCTACCAGCCCTCACCACGGAAACCGACCGCACCCTCTTTTCTCTCTCTCTCTCTCTCCTCAAATCACCACAAAACCCACCTACCATAACCACCGCCCACCATGAACCCACCCACCAGCCCCCACCATGAAATCCATACACCCACCCTATTCCCTATTTCTCTTCAAATCTACACAAAACCCAACCACCACAACAACCACAAATTAATTTTCGTAATCAAGGAGGTGTGGTTGAGTGGTAAGGACTCATTCATCCTTAACTAAGGTCGAGGGTTCGAATCTCGCCTTGGGCATGGAGCAGCTTTAAATTCTTTGGTCAGCTGTCCCACCCTTTGAGGTGCCTACAAGCCAGCGCGGGGAATGGGGAAATACTCACTGTAGTCGACGGTGGATACCCTTGGTCGTGAACCAAAAAAAAAAAAAAACAAATTAATTTTCGTATTGGGTGAGGAGAGAGAGAGATGAAGGGATTGGAGCTACTGGAAAGTTGGGGCAATTTTTTTTCAAATCTACCACAAAACCCACCCAACATAACAACCACAAAATTTATTTTCGGATTGGGTGAGGAGACAAAAAATGGAGAGAGAGAGGTGAGGAGATAGAAAATGGAGAGAGAGGTCAGGAGGGAGAAAATGGCGAGAAAGATGGGTTGAGTCACATACTTTTGGGGTTCATTAAGGGTACATTAGTAAATGCACGAAAAACTAACTGAAGAAGACTGAAAATGACACGGACTAGTGATGGGTAAAAACAAAAGGGTACCACACGGATTTGGAAAAATATTTTGGGTAACATGTGGAAAAGCCAAAAGTAAAGGGATACCATGTGGAAATTCCCTATTTTTATTCATGCTTCTGCAACAATTGGCAATTATGCATCTTGATAAAATTAGAAGTGGCCGCATGGTCACTACACAACAACAACTGGAATTTGTGTCGCATTTACTGCATCTGAATTCAAGAGTGCATTTTGGGGACTGGGGGGAGGAATGTTTTATTTTTTATTTGTTACTACCTCTATAGAATTTTTTTTTTTTTGGAAAAGGAAAACTGTTTTGACAGAGAATTAGAATGAAGTATAGCCTAGAAGAAAAGGAGTCCTTAACAGAAACATCTAAGTATACATCTCCCAAGTAATGTTGAATGTCAGTGATGGACACCGTCCTAAAATTCGTTGGCCATAGCAAAGCCATATAAACCAGGCGGCCCTAAACAAACTCATGGGGCCTGGAAGTAACTTTCTTACATTACACAATCATTTTAAGCTTGCGTAGAGGGCTTTTAACCCGTTCTTTGTCATATGACAATTAAAGCTTTTCTCATTGTTATCTAAACCTTTTTATTTATTTATTTTTTTGATAAGAAAAATTTTATTGATCAAATCAGTAAAGAATACAAAAAAGAGGATAAGATATCTTCATAATGGGTCAAAAGAAAAACTACAAATCTCGCCAATGGAGCTGTACAAGGGTAAGTGGAACACCCCTAAGGACCCCTGCCGCCTTGGCCCAAAGGGAGGCTAAGTAGACCACATGATCCCAAACATTATCTATAGTCCTCCCAACGTCGCGGAACACCCTGGAATTCCTTTCCAACCAAATACACCACAAGATGGCCATACACATATATCTCCAAACAACCGACCCCCCTTGCCTCGCCTCATTGCTGCAAAACGAAGCTGGAGGAAATCGCCCACCGTGGCAGGACACGCAAAACTCTCCCCCTCCAACAATCTACTCCATAGTGCCCGAGCAAAGTCACACATAATAAACAAATGCAAACAATTTTCCCCATCTTGACGGCACATAACACAGAACCCAGGTAAGGCCTACAGACATGCTCCCAGCTGACCAAGTGATCCCGTCGACTATCCCCTGACCCAGACCAAAGGAAGTCCCTCGTCATTCTCTTGATCCGATTAGCCATCCTAACCGGAATCCGAAAGAGAGACAAGTAATAAAGAGGAATACTGGCTAAGCAAGACTGAAGGATGGTAATCCTCCCCCCAAAGAGAAATACACCCCCTTCCACCCATCTAGACGTGTAGCCACTCTAGAGACAACCGGCTCCCAAAAGGAAACCGACCTGGGGCTACCTCCAAGAGGCACCCCCAAGTAAGTAAGCGGCCACTGCTGGCAACGGTGCAACCGACCAGGGCAGCCAAAGACCCTAGAAGGTCCTCCCCCACATTAATCCCAGCCAAGCTACACTTAGCCAGGTTAATCCTCATTCCCGACACAACCTCAAAAACCTGTAGAAGCGTGAGGACCCTCTTAAAGCCGTTAACGTCGGCCGAGAGGAACAAAATCGTATCGTCGGCAAACTGAAGGTGTGAAACCGACACCCTCTCTCGACCCACTCGAAAACCCTCCACCTGACTCCGCTCCACACCTCTATCTATCATGCGACCAAGAACGTCAACTACCATGGTAAAAAGGAAGGGAGACAAAGGGTCCCCCTGCCGAAGACCACGAGACGAAGTGAACCACTCCCGGGCTGCACCATTAACGAGAACCGACTCGCGTTAGATAAACAGCCTCTAATCCACTTACGCCACCTCCCTCCGAAACCTTTCCTATCCAACACCCGATCCAAGAAATCCCAATTGACCCTATCATATGCCTTGTCAAAATCCAGCTTAAAAACATCACCCGGAAAGCTGGAACGGCGCACATCATCCACCGCCTCGTTAGCCACCAAAGCAGCATCGAGGATCTGGCGCCCCTCTACAAAAGGACTCTGAGCCACCGAAATCGTATCAGATAGGACAGCCCCAAGTCAAGAAGACAGGACCTTAGTAGTAATCTTATACACACTCGTAAACCTTTTTATCACCTTAGTCATAGTATGTGATGGAGATTGGAGGGAGGAAGAACTAGGAAGGGAGATAAGGAGTAAGGGAAGAAGGGGAGGGACTTAAAGAAGGGAAAGGGATAACAAAGAAAGAAGAGAAAACAGAAGTGAAAAGTTGGGGGAGACAAGGGAGTCTAGAGGAAAACAATATCACGGATTCATTGCCATACTAATATTAATTGTCAATCATCCACTATGTTTAAAATGAATTAAATTAAACAACCACACATAACCCTTAATAATAATACTTACTACTTCCTAACACATATCCACTATTATTTAAAATCTGATATAAACTTAGAATGAGAACTCTAAATAAAATTAGTTACAGCATAAGCACTTAATATCTATGTTCCGTGATCGTTTATTGTTTGTTTCCTTTCTGACAATGGGTCTTCGGACCTTCTTTTGCGGAGAGGCACCCCATGACTGAAATGGAGGAGTTTACCTCTTTAGTTAGTGTTCTGGACACCATTCGTAATTCAAATTTGTCCCATTGCGGACTCTCTGGTTTAGGTTGGAGAAATCCCAAGAGTACTTCTGTAAATCCTTTCTTTACCACCTTAGCCTACTATAACATATTGGCCCTTCTCCCCTTGATAATATGTTTGGCTCCCTTCAATGTGCGTGGTTTTGTGTGGAACTTGGTTCTAGGCAGGGTGAACATCTACTATGTGTTGTAATGAAGGAGACATGGTTGGGTTTTGGCTCCAGATGTGTGTGCTTTGAAACGGGGCTAGCGAGACTTCATCTCACCTATTTTTGCACTGTGTTTTCACTTGGAAATGCCGGCGTAGGCTTTTTGTTGTGATGGGGGAATGTTTATTTGTCCAGGTACCATTTTGCTACATTTGCATGTTAGATTATTGTGGAGGTGGGGTGTTTCTTTGTTTTTTTTCCAGTCTCTAGTGCATTTGGTTGGAGCACAATGCTCTGATTTTTCCGAGATGTTTGTCAATAGTAGTTTTTTTTATATTATATTTTTATTTTGAAACCGCTTTTCCTCCTGGGTTGTAATTTTCTTATCTAAAAAAAAGTTTTATCCCTGAATTATGTCCAGAAGAAAAGCATGCAGCAAAGTTTTTTTTTGCTGTCAGGAAGAGCTAATAGGAACTAAGAAACAATGAGGGTAATTATGAAACATTAGTGTTCTTAACTACCTATTTCTGGTTAGATTTTGCTGTCACGAATTGTTGTGATTTCAAATACGCCTTGAAACTTGGAGTAGATAGATTCTGTGGTTTGGGAGCATTCTATAGCATCGTGCTTTCCTTGAGATAGTTTGTTCGATAAGAAAGTGGTCCGCTTGTCGGATTGCTGTATTGCAATGGTATGTATTGCCAGACGAACACTTCAGAGGTTGGGAGTGTTTGGTTTGTGGACAGACAGCAAATCTGCACTTCCTTTTATCAAACATGAGACTAGTACCTGAAGCATATTGTTCAAAATGCTTCTAAATTATTTAGATTACTCTACAGCTGTTACACTCAGATTAATTAGTAGTGCAGATATCTTGCACAAATACATCACATGAACATTATCTTAGTGCCTCCACGGAGGCTCCCACCTTGGCAGGGTAAGGGGTGTTGGTTGTACGCAACCATACCCCTGACAGAACAGAGAGGCTGTTTACTTTTGAACCTTACATGTTTCACACAACAAGCTAAAAGCTTAGAAATGTCAGTATTAGAATTGCCTATGACATCAGTTATTAGGAATTTTTGAAGGAAACAAATGGTGGCCTGTAGATTTAGACCTGTCAAAACTGTTCCGACTCGAACCAGACCGATTCGTGGGTCCTGACACATTTTTCTTGACTAGACCCTAAATGACCCAATCCGAAACCTTTTGGGTCGAACCTTTGACCGGTCTACCTGTAATAGAGGAGCAGATATAACTTTCTGATAAGTTCTGTGACAAAATTGGCAATGCCTATGAGTTATGTTGCATGGAAAAATAATGAAAGTCATACTATCTGTTTCGGAAACAGCCTCTCTACTAGGCGACTAGTCAGGGGTAAGGCTGCGTACATCTGGACCTCCCCAGACCCCGCCCTCGGCGGGAGACTTACTGGGCGGTATCTGTTTCGGAAATGTTTTGTTTCCAGAAATTCCAAAGAAACTTCAGTAAAACATCTAATTATTAGCAGAAGGTTCGTTCTTCCCTTGGGTATCTAGTATCACATAATTACGTTTTTCAATCAATCTCCATCTTGATAGTGTAAATGTCTCCAATTATACTCTTAACTATCTAAATAAATAGCTCCAACCGCCAATCCTTTTTGCTGGCTAGCATTTACAAGTATCTGTTGTATTCTCATAGTCACTTCCAATACGTTTCTGTTTCCTATATTTTTACGAATCCTGTTACCCTGTTCCATTTTATGTCGTATCTGCTTCCCTTGTTTTGTGCAACCAACGTGCTACCAAAGAGATGGTATTTCTGGGAAGAGTAATATGTGAATTTTTGGAAAGACTACTTTTGTTGTTCCATTTTGATGGTTTGTGAGGTGCAAAAATGTATGTTGCAAGATTCTCGTTTACAAAACATCACTGCTTATATTATTTCAGCTTCAAATAATGATGGAGCTATTTCTCTGGAGAAAAGGCAAGGGTACGAAGGTTTCTGATATGCATGCCCAGGAAAGGTAGCCTTTCAATAAAATAATAAATTTCAATCACATTTATTTGCATTTTCTCTTCAAGCATTGAACCTATGAAGCTCGGACTTGGCATATACCCCTGCCGTACCCGTGTCGACACGACACGACCCGGGTACGGACACGGGATATGGGTCGGACTCGGCCTGAAACATCTGAACGCGGCTGGGTGTTCTTCGTCTGAGCAGGTGAGAGAGAGAATTCTTTATCGGCCATGGAGATTAACCAGAGCAGGGAGAAGGAGAAAAGTAGCCTATTAAAAAGTAGCCTATTAAAGTACTGACTTAAATAGCTCTTAAAAGTGTTTTCCTTACCGAGGAAAGGAAGTTGGAAAGTTGTACTGCATTTAATTATTTTTTATTCAAGTGGCTGTCAGCCACTCATTCAGTCAAAGAGTCAAATCTGATATTTAATGTAATTTTTCTACTATTCAATTCACCCACTATCTAGGGAATACACCTTCACGTCAAGCCAATACTTTTTGGTTCTTTTTTTTATTTTTCTTTTTCTTTTCCAGTTTTGTAAAAAATAAAAATTAATTATCCAGATCCCCGTGTCCATATTTTAATTTTAGACACTTCTAAACCGTGTCCGAGTGTCTTCACTTTCAGATTTTCCCATGTCTGACTCTTGGATCCGTATCCGAGTCCGACACCCGAGTCCGAGCATCATAGCATTGAACCATATGGAACTAAATTACACCTTTCTTGGTCACTTCTAGGCTTTATTGAGTTAGGTATCAAAGGAACTCTGACATTGTACCTGATAAGCCGAATCATGGAAAAAAGGAAAAGTTGTGTAGTTTGTTCAAGATTAACTGATGGCAAAAAAACCTGATGGCAAGACTTGCTGCATTGACATTTTGGAGTGTCTGTTTGCAGTGTGGGTGATTTCTTTGAGCGACATTTTGGGAAAGAGGTACTGCTGATGACTGTGTCAGTCTTGTATGCTATGTATGTTCTGATTGAACTATTATGTTCCAATTATTATTCTGCTTGTAGTTTGTTGATTTTCTCATCGACCCTTTTGTTGCGGGCACAAGTGCTGGAGATCCTCAATCTCTTTCTGTAAGTGAAGTGTTATATATCTTACTACTTCCCTTTACTTTACTCTTCCTAGATATAAATGAATTCTCTTCCAAATTATGCTTCAAATGATAGATATACATAATTCCAGATCAATGCTGTTGATCTAGGCTTTTTGTTCTGAATGTTAGAATGTGTTGCTATAGTGCTCATAAAATATGGTGCGATTCCAACTTCACAGTATCTAGGATGTATGACTTGTCAATCTTCTTACTACTGATCTTTCTATTGCTTTCAGTTTTTGATCTTTCACTTACTTTTGTCCTTATGCATAATAAATTCTTAATGTAGACGCATCATGCATTCCCAGAGCTATGGGATATTGAGAACAGGTATGCTTCTATTGGGCCTTTATATTTATCCAAATTCACTTCTCGTGTCAGAATTTATGTTTGCTTGTTCTTCTAATGTGCAATGCTTTCACCCTGCCATCTGATGGCCATATGTGGTTACAATTAGTGCCAAATATGTGTAGGAAATGAGTCAAATGAAAACCCTCTCTAAATGAATGCTCGTGATATTCACATTGGAGTCGTAATTGTAGGTCTCAACAATAGGGTTAAGCAATCTTGCCATTTGATGCAGTATCTACCGCACCATACCATACCGTTGCTTAAGAAGTCCCTCTCTAAATGAATGCTCTTATGATAAGCACTTCACATTCGAGTCGTGATTGCAGGTCTCAACAATAGGGTTACGCGATCTTACCATACTACGCAGAATCTACTGCACGGCTGCACCATACCATATTCACATCAGACCCATGTGAGGGCATATTGCTCATATTGGGCTAAAATATAGCCGGAAAAGGAGGGGGGGGGGGGGAATTAACCAGGCTTTTAATAATTTTATCTCGACCAAGTCAGTTTGATTAGGGTTTTTTTTTAGCAAACTTGGTAAACTTAAGGGGGTTTTCAGCAAATTTACCTATATTTATTTAGATAGCTACCTTTTTTGAGGTTTTCATTTTCAGACATCCACCGGGTATTGCTCAGGTGAAAAAGACACATGACTTGACTATAATATTAACACCCAATGCACTAGAGTATCACATGGTATTTTAAATACTTAATTTTTTCCACAATTATTACAAATAAAGTGTTTTAAGTTTAGTAGGTGAAGAGTGCTCTAAGTTACTCTAGGGGGGGGGGGGTGAATAGAGTGACTCCAATTTCTCGCGATTACACAGACTTTTGAGACTTAAGAACAATGGTGAGAACAACGTTGTGGACATTGTTCCTATGCAGTAAACAGAACATAAAGCAAAGGACTGAAAGTAAATAACACATTGCTTTTTCACATGGAAAGCCTCCTAGGCTCAATAGGAGTAAAAACCACAACCCAGTTACTTGGGATTTTGTCACACTTCTTATCTTATAACCAGAGCCAAATAGGATACAACACAGTACCCTAGTCACACCACACACCGTTACTGATGTGTTGCCAATCCTTCCAAGTCACACATTGACCTGAAGGAAACTCTATTGCTTGTTACTAAGCTAGAGTTATTACAGATTTCCAGATTGTTTGTCCTATTACACTCTTCTATACTAAGCAAAATAAGACCACAGAAAAACCTATTATGCAATGACCAATCTAAGCAAGACTCAAACTGACCAGGATAGGGAACATGGTTCAAGGTTGTTCTTCTGTGAGCACAAGACGTATCTGGTTTGGACGATTTAACACTTTGCACAAATGATTCTGAACTCAATATTGCACGCAAAGCTTAACCTTCAACTGACCCTATCAAGAGCCTTATATAGGCAGGCATAGGGGCTCAGTCCATCTAGGTTAAATCTTTTCAGAAAATAAAAGATAGAATTTCCCAAAAGATAAGATAGAGTTTAAGTAAAGATCAAAGATCTTTCCTTAAACCAACCTAGATGATAAAACGTCCAAATTAGTTTAACAAAAAATCTCAGCTAGCTAAGTGATTTATCGGAATATAATCTGTAAAAGATAATTAGAAATATTCCGGAAGATAATTCACTTACCTAAACAATATAAACTTGGCCACTAAGTAAAATACTTTTCCAAGCTAATATGTTTTCAAAATAAAATACTTTTTTGTTTAAAATACGATTTTGCAATATTCAATTTTGCCAAAATAATTTATATTTCCTTAGAAGAATATTTGTGGGAAGATCTAAAAAGATAATACACAAATATTCACAAAAATAATAAATACGTTATTATGCAAAACTCGTTCAGATACATAGCTAGAAGGAACAGGGTCCAAAGCGTTGTTCTCCTTTGGTTCTTTCAAGCTCTAGTGCTGGTCATAAAGAACAGGGTTCACAAGGTTGTTCCCCTGTACTCATAGACACATGCACTCAGTCCTACACAACCTTGTTCCCTTGTCATGATCAAACTTAGACTCTTGCTAACTAGTCAAGCATAGTACACAAAGACTAATCAAATAATGCACCTAATCAAATTTTGAGGCCCCTCAGCGCTACTGAAGGTATTCCATAGCTATGGGATTTGTCGGGCATAGCCCCTCAGGGCCTTCAACAGCAGAGCTCATGGGATCTGTCGGGCAAATCCCAAATACCTTTGTTATCTGAGGAAACAAAAAAACATTTAAATAGTTGGTTTTGGGCTAATGGTCCCAAAATATTGTCTATAAGAGTGTCTATTTTACGAAGTTTGTGTCACTTTAACGAGGCAGTGCCTTCTCCTTGCCCCTTGTGCCTTTGCGCTAGGCTTGGGGGCCCTTTTGCATTGGTGCACACGCCTTGTTGAATAGCGATTCACATAATTTGTTACCTTAATATAGGATCGGGGTCTTTTGAAATTCCTTCTTTCACACTCTTAGCCTCCCCTCACACAATCCCCTCTTCCCTTTGGCCAATTTCATTTGGAAGTCGAAGGCTCCCATATAAGTGCGCGCCTTTGTGTGGACTATGGCATTAGGTAAGGTGAACACTCATGATATGGTTCAATGGAGGAGGCCTGCCTGGTCTTTGTCCCCGAATGTGTGTGTGCGCTTTATAATGAGGCCTGTGAGACTTGTTACACCTTTTCTTGCAAGATTGCTTCACTCAATCTCTTTGGAGACGGTTGTTCAGTGCGGAGGAATTTTGCATTTGCCCCCCTCCCCCACTATCACTTAGCTCATCCAGGCTCGAACTCTTGGCCAAGGTAGGGGTGAGGAGAATCAGATGTTGTGGATATGTGCGTTCTTTGCTATCTTTTGGTGTGTTTGGTTGGAGCGTAACTCACGGACATGTAAGCTTCCTGCCTTTGTTTGGGATCAGGCGGTGTATTTGGCTTCTCTCTGGGCCAAGGCTTCGGGGGCTTTTAGAGGGGTGCCTGCACTGACGTAATGTAGCTTTTCTTTAGCCTTTTCTTTTGAGGACTACTTGTCCTCTTCTTTGTAATGCATAAAACTTTTCTTTATAAATAAATAAAATATAGGATCATAATTGCGGAGTCTCATCCTCTCATCCCTAAACCCCTTTTCTTATTTTCATATCATTCGTGCATTCTAGCTCATATTGACGCACCTACATGCACACACGCACATAGTAGGGATGAGAAATGAGGGGGCTGATTTAGGCCTTGGCCTTGGTTCAATTTTCAGTTGAGACTTTGCCAATACATAAAATCATATACTACCGAGTACCGACTATGGAACCAAAACAAAAAGTGGTATAGGTCTATAGTATGAGGGGCCTGTCATAACCCTAGATATAAAATCTATTGGAAACCTTTTTTCTTCCGTTCACCACAGCATTTCTCTCTCCTCTCTCTCTATCACTCCTGTGAATCCTGAATATGGAGAACAGAAGAGCTGAGGGTACTGCCTGAAAAAAGGCCGGTGCACCAATTGCCCTGCCGTGCGCCGAGAAGAGGGGTAGTCTAGAGACTCAGATCTACGTTCCTACCGCGTGTCTTTTCTGACGTGATGTTTTCCTTGTGTTTCTCAACTTGTGTTGCCTATCCCGCTTTTCTTGAAACGTGTCCGTGCGTTTCAATGTGTGTCCTCAGCGTTTTCGTTTCTGAAACGTTTTGGACGCTGGCCGTATTACGTTTCGTTGCATCCTATGGTCTAATAGTAAGAACATTTTTCTTGTGGGGATGTGGTGTTGGCAGTTTCCACCGGAGAAATATAAGGAGTACATATCGATGGGATGAGCAGTGGCAGCAGAGGCCACACATGCGAGGTGAAATCATGGAACAGTAGGAGGATTAGATTATGGGAGTGTACATGGTTAGGAGGAAAGCCTCTATGTACAAGATTACCCTAAGGGCATGTTCTTTTGTATTGGAATGTAGGTTGTTCCAGTTTTTTCTAGTTTTCAGTTAAAAATTCGTTTGTTCCAGTTTTCTCCGGTGTTTTCCAGTTTGACCCAATTTGCTCAGGTAGATAACAACACACAAATGCAAAAGTTTTAGTTTTCTCTAGTTTGTGACCCAGTTTTTTCCGGTTTGCTCCAGTTTTCTCTCCAGTATTCTCCGGTTTAGTGAAGTTTTCTCTACTTTCCAGTTTGTGCTAGTTTTCCCAGTTTCCAGTAGTTTTTCAGCTTTCCACTCTTCATGGTGCTGTTGTAGCTGAGTTTATTCCATTCAAACTGGCTCTTCGAATAATCATTCACAGAGAGAGCCTCAAGATTCGGAGACGGCTTGAGCTTACAGTTTTACTCGCTACTTTTCGAGACAATGGTTTATGGTAGTATTAGCTGAACACATCCGGTAGTTGTTTCTTTGATGCTGAGATTAGAAAAATGTTTTACTTTATGATGTATTTTTGGTGATGAACTCTCAAGTCATTATAAAAAGATTGAATGCCCATTTTGTTGCTATTCCACGTCTATGATTTATGTCATATGATACGCAGAGCAGATTTCTAATGTCTATGGGGTCTACCAGGTTTGGCTCAGTGATTACTGGAGCCATTAAATCTAAGATATCATCCAAGAAGGAAAGGGGTGGACCAGAAAAGCATATTTCTAATAGAAAGCCACGTCCGCGTGGTTCCTTTTCATTCTGGGGTGGGATGCAGGTATGACTATGAATTCAACTTTGTGCACCATTTTGATGTTCTGTATGCAATATATCTAATACCGGTTAGCCTACCATAAAACCAGGAACCACATATATATCAGTATATCACTACTCAAACCTCTCTTATCATACAAACCGTACAAACCAATCATGACCATCAGATATCAACATCAATGGCCCAGATTTGTTATGAGAAAGAAGGGACGCACTGAGAATTAAGTGAAAAGACAGGGGTATGGTGGTCTTTTCTCGCGTCATAATCTCCAGCTAATCAATTGATATTTGCGTATTTTCATCAGAATGCTCTCTCTCTCATTTTACTCCTCTCTCTCTCTCCTCACCTCTTCTCTCTCCCCTCACCTCTCCGGCGATCTCCGACGAAGTTTCTCTCTCCTCTCTCTCCGACGGTCCTCAAAGCTCTCTCTATCTCCTCCATTACGTCGCTGTTTCTCTCTCCTCTATTTCGTCGCCGGTTTTCCCAACAAGTCCAATAGCCACCGTCCATCGCGCGTTTAGTGGTCGGAGACCACGAAGTGGTCTTCGACCTCGGAATTTTGGTCTCCGGCCACTAAACATGGTCGATGACTTAGGTTTTTGTGTGAGCGAAGAGAGAGAAATGACGCGCGTGGGGGCGAGGCAGCGCTGGGGGAAAGGTCGCCGACATGAGGTGACTTCGCCGAGGCCTAGGAGTCGGTGGGGCACGTGTGGTGAACAGAGAATTAGAAGAGTGTGAGTGAGGGGAGGAGAGAGAATGGGGGGAGAGGTGGTGCAGTGGGGTTGCGCGACAGTGATGGTGGTGGTGGGACGGAGGTGACAACGAAGGTGGTGGTGGGATGGTGGGCGGCAACAGTGGTGGTGGTTAGGGGAGGGGTTGTTGTTTTTATGAATTTTACATTTAAGTTTAATGAATTTACATTTATAGTTTTATGAATCTGCGGTGATAGTTCAATGAAATATGTACTTATTGAATAATGAATTTGCAAAAAGTAAAAATAGAAAAAGTTGTAGACCATTGAAGAATGTGATGAAGCTACGGTTGAAGTATAATGAATTTGTAAGTTTATGTCAATGAATTTGTGATTCATTGTTAATGAATCTATAATTTGATAATGGTTTATATATATATATATATATATATATATATATATATATATATATATATATATATATATATATATATATATATATATAGAGTAGGGATCTGGTGAGAAGGGATGTTACGGTGAGATGGTGAGAAGTGATCTCAACCATCCAATCGCCTGATCTATCGCTCCATATTCATCCCATTTCATTAATGGAACGATCGTAAATACGCTGAACTATATCTATATCTATATCTATATCTATATCTATATCTATATCTATATCTATCTATCTATCTATCTATCTATCTATCTATCTATATATATATATATATATATAGTGGTTTACATACATCTTTTTTCGCAGAAACTCCTGGGATTCCTCTTTTTATGACCAACAAGTCACTCCTTTTCACGGACCTCTAAAATCCCCAAATTGGCTTTTCTTTCTACCGGTCTCTTTTAATAGTGTGTGTGTGTGTGTGTGTGTGTGTATATATATATATATATATATATATATATATATATATATATATATCACTATTGTGTTTTTCATACATCTTTTTTCGTAGAAACTTGTGGGATTCCTCTTTTTATGACCAACAAGTCACTCCTTTTCACGGACCTCCAAAATCCCCAAATTGGCTTTTCTTTCTACCAGTCTCTTTTAATAGTGTTCACCCTAATAGTTATGTTATTTGCATACTTATTAACAAGGTCAGTGGATAGTGAGTTTCTAGGTAAAAAGATTGATATTTTCTTCCTTTATGATTTTCTATGTTTCTTAAATTTTTGAGAAGCGGCTTCTTTTCTACGTTCACATTTCTTGTTTTTGTTTCCTTCAAACATAGAAACAAATACTTAATGACTCCAAAAAGAAAAGGAAAACGAAAACGAAGAAAAATAAAATACTTGGCAGAGTACTAGTCTTGTTTGTGGCTTGAATTTTAGAGTAATGTAGTCTAGTTTTTAGTTTGTTATTTGTTCTTTTATCCATGTACTGCATGAAGCATACAATGTGTTATCATAAATGTTGAAGACTTTTTTCTTTGTTTTTTCTTTCATGGACTAAATATTAATAGTTCAAGGGATTTGTTTTTGTTTATGTATTGCCAAATGCTATGATATGAAATTTGACCAACTATGATGATTGAACTGGTTGAGCAGAATTTTAATGCCAATCTTAAAAATGTTGAAGACTTGTTTTTGTTTTTTTTTCTTGTTTTTTTTTTGTAAGGATTAAATATTAATAGTTCAAGGGATTTTTTTTTGTTTATGTGTTGCCAAATGCTATGATATGAAATTTGACCAACTATGATGATTGAACTGGTTGAGCAGGTAGGTTATTCTGTCTACAAGAGGAATAAAGTTCACTATGTTATCAGAAATATTTCAACCCGGTTGATTTAGGGTTGTAAGTAATGATAATTATTTGGTTTTGGCACAATATTAAACTATTGGAATATAACAGGGGTAGTCTTGTCATTTTATGGGTGGGTGGGGGTTAAATGTGGGGTACATAGGATGATGGGCAAGATAAAAGCAACTCAATAACAGCATGTCATTCTCCAAGTTATCTATCAAGATACTCGACAACAACATTTCATTCTCCCTCCAGGTATTAAATCTCAAGAGGAAAAATTTGAATTTTGTAAATCAATAGACTATTACATATTTAGGATACAAAAAAAATATCAGTAAAATTTTACATCTGTGTGTATTTAAGTAAACATGTCTGAAATGAATGCACAATCTCGAAACTGCCAAGTACATAGTACACATCAAGTGTTGAGAAAAATTATAATCTGCCAGACCCTGAAGAGCTCCAACAGTCAAAACACCAAACACACAAAATATTAGAGATTTTGTTGCTTTCGAGACCTAATGTGGGTAAAAATTGGTTAGCTATTTCAAATTGAGGTAAATTTCCTCTTGATTCTATAAATTTGGCTAATTGTCCGCTGATCCAGCATGCAAATAGCACAACGTGGTACACAGGGGTATAGAGAATTGTGTAACATTGGTTAACTAGAAAGAGGGAACATATTGAACACTTTTTATCTTGAAATGGAACTATAGTCAACGAATTGTACCCATTTTTCCTAAATGCAATGTTCAATTATGTGTTTGTGGAATCTCTTTTATTGCTTTTGTTTTTGATTTGTTATTTTCTTCCCGAAGTACAGGGGGGAAATGGCAATTCCTTGTGGATCCGTATCAAGCAAAATGAAGCCAGTGTGGTGTGGGAATTAAGTATTGGTGAAATGCATTTGGGATATGTTGCATGTGTTATGCCTTTTAAGTATATAATCATAGATTTTGGGATCAAATGAGTATATCTGCTGAGGTCACCATTCCCTATATAGTTTGATTGATTGAAATATGTGGCTCTCTAGTTGATGACATCAAAATCTGCTTCTGCTTACTGATTGTTATATCTTTGTTCATTCAGACTCTTGTTGATAAAATTTGCGAACAGTTTGGTGAGGATGAACTCAAACTCCAATGTAAGGTTCTATCACTGTGTTACAGCGACAAGGGGGGCCCTCCATCAGAGAATTGTTCAGTGTCTACTGCAACAAACAACATTATTGAGGCTCAACCTTATGATGCTGTGGTTATGACGGTGCGTTTTTGTTAACTTTTCTCCCTAATTGCTCTTAACTCCATGGATAAAAAAAATCTGTACAGGGAACCTATTCTGCTATTTGTGGTGCCTATCATCTGGTTTGAGGGATTTATTTCTAGGATTTAGAGGTCTGTTGGATCCTTCTTAGCTGGAGTGTTTTAAGTTGGTTTGAGAGTTTAGATTGGATAGTCTCTTTCACCTATGATGCCGTGGGATTGGGTTACCTAGTTAGCTTGTTTGTGATGTTGGGAAGAAAAGGCCTTAGAAATTATTCTATTTCTGAGATCTGGATCAATGTAGCCAGTTTCATTCTAGAGATACTTTGTCCTGATATGCATTTTGATTATTAATAAATATGTATTTATCTTCATATTTTAATAAACCAAGTCAACCTCATATCTTTAGCTGGAACGAATTAAAAAATGAGAGCACATCAAACCAATGTAAGAGGTAGGAAGCATAGGTTGCTCCATGTATAGTTTCATGGGAAAAGGTAGGAAAGAATCAAAGTGATAGTAAAAGTTTCCAACATATTTTAGATACAAACAAATTGTATTAATGGTATGTAAATAGTACAACCAAAGGGGACAAGCTATATTCACCCATCAACCAGAAAGTAGCCTAGTTTCTTTGGATATTAGTGATTCAGTAGCTCCTAAATGCCCCACCGCCCTCTAAATTAGCTCCTAAGTCATTGATCCAACGAAAACTCAAGTGCCAGAGTGATCCTCGAAAATATTATTGCGGTCCTCTCCAACCATATGTAACACAGGGTTCCAAGACCTGCATTCCTCCAAACAATTTATGATTTTCGTTATCCCTCATGAAACCCACAAACATTACCTGTAATTAGACTTAAATTATTAACAGGCACTCCTAGTTTTCGCGCGTGGAATGACACCAAGACATTAAAGAAAGGAATTGGTTGGGGATGGTCCTTCATTAAACTCTCCTTTCACATCTGCACCTAAATTGGGATTTCAGTGCAAAGAAAAATAAGTTCTAAAGGGCTTGTTTCCTATCATATCCTTTCTTACTAGCTAATCTATAATAAGAAAGCTGGTCTTTTCCCTTTAAGTAACTTTCATTTTATAACTAAATAATGAAAGTGAGAATCTTTCTGAGGCCTTTTCTCGGAGGTCCATCCCTCATATTATCCACCTCTCGGTCTTGGCAGCTTTGTTTGAAAGTATTAACACTCCCTTGATGTACTAGGCACGATATGAGACTATGTTTGTTGCATTCGATTAGGAAATATTTTCCTAATAATTATTAATTTTATGATTTTTACCTACATTATTTGAGAAAACCAATGGTCAAATCAACCTCGAAGTAGGTATATGATGGTTAATATTTGATGAGGGAGTAGTTCATTTCTCACAGGCTCTCTCCATGATTAACCTTCATGCAAGGTTCTAATACCAATTGACAGAAGTACATTCTGTTAATTGGGCGCACGGGTTCTGGGAGCTGTTTAGGGATTTAAGTCCTGAAGGCTGTAAGAAAAATTAGATCTCAAAGAAAAAAGGACAAATATAAAGGATATCATGACCATTATTGACCAATTAAATGCTTTGTTGGAGAAGTATTTCATATCTTCATGGGCAATCCATGAGATGCACTTTGTGTTCGGGTAAATATTAGTAGGGTGTATATTTGATACTCAACCGTCCTTACCACGTCTTCTCTTATGGATTTTGGAATAATCCAAGAAGAAATGCCTTTGCATTCCTTGTTTTCCTATTAAAATTAGATGGCTATATACGACTTAGTAATTGTCATTTAGCTTCTATTAGTATCAATCGATGAAACTTTCCTTTTGACAAACTATCAGATTTCTTAGGCAATGAAATCCGAGAAAAAACTCAAAAAGTAGACATTCATCCTCTACATTCGAATACAATATAAATTACATGTATAGTAGAGTGCTTTTTTTTTAGATCAAGAAAAAAATATACTAATCAGAACTCAGATTCAAAGCGAGAGAACAAGGAGTCCTCCGCTGAAACCAATTTACGGGGAAGCAACTAATAAAATCAACATTTTGCGGGGAAATACCTGTTATAATTTTTAAACAAAATTCATAAGTAATACCACGTTAAGTCATTTGCCGGTCAAATTACAGTCTTTTGTTCCCTTTTTAGCCTTAGCTCAAAGTAAAATAACCGCAAAATGGTTGGAAACGTGGTTATTTCTCGCTGGGTGGCAGAGATACTCTAATCCAGTCTTGCTTATCCAGTATCGCTCTTTATTATCTTTTTTTGTTTAAGATTCCGGCGTCAGAGGCACAACGCATTGAAAAGGTGATGCGGGACTTCTTATGGTCGGGAGTGGATGGGGATAGGAGAGAACACTTGGGGAGTTGGGAAAAAGTGTGTAGACCTAAGTCGGAAGGGGGTTTGGATATTGGCAAGTTGGTGAGTAAGAATGTTTCTCTGGTGGGTAAGTGGCTGTGGCGGTTCCCACTCGAGAAAGAGAGCCTTTGGCATAGGGTTATTAGGAGCAGATATGGTACACAGCCCAATGGGTGGGATGCACAGTTGGTGGCAGGTGCTTCTCACTCTAGCCCATGGAGATTTATTTCGCAGGTCTACACGAAGTTCTTGCCTTTAGTTGATTTCAAGTTGGGGAATGGGCGGAGGATCAGGTTTTGGGAGGATACTTGGCAGGGAGGGCAGCCTCTATGTTCGAGATTTCCGCAAGTTTTCCACCTCTCTGTCTTGCATGATGTTGCTATTGCAAAGTTCTATTGTGGGCAATCCAGCTCCTGGAACCTTCATTTGCGAAGAGCTCCGCAGGATTGGGAGATGGATGAGCTTACAGCATTGCTTGCTCTTTTGGATACGGTACAACTTTCTGATTGTGTTGATACCAGGGGATGGTTTGGAGATTCTAGTGGAAACTTCTCATGTAAATCTTTTCTCGAGCAATTGGATACATCTTATCTCTTGTTTCCGGTGGCAGATCTCATTTGGAAAGCGAAGGCACCGCTGAAGGTGAGAGCGTTTGTGTGGACTTTGGCGTTGGATAGGGTGAACGCTAATGATTTGCGCCAGAGGAGAAGACCGGGGATGTGCCTCTCGCCTGATATTTGTCTTCTTTGTCGGGCGAGTACTGAGAGTCTAAGACTGCATTACATCTGTTCCTTACATGTGATTTTGCTCGCTGCATTTGGGGTAGGTTGTTTGGTGTGTTTGGGGTGGAATGGGATGATCCTTCTAATGTAGTGGAGTTCCTTCAGGTGCGGGTTTTAGGATTTCAAGGACGAAAAGAGATGACCTTATTGTGGCGGAATGCGGTCTTCGTGATCTTTTGGTGTCTTTGGTTGGAGAGGAATGCCCGTGTTTTCAACGGGGTGGTCTTGTCGGTTGACTTAATATGGGATAGGGTCACTTATCTAGCAACCTTATGGGCTAGAGCTACAGGAGCATTTAGGAATTATTCTATCACTAAGATCCAGTATAACTGGACAAATCTGTAAACAAATACTGTTTTGGAGGACAACTTGTCCTCTTGTAATGTATTTCTAACTGCATCAATATATACTTTCTCTTTATCTAAAAAATAACCTCAAAATGTAACTCAAATTCGAATTTTAGGAACTGGGAAATATAATTTTGTAACTCAAATTCTTTTTAATTAGCTTTGAAAAATAGAACAAAATCCAAAATATTACATAATTAGGGAACATGAGCCAAGGGCAAACTGAGGACAAAGGAATATAGTTTGATCGGAAACTGTCTTCAGGTGGTAATACTTAGTTATTTTGTTTTTGTTAGGTATTTCTGCGCAAACAAAATTATAATAGGCGTTTCCCTGCAAAATGTTGATTTTATTAGGAGGTTTCCTCGTGAATTTTCCAAGTATTTACAAATAGCCAATGTCTTTGTACTTGTGAGATACTATAGCTCTCCTAAATGCCCCTGCTAACTAGACCATGAAGCATCTAAGTAGGTGATCGTATCCCAAAGTAAATCAGAAGACAGAGTAGTCCCAATAAAAACTAGCACTTTTCTCTCCAGCGAAGGCACAGTAAAAATAGCATTCTCACAGCGCATTTGTTCGTCTTTCCTCCAACCAAATCCCACAATCCGTTGTTGCAGGAACTCCACATCGGTAGCGGTACAAACCCTAGTCTTCGCAGATTTGTCAAACAGCCTACTCTAAAGGCTCTGCACAACATTACACAGAAAGAAGAGATGTTCCACGGTCTCATTACTAGGCCAACACGCCGCCATATAATCTTCTTCTGTCAAAGCCAGCATAGTGAATATGCAGGTGCTTAGTTCTGGTAGCTGGACGAACCTAAGACTCGCCATCACAAGCAACCTTCTCCAAATTTGTCCCACAACGTTATAGAATAGGAATAATTGGAAATCGGTTTCACAGCAAAAAAGACAAAGCACTAACACATCTGGCGAGATTACCCTGCCAGGGATAATTTCCTGATGAAAATTATTAGTGCTGAGCTGTTGGTACTCCCACACGCCATAGTAAACAAAAGTTTTCACCTTAGGTAGACGTTTGTTTGAGTGTAATGTGTTTGATATTACATGTCCTCTCTTGCTGTAGTTCTGAATATCAACATATACTTTCTTATCTAAAAGAGAACATGTTCGATGTTGAACAGTTACGTCATATTAATGTAGTTTTCAAAAATCATGAAGTAGCTATTATTTCTCATATTCACTCAACCGCAATTTGCCATCATGTCACTAGGGTTTCGGTTAACTTGGTTAAGCTATCTCAATTATTACCCTGATCTAAAAGTTTTAAGTTTTCTGGGTATGGCTATTTCCGTTTGGAGTTGAATGAAATCTGTTAAATGTCGTGTCGTAGTTTGTTAGGTCTAAACGAGTTTATAAAGCTCAATTAATCTGTGTCTAAATCATTGAGTAATTCAGGTATGTTGTCTTACCCAAGTTTTCTTGTGCTTCTAATGAAACTGGGATGTTATTCAATAAATGATCTGTTTATAACAGGCTCCCCTTAGCACTTTTAAAGAACTGAAGATTGTGAAGGGAGGAAATCCCTTTTCACTTGACTTCATCCCAGAGGTATGTTGGTGGTGACCTTTATTTCTATGTACAGTTTTTTCTTGAATCTAATATTTACAAATCTTCTTTTTATTTTATGACACAGATTTTGATCTATCTGTGATTAAGTTTGGCGTGGCTGTAACTATGTTGAATCGTGTACCTCGTTTATGTGAATGTATCTGAATTTAAGATTTAAGGATTTCCCCAAACGTGCTCCGATTATTTACTCTGGGATGTTTTCTCCATCATAGATAAAGTGCTGGTCAAATGGTGTAATAAGCATGCTTTGGATTGCTATCTTGATAAATTATATGTTGCCCCATCACAGAAGGATAAATTTGGTATCCTTTGGCTCTAAACCTTATTCTACTTTAAGACAAAATAAATGCTAATGTAGTAGGTTTTTGACAATTAATTGAATTATTTTCATAATATTTACGTTGAAATTTTAGTTTCTTATTTTGCAAGACACCTACTAGCGTATGTAAGGAATTACTTCCACGTTCATCTCTTTTGTATTACTTCATTTTTGTGAAGATGAATTAGCATTGTGAGAATCATCAGTTGTTTGATGTTAATTTGGGCAATTGTGTAAATGATTATCTTTTGAGATAATGGGCATGGTGACTTCATGTGGTCCGCCCCAAAAGCCAATGTCGCTTCCGCTATCTGCCATTTGGGTAGCTACACCCGCTTGTTGGACCTAGTCAGCCTCACCCTTACTATATTTGTCCATTGTTTTGCCAATATTGCAACTTCAAAACCAGTGGATAAATTGATATAGACTCATCAATCTCTCTCTCTCTCTCTCCCCCGGCCCCTAGATGATTATTACTTAGTAACCAAAGGCCTGTTACGTTACTAGGACCTTCAGCTAATGAGTTCGAGGATGGGTTCCATGACTTATTCCTGGAGGTTTTACCTCATTCCTGTTCTTATCACTTCCCTCTTGTTCTCCAGTCTGCCCCCATTGAGTGGGGCCCGACCTCTTTGAGGTTTGAGATTATGTGGATTGGCCATGCGGAGTTTGAGGTGAGGGTTCGGGAGTGGTGGACGAGTTGTGAGGTGGAGAGGTTACTGTTTTATGGGGAGGGTGAAGGAAAAGCTTAAGGTTTGGAATAAGGAGGTGTTTGGAGATGTGAGGGCGAGGAAAGGAGAGATTCTTAAGGAGATCTTGGTCACGGATCAGAGCGAGGAGGGACACGATGAGGGCATTTGGAGGAAGAGTGTCGAGTTGAAGAATAGTTTGGAGGAGGTTTTAATGAAGGAAAGGGTAGAGTCAGAAGCAGAAGATGAAGGTGCGGTCGGCTAGGGAAGCGGATGTGAGCTCTAGGCTGTTTTTTAAGGTGGTGAATGGGCGACAGCGGAAGAGTGAATGATGACGATGTGGATAGGATTAGTTCAGAGTTAACGGAGTTTTATAGGGGCCTTTTTGAGGAAATGCCTGAAAGACCTATGATCGAGGGTGTAGAGTGGTCCCCTATTTCTGCTCCATTTAGGGATTGGCTTGAGAGCCCTTTTGAGTTAGAGGAGATTAGGGAGGCGGTTTTTGGGATGGATAAGCCGGTCGAGCGAACACCTGGCCAACTTCAACTCTGTGGGTGGCCGGCCCCTCCTTTCCCGGAGAAGGCCCCGAGGCCTGACGGTTTTACTATGGCATCTTTCAAGAGTGTTGGGAGGTTATTAGTGAGGATTTGCTTAGTGAGTTTCATCCCATCGGGGTGATTGGGAAGAGTATGAACTCCAACTCCATCTCCCTCCTTCCCCAGAAGGACCGGTCCATTAAGATCAGGGATTTTAGGCCGATCAGTTTGGTTACGAGTATTTATAAGATTATTAATAAGGTCTTGTCTCTACGACAGTACAACTTGGGGCTGTATTGTCCGAGACGATTTCGGTGGCGCAGAGTGCTTTTGTGGACGGGCGCCAGATTCTTGGCTAATGAGGTTGTGGATGATGCACGCCGTTCTAGTTTTCGTGGGATTGTGTTTAATCTGGATTTTTGAGAAGGCCTATGATCGAGTTAGCAGAGACTTTTTAGATTGGGTGATGGATAGGAAAGGGTTTGGAGGGAGGTGGCGTAGATGGATTAGGGGTTGTCTGTCTAATGCTAGTTTCTTAATTCATCTTAATGGGGCAGCTCGTGAGTGGTTTACTTCTTCACGTGGTCTTAGGCAAGGAGACCCTTTGTCCCCCTTTCTTTTCACCTTTGTTGTAGACATTCTTGGTCGGATGTTAGATAAGGGAGTAGAGCGAGGGTCTGTTCAGGGTTTTCGCGTGGGTCGAGATAGGGTGCCTGTCTCCCACCTCTGGTTCGCTGACGACACAATCTTTTCCTCTCAGATGACGTTGACGGTTTTAAGAGGGTACTCACTCTGTTGCAGGTGTTCGAGGTCATCCCCCGTATGAAGGATAACCTGTCTAAGTGTAGTTTGGCTGGAATTAATGTGGGGGAAAATGTTTTAGCGTCTTTGGCTGCCTTAGTTGGCTGTCAGGTGTTGGCCGCTTACCTATTTGGGCGTGCCCCTTGGAGGTTATCCCCACACGGTTTCCTTTGGGAGTCGGTCGTGCCTAGAGTGTCTAAACGTTTGGATGGTTGGAAGGAGGTGTATTTTTCTCTTGGGGGTAGAGTCACCATCCTATAGTCTTGCTTAGCAAGTATCCCTCTTTATTACCTTTCCCTCTTTCGTATTCTAGTTAGCGTGGCTAATAGGATCGGGAGATTGATGAGAGACTTTCTTTGGAATGGGGCGGGGGAAGGTTGGAGAGATCACGTGGTTAGCTGGGAGCGTGTGTGCAGACCCGAGGGGTCTTGGTTTCGGTAGGTTGGTGTCCAAAAATATTTCGTTAGTGGGTAAGTGGTTGTGTTGGTTTCCCTTGGAACCAGATTCCCTATGGCACCGAGTTATCAGGAGCAAGTACGGTCTGCAGCACAACGGGTGGGATGCCCTCGCCGGTTCCTCCGTCTCCCACACCTTCCCTTGGAGGTTCATTTCTCAAGTATGGTCTTCGTTCTTTCCACTGCTCAGGTGCAATGTGGGTAATGGTAATCGGGTTCGGTTCCGGGAGGATGTGTGGAAGGGCGATCTTCCCGTTTCAACAACCTATCTCGGTTTTCTTGCCTTTTCAAAAGAAAAAAAAAAAAAAAAAAAAAAAACACAACCTGTCTCGGGTTTTCCGGTTATCCACCCTTCACGGGGCGCCCATGTTTGCTTTCTTTTGAGGTGCGGGTGGGTCTTCGGATTTACATTTTCGGCGAGCTGCCCACGATAGAGAAATGGAGAAACTTGTCTCTCTTCTGAGCATCCTCCACTCTACATCTCTTGTCCCTATAGACGATTCTCAGACTTGGATTGGGACCTTTCTAGGGTCTTCTCTTGCAAGTCCTTCATCCACCAGCTTAGCCTTCCTCCACAGTTTCCACACTTCCCACTTCCCACTTCCCACTTATATTTGGAAGTCTAAGGAAGGTCCGTGCTTTTGTGTGGACCTTGATGCTCGGTAGGTTGAACACCTACGACATGGTCCGGTGACGGAGGCCCGGTTGTTCACTTTTACCGGGTTTCTGTGTGATGTGCCGTCATGACGGAGAGGATTGTTTGCATTTGTTTGTGCTATGTGAGTTTGCTAGATCTTTATGAAATAGATTGCTGGAAGGTGAGAATTTTATGTATCCTGCCACGGTGTGGGACTTCTTACAAATTCGTGTCGCAGCAATGAGAAGAGGTAGAGAGGGGAGGTTGTTATCGAAATGTGCGTGTATGACCTTATTGTGGTGCATTTGGTTGGAAAGAAACTTGAGGGTGTTTTCCGACAAAGGGAAGACCATAGATTATGTTTGGGCTAAGGCGGTGGGGGCCTTTAGCGGTGTTCCGCTTACTTATGTACAGCGTCATTGGCGAGATTTGTAGTTTTTATTTGTTATGAGGATTCCTTATCCTCCTCTTTGTATTCTTTCAAGATTTAATTAATAAATTTTTTCCTATCTAGAAAAATAGACAGCCAAATTAAGAACTTTCTTCCCGTATATCAACTTATTGAGTATCCTGGTGGATCTTATGGGTTTCACATGGGCTTCCCAGAAGGCCAGAAGAGGAATCCCTTCATCTTAGCTCATTCATTTTGTAGACGATGTCTAATGCACCTGAATTACTATTTTGGGATGGAAAAAGACTTTTTTTTTCTCTTTTTTTTTTTTTTTTAGGGTGCTTAAATGATTAAAATTATTTGAAGCAATAAAAATAGAACGATTTCTTGAAATAAGGCTACTTTAGAAAATAATACCCACATTAGGTTGAGGTACAAAGTATTTCCCACAAGGATGTCCATGTAGGATCGGGCTCAAACTAAGTGCATTTTTTCGTGGCAGCCTCAAAGTCACTATCTCCCGGAGCAGCTTACAGCAGCATAAGGGGCTATCACGGACAACGAGTAGCAGATTGGTGCTGGCAAACAGAAAACGCTGTGCCCTGTCCAAGTGTTCTCATTTGGAGAATCCAGTGATGAATTAATGATAGCAAATCCAGTAGCAAAGCAATTCCTGTATTTCATTCAACAGCAACATACCACAATCCACATATTACCCCACATATTTGCACTTTGTCCAGAATTTCATCCAGATAAGTTCTAGATATGTCAATACAGTAAATAGAATAGGAGCCAAAATACGAGATCCATCATCCATGAGGATGACACTTTGAAAACAACTGGAGCATTGGGAGGATAAAGACGAGGCTCAGAGAAGACGTAGAAAATCGAGAGCGTGACGGACGGCAACAAGACGGTGGCGTGGTGAGGGACCGACGAGCCAGAGAGCGTGAGAACTTGTGGGCCGATGGGCTATTCAGACCACCCTTGGTGGTGGCGTGGTGCCGACGGCTGACCGCCGATGAGGGAGGCCCAACAAGGTGGAGGTGGTTAATAGTGAGGGGATGACTGGATGTAGACTCAAGAGAGAGAAAACACAGAACAGATGTAAGAGGAAGGAGATGAGAATTTCGCGAGTAAGTCGCTATCTATGACGACTTTATTCGTAAGAAGTCGCCACTGTAGTTAGCGTCTTTGTGATTGTCCGCATGAAAAAAAAAAAATGTGGGGATCTTTTTTATCCGAGCCTACGTGGACAACCTATTGGGAATTACTTTGTAGCCTAGCCTAATATGGGTATTACTTTCTGAAATGAACCTTTTCCAGGAAATCATTCTTAAAAATACCTTTCAAAAGGTACTTTACTAGTTACAATAGCACGCTTAAGGGCAAGAGTGAAAAAACATACCCTTTGCTTGAATCTTTTTTTCTGGACAAACCCTTTTTCCATAGAGGACACTCTTTTGTGGTTGGAGGGTGTATGTGAAATTTGGAACACAAATATCAAAATGTTGTATTCTTATTATGCTGGGGCAACACACATGAGCAAGCTTGTATTCGGTTGCAGCACAATTTATCTTTGGCGTTTTGTGCTCTCGTCATTTATCCTAAAATTGGTCAGGAGCATTCACGTTGTTCACGTCCATGATGCAGGTGAGTTATTTACCACTCTCTGTTGTCATAACAGCGTTCAAGAAATCCAATGTGAAGAGACCTCTTCAAGGATTTGGGGTTCTTATCCCTTCTAAGGAGCAAGATAAAGAACTGAAGACACTTGGTAATATTTATAGATTAAATTCTTGCTAACAATGTATTTCCAAATCTAATGCTAGTATAGAGTGGTACAGGCACTTTGTTTTCTTCAACGATGTTTCCTGATCGTGCACCTTCTGACCTGTATCTCTATACTACCTTTGTTGGAGGAAGCAGAAATAGAGAACTTGCAAAAGCTCCAATGTATGATATAAATTGGTGTTTGTATTCCTTATTGGTCCTTTCCCAATCATTCCTTTCTTTGTTAGACTGTATTACTAACACTTGTGGTTCTAGGGATGAACTGAAGCATGTAGTTGCTTCTGACCTCCAGCGGCTATTGGGCACTGAGGGAGAACCAACATTTTTGAAGTATGAATAATATCCACAACTTTCACGTGTTTTTGCTTGATTCTGCCAATGAGTACTGAATCCAAGTCTGTGCATCTTTTGGCTGCAGTCATTTCTTTTGGAGCAAAGCATTCCCTCTGTATGGGCACAATTATGACACTGTCCTCGGAGCGATAGAGAAGATGGAACAAGATCTTCCTGGATTCTTTTATGCCGGTAAACCTCTCACTTACCTGAAACACATTCATGTACAGTTGACATGGCAAATGACTTGGCATCCTTGATCATTCCAAATGATTGGGAACTTTTAACTTGGTATTCCACTGATGTATTGCGGATTTTATGCTTTTTGAAGCTCGCAAGGGATTTCATCTTAATTTCTCTCTTCCACTGCAAAGTGGATGCTTGAATTTTCTCTGTACCCTAGCTAAGGCAATCAACCCTGTAAAGGGTGTACCCAAAGTCTGATTCTTCAATTGCTTTTCCGAGTTTAGACATATGTTCTTTCTGTTTCGTTCTTGTGACTTGTGAGAGGGTAAGCCAAGGGGGTGGTGGGAAATCATTGTTTGGCCTGTTGTTAATGATTCTATTGCTTGAAATTCTGCTCATGTCGGATCAGCTATTGTTTGATGTTTAATATATCACAGGGTCAAAGGGAAGAATAAAATGCCTAGAGATACAATCATGCATAGCATACTGGTTTTCCGTACTTCATGAAAAATTGTTAAAGCTGTGCTGCTTTCTGACATTATGCTCCGGACCTGTGCGCGTTAGGTAACCATAAGGATGGACTGTCCGTGGGGAAAGCAATAGCATCGGGATGCAAAGCTGCAGAGCTTGTAATATCCTTTCTGGACACTTGCACAGATGCCAATACAATCTTAAAAATAATCCATACGTGCCAATACATCAGCTATATGCATCAACAAGATGTTTTGTCTTGGTAATGATTCAATTCTTTGAAGGACGGGAGGAAAAATAGAAAACTGCTCTTGGGCTAAACAACCAGAAGTGGCAAGACTTTTGCGCAGGACTGCCATTTGTTATATCAGCTACTCAGGCATTATCTTGTGAGCCTTTGTTTCCGATTTTTGGTGGTGTTGTCTTTGTATTTACCAGCTAATAAATTAAACCCAGAGACATGATGGGTTGCTTAGGTTTTATGTTATATAAGCCATTTTAACTTATTATATTATGACATGAAGTACTCTGTATGGACAATTGGACATGAAGCCATAATTGGTGCGCAGTGCGTACAGGTCAACATCAACTTTTTTTTTTCGAGCAAGTATTGTATGAGAACAACTCATAGAAAAATTGGGTCACTATTGAGAATCACTTATTATGAGGACTGTCTCTTATTTCACAAATTATCTCACCGAGAGGTACCGTGAGACCGATTTAAACAAGTTTTTGATTTTTATTTATTTTTTTTTTTAACATTATTTATGGATGCTACCTTTTTGTTTCCTATGCCGACAGATATACTGAACAATGGTGAAATATACTCATAGAAAAATTAGGTCTCTATTGAGAATCACTTATTATGAGGACTGTATCTTATTTTACAAATTGTCTCATCGAAAGTTACCGTGAGACCTATTTAAACAAGTTTTTGTGGTTTTTTGTTAAACATTACTTATGGATGCTACCTTTCTGTTTCCTATGCCGATAGATATACTAAACAATAGTGAATTATTCAGTGGGGTTCCTTTATAACTTTTTGGAAAATTTGCCATTATAACTTTTTGGAAAATTTGCCAAAAATCCCTAATTGTCATGAATTATTTTTGTGTGGATGTACAATATCTCTATAGAGACACTATAGTATAGATATTTATCATATACTATATTAGCCTTAGGGATCTTGCTATTCGAGCAAAATCCTAATCCTAGCCCCGTTGTACTTTTAAATGTCCCTCATATGTAACGAATAGAGACACTTCTCTCAAAGAGCGTTAAAGCTTTAGTTATTATGAGAGAGAGGAGTGAGAAGAGAGAAGTAATAAATAAATAAATAAATAACCACTCCCCTTCGCCCCCCGAATCCCCCTAATCCTAACCCGCTTGTCATTTCCCTAGCGGTGCCTACTGCCATCCCCACCTTCAATGGCCACTGCTGGTCGTCCCAGCCGCAGTTTGGCCCAGTTCCTATCCCCATCGGGTCTTGTCTCTATTGTTTTTTTCTCACGTGTGTCTGGTAGTTGGAGTTCATCGTGTTAGGCTGTCTCAGATAGTTGGTGGATTGTGTTGGTCTATTTTCCTTTGTTTAAGGTATGTTGCGGTTGCGATTGTGCTGCATGTTTGCTCTTTTCTTTTCTTGTTTTGGGCTTAGTGTTGTGATCGATTTTGGTTGCTGTTCTAGTTGGGATCTTTGTGCGTTGTCATTATTTTTGGAATTCTATTGTTTCTGGGTCTCTATCATGATTAGAGTTCAAATACAGAATAAAACATTTGTGCTGAAATTGTTGGATAATGGTTTATTGGTGGAGGAATATGGCAAAGGATGTGATATACTTGAAACATGCTCAAAATTAGTGAAGTTTAAATATCAAAGAATTTGGAGTATCAAATTTCCTCTAGCAACATTGTGAGCGTTTAATTTGGATATCCAATCCGGTTTTAGTTACTAGGGGTGCTTCATAGAGTTGAATGTGGTTATAAGGGGTAAAAAAGTTCATTTTTATTGTTCATGGGCATAATGATGTTAATTCTTGGAAAATATTTTTTATTGATGCTTTTCTCCATGTGGCTAAATAATCTCACAAAATTCAAGTTGTTGAGACCCCTAAATGTGTATCTAACAGAATGTACTGACTTAGATTTTGTTGTGTTTAGCAATAGAGTTGTGAGTGACAATGAGTAAAGGCCTATTCTTCAATAGTTCAATATGTGGGTAATTCAACCATTATTCCGCGAGCGTATTGGGTTCAATCTAAGGAGTACTTGAGAGATGAACTTTTGGTTGTGATCCTTAAATATGGGGCTAATGCTTGTTGTCTGAGTTACAACCTTAATTTGGGTGTTGATGACATGCTTGATTTGGGGAAATAGGGGGTTCTCTTCTAATCTATCTTCTTCGTCTTCAAAGTTTAGTGGTAGTTCTTTTTCCTCACATGATAGTTATTGAGCCTCTAACTATTTGGAAGAAGTTCTTGATGTAAATGGGCTTAATGCTTCATTTGAGTGATCCTGATGGCATGAGGGTTCTCCTTTAAGCCACTTTGAGGTTGATATAGTTGATTATTTTCCTTCCCTTTGAGGTTTAAAAAAGATGAAGAAAAAATCATCGAAAGTTGTTGTGGTTTCCTAGTATGATGGTGTGCGTTCCAGGAGTTTGAAGTTTCTGGTGTGGTTTTAGCGGATCCCACAGGTCATTTAGAATTAGAGGATTTGCCAAATGACATTGAGGCGAGATGATAAATGAATCAAATGAGATCAGATCTGCTCTGCATGATAATAATATCCTTTGAGAATGGTGTTGACTTTGCTACTAATAAGATCTAGTTGATGGAAACTTTGAAACTTGTTGAGAATTCTTCCAATGATATTTTTTTGAGAAATTGTACGAGTTACAAAGGGATTTAAGAGAAAATCGACATTGAGGTGAAAGTCATCCAAATTATTGAAAGGTTTATGCAAATACGATTTTCTTAAGAGATCGTCAACTGGCTAAGCACCACACATAGGTCTAGGAGGCTTGGGACTGGAGTTTGTCTTTGCCTTCCATCATGTTGGTCGGGAGGGTTTGGATCGCTTTTCAATTGATTGTTTTGAGGTAATTTTGATGGTTTGTTTTTTTGGAGTTTCTCATGTGGCTTTTAGGTGTGTCTTTTCGTTTGGTCTTGTGATTGAAGCGATCACTTTAGTGTTTGTTGCTTTACCCATATGGTGTTGTTCGCATGTGTGATGTGTCTCATTTGGATTGGATGGGTGTATGAGTTTCGAATTTATGGGTGTCTGGGCTTTGACTCCAACGATACTTGAGTTACGTCTCCTTTTTTTTTATTTTATTTAATAAGATTGACTTTTAATTATCAAAAAATAAATAAATTAGATGTATACGTATCTAAAATCTATTTTTAATACTCCCCCTCAAGTTCGAGCATGAAGATTACGAATGCCCAACTTGCGAATAAGATACTTGAATTGATCTTTGCCTAGGGCCTTTGTGAAAATATCAGCAAGCTGCTGATTCGTGCGAACGTGAAAGGTTTGAAGGTGGCCAGCTTGAATATGATCTTGTATGTAATGACAGTCAATTTCAATATGCTTTGTTCAGTCATAGAAAACATGATTGGATGATATATGTACAGCTGCCTTTGCTGTCATAATATGACCTCATCGATTCAGAATGATCAATCTCTTTCCTGATTTCTTAGAACTAGCAATAGCTGCAAGAAAAGCTTTGTGGCGAGCAGAAAACTTATCACAACTAACATAATGAGCTATAGGAAAAGGTTTACCTAAAGCCACTGTTGAAGCAGAGGTGACCGGAGTGGTCTAGTTGTCGCGTTGTGTTGGTGCACACATTGTCTTATAAGTGCACATAAGGTCCCTTTTGTCGATGGTCACGACCCAATTTTGTTGAATCATGAGTTGTTGTAATGGAAGACTTTATGTTACCAGCATGCTCGTCGTTGCTATGAGATACAACCCCTCTCCGGCTATTAAAATACCAACAGAACAATCCTTATCATCAGCCCCTGTATTCCTACATATACAATCAGCCACAAAGGCACTATCGGTAGATGAGCTTACATGCTCATCTATATACTGAAATAAAGGATCACCCCATTCATCATCATATAGAGAAACATTAGGAGCAATAGGCGTCGAAGAAGGAGTTGGTTCAGATTCATTTACGAAGGAAAATAGGAAAAAAGTTTTGTGGAATTTAACATCCCGTGACACAAAATATTTCCCAGATTCAAGATCATAAAGTTTCCAACTTCTTTGTCGTGGGAGTATCCCACAAATACACATTTGAGACTTGGAGAAATAAATGTATCACGATCACGAACCTTGTAATGAGCTTAACACAAACAACTAAAAATACGTATATGGCCATATGAAGGAGGAGTGCCAAAAAAAGCTCAGGAGTCTTACCATTATTTACCAAACTAGGTGTACAATTTATTAAATATCCTGCAAATATACATTTGCCCCATAACTCAATGAGAAAATTAGCATGAAAACGTAGGACCATCGCAACATTCAAGATATGTCGATATTTTCTTTCAACATGAGCATTTTGCTGCGGAATATTAGTACAGGAAGTTTGTAATAAAGTCCCATTACTAAAAAAACTGGTTCCAAAAGCCGAAACTCAGTACCAGTGTTACTCCTAGCAATTTTTACTCATGCATTGAATTTATTATGAATCATGGCACAAAAGTTTTGAAATTTTGATAGACTTCACTCTTAGCAGCCATCAAATGCACCGAAATAGCTATAGAATAATCATCGATGATAGTTAAAAAATAATGAGCACCACGAGAAGAAGCAACATGATAAGATCCTCAAACATCACAATGGACTAAGCCAAAATCTCAGTAGCATGACTAGTACTTGCAAAAAAAAAGCATCTCGGGCCTGCTTTGCACAAAAACAAATATCACGTGATTAATTCTCTAGTTTACCACTAACACTAGGAAGTAAACTAACTATTTTTCTAGAGGAACGACCTAGTCGATGATGCCACAACTGAAAAGAATATGCATTGCTAACTCGACATGCTGACACGACCGCAAGTGCACGGTGTATGTCGAAGTAATAATCAAGTTCGTACCATGGAGACTCTTTGATAAAGTACTAAATATCCCGAAATTATCAACTATCTAGACCGATTAAATGAGTTGATTGGATTGACTAACCTAAACAAACTAACTAATTAAAACTTAATAAATATGTGAAACAATAATAAAGATAATTCTAGGATAGGAATCACCGCTAATCATGCTCATTGATCATTGATTAACCCCAAATAACCTCCAAGCTTATTAACAAACCACTTGACAATTAGCAAAGGTATCACAAACGCCTTCTTTTGAAGGGGAGTGATTTTTACCCAAGCACAAACCAAGAGACCTATTTCTAGGATCCTAATTAGGCATGAGTTATATTAAACTAAGTTAATTAAATGGTCACAAGAGAAGTAATCCACTTTCGTGGTATTAACTCTCAAGCATCAATAATCAAACAACCACTATCATCAAACACATTTCCATGCTTAACAATAGGTACAAATAAGATAAAATGTGCATCATGCAATTTATCAAACACTTGGTGAGCACATTCTTAACATTGATAGAAATTTGGAATTAAACTTGGGGAAGGGGCAAATCAATAATCAAGAGCATGGATTAGGGCTACCTAATCCTAGAACTAATTAAACTACTCACTAATCATGGGATTAAGCAAAATAAACTTCATAATAACAAAACCCATTAACATTCAACAATAAAGATTAAAACTTGCAGTATTTATAGAAAGAGAGAGAAGAAAGAAAACTTACAACCAAATGCTAAGGATTAAAGAGTTGATCAACACTAATCACCAAAGTTTTACACGCACTAATTACCCTAAACTCACTATTTGAGAATAACTATTAAGAACCCTAAGAAAGATTTCGGCTAAAGATGAGATAAGATCGAAAAAAATAGGAAAAGGAGCTATTTATAGGTGGAGAGGCTCGGGGCCAAAAAGCGCAGAAAAACGCCCCTCCCACGAAAAACGGGGTGGCCGTTTTTCTGGAAGGGGGCGTTTTTCTGGAGAATAGGCAGCAGGCTAGTGGAGGCTGGGGGGCGTTTTTCTGGAGAAAACGCCCCTCCAGCCCGTTTCCTTCAGGTTACTGGTGCTCTTCGCTTGGTCCGGTCTCCTCGCGGCTTCTACCTTCGGGTCTTCTCTCCGGGGTCCTCGGATACACCTACAAAATGCTCAAAAACCACAAAGGCCAAGGAAACGTAATCTAGAAATAGAAAATAAAACTAATCTATCTAAACCGCAAACTAAAGAGACCAAAGCTAATAAAATTAAGGAAAAAGAACCCTAAAATATGCACGATCACATGTGCATCAAACTCCCCCATGCTAGACTCTTGCTTGTCCTTAAGCAAACACAAACCAACAAGACACACAAGATTCAAGAGTTAGCATAAAAAAGGATTGATAGATTACCCTCTAAACCGTGAAACCAAATATGAGCATTAAACAAGGGTATCGAGAGCATGAAAATCCATCGAGGAAACAAGTACACCAAAAGATCACATAAGCTCCAAGATTCGACGATAACTCAACTAGCCACGAAGCATGCAAGCACTCAATCAACTCGAAAATCCCACTCAAAACGTGAAACAAATTAGTCCGATAGACCCTCACTTTAGGAAGTGTGGATCACTCAAACTCAAATGTATTTGGGGAAAATAATCAATTGACACTCAAGATTCAAACATCGGTGGTATCTTACCATAAGCTTGCCTAGCTTCTAAAATCTCTACCGTTAGATGACAACTCCACATGCAAAGATCGGGAGGACTTTTGGGTTGTAACGAGGCTTAGGGTATGGTGGGGATACATTTGGGATGTGGGCTTAGAGTAAAAAAGGCTTAGTGAAAATACAAGCATCCTCTCAATCCTCGCGAAAGATCAAGGGGGTGCAAAAACATCTCCACAAATCAAAAAAATCAATTCCAACCTTATGTATCAACCATTAAACCAACCTTTTTCACAACATTAACAAAATCTAACATTAGAAGTATCGAGGCAAGATAATTTCGATTCAATGAGATATAAGCCCTTCTTCTACCTCTAGAAGGTCAAAAAGACTTCATTTTTTCATTTTTTTTAAAGCATATTCAAGCTCAAAGTTAACCATCATCCCTCCATTCTTCACCAATGTTCATCTTTTACTCCATTTCACAATTCAATACTCAACCCAATGAGAGAGACAAGTTACACTAGTCTTAGACTCGGGATAGGGAAAATGATAAGTTGTATTTTATACATAATATCTCCCTTATATTTAGCTTATATTAGTAAAATTCACATCTATTTATTTAGGTTTTTGCTTATATTTAGTATTTTTCTATTTTATTTTCTGGTTTGACTTTTTCCTCTATTTTGGGCTTAATGGTCTTTGTTTTACTTTGTAGGTCGTTAGTAGACAAAGGTGGGAGTCAAATTCATTAGCAATAGCCCACGTGATAATCATCTTGATGCAAGCCCACTTAGTAGACCATCAATCTCTACTTACAAGAAGGGAAATGACAGGGAAACAAAACAGAAGACAAAAAGAGAGTTTGAAACCCAGCAAACACTACAGAGCACGACAGTGGTAGCAAGCGGAAGAGCGAGAGTCCACCAGCAACTGGGAACTCAATTCCCATTCAATTGAAGATATGTCGTACACATCCAGGAGATCGTGGGGAACAAGTTCTATCCAGATGCCCACACAGTTAGGGTTTAGTCAGTCTATAAAAGTTTTGTTCCAGCCTCAATTGGACGAATCCAAGCTCACAGTTTAGAATTGATAAAGCAAACACAATTGAGTGGTGAGAACGGGAAGGAAATCAGAGGGTCGTTTGAAGGTGAAGGAAGCCTTGGAGAGGAGCTTAGTCTACCTATCTAAGGGGTGGAGAGTCCAGTCTTGTCCAGAGGAGTCGAATCCGAAGCAAGCAACGATTTCTCGGTTCATATCAATAAGTTCTTCCCTTTTTAATTGACTACTCTAGTTATCTTTTTCAGATATTCATTGTTATTTTGTGTACTTAGAATTTCATATTTTCAATTTTAGACTTGAATTATTGCTCAAACATTGGTTGAGTTTTGGTTGGCAGTTTATAGTATTGATGAAATTCAGATTATATTCATTCTTAATTTCAAGTTTACAGTTTTGTTAGGCGTACTAAATTAAACCTTATTTCTACCTCCTAAATATAAATAACAAGTAATATAGGGCAAATAAGGATCGATCCCATGAGGAGACAAAATTCCTAATTCGAAAGTGTAATCTACTATGCAATATTCACAATAATTGGGGGATTTTTAATGAGTGATATCTAAACCTAAAGAACTAAATTAACGAACATTAATAGTAACAGCTGAAACAAGCATCACTCAAATACTTAGAAAATAATCTTATATTAGCTAACAGACATCGAACCTTGCTTGAGAAATTCATTAGAATTAACGAAAGGTAACATGTAGAGCACTTACTAAGAAGACTCCCTATCTTTCCATACTTTTAACCAAACCTAAACTAAGCCTAGGTCGATTCTAAGCCAAACTAACCAACGCAAATATGTCGCAACTTACGAAGATAAATTTAGAAGCAATAGTCACTAGAAAGACCTCAATTATCCTAATAAACTTAAACACATAAATGCTAAGTTCAATCAGATCAGATTATACTCCTAACTCAAATCATGTCCATATCGCAGGATAAATCTAAGCTAGCACTACTAGTATTGTTCGATCTAAACTAAGCCAAATCATACAATTAGCTATCATTCACCAACTTTATCAAGAAAGATAACAATCAAAACAAAGCTGTAAAATTGAAATTAAGAACGAATATAATCTGAATTTCATCAATACTATAAACTGCCAAGCAAAACTCAACCAATGTTTGAGCAATAATTCAAGTCTAAACCTGAAAATATGAAAGTCTAAGTACACAAAATAACAATGAATATCTGGAAAAGATAACTAGAGTAGTCAATTAAAAATGGAAGAACTTATTGATATGAACCGAGAAATCGTTGCTTGCTTCGGATTCGACTCCTCTGGACAAGACCGGACTCTCCACCCCTTAGATAGGTAGACTAAGCTCATCTCCAAGCTTCCTTCACCTTCAAACGACCCTCTGATTTCCTTCCCGTTCTCACCACTCAATTGTGTTTGCTTTATCAATTCTAAACTGTGAGCTTGGATTCATCCAATTGAGGCTGGAACAAAACTTTTATAGATTGACTAAACCCTAACTGTGTGGGCATCAGGGCCGTTCCTAAGGTTTTTGAGGCCCTGGGGCGGGATAAAAATGAGGGCCCCTAAGTATGAATAACTTGTTTTATCGGCAAAAAATAAAATAAAATTTGGGCCCCGTATTAGGAAATGAGGATATGAAGAATGAAAAATTATTTTAAATTATAGAAAAATGGGGGCCAAAGAGATTTGATCTCAAAATCTAATGTAGGTAAGGAGCAATACAACTTATTTCCAACCAAGGAACCATACCCTTTTTCATGTTTAGTATTTGCAAGTTTTTTTATTTATCTTAATTTTGCATTGTTGTTTGGGCCCTCTACAGACTGGGCCCTAGGCGGTCGCCCCTCTGACCACCCCCTTGGGCCGGCTCTGGTGGGCATCTGCATAGAATTTGTTCCCCACAATCTCCTGGATGTGTACGACATATCTTCAATTGAATGGGAATTGAGTTCCCAGTTGCTGGTGGACTCTCGCTCTTCCGCTTGCTACCACTGTCGTGCTCGGTAGTGTTTGCTGGGTTTCAAACTCTCTTTTTGTCTTCTGTTTTGTTTCCCTGTCATTTCCCTTGTAAGTAGAGATTGATGGTCTACTAAGTGGTCTTGCATCAAGATGATTATCACGTGGGCTCTTGCTAATGAATTTGACTCCCACCTTTGTCTACTAATGACCTACAAAGTAAAACAAAGATAATTAAGCCCAAAATAGAGGAAAAAGTCAAACCAGAAAATAAAATAGCAAAATACTAAATATAAGCAAAAACCTAAATAAATAGATGTGAATTTTACTAATATAAGCTAAATATAAGGGAGATATTATGTATAAAATAAAACTTATCAAATTCCCCCACACCTAGCTCTTTGTCTCCCCCGACCAAAGTAAAACAAAACTAAGAACTAAACTAGACAATGCAAATGCGACTTATCCACCAGCTAACAACTCAAAATAGTGAACAGTACTAGCAAGAAAAGCGAACAGACCAAAACATGTTTTTTTTTTTTTTTTTTGTTTTTTTTTTTGTTTTTTTTTTTTTTGCTTTTCAAAAGAGGCAGAAACAGAAAGTTAATCATCAATGACTCTAATTACAGGTAACAGAACATATAGACACAAACACAAAACAAATAAATAATGACTTAGATCAAAGACTCTCTTGAACATTTCTTTTGATAAGACAATCTGCAATGAAAAACTAAATAAACACAATAGGTCCCTCACAAGTCATGTGTTTACTCTCATGTGTTTAAGGGGTACCAATGTAACACTCAATTCAACCTGTTCGAAGAAATACTACCATAAGCTTGCTTGTCCATCTCATCTTCATTGCTTAGATCATATGCAAAACATAAATCAAGAGGACTTTCTTTAAGGTTGTAATGGGGTTAGGGTGAAAAGGGTGAGAATATTTGGGTTGTGGTGGTAAAAACCCTAAGACTAGTAGAGAAAAACAGGACCACAACTCGAACTTGATAAACTTCACACCTTTTGCTACTTGCAACACTCGATTAGAAAATTTCATAATTGAATAACTTGGGAAATTTATTGCTCTCAATTTTTTTCATCATTGAATGACCCATGTAGCGAGCTTTCGACCAATGACTCCTAATCTATTCGGACTAAGGCATTAGGTATTAAAAAATACCCCTCGGACCTAATTACTCGAGTCATCCAACAATTAACAAACACATCACGTACATATTTGGGCAAAAGTATAAGTATTTCCCTTTTTTGGAACTTTCAATACTACCACACTTTGAAACTTTGTTTCTTTTCTTCTTCATACTTTGACAACAACAATTCACCTCTTCACGGACTCAGAAAACTTCAAATGCTCTACTAATATTTGGGATAGGAAATTCACTTGGTTTTTCGAGTTATAGTTCATATAATAAGGTAATCAAAAATCATCTTCGGCCAAATAAGCTCAGAGTGGTTCACTAATGGAATAATGTCAAGGGTAAGCTTTTTGGCTCATGTGGTGGTATAAAGTTCTAGGTGCCTCTATCATATTCATGTATGTATACAATCAATGCAACCTCAATGAGTATTTGAAGCAAGTTCTAGAGTATTAACTTCAAATGGTGAACAATCACACACAAGAAAGAATGAAATTGATATCAAGAATGAATCATTAAAAAGCTCAAATTCTCACAAGGTTTGTGACCTACCAATATTTACAAGTTTTCCTCTGCAAAGAGACACTTAACTAAGAAACATTCAAGAGGTAACAACTAACAAAGACACTACGACTCAAGAAAGAAATAATTCCTACGAACTAGTTATTTATCAGCTTGGTGGCAGCTAACTAATGCAAACAAACCTACTAATGCAGGTAAAGATAACTAAATGCAAATTGTTTTTTTTTTTGTTAATGTTTTTTTTAATAATGAACTAAAAGTACTGAATGCAGATGACAGACACAGACAAAAGATGACAGATTAACAGCAACAACAGGATATTCTCATGTAGACAAGAAAACAGCACCAACAGAAAACAACAGCTCAAAATCACATTTTATACTAGGGAAATATCATTTCCTGCATAAACAATACCAACAGAAAAACAGCAGACTCATAATGCTCAAAACAACCCAGATTTCATCAAAAATATACCCTGAATGCAAGCCACAACCAGAATTGATAAAACAAAATTGTCTAACCGCTCCCCCACACCTAAACTCTACATTGTCCTAGAACTTAAATGCACAAGAGACACATAAGCACAAAAACAGAAACCAACGACCAACAACAGAAAATACAAAAGTAAAACAAACAGAAAGAAATAACAGGAAACGAGAGAAAAGAAAAAGAAGGGCAAATTTGGAATTCGCTTGGGTTGCCTCCCAAGTAGCGCCTTTGGTTCACGTCATTGGCTCGACGTCCTTCTTCGTTCAAGCTTCTTGCAAAATAATATCCTCGATCATCGTTGCATGAACTTGATCATAAAATGGTTTTAACCTGTGACCATTCACCTTGAAAACCTTGTCAGTTTTAAAATCTTTGATTTCTACTGCACCATGAGGAAAAACATGAGTAACAAGAAAGGGGCAGATTAAATAAATTAGTACCAAGACTTCATTAGATTAACAGTACATAGAAATAAACCAAAGTGTCACAATTACAAGCCAAAGAAGAAGCTAAGCATATGTTAAACCATGATAAAAGTAGCTAGCTAGACTACTATGTCACTATAAAAAACGATGCTCAATTTTCTCTTGTCAACTTATTAAAGTTTATTGGCTTTCCATGAACTCAAAACTTGAAAACTTTACTAATGACTCTTAACGTATCAAAATTGTCAAACACAACCTTTGCATACAAAAATAAGTGAGGGAAACATACAATTGTTTATGTAAGAAGCAATCTTGACGTAATCAGATTGTCATTTGCAAGCATACTCATTAAAGAAGGAGTACTAACAAATTTTAGAAGTTTGAGAAGCTGCTGCTACAGAATAGAGCTGGCACAAATAATCACAGCAAAATAGCTTCTAAGCATGCCTTCCCAGTGTACAGATACATGAAATTAGCTTCTAAGCATGCAAGAATCTTGAGCACTTATCCCTAATGAAGTCTAAATCTTCAATCTGATTGATCCATACGAGTCTTGCAACAAAACAACATGCTTATGGACTGAAATTCAGAAATGAAACTTGAGCAAAATCAACATTTTCATATGCAATTTCCTCACCTAAAGAGCACACAAGATGGGCCAACTAATCTACTTTGTTTTAGCCATTAACTTACCTACTTTCTTACTCAATCTAGGCCCCTAAACAGGGAATGACAGTTCAGAAATTTCAGAAAATTCAGATTCAGAATGCACTGCATGAAAAATGATGTAAAACATAGAAACACTGCACCATAAGAGCATTATCCGCCTTTAGAATGCAAAAGACTTGTTCTACCTTGCCCTCCTACTTGGTCGACTAGTATTTCAATCCATTTTTAGCCGTTTACAGATCAAAAACTTGGTCATATGGAAACGAATCAGATCTGAAACCACTGCGTCACAATTCCATGCTTGAATGCCCAAAACACATCATAACATGACTCAGTACAATCTCTACTTTTACTCACTTAAATCCCAAGTTGTTTACTGTCATTTCCTTGTCAAGAGGAGCTTACGTAGGTCTCACACATGTGCTGTAATGGAAGGACATACAGAACAACCAACAGCTACAGGAAATAAAAATTGCTACAGCTATGACATTCCCACAACTAAGATACAGCTCCCTAATGCATTAGCAATTTAGCATGTTCTAGCAAGCAGACAACTAGTAAATTTCCCTCCCATTTCACTTATCTCCTGACTTAGACACTTACGCAATTACTCAACTGTGAGTGGTACAGACTCTAGCCCAATTATACAGGTCATGAACATGATTAAATCATAACAGCAAAGTCATGTGAACAATTAAGCAAGTTATATCATGCAAACATCTCCGACACTTCTTCTTCCTCCTTTTTTTTTTATTTTATTTTTTATTATTTTTTTTTTTTTTATTAGACTTAGGCACTTACTCAGCTAAGTAACTAAGAAAAGAGCAGATGCTAGCCGAAGTAAAGTTCATGAACATAAAATCAGATCAGAACAGAAAGGTCAGGTTAAATCTTTCAAATACAAACCTGAAACAATGGAAAGCAGTTTTTTTTTTTTTTTTTAAACCAAAGAGAACACTAAAGAAATATCTGTAGATAAACTAAGTTTACCAGATAGACGGAAACACGCTTAGCAGTCCGGGAAAAAAAATAAAAACAACACATTCTGAATTTCTAACCTTCTCACTGTTACATTCAGACATGCACAGAAGTACAAAACTTTGAATTCCTTAGTATTAGGCACATATAGCTATGTAAAACAGAATTCAAAATCACAAAGAATACTATCACAGTAAATGAGTTCAATGACAGTGCTACACGACCAGTTATCTACTGCAGGTTAATATACTCAACAATACAACTTTACAGCAAAGCTTTTACAAATAACTTCTACTAATGAGCACAAGTGTTGTCAAAACTTAACAAACAAATATACTCACTGTAAACAGAGTACAACTAGTATACAGAAAACAGATTTAAGTATAAGAATCATAAAACAGACGTAAATTTTACCTAAGACAAGTTAAAACAACTTCAGGTAGTCATATTGCAAGTCCTACTGTTTCAGTCCTATGAAAAAAAAAATTAAAAAACATGCTCTATGCAGATCATGTAAATCATAGGAATAAGAAACAAAAACAGACAACATGAACTATCTCAGATAGAAGTAAACAGCAAAAACATTTTTTTTTTTTTATTTTAGGAAATTAAAACAAAATCTCACCGGCAACGGCGCCAAAATTTAGTACGTCTAACGACACGTACCAGAAAACGTGTTTGGGAAAAGAGGGCATATAACATAGTTCATCAAGAAAAAGGCATAAGCTCAAAGGGGCTCCAAAGTGATAAAATGATACATTAGGTAGGCAATTTTGGCTTATAGTAGCTTAAGAACAAGTAACAAATGAATGCCTCCGTCCTACCAATGCAAAAATGGGTGCCAAGCACAATTTTGACCAAGAATTAAGGCAAGTTCTAGAAGATTAACCACCAATGAGAATCCAAAACACTCATGAAAGACAAACAACCGAAAGAGATGTGTCGATTTTTAAGGCTCAAGATCTCACCGGTTAAATGTCTATCACACTAATTATTTCACGAATATTAAGTGAGATTATCAAGTGATTGAGGAATACTAACATACAAAGGGCCAAAAGAATAAAAGCGAAACGAGAAACCATGCCAAACTTTCGGGATTGCATCTCAAAAGTATCATGCTCTCTCTACCACAAGTCAAATGTCGATCAAGTGTATCACAAATAATCATAAAGGGAACATCTCTCTATTTTTGGCTTTTTTTTCTTTTTTTTCTTCTTTTTTTTTTTTTTTTTTTTGAATTTTCATTTGAAATGCAACCTAGATGAAATGCAAGCCTAAACATGCTCAATGTAATCTAAATGACAATTTCTACAAAATCATGCAACTAAATGAACTAGCGCATCTCCAATTAGCGCATCTCCAATTACCAACCATAATCATAACACCATCATCACTCCACCAAATCACAACACATCAACACCACAGTTCACAACAAATCACCACACCTCCTCAACACCACAACAAACAACCACATACACCCAACGTAGAAGGTCCACTAACCAACACACTACCAACTAAAACATCATAAGACACCCCGATGCTAAGACATGCATTGTCCTCAATGTAAGAAAACAATAAAAGGGTAGGGAGGGGAGGGGAACATACAATGCTCATTGAGGCGGTGGTTGTTGGTTGAAATGCCAAGCGCTCCATTGTTGGAGTATGTCGTTCATGTGTCCCCATGGTGGAATTCATGAGGTGAAGAGAAGTATCCACATTTGTCATTTGATTTTGGATTTGATCAATCCTCGTTGACATGTGGTCCATCGACGTTTGCATGCATTGATGATCACCCTCCAATGTGGTGATCCAATGGTTCAATTTATCATACTCATGATAGGAGCGGGAGTCGTTACCATGCTCATGAGGTGAGCGGTAATCACTAGCATTTTAGGTTTGGGGCACATAAGTATGCCATCCACTTTTTTGGTGTGGAGGGGCTAAGTAATCCCAATCGCCTACCGGATTGCTCGGTTCCCCAAACTCTTACGGGACATCTTTACCTTCATTTTCATTTATCTCCCCTTCTCCATCATCATCTTCCTCATTCTCATCTCTTGCCAAAACCGCTCGGTAATCACGGTTGTTCTCCATCAAGGAGTCATATTTTCAATTCTCCTCCTTTGATGGGTCGGTGAGATCATTGGGAACGGTGAAAGCGGTGATTGGTGTTTCATTGACCCACACCAAACATTTCAATTGATGCCCAACCCTAGCCAAGAGCTTTGCTTGAGTGGCGAATAAGAGTTCAAGTCTCGTTAAGCCGGGAATTGGATTTCTCGTTAATCGAGCACCAAGACCCATTCCTTTTATGAGCGAGGTTACAAAACCACCCATGATAGTGGGTTTATTGGTTTTGATTGCCCCGGTCTTCGCCATTTGTAGGGCAAGATGTTCCCCGGCATCCACTTTCTTACCGTTAATAAATGCCCAAAGGAAAAAAAGTTGGCTATCGTGCCTTCCTAATATTGTATTGGCCAAGATCTTCCACATATACCGAATTGTCGGATTGTGGATTTGGGTACCGTGGGACTTACTTGCACCCCAATCATCATGACCAATCTTACCCCAAAATGCAACTTGGTCAAAATCTTCCTCACTCGGCTTATGCAAACCTCCCACCGGCAACCCAATGTATTTACAAAATTGAGACAAAGGAAACTCATAAGATTGGTTAAAGAGGCGAAATGAAACCATCCCCTTGGCCTTTCCTTTATGACTTTCAATTCGAGTCCCAAACGAGCTTAAAACCTCAAGTGAGGGTTCAAAGTACGTGGGATCCTTCTTCTCCCAAAATGTACCCCAACCTTGTTTTCGAACCCATTTATCAATATGACCATCAATACCAAAAATATCCATCACATTTTCTCAAGCATAACGGGTAGGTACAACACCTCTAGCAACTAAAGTGCAAAATTTCGCACGATGGTGCTCATTATACATGACAATGTGAGGGTAATGAGGATGAGGAGGGAGGTCAATACCTTGGGTTGCTCCATTAATGAGGATGTTTGGTGGCGGAGGTGCATTTGACGAAGAGGCTTCACCACTAGCTCTTGCTCTTTTCCTTGGTGCCATGATGCTCCTAAAATTCAACCTTAGAACAAAAATCCACCAAAACCCACAAGGTATCTCAACAAAAACCTTCACAAAAACAATTTCCACAACCACTCACCTCAAAACCTTGGATGGAAATGCAATGAGAGTGTTAAGAGCACCCAAGAACACTCCTTGAAAATTTTCCCAAATCAATTTATATTTTCGGATTTTGGAGGGGAGGTTTTTGGAGAAGTGCAAAAAATTGAGATTTTTGGGGTTTTTGTGAGGGAAAAAGAGAATGGGGGCTTGGGTGAGGTAAAATGGAGCTTTTGTAGAGGAAAATGATGAAAAAGGTTGAGTTTTTGAAGGTGGGTGACAATGGTGGGAGATTGGTGTTGAAGATGCGAAGAGAGAGAAAAAGTATAAAAATTGGGGTTTTGTGGTGAGAGAAAGATGGGTAAGTGATGAGTATTGGAAGATTTGTGAAAATCGTGAAAGAATTTGGGTGGATTTGATGAGATTATGGGTAAATGAGAATTGGGGGTTAGGGTTTGAGAAGAGAGAGAAAGGAGTTTGAGTGGGAAGACGGTAGAGGTGAGTGAGAGTGAGGGGGAGCTCGGGTTTGGGGGGGTGAGGGCTGTCCGAGCTGCGCACGTGCGAGAACAATAGCGCACACTTTGCAGAAAAAACGCCCCTTTAAGAAAAAACGGGGTGGCCGTTTTTCCTAGGAGCCCGTTTTTCTGGAAATTTTTGCGACATCGCCAAGAAGCTGGCGACCCCGTTTTCCTTTGCCAAAAAGGGGTATGGTCGTTTTGACCCCCGTTTTCTTGCAGTGCGCCTCCAAAACGCCTCAAATACTCAATTCCCATTTTGTGGGCATCTTTCCCACCTTAGTTGATCCCGAGTCGTTTATGCCGAGCCAACGACGTCTCAAATACCCATTTTCACACATGTGAACCGCAAGATAACCCGACTTCATAAATCCCGAACCAACAATTCACCGAAAAAACATTATTCCCCCTCAAAACGTTCAAAATTCATCGATGCGGGTACCTATGCACAAAAACAACCCAAAATCCATTAAACCCAAGGAAATCAAGTGACACAAAACGCAAAATATTTTCTATATACAAATTTATTTATTTATTTATTTTTTATTGGTGAAATAAAACTAAAATGAAAGGAAATGCAAATAAATGAAATACAAAAAAATTAAACGCTTGGGTTGACTCCCAAGAAGCACGCTCGTTTTTGGTCATGAGCTCGACTCCTTTTATTCATTTGGTTGGAGGGATCTCGGAGAGACTTAGAGTCGTTGCCTTCTCTATTGGTTCTCCGGCTAGATAAGTCTTGAGCCTTTGGCCATTGACTTTGAACGTGGTATCGTTCTCCCTATTTCGGAGCTCAATCGCCCCATATGGAAATACCTTGATCACCTCAAAGGGTCCTGACCACTTGGATTTCAATTTTCCCGCAAAGAGTTTCAGACGGGAGTTGAAGAGAAACACTAAGTCCCCAACATGGAACTCTTTGCGCAAAATATGTTTATCATGCCATTTCTTGGTCCGCTCCTTGTAAAGCTTGGAGCTTTCATAGGCACCGAGCCTTAACTCATCAAGCTCGTTAATTTGAAGGAGCCTCTTCTCACCGGCCGCTTTCATATCAAAATTGAGAGCCTTGATAGCCCAAAAGGCCTTATGCTCTAGCTCAACCGGGAGGTGACATGGTTTGCCATAGACTAGGAGGAACGGGGTGGTGCCTATCGGAGTCTTATAAGCGGTGCGGTAGGCCCAAAGAGACTCGTCGAGTTTGGAGGCCCAATCTTTCCTTGAACGAGACACCACTTTCTTGAGAATACTCTTGATCTCACGGTTAGACACCTCAACTTGATCGCTCGTTTGTGGGTGGTAGGCCAAAGCGACCCTATGGTTTACCCCAAAATTGCGCTCCATGAAGTGAGAGCCTCCATCATTTATCACGACTCGGGGTACTCCAAACCTTGAAAAAATCACCTTCTTGAAAAATTTTGCCACTGCCCGAGCGTCATTGGTTGGAGAGGCTATGGCCTCAACCCACTTGGACACATAGTCCATCGCCAACAAGACATATCGGTTACTAGAAGATGACGGAAATGGTCCCATAAAGTCAATCCCCCATAAATCAAGAGTTCAACTTCGAGAATGTAATTCATAGGCATCTCATGCCTTCGTGAGATTCCAGTCGTTTGTTGGCACCGATCACAAGATTTCACATGAGCGTGAACATTTTTGAACATGGAGGGCCAATAAAAACCCGCTTGCAAGATCTTGGCGGTGGTCTTGGCAACGCTTGTGTGACCACCACAAGGGAGATCGTGGCAATGAGAAATGATGCTTTCTATTTCGTTCTCATCGACACATCTCCTCAAAATACCATCCAAACACCTCTTGAATAGTAGAGGGTCATCCCACAAATAGCGTGTGGCATCGTGGCGAAACTTTCGCTTGGCTCAGGAATCAAGTTCCCGAGGAATGGCTCCAAAAGCATGGGAGTTGGCGAAGTCGGCATACCAAGGTGCCTTTGAGGTCAAGGCATAGAGATGATCGTCCGGAAATGAATCATCAATGGGAAGGTGTTTATCTTGCTCCTCCCCCAACTCATGAGTCAACCGAGAGAGATGAACGGTGACCGTATTCTTGACTCCTTTCTTGTCCTTGATCTCAATGTCAAATTCTTGAAGGAGGAGGATCCACCGGATAAGCGAGGTTTGGCATCTTTCTTACTCGAGAGATACTTGAGAGCCGAGTGGTCGGTATGGACAATCACTTTCGATCCGACAAGATAAGGTCGGAACTTCTCTATAGCAAAGACAACCGGTAGGAGCTCTTTCTCGGTGGTGGCATAATTCACTTGAGCATCATCCAAGGTTTTCCTTGCATAGTAGATGGCATGAAGTTTGCCATCCTTGCGTTGACCTAGCACCGCTCCTACGGCGAAGTCACTTGCATCATTCATGATCTCGAATGGAAGACTCCAATCGGGTAGTTAAATGATAGGAGCGGTAACTAGGGCCTTCTTCAACCTATAGAATGATTCAAGACAATCATTAGTAAAGAGAAAAGGAGCATCCTTGACAAGGAGGTGGGTTAAAGGCTTGGCAATTTTGGAAAAATCCTTGATGAACCGTCGGTAAAAACCCGCATAACCAAGGAAACTCCTCACCCCTTTTACATTAGTTGAGGGTGGTAATTGCTCAATGACCTCAACCTTAGCCTTGTCAAGTTCTATCCCCTTACTAGACACTACATGACCCAAAACAATGCCCTCTTGCACCATAAAGTGGCACTTCTCCCAATTGAGGACAAGATTGACCTCTTCACACCGTTGTAGCACCTTGGCCAAATTGACCAAACAATCGTCAAATGAGGTGCCACACACGGAGAAGTCATCCATAAAAACCTCAATTATATTCTCAATGTAATTAGAAAAAGTCGACATCATGCATCGTTGAAATGTTGACGGAGCGTTACACAACCCAAATGGCATCCTTCGATATGCAAAGGTGCCATAGGGGCATGTAAATGTCGTTTTCTCTTGGTCACTTGGGTGGATAGGGATTTGGAAAAATCCCGAATATCCATCTAAGTAGCAAAAGAAGTAATGCTTTGCAAGACGCTCCAACATTTGATCAATGAAAGGGAGGGGGAAATGGTCTTTTCGGGTGGATTTGTTGAGTTTTCGGTAATCAATTCACATTCTCCACCCGGTGACAAGTCTAGTGGAGATTAACTCATCGTTATTGTTCTTAACGACGGTCATACCTCCCTTCTTCGGGACAACTTGCACGGGACTTACCCATTCGGAATCCGAAATTGGGCAAATGATTCCGGCATCTAGGAGTTTATGAACCTCATTTTTGAGCACCTCCTTCATGTTAGGATTGAGACTCCTTTGAGGCTCGATGGAGGCCTTGTGGTCATCCTCTAAGAGGATCCTATGCATGCAAAGAGAGGGGCTTATTCCCTTGAGGTCATCAATGCTATACCCAATGACTTTTGTTGGGTTACTGGTTTTGATGATAACAAACAAAGTGTCCTTATCTATGTGTGAACTAATTATGATGGCAGGTTGATTTAAGGATGAAAGAAGATACAATGCTCAAAGCATGATTGCTCATGAAGATGCTTGGATCCTAACAAGACATGAAGACAATGTAATGTAGTTAAGTGCATTTGTCATTAGTCTTTAGGTACTATGCTTGACTAGTTAGCAAGAGTCTAAATTGATCATGACAAGGGAACAAGGTTGTAGGACTGAGTGCATGTGTCTTCTATTGAGCCTAGGAGGTTTTCCACGTGAAAAAAGCCTTGTGTTATTTACATTCTGTTCTTTACATTCTGTCTTAGTCTGCTGCATAGGAACAACGTCCATAACATTGTTTCCTACCCTGTTCTCAAGTTGCAAAACGCGAGAAATTGGAGTCACTCTATTCACCCCCCTCCCTCTAGAGTAACTTAGGCACACTTCAGTTGGTATCAGAGCAAGGTTGCTCATTAAAAGGCTAACACCTTGAGTTTTTCCGCAAAAATGAGTGCACCTAGTAATATGAGAGAAGGACAACCCACTAACCGTCCACCACTGTTTAATGGAGAATTTTACTCCTGGTGGAAGCGAAGAATGGAAATTTTCATCAAGGCAGTAGACTATGAGTTATGGCAAATAACTCTGAATGGAGATCTGGTTGTAGAGCAAGTAGATGCAGAAGGAAAGACGAGCATCAAACCTCCAGAAAAATGGACCAATACTGACATGAAGCAGATAGAGAAGAATGCTAAGGCAATCCAAATCCTACACTGTGGAGTGGATGCCAAGGAATACAATCGTATTCAAGGATGTGAAACTGCTCAAAGCATCTGGAAGACCTTGAAAACTGGATATGAAGGCACATCCCAGGTAAAGCTATCCAAAATAGATATGTTGACTAGGCAATATGAACTGTTTAGCATGGAACCAACAGAGACTATCAAAGACATGTATGCTCGGTTCAATAACATCCTAAATCAACTTAAATCTCTTGGCAAACCCTTTGATGAAGAAGATGTTGTTAGAAATCTGGTTAGAAGTTTACCAATAAACAACACCTGGACACCTAAAGTAACAGCTATTCAAGAGGCAAGGGATTTGACCATCATGAAGGTTGAAGAATTAATTGGTAACTTAATGACTCATGAGTTACAAGTTAAAACTAATAAGACCAAGAGGCAAAACGAGATTGCTTTCCAAGTTGATGAGTTTCCTGAAGATGACCTAGATCTTAATGAAGATGATATAAGCCTTGTTGCCAAGAAATTTGCTCGCTTTTATGGTAATAAGGGAAGTTTCAATCAAGCTTCGTCAAATTCAGGAAGAGGTGGAAACTTTGACAAATCCAAGATCAGGTGTCACCAGTGCTCAAGACTTGGTCATTTTAAAAATGAGTGTCCTGAGTCAAGTGAGAACATGTAGACATGACAGCGTCCATCCTCCTCCAAAAAGCCAAAAAGGTTCACCAAAAGAGAAGCAAGGTACGTGAGCATGTTGGCTGGATGGTCGGACAACGAGGATGATAGTCCAGAAGATGAAGTGGAGGACCTTTGCACTATGGCCTGAACAGATATCTCTTCTAAAGATGAAGAAGCCGAGGTAGGTATTCTTGAAATTAAAAGTCAAATTGCTTCTTGGTCTAGAGATAAAATGCTTAAAATGGTACTTTCTATGATGGATGAGTATGCGGAGTTAAACATTGAAAAGGATAACATTTTGCATGCTTATAATGACTCTAAGGAAGATGTAGGTGAACTGTTGGAGATCAAAACTAATTATGAAAAAATGTTAAAAACCTTGAAAAAGAAAAATAAAGATCTCAAAGAAACAGTATGCAAAATGGAGGAAATAAGGTCCATCCTTGAAAGTAAATGTTTATCTCTTGAGACTGATTTATCTAAGAAAGTTGCTGAGAAATTAGAACCTATCTATGTGTGTGACGAAACTGGCCTAGATGATCTAAAATCTGAATGTGAAATTCTTAGGATAAACTTGGAAAAGGAACTCGAAAAATCTAAGGACTATAAAGGCAAGTTGGATAAGGTACAAGAAGAACTAGTTCGTCTTAATAAATGGACTAGCTCCTCTCAAGCCTTAAAATGGCTAAACGATCATGACAATAGGTTTAAAAAGGTCTAGGAAGAAAACCTAAGAAGGATGACTGGACTCCCAACACCAAGTATGTTGGATTGAAATATAATAGACTTTGCTGGCATTGTGGACAAGGTGGTCACTATAGATATGAATGCCAGGAGAGAACTAGGTCTGTCATCAAGAATAAGCAATACGTAAAGCAAGTTTGGATGAGAAAAGACAGAGTGAAAACTGATTCTGAGAAAAGGGGACCCAAGCACGTGTGGGTTCCTAAGACTAATAAGTGACTCTCATTGCAGGCTAAAGTGAAAGAGAGCAAGCCATGGTATGTGGACAGTGGCTTCTCAAGGCACACAACAGGAGAAAAATCCGTATTTCTTTCACTTTGGTGACAACCTATGAAGGTGCCTTCATATCCAGTTTCCAAGGTCATCCAGATGCTTTGAGCAGTTTCACATCCTTGAATACGATTGTATTCCTTGGCATCCACTCCACAGTGTAGGATTTGGATTGCCTTAGCATTCTTCTCTATCTGCTTCATGTCAGTATTGGTCCATTTTTCTGGATGTTTGATGCTCGTCTTTCCTTCTGCATCTACTTGCTCTACAACCAGATCTCCATTCAGAGTTATTTGCCATAACTCATAGTCTACTGCCTTGATGAAAATTTCCATTCTTCGCTTCCACCAGGAGTAAAATTCTCCATTAAACAGTGGTGGACGGTTAGTGGGTTGTCCTTCCCTCATCTCACTAGGTGCACTCATTTTTGCGGAAAAACTCAAGGTGTTAGCCTTTTAATGAGCAACCTTGCTCTGATACCAATTGAAGAGTGCCTAACTTACTCTAGAGGGAGGGGGGTGAATAGAGTGACTCCAATTTCTCGCATTTTGCAACTTGAGAACAGGGTAGGGAACAATGTTATGGACGTTGTTCCTATGCAGCAGACTAAGACAGAATGTAAAGAACAGAATGTAAATAACACAAGACTTTTTTCATGTGGAAAACCTCCTAGGCTCAATAGGAGTAAAAACCACGACCCAGTTACTTGGAATTTTGTCACACTTCTTATCTTATAACCAGAGCCAAAATCAGGATACAACACAGTACCCTAACACCACCATACATCGTTACTGATGTGTTGCCAATCTCTCAAAGTCACACACTGACCTGAGAGAAACTCTACACTCGTTACTGAGTTAGAGATCTTACAAATAACCAGATTGTTTGTCCTATTACACGCTTCAACACTAAGAAAAATAAGACCACAAAAACCTATTATTCAATGACCAATCTAAGCAAAGACTCAAACTGACCAGGACAGGGAACAAGGTTCAAGGTTGTTCTTGTGAGTACTGGACGTATCTGGTTTGGACGAATGAACGCTTTGCACAGATGATTCTGAACTCAATAATGCACGCAAAGCTTAACCTTGCAACTGAGCCTATCAGGCGCTTTATATAGGCATGCCTAGAAGCCCAGTCCAATTAAGTTAAATCTTTTCAGAATATAAACGATAAGAACTTCTCAAAAGATAGGATAGAGTTTAAGTAAAGATCAAGGATCTTTCCTTAACTCGTCCTATGCTATAAAAATCGTCCAAATACCTTAACAGAAAATCTTGGCCACCTAGCAAGTGATTTATCAGAATATACTCTCTAAAAGATAATTGGAAAGATTCCAAAAGATAATTCACTTACCTTAAACATTATAAACTTGGCCATTAAGTAAAATACTTTTTCCAGGATAATATCCTTTCAAAATAAAATACTTTTCTGTTTAAAACACAATTTTGCAATAATCATTTTCCAAAATAAAATATATTTCTTCAGAAGAATATTTGTATGAATATCTAAAAAGATAATACACAAAATATTCGTGGAAATAATAAATACGATATTATGCAAACTCGTCCAGATACACAGCTTAGAAGGAACAGGGTCCAACTCGTTGTTCCCCTTTGGTTCCTTCAAGCTGCAGTGTTGGTCCTAGAGAACAGGGTTCACAAGAATACTCGCATGTACTCATAGACACATGCACTCAGTCCTACAACCTTGTTCCCTTGTCATGATCAATTTAGACTCTTGCTAACTAGTCAAGCATAGTACCTAAAGACTAATGACAAATGCACTTAACTACATTACATTGTCTTCATGTCTTGTTAGGATCCAAGCATCTTCATGAGCAATCATGCTTTGAGCATTGTATCTTCTTTCATCCTTAAATCAACCTGCCATCATAATTAGTTCACACATAGATAAGGACACTTTGTTTGTTATCATCAAAACCAGTAACCCAACAAAAGTCATTGGGTATAGCATTGATGACCTCAAGGGAATAAGCCCCTCTCTTTGCATGCATAGGATCCTCTTAGAGGATGACCACAAGGCCTCCATCGAGCCTCAAAGGAGTCTCAATCCTAACATGAAGGAGGTGCTCAAAAATGAGGTTCATAAACTCCTAGATGCCGGAATCATTTGCCCAATTTCGGATTCCGAATGGGTAAGTCCCGTGCAAGTTGTCCCGAAGAAGGGAGGTATGACCGTCGTTAAGAACAATAACGATGAGTTAATCTCCACTAGACTTGTCACCGGGTGGAGAATGTGAATTGATTACCGAAAACTCAACAAATCCACCCGAAAAGACCATTTCCCCCTCCCTTTCATTGATCAAATGTTGGAGCGTCTTGCAAAGCATTCCTTCTTTTGCTACTTAGATGGATATTCGGGATTTTTCCAAATCCCTATCCCCCCAAGTGACCAAGAGAAGACGACATTTACATGCCCCTATAGCACCTTTGCATATCGAAGGATGCCATTTGGGTTGTGTAACTCTTCGGCAACATTTCAACGATGCATGATGTCGATTTTTTCTAATTACATTGAGAATATAATTGAGGTTTTTATTGATGACTTCTCCGTTTGTGGCACCTCATTTGACGATTGTTTGGTCAACTTGGCCAAGGTGCTACAACGGTGTGAAGAGGTCGATCTTGTCCTCAATTGGGAGAAGTGCCACTTTATGGTGGAAGAGGGCATTATTTTGGGTCATGTAGTGTCTAGTAAGGGCATAGAAGTTGACAAGGCTAAGGTTGAGGTCATTGAGCAATTACCACCCCCAACTAATGTAAAAGGGGTGAGGAGTTTCCTTGGTTATGCCGGTTTTTACCGATGGTTCATCAAGGATTTTTCCAAAATTGCCAAGCCTTTAACCCACCTCCTTGTCAAGGACGTCCCTTTTCTCTTTACTAATGATTGTCTTGAAGCATTCTATAGATTGTCTTGAAGCACTCAGTCCTACGACCTTGTTCCCTTGTCATGATCAATTTAAACTCTTCCTAACTAGTCAAGCATAGTACCTAAAGACTAATGACAAATGCACTTAACTACATTACATTGTCTTCATGTCTTTTTAGGATCCAAGCATCTTCATGAGCAATCATGCTTTGAGCATTGTATCTTCTTGCATCCTTAAGTCAACATGCCATAATAGTTAGTTCACACATAGATAAGGACACTTTGTTTGTTATCATCAAAACCAGGAACCCAACACAAAGCATCCATTTTACTTTTCAATAATGTTAAAGCATCAATATCGAGTTTACCTCCCTTTTTGATAGGGGTGCATCCTTTGTTCCACCTTTGGTTGTTCATAGCCATGTTGTCAATGAGCTTCCAAGCTTACTCAAGTGGTTTATCTATGACGGCCCCTCCGGAGGTCGCATCCACCATGAGCCTAGAGGCGTGGTCTATTCCACTATAGAATATTTGGAACACGAGATTCTCATCCATGGAGTGGTGAGGGCACTCTTGGAGGTATGTCTTGTATCGGCGATAAGCCGCATAGAGTGATTCACCATCTTCTTGATGGAAGGTGGCAATGTCATGGCGAGATGACGCCGTCTGATGTGGTGGGTAGAAGTGACTCAAGAACGCCTCTAAAAGCTCATTCCAAGTGGTGATTGAGCCGGGAGGAAGAGTATTCAACCATTGTCTTGCCCCCCCGTGAGTGAGAACGGGAACAACCTTAACTTGATCGCATCTTGTGAAACCCCATTGATTTTAATGGTGTCACAATATTCCGTGAACATTTGGAGATGCAAGTAAGGTGGTTCGTCGTGCACGGTGTATGTCGAAGTAATAATCAAGTTCGTACCATGGAGACTCTTTGATAAAGTACTAAATATCCCGAAATTATCAACTATCTAGACCGATTAAATGAGTTGATTGGATTGACTAACCTAAACAAACTAACTAATTAAAACTTAATAAATATGTGAAACAATAATAAAGATAATTCTAGGATAGGAATCACCGCTAATCATGCTCATTGATCATTGATTAACCCCAAATAACCTCCAAGCTTATTAACAAACCACTTGACAATTAGCAAAGGTATCACAAACGCCTTCTTTTGAAGGGGAGTGATTTTTACCCAAGCACAAACCAAGAGACCTATTTCTAGGATCCTAATTAGGCATGAGTTATATTAAACTAAGCTAATTAAATGGTCACAAGAGAAGTAATCCACTTTTGTGGTATTAACTCTCAAGCATCAATAATCAAACAACCACTATCATCAAACACATATCAATGCTTAACAATAGGTACAAATAAGATAAAATGTGGATCATGCAATTTATCAAACACTTGGTGACCACATGCTTAACATTGATAGAAATTTGGAATTAAACTTGGGGAAGGGGCTAATCAATAATCAAGAGCATGGATTAGGGCTACCTAATCCTAGAACTAATTAAACTACTCACTAATCATGGGATTAAGAAAAATAAACTTCATAATAACAAAACCCATTAAATTCAACAACAAAGACTAAAACTTGCAAAGTATTTATAGAAAGAGAGAAAAGAAAGAAAACTTACAACCAAATGCTAAGGATTAAAGAGTTGATTAACACTAATCACCAAAGTTTTACACTCACTAATTATCCTAAACTCACTAATTGAGAATAACTATGAAGAACCCTAAGAGAGATTTCGGCTAAAGATGAGATATGATCGAAAAAAAAATAGGAAAAGGAGCTATTTATAGGCGGAGAAGCTCGGGGCCAAAAAGTGCAGAAAAACGCCCCTCCCAGGAAAAACAGGGTGGCCGTTTTTCTGGAGGGAGCCGTTTTTTGGAGAATAGGCAGTAGGCCAGTGGAGGCTTGGGGGCCGTTTTTCTGGAGAAAACGCCCCTCCAGCCCGTTTTCTTCAGGTTATTGGTGCTCTTCGCTTGGTCCAGTCTCCTCGCGGCTTCTACCTTCGGGTCCTCTCTCCGGGGTCCTCGGATACACCTACAAAATGCTCAAAAACCACAAAGGCCAAGGAAACGTAATCTAAAAATAGAAAATAAAACTAATCTATCTAAAACGCAAACTAAAGTGACCAAAGCTAACTAAATCTAAGGAAAAAGCACCTTAAAATATGCACGATTACATGTGCATCACATGCATGCGCCTTCGGTGCACCATGAAAAACATAGACCCCAACACGTCTTTTACATGCTCCAACCGGGTATTCAAGGTGTGGTCCTATATCACACATAGCTTTTTAGTGAAAATTGTTGTATCATCAATTAAACAAGGAACAAAAATAAGATTGCAGTTTAATTCTGGAACATATAGCACATGTCTTAGTGTCACTCCACCACCCAAATTTGTTGTGCCATCATGAGTTCCATAAGCAGTTTTATCATTGGGAAGTCCCGCAAGATATGGGATCAAATCAATTAAACTAGTCAAGCAAGATATTTTTCCGATCATAAAATAAGATGCTCCCGTATCAAGAAGGCAATCATCAAAAAATAGCTTATCAGTAAGTTGTTCAGTGGTGGCTGAAGGTTTAAGATTATTGATCATAGTTAACAGAGTTCCACTGATTATTGGTCAGTGTTGGAGCATTTCCTCTATCATCTCAGCCAGTGGCGCACCAATGTCATAGAAACACCACCGGCACCATTCACAACAGCTCTTCCACGACCTCGTCCTCCAGACCCACGACCTCGTCCAGCACTTTCACCCGACCAATTCGCCCCACTGCCCCGGTCGCGATTGTTGAACCACCAATCAAGATACCCATGAAGTTGGAAGCAATCAGACACTCCGCGTCCTTATCTCTTACTGTGAGTGCAAACAACCTTTGTTATAGCTCCATTGGTTAGGGTTCTACGTCCATGTCATGTTCCTTGTACAGCAGAACTCACGATATCGGCTTGTTCATCACGCATCCTTGTGATATGTTTATGTCTTTCCTCCTGAACGATTATTGTATAAACTCGACTTAATGACCTAAGGGAGACATGCTCATAATATTTGAGCGAATCATGTCATAAATACCTTTATCTAACTCCTAGAAAACATGTTCAGTCCTTGTGCTTCTGTATATTCCTGCTAGTCACAGTGTAGACATTACTTAAACTATGTTTCCGTAAATTTCAATCATGTGGAATCTTTTCAGTATGTACAAAGCATGTTCAGCCCTTGTGGTGCTTGAGTCACGAATTGTTGGACCTAGCGATCGAGCCCGACATGGAGAGACCTCGGGGTGGACCCGGGATGACATGGAGACATGTGGAGCAACTTGGTATGCGGAGGGTGCAGTGCACGACCAAAGCATGATGGTGCAAGGCTAAAAAAAATGGCTACTGCTGAAGTGGCCTGACTGTGCCGATTTCAAGGCAAGAAGTGGCACAATCGTGCTCACTGTACAGGAGGCCGATTTTCCCTTTTCGTCAAGCGGTTAACTTCGGTAATGAAATCTAGCTTATTATTATTGTTTTCTAATTAATTGTTAATTGTTTTAAGAAGATAATATTAGTGTTTCCTTATCATTGTATTACTTCATATGCAAGGGATTAGTTTCCTAGTAGGATTAGGCAGATGAGATATTTTCTATTACTCTATCTTATTAGGTTACTAGAGCTCCTTTTGTACCTATAAGTACAAAGTTAGATCAAGAGGTAGATATGGAGCTTGAGAGGCTAGTTGAGTGCTCTTAAGAGATAGTCACAAAGAGTTCCTTGTGTGTGGGTTCTTGTATACACGATCTTGGGTGGATCGTGTGGGTTGAGAGTGAGTGTTCTACTAATCGTCGATTGAATTTAATTCTCCCAAGGTTTTTCCGTTGTTGAGTTTCCCTCATTAAAACATGCGTTTGTCATTATTGTTTCTTCGTGTTTGCTTCCCAATTCCCTAATAAGTTGTATCAGAGCAAGGGTTCGAGTAGATGGAAAATATTTTTGGAAAGGTCGAGATGGAATTGTTCAAGGGCAAAAACAATTTCTCCTTGTTGCAAAGCATGGTGAAAGACATCCTAATCCACCAAGGTTAAATGAGACCTTGGATGATAAACAACCTACCGGTCTTCACGATGCAAAGTGGAAGAATCAAAAGTTGCATGCGGTGGCGACGATCCGGATGTCCCTTGCACCGGAGATCAAGTATATCGTACTTGCGGAAGAGAATCCAAAGGTTCTATGGCAGAAGTTAGGAAAGATTTACATGTCTAAATCTTTAACTAAAATTGTTCATAAAGAAGGATCTATTCGAGCTTGAGATGGATGCAGACGGCGACTTGGGAGAACACCTCAACAATTTTGAATGGCTTGATCACCAAATGGACGTGTTGGAGGAAAAGTTCAAGGAAGAAGACGAAGCCTAATCTTGTGGGTTTTCCTCCCTAAGAGATTCAGTACTATCATAACCTCTTTATGGGTGGAAAGAACATGTTTAAGAATAGATGAGACCATCACGGTCTTTCTCGAAGCGGATAAATTGATGAAGCAAAGTACGGGTAGGTCATCAGTGGTTGATGGAGCTCTCGTTGTAGAATTACGCAGTGGAAGATCTAAAGGCAAGTCCAAGAAACATGGGTCCAAAGTCAAGTGTTTCTATTGTGATGACAATGGACATATTCAATCTAATTGTCCAAAAGCAAAAGAAGAATTGAAGTTACTCACAGCTTCTCGTGAGAGGGGATCGGAGTGACGGCTTTGGCTATTGGAGAAGGCGGTGAGGATAGTGAAGGGGATGTTTGCTTGGTTGAAGTAAGGACAATGAGTCTATGGGTTTCAGGTGCTTCATGTCACATACGTAATTGGAAGGTGGCGTTCTTGTCCTATATCGATTACGATGTGAAAACAATCAACCTTCCTAACAAAAAGGAGGTCAAGGTTGAGGGTATTGGAAAAGTTGAGTTGAAACTTTGTGATAATATGAGGTACGTTCCGACACTTGATAAGAACATCATCTCAATAGGTGCACTAGATGATGATGGGTATGCGGTAGTGTTGAGATCCATCACGATCATGGTATTCAAGCATAATTTCGAGATCATGATGAGAGCGACTAAGAACATGAGGAATCTCTATGTCATGGATGGAGAGGTCGTGGTTCAAGGAGAGGCATTGTCAAGCAAAGGACGATGCAGTGATCCCGATCATTGATTGGAGATGAAGACCACATTGGGCTCGAGGGGAGGTCTGTTGGACCTAGCAATCCCGACATGGGGAGACCTTGGGGTGACCTGGAAAGACATGTAGATGTGTCGAACAACTTGGTATGCGGAGGGTGAAGTGCACGACCAAAGCACTATCCCGCACACGACCGTGCCTATTTAAAGGAAAGAAGTGACACGATCGTACTCACTGTACAGGAGGCCGATTTCTCCTTTTTTTGCGAGCGCTTCACTTGGGCAATGATATATAGTTTACTATTTTTTCCTAATTAATTGTTAATTGTTTTAGGAAGATAATTTTAGAGTTTCCTTATCATTGTATTACTTATTATGCAAGGGATTAGTTTCCTAGTAGGATTAGGAAGATGCGATATTTTCTATTATCTTATTAAGTTACTAGAGCTCCTCTTGTATCTATAAATAAAAAGTTAGGTCAAGAGGTAGATATAGAGCTTGCTTGAGAGGCTAGTTGAGTGCTCTTGAGAGATAGTCACAAATGGTTCCTTGTGTGTAGGTTATTGTATACTATTGGATGGATCGTGTGGGTTGAGAGCGAGAGTTCTATAAATTGTCAACTGAATATAATTCTCTTAAGGTTTTTCCCTTGTTGGATTTTCCTCGTTAAAACTTGTGTTTGCCATTATTGTGTTTTTGTGTTTGCTTCCGAATTCCCCAACATGAATCAAATGCATGTTCAAAGTGTACTAACAACAATTGTGGTGATGCTTGCGATAATCAACCTAATAGCTAAATTTAGTTTGTTGGTTTGATCTGCATGGGAAATTTGACATCAATGTATTTCGTGAACATAAGTTAGTAGATTTCGTAATTTAAACAGGCGTATCAGGTGCCTAACACCTTCTTGATTCGTACCTTTACCCGGGGCCTAACTCCTTGGGTACTCGTATATTCTATATGAGCGGAGGTCATTTAGAAAGTAGATAGTAGGATCGTTCAGCGCAGGCTGTCCATTCGATTTGTCCCTTTCAGTAAACGCGCACGTGGTAAGGGACTCTTGCCTTCCGTTGTTGTTTTCTAAGATCAATGTCTTTCAAAATATTTTCTAAATTGATGATTTCCTAGAACTTATTTGGTCCCTTGATCCTTACTAACAATTCATTTTATATGGACGTCGGACTTCTTAAAAGGTAATTCAGAAAGGGGAGGGAAAAAGCCCTGAGTCCATACACACCCCTAAGTGACCAATTGCAAAAAAAAAAAAAAAAAAAAAAAAAAAAAAAAAAAAAAACTGCTTTTATGTATTAATAGAGTCATCCCTAACCATTTATCAGTTAATTTTATTATGTTTTTGCAATTTTACCTTCTTAGTATGTAGACGCCGAATTTTGACTCGTATCATATGATGTCATGCATGACATTATCCTCTGATGTCATTTTTTTCGCATCCATTTGCTAAATACAAAAGCAATACTAGTGACAAGTAAAATTACCAAAATACCGTCTTTTACTAATAAATTAGCCCTCCACCCAAAAAATAAAATAAAAAGCAAAAAAAATACCCCCTTCTCATCCGAAAAATGAAGAAAAAGAAAAGGAACCCCCCCCCCTTTCTTTTATTTCATTATTTATTTAGATTTTAGTTTAATTTAGTTTTTCTATTTTCTACCTCATCCTTCCACCACCTCTCTCTTTGTCACCCACATATCATTTGATTCCCTCATCTTTTTCCTTCCTCAATTGTGACATTTTCCACTCCTATTCTTCACCCATTTTTATCTCTGATCGCACCCTTCATCTATCATCTCATCCGCCCCTTCATTTTACTAGCCCTAATTCCTCCTCTTCTTGAACTTCCCTATAAAAGCATCACTAACTTCTAACCTTAGGGCTATTTGCCTCTTTCTCCTCTCTATTTTCTAAAATCAGTTTCTCTCTCTAGTTTTTCTATCATTTTTTCTAACTTACTTATACTTTCAAACTTCTAAAAACTTCTTCTAAATTTCTAAAACTTTTTTTTTATCTACTTAGTGCAAACTAAATGGCGTTCGTGCTAAATAATTTATTTTTGAAGATTGGGATTTCTAGATCTACTCAAGGGTACTTTCTTTATCTCTCTCTTTCCATTAATGTTTTCTGAGTGTTTTTCACTAACAATTTCATTTTGTACATATACTTTGTATAAATTGCTACTCCCTCCGTTGCATGAAGATGTTTACATCTGTTTTTTTACGGTTTCCAATGCACCATTTTGACCGTAGTTAATTGTAACTAAATACATATATAAATTATAAAATTATAATTTTTCAAAAGTATTCTTTAAAATGAATCTTTTTTTTTTGGTGGGATTCTTTAAAATGAATATAAAATAGCATTTTTACATTATAAATCTTTGTATTTTTTCTCTAATTCATGGTCAGAGTTTGTGAACTCTGACCTTGAAAAATGAAGTGTAAACATCTTGGTTAAACGGAGGGAGTAATAAACAATATTATCCCCCTTAATAATCCCAATTTTCACCGGTCGGACTCAGTATAGGAGTGATCACGCATCACCCTATTTTTTGAGCGGTCAAAATTCTTAGGTAAAAATTCAAGTGGCCACGCGAATTCGTCTCCATCGGGGACATAGATCCAGCTTGTAGAGAGTGATTTTTTGCGGTGAGGAAAGAGAGTTGTTTGTGCAAAATTGTGTGATCATTGAATGTTTCTCTCTTTCTCATCACTATTTTCATTTTTTTTTATAAATGAAATTGAATAAAAAAGGTCATTTCGCATATAAGAGGCCTCAGATTTATTTTTGTACAAAGATGTAATAATTTGGATTATTGACAGTTTTTAGAAAAGTCTTAATTTGTAGATATAGAAAGATCCAACCATTGAAAATTGATTAAATTAGTGTCATAAGAAACCTTGTCCAAAGCATAGGCGTATCCAGGGGGTACAAGTGGGTACAGGCGTCGACCCTCTTTTTCGGTAACTTTTTTGTCAGTTTTATAAAGTATATATATTATGGAAGGTATTTTGTATCATAAATACTTGTGTGCAGTATTGGTATAACCTCTTTTCTATTACCTTGTAGATTGTAGGTTCAAATCTTGAGAGCAACTATTTTCTAACTATTTTTCTTCTACAATTCTTTTCCCCTTTCATTTTTTTGATCTAATCCGTACCTCTTTCTTAATTTTGTACATCATATGTGTTTTATTTTTTGATATTATCCATTCTTTTTTTAAGTTTATACACTCATATGTGTATTATTGTATACCTCTACAATTATACAATTAAGTTTCTATGTTGAGTGTCAAATGAACCCATATTTATAAAAAAAAATTCTCCGACTTGTACCCCCAGTACTAAATTCCTGGATACGCCACTGGTCCAAAGGACTTTCTAACGCAGTAAAAATCATCCAGAACTAACGGTGGCATCTACCACAATTGAATTTTGAAGTTAATCTGTCTAAAAATAACCAATGTCCATAAATATGTAAATAACTAATAATCGGTTTAGTTTTGAGCTTGGTCTATTTATGAGGAAATTGAATAGGACTTCCCTATATTTCTACAGCCACATATTTCATCCATTGTGTATAACAAATGAATTTCAAATTAAATTTTTGAATGACAAAGTAATGGTGTATCTCCGAAGATTTTCTTAGATTCTCGACCTTGTAAATAAATGGCTGAAATAAACCACTTAGGATAGTGTTTATTTTTTATATTGTTTTTAGGTAGTCCCTAGTGTGTCTATTTGAACCTGTAAAGAAGTATTAAATTTTCACCAAGTAGATATTATTCTAAAATTAACCAACCCAGTAAATGTCTAGAAATGACAACACTCACTTAACTGAAAAGACTTTGGTGTTTCACACCTCTTAGAAAGATGAACTTTGATTTTGATAGTAGACTAAAAAAAAAAAACAATTTGGACTTTGAAATCACTCCATTCAGAGATTTTTTCGATTTTTAATGAATTAATCAAAGCCGAGTCCAACTCTGTCAAAATGAAATATAAATGGTCAATTTAGAACATTAGAGCTTTTGTACAAGTATTTTGTTTGTTTTCGTTAAATAACTTAGACTCGTGTAAAATTCATGAAATTTTGTGTGCACATATTCAAGTCTAGTCTAATCCTTGTAAAAATTAGACCTTTATCACATTTAAATAATTCCCAGTAAATCAAGAACCAATTGTCTGTCCAAAGGCTTTCAAAAGCTTGTAATTCGTGAAATACTCACCCACCGTCAACTATATTGACTTGAGATTCTTACAGAGGATATATAATGTGAATTGAACCAAGTTAGGCTTTTGAATTACTCGATTTGATTGAGATATGACCAAGTTATGGATTTTGGAAGTTCTGTCCAGATTATTGTAAAAACGGTTTTGTGCGATTTTATAAACGATTTTCGTTTAATTATCAAATAAAATCACAAAAATACGAAACTCTCCAGTTTATTCTTTTAGTGTGTCCCACAAATTACAAAAAATAAATTTAGAGTAAATAATTTGCGTTTGGACTAAATCCTTGTCGGTTCTTTCAAACCGCTCATGTAAATAATGAATTCTTTCGTAAATAAATCAATTTCTTTCTAAATAAATCAATTCATTTGTAAATAAAACAATCCTTTGTGAATAAGTCGAACTTTTGAAGACGATGATCAAGATCAAGCCCCGGAGGCTCCATGTACATGAAGATCAAGTCTTTTTCTCCTTTTTAGGATAATTAGACATTTTTTTTTATTTTATTGTAGATACTCAAGTTGTAATTCATTTATTCCGAGTCCTCTTTATTTGTATTTTGTACATTTGCATTCATATGCTTCCACCTAATAATTCAACTCGAAAAATAAAAATAAAAATAAGTTTTCCCACTTGAGTGATATATATTATGTTAAAAACGTTTTCAATAATAAAACCAGTGTATTCGTGTATGTATACAAATTCGGCCCTGGGCCAACTTCAAGGTTAAAATCAGAAATTTGCGTATTCGCGATCATGGTTATTGCACCAACCATCACATCAAATCACCTTCATACAAAATCACATTCCCTAGTGGAATCCACATTTCCCCAGTGACAACCATTTTCCCCAGTGGAATACCTATGATCGAATAGAAGTAAATAATTGATTGTCCCCTCTTATTTGGCTTCGGGCTATCCCGAGGGATCCTATCGGAAATACTCCTCTAAGCCATTACCCACCAATACATACCCAAACTTTACACAAATCATCCATTTACTCACCCCGAATGAATGTTATTCCTCAGTGAATAACGAATATTTTTGAGAAGTCTAATACTATTACTCAAAGCTAAGAATTGAGTTGATCCCCGTATATTACCAAATGTTGTTGGGTTGTACGCCTCTGATAAACAGGAAAATCTTCCCAGCCTTTTCCTTCTTCTTTGTGGAGAATAGAGGGTTTCTCGGATCAATTCGACTATGAGTTGCAAGTCACCCCATAAGTTTCTCGATTATATCCCTCTTTGTGGAAAAGAACAAACATACCGCCTTAGTGGCACCTAAGGAGCCTTACTGACCGGATCCCCCGGTCAGAACTACGTAAGGGTTTTGATCCAGGAGTAGATTCAAGACCCACGATGAATGGTACGTAGGCAGTATTTGCAATATCCAAAGCCGCCGTACATAAACGAATATGCCGATTCAAAACCGATTTTTTATATGCAAGTGTGCTATGTGACAATGTGTAAATATATGTGCATTTTCTTTTGTCATTCATGACATTACGTAATACAATTCAAAGCTTTCATATGGGATACAACGTATTAGTAAAGAGTCTGTACTCAGTACGGAGGAGGAGACGGGTCCGAGGACGTCTGCACCTTCTAACCTAGACCCCAAACCAAGATATTTGTATTTGCATACCAGTCAAAGAATTTTCGTGGCCTGTCGCGATTGAGTCAAATTTTGGGTTTATTAATTGGTTTTCCGTAAAATCTTTTATAAAACCCTTCATTTTGTAAAAACCGTTCTTGTTAGGATCACAACAAGGTGGCGACTCTTTGTTTTGTAAAAACTCGTCCTTGTTTAAGATGATGTATAACAAGGTGGTGACTTCGAACCTTAAGATGATTCTTTGACAATTGACATTTTCAATCAGTCGATTTCGATTGAACGTGTCGTCTGTCATGTAACGCGGCAATTCCCGGGTCCTAATCCAGAAAACCCGAAAACCTGGCCTCATGCTTAGCCCTGGATTTCAATTTTTAAATTGTTCCATTAATTCAGGTTTAATATAAAAATAATTTAATATATAAAGAAAATATTATTTTTGATTTATAGTTTTAAGAACCTCATGTATTAAATATTTATGTTATTTAAACAATCAAATCATTTTGAAAAATCTTATAGTTGGGACAAAATGGTAGATAATATATAAATGTAACGGAAAATTGGATGGAAACGTTTGAGGTGTTGATCTTTTGAGGGAAATGCAGTTAGAGATACTTTAATTACTTACAAATAGTTCAGTTAGGGATGGTTTTATGAATCAGAGATCTACTAAAGGGTGTTTTTTTTTCCCTTCAAAAACCCCTCTTTTTATTATCTCATCGATGTCATTTTGACTCTTCAATATTTGCACATAGCAATCTGATCTCTCATGAAATGATTGAGTACTCCTACTTGCAACCACATTATGGGTTCAAAAGAGGGCAAAGAATATGCCATGAATATCATAAGGAAATTAGGCAAAAGTCATTAGGTTGTTTTAACTTATATGTATAAGTGTAATTGATCTTCAGAAAGATGGAATATTATCAATGGTTGATCACATAGATAGACAATTAAAGCAATTCTCTGCTAATGGAGCACACCAGCCTGTAGAGCCCTGCAAAGAGAAAACAGGTTTATCACCAAAGCAAGACACCACTCAAACTCTCAAATTATTTACATGAGTACTAACTGAAAAGTTACATGGGTATAAAAACAATAGCAAGTATTATGGTAGATCAACTCAGAATAAAATGGGATTTCTATTTAGAATTGTATTGTAGTGGCTACTTATTATGAACAGTGACCTAATTTTGCTAAAAAATGACGATCATCTCACCAAAAATTACAATAAAACGGTGTTATAGAAGTTTTTGTGTAAAATAAAATATAATATCGCCCATTAAAAATTATTTAGAACTTCATTATTTAATTGTGATCCTCGTCTCACTGAAAATTACAGAAAACACGTCTTATAGAAATTTTAACTAGCCAACACATTAAAAAAACTTAAAATAAAAGAACCAACTAGAAAGCACACATCTACGTACATGCATATAAATGGACAAATAAACCAACATAGGTTAGTCTAGTTGTTTGAACTTTGATTTCCTTACCCACTACCAAGGTTTAAATTTCACTGGAGGCATTTGGAATCCCTTTCTTCTTATTCCCCCTTCCCCCTCCCCACCCCCCTAAATGCTTGTCCACTAAGCTCCTGGGCCTTAAACCCGAGATGATCCAGCCTAGGAGAGGGCCTCCTTACCTTACAAAATATATATATATATATATATATATATAAATATATATATAAATGGACAAATAATGATATAAAGCATGAAAGTCAAAAGCCTAACATGCTATTACAATGTACAATGTCATATTCCCACATCTATCATAGTATATTGTATCTTATCTGAATAAAATTGAACAGAAAAAAATTGAACGGAACAGATTTAAGCTAAACAAATTGAACTAAAATGATTCAAGTTTAGCTTTTTATTATAACTCGCTAAAAGTCCCTTAATTATTCGGTTCATTAGACTAATGCATTGAAATATTTCCAACATGTGTATAATCGTGATTATATTTGAATACAAATTATTTAACTAATAAGGCTCCATTCTTTTCAAATGAAAATAATTGAATTGAAATGAACTGAAATAACTATTTATTTTGAATACAAATTATTTTAATGTCCAACTTATAATTTTGAATCTCATGATAATACAAATTGTTTTAATGTCCAACTTATAACTATTTATTCATATTTTTCTACAAATTATCATGAGATTCAAAATAAAATTTCTTTTTTAATGGAGTTGACAAGTAAAACTATTGAAATAACTAATTTCGGCTTCTAATCTTGGAATCACATTAAGATCAAAATTGGAAAAGAAAAAAAATACCCAAAAACTTGTTTAAGATGATTTTATTGGAATTTTTGATGAGGCGAGGGTCACTCTTTGTTTTCGGTGAGGTGGAAGGTGTTAGACGCCCAAACAAAAAGCAAAATTAAACTAAGGTCATCCTAGGCTTTGCGACTCCAATGAGGTCTTCGAAGAGTACATTCCTCATGCTAGGGATTGGGGCATCAAATTTCCTAAACATGTCGGGAATAGCAAGGCTATAATTGGCAAGCCAATCTGTTGCGGAGTTGGCTTCTCTAATAACGTGAGTGATCTTGATCTCCCAAAGCGTGTGATGTATTACCTACTTGCACTGCTCCAAGATGAAATAGTAGGGGCTAAAGTTTGGCGTGGGTGCTTTTAGCAGGAATCAGTCTCTACCTCCAACTTAAAATAACTTGAGTGTGCAGCAATACGTAACCCATGAAGAACGGCCATGATGCAGGAGCAACCTATTTTACAGCGGTTAAATGACCCATTGTACTTCGGTTCCGTGTTATGGATGAACCGCCGTGCTTATGGCCGACGTAAAAGATAAAGAAAATACAGCGGGTGTAAACCGCAATAAAAGATGGGAAAGTACAGCAGGTGAAACGCAGAAGCGCTGTACACAGTAGGTCTTTTACTTTGGTGTCCTCTTGTTAACCGCAGTACATAGGTACTAATTGAATGAACCGCTGTATTTTCTTTTCTTTTGTTTTAAAAAAAAATTATGAGCATCTGTTGTATTAGTATCAATGTTTTTCCCATGGTCATATTGTTTATACGCTTGACTCATACCCATGCATGTAAGCCAAAAATATAGTGGCCAGAAAATGTATAATCATCATCCCAAGTAAAATCCATGATACAAAAATCCATAACAATGACTAAAATATGCATCAATTAAAAAATATTGTAATTGAAATAAAAGGGCAAATGCTCAACAAATAAGCTCTATACTGTTTGCAAATGTGGTACCATAAAAGTGAAAAGTAAAAATAACAAAGGCTACAATAGCAAGAGCTTAGTGACACCTTCAGCTACCCATCAGCACATTCATAGGTATCAGAAGGCCAGGAAACCAAGAGTTGAGAAAACTAGTTTTGTCTACAATGTCTCCCATTCTATGCTTGGTTCACCTAAAGCTGAAAGGGGAAAGCAAAAAAGATTGTTGGTGAATTCTAAATCCACAAATTAGTGGGATACAATAATGATGAGAACATACCCAACCAAGATGAAAACAAATGCTTAGCTGATGATATATATAACCTGCACAGAAAAGATTAAACATATCACACAAGCTGTCTCAAATAAATAATCATATTAACAAGTGAGCTGCGCATCAAAAAATAATAATAAATAGTCATAAGATGTGTAGCATAACCAAAGAGCAGTGACTACAACTAGCAAGGTTAACTAAACTGATGATAATGTGTACCTATTTCTATGAATTGCACTTATTTTCTTTGTCAATAAAGTCGACCAAACAAAGAGGTATTCTATCCTGACAATAATTTTCCCTATTCAAATTCAAGCCAAAAAACTCACCAGATCATGTAGAAGCAGTAATTCAAATAGTACCCAACCCTAATCGAGTTTTACTCCAAAATGTATTGCTTTAGCAGCAAAGGATGGAACAAGAGAAGCTCCAATGGAGCAAAATTGAAACAGAATACGGAAACAACATAACAACACGAACCCTGAAACAACAGAAAATTTCACCAAATAGTCATAGATTTGAGAAGATAACAAAAAGGTAGCTTTAGTTCATATACCTTAGGTGCTGGTGCAATCGAAGCTCCAGCCTTGGAGCCTCTTCTTGTCGACTTTGACTACTAATCTGCAGACCCGCGTGGTGGGCAAAATACAAGAGGAAAAGATCACCTAACATTTGCATTCAATCCCAGATTAAATCACTAAGAAAAAGATTGAAAAAAAATGACTCCAACAACAAGTATATGTTCACAATCAATCAAATAGCAACTATGATGGTGGCCACAATCTGCACAAACAACAATCTGCGTAAATATTACATAAAACAACTAATCTGCATAATCAAGAAAAATTCCCTATCACTACACAGTATAGAATTTTTTTTAATTCTCAACCATTGACAAAAACAAGGGAAAGTGAGAGAGAAATATGGACCTGTGGGAGAAGACCAATTGAAGCATGAAGAACACATCCTCGTCAACAGCAGCGCTGAGTGATGGAGATAAGTGTTGGGGCTCGGTGGAACTTTGAGCTGGTAGTCATTTCAAACTGATTTAGAGAATTTCACATATGTTAGACATTAAGCCTTACGGCTCCACCAACTTTTAGTTAATAGTAGACAGCAAAATGTTATAAAAATAAGCTAATTGGAGTGAAGACCTGATCATCTGCATGGTGCACAATAAGTAGTACACCAATCTGATGCTGGAAGCAAATGTCTTGAAAAATCTGATACCTCATATCACGAGCCATCTCTTCCAAGCGACCCAGCTTCGGGTGACCATTGGGCCAATTATAGTGGTAAACTTCAGATCTAATTCCCATATCAGAGACCCAACAATGCAAACAAACTACTAATTGCAAAATCCACCCTTTTCAAACACTTAATTTTCTGTGAGACAATTAATCAAACAGCTAGTGGGCAATTACAAAAACCCAAAATGCACTCAATAAAACTCCTACAAATTGCATCTCTCCACTCACCCACATAATTGATCAATAAAACACAACAAAACACCATCTGGGCATTGCACAACACTCATCCTAGACAGAAATAAATTCACCGAAAAACATGAATACAGAAAAAGAATCGAGTTTTTACCATAGCCACCACCTTTTTAAAGGCAATTTGGACGATCATGGTGTAAATGAATTGGGAAGCCTCATGAGCTTCGCCAAGGAGCTTTTCAATGTCAGAATATATGTTACATTTCGATTTTCTTCGAATTTGGTGTGTACTTCCATGGCTGAAGCTTTGAGTATCTGGGTATCACTTGCAAGTGATTTTCGAGTGGCTTTTAATACACCTCGGCAATTAAGTGAGGAAATTGAAAGAGGAAAAACATTATGATCTTCTAGGGTTTCAGAGAGGAATTACATGTTCAATTTAGCCAAAAAGAATCAAAATTCAACATGAAATTCAAAGAACAAATCGCAAACCTAGATTAAGAACAAAAATCACAGTAATCGACAATTAATTCAATGATTACGAAAGAAAAAAAATTATCAAACCAAATATACAGATAAATTAAGAATAAAACGAAAAATAAGAAACAAAATCAAAATCTGCAAAATAAAAGAGGGATAAACCTTGTTCATGGCTGAATTCCACGACGAGAGGGAGAGGGAGAGAGAGAGAGGAGAGAGAGAAAGTAAGGAGAGATAAAGAGAGAGACGAAGAATTATGTGGTTAAGGGTACGGTTTAATTTGCAGGGATTGAGAGAGTAGAAAGCAGACTGGAAAAAAAAAAGTACTGTAATAAAAAAGGGAAAAAAATAAGAAGCGTGTAATTAGAAATACTCGCGCTTTTGTTTTTCTTTCGTACTGCGGGTATCTAACCACCGACGTGCAAACTTGTGATTTTAATTACATAAGTGTCATCGCCTACCTTAGTACAGCAGTTTAATTTAGACCCACACTAATTTATGCCCCGTAAAATCTTGTTATTGCCAATCTGTTACGGAGTTGGCTTCTCTATAAATGTGAGTGATCTTGATCTCCCAAGGCGTGTGACGTATTAGCTACTTGCACTGCTCCAAGATGAAATAGTAGGGGCTAAAGTTTGGCGTGGGTGCTTTTAGCAGGTCGTGCGCTAACTGGGAATCAGTCTCTACCTCCAACTTAAAATAACTTGAGTATGCAACAATACATAACCCATGAAGAATGGCCATGATGCGGGAGCAACAGGCTTAAACAATGATAAACATCATATTCACCATTACATAGATCTTAGGAACGATCTTGATTCCTCTACATGGCTCTTAAAGAACAACAATGGTGTTTTCCAAGGGGAATTGAAAGAACATTCAATCTTAGATCTATTATGTTCGTTTATGGAGCATGTTTTAAAATGGGTTACAATTACATTGCCTCCTACATTGAAGATACATTGGAATACACGCGCATGATGGGGACTAAAAGTCTTGTTATATGATCACGTTCCTTATGGAGAACCTCGTAATCTTGGCAGTTCTGACAGTTGTTCGTATTTTGGCTATAACTCGCTCATACGAAATCTAAACGTGATGATTCAAATCTTTGTGGCAAGATAAGATCGAGATCTACAACATTGATGCTTTGCGTTTTCTCTAATTCAAAGCGCAACATGGTCAAAAATGAGTTACAAGTTACGAAATATATTCCTTGCGCGCCAAGGCAACGACTTTAGTTTAGTTATTGGGTCCTAGTTTGTTTTTACTTGCTTTAAGCGTGATTTATTGTTTAGGAAAGTAATAATCTGATTGTTATTAACATTAGGCGTGCATTAGGGAATTAGAAAAGTTCTTTATTTGTTCTCTTTTAATTTAGAAAAGTTGTTAGTTCATTATTTTTCTAATTGTAATAGGTTTCCTAGTTGCTTTAGTTTTCTTTGTCTATAAATAGGGGAGAGCACGAAGTTGTAACAGAGACTTTAATGATTAATGATTAATACGTGAGTATTTGCCCCTCAAATTGAGTGATTCAGTTTGAAACCCTTGTGTGTGATGCGCAAAGTATTGGTCTTGAGTGATTCTTGAACGAAAACCCCAACCCCTTGAGTGATTCGAGAGGTACATTCCTTTTATTATTTTTGTTTATCAAAATACAGAAAATCCCTAAATAAATCACATCAAGTTGGTATCAGAGTAAGCTTTTGGAGTTTTTCAAAACTTCAAACGATCCAGATTGAGAGAAGATTAATAAAACTGTTCGTGTTCGTGTTGCTGTTCATCAGAATTTTGGAGTCTGTTTTCGCCAAAAAAGTAGTGTTTTTCGCAGGTAACTAAAGTTCTGAGCAACACTAGTTAAGCTATGCTTACTAGCCCTATGCTATTTTCGCGAAATTCAATTGTTTACTACTGTTTCTGAGCAGTTTTGTGTTTTTACGAGTGGAAAATATTATTTCGACATTGATCTTATGAAGCAATAAATAATATGAAGTCACCATGACAATCTAAGTTTATTGAGTGCAGCTTAGATGAGTTTAGTGGGTTGTATTGTTCAAATAACTTTTGTGATGGCTTAAAAAAGTTGACGAGTTGTTTTTATGTTATGAGTTTACTGACTATGAGCAAGTGAAGATTTTGATTTCTCTCCTAAGAGGATCTGCTCTACATTGGTGGGAGTCTTTGAAATCTCGCAGAAAACTCATGAGGAAAGAGAAAATCCGTACCTTGAGCAAATTGAAAAAATATCGCCACTATTAGAGGAGTGGCGCTAAGTATAAATTTGAGGGGTGGCTCCAGGTAAAGTAGGGAGTGACTCCAGATGAAGTAGAGGGTGGCTACACTATTAGAGGAGTGACGCCAGTGACGGATCCACCATATCATGAAGGTATGCAAGTGCATACCCTTGATAATAAAATCTCTGTATTTTATGGTACAACTTGGTGCTAGAGCAATTGGTTAGGCTAGTTGTTGGACTGTCATCACAAGACCCAAATTCGAATCCTTCTAAAGCCATCACTTGGTTTTAATTTAAATCACGGTCAATTCTATTCTTTTGATTGTGCATATCCAGGTTATAAATTCTGGATCTACTACTGGGTGGCTGCAGGAAAAATAGGGGGTGACTACACTATTAGAGGGGTTGCTCCAGGTGAAGTAGGGGGTGACTCCACTATTAGAGGGGTAGGTCAAAAGTATGTGGTGGCTCCATTATTTGAGGGGTGACTTCAGGTGAAGTATTTGTCCACCATGGGCTAAGTCCACACAAGTTTTTGTAATTGGTTTTAGGATGGAGCCCCACTAGACTTATGTGCAATCTACTCTCCTCCGCCTATGGGCTTGAAGGTGGTAGGTCCATTGAAGATTTAATATGGTATCAGAGCCATGGTGAAGATTGTAGCCCATTATTTTCCCTAGGAGGAGGCCCATTGATAAAGCAACTGAAGAAGAATTTCATGTGCTTTATGGAGTCAAGAAAGCTCATCAATATTAGATACCCATGCTAAGGGTAGCTCAAGAGGAGCATGATGACTTACCTCCAGATTGTCAAGTTGAAAGGGACTCACATGTGAATGGGAGTGTTAAGAGTATAACCCACTAAGTGCTCGTTTGGTCTAACTCCCAAAATTTCAACTTCTCCTCAGTCCTCCTACATTTGTTCTTAACCACCCTATTTTCATCCATTTCTAGTAGTAGAAATAAAATTAAAAGCAGAATAAGAAGGAGAAGTTAAAAGTTTTATTTCTAGTCCAATTGTAGCTTTACGTTTTTTTTTGCTTGTCAAGAAGTTGAAAGTGGAAAGGGGTAGATAAAAATAGTGTTGACAAGAAGAAATGTGAGAGGAAACCTAAAGTCGTAAAAGATAGGCTAAACGGGCCTTAAGCTAGCGTTCGCACCTCAGATCACTTTATTTTCCTTCAACTGATCACTGAGCATGGAAAGGAAAAAAACAAGAAAGAAAGTCATTAGTGTCATATAATCCAACTAGGTGGATGCCCGTGCGTTGCACGAACTGTGATTATATAATAAAAAGTTAATATAACGTGATTATTAATCTCATCGAAAAATCAAAGAGTAATTGTCACTTTAAACTTTTATCACCAATTTCAATTAATTTTTAATGAACTCACCCCATATGTTACATGAGCCAAGAGGTAATATTTTCAAAATCTTTCTATGTTTGATGTTGGTACGTCAATGCTCTTATGTTGATATAAGTATACAACTAACCTTCCAAAGGTATGATCCTTCTTTTACGCTAAAATCGGTTTAAATATGTAATGTATACATAACTACTTTTCAAAAAATAAAGAAGTTTAAGGCGTAAACCTTAGAATAACAAAACATATTTTAATGTTTGCTTGACTGTTTTGTCAAACTTGTATACATTAATAATTATAAAGTTGAATGGAACATAAATTGGAACCCTAAAATAACATGGGAATCAGTCTATTACGTAGAGTTATAAAATTACACGTGATAATGGTCAAGTTTCCTATTAAAGATTGGGCCTAGAATCATTTTATATACATCGTTTATTTCTTTATTCCACACATACTCATTTTATTATATTTTACCTTGAGATTGTTTTTTAAATTTCTATAACTAATATATGTATCTTTTCTCTTATTTTTACATTGCAACTCTATAGTTGTGTCAAGCTTATTACCTTTTTAAGTGGACGCATTTTATGTTGTAAAAATTATGCATCTTTTATATACTCATACCTTATTTTTTTTTTAAACAACAAAACATACTACAAATAAGTCTCATTTTAAAGGATATTTCGTACTCTTTCCAATGGTGTAAGAAATTTAATATTGTAAGTAGCGGAAGTAAATTTAAATGTTTGTTAAAATCTAATAGTCTACTCTTTAATGATTTAGGAAAGTACAACTTTAGTATATATATTTTAGGACAATTTGGCCAAAACCCCCAAGATGTTTACACTTTTTGATAAGAACACCCAGAAAAGATGAAGTTTGTCAAGAACCCCCAAATTAAATTAAAAAGCCGTGGTTTTCCCCCAAGCAGTACTTTCCGGGCAATTGAAATTTTTTTTGGATCGTTTTACCCTCATTGAGCAACCCCCTAAATAAAAGATAAAAATATCAACCCACATGTTTATTGGTTTTTAATGAAAACCAAACCATGAGAACTCAGTCAATTCTCCCTTGACCCCTTTGCTTAGATCTAAATCCTTTGAAAACAACCCCTAACCTAATTCCCTCTTTATTTCCACCTTCACCCCGACATCATCTTTGAACCTACTCAACCTTCTCAAATTCGTCAACCAACTTCCATTCCCAAATCTCAATTGCCAGTACACCTCATCTCATCTCATCTCATCTCTACCAGATCTCCCAAGCCATTCTCTCTCCACCATGGCTCGTCCCTTCCTTTTCTCTTTCCTCTTCATCCTTCTCTCTCTCTCCACCACCATAGACGAGATCAAAACCCTCCAAATCAGCACCGACAATCGTCCCATGATCCTCTTTGAAAAATTCGGCTTCACCCACAATGGCCATGTAACAGTAGCTGTTTCATCTGTTTCAGTCACCTCAAATCTCTCACCACCAGAACCATCTCGTTTGGGTTTTTTTCTTCTCTCTGAAGAATCCCTTCTTCAAGTTCTTCTTGAGATCCAACAAAACCCTTCATTTTGTGTCCTTGATTCACAATACACAACCCATCTCTTCACTTTCCGTGATCTTTCACCACCACCAGCTTCTTCTTTTAATCAGACTTACCCTGTTACTATCCCTAATGAATATAGTCTCTTTTTTGCTAATTGTAACCCTGAAAGTTTTGTTACAATGAATGTTCGTACTGAGATGTATAACCTTGAATTTAATGGGGTGACAGAGAAAGAGAGATGGTAAGAGAGAAGATGGTGACAGAGAAAGAGAGATGGCGAAATAAAATGGAGAAAAGTGAGATAGATGGGTAAGTAATTAGGAGGGAAAATGGAAAAGAATTTAATGTGGTAGAGGAGATGGGTAATTAAATGGTTGGGGGGAATTAATTGTAAAAAAAAGGGTCAGTTGGGAGTAAAAAAAAAAGAAGTCAATTTTCATTAATGAAACACGTGCTCTGCACATGAGGGTAAAACGGTCCAAAAAAAATTTCAATTGCCCGGAAAGTACTGCTTGGGGGGAAAACCACGGCTTTTTAATTTAATTTGGGGGTTCTTGACAAACTTCATCTTTTCTGGGTGTTCTTATCAAAAAGTGTAAACATCTTGGGGGTTTTGGCCAAATTGTCCTATATTTTATACCAAAACCTCTAATAGTCTACTCTTTAACGATTTAGGAAAGTACAACTTTGGTATATATATTCTATACCAAAACATATATTTCTATTTTTATATTTCTATTAAAATTTTATAACAATGGCTCGCTTATGTGGACGAAAGAATATAAATTGGAGCCCTAAAATAACATGGGAATAAGTCTATTACATAAAGTTATAAAATTATACGTGATAATGGTCAAGTTTTCTAATAAAGATCCGACCTAGAATCATTTTATATTCATCGTTTATTTCTTTATTTTACCACATACTCTTTTTATTATATTTTACCTTGAGATTGCTTTTTAAATTTCTATAACTAATATATGAATCTTTTCTCTTATTTTTACATTGCAACTCTTTAGTTGTGTCAAGCTAATTACCTTTTTAAGTGGATGTATCCTATGTTGTAAAAATTATGCATCTTTTATATACTCATACTTTATTTTTTTAATTAACAAAACATACTACAAATGAGTCCCATTTTAAAGGGTATTTCGTACTCTTTCCAATGGTGTAAGAAATTTAAATTTTTTATGCGGTGGAAGTAAATTTATATGTTTGTTAAAATCTAATAGTCTACTCTTTAATGATTTAGAAAATTACAACTTTAGTATATATTTTTTACCAAAACCTCTAATAGTCTATTCTTTAACGATTTAGGAAAGTACATCTTTGGTATATATATTCTATACCAAAACATATATTTCTATTTTATATTTCTATTAAAATTTTATTGCAATGGCGCGCTTAGGTAGACGCCTCCAATGCTGTCAGAAAATGCCTCTAATATATAGATATTATGATTATGATTGACTGGTATAACAACAAATTAAATCATATACAAACATATAAAATAAAAAATGGCAATATATATATATATATATATATATATATATATATATATATATATATATATATATATATATATATATATATATATATATATATATCATTAGTTAATTACGACCCTGAAGTAATAGTGTCATCTCTAACTTTTAATAATGCTCCACTAACAAGGTTCGGGCGCACGAATGGATCTGAATGCCACAACTTCGAGTATTTTTTATGTTTTATGTTGTTTTTTTTTAAAGTTGTTTTTCTAGGAAAAAACAAGATTATATATATATATATATATATATATATATATATATATATATATATATATGCTATAGTTATCATTAGTTAATTACGACCCTGAAGTAATAGTGTCATCTCTGACTTTTAATAATGCTCCACTAACAAGGTTCGGGCGCACGAATGGATCTGAATGCCACAACTTCGAGTAATTTTTATGTTTTATGTTTTTTTTTTAAAGTTGTTTTTCTAGGAAAAAACAAGCTATTCATCAGACTTTGGAGCACAAGAAACAGACGACCTATTCCTGACAAGAAACATCAGCCACAAAATAGAAAATATAGACCTAACTTTCGAATGTTCTCTTTTTCAAAAAAAGAAAAGACTTTTAGAATGTTCTCCGGTTCCTATGGATCCACTACCACCAACAAGGCTACTAGAGCTTAAAGCCTTTGACTCTAGTTATCTTAGGCTCCGTTTGATTCACGTGAGAAAAATTGAACTGAATTAAACTGTAAATTGAACTGAAAGAAACTGATTTGATTTTTGTGGTGCTGATTAGGAGTGCATTTAGATTTTATTGGGTGTTCGAGTTACTCTTCCTATAGGTGTTTGTGCTTGAACTTGGTGTATGAGCTTCGGCTCCATGATGCTTGAGTTTCGGCTCATTTTCTTTTCCATTTTAATAAAATGGACTTCTAGTTATCGAAAAAAGAATTGAATTAATTTTTTTTTTAATTTGATCGTTAACCATTTAAACTTTGTCTAAACATATTTAATATTGGACTCATTTGAAAGTATGTTTTGACATCTTTTCGATGACATAGTTATCATCATTACTTTATATCGGAATAAAATATTATCTGAGTGATAAAGTTACACATGAACTGAACTTAACTAGATTGAATTGAATTGAATTTAAGTAAAATTAAGTTGAATCAAACAGCGCCTTACGCTAGACTCTGTAGAGACAACACGCCTTAATGAAAGTTTAATTGTTTGGTAGCCCCGGGTCTACTAGCTAGGGTGAGCTTTAATTAAAGTGTACGTACCAGTATTTACTTTACTCGAAATTGGATTAGATCCATCGGTTTTCCTAATTCTTGAGAAATTGAAACTAAAATTGATTGCACCGACTCCTAATTATTAGGCATTATTGGAATTGAATCCATTGGTTGAGTACCCAGGTCCATATATCCAAATTCTATGATTTAAAAATCACATAATCAATATAAATATGAGAATCAGATAAGTAGTAGGCTATACAAAGTTCTTTTTTGTCAAAAAAAATGTAAATGCACCAAGTATAATCAAATTAGTTTGAGTCATTCATCTTATGTGGTTTCTTTTATCGTTTAGAATATCTATGATTGTTTATATGACTTGGATTTTTCTAAGGTTTAACAACTTATATTTCATGTCATTCCACCAGTGGACCTTATGGGTTATCGGGTATTCAACAGATTTCAGTTCACAAAAATCAGCAATCGCAATTGAAATTGATTGACACCGATTCAGATTTTTTGGGAATTGGAATTAAAATAGATCAACTGGTTCTAATTTCTACGCCACCGGTTTCGATACTGAATACATGAATTTTTGTACGCGTCCCTACTTACTAGCCCCTGTACGAAATGCATACATTTAGTGGTTACTTTCATGCCAAATATCGTCCATACAATGGCATAGAAAGTAGAAGGAAACAATACTTAATTACATGTAAGACGAAATATAGTCGAAGCCATTTAGCGGCTTGGGAAACAATTCATCAGCAGATGTCCAAATTGACATGCGTAATCAAGGTAAGTTATTTGAGATAAAGGGAGTACAACTTGTGAGAAAATTTACTTATTTTTATGGTTAATGTAAATATTCACGTCAGACAAATAAAATAATTACAATGTCAACGTTTATTTGGAGCAGAGGAAGTACAATAACGTAGAAGAAAAATTACTCTCCTTCTTCTATATCCTCTCTCAAATGTTATCTTTTTTTTTTTTTTTTTTTTTTTTTTTATGTTAGGGGCTTAATTTATAAATTTATCACAAAATCGCCATAATGTCTTGTCCGCTATCATCGTAAGAATAATTTGGTCACAATCTTATTTTTGGGCTCAAGCATCACTCAGAGCGCTAACAGCGCGTCACACGCATTATGTCTATTTATATCATAGGTTTCGTTTGGCAAATGACTAATGACATTGGTGGTCGCCTGTTGGTCGTTAACCGTTGATATTAGTATTTTTTAACTGATTGTGTTAGTTGTTTTGACGAGCGCGCAGGAGTTTGCTAAAATTAGCTGGTAACTGTTAAATGATATCAGAGGACATATGATTCTTGAATAATTGAATATATCCTTCTATTTATCTCATTTTATTAAAGGTAAGTTAAATAATAATATATTTTTTTTTTGGTCAAGAAAAATGTATTTCATTAACCAAGTATGTCAATATTACACAATGGTTGGTTTTGACGTGACCAAACCACTTACAACTGGACTTGAAAAAACCCACTTCTTATCCTACAATTAAGTAACAGAATACAAGGAAAAGAATTATGGGTACGAATTTAAAGACTCTAACATAGGCTTCCACTTAGGATAAAGAGTACCCCTAGTATGTAATTCATTGACGATAGTGCGCATGATCTGATTTGCATCGCTCTGTTACTGCTGGAATCTCATTTTATTCCTGGCAGCCCAAATGTGGTATACTGAAGCAGCTAGCAAAAAACCCAGTATACACACTAATGGTTTGCAACCCTTCATTTTCTTCTTCAACCATTCAATTTCCAGGGGCCATTCGGTAGGCTGTTTATGGATACCAATCCAATTAAGTAGCTTTCCCCATATTTCAGTTGAGAATGGACAAGCAAAGAAGAGATGAGCACTGTTTTCCTCTAGACCTGTGTTACACAGTACACAAGGTCCTGGAACATTCAGACCCCAGTTTATACAGCGTGAGGCTGTAGATAGTCTGTCCTGTACAACTAGCCAGAGAATGAATCTGTGACGTGGTAGATATCCTTTCAAGAGCACAATTCTTTTCCGATGGGACAGCATCGAAAAATGGATAAAGGTGGAGGTAAGCTGCCTTGATGCTGAATTTACCTTGTTTAGCAAAAGAGTTCAAAAGAATAGAGGTGCTGGCACCTCCATTGAGCCAATCTTTTGCATCAAACACTTTCCTCACTAGCCAACTAGCTTGCTGTGGGGTGTTGGCAGTGAGTATAGAAGCCCCTTTGAGATAATATGTATGGATCCATTGGATCCATAATCTGTCTTTCTTTTGTTCAACAGCCCAGAGCATTTTACATATTGCCGCTTTATTCCACAGATAAATATCAATAATGTTCAATCCGCATGCTTGCTGAGGTGCTGTGAGCTTTTCCCATGCTACAAGAGCCTTCTTGGAGGTTGAGGCATGCCCTGTCCAGAGAAATGTTCTACAGGCAGTTGTAACTAGTGCAATAATCTTCTTTGGCAAAAGAAAAACCTGTGACCAATAAGTTTGTATACCAAAAAGTACACTTTTGATAAGTTGTAACCTCCCTCCATAAGATAAGAATCGTGAAGTCCAGCAATTGATGCGAGCAACTATCTTCTCTACCAGAGGTTGGCATTGCATTACTGTTAACTTCTTTGATGATAAAGGTACTCCAAGATACTTAAAGGGGAGAGTACCAATATTGACTCCAATATTTTGAGCAATAGTTTCCTGTTCAGTCACACTCAGACCAGAGAAATAGACTGAGCTTTTATCAAGATTAGCTTGGAGTCCTGAAACTGCAGAAAAGTGTTCAAATGCATTGAAGAGCAATTGTACTGATATTATATCCCCTCTGCAGAACATGAGCAGATCGTCCGCGAAACAGACGTGAGTAATATCCAGTTTTCTACAACAAGGGTGATAGTTAAAATCAGGGTTTTTCCTTAGTTTCAGTGATCTATTCAAATACTCCATAGCGAGTACAAATAGGTAAGGCGACATTGGGTCTCCTTGACGAAGCCCTTTTTTTGCTTGGAAGGTTGGTGTTAGTGTCCCATTCAAAAGCAAAGAGTAACTCACAGTGCTAACACAACTCATAGTCCATTCCACAAACCTGTGAGGTAAACCTAACTCAAGTAAGACAGCCTTAAGAAAGCCCCATTCAATAGAATCATAGGCTTTTCTGAGGTCCACACTTAGCATACATCTAGGGGACATGCCCTTCCTAGTGTAACTCTTAACCAATTCATGGTTCATAATAACATTGTCTAGAATGTTCCTCCCTTCAATAAAAGCGGATTGAGCTGGTCCAACAAGAAGATCCACTACCAACTTTAATCTAGCAGTAAGAATTTTTGCAATCAACTTATAGATAGTTGTGCAACATGCTATGGGTCGGAATTCTTTCACAAAAGTTGGATTTTTACCTTGGGAACGAGTGTGACAGTGGCACAATTGATGGCTTTTAAGATCTTGCCATTTTTGAAAAACTCTCAAACAGCATTTGATACATCAACTCCAATAATATCCCAATAAGCCCTGAAGAATTCAGCAGGGAAACCATCCTTCCCAGGGGCTTTCTCAGCAGGTAACTCTTTGAGTGCTTGTCTAATTTCTGCATCTGAAATATCCTGAATAAGAAGTTGCTGGTGCTGAAGATTCAGAGTAGGACCATCTCTGATTATAGTTAGATCAATAGCTGGCATAGTATCTGCTGTAGTACCCATAAGTTGCTGGAAAAATTGAATAAATTCATTCTGAATATCCACAGGATCAGTGATCTTTGTACCAGCTTCATCATATATAAAAGAAATAGCATTATGCATTCTCCTGGCTTTGAGATGGGCATGGAAGAACTTGGTATTGTGGTCACCAAGTTTGATCCACATAGCCCTTGATTGTTGTCTTGTCACCTTCTCCTGCACTTGGGATAATTGCTCAATTTCCTGATTAAGTTGTTTCTCCTCATTAATTAATTGAGCATTGAACATGTCCTGCTGTAACTGATTTTGTGTTGAAGCTAGAGAGGCCTGAGCTTCCTTGATTTTATTTTCAATCCTACAGCTGGGTTAAATAATAATATTATTATTATTATGTTGTGAATCTTTTTTTATTATTATTATTTTCTTTTATTTTTTTCATAATCTTTTTATTATTACTACAACAATGTCAATATTAGTCTCACACAATACTTGCTCTTTCATCTCTCAAATCGTAGTCTCTCGCTTTTGCCTCTCCTCTTCCTCTCTCAAACCCTAATCCTTACTAGGACAAATTTTCAGGCCGGGAGGGCCGATTTAGGCCATTCCCGGCCTGTGATTCATGTTTTCCACCTCTTTTTGCCATTGATTTCTAGTTTTTGCGCTCTAAGTGGAATAAATTTTCTCTCCCTTTTATGGAGTTATTAGGGATTTTCATATTTTTTTTTGTTTTTATAGGATCCTCTCTTCGAATATTGTGCGATTAAGTAATATGATTTCGGGGACATGATATACACAAGATAGATGGTATCATATAACATTTTGTGAGCTAACAATTAAAGTACTTGCGGTGAAGATCTCCACTTTCGTTAAAGATGAAGCATCAAAGTAAGCACATGTTACTATGCATTTTGGGAGTCGCGCTCAGGTATTCTAGTCAAATATTTTGTTAGCAAATTTGTTATTGTTACTATTGATTTGGTATATCCTAGGGTTATTTTTGATGTATTTGTTGTATGGCTTTTCTATGAATGAAGGTCTCTTATTCCTCTCTCAAAAGAAGAAAAAAAACAATGTCAAAATTGTTTTCAGTATAAATATTCCTAGTATGTATGTTGTGAGTTGTCACATAGGTATTAATTTAGTTTTCGTAAATAGGTTGAAGTTCTCAGTAAAAGTAGTATTGTTTTTATTTTGTGCGGTTAGTAAAAAGTAGTATTCAATCAGAGATTTCGAGATAATCAGTCTACGTGCAGCGGCAACATAAAAAACGACAAAAAGGAAAAAACTGGAGCATAAGGATCATTATATAACCGAATAGAGATGCCAAAACCTGATTCGGCCAGAAAACAAGACCCAAACATTTTTAGGATTTTTACATAATAATTTTCTCAACCTAAACCCTACTTTAGTGCTATGTCATTTTTTTGTTTCATTCACGATCCCCTACCCTAGTCTCCTTTTCCGTTTCCATATCCCTGCGTCAAACCCCATCATTCTCTCTCTCTCTCTCTCCCCCCCCCCATGCAATGTTTCTTGTATTCAACCTAGAACCGGCAAAACTTGATACGAAGCGATAAAACACAAGCCGGATACATGCAAAATAAACGGGTTAGTGTTGAGATTTACAACACGATTAGTTAAACAGGTTGACACGACTGACCCGTTTAGTTAAACAGCTTAGGTTAATGTTTAAATTTTAAACACGAAATTTACACAAGTTTAAACCTACAATAATATCCATTAGTCCTATTGATTAATACATTAGTGGAAGCTTAAATGGTGAAGTTTTGAAATTCTTTACTATGTTTTTATTCGATTCTAATGTTATATTTATAATTTTGTGGAAAAAGTTTCTTTAAATTGCTTTATAAAGTTAAGCGGGTCAACACGAATAACCGAAAGGATTATATATCAAACGGGTTGGGTTAAGATTTTAGACAAGATTAATAAATGAGCTCAGGTTAGTGTCGAGTGGTTTTTGACACAATCATCTTTGATGCCGACATAAACACGACAGACATGACCTATTTGGCAGCTCTAATTCATCCCTTCTCCTCATCTCTCCCCTTGTTTACGCCTCCATCTTAGCCACCCTTTGTCTCTCAGGCGGTCATTGACCACTAATTAGTAGATGGCGATCAATAACCAGGGGTCGACAATAGTTTTGGGTGATGGATGTTCTATGATAGTTTATTAAATTATTAGCCACTTGTATTGGGATGGTGATTTCAAAAGGTGGCGATAGATTAGAAATGGGACGAAAAATGGCATGACATTTTCTTAAACATTCGGGCAAAGTTATCATTACATTCAGCTTACAAATCACCATCCAAATTCCAAATTGAAAAGTTAGCTTGTGGTTGTGGAATCCCAAAAGCTATTGCGATCAACAAACATTCAAACAACCCAACTAGTTGGTCGACTAGTCAAATTAAACACCCAATTTCCCAAAAATACCCTACGAGCGGGAATCAAAACACCCCCTACATAAATAGCCAATGGGGAATAATGGTGGTCTGTCCCGGAGATGTGGGTTTGATTCTATTACCCATAATTTGGTTTCCCCTATTTATTCCCATAATTATGGGTGCTCCTTACCAACACTATATAAAAAATATAGGGGATTGCTACACGTAAATTTCGTTTTTGCTAAACGCAAATCTTTTTCCCCACAACACCCATAGCATTTTCATACTCCCTTTCCATCTCTCCCCTTCCTCTATTCACAATCCTCACTAAAGCCATCGACAACATGCCTTCAACCCTTCAGGGGCCCTACACCTTCATCAATACACCAAAATGGACCAAAAAAAATAAATCAGATGTCCATTATTATCAGTAATGAATCGTGAACCCTAAATACACATCAAATACCTTTTGAACACTCTGATGCTCAATCCATAAACTAATCATGTAAATGATTCACAAAACTCACTTTTGCCAAAATTTTCATGATTCTTTTAATTGAGAAAAATGCTAAAATGAAGGGATGAAGAACATCAGTATTTGAAGTCCAGAGAGATGAGGGAGAAAATGCATAGTATTAGAGCAGAGGAGGACAAAGAGAGGGGAAGACGTCAAAAAGTTTGATGTGATGTCTGGCACGAAGGCGTCGGTGGGGAGCAGGCGCCATTGGGGGTGGGGGTTGACGACAACCAGTTAGAGGTGGCTTGACGCCTTGGCGGTGAGTGGGGATTTCACGAAAAAACGTAAAGACAATTTTTTTTAAATGGCCTCCACCCAACCGCCACACCAAAGCCACCGCACATCAACTATCAACTACTCAGCTGCCACCAACCCACTCCAAGGCACCATCCTTAAAAGTCTAAACGGTGAATATTAAAAAAAAAAACTCAAAATTTTAATTCTAATGTTTGCTTGAATATCACCATTAATTCCGTCAAAAGATGATATTGTCCAAGGTAATCCAGGATGATAAATTTTAGAATCTTGGTGAAAAATAATAGAGAGATCTTGAGGGGAAGAGAGTAAGGAGAAGAAAGTTAGACTTCGAATGAAAAGGTTACTTATGGAAGTGGTGTGAAAAAAATATTTGCGTTTAGTAATTTTGGATTTACGTTAAGTAATACCGAAAATATATATATATAGCCAATGAAACAATGATACGTATATAGAAGTATATAGCCATTGGCCAAGCAATAATAAGCCACATAGAAAGTTTCAACGCAATGATAAGCATAGCTGCGTATTGTCTTAATTGATTGTCAGGCCTACATAAATAACTCCCTCCACGTTGGCTGTTCAATTCAAAACTCTTACGAAACCCACATCTCTATTTCAAGCAACCCCTCTTCTCCTAACATAAAAATCAAAACTGTAACACTCCCAATTTCCATCTAATTTAAAACCATTCAAAATCACGAGTTGCAGGGGAAAAACCCTAGAAATTCGAAGCGTCACCGCCGTATTTAATGTTCAAATTAAATACAATGCTAGAAAGAAACAAAATGTTTATATCCCAACAAAGCATACTAGATAATTAAATACTCCCTCCGTTCCTGTCAAACACTCCCATTTCATTTTGGACCAAAAACCAATGCATGTGCTTTTTGGCATGTGCTTTCCTCTTATACCCTCAACATTGTTTGTTAATCATAAGTGTGGATTGTTGATTAACAACTTAATTGGAGAATTTATTAAATTAATTTCTGTTAATATGTGATTAAATATTTGGTGAGGAGAGAGAAAATTAATTGGGTCATTTATTTTTTGGCGACAATTTTCTTTAAGGAAAGAGAATTTTTTCTGTTGAAACGTGTGGTAGAGAAGGGGTGGGTAGGGTAAATAATGAGGGAGTGGGTTCTTTGAGTGATACATGAGGTTTATTAATGAGGGTATGTGAGGGTTTTTTTAATCAATTAAAAGTAAGGGTAAAATAGTATATTACTACTAAATTGTTTACTAAATGGAGGAAAGGTATCGTTTGTGTGCAATATTCATTTTAAGTAAATGGGAGCGTTTGACAAGAAAGGAGGGAGTAATAACTATCTTTCCAAAACTAGACTTAAACAAATAATCCAAATGAATAAAGAAATATTAAACTATTAATTCTCATGCAAGAGAATTAATCTCATTACAATACAAGTCTTAATAAAACAAATCCCAAAGTCTAAACAAATAAGATAAATGTTTTTAGAAGATATACTATCTTCTTAAGTCGCCTTCCTCTAGCTCCCAACACGAGCTACAAATCCTGTCAATCTACTCCCCCATATAAACGAATTCCATATAGGTTCATCATAGGCCCATCATTGAAGAGAAATGGACAACAAACACAAGTAGAAAGAAAAACAACCAATCAGCTACGCTGAGTAATTCATAACCATATAGTCCATTTAAATCTCCAAGTCAAGCCAACATGCTTAATAAAATAAATAGTCATGCTTTAATAAATAAAAGACAATATGCTTTAATTTAAAGACACACATCAATACCAAATAATAAATCCAATATTTATTATTATCCATTAGCCAAGTTCATTAGAGAGAAGAGAATCGCAAGAATAGTCAAACCAACCGCAGTCGATTCAATAGGATCTTAGTCCCATGCACATTGGCAAAAAGAAGGATCAACCATCCCGGAGTATAGATGACTCCCAGAAGTACTTCCTATGTTCCTAAGTATGCACACCCTCCTTCAACCCTTAGGTCTACAGGAAGAACTGTTCCAAAGAACCACTCGCTCAATTACTCAGTATGGATACAATTTATCAATAAGTTGGGGCCATACCCGCAGTTATAGTCCCACTCAACGTAACAAGTGACAAATTTCCATTCAAATCCTTCGGTGGATCTATGACCAAAGAAATCATAACTCTCCATTCATTTTCATAAGGTGATCACATAACACGTAATACACATATCTTGGCAATCTCAAGTAACTACTCCACAATTACAAAATGAACAATTAAAGTTCACAATTCCGATTGCAATAATTTCACGTGAATGAGCATTAATACCCTATTCACAACCACCTAACAATATACCTTTTCCAGGCTTCCAATATTGTTTACCAAATCAATAGTCAAAATATCATTAACTTATTGAACCAACATGCTCACAAACATGATCCAAATAGCTATAGACTATATACAAATTTTGAACAAATATTAATATATCTTTAGTTCAACATCACAAATGATTACTTCACGTAATTACAAAGATTAACATGTATTCTCATATAACATGAATCCCAACAAGTAGACATTGCTACACCAAGTGAATTCCCAACATTTATCAACATGCATTCACTATCATATAATTCTATACGAATTATCATAAGGAAATAAATAACAATTATCCCTCATCCACAAACAAAGTACGAATAGAAATCTCAATTCAATACTAGACAATGAATATACTAACAATGAATTACATAATTCATAGACATGAATTACCTTTAGCAATAAGGCAATCACGACAACAACGTAAGCTCCTTACGTTCAAGTGCGTTCAACGGGCCCTAACAAATCCACAATAAACCATTAGTCAATATTTTGACCTCTAAACCTCTTAATTAAACTTTAAAGACAGTTTAGCACCCTAAACTTAAATTATTAAGTTGCTGGAATTTAGTTACTCATGCATGCTCACAGACTTTTCAAACCAAAATTTAAAAAGCCAATTAGGAAAACTTTTCATAAACTCTAATTAAAGTCAACAAGTCAAAACAACAAGTCAAACATCAAAACACCACCAACATCACCACCACCAGTGGGCCGTGCGTCGCGTAGGCTTCGGCCGTGTGGCCCTTAAACCTCTTTTTTTTTGTTAATCAATTTTAACAAATCCAAATCTAAATTAAATCTGAATAATTAATAAATTTCCAAATTTAATAAAATCACAAGATTCAACCTTTAAACTCAACATTTGATTCAAATTCAATAGAAATATCAAATCCAATCCTAATCATGATTCTAACATGCAAAATAGTAGAATCTAGAAACCCTAGGTCAAAATATTAAATTAGGGTTTGCTCATAAACAAACTAGGGTTCATAAAAACAATGAATTTGAATCAAGAACGCACTTTTAATATTCAAAAAGCAATAAAAACACTTATTTGGAAATAAAAAAGGATCAAACTTGCACAAGATGATGAAATATAAAAGAGTAGGAAAATCTCTTTCTTCTTCCTCTTGGGTTTCGGTTGTGCGTGAGTTTGAGAGAGAGAGTGAGTGACTTCTTTTTTTTTTTTTATTGTCCAGGTTAAGTTGATGAGTGAGGAAGTTGAGTCCAATTATGAAACCAAATCCCTAATTCTACTCCTTCCTTATCTCCTCTAACTTCCTAAACTAACAACCAGTCAACCCTCCCAAAATCTACTCTTTTTTGGAAAAGATTTTCCAAAAAATAAAAGCTGATTTGGTGCCTTATTTTCAGCCACCTAGCCGAAAATAATGGCCCAAAGATTTCACCCATAACTTCAGGCAATTCGAAATTATAAGCCCAAAAAACCTTTTTATTTAATTTGGCCCAATTAAAATTAATTAGGTCAAAAAATCAAAACCCAATAAGTAATTAGACCACAATTAACATTTATGAGCCCAATTAATATTTTAAATCCAAATTGCATTTCCTTTTTAAGTAATTTTTATTCTAAAATGAATAGTAATACGGGGTATTATCTTACCTCCTTAAAATAAGTTTCGCCCAAATATAGGATCACCACCAAAGTGACACTAGTTCCGTAAGGCGATGTTTTTCACCACAAAGTTTTTCACCACAACTTTCAAAGTTCAATGCAATAATGCAACTCGAAAGTTAAAAAGTTTTCACAACTTTTCCAAACACAAAATGAGCATGAGCAATGCAATGCAATGAGTTTTCCAGTCTTTGAATTTCTTTTCTTCTGTGGATTGTTAAACCCTTCCCCCCTTAAAAAGGTTTCGACCTCGAAACTAAGGTTAAGTACCTTGTTCGAATAGTTGAGGATAACGCTTGCGCATATCAGCCTCAGTCTCCCAAGTCGCTTCTTCGACTTTGTGGTTAGCCCACAACACTTTCACAAGGTTGATCGTAGACGCACGAGTTTTCTTCGTCTTCCCTTCTAGGATTCTCACAGGTTTAGTTCGCTCCTCAAGGACTCGAACTGGTTGCTCTTCATAAGTAAGTGTGTCATCTAACACTACCTTTTCAGGATTCAGCACATGACTTGGGTCATGGTGATACCTCTTGAGTTGTGACACGTGGAATACATCGTGCACTTGCTCCAAATCCATAGGCATAGCAAGCCTATAAGCGACCTCTCCAATTCTTTCAAGAATCTCATAGGGTCCAATATACTTTGGGATAAACTTTCCTTTGCGCCCAAATCTCATCACTCCACGAGTAGGTTTTACTTTGAGAAGTACCTTCTCACCAATTTGGAATTCCTCCATCCTTTGATGTTGATTTGCATAGGCTTTCTGTCTATCTTGTGCAGCTTTCATCTTCTCTTGGACAAGTTTCACTTGATCCACAGTCTCTTGGATAAAATCCGGACAAAAAACAAAGGTCTCACTTATGTCGTTCCAACACGTAGGAGATCAACACTTCCTCCCATACAGTGCCTCGTAAGGTGCTCTACCAATGCTTGCATGGTAGCTATTGTTGTAGGAGAACTCAATTAAAGGCAAACTCTTCTCCCAAGAGTCCTTCATCTCTAGAGCACAAGCCCTCGATATGTCCTCCAACGTCTGAATAATACGCTCCGTTTGACCATCTTTCGCAAGATGAAATGCCGTACTAAATTTCAACTTGGTACCGAAAGCATTCTGCAGTTTGTCCCAAAAGTTCGACAAGAATATCGTATCCCTGTCTAACACAATGTCTTTAGGTACTCCATGTAACCTTAAGACCTCTTTCACATAAGCTTCAGCGAGTTGGCCCATTGACCAAGTCTTTTTCATTGCAATGAATCTCGCCGTTTTCGTCAATCGATCGACAATAACCCAAATAGTGTCCTTCCCGGACCTCGTCTTTGGTAATCCAGTCACGAAATCCATCAAGATTGAATCCCATTTCCATCTAGGAATTTTGAGTGATCGAACAAGACCTTCAAGCCTTCTATGCTCGATCTTCACCTTTTGACAAGTAAGACACCTTGCCACATACTCAGCACACTCACGCTTCATGTTTGTCCACCAAAACTGAAGTTTCAAGTCTTTGTATAGCTTATCATCACCTGGGTGAACAGAATACGCAGTTCCATGCGCCTCATGAAGAATCTTTCTCTTCAGCTCGGCGTTGTTTGGTACACACCAACGCCCCTTCATCTTGATCGTACCATCATCAAGGATCTCATAATCAGGATGCTTCCCATCCTTGATCTTGACACATAACTCTTCTTGAAACTGGTCATGAACTTGCAACTGTCGAATATCATCATGGATTGACGATCGCACTATAAGTGCATTCAGAAACACTGCAGTCTTACCTTGTTGATCAACTTCTAAGTCCAACTTTATGAATTCCTCACACAAATCGTATTGTAGCACCATCATGTTATTCACTGTGTGTGAAGTCTTCCTACTCGGCCCATCAACCACTACATTGGCCTTTCCCTTGTGATACTGAATATCCAAATCGTACTCAGATATCAACTCAAGCCATCTCCGTTGCCTCATTTTCAAATCCTTCTGAGTGAAGATATACTTCAAACTCTTGTGATCTGTAAAGATCTTGCAACGTGCTCCATACAAATAATGCCTCCAGATCTTCAGGGCAAAAGTTACGGCAGCTAACTCCATGTCATGAGTAGGGTAATTCTTCTCATGCACTTTTAACTGGCGAGAGGCATAAGCAACCACCTTGCCATGTTGTATAAGCACACACCCCAACCCATTCTTTGATGCATCACTATACACCTCAAACCCTTCCGTACCAGACGGTAAAGTCAAAACTGGTGTCGTTGTCAACCTCTTCTTAAGCGCTTGGAAAGCTTCTTCACACTGTTCCATCCACTTGTATTTCATCTTCTTTTTCATCAGGTTTGTGATAGGTCTATCTATCTTGGAGAATTGTTGCACAAATCTTCTATAGTATTCAGCCAATCTGAGAAAACTTCGTACCTCAGTCACACTCTTCGGAGCAGGTCAATCCATGACAACCCAAATCTTAGAAGGATAAACAGAGGCTCCTTTTTTAGAGATAATGTGCCCAAGATAAGCAACACTCTCTAGCCAAAACTCACACTTTGAGAGTTTAGCGTACAATTTCTCATTTCACAACACCTCCAAGACAGTCTTCAAGTGTCTTGCGTGTTCCTCCTCATCTTTCGAATACACCAGAATATCATCGATAAACACAACAACAAAACTATACAGGTATTGTCTAAAGATGTTATTCACATTCTCCATAAACTTGGCAGGTGCATTAGTTAACCCAAATGGCATAAAGGTAAACTCATAATGCCCATACCTTGTCCTAGAGGCAATTTTCGCAATGTCGACCTCATCAATCCTCAATTGATGATAACCAGACCGCAAATGAACCTTCGAAAACACTCCAGCTCCTTGGAGTTGATCAAACAGGTCTTCAATCCTAGGTAAAGGATACCTATTCTTGACCATGACCTTGTTCAACTCACGATAGTCAATGCAGAAACGTAAACTACCATCCTTCTTACGCACAAACAAAACTGGTGCGCACAAGTCCACCCTTTGAGACGGACCTATTCTACACCTTGGGGCATACAAAATCATCACAACCTTCCTCTAAATGTTTCTTTGCCACTAACACCGAAATGATGCCTATTCCTCAAAATTTTAGGACACTCAAATGATCGGTGCCCCAACTCTTGGCAATCGAAGCTTCTAACCTTATTACCCTCACAATCAACGCCAAGGTGATTCTTATTGCACTTTCTACAAATGTAGGGTTTGCCCTTCCAACCCCCATTATTACGATGGGCATTTTCATTGCCATTCTTGCCATTTTCATTCTTGGAATTCCCACCCTCATTGTGGTTGTTCCCCTTGTTGTTGTTGTTGTTATTGTTGTTGTTCCCATTGTGATTGTTCCCTCCCCAAAACTTATCCATCTTCTTTCCACCACTACCCTGATGGTCGTCAAACTTCCTCTTTTTCCCACTCACCTCCTCTCTGTGCTTTTGAACCGCAGCTTGGTTCGTAGCGCGATTGTAGACCTCTTGCATGGTGACAGATATAACCCCCAAAAGACTCACGAATGGTCCAGTACAACCTATTCTGGAATCTACGAGCCCTATGTTGTTCCGTAGGGACTAATCCTCCCCCAAAACGAGCTAGGTCGTCAAACTTTTAAGCATACTCCTTGTAGACGCCAAAAAAGCGCCTTCAGATTTCTCCGCAAAAGCCCGATGATGAAAGGAGTAATTTATAAACTTGAATGCTATTTTTGCTTTAATAGGTAAAATAAGGTCTGAGGTTTTTCCTCGATCACTTCTTCATTCCAGTCCTATTCAAAATCCCCGTTCAAGAGCTTTCCAACGACACCTCTCATGACGTTTTCCGACTCCCGGTCGCCAAGTTGCGAATCGGGGGTAGAACCGTCTTTTACCGCAGAAGGGTAAAACGGTCTTTTCATATTTTTCGAAACAGTAAAGTCCTCCGGAAATTGAAATAGACTGGATGTCGTTATTATGACGACATCCAGCTGGCAACTGACAGCCGTCAGCGGCTGTGGCCTGAGCCGCTAGAAGCGCTCACCAGAGCTGCTAGCGGCTGTGGATGAAAATTCAGGGCTGCTAGCGGCGCTCACCAAGGCCTCTAGCGGCCCTCGCCAACTCTCCAAACACGACTATTTTTAGCCCAAAATCCAAATTTCGGCTCCTTTCACCCGTCCAACCCTACTTCCTGCGCATATAAATACAACCCTCCTCCCTCAGTTCAAAACACACCATCTATAGTTGACAACCTCTATTCTCATGAGTATTAACACTGAGCTTCCCCCTCCTTCTTCCAAACTTGAGATCTTGTCTTTACTATTTTTGTCAAATATAGCCTACAGTTCAGGTACTAACTCTTGAGGGCTCAAATTAAATTAATTGCTTAATTTTTATTTTCTAGTAGTCATAATATAGATATCATGCTAGTAAACGTCTTTTATTGCTTCCTAAATATTGTCTGTCCAAGCATGTCTAGTCGTTATAATGCTCAATTTGCCAATCGAATACATGTCTAAATAAGGGTCAATAATAAATGTTGTGATGCTTGTGATAAACCAATTAATAGTCTAAGTCTAGGTTGTTAATCTGGTTTGTGTGGGAATCATGCCTTTAAATTATTAAGCAAACTTGAGTTAGTAGAGGCCGTCATAATACGGGGCGAGTTGGGTGCCTAACACCTTCCCACCTCGTACCTTCGCCCCCGAACCCTTTATTCTTGGGTACTCATATGTTCTATATGAGCGGGAGTCTTTCTAAAAACATGATCAGTTCACTTATCGCGCTATTGGGTTGTCCCTTCGGATTGTCCCTTCGGTTTGTCCCTTCGATAAAACGCCGATAGCAGATTTGTGACCTATTTCATGGTTTTAATTCAATTCAAGTCTTTTCAAAAGCTTTTCTAACTCGATGGTCCCTTAAACTTATCTAAAGCCCCCAACTTACAAATTTTCTATAAGGACGCACTCCGTGGCCGTAGAAATCCCGGGTCCTTACAGTGGCGACTTCACTGGGGATTTATTTAAGGGGTGAGAGTCGAAAGTCAAGTTTACTTAATTGTTTAATAACATGTTCTATATATTGCATCATTTGCATCATTTGCATGTGTTTTGGCACGACTTTTTGACCCTTATCGACCCTCGAGGAAGTTTTTGTCTTAACTCGTAGACAACCCGTATATCTAAAGGAATATACAGTTGTCCTATCGTGCAAACCGACGCTTTCTCACCCACGACTCACCGACTCTTGTTGGTGAAAAAGAATTACAATTGATGTGTCAACCATCCGCCGGACGGAAATTGTAATTTGTCGTGGTGACCTCACAGGAGCCAAAAAAGCCTCCAAACCCACATCCGTGCATTCGCTTGCTTGTTGTGCATGTGTCGTTGTAATGCCCGTCTGATCACATATTTGCCTGTAAACTGCGTTGTTATAATGTTTGCCTGAATGCATGAATACCGTCACTATGTGCTAACATGTACTTACGTGCTAGGAGTCCTTTCTTTTATTTTTAGCTAGTTCCTAATGACCAAAAATAGTGCGAGAATTCAATTCAATGAGCACTCGTTTCCCCGATGATATATTTCAATATAGCGTCGAAGTCATGAACAATTTTCTAGGACTTTTTAGCAAAAAAAAAAAAAAAAAAAAGTGTCAGACTCTCCGATTCCCCTCTCCCACCTTCTTTTATTTTTCATTTTTTTCGTTATTGTTTTGATGTAATTCAGATTCGACAAAAAAAAAAAAACAAAAAACGGCGTTGAAAAAAAAAAGTCGAAAAAAAATCGAAAAATAAAAAAATGCCGAAATTTTCTTTTTTTATTTATTTATCCCATTTTTCATTTTCTTTGAGTCTAGAAAATTTTAAAAAAAAAGGGTAGTCCGTCTTTTTCTATTTTTCTCATTTTCATTCATCGACTTCATTTTTCCTTTGATATGAGGGGAAATAATCGGGCATTTAGGCTTAGGTTTTTACTTTCTTCTTTTCCATTTCTTTGCATTGCATTGTACGTATTAGACGCTCCATGCTAGGATTCATAAATAATCGTCATGCATACATTGTCGTCATTTTGCATCTGCATTTGTACAAAAGTCCAAGTCTTGCATTCATCGATGTCTCCATTTGTTCACTATGTGTCATGCACTAGAAGTCTAGACGAGTCGATCATAAGTCTTCTAGGGTCATTTTGTGTCAATTCATTGTCATACACGTCAAGGTCAGTCCGCCATGCATCTTGCATATTGTTGTCGTAACTTTGTCATTGCATTGTCATCATCATGCATTCGAGTTCATATAGACGTCCTTAGATTCATTCACCTTAGGAGCTATCGAGGGTCTTCTAAAAATCATGAGTCTTTGTTTTCAAGTCCTTTCTTTGGCGTCTTTCTAAGTTGAGACTTTTGTTCAGGATTGGGGCTCGAGGAAGAATTAATGAGACAAAGGTTGGGCTCGATCATCCGGAAGATTGGTTCTTATACAAGCTACCTCCAAGACACCACCACATTCCAAAAGGCCATTACCCCATAATCCAAGACACCACCACAAAGCTCGCCACCACTCAATACATCCCTCACCTCACCAATCACACCCCCATACTTCACCATGGTCAAAACCACCGACGAGAGGCTTGATAAGTTCATGAGTGAGTTAGAAAGGGTGCGACTCAAGGTTGAAGATTTGGAAAAGAAGAAAGCGGATGAAGCAAGAATCCTCTCTGACGAAGAAGGACCAAATGCCAAGCTGGCTAAGATTAATTCTGTGCTCGAAAACAGTGGCCTATTTGCCAACTACCATGCTAATGTTGGTAAAGTCAATCCGAAAGTCAAGGGCAAGCTTCCAGCCAAGTTCTCCATGCCCGAGGTTCCGACATTCACTGGAACTGATAATCCACAAGACCACCTCAAAGCCTTCACTACTGCCATGGGTTTAAGAGAAGTTGACAAAAATATCTACATTCACTTGTTCCCACAGACTCTTGATGCCCCAACTCGTCGTTGGTTCTACACCTTGAATTTGGAGAACTACCGCACTTGGTCAGATTTCACTACAGTCTTCCTTGCACGCTACAAGAAAAATGTTACTCTACCTATGACCCTTCGAGAGTTAGAGATCACAAGCAAGAAGAAGATGAGAGATTCACTATCTTCCTCTGGCGTTGGAGGCTAAAGATAGCCGAACTGGTCGAGTGACCTTCACAAACTGATCAAATCCGCCAATTCATCAAGAATCTGCAACCTGCTTACAAGGAACACCTCAAGTATCAAGAAATTGACTCCTACAACCGGCTCTATGCTATGGGCATCCTAATTGAAAATAACCTACTCCACTTAAGTTGTAAACAATGCGAGTATCTACAAGGGGTTGTCTTCCATATCCCTATGAACAGTCGATGCTCGAGAAGTTGAAGAGAGTCAAAGTCTCCTAGTGTGCAAGTCTAGTTGAGTCCAGTCATGTCTAATGATGTCTAGTCTGTCTTTTCAATTCGTCCATAGAGTCTAGCTTACGTGTCATGTAATGCTTTTCTTCGATTCAATAAAGATTGCATTTTAATTTCCATCATTGTTCTTTGCTCAAGCCTATGACGAACTTAAGTTCCCTATGACGGAATAAAAAAAATCAAAGAAAAATAAAAATCAAAAGAAGGCTTCATTATGGAAAACATCAAACAGGAACTCCCTAATGATCATCCCCATAGAGGACATACAGTTGAACCGTCCATGCCGAGGACAGGAAGCATTCATTTGGCACCTCACATCAATATCCTTTACTCCCCTATACATCATTACCACTTGCAACCCTTTGAGCCTTAAACACATAGCCTTTCATTTCTTAACCATATCATCCTTACCCGGGGAATGGGTGTGTGCGACATGGGAATAGAAGCAACCTTCTAGGCAAGGTGGACCGACCTACAAAAAGAGCCACCGACTGGGTCCTTATACTCCTGAACAGTCATCCTTCCATGGATAAGGTTCAAGAACTCATTATACTTTTGGTCTTGGAGATACTCTGGGTAGTACTCCTCTCTAAGGACCGTTTTGAACATTTCCCAAGTAAAACCCTATCGAGCTCTAATAGCTGTGCCATTGGTTCTCCACCAACGATCTGTCTTTTTCCGAAACAAATAGACAGCACTGTCAACCTTAAGTGCCTCCAGACACCCAGTAATCGCAAAGATTTTCTCTAAATTCCGCGTCCAGTCATCAAGGATTACAGGATCCTCGCGTCCCTCAAACACAGGCGGATTATGCCCTTTAATCTTCTTTGACACTGAGGTGAAATCAACACCCCATCTACCCGGTTTTCTTCCCTTTGCATCATCTGCGTGATGTATGCATTGGATTGCGCCAAAGCTTGTTGCGACTGGGCCAGTTGCGTTAACAAAGCTTGTGCAGTTGCCTCACCATTAACATTGTTATCCCCTATTGAAATAGTAGACTCTTCGACCCTTTGTCTATTTCTTCCAGGTGGCATCTAGCAACCTAAAGGATCAACCAAAACAAAAGAAAAAGGGTATTGGCTACCCATATCACACTCAGGTGCGATAATCACAACTAACATATGCACAACGACTCATATATATCTTTCAATAGCCAACTACGGCTCTAGGCTCTTATTGCATTCATACATGGCATTTTCACACTCTTGCGTACTAGTAAGTTCAAGGTTTCAATAAACTTTGTTCCTTCTGAAAAATAAACAAATCACAATCATATTGAAACATTCATGCCCTTTTTACATAGGCGCTTTCACAATACTCATGCTCCAAATAGCAAGTAAAATAATACATTTTGTGCAAAAAAAAATTCCATCTCATAAATCAAATAGTCAAGTATTTGTTCTCAAAAATGAGTGCTTGCCAACCCAAGCCTCAAAATAGCATGAATAAAGTAAAATAATAACATTCTAATCATAATGTCAAAAACAAATGGCTCGCAAGCCCAAATTAAGTCTCAAATAGTTTCCTCAAATAAAACTAAATCAAACTAAGAATCACGCTTTCTTCGCGATCTTGTGCTTCTTCGTGCGCTTTCCTTGGAGTGTCTCTTGATATATTTCCTCGACACTCTGTTCAAGCTCATTGAACAACTTCGTTTCAAGCTCCTTGGCCTCGTCGGCCACTTCCTCCTTATCCTCCTTTGCTGGATGTGGTGGAAATTTAAACTTACGTTGTATCTCAACCAGCGCAAGTTCCTTCATCTCGTCGATCTTGTCGATGATGCCAGGATGTTTCGCTAAATACTCCTTCGGCCAATGCATGGCGCGGCTAAAGATAGAGTCGAAGCTTTCCTTGAACGGCTTTCCCAGGTCGTAGGATTGCTCCCACTCGTCATGTAGGTTGTCTCTGAAAGCCTCCCAAATCTGGTTATGTCCAAAAGCCTTGTACATAACATACGCCTTCATGCGTTGTGACCTCAAGGTAGACTTGTCTCTATGGTAGTCGTTATACTCCTTGAAGGTCGCACGCGCCTCGATCTCAAAGTCGTGCAAGCGCTTGTCCCCCTTCCATTGCAGAGTTCGCGGATCTCTGGGTGAATGTATCATCTACAAACGGGAAACAACACGTTAGTACTTCGCTCGAGTACTTCAAATAATACCAAAACAAGTAAAAGAAACAAATCAACTCATTTCGGCTTGCAAAGCTTTTATTCACATAACTTAAGTTTATTTAAGTTTCCATCCTATAAACATGTCTTAATGACATACTTTACAATTCAAAACGTATATTAGGGATAATACCATACACTCTAATACCAACTTATAACATCCCGAATTTCCGTCTAATTTAAAACCATTTAGAAATCACGAGTTGCAGCGGAAAAACCCTATAAATTCGAAGCGTCACCATCGTATTTAATGTTCAAATTAAATACAAGCCTAGAAAGAAACTAAATGTTTATATCCCAACAACGCATACTAGATAATTAAAATAATAATTATCTTTCCAAAACTAGACTTAAACAAATAATCCAAATGCATAAAAAAAATATTAAACTATTAATTCTCATGCAAGAGAATTGATCTCATTACATTAAAAGTCTTAATAAAACAAATTCCAAAGTCTAAACAAATAAGATATACTATCTTCTTACGTTGCCTTCCTATAGCTCCCAACACGAGTTACAAACCACGTCAATCTACTCTACCATATAGACGAATTCCATATAGGTTCATCATAGGCCCATCATTGAAGAGAAATGGACAACAAACACAAGTAGAAAGAAAAACAACCAATCAGTTACGCTAAGTAATTCATAACCACATAGTCCATTTAAATCTCCAAGTCAAGCCAACATACTTAATAAATAAATAGTCATGCTTTAAGAAATAAAAGACGACATGCTTTAATTTAAAGACACGTATCAATAACAAATAATAAATCCAATATTTATTATTATCCATTAGCCATGTTCATTAGAGAGAAGAGAATCGCAAGAATAGTCAAACCAACTGCAGTCGATTCAATAGGATCTTAGTCCCGTGCACATTGGCAAAAAGAGGGATCAACCTTCCCGGAGTATAATGACTCCCAGAAGTACTTCCTATGCTCCTAAGTATGCATACCCTCCTTCAACCCTTAGGTCTACAGAAAGAACTGTTCCAAAGAATTGAACCACTCGCCCAATTACTCAGTATGAATACAATACTTCCAACACGTTGGGGCTATACCTGCAGGCCATAGTTATAGTTCCACTCAACGTAACAAGTGAAAAATTCTCATTCGCATCCTTCGGTGGATCTATTACCAAAGAAATCTTAACTCTCAATTCATTTTCATAAGGTGATCACATAACAAGTAATACACATATCTTGGCAATCTCAAGTAACTACTCCACAGTTACAAAATGAACAATTAAAGTCCCCAATTCTGATGGCACTAATTTCACATGAATGAGCATTAATACCCTATTCACAACCACCTAACAATATACCATTTCCAGGCTTCCAATATTGTTTACCAAATCAATAGTTAAAATATCATTAACTTATTGAACCAACATGCTCACAAACGTGATCCAAATAGCGATAGGCTATATCCAAATTGAATAAATATTAATATATCTTTAGTTCAACATCACTTATAATTACTCCACGTAATTACAAAGATTAACATGTATTCTCATATAACATAAATCCCAACAAGTAGACATTGCTACACCAAGTGAATTCCCAACATTTATCAACATGCATTCACTATCATATAATTCTATACGAATTATCATAAGGAAATAAATAACAATTATCCCTCATCCACTAAGCAAGTACGAATAGAAATCTCAATTCAATACTACACAATGAATATACTAACAATGAATTACATAATTCATCTAGACATGAATTACCTTTAGCAATAAGGCAATCACGACAACAACGTAAGCTCCTTACGTTCAAGTGCGGTCAACGGGTCATAACAAATCCACAATAAACCAATAGTCAATACTTTAACCTCTAAACCTCTTAATTACACTTTAAAGATGGTTTAGCACCCTAAACTTGAATTATTATGTTGCTGGAATTTAGTTACTCATGCATGCTCAAAGACTTTTCAAACCAAACTTTAAAAAGCCAATTAGGGAAACTTTCCATAAACCCTAATTGAAGTCAACAAGTCAAAACAACAAGTCAAACATCAAAACACCACCCAAAAGACCACCAACATCACCACCACCAGCGGGTCCCACCAGCAGCAGACCCCCTGGTCCGTGCGTCGCGCAGGCTTCTGTCGTGTGGCCTTTAAACCTCTTCTTTCTTTCTTTTTTGTTAATCAATTTTAACAAATCCAAGTCTAAATTAAACCTGAATAAATAATAAATTTTCAGATTTAATAAAATCACAAGATTCGACCTTTAAACTCAACCTTTGATTCAAATTCAATAGAAACATCAAACCCAACCCTAATCATGATTCTAACATGCAAAATAGTAAAATCTAGCAACCCTAGGTCAAAATATAAAATTAGGATTTGCTCATAAACAAATTAGGGTTCATAAAAACAATGAATTTGAATCAAGAACGCACTTTTAATAATCAAAAAGCAATAAAACACTTACTTGGAAATCAAAAAGGATCAAACTTGGACAAGAGGATGAATTATGAAAGAGTAGGAAAATCTCTTTCTTCTTCCTCTTCGGTTTCGGTCGTGTGTGAGTTTGAGAGAGAGAGAGTGAGTGACTTTTTTTTTTTTTGGTCTAGGTTAAGTTGATGAGTGAGGAAGTTGAGTCCAATTAGGAAACCAAATCCCTAATTCTACTCCTTCCTTATCTCCTCTAACTTCCTAAACTAACAACCAGTCAACCATCCCAAAATCTACTCATTTTAGGAAAAGATTTTCCAAAAAATAAAAGCTGATTTGGTGCCTTATTTTCGGTCACCTAGCCGAAAATAATGGCCCAAAGATTTCGCTCATAATTTCCGCCAATTTGAAATTATAAGCCCACAAAACCTTTTTATTTAATTTGGCCCAATTATAATTAATTAGATCCAAAAACCAAAACCCAATAATTAATTAGGCACTATAAACATTTATGAGCCTAATTAATTAAATCCAAATTGTATTTTCTTTTTAAGTAATTATTAATCTAAAATGAATAATAATACGGGGTATTACAAAAAAACCCACCCAAAAAAAAAGCATCTTTTTCCAATTCAAAAATTTCAGGTTTAACTCTTCTTTACGAGATGATTATGTGCTTTAATAATTGTGTTTGTCTCATTATTAAGGGCCCAATTTTACATTTAGCACAAGGCCAATAAAAAAAATTTCATCATCTTCGGGACACCCTGACTTTATTAATGCAAATTTGATTTTCTTACTAATTCGCCATTGCTTGACGGCTTCAATAGTTTCCATTCCCTCTTAAGGGGCCGCATTTCCAAATAAATCTTTTAAATGAGGGAACTTTACCACTTAAATATTTTATTTAGAACTGACAATAATTGGGTCTTTAATAAATCTAACTCATACACTTAAGTCCATGAAATGCCCTCAAATCAAAAGTCTAACAATTTTGATTTTTGGGCAATCATTGCATTTAGCTGCCCTTTTTGTTGCATTTATTGCATTTATCTTAGCCCCTTTTTTCAGTCAAAGCCTCACCGGGGTTATGAACGATATTTTTTCTTCTTTAATAAATCTGATTTCTAAAAATTTAATTTTTGCATAATTTTAATTATGGATACTATTTTACTGAAATATAATAAATGCAAAAAAGGGAGTTAAAATGCAATAGATCCTTAAAATTCAAAATAGTCGGAATTTTTGATGGGAAGGGTGATTTATGGACTTAAGTACATGACTGAGATTTAAGAAAGCAATATTTTACCAACGAAATTTAGATATTGTGGGTCCCAAAGTAATTGAGATGGCGTTGGATGCGCTACTTGGGAGGGTATTCCCTGCGAGGCTCAGTGAAACCTTTTTATTTTTGCTCCCAAAAGTGGATAACCCTCAAAAGGTGACTCAATTGAGACCAATAAATCTTTGCAACATGACTTACAAAATAGTCACCAAAGGTGAACGAATTGAAGGAAGTTCTTCCATCCTTAATCTTTCCCGCTCAATGTAGCTTTGTCCCCGGACGCCAAATAACGAATAACATAGTTATCCTTCAAGAAGGACTGCATACTTTAAGACGTAAACAGGGTACCACTGGTTGTATGATCATAAAGCTCGACCTAATAAGGTTTATGATCGCTTAAGGTTGAGCTTTATTCGTGATACATTGTTGGATATGAGGCTACCACAACACCTCATTGAGATCATCATACTTTGTGTTCTATAATGGGACTATAGCTTTTGTGGAATGGAGAAGCGACAAGAAATTTGAAGCTTCAGGAGGGGTTCGCCAAGGAGATCCGCTCTCGCCCAAAATAGTCAAATGGTCATATGTATAGACAAGTTAACTCAATTGGTGGATATGGTCATGGCTAGTGGTGTTTGGCGACCTGTTAGAGCCAATCTCAATGGAACCTCACTCTCCTCCCTCGCTTTTGCGGGTGACATAATTCTCCTCTCCAAAGCATCAATCAATAATGCTAGAATGGTTAAAGCATGCCTCGATAAAATTTGCAGAGCCTCTGGCGCAAGGGTAAGTCTTGCTAAATCCAGGGTTATTTTTCTCACATAATACAAATTGGGATTTACGTGAGGCTAATTGCATAAAGTTGGGTATGGAAGAAACTAATGATTTAGGAAAATACTTGGGGGTTTCCACCATTAATGGACGAATCACTAAGGATACTTACCATTATGTGCTTGAGAGGATGAACTCAAAGCTAATTGGTTGGAAGGCGTACTGACTATCACTTGCAGGATACCACACCTTGTTACAATCCTCTCTTAACACATACTATCCCATTTTACACTATAAACTGCTCGTGTTATGAGATCAATTTGTGATGAAATTGATCGCAAAACAGGTTGTTTCCTATAAGTGGTCGAAGTGAGAAACAAAAAATTCACTTGGTGTCTTGGGCACAGGTTACTCAACCGAAAGACTCAGGGGGTTTAGAACTTCGCTCTATGCGACAATCAAATGCGGCTTTTATTACAAATCTTGGATGGCGGGTACTGTCTAAACCAAACACGCTTTGGTAACGAGTCCTCTAAAGCAAATACTGCCAAAGCCGCTGCGACATGGACACGTTTGAAACTAAGCAAAATACCTCAAATTCATATAAGTGCATCTTAGAGAATATGGATGTTATCAAGCGTGGTATCTGCACCGCTATTAGCAATGGTCGCAACCTTATTTTGGCACCAGAACTGGGTTATCTTGATCAACCAACCTCCTCGATCTCAACTGGAGATATCCTTTTAGATCTAAGTGATGTGAGGGTAGAGGAACTTTTGAACGTGAATACAAGATGGAAATGGGAGTTCTTTGCGGATTTACTCCCTGATGCTATCCTCAAAAAAATTGAGTCTTTATAACTCATTGAAGATGATGATGCAACGGATACACTCTATTAGAATGGTGCAATAAAAGGTGATTTTGGCATCAAGTCCGCTCTCAACATTATCCGACGAGAAGATAATCTTCCACCTGCAAAAGCATGGGATGAAGTTTGGAGAAGCCCTGTTCCACAACGCATCCGAATGTTCCTGTGGCCTCTCATGAACGAGAAGATTCTTAGAGAAACCAACAGGGTCATTATGCATCTTGGTACTAATCCTACTTGTACCATCTGTGGTGCTCATGAGGAATCAACCGTCTACATAGTCTTGATTGCCCTGTTGCGCATGGAGTTTGGCAAAATTTTGGCGTCTCTCTGAACAACTCATTTTTCTCTTCTCCCCTAAAACACATGTTGGTTATCAATCTGAGTTCTACCTATGGGACAAACGGCAATTGGCCTCGAGTTTTTGCGGTGGCTGTATGGTGGCTGTGGAGATGACCAAACACAAGTCTTTTCAAAACAAACTCATCTGTACCAGTTGATAAGGCCGCTTTCATTATCTTTCGAGTGAGGAAAATTGAAAATCCTTTAATTTGGGTTTGATTTCGGATCAAATTCAGAAGAAAAAAAAGCGGGAAATATTTATTCGTTGGGTATCTCCAGCTGAAAATTGGGTTCATTTGAATACAAATGGAGCATCTAGGGATAATCAAGGCATGGCAGCAGGAGGTGGTGGGATCATCAGGGGTCATCTAAGTGAGTTTAAAGGAGCGTATACAACAAGGTTGGGGGTTTGCTCCTCCCTTCGTGCAGAGCTTCTTGCCCTCTTCAGAGGTCTTCTCGTCACTTGGAACCTGAGTTTCATAAAAGTTGAAGTTAGTATGGACTCACAACTTGCTTCGGATTTGGTAACTGCTTACTCAGTTCCAGCTAGTTCTAATATTTATCTCATTCGCCAATGTCGCAAACTAATCGCTCGGGAAGAATGGGAGGTAGGCGTCTCACATACAGGGCCGCTGATTGATTGGCTAATTTGGGGGTTACCTTCGCTCAAACCCTCATGATCTACAATGACTCTCCCATGGACCTTCATCAGATTCTTTATCAAGACCCGACCGGAGTTGCTTGGCCCCAGGTTGTGGGGTGTTAGTTTAGCTTAGCTGCTTTTTTGCTTTCTGTTTTTATTATTTTCTGTTTTGCTCTGTTTTTTGGCTTCTTTTATTTCTAGTGTAATCTTGCAGTTTAATCCCCTCTTCCACACCAAAAATAAATAAAAATAAAAATAAAATATTTAATTATCGTCGGAGCTACATAAAAGACTTAAGTGACAACTAGCAAAGACCTTCATTAAAAAGATTCATCTAAAAATGCGGCCCCTTTCAGAAGTTGTTTGGGAAAGTTTCACACCAATCTTTCACACACAAACCTATTCGTAGCTTGATAAGCATGTTGACTTTCTTCCAACCGAGCTGGTTCCTACAAGCCACATGGCCCAAACAACGATATACAAAGTAGAACAAAGACATATAAGACGAAATATAGTAGAAACAATTAATTTAGTGGCTTGAGAAATAATTTCTGCAGTAGGTGTCCAAATTGATATGTGCAATAACCTGTCTGGGCTTGCAGGTAAATCACTTCTACAAGACTTCTAAGATTAAGGGCATGTTTTTTTCAACTGGTTTTCAGTTTTGCTCAGTTTTGACCAGTTCTCTCCAGTTTTACCCAGTATTGACCAGTTACCAGTTATCAGTTACAAAATACAGTTTCCCCCAGTTTTGCCCAATTTCTCCCAATTTGACCTAGTTTTGCCCAGTTTCTTCCAATTTTTCCCAATTTTAATATTTATACATATTAATCATAATAATTAAATATATCATATGTTATATCAAATATAAAAATAAATATATGAATTAACTAATATTTAAACATGACTAAAAAGTAAAAATTTATAATAATAACAACAACAACAACAACAACAACAACAACAACAACAACAACAACAACAACAACAACAACAATAATAATAATAATAATAATAATAGTATAATAATAATAACGATAATAATAATAATAATAATAATTATTATTATTATTATTATTATTATTATTACTACTACTACTACTATGTTATGTTATTATTATTATTATTATTAAACACTCAAAAATATAAAATTTTCAGTTTGTCCCAATTTCCCTCAGTTTCCCCCAATTTTTTCTAGTTTTCACCAGTTTTGCCCCATTTTGCCCAATTTCTCCCAGTTACCAGTCACCAGTTCCCAGTCGATAAGAACGAGCCCTAAGAGTTTAGTATTCTTTAGGGATTAATTGAACTGAATTCGATACCAATGAATTGAAATGAACACCACTGAATTGTTGAACACCAATGAAAATATAACAAAAAAAAATTCTGAACTGAACACCGATAAATTGAATTGAGTATCACTGAACTGAAATGAAAATCACTGAACAACTGATACGAGGCCAATCTTAAAGTTCATTGAATTGATGTAACCAAAAAACAAAAAAAGTTTATTAAATTGAACAGAACTGAATGGACCGAATAATGTATAAAGAATACACACTATAAGGGTCCAAAACACTTGAGTCAACAAATAAAAAATAACAAAGGCTCTTTTATCCGTATGGAAGATGAGCTCTAGCATTCCAAACCCCCCCCCCCCCCCCCCACCCCCCACTGTTCTCCAAAGTTGCTGCTTTCCAATTATTGCAAATAAGCTACACAACAATACTTGAGTAAAGATTCCACTAGAATCAGTCATGTTTTTTGAAAAAGTAATCGGCTAGCAGATTAGATGGTTATAATAAAGACCATCAATTTAACTATTTTTTTATTGGACTCACTCTCCGTCCTGAAAAGTAACTCGCTTTTACTTGCTCATAGGTTGAAAGTAACCCTCGAAAAAGAAAGCTCTTTAACGTTTTCCTTTAGTCGTACCTTCCTTTAAAATAAATAGAAAAACAAAAAACTACACTTGATAGGAAAGATTACTCCCCGTAGAGCATCTCCAATGCTACAATCTCCTAATTGGGTTTTTAGGTGTGCCACATCATTAATGCAAAAACCTTTCTTTATATATGAACCCCTTCTTTCCAATGTTACAAACCTTCAAAAACTTCAAATTAAGAGGCCCAATATATGAAAAAAATATCCTACAAACCTGATTTGTCTAGACAGAGAACTTTGTAAAAATTAGAGGTTTTTAAATTTGTTTCTATAGAGTAAAGGTTTATTGAAAACGTTTTTAACTTCACAAACCTCCACAAAAACCTTGCATTTAAGATGCTCTTAACTTCTCCTATATTCTTTCAAATGCTGTCTTTTTTCACGTTAAGGGGCTAGTGCTTAATGTTTACTTTTAACACACAGTCGTCATTTTTTTTTTTTTTTTTTTGTGTTGTGTGCAACCGTAAGGGTGATTTGGTACTCGTTAACACAATATTTTTCTGGGCTGCTTGAATGAAACACACCTCAACCAAACACCAATACAAGCACTAACACCACATTACACAGGACCCTATTACAAATTTACAACTACCATTAGCCAATGAAATAATTATTAATTTAATAAGTTTTGTGTGAGACCAATTAATAAAAAAAATTGGGTTACTATTTAAAGATGTAGGGGTCACTTATTATCAGCAGTGACCCTTATCCCATTGAAAAGTGATCATTGTCTTACCAAAAGTTACGAAAAAACCGTTTTAAACAAGTTTTTTTTTGATATTTAGTATACCTATAGAACAAGTATATCGTTATCAGCCAGTTAGTTTCTCAACTCATTATTCTTTTTACTCCCTCCATTTCAAATAAATGTATATATTATTATTTTTATTTTATTTCAGATAAATGTATATATTGTTTATAAAGCAATAAGTACTCGACTAGTCGTGTTCATCCAAAAAAAAAAACAACTCATGCTAAAAAATTGACCCCAATGATAAGCACGGCTACATATTGTATCAAATGATTGTCATAGTTTATATAAATAGCTCTCTCTCACCATTCGCTGTATAATTCAACACTCTACGAAACCAAGATCTCCATTTCAAGCAAACCCCCCATCTGCTAACACCAAAATCAAAACCCTCCTAAAAAAAAACCCCCAAAATACCAATACACACATTTGTAAAAGCACAAATATAAGAAGCCTCTAAACTATTAGAACATGGTCACCAGAAATTAAAAGTGTATTGTAATACATATTATATTTCTATATTTGTGGGTCCAAAATTGTTTAATTGTTCATCCGTGAAGTGGATAAAAAAGGGCGGGGAAAGAAAGACATTAACGAATCGGAAAACAACTATGAGGCACTTTTTTTTTGCTAATCAACTATGAGGCACTTGATGGAGCAATAACGTCACAAATTTTGTTTGTATTCCCCGTGTGCTTTATTTTCTCTCTCTTCCAAGCCCTTCCACTCTTGAGGTAACCTTTTGTATTTGTTTTTTTTTCTTTTCAATAACCATGAACATTAATTTTATTCCATTTCTTTGGTTTTTAGCCCATTATTGATTTATTGTTTTATTATTATTATTGCCTATATAACGGTTCATTGTTCTAACCATTTTGACATATATATTGTTCAATTGTTCTTCATATAGGAGGAGAGAGAAAATAAAAAATGATGAATCCGAAGAAGATAGTGAGGTTGATATCGGCAAAGACGATGTCAATGACACCTAGAAAGAGAGATCATGATCAGGAAGGAGGGGAGGTTAATAATAATGGTGATGAGGTGAATGAAGGTTCGACATCGTCATCGTCGAGTCGAGAGGAGGATTATGTGTTGGAGAGGCCGGCGGAACGGATGGAATCGTCGCGGGCGAGTCGGTTCAACTTGTTGACGAACGAGTTAGGGTTGGAGTCGCATCGACGGAAGTTTAGCCGGGAGGGCTTGTTTGTTGGCCTTGTGGATTTGTCTCATGGTCTCGTTATTAACCCGGTGGATAACAGGTATGTATTGTTGTTACTATGTATGGTATTGTTTGTCGGTTCCATTTTGTTCCGTTCCGTTATTTTGTTTCCCGAGTTTTGCTATGTTTTGTTTTCGGTTTGATGAAACTATTGCTTGATTCCTGAAATATAGGAAGAAAATCTAAAACTAAAAACAGATTGAAAAAAGGAAAAAAGGAAAAAAAATAAAAATAAAACATAAGGCAAATAGTGTGTGGTTATATATTACTCGCCGACTCGCGGTAACCGGTAGTCCTATGCTGAAACTAGTCACGTTCCAACACATGTTATATGGAGGACGGAGGTCATGAAGTGCATTGCAAGTTTGCAAGAGTATTGCTGGGGGCACTTTTGTGCCAGTAAAATCCTCAATACATTTCACCAAAAAAAAAAAACCTCAATACATTTTTCATGACTCATGAGTCCCAAGTCCCAACTCATTCTCCTAACTCTAATTTCGATTGTTCAAAATGATCACATTCTATTTTCAACATTATTATTAATTATCTTACTAAATAAATATTAATACGGCGTTATAAATCTCGGCAAAGATATTCGTGCGGTTGGATGCAAGTCATGAGTTTAATTCTGACTACACTTTTTTGTTGAGCCTTGTTACTTGTAGGCTATTACACATGAATTTCATTTAAGGCGCACTTTAAGAATAGTGGGTAAGGGTTTCTTATAAAAAAAAAAAAAAAAAAAAAAAAAAAAAACCAGCTGGATGAGAGTGGTCAGTAGTGGTATTTTATTATTTTACGTTAAACTAAAATAAAAGAAAGATAAAGGAAATAATATGAGTTGCTGTGTTGGCGGTCTCTCCGTTATAATAGGATGATGAAAGATGATCATGATCTTATATGGGTAGGATTTAAACGAGAAAAATTAGTGGTCACAACTCACAAACAACGCTTAGCCATAAATAAATGAATAATAAGGGAAAAAGTTATTAGAAAAAAAGAACGGCGGGAGAGAGAGAACAACAATGGGTCGCTTTCAAGTAAAGAAACGCGGCGTTTAGATTGGAACTACTCGTTGTACGATACTAGATTGGGAGTTTGGGACTTTATTGTGATTGGATGGAGTAGCTGGCTTAGGTGATTGCCTAATTTGAGTCTCTGTCACACAGCTCAGGTGAGGCTCACCTAGCTTTGACTCATCATCCTTGATGGTTGGATTTATTTTATTTTTGTCAAAAACTGTCGACTAACGATAGGCCAGGTGGATCACTTATGTGTTACTATTTTCGAAGACGCGAGACATCTTTAACCACTACCGGAAGAATTAGTGGTAATTAAACCCATCACATTTATCATGAAATACAACCCCATAATTAATTATATTCCTCTTTCAGAGCCAAAAACATTTATTTCCCCCCCCCCCTTTTTTTTACTAATCATACACTTGGTGTATGATATTTTTCTTCACTATATTTGAGAAAACGGAGAATATGTAAAATCGTCAAAAGTGATGTTTTCTACAATTGAGAGTCACTTTTATAATTTAACTAGCTAAGTACTAGTAACTAGCAACAAATACTAATCAATAAATTATGGGAGGTATCTTGATTGTCATTTATTTGCACATTCATAAAGCATGAAATTACTTCCTTCGTTTGCAGCCAAACATATGTGAACATTTTTTTAAGGGTAAATTTTACTAAGGTATACTGATATTTGGCGAAATTACAGAAAGGTATACTCACGTATCACTAAATACACTGAGGTATACTGCGACGAAATTCCGATCTTTTTTGACCTTTAGGCAAAAGTCAAACAAACTTTTCGACATAAATGCCCCCCTAGTATAAGTCATTGAAAATTTCTAGAAAAAATTATTATGCAATGATTTTCCATTTACTTTATTTGCACTGCATGCTCGTATATCTTTTGTAAATTTTTGTCATGATGCTCAAATTGTTACCAAAATCGACATAGTTGGCATCAAACTCTCGTAACTTTAACTAGGTAGCTTTTTTTGGTCCACACACAATTTTAGACTTGAATAGTCAATTTTGCATGGTGGGAGAACGGTTCAAATCGAGCAACGAAATTTATTAATTTGTGGTGCAATTCTCTCAATATCAAAAGAAAAGGAAAAGGTGATAAATCATTGTACAATAATTTTTTTAGAAATTTTCAATAAGATATACTAGGGATATTTATATTCAGAAATTAATTTGATTTTTATCAACGGTCAAAAAATTAGCCGTAATATCATCGAAGTAAACCTCAATATATTTAGTCAATGATGAGTATAGCTCTGTATAGCTTAATCAAATTTACCCTTTTTTAAACATCAGCTCATGAGGTTTGCTTTTCACATAGTACAAGACTCTCTGACTCTCTGTAGAACCACAGAGAAGCTACCACTAAATTTGAAATATTATTTTCCACAATACACAATTTTTAATGCGACAGTAACCTGGTACACTACATAGGCAGATTTAATAGCACGTACATAGAGTCATATAGATTTGATTCCTTGCAACTAGGAATACATTATATAGAGAGTGGCAAACAATAATCAGAGATTAGCAATGAACCGAATCTCAGTTTTCTAGTAGATGCTTTATGTCTAGCATGCCCTTCTTTGTCTGAAACTCTCTTTGTGCTTTTCTGATTATTAATTTGCTTCTTTGTGTTATGTAATTTGCTCAATTTTTGTTTTGTGGGTCTTTTTTACCCTGTTCTAGTGTAGTGAATTAGCAGAAATCGGGAAATAAATGAAAAAGAAAAATAACATGTATTTTTGTTGTTCATTTTAACAAATTTTGACCTTGTAAGTCCATGAAAGATGAGAGCAACAAAAAATAAATTGGCAATAAAAAAAGTAGTCTGCTTGACTTATATGTTGATGTTCTTTCTCCAATTCTCGATATGGGACATGAGTCATTACTCACTTTAACAAATTCTGTAAAGTCGAGCGACTATGTAGAAGGTGATTGAGGGGCAAATGAAATGAAAAGATAATTTAAAGTTAATCAAGTGATGCCAATGATTTTATACATAGGAATCACTCGCACACATAAATACATCTCAAAAATATGTTAACACTTTTTCTGCATTATAATAGGAATTTGAATATCATCAACTTTTTGTCTCTAATATGGGAATTTTAATTATGCCTAAAATCGTTGGTTTGACTAATCCCGGCCTTATCACTTCCCACTTTATATGTATGTATAGTTTAGCCTAGTACTTAGATTAGGTTGTCATCCATAGACACTCTTTGTCAAGTGTCAACTTGCTTGTCATTAAACAACTTTAAAAATTACTCTAGATATTGATATGTTGACATAATTCTTGTTGTGTTGTATAAGCATCAAAATCACTGACGTTTACGAAGTTACACGTGCTAAGAAATCTCTTGAAATGTTACGTAAATAATTAAACAATTCGGGGAATTAATTAGATGACTTGTTAAGATTGATGCGAAAAGCTTATGTTTGTATTGATTATCACCCAGTATATATATATAGTCTTAGTATCTATACATATTTTTTAGAATATGGAAACAATTTATATATGGAAACAATCCTAAACAATATCAAACTTTATGATAACTTGTCATATTCAGATGCAACCAAACTTTTCATAAATCACGCCTGAAATCTGCGGTAAGATCTCGTAACATGACTACTTATATTGGTTGATGTAGAACCAACATGGAAGAATGTATGTAGGACAAAATAATCATATGATCATGTGAACAACTCAGACCATTTTATCATCCGACCATAATTCAACTTAACTAAAAGTTCAAGGTGACGTTTAAAAATCTATGTGATTATTTTATTCGTACGATATTCTTTTATACGAATGTTTATTGAAAATGAAGTGTGATGTGTGAATAACATACACATATACATCATGCTCATTTTTACGTCTAAACGTTTTACTGTGAGTAGCAAAATAGATTAAGATTTTCAAGTTTTATTTCGCCGATACCATGTAGATGAATCAGCTTTTAAAATTAAATAAAGAAAAAGAATTCTAGATGATAGTTTTCTTTAGGGAATTGTAGATGATAATTAGATAGTAGAGACCTTGTTTTTTATTTTTTTTTTTATTTTTTTTTATCTGCTATTCCAAAGAGGGTTGTAAGTGAATGGTGATCGAGCCACTCCCGCTATGTCATGTTCGGACTATTGTGTTGAACAATGAACATATAAGATTAAATGAACAACCAGCGCAAGGACTGACTCTTTCAACTTAGCACCAATAAGGGGCTAGTATACTACGTAGAAGCCAGCAGACACAAATAGAAGTGACAATCGGGTGGATCGGGTCGGTTTGGGTCGGGTCGTTTTGTTTTCGGGTCATATGGGGTTCGGGTTATTTCGGATTACAATTGTATTTAGGTCGAGTTTGGTCGGTTCGGATTGTACCGGGTCTATACTTATGTCGGGTTATGGATTATCTCGGGTCAAATTAGTTCGGATTTTGGTTAAATAAAGTTCGGGTTAATTAGTTAGGATTTCAGGTTATATTAGGTAATTAAGGTTTAATTCAAGTTTCATAGCATATAAAATTAAAAATAAAATAAAATTTTTAATTTTATACGAAAATAATCATACTAACAATGATTTCATATATGTATAAGAAAGTTTTCAATAATTTTGGATGATATGTCATTATGTGTCGATATATTCAGGTTTCGGGTAGACTCTGTTCCGATTCATTTTGGTTTCAGATTGTTTTGGGTCTGGTGTTTTCAGGTTCGGATCTATTTGGATAACGGGTGTACTCGGGTATCGGGTTGACATGGATCAGGTTGGGTTGGTTCCGGATAATAATAATAATAATTGATATGTTATTGTGTGTCGAGCGGGTCCAATATCAGATGGTTCGAGTTGGTTATCTTGGGTTGGGTCGGGTTTTGCCAGCCCTAGACACAAGGCATGAGAAAATTGGGGAATCGAACTCATAACCTTCCCTTATCAAACAGCATAAGAGTAAACTTAGAACCATTAGATCACCAACTTTATTAATAGGTAGATTATAGATACCTAACTATTAATATATTTCTCAATAACGTCAATCTACCCAGGACCAAGGTGATAAACATGTCGATGTGGTTCACAAACGACTAGAAATAATGCATGAATTAAGAAAAGGAAAAAAAAATTCCTATAACAAAAGGATGCAAATTTTTACCCATTCTTGTAAGCATGTACTTTTCATTAACTTTTTAATGCTTGCCCAAAAAAATGAGGCCAAATATAACATTGTGCGCCAATGAACAAATGTGTTATTGTGTACTTTCATACCAATTCTGAGATTCCAACGCACCCACATGAAAATATTCGAATTTTGATCAGAGTTACACCAACAATTCAAACATAGTCTCAGGAGTAGGTACATTCAAGGCATATTTGATTTAAAAGTTGAGATCATAAAATATAAAAAAATTGGGCTTTGCTAAATTATGGGTCATGATGTACCTAAACCTAAGAGTAGGTAAGAATTTGCGGAATTACAGTGAATGTCGCACAGAACCTACATTTAGCAATGCCGTCTTATGACAACTATTGAGGTGGACTAATATTTGACTCCCATATTGAGGTGGTAGTAAGTCTTGTGTGAGACCAATTCACAGTCACTTTTTAGAAATGTAGAGGTCACTTATGATGAGCAGTGAGCCCTTATTTTATTGAAAATTAACCCCGTCTCACCAAAAGTTACGAAAAAACCGTCTTTATAAAAGTTTTTGTGTTGAGCAAGAAGTCTTGTATGAAGCCGCTTCAAGGTGAGGCTACCTCTATATACAAGCACAGCGTCGGCATGACATCATACTTGTATGAAATGTCTCACCTTGAGGCCGCCTCATACGAGATTTTGTGTTTGACTTTGGTAATTGAAATTGGTTAAGACATAGCAGTCCGGACTTAGAACCGCCGCTGGCAAGACCAATTCTGGGTCTTAAAATTGGGAGCCGGTTGAAACCAATTTCAAATCTCGGTATCATTTTTTCGGATTCATTACCCGTTGGCTACGCGGTACGACCAATTCTAGTTCTAGGTACTAAAACTTAGTCCAAGAACTATAATAGCCCTTATAAATCTACAATGTTATTCTCTGCCATTAACAACTAAGTTTTGCTATTGCATACGGTGCAGTATATTGCTATTATCTGCTACTACCAATTTAGTTTTGCTATTGAATATGATGGTTTTATCTCTCTTTCCAGATTTTGGTTCTTAGATTAATCAGATTTTCCAGCTTTTGTTCAATTTGTTCATCAAATTGGCAACAAAGGGAGGGCGTTAAAATTCAAATTAGGGGGGAAAATCAAATTGGTTAAGTGGGTGGGGAGTAATTAATTACGAGGTAGAGGTAAAGTGATTGCCTTAAGAATAATTTTGATCTTCTACTGTTAACAGTACTCTACTGTTCTTTTCTCTCTCTAACTCTCTTCTCCAACTGTTTAAATTTAAAAAACCCATCCCCTTCATCTAATGGTCAAAAACTCATCCCCTCCAATCCAATGGTAGATATTTTAATAAAAGTATTCTACTGTTCGTTTACCAACCGCAGAGGATCTTGACTGCCTTAAGAGTCATGTGAAAGGCATGTGAGGGAAAAACGGGAAATAAAACTCAAAATCTTGGCGTAATAGTAAAATTGGGGTACTAAACGTGCTTTTAATTTTTATTAGTGGATACTAGCCACACTTTGATTTATATGGGTGTTCTCAATAAAATGTTGTGAAGTTTAGGGGTTCCGCCAAATATAGAACAATTTTTTTTCAAGAAGGATGGGGAGCTTTTCAAGTCAAATCCTAGTTCGAGTGTTGATTTTGAGAAACTGATCAAACCAATTCTAATATTAGGTGCCAAATTAGAGGAATTGATCCAACAAATTCCAATAACAAATCCAAAAATTTCTAATGGCTATACCATTTGCGCCCACCCCTAAAGACATCATTTTAGTTTTTAAACAATCTTACAGAGCCCAAAAAAACAATAAACATTTGTGGGTGTAATGCTTTACTAATTCTCTTAATTCGGAGCTCTAATTAGCACCTATATATCTTGTGGTGCGTATTGTGCGATCCAGGAGCACATACAAGATTTCCAATTTAAATTATGTAGCCTGTATTTGTTGGCAAAATGGTGAACTCAAACTGTTGAGGGCAATTGCAAATGCAGGTGCTATAGGGTGTGGGAAAAGTTCATACTACTATGGGCAATTTACTCTTCATTTTTTACCCCCATGGAGTTCGGATTCTTCAGGGGACTTCCAGAGAACCTGTTCGTGTTAGACATAGTTGGTCAGATTGCTTTCCTTGTCGACCTTGTCCTTCAATTCTTCGTGGCGTACCGAGATCCCCATACTTACCGTATGGTCTATCAACTTCCTGCCATTGCCCTCAGGTAATCTACTCTTTCTAGATTCAAATTTACTTTTTGCCGCCATTTCACAAAAAATTAATATTACATTAACTTTTGGTGAGACGGGTTATGTTTTAGTGAAATAATAAGGATCACAACTCATGATGAGTGACCACTATATTTTTAAATTAAATAGTGATTCCGTTTTTGTATGAGTTGGTGTCGCACAAGACTTGCTCTTTTGTTTTTTCCAGCATTAATTGTTAGAATTATGTTTTCATTTATAGGTACTTGAAATCAACCTTCGTGATTGATTTTCTTGCCTGCATGCCTTGGGATCTTATATACAAGGTACCTCTCTCACCATACTCTTGGTTTAGTTGTTTTTTGTGTCTTTTATTTTCATTGTTGTTTACTCATCCATCAGGATGAATTATTGTTACTTTTATAGTCTAATTCAGACTTGAGTTTCAAGTATTTCACTAGTAACCCAAATGAAGGAGTATCATAATGGCAAAAACTTTCTAATACCATAAAAAAAATTTGGAAAATTGAACACTAATAATGATCCCAAATATGCTCGGTTGGGATTATTAGTATCCAATTTAATTATCATGTAAAAGTCTTTTTAGATAAGAAATTATTATATAAAAGTTAGTCAATTTAAACATTCTTAAAGGGAATTTTCATGACGAATGAGGGAGGTCATGGTCACTTAATAAGGAAATGGGGCGAGGAAGAAGTGGTGGAGGATTCTTATATGTTGATTTTTTGGCACAAGGTCTTGGTAAACTTTCATTTTTAGTGCCAAAAAAGAAAAACAATTGTCGTGTTTGTAAGTGCATTATAAGGTATTTGCATGTATGTACTTGTAACTTTTTACGGATACTTTCTTCTCCAGTACATGGCTAAGGTAACCTTGAAGTCTGAATCTGTTATGTCATTCTATCTCAAATGAATTTCACCCAATAACCTATGCTAAATGCAACGTTGTGTTTGTAGGTAAGAGCTAAGGATTTCTTAAATGAATTCCATTCAATTGAGGTTGAAAGACTTCAAGAGTTGTACTTTGTGGTTAGTCATGAGAGCTATTGAAGCACAGCTATAGTTAAAGGTTTTTCTAAAGCTTAGGGTTTGGTGAAGTGAACATTACCTTGATTATAACCATGTATTTGGCAAATATGGGCACTGCTCCTGCTCCAAGCTAAGAGGGTGTTTGGCCAAACTTATTAAACTGTTTCTAAGCCTAAGAAACAAAAACTGGGACAAACATGGTTTTTCAAGAAATTCATTTTAATTTATAAGAAATTAAAAACAATTTCCAAGCCCCTAAAATAGAAGCTAGAAAATATGGCTTCTCAAACTGTTTCTTCCAAAACACGAAGCTTTTATAAGTATCAATATTAAAATCCCTCCCGTGTCCCTTGTGTTTTATTAGCTTTACCGTCCTTTGTTCCTCTTGTCTTTCGATCTTCTGGCTTTTTTTATCCCTTTCTCTCTCCAAAACACAAGAAATCCTCATTATCTCTCTCCTCTTTTGTCTCCCATCCTCTTCAGTCTTCATCAAAACAACTTTATAGATGTAATGATTTTTTTTTACCCATTTTTCAAGTAAACTGTATACCATAATATTTATCATATTATGGTACCCAATATAAAGGGATAAAAATAAATTTAGGGTTGAAACTTTGGATTTTGGATTGGATTATGACTTAGTCCAAATTCAGTATACAAAATTTTTAGACTCGAAATTTTGAGTCCTAATCCAATCCAAATTAATTTTGGATTTTGATTTTTGAGTCCGATCCGATCCGAATTATTTTCCGTAATCCAATTTAGTTTCAAAGGTTTTCGGTAGTCTCCGCTTGTATACATGAGAAGTCAGATGTGTAGAGAGATAGGAAGTGTACGAGTGGCTACTAAGACGTGACTTGAGAGATCAGTTGTCTGAAAGAGTTTTTCTCTCTTAATTTATGTATGCATTTTATTGTTGCCTTCAATTTCTTGAGTTTAAATTTGTAGTTTAAGTTTTTTAGTTGGGGCTAGTATCATTTTTGAATAATAAATATTTTTATTTATTAATTTATATCTAATTTAGATTGGATTGGATTATTAGACTCCGAAAGAGGGAGTCCAAATCCAATACGAAAATCCAAAAAATACTTTTTTTGAGTTTGAATTCAATCCAAAATCCAAAATGACCAATCCGAATCGCCTAATTTGGATTGGATTGGATTTGATATTTAGAATATATATATGTTTTATTCACAAATAAACAAGGTCAAAAAGGTAATATTATACTCAGTTATTTGGAAATATAGAAATAGTTTTCGAAAACTAGGCCAAAAAACTCCATTGCATGATTTAAGTTTTTAAAAAGTACTTTTACAATAGAGTTGCCAAACACTCCTATTTTTTCAAGAAACACTTTCTTAAAAATTGCACAAAAAAACAGAAATAGTTTCTAAAAAGCTTGGCCAAACGGGCCCTAAGGCAGTTTACTTTCGGTTCTGGTGGGTGAGAACATCAGTTGGTGTCTTCGATATAGGATATTGAGTCATTTCCCGGGCCTTCCATGAGAAATTTCTGCTAGTTTCGTGATTAGGAGTGGTATACTCTTGTACGGCACAAGAAACTACATAAAATAATGTTTTGTGGGGATATCAGGAAACCTGCATAATGGAGGTTAAATAAGCTTTAGGTACGGTAATAAATGTGTTCTGTTTAATTTTGTTTGAAGGTATAATGTACGCCATGCACTAAACTACATCATGCCTGAAGTTCTTATGAAACAAGTTATGTAAAGTATCATATAATAGTTTGATTGATATCTTGCATTTCACTGAACCTTCCAAACTTGATCATGGGGAACATTCAGAGCTAGAATCACTCTGACTACAACATATTCTGTCAGGCATCTCATCACAAAGAAGCAGTCAGATTTTTGCTATGGATCAGGCTGGTCCGATTACGCAAGATTACTGATTTTTTCCGTAGAATGGAGAAGGATATACGGATCAATTACCAATTTACTAGGCTTGTGAAACTTCTCACAGTTGAACTCTACTGTACTCATACAGCGGCGTGCATATTTTATTATTTAGCCACTACCTTACCTGAAAGCCAAGAGGGTTATACATGGATTGGAAGCTTGAAGCTGGGGGACTATAGTTATTCTCACTTTAGGGAGATTGATATTTGGAAGAGGTATACAACATCTCTCTATTTTGCCATTGTCACCATGGCTACTGTAGGTGAGTTCTTTCTCTGTTTTGCTGTAAATTCAGAACTTTAGCAACTTGATTATTAAGTTGATAAGTCCTTTTTAAATTTTGTTTCATCAATGTAGTCTGAATTTGCTTATGACTTAAGGCATGTAAACAAGCCATTACCGAGTTATTACCCTGCTAAAACTAATGCTTAGTTTACTTTATTGTACTTATGTTGAGCTTGACCTTTAGTTGACCATGAGATCCTTCCGCAAGCTTGATGCCCTTGAAGTTTTGCTGATCAAGCTTGGCTCATTAGTATCTCAATCACTTAAATGAACCGAGATCAGCGGGCTGGACTTCAGTGGTCGATTTGTAGATTTGTTACTAGCTCATCTTCAACTCTTCTATCAACTTAACTTGCAATGTGTTCCGTTTAACTCTACTGAATTTTCTGAGCAACGCATAGAAGCACATAAGTTAGCAAGTTTCCATGCAAGCGTTTAGTAAAAGGAAAAGAACAATATGAGACAGATCAATGCCCCCCATATCCTTGTCAACATGACATGGCTTGGATACGGGCTACTTCGAATAGTGTAGTCATGTAACTGTGATAATTTATCTTGTCCTAAACTAGCTAGAGATCCACCAAACTCTTATGCAGGCGGCTCTAGTTAAATCCAAGGAAGGGTTTTCTACTAAGGGTTTCAAGGTTTCAACCTATGACCAAGTCTGAAGAATTTTTTTTTTTTTTTTTGCTAGGCAACCAAGTCTGAAGAAATGAAATTGAAAATTTCATTGCTCCCATGATGAAGGATCTTGAGATTGGTTATTTGTAGTTGCATTCCTTGTAATAAATGAAGTAATGAACGGTAAATATTAAGCATAAGCGACACAGATGATGAATTGAGGATGAAGTCAAAGAAATAAATAATTGAATGAACTTACTGTTTTCTTATGAGGCTTCAGTAAGGTAGTGCAAAGCTTTTGACACTGAAATATGTGAAAAGAATACAAGAGATGCATAAGAAGTACTCCACTTCATTAGTATGTGTATTCTAATTCATTGCCTATGATCATGTGTGAGTCCTTCATGTTCCCTCCATGTCAATGGTTGATCTGCATGCTAAAATGTTGCGAAGTCTGAACATAACATATCATCACACTCTCTATCCTATTGGATAAACCATGCTCTTTAAGATATGGACCAATGAGTAACTTTTGAATCAATCACTGATATTTCAGTAATACTGTTGTATTGCAGGTTATGGGGAAATTCATGCTGTCAATCTGAGGGAAATGATATTCATAATGGTCTATGTGTCTTTTGACATGGTTTTGGGTGCTTATTTGATTGGTAATATGACAGCGATGATAGTCAAAGGTTCGAAGACAGAAAGATTCAGAGATAAAACGGCAGAAGTAATGAAATATATGAACAGAAATAAACTTGACAGAGACCTTCGAAGTCAGATCAAAGGCCATTTACGTTTACAATATGAAAGCAGCTATACAGAGGCCGCTGTTTTGCAGGACATTCCAATATCCCTCCGAGCCAAGGTAAAATACAAGCGATATTCATTTATGCAAGTTACAACCATGTTTTTTCCCGTCTGTCCCTATTCCAAAACTACATAATGGGACACAGCTGGTGCTCTGATGATGTTTCTTTATCCTGTACCTTCAGTGTGTTCTGTATGTTGAATTACATTATCACTACGGTTTAGCTTTGGTAATATCTATCATTCTTAAAATTGTGTTTTGCTTACTTTGTAAGTTGAGATGTCTGTATGCTATCATGTACAACTAGGGTATAGAGTTCATTCAAGGTGTTGCTTCTATCGCATATCTGTTTTGCCCAACCACATTTGTTTATATCTGTTGGGTTGATAAGATTTGTTTCTTGTCTTCCCCCTTATACTTTGTATGTCTTCTTTATGTAACCTTCAATTATGTTTTCTGTATGCAGATTTCCCAATCATTATATGTGCCGTACATACAAAAGGTTCCCCTTTTTAGAGGATGTTCTTCAGAGTTCATCAATCAGATTGTAAGTAATATCTCTTACAATAGATCATGCTGTCACAAGATGCTAATTAATCAATAGATCATGCTGTCTCAAGATGATAATGAATCCAAGAGAGGTCCAATCATTAATTAGTCATAGATGCTTATCTGTTAGTTACGATGAACCGAGTGTTCCCAGTAAATTATTTGGTTGGTCTCAAACTTCGTAGAAGTCACACAAAAGAATTTATGTATTTTGACAATTCGTTTTAGACAAATTAAATTTGAACCTATGCCCTTGATCTTGCAGGTCACTAGAGTCCATGAAGAATTTTTTCTCCCTGGTGAAGTGATACTGGAGCAAGGAAATGTTGTGGATCAACTTTATTTTGTTTGTCATGGAGTAGTGGTATGCTTGCACATGCTAGTGTTTTCTCTTTTACCATTTTCAATACAACATGGCATGTCAAGATTGAACTATAAACATTTTTTTTTGGTGCAATTCAACTATAAACATTAAAAAACAGAAGAGTATCATAGATGGCTTTTGTTAGAACTGATATTGACGAGGAGATAGTGTTTCATCTTGTCTATATGATGAGACTTGTGTTACTGTGGCTCTGTGATAGCTTTTGTTGAGGAGAAATATTTTTTTACTTAAGGAGTTTCTGGTTCAAAGATGGTGTTTTCAGGGTTTCATTCACATGTTTATGATCTTCCATTGCTGTTGTTATACAGGAGGAGGTAGGTCTTGCAGACGATGGGTCAGAGGAGACAGTTTCACTTCTTGAACGTAATAACACTTTTGGGGAGATTTCAATTTTTTGCAACATTCCTCAGCCTTATACAGTCCGTGTCTGTGAACTTTGTCGGCTTCTGCGGATCGACAAACAGTCACTTACCAATGTTCTTGATATATTCTTCTATGATGGCCGGAAAATTTTTGATAATCTCCTTGAGGTAAATGGAGATAGTGAGTCCTGTTCTTTTTTCTTTTAAACGCAGAAATAATTATTCCCTTTTTAATGCCGTGCTTTGCGTCTTGAAAGGGTAATTGTTCATTTAATGTTACACATTTTGCCACTGGATTTAATTAAGTTCTTTGAATGAGGCTCATTTTCACAAGCACACACATCTAATGTTTTACTCTAATTTGCAGGGAAAAGAACCAAAATATAATATGAAGCAAGTTGAATCTGATATGAAATCTCATATAGCAAAGCAAGAAGCAGAACTTGCTCTTAAAGTAAATAGTGCTGCTTATTACGGCGATGTTTATCAGCTAAAGAGTTTCATCAGAGCTGGTGCGGATCCCAATAAGACAGACTATGATGGAAGATCTCCCCTGGTATGTTTTTGCTTTAATGCTACTCTTTACTGAACTGAACGCATTACTGAGTAAGTGGAAAAGAACACACCCTTAATCTGACCTGAGGAACTTGCTGTAACTATTTACTGCAGTGGTGTATTGCTTGTTTCTAGGGTTCTTTGAAGTATAAGACTACTCATATATACGACTGTTATGCTCCCTTGTCGACTGCTTAAAACAGTGTACATGATTTTGACACCTCCTTTTTCCACAGCATCTGGCTGCATCTAGAGGACATGAAGATGTTGTTCTGTTCCTTATTCATGAAGGAGTTGATGTCAACATTTCAGGTGACATTCTTCCCAATTCAGATGATCTTCTGTTTTGATTTCTCAATTCTTTTCTAGCAGAGCCACTGATAGACTATTGTCTGCATAGATAACTTTGGGAACACACCCTTGCTAGAAGCCATAAAAAATGGAAACGACGAGGTTGCAGCCTTATTACGCGGAGGAGGAGCAACTATTGATGTCAAAGATGTCGGCTCTTTTCTTTGCACCGCTGTTGCAAAGGGAGATTCAGATTTTCTGAAAAGAGTTTTGTCTAATGGTATTGATCCAAATTATAAAGATTATGATCGTAGAACTCCACTTCATGTTGCTGCTTCACAAGGGTTATATTTAATGGCAAAGCTGCTGATTGAGGCCGGAGCTGATGTTTTCGTGAAGGACAGGTAATGTCACACCTTATTATACATTGTAGGCAAAGTTTAGTTGAAACTTTCAGGAAGCATGGACACGGCACTCATCCTGCGTTTCTCGTTTCCGTGCTTCCTTGTATTATAATTTTTGAGAATTTGCGTTTCCCATGTCCCTGTTTCCCGCGTCTGCGTTCCGTTTCCGTACTACCTTTTGAAAGTCTATATATGACTTCGTGAGCAATCTATTTAAGTAATAACTCTTCCTTCTTTTCGTTGTTTACCCAGATGGGGTAACACTCCACTGGATGAAGCCCGGATGTGTGGAAATAAGAATTTGATGAAGCTAATGGAAAATGCAAAATCTGCTCAACTTTCTCCATTTTCTCACAGCATTGAAGAAACTTTGGGTAATCAGAAAGTTGACCAATGAAAGTTTTATTTTCTTGGTATGTTTTGTTATATAATTGTGTGGATTGTAAAATCAATTACAATATATCCTCCTTGCAGATAAAAAGCACCCAAAGAAATGCACAGTTTTTCCTTTCCAGCCATGGGGCTCACAAGAGAACAGAAAACCAGGAATTGTGTTATGGATCCCTAAAACAATTGATGAGCTCATTGAAATGGCATCAGAACAGCTGGAGCTAACTAGAGATTCCTGTATTTTATCAGAGGATGGAGGTAAAATTCTGGATGTGGACATGATTGACAACAATCAGAAGCTGTATTTGTCAAGTGAAACACAATAAGATCCACTTTATTTCTTTCTTTGTTTTCTTTTCTTTGCCCTCCCTTTTTCCCTTGTATGAATGGTTGTGTTCATTATCAATGTATATATATGGAGAAAGTCTCATTTGCAGCTCTTTGTCAAATCCTGCATATTCTTGAACAGACGTTGTACTTGATGACCAAAAAGTGAGGCAAACGTTGGTTATTAAGTTAGTCTGATATGTTCGATGTTGAATACGAGAATCCGAACATGACGTCGCAGGGGTGCCTCGGTCGGCATTCACTTGCACCTTCTTTTTTTTATTTATTTTTTATTTTTTTTTGTGTGATAATGTATCCAAACTGAGAGGATTTATCTGGTCTTACATAATTTGATAGTAGTTGCTAGAGCTGTGTCCCAAAGCCAATAAAGATAAGTGCTGGTGGTATGTCGTGCACTTGCTACATACATTATCAAGGTTATTGAACTTACTTTCCCATGTCACATGAAATGTTCAACCACAATAGTTTTGGTGTAATCTGGGTTTGTTTGAGCTACCAGATATGCCTTTGATCCTAAGTCTTGAAGCACGATCTTGAACCTTAGCTTTAACTTATCTATTAACTAGGAGGACTCAAATCAAACTATAAATTTGTAATGTTCTCATTGTCCATGAATATGGGTCAGGACTGGCAGTTGGGCGAGTCATTCTTTGCCTATATTCTGTCATTTTAGCTTCAAAAAGTAAAAAAGAAAAAATTGCATAGCTTTGATCTCGAAATATGAAGACCTGGAACTCTCTCTCTCTCTCCTTTTTCACTCCTCTCAAAACCCTAGCTTTTCTCTTTTACCTCTTCTCATCTTTCACTATAGTTTCAGGCCGGGGACTGATTTAGGTCATTCCCGGCCTGTATTTGATGTTCTTCATCTAGTTTGACTCTAATTTCTACTCTTTTTCGCTTTAGGTGGAATAAATTTCTCTCCCTTTGTGGAGTTCATTGGTATTTTCAGTTCTTCCTCTTCGTAGGATTCTCTTTTCGCCTATGGTACGATATCTATTTTATAGGTTCAATATGATTTTGGGGACCGAATATACATACAACCGGTGGTATCAAACAAAGTTTTGTAGGCAAGTGATTGCTTTGCTCGCTGTGAAGATCTCCACTTCCGTCAAAGATGAAGATACATCAAAGGAAGCACATGGTTACTATGCATGTTGGGAGTCGCACCGAGGTCTCCATGTCAATTGTCTTGTTAGCAAAAATTGTGTTGTTATTGTTGATTTAGTATATTCTAGAGTTATTTTAATTGTAAGATGTCGTATGGCTTTTCTATTAATGAAAATTTCCTATTCCCCTCTCAAAAAAAAAAGAAATATGAAGACCTGGCAAAGCTGACCCGGATTCGATAACCCGACCCGAAATACCTGATCCGATACCCGATTTTGACCCGAATATTAAACCCAAAGTTGAACCGAAACGGAAAGTCAATCCGACCCAAACCTAACCCGGCTCGAAACTGATCTGATCCGAAGTTAACCGATCTGAATGCCACCCAAGAAATAATGATCCGAACCCGAATCGAATCTGATCCGTACCCGATCCGAATTCGAAAGATTGCAAGTTTAAAACTTTCATTTTTTGCTTATTTGTGCCCTTAACATAGTATGATAAGAATATTTTACTCTTTACAAACGATTTTTTATTGTTTTCGAAAGGAAAATCATCATAAATAAATCATTATATCCCATGTTTATTTGTAAAATTCACAATAATATAAACCCGACTTGAATCCGAACCCGAAAAGAACCGGAAACCCGAATCCATACCCGACCCGAATGTATTTGACCCATAACCGAATCGAACCTGAAGTAGCTTGAGCAAATTAAAACCAAACCCGAACCGTGTTGAACCGAACCCGAACCGAACCCAGATAAGCTGACCCAAATATGATCTGAACCGAAATGATCCGAACTGAACCCCATCCGACCAACCTGTTTCCCAGGTCTAAATATGATGACTAGCTAATCACTCATTAACTACCTAAACAACATTGTTAACATTACTTTTAAAACCTCAAGTTGTAACTTAGCAGTCTTTTTTGTTCTTTTTTCTTTTTTAAGAATAAAGAACTCATGGTTGGTTTTAGGAGTGGTAGGTTCTTAAATTTTTTGGTTCAAACTTGCAAGTAGCAAGGGAGAGAAAGGAAGTGAAGTTTCAAATTTACTAAAAAGGAATTCACTTCATTATTTTGGCTTACATCACTTTTGAATTACAAAATGCCTTTTATAGACATTGTAAATATCAATGCAAATCTACTTTTAGTTTCTAAATTGCTCTTCTAAATTTTGGGAATCTCCCACTTAGACTAAGATATTTACTACATCAATTCCTAGAAAATGATACTTCAAAATAATATTAGCAATAAATTAAATAGACTTTTTTTTTTTTTTATCAATTTTTAGCACTTTCACTAGTCAGAAAAATCTCGAGCTTCTTCTTCACCAAATTTTACTCCAAAATTTTCTTCGTCCACCTGTGCTCATATCATCAAATCGCCAACCGACACTTCTTTTATATTTTCTTCAATTGTTTTTTAATCTTCTGGTTGGTACTCTCGTTTGAGCTTTCACATCCCACATGCCAAATTTGGCATGTGTTAGGACCCAAAATATGGATTTTGTCCAACCCTTGACCGCCACGTCTCCAGAGGGGGTCCAAAGGTCAACGGCCAATCACAGGCCAACACGTGGCAGCCAAGGGGCTATATAAGGAAGCCCCCTATGATCCCTGGAACATTCCTTAGCGCGTCAGCATGATTTGAGCTGACAGGTCTGGCCCATAAATACTGTAAATGGCAGACCCATTTATCGAGGAGCTGAGGTTTCCGCCTGACATCTGACAGGATACGGAATCGCGTGCCCTAAAGCTGATGCCCTATAAATATGCGGTCACTAGTCATTTCAGGTAACATTTAATTTCTCTCTCTAGCACTACTTCCAAGATATTCTCTCTGGATTTTCTCTCTCTTCCTGCAAATATCTGACTCGACCGTTGGAGGGGCCCCTCCCGAGAAACTCCCCGGGGCAGTCACGTTTTCTCTTTTGCAGGTCGCCTATTTAGACCCTCGATTCTGGAGCTCCCTCACTTCGACACACTTCCAGTCGACTTCTCAAAAAGAACCCCGAAATATTGGCGCCGTCTGTGGGGAGCCCTTTTTTGAATGGTCTACTCCACAAGATTCAGAGACTACATACTTTCTTCTCCCCTCAACTCTCAACCCCTCAACCAGAACCAGATGCTGACCTTGGAAGAGGATGGTTTCCGTGTAGAGGATGAGACTAGAAAGCCAGTACAATCTAGTGAAACTCCCCAATCCTCGAGAGGACATTCGGGTCGACACTCGACTCGTCAAGTCCAGTTTGTCACAGAAAAGCATCTTCAGATTTCCATGCATACCATGCAGAAATCTATGTTTAACATGCAGAAATCTATGATGGATCTCTTCCATAGAGAGATGAAAAAGGGGGCGAGGATGCTCGCTCAAGTGGCCGCGGCGACTCAACCCAGGCTCTATGCCACCCCTCGCCCAAAGGTGTCACATTTGACTCGCCAGAACCCTAATCAAGGCGGGCGTCAGGCGGGAAGTGGCCATATTCTCACAATTCCCGGTCTCCAAGACCCCTTTATGGTGGCTCGCCCAAACCCTGGAAAAGACACTCGCTAACTCTCAAAGCGTGAGGGCAAGAGGCCTATTGACCCACAGGTCGCCCAGAAGACCTATTCACGACTCGCCCACCTGGGGGCCATTCCAGGTAGACGCTCGTGTGTATTTGAACAACAAGAAACTGCTCTACTCGCATCAGAAACATCCGGCAAAGTCGACCCTCACGCCGGTCTTGGCAAACAGCCAACCTTCGCATCACCTCACCTCGGAGGCGTCATCCATGCCCAAGTCCCAAGGTAAACAACCCATCCCTATTTATTCAGATTTTGGAGAGGGTGACTTTGAGGGTAATGAATATGGGGCGGGCGAATATGACCCAAGCTACGGGGGCGAATATGATAATTATGGGGATAATGATGCTGATTATGACGGTTATGATCTGAAACCCCAAAAGGGCGAGGGGGCTGGTTGCAGCCGCCCTTTGAGTGATCGCCTTTTCCCTCAGAATGATAACACTTCGGGTAGGCTCCCACTAATGCCTCTACCATTCAGTGTTTCCATTATGAACGCCCCCATGCCCCCAAAACCAAGAGTGCCTTCGATGCCCTCTTACGCTGGAAAAACGGACCCAGACGATCACTTGGCTGTCTTTGAACCCAAAATGATGTTACAAGCAGCAAGTGACGCGGTCTGGTGTCGATACTTCCAGTCAACCCTAACGGACGCAGCTTTGAGGTGGCTCAAAAACCTCACCCCAGCAAGCATCCATAACTACGACCAGCTGGCCAGAGAACTTTCAGACAGATTTATGGCACATAGAAAAAAAAAGAAGACGAGCGTCCATCTTCAGGGAATCGTTCAGAAGGAAAATGAGGATCTCAGAAGTTACCTTAAGAGGTTTAATGATGAAGCTAGCCAAATCGCCAATCTTTCAGACGAGGCTTCCTATATCGCCTTCATGAATGGCCTACTGGACGAGGACCTGAAATTCTCACTCGCCAAGAAAGCGAACAACTCCTTCGCCTACCTGATGCAAAAGGCGAACACCTATCTCACAGCTACCGACTTGGTGGGTCTCAAGAGGTCGAGAAAAAGAAAAGCCCATGAGTGAGCATTCACCATTGATGACAAGCGCAAAAACAAGAAGCCGCCCCAAGGGCGTGTGCCCGAAAGGAAGTTCCAAGAGCAGGAGCCCTCACCCTTCAAGACATATATACGGACCATATTTATGGAGATAAGGGACCAGATGACCTTGCCAACACCTCCACCCCTCACAACCCCCAAGTAGTACATGAACAAAGCAAAGTTTTGTGAGTACCACAAAGAGCATGGACATTACACGAAAACATGCAGGTTCCTTGATCGAGTGCTCAGGGCGTGGGCCAAAGAGGGCAAGTTGAACAAATACCTTAAGGAGGCGAAGGGCAAGACCGTTCATTCGGTTAAGCCCATTGACGAAGCAGAGGGTAGTGCTAGCACGAAATTTTGTGCAGTAATCTCAGGAGGCCCAGCGGTCGCGGGGAGGAAAACCTATGTTAGAAGTCTTAGACAAAACTTGATGGTGAAACCCCTCACAATGCCAGAAATGACTTTCAAGGCGCAAGGTAGACAAGACCTGCACCTACCCCACGATGACCCCTTGGTCGTCCAAACGAAGATAAGTGATCTGATTGTTCCTAAAATTCTAATAGACACCGGCAGCTCAGCCGATGTCATACACATTAACTGCCTACAAAAGCTTGCAGGGGGTAAGGAAACCATGTTCCGATACGCCTCCCTAGTGGTAGGCTTTGGTGGCCACAACGTCGAGTCGTTGGGAACTGTCAAGCTGAAAGTCAGAGTGGGGGATAAGAAACTCAACAAAGTACGGAATATTGATGTCTATTTCCTTGTCTTTGATGTTTCGTTGGCATACAACGCCCTTATTGGGCGACCAACCCTAAACAAGATCAAAGCGGTCATCGCCACCCATATGCTAATGCTGAAGTTTGAATGTGATGATGGAACAATGGGTAAGCTATCCGGAAGCCAGGTAGAGGCGAGAGAGTTTTACTACACTTCCCTAAAGCTCCAGCCCGCAACAAGGGCGGATCCATTAGATGTCCCCGACATTTCCGAGAGCAGCAAGGCCTCCCTCAAAGACCCACCAGCTGGTAAAAAGCGAAAGTCAGAAGAGTTAAAGCCGCCCAAAGAGTTGGGATCAAGTATTATGTCGATCAATGCTATAGAGATCGATGCTAGGGTTGAGTTTGAGCACCACCCAGAGCCAATGGAGGAGGTTACAGAGCTCGCCCTAGACTCCACTCGCCCAGAGCGCACAGTGAGGGTTGGGGGGATGCTTGGTCAAGAAACCCAAAGCAAGATCCACCAGCTCCTCATTGAGTATCAGTACATATTTGCATTCTCTGTGGGAGAGATGCCTGGCATCGACCCAGAAGTCATCATCTACAAACTAAGTGTCGATCCCCGAATTAAACCGATCAAACAAAAAAAGAGAAATCTGGGCCCTGAGAAAAACGCCGCAGTCCAAGAAGAGGTCAAGAAACTCCTAGAGGCGGGGTTCATCAGAGAGTGCCAATACCCAGAGTGGGTGGCTAATGTGGTAATGGTAAAGAAATCCGGCGGGTCCTGGCGTATGTGCGTCGACTTCACAGACTTAAACAAGGCGTGTCCAAAGGATAGCTTCCCTTTACCCATGATCGAAGGACTGGTTGACTCCATGGCTGGTCACGCAGCCCTTAGCTTCCTGGATGCCTTTTCGGGTTACCATCAGCTAGCTCTTCACCCCGACGATCAGGAGCACACAGCATTTGTTACAGAACGAGGTCTGTTCTGTTACACAAAAAATGTCGTTCGGACTTAAAAATGCTGGCGCCACCTAGCAGTGCCTAGTGAACAAACTTTTTGCTGATCAGTTGGGAAGGAATATGGAAGCATATGTCGATGATATGATAGTGAAGAGTGTGACAGCCGTCGACCACATCAGCGACCTCAAAGAGACATTTGATACTTTGCGGAAGTTCAGGATGAAACTCAACCCCAAGAAGTGTACTTTTGGGGTGGAGGCTGATAAATTCCTAGGCTATGTCATCAGCCAAAATGGAATCGACGCAAACCCCGACAAAGTCCAAGCAGTGATCGACATGCAAGCCCCAAGAAATATTAAAGAGATACAGAAACTTACAGGATGTGTCGCCGCCCTAAGACGGTTTATGTCTAAATCAGCAGAGCGTTGTCTCCCTTTCTTTGATATACTAAAGAAGAAAGGAAAGTATGAATGGACGCCCGAAGCAGAGTCAGCGTTCAATAGTTTGAAACAATACTTGGCCCAACTACCGAGAATGGTGAGCCCCGCCCCAAAAGAAGTGCTATACTTGGATCTGTCAGTAGCATAAAAGGCGATCAGCGTAGCCCTGATTGTGGAAAGAGACGCGATTCAGGTCCCAGTCTACTATGTTAGCCATGCCCTTGCGAGGATTGAAACTCGATACCCTGAGATAGAGAAGTTCGGCCTCGCCCTCCTGATGGCTAGCAGAAAGCTAAAACCATACTTCGATTCACATCAAGTCGTGGTACTTACAAACCAACCTTTGAAAAAGGTACTGGAGAATCTAACCTTTTCGGGTCGAATGCTAAAATGGTCGGTTGAGTTAGGACCCTACGGGTTACAATTTGAACCTCGCCGCGCCATTAAGGCACAAGCCCTTTCTGACTTTATAGTGGAATGCACTATTAGACCTGATAAGAAAGAGGAGTCGGCTGAATTCTGGAGACTATACGTCGATGGCTAGGCCACATCGCATGACAGCGGGGCCGGAATCATCATGATCAGCCTCGAGGGTAACAAGTACGAATACGCCATGAGATTCCTATTCCCAGCCTCCAACAATGAAGACGAGTATGAAGCATTGGTGGCAGGAATGGAAATGTGCTCTGCTACTGGCGCAAAATACATCAAAGCCTTCACAGACTCTCAACTGGTTGTAGGACACATAAATGGCGACTATGAGGCCAGAGAGGACACCATGCAAAAATACCTGGCCAAGGTCAAACAGGCGATTGAAAAGTATGACAATTTTGAAGTCAACCACATCCCTAGGTCTGAGAACCAAGAGGTGGATGCCCTGGCCAAGTTAGCCAGTTCATCACCAAATGATCACACGAGATCCGTGTTTTGGGAAGTACTCCCTAACAAGACCATCGAAGATAAACAGGTCGTATGGCTCGACAGATCAGAGGGTTGGATGGACCCAATAGTGCAATACCTGAGACATGACATGTTGCCAGAAGGCAAAGAAGAAGCTGAGAGGATCAAGAAAAAGTCGGAATGGTTTGTCTATCATGAGGGACTACTGTACAAGAGGGGTATCACTCAGCCCTTACTAAGGTGCCTCACCCCAGAAAGGGGGAAGGCCATACTAAAAGAAATCCATGAAGGCGATTGCGCAGCCCACCTAGGAGCCCATTCCTTAGCTGGGAAGGCGCTTCGCACTGGGTACTACCGGCCAACAATCAGTACAGATGCAGCTGAGCTAGTCAAAAAATGTGACAAATGCCAGAGGTTTGCTCCAGTCCATGGACAGCCGGCAAACAAGCTCACGCCAATCTCAACACCCCTATCATTCTCCAAGTGGGGAATGGACATCTTGGGCCCTTTCCCTACGGGCCGGTCTCAAAGAAAATATCTCCTTGTAGCAGTGGATTATTTTACCAAGTAGGTCGAAGCAGAGTCCACCAAAAACATCACTGTGAAGGACGTAACCAAGTTCATCTGGAAGAACATTATCACAAGGTTTGGCGTTCCCATGAATATGGTATTTGACAATGGCAAGCAATTCAACACACCCAAGCTCACTGATTTCCTTACCAAGCATGGTGTCAAACCACTTTTCACATCAGTAGCTCGTCCTCAGACAAATGGCCAGGCTGAATCCGCCAATAAGCAGATTTTGAACGGGCTAAAGAAGAAACTCGACGACGCCAAAGGCAAATGGGTCGATGAGTTACAATGCGTATTATGGGCCATAAGAACTACAGAGAAGAGTGCAACTGGCGAAAGCCCATTCATGCTGGTGTATGGCTCAGAAGCTGTCATGCCAGTTGAGATCAAGGAGCCTACATGGCGGATGATTGAATTCGAAGAAGAACAAAATGACCTAGCTATGGCAGAGGCTCTAGACCTCTTACCTGAAGTGAGGGGCAACGCAGTCTTAAAGCAAGCAATCGCCAAGGTCCAAATGGCAAGACAGTACAATAGGCGTGTCAAAGCTCGCCCACTCCAAGTAGGCGACATGGTCCTCCGAAAAACTGAAGTTGTTGGAGAAGGGGCGATCCATGGTAAACTGACCGCTAATTGGGAAGGACCCGACCTAGTCGTTGAAGAAGTCATGAAAGGCACTTATCGCCTATCCACTCTGGAGGGTGAACAACTGCCAAGGTCCTGGAATGTTGACAATCTGATGAAGTACTACACCTAGGTGATACTATTAAAATAAAACTCCTTAGATTTACTGCTTTAATCTTGTAAGTTTCAGGGGCGGCTTGTATGTAACTGCTCACTTTGTATTGCAAATCTCAACGGAAACTTACAACCTTAAACTATCTTGTATTGTGGTAATTGTAATACCTGTACCTAGGAGTCGCCCAAGTGAGGCATTCCTAAGGTCGCCCAACTGTACTCCATGTACCAATGCGCCTAACTTAGCATCAAGTCCCATTGGACCCATTAGTGGGCAATGCGGCTATGCTCATACCTAGAACTCGCCCAAGTGAGGCATTCCTAAGGTCGCCCAACTGTACTCCATGTACCTATGGGCCTAACATAGCATCAAATCCCATTGGACCCATTAGTGGCAATGTGGCCATGCTCATACCTAGGACTCGCCCAAGGGAGGCATTCCTAAGGTCGCCCAACTGTACTCCATGTACCTACGGGCCTAACTTAGCATCAAGTCCCATTGGACCCATTAGTGGGAAATGTGGCTATGCTCATACCTAGGACTCGCCCAAGGGAGGCATTCCTAAGGTCGCCCAACTGTACTCCATGTACCTATGGGCCTAACTTAGCATCAAGTCCTATTGGACCCATTAGTGGGCAATGTGGCTATGCTCATACCTAGGACTCGCCCAAGTGAGGCATTCCTAAGGTCTCCCAACTGTACTCCATGTACCTATGGGCCTAACTTAGCATCAAGTCCCACTAGACCCATTACTGGGCAATGTGGCTATGCTCATACCTAGGACTCGCCCAAACGAGGCTTCCCCAAGGTCGCCCTACTATAGTCCTCACTGCTCATGAACTTATTACGATTCAAAAATAACACATATCCAAATGGAAGCACACAGGGTGAAAATGAAGGAAATTTCATTAACGACGGCCAAGGGACCACCAGGCGCAAAGCTTGGCATATTTAAAAGTTAGCATTTACAAGATGGTGAAATTGTTCAAAATTCCAAAAGTAAACAGGTCAAGGTGTGTACAGGTCACACACTCGTTGACAAAAGGAAGAGCTCCTCTACTGCTCCCTAGTCTGGTCATCTTCAAGCCCTTCAGCATCAGAAGTCTCTAGTTGAGTGCCCTGGGCGTCCTCTCCGCCTTGGCTGGGTGAGACGGGAGCTGAAGAATGATCCTTGGAGGTGCCTGCCTCAGAGGCACCAGCCGCCTCAGGGTTTGAGGCCCCTCGAAGGCGATCCTCTTCACGGTGATACTCCCTCAGCTTCTTCCTAAGATGACCTGATATTTTAGGATACTCAACGTCCTAGTTGACCAGGGGGCTGTATTTCTCCAGAGCAGGTCTAAGGAGGCTCTTGGCTAGGTCATAGCCTTGCTTGACAAGAAGTTGGTCCCTGTTGCCGTCCTCAATCTCCGCCAGCCTCTTGGTCAAGCCGTCAAGCTAGCCCTGCAACTTAGCCAAGCGAGCATCCTTCTCCCCAAGATCCTTCAAGGCCTTGGCGTAAAGGGCTTGGGATTCGCCCTTGTCCTTCTCCACCTCGGCCATCGCCTCCTTGGTCAGCTTGAGGTCCTTTTGGGCCTCCTCCATCTTGGCCCAGCAGTCACGAGCACGCCTCTCCTCAGCAGAAGCCTCTTTTCTCAATAGAGCCATCCTCTCGCTATGATGGACCAACCGGCGAGTGAACTGCAAAGGAGATAAGAGTTAGTATAAGGTCACAAAGTGAACTGCGAAGGAAAGAAGAGTTAGTGCAAGGTCATAGTCTCCAAGTGATGGAAATTCCACTCCCCTTACCTCGGCATAACTCTCCATCAAATGGAGGTCGATATCAGTTCCTTCGCCATTCAGATGAGCGCGATCCTCAGCCGTTAGGACCTCCTTTAGCTTGATGATGGCGACCTGATTGTTCGCAGGAGTCACCCGGTAAGGGTGAGGGGGAGAGGCAGAGACTTGGATTGGGCTCCTCACCACTTCCTGACTACTTGCCTCTGTATTCCTCTTGAGGGAGAGCTTTATTTTGTGACTCCCAGAGGAAAGGGTATTGGTAGCTGAGGGGCTCGCCACCTTAGCTTTCTTAGGAGGGGGAGGAATGGTAAGATCGTCGTCCTCGCTCCCTTCAGAAGAAGAAGGAGAAAGCCCAGTGAGAAGACCCCCAGCAAGGTTTTTCTTCATCTCCTCAGTTTTTTCCTCCTGCTTTCTCTTGGCCGCCACCTTGGACTTTGCCACGGTCTTCCTGGATTTGGACACCACCCTGGTGACCTGCAGGGAGGGCAATCCCTCATTATGGGCAGGGATGTCGCCCATTTCTGGAGCAGGTAGTGACTCTTGGCCCTTGCTCCCCTTTGGGGACCTAAGGGGAAGTTTGGCCTTAGCAGCCTCAGCAGTCGCGGAGGACTCGCCACCCTTCTTGCCAAATTTCTTGAGGTGGAAACTGTTAGAACCAATAAAAGGGAAGTCCTGCAAAATAAAAGAAAAGGGACTCGCCTGCAAGACGGTCTGCTGCTGAGCTTCCTCTGCTCAGCCGCCTCTCTGGCCTTCTCTTCCGCCTTGGAAAGAACCCCAGTTTTAGCACGATCAACCATGATTGCAGCCTGGCCTGCATAGGAGCAAGTATAAATTATTCAGTACCGTATGAATACAAAAAAAAAACACCAAGTCAAGAAAGGTCGAGTACCAACATCTACTACGGAAGAAATGCCACAGAGACTCAAGAAGATGTCGTCTTTGAAGTAATCCTTCCAAGGAAACCAATTGACAGGCCTTCTGATCGACTTTTTTGGGTCGTTAGGGTGCTTGGGATGTGGCCTCAACTTGTATTCAAAATGTTGAACCGCCCTAGACTGCTCGACAGTAAGATGGGTGATCATTTATTCTTAGCCTGGATATCAACATTGTCGTTCCATTCCGTTGGAAGACCCAGCCTCCGCCAGCTCTTATGGTTCTTTACAAAGAAAAACTGGTGCTTCCAATCATGATTGTTGTTGGCCTTTTCACGAGCAGTCAATACATGATTACGATTGGCGATCGTGTACCAACCCACATCTTTCACTCTGGTAATATAGTGAGTCAACACAAACATTTCTATTGAACACTCCAAGCCTTTATAGAAGGTGGTGGCGATAAAACTTAAGATGTTCATCCATCTGTTTGGGGCGAGTTGAGCAGGGACTATCTCATAATACCTACATATCTCTACAATAAAAGGGTGAAGGGGAAGCCTAAGACCTAACTAGAAGGCGATCCTATACAAGGCTATACATCTCCTAGGTGGCTCCTTAACCGTTTGAAGCATTTCAGGAGGCTTCAACTCATAAGGATAATTTATGAAAAAGTAAAAGGCGAAGCTCTTGAGAAATTTATCGTCGCCGTACAACTTCTTATGCCACTTCTGGTCTATGAAGTAACTTGCAGGGGGGTCATCTGGATCCATAGACGGGAGCTGTTGGTTAACGGACCCCCCCGACTGCCCAGACGTTGTGGGCTTCTCTACTTCCTCCTCCTCCATTATTCTAACAGCAGGATGTTTAATCACCTGCAGTAAGTCGTTCGCCTTCGTCACTTGCCAAGGATAATTCACAGGGGGATCAACCCAACTTGAAATACTAGACACAGACCAGTCAAACCCATCGCCATCTGGAAATATAACGGTACGAGCCCTACCATATAAAGGAACTGCTAAAGAGACTTCTACCCCAGCCTCTTTATTCAATTCGCTCTCTACCGCTATATTGTACAACATTGGGCAAATGTTCTCATCCGCCACTTTATAGGCGTGAGGGTTATTACTGGAGCAATTTTCAGAACAATATGAATTCACAGGCGAATGGAGATTCACATTATTGATATAGGGCAAGTCAACATAATCGCTATGACTAAGGGGAGAAGAACTCATTATTTGCACAACAAGGAAGAAAAGAAAGATTAAAAGCATGTATGTAACAAAAACAGGAGCGTACCTGATGGAAATTAACTTGAATCTGGTTGAAGATATGAAGAACTATGAAGAACAGGATGAAGATCAAGGTAAAGTTTGGGAGAATTAGGGGATTCTCTCTCTCTAAAAGTCCTTCTCTAAGATTGGGAAATGGACAACTGATTGGGAAAATGACGTTTTCAAGCCATTAATACTAAGTGTTCTTGACGTCAACCCTTCCGCGTGATCAAATTGGGCCAAAAGGGTCCTTAAAGGCCCAATCTTAAGGCCTACTATTCATAACCCATTATTGAAGCAGTCAGTATCTCAACACTTAGGCTCTCCAGGGGCTTGTTTAGCCCCTAGGGGTCGCCTATTTCAATAAAATTACGACTCGCCATCATAGGGGCTTCATCCCTATACAGTTGTCTAACACTTAGGCTCTCCTAGGGGCTTTTTTAGTCCGTAGTGGTCGCCTATATCAATAAAACTACAACTCGCCATCATAGGGGCTTCATCCTAATACAATTGGCTAAACACTTAGGCTCTCGCAGGGGCTTGTTTAGTCCCTAGGGGTCGCCTATTTCAATAAACTTACGACTCGCCATCATAGGGGCTTCATCCCCATACAGTTGGCTAAACACTTAGGCTCTCCTAGGGGCTTGTTTAGTTCCTAGGGGTCGCCTATTTCAATAAAATTACAACTCGCCATCATAGGGGCTTCATCCCCATACAGTTGGCTAAACACTTAGGCTCTCCCAGGGGCTTGTTTAGTCCCTAGGGGTCGCCTATTTTGATAAACATTTACGACTCGCCATCATAGGGGCTTGATCCCCATACAGTTGGCTAAACATTTAGGCTTTCCCAGGGGCTTGTTTAGTCCTTAGGCGTCGCCTATTCCAATAAAATTACGACTCCTCATCATAGGGGCTTCATCCCCATACAGTTGGCTAAAAGAGGACTCGCCCAAACAACAGCCCTCAAATGGGGGCTGCTCTTGGTTGAGCACCCGCCCAACTCAGGCCAAAAGAGGACTCGCCCAACCATCAGCCCTTAAATGGGGGCTGCTCTTGGTTGAGCACTCGCCCAACTCAGGCCTTAGGGGGCTGCTCTTGGTTGAGCACTCACCCAACTCAGGCCAAAAGAGAACTCGCCCAACCATCAGCCCTCAAATGGGGGCTGCTCTTGGTTGAGCACTCGCCCAACTCAGGCCAAAAGAGGACTCGCCCAACCACCAGCCCTCAAATGGGGGCTGCTCTTGGTTGAGCACTCGCCCAACTCAAGCCAAAAGAGGACTCGCCCAACCATCAGCCCTCAAATGGGGGCTGCTCTTGGTTGAGCACTCGCCCAACTCAGGCCAAAAGAGGACTCGCCCAACCATCAGCCCTCAAAAGGGGGCTGCTCTTGGTTGAGCACTCGCACAACTCAGGCCAAAAGAGGACTCGCGCAACCATCAGCCCTCAAATAGGGGCTGCTCTTCGTTGAGTACTCGCCCAACTCAGGCCAAAAGAGGACTCACCCAACCACCAGCCCTCAAATGGGGGCTACTCTTGGTTGAGCACTCACCCAACTCAAGCCAAAAAGGGGACTCGCCCAACCTTCGGCCTTCAAATAAGGGCTGCTCTTGGTTGAGCGTTCGCCCAACTAAAGTCAACCGAGCACTCGCCTGTCTCAAGCCAAAAATGAGCACTCGCCCGTCTCAGGCCAAAGGAGCACTCGCCCGTCTCAGCCCAAAATGAGCACTCGCCCATCTCAGGCCTAAAGAGGACTCGCCCATATTCACGCTCTTCTTTCGAATCATGCCAAACTCAAGGTCTTCCTTTGACATAATTCGAGGGGCTAAATGTTGGGACTCAAAATATGGATTTTGTCCAACCCTTGACCGCCACGTCTCCAGAGGGGGTCCAAAGGTCAACGGCCAATCACAGGCCGACACGTGGCAGCCAAGGGGCTATATAAGGAAGCCCCCCATGATCCCAAGAACATTCCTTAGCGCGTCAGCATGATTTGAGCTGACAGGTCTGGCCCATAAATATACTGTAAATGGCAGGCCCATTTATCGAGGCGCTGAGGTTTCCGCCTGACATCTGACACGGTATGGAATCGCGTGCCCTAAAGCTGATGCCCTATAAATATGCGGTCACTAGTCATTTCAGGTAACATTTAATTTCTCTCTCTAGCACTACTTCCAAGATATTCTCTCTGGATTTTCTCTCTCTTCCTGCAAATATCTGACTTGACCGTTGGAGGAGCCCCCTCCCGGGAAACCCCCCGGGGCAGTCACGTTTTCTCTTTTGCAGGTCGCCTGTTTAGACCCTCGATTCTGGAGCTCCCTCACTTCGATACACTTCTAGTCGACCCCTCAAAAAGAACCCCGAAACAGCATGTATAAAATATAAATAACCTAGTGTCTCTTTTCTCTCCTTTATTGTTAACATTTGGCATCCACTCGTCCAATTCAAATGCTAATTTTGGCAAGTTAGATTCCCATTTTCTCTCTCCTTACACCTCACTCCTTAAAGTTTCTATCATCCCACTCATCTTATCCTCTTTTCTAAATCACTATATTATATCAATATACATTTTTGTAAAATGTATATCCGTAAATCAATTATTATGATAAAATCTCGGATTTGAAATTAAGTTGTTTACGTTTTTAATCTTCACATTTATTCTTTTTCTTATATTTAACTTTGGATTTAAGTAGAGCTATTTAAATTTCTAATTACTTTTTTTCATTTTAATGATTAATATGGAAATTGGAGTGAGTAAATATCAAATAAAATAAAATAAAATACATATTTATTTGATTTTTTATGTAAACTTAAAATAATACAACACACGATACTAAAAGAACATTAACTTAAATATTACATGTCTTGATTTATTTTCTCAACTTAAAATTAAAATACACCACAATAAATAATGTCTTGCACGCATGTTCAACTAGATCAGATGTCAGTTCCTCATGCATTCCTCGATTCTGAACGCGCATATATCGATTAAGGAAAATTGTAAGTTTTATAAGAGGGGAGGGGGGGTCGTGGACATGGATTTCCATACCTACGAAATTTTCGATTACTCATATGTGTAAACTGGATCGGTGATAAAAGCATATGATTCTCGTTCATCTTCAACTATAATATTGTGCATTATAATGCAAGCAAGCATTATATCTTTCAGTACTTCCGGTTTCCACATACGTGTTGGACCACGAACAATTGCGAAACGAGCTTGAAGCTATCCAAATACTCGCTCGACATCTTTTCTAGCCCCTTCCTGGTGTTGAGCCAAAAACTTCCTTTCTGGTCGATCCTTGAGGAAGTGAACTTGTTTTTACAAATGTTTACCAATCAGGATAGATACTATCAGGTAGATATTATCCCAAGTCATACTCTGTCTGGTTAACCTTATCAGTGATTTTCGGAGCTCATCGTGCATATACTTCATTGGAAATTAGCGATTAGGCAAGCACATTGAGGTCATTGTTTGAACCTGGCAAGCCGAAGAATATATGCATGACATATCCACACATCTCTTGGAGCCACTGCCTCAAGCATGATTATCGGCTTCCCACTTGCTCGAGCATATTGGCATTTCCATGCAACCGGACAATTTTTTCATTCCCAATACATGCCATCTATGCTCCCTATCATACCAAGGAGCCTACACTCCTCAACCCATCTCATAAGTTGTTGAACGTCATTAGCATTAGGCTTTCTCAAATACTCAAGCAATTATAGCTTTAATAAATCTCTTAACACATCGCAACGTTGTGGATTCCCAATACGAATGTATCTATCAATAAAATCAGCAGCTACACCGTATGCTAACATAGGTATTGTTGCAGTACATTTTTGTAATGCATATAATCCTTTCCTACCAAGACCATCTACACCTTGTTCAAACCATGGATTTGTCTCGGTAACACCATTCACAAAGCGAAGAAATAGAGGCCTTGGCATAGTGAACTATCGCTGAAATATCTCATCGATACATGTAGGATCGAGATCAAAATAATCTTTGAAGAGACGGGCATGATCCATTCACGATCCCTCTCTATATAAGCTCGTTGCCTTCTTGGCGCATGAAAAAACCTTGACTTAATATGAATCATTTAGCACTCATATTTCTTCTTCCTCTTGAGGATCTTCTTCTGTACAAGCTACTATTAACTCTTGTTGGGTCATAATTGTGTAAGGATTGAAATCGTCAATCATTATTGAGAATGGTTTGCTAAAGGGAAGGTATAGTAAGGAGTGAGAGTTTTTTGATATATGAGATGAAGTATATCAGTTGGCTTCATATATATAGAGGTAGGATGTCTTTCTGTACCTCTAAAAGAATGAATATTTTTTCAGACGTCCAAAGAGCAAGATGCTTTTCACACCTCCAAATGGGGGGATGCCTCTTCACACACCTCCGAAGGGTGGAAGAAGTAAACAGAAAGTTAGAAATTAGAATAAACTAAAGTGTACATCAATTTAGTTGTGGATAACTAAATAACAATAATTTAAAATGAAAATTTAACTTTACTAAAATTACTTAAATCAAACATATTTTTTTTTTTGAAATGGCACTTAAATTAAACCAAACTACTAAAGTTAGCTAAAACTTCTATTTAAACATAAAATTACAACACACTGAAATAAGTAAAACATAAAATAAAACTAAAACTACTACAACTACTAAAATTAAACCAGTACTTAAATTTAATTAATTAAAGCCTACGTTTTTTTTTGAAGTACACAAGTCACAAAATCATGATTTTAGTCCATTGTCCATTATTTTTTGATTAATCAGAAGTTTTTTTTGTGGATTCATGATGACGGTGACCATTGTTAGAAGTTGCGCTTCTAGTTCCTGTTCTTTAAGCGCATTTTGATTACAAAGCGCTTCGGTTACTGAATTCATTATTGCATTTGGTTTCTGAATATGAGTTCCATTGTATAAACTCATGCAGGCGGTTACCTGTATTACCTTATCGACATCGGTAGTGACTCATTTCCCCCTAACATTCCTCTTTGCCGCTTTTTGCCCAGTTGGACCCTCCATCGACCGAACTTTGCTCCCCTCACATTCTGCTGCATTAAATTCAGGGGTATATGCACCAAATTCGTTCACATTTGATCTTTCTGTACTTGTACTCTGACATAAAAGTTTATAAGACTTCCACTTGGGTTTATCCTTTAGCATTCTCCATGCCACCTGATGCTTGAACGATAATTATCCGTTTCAACCTTGTACAATGTCTCTGTTTCATGCATTATCGTATTCTCATTGTAACCACTGCGGTGATGTTGACCACTGGGTTCATCCTTCAGCATTCTCCACCTGATTCTTGAATGACTTGCCCGTTTCAACCTTGTACAATGCCTATGTTTCAAGCATTATCGTATTCTTATGGTAACCACTACGGTGACTTTGAAGTGCTTGTCTATGACACCCGACGTACTTAAATACACTTCCGGAGATGCCACCAAAAATGTTTTTCCAATTGCATAACATTTCTTCCATAATACAAACCTTGACCGTTATCTTTATGATAATCCAATACCCACTCCCAAAAAGTGTTGGATTTTTTTATCTGTGCCAACAACATGGTCTTTTGAAACGTTTAGCCAAAAACTGGGTAGCGAAGTCATCTCATCTTGAGTCAACGTCTGGCATCTCTGTCTTGTTCTCCTGAATGTTGGTGTCAATTGGTCAATGGGTGATTAGTCACCGGAAACAGATTGTTGAAAATGAGAATCATACCCGAATATTCTCACTTGCGGCTTGTGGTCTAGAAAAATTATTATTTTAAAGAGATTAGTTTGTAGAGTATTAATTTATAGAGGTTCTACTATATAAGTAACTTTCTTTAACATCAATAATCGTGTCTCCAATCTCAATTGTAGTCTTCTTTCTTGTGCTCTTGTCAAATTGATTTGGGGCTTTAGATTATCTGGGTTTTCTTGGAATGGTGTGGTGTTGATTTATGGATCCCGATCAAATATTATCAGCTTTGATTTCCACTCATCTCAATGATGATGATGAAGAACTAGTAAAATATCTTATGGGTCTTGAGGGTCCGGAAGAAAATTTTCTTCATATTAAGTTCCTGAAATATGAAGGAAATCGCCTTTTTAACCAGAACAACCTTGATTAAAATTGTGCTTGTATCTTTTATGAGAAAGCCGCTAAATTACTATCGTTTGGTATGCCGATGTGTGTTGATAACAAGGATTTTTTTTCGTAGCTTAGCTCTCTCTTTAAATTTGAATCTGGCAGCTTGTGCTCTTAAGTTCCATGACTTTAATAGAGATCGAACCCTCTGTTCCTTGGTTTTGGATTTTGACCCTTCTAATATCAAAGCTCTTTATAGAAGAGCGATTGCTTCAGTGAGTTTGGGCATGGTCGATGCTTCTCATAATGATTCGGTTAGGGCCACCAGTATTGAACCCAAGAATCAGGATGTTTTAAAGGAATTAAAGAAGGTTGAGTCTCTATTCATTGTCTCTTCTACTTCTCAAATTGGTACAATTTTATGTACTGAACAAAACATAAAGGAAAAGGAAAAATATTTCCTGTTGTCGAGGAGGTCGGTGAAATTCCGACTCCCATGGTTTATCCTCCAATGGAAGATAATTGTGTTTCTTTACATGAAGACTTTGGCTCCACTAGAGATATTGAGGTTCCTTTGACAAGTTTAGATCATGATTCTCAAGAGTTGTTGGAGTACAAGGGGAAGTAATTGGATTTGTCTGCAACCCCTGTTGGCTTGAGAAAGGAGAATGCCAATTCTGACGGTAACTCTTCAGATAACTCCAATCATTCTACTATTAGTTTTGAGGACCATTGCTCTGTTGAGAGTAATGACTCTACTTCATCAAAGTTCCACTTTGCCAACCAAAGGAAGAAAGGCTCGTCTCTTAGGCTATCAAATCATCAGATTATAAGGCGATAACACAAGGAAAAGAGTGTGTTTCTTCCAACTCACTAGCCTTTCTTTTATGATGGTTTGGGCTCTTAAGCCATCTCAGGATTGACCGGAGATGGATACCTCTTCGGTTTTGGAAAATGTGAATGTTGTTAGTACAACTAACAGTTATGATATCTTGGGGTTAATGTATAATCGAGAACAAGTGATTACTCTGGAGGGAGAGCAGGTTACAGAGACAACATCACCAAGGAGTGATGTTCAGCTCAATGATCAATTCAACACTCCGTTCTTCTTTTCTGCTCGTCGTGTTACGGGACGTCGGATGATGGTGTCATTAGCAACTACTCCTCACAGCCGCTTGGTCTCGCCCCGCCTACAACATCTCGGTCCGAGTAAGGGACAACTTCGTCCTTCTACTAAGATAATTTGTGTATGCAGGTCGTATATTGGCATGATACACAAGGGTGCTCCTTTGTCTCCTCCTGCCTTGAATAGCCTAAAACGGAAGAGGAGTGCGGTCAGTTCATTGTGTCTTTCTTTTTGTGTCCATGAAACATGTCAGGTTGTTGTCACGGATTCGTCCCTAGGAGTAGGAGAATCGGCTTATGATCAATCAAACACTAATGCTTTGGAGCCGTTCAGAGGCCGAGATGATCTAGCTAACCGAATGAGAGGTCTAGCTAGTATGAGTGATGGCATTGAGCCCATCACCATTTTGGAAGCCAAGAATGAGTTAGAGACGAGCATAGGAAGTGACTGCTCGCGAGTCACCAAAGGAAATGATTCGGCTGTTTCATCAGCTACTTCCTCCATCAACACTAGTTTCTCTCCTCCCATCTCGTTTTCCTTCTCGGCTAGAACTCAGACTCGACTTCAATTGTTAAGACCCAAGTGTGATGTTCATCAATGCCTGCCACATCCTCCAACCTTCTGAAGGATTTATGTCCTGTCAGTCAAGGAGCAAAATTCGGGATCAAATAACAGAGATAGTTAACTCATCGATTTAGTAGGTCGTAACGTTTAGCTAGAGACCGCTTATGATAATTGGACCGATATGAGTCGGCCGACTACTAAATGCGATGGGCCTAACGGGTCACACGCTTAAGTAATCGATGGATCAATAATTAATTAACGGACCTAGAAGTCGCATTAGTTAATTAGTAAGAGAGAACGGTAAGTGGGCCTGCCTAGGGTTAGCCCACTACATGTGAACTCTACAGTTTAAATAGAAGAGAAGGAGGATGTAACTAGGTTAATTACATGTTTCAACTGACAGCCTCCTTCTCTCATATTTTCTCTCTAAACAACCAAGCACCTCCATAGCCCAAGGAACGGTTCTTTGTGCTCGTTCTAGCTAACGAACGTGTTTGGATTGATCTAATCAATTGCTGCGTGGACTACGGTAGAGGGATTACACTTGGAATCTTTATTCGCACCTATCGATATTTGATCGATCAACGAGGCACGCATCAAGAGGTATATTTATGTGTATTTAATGACCCGTTAAGATTCCTGTTTTCTAGTTGTCTTCCGCTTTTATGATTAGATCATTGCAACTAGATCCAACAGTGGTATCAGAGCCTAATTAATGGGTTAATTAGATCAATTTTTCAACCTTGTTGTGTTATTTTTCACGTATAAGGACTGTTGGTTCGTGAAAACTGTTTTTGCCGTGATTAGGTCATGTCAAAGATATATTCCTTTTGGTTGTTTAATAGCCGCTTTTGCCGTGATTGGATCACTAGAGGCGCACAAAGGTTTTCTTTTTATTGGAGTTTATCATGTTGCTGCACAATTTTTCATGGGTAAGATATTTCCTGGTAACATGTTATGTGATTTCTAGTGGGTGTTTGTTGCCTAGGGCCACGTATTTACCTGCTTATAACTAGCACACCATGAGATCATATCATGATGGATAAGTTTGACTTTATAAGTTTATGATGCTTTCGTGTTTTTGTTCCCCTGGTAGTGAACTTCCTTCTTTGAAGTTTATAATCACTAACTTTGTTATGGCGGTTGCTTATGTCCAAATAAAGGTCATAGTATCAGTTTGATGATTATATTTCTCAATGGAGATTCTTACTTGTGATTAGATCAAAGTACTCCAGTGATGTTATCATGTTGCTCAGCTCTCGGTTATTTGCTTATTCAATCATGTTGCATTAAATTGCATTGATTTTTAAAACGTAGCTGTGTATAGATCTAAGTATGGCCAAAATTATTTCCTGGCAATTCGTTTCTTAGAATAAAGGTTTTTTGCGTGATTGTTAGTTGTCATTTAATATAAAATATAACATATAAACATGTTCCAATAGCATATAATTTAAATTATTTCAATAATTAGATTATTGATCTAGTTGTTTATTATATGGCTTTTGGATATATTTTATATTTTATGAGTCACTCATCTTATGGGTGAATGAATGTATGATCTAGTATGGCCCAAAATACAGTCTAAGCACCGTTTGTATTTTTGTAACCTAAATACGGTATGTAAAACCGTTGTATTTATGTAATTTATTTTATTGCATTAGCTTTAAGTTTAAATTTCAGTTACAAAATGTAAAGCTTGAAGAGCGGAGCCTTGGAGGAGATCGCGATTCAAGTGGGAGATTTTGAAGATTAGATATTTTATTTTTAGGGGCCATACTAGAATCATTTGTTCATTGCTTTAATTATTGCTTAAATTAGATTTATTGCTTTAGTTATCGCATGCCTGATTTATTATATTGTTTTAATATAACTATTAGTTCACATATATTAAAGCAATTTATTAAATCTTGTCCCAAGGAAATATTGAGTTTATGCCCTCCCAAATAAGGTTCACCCATTACACTTTCGATCATTCATAATTGGCATCGCCAAAGCGTGACATTATTTTAATCTTGAGTTCATGCGGGTAAGTCTAAGAAGAGATTTACAAGACTATTTTGGTTCCCTCAAAGATATGAGTAAGGAGTCCTTACATATCGGGGCAAAGGGATAGCCATATTAGATATGCCTATCAACTGAGAGTTATGTTGGACATAATTAGCAAGGATTGCTTTCCTATTTTGACTAGTGTGGTTGACAAGCCAAAGCTTGGTCACATTAGGGTAAAACGAGGATCTTGGAATTATTTTATTCATAGGGACACCTTAAGAGGATGGATAAAATGATAAATAACTTGTCTATTTTGGAAATTGATTAAGTTATTTAATGATAAATGTACTAAATTTTTGCATATTATTTCTGTTTTGTAGCAATGGCCAATGAAAACAAATCAACTTTTTACCCAAAGTCGATGCTAGACAGCGAACGTTTGGTTGGACCAAACAATTACCCGGAGAGTCATCGCAACCTGAGAATAGTTCTCAGGCATGATAAGAAGGAATGCGTCTCGGAGACGTCTATTCCAGGACTTCCCAAAAAGCAAGTGCTTAACGTCGGGAGGGGAAAGAAAGGGGCCACTTCAAAGGGCAACCTGTTGAAAGGCAAGGGTGGTGTGACCAAGCCTAAGCCTAAGCAACGATTGGCCGCTAAGAAGTCATCCTTAGCTGCGGATAATCAGTGCTTCCATTGCCAACAAAAGGGGCATTGGAAGAGGAACTGCCCAAAACTAAAGGAAGACCTGAAGTATGGAATGGTCTCCATGACTTCAAATGTTTTCGTTATTGAAATCAATCTAGCTACAACTATTTCTGATTGGATATTGGATACCGGTTGTGTTACTCACATTTGTTCAAATGTGGAGGGACTAAAATAACCTCGGAAGGTAGCTAGAGATGAGGTGAACCTACGAGTCGCAAATGAGGCCAGGGTGGCTGCTTTGACTGTAGGAACTTATGTTTTGTCGTTGCCCTCGGGCCTTGAACTAGAACTTAACAATTGTTATTATGTTCCTAGTATAAACAAAAACATCATTTCTCCTTCTATATTGGATATGGAAGGTTTTAATATGCGTATTAAGAATGGTTCTTATACGATTTCAAAAGATAATGTATTTTATTTTAGCGCTCGTTTGCATAATGGGCTTTATTTGCTAAATTTTGACAAACACATACTCACCATCAATAACAAAAAGGCTAGAACTAATGATTCTAACCCCACATATCCATGACATTGTCGATTAGGCCATATAAATGTGAAACGCATTCAGAAACTTCTTAGAGAAGGGATTCTGGACTCATTTGACTTGGAGTCATTTGATACTTGCAAATCATGTTTACTTGGCAAAATGACAAAGTCACCCTTTCTAGAAAAGGGAGAGCGAGCCAGTGAGCTATTGGGTCTAATACACTCAGATGTATGTGGATCAATGAGTTTGACTGCAAGATGGGTTTAGCTACTTCATTACATTTACTGATGATTTGAGTAGATATGGATATATTTACTATTTACTTAATGAAACATTTGATACCTGGAGTTACCCCTCAAAATTACTTGGTCCATGGTAGACTAAATCCACATAAGATATGTTGTCTATTAATTTGTTATAGAAGCGCATAAACTTGCCACTAGAGTAAGTAGGGAACAACTTCCTTTTTTTTTTTTTGTTTTAGTTTGTTTCGGTTGTCAATAAAAAATCAATAATCAATAAAATAAGGCCGCTGTTATTGCCAGGTCAAAAAACACTAATGTCAGGCTAAAAAATCTTTGAGCAAACAATTTAGCCCTTTATATTAATTAGGCAACCCAAATCATTCTCTTTTTGTAGTATGGTTTTGTTTATGTTTTCTTAACTTATTTACCTATTGATTATCTATATATTTAATCATAATGATAGCCAAATAAAAATATTGCCAAAATTACAAATAACATTTTCATTATTTGATACAAAATATCCAAGATCCAAAAATAAAATAGTTGAAACTTCAATTGCTTGGGTTGTTGGGAATGTAATTGATCGGCGACAAACATGAATTAATTAATGAGATGAAAATATTTATTTGCTTGATTTTTTTTTCTTTTTCTGTTCTAGTATTGTGGAGGATACAATTAGAATTTACAAGTTATATAATCTTTTACGTAAACAGTATGCTTCCCCCTTTGGTTTATTCTCATCCCAATTTGCTTCTCAAAGCGGTTTAATAAAATATCTTTATCATTTTGATAGCCATCTTTAACACTAAGTTATTATGTTTGGATAAAAAAGATTTAGCTAGGTTAGCTTCTTTTTGTAACAATTTGATTGGAAAAGTTACGTTGTACGTGGCTATAGCAAGCATATATATAGAACTAGAATAATACATGAGAATAATAAAGATATTTTTTAGCAAAAAAGATCAGAACTATGGAAATCAAAGAGACATGGGTTATGACTTCTGATAGGATGAGAGCAATATAATATGTGATGCGATATTCTTCTCAATTCAATTTCCCTTCCAAATTTGTTGCTAAATTAGTGGAATTATTGGATCCCTAATCCTAATGCATTTTTCATAAATTTTATTTGTAAAAAAGGCAATTAAAGATAGTATAGGAGAGAATATGTATTTTGCCGTATTATTATAAAAGGCTATATTGTCAACTTATAAGTTAATGACTTGACATTAGTATTTTTAGGCCTGGCAATAACAACGGCCTAAAATAAAAAGTACTTTCTTCTATTCCATGTGATGGATAGCGCAATTTGGTGAAAACCACCTTAACAATTACACCTTTTGTTCAGTACCCCCTGAACTCTTGCTATTTATTCAGTACCACCTTTAATGTTACAAACGCCGTGGAAGTCACACCTTAAGTGAATTTCTGACCAAAATCCAAAAAAAAATTTCCCATTTTACCCTCACGTGTCTAACCCGTGACTTATAAATAATTTGACCAAATAATTAATTAAATTAAACTAACTAAACTAATTAAACTAAAAGGCAAGCGCATTCTCTCGCTCAGCTCTCTCTCTCTCTTCCCCTGTTTTCCATCATGGACATCAGGCAACTTCGCCACTCTCTCTTCCCCTGTTTTCCAATTTCATCAGCTCTCTTTCTCCTCCCCTGTTTCTCCACCACTCTCTCTCATCCCATGCCACCACCACCACCGGCCAACACACTTCACTCTTGCAGCCATCATCGCAGCCCGTTCGCTCTCTCTCCTCCCCTGTTCCTAAGCCCCTAACTCTCCTATCTCGATTATGAACAACATAGCCAGAAAAAAAAAAAAATTAAAGTTGAGTAGAACTTCTTTGTGGGAACAACAATTTCGCCCATCTTCATCACCGCTATTCTCTCTCCTCAAATTCCGACACAAATCGTCTCCTCATTTTCCATCATCAAGCTCTTCGATTTGACCAAACTAAAAAAAAAATGAAAAACTAAACTAAATAAATAATTAAACAAACAATTACACACAATTGAACTCAAAACCTTCAAAATCAAGCTCAAATTTTGATTCCTTAGGAGCTCGAAATTCTCAGAATCGAGATCGACATCTTGAAATCGATTTCGCCGATCTGACATTCAAACGAGAATTCTGAAACAAAACCGAAAATTAAGACAAAAACGGAAAAAATTAAAAAGAAAGAAGGAGAAGCTTAGCTTGGAATCGGCAGATCGGAGCGTCTAAAGCTCATGCATGGCCATTGAAGCTCGCTCGAGATTAATCAGAAATATTGTAGAGTCGCCGACCATGGTTCATGGCCGGAAACCACAAATCGGTGGCTTGAGAGCTCGATATGTGGTCGCCGGCCAAAAATGATGGTCGACAACCTTTAACTTCATCGCGGCCATGGCTTCGCTGAGTTCTTGTCGCCATTAATGACGATCTTCAGAGCTTGAGAGAGAGATGGAGATGGGTACGAGCTTGAGAGAGAGAGAGAGAGAGAGCGCTGAGCTCATTTGTTTGACAACCTTTAACTTCATCGCGGCCATGGCTTCGCTGAGTTCTTGTCGCCATTAATGACGATCTTCAGAGCTTGAGAGAGAGATGGAGATGGGTACGAGGTTGAGAGAGAGAGAGAGAGAGATGCTGAGCTCATTTGTTTTAGTTTTAGTTTAGTTATTTATATTTATATTTTATATTTTTTATTTATTTAATTATTTGGTCAAATCACTTAAAAGTCACGTGAGGGTAAAATGGAAAGAAAATTTTTAGATTTGGTCGGAAATTCACTTAAGGGGTGACTTCCACGGCGTTTGTAACATTAAAGGTGGTACTGAACAAATAGCAAGAGTTCAGGGAGTACTGAACAAAAGGTGTAATTGTTAAGGTGGTTTTCACCAAATTGGGCTATTTTTGGACCATACTCCTAAGTAAGATCCACGTGGTTGCTTAAGATCTCAAAACGTGCCATCATGATTCCCAGCCTCCCAGGTGAGATCAGTAATTAGATTGCAGTAAACAATAGAACTGATGACACAACTTCAATGATTCAATTCATTGATTTTGATTGTTAACCAATCCACTTTACTCCACTAGTCAAACTCAAAAAAACCCCCCAAAACTAGAACAAATCATCAAATTAACCCATTACTCAAACAAACAAATTCAATCTCGCAACACCAAAAACTTCAATCAATTCAAAACAAAACCCACAAAACAAAACCCAAATGGCAGAACCATACGAAAAATCTGAGACAACCAATGGCCTCAAAAACGAACAACAACAACAACAACAACATGAAAATGAAGACACTTATAGTGCCACAAAGCCTCGTTACTTCAAAGGCAATGAAGAAGAAAGCTTATACGGTGCCATTTTGGGCCTCTTTTCGCCGATCTTTTTCCCTGATCATCATAGTAGTTCATTCTTTACACGTACTAAAGAATCCATGAGAGAGAATCTCCCACATGTTCGAGAAGCTTCTAGAGCTACTGGGTTTAAGGTTCTTCGGTGGGCCCGAGAGGGTAGCCCTCTCCGCTTGCTCCTCGTTATCTCTGTGAGTTTCTAATTATTTATTTGTTTATTAATTTATTTATTTCTTGATCTTTAAAATTGGTGGAAGGGTTTTAGTTTTCTTTTTTGTACTGATTGTTTGATTGGGTTTTGTGGGTTTTAGTTGTTGGTTTAAAATTTTGGTGCTTGATTAGTTACTTTGTTAGTTGTTGGTTTAATGAGTACTTAGTTAGATTTATTGCTGTTTTTGTTGATCAGATTAGAGGTAGTTAATTTACTGGCTTTATTTTTACATGTTGCTGTTAGTAATTCGTTTAACAGCAAGTCTTGTGTGAGACCAACTCACAATAAAAATGGGTTCACAATTTAGTAATGGAGGGGTAGTGATCCCTGTTTCATTGAAAAGCCGTCTTATAGAAGTTTTTGTGTTCGTTTAAATGAAAAAAGCAAAAATAAATAAAAAGTAAAAAAAATAGTAATAATAAATAAGACGAAGGAAAGGTGGGGCTTTTGTCTTTGATGTGGTATCCATAAAAGTTGAAGTGTTTTTACATAGAGGTATTGAGGTAATATGTTTTATAATTATATTTCAAGGTGTGTTCATGTTTAATATGTTGAGATAGAACCCTCGACATTACTTGTGAGTTGTGAGTTGTGGCCATTTCTTGGCTGTGGCCTTTGGAAATTGATTTGTAATTGTAACTGGCCTCTTAAGTTGCTTTGCTATGTGGGAAAACATTAGCAATGAGATGCAATCATTTTATAGAGTAATGTGAGGTGGAAATGGAATTGGGGGGGGGGGGGGGAGATAGAAGGGAAAATTGAGGTTGATTGCACCCTCCAATGTAATCATAGTTCCTCAACTTCAACCCATATAACGATGATTACTTTGTATGGTGTAATCGATCTCACTTTTCCCATCTCCCTCTTCCCCCCTTTATTTTTCCACCTCACATTTACTCTATAAAATAATTGCATTGCATTTCATTGCTAGGAAATAAACGAGCCCTAGGTGATAAGTTAATTTGATTACCTTGGCACGACAGATGACATTGTTGTAGGCCGTATGAAATGTACATTACTGAAGTATGCTAAACCTCAAAATACGTCAAAGCTTATACTCAAAGTTAATAGGATGTAAGTGGAACTTTTCCTTTGACAAAAACGCAAACTGTAGTTTTCTTTTTGTTTAGATTTCTATGCACTAAGTAAGCATGGTGGTTGTGCATGACGAAGTTCATAAATGCCAATGAACATATACCTCAATGGAATCAATGCTGCTTTTCATTTGAGAGGTCTTGAGTTCAATTTGAGGACTCTACTACACTCACCATAATGAAGTGATTTATGATGCAGTGGTTTTAGCCCTAGGCTTCCTTTAAGCAAAAAGTTGCTTAAGTTCGTAAATAGTTATTATGTATATTAGATGAATCCTATCTGTACTAGACTGACACATTTTATCAGGGCCACCTTCTCACAATGAGTGAACCATGATCCATTCAATTTGTTTTGAAAAAGGTGGTACACAGTCTGTTAATGTAATGCAACATGCAAGACAAAATTCTATCTTCTACTGGGTTCTATCTTCTACTAGGATCTGCACCTTTTGTTCCCTTCAAGGTTTTCTTAGAGGGTGGCGCACAGCATATGTGCAAATTAAGTTCAAGAGACAACTTTTCTATATTTTATTTTTCTTATTTCTGATGTGTTTATTATAAATTCTATTTGGTATATTTGAGGTAAACTTTACTGCATAGCTATTAGGCCAGCAATGCTCTATGCCATGGTGCAGAGTGTTGGCAGATTAAACAAGCGCATGTTCAAAAGATGAAGGTGGCCGGGATGAGGATGCTCCGTTGGATGTGCAACCTCACTAGGAGAGATAAGGTCAGGAATGAGGTGGTACATGACAAGGTAAGGGTGACAGACATCGAGGGAAAAATGTGTGGTTTGGACATGTTATGAGGAGACACCTGGACGCTCCCGTGAGGCGGTGTGAGAAGCTTATCCTTACGGACTGTAAGAGAAGAAGAGGGAGGCTAAGAAGAAATGGGGTGAGGTGATTAGGAAGGATTTAGCCCTTCTAGAGCTTACTGAGGATCTGGTCCTTAATAGGAAATTTTGGCGTAGTAGAATACACATAGATGAGAGTCACGACACTACTTAGAGGATGCATTGCACCGCCATATGTATTAGGTGTATTTACTTTAGAGGTGTAGCATTTGACTTTTTAGGGCATGTTGGTTACCCCTTTTACTAGTTGGTGTTCATCCCCTCCCTCTCTATTATTATGCAAGTATAGTCTTTAGTAGGTTATTTATTATGTACTTCTAGATTGTCACCTCTGCTTGTACATGCATCCCTTCATTCACTTTTTTTATCCTGTTTATATTCTTTTCATTAATTGCAAACTGTTTTCTAAAACTCAAAATTGTTTTCTAAAATTAAAAACTGTTTTCGTGGGTCTTTCGGAAACATCATCTATACTAGACGACTAGTCAGGGGTAAGGCTGCGTACATCTGGACCTCCCCAGACCCGGCCCTCGGCGGGATACTTACTGGGCGGTTGTTGTTGGTATATTTGAGGTAAATATTTTGAATGGAATGTATATAGAATACCTTTACTTTATTGCCTAAAATGACGTAGAAGCAGTGAAATTCATTGTTTTTGTTTAGGATGTTTCATTTTTGCTACAAAAAGCCTATAAATCAGCTGTTTGCTTTTTAATTATGGCTAGGGAATACACCTTCCATGAATATGTAAAATTCTGTGCATATCCTGAGCTTCACATTTTTTTCCGTCGTTGTTTGACTTTCAATTCCTGGCCTGGCCTTTATCTTTAGACTAAATTCCTGTAGCGATTTTTAAGGTTGTTGTGTTCCCTTTCTCATATTTCAAATTTTGTAATTCATATAAAGGAGAAGCTTTGAGGTAATGGGAATGACTGATATACTTAAAAGTCTTATCTCCCCAATGATTAGCGAAAAAACATGTAAAGTCTTCTGTGAGACCCATCCAGGTGGATCCCTGCTTCTTTAAATTTGAGCCTTGAAATTTTCATCATTGAAGTTATTGCTATGAAGTTTGTGTGAGATTCGTATTGTGTCAAATGACATGGTCTTGTTTATGGTTTCAAAGTTAACGAATTAATGCATCTGTCTTTATTTAAATATGTGTAAATTGTATTGTTTACTTGCATCTATGCTGTTTATCTTTAACTCCATGGTTCTTAAAAGGGACTCCCCTTTCCTTCAGGAATCCTTTTTTTTCCTCTTCTGATATTTCCTTCTTCTCCTGCAGATTGGGACAATTACTCTTCTGACCCTAACAGGGGTCTTACTCTCTTTGCTCTTTGTGGCTGCTGCAATTGTCAATGCGATTATCGTATCACTTTTCGTGTCGTTGGCAGCTGCTGGTGGTGTCTTGGCACTTTTCTTTGCTTGTGTAGCAGTGATTTACATTGGGGCATTATCTGTTGCTGTTTTTGTCATTTCCTCAGCAACAATATCAGCAATTATCACTGTTCTTATAGTGACAGGTATCTTTCCTTACTGTCTAACCCTATATGCTGGTGTCGTAGTACTGGTATTGCTGTTGGGACATCACAATCGCTAGGCCTTTTATGTCCACACCACCATTCTCCACATGTTTGACTTTGGATGTCTCATCCCACCGGGGCTTGAAAGTGTTATAATTTTGGAATTTACTAGATGTTCAAGTCCTTTGGTGGATAGTTTCTACAATAAGGGGCACCAATCTTGCAGAGAATATGAAGTTGAATGGTCACTGCAGAACCTGAACATAATTCTTGCTGATATCTGTTGCTGTTCCTTTTTGCCATCCCACACCAGCCCCCTTTTTTTTTTTTTTTTGCATCATAATTTATTTTTTGGAAGTAAGATAAAGACTCAGGGCTTCTCAACTTGAGGAGGACCCTAATTCGAGTACAACTGTGGATATGGAATTCATCAACAGTTGGGGACCCCTTGAACCCAAAAAGTGCCCAATAACCCAGGCCTGGCATCTGAATTCATATAAAAGCCCAAATCCAAATAGTGCAACGTGCAAGGGGTAAGAAGCCCAAATCCAAAGGACCCCAACAATGATTTGTTGACCAACAACCTAAAAGAAAAAACTAAACAACAAAACACTACGGAGTTCTATAGTTTATGCATCATAACAGGCCACATGACTATAACCGGAAAACATAAGACTAATTCTAAGTACAAAAGGATAGGCCGATTGGCTCATACAAGATGCAGACATAAGTACAAACTATTTCAGCTAAGTACATAAGTGCTTTCTTGTGTCCATGTCTGTGCAACCTACTAACGTAGAAAGAATGGAAAATTGGACATCTTGATCTAGTTATACAGCTGACAATGATGTACTATTACAGATTGTGTGCCCATATGAAATTGCTCTAGTGATTGCTAATTGCTAATTGCTAATTGCTATATAGCTGAAATAGTTTGTACTTAGACCTGAGACCTGAGTGCACCTCGAAAGTCGAAATTGGAGACATAATGTACATGGACTTCAACGAAAATACGATCTTGTTATACAAGCTCCCTGCTGAATGTACTGGTCCCTTGATGATCTTAAAGTTAGCCATATCCTCTCATGAAATCTGCATCAGGCTTGAGGCATTAGAAATGTATATGTTGTTACACTTGCTTATTCAGCTTTTTGTGTCTGTTTAATTTCTTTTCAATATGCTATTCATTAGTGGACTAGTAGTGAGTACCATAAGTTGAGCCTCCAGCTGTTAGTGTAAGACAGGTTTTGGTTGAGTAGGTTTGGTAAGTATGGGACAATAAGGATTGTGTCTGAATCTAGAGAGCTATTCCCGTTTGTGGAATATTTAAGCTTAAGGTATTGGGGAGGGAGGGATATGCACTATCCGCATATAAGCGTCATGGCAATATGTATTAATTGGAACAGTGTACTAGGGGTGCGTTTGATAGAGCTTATACGGTCAGGTCAGTTCAGTTCAGGTGTCAATTCAGTGATTTCAAATTCAGTTAATTGAGGTTCAGTTCAGTTCAGTAGTGCTGAGTTCAGATTCATACTTTTTGTCTCACATATCAAGTTGTGTTCAATTCAGTTCAGTTTTGGCTTGTTCAGTTCAGTAGTGTCCAGTTTAGTGATGTTGAATTCAGTTCAGTTCTGGTAAGTTCAGCTCTATCAAACACACCCTAGATGTAGTTGAGCTTCACATTTCCAGCTTAAATTTTCATTGTGCTGGTTCCTTACTTTTCCATCAAGCCAAGCTAGTTTACTAACTAATGAATCGAGGAACAAATTGTTGCAAGTAAATGAGACTGCGCCTAAGGATGTTCAAGGTCTGTTAGTTTGGACATCATCAATTTTTTGACGTGATATCCTTTGCCACAAAGAATTTTGGGGCTAGATTGGAACTAATTCATCATGACCAGTTTGGTTTAATTGTGTCGTAGTTGATTCAAGTTCTGCCTCATTTCCAATGAAACAACTCTCAAATAGATATGTTTTGTCTGTTTCATTTCATTGTTAGCTTGGGTTGCTCACTTTTCATGTCATGTGTATCAGGTTGGGTTGGATTCTTCTGGATTGTTTGGCTGGCAATTAGTAAAAGTGCTGGTCTTGCAAAGCATTCAGTTACTGTGACTGGATCTGCACTTTCCGCATACACATCAGTGTGGCATGCTCGACGACACAGCCATAACCACCATGATTGAAGAGTGACCGTAAATACAAGCAAGCTTATGTATTGTGTCTGTGCATAGTATATTCAAATAAGCATCAAAAGTTGTCTTCTTGAGTGAGTGCTTGGTCCACAGTTCTTACTGGCCGGTTAAAATTGCATCGTGCAAATCGTCTATTGTTTATGACTAATGTTAGCTGGACTAGCATTCCGTGCTGTTTGCTCGGTTTTGCACAGATCAGATTATGTTGTAATAGCCAATAGGTGTGTTATTGTATAAAGATTTTGGGGCTTCTTCCGACGAGGCTTCATTGCCTCTTTGACATTATCAAAGAATGTCTGAAGTGTTGGTGATGAAGTTTGGCTTTTTAGTGTTTAAATTTTTTCCTCCAAGGTTATTTTTGCAAGTGTTGGGGTCTTTGTACCTATTATAATACTACCCTTTTATCTATTCCTGAAAGTGGTGGGCATTGGCAAAGGAAGAAGGAAAGTATGGCTTAGATGATACTCCATCCGTTCCAAATTGAGCTTCTTGTATTCCGTTTTAGTCCGTTCCATAGTGAGCTTCTTGTTTCTTTTATTAGTAAACTTTATTTGGTGAAAGGACTGTTATACTCTCACTTACTTGAGTTACTTCACCCATCGTTCTCATCCAAACCCTCATTAGTTCACCCAAATTTATAATCTACACACCTAATCTGTTTATTATCCCACATCAATCTAACCTAATCTATTTGGTTCTCTCTCTCTCCTCATCCCAAAATCAGAATTCTTGAAGCTTCTTCTCTATCTCCTCCATTAGCCACCACAACCAAACTTTTCTCTCTCCTCAAAAATCTTCATTTTCGAAGCTCAATTTATCTCTGTTCTCCATCACGCACCCTCAACATTCTCTATCTCCTTCATCTAATAAGCAAACTCTCTCATTACATCCCAAAAACCTAGGGTTCTTGAAGGTAAGAGGACTAGATCTGGGTTTTTGGCGATTTCCTTGTAATTCTGAAACCTGGGGTTCGAAACCATATTTAAGGTTTGTGAAATTTGGGCGATTTGAGTATTTAAGGTTTACAATTCTGGGCGCGTTGAAGGTCGTCTATTGGCAAAAATTTTGGGCGAAAATTACTGGTAGTTAATTGAAGCCAAGAACACGAAGAACCGAGGGTTTTGGAATTCATTGTTTGTTGTTGGGTTAAATCAATTTCTATAAAGAAAACCTCACTAAAATCATACAAAAATCCCCTGTCTCTCTCCTATAGTTGCCTTAGTTACATGTTCTCACCTCTTCTCCACTGACCTCAACTCTCCCTCTTCACTTTAATCACCGCAATTAAACTCTATCCCAGAAACTTGTAAAAAGGCAATTATCTTCTGTTTTTCAGTGCCTACACAATTTCATGTTTTCTGGTCTTTAACAAAATTGAGTATTTTTATTTAAGATGGTGATGGTGATGGTGATGGTGATGGTGATGGTGATTCTGAGATTGAGAGGAGAGAGAATAGGAAAATGGGAGTGCTGGTGGAGAAAGGCAACGAGCTTGCTGGTGGAATTGATGGAAATGTAAATGAAAATGGAAATAGAAGTGAAGATAGTGTGATTGGAAGTGAAAATGAAAATGGTAACAATGATTTGAAATACCCAAATTTATTGAAACTCTTTCTTGCCCAGCTTTTGGGTTGATTTATCTCTTCACGGTAGAGTGTACTTTGCCCATGTGGGGCTCTTCTGCAACAATTAATCACACACCCACTTGCTTTTAATCTAAGGGCAATAAGGAAAAAAACGAACCAAAGTAACCTTGCATTAAACACCGTGCCCAAAGAAACATAAAGCTCAATTTGAAACGGAGGGAGTATCATGGATTTTAGCTCAAAGGCTCCATGACGAGAGTTTTTGACAAATGATAATAATTGGTACCTCAAAAAGATTTTTGAAATTGAGAAACAATTTCAGAGCACGCTATAGTTGGGTTGTTTTTCTAAAGGAGGCACATAAACGATTGAGGGGAGACGTGATCAAATCCTTTGCCAAATTATTTATAGGTTAAGAGTTTTGATTCCAAGACTCTAGCATCGAGGGTCATTCTGATGTTTTGCAACAAATTAATGTATTGAAACTTTTTGTGGACTCTTCAAGCCGTGAGATGGAACTTTACTTGCACTCACTTTTTTTTTTTTTTTTTTTTTTTTTTTTGATTTCACTCAGGATATTTAAATAAAAGGTAAAGTTGGTAAAAATAACAACAATTTTCACTCGATTGCTATTATTAACACAAACTCATTCTTTTACTGATTAAATAACATTGCCATCATCGCCGATTAAATCTTTCCGCCGAGAGTGTGACTTGACATTGCAATTAATCCGACATGTGATTTTGTTTTTCTTTCTCTTTTATGTTCTTTATTACTTGTGTTATATCGCTCGTTCTCCCACACTTGCGCCTCATTTCTTCCCCAAATTTTCCAAGGCAAGAACCCTATTTTCTTAACACCCGCAATTGAGAAGAGATTAGCACTAGTAAGGTGAGAAAATGAAGAGCCCCCTTTGCATAACATCTAATGTGATTGTGATGTTGTTGACTTTTTGGTAACCAATATTTTTTTTTCGGAAATTGTTTTATTGCTGTGCAAATCGAAATTTACGTATCCAATTTTTATAATTGATAAAGTCTAGTCAATATTTTTCATAAAACTCCTCTTATTGTGCATATTTGTGATGATGAAAATTAGGTGAAAGATTATGAAATCTTTGTTTCGTAATAAAGAGGAGTATATATGATCCTTGTGCAATTGAGTTGATCAATTAAAGGTTGAAAATTATGTGGTGAAAGAAGAAAATGTAAAATTATGCTATCGGCGGAAAGATTTGGCGGGTAGTGCGTGAGGGCAATGTCACCCAATTGGTGAAAAAAGAAATAATTTTGTGGTAAAATTGCAACTAGTGAAAATTTGTGTTACTAATACAACCAACGAGAGTTGGTCTTATTTTTACCAATTTTTCCTAAAAACCTTAATTTCATATATGACCAGCCCACAAAAATATAAGGTCATTTAAAAATGTAGGAGTTGGTTATAAACTTATAATGATCGTAAACTTGTGACGATTATTTGACTAAAAAATGACCCTAGTCTATCGCAAATTACGATAAAACCGTATCATATATGTTTTCTTTTGGTTCACTATTAACTCCCCCACCCCCGACAAAAAAAATGGAAAAGTGAAAGTGGGGTGGAAGCTGATGAGTATGACAGTGATTACATAAAAGAGTTGCTACTAGTAGGCCTACTGGCTACTACTACTACCCATCCTCAGCTTTATGAGGCTGCCCCTGCCTCCCAGTCCCAGTTCTCTCTCTCCTGCCTCCCTCTCCTCTCCTCTCATCCTTTCTCTCTCCGGCGACAGTCGACACGCCGGCTATTGTCGAACTGCAGTCACCACCGACGCTCTTGCCTTACTCTTAAGGCTCGGGTCAGTCTCTCTCTCTCTCTCTCTCTCTCTCTCTCTCTCTCTCTCTCTCTTATCGGTGTTTTGTGCTTCATTTTGGTAAAATCGTGATTTTGGATAAGTGGTACCTGCTTCTTTGGGCTTGTTGGGGTAATGATATTATTGTCACAGAAAATTTTGATGATTTAGTTTATTGAAATTGGTGTTTATAGCTCTTGATAATTAATTGGACTCATATGATCAATTATATGATTTTGCCAATATCAACCTAATTTCTTATAGCTAAGTTAAGTTCCCATCGGTTAAACCAACATAATTGTTAATTTACGGGTTTCATTAGTAATTTCCTAGAACTAGTAATTGGACCATTTGAGTAGCAATTGTTGATGTTTAATTACAGGACTTGATAATTAGGGGGCCATACGAGTTCGGTAGCTTGTGGAGTTGTGGGTACTGCTAATTAGGGGGCCAACAGCAGCTAAGCAAAATAAAATAAAATTAGGAGGCCAACAGCAAAGGTAGCTTAGTGCTTTTTTGGTTAATCATGGGAAGTAAGTGCCCATGGGAAGTGCTAATTCATGGGAAATACAAATTCATTTGAAGTGCTCAATCTCAATTTCATGGGAATTGATGTGGGATGTGCTACTTACCTAGGGGGTCTTGGTAAACAAATTCCTCCATTTTGGGGGAAGTCACTTCCTGCATGAAGTAGCTTCCTGTGTTTTTATGTCAACCAAACAAGAGGCGAGTTTACACTTCCCAGGAAGTAGCACTTCCCATGGTTTTCAAGTGCTAACCAAACAAACACTTACATTTGTTTCGGTACGGCCCCTTTTACATTCATTTTGAACATATTATGTGTTAAATTGATTGATTTGGTTATCATGTGATTTTGTGAAGCATAACTGAATTTGGTTTAGTCATAGGAAATGATTTGGATGAAGTATAACCCAATGTTTGTTAAAAAGCTGTAGGTGTGATTTTTGAAACTGATATCAACACTGTACCCTCCCCCCTATGTTTATTTTATCTTCTTGCTTTTAGTTCTGTTCTTAATTGCTTATGTTATCCTTTCAAATTTTCAATCAATTATGGGAAATCAGCATATCATAAAGGAAGGAGGAAGAAATGTCATTAACCAGTACAAATACAACATTGCCGCCAAGCACGTACTTTTCGGGAACCAGTATCTCTTGCAACTTGTTACCGCCTTCAATTTTTTCTCTCCGATCTGTTTATGGTCAAAGGCAGCGTCTTTTCTGCTGTGCCCTTAAAACTGGAAACCAAGAATCATATAGACCCGACTTGCTTCGGAAGCCAATAGTATCACCATCGCACGACAGCGCCGACGATGATCATGAGAACAATGACAATGACCATGACAATGATAAAAAAAAACAATTAGGGTTCGACTCTGGAGGGGAAGGGGAGAGATGGGTTGATTGGGAAGACCAGATTCTGGAGGACACTGTTCCTCTTGTTGGGTTTGTTAGAATGATTCTTCATTCAGGAAAGTAAGTGCTGTTTCATTTACTTATTTATTTAAATAGTTTGATAATTATTTATTGTTCATGTTCAAGTAGCTCAAAAATCCAAATTCACAATTGTTCAATATTCAGCATTGGGTTATGCATTACAGTTCCATACCCTTCCATAAGCTGGTGCCTTGTGAGAGGCACTAGATTATTGGTCGCCGGTAGGGTAATCTTAAGTACTGAAATTGATATCTAATTTGAGATGTTGGTAGATACCAAAGTGGGGATAGGTTGTCTCCTGAGCATGAGCGAACATTTCTAGAAAGGTTGCTCCCTTATCATCCTGAGTCGGACAAGAAAATTGGTTGTGGGGTAGATTACATCACAGTAAGTCTTTCTGCCCCCCTCCCCCAACTTTCAACCACTTCCCCGCTCTGCTCTATTAGTTTTTCTCTTGATTTATTGGATGTCTCATAGTGCAAATTGCACGAAGTATACTTTAGCTTAGTGGGTAGTGCTTCTGACATTGTTTGGGTTGTGAAACCCATCTGTATTGCCCCTTATTCCTCTCTTAACCATTTCGCCCTAAATTGTATGAGTACAGACTTTTCAAATACCCCATTATTCTCAAATTTCCAAAATCTTTCTAGGAGGGCGAGATGTTCCCCAAAAGTGCCTAGTTACAAGGTAAAGCGGTCCAGTTATGCTAGACGTGAAACATAGAATAATCTTTGATTGTCCTTGAAGCTCTTGCCCACAACGACGCTAGATAGGTGACCTTATCCCACAACATTTCAGCCGGATCGGCCACCTCTTTGAAAACCCGGGCATTCCTCTCCAAACTAAAGATAGCAAAGACTACAATACACCAGAACAATCTCTTCTCTTTACCTCGCCTAAAGCGAGGTAGACGCTAGATAGGTAGAGGCACCTGAAAAAACTCTGCAACAACAGAGGGGCAACCTTGGTTTTAAAAAGCGCGCCTCAAGCGCGCTTAAGCGCGAGGCGCAGTCAGGCGACCGCGCCATCGCTTCAGACAAGCCAAGGCGCAGCGATTACAAGAGGCGCACGAAAGCGGCCGCCTCCGGCCGCTTTAGAGGCGCATCGATTTTCTCGCTTTATGGATGAAGGAAGAAAAAAGAGGGAAGAGAGAGAAATATTGTTCGATCTTGAGAAACAAAGCTCGATCTCCATTGATGGCCTGAGATTCTTACTCCAAAACAGTAAGGCGCACATCATGTGCCCAGCTAAAAAAAAAAAAAAAAGCACGTGACCAGCAGATTAAAACGAAGCACGAAGAGAGAGAAAACGAAGAAAGAGAATACGGAGAAAACGAAGAAAGAGAAGAAAACGAAGAAAGAGAAGACGGAGAAAACGAAGAGAGAGAAAGAGGAGAAAACCAGTCCTTTTCAACTCCTATGGCAATCATCTCCACTGCTGTCCTCAGATTCTTTCCATAAATCAACCCAATCAAAAAATTTGAGAACAAATCGAGACCCAAATTCAATTTAGGGTTTGATCTCAAAACCCTAGAACCTAGATCTGCGAATTGAAGAGCTGAGAGAAGAAGTTAAGAATGAAAGGTTAGGGCTTGTGATCGACTTGGAGAGGCGAGCCCCTCGGCACGATCCCGGCGTGAGGTGCTCGGCTGCCGGCTGCCGGAGATCTCTGTTCGTTCTTCTCTGTCTTCATCTTCTCTCTCTTCTCTCTTCGTCTTCTCTCTCTTAGTTCTTCTCTGTCTTCGTCTTCTCTCTTCGTTCTTCTCTCTCTTCTCTCTTCTCTCTCTTCGTTCTTCTCTCTCCTGGGCCAGTACTAGTCAACTATGGAGTATTTATATTGACCATTAAGTTTATTGACCCACAACTTATTATTACTTTTCCCTCTTAAAATTTATAAATTGTCACTACCATTTATTAAAAAACACATTTTTTGGTTTCCTTTTTAAGGAATATATTCAGAAAGTTAAATAAAATTTTAAAAAATGTTGTTTTAAGTAGAAAATATTATGTAAAAATATAGTTAAAAATTAAAATATTTATTTAAAGATGTTCGCTTCGCATACCTGCAGTAATACCAAATACCCATATCGTATTACTGTTAAACACTTAAATCTGTGCTCCTACACCATCAAATGACTCACATATTTTAATTTTTATAATTTATGTCTATTTCTCATATTAAATTTGTAGAATAAATATAAAATAAATGATAAAAGTTATTTAAAATGTGTTTTGTGAAGAAAAAAATGTGTAAAAATTAATTTATAAATTATAAAATTTATTTAAATAAAAATGCGCCTCGCATACGTGAGGCGTGCGCTTTCGCTTCGCGCTTCTCGCCTCGTCGCTTCGGCCCCCTTGCGCCTCGGTGCGCCTCGCGCTTTTTAAAACCAAGGGGGCAACTGAAAAAACCATTCACCATATTTGCACTACTTGCCCGGCACATAAGACAAACATCAGGCAAAAGAGCTGCCTTGGGCCTCCTTTGGCGTAAATCATTAATATTCACCTTTCCCAGCACCATAGTTAAAACAAATGCCCGAATCTTCAGAGGCACTTTAGCCTTCCAAATGGAATCTGCAATGGGAAAGCGGGAACTGGAAAACATGTGTCCAAGTGCTGGAAGAAAAACTTACAAGAGAAATCCCCCGTGGAGTCACCAATGCATCTCCTAGAATCATCACCATATGAGAGTAAAACTGTCTCCAATAAACCAAGTAACACAGTTATCTCATGCATCTCCCGATCCTGTGACGCTCTTCACAAATGAAGAATTCAAGACCCTATTTGTTTTGAATAAAACTCTGCCACAACTGCACCATGGAGATTGGAAAGTTGGAAATGCGAGGAAATCTCTAACATAAATGCTGCCCTCCCCACCAATTATCTTCCCAGAATTGAATCCTGCTACCCTTTCCCAATTTCAGTTCCACCAATTCCAAAAAATCTTATTCTTTTTTTTAGATAAAATTTTTATTCATCAATATTGAAAGAATACAAAAAATGGAGGACAAGTTATCCTCAAATAGAAAAAAAATATCTACAAATCACGCCAATGGCGTTGGACAATCGTAAGCGGAACACCCTTAAAGGCGCCCGCTGCCTTAGCCCAAAGGGAGGCCAAGTAAACTATATGATCCCAAACACAATCAATATTCTTCCCTTGGAGAAAATCCTCGAATTCCTCTCCAACCAGATGCACCATAAAGTAGCCATGCAAGCACACCTCCATAACACCCTACCCTCCTTGTCCCTCCTCATTGCAGAGAACCGTATCTGTAAGAATTGGCCAACCGTAGCTGGGCACACAAACGGTTCCCCGCAAAGCAACCTATCCCATAAGGACCTAGCAAACCCGCACATCACAAACAAGTGCAAACAATCCTCCTCATCGTGACGACACATAACACACATCCCTGGCCGAAGAGACCAGCCAGGCGTAGCATATCATGGATATTTAACTTACCAAGCAGCAGAGTCCACATAAACGCACGCACCTTAAGAGGAACCTTACACTTCCAAACATAAGTGGACAGAGGGAAGTATGGGAATTGAGAGCCAAAAAATCTTATTCTTAATCTATTTCCTTGATTCTCCGTTACGCTGCCTTGTTCTCTAAGACGTGACTCATCTAATATGCGCTATAGTCTTGCTGGGTCAAAGCAAAGTTCTCAAATTTGGTGGAATCATTTTGCTCTACGGAGTCGAATTTGGATATTTGACTACACTGACCTAATCTGAATACTGCAAAAAGTGTAAACCTTGGATATTTGAGTATACTGTGTTTGGTTGTCTGTTGACAGTTGCGTTTTTAATAAGTTGCTCTATGGCTGTCCATGTGACAATTGAGTTGGGTATTGTCGTCGTTTTAAACATTTTTGAGCTTTCTTTTCCCCTCTATCTCCTTTGCTTGAAGCTGGAAGCAGTAAATTTGGCCGCAGCATCGTGATAAGTCCTCTGTCCTGATTGCTTTTCAGCCACCGTGCTCTTGCCATATAAATTAGTGGCGAGCACATTTTTTAAAATACACCGAAAATGAGTAAAAAGTGCTCCGGTTGCTTATCTGTTTGAAACCTGGCCTGGTTGGTTTCGAGTTTCAACCAGTCGTAGTGTGAGCTGCTACAAAGGAAAGAAGGAAAGAGCTACGCCATTGAGTTTCCAGCCGCTTCTGACATCCAAACAAACTGTCCAACGCCTTTATACAAGATTTCACCCTTGATAGTGAATTCTGAATTTCAGCTCCTACGAAATCACTTATTATGAGTTGGGCGCTCTCACCATTCAGCATGACATAAACAAAAGAACAATCTAATTTCAATCCAATTTAAACTTTGCTAACTTTCAGTCCCAAATCTAATCATCTAATATATCTAAATAATATTCTATCTTTTCTAATAAACCGTGATCAGTTAATCACAATTCCAATCACGAGTCGAGTAATTTCTATTCAAAACGGAAAAAAATTAAAGACATAAACAAAAGAAAACTTGAGAAGGTTATTGTGCCGCAAATTGATTTATGGTGATTAATGAGAATAAAAAATTGATTTACTGTATTACATTGTCTTGTTTCAAATTTCGTGGCAGATCCAAGAGAGCCAGTAGCAGTGCGTTTTTTTTTTTCTTTTTTTGTGCGCTTGCCCCTGTTAGAGAGAGGGGGAGGGAGGGAGGAAGAGGTGAACTTGTTTTTTCGGGTGGCTCTGTATGCAATTGCACAGGAATAGACTATAGAGCACTGTAGATCCACCACTACCTACATACTAGTACTGCTACGCAACTGCCACTAATTACTTTTTTGCTTTGACTATGCATCCTTTTGTGATAATGATGCTATAAGCTACTTGGAGATCCTCCAACTTGAAAGTGCAGTGTGAGGGTTGTATCACACAATTAGTTGAATTAATGTTATAGGCAAAATTGATTTCACCTTGAAAGTTACACGCACTGTCTTGCATAAGTTGCATAGTACGGACAGGCATTATGCTTTAGCATAGGGATAGAGACTGGAGGATCTTTAAAGTTGGCCTGTAGAATACTCTGTATAAATTGTCTCACGCTTACTGTGGCAGCATTAGCTGCTATGGAGCTGCTCTCGTTCTTTAGGTCCTTCAGGCAAAACAGCTGTCAGATTAGAAGGGCTGTGATATTTGACTGTGGTAAAGATATACCTTGTCTTGTACAGAAACAATCCATCAAATTAGAAATGCGAAAGATAGTGGCAAATTTCCCATCAATTTTGCGAGTTAAAGTTTCTTTTCTTGTTGTTTTTTGTCTTTTGATAGTTTCAAAGTTGATCATGGATATTTATCAATCTTTTGGTTGACAGATAGGATATCATTCTGAGTTTGAAGAATCTCGGTGTCTGTTCATAGTTCGCAAGGACGGAGAGCTTGTGGACTTTTCATATTGGAAGTGCATAAAGGGCTTTATCAGGAAAAATTACCCGCTTCATGCAGATAGCTTTATTCTCAAGCATTTTTGACGGCGTAGGCATTATGAGTGAAGCCGATGCTCAAACTTGTTTACCACCTTATCTCGCCGTGACTTGGTTTACATGCTCGGTTATGTAATTGTGTTGATGTGCTGATAACACTTCAAGATAATGTAGAGGATTTTGCAGTGGATTCTTAATGTAATATTGGAAAATCTACAGGAGTAGGATGAAATATGTTTCACACATGTTGCTATTGCATAGGAGATCCTTCATTATTCTGAATTTGGTGCCAATCTTTCTCTGGGGCAACTTATCCCGAAACAATGTCTTCAACTCCTTTTGAAGCAACAATGTATAATACATAACTGTGTCACACGAGTCTGTGTGTGTTGGGTAAAGTATGCGATAGCGCAGTTGCTTCATCCTGTGGTGCTACTTGCCTCTTAATAGTACTCTCGAGGCCCGAGGGGCAGGACGTTATGTGATATCAGAGATGTTTACAAGGGCAAGATCGTCTCCAGTAAGCCGTTTCCCCTACTTACTCATTATGCTAGTGGGATTCTACATTGAAAAATTCCCTGATTTATTTATTTATTTATTTGCAGACAAGTAACATGTGATAAATATCCTACAAGTGTAATGCGTAAATGGAAAAATAATGTATCGCAGAGGATACAACAACCTCACTTTTTTTGTGTGTTGGTGAATTGAAGAATTTTTCTGTCGTGGTTGGGTCATTTACTTTGGTATCTTGTTGTGCTTTTGCCTGTGAGTGGAGGGAGAATTTAGACTCAGATTACATATTACGCAAACCCCTCAGCCCATCTCATATCCTATCCAACACCTCCAACTTCCCTTCCTGCATACAAACTACTTACTACTCTGCATCTCTCTCTCCTCAACAACAGAAGATGGCTACAAGGAAGGTGAATACCATAGGAAACATATTGGGTCTGCTTCGTATTCGTATAAAACGAGGGATTAATCTCGTTGTTAGCGATGTCAAGAGCAGTGATCCTTATGTCGTCGTCCGTCTAGGAAAACAGGCATCTTCCTCTTTGCTATTATATCTTCATCTTCGTCTTTCCCATTATATCTTTGAGTCTCTGATTCACTTAGCTTGTTCATTATGACTTCTATTTTTTGTTATAACTTATAAATAAAGCTTCAAAAAAGAACTTGCAGAAAAACAAGTTAAAATCCCAACAATCTGCTGCACAGTGCACTTTCCTTCTTTTTTTTTTTGGCTTGTCAACACAGTGCACTTACATTGGTTGTCCGTCAGGACCGTCACCCTGGCAAATTTTTGGGTGCTCCAACCTAGGTATACCCACTCGAATTTTTTCCATCCCATCCCACACCTAATATAAAAGGTTGGTGCACCTAGTTAGTATACATGAGAATACCCTTAATCCTTATTCATCCCAAGCCACTTGAAAAAGAAGAAAAATTATCATTTATGAATTTCTTGTCTTTGGGAAAAAGTGAATATGTAAAATTAATGCGTGAAGTTGAGCGTTTCGTTTACTTTTGAAAATTATTCGATATTTATATTTTTAAGGTAGACATTGTTTGTGTTGTTTGTGAATTACAGGTCAAATTGAATTGAAGATCAGATTTGTGCTTTTGATTAATTTTACACATTGTTACTACAAAATTTTAACTATATGAGTATGTGCTTTGGGTTTTAGATTAAAAAAAAACTTTGGTGAAAATTTATTTTCATAGAGGAGTGCTAGTAGTTTATTTCTTTATTTATGTTATACCATCCCAACATACTTGTCAACAGTTTGTCGGTGAGCTTTGTTCAAATGGGAATCGTTACGCATATGAAAACAAGTAAATAAATAACTTTAAACACAAATTATTCCTTCTTCTCTTTACATTTTTTTTGTAAAATATGCTTATTAAATGTAAACAAGAGTGTTTATTTGATTGTCAAGATAAAAAAAAAAGAAAAGAAAACACGAGAGTGTTTTTATTTTAGGCGAATTAATTTTTCAGTTATAACATAAGATCTCAAAATAGTAAAATGACAAAAATGGGTAACACTTTTCATTATCACGTTGCATATCTTTTTTCAGTGCAATCTTAGCTATCATTGTAGAAGCTTTTATTTATTATTTTTTAACGCGTAACCAAAATCCGAGAGAAAAAAACAACCATCTTTTAGGTTCTATTCAATGTTCAAGTCCATACTTTTTATCTTATTGAAAAGCTCTTAAGTCTTAACTAAGATTTGCAAATTAGGAAGTAAGGACATAATATATACTTTCAAATTGTATGTGAATATGATCATTTAAAAGGTAAAATGCTAAAACCATCATATATATATATATATTCATATATAGCTAATCTTATGTTCTTTACTAGTAGACAATATTTGAATGTCAACATTTATGTTTCTATTGAAATTTATGATACAGAAATTAAAGACTCGTATCATCAAGAGATCCGTAAATCCGGAGTGGAATGAAGATCTTACTCTTTGTGTTGTGGATCCAAATGAGCCAGTGAAAGTTGTAAGTACTATAAATTAATTCAATATTGCTCTTTAGTTCAAACTAGTCATTGAATATAGAGTGCACATGAAGTAACCAAATTAATGATATGAAATGAGTAAACAATAAGTATTGCATGCATTATTTGATTTATGCATAAAAAATTTCAATTTGTAATTCATGCTTGAACAAAAGCTGTTCGAAGAGACAATAAAATCAACAATCATCTTAACAATTTATCCGAATTTCCATGTCTTTCATGTTATTTGTGATCTTTGACCTAGGTTAAACAATATTTTGTCCTTTAATTATCTTATTTTTTTTTGTGTTTGACAACGACCCTTTAACTAACATTAGTTCTCCTTTTATTTTAAAGTGATTGCCAATGAAGGTTTATAGTTCTAGCATGTCTAATAAGAAAAGTGTCAACTTTAGTTCAACTAGAATAATAACCACGAAGTGTGACACTGTACGTTGTGTTGAGTCTATTATCAAACAAGATTGTATTCTTCCACTATGAAGCACTACCATATTTTCCAAGTCCTTTAATTGGTTGTTCTCATTGTTCCTGTCATTCCAGTTTCTATATGATCATGACACATTCACGCGTGATGACAAGATGGGAGGCGTAGAGTTTGACATCAAACCATTCCTCACAATAGTGAATATGAATTTGGAGGGCCTTCCAAATGGAACTGTAATCACCAAAGTGAAATCGAATAGGCATAATTGCCTTGCTGAGGAGAGTTGTATCTTGTGGATGGATGGGAAACTCACTCAAAACATGTTTCTACGTCTTCAAGATGTTGAAACCGGCGAAATTGAGCTTCAGTTGCAATGGGTCCATGTTCCAAACTATTGAGTGGCTGCATTGTTTCACCGCAACACAGCGCAAAATCCAATAATAATAACGTTTTAATTTTTATTTTTATTTTTGAGGTTCCAAAAGGTGCTTAACTCATTTGTAAACAAACAATGACTTGTAATAATAAATTAATTACTCGAATTTGTGTCTTAGAAGGTGTCTCTTAGACATGTCTTGGTTCAAAAATTTGTACCCATAGCTTAGTACCCTTATATCTCTTTTAAGACTTGACAACCAAGAAACTAACTAGGATTAGTAAACTCTCCAGCAATTTATATTCGAACTTGAATTAGAAAACTAAATATTAATTTACCTAAAATCTTGCTGTTCTTGGACGCCAAGGCACCTAGAACATCTGACATTCTTAAGCATGACACAATCCGATAACTCTTCCTTTTTTTTCTATCAAAGGAATGAAAAGGTTTGATTTTTGTTGAAGTTATTGAATCTAGAAATTTATGTTTATTTGAAATTGTTAATTTGATTAACGAAAAAGAAAGAAACGGTCGTGTGATGCACGACAGTGCACGCCACGCGGCGGCTCCATGCGAAGCGGCTGACACGGTCGCCTATCGTGGGCTGCTGCTGGTGAGCTGCGGTGGTGTGGTCCGACGCTGGTGATGATGGTGTTTGTGGTGGTTGACTTTTGTTTGAGTTGCTCAATTGATCAGGGCTTGATTATAGTTATGCTCTAATTTGATTTATTAAAGTTTTGGTATAAAATTCATTGAGCATGCATAAGTTATAAAATTTCAACAACTCAACAATTTAAGTTTATTGTACTAAATCATCCTCATTAGTTAAACTAGAGCTTTAGAAGTCAAGGTATTGACTTATGTTAATTGTAGATTTGTTAATCCGTGGACTGCACTTGAACTTAAGGAGTTTACGTTACTTGTCTTGCCTTATTGCTCAAGGTAATTCATTGCAGAATTTGAGTCATGAGTTCATTGTAGAATTTTGGTGATAAAGAAAATTGGATATTTATTCCTTGTTTATAGTTTGCATAGAATTATTGGATGGTTATGGTGAATGCATGACAATGATTATGTTAGAAATTCACTTTGGTGGTATTTATGTATAATAATTACTTGTTGAGATTAAATGTTAGATTTTGCATGTTAATCGTTGTAATTACGTGGAGTAATTATTTGTGGAGATTAGACTAAAAATATATGAATATTTGTTCACTTTGGATTATAGCCTATATAGCTATTGTATCATGTTAGAAGCATGTGGATCATGTTAGAAGCTTGTTGTTTCAGTAAGTTGATGTGAACTTGGACTATTGAACTTGTGAGCAATATTGGAACCTGTAAAAGATCTTTTGCTATAATGGTTGGGAATTAGAGCCTTGATGCTCATTCATGTGAAATGTCATGTGGATTTTTGGACTATACTTGTTCATAATGTGTAACTATGTTGAGTTACTTGTGAATGCCAAGAGATGTGCATTACTTGAACATGTGATCACCATTATTAAATTGAATGAGAGTAAAGACATTTTTCGTAATCGATCCACCAAAGGACGCGAATATTGAATGCCACTTGATACATTGAGTTGTCTATATACTGCGGGTATAGCCTCATTATATTGCAAAATTCGTATCTCATAATTGCGGACTTGGGCGAGTTAGTTAGAAACAGTTCTTCTTGTAAACCTTAGGGTTGAGAGAGAGTATGCATAATTAGAAACATTGAATTACTTTTGGGGAGTCATCTATACTCCAATACTTAATCCCATTTGCTATTATGCACAGGACTATTGTTCCCTTTGAATCAGCTGCGGTTGGTTTGACTATCATATAATCATCTTCTCTCTAATGGACTTGGCTAATTGAATAATAAATATTGAGATTTATTAGTTGGTGGTTTGCTTGTGATGGAAGCATGTTGTTTGACTTTTAAATTTAAAGGATATTGTCTTTTACTTATTAAAGTATGAGTATTATTATTAAGCATGTTGGCTTAAGTTGGAGATTGAAATGGTTTGTTTTGGTTATGAATTACTCAGCGTAGCTGATTGGTTATTTTTATTTTCTATGTGTGTTTGTTGTCTATTTCTCTTTAATAGTGGGCCTAAGATGTGTTATATATAGAGCATATTAAACATGTAGATTTGTATGAAATAAATTGGATTATGAAAAACTTGATTGAAGAACCAATGTTAATCCGAGCCCAATAAATATCGTTGTCTCCTTAAGATGTATTTACTCCCTCTCGGTGCCCAAGGTGTTGAGTAAACACCTCTCAAGATAGAACGGATTCGTCTCTAATGGAAGTGACACTTCAATCCATTAAGCCCCAGCGAATACACCATGTTAATACTCAAAGATTTTTGTTAAGAAAGAGAAAGGTTTTGCCAAAATATACGTACTTCTCAATAGAAACCTTTTTGGGTATATATAACAATTGGGAAGCAATTATCTCATATCCCAACAACCACTATTCTCATATCCCAAAAGTCAGTTATTCTCATATTAAAATAACAAAACATGTCAGTTATTTCAATAATAACAATAACTAAATAATTAATTAAAAAGATAAAAATAATTATTTATTTATTTTTTAATTTTTTAATTCATACAAAAGAACTATTATCCAACAATCCACCCATATGAATAGAAAATTGTCTTGGAAAACAAAACTATCTTTGAGTATAAGTAAAGACAACTCATTGGGATAAGTAATCGGATACTTTGAGCTTTCCCTAGTAAATATCTATCGGGTCTACTGGCCAATCAGTGAGCATGTATGCGTTGAACAGTCAGCTTTCTTGTGTAAACCTAGACAACAGTTAACACACAGTTTTCATCAAACATGATTGATTCTCTTGTTCGTGTTCGTTTTGGCCATGAACACAACCTGGTTCATGAGTGTTTTAGAGAACTTTAACCACCTTTAAGTTCTCACTTGAAGCGGCCCCTCCACACTCACATAGGTATTCTCTATAAGGAGTAACATGTCATACCCCACTTGAACACATCAAGTTATAAAGATTATTAAAAGCATAACTTACTCTAAGTACTCTTAGCATGTATGCATTAATAAATTATTGATGCCAACGAGTCTTGTCCACAATCTTGTTTTCCCTTTGAACCTATTTCTTGGGATCTCCAGTCAGTTAGGTAGGGTTTCCTCATAGAGTTTATTCAATTATGGGCTTTAAGCCTATTTCTCTCCTTGACGTTTCAACATGCATTCGTGGCAATGCTTTGGTTAATGGATCCGCAATATTGTCTTTCGTCTTCACATAGTCAAGTGAGATAATTTCATTTTTAATCAATTGCCTAACGGTGCTATGTCTCCGACGGATATGTCTAGACTTACCATTATACATGGAATTCTTTGCCCCACCAATAGAAGAATGACTATTACAATGTATGCTAATTGGCGGCACTCATTTTTCCCAACAAGGAATATCTTCCAAAAATTCTCTGAGCCACTTGGCTTCTTCACCAGCTTTATCTAAAGAAATGAATTCCGTCTCCATCGTGGATCTTGCTATACATGTTTGTTTGGAAGATTTTCAAGAGGTTGCATCTCCTCCGAGTGTGAACACATATCCAATCGTCGATCTAGAGTCCTTAGAATCCGATTTCCAATTGGCATCACAGTAACCTTCAAGTACTGCTGGTTATCTCTTAAAATGCAAACCAAAGTTTTGGGTATACTTTAAATATCCAAGAACTCTAATTAGCGCTTTCCAATGTTCTCCATTAGGATTATTCGTATAACAACTTAGCCTACCTACTGCATGAGCAATATCAGGAAAGTTCATGACATACATTAAACTGCCTATTATACGCGAATAATAAAGTTGAGACTTACTCTCCCTACTATTCTTCCTAAGATGAACATTAGCTTCAAAAAGTGTTCTCATTGGTTTAATATTGTACCTTTTGAATTTATCAATTATTTTCTCAATATAATGAGATTGACTCAATACTACACTCTCGGATGTTTTAGAAATTTTAATTCCTAAGATAACATCTGCGATGCCCATGTCTTTCATTTCAAATTTCCTTGCCAATATTTTCTTAGTAATATTGACCATGTCATTATTACTACCAAAAATGAGCATATCATCTACGTATAGACAAACTATTACGTAGTCTTTTTGATTTCCTTTGACATAAACACATTTGTCACCCTCATTAATTTTCAAACCATTTGACATCATTACACTATCAAAATTTTCATGCCATTGCTTGGGGGCTTGTTTTAGACCGTAGAGAGATTTTACAAGGCGACAAACTTTCCTTTCTTGTCCCGAGACAATGAATCCTTCAGGTTGGGCCAAGTAAATCTCTTCATCTATATAACCATTCAAGAATGCTGTTTTTACATCCATTTGATGTATCTCTAAACCTTTTAACGCATCTATTGCTAATAGCACACGTATTGAAGTAATTCTTGTAACTGGTGAGAAGGTATCGAAGTAACCAAGGTCTCCCTTTTGGTTGTAACCCTTGACAACCAATCTTGCCTTGTACTTCTCAATTGAACCATCTGCTATTCTCTTCTTTTGAAAGATCCACTTGCATCCTAGAGTTTTACTACCAGGAGGCAAGTCTACCACTTCCCATACGTGGTTATGCATAATGGATTCAATTTCACTGTTAATCGCCTCTTTCCAATGAGAAGCTTCCGGCGATGCCATGGCCTCCTCAAAGGTTCGAGGTTCATTATCAATAAAGTAAGCAATATGATCCGGTCCAAAATCTTTGGACTTCCGGACCCTCTTGCTACTTCTTGGTTCATCTTCTTCAACCTCTTGCCTATCACTACTAAACGAATCATGAGTCCGCCTTTGTGGAACTAATTCACTCCCCTTCTTTAAAGAAAACATATTCTCAAAGAAGGTAGCATCTCTTGATTCTATTATGGTATTTACATGTATATTCGGGTGATCGGATTTGTTGACAAGAAATCTATATGCACTACTATTGCTAGCATAATCAATAAATACACAATCTATGGTTTTCGATCCCAATTTAGTCATTTTGGGTTTTGGAATTGCTACTTTAGCCAAGCATTCCCACACTTTTAAATATTTAAAATTTGGCTTACGACCTTTTCATAACTCATATGGAATATTGTGGGTCTTTTTATGAGGCATCTTATTGAGAATATAATTGGCGGAAAGCAAGGCTTCCTCCCACAAATTCTCTGGTGCGCCCGAACTAATTAACATAGAGTTAACCATGTCTTTTAACGTTCTATTTTTCCGTTTGACGATACAATTAGATTGAGGTGCATAAGGAGCGGTAGTTTGGTGAATAATTCCATACTCTAAGCAAATAGGCTCAAAAGGAAATTCATATTCACCACCTCTATCGCTTCTTATCGCCTTAATCTTTTTACTGAGTTGATTTTCAACTTCAGCTTTATAATGTTTAAAAACATCATTAGCCTCATCTTTACTTTGTAGCAAATACACATAGCAATATCAAGTGCAATCATCTATAAAAGTAATTAACAATACACTAATTACCACCTCTAGTTTGCACATATTTTAAATCACACAAATCCGTATGAATTAAATCTAGAGTTTCAGTCTCTCTCTCAATAGAGTGAAACAATTTTCTTGTCATTTAAGCTTTTACACATATTTCGCATTTATAATTAGCTTCTAAACATATTTTACGTCTTACGATTGTTATATCTAAGGCATATTAAACATGTAGATTCGTATGAAATAAATTGGATTATGAAAAATCTGATTGAAGAACTAATGTTAATCCGAGCCCAACAAATGCCGTTGTCTCCTGAATATGTATTTACTTCCTCTAGGTACCCAAGGTGTTGAGTAAACGCCTCCCAGGATAGAACGGATTCGTCTCTAATGGAAATGACACTTCAATCCATTAAAACCCAAAAATTCTACAATGGTTGGCAACCATTGTAACTTCTGCCAACCATTGTAGCATGGCACATCTTAACCGTCCGTTTATTGATCAAAGCGTACTAGCCCTTGATTGGCATATTTATTTATTTGGGCCAAAAAGATTTTTATTTATTAAGCTTCAATTTTTGAAAAATACATATTATATTTTCAGAAATTAATTCTCAAATTTCCGAAATAAATTTAGAAAATGACTAAATTAATTTTTGAAAATAGGAAAATTGTGAAAATTTAAAAATAAAAGGCCGAAATAATTAAAAAGTAAATATGTCATTAATTTGCTTGAATTCCATGAATCTTTGAAGGTCGAATCTCCCATGGACAAGGTTGAGGCTCCTTCAATGAATTAATTGAAGGTTGAGGGTCCATCAATGGATCAATTGATGGCTTCAACCTTCCACCTTCCATGGATTCAACCTTCCACCTTTGCCTGTATCACTCAAGCATTGTCTTTGCTTGTTAGAATGGATTATGGTGTAAATGTTAATTTAACAAAAACTGTAGTAATGGGGGCTTGAACTCGAGACCTCAAAATCGTAATGGTAGCGCTCAACCAGTGTGCCACACTAAGCCTTTTGATATACATTACGAATCTAGTCTATATAATATTTAGACTAAAGCCCAGTACATTACCAAAATTCGCCTACATGTTTGGGCTTGATAGTACCAACATTGGGCCTATAATAGAATGTAGTCCGCCTATATGTTATACTTCCGCGAATTGTGAAGTCCAATTAATAATATAATTTTAATAATAATAGTAGTAATAATAATATTATTATTAGTAATAAAAATATTAAAAATATTAATTTTTTCCATAATAAAAATAACAATAATATAAGGATAGTTTTGTTTATTATTTGTAGTATTATTATTATGTTTAGTATTGTTTCAAAGCAATATTTGTTTTGGCCTTACCCAAAAAAAACTATTAATCATAATAATAATAATAATAATAATAATAATAATAATAATAATAATAATAATAATAATAATAATAATAATAATAATAATAATAATAATATTATTATTATTATTATTATTATTATTATTATTATTATTATTATTATTATTATTATTATTATTATTATTATTATTATTATTATTATATGTAACATTATATAGGTGTATCAATAAGTATTGTATTATACCGTCATGTAATGGAACCGGCTAACTTGTATGGATAATGAGAATGACTTGTTTTTCACAAGGCACCATTGTTTTTCGCAATAGTCACTACATCCCATCACAAGACGGTCTCATACAAGTTTGTGTGGAGTTGTATAGGGTGTATGTGTAGTCTAACATATAGTGGCTATGGTTAATAGTTAATGGTCTATGTCCAATGGTATAGAGTGTAGTGCATATGTACTGGTATCTAGAGTCTATGGAATCGAACGTTCATAAACTTTTTTCCGATATAGGGAATAAGATATAGGTGTATAGGTTATATGTAGAGTATAGCCTATAGGGTTAGAGAATATGGTATAGGATATAATTTCTACGGTATAAGGTGTACGATATAGATCCTATGGGATAGGGCCAAAGGGGTATAATGTTTATTCTTATAATATTGATTTAGGTATCGAATATTGTTAAAGACCATAATGAATATTGATAAAGGGTGTGACATTAAGATTCAATGTTCTTATCAATGCTAAAATAGAATCATATTATTGTTATCGTTGGTATATAATGTCTTATTGAATCTATTTCATTAGTGTTTAAGTTTCGAGTCATGGTTAGTTTTTGTTTATAGTAATTGATTATGAATTGAAACGGAAAAATATGACTGTTTGTAATGCATTAGGGTTTATTGGAATTATGCACTTTTGGTTTGTCTTGCTCGATTTATGTTTTGTGTGTTGATTGTAATGATCGGTGCATGTTTGTGTCTTAGTCTACATATGAATAAACCACATTATATATAGGTCCACCCTTCACAATATGACCTATTGAGTTAAGTATCGATAAATTATTTTACGTTAATGTTGATGGTATTGTTTGATTAGAATAAGATATTGTGCTAATGTTAATTCAAATAATAAAACAAGGTATTGTGCTAATGTATATTTACTAAATGAAAATAAAAATGAATAATTAGTTTAAATTTGAATGATGTGTATTATTAGTTGCAATCATATTTATTAGTTGATATTTTCGAAAATCTAAATAAATGCGCCAAATGATTTTTAAAAATTTTGAATTTTGAAATTGAATCTAATCCTAAAATTAGAGTAAACTGTCACAAAACTCACTCACACACTCTCTCCTATCTCTTCTGTCTCTCTCTCCCTCCCCCATTTCCAGAAATCCTAGAGACGACGGTTACCCGAGTAACCAAAATTCGCTTGACAAACACTACCATTCGAATTTCTTCCACCTTCTCACAGGTTCATCTCCTTAATTGTGGTATCAATTACTCACTGTCTATGTTTATCTCTGATTTTCCCTATCGCATGCAATTGTTTCACTCAAGATTAAGGTTATATTGATTATATTTTGTGCTTGATTTCGTGGTTGTATGATGATTTTGTGATTTACACCAAAGATTTCGTGGTTTTATTCTGATAAAGATTGATGTGTGTTTGGTGGTTGAATTAATAATTGATAATAGATATTTGCCCAGATATGCGTGTTTGGTGGTTGAATTGATGATAGAGATTTGCCCAGATATGTGCGAAACTAATTCGTTTTTAAATTGAATTGTCAGTAATCAATCTGTGCGTTTGTTTTCTGTAAAATTGAATTTAATTGTGACTAATTGAATTGCATTCTGTCTATGAGTATTCCAATGTACATTTGAGATTGGTAGTCGAATTCAAAATAAGATATTATAGATATTGTAGATAAAAATTGAATAGTTAGAATATGGCTATGTTTTCTATAAACTATAGTTGGTACCAATATATATGTTAGTTCTGACTAATAAGGACTGAAAAACTAAAACAAATAATGAAATATGTTGATTTTACTTTTTTAAAAGTATTTTTTGCATTTGAATTGTGAATATTTGAAATGAAATAATGAAAAATCAAGTGGTATTGTCGTAATTTAGTTATGTTGTTTAATTGTTGTCAATTAATTTGATCAATTCACTTATTAATAGCATATACTACTTTTTTTCAGTTCTTCAATGGCAAAATCAAGTGGTAAGAGGACCCAGAATCAAGATGTTGGTGGGCGTGAAACTCGTGCTGGAAAGAACGCAAAGAAAGCTGTAGGTACAAGCCAGGAAGAAGCAGGTAGTTCTTGTGTTGTAACATTTAAAGATGAAACTTATCGTAGTCTGTATTTGAAGAGGTTTGCAAGTAGAGATATTTGTCGCGGTAGACATGTTGACTTTGATTCATATGTTGATAATGGATTGGAAAAAGTTCGTAAATGGTTTAAAACTCAAGGCTGGGTTGACTTGATTGGGGATGCCGTATCAACCAACAATTCGAACACGAAGCCTTGAAACAAATTAGGTAAAAACATCATTTTTCTATGTCGCTTACGTTCTCCACTTTGGAGGTGGTGCATGTACATGTCTATGAACTGTAAAAAAAACAACAAAATTACTCGCCCATTTAACAAATACATACACAGTTATTAAAAAACTTTGTACAAAATTATTAAATGTATATACATACAAAATTGTGAAGCCAATTATCTGGAAATAGACATGTCACGTTAGAAACGGCCAACCAAGTTCGGTACATAAATGGCCAATAAGCGCGCCCGTCCTTATCCTTTAAAGTGAACACCTTATTGCAGAGAGTTCTTTCTTCTCGGGATTTACTTCCTTATCAATCTCCCTCGCTGGCGACATGACCTCTTTCACAGGAGAAATTTCTGGGTTTACAGGATCCATAATATTGATAAGAAATAGGAGTAAAAAATAGTCTGGAATTTAAATATGAGACAGTAGGAATTACGGTTTTAACGGGGAAGATAATAAGAGTTTCAAATGTTAAGGAGACCTCAATCACGGGTTCCGTTTTGACCAAACAAAATTGTATTATTTTTTGCATATTACGTACAAATTATATTAATAGCGACAAAGAGATGAAGTGTTTTATTTTTTATAAATTCATAGATTCGGATCTAATAAATTTTCTTAAAAGTAGATATATATAAAATATAATAAAATTACTTAACAAACTTTATTTGCTGACAAGTAATGAAATTCCGGAATTCAGGGAAGTAAGATAAGAGTCTTCGAATTTAAGGAAGGTGGAATATTTAAAGGAACTGTATGATATTTATTCCTGAAGATATGGTATATTCCTGAATATATGGTATGATATTTATTTCCAAGTCACTTACAAATAATATACACATCTTTATATATATATATATATATATATATATATATATATATATATATATATATATATATATATATATATATATATATGCGTTTACTATAAAAGGCAAAAAATATAAATACATAAGTTGTTGAGATTTATTGTGTACGCAAATATCTTCAGGAATAAAAAGATGATTCCATAATACAAAGATGCGTATATTATAAAAGGCATAATATATATATATATATATATATATATATATATATATATATATATATATATATATATATATATATATATATATATATATATATATATATATATATATATATTGTTTACGCAAAATCAACATGATATCTAGTAATAAGTAATTTAAAATAAAATAAAAACAAAAAACGACAACGATGATGTTGTACAAGATAATGCATCAAGGTCGGGCGCTAATGGTGTTTTCGTTAAAATACTTTTGTTTTTCTCGTTAAATATCATTTAACCTTCTGTTGTATTAGCACATAATATCACAAGTCACACATTGTTAAAGTATGAGATCTTTATATTATTTATTCACTTTAGGCAAAAATTATCGACTTTCATCTGGAAATAAAACTTAGGATGGCCATCCAATTACAATACAAAATGTAAAGAAATATGAAATGTAAATATTGATGAAGTGCAAAAACTTAGGATAGAACAATACGCATGTAAATTTCAAACTTTAGGTGAAAATAAACAACAAAATAGGTAAAACCAATATGTGGCACGAATGTTCCGCCGCTTTTTATATTAATTAAATATAATAATAATTATTGTAGTAATAAAAGGATAGCGTGGCCCAGTGGTAAGCGCATGCAATTACATGCGTGAGGTCTCGAGTTCGATACTCGGGGCTAACTTTTTAATAAATTTAAATAAAACCTTTCTTCTTCCACGAATAAGCCTTCTTCTTCGACGCCTTCTTCTCCCACTAGAAGCCTTCTTCTCCCATTTGAAGGCTTTAAGTGATCTTTCATGGCATCTTTGAAAGATTGATGGAACTTGAAGGTATCATTCAATTGAATGATAGGGATGAAGTGCTCATTAATAAAATGCATACTTAATATGATTTAAAAAATTTCATTGTTTATTTTTTTTTTCTTAATTAATTTTCTAATTTTCATATTTTGCGGAAATTAATTTCGTAATTTTCAAAATTATTTTCCAGAAATTGATTAATTGATTTCCGAATATTAATAATGCATTTATGAAATTGCAACATAAATAAGAAAAATCATTTAGACACATTTCACTATATATGTCCATCAACGGTTAAGAGCTTAAATTACTAAACGGGCGGTTAAGATGTGCCATGCTACAATGGTTGGCAAAAGTTACAATGGTTGCCAACCACCAAATAAGCTTCGATTAAAACCCCAGCGAATACACCATATCAATACTCAAAGAATTTTGTTAAGGAAGAGAAAGGTTTTGCCAAAACATACGTACTTCTCAATAGAAACCTTTTTGGGTATATATAAGAATTGGGAAGCAGTTATCTCATATCCCAACAGTCACTACTCTCATATCCCAAAAGTCACTACTCTCATATCCCAAAAGTCAGTTATTCTCATATTAAAATTACTAAACATGTCAATTATTTCAATAATAACAATAACTAAATAATTAATTAAAATGATAAAAAAAATTATTTATTTATTAATTTTCCAATTCATACAAAAGAACTATTATTTTCCAACATGATGAACCTTTGCAAAACTTGTTTGCGGAGTAGATTACAGGTTTAATTGATTAGCTCGTTTGTGGGAGTTTGAGAAGGCGACGAGAGAAGATTGTAATCTTCTGAAAACATTTAAGTAATTGTTGGGAGTTGTTTATTGTATAATTGAGAACTTATTGTATTTAATTAATTCTTTTGTTGGGAGTTAATGGATTATTATTTTTATTGGGTTGGGTTACTTATTTTAAGTTACAATTGAAAGATTGTTAGTATTTAATTTATTTTGTTTGAGATTTATAACATTTTGTTTCTTTTAGTCTTGTATTTAATTTGAACATTAAATACGGTGAACGCTTTCGAATATTCAGTATTTTCCTCTGCAAACTCTTGGTTTTTAAGTGGTGGAAATTTGGGGTGTTGCAATAGTAGCATGTGAGTAGAAAAGGAATGTAGGAAAATGAAAATTAGATTAAGTTAGGGATATATAAAGCTAGAACTTAGGACCTGTTCTCTTCACATTCTTTTTACGGAACTTATCTGCACAATACTGAACTAAACTAAAATTTACTGAACTGAACTGAATTTTTCCTGAATTGAACTTATTTTTACTGGATCTACAATTACAAAGAGTAAATTTGTTCTTTGGTTTACCGAACTCTACTGAATTTTTCTAAACTGAACTTCTTTTTACTGAACTGAACTGAACTTTACAGAATACTTCAGGGAAAACTTGAGGAGAACATACCCTAAATTTAGTTCATATGAATTCAGATACGGCCAAACCATGCAAGCCCATTTAGATTGCCCAAGTATATTCATTTAAGCTTATCTAGCAAACCCAAAGAAAAACCACCCAAGTTAGAAACCTCACTTATTTTGGTTAACTGACTCTTTCTATCCTCTCATCTAAAAGCAATATTTAGCTCTCTTTTTATCTGTTTTTTGTCTCCTAACACCCAAAACACGCATCACCACCATCACCGTGCGCCACCACCACCACGTCCCTCTCTTTCTCCTTTGTTCAGCGTACTGGCTATGGTGGAACTACCACCTGCCATTACCTGGTTCTCGTTTTGCAATACCTTTGGCTAAGGTAGAAGTGTCTTCCCTTGCAGCTCACTTGATTAATGCGTGACAATTGGGGGTTGATGTGTATTTGATTTGCTACAATTGGATGCATATGCTATGATAATTGACTGATTAATTAAAGGATTTGTGGGCGTAAATGCTGGTATACAACCATGAGCTAACTACATCTACTAATACGTAGGGTTCATTTTATATTCATTTTGAACCTAATTACGTATATGTGTGAAATATGATTAGATTGGCTTGTTTCGAATTTGGGGAGCTTATGATAGGTACAATATTAAGATTTTATATGAAATTAGGTTTCTGGTTTGTTACAGTTCATGTTAGATTGGTACTAAATATGTGGGTAATTTATGAAAGCATGTAGTTGCGAAAAATATATAGGTTAGATGAGCTTAGTTAATAGTTATGTTATTCTATGTATGCTATTCCTCAAACCAAATTGAATTAATTTGGGAGTGATATATTTACCAAAAGAATATGATTATTCGTTTTATATGCTGTCAAAAAGGTTGTTCATGGCGGTCCTTGAGAGCTCATTTTGCTCTGGTAGCACACGATAACGATCCTTGCTTATCGAACACCACCCACCGCCATGGCTGGACCTGGGAAGCCGGGAAGACCTCCAAAGAAGAAGCCCACTAATAATTTGACTGCGAAACCTGTGAATACTGAACAAGCAGCTGAAGATTTGCAACATCAAAACCCTAAATCGCCATTGAAATTCGATGAGTTCTTGAGGCCACAACTCGATAAACTTGTGTAAGGACCCGGGATTTCTACGGCCCTGGAGTGCGTCCTTATAGAAAATTTGTAAGTTGGGGGTTTAGATAAGTTCAAGGAACCATCGAGTTAGAAAAGCTTTTGAAAATACTTGAATTGAATAAAAACCATGAAAGATGTCACAAATTTGCTATCGGCGTTTTATCGAAGGGACAAACCGAAGGGACAACCCAATAGCGCGATAAGTGAACTAATCATATATTTGGACATGCATTCGATAGGTTCATAATTCCCATGCAAAACCGGATTAACAACCTAGACTTAGACTATTAATTGGTTCATCACAAGCATCACAACATTTATTTTAACCCTTGTTTAGACATGCATTCGATTGACAAATTGAGCATCACAACGACTAGACATGCTTGGAAGGACAATATTTAGGAAGCAATAAAAGACGTTTACTAGCATGATATCTACATTATGACTACTAGAAAATAAACAATTAGGCAAGCAATTTAATTTGAGCCATCAGGAGTTAGTACCTGAACTGTAGGCTATATTTGACAAGAATAGTAAAAGGCAAGATCTCAAGTTTGGAAAAAAGAGGGGGAAGCTCAGAGTCAATACTACTCAGAATAGAGGTTGTCAACTGTCGACTGTGTGTTTTGAACTGAGGGAGGAGGGTCGTATTTATAGGTGCAGGAAGTAGGGCTGGACGACTGAAAAGGAGCCGAAAATCGAATTTTGGGCTGAAAAAATAGTCGGGCTTAAAGCTGAGTCAGGGCCGCTGGCGGCCCTGGTGATGGTCGCTGGCAGCCCTGGGTTTTAATCCAGGGCCGCTGACGGCTGTCAGTTGCCAGCTGGATGTTGATGACGACATCCAGTCTATTTTAATTTTTTGGAGGAATTTTAGTGTTCCGAAAAATATGAAAAGACCATTTTACCCTTGAACGGTAAAAGACGCTTCTACCCTCGGTTCACAACTTGGCGACCGGGAGTCGGAAAAAGGCATGAGAGGTGTCGTTGAAAAGCTCTTGAATGGAGCTTTTGAATGAGACTAGAATAAAGGAGTTATTGAGGAAAAACCTGAGACCTTATCTTAACTATTAAAGCAAAAATAGTGTTCAAGTTAATAAATTACTCCTTTCATCATCGGGCTTTTGCGGAGAAATCTAAAGGCGCTTTTTTAACGTCTACAGAAGCCCCCACTTTGATCGAGCTTGAGTAAAAGCGAAGATCAAAGTACTCCGAAGGCGACATGCAGGATGATGATGTGCACACGGTGTGTGAGAGTGTACAATATGTATGCATATGAAGACAAACCTGAGTTGGGACATGCTCGCAGCGTGCTAAGATTTCATCTCTATGATCACAAGAGAAATAAAGGTTATGGTTAGCAGGATAGAACACCGCTCGTCTGTTGGGGATCTTTATTCAAAGTGAATGAAAAAGTTAGTAATACTTTGAAAATGATCAACGTGGAGTGTTTCGACAAACAGTGACTAAACATCGCTCGGCGAGTGTTGAGATTCCGTCCCTGTATGAGAAAAGAAAAAGTCAACAAGACAGCGTGATTAAAAATATTGGCCGTAAAAATGGTTAGTAACGTGAGAATGAATAGTATAAATGCTTTATTCTGAGCAAACAGTGACTAAGCACCACTCGGCGGGTGTCGAGATTTTGTCCCTGCACAAGAAACGAAAAGGTCGACGAGACAGCGCGATCAAAATGACTGTTGTAAAATGGTTAAAACATATGAACAGTTTAAATGCAATAGCTTAAGCAATCATTGACTGAAACATATAAAAAATAATGGACAGTATAACTGCAACAGTTTAAGCAATCATTGATTGACACATAATAAGTAACCTCGTAGAAGGACAGTTGAACCGCAATAGCTTAAGCGATCATTGACTGACCCCAAATTTGTGACCTCGCAGAAGGACAGTTTAACCGCAATAGCTTAAGCGATCATTGACTAACCACAAATTTTGTGACATTGAGACATTGGGATATTGGGACATTTGTGACTTTCGGACATTTGAGATATTGGGACATTGAGACATTGGGAGATTGGGACATTTGGGATATTGGGACATCGGGTCATTGGGATTTTTTGGATATTGGGACATCGGGTCATTGGGATTTTTTTTTTTGGATATTGGGGAGGCCGACAAATTTACCGGGCTTAAATAACTTTGACACTCGGGGCGGTAAAAGCAATCGCAGCATGCATCCGGGCTCAAGTATTTGGGACCTGCAAAAATAATTGAGTTAGTTTTACCTGAAAATAGTTGGTACCGTAAAATGGGCCAACTGTCGAATTTGAATTTGTAGGCCAAAGAGACTTGCTACCGCGTGCTTTGTACTGATATTTGCCGCGAACGAACTGGAGTAACGGCTTCTGGGCTGAAAAAAGTCGTGGGACAGTAGGTATGGGCCCACACGTGCAGGCCCTGCAAGGCCGCTAGCGGCGCTCGTCTTGAGCCGAATGAGTTAGTTTTGTCACGAATTTTCTTCTTCGTGTTTCACTTCTTCTTCTTCACCTTGCAGAGCCATTGTCGAAGACCATCACCATTGTTGAGTGCTTCAACTTGCTTGAGGTAAGTCAATTCTTGACCAAATCCTTCGACTTTTGTCTTGAACTTGCTTATTTTTCCACCTAGTTGCTGAATTTCGGGTTGCATTGTTGAATGGGTGCTTGTTTCTTGCGAATCTGAAACTTTTAATTTTCCACTTGTAGAGAGAGAAAGCTCCATTGTACTCCCATGGCTCCCGCAGATAAAGAAAAATGTTCCATGGGTGAGGGGGGGGGGATGACCGGGACCTTTTTCGTACTGGGCTTCCCTCCACCACTACACCTTCGGCCCGTCATGCGGACGGGGCTCGTCTGTACCAAGACTCGTTCATGCGACTGGACTGGCGCCCGGCTGGGGTTTGAGACCGTAGTATCTTACTACCGGACAGACAGAGTCATCCGTCTAACCTTGAGTTGGTATGTTTTCTGACTCTTTTTTTTTTTTTTTTTTTTTTTTTTTTTTGTTCAGTATATATATATTTTGAACTTAAAATTTGAACTGTTAGTGCTTCGGCACATGAACAAATTGGGACTTGTACTGGATTGGTGGTCAGCTGTATTTAATTTGTGTTGAATTATTTTGGCTGTATTTTTAGCATATGGGGTGTTGAAAAAATTTTGTTTGTTTGGCTAAGGTATTGGTGTTTTGTTGCAGGCTCATGTGTCTACTTCCCATTGGCCTATGATGTTGGAGACATTTTCGGTGGGAGCTAGGGATATGGTATCGGGCTTAGGTTTTGGACACTTCTTAACTGTTATCCCGGCTTGTCACTCTGGGGATACTAGGATTATTGCAAGGGGGTTATTGGAGAGGTTTTGGGATACTGCGAACACTTTCCATACGCCTGTAGGAGAGATGTTCCCCACCCCTTATCAGTTTGTTGTGCTGACGGGCTTATCCTTTAGAGGGCGTCGTATTCGGTACGACGTGGACTACTATCGACAGAGTGACAGGTTGCTCGATCTTTATGGGCCTGTGTCTGCCCATTTTGGTAGGGATCGGGCCGCGGTTATGGGAGGCTTTGGCGGAGCAGGGGCTTACCGAGGAGCAGAGAGACCGTATTTTCCTAGCCTGCTTGTTGGGGTCGCCCATTTTTGCTCAGAAGAAGAGCGTATGTCAGGTTGGCCTCTTGACATGTTTGGAGGACTTGACCAAGGTCCATGAGTACAACTTTGGTGCTCCTGCCTATGCTATCTTGGTGAGATGGTGTCGTCGGGCTTGCAGGCCTAAGCCGACGAGTGAGAGGGCGTCTATCTCGGGCTCGTGGAAGATACTGGAGGCAGGCCCATATATTCCCCTTTTTCCTTTGCATATGCATACTTTTGAATTTGGAGCTTATCCATTTTTTTTTTGCTTGTATGGCAGCTGTGGTTCTTCGAGTATTTTCCCGCTTTTGATCCTCACCGTCCTGGTTTGAGGATGTTTCCACTAGGTTTACGGTGAATTGGTAGAGATAACCACCCATTTACTTCTTTGGAGCATTTCGAGCTACCTTTGAGAGTCATGCCGCATCTGTGGTATGTTGTTTACTTGTGCATCTTTTTTTCCTGGTCCATTTGGTGTGAATGAACTTTTGATTTGGTAATCTGCAGGTGTCCTGGTCCGCTTTCGACGGTATTCCTGGGGTTCCGCCTCATATTACCATGGAGTCCTTTATGGTATCCTCTTTGCGGGTGGTCTTTGAGGGGCCATATGGCTTTGTGTGGTATTTGGGGGATCGCTTGACCCCACTGGTCTATCCGCCCTTGGGTAGTCATTTGGTTCCGGAGGACCCTCCGATGACCATGTTCTACCTGCGCAGCTTGAGTGTGCAGGACTTGGGGGTCATGGCTCGTGGTATGGCGGCCACAGATTTTCTGGAGCCGGAGATTGCTGGCTTGGACCGCACGGCTGTGTACCTGGCCTATTGTTTGGATCGTCTAATCCAGACAGTTTATCTGCATCTTTTCAGTTATGTGCGTGATATACTGACTTTTTGTGTCTTGTAGGCGGATCGTTTGGCTCCTCAGGGTCCAAGGAGGTCCCATTCTAGAGTTCCTCGGGGTCAACCCCCAAGTGTGACCTTGCCGACTAATGAGGTAAGGTATATTGGTGAGAGTGGGGGACGTATAGTAGAGGAGTTCCCTCTATATACTGCTGATGGAGAGACTGTGGAGGGCTTGGCCTTACCTGATGGTTGTACGGGGGTAAGTTCCTTTTTATCCCTTCTTGTGTTTTGTGTTTGCTTTTGAGTGCTGTCTCTATCTCTTGTGTTTGTGTTTTTGTAGCTGAACCGGGAGCAGACTTCTCAAATCTTCAAGCTCATTCACCTGTTGAAGAAAGGCTACGGTCGGGTGATGGGCAAGGGGAAGGCTTCTCGGTCTAGGACTATCGATGTAAGTAGACTTTCAGCCTTTGTTTTGGAAGGCTTCTCGGTCTAGGACTGTCGATGTAAGTAGACTTTCAGCCTTTGTTTTAGCTAAGTGAAGTGCTTAACTTAACATCTCGACCTTGATTGTTTGCAGATGTCTCAGTCTTCGTCTTCGGTGGGACATCGACATTCTTCTGCTACGAGGGCCTCTTCGGTGAGTAGACCGTCTATTGCTCGTTCACCTCTCGTGGATGTGACCAGGCCTCCTGTTGATGAGGCGCCTGGACCTTCTGTGCCGTACGTTCCTGTGCCTGAGATGTTTTCTCCCGCGGGTTTTCAGCCTTCTCTTGATAGTAGGCCCATTGTTACCCCTATGGTTGGAGGTTGGGCGAACGCCCCTGGATGGGATGTGCCTCATCCTGGGCCTACGTAGCAGGATATGGCTATGGACTTTGCCGGTCAAGCCACAGAGAGATTCTTCGAAGCGGGATTTTCGGCAGGTACCCCCATGCGCGCACCAGCATATGACATGCGGGATATGAGGCCTAACAACAGTAGGCCATTTATAGCTCGTTTAGTACCTGGGGCTCCTTCCATTACTCGACCGGGAACTATGATCAGGGGCCGTCCGTTGATGATGAGACTGGCAGTAATGGTGATGACGACTCTGGTTGAGCGGTGTAGGATTGCTTTGTAAACATTGGCCTTGAGACTTTGAATTCCTGTTTTTATGCATTTTATATGATATGTATGCTATGATGACTCAATTATGCCCGTCTGATCTCTAAGTATGCAATGCGTTATGCAGTAAGGAGTAGGCCACAATTTTAGGGAATAAAATAAGGAAAAAGGTAAAAAAATTACAAGAAAAAGCGCAAAAATTACACATATTATACCCCCTAAAATCATGAAAATAAAAAAAAAAGAAAATAGAAAAGATAAAACTAAGAGAGTCTCGGGCCTTGTAATTCTGTTGTGTGTAAACTGGGCTTAAACCGAGCTGAATAGACCAAGTGAGCGGGTCGGAGCAAAAGGGGAAAATTGACTGGGCCAGGGTTAGGGCTGCTAGCGGCGCTGGGCTGAAGATGAGGGCCACTAGCGGCCCTGGCCAGAGCCGTTGATTTGGGCTTCGCGGATTTCTGACTTCTTTTGGCCCGAGTTTTTGCATATAAATAGGATTTACGGGATGCTTGATGTTGTATCACTTTTCAGCCTTTAGCTCTCTTAAATTTCCCAAAGCTTCTACCATGGTGAAATCCTTTGAAAACATGTTCGATGACTGGTGCAAAAATCTGACCATAGAAGACAAACTTGAACTGGCTCCGTTTCATGTCTCTACCTTGTTGACTTTAAGACCAACCAAAATATTGTGGCCCCTTCTTTGATCTGCTCTTAATTATTGGGACCCCGACTTGCTCGTTTTCCGTTTCGGTAACTTTGAATTATGCCTTTTAGTTGAAGAATTTGCTGCAATTACTAATATGTCTGATGTTTTTCCCCCAGCTGTGCCTTATTTGAGAGATGGTTTTAGTGATCAGTACAGGAAATCCTTAGGCTTGTCATCTGCAGAAGCCAAAAGCATGATTCTTGGTGTCAATGTTGACTTAGTTCAACTTTGTGAAAAATTTGCTATTTCTTCTGAAAAGGATGCAATATTTAGGCGTTGCTGCCGACAGGCTTTTGTACTTTGCCTATTAAACCGCCTGTTGTTTGCTAATGCAGAATCTTCCAATTTGGGTAGAGCCTCGTTGTTGCGAGTGGTGAATCAAATGGCTGAAGGGCACTCTCCTTTGCATCTGGTTGTAGGGGAAACTATTGTTGGGCTTGACAGGTTGAAAATCTCCCCTCACAAAGCTTTTTCTGGCATCCCCCTGCTGCTTCAAATTTGGTTATGTGAGCATCTGAGGCTAATAGAGTCACCAGAGAATATGATAGCTCGTATCCCTCGAGCCTGGTCAATGAAAACTTATACCGATGCTAGCTTTTTGGTTAGGAAAAGGCTATATTCTGAAAAGACCCTTGCTGAATGGGATGCATTTTTCCATGCAGGACCTGTTATCCGTTGGCATGTGACCTGGTGGAGCTTGACTTCCTTAGTGGGTTGTGACAATTTTGTTCCTCATACTATCATATTGGGTCTGTACAGGACTGCTTTCTTCTTCCCTTCTAGGGTCATGAGGCAATATGGATTGAAGCAGGTTATCCCTCGTCCGGAGACTACAAGACCGCATATCTTGGCTTTGACCACTGAGTTTGCTGTGGATTGGGGAAAATACTGGCGTAGCCGGGACCGCTGGAGTGTACCTCGTGTTATTGCCCCAACTCAAGTTTCTGAGACCTACTTGATCTGACTTTCCTACAGTGATGGAGAAGCGAGACGAGCCCTTCATCATGAGGAGTGGGACCAACTAAAGCCTAAGTATGACTCAAGAACAGGAAGCAAGAAAAGAAAGGAAGTGCCTCATGAGGGAGGCTATCATGTACTGAAAAGAGGCAAGCCCACAGCTCAAGGAAACGATCATAAGTCATCCTCAACCCAGGGTCCTTCAAAGAAGAACTCTTCAACGAAACCTTCTAAATGGAAGAAGGATTAAAGTAGTTTTCTTAGAAAGTAAGTCTAATTTAAAAAAAAAAATAAGAATTTGTTTAGCCTAAACCCTCGTAGTTGCACATTTTTTTTATTTTTTTTTAACCTTAGGAAGTTTAATTTTTGCAATGTAAGCTTATTCGTTCAGTTGGAATAAAGATTATCCCATTTTGAATGAGTTGAATGGAATTTTGGATTGATTTTGGCCGGCCCCTTTAAAAGAGTTACCTACGTATCCAGTGTGGAATTAGGCCAGCGTAGTTCGTTCAAATTGTATACGTCTTTTTTTTTTTTTTCTTATTTTTTCCGGATTTTTTTTTTTATTTATTTTTTCTAGACGTAGCACTTCTTCAGTTGGTCCATATTGGTGAGTTGACTGAACTCGATGCCGTCAATGTCCATAAGTCTGACCGCGCCTCTTGATAAGATGTCTTTGATGATGAACGGACCGGACCAGTTTGGTCGAAATTTGCCTCTAGGGTCAGTAACTAGGGCACGTAGTTCTTTCCAAACTATGTCCCCTTCCTTTAAATTCCGAGGTCGAACCTTTTTGTTGAATGTTCTTGCCATGCGTTGCTGGTACATGTGGGAGTGGTCTAAGGCCTGTAGGGGTCTTTCATCCGTGAACATGAGTTCCTCGTAGCGAGCTTGTAACCATTGGGTTTCGGGAATTTCTCCCTCTACGGCTATGCGCATGGAGGGTAGTTGGACTTCTATGGGTAGCACTACTTCCATTCCGTAGACTAGGAAATAAGGTGTTGCTCCCGTAGAGGATCTTATGGATGTCCTATATCCCCAAAGGGCAAATGGGAGTTTTATGGGCCAATCTTTGTAGTTTTCTATCATCTTTTCAATGATAGTCTGGAGGTTTTTGTTGGCGGCTTCCACTGCGCCGTTGGTTTGGGGACGGTAAAGGGATGATCTGTGGTGTTGGATTTTGTAGTTTTTGAGGAGGGTGGTTGTTTCGGCTTTGAAATGGGATCCATGGTCACTGATGATTTCATACGGAACGCCGTGTCGGTAGATGATGTTGTTCCTTATGAACTTGGACACTTGTTTGGAGGTAAGGACGGCATAGGATTGGGCTTCAACCCATTTGGTAAAATAGTCCATGGCTACTAGGATGTATTCATGTCCTCCAGAGCCTTTCGGGGTGATTTTACTAATGATATCTATTCCCCATGCGGAAAATGGCCAAGGGGATGTAAAGTTGTGAAGCATTGAGGGTGGCATATGCTGCAGGTTGGCATATATCTGACACTTCTTGCACTTCTTAACATAGTCGTAACAATCCCTTTCCATAGTAATCCAATAGTATCCCAGTCGTAGGACCTTTCTAGAGAGCATTCGACCATTCATGTGTGGTCCGCACACACCATTATGTACCTCGTCCATAATCTCTGCGGCTTCTTCGGAGTTTACGTATATGAGGTTGACCCCGTTATGGACTTTTTGTATAGAACCCCCTTGTATTCTATGTATGGTATCGCTAAGAGACGGATGGCCCGTTGAGCTCTTATTGGTGCATCTTGAGGGTATATTCCTTTGGTAATATAGTTGAAGACGTCTTGGTACCAAGAATCTTCTTCGATCGGAGCCAGGGTCATATCTGTGTCGAGGTTGTTGTAGAAGGCTGGTTCGCTTCTTCTTGTGGAGTGGCATTGTTGAGAGAGTTCAGCTATTTAAATTCCTGTGAAAGAGATAATTTGCATTCTTGCTTTGCGAAGTTTACTTACATTGCTTAAATTGATTAGTTAATGATTTGTGCAACTTTGAGTTCATTGGATTTATCAATAGCCAAACAAAGAAAGAAATGAGCAAGAGGAATTTTTATTGATTCGCAAAAAGATAAGCACACACGACTTTAGAGAAGATAGTCTCTAATTCCCGTCAAAAAGAAACTAGACTTAGAAAAAAAAAGAAAGGGAACACTCCCTATTCAAGTCTCAACCTAAAGATTTAGTTAAGATCCTGACTCGATAAAACTTGGGGACTCAGACTCGATTTCTCTAGCTCTTGCAGGTAGCCAACTAGTTCTAGGCTATATAGGCATCCTCTTCTTCCTTCTTGTCCATGATTTCTTGTATATCATAGTGCGGCTGGATGCAGTCATCCGTGCGGTGGCCAAACACCCGGTGATATTGACAGTAAAGAGTATCGTCAATTAGGATAGCCACATCATATAGCTTGTAGGAGTCAATTGCTTGGTACATGAGGCGTTCTTGGTAAATAGGTTGCAGATTCTTGATGAACTGGCGGATTTGATCACTTTGCGCAGGTTTCTCAACCAATTTTGCTACCTTCAGCCTCCAACGTTGAAGGAAGGCAAGGAACCCCTAATCTTTTCCTTGGATGGTAATTTCTAATTCTCGAAGGGTCATGGAGAGGACAAGATTTTCCTTGTAGCGTGCAAGGAAGATTATGGTGAACTCTGACCAAGTATGGTAGTTTTCCAAATTCAAGGTGCAGAACCAACGACGAGTCAAGGCATCCAGAGTCTGTGGGAACAAGTGTATGTAGATGCTTTCGTCCATTCCTTTCAAAACCATGGCGGTAGTGAAGTCCTTGAGGCGATTTTTTGGATAATTGGTTCTAGTGAATGTCGGAATCTCGGGCATGGAGAATTTGGCTCGGAGCTTGCCCTTGACTTCGGAATTGACCTTACCATCATCGGCAATGTAGTTGGCGATAGAGTCAATATTTTTGAGTTTAGTGACTTGCTCATCCTCTTCACTGTTGGAGTCAGAGAGGATCCTTGCTTCACTTTCTTTCTTTCTTTCCAAATTCTCAACCTTGAGTCGCATCCTTTCCAAATTGCCCATGATCTCATCAAGCTTCTCGTCAGTGGTTTTGGTCATTGTGAGCTTGGGGTGTGATTGATGAGGTGAGCTTTTGTGGTGGTGATAGAGTATGGGGTGATGACCTTTTGGAATGTGGTGGTGAGGCTTTTTTGTGCTGGAGGTGGACGGAAACTTGGCGGTATAGACGGTTACAGACGAACTAGCCTTGCCGAAGGCCGAGACCAGCTTTTCTCAAAGTTTCCTTTTGTTTTCGGACCCCCTATCCTGAATAGGAAGTATGGAGCACTTAGTAACAAGAAAAACCATGAGACTCTCACCTAAGAAAAATGTTGACCCACACATAGAAAACACGTTGTCCTAAACTAAAGATCCTTAAGCCTAAGTGCCCAAATATTTCCCTAATATTGAAGGAAAATAAAGTCAATGAATGAAAATAAGAAAATAGAAAAAGACGGACTATCCTATTTTTTATTTTTCTAAACTCAAAGAAAATGGAAAATGGGATAAAAATAAAAATAAAAAAGAATTTCGGTCCCTTTTTTTTATTTGAATTTTTTTTTTCGATTTTGATTTTTTTTTTGATGGCTTTCTTTTTTCCCTTTTTTTGTTTTCGATTTTCCTTGTTTTTTGACCGAATCTGAATTACATCAAAAGAAAAAGAAAATAAAGAAATAATAAAAAGGGAGGGGGGAAATTGGAACACTTACTCTTTTTTTTTTTTGCTAAAAAGACACTAGAAAATTGTTCGTGGCTTTTTAAGAATATATCATCGGGAAAATGATGGGTGCTCATTGGATTGAATTCTCGCACCATCTTTGGGCATTAGGAACTAGCTAAAAATAAAAGAAAAGACTCCTAGCACGTAAGTACATGTTGGCACATAGTCACGATATTCATGCAATCAGGCAAGCATTACAACGACATAGTTACAGGCAAACATGTTATCAGATGGGCATTACAGCGACAGATGCACAACAAGCAAGCGAATGCACGAATGTGGGCTAGAGGCTTTTGGCTCCTGTGAGGTTACCACGACAAATTACAATTTCCGTTCGGCGGATGGTCAACACATCAATTGTAATTCTTTTTCACCAACAAGGATTGTTGAGTAATGGGTGAGGAAGCGTCGATTTGCACGATAGGACGACTGTATATTAGATATACGGGTTGTCTACGAGTGGCGACACAAAATTCCTCGAGGGTCGATAAGGGTCAAAAGGTTGTGCCAAGGCACATGCAAATGATGCAAACATATGGAACATGTTATTAAACAATTAAGCAAACTTGACTTTCGAGTCTCACCCTCTTAAATAAATCCCCAGTGAAGTCGCCACTGTAAGGACCCGGGATTTCTACGGCCACGGAGTGCGTCCTTAGAGAAAATTTGTAAGCTGGGGGTTTAGATAAGTTCAAGGAACTGTCGAGTTAGAAAAGCTTTTGAAAATACTTGAATTGAATAAAAACCATGAAAGAGGTCACAAATCTGCTATCGGCGTTTTATCGAAGGGACAACCCAATAGCGCGATAAGTGAACTAATCATGTTTTTAGAAAGACTCCCGCTCATATAGAACATATGAGTGTCCAAGAATAAAGGGTTCAGAGGCGAAGGTACGAGGTGGGAAGGTGTTAGGCACCCAACTCGCCCGTTTTATGACGGCCTCTACTAACTCAAGTTTGCTTAATAATTTAAAGACATAATTCCCATGCAAAACCGGATTAACAACCTAGACATAGACTATTAATTGGTTCATCACAAGCATCACAACATTTATTTTAACCGTTATTTAGACATGCATTCGATTGACAAATTGAGCATCACAACGACTAGACATGCTTGGAAGAAAAATATATAGGAAGCAATAAAAGACGTTTACTAGCATGATATCTACATTATGACTACTAGAAAATAAGCAATTAGGCAAGCAATTTAATTTGAGCCCTCAGGAGTTAGTACCTGAACTATAGGCTATATTTGACAAGAATAGTAAAAGACAAGATCTCAAGTTTGGAAGAAAGAGGGCGAAGCTCAGAGTCAATACTACTGAGAATAAAGGTTGTCAACTGTACACTGTGTGTTTTGAAATGAGGGAGGAGGGTCATATTTATAGGCGCAGGAAGTAGGGCCGGACGGCTGAAAAGGAGCCAAAAATCGGATTTTGAGCTGAAAAAATAGTCGGGCTTGAAGCTAGCGGCCCTGGGTTTTAATCCAGGGCCGCTGACGGCTGTCAGCTGCCAGCTGGATGTCGTCATAATGACGACTTCCAGTCTATTTTAATTTTCCGGAGGAATTTTAGTATTTCGAAAAATATGAAAAGACCGTTTTACCCTTGGATAGTAAAAGACGGTTCTACCCCCGGATCATAACTTGGCGATCGGGAGTCGGAAAAAGGCATGAGAGGTGTCATTGGAAAGCTCTTGAATGGGGCTTTTGAATGAGAATAGAATAAAGGAGTTATTGAGGAAAAACCTGAGACCTTATCTTAACTATTAAAGCAAAAATAGCGTTCAAGTTTATAAATTACTCCTTCCATCATCGGGCTTTTGCGGAGAAATCTGAAGGCGCTTTTTTAGCGTCTACAACTTGTTGATAGTAATGGAAAACTTAATTTTGTCCTTGAAACTGGTAAGCCTGATTATTCTATAAATCCTAATGATCTGGGTTATTTAAGATTTGTTGGGGATTAACCAATTGTGGAGAACTTTTTTGATGATGATGTACCTGTTCTTGAAAATACTCTAAATTTCTCTTTTGTTGAATCTGCCAAACCAATAGAAGAATTTGGGGAAAAGGGAGATGAAAGTAGGTCAGATTCTCATGAAATTAACAACAATCTTGAAAACCCTTGTGAAATTGTTAAGCTGATTGGCAATGAAACCGATACCTCTAATGGGGGAAATTTGGAAGGAAGGAAGAATGGGGAAGGTGACAGGATTCGCCCTGGTAATGCCTGGAAGGGGAAACGTGCGGGGGTTGTCAACAATAGGAAACCTGCCCATGGGATGAAGCTTGAATTTGTGCCTGAAGTTGCAAATGTTGAGAACGTATAGATTGATCTTGATGATGTCGATGAGGAAATTGAATAATGGGAGAATGTTTTGGTGGGCTTTGTTGTTGAGGGTAACTCTAAGATGCAGACCATCCAAGCTTTTGTGGCAAAATAATGGAACCATGTTGCAAGACCCATAATCTATTACCATAACAAAGGGTGGTACTATGTTAGGTTTCAAACTACAGAAGATAGGGACCTGATTTTGAAGGGAGGGCTTTGGTCCAGTGGTGGAAGAGTTTTTCTACTTCGTCCATGGACACCCAGTTTTGGTCAAATGCAGAAGGTGTGTAGGTTCCCCATTTAGACTGGCTTCCCTGATTTTGATGTTTATTTTTGGTCAGCAAGGTTTCTAGTAAGGCTGGCATGCCTTTCTTTGCAGACAAGTGTATTGCTAGCAAAGAGAAGGTCTCTTATGCTCGGATTTTGATTGATGTAGATGTTTCTCAGAAGCTACCTGACTGTATAAGTCTAACAACTCCCTTTGGAGTTCAAATCAATCGGGAAGTGGAATTTGAGTGGGTGCCTTTCTACTGCCATACATATGGGAGATTTGGTCACTTAGTTCATGGATGTAAACAGGGGATTAGGGAGCCTGCAGGGCAGAAGGAGACTCCTGAGTCTGCAAAAGCTCCTACAGCTAGCACTGCACCTACTGGTCCAGTATTTCCTATTGAAACTGGAAGGCATGCTAGTGACAAGTTGGCTGATAAGGGAGGTAATGTGACTCGCAGCAGCGAAAAAGCTAGGCAGAGCCAACCTAAGCTTGGAGGTGGGACCCCAAAGACCTCAGCAACAAAAAGGCAAGTAACTTCACAAGCGAGGACTAGTTCCCATGTTGGAACTAGGGGTCAACATCAGAAAGAGATTAGAAACCCTATCAGTGGAGGAAGATTCCAAACTCTGTCTGAGGGCACTGCTACTAGAGGGGGAAAAAGTAATAATGGCAACACAGCTGAAGGAAGACACAAACATGATGGAAGTGGTGGGGGGAGTGGGATTGTAATACCCCCTCCATGAATTGTGCAACCTAGAACATTAGAGGGTTCAACAAGCCCTCAAAACAGCAGGAGGTGAAAGCCTTCATGATGTCACACAAGGTGGACTTTATGGGAGTCTTAGAAACAAGAGTCAAACATCACAAAGCTGGGAGAATAGTCAAAAGACAGTTTGGTAATTGGGGCCATTGTTTTAACTATGATGCCCACAGGAACAGTCGTATTTGGCTTCTTTGGAATCAACATAGGGTAAATGTTCAGGTGTGGCATGTGAGAAAACAGGCTATACATTGCAAGGAGGATTCAGCTGAGTTCACCTGTTTTATTTCTATAGTTTATACCTCTTATGGTCATATTGAGAGGAGGGAGCTATGAAATGACCTTATTTATTGGGCTGGTATTGTGGACAAGCCTTGGCTTGTACTGGGTGACTTTAACATTGTGCTGAACTCAGATGAGAGACTAAGTAGGGCTCCTGCTGTAGATGGTGAGATAGCTAAATTTGCAGGGTGTTTGGGGGCAATAAGACTCACGGATCTTGTAGCTTCTGGCTGCCTTTATACATGGTGCAATAAAGAGGAGGGTGATGACAAAACCTGGTGCAAACTTGATAGAGGTCTCTGCAATGACTTATGGGAGTTGAGTGGCTTTAGTTCCTCAGTTGTGTTCCTAGATTCGGGAGTCTCAGATCACTCTCCAGTGATGGTGACAGTTAGAAGTCCTTCAAATCATAAACCCAATGTGTTTAAATTCCTGAACAACTGGGTGGATGATTCTGCCTTCTACTCTATTGTTCATAGATTGTGGAACACTGGCATATAGGGGGTGAAGATGTTCCAAATAATGAGCAAGCTAAAAATTTTGAAAGCCGAGCTTCAGAAACTTTGCAAGACTAGCTACAACAATATTTCTGACAGGGTGGCAAAAAGTAGAGAACATATGTACAGAATACAATTCCAGTTTCAGTCCAGACCTTTTGACTTTGAGTTACAATCTGAGGAAAAGGAAGCTTTCTCTTCCTATCAAAAGTTATAGCATGCTGAAATACGTATGTATCAGCAGAGGGCTAAACTAAGGGAGATTACTCATGGAGATGAAAGCTCAGGGTACTTCTTTGCTAAAGTAAAAGAGAGGAAGGCTAGGGGATGCATTCAACCTATCAAACAGAAACATGGGACTCTACAGCATGGCCAGGCAGCTGTTAGTAGTGCCTTTGTAGATTTTTACACCTCACTTATGGGGACTGCAACTTTGGTCTCTGATTATGATGACATCATGCTTAGTGATGGTCCTAGGGTACCTGCTGAGTTTGTAAATAGTCTCACTATTGCAGTGAGTGATGATGAAGTACTTGGGGCTCTTAACTCTATTGAAGATACAAAAGCACCGCGGCAAGATGGGTTTACTTCTTATTTCTTCAAAAAGAGTTGGGTATTGTTGGGCCTGATATTTGTGATGCAGTTCGTACCTTCTTCATTTCCAGCAAGCTGCTTAAGCAGGTGAATGAAACTCTCCTCACTTAGCTTTGGTGCCAAAAACTGATGTTCCTGAATGTATTTCAGAATTCAGACAAATTGCTTGTTGCTCTGTGCTTTACAAGATTATCACAAAGAGCCTCACAAATAGAATGATTCCAGTCATGAACATTATTCTGATTGGTCAGGAGCAGGCTTCCTTTGTTACTGGCAGGAACATTTTTGATGATATTTGTATGGCACATGAATTGGTTAAAGGGTATAACAGAAAGAATCTTTCTCCTAGATGCATGATTAAGATTGACATCCGGAAAGCTTATGATTCAGTTGATTGGGGGTTTCTTCAAAATATGTTGCACAGTTTCGGGTTTCCTAGCCAGTTCATTTATTGGGTTATGGTGTGTGTTTCTGGGTCAGCTTATTCTATAGTTTTCAATGGTGAGGCACATGGATTTTTCCCGGGGAAGAAAAGGCTCAGACAAGGTGACCCTATGTCCCCTTTCTTATTTGTGCTCTGTATGGAATTCCTCTCGAGAATGCTAAGATATCAAGAGTAATCCATTATTTTATGACCATCCCAGGTGCCATCGAGTTCAGCTCAACCATGTGCTCTTTCAAGATGACCTTCTGTTGTTTACTCATGGTGATACAGGTTCTGTGAATGCAATGATAGACTGCTTCAACTCCTTTGCCAACATGACTGGTCCGCATGCTAATGTGGAGAAGACTTGTGTCTATTTTGGAGGGCTGGGGGACAGAGTTAAGAATGTAATCCTTGAAGAAACTGGTCTGTAGAAGGGAAAATGCCATTCAAATATTTAGGGGTTTCCCTCTCTACCTTTAGGCGGACACATGCCATATGCAAACCCTTGATTGAGAAGATTGAAAAGAAGCTTCTCCACTGGACAACTCATTTGCTATCCTATGCTGGTAAAATTCAACTTCTGAATTCAGTTGTATTTAGTACTTATAATTTCTGATGTGCAGTATATGCTCTACCAAAGGAGACCTATGCAAAGATTGAGCAACTTTGCAAGGACTTCCTGTGGGGTAAGAATGAGGGCAAGCGCAGAATGCCTCTTATAAGATGGGTAGTAATCTGTAAGCCTAAGAAGGAGGGGGGATTGAACATTAAAGAGGTGATGGGATGGAAGAAAGCTGCCCAGCTTCAAAATCTGGCTTGGTTACATATGCATGCTGAAACAGTTTGGTGTAGATGGATACACCACTACTATTTGAAGAATGTTGGCCTATGGGAAGTCTGGGCAAGACAACTGGATTCTGGGCAGTGGAGGAAGCTTTTAGAGATTAGAGATCAGTTTGTTCATAAGTGTGGAGGCACTGAGGAAGCCAAAACTCAACTCCAAAAGATGATGTGCTGTGGAAAATTTTCCTTGAAAATAGCCTATGACAGGTTCAGACAGGTAGGAGGTAAAGTCAAATGGAAGAATCTTATCTGGGAGTACTTGGTCATGCCACGTCAATGATTCATTGCCTAATTAGCTATTCATAAGAAGCTACCTAAAATTGATAAACTTACAACTCAGAGGTATGCCTTGGGTAAATAGATGTGAGTTGTGTAAATGTCAAGCTGAATCTTGCTCGCACCTATTTTTTGGGTGTAATTTTGCTGGTGATGTCTGGGAAAAGATTCTGTAATGACTGGGGATTACAAGAAGGGCTTGGCACCTTTCTTATGAAGTTAACTAGCTATGCAAGAATGCGAAGGGGAAGTCTATGCATCAGAGACTTAAGAGAGCAGCTTTCATGGCCACTGTCTATTATGAAATCTGGAGGGAACGCAACCTGCGCATCTTCCACAATCAATAGTGTTAGAATGAGATAATTGGTAGACAGATTAAAAGCTTAGTCTACGCAAGAGCATTTAGTTTTGCTAAAAATGTTTGTAGCTTTATGCAGTTTTTAGCAGACTAGAGTTGCTTTTTCCTTTTCTTTGGTAGGACATAGTTTGTAATACAGGGTAACTACATTGGGTATGCCTTGATGTAAACTTGTTTTACCAAGGGGTGTGGTTTTGGCATCATTTGGAAAGTGGAATACAAATAGCTCACCATTTTCCAAAAAAAATTAAAAATAAAAAGTTGTTCATGCATAATATAGAAGATTGTTCGTCTTATTGGGAATTATGTGTTACCAAGTGAAGTTAGTGCATAAGGTTTCAAGTGTGTCCAGCAATGACTCAGATTAATGTTCTCATGGTAGTTTTTGTGCTAGAAATCATGTTAAAGTGTATAATGTCTTTACTAAATGTGTGGGTTGGTTAAAGTATTTTGTACATCAGTTAATGTAAATTATGTGATTATATATACTTGCTAACCAAGCAATGCAACTTCATAAGTTTGTTAGAGTTATAAAAGGATAGCTAGCTTATCTCTACAACCTTATGATATGCTAGTGAGTAAAGAAGTAAAGTCAAACAAGAAGAAAATAAGAAAGTGCTCTTGTGTTATGAACCCGAGAAGAATGATATGAGCAAGTATTTGACGTACTGCTGTATAGACCCTAATCGGTTCTCATCCCCTGACACCGCAAAGCACGATGATGATGGTAATGGATTAACATGGACGTAAGTAGAAAAGGACATTGCTCGAAGTGTAGACCAAATTCCTTGAAACCTTAGTCTTTGGATAGCCCTTGTTATAAGGATTCCAACGCCTTTAACCTTGCCTCAATCAGGCTCCCCGATCAAGAGATATCGCGTCTTGAAGATTTGGGTCAAAACCGCTCAATCCCGACTCCCTTGGTCAGCCCAAGGACAATTTTGTAATTTAATGAGCACAAAAAGTCAAAAATTCCTAGTCACACGTGTGCCTCTGGGTCGATTGGCTGACGTTGTCAACTCGGCGTCACACGCGTGACTGCGGGGGCCCTCAGGCCAACCGCTGGCCCCCAGCTGCCTTCCGGGTAGCCGCTGGGTCTGATTTTCTGGCTGGGCCGAGTTTGCTGCCTGGTTTTCAACTCTAGACCCCTAATTTCGTCCCCTAACTCTAAAAATACTCCATTTTCCCCTCTTTTGAGAGAGGTTGGTCAGTTTATAATTTTGAGAGCACAAATACCTTAAATCGTAGAGAATTCAGAATTTGAAGGTCCAAGCAAGCCATTGCACCCAACCTAGCACCCAAGATTGAAGAGCAATTGCAATTCTACTAGTCCCGTTCGAATAGAACGTCCAGGTTAAATATCCTGAGGGCCTAAATCTCTTATTTAACCTTTTCTTTTATTATTTATGATCATGTTTTATTTAGCTTTTGATTATGGTTGAATAATTGTGCATCTTTTGATCTTTTTAAATAATTATGCATGTTAATTTAATTTAAAGTTTGCATCTTTTTATTAGTTTATGCAAGTTTGCATCTTTTTTATGTTTATTCATGCATAAAGCAACCCCTTAGGTTTATTTTAGCATAAAGTTAATATTTTTGCATTGGGCTTCCATTGAAGTTACTAACAAATTTATTGTTGTGCATATGCAATGCTTGGCGTGTTTAGCAAAGTGTTGTAGGTTGGAGCATTTTTCTTATTGCTCTTATCTTTTGCTTGTGTTTGATAATTAATATGCATGTAAATTGGATATAAATTGTGCAAAGCGATAACGGTAGGTAGTTTTTTTGTTTTTAACCCGCCTAGTTAAATTTAGGATCTTGGACGACCGGATTTATATGGAACCATATACTTTAAATAAATATTTGACATGGATAAGCTTAGTAAAGGCCGTTAAATCGGGCGATTTAGATGACATTCGTTTTGTTTGTTTCGTACCTACATCCCCGAACTCAATATTTAGCCCCCTTGGGTATGAGTTAATTCCCAATAGGAATTGGGTGCACTTTTTGATGGTTTTCAATTGTTTCCTAAAAATTGGTGGCGACTTCATTGCTTGCGAATTATTATTCTCCATCACAATTGAATTAAAATTGCTTATGACGTATTATTTAGGAACCATTAACTCCAACCAAATATCGCCAATTAGCGCCGGAAAGGCGAAGGTTCTTACAGTGGCGACTTCACTGGGGATTTTAAAAACAGGGTGTAATTCGAAAACTTATCCATGTCAACAATTAATTTTTTGCTATTTGGTTTAATTACCGTATGTGTTTACATTCATTGCTTTGCATCCATATCAGTCTCTTGCATGCGTTATCAACGCAAGATGTCCAAAGACATCACCACACCTTAAAGGATCTACCTTTTGGCGCATTGTCTATGACTTGGTTAGTGACCCACTAGGTCCGAATTGCCTTGCACATAGTCGTGTTGCACCCCATGGAATTTACATGTTTTTATTCGAGATATGTAAAACGGTACGTTTAGTTTTACTATGCATCCCATAAATGACGAAACGCATCTGGTCGTGGGTTACCTTATCCAACAATAGATTGTGTCAAGCCATTGCATTTAGCCCCATAGTTCATATCAAGGTGCTAATTGATTTACTCTCCATATCGTGATTGATTGTTCCTTTGCTATGTGATTAGTTTTCAAATAATACTAGGATTAGATCCCCCCTTAGGATTTTCTTGAGTCCAGTTTTGGGAAGGATTCCCTTTTGTGTGCTTGTGCGTTTTGTCAGGTTTACAAATAGAGTCTAGGATCTTTTCTTTTTAGGAAATAGAATCCATGTATGATTCCGACGATGCTAGCGACCATATTAAGAAGACGTTCTTTTCCATACGAATTAGATTGCGTGCAAATAATATATTCCCGTCAATGTTCATTCACAAAATAAAAAAAGAGGCCTATTTATTTCCTTAAAGCAAGTCAACAGTATATTTTCCTTTTCTTGAATTCGGGAATTCTATTCCATATCTAAGTCAAGAGTAGAGTCCTTATTCATTTCCATAATGCAAGTCAAGAGTATAATTTATAATTTAATAGAGTCGAAAGATCATTGACCGAAATATACTATTTACATAAAATCGCGTCTCTCCTAAAAATCGCCATGTTGAGGATTAATGATAGATTCCTTTTCCCACATTTGTTTTAAAAAAAATAATAAAATCTTTCTTTACGTGGAGTTTTCCATTTATTTCTTATTTTCTTAAACAGACCTTTTTATCTCCAGAATTGGTAGGAATAAAGATCATGGTCCTAGAAAGTGGGAGAGGGACGAGTCTAACAAGAGATTGATCTGCAAGCTGTCATACGAATCTTCACCGCAAGCACAGTTCGTGGGCCCCATTTGGCTCGAGTACCTTCGCACGCCACCATTTTCACCTCATACTTTACCACCTAATTCACCTAAATCCATTATGTCTGAAGAAGCTGAAAGAACTGCTGACCAAAAGATGGACGACCTTTTGGCCCAATTGGTCGCCATGAACGCTAGATTCACTGATGTGGAAGCCCGTGTCGCTAAGTTGGATCCCCCTACTAGGGATGAAGATGAGCCCAAACCAAAATGAAGATAAGACTGAGCCCTCCACTAAAGAAGTCCAAGAACTCCAAGCTAAGCTGAATAGGCTTGAGTCCGTTCTGGGCAAGAGTCATGTCTTTAATGACATGATTATCAATTCCGAAGGCTATGCTCCCCACATCAAGGGAACATTGCCCACTAAGTTTTTCATGCCTGAAGTTCCCACATTCAAAGGAAATGATGATCCACAAGATCATATTAGAGCTTTTACCACTGCATTGGGCCTTAGAGGCATTGAACAGGAGTTGTATGTTCATCTCTTTCCCCAAACCTTAGACCCTGTTGTTAGGGCCTGGTTCTTCAAGCTACCCACTCAAAAGCTACAAAAGTGGGAAGATTTGTCTACTCTTTTCTTAAAGAGATATGCTGATAATGTCTTGCCTCCCATGACATTGAGAGAATTGGACATCACCAAGCAAGATGACCAAGAAGGATTCACCAACTTCGTGAGAAGATGGAGGACCAAGGTTGCTGAAATGATTGATCGCCCATCTGAAAGGGATCAAATTAAGATGCTAGTCCAAAACTTGGCGTCTGAATATCGTGAACACATGAAGTTTCAGCCCATAACCAATTATGTCCAACTAACTGAAGTTGGCATGCCCATTGAAGATGACCAACTCCAAAGAGGGAAGAACAAGGTCACTTACAATAACAACATAAGTGGCTACAAGGATAAGAAATACACCAACACCAATCATCCCTCCACAGGTAGAGAAAATGAGGTGAATGCCATTGCTGATAGGCGCCCGAGAAGATTTACTCCCCTTGGGACGCCTTATGTCAAAGCTCTAGACAAATTAGTCAAAGGAGACTATTTGCACCCTATTAGGCCTACTCCTGATCCACTCGTAGAGAAAAGATCGCCATATTGGAATGAGTCTGCATTCTGCAAATACCATAGAGGTCGTGAGCACAACACCGAGAAATGCTACACTCTAAAAGAGAAAATTCAGGATCTGTTTGACAATGACACCTACCATTACCTAAGGACGCAGCACCGCCTATCAACAGTAATAATCCCTTTGGGAACTCTTTTCCCATTGACATAGAGGAAGGATTCGATCCATCCTACCTAATCACTCCTATTGGGCAAGCAATACCATCTTACCCAAGCCCAAGGCCCACGCTAGACATTTGTGGTCTTTAGGATAGTAATGAAGAGGATAATGGACATTATACTGATCCTGAAGATGTGCTAACTCCTCAAGTCCACGACATACCCAATGGCAAAGCATGGTATGACATCTCCGATGACGAGAAAGATGAAGACGACAAGGCTTTGAACTACCTCACAAGGTCGGGTCGCCAGTTTAGGCACGAAAACATCTAAAGGGACCATCTCAAATCCAACCTGTAGAGCCCGTATCAATCCCTTAGGAAATTGCAAAAGACCAAAGCTGACACATCCATTTGGCAATTGTTGACCACTTCTATTACTCATAGAAGGGCCGTGCTAGAAGCCTTGAATGCAACCACTATCTCTCCAAATGCTACTCCCGAGGATGTGGTTAACCTCCTGGTCCAAGAAAAGTCATCCACACCCGTCACCTTTTCTGATAAGGATCTTCCACCCAAAGGCATTCATCACAACAAAGCCCTTTATCTAACTATAGTTTGTCAACAAAGACAAGTCCTCATGGCTTTAGTTGATAATGGCTCTGCTGAAAATGTGTGCCCCTTCAGGACCGCTGAACACCTCAAAATAGACTGCAACAACATCGCGCACTCCGCACCAGGGCTAAGAGCTTACGATAATTCCAAAAGAAATGGCATAGGCACATTCCCCATGAACATTAACATTGGGCCCATCGAGAAAATTCTCCAATTTCACCTCATAGACATTCCGGCCACCTTTAATCTACTTTTAGGAAGGCCTTGGTTGCATGGGCTTAATGCTGTAGCCTCAACCCTTCAGCAAAAGGTGAAGCTATCCCTAGCAGGATCCACTATGGAAGTCTGCGCTGATACCATGGTGGCCTAGATAGAAAAAGCTCTAATCCTAAAGATAGAGCATAATGAGCAAGATGAAGAATTATGGGGCTTTGAAAAGATAGCCTTTATAGAAAAAAAAGAGCCCACGCTCGATGTGAACACCCTACTCAGAAAGCAAGGTTACTTTCCAGGCACCACTTTGGGTCCTCACCCCAAGGTAACCCAATACTGCTGGAACACAAAGATAAAAAATGATATATTTGGGCTAGGCTATAAGCCCACTACGCAAGATATTCGAGCCTACGTATCCAAGGAAGTGGCTAGGAAGAAAGCCCGCGCGGCCAATAAGCCAATCCCACATGGCATGAATCCCTATCCTCTAACTCTCAATGGGCAATTTCTCCAAGAAGGCGATCCATACCCCTACTAGGATTCCCAGAACCTTACACAATCAATGGAATTTTAGTTCCAAACTTTGAGGCTTTTAAAGACTGCTTGACCATGAGTGAAGAGGCACCATCACCTCTCAAGGAGGACCAATCCACTAAAGATTGGGCTAATGACATGGCACCCAATGACTTTGGGCTACTATTTGGTGAAGCACGTCGCCAATACGATGAGGCAATGAGCAAACTTCCCCTTACTGTGCTTTTTAATGAAGGTTTCGACCCGTCCAAGATGATTGCCCCAATCGGGCCCGACCACGCCACCTGGAAGCACGAGAAGAAGTGGACTCCAGTCGAGGGAGTCAAGTACAAGTTCACGATCCGCACTGGTCCTTCAGAAAGGTCCAATTCTGATTCTGAGTTTGATTTTGAGTCCGAGTCTGTTATCCTAGAAGTGTCGGGTAGTCCACCCCAGTCTATTCATGTTGCTACTAAGGTCGTTAGTGATGACCTCATTGATGTATTGGCCGCTTCTATTAATGTTATGAGTGCTGATTTCGCTTACTCGGATTGCCTTATTGCTAATAATTCAGAAAACATAACAGAATTGCCAAAAGAAGTCATAAAGCACTGATTGAACATGAACAAAAGACTTCAATAATCGAAGAAACAGAGACAATAAATATGCAACCAATGATGAGTCGCGCCATGTGCAAATTGGCTTGTCTTTAACTTCTAATGAACGCGAACAATTCGTAACACTCCTAAAGAGTTACACGGATGTTTTCTCCTGGTCCTACAAGGACTTGCCCGGTTTAGACCGCAACATTGCCCAACATACCATCCCACAAAAACCCGACTGCAAACCAGTCAAGAAAAAGCTAAGAAAAATGAAACCAAGTGGGCTCTTAAGATCAAAGAACAGGTCCAAAAACAGCTTGATGCAGGCTTCATAAGAGTGGCCAATTACCCCGATTGGGTAGCCAACATCGTTCTAGTCCCAAAAAAGGATGGACGGGTACGAATGTGCATGGATTTTAGGGACTTGAACAAAGAAAGCCCCAAAGATGACTTTTCACTACTCCACATAGATGTTCTAGTAGACAATACAGTAGGACACACCCTCCTATCATTCATGGACGGGTACGCAGGATATAACCAAGTCCTAATGGCCAAAGAGGATGAGGAGAAAACCACTTTTATCACACAATTGGGCACTTATTGCTACACCGTAATGCCATTCGGGCTTAAGAATGCAAGGGCTACGTACCGAAGAACCGCGACTACTCTTCTCCACGATATGATGCACAAAGAAGCTGAAGTATACGTGGACGACATGATCATAAAGTCTAAGGAAAGAGAAGGGCATGTACCCTCACTTGAAAAGTTTTTAGACAGGCTTAGGAAGTACAACAGGAGGCTTAACCCCAAAAAGTGCGCATTGGGAGTCACATCCGGAAAACTTTTAGGATTCGTCATAAGCACCAGAGGGATCGAGATTGATCCATCAAAGATCAAGGCCATAATAGACATGCCCCATCCGAAAATAGAGAAAGAAATCAAGGGCTTCCTAGGAAGAATCCAATACATTAGTCAATTCATTTCCAAATTGACTACCACATACGAGCCTATATTCAAAAAACTCGAGAAAGATTTAAAAACAGAATGGGACAAACAATGCCAAAAAGCCTTTGACAAAATTAAGGCTTATCTGTCCAAACCACCTGTACTCGTATCGCCCACTCCAGGCACACCTTTAATTCTCTACCTTACTGTCACAGAAACGTCAATGGGGGCCATGCTAGCCCAAGAAATAAACAAGGAAGAGAAAGTCATCTACTATGTGAGCAAGAAGTTTCTAGAATATGAAACCCGCTATTCTCCTCTAGAAAAGACATGCCTAGCCTTGGTTGCCACGACTAAGAAACTACGACATTACATACTCCAACACACGATCGAGAGAGAACCCTCTGAAATACATATTTAGAAAAACCTATCCTGAATGGTAGAATAGCAAGATGGGTCGTCCTTCTATCTGAGTTTGACCTCAGGTTTGAACACCAAAAAGCAATCTAAGGACATGCTATCTCAGAGTACCTAGCCGATAAAGCTATAAACGAGCCCGATTGCAAGGAAGAATATCACTTTCCAGACGAAAGGGTTATGACCATAGACACTGAGACATGGAAGCTATACTTCGATGGAGCATCTAACCAAAAGGGCTTTGGAGTGGGAGTGCTAATAGTATCTCCTGACAGTGCACATACACCTATTTCAGGCATATTGGACCACGAGTTCACCAACAATGGCGCGGAGTATGAAGCTTGCATAATAGGATTACAATCCGCCATAAGCCTTGGTATCAAAACGCTTCGAGTCTATGGTGACTCATCGCTCATAAACAACCAAATTTCCAAAGTATGGAAGGTCAAAAGTGAATCATTGGCACTCTACCAAGAATACCTAGACAAAATCGTGGTGTACTTCAACCGAATACATTTTACATATCTTCCACGAGAAGATAACCAATTCGCAGATGCTTTGGCTAAATTGGCAAGTATGATCAACATACCTGATTCCATTCGAATGATGTCCATTTGCGTACAAAGAAGATCCGAGCCTTCATATTGCGATGCTTTGGAGGTATTCCAGGATGAAGAAGATGAATGGTACACTGATATAAAGAACCTACTCTTCCACCAAATTTACCCTCCTGATTCTAGCCTAAGGGCTCTTAGAAGGCTCGCAGCCCAATTCATTGAGGTACAAGGTCAAACATACAAGAAAACCCCAAACGGGATTAATCTCTTATGCTTAAGCATCGAAATGGCCCATAAAGTCTTAAGAGACGTACATGGAGGAGTCTGTGGACTGCACATAAACGGTATGATGTTATCCAGTAAGATAATTAGGCTTGGCTATTATTGGACCACAATGGAAAAAGACTGTTGTGAATTCGTCAAAAGATGCGCACAGTGTCAGACACACGCAAATCTACAACACATGTCGCCAAGCCCAATATATACTTTCACCTCACCTTGGCCTTTCTCGGCTTGGGGAATAGATATCATTGGCAAAATAACCCCAACAGGTAAAGGGGCCATGAATACATCCTAGTTGCAATTGATTACTTAACTAAATGGGTTGAGGCGCAATCCTACGCAAAGCTCAAAGCAAAGCATGTGGTCAAGTTCATCAAGAACAACATAATAGCTAGATATGGCGTTCCCCAAGAAATCATTAGCGATAATGGGTCACATTTTTTGAAGGAAGTAATTGAGCTCCTAGCCCAGTTCAAGATCCAACATCGGAAGTCATCTCCCTACAGACCGCAAACAAACGGTATAGTAGAAGCAGCTAACAAGAATAGTAAGAAAATCATCGAAAGGATGTCCGAAAATTATTACAATTGGCCCGACAAGTTGACATTCGCACTTTGGGAAATTAGGACTTCCATCTGCGCATCGACAGGAGCAACACCATACTCCCTAGTTTATGGAATAATGGAAGTTGCATTACCAATCGAGTTAGAGGTCCCATCTCTAAGGATCGTCTTAGAAAGCAAAATTTCGGAAGTAGATTGGGTCCAAGCCCGCTACGACCAATTAGTCTTACTAGATGAAAAAGTTTGCAAGCTTTGCACAATGTGAGAGTCTATCAACAGAGATTAACAAAGCACTTCAACCAAAGGCTTAAAATGATAGACCTCAAAGTTGGAGATTTAGTACTCAAAGAAGTAAGGGCCAATGTCACTGACCCACGAGGCAAGTTTAGGCTCAATTGGTCCGATCCTTTTCTCATTACAAAAATCCTAAGCGGTGGAGCTGCAAGATTGGCAGACTTAGACGGGATTGAGTTTAGTCAATGGATAAACATGGATCAACTAAAAAGATTATATGCCTAGGCAAGGAATCTAATATAGTACTTTCAAGAGGCGCACACAAGGCTAAGCAATCCCAAAAAAAAAAAAAAAAAGAAAAAAAAGGGGGATTCAATGTTAAAAAAACGCACGGATAAGAATTACGAGTGGCATGATTCCCCTAAAAGGATACGTAGGATAACCCAATTGCAATTGGGCCCGGCCCTTTCATTATTTTTGCGTTCAAAAGTTGTTAAAAATAAATAAACAATAAATAAAGTTGCAATATTGGATAAAATCGAGCATATCTCCATAAATAATAAAGTCCATTGCAAACGACTTGGCGATTCTAAAAAATAATAATGCAAATATTTAAATCTAAGTCCTAAAGGGGCACATCACCCTTATTGAATTTAATGCAACACAAAAAGGCAATCCTAAGCTAGACATGCTCCAAAAGAGTATTTTTATTAGTGGACTACTTTGTACCTTCGGTAGTAGGGCTCGCGTCTTCCATGGACTCATCTACTTTTGGGCACTCCGCATCACGTTCCTTGGGAGCGCATCTCTCTCGGACCATAGTCCCTTCTTCTTCAATCTCCATTAGAGGTGTGCTTGAAGACGCCTCGTGATCATTGACCCGAATTGGGGGTTCCTCCTGCGGCTTAGTAGTGATCTTTTCCAAAGCTTTCTTGGCCTTTGGGTTTAGGATGCCTCTCACATACTTAACTCCTTTTTTCTTACCCTTCCCCTTCGGGTCATTAAGGTTTGAGAGTCTAGGGCTAGCTTTGACCATTTGGGCCTTAAGGTCGCCTTGTTCGGATTCCCTACATGCACGGCGACCCTCCGTGGTCTTGCAATCCATCCAAGCTTCAAAGGCCGAGGATATAGCCGTAGGCGCCTTGATATGAGGAATAATCCACTTAGGATGAGGGTCCCATGCACACTCCCATGATCTTACCATACTAATTGTCAAGGTCTGCACAGTGGGAGGAACACTATCCTGTTGTGGGATAATTTGGCGTTTCCCATATTGTCGCATAATACGGCTAGGAAATATATAAGTTGAGTTATGAAGACCAAGGATTTGATAATATCCTGAATCCTTGTTACATCCGATTGCGGATTTTAGACCCCACCACTTGACGGTCCATCGTAGCAAGGGACATGCTTTAAAGTACCCACGCCACTCATCAATGGTAGATTCATAATACAATCTCCGGCATGCGGGAAATTGCTTTGGTTGATACTTGAGCGCATTAGCGGGTCTCTCAATGAAGCACATGTGCTCAATAAGCCATATCTACAAAAAAAAAGCAAAATATATAAAGTTAAAGATCCATTAAAGATTCAAACTTATTAACAAGCAAATAATTCAAGCAATTATCCAAGCATTTACTTGGAGAAGAAGAGGGCTTCCCGTCCATCCACCAAGTGACGACTCTTGTTTTATAGGTCCAAGCAAATTATAGTTTCACCAAGAACAAGATACATAGGGGTAAAATCGTTTTGAATTTGTTCAACAATTCTAAGCATATTAGTTTTACCCTTATTGCCTCCACCAACAAAGAGGTACCTATGCAAGAGACATAAAATAAAGACACGCTTATAATAGGTCTCACTCATCACATCATGATCATCCCTTACCTTGGGGAAAAAGATGTCAATTACACCATTGAGGTCTATTCATCACTCCTAGCAACCAAGGAGGCTTGTGTGGGTGATAGGCCAAGATACCTTTTGTAGTAGCCTTCAAGGTTTGCTCCAAGCCATGGAGTGGCAGGAGCTTGGTCATGAGGAAACCCAAGGGATAGCGGCAAATTCTTTAGGAAGAGGACATAATTCATTATACCCAAAACAGAAGACATGAAGATTATCGTCCTAAAACTCAATTGCAGCCTCAAGGAGATTTCATACGATTTGAACTTGCGTAACATGGAAGAGAGCATTCAAGTGGAAAGGCACAAGTCTCATCTTCTCTTCGGGGGTCATGGATTGTAACCACTTGTCAAATTTCACATCAAAACTTGTCATGGCTAAAATCTAAGAATAATTAGGAGGTTTCTCTCTCTAAGAAGCTCTCTATTGATGGCAAATTACGAAGGTGATGTCCCAAATCGGACTAACCCAAGGCTTACATAGGGCTCGCAAGGAAAAGACGAAAAAATAAGGCAACCTGTCAAAAAAGGGCTCCAGCGGCCCCTGGGACAGCCGCTGAAGGCTCAGCAGCGCTCGATAGTGCAGCGCAGGCCCAGCGGCCAGCCCCTGAGCCCCAGCGGTCAGTCGCTGGCGCCTGGCGGAACCCTTTTTCGCCCTTGCTGCTCTGCGTGTGCCGCTAGACTGCTCCCGTCAGCCGCCGGACCCTTTTCTCGAAACAAGTCCCTTTTCTCCTGTTTTAGGCACTTTTCTTAACCGATTTGGACTCAAATATGGCTCTTTTTCCTATTTTTTCTATTTTGTATTATTTTCTTAAAATTAATGGAAACTCCATAATTTCCTTATTTCTCTTTTGATGAGTTGCATCTTTTTTATTAATCCCCTTTTACTTATTATTTTCATTTCATTTTTTCACCCATTTCCTTTTTTTTTTAGGGGGGATAAGGTACACCCAATTTTAACTTTTTTTGGTTGTACCATTTTTTGCTAAGTGGCTATTACTTGCGCTTTTGCTTGACTACGTGTGCATTTGCATTAGCCTAATTATGTGCAGGGATCCATAAATAAGAAAGCAATCATTTACATATACAAAGTCCGAATGTTTAAAACAAATATTCAAAATGTATTTCACACAAATACATTGTCATAAAAGCTATCACCCGCATCATCATCCGTATCGGGCACCTCAAAGTGTCCTCCGACCTCCGCACCTCATCACCAAAGATTGACGCCACGAACTGGCTAGGGTCAAATGAGGAATGGCGGGCGGGCTCCCAATATAAGCTCCCTTCCCCGGCATACCTAGAGTCATACCCCCACGAAGAACGAGTAAGCATGGTAGGCACCATAGGAGCAGGAATCGGGAGCTGGTAGTAAAGGCCACCATACGAAGGATATCTCGCATATCCGGGATAATGAGGATACTTCGATACATGCATAGGAGCAGGCTCAACATACGGAGTCATCCTACTCCCACCAGGGCGGTCTGACTGATGTACAGGCACCCTCTCTCTCCTAGGACTCTCCCTCCGAGGGCTCCTCTCGCGTGAAAGACTACGCTCGGGAGAGCTCACACCCTCATCATCCGACAGCACCACTTGTCGTGACCTACGAGGAAGGGGTCGACGGTACTCAACCTGCATCTCACAGAAAGTCATAAGACACATTTCTCAAAGCATGCAACTTTGAAAATGCAAAATGCAAGTTTACCTTGTCCAAGTCAGCTCTCGAGCAAGTACCCTTCGAAAGGGCTCGGGAAATCCAAGACTTCATGGCATGCATCATCTTGAAGACCTTCCTGGTCTGCTCACGATCAAGCTCAACATAATGAAGCAAGGCACTTCACACTTCGGTAAAATTACAAATTTACCCCTGGATGCCCAACAGGAAGAGGAAGGCCCTGAATGTCCTCATCAAGGTCCTTCGTCATAGGGATCTCTCCCCAACACTCCTTCTCGCCATAATCCCGGCCTTGGACCAGCATATCCGGGACGTCCACTTCGATGTCATCAACCCGAGGTTCCTACAAAGCAAAGTGAGTTAGTATCAATAAAGCAAGAGGTATAGAAAATGAAGCACAAAATTCTTACCTTCAAGCCCACAAATGAATGCATGAGGCGATCACGGCGGAACTGCTCATAGTTCCCCGCAAGGTCCTCCGAGGGCTCTCTCAAATACCGCATAGCATCTGAGCCGACCTTGGCCTCCGCAACCTGCTCCCGAGACAAGCTCCTCACCAAGAACATAGACGAGGGAGGATCCAAAGGAATCCTAGGGTCTTCCAAGTCAGGATAAACCTGACGGAAAATCCGCTCCCTTAGATAACACTCAAAGGACAACGGGCCCGCAATCAGGATCCTCTGACGATCCACCGCCTTAGAAGCAAGAATGGCGTCCGGAGCCGACCCATGATACTTCGCCCATGGGAAGTAGTCAATCTACACAAACACGCAACATAAGATATTTCCGCACCAAGAAATGCAATCCATACAGCAAATATTATTATTTTACTTTGTGTCAGTCAATGCGCAAGGGAGCCTCCCTATACTGCTGGAGGGTATGCAGAGGCGCTGGACCCCTATGGCGCCATGGACTACAAACCGGGAAATCAAAGGCCCAGCCCGTAGGCACCAACTCCGGGAAATGCTCAAAAAACCAAGGCTACATTCAAACATGAAATTAAGCACCGCACACTTAAATCATGCAAAGCAAATACAAAGGTAGAAAACGCACCTGTAAAACCTTTCAAAAACCGTACAAGCTCACGGCAAGAAGGTTCGCTTGCTTGTACCCCTCGTCATTCATGCGGCAGGGGTACCGCATGCATCTCAAGAGGTTGGCGTAGCCCGGCAACCCTCAGTAGTACTCTCTCACTCTCTCCCAGTCCAACAGACTTGGGAGATAGATGGCAGCATGAATGCGCTCCCCCTTGTCACTAAAGATAGTGGTGGCAAGGAGGTAGGCAATAAACATCCTGGCCTTTTGCTCCACCGAAGTATCCCTTTTATACCTCGGGTCTTTCAAAGCAGTGAAAAGCTCGCTCTAAGAACGGTAGTGGTGACCCCAAGTGTTCGCCCAAGGATCGAAGAGCTCCACCAAATCGGTTTTACGTTTCCAAATGGAAACGTCATAAACAATGGGCGTAGCCACGCAAGGTACCCCGGTCAATATCGTAAACTCCGAAGGAGTAATCATCATTTCCCCATTAGGGAAGTGGAACGTATTGGTAGTGTCCCAAAAACGCTCCAAAGACAACCGAGCGATACATCTCTTGACCCGCTCAACCGAGTGTGCCGCTCTCAAAAGGGGCCCAAACCCCGCATTCAAAACCGCATCTTGCAACTCTTTGGGCAAGGGTTTGAAAAGCTTAACCGAAGAGCCATAGTTTCCATGGGCCTTCAAATTCCCATCGGGTTCCTATGATCAAGTTCACCCTTCTTAGGTTCACATTTCAATCAAATGTTCAATCCTAAGCATGTTTCTAAGTTCGTTCAAGCCGCGCAAGATCACATGCGCTACAAGCTTGACAATTGCATACAAATTCTATACAAATTCTATCCAATGCAAGCAAATAAACTCAAATTCAATGCATTAGAACTATGAATTCAAAAGTTTGAGGACTTACCACGAACTTGGAAGCCCGAGAGCTCAAATGAGTCACAGGTCGAAAAAGCAACTCCGATTGATCCCAAACAATGTCGGGCATCCTATCCGACTGGGTGTATCGATCTTGAGGAAAAGCCACTTTAGGCTTCCTCTTTGAAGGCTTCACATGAGGGGGAAAAGCCTTGGTGAAAATGTCGATTTCCTCGACCTCCTCCCGCACCTCGGCCCTCTTACTCCTCCTCTTTCCCAATTTTGGAGCCATGGAAGAAGGATGAACAAGCAAGCAAGAACAAACAAACAAGCAAAAATGGAGAATTTTGGATTTTCTCTCTCCAAGGGTTTCAAAAACACACTCTCAAATTCACCCCAAATTTGTGGAAAATCACAAATAAAGTTCAAATTATGCAAAGATTATGCAAAAGCAAGCAAATGCAAGCAAAAGGAGCAAATTTGAGAAAGAATTGATGTTTGAGCAACAATGGAGTTAGAGAGAGAGAGAGGCTCGAAATGTTGGGGAAGGAATGACCCAAAAAATCGGCCTTCTCTCACTTAATCCCCGACCGCGCCACTGAACCGGCCCAGCGGCCCTGTTCAGGGCCGCCCAGGCTCAGCGGCCCAGCCACTGGACCCCGCGACTAGGCCGTTCTCTCAGCACCACCGGAGCTCAGCCTGAGCCGCTGAGCGGTCCCTATAAGGTGCCTCAACCCTCAACGGCCCAGCACATGGCCGTTGGACCTCTTTTCCCTTCCGCCTCACGGGACGTGCCCACGAGTTAAAATTCCGCGTGGGATTTCATTTTCCGACCGTTAGAAGCCCGGGAGATACGGGCACGTCACCCAAAATGACTATTTTGCCCCCGCGACATGGTTTCCTATCATAGGGACCCGGCACAATCCAATTTTTGCAGGCATAGGCACATTATCTATTTTTTGCAGGCACAGGCACAATTTCTCAAGACACAAGCATTACATCATTTTCTTAAAGCACAGCAAGGCATCGGGAGCGACAAAGGCACTTTTATGGGAGACTTTTAATTTAGTCTTATGTCTGCATTGACAAGGCACATGCGTTATTTAAGCAGAGTTACGCAACGCTCTTTGACGATGAGGCTATCAAAATTAGCATCACGTTGGCACCCGCAAAGCAGAGCTACATAACGCTCTTTGACATTAAGGCTATTAAAATTAGCGTCACGTTGGCACCTACAAAGCAGGTAACCCTGACCACAGGCGGTCAGGACTTACTTTTTATCTTTTTCTAACAGAAGCATTTTTAAAAAAAAAAACACTGCAGGCATTTTTTAACAAATACTTTGACTTTCACTTTTACAAGCTCGGCCAAAGTGGGGGCTTCTATAGACACCCAAATCGGTTCTCATCCCATGGCACCGCAAAGCCCGATGATGATGGTAATGGATTAACATTAGACGTAAGTAGAAAAGGACATTGCTCAGAAGTCTAGACCAAATTCCTTGAAACCTCAGTATTTGGATAGCCCTTGTTATAATGATTCCAACGCCTTTGACATTGCCTCAATCATGCTCTAGGATCAAGAGATATCGCGTCTTGAATATTTGGGTCAAAACCACTCAATCTTGACCCCCTGGGTCAGCCCAAGGGCAATTTTGTAATTTACTGAGCACAAAAAGTCAAAAATCCCTAGTCGCGCGCTCGCCTCCAGGTCGAGTGGCTGTCGTTGTCAACCCGGCGGCACACGCGTGACAGCGGGGGCCCTCAGGCCAGCCGCTAGGCCCAGCGGCACGCCGCTTAGCCCTTGCGGCAACCACTGGCCCCCAGCTGCCTTCCGGGTAGCCGCTGTGCCTAATTTTATGGCTGGGAAATTTTTATTATTTCTATTCATTCAGTATACTAGTTTTTAAACCCGTGCGATGCCCGAGGTAGTGTTTTACGACACCAAGCATGTTTGAACTTGAATCAATTGATAATCCTAAATATTATGTTGCATTTTTTATATGTTGGGTCAGGTTTGCATGAGGTGATCTGTGTAGTCATTTTTAATTATATTTTGGTTGTTTCAACCTCCCATAATCATATTAATCAGTTTGAAATTCTTTCTGCAATAAAGGATTGTCATCAACCCATTGCGAATAACTTTTATTATGATTATTTTTAATATTTTCCATTTCTATTTAAATTGTTTTCCAAAAATCAAATGATAAAAGGAAAAAAAAAGGAAGGAAAAACAAAGTGGGAAATGGATCACATGAAGTATATACCGTATTCACCATTTTTTCTTTTGTTTTTGAGATTGAAAATGTAAGGGACGTTCGGCAAGATTTTAAATTTTGAGTTTTGAAAAGCTTGAAAACTAATGCTCTGTTTGATTCAGCTTAATTTCACTTAAATTAAATGCAGTTCAGTTTACTGCCATTAAGTTTAGTTTAGTTCAGATTCTGATTATTATAATAATTATCATAATTATTATAAATAATTATAGTGATTAGAATAATTAAAATAATTCAGTTCAGTTTTCAGGGCATTTAAGTTCAGTTCAGTTCAGTGTCATTAAGTTCAGTTCAGTTCAGTTACGTGAAATTCAGTTTAATCAAACGGAGCTTAAAAATGGTTTTAGTTTCTAATTTCTAGTTCTCATTTTTATCAATTTGCAATAACAACAAAATTGGAAAAAAAGAAAAGGGGGAAAAGAGAAAAAGCCTAATGGCTTAATTTCACTTGAATTAAGTTTAGTTTAGCTCATTTAGTTCAGATTATTATTATTATAATAATTATCGTAGTTATAATAAATAATTATGAGGATTAAAATAATTATAAATAATTCATTTTCGTTCAGTTAAATTAAATTTTGTTGAATTTAGTGTCATTCAGTTAACTTTAGTTCAGTTAACTTCAATTCAGTTACGTGAACTTCAGTTGCACTAAACGGAGTCTAAAAATGGTTTTATGATAACCGACTACTAAGCATTAAGAACCTTGTAATGTTTGCCTAACAAAATAACCTAACATAATAAGTAGCTACTACTATATGACTACCATCTACGAAGCAATATGAAACTTATATAGTTTATCTAACACTGAGACGAAACAAATATATAGCTACTATATGGCTACACTCTCTTAAGTTACTCAGTAGCTTTTGTTTTCTTTGAAACCACTTCATTGGTTGTATCTTAAGTAGCATGTTCTTCTAACTCATCATCATCCTCCATCTCAATATGATGGCGTTTCTTTTGATCTTGTTTAGAAGTATTCCCATTATTTGAAGTATCTTCGTCTTTTAAAGTATCATTTGAAGTATCTTCGTCCTTTGAAGTATCATCATCTTTTAAAGTGTCTTCATCTTTCTTGTGGTATGAACAATTGGCATGGAGTATGGACGGGTCGAAGAGTTTCTTTACCGTAAAGAATTATTTCTTAGCTGTAAGATTGAAATCCATAATTTTCACTTGGAAAACAAATTCTTTGCCCACAAAAGCGTTTTGAAACAATTTTATTTGATCTTATAACACAATATTAGTGAAACAAATATTTGTAGTACTACTATTGTTTAGTCGTGGACGTCTATTGTCTTATGAATTAGCATGTGATATCATCTTTGTTTATAAAAGATTTAAAAGAAAATTATTTAAGAAACCCAAAATTGACTCCATTGCGATAAGGCACGAAAATTCTTGTGACTGGTCCGCGAATGCAAAGATTTGGGTTCGGGGGTCTAGGTTAGAAAGTGCGGACATCACTCGGACCCGTCTCCTCCTCCGTACTGAGTATGGACTCTTTACTAATAGGTTAAATCCCTTTGAAAGCTTCGAATTTGGTTACATTTTACCTAAAAATGAAAACACATAAGTTCACGTTGTCACACAACATGCTTGCACGCAAATCGAGGCAAATGCCTAAAAACCAATATATTCACATATGTACAACGGGCTTGATACGCTTATACTACACTACGTACCAATCATCGTAGGACTTGAATCTACTCATGGATCAAAGCCCTAATCGTAGTTCTTGAACGGGGAATTCCATCATTAGACTCTTGGGCGCCACTAAGGCGGGTGTGTTCGTTCTTTTCCATTAGAGGGATATAATCGAGAAACTTATAAGGTGACTCGCTAAATAGAGTCGAATTGATCCGAGGAACCTCCTACTCCCCTAACATGGAGCAAGAAATGGTTCAAAATGGGATGATTTGCCTACTCCTTTGAGGCGTTCAACCCAACAACATCTGGTGATATACGAGGATCAATCCAATTCTTGGCTTTGAGTATAAGTATTAGACTTCTCGAAAATATCCGTTCTTCAATGGAGAATAACGTTCACTGGGGTTGGATAAATGGATGATTTGAGTAGAGTTTGGTTATGGGTTTGGGTGAATAGTGGTTCGAAAGAGTCTTAGATAGAATTCCCCGAGGTGGCCCAAAGCCAAATAAGAGGGGACGATCAATTATTCATTAACATTGGATCATAGGTATTCCACCTGGGAAAGCAGTTTTCGACTGTTGGATAGTCCGATAAGGATTCGCGCCACTGGAGAAATGTCCAGTGGGGATTGATGAGTGAAATCGATTTTGAATAGTGGTAGGTGAAATACCCATGATCGCGTATAATAAGTGAATAAATGATTCAATCCTCGAATTTGATTTTGGGCCGGTTTTATACATAAGTGAATATACCGGTCTTTATCAACAATAATTGTATAAGTATGCAAACACTCATGGTTAGATCAAACAACATTTTTTATTATGGTGAGTTGGATTATTTAGGTGAAAATATGCATACACAAATGTGTACACAAACGAATTTATAATGGCCTTAGGGAGACGAATTACATCATTGGAAAATATATACATCAAAATGATACAAATATGTACAAGTCCTACAAAAATAAAATATCACTCGGTCTTGATATCCATTGTTGCTCCGGGGCTCGGGATTGGGTCTCGTCTTCGAAAGATCGAAAAACCGATGTTAAAATCATTATTTTCAATGAATTAATATAAAACTTGATTATTCACAGCGCACTCTCACGAATTTGGACAAGGGAATGGTCCAAACGCTTATTTTATTCATGAAATTATTTTTAAAATAAACTAGAATCACTAAAGAGCTAGACTGGAGAGTTTCATATTTTTATTTTTATTTGATAATTAAACAAAAATCCTCAAATGAGGAAAGGAATTCTGTTTTTGTGCAAGTCTGGACAGAACTTCAAAAACTCATAACTACGTCTTAGAGTAATCAAATGGAGCGATTCATAAGCCGAAATTGTGTCATTTTGGGTTTTCTTTCTACTGTAAAAATCTAGAGTTGATACAGTTCGTGAGTAGGACATTATCGTTAAATTACAAGCTTTTGTAATGTAAATTTAGACTTGCAGTTTTCGATTTAACTGAAATTAATTACAAGGAGTTAGTGTCCAATATTTACACACATTAAACTAGGTAGGTTTGTAATTATGTACACAAATTATCGAGAATTATACTAGGCTTTAAGACAATTAACAAAAGTCCAGCACTTCGTTCATGATGACAATGTTGACAGAAACATTTCTTTCTTGGAAGATTATTGCTTTGTTTAATTTGTTAAAGATACATTAGAAGTCCAAATCGAGTAATTTCAAAGTCCAAGATGGTCCAAATCGAGTCTAGTATCAAGTCTAAGAGTCACTTTGTATTGAGGTAGTGCAAATCTCCATGTTATTTACTGGTTATTGAAGGTTATCAATTTTGGAAATTTGCTCGTTTATCCATTTTTAGCATTTTTTATACTCATTATAACTTCATCACTTTTTGACAGTGTCAAATACATACATTGAGGAATGTCACAAACAAATATGAAAAACTATTGATGTCCATAAGTGAGGTAATTAGGTCATTGTTTAACAAGTTAAAAATGTCCAAATGTCCAAACTGTCCAGCATAACTTCGTCACTAAAACATTCATGGTAAATTCGCTACTTGTCCAAAATATGCAAACTCGATCTCTGTAGAACCGTGGAAATGTCCTATACAAATTGTTCAGAAATGGCTTAAGTCTAAATTGTTCATTTTTACAAGTTATAGCTCATTTTATCCTTCAGGGTCAGATCTGGAGACCTCAACTTCTAATCGTTATAACTAAATAATTAACCGTTGGATCATCTGCAAAATGTAAAAGAAGTTGATACTTACGAAGCTATAAAAAATCAGAGATTATTACTAAAAATAATTATTGCTTCTCTAAGGCCATTATTTCGTTTGATATGCAAAATGAACATTTTTTAACATTTTTGATGAAGATATATCAAGATTGTGAGTATAACAACACAAGTAAAAAAAAACACACAAAGTTAGCACTCATTCATCCTCACCGATTTTTCATTTTTATCTTGTAATTAACGTCTAAACCTCAATGAAGGTTGAATCCTATTAGCATCTTGGCCTTTGAAAAATGGTAGACCCAATGGATCATCCCATATCGCAACACACCAATGAGTGGGTTTTTAATTAGTGAAGTTAGTTTAATAAATAAAATTACATAATAAATATAAATGGGAGAGGGATTTACACAAAGATCAAAAAAATGAAAAGGGGATGAGTAAAATATTACAAAGATGAGGAGATTATTACCCTTTACTTGAGGTTGATCTTGACTCTTCAATTGTTGGAGATTAAACTAAAAGTGCCCTTTTTTTTTGTGTGTTTGTGTTTGTTTTTGTATTTTTGGTTTTTTTTTTCTTGATTTTTCTTAACTTCTAAAAAATTCTAACTTAAGACTACTAGAAAGTGAGGAGTAGAGAAGGAAGATGAGAGAAAATAACTTAGAAAAAATTCATTAAGCAAAGGCCCTTTGTAAGTGGGAAGATGGGAGGTATTTATAGACAAACGTAAGGGTGGGGGATTAGGGTTGTGGGTTAAAAAAATCAGAATTTTAAGTTAATAAAAACTAGTTATAAAGTTAAAAGAAATTAAAAATAGGTTGTTAGGTGGCAAGTTTAGGAGCCAACCTTAGGTGCATGGAAGAAGTAATAAAAAGAAAGTAAAAAAAAATAAGATTCTAATAGAGGTTTGTTTAAATGGGGTAAAATGAGACAAATAGGATATTTTTGCGATTTTGTAAGAGTAAAACAAAATTAAAGATAAAACTAATACTAAAAAGAAAGAAAGAAAGGGAAAAAAAAATAAAGTTTTGTTTGGGGAACCCAGCAAGAGAGAGAGAGAGAGAGTGAGTGAGTGAAATGTTTGGAAGGGAAAAAAAGGAAAAAGAAAATAAAACAAAAAAGGGGGAAAAAGAGGAGGGCTTACTTAGATGGGAGAATGTAAATTATTTATTTGTTTCCCTTTTTTTTATTCGGTGGGGCCCACTAGTGAGATAAAATCAGAATTTATTTTTTTCTTTTCTTTTCTCTTTTTCTTTCTACTTTTGACTCGGGGTAGTAAAATTCGAACACAGAACAATTCTTAACGTAGCTGTACAAAGCCGTAGTCATCATTTTATGTGACTGTCTAAAGTCTCAACCGATAAGTCGTGGTGTAATCGATTAAACAGTTTTAATCGATTGAGTCTGAGCGTAGCTATTTAATGCTTAGCTAATAGGTCGCGGCGTAACTATCGAGAGTCTTAACCGAAAGGTCATGGCGTAGCTGATTAAACAGTCTTAACCGATTGTGTCCGTGCAAGTGTTAGCGTAGCTCCTGTGAAGCCGTAACCCAAAAAATCTTCCGTACGGCGTAACTATCCAATAGTCTTAACCGAAAGGACCTGTACAGTTTTTGGCGTAGCTAACGAAGCCTTAACCGATTTTATTTTTTTTGCAACTAGTGGTGGCGTAGCTTTTACAAAACCATAACCGAAAATCTAAGGTCACAAATTTCAATTTTGCCTCACTTCTTTTTGGGACAACAAAGTTCATTTTCTCTCTCCTCTTTTTTTTTGATGAATTTGTTTTCATTAGGAATGTATGTTTGCATGCATGCAACATGAGAAAACTTTTTTTTTTTGAAAAGTCCCTCTAAAACTAAAAATTAATTTTCATCATCAAAGTCGATTTTTTTTTTTTACTAGGATTGTATTTTTAGCTCTTTGTTTGATATTTTTTTTTTTTTTGAGATCTTTCACAAATAATATGATATCATCACTTCTTGAGTTAAACCTTCAGGAAGAAGTAATAATATGTTCCCCAAAATGATTAATCACACTACTAATGCATGTTTGAATCTTAAAACATGAAGACAAGTTGTCATTCAAAGGCTAAAAAAGGAATGGATGAGTATTTGGTTTTGAACATGAGCTTTAACCAATTTGGGAAATTGATGATGGTTTTGTGAAGTTGAACACTCCATCTTCTTCTTTAAATGGAGTAGATTGCAAGAGTGTAACTCATACCTTTCATACTTCATCTTCTTCATCTTCATCTTCATCTTTCTTTATTTCTTTAGCCAATTTTCAAGCTTCAACATCATGTTTCCAAGTAATGATATTGATTCTAATTTCAAAACTCTACTTTGACATGTTGTTACTCAAGTCAAACCCAAAGAAACCAATTCTTCTTCTATTTTTCTTAACTCACTTATTCCTTTCATAAGGTTCCCGATAAATTGGGATCTTATAAAATCATCCCTCAAATATTGGGACAAAGAGAATCATGTCTTTAGGTTTGAGAGGGGGGGCTTTGTCCACTTGTTGAGGAAATCGAAGAGTTTCTTGATTTAAACAAAAAAGGCTTTCTCATAACTCCAACCACAAATAGAGCTTATGAAGATAGCTTAAACACCCTCCTAGGTGTACCCTCCACTATCTCTAAATATCTTTTATTAGGGTATAGTGTTCTTCTTCATCACTTGGTTAAAAGATTCGAACCCCAAAAGCCCGATTTCCAAATGAGTAGGAGAGTTTCTTACAACCAAGCTAGACTTGATGCAAGTATCTTTTCCATGTTAGGTCCTTTTCTCTTAAGGGAGGATAATTCATTATGTAGTGCAAGGTGTATAAATCTTGTCAAAAAAATTGGTTTGGAAGGTAGATTAGGCCCTCTTGTTCTTGGGGAGACCTTACTTGGTCTTGACAACCTTAACGATAATCCCAACTCCTTCATGGGGGGTTGTCCTTTAGTCTTATACATTTGGTTGTGTGAGAAATTCCAACTCATAAAGCCTCCTATAACCAAATTTAGGCCAAAGAGTACATTTGAAGAGGCAAATCAACAAAATACAAGATTCATGAGGTGAGTGGGGCTTGGGATGAAGTCTTTTGTGGGAAAATTGATTGGGTTCAATGTTTCTTCAACCTTGGAAAAGTGGTTTATTCCACCGAGGGCCACAAAGGTGTACACCTACCGAGTATAACTCATGTCACATTCTACCTTCCTTGGCGGTGCCTTCGCCAAATTGGCCTCAAGCAAGTCATGCCGAGTCTCCCTTCACATATTTGATACTCAAAATCGGCGGAGTACTCTGATTTTTGATACATGGCATAAATTTGGGGTAACCCTTTGGTTTTCCAAGCTTCTTTGATACTTTATGATGATATTCCCAAAGTCGGGTACCAAGCATGGTTGCTCGATCACTTGTCAAAGGCGGAAAAACTCGAAATGGGCCAAAAAGAGCTAACAGACCAACTTGGGCCTGCTGAAGGTAGATTTGAGCTGATTTGGCCCGCTGGTGGGCCAAGACGGGACGGGTCAGGTGGTTGGGTGGGACTCGTAGACCAAGGAAAGGCTTCGGACAACGTTGGTGGGCCCTACAATGGATTGGAGCTGGGTGGTCGGGCTACTGGGTTGCTTGTGGGTAATGATGTTGGGTCGTGGACTGGAGGTAATGAAATAGGATGTGAGGTGTTGATGGGTGAGGGCAATGGTATTTGGGCTGAAAACGAGGGACAAGGAAGCTGGGTTGGTTTTGATGACGAAGAAAGTGAGTGGGCTAGTGGGGAGGGCTCATGGACCAAAAAACGGTAAGGGAATGAGGAAGTGAGTGGGCTGGTGGAATACCTCATTGTGAGAGAATTTGGGCTAAAAAAAAATAACTATGGGATTAGGCGTGAGTTAGGTTGGGGTTTGGACTTTTGTTGTTTTTGTTGTTTCGCTTTTTTTCTTTTTTGTTGTTTTCGCTTCTTTTTTTTTGTTGTTGTTGTCGTCTTTTGTTGTTTTTTTTTACTACCCTTCTATAAAAATTAAAAGGGAATTAATGTATCAAGGCTCTGAGGTTGATGAGAGGAAAAATAAAGTTGTAATTTCTTTTCATTTCCTAATTTTGTAATGAAAGCCTAAGTATTAAAGAAGGTATTATTTGTGGTGAAACCATGTCTATCAAAATATTTGTGCACAAAAAAAATGATTATGATTGTGAATGCAACACATATGGAAAACAAATGCGTAAAATATTTAGATCACCAATCTAGAGTACAAGTCCAATATTAAACCACTTATTTTTTACATTGGCAAATAAATTGAGGACAGAAAATAAAATTCCTTCATTTGTGTGGACTCTCCTTTTTCTTTATCTCTCTTTTTTCTACCGAAGCCTATTTGGTGGTTGGCAACCATTGTAATTTTTGCCAACCATTGTAGCATGGCACATCTTAATCGTCCGTTAGTAAATTAAGATCTTAACCGTTGATGGACATATATAGTGAAATGTGCCTAAATGATTTTTCTTATTTATGTTGCAATTTCATAAATGCATTATTAATATTCGAAAATAAATTAATCAATTTTTGGAAAATATTTTTGAAAATTACGAAATTAATTTCTGCAAAATATGAAAATTAGAAAATTAATTATGAAAAACAAAAAAAAAATAAACAGTGAAACTTTTTAAATCATATTAAGTATGGATTTTATTAATGGGCACTTCATCCCTATCATTCAATTGAATGATAGCTTCAAGCTCCATCAATCTTTCAAAGATGCCATGAAAGATCACTTGAAGCCTTTAAATGGGAGAAGAAGGCTTCAAAGAAGAAGGTTTATTCGTGGAAGAAGAAAGGTTTTATTTAAATTTATTAAAAAGTTAGCCCCGAGTATCGAACTCAAGACCTCACGCATGTAATTGAGTGCGCTTACCACTGGGCCACGCTATCCTTTTGTTACTACTCTAATTATTATTATATTTAATTAATATGAAAAAACGGCGGAACATTCCTGCCACATATTGGTTTTACCTATTGTGTTGTTTATTTACACCTAAAGTTTGAAATTTACATGCGTATTGTTCTATCCTAAGTTTTTGCACTTCATCAATGTTTTCATTTCATATTACTTTACATTTTGTATTGTAATTGGATGGTCATCCTATGTTTTAATTCCAGATGAAAGTCGGTAATTTTCGCCTAAAGTGAATAAATAATATAAAAATCTGATACTTTAACAAGGTGTGACTTGTGATATTATGTGTTGATACAACAGAATGTTAAAATGATATTTAACGAGAAAAACATAAGTATTTCAACGAAATCACCAGTAGCGTCCGACCTCGCTGCATTATCTTGTACAACATCATCTTTGTCGTTTTTTGTTTTTATTTTATTATAAATTACTTATTACTAGATATCATGTTGATTTTGCGTACACAATATATATATTTTATGCCTTTTATAATATACGCATCTTTGTATTTTAGAATCATATTTTTATTCCTGAAGATATTTGCGTACACAATATATGTCAAAAACTTATGTATTTATATTTTTTGCCTTTTATAGTAAACGCATATATATATATATATATATATATATATATATATATATAAAAGTGACTTGGAAATAAATATCATACAATATCTTCAAGAATATACCATATCTTCAGTATACATTATCTTCAGCAATAAATATCATACAGTAACTTTAAATATTCCACCTTCCTTAAATTCGAAGACTCTTATCTTACTTCCCTAAATTCCGGAATTTCGTTACCTGTTAGCAAATATAGTTTGTTAAGTATTTTTATTATATTTTATATATATCTAATTTTGAGCGAATTTATCAGATCCGAATCTAAAAAAAAAAAAATACTTTATCTCTTTGTCGCTATTAATATAATATGTATGTAATATAATTGACCGCAAATTTGCAAAAAATAGCACAATTTTATTTGGTCAAAACGGAACCCGTGATTGAGGTCTCCTTAACATTTGAAACTCTTATTATCTTCCCCGTCAAAACCTTAATTCCTACTGTCTCATATTTAAATTCCAGATTATTTTTACTCCTCTTTCGCATCAATATTATGGATGTTGTAAACCCAAAAATTTCTCCTGTGAAAGAGGTCATGTCGCCAGTGAGAGAGATTGATAAGGAAGTAAATCCCGAGAAAGAAGCCATCATCAACCCCAAACCTTTACCTACAGTGGTATATTTTTTTTTTTTTTCAAACAGAATATTCATAACTAATATATCAATGAGTTATGACTAACATTTGATAGTTTACGATTAATTTTAGATCATCTATGTATCCCTATAACAAGTTATATTTTAATTAACTAGGAATTGTTATTTTGTTTTGTTCTCCCTTATTCTTGATATTTAGATGCGTAAATGTAGGTTCTAATACATTTCTTATACATTTATTGGTGTAGAGTCCAACACCTAGTTTTCATGATGAAATAAACATGACGAAAATATGCAGTAGGTTGTCTCGCATTGAAACGATGATGAAATTGATGCACCCTAAGGTAAACATGACGGAAAGTAGGGTGTCTGACATTGAAATGATGATGGAAGTTATTCAGCAGATGGTAAACGATAATGATACAATTTTACAAAATTTAAGGGAAAATGTTATGACACTGGTTGAAGTCTTTACAAATAAGGCAATTGAGGAGAGTGTCCCATTCAAACCTAAGGAACCTAAAGAGGAAACAGACAATGGAGAGCGTAGGCCTGTGAAGAAGAAGGTTGATCTTCAGTTAAGCCCTTCAATAAAGTCTGACCTAGGCATTATTGACTTAGATGACACCATACTTTTGATGGAATGTTATTTGGATTGTAATCCTTCGAAGAAAGAGGTGGTGAATACTAATTTGAAGAATTCTGAAAATTTTAAGAATTCTCCAAATCTTAAGAATTTTCCAAGTCTTAAGAATTTTCCAAATCTTAAGAATTCTCCAATTTTGAGGATTCTCCTCGTCTGAAGAATTCACCAAAGATGTCGCCTCCAATAGCTAAACGTAATTCTCCTATGGTGACTCCATCACCAAAGAGTACAAAGAACTGCAAACGGACACCATACAAGGTACTTGATATTGTTTTAAGTGTGTTTTTGATAACCCTATTTATTCATTCAGCCATGTGAGAAATGTAATTTATATATTGTAGCACCTTGAAGCGGACAATGAACCTGGGCCATTGAATGAGGTCCTTACAGATTTGTTTAAGGGTTATCTGCACCTTTTAACGCCTGAAGAAAGAACTCTCTGCAATAAGGTGTTCACTTTAAAGGATACGGACGGGCGTGCTTATTGGCCATTTATATACCCAACTTGGTTGGTCGTTTCTGACGTGACATGTCTATTTTCGGATAATTGGCTTCACAATTTTGTATGTATATACATTTAATAATTTTGTACAATGTTTTTCAAAAATTGTGTATGTATTTCTTAAACTGACTCATAATTTTGTTGTCTTTTTTACAGTTCATAGACATGTAAATGCACCACCTCCAAAGTGAAGAACGTAAGCGACATAGTAAAAGGATGTTTTTGCCTACTTTGATTCAAGGCTTCGTGTTTGAATTGATGGTTGATACGGCATCCCCAATCAAACAATTCACTGGGTTTTTAAATATTATCAAAGTGTCCTTGGAAGTTTTGTTCCACCTTCAGTGGAGTCCAATGAGGAGGTTCGTCTACTTTATTACGAACTTGAATTTGTAATAATTATAGTATTTAATATATTATGAGATGATGACATGTTGATGATATATAGATATACATTCCTCTATATGACGAACCACGTGGCCATTGGTTTCTACTGGTGATGCATGTTATTTAGAAACATGCGTACATTATGGATTCTAAAGGCATTATGGAACATGGTCTGGCTTTAGTAAACGGCCTGGTAAATAAACATGATTTACATATTTGTACATGCTAAATTTATGATGCTATTGTTTAACCTTTTTAAACTTTGTACAGCTTCGTTTGGCACACAACCGCCTAATTACAGCCCCGAGGAATTGTTTGCCTGATGATCCAATGATTAACGCCCCGAAGTTGGCGCCACTTTTGCTGATGCGACTGTACTCTACGACATCATAATCCCTCCCATGTGTATTCAACCGAATGATTAAGTTTAATGTGTACATCATAATCCCTCCTAAGGTTATTTACATGTTTAGTGGTAACTACGTTAAACGTTAGTTGCCACCAAACCTATTATACATTCATTTAATTGAGAAAAAACCAATGACAAACCATCCATTTGAGAATGTGTACCGTTCATGATTTAATAAACTGTTATTTCGACTTACCATTAACTGTTTCATGTACGTAGCCATGATTGTGGCATGTACGTCATGAAATATTGTGAAGCTAAGGGTAGATGCGAATGGCCGCATATATTTTACACGGTATGATGATAAACATTGCCGTTATTTTTGGGATTGAATTAAAATTTAGTGTTAATCTTGACACATTATTGATTATGCAGACTGATGAGTTGCGAGTTGAGCGGCTGAGGACGTTGTGCAAAATTCTTCTAAGTGAACACAACGACATTAATGACGTTGACAAGCACCTCATGCAGTATGACTGGGATCCAAACACCTGTTCTGGTGAAGCATTTTGGTAGTTGTGACTAATTATATCATTAGTTAGGACTAAAGTAAATTAAAAACAGTTAACTGTTTTAGTTGCTTTCGATTACTATTTGGTTCAGAATATCATTGTACTTAGTTATAATTAAACTAATATTTTTTGAATTAATATAACTTCAAAGAGGACTAGATTTTCGTTTTGGTTGTAACTCACATTTAAAATAGTTTTTACTATCATTGTACTTATAACTATAGTCTCTACCAACAACTATTTGGTTGAAACTATCCTTGGTATAATTGCCCAGAGACGACAAAATAATTACAACTAATTGTCTGCATACATGTGTCAATTTTGCATTAAGAACTCCTAATTATACATGTCTTCCTGTTTGTTGCTCCTAATGTAGATTCCACTTCTTTTGATGCTAACACCAGTCTCCTTATAACTATAGTCGCTACCAAACAACTATTTGGTTGAAACTATCCTTGGTACAACTGCCCAGAGATGACAAAATAATTACAATTAATTGTCTGCATACATGAGTCAATTTTGCATTAAAAACTCCTAATTATACATGTCTTCCTGTTTGTTGCTCTTAATGTAGCTTCCACTCCTCTTAATGCTAACGCCAGTCTCCTTATAACTATAGTCGCTACCAAACAACTATTTGGTTGAAACTATCCTTGGTACAACTGCGCAGAGACGACAAAATAATTACAACTAATTGTCTGCATACATGTGTCAATTTTGCATTAAAAACTCCTAATTATACATGTATTCTACATCAATGGATACGTTGCTGTTTCTTGAGCCTTTGTTGCTCCTAATGTTGCTTCCACTCCTTTTGATGCTAACAACACAGTCTCCTTCACGTTGTTATCTTCCAACCTAAGATAACGTATCAAGGTCTGCATTCTAAACATCTCCATATCCTCATAGTATGAAGGATCTGTCAACATACTTCTTTCCTGCGCTTGTATGTACTTGATGACATGCATTCCACAATCATGGATACGCATTACAATTCACATCATCATGTTAAAAATAATAAATAACATTTTACCGTAAAGTATGTTAAGTATATTTAGTGTGCTTACGAATTAGGCTGTTCAGGAACAGGTAAGGATTCAATTTTGAATTGTTCAACTCCTTTTATATCATATTGTATCCAATTTTGTTGTAAGAAGATCCAATCACTAAGCACACTTGTTCAGCCACAGATTTTGACATTATTTCTCTTTTCCGCGTGGATCGCTCAGGTAAAGAATCAAGTACATATATCTTTCTTTCTTCAAGGTTTACCAAACACATAAACCAGTGATCAGGTCCTCTATCTGAGTGCAATGGAATAATAATCTACATAGGACAAACTGGAATTATTTACATGGAATACAAGTTGTATTTCTCAGCAAAATTATTAAGAACCCAATTTATTACCTGCTTTACATTTTCTGGATGGATTGGCAGAAGTGTCTTCAGTATGCGCGCTTTTTGTTTGTTTAGCTGCAAAATTGATTGCCAACAATATTAATATTATAACTGATTTTGAATACAATAAATAAAATACAACTGCAAAATTGATTGCCAACAATATTATAACTGAATTTAGTAACTTACAACTGTGCGCGTAATACACGTTGATATAAAGAAGATTGTGTCATCAACGTTTTCCCTTTCAAATCCGACCAAGTCAATTATCTACAATTTTAAATCAACTTAGCAAGTTGATTTTGTAAACTACTTTTTGTTATACAGATTTTAATTTACTTATAGTGTCCTTGATACATATTCCAGGATATAGGCACCTCATATTGTATCTGTCCGCGTCTACCTTTACCATTCCCACCAACTTCTCCCTATAACAAAATTCATGTTTGAAATAGTGAGACGAATAAAATAATAAAACATCCTACAATTATGCACCAACCAAGAGACATTATATCTTACCCCATGTCATCTTGGTCAAAGACGTATTCGCATAGTCGTCTGTCTTCCTCGCTAAGTCTATTCAACAGCATTTCTATTTTGGATATGGGGGTTGGATATTCTTTCTTATATTCCACTGCTCTTTTAGGCATACTGTCAATATACTCCTTCATTCAGAAAAAGGAAGTAAGCATATATTGGACTAAGTTATTTAAACAAATAACATTTTGTCCTTCCAAGGTTAGCAGTTACTAAACATTACAATAGTTCTGACTATAGTTACAGTACCTCAGTCATGACTGTCTAATCCACGTTCTTGTTCTTTATTTGTGGCCTTCCCCCTCTTTTTGGGTGGGGGTTCATCTGCATCTTTGTCAATTGTCTGTACCTCAATAATGCTTTTCAGGTTCTTGGTTTGCCTACTCCTCTTTTTGGTAATGTTATCCTCTCCCTCACACGGAATATTTAAAATCTCACCTAATTTGTGGTCAGTCAAACTAATCTCCTTATCTTTTACCCAAGTTCTAATCACAAAATCATCAACATTGGCATTGCTGGTGTCCATATGGGTGTAAAATTGTCTAATTAGGTTAGGATACACATTGTTCATAGATTCCATTAAGTCAATCCAGCCTTGAGTTTTAAACCATTTACGAACTTTTTCCGATACATTATCAACAAATGAATCAATGTTAACATGTCTACTGTGACAAATATCTCTACTTGCAAACCTCTTCGAATACAGACTACGGTAAGTTTCATCTTTAAATTTTACAACACAAGAACTACCTGCTTCTTCCTGGCTTGTACTTACAATTTTCTTTGCTTTCTTTCCAGCACGAGTTTCACGGCTACCAACATCTTGATTCTAGGTCCTCTTACCACTTGATTTTGCCATTGAAGAACTGGAAAAAAGTAGTATATGCTATTAATAAGTGAATTGATTGCTGACAATTCAATTTAAAACCAATTAGTTCCGCACATATCTGGGCAAATCTCTATCATCAATTCAACCATCAAACACGCATATGTGGGCAAATCTCTATCATCAATTATCAATTCAACCACCAAACACACATCAATCTTTATCAGCATAAAACCATGAAATCTTTTGTGTAAATCACAAAATCAGCATACAACCACGAAATCAAGCACAAAACACAAATCAATATAACCTTAAACGTGAGTGAAATAATTGCATGCGACAAGGCAAATCAGCAACAAACATAAACAGAAAGACAGAGAGTGAGTAATAGATACCACAATTAAGGAGATGAATTTGTGAGAAGGAGGAAGAAATTCGAATGGTAAGGTTTGTCAAGCGAATTTCGATTACTCGGGTAGCCGTCGTTTGGAGGGTTTCTGGAAATGGGGAAGAAGAGAGAGAGAGAGAGAGAGAAAGAGAGAGAGAGTTTTTGTGTGAGTGAGCGACAGTTTACCCTAATTTATGATTACTTTAATTTTCAATTTTCAAAATTTTTAAAAATCATTTGGCGCATTTATTTCGATTTTCGAAAATATCAACTAATAAATATGATTGCAACTAATAATACACATCATTCCAATTTAAACTAATTATTCATTTTCATTGTCATTTAACAAATATAAATTAGCACAATATCTTGTTTTATTATTTCAATGAACATTAGCAGAATATCTTTTTCTAATCAAACAATACCATCAACATTAACGTAAAATAATTTATCGATACTTAACTCAATAGAGCATATTGTGAAGGGTGGACCTACATCCAAAGTGGTTTATTCATAGGTAGACTAAGACACAAACATGCACCGATCATTACAATCAACACACAAAACATAAATCGAGCAAGACAAACCAAAAGTGCATAATTCCAATAAACCATAATCCATTACAAACAATCACATTTTTCCGCTTCGATTCATAATCAATTAATATAAACAAAAACTAACCATGACTCGAAACTTAAACACTAATGAAATAGAATCGACAAGACATTATATACCAATGATAACAATAATATGATTCAATTTTAACATCTATAAGAACATTGAATCTTAATGTCACACCCTTTATCAATATTCATTATGGACTTTATCAATATTCAATACCTAATTCAATATTATAAGAAAACAACATTATACCCCTTTGGCCCTATCCCATAGAATCTATATCGTACACCTTATACCGTAGAAATTATATCCAATACCATAGTCTTTATCCCTATGAGCTATACTCTACATATACCCTATACACCTATAGTTCGATTCCAAAGACTCTAGATCCCAGTACATATGCACTACACTCTATACCGTTGGACATAGACCATTAACTATTAACCATAGCCACTTTTAGTTAGACTACACCTATACCCTATACAACTACACACAAACTTGTATGAGACCGTCTTGTGATGGACGTAGTGACTATTGCGAAAAACAAGGGTGCCTTGTGAAAAACAAGTCATCCTCATTATTCATACAAGTTAGCCGGTTCCATCATGTAACAGTGTCATACAAGACTTATTGATACACCTTTTTGGGTCATTTAATAATAAACATATTATGATTAATAATATTTTTCAGGTAAGGCCAAAACAAATATTGCTTTGAAACAATACTAAACATAATAATAATACTAAAATTAATAAACAAAACTCTTATTATATTATTGTTATTATTATTATGAATTAAATTAATAATTTTAATATTTTTATTACTAATAATAATAATAATAATAGTAATAATAATAATAATATTATTATTATTATTATTATTATTATTATTATTATTATTATTATTATTATTATTATTATTATTATTATTATTATTATTATTATTATTATTAATTGGACTTCATAAATGACTGGGCTGGACTTCCCAATTAGAATGCAGAAACATCAAGCCCAATTAGCGGGTGTATAACATTAATTTTTTTTATATGGACCTAAGTCCATCCAACTTGGATGAACTTCGATGGCAGTTCCGTTATTATTTAAAACGCAGGGGTATTCACGTCATTAAGCTAACTTATCTCCTTCTCTCTTCTGTCACGCTTAGCCGCACATTGTCAAAACCAAACATTGCTTTCTCTCTCCTCAAACTTCCACTGATTTCAATAGTTTTTTTGAGGCTTCAAACTTAAAAATTAATTCATGAAGTTGGTATAGATAGAATCCTTTTGATTTATAAACGTATAATTTACTAGAAATAGTGTGATAGTAGTAATTTATAAGGTAAACGTAAGCTTCATAAAAATTGATGTAAATTCACAACATATATTAAACTAGATGTTCATAAATATAAAAGGTAATGTTCATACAAAATAATCAAGGGTTAATAAACTATAAATATATAAGTTGCTTCAAAGAAATAAAAAATAAGAAAAACAAAATAAACAAACAAACAAACAGAAATAAAAAAATTAAAAAACCTATGAACTTGGACTTAAAAACGATGAACAGTATAAAAATTCAATGAAAAAAGGAGCATTTGAGTACAGGGTCCCACAAAAGCATTTATGAAGAGAATCAAAACCAAACAAAACGGTAAAAAGTTTTTTAATCTGGGCTTGCACGGAATTTCGCTTCGCTTCGATTGGCCTTGCGCGACAATGGATTGGACCTGGTCCAGCCAACTTGGCTGGATGCAGGTCCAGCCAATAAGCATTGTATAGCATATAGGTGGACTACATTTTATTATAGGCCCAATGCTGGTACTAGCAAGCCCAAACATGTAGGCGGATTTTGGTACTGTACTGGGCTTAGTATAAGTGTTATATACACTAGATTCGTAATGTATATCAAAAGGCTCAGTTTGGCACACTGGTTGAGTGCTACCATAATGACTTCGAAGTCGCGAGTTTGAGCCCCAACACATGCAGTTTTTTGTGAAATGATTATTACACAATAATCCATTCTAACAAGCAAAGGAGGTTGAAGCCATGGAAGGTGGAAGGTGGAAGGTTGAAGCCTTCAATTGATCCATTGATGGAGCCTCAACCTTCAATTGATTTATTGAAGGAGATTCAACCTTCAAAGGTTCATGGAATTCAAGCAAATTAATGACATATTTACCTTTTAATTATTTGGGCATTTTATTTTTTATTTTTTATTTTTCTGAATTTTCTAATTTTCGAAAATTAAATTAGACATTTTCTAAATTTATTTCGAATTGTGAAAGTTGATTTCCAAAAATATTATATGTATTTTTCAAATATTGTAGCTTAATAATAATAATCTTTTTGGCCCAAATAAATAAATATGCCAATCAAGGGCTAGAACGCTTTGATCAATAAACGGACGGTTAAGATGTGTCATACTACAATGGTTGGCAAAAGTTACAATGGTTGTCAACCATTGTAGAATTTTTATTTTTCTACTCTTTCTTTTTTAAACTCTCCTTTATCAATTTCACTCGTTTTTCATTGTTTCTTTTTTTTGCATTCTAAATGTCACTAAAAGACAAATATACTACGTTTTGACTGAATCTTTGCGGATTGCCTACGTATCTCGTACTGAGAATCAGGTCGAGCGTAGTTCGGGCCTGCCCCGAGGGTCTTTGATTTTGATGACTTTTTTTTTTTTTTTTTTTTTTTTTTTTTTTTTTTTTTTTAACATCATCGTAAAATAAGACTCCATCAGTTGATTACGAAAATAAAATTTAAGCATAAAACTTCTTCAGCTGATCCAAGTTCGTGAAACTGGAAAATTCATTCCCGTCGAGGTCAGCTAACTTGACTGCTCCGGCAGGGGTGAGCTCCTTAACATAGAACGAGCCTAACCAATTAGGACGAAACTTTCCCCTAGGGTCATGCATAGGTGCCATGTTCTCTTTCAGTACCAAGTGTCCGGTCTGAATATCCCGGTCTCGAACCCTTTTATTGAAAGTTCTGGAAATTCGGCGCTGATAGGTCTGAATGTTATTGAGAGATGCAAGTCTCCTTTCGTCAATGAACGCCAGTTCTTCGTATCGAGCTCTGTGCCATAATTCTTCTGAGATACCGCTCTCAGCAACTACTCTTAACGACTCCACGTCAGTTTCGATCGAGAGCATAGGTTCCATACCGTAGCCAGTGAGTACGGTGTGGCCCCGGTTGGTGTACGGATCGAGGATCTGAAACTCCAAAGAGCATAAGGAAGCTTCTCCGGCCATTCCTTCGATTTTTCAATCATTTTGGAGTGGATCGACTTGATTGTTTTATTAGCAGCTTCTACGGCTCCATTGGTCTAGCGCCTATAAGGCGATTATTGGTGTTGTTTCACCTTATATTTCAGAAGAGTGTCTTTCAGATGCACCTCGAATTGTGGACCATTATCTGAGATCATCTCAAAAGCCATGTCGTACCGACAAATAATGTTATTAATTACGAACTTCGATACTTGTTTTGCCCCGAGTTGTGAGAACGAAGTCGCTTCTACCCATTTCAAGAAGTAATCTATCACAACCAAAATGTACTGGTGTCTATTGGAAGCTTTCGGGTAAATCTGACCAATAATGTCAATCCCCCAAGTAGAGAAAGGCTATGGCAAGGTGAGGTTGTGTAGCTCTACCGAAGGCATATGATTCAAATTTGCAAATATCTGGCATTTCTTACAAGCTCGTACAAATTTGTCGAAATCAAGCTCTATGGTCGTCCAATAATAGCCCGTTCGCAGAATTTTCTTGGCCAACATTCTTCCGCTCATATGGGGACCACACTCTCCACCATGTACATCCGTCATAACTTTTCATGCTTCGACGGAGTCAACGCATCGTTGAAGGGTACCATCCAATCTTTTATGGTACAGTTTATCCATATACAAAGAAAATTGAGCAACGAGACGGCGAATAGCCAATTGGTCCTTTCGAGAGCTTCATGGTGGGTAGGAGTAATCATGGAGGTATTTCTTGATGTCAGTGTACCAAGGCTCGTTTTCAGGGTCTGAAATGAGATTGACATAGTCACACCCAATATTGATGTCAGTGTACCAAGGCTCGTTCTCACCGTTCTTCCAGAGTTATCGACAGTGCACGAATGCAGCCTTCCCACACCAATGTAGTTGCCAAGTTAGCAAGAGCATCTGTGAAGGTATTCTGTTCTCGAGGCATATGTCAGAATGTTATATCATCGAAGCAAGGGATAAATTGCTTCAAACACTTGGTGTAGAGTTGTAGACGTTCGTCTAGAACTCTCCATGCCCCAATGGTCTATGAGATTATGAGGTTTGAATCCCCATATAAAGTAAGATATCGTGCCCCTGCTGCCAGAGACGCTTTAACACCGTAGATGCAGGCCTCATATTCCGCTGTGTTGTTCGTGGTGGGGAAGTCTAGTTTGACTGAAAAAGGTACAGGCAAACCCTCGGGGTTGATTAACAAGACTCCCACTCCATTGCCTCTACGGTTGGATGCCCCGTCGAAATACATCCTCCATCAATCCCCTCGAACTGCATGAATATGCTCGTCGGGAAATGTGTCATCACATTCTTCCTCGACCATAGGTCCGTCGGCGAGAATATCATCCATTACTCGTCCCTTCACTGATTTCTAATTCAGACATTGAATGTCGAATGCTAACAAAAGTGCATGCCACCGAGTAATCCTTTCACTCGTGATTGGCTAATCGAACATATACTTAATAAGATCCAATCTCGAGACAAGATATGTAGTGTGAGCTTGGAGATAATGCTTTAACTCTCTCGTCACGTAAACCAGAGATATGCAGGCCTTCTCGAGCGGACTGTAGCGAGCTTCATATTCAAGTAATTTCTTACTCAAACAATAGATAGCAACCTCTTTCCTCGTTCCTTCTTCAGACTGAGCCAAGAATGCCCTCATAGCTGTCTCTTTCACTGTGAGGTACAAAATCAAAGGTTTTTCGGGTTGCGAGGGCATTAATATTGGAGGATTCGAAAGGTAACTTTTCATTTTATCGAACGCTTTCTGACATTCATCATTCCAATGATGAGACGTCCATTTTCTGAGCAGCTTGAAAATTGACTCACATTTCGTTGTAAGCTGAGAAATGAACCTGCTGATGTACTGAATTCTCCCAAGAAACCTCGAATCTCTTTTTCAGACTTCAAAGGTGGTATTTCTGATATTGCTTTCACCTTGTCAGAATCGACTTCAATGCCCCTCTGACTTACCATGAAGCCTAGGAGCTTACCCGAAGTTACACCGAATACACACTTATGAGGGTTGAGCCTAAGGTTGAACTATTGGATGCGATCGAAGAACACTTTTAATGAGGAAAAATGATCTTCTCGATCATGACTCTTAACTATCATGTCGTCCACATATACCTCAAAAATATCATGGATCAAGTCGTGAAGGATGGTAGTTGCAGCTCTCTGATATGTGGCACCCGCGTTCTTTAACCCGAAAGGCATAACTTTGTAGCAATACGTTCCCCAAGGAGTAATGAAGGACGTCTTGATCTGATCCTCTTTCGCCATAAGGATTTGGTTATATCCCGAAAAACCATCCATGAATGAGAACACAGCATGTCTTGCCGTAATATCGACCAACATGTCGATGTGTGGCAAAGGAAAGCAATCTTTCGGTGAAGCAACATGCAAATCTCTAAAGTCGATGCACATTCGCACCCTTGTGCTTTCTTGGGGACTACCACGATGTTGGCAAGCCAATCGGGGTGTTTCACAGCTTGTAGAAAGCCAGCGTCTATTTGTTTCTGAACCTCTTCTTTAACCTCGAGACTAATCTCTGGTTTCATGCGTCGGAGCTTCTGTTGCTTGGGCTTGCAGTCTGGCACTAAAGGAAGACGATGCTCAGCAATGTTGCGGTCAACCCCAGGCACATCAGCATAAGACCAGGCAAATACATCCACACATTTTCTCAACAATGCGGTAAGCGACTCTCGCTATTCTGGGGTCAATGATGACCCTATCTTGACTTCCCTTTTATTTTCTTCGGTGCCAATGTTTATTATTATGGACTCTTCAATTGGTGATATGCATTTTTGTGGCAATTCGTTATCATATGATGATGCATCATGCTCAAAATCAAGTTCTTGTGCACATATATGCTTAGAGACACAGATAGGGTTGGGAATTTCAAAGTCGGATAGGTCGTCTGAGGAGGGATATTCTGTGGTGGAGGTAGTTGATCCTTCGAATTCAGAATCAGCGATGGTTGGGCCCGACAGAGGGTTAGGTGGGGAATCTGAGTTTGGTTTGGTGCTCGAGTCAGGGAATGACTCGGAGTAGGTTGATGAGTTTGTGTCGCTCGTTAGAGTTTCTGGGGGATGGCTGCCCACATAGATCTTTACCTCACGATCTCCTTCTTTTATCTGATGTTCATAGCTCCATTTTCTCACAATATGACTTGGCTCGATCAAATTAGTCGGGTCAAACTTGTCTTCTTCACATTCGAAGGTCTTAAAGAGTCGACTATAACGAATGTTCTCCACCCAGTCATCATTCACTATGTCACCTTCTTCTGGTTTCCGGAAATCATCAATCATGACCTCATCTGACTCATTGAATAATATTTCTAGACCTGGTAGTCTCTTCTGCCCCTGCTGTGTAAACCATGGCTCGGGAAAGCCGTAGAAAAGTTCATTCTCTCCTGGTTGAAGAAATTGGTCGTTCAAAGTCTTAGAGAAAGACTTATTTGTTTCTTAACCGTCGTTCGGGTCGTAACCTAACCCGGATCGGTTATTGTTATCCATGGGAAGGATGGGTTCTCGAATTCCTCGATCACGCTTTCCAAGCCCGGTTCCTGGTACATGCCCTATTTTCATCATCATTTTGGCTCCAGGCGAGTCAGCTTTCATTGTCCATGTGGACTGGCGGTTGGCCACTGGTCTGGCGGTTGACTTGACATCGGAACTCGTCATCTGGTTCAAAGAAGGGGGTGAAGGGTGAGGGTATTTTTGTGGTGATAAGTGTGGGGAGCATATATGTATGCACAATTTCTTGGAATGACAAGATGTCCCATACATTCACTACAAAAAAAAATAGCTTATACCAACAGAAATCTAGTAAAAGATAAAATTTCTGTTGGGATACGTGACTTATTTCCAACAGATTTTTCTAACTGTTAGTATTATTTGAAGGAGTCTAAAGGAAGAAAAAATGTACAACAGATTACATATATGTGTTGGTATTAGTTCTCCATTAGCAACAAATCTTTTAGCAATAGAGTTATCTGTTGGTATAAATTTTCTAATGCCTACAAATGTTTTAGCAACACAAATGTTTATTGGTAAATGATATTTATTTCCAAATTGAAAATTTCACCCAACCGCTAATAGTAGAATCGAGTGCTACTCACTTTCTCAGTACTCATATGAAAACTGAACAGGTCATAAAAATATTGAACAAACGCTGAAACTACTCGACGCTTCGCTCAGGGCCTGAGTCTCTCCCTCACCGTGGTCACCCTAGCGACCGCCAAGCCCCGACACACTCTTTCAGTTCTGTGCAACACCATCAGCAACCCTATTTCGCTTAACAAATGAAGTTTTGCCGCCGATGAGCCCGTTGGCTCTCTCTCTCTCTCAATTGTTTAATTTCCACAACTTCTGCCCAACGGACGACCACCAACGCCAGAGCTTCATCGACGGGTACTGGTATATGAACTCAATCTCAATTTTATCGTATTTTTATCTGTTACCTAGTAATTTCCTTTCTTTTATTTTGGTTTTAATTGCCCTTCCTTCCAATTTTGATGTTTTAGGGTTCATATTGAATGATTGTGTTCTTGTAAATTTATTTGTTTTATTCTTTGAGTTGTTGCTTCTTTATGAATCTGGTGGATGTGTTTGGCTTAGATATGTAAAAAGTAGGGTTTAACATTAAATTCAGAAGCAAATTTATGGGTTATTTTGTGCAATGGGTAGGTGTAATTTGTTATAGCTTAAACTCTCTCCGACTAGGTGGTATCTTTTGAAGTGGTTGTAAACATGTGGAAAACTTTACTTTTTACTTATTTACAAATGAATGAGAATATATATAGATACAAGGAGAACTCTAGAGATTTCCAATTCCTAGAGTATACAAGGAGAACTCTAGAGATTTCCAATTCCTAGAGTATTCTAGAGAAAGTAGTCTACAACTGTACATTATACGAGATATTAGATGATATACTAATAAATGATATATATATTAATTATCTATATTAACACTCCCCCTCAAGTTGGAGCATGTAAATTATGAATGCCCAACTTGCTAATGATCCCATGAAATTGTGCATGGCCAAGTCCTTTGGTGAAGACATCCGCAAGCTGGTGATGAGAAGAGACGTATCTTGGGATGATTGTACCAGAACTAAAATACTCCCGGATAAAATAACAATCGATTTCAACATGTTTTGTCCGCTCATGAAAAACTGAATTTTGAATGATGTGAAGTGCTGCCTTATTATCACAAAACATGAACATAGGTCCTCTATGTTGGACGGTAAGCTCACATAGAAGGGCCTTTATCCAAATAAGTTCTGTCGTAGTCAAAGCCATCGAGCGATACTCAGCCTCAGCGGATGATCGAGAAACAGTGGGTTGTTTCTTTGATTTCCAAGAAATAGGTGCATTACCCAGCTTAACAATGAAACCAGTGATTGACCTTCTAGTCACAGGACACCGACCCCAATCTGCATCACAGTAAGCATAGACTTGCAAGTCACTATCGGAAGGAAAGAATATGCCTTGTCCTGGAGTGTTTTTAATGTATCGTAAGAGTCCCATGGCAGTATCAAGATGAGGTTGTCGCGGTGACTGCATAAACTGACTCAACATTTGTACCGTATATGCTATATCAGGTCGAGTGATTGTGAGATAAATCAAACGACCAATCAACCTTCTATATTGACCAGGATCAGACAACAAATCTCCATCCTCCGCATTTAATCTATGTTGTTGTTGGATCGGAACCGTTGCAGGTTTACCACCTAGAACTCCTGCATCATCAAGAATATCTAGCGCATATTTATGTTGACAAACAAAAATACCTTGTGGAGAACGAGCAACTTCCAAGCCAAGAAAATATCGAAGTGGACCCAAATCCTTAATAGGAAAACATGTAGACAAGTATTCTTTTAGTTGTTGACAAGCATCTGGACTATTCCCTACAATAATGACATCATCAACATAAACAAGCACGGCTATAAAATTTGAATCTTGACGTCGAATGAATAGAGAATGATCAGCACGGGAATGTCTAAAGCCATAATGTAGCAGTGTAGTAGAAAATTTTGCAAACCACTGGCGACTTGCTTGCTTCAACCCGTATAAAGACTTACGGAGTAAACAGACTCGGTTGTCACTCTCGGGTAAATAACCAGGAGGAGGTCGCATATATACTTCCTCATGAAGGTCTCCATGGATAAAAGCATTATTAACATCAATTTGTTGTAACACCCAATTCTTGGCTGACGCCACCGCCAAAAGACATCTGACTGTACTTAACTTAGCAACGGGAGAAAAAGTTTCATTATAATCCACCCCTTCCACCTGCGTACAACCTTGAACCACAACTCTACCTTTATATTTCATAATGCGACCATCAGGATGATACTTAATAGAATAGACCCACCTTGACCCAATAGTCTTCTTTCCAGTGGGCAAAGGAACAACATCCCAAGTATGATTATCTTCTAATGCCCGGAGTTCTTTACTCATAGCATCCCTCCATTCTACATGTTGCATTGCCTCCAAATAATTATGGGGTATTCTTTGGATAGTGATGGCTGCAAGAAAAGGTCTATAGGCAGGGGAAAATTTAATAGAGGATAAATGACAAGACAATGGGTAAGGTTTACCTGAGGCCACCACATTGGAGGTAGATGTAGATGAGGATGTCTTCTTATCACCTGGAATATCACAAATAAAATCATTAAGGCGGGCAGGAGGTCTACGTTCACGTTGCGGTCGTGAAGGAATAGGCACCTGAGTATCCATCTCGGGGCTCAGACCGTTAGATGAGGAAGAAGACGAAGGACATGCCACAGTTGGAGCAATTGTGTTATTATTCTCATGAGGAAATGATTGAGAAGCTACTGACTCACTATTAACAGGAAGTATAAGAGGATCTTCATCCTCCCCCTTAATAAAGGCATTTCTAGGAGCTGAAGACTCTAGATTAACATGAGAGTTAGGCAACAAATTGGACTGAAAAGGAAATTTATCCTCAAAGAAAATAACATCTCGAGAAACAAAAATACGACGAGACTCAAGATCATACACTTTGTACCCTTTCTTACCACTAGGATACCCGACAAACACACAAGGATTAGATCGTGGTGCAAATTTATCTTTGACACATCGTGGATTACGAACATAGCATAAACACCCAAAAACTCGAAGGTGAGAATATGAAGGATCACGGTCAAATAGAAGTTGGTAAGGGGACTTTCCGTTAAGACGTGGAGTAGGAGTGACATTGATGAGGTAAGCTGCAGTTAGGATACACTCTCCCCAAAAGGTTATAGGTAAACCTGATTGAAATCGAAGTGCTCTCCCAACTTCTAATAGGTGCCTATGTTTTCGCTCAACCACTCCATTTTGTTGTGGGGTTCCTGCAATACTGGTTTGACTAATAATCCCTTTGTCTAGGCAAAATGTTTTCAAATCACCTTCAATAATTTCAGGAGCATTGTCACCGCGGATTTGTTTAATGACATGACCAAATTGGGTACAGACCATCTTGTAGAAATTTATGAAACATTGGATTATATCAGATTTTCTTTTCAATAAATATACCCATGTGGCTCGAGAATAATCATCCACAAGTGTTAAAAATAATTGTGCACCACTGTGAGACGGAGTACGATATGGACCCCAAATATCTAGATGGACAAGAGCGAAAGGGACAATACTTTTATTATCACTCAAAGGAAAACAGTTTTTGACTTGTTTAGCTCGAAAACAGACATCACAAGGACAATTGGCTAAAGTACGAAAATTTAAATGTGACAAATTGGAAATAGGAGATAAATGACTAACGGAACTATGACCAAGACGTTGCCAAATTTGTGGAGAGTCCTTCAGCGCAACAGAAGCAGTTTTCGGAGTTGACATTTGTAGGTGATAAAGACCATATTTCATCTCACCCGCTCCAATCAGTGTCCTCGAGCGTAGGTCCTGGATAACACAGAAAGTGGGAAAAAATATTATAGCACAATTATTTTCAGAGGTCAACTTGCTAACAGACATAAGGTTGCAATTAAAATCAGGTAAGTAATAAACATTGGACATATTTAATTGTGAGGAAAGAGGAACATGACCACGGGCTTGTGGAATTATGGTACAACCATTAGGTAAATAAACAGGGGACTTGTTATTTAGAAGCAATGCATCATGTAAAACAGATTGATATCCAGTAAAGTGGTCAGATGCTCCGGAGTCTATAATCCAGTTAGAGGGATTTCTAGGGTCAAGTATCGCCTTACCAATAAAATTTACTGCATGAACTTGTTGATTAGAACCACCAAGTAGCTGTAAAAACTACTGATATTGTTCTGGAGTAAGAGAAATACCACCCTGAGAAGTTGTGATAGATTGATTTGGTATACCAAATGAGCTGCCAGTAGATGCTTGTGAGTCCCCAGTATGTGCAGCTTGTGAGTTTCCAGAAGTAGTGGCATTAGCAGACGCTCGTTCACGACCTCTTCCCTTTCCATTCCGACTTTGAAATCCTGGAGGATAGCCTATAATTTGGTAGCAACTTTCTGTCCAATGGCCAGGACGATTACAATGACCACAGTGAGGTCGCCCACGCCCTCGACCCTGGCTACGTGAGTTCTCTGTGTTTGCTTTTGAAAGTGAAGAAGCATTAAATGCGGACACTTCTGGAGTAGCAGAGCGACTTGCTGAAATCTGTTGTTGCCTTTCTTCTTGAACAGCCAGACCATACACACGGTTAAGTGGTGGAAGAGGGTCCATGGTGAGGATTTGAGATTTGACAATTTTATATGAATCACCTAAACCCATCAGATTATCATGGACTTGCTCTTTCTCAATTCTGGAAGCTACCTTTTGAGATAGACCACACTTACACCCGGAACAGGTGCACACAGGAACAGGATTGTAAGAGGCAAGTTCTTCCCATATACTCTTCAACTTATTGTAGTAGGCTGAAATAGGAAGATCTTGTTGTTGTATAGTAAAAATAGAGCGACGAAGGTCATGAATGACTACCTCGTTTGCTTGACGATAGCGTTCCTCTAACTCACACCAAAGAGCTCGAGCATCACGTTGAAAAGTTACTCCAGCACGAACACTTTGAGAGAGGGAATTTTTTAGCCACGCTACAACCATGGCGTTGCATTTGTTCCAAGCATAGAACTCAGGAGATCCATCTTCAGGTCGTGGAAGCGTCCCATCTATAAATGGTTCCTTATTCTTTGCAATGAGGGCATTGAGAATTTCGTCACGCCAATTTGCATAGTTGGTTTCTGTAAGTTTGAAATCGATAAGTGGAATGCCCGGACCATCAGATGAAGTTAAATAGTATGGAGTAGTAGGATCCTGGGTGATGGCATAATATTTTGTAGAAGAATCTGAAGTTTTGGCTTCACCATCTTTGTCACTCATGCTGACAATAGAATCAAAGAACAATCAATTGATATGGGATATAGAAAAACAAATCTATGTTGAGAGGAATACTCAGCACGAGGATAAGGAATTTATAAAGACGGCAGTGACGATAGAGATGACGTGAATAGAAAAAAACGTGAGAAAAATTAGGGCTCGCTCTGATACCATGTAAACATGTGGAAAACTTTACTTTTTACTTATTTACAAATGAATGAGAATATATATAGATACAAGGAGAACTCTAGAGATTTCCAATTCCTAGAGTATACAAGGAGAACTCTAGAGATTTCCAATTCCTAGAGTATTCTAGAGAAAGTAGTCTACAACTGTACATTATACGAGATATTAGATGATATACTAATAAATGATATATATATATTAATTATCTATATTAACAGTGGTTCATTACTATGCATGCATATCGGAACACTATCACACCTTGAAGGTTTATGTCTGACTTCTGTTTAGATAATTAAGCATTTCCAGTTTATTAAATAGAGTATGTTTTCAATTTTGTTAGACAAAGGGATTAATCTTTAAATTTGATTGTAATTGCAAATGGATTGACATAATTTGGTGTAATCGAGGAGGAAGCATAGCCTATTGGGAGTTTGAGGAGTGAGCGGCTGATGAACTTGAAAGAATGCTGCTATGAGGATGAGAAGAGTTTGCGGGACGAGTTTATGCGCAATGAGACTCTTGCAAGGTATATGTTCCATTGTGAGCTTCGTCTTAACTTTGTCATGACTTATAGAGTTATAGTTGGAAGTCCACAACTAGAGGCACATTCAGCAATAGTTAGAATTTAATGATACTTTCTAAATGAGCTGTACAACTGTTTGTTGGTCACAGCAATGAATTATGAGCAGTTCATTTATTCTGTGAAGTCAAGGAATAACAATATATATCACTTCAACTCCCACACCCTTAGGTAGTTAGGTTGTTTAAGTTTAAGGGAGTGTGACAGTAAAAGATGCATAATCTCAGCCCAACAAGAATTACGCAACATCTGCAAGAATTCATAAGAAAATATCAACTGGGACATGTTACCCCCACGCCTGGATTGGAATTAGTAGTCACTTAGTAGTCAAATTTAATTAAAAAAGTGACTATTATTTCTGGGTTTACAGTGTATGTCCTACCACGCTGTGTGTGATGTTTGTGTATCCTGTCTTAATCATTGCTCGGCATTCATCACACGGGTCAAATCAACCTGTGTGCAATGATAAAATTACAATAGGGCAGCAGCAGATCTTCGATAAAGGAGGTAATTTTCCATTTCCCCCCTGTTTGCAACCAAAGGGGATTTAGATCACTTTATTAGCTTGTTCTATGATCTTTTCCATCGAGTGCAGCAACTTCTGTTATGCATTCTTTAAATTTGTATTTAAGTTGGAATTGTTCTACACAATTTATTTGTTAATGTTACAAGTACTTGGCAAATTACACATGTTTCTGACCTGATGTATTCAGGTCTGAATTCACACCTTTAACCTTGTTATTTGTGTGTTCTAAGGCTGGAAACTCATAGCACAGTTAGTGTACTAAGTGGGGGTTCAAAAGGATTTTGACACCACCACTGGCATTAAGTACCTCGCCTGCCCTCTCACTCTATGTGTCTGACACATACGTCGCCTGCCCTCTCACAATTAAGAAACTTGAGCTAAAGTTTGGTTACTGTTGTGTTAATTTGCGCTGGGTTGATAATTTTGGTTAGTTTGTATGCATTCTTTGTGCAATTCTCTGACAGAATGATAAGTGAGTTCCTACAGTGTAGTTATTGATATGAGCTGTGTTAAAGGATGTCAATTATGTCAAGTTGGGTTTTGATTTGGAGAAGCAGTTGGAAATTAGTTTGATTGTGAATTGATTAGTTCTTAAGTTTTACTACTTGATCTGAAACTGATACGTATGAAATCTGGTAAAAGTTATCAGAGCTGCTTATTTGGCTCCTTTGTTTTGCTGGTTTGAGTGGAAAATGGATATGTTTTAATGTTCACTATTTGATCATTACTTTTTGCACCATTAGGAACAGTTGGTAAATTTATAGATGTTGTAAGACCATTGTTGTTTGCTGTAAGTTGGTTTTGCTGCAAGTTTCTGTTGCTGTAATCTTTATGCCATATTTGCTGTTTTCTGTAAAATGCTGCTGATGTTGCTGTTTTCTGTAAACGCTGCTGCTGTTTGCTGTAAATGATGCCGCTATTTGCTGTAAATTTGCCGCTGTTTGCTAGTGCTGCTTGTTGGTTGTTCTGTCTGTTTGTTGTTGTTGCTGTTGGTTGCTACAACAGTTGTCTTTGTTGTTGCTACCCTTAGGTTGTTTTAGCAGCAGTTGTGGTGGTGGTTTTTTATTCTATGTGTTGCAGCCTTGCAGGAATGTAATAGGGTGTTGCTGAGGTATATGTTAATATATAGTATGTTCTTGTTTTAAGAGAAACTTTGCAGAACGAAATGTACTTGGTGCACTTGGTCGCCGAGTATACAAATTCTGGTATTATAAGGTAATTAATCTGCGGGCTGCAATTACTCTTGTACTCATACGTTGTAATCTAGATCTTTTCCCTCTCCTTTTGGTTGGCAAAAAGAAAAAAAAAAGATATGAAATGCTCTTGCAATTGAATTCTTATGATCGTCGTTTTTTGTTGGCAGGCTAGATTGCTTAATTCGTAGTGGTTTATCAATTGATTTCTCTTTGGAGGTTGGTGGGACAAATGAAGAGGTATCAAGAAAATGGAGCTTAACTATGAAGCAATGTCTAGTTCAATTCTTTTTTTTTTTTGTGGTTAATTTTGTATTTAAGGCCTTTAGCTATTCTTTGCTTCGGAAATATTTTAAGTACTTATGATAAAGTTGGTTTAGTTGCATTCAGTAGTCATAAACAAATATATTATATGTGAGATGTGGAAACTATTGTTTTTGCTACTTGTAGAAAACAATAGATTATTGCTAATTTTGCAGACTTTTTTTTTATTTGATTGAAATAGTATTACCAACAGATAATTATGTTGGTATAATTTGTACTGCTAACATTTTACTTTCTGTTGGTATTACTATTAATAACAGATAGTTATGTGTTGGCATTACTTTTTCCAACAGAACCTCCATTATCTATTGTTAAACTTTTGCCAACAGAGTTATTGCCAACACTTTAGTAACAGAACATTATCTGTTGGTAAAACTCTTTGCCAACAGATAAAAGGCTTTTACCAACAGTTATTGCCCTGTTGGCAATATTCATTTTTTTTTTAGTGATTATAACCAAAACTTGAAAGTTTTTATTTTTTTTATTTTTTATATTTAAGAAGTAGGACTTTTCTAAAAATCATTTCAAAAATAAATTTAAAAGAAAATCATTATTTCTCCAAGATATATACAGAAAAATAAGTTTCAACCAATCTCGATCATTTGCATTTAATTAAAATGTCCTTTCCATTTCCTTCTCCTTTTTTTTTTGTGTTCCATTTTTTGGATTTCATCTTTTTTGTTGGACCGCACCCGAAGGCTTCCTACGTATCTCCAATGTGTGTGAGCAAACGTTTTCGAAAAAATTTGATATTTTGAAAATGTACATTGGAGAATCAGCTCCACGTAGTTCTGGATAATAACTGATATTTTTTTTTTTTTTAGCCAAGCTCGAAAAGAGTTGCCTACGTACACCGGTGCATGTGAGTACAAGTGTGTCTAGATGTTACCAAATCCTACGGGGATCAGGCCATAAGTAGTTCTATTACAAAGTGCTTAAGGAAAAGATTTACTTCCTATGGTCGAACTCGAATGAGTTGCCTACGTACTCCAAGTGCTTGTGCTTACATGTGTATCTATTCTGGATCATCAAAAGTGCACTTTTAAGTCCTATTGGGCATTAGACCATGACATAGTTCTCGGCATACAAACAATTACATCTATTAAGACTTAAATGAAAAGACTAGTCCTGATTTCCCCCTTATTTGAGATGTGCCCAGGCAATTGGGCCACTGGTGTGACGTCTTCGATTACCAGAGACGAATTAACCCTGTCTCGCCGAGCTCTTTGATCTTGAGGCGCAAGGCTAGACAATTGTCAGTCATATGGGCAAACTTCTCGCAGTAATCGTAGTATTTGTTAACGTCCACGGGAAGTGGTGGTTCTTGAGTCGGAGGAGGTAATGGTATTATCAACCTCTGGCACATAAGCCACCCAAATACATAGCTCAAGGGCTCCTGCAGCGGTTCAAGTCAACGGCGAGGTCGGGGAATCTGCGGTGCCTGAGGTTGAGGCATGACTCCATCAGATATGTAGTGACTGTAAGGATCAGGTGGTTGCTTCATCATTTTGATCTTTTGAAGGTCAAGAGCGTAACCGTGAGCTTCAAGATCTTCCAGCTTGCAGTACAATTTCTTGCTCATCTCCAAGAAGTACTCATCTTGTAGACTTTTTACGATCCAGGGGAGACTCTCTTTCAACGAAGGTAAGTTGAGCACCATTTTGCCTTGTTCCTTCAACCGATCTATGTAGGTCGTGAACGATTCTCCAGGAATTTGTTGCATGTTTTCAAGCTTAAGCTTTTCCACCATGTCGCTTGATTCGACATTTACCCAATCAACGAAAGCAGTTGCCAGATTCTGCCAACATCCGAATTGATATGGTACAAGGCTGAAGTGCCATTCACGGGCTCTTCCTTCGAGACTCTTCCCGAAATAATAAGGGTACAACTCCTTGCTAATATCCAAAGGGTGCAGGCCATGCACAAAGTGCTTCAGATGAGTATGAGGATCACCTCTTCCATTGAACTTTTCAAATTCAGGAACTTTCATATTCTGAGGGATACGAAGCCCTAGAAACATAATTAATGTTTCTGTGTCGATCTTTTCTTTTGCAGCGAACAAATCCAAATCAGAATCATAACTGGGTATATAAGGTTGATGCACACGAGCAGGGCTACCACTTCCCGTACTAGAGTATGTGCTGACCTCATGTGAAGATGAACTTGGCTCAATCTCATTAATGAACTCTTCCATTCTGTCGTCGTGTCCCAAAAACTCGTCGTTCCCTCCTGATATAGCTCCAATCAAGAAACCATTAAATCTATCTCCCATTTCTTCATCCAAATGTAATACGGGTTCGCTAGTGGATGCGATGGCCATAATTTCTGGATCACCCTTCAATGTGACAACACCATGCAGGCTCTGAAAATGGACTTTTTGGTGAAGTGTGGAAGCAATTGCTCTTGATTGGTGAAGCATGCGGGGATATCGATCACTAGAAATTCTACATCACGGACCACAGGTCCATACTCAAGTGGTCATTTGATTGTCCCCATTATGTTTCTTTTTTCATTATCGTAGCCTCGTACCACTTGATTGGAGTGCTCAACGTGTTGGAGGGAGTATCCAAGCTTGTTGAGTGCTCGGAGAGGACAAACATTTACAGCTGATCCATTATGGATCAAGACTCGGGGAACTCTCTTTCCATTACATTCCACAGTAATGTGGAGAGAATGATTATGATCGATGTCTTGGGGAAGGTCTTGATCACAAAATTGAAGTATTTGAGCTGACTCGTAAACCATTCTGACCATTTCATCCGGGGATATATTTGAATTTACTGCTACTTCATTGAGATGCTTGAGAATTGCGGCTCTATGTGGTTGGGAGGTCACAAGCAACTTCCAAATGGAGACATTGGAATTAACTTCTTTCATTCTCTTGATTGCCTCGTCATCGGCGTCTTCCTTGGTCACTACTTATTTTCCTTTCTCTTTTCTACGCAACGCCTCTAATGGGTTCTCCTCTTCTAAATGTGATGGCTTAAAATGCCTTCCAGCTCTTGTGAGGTGAGCCACTATGGTGTCTTCATCATCACTAGGGAGGTCTTGTAGACATATTGCCATGCAAGAATCATGAGTATGCCCTGAGCCTTCTCTCTCGATAATTTATATCACTGAAGCATCTTCTTCTTTCGCTTCATGATCAAGCATCAAGAACCCTCCATTGTATTCCAGAGTTGAACATAGATTGGAGAACATCTTGTCCTTAACCTCAAAATGCCTAATAGGCTTCAACATTACTCGTGATCTAGTGGACAAGTCCACAATCAAAACTTTCGAGGTAGGAGATAATGAAACCTCCATTAACCTTGGCTGGATGTCGGTTATTGACTCAGTCGGGTCAATCCCTGTTGTAACTAGAGATATCGCAGAAATCTGGTTTTCCTGATGGCTAGGGAGCGAGTTCTTTGTGATGTTAGGAGGGTTATTGTTGGTTTTGGAAGTGTTAATGCTAAGCTTTCCTTCATCAATCAGGTCTTGGATCTTGTGCCTTAAGGCTAAACATGAACCGAGCGAGTGCCCAGCATATTGGTGAAACTTACAATGATCATTCGGATTCTGACCTAGCCTTAGCGGTGGTGGTGGTCTAACCGCCAAATGCTGAATCATTCCTGCCTTGGTCAACTTTTCAAAAGCTTGAGTCAATGACATGCCTAGAGGGGTAAACTCTCGCCTTGAGGTAACCTGAAATGTCATAGAGGATGCTATGTTGCTGATTTCTGCTGGCTTTCCCGTACTCTGAGCAGGCAAATTATAAGGTCCCTTCCGGTACCTCGAGCTTGACGATGCTAGCTCTTCTTTCTTAACCTCCATTCTAAGGGAGTCCTCAATTTCCGACCCAGTGGATATCAAAGCTTTGAAAGAGGGAAAATACTGAGACATCATTTTTCCTTTCGAATCCGGTGTGAGATTTCGAACTATCATTTGTATCTGATCGTCCTCTATTGGTCGGTGTAAGAATCCTTGGCCCTCTATCTACTAATGAAAGTAGAGAAAGTCTTAGTGGAGTACTGGTATGTGATACCCCAATATTTTCTATAATTATAATATCGATTTATAATTCTTTTATAAATAGTTTCAGAGATTTAAATCGTATATTTATTTAACGATTCGATTTACTCAAACAAAGCCATAATAATATTATTATTATGAGAATTTCGGGATTTATAATTATCAAATTGAGGGATTTAGTTAAAATGGTTTTGTATATGAATAAGGCTTATTCATATTATTTTAATTGGTTTTAATTAGCATTTAATTAGTTTTAATTTTTTTTAATTGACAATTAAATCAGAAAATAATCCTAATTCTAGTAGAGTTTGACTTTCTTTGACCAAACACCTATATAAGCTAAGAGATGGACCAGTTGATCAGTTGCAAAAACTGAGCCAAAAACCTCACACTCTCTCTCTCCTCTCTCACGGCTCTCCCTTTCTCTTCTCTCTCCCACTCCACCGCACACTCACTCTCTCTCCCTCTCCTTGCTGTCGCCGGCCACCATGCCAGCACCGACCTTCTCTTCCCGCCGGTAAACCTCCCTTCCTTCTCTCTCTTTCTCTCTCTTTCTTTCGTGCTCTGTTTTCCCTCTCCCCTGTTTTTGTCGAGTCGCTGCTGTCGCGCCGCCGCGCTACCAGGCCGCGCTACCAGACCGCGCCTGGATGGTCGCCGGCGAGTGGCCGGCGCAACTGGGCCATGCCCGTCGCTCCTCCTTCTCGCAGTCGCTGTCTCTCTCTCGCAATTCCTCTCTCTCTCTCTCGCGCTCTCTCTCTCCTCCGTCGCCGGTGCTCCGGCGAGCCACCGCCGACCATGGTGGTCGGTGGGTGGTGGTCGGTGATAGGCTAGGTCGTGGGTCCCCATGCTTGGTGTATCACGGCCTAGACTCGAAAAACCGATTAGGGTTTTGTTTAATAATTTCGTTTTAATTAATTTCGTATTTTCAGTATTTTTCAATAATTGTTTTTATTTTTCTGTACTCGTTCGGAGTCCGAATCCGGATTTTCAAAAGCCTAGATTGGTTGGAATATAAATCAAGGAATTTAATAAAAACATTAGTCTACAGTTTCAGTACTTTTTGGATTTTTGTATTTATTAATTATGTCTTGGTAATTATTTTTAATTAGGACCAAACGGACAAGCGTAATCGGGTTGTGATTAGCCAAGTTACCTACTGCTTAGTGAGCTTTTGTTAGGTAAGCGATTGTGCCTACCTCTTTCCAAAGCCCCATCAAAACTATTTTGATGTGTTATGTGCTAATTGATTATTATTGTGAATTTAATATGCGAAGCATGATTAAATTATATCGTCGTTAATTATGAGAATTTGAAATATATTCTTCGCTGTAAATATGATTTATATTGAGTATGATAAGTTTATAAAGTTTCGTTAATTAATTAGTTCATATGCTAATTAATGTTTAATTATGGCGATGTTGAATTTCTAATATTATTATGATATAATAAAATGTGCTATTTGGAATGGGATATTATTGAGTGCTAATGAGCACCTACTATTATATAGGATGATTTATTTGTGAAAGTGTAATTTTTGGATATCTTGATGTACTGCCAAAGTGCTACCGAAATTTCGTTAGACATATATGAAGCATGATTATTGTTAATATGCATTTATGTCGTAATCGTCGTTATTATTATTCATTATCATGAGCATGAAATGAAGTATTATGTCGTGGTCTCGTTGTACCACTAGGTCAATCAATGCAAGTATGCGAATTGAATTAAATGAGAATAAGACTCCTAATGGATCCCTAGGAGTAGTCGAGCTATCGAGACTTATCTAATTGATATAGTCTAGGGATGCGTGATTCTCAAGTTACTTTTATGGACACCTCGTAGTGTATTTGGGTCGGATCATTTCCCATTTGTTTAATTCTCTACATATCGATTATTATGTTAGAGGTAGTGTGAGTATACACTAGCGTAAGTCCATGGCATGTCTATATCTATCTATGAACAGTATGGGTAATCGCTGTTCTATTCGCTCTCTTATCTCTCTAATCAAGGTTGTTTATCTATTTGTGTTCGAATGATCACTAAAGCAAGAATTACATGTAATTGAATATCGAGTATGCGTGTGCTTGATTGTATGACTACTTGTGCATGCAAATGAATTTCAATGATTCTTCTAATACCCAGGTAAGGTTTGCGAAAGTGATTTTACTGGGTATGGATGACGTTTATTCAGTTTATCTGATTTTTGTTTTCTTTTGTTTCTTCTCTTTTTCTTTTGTACCTTGTTTCCGTCACGGAAACCAAAGTGCAGGTGTAGCTGAGTGAGGACGGTTTGCTAGAAGGTTGAATGTGGGCTGTTTGCTTAGAACAATGGATTTATTGGTTACCTTGGATTATTTGGGATTTTGGTTTGTGCCCTTGAACGCAAAGTTGTAATAAAACTATAATGGACTTAAGACCGCTGGATAGGCAACTCTGATATTTATGTTTAATTTGTTTAGATGCTTCCTTTGATACCTAGTTTTCCTTTCTGCTTAGCATTTACTCCTTAGCGATAAATGTTGCAGTAGCATTCCCCTGGGTCCGTGACGGTTCAGTGGTGTCGAGTCGTGGACAACGACGTCGATAGTTCTCTGGAAATCGTTGCGAATTCGGCGGTGTTACAAATGGTATCAAAGCCCTAGGTTTAAAATGTTGCATAGGTTTAATAAATGAATTAATAAAGATTAGTGTCATTTTTGGGAAAAATAAAATATAATTAAAGCCGTAGAGCGTAGTAGTCCTAGAAGGTAGGAATTACTTGAAATCACCTTAATTGTGATTTAAATGTTATTATTGTTTGATTGCCTTTTTGTATATGGCAATTACTCATTTGACCGCGATGAAGTCGACCAGAGGTAGAAAACCACGAGCGATGATTGTTGCACTCGAGAACGAGGTGAAGTATGTAGACATCTCCGATAGTGAGCCTACACACGACGAGCGTGACGAGGCCGCGACTGCCCTTGTGGCGCAAGGCAATGGCGCGCACGAGGTGGACCAACCCACGCCTGATGCTCGTGACGATGACATTCCAATAGAGCCTAATCACGACTTGGATGCTAACGAGGATCTTCATCCTGAAGAGGAACCTACCGAGTCCGAACCTGAGGCTGACGATGCTCCTGCTGACGAGCCAAGTGGTGAGCCTAACTCTGTGGAACTAGAGATGCGTTTCGAGTATGGAGCTAGTGTCCCTGATTCACCTAGCAAGCCAGACTTAGAGGATATTGGTGATGCAAGCGGCAACAAATCTGTACCTCCTTCAACTACTGCTGATGTGTCTCCTCCTGTGGAGCCTTTCTTTGCCACTGATCCCGAGCTAGATAACATCCGTGCCTACATTGATCGTGCATTCACTACGATCGAGCGTTACGAATATGAGAACCGTACGAGGATACACCAAGGTTTCTGGGTACAACTCTTACTAGCTAGCTTACCCAACCTACATCCTTGGAGAGGTCTCAAGGAGAAGTATGATGATGTGGTACTGAGGAGTGGCTACATCAACGATGGGAAGTATGGCAAAGGCAATCGTTGGGCACTGACTTTTCAAGGTGTTGTCAATGAGCTATGTTTGTCTGAGTTCGAGTGGAAGGTAAATCACGTTCTAGTGCCTGTTCCAAAGGACATCTGTGAAAGCTGCTGGTCTAAGAAGCGCAAACTCGTGGATAACTTTAGAAGGTGCTTCATGCCTCAAAAGTTTAGAGGTGGTGAGCATCCTTACACTCCATGTAGGGAAGTGAAGCCAAGGAGGGATGATGATGATGATACGCCTCCCGGATCGAAGCAAAACTCAGTTGCTGTTTAGTTATTTTGTTGGCTAGAGTTAGTCGTTTTGATTAGAAACATTATTCCACTTTTGTGATGGCCCTGCGTGGTCAAGTTTGATGATGGTTTGTAGTTGCCTAAGCAACAAATATTTTTTTTACTCTTCTTTATTTTGCAATTTATGTTATTGCAAAACTATTTCATTTGATTATATGAAAGTCGTTATATTATTGTGTGTCACATATTTTCATGATTGACCAAAAGCATGAATGCTATCTCTTATCATCGTGACATGATGGGAAATCCATGTCGAAATTATGGAAAATTTTTTGTTGAGCATTATCAACTCTCTTGTGAGCCAAGTGCTAAAGCATATCAATATGATTAAGTGTGATTATCTATTGCCCTACTAAAATAGTATGGAGCCTCTTTATGTGCATTATGAACATCTTTGTCTATGCATGTGAATCCTACATGTCTAAAGTGTATTGTATGCCAATCGAACTATTACGCATGAGAACTGAGAACAATAAAGCAAGTATGTTGCTTAGACCTACGCTGTAAGGCCGATCATCGAAACTTATATGCTATATGCTAAATGTCAAGAGAAAAGTTTCAATTACAACCTACTTCTCTCAATTAGACCTTAATGGGTCGAGATGTGCAAATTGTGTGAATGGTGTTCATACCATTACATTTATATTCTCAGATTCGCGAAAATGTCAACCAACGCCGATAGAATCGCTAGACTCGAGGATGGTCTGACCGATGTGGTCGAGATCATGGCACGACAAATGACACGCCAAGAAGAGATGGAAACCGCAAAAGCCTCTACAGCGCGTAGTTTCCGAGATTTTGACGCTCTTAAACCTCCTACGTTTGAAGGTGGTACCGATCCAACAAAGATGGAGACTTGGATCATCGAGTTTAAGAAGTTGTTTCTGGCTACAAATCGGCCTAACAACATGAAAGTTAGCTCTGCGACGTACTATCTGAAGGGCGAAGCTAACAACTAGTGGAACGATGTGCGAATTGATTTACTTGCAACGCCGAACTTTTATTGGGATCGTTTTATGGTAGCCATTCGTGCTAGATTTTATCCTAGTGCTCTACGACGCCTGAAGCAGCGTGAGTTTGAAGGGTTAAGCCGAGTATGCTGCCAAGTTCAACGAGCTTGCTATTTTTGCTCCTAATCTGCTGACAACTGAAGCTGAGCGAATCGAAAGGTTCGAGGACGGGCTGAAATGGGATATTCAACGTTTTGTCGCTGGACATCTATCACTTTTCAGGAATCTTATAACAAGGCCCTGAACCAGGAGAGGATTGTTGGACGTCGTGACACGCATTTGGGAAAGAACAAGCGCGACGAAGGCAATCCATCGCAATCGAATAACGACAACAAGAGGCCAAGACCGAATGGCAACAACAGCTACCAGGGTGGTCAGAACCACAATGCGAATAGAAATCGTGACTCGAATAGTCATCGAGCTACGATAATGGCCAGAAGGAATACGCCTTGTACTCGCTGTAACAAGACGCATGCCGGTAAGAATTGTCGAGGTGACGTGTTGCAATGCTATGAGTGCAACAAACCAGGTCACAAAGCTTCTGAATGTTGGAGCCCAGGTAGGAATGGTAATGGGTAGAACCACGATAACAACTACAATCGTGGTGGGAATAACAATGGCTATCGTGGTAATGGTGGTAACTACCGTGGAAACGGGGGTTACAACAACAAAAACAACCGCAATAATGCTGCTCCTGCTGTGAACAACCAAGTTCAAGCTCATGCTACTGCTAATCTCGCGCCGAACAACAACAACAACAACAATAGAGGGGTTAATGGTAGAATCTTTGTGATGAATCGCAATGAAGCAGTAGCAAACCCGAACGTGATCGCTGGTATTTTTCTTGTTCATTCTTTTCTCGCTTTTGTTTTGTTTGATAGTGGTGCGACGCATTCTGTACTTTCTAAGTGCTTTGCATCTAATATAGGATTAGAACCTACTTCTGTGTATAGTGCAAATATGAGGATGCCAGATGGATCGATCGCTAAGTGTAAAGCATTGTATGAAAAGTGTCCGATTAGGATAGCTGGTTTCGATTTACCCGCGGATTTGATTCAGATGGACTTGAAGGACTTTGATGTGATATTGGGAATGTATTGGTTAGTCAGGTATAGGGCTAAGTTAGAGTGCTTTGAACAACGCGTTTCTTTGCAAGGACCTAAAGGAAAGAGAATCACTTACCGAGGAGTTATGGTCAAGCCTAAGTTGAAGGTGATGGCTACTATGAAGGTTAAAGAGTGCGTGACTAAGGGTAAAGCGATTTACCTTTGTCATGTGGTGGATACGAGTCGCGAGACGGAAGCTTCGCAGCTTATTCTTGTAGTTTCCGAGTACGCTGATGTTTTTCCCGAAGAGATTCCCAGAATACCTCCACAATGCATTATCGACTTTACGATCGAGCTTGCTCCAGGTTCTGCACCAATTTCAAAAGCACCGTATCATATGGCACCCGCTGATGAAGAAACTGAAAACAAAACTTGGGGATTTGTTACAAAAAAGGGATACATACGTCCGAGTGTATCGCCTTGGGGTGCTCCTGTTTTGTTTGTACGGAAGAAGGATGGTAGTATGAGACTGTGCATCGACTACCGCGAGTTAAACAAGATTACGATCAAGAATAGATACCCACTTACCCGAATTGACGATCTGTTTGACCAACTGCGTGGTGCGTCAATTTTCTCAAAGATAGACCTGCGATCAGGATACCATCAATTGAGGATCTCGGAGCCTGATATTGCGAAGACATCGTTTAGGACGAAGTATGAGCACTACGAGTTCACTGTGATTCCTTTTGGGTTGACAAATGCGCTTGCAAAGTTTATGGACTTGATGAACCGTAAGTTCCAGCCTTACCTAGACCAGTTTGTTGTAGTCTTTATCGATGATATTCTGGTTTACTCGAAGAACGCAGAGGAGCATGAGCAACACCTACGTACTGTTTTGGAGATTCTGTGAAGACATCAACTTTACGCCAAGTTGTCTAAGTGTGAGTTTTGGTTAGACACGGTATCTTTCTTAGGACACGTGGTGTCTAAGGATGGAGTGGCCGTAGATCCAGAGAAGATTCGAGCTGTTACAGTTTGGCCAAGACCAACGACCGTGACCGAAGTTCAAAGTTTTCTTGGACTTGCTGGATATTATAGACGATTTGTGGAAGGTTTCTCAAAGATTGCGTAGCCAATCACGAATTTGACGAAGAAAATGACAAAGTTTGTATGGTCCGACAAGTGTGAGACTGCTTTCCAAGAGTTGAAGAAACGTCTTACAAGTGCACCTATTTTGACATTGCCGTCAGGAACAGAAGGATATGAATTCTACAGTGACGCGTCTAAGCATGGCTTAGGGTGTGTGTTGATGCAACATGAAAAGGTCGTGGCTTACGCCTCACGACAACTGAAGAAGCATGAAGACAACTATCCTATGCACGATCTAGAACTTGCTGCTGTCGTATTTGCATTAAAGATTTGGCGACACTACCTGTATGGTTCCGCAGTCAAGATGTTTACTGATCACAAGAGTCTCAAGTATATATTTACGCAGAAAGATTTGAACATGCGCCAAAGGAGATGGCCAGGACTTCTGACGGAGTACGACATTGATATCCAGTACCATAAGGGTGAAGTGAACGTAGTCGCTGATGCTTTGAGTAGGAAGACTCGACATTCGTTAAACACTGCTTTAGTGCTTCCTAAGGAGATCATACGTGACTTGCAAAGTCTCGAGGTGGAAATTGTGTTTCAAGGTGACGTTCAATGTACCTTAGCACATATGACTGTTCGACCAACACTGCTTGAAGAGATCAAAGATAAACAAAGTGGTGATGAGGATCTTCAGCGGATTCTAAACCACAAAGACGAGGGTAGGTTCGAGGACTTCACTTTGGGCCAAGATGGAATTATGAGATTTCGAGAACGTGTTTGCGTACCCAATGACCCAGATATCAAAAGTCAGATTCTGGGTGAAGCTGAAAATACACCGTATTCTGTACATCCTGGTGGAGATAAGCTTTACAAAGATCTTCGCCAAGTGTTCTGGTGGAAAGTCATGAAACAAGGTGTCGCTGAGTTCTTAGGGAAGTGTTTGACATGTCAGAAAGTCAAGATCGAGCACAAGAGACCGGGTGGAATGGTACAATCACTAGAAGTTCCGACTTGGAAATGGAATTCGATTTCTATGGATTTTGTCATGGGTTTACCTTTGAAACAAAAGAAGAACAACGTCATTTGGGTGGTTGTAGATCGTTTGACGAAGGTCGCACGATTCATCCCTATGTACGTCAAGGAGGTCATGAGACTTCATGGTGTACCTGAAGATATTGTTTCTGATAGAGACTCGAGATTTCTCTCTAACTTCTGGCAGAAATTACAAGAAGCTTTCGGAAGCAAATTGATGTTTAGTACCGCTTTTCATCCTGCAACAGATGGCCAGACGGAAAGGACAATCCAAACTCTAGAGGATATGCTTAGGGCGTGTGCCCTCGAATACCAAGGTTCGTGGGATAAACACATTCCGTTGATCGAATTTTCTTACAACAATAGCTATCATTCAAGCATTGATCGAGCGCCATTTGAAGCCTTGTATGGTAGAAAGTGTAGATCGTCTGTATGTTGGAACGACATTAGCGAGACTGCAGTTTTGGGTCCTGATATGATCCAGCAGACTGTCGACATTGTGAAGGTGATTCGGACGAAGATGCGAAGTGCACAAGATCGCCAGAAATCATATGCAGATAGAGGTCGTGGACCTGAAGAATTTGAGGTGGGAAGCAAGGTACTTTTGCGAGTATGTCCTACCAAGGGTGTTATGCGTTTTGGTCGTAAGGGGAAGTTAAGTCCTTGTTACATTGGACCCTACAAGATCCTAGAGAGGATTGGTCAAGTTGCTTATCGTCTAGCTTTACCTGTGGAACTTGAGAAAGTTCACAATGTCTTTCACGTCTCTCAACTGAAGCGATACGTACATGATCCAACTCATGTCGTTCAACCTGAAACGATCGAACTTGACGAGAGTTTGACATATGAAGAATGTCCGATCGAGATCACCGACCGCAAAGAGCGCTCGACTCGCACAAAGACTATTCCGATTGTGAAAGTTATTTGGTCCCGTCATGGTCAAGAAGAGGCAACATGGGAAGCTAAATCCATGATGTGCGAGAAGTACCCAGAACTCTTTCTCGAAGGTACTAATTCCATTCGAGTTTCAGGACGAAACCCTTTTTAAGGAGGGTAGAATGTCACACCTAGTAATTTCGTGTTTTGTTTACTGCTTTGCAAGAGTTGGATGTTCTAGCATTGCATGCTGCACTACTAATCGACCTAGATCACAACCGTAGTACACGCATTACATTATCGTTGTCCTAAAATTGATTTATACCTTCGTATGGGTAAACTCGTTTTGTCGTTGAGAAGTGATTACTTCATGTTGCAAGTTTCGGGACGAAACTTCTTTTAAGGAAGGTAGAATGTAATACCCCAATATTTTCTATAATTATATTATCGATTTATAATTCTTTTATAAATAGTTTCGGAGATTTAAATCGTATATTTATTTAACGATTCGATTTACTCAAATTAAGCCATAATAATATTATGGGAATTTCGGGATTTATAATCATCAAATTGAGGGATTTAGTTAAAATGGTTTTGTATATGAATAAGGCTTATTCATATTGTTTTCATTGGTTTTAATTAGCATTTATTTATTTTTAATTGTTTTTAATTGACAATTAAATCAGAAAATAATCCTAATTCTAGTAGGGTTTGACTTTCTTTGACAAACACCTATATAAGCTAAGAGATGGGCCAGTTGATCAGTTGCAAAAACTGAGCCAAAAACCTCACACACTCTCTCTCTCCTCTCTCACGACTCTCCCTCTCTCTTCTCTCTCTCACTCCACCGCACACTCACTCTCTCTGCCTCTCCCTGCTGTTGCCGGCCACCGGGCCAGCACCGGCCTCCTCTTCCCGCTGGTAAACCCCCCTTCCTTCTCTCTTTCTTTCTCTCTCTTTCTCTCTCTTTCGTGCTCTGTTTTCCCCCTCCCCTGTTTTTGTCTAGTCGCGGCTGTCGCGCCGCCGCCGTGCCACCAGGCCGCGCCTGGATGGTCGCCGGCGAGTGGCCGACGCGACTGGGCCCTGCCCGTCGCTCCTCCCTCTCTCAGTCTCTCTCTCTCTCTCTCTCTCTCTCTCTCTCTCTCTCTCTCTCTCTCTCTCTCTCTCTCTCTCTCTCTCTCTCTCAATTCCTCTCTCTCTCTCGCGACCTCTCGCACTCTCTCTCTCCTTTCTCGCCGGTGCTCCGGCGAGCCACCGCCGACCATGGTGGTCGGTGCGTGGTGGTCTTGGTGATGAGCTAGATCGTGGGTCCCCATGCTTGGTGTATCATGGCATAGACTCGAAAAACCAATTAGGGTTTTGTTTAATAATTTCGTTTTAATTAGTTTTGTATTTTCAGTATTTTTCAATAAGTATTTTTAATTTTCTGTACTCGTTCGGAGTCCGAATCCGGATTTTCAAAAGCCTAGATTGGTTGGAATAAATCAAAAATTTAATAAAAATATTAGTTTACAGTTTCAGTACTGTTTGGATTTTCGTATTTATTAATTATGTCTCGGTAATTATTTTTAATTAGGACCAAACGGACAATCGTGATCGGGTTGTGATTAGCCAAGTTACCTACTGCTTAGTGAGCATTTTTTAGGTAAGCGATTGTGCTTACCTTTTTTCAAATCCCCATCAAAACTATTTTGATGTGTTGTGTGCTAATTGATTAATATTGTGAATTTAATATGCGAAGCATAATTAAATTATATCGTCGTTAATTATGAGAGTTTGAAATATATTATTCGCTGTAAATGTGATTTATATTGTGTATGATAAGTTTATAAAGTTTCGTTAATTAATTAGTTCATATGCTGATTAATGTTTAATTATGGGGATGTTGAATTTCTAATATTATTATGATATAATAATATGTGCTATTTGGAATGGGATATTATTGAGTGCTAATGAGCACCTACTATTATTATATTGGATGGTTTATTTGTAAAAGTGTAATTTTTGGATATCTTGATGTACTGCCAAGGTGCTGCTGAAATTTCGTTAGACATATATGAAGCATGATTATTGTTAATATGCATTTATGTCGTAATCGTCATTATTATTATTCATTATCATGAGCATGAAATAAAGTAGTATGTCGTGATCTCGTTGTACCACTAGGTCAATCAATGCAAGTATGTGAATTGAATTAAATGAGAATAAGACTCCTAATGGATCCCTAGGAGTAGTCGAGCTATCGAGACTTATCTAATTGATATATTCTAGGGATGCGTGATTCCCAAGTTACTTTTATGGACACCTCGTAGTGTGTTCGGGACGGATCATTCCCCATTGTTCAATTCTCTATATATCGATTATTATGTTAGAGGTAGTGTGAGTATACACTAGCATAAGTCCATGGCATGTCTATATCTATCTATGAACAGTATGGGTAATCGCTGTTCTATTCGCTCTCTTATCTCTCTAATCAAGATGGTTTATCTATTTGTGTTCGAATGATCACTATAGCAAGAATTGCATGTAATTGAATATCGAGTATGCGTGTGCTTGATTGTATGACTGCTTGTGCATGCAAATGAATTTCAATGATTCTTCTAAAACCCAGGTAAGGTTTGCGAAAGTGTTTTTACTAGGTATGGACGACGTTTATTCAGTTTATCTGATTTTTGTTTTCTTTTGTTTCTTCCCTTTTTCTTCTGTACCTTGTTTCCGTCACGGAAACCAAAGTGCAGGTGTAGCTGAGTGAGGACGGTTTGCTAGAAGGTTGAATGTGGGCTGTTTGTTTAGAACTATGGATTTATTGGTTACCTTGGATTATTTGGGATTTTGGTTTGTGCCCTTGAAGGCAAAGTTGTAATAAAACTATGATGGACTTAAGACCGCTGGATAGACAACTATGATATTTATGTTTAATTTGCTTAGATGCTTCCTTTGATACCTATTTTTCCAATCTGCTTAGCATTTACTCCTTAGCGATTAATGTTGCAGTAGCATTCCCCTGGGTCCGTGACGGTTCAGTGGTGTCGAGTCGTGGACAACGACGTCGATAGTTCCCTTGAAATCGTTGCGAATTTGTGGGTGTTACATGGTAGGTTGTTTCAAGATCTCTTCTGGTCACATCAACCTCTTCATTATACGGGTATTGTCGTGTGAATTCCCGGACAATATTGGACCAAGTAGCTTTCTTTTAGTCTCGAGTTCGAAAAACCACTGGGCCGGTGCCCTGTCTAGGTATTATTGGAAGAGTTGAGCAATCAATTGTTCTGATACACCCCATGGGCTCATTGCCCCTATATACATCTTGAGGAAAGTTATGGGACTTCCCGTTCCATTAAACTTCGAAATGTTGAAAATTTTAAACCCATTTGGGAGACGAGCCGTTGGGAATAGAGCTCGTCCATGAATATCGAGGCATGGTTCGGCAATTGTCATTCCTTTCAAAACGTCTTTCATGTTTTTGACTTCCTCACCCAGTTTATCATCCTCTACTACAGAGCCACACTCAAGATTGAACGGAGTATCACCGCCTGGTGTCTCATGTTGCTCGGGTTCTTTATGAAGTTGGGTTATAGTTTGCTCAATCATATCCTGGCGAGATAATATCAGTTGCATCATCTCCCTCATCTCGGTCAAAGCATCCGGAGGAGGTGGAGGGTTCTGGTCTGGGATATCAGCCATTTTTTGTGGTGGTGAAAAGATTTTACGGAATATGGTATAATTAGTTGTGGGCCCAGTTTTCGGGTTTTTAGAAAGTTGAACCCGGGAATCGATGGGATTACGCGCCGAGGGGCACGTCCCACGAATCAACCTTAGTCAGGGTCGACTGTTAAAAAGAATATAAATAGGTTTCGAAGTCCCCACCTTATTATGACCCAAACAAGGATGGGTTCCAAAAGGAAAGGGTTTTATAAAAAATTTAAAAGAAAATCATTTACGAAACCCAAAATTGACTCCATTGCGATAAGGCACGAAAATTCTTGTGACTGGTCTGCGAATACAAAACATATGGGCTCGAGGTCTAGGTTAGACGGTGCAGACGTCACTCGGTCCCGTTGTAACACCCCTGAATTCACAACGATTTTCTGGGAACTATCGACGTCGCTATGCACGACTCGACACCACTGAACCGTCACAAACCCAAGGGCGTCACGGCAACATTTATCACTAAGGAGTAAATACTAAGTAGAAAGAAAGACTAGGCATCAAAAGGAGCTTACTAAGAAAACTAAACAAACTAAAACAGTTAATATCAGAATTGTCTATATAGTGAGCTAAAACCAGTAAACCAATTTATTAGAACTTGCCTTCAAGGGCTAGATCCAATAAAATCCGACGCCAACTCTAACTTCCAAGCTGTACGTCCTCATTCAACTAAACCTGCACTTTGCTTTCCGTGACGGAAACAAAATACAGAAGAAAAGAAAAGAAACAAAAATCAGATAAACTGAATAAACGTCATTCGTACCCAGTAAAAATATTTTGCAAACCTTACTTGAGATTTTAGAAGAATCATTGAAATTAATTTGCATACGCACATAAGCATATAATCAAGCATACACATAACGACATTCTTTTATATGCAATTCTTGTATAGTGATCATACGAAATACGACATACACAATCCATCTTGATTAAAGAGATGTAAGAGAGCGAATAGAACATCGATTACCCATAATTTTCGTCGAAGATACAATCACGCCATGGACTTAATAACTCTAGTGTGCACACTACCTCTAGTATAATAAAGGAGTCTAGAGGACATAATAAATGGGGAATGATCCATCCCAGACACACTGTGAGGTGTCCATAAGTAACTTGGGAATGACTCATCCCTTGAACTACACCATTAGGTGTAATCCCGATTGCTCGACTACTCCTAGGGATCCATTAGGAGTCTTACTCTCATTTAATTTAATTCACATAATTTGCATTGGTTGACATAGTGGTGCTACGAGACCAAGACTTACTAATTCATTTCATACTCTAGACAATGAATAGTAAATAACGACGATAATGATATTTAAATACGGTGAGAATTAAACATGCTTTAATTCAATAACGACGAAAAGCAATGTCTAGCACAAATTCGGCAGCACTTCGGCAGGGTAATATGATATCCAAAAATTCACAATCATCCAAGACATTCAACGATAATATATAGGTGCTCACTAGCACTAAATAATACCCATACCAGTTAGCAATTATTTAATAGCATATTAATACTAATACTTCAGCATTCAACAATTGTCCAATAATCATTATATGGACTAATTAATTCCCAAAAAATGATAATATCAACATGCTAATTATAATTCATAATTACAGAAGTAAAAATGCTTAATAATTCTCATAATAACGACGATATGTTTTAATCATGCTTTGCATATTTATTTCACCACAATTTCTCAATTAGCACATAAAACATCAAAATAGTTTTGATAGGGCTTTGGAAGAAGGTAGGCATGAGTGCTTACCACTACAACGCTACCAAACAGTAAGTATGCTCCAACAATCGACGATTAACACGCTTGCTCGTTAGGTCCTAATTAAAAACAATTACCGAATCAGTATTAATTAAATACGAAAATCCAAACAGTAACGAAATATTAATCTAATAATTTTATTAAACTCCTTGATTTAGTTCAACCAATCTAGGCTTTTAATAATCCGAATTCCGATTCCGAATAAGTACAGAAAAATAAAAACATTAATTCAAAAAATATTAAAAATCGAATATTAATTACGAAAATTATAAACGAAACCCTAACTTGAAAACTAGGTCTAGGTCACGGGTACCGGGACCCATAACCCGACCCATTACCACCACCACCACCCAATGACCATCATGGCCGGTGGTGGTGGTCGCCAGAGCTCCGTCGAAGAGGAGAGAGAAGAAGTGCGAAAGAGAGAGAGAGAGAGAGAGAGAGAGAGAGAGAGAGAGAGAGAGAGAGAGAGAGAGAGAGAGAGAGAGAGAGAGAGAGAGAGAATGTGAGAACGAGAGAGAGAGAGAGAGAAATAAAGAAAGAGAGAGCAGGGTAGGGGACGGCAGACCACCTGCTGGTCACAAGCTGGGCGTCGACCCGGTGGTCCGGTGACCAGGCGGCCGCGCTGGAGTGAGAGAGAGAGAGAGAGAGAATTCGCGAGGGGGAGAGACAGTGAAAAAGAGAGAGAAAGAGAGAGGGAGAAGAGGGGCTTACCGGCGGCAAGGGAGGGAGGTGGCCGGCGGTGGAGAGAGAGAGAGAGAGAGAGAGGCCGTGAGGTGTGAGGAAGAGAGAGAAGGCTTGTGAGGGTTTGATCAGTTGTGTAAACTGATTAATTGCCTCTACTTTTTTTCTTATATAGGCCCTCAATCAACCCAAGTCAAATACTAGTAGGTGTAGAAATTTATTTAATAATTTTCTGATTTAAATAGCTAATTAAAACTAATTAAAACAATATGAATAATTCTTATTCATATATAAAACATTTTAATTAAACTTCTCAAAATTGATAAATGCAATTTATGAAAGTCCCATAATAATAATTAATATTATTATGGGTTTAATTGAATGAATCGAATCTTTGAATATAATTTTTTTTTTGCTAGTCAAATCCTTGAATATAATTACGATTTAATCTCAGAAACTATTTATATATCACTTATAAATCAATATAATAATTATAGAAAATATTGGGGTATCTCATTCTACCCTCCTTAAAAGAAGTTTCGTCCCGAAACTTGAAACATGAAGTAATCACTTTCCAAAACAAAACGAGTTTACCCATATGAAGGTATAAAACAATTTCTAGGACACTAACATATGCAAGATGAGCAAGTACGATGGTGATTCTACGTTGATTAGCAATGCAACATGCAATGCTTGAACATGAGATTCATGCAAAGCGATAAACAAAACACGCGAAAAGTCGAAATTTTGAGGCGTGACATTCTACCCTCCTTAAAAGGAGTTTCGACACGAAATTCAAGTGGGACTAGTACCATCTAGGAAGAGGTCTAGACACTTCCCGCGCATCATGGATTCAGCTTTCCATGTTGCTTCCTCTTGACATTGTCGAGACCAAACGATTTTGACAATCGGAATAGTCTTTGTTCGAGTTGAGTGCAATTTGCGATCCACTATCTTGATAGGACGCTCTTCGTAAGTTAGACTTTCGTTGAGATCGATTGATTCAGGTTGAACGACATGGGTTGGATCATGTACTTATCGCTTCAACTGGGAGACATAAAACACCCTATGGACTTTTGCAAAGTCCACAGGTAAAGCTAGTCGATAGGCAACCTCACCAATCCTTTCCAGGATCTCGCAAGGTCCAATATAACGAGGACTCAACTTCCCCTTACGGCCAAAACACATGACACCTTTTGAAGGAGATACTAGTAAAAGTAACTTGCTTCCCACCTCGAACTCTTCAGGTCTTCGACCTCTATTTGCGTACGACTTCTGGCGATCTTGAGTGCTACGCATCTTCGCTTGAATCACCTTGACCACATTGACTGTCTGCCGGATCATTTCAATACCCAAAACTGCAGTTTCACTAATATCATTCCAACAAACTGGCAATCTACATTTCCTACCATACAAGGCTTCATATGGTGCTCGATCAATGCTTGAGTGATAGCTGTTGTTGTAAGAGAACTCGATCAACGGAATATGTGTATCCCACGAGCCTAATACTCGAGAGCACACGCACGTAGCATATCTTCCAAATTCTTAATCGTCCTTTCCGTCTGACCATAAGTCGCAGGATGAAAAGCAGTAATTTCTCCCAATTTGCTTCCAAAAGCCTCTTGTAATTTCTGCCAAAAATGAGATAGAAATATCGAGTCTCTATCCGAAACGATATCTTCTGGAACACCATGAAGTCTCACGACTTCCTTGACGTAAGCATCCACTAGCTTTTCCATTTCCCAAGTGTCATTCATTGGGATGAATCTCGCAACTTTTGTCAAATGATCCACAATGACCCAAATGGAGTTGTTCTTCTTCTGTGTCAATGGTAAACCCATGACAAAGTCCATTGAAATTGAATTCCATTTCCACGTAGGAGCTTCAAGCGATAGAATCATTCCACAAGGTTTCTTCTGTTCAATCTTGACCTTCTGGCACGTCAGGCACTTAGCCACGAACTCAGCGACATCTTGTTTCATACCTTTCCACCAAAACATTTGGCGAAGGTCTTTGTAGAGCTTTTCTCCACCAGGATGCACAGAATAAGGCATATTGTGGCTTCACCCAGAATCCGACTGTTGATATCTGGGTCATTCGGCACACAGACACGATCACGAAATCGCAAGACACCATCTTGACCAGTAGAAAAGTCCTCGGATCTACCCTCGTCCTTGTGGAGTAGAATCTGTTGAAGATCCTCATCTTAATCCTGTTTACCCTTGATCTCGTCGAGTAAAGTTGCTTGAACTAACATATGCGCTAAGGTACATTGAACGTCACCTTTCAGCACAATCTCCACGTCAAGACTCTGTAAGTCACGAATGGTCTCCTTCAGAAGTACTAAAGCAGTGTTCAACGTATGACGAGTCTTTCTACTCAAAGCGTTAGCTACCACGTTAGTTTTTCCTTCGTGATACTGGATGTCTATGTTGTACTCCGTCAATAACTCTAGCCATCTTCTTTATCGCATATTCAACTCCTTTTGCGTGAAAATGTACTTGAGACTTTCGTGGTCCGTAAACATCTTGACAGCAGAACCATAGAGATAATGTTGCCAAATCTTCAAAGCAAGTACGACAGCACCGCGCTCTAAGTCGTGAGTAGGGTAATTATCCTCGTGTTTCTTCAGTTGTCTTGAGGCATAAGCTACTACCTTTCCATGTTGCTTCAAAACACAACCTAAGCCTTGCTTAGACGCATCACTATACACTTCGTATCCTTCAGTTCCTGATGGCAAAGTCAATATTGGTGCGCTCGTAAGTCATTTCTTCAACTCTTGAAAAGCTGCTTTACACTTTTCAGACCACACGAACTTCGTCGTCTTCTTCATCAACTTTGTCATAGGCTGCGCTATCTTGGAAAATCCTTCCACAAACCTACGGTAGTAACCAGCTAACCCAAGAAAACTTTTAACCTCAGTCACGCTCTTCGGTGCGGACAAGTCCATAACAACTCTTATCTTTTCCGGGTCAACAGCAACTCCACTCTTAGACACCACGTGTCCTAAGAAAGAAACAGTTTCTAACCAAAACTCGCACTTGGACAACTTGGCGTAAACCTGATGTCGTCGTAAAATCTCCAAAACGGTTCGCAAGTGCTGCTCGTGCTCAGCAGCGTTCTTCAAGTAGACCAAAATATCGTAAATAAAGACAACTACGAACTGATCGAGATAAGGCTGGAACGTAGGGTTCATCAAGTCCATAAATTTCGCAGGTGCGTTCGTTAACCAAAAAGGTATTACAGTTAACTCGTAGTGTCCATACCTCGTTCTAAACGCGGTCTTTGCAATGTCAGGCTCGAAAATCCTTAGTTGATGGTTTCCTGAACATAAGTCGATCTTGAAGAAGACGGTCGTAATAGATCGTCAATCCTAGGCAGTGGATAACGATTCTTGATCGTAATCTTGTTCAGCTAGCGGTAGTTGTTACACCCCCGAATTCGCAACGGTTTCTTGGGAACTATTGACGTCGCTGTGCGCGACTCGACACCGATGAACCGTCCCAAACCCGAGGGGCGCTACTGCAACATTTATCACTAAGGAGTAAATGCTAAGCAGGAAGAAAGACTAGGCATCAAAAGGAGCTTACTAAAGAAACTAAACAAACTAAACAGTTAATATCAGAGTTGTCTATATAGTGAGCTAAAAACCATTAACCAATTTATTACACTTGCCTGCAAAGGGCTAAATCCAATAAAAATCCCAATGATCTAACAGAATAGGAACAGTTCTAAAAATCGACGCCAACTCTACCTTCCAACATGTACGTCCTTAATCAACTAAACCTGCACTTTGGTTTCCGTGACAGAAAAAAAATACAGAAGTAAAGAAAAGAAAAAAAAGAGAAAGAAAAATCAGATAAACTGAATAAACGTCATCCGTACCCAGTAAAACATTTCCTAACGTTACCTGAGATTTTAGAAGAATCATTGAAATTCATTTGCATACGCACATAAGCATATAATCAAGCATACGCATAACGACATTCTTTTATATGCAATTCTTGTATAGTAATCATACGAAATACGACATACACAATCCGTCTTGATCAGAGAGATGTAAGAGAGCGAATAGAACATCGATTATCCATACTGTTCATCAAAGATACAATCACGCCATTGATTTAATGACTCTAGTGTGCACACTACCTCTAGTACAATTACACGAGCCTAGAGGACTTAATAAATGGGGAATGATCTGTCCCAGACACACTGTGAGGTGTCCATAAGTAACTTGGGAATCACTCATCCCTTGGACTACACCGTTAGGTGTAGTCCCGATTGCTCGACTACTCATAGGGATCCATTAGGAGTCTTACTCTCATTTACTTCGATTCACATAATTTGCATTGGTTGACATAAGTGGTACTACGAAACCACGACTTACTAATTCATCTCATGCTCTCGACAATGAATAGTAAATAACGACGATAATGATAATTCATTACGATGAGAATTAAACATGCTTTAATTCAATAACCACGATAATTCAGTAATGATGGCAAGTAATGTCTAGCCCAATTTCGGTAGCACTTCGGCAGGGTAATATGAAATCCAAAAATTCACAAATCACCAAAGACATTCAACCATAATAAATAGGTTCTCAGTAGCACTCAATAATACCCATACCAATTTGCATATAATTAATAGCATAATAATACTAACAATTCACCATTCAATAATTGTCCAATAATCTTCATATGGACTAATTAATTCCCATAACATGATAACATCAACATGCTAATTATAAATGATATATTTACAGTAGTGAATCATGCTTAATAAATCTCATAATAACGACGATATAATTTAATCATGCCATGCATATTAAATTCACAACAATTTCTCAATTAGCACATAACGCATCAAAATAGTTTTGATGGGGCTTTGGAAGAAGGTAGGCATGAGCTCTTACCATTAAAACGCTGCCAATAGTAAGTATGCTCCAACCAATCGATGATAATCACGCTTGCTCGTTAGGTCCTAATTAAAAACAATTACCGAATCAGTATTAGTTAAATACGAAAATACAAAAAAGTAACGAAATCTCATTTTGATAATTTTATTAAATTCCTTGGTTTATTTCAACCAATCTAGGCTTTTGAAAATCCGAATTCCGATTCTGAATGAGTGCAGAAAACTAAAAACATTAAATCGAAAATACTGAAAATCGAATTAATAATTACGGAAAATATAAAAACGAAACCCTAACTTCAAAACTAGGTCTAGGTCACGGGTACCCATGCATGGGACCCATAACCCAACCTATCACCACCACCACCACCCACTGGCCACCATGGCCGGTGGTGGTCGCCGGAGCTCCCGCGACGTGAGGAGAGAGAAACGCGAACGAGAGAGAAAGAGAGAAGGAAAGAAAGAGAGAGCGGGGGCGGGGGACAGCCTAACACCCACCGGTCACCACCTGGGCGTCGGCCCTGTGGTCCGGCGGCCAGGAGGCCGCGCGTGATGGCTCGCGAAGGGGACGGCCCGCGGGGAGAGAAAAAGAGAAAAAGAAAGAGAAAGACAGGGAGGAGAGAAAAGGTTACCGGCGATTATTTCCGGCGAGGAGAGCCGGTGGAGAGAGAGAGAGAGAGAGAGAGAGAGAGAGAGAGAGAGAGGGTTTTGGTTCAGTTTGCAAAACTGATCAGTTGTCTCACCTTTTTCCTTATATAGGCCCTCAGTCAACCCAAGTCAAATACTACTAGGTTTAGGAACTAATTGAATAATTTTCTGATTTAAATAGCTAATTAAAACTAATTAAAACTAATTAAAACTAAATGAATAATCCTTATTCATATATAAAACATTTTAATTAAACTTCTCAAAATTAATTAGTGCAACTTATGAAAGTCTCATTTATTATTATGACTTTAATTGAATAAATCGAATCCTTGAATATAATTACGATTTAATCTCCGAAACTATTTATCAATCAATTATAAATCAATATAATAAGTATAGAAAATATTGGGGTATCACATTCTACCCTCCTTGAAAGAAGTTTCGCCCCGAAACTTGAGACATGAAGTAATCACTTCCAAAAACAAAACGAGTTTACCCATACGAAGGTATAAAACAAATTTTAGGACACTAACATATGCAAGATGAGCAAGTACGATAGTGATTCTAAATTGATTAGCATGCACCATGCAATTCTTGGACATGCAATTCGTGCAAAACGATAAACAAAACACGCAAAAAGACGAAATTTTTAGGCGTGACATTCTACCCTCCTTAAAAGGAGTTTCGTCCCGAAATTCAAGTGGGACTAGTACCTTCTAGGAAGAGGTCTGGATACTTTTCGCGCATCATGGATTCAGCTTCCCATGTTGCTTCCTCTTGACCTTGTCGAGATCAAACGACTTTGACAATCGGAATAGTCTTTGTTCGAGTTGAATGCTCTTTGCGATCCACTATCTTGATAGGACGCTCTTCATAAGTCAAACTTTCATCGTGATCGATCATTTCAAGTTGAACGACATGAGTTGGATCATGTACGTATCGCTTCAACTGGGAGACATGAAACACATTATGGACTTCTGCAAGTTCCACAGGTAAAGCTAGTCGATAAGCAACCTCACCAATCCTTTCCAGGATCTCGTAAGGTCTGATGTAACGAGGACTCATCTTTCCTTTACGACCAAAATGCATGACACCTTTGGTAGGAGATACTCGTAAAAGTACCTTGCTTCCCACCTCAAACTCTTCAGGTCTACGACCTCTATCTGCATATGATTTCTGGCGATCTTGAGCACTACGCATCTTTGCTTGAATCACTTTGACCACATCGAAGGTCTGCTGGATCATTGAAGGACCCAAAACTGCGGTTTCACTAATGTCGTTCCAACAAACTGGCGATCTAGACTTCCTACCATACAGTGCTTCATACGGCGCTCGATCAATGCTTGAGTGATAGCTATTGTCGTAAGAAAATTCGATCAACGGAATATGTGTATCCTACGAGACTTGATACTCGAGAGCACACGCTCGTAGCATATCCTCCAAAGTCTGAATCGTTCTTTCCGTCTGACCATCAGTCGCAGGATGGAAAGCAGTACTGAACTTCAATTTGCTTCCGAAAGCTTCTTGCAATTTCTGCCAAAAATGAGATAGAAATCTCGAGTCTCTATCTGAAACGATATCTTTTGGAACACCATGAAGTCTCATGACTTCCTTGACGTAAGCATCCGCTAGCTTCTCCATTTCCCAAGTGTCATTCATTGGAATGAATCTCGCAACTTTCGTCAACCGATCTACAACGACCCAAATGGCGTTGTTCTTCTTCTTTGTCAATGGTAAACCCATGACAAAGTCCATTGAGATTGAATTCCATTTCCATGTAGGAACTTCAAGCGATTGAATCATTCCACCAGGTCTCTTGTGTTCGATCTTGACCTTCGGGCATGTAGACACTTAGCCACGAACTCATCGACATCTTGTTTCATACCTTTCTACCAAAACATTTAGCGAAGATCTTTGTAAAGCTAATCTCCAACAGGATGTACAGAATAAGGTGTGTTGTGAGCTTCACGTAGAATCTGACTCTTGATCTCCGGGTCATTCGGCACACAGACACGATCACGAAATCTTAAGACACCGTCTTTACCAATAGAAAAGTCCTCGGATCTACCCTCGTCCTTGTGGCGCCGAATCCGTTGAAGATCTTCATCTGTACTCTGTTTACCCTTGATCTCGTCGAGCAAGGTTGGTCGAACTGACATATGTGCTAAGGTACATTGAACGTCCCCTTTCAGCACAATCGCCACGTCTAGACTCTGCAAGTCACGAATGATCTCCTTCGGAAGAACTAAAGTAGTGTTCAACGTATGACGAGTCTTTCTACTCAAAGCATCAGCTACCACGTTAGCTTTCCCTTCGTGTTAATGAATGTTGATATCGTACTCCGTCAATAACTCTAGCCATCTTCTTTGTCGCATATTCAACTCCTTGTGTGTGAATATGTACTTGAGACTCTTGTGGTCCCTAAACATCTTGACAGCAAAACAATAGAGATAATGTCTCCAGATCTTCAAGGCAAATACGACAACAGCAAGCTCTAAGTCGTGAGTAGGGTAATTATCCTCGTGCTTCTTCAGTTGTCTTTAGGCATAAGCCACTACCTTTCCATGTTGCATCAAAACACAACCTAAGCCATGCTTAGACGCATCACTATAGACTTTGTACCCTTCAGTTCCCAATGGCAAAGTCAAAATCGGCGCGCTTGTAAGACGTTTCTTCAACTCTTGAAAAGCAGCTTCACACTTTTCAAACCATACGAACTTCGTCGTCTTCTTCATCAAGTTTGTCATAGGCTGCGTTATCTTGGAAAATCCTTCCACAAACCTACGATAGCTAACCCAAGAAAACTTCTAAGCTCAGTCACGCTCTTCGGTGCGGACCAGTCCATAACAGCTCTAATCTTTTCCGGGTCAACAACAACTCCACTCTTAGACACCGCGTGTCCTAAGAAAGAAACAATTTCTGACCAAAACTCGCATTTTGACAACTTGGCGTACAATTGATGTAGTCTCAGAATCTCTAAAACAGTTTGCAATTGTTGCTCGTGCTCAGCAGTGTTCTTCGAATAGAGCAAAATATCGTCAATAAAGACAACTACGAACTGATCAAGATAAGGCTGGAACGTACGGTTCATCAAATCCATAAACTTTGCAGGTGCGTTCGTCAACCCAAAAGGCATCACCGTGAACTCGTAGTGTCCATACCTCGTCCTAAACGCGGTCTTTGCAATGTCAGGCTCGGAAATCCTAAGTTGATGGTATCCTGAACGTAAGTAAATCTTTGAGAAGACAGTCGCTCCACGGAGTTGGTTGAATAGATCATCAATCTTCGGCAGTGGATAACGATTCTTGATCGTAATCTTGTTCAACTCACGGTAGTCTATACACCGTCTCATACTACCGTCCTTCTTACGCACAAACAAAGCAAGAGCACCCCAAGGCGATACACTAGCACGTATGTAACCCTTCTCCAATAGTTCCTCGAGTTGCGGTTTTAGTTTTTCATCTCTGCAGGAGCCATACGTATGGAGCTTTTGAGATCGGAGCAGAACCTGGAGCTAAGTCGATCGTGAAGTCGATAATGCGTTGCGGAGGCATTCCTGGAATCTCGTCTGGAAAGATGTCAGCGTATTCCGACACAACTGGAATACGTTTTGAGACTTCGGCTTCTCGACTTGTGTCCAATACATGGCATAGGTAAATTGCTTCACTTTAGTCGTACACTCCTTTGCTTTCATGGTCGCCACTACCTTCAGCTTTGGCTTGACCACGACTCCTTTGTAGGTAATCCTTCTACCTTTCGGTCCACGTAACGACACACGTTGTTCAAAGTACTCAATCTTAGCCCTATACTTTGCTAACCTATCCTTTCCCAAAATCACGTCGAAATCCTTCAAATCCATCTGAATCAAATCCGTAGGCAAATCAGAACCAACTATCCTAATTAGACACTTTTCATACAACGCTTTACAATTAACAATTGATCCATGTTGCATCCTAATATTTGCACTATACACAGAACTAGGTTCTAAACCGATCTTAGATGCAAAGCTCTTAGAAAAAGAACAGAATGCATTGCACCACTATCAAATAAAACAAAAGCAGGTTGAGATTTAACGAGAAAAGTACCAGCGATCACATTAGGGTTCATCTCAGCTTCATTGCGGTTCAGCACATAAACCCTTCCATTCACCCCTCTATTATTATTGTTGTTGTTGTTGTCGTTGTTGTTGTTGTTGTTGTTGTTCTGAAGGGGGTTGGCAGGTGCGGGAAGTAGTGCTTGGTTATTCGTAGCAGGAGCAGCTGTATTGTTGCGGTTGTTGTTGTTGTAACCCCCATTTCCACGGTAGTTACCACTATTTCCGCGATTACCATTTCCATTTCCACCACGATTGTAGTTGTTATTGCGGTTTTGACCATTGCCGTTCCTTCCACGACTCCAACATTCAGAACTTTTGTGACCAGGCTTGTTGCACTCGTAGCATTGAAGTACATCACCACGACAGTTCTTGCCAGGATGCGTCTTGTTGCAGCGACTACAAGGCGTATTGCTCCTAGCTAAGATCGTAGCTCTATGGAAGTTGGAGTCACGATTCCTGTTCCCGTTGTGGTTCTGACTACCACCTTGGTTGTTGTGATTGCCGTTGTTTGGCCTTGGCCTCTTATCTGCGCCATTAGACTAGGAAGAACTCCTTTCGTCACGTTTATGCTTTCCGAGCAATGAATCACGACAATCCACAGCACGCTCTTGGTTCAAGACTTTCTCATAAGATCCTTGGAACGTGAGCGAGTTTCCCATAACATAAAGCTGAATATCCCATTTTAGACCATCTTCGAACCTCTCGACACGCTCAGCTTCGGTCGTCACCAAGTTAGGTGGAAAAGCAGCAAGCTCGTTGAACTTTTTTCCGTACTCAGCCACTGGTAGCTTTCCTTGATAGATGTTCTCGAATTCCCATTGCTTCTGGCGACGGATAGCTCTCGGATAGAACCTCTCACGAATAGACTCTTTGAACTCGATCCACCCGTATTCTTCAATGGCGAGTAGATCAGTGCCCACATCGCTCCACCACTTGTTAACCTCACCCTTCAGGTAGTACGTAGCGGTGTTGACCTTTATGTTGTTGGGCCGACTAGTCGCCCTAAACAACTTCTCGAACTCTATTATCCAATTCTCCAACTTGGTGGGCTCAGAGCCACCCTCAAACGTCGGAGGTTTGAGTGCATCGAAATCCCTAAAGTTGCGCGTCTCAGGGTTCTGCGCATTGTGATCTTGCTCTTGGCGCTCTAGCTGGCGCGTGATGGTATCAATGACATTGGTAAGACCTATTTCTAGTCTCGCAAGTCGGTCGTTGGTTGCATTATAACAAATCTGAGACATAAAAGAGCAATGGTTGATCACCATTTCAGCAAAGTTGGCACATTCGACCCAAATTGAGGTCTAATTGAGAGATATAGGTTATAATTGAAACCTTTCTCTTGACATTTAGCAGATAGCATATAAGTTCCAATGATCGACCTTACATTGTAGGTCTAAGCAACATACTTGCTTTGAATGTTCTCAGTTCTCATGCATAATAGTTCGATATGCAATAACAAAGTAGACACATTGGTCTCACATGATTGATAAGAAATAACATTCACAATTCACACATCAAGGCTCCATGCTATTTTAGTAGAGCAATAAACAATGACATTTGATTGCATACAATACATGCTTAGCCTTTGGCTCACACTTAATATGATCATGCTCAATGAAAATTTTGCCATAATTCCGACATGGATTTCTCATCATGTCTACGCAATACGAGATAGCATTATGAAGCTAAGATTCAACCATGCAATTATGTGATAAAACGATCATATAAAACAAATTCTCAACGATATCATATAATCAAATGAAATAGTCTTGCAATGAGACAAATTGCAAGTAAATAACAATCATAAATATTTGTTGCCTATGCAACTACACCAACATCAAAATTGACCACGCAGGGCCATCACAATAGCTAAAGATCAATAAAACTCAAACAAAACTACTAAAGCAATCATCTAGTTCTACTTGACACTAGCACACATTTTCTTCGCACTAGGGGAATCATCATGATCGTCCTTCCTCTTAGGCTTCACTTCTTTGCAGAGCCTGTATGGATAAGCATATCCACTGAACTTCTGGGGCATGAAACGCTTCCGAAACTCGTCTGCATGATTGCGTTTCTTGGTCCAGCAGTAGTCGCACATTCCCTTCGGTGCAGGCACTAGCACACGGTTCACTTTCCACTCGAATTCGGACAGGCATAACTCAGCTGCAACGCCTCTAAAGCAGAGGGACCATCTCGTATCTTCTCCGTACTTCTTTTCGTGCAAGTGACCATTCTTGGAGACTACGTCGTCGTACTTATCCTTGTGTCTCATTCAAGGATGGATGTTAGGCAGACCAGCCAGCAGTAGCTCTACCCATAAGCCCTCATGTAGACTCGTGCGATTCTCGTACTGATAACGCTCGATCGTAGTGTAAGCACGTCGTATGTAGATACGTATATCCTCGAGCTCAGCGTCAGTAGAAAAGAATGGCTCCACAGGACGACACCAATTTGCAGCAGGAGTAGGTGCAGCAGTAGGTGCAGGAGTAGGCGCAATGTTGTTTGTCTCTCTCGGCACTACTATCTTCCAAATCCGGCATATCATCGTTCTCTTCCGGTGGTGTATACGCAGGCTTAGACTCAGAGGGATCATCCTCTTCATTAACTACATGTGCGGCGGATGCGGCAACTGGCGCGGCAACAGGCGCGGGTACAGGCGTGATATTCGGTGCGGGGCGTGCGACCTCGTGCGCGACACGGTCCTGCGCGGCCTCGTGGCGCACATTTGCATCGTTTCCGGTTGACTCGCTATTCGATGAAGTGACATACTCTACTGGTTGTGCACGATGGGCTAGGGTGCGTGCCCTTTGGTGTGCAGTCGTCATCCGCGTAGTAATTCTTGTCCTTACCATCTACAGGTAGACAATCAAACAATAAGAACTTTATAAATCAAAAGCAAAGTGATTTCAAATAATTCCTATCTTCTAGGACTACTACGCTCAACGGCTTTAATTATATTTTATTTTTCCCAAAATAAAACTAATATTTATTAATTCATTAATTAATCATAAGCAACCTTTGTAAACCTAGGGCTCTGATACCATTTGTAACACCCCCGAACTCACAAAGATTTCCTGGTAACTATCAACGTCCCTATGCACAACTCGACACCACAGAACTGTCACAAACCCAAGGGCGTCACTACAACATTTATCACTAAGGAGTAAATGCTAAGCAGAAAGACAGACTATGCATCAAAAGGAGCTTACTAAGGAAACTAAACAAACTAAAACAAGTAATATCAGAGTTGTCTATATATTGAGCTAAAACCATTAAAGCAATTTATTACAACTTGCCTTCAAGGGCTAAATCCAAGAAAATTCCAACGATCTGAACTGAACTAAAGAGATTTCTATAAACCGACACCAACTCTAACTTCCAAGTTGACGTCCTCATTCAACTAAACCTGCACTTTGGTTTTCGTGATGGAAACAAAATACAGAAGAAAAGAAAAGAAACAAAAGAGAAACAAAAATCAGATAAACTAAATAAACGTCATCCGTACCCAGTAAAAACATTTCGTAAACCTTACCTGAGGTTTTAGAGGAATCATTGAAATTCATTTGCATACGCACATAAGCATATAATCAAGCATACGCATAACAACATTCTTTTATATGCAATTCTTGTATAGTGATCATATGAAATACGACATAGACAATCCGTCTTGATTAGAGAGATGTAAGAGAGCGAATAGAATAGTGATTACCCATACTGTTCATCGAAGATACAATCACGCCATGGACGTAATGACTCTAGTGTGCACACTACCTCTAGTACAATTACACGAGCCTAGAGTACTTAATAAATGGGGAATGATCCGTCCCAGACACACTGTGAGGTATCCATAAGTACCTTGGGAATCACTCATCCCTTGAACTACACCATGAGGTGTAATCCCGATTGCTCGACTACTCCTAGGGATCCATTAGGAGTCTTAGTCTCATTTAATTCTATTCAAATAATTTGCATTGGTTGACATAAGTGGTACTACGAGATCACGACTTACTAATTCATTGCATGCTCTCGACAATGAATAGTAAATCACGACGATAATGATAATTCAATACGAGAATTAAACCTAATTTAATTCAATAACGACGATAATTGAGTAATGATGACAAGTAATGTCTAGCCCAATTTCGGCAGCACTTCGGCAGGGTAATATGATATCCAAAAATTCACAAATCACCAAAGAAATGCAACGATAATAAATAGGTGCTCACTAGCACTCAATAATACTTATACCAATTAGCATATAATTAATAGCATAATAATACTAACAATTCACCATTCAATAATTGTCCAATAATCTTCATATGGACTAATTAATTCCCAAAACATGATAACATCAACATACTAATTATAAACGATATTTACAGTAGTGTATCATGGTTAATAAATCTCACAATAACGACGATATAATTTAATCATGCCATGCATATTAAATTCACAACAATTTCTCAATTAGCACATAACACATCAAAATAGTTTTGATGGGGCTTTGGAAGAAGGTAGGCATGAACGCTTACCAATAAAACGCTACCAACAGTAAGTATGCTCCAACCAATCAATGATAATCACGCTTGCTCGTTAGGTCCTAACTAAAAACAATTACCGAATCAGTTTTAATTAAATACGAAAATACAAACAGTAACTAAATCTCAGTCTGATATTTTTATTAAACTCCTTCATTTATTTCAACCAATCTAGGCTTTTGAAAATCCGAATTACAATTCTGAATGAGTGCAGAAAAATAAAAACATTAAATTGAAAATACTGAAAATCGAATTAATAATTACGAAAAATATAAAACCGAAACCCTAATTTCAACACTAGGTCTAGGTAATGGGTACCCATGCATGGGACCCATAACCCGACCCATCACCACCACCACCCACTGGCCACCATGGCCGGTGGTGGTGGTCGCTGGAGCTCCGGCGACGTGAGGAGAGAGAAACGCGAATGAGAGAGAAAGAGAGAACGCGAGAGAGAGAGAGAAGGAAATAAAGAGAGAGCGGGAGCGGGGGACAGCTGACCACCCACAGGTCACCATCTGGGCGTCGGCCCGGTTGTCCGGCGGCCAGGAGGCCGTGTGTGATGGCTCGCGATGGGGACGACCCGCGAAAACAGAAAAAGAGAAAAAGAAAGAGAAAGAGAGGGAGGAGAGAAGAGGTTACAGGCGGGAGAGAGGGGCGACGCCGGCGGTTGTTTCTGGCGAGTTGAGCCGGTGGGGAGAGAGAGAGAGAGAGAGAGCTTGAGGGTGAGAGAGAGAGCTTGAGGGTTTTTGTTTAGTTTGCAAAACTGATCAGTTGTCTCACCTTTTCCTTATATAGGCCCTCAGTCAACCCAAGTCAAATACTACTAGGTTTAGGAACTATTTGAATAATTTTCTGATTTAAATAGCTAATTAAAACTCATTAAAACTATATGAATAATCCTTATTCATATATAAAACATTTTAATTAAACTCCTCAAAATTAATAAGTGCAATTTATGAAAGTCCCATAATAATAATTTACATTATTATGGGTTTAATTGAATAAATCGAATGCTTGAATATAATTACGATTTAATCTCCAAAACTATTTATAAATCAATTATAAATCAATATAATAATTATAGAAAATATTGGGGTATCACAGTAGTCTATACACAACCTCATACTACCATCCTTCTTACGCACAAACAGAACAGGAGCACCTTAAGGTGATACACTAGGACGTATGTGTCCCTTCTCAAGTAGTTCCTCAAGTTGTGTCTTCAGTTCTTTCATATCTGCAGGAGCCATACGATACGGAGCTTTCAAGATCGGAGCAGAACCTAGAACTAAGTCGATCGTGAAGTCAACAATGCGTTGCGGAGGCATTCCGGGTATCTCGTCTGGAAAGACATCAGCGTATTTCGACACAACTGGAATAGGTTTCGAGACTTCGGCTTCTCGACTTGTATCCACTACATGACATAGGTAAATCACTTCACCTTTAGTCCTACACTCCTTTGCCTTCATGGTCGCCACTACCTTCAACTTTGGCTTGATCATGACTCCTTTGTAGGTAATCCTTCTACCCTTCGGTCCACGCAATGACACACGTTGCTCAAAGCAATCTATCTTAGCCCTATACTTGGCTAACCAATTCATTCCCAATATCACGTGAAATTCCTTCAAGTCCATCTGAATCAGATCCGCAGGCAAATAGGAACCAACTATCCTAATCGGACACTTTTCGTACAACGCTTTACAACTAATATTCGACTCATCTAACATCGTCATGTTTGCACTATGCACAGAAATAGGTTCTAAACCAATATTAGATGCAAAGCTCTTAGAAAGAACAGAATGCGTTGCACCACTATCAAACAAAACAAAAGCAGGTTGAGAGTTAACGAGAAAAGTACTAGCGATCACATTCGGGTTCGCCTCAGCTTCATTGCGGTTCAGCACATAGACCCTTCCATTCACCCCTCTATTGTTGTTGTTGTTGTTGTTGTTGTTGTTGCTGTTGCTGTTGTTGTTGTTGTTGTTGTTGTTGTTGTTGTTGTTGTTGTTGTTGTTCTGTACGGGGTTGGCAGGTGTGGGAAGTAGTGCCTGATTGTTCGTAGCAGGAGCAGTAGTATTGTTGCGGTTGTTGTTATTGTTGTAACCCCCATTTCCACGATAGTTACCATCATTTCCGCGATTTCCATTTCCATTTCCACTACGATTGTATTTATTATCGCGGTTCTGACCATTGTCGTTCCTTCCACGACTCCAGCATTCAGAAGCTTTGTGACCAGGCTTGTTGCACTCGTAGCATTGAAGCACGTCACCACGACAATTCTTGCCAGGATGTGTCTTGTTGTAGTGACTACAAGGCGTATTCCTCCTTGCTAAGATCGTAGTTCTATGAATATTCGAGTCACGATTCTTGTTCCCGTTTTCGTTCTGAATACCTCCCTGGTTGCTGAGATTGCAGTTGTTCTGCCTTGGCCTCTTATCTGCGCCATTCGACTGGGAAGAATTCCCTTCATCACGCTTATGCTTTCCAAGCAACGAATCACGACGATCCACAGCACGCTCTTTCTTCAAGGCTTTCTCGTACAATCCTTGGAACGTCAGCGAGTTTCCCATAACAAAACGCTATTTGTCCCACTTCAGGCCATCCTCGAACCTCTTGACACGCTCAGCTTCGGTTGTCACCAAGTTAGGTGCAAAAGCAGCAAGCTCATTGAACTTTGTTGCGTACTCAGCCACAGATAGCTTCCCTTGATAGATGTTCTCGAATTACCATTGCTTTTGGCGACGGATAGCTCGCGGATAGAATCTCTCACGAATAGACTCCTTGAATTCGGTCAATCCATTGTTCTCAATAGCGAACAGTTCAGTTCCCACATCGCTCCACCACTTGTTCGCCTCACCCTTCAAGTAGTAAGTAGCGGTGTTGACCTTCATATTGTTGGGCCGACTAGTCGCCCTAAAAAACTTCTCAAACTCTATAATCCAATTATCTAGCTTGGTGGGCTCAGATCCACCCTTAAACGTCGGAGGTTTGAGTGCATCGAAATCCTTAAAGTTGCGCATTTCTGGATTCTGCGCATTGTGGTCTTTCTCCTGGAGCTCTAACTGGCGCGTAATGTGCTCGACCACGTTGGTAAGACCTACTTCTAGTCCGGCGAGTCGGTCGTTTGTTGCCATTATGAAAAATCTGAGACATAGAAGAGCAATGGTTGATCACCATTTCAGCAAAATTGGCACATTTGACCCAAATCGGGGTCTAGTTGAGAGATATAGGTTGTAATTGACACCTTTCTCTTGATATTTAGCAATTAGCATTTAAGTTCAATGATCGACCTTACACTGTAGGTCTAAGAAACATACTTGCTTTTAATAGTTCTCAGGCATAATAGTTCGATATGCAATAACAAATTTGACATATTGGTCTCACACGATTGATAAGCAATAACACTCACAATTCACACATCGAGGCTTCATACTATTTTAGTAGGACAATAAACAATGACATTTAATTGCATACAATACATGCTTAGCCTTTGGCTCGTAATTGATATGATCATGCTCAATGAAAATTTTGCCATAATTCCGACATGGATTTCCCATCATGTCTAGGCATTGCGAGGTAGCATTACGAAGCTATTTGTCAACTATGCAATTATGCAATAAAACGATCATATAAAACAAATTCTCAATGATATTCACATAATCAAATAAAATAGTTTTGCAATGAGACAAATTGCAAAATAAATAACAATATCAATATTTGTTGCCTATGCAACTACACCAACATCAAACTTGACCACGCAGGGCCGTCACAATAACTAAAATTCAATAAAACTCAAATAAAACTAGTAAGGCAATAATCTAGTTGTACTTGACACTCGCACACATCTGCTTCGCACTAGGGGACTCATCGTGATCGTCCTTCCTCCTAGGCTTCACCTCCTTGCAAGGCGTGTATGGAAAAGCATATCCGCCGAACTTCTGGGGCATGAAACACTTCCTAAAGTCGTTGGCAAGTTTGTGCTTTTTTGTCCAGCAGTCCTCACACATACCCTTCGGCGCAGGCACTAGCACATGGTTCACCTTCCACTCGAATTCGGACAGGCATAACTCAATTGCGACACCTCTAAAGCAGAGAGACCATCGCGTCCCTTCGCCATATTTCTTCTCGTGCAGATGACCACTCTTGGAGACCACGTCGTCGTACTTATCCTTGAATCCCATCCAAGGATGGATGTTAGGCATACCAGTTAGCGGTAGCTCGACCCATAAGCCTTCGTGTAGACTCGTGCGATTATCGTACTGATAACGCTCGATCGTAGTGTAAGCACGTCGTATGTAGATACGAATATCCTCGAGCTCAGCGTCAGTAGCAAAGAATGGCTCCACAGGAGGAGATCAATTCGCAGCAGGAATAGGTGCAGCACTAGGGGCAGTGTGTTGCTGTCGCTCACGTTCGCGTTGTTTCTTGTCGACTCACTGTCCGATGAAGCTACTTACTCCATGGGTTGTGCACGATGAGTTAGGAGCGTGCCCTTTGGTGTCGAGTCGACTTCCTTGTAGTTATTCATGTCCTTACCATCTACAGATAGACAATCAAACAATAAGAACTTTATAAATCACAAGCAAAGTGATTTGAAATAATTCCTATCTTCTAGGACTACTACGCTCAACGGCTTAAATTATATTTTATTTTCCCCAAAATAAAACTAATATTTATTAATTCATTAATTAATCCTAAGCAACCTTTTTAAAACTAGGGCTCTGATACCATTTGTAACACCCCCGAACTCACAACAGTTATCTGGGAACTATCGACGTCGTTATGCATAAGTCAACACTGCAACATTTATCACTAAGGACTAAATGCTAAGCAGGAAGAAAGACTATGCATCAAAAGGAGCTTACTAAGAAAACTAAACTAAATAAAACAAGTAATATCAGAGTTGTCTATATAGTGAGCTAAAACCATTAAACCAATTTATTACAACTTGCCTTCAAGGGCTAAATCCAAGAAAATTCCAACGATCTGAACTGAACTAAAGAGAGTTCTATAAACCGACACCAACTCTAGCTTCCAAGTTGACGTCCTCATTCAACTAAACCTGCACTTTGGTTTTCGTGACGGAAACAAAATACAGAAGAAAAGAAAAGAAACAAAAAAGAAACAAAAATCAGATAAACTGAATACACGTCATCCGTACCCAGTAAAAAACATTTCGCAAACCTTACCTGAGGTTTTAGAGGAATCATTGAAATTCATTTGCATTCGCAGATAAGCATATAATAGAGCATACGCATAACGACATTCTTTTATATATAAATCTTGTATAGTGATCATACAAATTACGACATAGACAATCCGTCTTGATTAGAGAGATGTAGGAGAGGTAATGGAACAACGATTACCCATACTGTTCGTCGAAGATACAATCACGCCATGGACTTAATGACTCTAGTGTGCACACTACCTCTAGTATAATAAACGAGTCTAGAGGACTTAATAAATGGGGAATGTTCTGTACCAGACACACTGTGAGGTGTCCATAAGTAACTTGAGAATCACTCATCCCTTGAACTACACCATTAGGTATAATCCCGATTGCTCTGGTCCCTAGGAGTCTTACTCTCATTTAATTCAATTCACATAATTTGCATTAGTTGACATAGTGGTACTATGAGACCACGACTTACTAATTCATTTCATGCTCTAGACAATGAATAATAAATAACGACGATAATGATAGTTCAATAGGTTGAGAATTAAACATGCTTTAATTCAATAACGACGATAATTCAATAACGACGACAAGCAATGTCTAGCACAATTTCGGCAGCACTTCGAGCGGGTAATATGATATCCAAAAATTCACAATCATCAAAGACATTCAACGATAATATATAGGTGCTCACTAGTACTCAATAATACCCATACCAATTAGCAATTATTTAATAGCATATTAATTCTAATACTTCACCATTCAACAATTGTCCAATAATCATCATATGGACTAATTAATTCCCAAAACATGATAATATCAACATGCTAATTATAATTCATAATTACAGCAGTAAACATGCTTAATAATTCTCATAATAACAATGATATAATTTAATCATGCTTTGCATATTAAATTCACCACAATTTCTCAATTAGCACATAACACATCAGAATAGTTTTGATGGGGCTTTGAAAGAAGGTAGGCATGATCGCTTATGACTACAATGCTACCAAACAGTAAGTATGCTCCAACAATCAACGATTATCACGCTTGCTCGTTAGGTCCGAATTAAAATCAATTACTGAATCAGTATTAATTAAATACGAAAATCCAAACAGTAACGAAATATTAATCTGATAATTTTATTAAATTCAATGATTTATTTCAACCAACCTAGGCTTTTGAAAATCAAAATTCCGATTCCGAATAAGTACAGAAAAATAAAAATATTAATTCAAAAAATATCGAAAATCGAATATTAATTACAAAAATTATTTAAACGAAACCCTAACTTCAAAACTAGGCCTAGGTCACGGGTACCCTTGCATGGGATCCATGACTGGACCCATCACCACCACCACCACCCACTGACCACCATGGCCGGTGGTGGTGGTCGCCGGAGCTTCGGCGAAGAGGAGAGAGAAGAAGTGCGAAAGAGAGAGGGAAGGAGAGAACGAGAGACAAAAAGAAAGAAAGAAAGAGAGAGTAGGGCAGGGGACGACCGACCACCCACCGGTCACCACCTGGGCGTCGCCCCGGTGATCCGGCGGTGGTTCCCCGACCAGGCGGCCGCGCAGGAGCGAGAGAGAGAGAGAGAGAGAGAGAGAGAGAGAGAGAGAGAGAGAGAGAGAGAGAGAATTCACGAGGGGGAGAGATCAGAGAGCGAAAAAGAGAGAGAAAGAGAGAGGGAGAAGAGGGGCTTACCGGCGGCGGCGGCGGCGGCAAGAGAGAGAGAGAGAGAGAGAGAGAGAGAGAGAGAGAGAGAGAGAGAGAGAGAGAGAGAGAGAGAGAGAGAGAGAGGCCGTGAGGTGAGAGGAAGAGAGAGAAGGGTTGTGAGGGTTTGATCAGTTGTGTAAACTGATTAATTGCCTCCACTTTTTCCTTATATAGGCCATCAGTCAACCCAAGTCAAATACTAGTAGGTTTAGGAATTTATTTAATATTTTTCTGATTTAAATAGCTAATTAAAACTAATTAAAACAATATGAATAATTCTTATTCATAAATAAAAAATTTCAATTAAACTCCTCAAAATTGATAAATGCAATTTATGAAAGTTTCATAATAATAATTAATATTATTATGGCTTTAATTGAATAAATCGAATCCTTCAATATAATTACGATTTAATCTCCGAAACTATTTATAGATCATTTATAAATCAATATAATAATTATAGAAAATATTAGGGTATCACACTTGTCTCCTCCTCCGTACTGAGTACGAGCTCTTTACTAATACGTCATATCTCTTTTAAACCTTTGAATTTGGTTACATTATGCCTAATAATGAAAACACATAAATTCACATTGTCACACAACATGCTTGCATGTAAATCCAGGCAAAATGTCTAAAACCGATATATTCACATATGTACGACGGGTTTGGATATTGCAAATACTACACTACGTACCATTCATCGTAGGTCTTGAATCTACTCCTGGATCAAATTCCTTACGTAGTTCTGACCGGGAATTCCAGTCAGCAAGACTCTTTGGTTGCCACTAAGGCGGGTTTGATTGTTCTTTTCTGTGAGAGAGATATAATTGAGAAACTTGTAGGATGACTCGCAACTTAGAGTCGAATTGATCCGAAGAACCCCCTACTCCTCTGTATTGGAGAAAGAGTAGGATCGAAAATGTTCAAGTGGGAACATTTGCCCGTTCATTTGAGGCGTTCAACCGAAAAACATTGGGTAATACTCGGGGATCAACCCAATTCTTAGCTTTGAGTAAAAGTATTAGACTTCTCAAAAATATTCGTTCTTTACTGGAGAATAACATTCATTGGGTGTGAGTAAATGGATGATTTGTGTAGATATTGGATATGTATTGATGGGTAAAGGCTTAAAAGAGTCTTTCTAATAGGATCCCGTGGGATGGCCCGAAGCCAAATAAGAGGGGACGATCAATTATTTACTTCTATTCAATCATAGGTATTCGACTGGGGAAAATGGTTGTCACTGTGGAAATGTGGATTACATTAGGGAATGTGATTTTTTATGAAGGTGGTTTGATAGAATGGTAGGTGGAACACCCATGATCGCGTATAAGCAAATTTCTGATTCTAACCTCGAATTTGGCCCCGGGTTGGGTTGTACACAAATTCTAACCTCATGGTGAATTCAAACAACATTTTTTTATTATTATGGTCGAGTTGAATTATTTAGGTGGAAATATGCATACGCAAATATGTACACAAACGAGTTAATAATGGCATTTGGGAGACGAATTATATCATTGAAAGAAATATATACAACAAAATGATACAACAATGTACAAGTCCTATAAAAATAAAGTATCACTCGGTCTTGATGTTCATTGCTGCTCTGGGCTCGGGATTGAGTCCCGTCTTCGAAAGATCGAAAAACCGATGTTGAAATTATTATTTTCAATAAAATGATCTTAAAATTGATTATTTACTGCATACGGTCAAGAATTTGGACAAGGGATTGGTCCAAAGTAAATTTTTTATTCATGAAATTATTTTTAGAATAAACTAGACTCTTTGGAGAGATAGACTGGAGAGTTTCACATTTTTATCTTTTCATTTGATAATTAAACAAAAATCCTCAAGTGAGGAAAATAAAATTGTTTTTGTGCAAGTCTGGAAAGAAGTTCAAAAAATCATAACTACGTCTTGGAGTAAGAAAATGGAGTGATACCATAGCCTATTATGTGTCATTTTTAGTCGTCTTTCTACTGTAAAAGCTTCAAGTAGATACAGTCCGTGAGTAGAACGTTATCGCCAAATTACAAGCTTCTGGAAGTTAAAAAACAGACTTGCGTTTTTTTTATTTAATTGGGATTAATTATAAAGATTTAGTGTCCAATATTTACACACACTAAACTAGTTTTTTTGGTAATTATGTACGAAAACTATCGAGAACTATAGTGGATGTTAAGACAATTTACGAAATTCCTCTTCTCCTATTTTTTCTCTCTCTCCTTCCTCCTAAAAAAACCCTTGTCGCTTTTTGGTTTAGGGGCTGCTATTAGCAATTCATTGCTAATGGCAAGCCCCAATTCTTTTCGTTTTATTTTTTTGTTCTGTTTTTTAATTTTAGTATGTCGAATAATATTAGTCTCTCCATCTGTGAGAGTTAGTTTGTCCCATTCATTGGGTTGTGCTGTCTCTCACTTTTTGAGAGTATTGTTAGTTTTTCGTTTTATCATTCGTAGGGTACTTTGGCAGATTTATTCTTTCAAGAGGTGGTCTATGATGTCGGATCAGAGCATTCAAAGTTATAGCAGAGTCTTCCGCGAAAAGGCTGTAATATGGAAAACAGCGAATAAATGGAAGCCGATAGGAATTGTTGAAGCTCTAGTGCTACATAGTTTTTTCCTTCGAATGTATTCTGATGTTTTAGATCTATTTCTTGTTGAATTCAAACCTTACTATAAGTGTCGTATGGCTTTCAATTAATGAAATTTCTTTGACCCTCAAAATAAAGACAATAACCGAAACTAAACAAATGTCCAGCACTTCGTTCATTAGTTCATTCTTGACAGAAACATATCCTAGTTGATAAATTAGTGCTCAGTTTTGGTTAATTCATTAAAAATACAATAAAAGTCAAAATCGAGTAATTCAAATTCCATAATTGTCTAAATCCAGTCTAGTATCCAGTCCAAGAGTCACTAATCACCATGTTATTTACAGATTATTAAAGGTTATCAATTCTGGACATTAGCTCGTTTATCCATTTTTAGCATTTTTTATAGTCATTGTCACTTCATAAATTTTGACAGAGTCAAGTATATATATAAATGAGTGGTATGAAAAATTATGAAAAATTAGTGACGTTTATAAGTGAGGTAAATAGGTCGTTATTAGGCAAGTTAAAAACGTCGAAACGCCCAAGCTGTCCAGCATGACCGTGTAACTAAATAAATCATAGTAAATTCATTACTTGTCCACAATGTTCAATATTGGTCTCTATAGAAACATGGGAATGTCCTTTACAAATTTTCCAGAAATAGCTTAAGTACAAATCGTTCATTTCCACAAGTTATAGCTCATTTGATATTTGAAGGTTAGATCTAGACACTTCAACTTCGAATCGTTATACCTGATGTTCTAAACGTTAGATCTTGATTCCATTTATGTCATTTTAAAGATAACAAATCAAAGTTTCATTTAGAGTTGATTTCACTCATATCTAACCGTTGGATCGTCCGTAAAGTGTAAAATACGTTGATACTACGAAACTGTAATCCGAGATTATTACAACAACTAAATAATGCTCCTCTAAGGCCATTATTTGGTTTGATATGCAAAATGAACATTTTTTTAGCATTTTTGATGAAGAATATGACAAAGTGGTGAGTATAACAACACAAATAAATAAAAAACACACAAAATTAGCACTCACTCATCCTCACCGATTGTTCATTTTTATCTTGTAATTAACGTCTAAACCCTCGATGAAGGTTGAATCCTATTAGTTTATTGGCCGAGTGAAAACTGGTTTGACTTGGGTTGAATCATTCCATTTCACAACACACCAAAGAGTTGGTTTATAGTTAGTATAAGTTAGATTAGTTAATGAAATTACATAATGAGTAAAAACGGGAGAGGGATTTACACAAAAATAAAAAAAATAAAAAGGGGATAAATAAAAATTACAAAGATGAAAAAGATTTTTACCCTTTGGTAGATGTGATTGATCTTGATTCTTCAATAGAGAAGGGTTGAGAAGAGTTTTGTTTTTTGTTCTTTGGATTTTTTTCTTTCTTACTAGAGCTTTTTCTACTAAGGTTTCTACTTGTAAAATGCTAAAAGATGAGAGAGAATGAGAAGGTTAGAGTGTAGGGTTTTTTGCTAAGGAAGAGGGGTCCCATTTATGTGAATGGGTGGGGGGTATTTATAGGAGAGGTGAGTGAGTTTTTTTGGGTGTTTTTTGTGTTGAAGAAAAGGACTAGGAGTATGTGTTCAGAACATTTTGTTATTTTCTTTTCTCTTTTTTTTTGTTTTGGGTTTTTGTGGGTTTTTGCCTTTTGTCTTCGGGTACGTTAAATTAAAAAAGAAAGATCCTAATCCTAAATTTGACACTAAATTGATCCAACATTAAAAGACCCCTTAAATACAATTTTTTTTTGAAATTTTTTATAGACTCTAATAAAAATAATTACATTAAAAAAAAAAATAATTCTAACACTAATTAAAAAAGGTTAGTCAAAATTTTGGTGTCTACAGATGCTTCTCGTTGGTCAAGTTTCGAAGAAATAGTCTTCAGATTTCGTAGAAACGATCACCAACGCCAAAAAGAACACAAAATTTTTGATGTTAAAGTAAATCGTGGTTATGAAAACGTACGATTTTTTTTTTTAAAATTTTAATATTTTTTAATAAAATGCTCATGAATGCAACAATTATTTTTCTCTCTTTTTTTTTTTAACTTATGAATGCATCGTTCATTTTTTTCACAAATTAGGTGCTAATGAAAGCAATTTTTTTTCTTTTATATTGTTTTTTTTTTTTAAACTAAGGCGGTTCGACACATCTCTAGGATTCATGCTCTCTGTTGGAGCGATACTCTCTGTTGGAGTAATACTTTCTGATGGAGCCATACTCTATGATGGAGCAATACTCTTAGGGAGTGATATTCCCTGATATAGTGGTAGTGGTAGTGGTACTCTCTCTTGTAGCGCTACTCACTATTGGAGCGGTACTCTCTGATGGAGCTATACTCTCTTATGGAGCGGTACTCTCTGATGGAGCTATACTCTCTTATGGAGCGGTACTCTCTGTTGGAGCGATACTCTCTGATGGAGCTGTACTCTCTGTTGGAGCAATACTATCTGGGAGGGATATTCATTGGGAATTATACTCTTTGCTGGAGCTATACTCTCTGGGAGTGGTATTCTATGATGGAGCTAGACTCTCTAGGAGTGATATTCTCTACGAATTATACTCTCTACTGGGGAGATACTCTCTGATGAATCAATACTCTCTGGGAGTGATATTCTCTGGGAATTATACTCTCTGATGGAGTGGTACTGTCTGATAAAGCGGTACTCTCTATTGGAGCAATGCTCTCTGATGGAGTTATACTCTCTGAGAGTGATATTCTCAGGGAATTATCCTTTCTGTTGGAGCGATACTCTCTGATGGAGCCATACTCTCCGGGAGTGATATTCTCTGGGAATTATACTCTATGCTAGAGCAATACTCTCTGATGGAGCTATACTCTCTGGGAGTGATATTCTCCGAGAATTATACTTTCTGATGGAGTGGTACTCTCTGATGGAGGGGTACTCTCTGATGGAGTTAGACTCTCTGATGGAGCTAAGGCATTGATTTTTCAAACTCTCAAGGAGCCGATATATCATCATGCTCTCAAGGAGTAAACTCAATGATTTTACACTCTCTGGGAGCCAATGCCTTAATTTGCAACACTCTCAAGGAGCCAAGATATTATCATACTCTCAAGGAGCTAACTCTCTCAAGAAGTTGGTACTCTCAAGGACCTAACACTTTCAAGCAGTTGGTGCGCTCAAGGAGCTAGTACTTTCAAGAAGCTGGTGCTCTCGAGGAGCTCATACTCTCAAAGCATTGGTACTCTCAAGGAGCTGATGCTTTCATTTTCAATAAAAACATGACTATGAACCATGTAGTAAAACAATTTAATTTTTTTTTTATCAAAAGGCCTGATAATCCACGAAATTTGGCATATAAAAACCCATAATCTATATTTTAAAATATGCATGACTGGCCAAAGACTTGCCGAGTAGAGGTTCTAAAGAGTGAACTTGCATCTTTTTGTTGGGTGTGAAATGATAGCATGGTAGTTTTTGAGGTAGGGCTTGCAACACACATGCATTATTTCCCCTAACACAATTGTTGGCGATAAAGAGGAGGGTTAATAATTGAGGGGCATATCGCATGCAAGCGTCTGGGGTTTTATGAGGCATTTAGGCGCAAAGATTGAATGTTTGATCAAGTTCAAGTAGAGGTTGGAAGGGAGCATATTCTATTCAAACTTTGAGCGCTTGAGGAGCCGGTGCACACTTAAGGAGAACTCTTCTTCACTTGTCCAAATATATAATTGATCTTCTCGAGAGGAAACAATGCCCCTAGAATCAAATGATCGAGTTTTCAAATAATCCACCCAGAATAAGATAGTTGCCCCTAGTGCAGCATACACTAACAACCCCTTTTCAAATTTCCGGCTAGCTAAAAAGTCATGTGTTCTTTTTCCTTGCATTTGCATTAGAAAAGTTCTCCATGTTGATTCTCATGTCTTCGCAAACGCCTCTTTCCGTACCACATGCTCATTAAAAACCCAAGGCTCTTTTTTTTTGGTTGAAAATGTACACGCCAAAATCTTTTATGTGTAGCGGGCTCGCAAGCAGTTAATGCGTCAACATGACACGTTTAAGAGTGCATCTTTCAACTCCAAATTGGATGTAACTCAAAGACATTAAAACCTCAATTTTGGGCGATCCATTTTATAAGTAATCTGGTTCTTCGACTAACATTGATATTCAGATGTGAGATACCTTGGTTGGGATGTATAATTGTTTAAGTTGATTCCCACGACTTCCTGCACTTTTGTGCAATAGTGCATGTTTCGTCCTCTCGATTATTGGTCGGGTACACCGATCACCTTTTGATGCTTTTAACTTTTTTTTTCTATTTTCTTTTGTGGTGGGATTTTTATCAGGATATGATATACCTTTTTACGCGAATGTTCCCGCTTCATGAGGCGCGAACACCCGATTACTCAATATATCACAATCTCTGATATGCTTCGCATGCTCATACTCTTGATCGCAGCCATCTAGTGACCACTATGGCTGCCCCCTTGGGTTTACAGAGGCCTCTTCGAAGAGCATTGGAGTAGATTTTCCCACACTTTCTCTTTTCACACAGAAAAAAAAAACCTTTCGAGAGTCACCATGGAAGTCAGGTACTAGTTAGGTGGATTGATATATGAAAGTCTTTCCTCGACATCTCACATCTTAGAATCAAAAAGAGTCGATGTTCTAAACTGCTTAAAATCTAGTTCACCCAGAATGAGAGTTAGTCTTCCGAGTGTAATCTTGATCTTGAATTGGAAAACACCTCAAACATGTCATGTTAATGAAATCAACCATCGTGAACTCGCTAGGCACTCAAGATTTTTCGTATACACTTCATAATCTTTTTTTCATGCCCCTAGGGTGAAAGTTGAGCATTGTGTTGACCGAATCCACAAGGATTACCTACGTATCCATGTGAAGGGAATCAGGTCGGACGTAGTTAATGCTTTTGAGGCGAAGGCTGGAAACTGGCGTCTGGGCTTCTTATCAGATACACTTCTTCAATTGTCAGTGTTGGTGGCACATTGTTGCCCCAGGTCCTTCATTCATGATCAATGCTGTAATGATCTGTCTCACAAGTATTGCCCCTTCATATTTCAAGGAGTCGTTGTTGCTTTGCCAAGGTCGTGATCAGAGTTTACCATATGAGTGTTGATTATTTTCAAAATTGAATTGAAGTGTTCCTCCAACCCTAATACGGAAATATTGATGAAAATGGGGATGCCCCTCGAAATGGTGAGAAGCGAAAAGTTTAGGAACTAATATGTCAGGATTCGCAATATGTGTTTAGGTATGTGGGTATAGAGGATTACAGTAGATCTCTAAAACGCTTGTCATGCATATGCTCGAATACAGATTAGTTCATGAAAAAAATTACCAAGCCCCAATTTTTCAAAATATTTTTTTGCAAAAAAATTCATTTTCCTCAAGACTCATGGTCACGACCAAAAAAATTCATTTCCGAACAAATGTTAGTCATGCAAACCTAAAAGCTAGACGACTAAGCGAAGCGTGACATCTGAATTTGAAATACTCCGACCATCCTTCTTAATCCCGTTTCTTTGCAATAATATTTTTGCCCCTGGCAAGTTGGTGCTAAAAATATTAAAAACTGAGGCCAATACAAGCACATGTGCATAAGAATGCAAGATAATCTCGATGGCAAAATGACTGATGCATTAAAAACATATTTGAAAACAAGAAAATGGACTTTCCCAAAATCCTTATAAAACTAAGGCTAAAGCAAAATTATTATTTCTCCAAGTTATATATAGAAAATGGGTTAAAACCAATCTCGATCCTTTGTATATTGTAATCCTTCTTTTTCACTTTTCTCTTTTTTTTTCTCCAAATTTTTTTTTTTTTTTTTTCTCTATTTCATCACATCTTTTTTTTTGTTGATCGCACCCGAAGGCTGCCTACGTATCTCCAATGTGTGACAGTAAACGGTTTCGAAAATATTGAATATTTTGAAAATGTGCATTGGAGAATCAGGTCTACGTAGTTCTGGGTAACAATTGAGATTTTTTATTTTCTTATTTTTTTTTTGGCCGAGCTCAAAAAGAGCCGCCTACATACCCCAGTGCATGTGAGTACAAGTGTATCTAAAATTCTAGATGTTGCCAAATCCTACGGGGATCAGGCCATGTGTAGTACTTTTTACGAACTATGATTTACACATTATTGAAAGCATTAAGGGAGTTAGAAATTTGCTGGTGGATTCTCACAACACGAAGGGCGATCCTAAAAATTCATGATCATGTTGGTCGCCCTGGTGATTGGGGAGTGGGCTATTTGGGATGTTGGGAGGATTGTTGTTGGGTTTTGGCAATGTTTATGACAAGTTTCCCAGCATCAATCAAGTCTTCAATCTTGTGTCTCAAAGCTAGGCACGAACCAAGCAAATGTCCGGCATACTGGTGAAACTTGCAATGTTCATTTGGATTTTTGCTGGGTCTTAGCCGAGGTTGGGGTCATGGTACTAAGGGTTGAATCAGGCCTCCCTTCGTCAACTTCTCAAAGGCTTGCGGCAAGGACATGAATAAAGGGGAGAACATTCTGCTTTGAGATGTAGTCGCCAAAATTGTTTGGTTACAAGCACACTTTTTAGATTCAGAGTTTGAGGGGATAAAACTTTGTGATCCCTCCAAGGTAGGTTGAATTTTGTGATCCCATATGAATTCAATATCCAATCGGTACTCATGTGCCTCCATATCATCGACATTCAGATAGGCTTCTTGCGATATTTTTCGGAAATATTCCCTGCAACCCTTGAGTCATCTTGAGTACAACTTCTTTTTCTGAAAGCTTGTTGCGAAATCTGTCATATTGAGCACTCCATCTTGACCAGTATCTGGTGAAACGTTCACCAGGAAATTGCTCGATCTTTTTGAGTTTTATTGCTTCAATGTCATAATCTCTATATGCACGCGACCAACTCAAAAATTCTCCGCATAAAAAATGTCAATTGCCCCTTTGATGGTTAGTCAAACCATAATACCACTCAAGGGCGTCACCTTTCAAACTGAGGTTCAATAAAGGCGCATGCAATTTTTCATTAAGAGACAAGAGATATAGTGCTTGAACATACTCTTGAAGATGGATCACATGGTCTCCTTTTCATTTAAACATCCTAAACTTAGGAATGTTTAGGCACAGGGTCGGCACTCCAGTCACTTGGTTGTTCACTATTTTAGCATATTTTAGGAGCAAAAAGTTCATACTCTTCCTGTTCTATCTCTCGGTCTTCTTCAGGTGTAGGGTTTACCCTAAACCCAGTCCATTGAATATGTTCATCGTCATCTTCAATAGATATGGTACCACTCCGAATATCATGAATCATATCTTCCTTAATCTCAGAGTGAATTATTAAAGAATTTGTATCGAGGTGAGTCCCGATATCGGTGATTAAATTAGTAGGATCAACATCCAAAGCGTCATCCGATATGGAAAACATGTTCATTCGACTAGAACTTGTTCTGGTTGTATCTATGAATAACTCTCCGGAGTCCACTAAATCCTGGATTTTATGCTTGAGAGCAAGGCATTCTTCTATGGTATGGTCAAGAAACTCGTGATATTCACATCCCAAACCATGAGGGTTTCGTTCCGGCCTTAGAGTGGGTTGAGGTTTCTTTGGTGGTGGGAACTGCAATAACCCCCTGCTGGTAAGTTCTTTTAGGGCTTCTATGTAGCTCATGCCGATGGGGGAAAACTTCCTCCTGTAATTGAGTCGAAGGTCTCGATGTAATGGTGGTGACTTCTGCACCCTCGACTTTCTCTGATTGATCGTAGTTTTTTCTTTTCAACTAAGAGCTTGATCCTTGTTGGTCTTTCTTTGCTTCATTTCCGAGGTCATGTTCAATCACAGACCCCGTAGAGATTAAGGCTTCGAATGAGGGAAAATATTGGTACATCAACTTTTCCTTAAGGTTCGGAATTAAATTTCGACCTATTATCTGTATTTGTTCCTTTTCCGTTGGCCGATTGATCATTTGGCTAGCCTTTGCTCTCCATCTACTATTGAAAGTAGAGAAAATCTCAGTAGGGTACTAATAGGTTGTTTCAAGATCTCTCCTGATCACATCAACCTCTTCATTATACCCGTATTGTCGTGTGAATTTCCAAACAATATTAGACCAAGTAGCTTTCTTTGAATTTTCAAGTTGGAAAAACCACTGGGCTGCTGCCCCGTCTAGGTATTGCTGAAAGAGTTGAGCAATCCATTGTTCTGATACACCCCATGGACCTATTTCCCCAACATACATCTTTAAGAAAGTCGTGGGACTTTCCGTTCCATTGAACTTCGATATGTTGGGCATTTTGAACCCTGCTGGTAGGCGAGCTTGAGGGAACAGAGTTAGGCCGTGAATATTAAGCCATGGTTCCGCAACAGTCATATCTTTCAGATGGTCCTTCATCTTTCAAACTTCTTCGCTCAGTTGATCATCACCGGCCATAGACAACACTCAAGATTGAACGGAGAACCTCCGCCCGGTGTTTCATATTGCTCGGGTTCTTTGTGGAGTTGGGTTATGGTTTTCTCAATCATGTCCTGGCAAGACAATAGCAGTTGCATCATCTCGGCAAGAGCATCTGGAAGACATGGTGGAGGGTTTTGGTCTGGGATATCGGCCATTTTTTATGGTGTTAAGAAGAGTTTGCGGAAATGGTATAAGGAGTAGGTAATGTGGCAACACTAGAAAGTGAAGATGAACTGAGGATCGGAGAAGTTCAACGAGCATAGTGGAGGGACGGACCCAACGGGATATCCTGCGCAATGAAAATATGAAAAGTTAGGCAATATAATAAAGGAAATATTTTCCGTATATAGCATTGGAGAAACTTTTTTTTTTTTTTTTTTCTGAAAAATTGGATTTTTTTTTAAATGATAGAATTTTGGGAAAGTCCGCATGAAGAAAAAGAATCTGGTTCAAAAGAGGGATTTTCTTGAAAAACAATTTTGGGATTTTCGAAAAAGAAATTTCATGATATGTACATGAGATGCATGAATGCATGGTGACATAGTTACTCAAATGTAGTGCAATTCAAGCATGCATTGGTCCAGTGCTCACCTAAAGTCAATCTATAGACGATATTTTCACATGTTTAGTTTCTCTGAGTTTTAGAGTACACACATAGGGACTGACACTCGTATGAACACAAGTATGTGCGTAGCTTCCTTAATATTTTATTGGTTTGCTATTCTGGAACTCACTCGATGAACGAGACACCAGCTTAAGAAAATAAAAGTAATAAAATAGTTGTGTGTGTGTGCGGATCATTTGTTCAAACAAACATTCCAAACACACGTAATTGCACATAATTACAAGATATATATATATATATATATATATATATATATATATATATATATATATATATATATATATATATATATATATATATATACATATATATATATATATATATATATATATATATATATATATATAAGATATAAACAAAATAGGCATAACGAAAACATATATTAAACCTAAACCAATTTCGAAAAGCTTTCAAGGGATATGACGTACTTTCGGTTTTAGACCTCTTATAAATGAAACACGATTTCCCCAATGGAGTCGCCAGTCTGTGGTGCCAGATTCTCGGGTTTTTAGGAACTATGACCCGGGAATCGATGGGATTACGCGCCGAGGGGCGCGTCCCACGAAATCGACCTTAGTGAGGGTCGACTGTTAAAAAGAATATAAATAGGTTTCGAAGTCGCCACCTTATTATGACCCAAACAAGGACGGGTTCCAAAAGGAATGAATTTTATAAAAGATTTAAAAGAAAATCATTTACGATACCCAAAATTGACTCCGTTGCGATAAGGCACGGAAATTCTTGTGATTGGTCTGCGAATACAAAAAACGTGGGTTCGGAATCTAGGTTAGACGGTGCGGACGTCACTCAAACATATCTCCTCCTCGGTACATTGTACCAGCTCTTTACTAATACGTCATATCCCTTTTCAAGCTTTGAATTTGGTTACATTATGCCTAAAAATGAAAACACGTAAATTCACATTGTCACACAACATGCTTGCACGTAAATCAAGGCAAAATGTCTATAACCGATAAATTCACATATGTACGACGGATTTGGATATTGCAAATACTGCACTACGTCCCATTCATCGTAGGTCTTTAATCTACTCCTGGATCAAACCCTTACGTAGTTTTGACCGCGAGACCCAGTCAGCAAGACTCTTTGGGTGCCACTAAGGCTGGTTTGATTGTTCTTTCCCGTGAAAGGGATATAATTGAGAAACTTGTAGGATATGACTCGCAGCTTAGAGTCAAATTGATCGAAGGAACCCCATACTCCCTTATATTGGAGAAAGAGTAGGATCGAAAAGGTTTAAGTGGGAAGATTTGCTCGTTCATTTGAGGCGTTCAACCCAAAAACATTTGGTAATACTCGGGGATCAACCCAATTCTTAGCTTTGAGTAAAAGTATTAGACTTCTCAAAAATATTCGTTCTTTACTGGAAAATAACATTCACTGAGGGTGAGTAAATGGATGATTTGTGTAGATGGTGGATATGTATTGGTAGGTAATGGATTAAAAGAGTTTTTCTGATAGGATCCCACAGGATGGCACGAAGCCAAATAAGAGGGGACGATCAATTATTTACTTCTATTCGATCATAGGTATTCCATTGGGGAAAAAGGTTGTCACTAGGGAAATGTGGATTCCACTGGGGAATGTGATTTTGTATGAAGGTGGTTTGATAGAATGGTAGGTGGAACACCGATGACCGCGTATAAGCAAATTTCTGATTCTAACCTCGAATTGGGCCCAGGCCGGGTTGTACACAAGTGAATATACCGGTCTTTATCAATAATAGTTGGACAAAATGCAAACACTCATGGTGAATTCAAAAAATATTTTTTTTATTATGGTCGAGTTTAATTATTTAGGTGGAAATATGCATATGCAAATATGTACACAAACGAGTTAATAATGGCCTTTTGGAGACGAATTACATCATTGAAAGAAATATATACAACAAAATGATACAACTATGTACAAGTCCTATAAAAATAAAGTATCACTCGGTCTTGATGTCCATTGCTGCTTCGGGCTCGGGATTGGGTCCCGTATTCGAAAGATCGAAAAACCGATGTTGGAATTATTATTTTCAATAAAATGATCTAAAAATTGATTATTTATTGCGTACGGTCAAGAAATTGGACAAGGGATTGGTCCAAGCTAAATATTTTATTCATGAAATTATTTTTAATATAAACTAGACTCCTTGGAGATAGGAGAGGTTAGTGAGATTTTTTTGGTGTTTTTTGAGTTAAAGAAAAGGAAAATTAAAAGATTAAACTAAAAATCTAATTTCTTAAATCATTTAATTATAAGAGAAAGAAAATAAAAGATAAATTATATTGAAAGGGAATAAACCTAAGACAATAGGTGTCCTAAAAGGGGGACAAAGCAAATGTTCTTTGGGGGATTTTAGGACAATAAGACAAAACAAAGAAAATGTGGAAAGAGAAAATAAAGGATAGGGAAAAGGAAAAAGAAGGGTGTTACTAAATACCGCCCCCAAATTACTACCTACCGCCCCCCCAAATTCCAATTTTGCCCTTTTTTAAATTTTCACTCATCCTCTCCCTCTCTACCACCCACTCTCTACCACCCACTCTCATACCCAACCTTCATCAACATTCACTCAAGCAACGACCGCGGATGTCTGCCGGCGACCAGGAAGTGCCGTCGACGGTGGCGGAGGTAAATTTTTTTTTTGCGCATTTTTTTTGCACAGTCGTCTGCTAAAGGCGACTCACCCTTGGGTGAGTCGTCTGCTACAGGCGACTCAACCTTGGGAGCGTCGTCTGCTACAGACGACTCACCCAAGGGTGAGTCGGAAATTTCAGACGACTGTGCAAAAAAAATATTATTATTATTATTATTATTATTATTATTATTATTATTATTATTTATTGTTATTATTATTATTATTATTATTATTATTTATTGTTATTATTATTAATATTATTATTATTATTATTATTATTATTATTATTATTACTGATTATTGTTTAATTAATTAAAAATGAAATTATTATTATTATCTATTATTATTATTATTATTATTATTTATTATTATTATTATTATTATTATTATTATTATTATTATTATTATTATTATTATTATTTATTGTTATTATTAATATTGTTTCTTCCATGGTCCAAACGGAAATTTCAGACGCCTGTCCCTTGGTTCAGTCGGTTTTGATAGACGTTTGAATTTAAGATTAAGCTAACATTGTTTTCGTTGTTTTCGTTAGGTTCCTTTGGAGCGGTTCGGTGGTGATGGTGTTGATTACAGTACGTATTTCGTCACTGATGAGTTATTTGATAGTGATACAGATGCAATTAATTGGGCAAAACAAATTGCCCTTACTATCGGGTTATTCTATTCCACCTCTTAGAAAGAAAAGAACTTAAATCAAAATACTTAATAGCATGGCGATACATTTATACAAAACTTCTACACCGAGCACACGCAATGGAGCCGTAGACAATCAAGTGAAATCCAATCCACGAAATAATTTGATCTATGGACAACGTCATTGTGGTAAAGGCCGTAATGCCAGAGGAATCATTATCGCAAGGCATAGAGGGGGAGGTCATAAGCGTCTATACCGTAAAATCAGAAAGATTTGTCATCCTATAAAAATGGGAAATGCCCTACCTTTGTCATCCTTACATGGAATTACCCGCTCTTTCGACACTTGCGGATTACCTTGTTCTATTCTATATCCTCATTCGAGATATCTTAGTTCGTTCAGCTGGGGCAAGGGTGGTCGTAGATCACCTAACGAGTCCAAACAAATTGGGCTATTTAAGGTGCCTACCTTGGTCATCAGCGCGGTTGCTCCCCTGGAGGGAACTCTGTAGCAAGGTTTGAAGGCACTCGGCCTTATCCATAGCTCATTTAGGTGATTCGTACATGCATTATATCCGTCTGAATTTAGCCTCAGATTTCCCTGTTCCTCCGATATGCGCAGCATGGTTTACTTCCCGTTCTGATAGTGTCGCTGGTTGGGAGCAAATGTATGTTAGGCGAAGAGCACATTGGGATCGTTTAGCGAGGTCGACGTAATTGAATGTTTTGCGTGATTGTTATATTTTTCTACTTATATCATTGTCACATTTTTGTGTGATTGTTATATTTTGCATGTTATATTTTTTTCGTGATTATTGGAGGTAAATAAAACAACAAATTACAATAAAACAAAAAAGATAAATAAGAAACAACAAATTACAATAACACAAATAAATAACAATAACAATGAAACTCTTATATAAATATATAACAAATTCATCTAGGGTCAATACATCATTTGGCAGCCCGCCAATCTCTAATATACTCCTCCATAATCGATCGAAAACCTTCCGCTTGCTCCGGAGGAATCAAACTAATGAAAGACTCAGCTGCGACGGCTAGACGATAAATAATAATATTAATAATTATAATAATAAATAATAATAACAATAATAATATTAATAATAATAACAATAAATAATAATAATTATAATTATAATAATAATAATAATAATAATAATAATAATAATAATAATAATAATAATAATAATAATAATAATAATAATAACAATAAATAATAATAATAATAATTATAATAATAAATAATAATAATAATAATAATAATAATAATAATAAATAATAATATTTTTTTTTTGTGTCGGTCGTCTGCCGATCTTGACTCACCCAAGGGTGAGTCGTCTGCGACTGGCGACAGGTGACTCACCCATGGGTGAGTCGTCTTCTACAGGCGACTCACCCAAGGGTGAGTCGTCTGCCACAGGCGACTCACCCATGGGTGAGTCGCCTGTTTCAGACGCCCGACTACTCCGACGAACTCAAAAATAAGTAAATTAGAGTAAATAAAGCAAAAAGAATTCGAATCCGTGAGTGGTGGTGGTGAGTGGTGGTTTTGCTTTGAGTGAGGATGAGTTTGAGTGGTGGTGAGTGGTTTTTCGAGTGGTGGTGAGTGGTGGTGGTGGTGGTGGTGCTTTGAGTGAGGATGAGTTTGAGGGAGGATGAGTGATGAGTGAGGATGAGTGAGAATGAGTGAAGGGCAAAGAGGAAATTTGGGGGGGCGGTAGGTAGTAATTTGGGGCGGTATTTAGCAAAAGGAAAAGAAATCAAGAGAACAAAAAAGAAGAAATGAAAAGGAGAAAGGGTTCTCACGTAAGGGGAGGGGTTTTTTTTTTTTATTTCATTTCTTGTGGGCCCCACTAGGAGTATGTATTCAGAATATTTTTTGTTTTTTTTTTCTCTTTTTTTTTTTGGTTTTGGGTTATTGTGGGTTTTTGCCTTTTGTCTTTGGGTACGTTAAATTAAAAAAGAAAAGCCCTAAACCTAAATTTGACACTAAATTGACCCAACATTAAAAGAACCCCTAAATACAATTTTTTTTTGAAATTTTTTATAGACTCTGATAATAAGAATTACATTAAAAAGAAACTAATAATTCTAACACTAATTAAAAAAGGTTAGTCAAAATTTTGGGGTCTATAGGACTAGGTACCGAGGCAATACTGGAAAGTGAAGATGAACTGAAGATTGGAGAAGTTCGAACAAGCCTGGTGGAGGGACGGATCCAACGGATGTCATGGACAATCAAAATATGCAAAGTTCGGCAAAATTATAAAGAAAATATTTTCCGTATATAGCTTTGGAGAAATAGAATTTATTTTTATTTTTTTTTTCGAAAACTCTTTTTTTTTTTTTTTGAAAATGGTGGAATTTTGGGAGAGTCCATAGTGAAGAAAAAGAATTTAATTCAAAAGAAGGATTTTCTTGAAAAAAAATAAATTTGTGGGGTTTTTGGAAAATAAATTTCCTGATATGTACATGAGATGCATGTATGCATGGTGACAGAGTTACTCAAATATAACGCAAATCAAGCATGCATCGGTCAAGTGCTATCTAAAGTCAATCTATAGACGATATTTTTGCATCTTTAGTTTCTCTGAAATTTTGAGTACACACACAGGGACTGGCACTCGTATGAACGCAAGTATATGTCGTACCTTCCTTAATATTTTATTGGTTTGCTAGTATGGAGCTCACTCGATGAACGAGACACCGGCTTAAGAAAATAAAAAATAAAATCGTTGTGTGTGTGTGTGTGCGGACCATTTGTTCAAACAGGCATTCCAAACACACGTAATTGCACATAATTACGAAATATATACAAGATATAAACAAAATAGGCATAAGAAAACATACATTAAACCTAAATCAATTTCAAAAAGCTTTCAAGGGATATGACATACTTTTCGGATTTAGACCTCTTATAAAAATAAATTTCCCAATGAAGTCGTCAGTTTGTAGGGCCAGATTCTCGGGTTTTCTAGATTAGATCCGGGAATCGTCGCGTTTTGCGCGAAGGGGCGCATCCCACAAGAATTGTCCGATTGAAGAGGTCAATTGTCAAGGAATCATCGTAAGGTTCGAGGTCGCCGCCTTCTTAAAATGAATATAAATAAAGGTTCGAAGTCCCATCTTCTTAAAATTGACTCCATTGCGATAAGGCGCGAAAATTCTTGTGACTGGTCTGCGAATGCAAAGATTTGGGTTCGGGGTCTAGGTTAGAAGGTGCAGACGTCACTTGGACCCGTCTCCTCCTCCGTACTGAGTACAGGCTCTTTACTAAAACGTTAAATCCCTTTTCAAGCTTCGAATTCGGTCACATTATGCCTAAAAATGAAAACCCATAAGTTCACGTTGTCACACAACACGCTTGCACACAAATCGAGGCAAATGCCTAAAAATCGATTAATTCACATATGTACAACGGGCTTGGATACGCTTATACTGCACTATATACCAATCATTGTAGGACTTGAATCTACTCATGGATCAAAGCCCTAATCGTAGTTCTTGAATGGGGAATTCCGTCATTAGACTCTTGGGTGCCACTAAGGCGGGTGTGTTCGTTCTTTCCCGTTAGAGGGATATAATCGAGAAACTTATAAGGTGACTCGCTACTAGAGTCGAATTGATCCGAGGAACCTCCTACTCCCCTAACATGGAGCAAGAAATAGTTCAAAATGGGATGATTTTCCTACTCCTTCGAGGAGTTCAACCCAACAACATCTGGTGTTATACCGGGATCAATCCAATTTAGTGGCTTTTGAGTATAAGTATTAGACTACTTCTCGAAAATATCCGTTCTTCACTAGGGAATAATGTTCACTGGGGTTGGATAAATGGAAATTTGAGTAGAGTTTGGTTATGGGCTTGGGTGAATAGTGGTTCGAAAGAGTCTTAGATAGAATTCCCCGAGATGGCCCAAAGCCAAATAAGAAGGGACGATCAATTATTCATTTACATTCGATCATAGGTATTCCACCGGGAAAAGCGGTTTTCAACTGTGGGATAGCCCGATAAGGATTCGCGCCACTGGAGAAATGTCCATTGGGGATTGATGAGTGAAATCGGTTTTGAATAGTGGTAGGTGAAATACCCATGAGAGCGTATAAGTGAATATATGATCCAAACCTCGAATTTGATTTTGGGCCGATTTTGTACATAAGTGAATATACCGGTGTTTATCAACAATAATTGTATAAGTATGCAAACACTTATCGTTAGATTAAACAACATTTTTTATTATGGTCATGAGTTGGATTATTTAGGTGGAAATATGCATACGCAAATGTGTACACAAACGAATTTATAATGGCCTTAGGGAGACGAATTACATCATTGAAAAATATACACATCAAAATGATACAAATATGTACAAGTCCTATAAAAATAAAATATCACTTGATCTTGATATCCATCGTTGCTTCGGGGCTCGGGATTGGGTCCCGTCTTCGAAAGATCGGAAAAATTAATGTAAAAATTAATTATTTACAGCGCACTCTCACGAATTTGGATAAGGGAATGGTCCAAACACTTTTTTTTTATTCATGAAATTGATAAGAATCACGTGTATAATGGTAACAAAATACATTTACGCATAAGACATGGTGAGACAATTGATAAAGAATGGTGTACTCTCTTTGGAGTACTTAAAATCTGGAAATAAATTTGGTGGATGCTTTAACCAAAAGATTGACCAGAAAAATGGTCATAAATGCGTCGAGGGGAATGGGCTTAAAGCCCTTGTATTGAGAGAATCATTGTGGATAGCCAACCTTTCAAGGTTCAATGTGGTCAAAAGAAGCCATGAGGACAATCAATGAGCACCAACCTACCCATCCCTATGGCGATTATTGGTGCTATCTGTAAGGATGATGAGCTTTTTGCTCTTAGTGAATTCATAGCCCTAGTTGGGTGGTCCTTGAGAGACGGACTTGATGGATTCAGCGCTTAATTTTATGAGGATGAGCTTACGCTCTTAATGAATTCATAACCCTGGATGGGTGCTCCTTGTCAGACGGACTTGATGGATTCACCGCTTGATTATGTGAGGATGAACACTCATTGCTCTTAATGATTTCACGATCCTAGTGTTGATGGTCAGACCCAAAGGTAAGTTTGGGTAGATCTGATTGTGTTGGGCCCGTAGAAAATCACCTACGTGAGTGAGAAGGTTTTGCCACCTTCTATGAAAGATTTATGGGCTTCTTTCTAGAGCACTCATGAGTACCTGAGGTTCTCTTAGCCATTTATATGTGTTTATTATCGTGGGACAAAATCTCAATAAAGTGATAAGGTGCATGTCTTGAGGTGTCACCTTTACATCTTGGAGTTCAAGAGTAACTTCACTCCTTAATGTTCGGTATTACCTCAATTCACTATGTGTTAATTCAAATCACTAGATATTAGCACTTAAGTACCAAGTCATTTGTTTGCTCAGGAATCTTTGCTCATTTGTTCTTTTGGAATTCTTATATCTCTTTCGCATTGGTGGAGGATTGTTGGAAACAATGCTCAAAGTTGAACTTTGGTTTTGACCAATCTGAGTTTGGTTCCACCCGATCCTGTTCAGATTCGCGAGATCCTAATTGCTGAAATCACAGAATTAATGAGATCCGTTTTCGCTGTTATAATCCTTTATTCTTGTGTATAACAACTCCTGATTTTCAGCCCCATATCTTTATTGTGATATTATATCCTTGATATCCAAGTCATTGATTTCCTTGATTCTCTCCCCACTAATTGCCTTAATTGATTTCTTATTGATGGGAAAGTTTCAGCCCCCTTTTGGCTATAAAAGCCTTATTCATATTGTTGGAAAATACATAAGAGAAAATCATCCATCATCCTTTTCTCTCTCTACATCTTCCATTATTCCTAAGCAAGTTGAGTTTTGTTCCAATCCTTCCTCGTGAGTGCACACGAGTAAGGGTGTTGTGTGAACCTTGGGAAGCGAGCGCTGGGTAATCGATTTGCACCTAGATCGAGGAAAAATCGCTTTTAAGGCAGTGGTTAATCCTACGGCGTAGCAAGTTACTTTCGTGTTCAGTTTTGCCTATTGATCATTAGGACCGACTATACATTAGTTTGGGTACACCTATTCTAATAAATATAACTTCATCATGTTTTGACAATGTCAAGTCAATATATTGAGGGATGTCACGAAAAAATATGAAAAATTAGTGATGTCCGTAAGTGAGGTAATTAGGTCATTGTTTAACAAGTTAAAAATGTCCAAATGTCCAAACTGTCCAGCATAACTTTGTCACTAATGAATTCATGGTAAATTGGCTATTTGTCCAAAATATGTAAACTCGATTTCTGTAGAACTGTGGAAATGTCCATTACAAATTGTCCAGAAATGGCTCAAGTCTAAATCGTTCATTTTCACAAGTTATAGCTCATTTTATCCTTGAGAGTCAGATTTGGAGACCTTAACTTGTAATCGTTATAACTAAATAACTAACAGTTGGATCTTGGTGAAATTTATGTCATGTTAAAGACAACAAACCAATGTTTATACATACAAAACTATAAAATGTAAAAGAAGTTGATACTTATGAAACTATAAAAAATCCGAGATTATTACAACAAATAATTATTGCTCCTCTAAGGCCATTATTTCGTTTGATATGCAAAATAAACATTTTTTTAACATTTTTGATGAAAATATATCAAGATTGTGAGTATAACAACACAAGAAAAAAAAAAAACACACAAAGTTAGCACTCACTCATCCGTACCGATTTTTCATTTTTATCTTGTAATTAACGTCTAAACCCTCAATGAAGGTTGAATGCTATTAGTTTCTTGGCCTTTGAAAAATGGTAGACCCAATGGATCATCCCATATCGCAACACACCAATGAGTGGGTTTTTAATTAGTGAAGTTAGTTTAATAAATAAAGTTACATATTTCATGTTGGCCTGTAACTACGTCGTTGTAATGCTTGCCTGAATGCATGAATATCGTGACTATGTGCTAACATGTACTTACGTGTTAGGAGTCTTTTCTTTTATTTTTAGCTAGTTTCTAATGCCCAAAAATGGTGCGAGAATTCAATTCAATGAACACTCGTCATTTTCCCAATGATATATTCTATCAAAGTCATGAACAATTTTCTAAGATCTTTTTAGCAAAAAAAAAAAGAGTCAGTCACTCCAGTTTCCCTTCTCCCATTTTCTATTTCTTTATTTCTTTTTTTTTTTGATGTAATTCAAATTCGATCAAAAAAAATAGAAAAACAAAAGAAAGAAAAAGAAAACAAAAAAAAAGGGCGTAAAAGAAAAAAAAAAAAGGGCCGAAAAAAAATTGCGGAAAAAATAATAAAAAAAAAGATCGCCGAAATTTCTTTTATTTTATTTTACCCCATTTTCCATTTTCTTTGAGTATAGAAAAAAAACTAGGATAAGAAAAAAAAATAGGATAATCCGTCATTTTTTTTTTATTTTTTATTTTTTTTCTTATTTTCGTTCATTGACTCTTTTTTCCTTTGATATTAGGGAAAATATTTGGGCATTTAGGCTTAAGGATCTTTTTTTTAGGACAATGTGTTTTCTATGTGCGGGTCGTCCATTTTTATTAGGTGAGAGTCTCATGGTTTGTTCTTGTTACAAAGTGCTCCGTGCTTCCTATTCAGGATAGAGGGTCCGAAGAAGAAAGGAAACCTTGAGAAAAGCTGGGCTCGGCCTTCGGCAAGACTAGTTCGTCTACAACCATCTACACCACCAATAAATTCGCCACCACTAATCGCACCCCAAAAACTTCACCATGGTAAAGACCACTGACGAAAAGCTCGATGAGATCGAAGGCGAGTTAGAAAAGATGCGAGTCAGGATTGGAGATTTTGAAAGAAAGAAAGAGGAAGAAGCGAGAATCCTCTCCGACCCCGGCACTGAGGAGGATGAGCAAGTCACTAAGCTCAAAAAAATGGACCCCATTGCCAACTACAATGCCAGTGATGATAAGGTCTAAGTCAAGGGCAAGCTTCCGGCTAAGTTCTCCATGCCTGAAGTGATGACATTCACTAGAACTGATGATCCAGAAAGTCACCTCAAGGCCTTCACTACTGTCATGGTTTTGAGAGGAATTGACAAAACTATCTACATACACTTGTTCCCTCAGACTCTTGATGCCTCGACTCGTCGTTGGTTCTACACCTTGAATTTGGAAAACTACCATACTTGGTCAGAGTTCACTACAATCTTCCTTGCACGCTACAAGGAAAATGTTGTCCTCTCCATGACCCTTCGAAAGTTAGAGATCACCAAGCAAGGAAAAGATGAGGGGTTCCTTGCCTTCCTTCAACGATGGAGGCTAAAGGGGGCCAAACTGGTTGAGAAACCTACGCAAAGTGATCAAATCCGCCAATTCATCAAAAATCTACAATCTGCTTATGAGGAACGCCTCCTGTACCAAGCAATTGACTCCTACAACTGGCTCTATGATGTAGGTATCTTAATTGACTATAATCTCTACTTTCAATATCATCGGGTGTTTCGCCACCGTACGGACAACTGCATCCGCCTGAAAGATGATATACAGAAAATCATAGACAGCAGAGAGATTCCGCGACCTGTAAAGGAAGAAAAGGATGCCTATGGAGCCTGGAATTAGTTGGCTACCAGCAAGAGCTAGAGGAATCGAGTCTGAGTCCCCAAGTTTTGTCGAGTTAGGATCTTAGCTAAATCTCTAGGTTGAGTCTTGAACAAGGGGTGTTCCCTTTTTTTTTTTTTTCAAAATCTAGCTTCTTTTTTTGACGAGAATTAGAGACCCCCTTCTCTAAAGTCATGTGTGCTTATCTTTTTGCAAATCAATAAAAATTCCTCTTGCTCATTTCTTCCTTTGTTTAGCTATTGATAAATTCAATGAACTTAAAGTTGCACAAATCATTAACTAATCAATTTAAGCAATGTAAATAAACTTTGCAAATCAAGAATGCAAATTATCTCTTTTACAGGATTTTGAGCAGCTGAACTCCTCAACAATGCCACTCCACATACAAAGAAAAAGCGAGCCAGCCTTCTGCAACAACCTCGACACAAGCTTAATCCTGGCTCCAATCAAAGAAGATTCTTGGTACCAAGACGTCTTCAACTACATCACCAAAGGCACATACCCTCTTGACGCGCCAATAAGAGCTCAACGGGCCATCCGTCTCTTAGCAGCACAATATATAGAATACAAGAGGGTTCTATACAAAAAATCCCACAATGGAGTCAACCTCAGATGTGTGAACGCTGAAGAAGCCGCAGAAATCACGGATGAGGTACACAATGGGGTGTGCGGACCACACATGAATGGTCGAATGCTCTCTAGAAAGGTCCTATGACTAGGATACTATTGGACCACCATGGAAAGAGATTGTTACGGCTATGTCAAGAAATGCAAGAAGTGTCAGATATATGCCAACCTACAGCATATGCCACCCTCAATGCTCCTTAACTTCACATCCCCTTGCCCATTTTCTACATGGGGAATAGATATCATTGGTAAAATCACCACGAAGGGCTCTGGAGGACAAGAATACATCCTAGTAGCCATAGACTATTTTACCAAATGGGTTGAAGGCTTGAAGCATAGTCCTATGCTATCCTCACATCCAAACAAGTGTCCAAATTCATAAGGAACATCATCATCTGCCGATACGGCGTTCCGCATGAAATCATTAGTGACCATGGATCCCATTTCAATGCCGAAACAACCACCTTACTAAAAAGCTACAAAATCCAGCACCACAAATCATCCCCTTACCGACCACAGACCAACGGCGCAGTAAAAGCCGCCAACAAAAACCTCAAGGCTATCATCAAAAATATGATAGAAAACTACAAAGATTGGCCCATTAATCTTCCGTTTGCCCTCTGGGGGTATAGAACGTCAATAAGATCATCCACAGGAGCAACACCTTATTCCCTAGTCTAAGGGATGGAAGCTGTACTACCCATAGAAGTCTAGCTACCCTCCATGCGCATAGCCTTAGAAGGTGAAATTACAAAACCCAATGGATGCAAGCTCGTTTTGAGGAACTCATGTTCACAGATGAAAGACGCCTACGGGCTTTAGACCATTCACACATGTACCAGCAACGCATGCCAAGAGCATTCAACAAAAATGTTCGACCTCGCAATCTGAAAGAAGGGGACTTAGTTTGGAAAGAATTACGTGCCCCAGTTACTGACCCCAGAGGCAAATTTTCACCAAATTGGTCCGGTCCGTTCATCATCAAAGACATGTTACCAGGAGGCGCAGTCCGGCTTATGGACATTGATGGCATCGAGTTCAGTCAGCTCACCAACATGGACCAACTGAAGAAGTGCTACGTCTAAAAAAAAAATTCCGAAAATTAAAAAAAGGAGACGTACACAAATTGAACGAACTACGCTGGCCTGATTTCACACTGGATACGTAGGTAACCCTTTTAAGGGGCCCGACCAAAATCAATCCAAAATTCCATTCAACTCATTCAAAAAAGGACAATCTTTATTCAAACTGAAAGAATAAGCTTACATTGCAAAAAGTAAAATTCCTAAGGTTACAAAAAAAAAGTGCAACTACGAGGGTTTAAGCTAAACAAATTCCTATTACTTTTTTTTTAAAACTAGACTTGCTTTCTAAAGAAAACTACTTTAATCCTTCTTCAATTTAGAAGGCTTCGTTGAAGAGTTCTTCTTTGAAGGACCCTGGCTTGAGGACGGCTGATGATCAATTTCTTGAGCTGGGGGTTTGCCTCTTTTTATTACGTGATAGCCTTCCTCATAAGGCACTTCCTTCCTTTTCTTGCTTCCTGTTCCTGAGTCATACCTAGGTACTAGTTGGTCCCACTCATCATGTCGAAGGGCTCGTCTCGCTTCTCCATCACTGCAGGAAAGCCAGTTCAAATGGGTCTTAGAAACATGAGTTGGGGCAATTACCCGAGGTATTGTCCAGCGATCCCTGTCACGCCAATATTTTCCCCAGTCCTTAGCAAATTCAGTAGTCAAAGCCATGGTAGGTTGTCTCAAAGTCTCCTGACGAGGGATAACCTGCTTTAACCCATATTGTCTCATGACCCTAGAAGAAAAGAAGCAAGTACTCCTGTACAGAACCACTATAGTAGTGTGAGGGATGAATTTGCAGCAAGCCACAAAAGAGGTCAAGCTCCACCAAGTCACATGCCAACAAATAGCAGGTCCGACATGGAAAAAGACATCCCATTTAGCAAGGGTCTTTTCATCATATAGTTTTTTTTTTTTTTCTAACCAAGAAGCTAGCAGCAGTGTAAGTCTTCTTTTTTCAGGCTTGAGAGGTACGAGTTATCATCTTCTCTGGTGATTCTATCAGCCTTGAAAATTTGAAGCAACAGGGGGCTGCCAGAAAAAGCTTCGTGAGGCGAAATTTTCAACCTGTCAAGCCCTAAAATAGTTTCTCCTATAACCAGATGCAAAGGGGAGTGCCTTTCAGCCGTTTGATTCACCACTCGCAACAACGAGGCTCTACACAGGTTAGAGGACTCTGCATTAGCAAACAATATGACATTCAACAGGCAAAGTTACAAAAGCCTGTCGACGACAACGCCTAAATATCGCATCCTGTTCAGAAGAAGGAGCAAACTTTTCACAGATTTGAACTATGTCCACATTGACACCAGGAATCATGCTTTTGGCTTCTCCAGATGATAAGCCTAGAGATATCCTGTACTGATTACTAAAACCATCCTTCAAATAAGGCACAACTGAGGGAAGAACATCAGGCATATTAGTGACTGCAGCAAATTCTTCAACTAGAGGACATAATTCAGAATTACCGAAATGGAAGACGTGCAAGTCTAGGTCCTAATAGTTCAGAGCAGATCGAAGAAGGGGCCACAAAATTTTGGTTGGTCTTAGAGCCAATAAGGTTAAAATATGATACGGAACCAGTTCTAGTTAATCTTCTATGGTCAGATTTTTACACCAGGCATCGAAAAAAATTTCAAAGGATTTCACCATGGTAGAAGCTTTGAGAAATTTGAGAGGGCTAAAGTTTAAAAAGGGGATACGACATTAGACATTCCGTAAATTCTATTTATAGGCAAAGAATCGCCAAAGTCAAAAATCCACGAAAATGGCCCAAAGTCAGAGTCGCCAGCGTATCTGGCCAGCGCCGCTAGCGGCTATGACCAGCGCCGCTAGCAACCCTCATCATTGGCCCAGCGCCGCTAGCGGCCCCAACCTCGGCCCAATCGATTTTTCTCTTTTGTTCTTGCCCGCCCGTTTGGTCCGTTCCGCACGGTTGAAGCCCAAATTTTCAAATGTACAACAGAGTTACAAGGCCCGAGACTCTCTTAGTCTTATTCTTTTCCATTTTCTTTTTATTTTTTTTATATTTTTAGGGGGTATAATATGTGTAATTTTTGCTTTTTCTTGCAATTTTTACCTTTTTCTTGCAATTTTTACCTTTTTCTTTACTTTATTCCCTAAATTATGTCCTACTCTTTACCGCATAACACATTACATACATAGAGATTAGACGGGCATAGTCGAGTCATAATAGCATTCATATCAAACATTTGCATAAAAATAGGAGTTCAAAGTGTTGAATATCAAGGTTTACAAATCAAGCCTATACAGTTCAACTGTGGTCGTCATCACCATTGCTATCAGCCTCATCCTTAATAGAAGGCCCCTGACCATAGTTCCCGGACAAGTAATAGAAAGAGCCCTGAGTACTGAATGAGCTATAAATCGGCCTGCTGTTGTTGGGTCTCATGGCTCGTCCATCATACACAGGTGCGTGCATAGGGGTACCTGCCTAAAAACCCATCCCAAAGAAGCTCTCCGTGGCTTGGCTAGCAAAATCCATCCGAGAGCACATTCTGATACTAAGGCCCTGCATGACGCACATCCCACCCGAGAGCATTCGCCCAACCTCTAGCCATAGGGGTCACAACGGGCCTGCTGCTCAAAGAAGGTTGAAAACCCGCGGGAGAAAACATCTTAGGCACAGGAATGTGCGGCATAGAAGGTCCGGGCGCCTCATAAACAGGAGGCCTGATCACAGCTACAGTGGGAGAACGTGCAATAGAAGGTCTGCTCGTCGAAGAAACTCTCACAGCTGACGAATATCGGGGTCCCACAGAGGACGAGGACCGCGGCATCTGCATACAATGAAGACCAAATGTTAAACTAAGCACTCCACTTAGCTAAACAAAAAGATAATAGTGTACTTACACTAGCAGTCCCAGACCGAGAACTCTTCCCTCTACCCATCATCTTGCTATATCCTTTTTTCAGCAAGTGGATGAGCTTGAAAACTTGAGAAGTCTGCTCCTCGTTCAACTACGAGAGGAAAAAAAAAGATAGAGTCACCATTCAAAAGCAACACAAAAAAAAGCAAGAAGGGATAAAAACATACCCCCGTACAACCGTCAGGCAAGGGTTAGCCCTCCACAACCTCTCCATCAGCAATGTGTAGAGGGAGCTCCTCTACTATACGTCCCCCACTCTCACCAATGTACCTCACCTCATTTCCCGGCAAGGTGACACTCGGGGGCTGGCCACGAGGAACTCTGGAACGGAACCTCCTGGGACCCTGAGGAGCTAAACGATCCGCCTACAAGACACAAAAGTCAGTATAATACACATATAGCTGAAAAAGCACAAATAAAGATCGTATCTCAGAAGTAAGGTACGGCATCAGACGACCCAAGAAATAGGCCAGATACACAGTTGTAAGGTCCAAGCTAGCAACCTCTGGCTCAACAAACCGCGTGGCCATCTCTACACGGGTCATGACCCCCAAATCTTTTACGCTCAGGCTGTGCAGGTAGAACGTGGTCATAAGGGGGTCCTCCGGAACCAAATGACCACCAAAGGAGGATAGACCAGTCGAGTCAAGTGGTCCCCCAAGTACGACACAAAGCCAATGGCCCCTCAAAGACCACCCGCAAGGTGGATACCCTAAAGGTTTCGGTAGTAATATCGGCTGAAACCCCGGGCATACCGTCAAAGGAAGTCCATGACACCTGCAGATTACGGGATCAAAGTGCATTCACATCAATTGAACCAAAAAAAAAAAAAACATATACATAAGCAAGTCAAAGGGAACCTACCTCAGACGCGGCATGACTCTCAAAGGTAGTCCGAAAATGCTCCAAAGAGGCAAACGGGTGATTATCCCTATCGACCCACCGTGAACCTAGTGGGAACATCCTCAAACCAGGACGGTGAGGACCAAAAGCGAAAAAATACTCAAAGAACCACAGCTGCCATACAAGCAAGAACAGTCAGATGCAACTCTCCTACAAAGTATGCATATGCAAAAAAAAAAAAAAAGAGCATATATACCTACCTCCAGTATCCTCCACGGGCCAAAGATAGAGACGCCCTACGACTCGTCAACTTAGGCCTACAAGCCTAACGACACCACCTCACCAAAGAAGCATACGCAGGAGCACCAAAGTTGTACTCATGTACTTTAGACAGGTCGTCATAACATGTCAAGAAGCCGACCTGACACACACTCTTCTTTTGGGCAAAGATGGTCGCCCCTAACAAGTAAGCCAAGAAAATACGAGCCCTCTGCTCCTCGGTAAGCCCCTGCTCCGCTAAGGCTCCCCATAACCTCGGCAAGAAAACTCGGTCCTCCCTAAAGTGGACAGATACAGGCCCGTATAGCTCAAGCAACCTGTCGGCCTGCTGATGATAACTCGCGTCATACTGTATACGACACTCTCTAAAGGACAAGCCTGTCAGTACAGTGAACTGATAGGGGGTAGGAAACATCTCTCCCACAGGTGTGTGAAAAGTGTTCGTGGTATCCCAGAACCTCTCCAATAAACCCCGGGAAACTATCCTAGAATCCCCAGAATGACAAGCTGGGATGACCGACAAAAAGTTTTCAAATCCCGAAGCCCGGACTATCCCCCTAGCCCCCTCAGTAAATGTGTCCAACATCAAGGCCCAATGAGAAGTGGACCCATGAGCCTGCAGCAGACCACCAACACCCTAGCCAACAAATAAAATTTTCTCAATAATACCAAATACAACCCAAATAATTCCACACACATTATATACAGTTGACCACCAATCTAGTACAATCCCAATTTGTTCGTATGCCGAAGCACTAACAGTTCAAATTTTCAGTACAAAAAATAATAAACTGAACAGAACAAAAAAAAAAAAAAGAAGAGAGAGTTAGAAACATACCAACTGACGGTTAGACAGATGACTCTGCCTGTCCCTTAGCAAAACACTACGATCCCAAACCTCATCCGGGTGCCAGGCCACGCGCATAAACGAGTCCTAATGCAAACTTGCCCCATCTGCATGCCGAGGGAGAGGTGTCCTAGAAGATGGAAGTTCAGTTCGAAAGAGGTCCCGGTTTTCCTCCTCCTCACCCATGGGACGCTTCCCTTTGTCCTTGGGAGCCATAGAAGAAAAATGGAAGTTTTCTCTCTCTACAAGTAAAAATTTCAAGTTCCAGATTCGCAAGAAACAAGAACCCATTCAAGAATGCAACCCGAAATTCAGCAACTAGGCGGAAAAGTAAACAAGTTCAAGATAAAAAGCAAGGAAATTGGTCAAGAATTGACTTACCTTGAAGAAGTTGAAGCACTCAACAATGGTGGCTAGCTCTCGAAAATGCAAATTCGCGACAAAGCATTTTGCTCTGCTCAAAGTGAGAGCCGGTAGCGGCGTAGGCCTGGGCCGCTAGCGGCCCCGAGTGTCCTACACGAGCGGGCCCCCCTGCTGTCCTATGACTTCATGTCCAGCCTAGAAACCGTTATTTCAGTTCGCTCGCTGCAAAGACCAGTACCGAGTGCGCGGGAGCAAGTCCCTTTGGCCCACCAATTAAAAATTCAATAGTCGGTCCATCTTATGGTACCAATTATTATTATCAGGGAACACTAACAAAGTTGTTTTGCAAGTCCTAAAAACACAAGCCCATGTATGCCTCGACAATACTAATCACCTGGAGTGATCAAATTATTTTAAGAGAAGCCCAATCAATCCGCTGGCACCATCCCAAGATTATGATAGGACAGCAAGTTTCCAAAATTTTTATAAGACAGTCAGTTTCCAAAACTTTTATAAGACAGTCAGTTTTCAAAACATTGTTTCAATAGCCAGTGTTCATTTTATGGGTCAGTCAATGATCGCTCAAGCTAGTGCGATTAAACTATTGTTTTAAATCAAGGTCATTCATTTGGGTCAGTTAATGATCGCTTAAGCTAGTGTGGTTAAACTGTCCTTTTCATTCAAGGTCACTTTTATGGGCCAGTAAATGATCGCTTAAACTAGTGCGGTTAAACTGTCCCTTTTCATTCAAGGTCACTCAGTTTGTGTCAGTAAATGATCGCTTAAACTAGTGCGGTTAAACTGTCCCTTTCATTCAAGGCTGCTCCTTTTGTGTCAGTCAATGATCGCTTAAGCTAGTGCGGTTAAACTGTCCTTTTTATTCAAGGCTACTCATTCTGTGTCAGTCCATGATCACTTAAACTATTGCGGTTATACTGTCCTTTGTTTTTTCTATGTTTCAGTTAATGATTGCTTAAGCTATTGCATTTAAACTGTTCATATGTTTTCTAACCATTTTATAGCCGTCATTTTCATCGCGCTGTCTTGTCGACCTTTTCGTTTCTCGGACGGAATCTCGGCATCCGCCGAGTGGTGCTTAGTCATTGTCTACTCAGAGTAAAGCATTTATACTATTCACCCTCATAGTGTTATTTTCCATCTACAACCGTCATTTTGATTGCGCTGTCTCGTCGACTTTTTCGTTTCTCGTACAGTAACAGAATCTCGGCATCCGCAGAGCAGTGTCTAGTCACTGTATGTTGAAGCATTCTACGTTGATCATTCTCAAAGTATTACTAACCTTTTCATGTACTCTGAATACACGTCCCTTGTAGACGTTTCAACCATCTACGAGCGGTGTTTGTCCTACTAACCATAACCTTTATTTTTCTTGTGTTCATAGAGATGAAATCTTAGCACGCTACGAGCATATCCCAACTCAGGTTTGTCTTCATATGCATACATACTATACACTCTCACACACCATGTGCACATCAGCATCCTGCATGTCGCCTTCGGATGTCGTCAATATGACGACATCCATCTGGCAAGTTGACAGCCGTCAGCGGCTGTGGCCAGTGCTGCTAGCGGCCCTCGCCATCGCCGCTAGCGGCGCTCACTAGGTCTCCAGGCCCGACTATTTTTCAGCCCAAAATTAGAATTTCAGCTCCCCTTCACCCGTCCAAACCTACTTCATTCTCCTATAAATAGGACCCTCGACCCTTATTCAAAAACACACAGTCAACAGTTGACAACCTCCATTCTCGGTTGAGTACTCCCGCGGTTCTCCCTCTTTCTTCCAAATTTGAGATCTTGTCTTTACTTTTTTTGATAAAGATAGCCTAATTGTTTACTTTCTAGTAGTCATAATGTAGAAATCATGCTAGTACTGTAAGGACGGGATTTTCTTCCATCTAGGTGTTCCACGAAGTACGTCCTTATAGAAAATTTGTAAGCTGGGGGTTTAGATAAGTTCAAAGGACCATCGAGTTAGAAAAGATTTTGTAAAGACTTGAATTGAATAAAAATCATGAAAGAGGTCACAAATCTGCTATCGCCGTTTTATCGAAGGGACAAACCGAAGGGACAAAACTGAAGGGACAAAACTGAAGGGACAACCCAATAGCGCGATAAGTGAACTGATCATGTTTTTAGAAAGACTCCCGCTCATAGAGAACATATGAGTACCCAATAATAAAGGTTCGGGACGAAGGTACAAGGTGGGAAGGTGTTAGACACCCAACTCGCCCGTTTATGACGACCTCTACTAACTCAAGTTTGCTTAATAATTTAAAGACATAATTCCCATGCAAAACCTATTAATTGGTTCATTACAAGCATCACAAAATTTATTTTAAACCCTTGTCTAGACATGCATTCGATTGACAAATTGAGCATTACGACGACTAGACATGCTTGGAAAGACAATATTTAGTAAGCGATAAAAGACGTTTACTAGCATGATATCTACATTATGACTATTAGAAAGTAAACAATTAAGCAAGTAATTTAATATGTGCCCTCAGGAGTTAGTACCTGAACTGTAGGCTATATTTTGCAAAAATAGTAAACACAAGATCTCAAATTTGGAAGAAAGAGGGAGAAGCTCGGGAGTACTCAACCGAGGATGGAGGTTGTCAACTGTAGACTGTGTGTTTTTGAATGAGGGTCGAGGTTCATATTTATAGGCGAATGAAGTAGGGTTGGACGGGTGAAGGGGAGCCGAAATTCGGATTTTGGGTTGAAAAATAGTCGGGCCTGGAGACCTAGTGAGTGCCGCTAGCGGCGCTAGTGAGCCGCTGGCTACCCTGGCGAGGGCCGCTAGCGGCGTTGGCCAAAGCCGCTGACTGCTGTCAACTTGCTAGCTGGATATCGTCATAATGACGACATCCAGTCTATTTTAATTTCCGGAGGATTTTTAGTGTTCCGAAATTATGAAAAGACTGTTCTACCCTTTTGCTGTAAAAGACGGTTTTATCCTCGGCTTGCAACTTGACGACCGGGAGTCAGAAAAAGGCATGAGAGATGTCGTTGGAAAGCTCTTGAACGGGGCTTTTGAATGGGGTCGGAATGAAGGCGTGATCGAGGAAAAACCTGAGACCTTATTTTACCTATTAAAGCAAAAATAGCATTCAAGTTTATAAATAACTCCTTTCATCATCGGGCTTTTGCGGAAGAATCTGAAGGCGCTTTTTTGGTGTCTACAGGCATGCTCTTCAATATCCGTAGGGTACCAAGTTTGGGAGCACACTACAAGTAAGTTAGTAGACATGTTTATCTTGTCTAAATCGGTCATATTCATCTCAATAATCTTACCATATATCATCATTATCTCATCACTCTGCACAATCAATTAATATAAATCATATACTTCCCAAACTTGTTCCTTTTCACAACAATCTCTATATCGTGTTTAACACTTCATATATTCATGCATGCATGTACCAAAACTCATAGGCTTTTATTATCACTACTTAACATCAATTCGGTCATAAGCACAATCGATCCATATACATACTTAAGCACAACTATAACTTAACATGCAATTATCAAGTAGATATTATCAATAAACCTTGATCTCACTCAATCATCATATACGCATATTCATAATCATATTGCTTTAATAATTAAGTAAATCACTAAGCAAACATCCAATAAAACTTGTCATTTAGATCATAATCTATTCGGCCATATACATATAATCTCCAAGCTTAAATAGCAAACTTTAATACTCATGTAATTATAAAGCAAATATTAACATGCAACTTCATATCCATTCGGCCATGTCACTAAAAAAGTCATACACAACTATTCTCATAACTTCACAATCATACCCATAGCATATATTATATATATTATGAATACATATAGCATATAATTATAAGAAAATCCATGGTTATCTTCTTAATTCATTAAAGCGAAATAGGGGTTTTAGTGGACATGACTATACCTTCCTCAAACTCCAAAAACACACTTCCTTTCCTTAGCTTCCTTGTCACTCACTACTAGCACAAGTCCCTATTTAATTAAGCAAACATGTTCAAGAAGTAATAAACATTCTTTTCATTTCTTCTTCTTTTTTGTTTCCTTTCGGCCTTAAGCCATTTTATACACAAAATTACTCTTTTTAATTCCCAAATCTTTATCATCAATTCGTTTGTTAATTCTTCTCTTATTTTACAATTTTAACTTTCAAAAATGCTAAGTTCAAAATTAAAGGAGTTTATAGAAATTAGAGATAAATGGTGAATAAATGATTTTGGTCATAAATGGTGAAGATCAAGTTTACGTAGGATGATAAATGGACATGCAACAACATAATTTGGATTTTCAACTCATTTTTATTTAGATCTTAATTTCTCAAACCTTTTTCCTTATACTTTCGATTATATATATATATATATATATATATATATATATATATATATATATATATATATATATATATATATATATATATATATATATACTTACTAGGGTTTTATTTCTCAAATATGATCTTTAGGTGATAATAACAAGTTAAACTTTAGATAAATAATAGTGCTTGAGTTTAACCTTGGTGGTGGTTCGTGGTGGTTCGTGATGGCTCTTGAAGGTCCAGGAGCTTCACGTTTAGGCGGCAGTGGAGCTAAGGTGGTGGAGACGGTGGTGAAGAAAAGAAATAGTGAATGAGTTAGAGTTTAGAATAAAAATGGAATAATTAAGAGCAAGCACAAAAAATTTGTATAGATGATTGTTGCCTGAGTTTGTTTAAGTTTTCTTACCAAAATGTCTTCTCTTTTCTCTTCTCTACCTCACGGCTTTTCCCTTCTTCTTTCTACTTCATTTTGTTCTTTGGTTTCTTAGAAGAGTTTATGAGCTTTTAATGAAGAATAATACAAAGAGAATATGGAATATATGTTGAATATGGTGTACGGTTTTGGGAAGAGAAAAATATGAGTTTTGTAAGCTTTTGAAGGCTTTTAGTTTACTTGTGTTTGTAGTGTTAATATTTGGAAGAAGAAAGTAAGATTTTGCCTTTTCATTTCATTAATTTCTTTCTCTTCTTTTTCCTTTGATTTATAATGGCTGAAGCCTTTCTCTTATTCTTCCTTTCTCTCTTAACCGTACCTCCTCCTTTCCCTTGCATGGCTTTTATTTCTTTACTTAGCTTAGTTGTATTATACAAACACTAGAACATGGCATGTTTGCTCTACATATGCTTAGTAGGAAACAAAACATGGTGTCAAAGTAGAAGTATGACAAGTGTAAAGACATAGCATGACAAGTTGACAAGTAAGCAAAAATGAATAGTAAGGTAATTAGGAAAAAGTGGAATTTGCTAATCTTGCCTAACATGTCCTAATTTAGTCATTACATAAGTAAGGGTTTAATTATGCTAAGCAAAACCGTACACATAAGTTAAGTAAGCTAATTGAGTAGTTTAGTTAATTAACCGAATTGTTTTTAATTTAAACGAGATTAATATATAGTTTAGTTGAAAATTTACATAAGTGCATGCATTAGACTTGTTAATCATACTTAGCAAGTTAAGCGAAAAATTTTATGCTAATTAATTACTATTTTAGTTTACTAATTGATTTTAAATTTTCGGGTTACTACAATCTATCCAACTCAAAGAAATTTCGTCCCGAAATTTAAAGCAACGACTAACCATATTCGAAAAGGTTGGGGTATTGGTTCTTCATGTCAGCTTCAGATTCCCAAGTAACTTCTTCAACGGTCTGACTACGCCAAAGTACTTTTACTAATGGTATAACTTTATTTCGAAGTACCCTATCCTTACAGTCTAGAATAGATACTGGCTTCTCTTCAAAAGTTAGATCCTCATCTAAGCTTATTGGCTCGGGTCTGATCACATGAGTTTCATCTGGAAGATATTTTCAAAGTTGGGATACATGAAATACGTCATGGATTTTAGAAAGTTCAGGTGGTAAAGCTAATCGATAAGCAACTTCTCCTACTCGATCCACAATCTCATAGGGTCCGATATGCTTAGGGCTTAATTTTGCTTTCCTTCCAAATCTCTTAATCCCTTTAATCGGTGAAATCCTTAGCATAACCTTATCTCCAATCTGAAATTCAAGTGGTCTCCTTCTTTTGTCACTATAACTTTTCTGTCGATCCTGAGCGGCTTTCAACTTATCTCTAATCACTCAAATCTGATCCGTAGTCTCTTGAATCATCTCTGGTCCTAATATCACAGTCTCACCAATATCATTCCAACACAATGGACTCCTACATTTCCTCCCATATAATGCCTCATAAGGTACTTGGTCTATGCTAGCGTGATAACTGTTGTTATAAGAAAACTCAATTAACGGCAATTGCTTCTCCCAAGTTACTTTAAACTCCAAAGTACAAGGCGTTAACATATTCTCAAGAGTACGAATGGTTCTCTCAGTCTGTCCATCTGTAGCAGGATGAAATGCAGTGCTAAATTTCAACTTGGTTCCAAATGCAACTTGCAATTTATCCCAAAAATGTGATAAAAATCTTGAATCTCTGTTTGAAATGATGTCCTGTGGTACCCCATGTAATCTCACAATATCTTTAACATAAGCTTCAACCAATTGATTCATACTCCAAGTATCCTTGATGGCTATAAACCTCGCTACCTTGGTTAACCTATCTACGATTACCCAAATAGCATTCATTCCTTTAGCAGTAGTTGGTAATCCAGTAACAAAATTCATACATATTAACTCCCACTTCCAACATGGAATCTCTAAAGTCTGCAGTAATCCTCCAGGTCTCTGAAAATCACTTTTAACCTTATGACATGTAAGATATCTTGCTATAAATTGAGCTACCTCAGATTTCATTCTTTTCCACCAGAAATACCTCTTCAAATCCTTACATAACTTATTTCTTCCAAGGTGAACAGAATAAGGTGTATTGTGTGCTTCCTCGAAAATTCTCATTCTCAATTCCTCATTCTTAGGTACACACCAACGTCGTTTAAACCTTAAACTTCCATCCTCATGTTTCTCAAATCCTTCGGCTTTTCCTAACCTCAAAACTTCTCTAATCTTCTGAATTTGTCGATCATTAACTTGCAATTCACGAATCTCATCAAACAAAGTAAGTCGAGCGGTAAGACTATTAATAACTTCATCTGGTACGCCTGACTTTACAATCTCCAAGTTTAATTTCTCCATCTCATCTCTTAATTTCTCAGGTGCTTCCATGGAATGTCTAGTCTTTCTGCTAAGTGCATCTGCTACTACATTGGCTTTTCCTTCATGATACTTAATCTCCAAATCATAGTCCTTAAGTAATTTTAACCATCTTCTTTGCCTCAAATTCAACTCTCTTTAGGTGAAAATGTACTTAGGACTCTTATGATCAGTGAAAACTCTACATTTAACTCCGTATAAGTAATGTCTCCAAATCTTTAGGGCAAACACGACTGCGGCTAATTCTATGTCATGGGTAGGATAATTAACCTCATATGGTTTCAACTGTCGTGAAGCATAAGCAATCACTCTCCCATTCTGCATCAACACACAACCTAGTCCATTCTTAGACGCATCACTATAAACCTCATATTCCTCTCAATCCGTTGGTAAAGCTAGAACAGGTGCAGTTGTCAGTCTCTTTTTCAACTCCTGAAAAGCTAGTTCACACTTATCACTCCATGCAAATTTCGTGGTCTTCCTAAGCAAATTGGTTAAGGGTTGAGCTAACTTTAAAAAATTCTCTACAAATCTCCGATAGTATCCGGCTAATCCCAAAAAGCTGCGGACTTCGCCCACGTTAGTAGGTTTAGTCCACTCCTTAACTGCCTTAATCTTGCTAGGGTCAACGAAAATCCCATCCTTAGTGATAACATGTCCCAAAAATGCTACTTCTTTCAACCAGAATTCAGACTTAGAAAGCTTAGCATACAAATGATCATCTCTAAGGTGGTGTTTACTTGGTTACAATCAAATGCAATGCAATGCAATCATTTGATAGGGAAATGGGAAGTGGAAAAGGAAAAAGGGGAGGAAGGAGATGGAAAAAGTAAGATTGATTACACCATCCAAAGTAATCATCATTACATGGGAAAAGTTGAGCAATTGTGATTACAATGGATAATACAATCAACCCCACTTTTCCTATCCCTCTCCTCCCACTCCTTCACTTTTCACTTCCCATTTACCCTATAAAATGATTGCATTGCATTGCATTTGATTGCAACCTAATAAACGAGGCCTAAAGGTCTATAACATAACTCTCAAGTGTTTAACATGATCATCCCTATTCTTGGAATACACCAAGATATCATCTATGAAAACTACAACAAACTGATCAAGGTAAAGCTGAAAAACCTGATGCATAAGGTCTATAAATGCGGCTGAAGCATTAGTTAACCCAAAAGGCATAACAGTAAATTCATAATGCCCATAACGAGTCCTAAATGCAGTCTTAGGTATATCTTCCTCCTTAATCCTCAACCGATGATGTCCTGATCTCAAATCAATTTTAGAATATATTCTTGCCCCATTCAGTCGGTCAAATAAATCCTCAATTCTTAGAAACGGGTATTTATTCTTAATAGTGACTTTGTTCAACTCCCGATAATCAATACGCAACCTTAAACTACCATCTTTCTTCATCACAAACAGAACTGGAGCTCTCCAAGGCGAAACACTAGGTCGACTGTACCTTTTCTCTAATAAATCCTCTAACTGCTTTTTCAATTCTTTCATTTCTGCTGGGGCCATCCTATATGGTGCTTTAGATATAGGTGGCGGTTCTTGGAATAAGATCAATAGTGAAGTCTATGGTTCTTTGTGGCGGCATACCGGGAATTTCATCAAGAAAGATATCAGGAAATTCAGACACAACTGAAATTTTACCTAATTCATTTGAAGTCGGTTTTTCATTACTCACATAACACAGATAAACTGGATAACCCTTCCCAATTTGTGATTTGATGTTCATTGCAGAGACAATCTTAATTCTAGGTTCAGTTATGACTCCTCTATACAAAACTTTCTGCAAATGACACTCAACTCTCGTACGATACTTACTCAACCAATCCAACCCTAAGATAACATCAAAATCAGACAAGTCAAACTGAATCAAATCCCAAGGTAATGATGTCTTAACAATCACTATAGGACAACCATTTATCATGTTTCGACACGACACAGTAATACCATTAGGTGTGGTAATATCCATTTCACATGAGTAATTTGGTGTTAACCCGTGTTTAGTCATAAATGATGTGGCTATAAATGAATGAGTTGCACCAGTATCAAATAACACATAAGCAGGGCAAGATTGAATAAGAAAAGTATTGGTCACAACATTCGGGTTCGCGTCTACGTCAAGCTGACTCATAGCATGAATTTTCCCTTTGTTGCTACTGACTGCCTGGCTAACGATAGGTCGTGCAAAGGTCACACGTGGCGCTGGGTTCGGATTTCCTCGTGTCTGAGTATTGTTGTTGCCACGGTTGGGGTTAGCTGACGAATTACCATTACGGGTGAAATTATCTCCAGAACGAAATTGCCTTTTGTTAGGACACATGTTCACTCTATGTCCAGGCTAGTGACATATGAAACAACTTCCTTGGTTAGCAGGGCATGGACGACCGGGATGAAATCGATCTCCCGCATCTATGAGAAACACTATTCCCATTTCCATTCCTAGAAAAGAACTGTGATCCTCCATTTCTCCTACTATCTCCTTGGCTATTAGGGCGATAAGAACTGATACTCTTAGCTGGTATATCACTCCGAAATTTCCTTCTCCAGTTTCCCCCATTAGATCCTTCACTCTTTTCCTTTGAGTAACTACATTCCCAATTATCGCAGCTCTCATATCACGAATTCTCTCAATTTTGATAGCTTTATCATAAGCCTCCTGAAAAGTACTAGATGATCCTGCTACTAATTCTTGGATATGCCAAATAAGTCCCTCAAACCTTTCAACTCTTTCCTTCTTATCCTTAACTAAATTCTTAGCAAATCGAGACAACTCATGAAATTTTGCAGCATATGCGGTCACACTTATATTTTCTTGGGTCATGTCCTCAAATTCCTGTTGTTTCCTTCTTCTCAAAGCCCTAGGGTAAAATCTCTCCCTAATCCTTATCACAAACTTCTCTCAATTACATTCCTTATCCTTTAAGTAAGCTTCCTTATATACCTGCCACCAATCATCTGTCTCTCCCCTATGGTAGTATTGTCCGGGACAACCTATAGCCTCAAATAGCTTCTCCATGTTCCTAATCTAGTTATCTAAGGCTAATGGGTCAGATCCTCCCTCAAAAGTAGGTGGTGAGTGAGCGGCTAGGTTCTTAAACATAACAACTTGTGGATCTTTAGCCTCAGCTTCGGCCTTGGCTTTCTCTTTTTCCTTATCCTCCATTTGTTGCTTAATTGCATTGCCAAAGAATTGGCACAAGGTCTCTAGTGATTCTAGACGATCATCTTGTCCTTGGTCGTTATTAGGGTCTACAGGTGTAGTTGGTTCTTCTCATCCAGACATTTTTAGCTATAGGAATAACAATAGTTATGTAAAGCATATAATCTTTAGGTGATGTGGGTTCCTCCTAAACATGATCTCTAGTGTCTTGTTATCTACTTATGCAAACAACTACTACTTAAATTATGCATCATAATCATAGATAAGCAAAGAAAACAAGTTCAAAGTATACCTAGCTACCAAATACATCCGGTTAGCCTACAAAGAGTGAAAAACAAGTTAAGGCTAACATCACAACATACCATATGAGCTATATAGCTAAAGTCTTGTTCATAGGCTAAATATTACAACACCAAATTAAAAGTTGTTCAAACTACAACATAAAACAAGTTCCTAAACAAGTACCACAAAGCTTCACGCACGCATGATCACTTGTACCCTTGACACCTAACTTCCACCCGAAGAACTCCCCCTATCATATTGCACCAAGAAGCCATTTGAAAGTCCCCTTGGTGGTATCACATTAAGTGGCACCGGCTGCTCCGGAGAAGTGGCTGTAGGCACAGCTGCTGGCGGTCAGTACACGATATGCCGAGGTGGTGGAGTCGTGGATAATCGGGCAATGACAGAGGGTTTGGCGTTACGAGGCCAATGGTGATAACGAAGCATTCGTCCCGTCCTATACTGCATTATGGTATCGGGAATCAAGAGTACACTATTCTCACAACACATGCACTCAGTATAAGCTTGTTGCAAAACACCCGACATATAACCTAGGTTCAAGTACCAATCATCCCCACACATGTAATAATCCCAGTTATAGTGAATCCCATCAGTCATAATACTCATATAGTTCAACTTCACACTTAACCATGGTTCAACTGAAGGAAAAGTCCCTAAGAGTTAAACAACAGCTTTTGACTCACTATCTTCTATTTGTTTATCTTATGTGTTAGATGGGTAGCCAATATGCAAGTCAATCACATGTATTGGATATGCAAGTCCCTAAGAGATGGGTAGCCAATATGCAAGTCAATCACATGTAAACAATTCCCTTTTCTATTGGCTACCCATCTCTCTCGGTCAGGTCACGGTTTAACTTATAGCTTTCCTAATTCTCTTTTAAGTATTTTATATGCTCTGATACCATCTTGTAACGCCCTGGATTGGATAACTCTAATTAAACATACTTATGGGCCCTTAATCCAATCCAAGACATTACTGTCGTACTTGTAACAAGACAAGCACAAGGCAAAGATCGATATAGAGTACAACAAACATACTTGATTATATTATATTATAAAAGTGAAGGTTACATGGCTATATTGTTCAACGGCCTACATCACTAATTATACTACTTAGTCATATGGGGTTCTCCTTCATCTGCGGAAGCCACAGAGTTAAACAACAGCAAAAACATGCGATAAGCATGGCACAAAAGGGTTCCTTCCATTCTTCACTCTCTCCCTTGCCCAAAATCTGTCAAAATGATCCAATATCAACGCATGAAGAGATGACACAAAAACAAAACAAAATTAGCAAAAGCTAAGCAATACTCACCCCACTTTGTAAAATACATTTTGTTTATACTTCAAATACATTTAGCATTAACAACCATCAATCATAATATAACAATAATACTCATAGTAATATTCTTAAAGAGATTGTATGTTCTTACAATCATAGTTAACTTGTTCTTTTACGTACAAAGTCATGCATACGTATGAGAATCACATGCAAAGAGTATTAAGCAACTATCATCACACACAAACTCATAATTACTAAGAAAATGACCTTTGAGGTTTATTAGTCTATAGAGTAACTCAAATCACAACATGCAAAGATTAGACTCCCAGGTTAGGTAGTGAGGAGGAGCATAGCACAACTTAGACTCTATGAGTCCTACACTCGGGTGCGATGACCTTACAAATCATAGTTCATTCATTTGGCCTTTTTGGCATAATCATATCACTTCGAGTTTATACCCTACATAAATTTTAGATTAAACCATGATTAAGCGACATACTCAGGATTAGTTAATCCCTACAGCTTAATCACAAGTGGGTTTAACCCTACATCATTTTATTAAAGTGTGCACACTAGGAATGCTCTTCAATATCTCAAGGGTACCAAGTTTGGGAGCACACTACAAGTAAGTTAGTAGACATGTTTATCTTGTCTAAATCGGTCATATTCATCTCAATAATCCTAACCATATATCATCATTATCTCATCACTTTGCACAATCGATTAATATAAATCATCTACTTCCCAAACTTGTTCCTTTTCACAACAATCTCTATATCGTGTTTAACACTTCATATATTCATGCATGCATGTACCAAAACTCATAGGCTTTTATTATCACTACTTAACATCAATTCGGTCATAAGCACAATCGATCCATATACATACTTAAGCATAACTATAATTTAACATGCAATTATCAAGTAGATATTATCAATCAACCTTGATCTCACTCAATCATCATATACGCATATTCATAATTATATTGTTTAATAATTAAGTAAATCACTAAGCAAACATTCAATAAAACTTGTCATTTAGATCATAACCCATTCGGCCATATACATATAATCACCAAGCTTAAATAGCAAACATTAATCCTCATGTAATTATCAAGAAAATATTAACATGCAACTTTATATCCATTCGGTCATGTGTAGACGCCAAAAACGCGCCTTCAGATTTCTCCGCAAAAGCCCGATGATGAAAGGAGTAATTTATACACTTGAATGGTATTTTTGCTTCAATAGTTAAGATAGGGTCTCAGGTTTTCCTCTAAACACTCCTTTATTCCAATCCCATTCAAAAGCCCCGTCCAAGAGCTTTCCAACGACACCTCTCATACCTCTTTCCGACTCCCGGTCGCCAAGTTGCAATTTAGGGGGAGAACCGTCTTTTACCGTCCAAGGATAAAACTGTCTTTTCATATTTTTCGGAATAGTAAAATTCATCCGAAAAATAAAAATAGACTGGATGTCTTCATACGACGACATCCAGCTGGCAGCTGACAACGCCGTCAGCGGCCCTGGGATAAAACCCAGCGCCGCTAGCGGCACTGACACAGCCTCTGGCCCGACACTTTTTTCAAGCCCAAAATCGGCTCTTTTCAGCCATCCAGCCCTACTTCCCCACGCCTATAAATACGACCCTCCTCCCTCAGTTCAAATCACACAGCCTACAGTTGACACCCTCTATTGCAAGTAGTATTGACTCTGAGCTTCTCCCTGTTTATTCCAAATTTATTCTTCAGATCTTGTCTTTACTATTCTTGTCAAAAATAGCCTATTGTTCAGGTACTAACTCCTGAGGGATCAAATTAAATTAATTGTTTAACTGTTTATGTTCTAGTAGTCAAAATGTAGATATCATGCTAATCACGTCTTTTATTGCTTCTTAAATATTGTCCTTCCAAGCATGTCAAGTCGTTGTAATGCTCAACTTGTCAATCGAATGCATGTCTAAACATGGGTTAAAATAAATGTTGTGATGCTTGGTATGAACCAATGAATAGTCTAAGTCTAGGTTGTTAATCCGTTTTTGCATGGGAATTATGTCTTTAAATTATTAAGCAAACTTGAGTTAGTAGAGGCCGTCATAATACGGGCGAGTTGGGTGCCTAACACCTTCCCACCTCGTACCTTCGCCCCTGAATCCTTTATTCTTGGGTACTCATATGTTCTATATGAGCGGGACTCTTTCTAAAAACATGATTAGTTCACTTATCGCGCTATTGAGTTGTCCCTTCGGTTTGTCCATTCAGTAAAACACCGATAGCAGATTTGTGACCTCTTTCATGGTTTTTTATTCAATTCAAGTCTTTACAAAATCTTTTCTAACTCGATGGTTCCTTGCACTTATCTAAACCCCCAACTTACAAATTTTCTATAAGGACGCACTCCGTGGAGCAGGTGGAAAATCCCGGGTCCTTACAGTGGCGACATTACTGGGGATTTATTTAAGAGGGTGAGACTCGAAAGTCAAGGTTGCTTAATTATTTAAATAACATGTTCCATATTTTTACATCATTTGCATGTGCTTTGGCACAACCTTTTGACCCTTATCAACCCTCGAGAAAGTTTGTGACGCAACTCGTAGACAACCCGTATATCAAAAGGCATATACAGTTGCCCTATCGTGCAAATCGACGCTTCCTCACCCATGACTCATCAATCCTTGTTGATGAAAAGAATTACAATCGATGTGTCGACCATCCGCCGAACAGAAATTGTAATTTGTTGTGGTAACCTCACAAGAGCACAAAAGCCTCTAGCCTATATTCGTGCATCCGCTTGCTTGTTGTGCATGTGTCGTTGTAATGTCCGTCTGATCTCATGTTTGCCTGGAATTATATCGTTGTAATGCTTGCCTGAATGCATGAATATTGTGATTATGCGCCAACATGTACTTATGTGCTAGGAGTCTTTTCTTTTATTTTTAGCTAGTTCCTAATGCCCGAAGATGGTGTGAGAATTCAATTCAATGAACACCCGTCAATTTTCTAGGATCTTTTTAGCAAAAAAATAAAAAATAAAAAGTCAGTCTCCCAATTTCCCCTCTTCTTTTTTCTCTATTTTATTATTTTCTTTTTTTTTCTTTTGATGTAATTCAGATTCGGCCAAAAAGAAAAGAAAATCGAAAACCAAAAAAAAAAAAGGCAAAAACAAAAAAAAATGCCATCAAAACAGAAAAACAAAATAAAAAACAAAATCAAAATTATAAAAGAAGACCGAAATTCTTTTATTTTTATCCCTTTTTTCATTTTCTTTGAGTCTAGAAAAAAAAAAATAGGATAGTTCGTCTCTTTTCTACTTTTCTTATTTTTGTTCATCGACTTTATTTTCCTTTGATATTAGGGAAATATTTGGGCACTTAGGCTTAAGATCTTTTCTTTTGGACAATGTGTTTTCTTCTATGTGTGGGACAACATTTTTCTTAGATGAGAGTCTCGTGGTCCTTTTGATTCTAAATGGTCATCTACTCGTTCAAATCATGCCAGGACCCATCAAGCGTTCCTCAGCTGAAGATACACAGAAAGAATCTCTCCTCGTGCCAAGGTCAAAAATGGACCAGAGTGCAAAGAAAATCAAAACTCATTTTGTGACAACTGCATATCCAGTCCACGAAAGTTCAAGAGAATAGGTACTTGATACTCAAGATGAATCCCTTGACTTGGGGGAACAACTGGACCGATCACTCCGAGAGGCCAAAATCCAAGTAGGCCTTGATCCTGATGAAATCCCGCACCTCGTCGAGTACATAAGCGCATGCAAGCCAATCCAAGCCCTTGTTGAAGCACAAGACAATATCGAGCACCTAACTCAATATATAGTTATCTACCACTCAGAGATCAAAAGGCTACAGAAAACGGTCGTTGGGTTGGAACAGAGAATTAAGGCTCTAGAAGGAGACGAAAAATTTCTCAATCAAGGGCGGCCCCGTTGGCCTCAAGAACACATTTTTCAATAAATGAGGGCATATGGCTACATGCATTCAGTGGGACCAACCTATGAACTCATCCCAGAAAACTAGAACCCAAGTGTTTATTGCGAATACTGCCGAGCCTGCGGACATCATACCAATGAATGCAGGAACGTTAGGGACAAAATCCAAGCTTTCATTAATGAAGGGACTATGTGGCCCGCGCGTCATTGGTTATCCAAGGAAAGATCGAGTATTCCTACCCGTCAGTTCACGCCACTGGTGGTACCTATTCATGATGTTATGACATCTTTACTTCATCGCGGAGATCTACAATTCCTAGGACCCTACGAAGAAATTTTGCCAGAAGGAGGAGACCCTTATGTTTATTGCAGATATCATAGATGCTTCGGTCACCTCACTGATCAATGCTCTCGCTTAAAGTCTGACATCCGAATGATCGTTAACTTCGGAGCCGTCTCTCCTCCGAAGTCCCACATATTCAAGTTCACAGTGCATGTTCATGAGCCGTAGGAAAACCCACACAAGTTGACATAGGGATTGACCCAAAATGGGTTAACTTGCTTTGCTTCCGAAATTCCCGTGAATCTTTACCTCATTCATTTGAAAGATGATGTACAGGAAAGAAGAAGATGATGCCGATAGAGCCTGGAACTAGTTGGCCACCCGCAAGAGCTAGAGGAATCGAGTTTAAGTACCCAAGTTTTGTCGAGTTAGGGTCCTAGCTAAATCTTTAGGTTGAGTCTGGAATAGGGGGTGTTTCCCTTTTACTTTTTCTTCTAAGTCTAGTTTCTTTTTGACGGGACTTAGAGACCCTCTTCTCTAAAGTCATGTGTGCTTATCTCGTTTTGCAAATCAATATAAATTCCTCTTTCTCATTTCTTTCTTTGTTTGGCTATTGATAAATCCAATGAACACAAAAATTGCACAAATCATTAATCAATTTAAACAATGTAAGTAAACTTCGCAAAGCAAGAATACAGATTATCTCTTTTTACAGGAATTTGAGTAGCTGAACTCCCTCAACAATGCCACTCCACAAGAAGAAGCGAGCCAGCCTTTTGCAACAACCTCGACACAAAGATTACCCTAGCTCCAATTGAAGAGGATCCTTGGTATTAAGACGTCTTCAACTACATCACCAAAGGAATATACCCTCAGGATGCACCAGCTCCGTCTCTTAGCGGCGCAATACATAGAATACAAGTGGGTTCTGTACAAAAAGTCCCACAACGGGGTCAATCTCAGATGCGTGAACTCCGAAGAAGCTGCAGAGATCATGGATGAGGTACACAATGGTGTGTGCGGACCACACATGAATAGCTGAATGCTCTCTAGAAAGGTCCTACGACTGGGATACTATTGGACCACTACGGAAAGAGATTGTTACGACTATGTCAAGAAGTGCAGAAACTGTCAGATATATGCCAACCTACTGCATATGCCACCTTCAATGCTCCACAACTTCACATCCCCTTGGCCATTTTCCGCATGCGGAATAGATATCATTCGTCAAATCACCCCGAAAGGCTCTGGAGAACATGAATACATCCTAGTAGCCATAGACTATTTTACCAAATAGCTTGAAGCCCAATCCTATGCCATCCTCACCTCCAAACAAGTGTCCAAATTCATAAGGAACAACATCATTTGTCGATACGGCATTCCGCATGAAATTATCAGTGACCATGGATCCCATTTCAAAGCCGAGACAGCCACCCTCCTCAAAAACTATAAAATCCAGCACCACAAATCATCCCCTTACCGTTCCCAAACCAATGATGCAGTAGAAGCCGCCAACAAAAACCTCAAGACTATCATTGAAAAGATAATAGAAAACTACAAAGATTGGCCCATAAAACTCCCATTTGCCCTTTGGGGATGTAGGACATCCATAAGATCCTGTACGGGTGCAACACCTTATTCCCTAGTCTACGGAATGGAAGCGGTTTTACGCATAGAAGTCCAACTACCCTCCAAGACGCCTACGGGCCCTAGACCATTCCCACATGTACGAGCAACGCATGGCAAGAGCTTTCAACAAAAAGGTCCGACCTCGGAATATAAAGGAAGGGGACTTAGTTTGGAAAGAATTACGTGCCCCAGTTACCGACCCCAGAGGCAAATTTCGACCAAACTGGTCCGGTCCGTTCATCGTCAAAGACATCTTATCAGGAGGCGCGGTCAGACTTATGGACATTGACGGCATCGAGTTCAGTCAGCTCACCAATATGGACCAACTGAAGAAGTGCTACGTCTAAAAAAAAAAATCCGAAAAAAAGATAAGTACACAAATTGAACGAACTGCGCTGGCCTGATTTCACACTGGATACGTAGGTAACCTTTTTTAAGGGGCCCGACCAAAATCAATCATAAATTCCATTCAACTCATTCAAAAGGGGATAATCTTTATTCAAATTGAACGAATAAGCTTACATTGCAAAAAAAAATTAACTTACTAAGGTTACAAAAAAAAAAAGGTGCAACTACAAGGGTTTAAGCTAAACAAACTCTTATTAATTTTTTTAAAACTAGACTTGCTTTCTAAGAAAACTAATTTAATCCTTCTTCCCTTTAGAAGGCTTTGTCGAAGAGTTCTTCTTTGAAGGACCCTGGCCTGAGGACGACCTGTGATCGCTTCCTTGAGCTGGGGCCTTGACTCTTTTCAGTACATGATAGCCTCCCACATGAGTCCCTTCCTTTTTTTTCTTGCTTCCTATTCTTGAGTCATACTTAGGCTTTAGTTGGTCCCACTCCTCATGACGAAGAGCTCGTCTCGCTTCTCCATCATTGCAGGAAAGCCAGTTCAAGCAGGACTCTGAAACTTAGGTTGGGGAAATCACCCGAGGTACAGTCCAGCGGTCCCGGCTACGCCAATATTTTCTGCAATCCACAGCAAATTCAGTGGTCAAAGCTCTGATAGCTGGTTTCGTGGTCTCCTGACAAGGGATAACCTGCTTCAACCCATAGTGTCTCATGACCCAAGAAGGAAAGAAGAAAGTACTCCTATACAAACCCAGTATGGTAGTATGAGGAAGCAAATTGTCACAATCCACTAAGAAAGTCAAGCTCCACCCTAATCGATGTCACATGCCAATGGATGACAGGTCCTGCATGGAAAAAGGCATCCCATTCAGCAAGGGTCTTTTCTTCATTTAGCCTTTTCCTAACCAAAAAGCTAGCCGATGTATATGTTTTCTTTGACCAGGCTCGAGGGACACGAGCTATCATATTCTCTGGTGACTCTATTAGCCTCAGATGCCCACATAACCAAATTTGAAGCAGCAGAGGGCTGCCAGAAAAAGCTTCGCGAGGAGAGATTTTCAAATTGTCAAGCCCTATAATAGTTTCCCCTACCACCAGATGCAAAGGAGAGTGCCCTTCAGCCATTTGATTTACCACTCGCAACAACGAGGCTCTACCCAAGTTAGGAGACTCTGCATTAGCAAACAATAGACGGTTCAACAGGCCAAGTACAAAAGCCTGTCGGCGGCAATGCCTAAATATTGCACTTTTGTCAGAAGAAATAGCAAATTTTTCAAAGAGTTGAACCAAGTCCACATCTACACCAAGAATCATGCTTTTGGCTTTTGCATATGACAAGCCTAAGGATTTCCAGTATTGACCACTAAAACCATCTCTCAAATAAGGCACAGCTGAACGAAGAACATCAGGCATATTGGTGATCGCAGCAAATTCTTCAACTAAAGGACATAATTCAGAATTACCAAAACGGAAGACATGCAAGTCAGGGTCCCAATAATTCAGCGCAGATCGAAGAAGGGGCTACAATATTTGGGTTGGTCGTAAAGTCAGCAAGGTAGAGACATGGAATGGAGCCAGTTCAAGTTTATCTTCTATGGTCCAATTTTTACACAAAGCATCGATTAGGTTTTCAAAGGATTTCACCATGGTAGAAGTTTTGAGAAATTTGAGAGAGCTAAAGTCTGAAAAGTGATACAACATCCAAAATCCCGTAAATCCTATTTATAGGCAAAAACGCGGGCCAAAGGAAGTCAGAAATCCACGAAAAAGCCCAAACCAGAGCCGTCAACGGCTCTGTCCAGGGCCGCTAGCGGCCCTAATCTACAGCCCAGCGCCGCTAGCGGCCCAGACCAGCGCTGCTAGCGGCCCTGACCCTGTCCCAGTCAGCTTTTCCTCTTTTTGCAGCCCGGTCACTTGTTCTATTCACCTTGGTTTAAGCCCAGTTTACGCACGACGGAATTACAAAGCCCGAGACTCTCTTAACTTTTATCTTTTCTATTTTCTTTTTTTATTTATTTATTTTCATTTTTTTAGGGGGTATAATATGTGTAATTTTTGCTTTTTCTTGCAATTTTTACCTCTTTCCTTATTTTATTCCCTAAATTGTGGCCTACTCTTTACTGCATAACACATTGCATGCTTAGAGATCAGACGAACATAATCGAGTCATCATATCATACATATCACAGAAATGCATAAAAATAGGAGTTCACAATCTCAAGGTCAATGTCTACAAAGAAATCAGACACCGCTCAACCAGAGTCATCATCGCCATTGCTGTCAGCCTCATCATCAACAGACGGCCCCTGACCGTAGTTCCCAGTCGATTGATGGAGAGAAGAACTATAAATGAACCTGCTGTTGTTGGGCCTCATGTCCCGCCTATCATATGCTGGTGCGCGCATGGGGGTAGCTGCCGAAAACCCCGCTGCGAAGAAGCTCTCTGTGGCCTGACTAGCAAAGTCCATAGCCACATCCTGATACGAAGGCCAAGTATGAGGCACATCCCATCCAGGGGCATTCGCCCAACCTCCAACCGTGGGGATAACAATAGGACTTTTGTCAAGAGAAGGTTGGAAACCCGCAGGGGAGAACATCTCAGTAATGTACGGCACAGAAGGTCTGGGCGCCTCATCAACAAGAGGCCTGGTCACAGCTACGGGAGGTGAACGAGCAACAGACGGTTTGCTCGCCGAAGAAGCCCTCGCAGCAGAAGAATGTCGAGGTCCCACCGATGACGAAGACTGAGACATCTACAAACAATCAAGATTGAGATGTTATGTTAAGCACTTCACTTAGCTGAAATAAAGGCTAAAAGTCTACTTACATCGATAGTCGTAGACCGAGAAGTCTTACCCTTACCCATCACTCAGCCATAGCCTTTCTTCAGCAAGTGAATGAGCTTGAAGATCTGAGAGGTTTGCTCCCAGTTCAACTACAAAAAAAAAAAAAAAAACAACACAAACACAAGAGATTGAGTTAATACTCAAAAGCAAACACAAAATACAAGAAGGGATAAAAAGAAACTTACCCCCGTACCACCATCAGGCAAGGACAAGCCCTCCGCAGCCTCTCCGTCAGCCATATGTACAGGAAAGTCCTCTACTATGCGTCCACATCACCTCATTAGTCGGCAAGGTCACGCTTGGGGGCTGGCCCCGAGGAACTCTAGAATGGGACCTCCTGGGACCTTGAGGATCCAAACGATTCGCCTGCAAAACACAAAAAGTCAGTATATCATGCATATAGCCCCTAAAAAGATGCAGATAAATTTCTTACCTCAGAAGTGAGGTCCGGCATCAGACGACCTAAGCAAAAGGCCAGGTACACAGCCGTGCGGTCCAATCCAACAATCTCCAGCTCCAGAAACTCCGTGGCCGCTATACCACGAGCCACGACCCCCAAGTCCCGCACACTCAGACTACGCAGATAAAACATGGTCATTGGGGGTCCTCCGGAACCAGGTTACTACCCAAGGAGGGATAAACCAGCCGAGTCAAACGGTCCCCCAAATACCACAGAAAGCCGAATGGCCCCTCAAAGACCACCCGCAAGGAGGATACTCTAAAGGAATCCATAGTAATATGGGGCGGAACCTTAGGAGTACCATGAAAAGCGGACCATGACACCTGCGGGTTACCAGTTCAAAAGTTCATTCACACCAAATGGACCAAAAAGAATATATGCACAAGTCAACAACAACATACCATAGACGCGGCATGACTCTCAAAGGTAGCCTGAAAATGCTCCAAAGAGGTGAATGAGTGGTTATCTCTACCAATCCACCGTGAACCCAGTGGAAACATCCTCAAACCAAGACGGTGAGGACCAAAGGCCGGAAAATACTCGAAGAACCACAGCTGCCGTACAAACAAAAAGGGAAAGAATGATCTTCACATTCAAAACCATATGCAAAGAAAAAAAAGAATATATGGGCCTAACTCCAGTATCCTCTCACTCATCGTCTTAGGCCTGCACGCCCGACGACACAATCTCACCAAGGAAGCATAAGTAGAAGCACCGAAGTTGTACTCATGAACCTTGGTCAAATCCTCTGAACATGTCAAAAAATCGACTTGACATACGCTCTTCTTCTGAGCCAAGATGGTCGCCCCAACAAGCAAGCCAGGAAAATGCGGGCTCTCTGCTCCTCGGTAAGCCCCTGCTCCGCCAAAGCCGCCCATAACCGCAACAAAGAAACCCGATCCTTATCAAAATAGGCAGACACAAGCCCATAAATCTCTAGCAACCTGTCACTCTGTTGCCAGTAACTCGCGTCGTACCGAATACGACCCCCTCTAAAGGATAGACCCGTCAACACAGCAAACTGATAAGGGGTAGGGAATATCTCTTCTACAGGCGTATGAAAAGTGTTCGTGGAATCCCAGAACCTCTCCTATAGCCCCCTAGCGATAATCCTAGAATCCCCAGAGTGACATGCAGGGATGACAGTCAGGAAATGGTCAAAACCCAAGCCCAATACCAAATTCCTAGCTCCAACTGAAAAAGTCTCCAACATCACAGCCCAATGGGAGGTAGACCCATGAGCCTGCAACAAAACGCCAACACCCTAGCCAACAAACAAAATTTTCTCAACACCCCATATACTACGAATACAGCCAAAATAATTCCACACAAACTATATACAGTTGACCACCAATCTAGTACAAGTCCCATTTTGTTCGTGTGCCGAAGCACTAACAGTTCAAATTTTCAGAAAAATATATACTGAATAGGAAAAAAAAAGAGAGTCAGAAAACATACCAACTCAGGGTTAGACAGATGACTCTGCCTCTCCGGTAGTAAAATACTACGGTCCCAAACCCCAGCATAAATGAAACCTGATACAGTTGAGCTCCATCCGAACGATGGGTCGGAGGTATCCTAGTGGAGGGAAGCCCAGTACGGAAAAGGTCCCCGTCATCCTCCCCCTCACCCATGGGACATTTTCCTTTGTCTGTGGGAGCCATGGGAGTACAATGAAGCTTTCTCTCTCTACAACTAAAAAATTAAAAGTTTCAGATTCGCAAGAAACAAGCACCCATTCAACAATGCAACCCAAAATTTAGCAACTAGGTGGAAAAATAAGGAAGTTCAAGACAAAAATGAAAGAGTTTGGTCAAGAATTGACTTACCTCAAGCAAAGTGGAGCACTCAACAATGGTGATACCTCTCGACAATGGCTCTCGACGAAGAAGAAGAAGAATGCAGCAAAACGCGAAAAAAAATTTCGCGACAAAACGTTTTGCGCTGCTCAAGCTGAGCGGCGCTACCCGCGCTCGCTAGAGCCGCTAGCGGCCCTGACCCAAAGCCCAGCGCCGCTAGCGGCCCTGAAGGCTCGACACACGGGCCCACTTGTTGTCCCGCGACCCTTTTTACAATCCAAAGTTCGTTATTCCAGTTCGTTTGCGACAAATATCAGTACCAAGCGCGCGGGAGCGAGATTCTTTGGCCCACAAATTCAAATTCGACAGTTGACCCATTTTACTGTACCAACTATTTTCAGGTAAAACTAACCCGATTATTTTTGCATGTGCCAAATACTGAAGCCCGGATATATATTGCGATAACTTTTACCGCCCAGAATGTCAAAATTATTTTTTAAGCCCGAAAGGTCTATCGAACTTACCCGATGTCCAAAAAGTCACAATCTTCTCAAATGTCCCAATGTCCCGAAGTCCCAAAGTCACAAATGTCCCAAACTTCCCAAATGTCCCGAAGTCCCAAAGTCACAAACTTCCTAATATCCCAAACGTCCCGATGTCCCAAAGTCACAAATGTTCCAATATCCCAAATGTCCCGATGTCCCAAAGTCACAAATGTCCCAACATCACAAGCGTCCTAATGTCCCAATGTCACAAATTTTGGGTCAGTCAATGATCGCTTAAGCTATTGCGGTTAAACTGTCCTCCTGCGAGATCACAAATTTTGGGTCAGTCAATGATCGCTTAAGCTATTGCGGTTAAACTGTCCTTCTGGAAGGTTACTTATTATGTGTCAGTCAATGATTGCTTCAACTGTTGCAGTTATACTGTCCATTTATTTTTTATATGTTTCAGTCAATGATTTCTTAAGTTATTGCATTTAAAATGTTCATATGTTTTAACCATTTTACAGCCGTCATTTTGATCGCGCTGTCTCGTCGACCTTTTCGTTTCTTGTGCAGAGACGGAATCTTGGCATCCGCCGAGTGGTTTGTCTTCATATGCATACATACTGTACACTCTCACACACCGTGTGCACATCCGCATCCTGCATGTCGCCTTCGGAATACTTTGATCTTCGCTTTTACTCAAACTCGATCAAGGTGGAGGCTTCTGTAGACGTCAAAAAAGCTCCTTCAGATTTTTCCGCAAAAGCCTGATGATGAAAGGAGTAATTTATAAACTTGAACGCTATTTTTGCTTTAATAGTTAAGATAAGGTCTCAGGTTTTCCTCTAAACACTCCTTTATTCCAATCCCATTCAAAAGCCTCGTTCAAGAGCTTTCCAACGACACCTCTCATGCCTCTGTCCGACTCCCGGTTGCCAAGTTGCGATTTAGGGGTAGAACCGTCTTTTACCGTCCAAGGGTAAAATGGTCTTTTCATATTTTTCGGAATACTAAAATTCCTCCGGAAAAAAAATAGACTGGATGTCGTCATATGACGACATCCAGCTGGCAGCTGACAACGCAGTCAGCGACCGTGGCTGAAAATCCAGGGCCGCCAGCGGCGCTGACACAGCCTCTGGCCCGACTCTCTTTTTTCAAGCTTAAAATCCAAAAATCGGCTCTTTTCAGCCATCCAGCCCTACTTCCCCACGCCTATAAATACGACCCTCCTCCCTCAGTTCAAATCACACAGTCTACAGTTGACACCCTCTATTCTCAGTAGTATTGACTCTGAGCTTCTCCCTCTTTCTTCCAAATTTTTTCTTGAGATCTTTTCTTAACTATTCTTGTCAAATATAGCCTACAGTTCAGGTACTAACTCCTGATGGCTCAAATTAAATTAATTGTTGAAGTGTTTATGTTGTAGTAGTCAAAATGTAGATATCATGCTAATCATGTCTTTTATTGCTTTCTAAATATTGTCCTTCCAAGCATGTCTAGTCGTTGTAATGCTCAACTTGTCAATCGAATGCATGTCTAAACAAGGGTTAAAATAAATGTTGTGATGCTTGTGATGAACCAATTAATTGTCTATGTCTAGATTTGTAATCCGGTTTTTCATGGGAATTATGTCTTTAAATTATTAAGCAAACTTGAGTTAGTAGAGGCCGTCATAATACGGGTGAGTTGGGTGCCTAACACCTTCCCACCTCGTACCTTCTCCCCCAAACTCTTTATTCTTGGGTACTCATATGTTCTATATGAGCGAGAATCTTTCTAAAAACATGATCAATTCACTTATCGCGCTATTGGATTGTCCCTTCGGATTGTCCCTTCGGTTTGTCCCTTCGATAAAACACCGATAGAAGATTTGTGACCTCTTTCATGGTTTTTTATTCAATTCAAGTCTTTACAAAATATTTTCTAACTCGACGGTTCCTTGAACTTATCTAAACCCCCACCTTACAAATTTTCTATAAAGACGCACTCCGTGAAGCAGGTGGAAAATCCCGGGTCCTTACACTATGTTACAAAAATAATCAGACACAATTCTCACAACTTCACAATCATACCCATAATCATACCCATAAGCATAGATCTTAATTTCTCAAACCTTTTTCCTTATACTTTCGATTATAACTATATATATACTTATTAGGGTTTTATTTCTCAAATATGATCTTTAGGTGATAATAGCAAGTTAAACTTTAGATAAATAATAGTGCTTGAGTTTAAACCTTGGTGGAGGTTCATGGTGGCTCTTGAAGGTCCGGGAGCTTCACGTTCCGGCGACGGTGGAGCTAAGGTGGAGACGGTGGTGAAGAAAAGAAATAGTGAATGAGTTAGAGTTTAGAATAAGAATGGAATAATTAGGAGCAAGTACAAGAAATACATATAGATGATTATTGCATGAGTTTGTTTAAGTTTTCTTACCAAAATTTCCTCTCTTTTCTCTTCTCTACCTCACGGCTTTCCCCTTCTTCTTTCTACTTCATATTGTTCTTTGGTTTCTCAGAAGAATTTATGAGTTTTTGATGAAGAATAATGCAAAGAGAATATGGAATATATGTTGAAGATGGTGTACGGTTTTAGGAAGAGAAGAAGATGAGTTTTGTAAGCTTTTGAAGGCTTTTAGTTTACTTGTGTTTGTACTGTTAATATTTGGAAGAAGAAAGTAAGATTTTGCCTTTTCATTTCATTGGTTTCTTTCTCTTTTTTTTGCTTTGATTTATAAAGGCTAAAGCCTTTTTCTTATTCTTCCTTTCTCTTTTAACAGTACCTCCTCCTTCCCCTTGCATGGTTTTTATTTCTTTTGTTAGCTTAGTTGTATTATACAAACACTAGAACATGGCATGTTTGCTCTAGATATGCTTAGTAGGCAACAAAACATGGTGTCAAAGTAGAAGTATAACAAGTGTAAAGAAATAGCATGACAAGTTAACAAGTAAGCAAAAATGAATAGTAACGTAATTAGGGAAAAGTGAAAATTTGCTAATCTTGCCGAACATGTCCTAATTCGGTCATTAACATAAGTAAGGGTCTAATTATGCTAAGCAAAATCGTAAACATAAGTTAAGTAAGTTAATTGAGTAGTTTAGTTAATTAATCAAATTGTTTTTAATTTAAACGGGATTAATATAAAGTTTAGTTGAAAATTTATGTAAGTTCATGCATTAGACTTGTTAATCATACTTAGCAAGTTAAGCAAAAAAATTTATGCTAATTAATTACTATTTTTAGTTTAATAATTGAGTTTAAATTTTTGAGTTACTACAGCCTTCAAGGGCAGAAACCAAAAATCCCACAATCCACAAGAATAACAAGTCTAGAGGACAAGTGCACAATTAATCTCCAAAGCTACACGTCTTTACTCAACAACACCTGCACTTTGGTTTCCGTGACGGAAACAAGGTACAAAAGAAAAGAGAAGAAACAAAAGAAAAAAAAAATCAGATAAACTGAATAAACGTCGTCTATACCCAGTAAAAACACTTTCGCAAACCTTACTTGGGTTTAGAAGAATCATTGAAATTCATTTGCATGCACAAGTAGTCATACATTCAAGCACACGCATACTCAAAATTTAATTACATGCAATTCTTGCTTTAGTGATCATTAGAACACAACAGACAAACCATCTTGATTAGAGTAATAAGAGAGTGAATAGAACAGCGATTACCCATACTCTTCATCGATTGATATTGACATGCCATGGATTTACTCTAGTGTATACTCACAATATCTCTAACATAATAATCGATACGTAAAGAATTAACAATGGGGAATGATCCATCCCGAACACGCTACGAGGTGTACATAAGTAACTTGGGAATCACGCATCGTAAGACTACATCAATTAGATACAGTCTCGATTGCTCGACTAATCCTAGGGATCCATTAGGAGTCCTATTCTCATTTACGGTTCAATTCACATAGTTTGCATTGGTTGACTTAGTGGTACAACGAGACCACGACTTACTACTTCATTTCATGCTTATGACAATGAATAATAATAATGACGATAATGACATTTATGCATAATAAGAATAATCATGCTTGATATATATCTAATGAAATTTCGGCAACACTTCGGTAGTAAAACACGATATCCAAAATTTCACATTCAACAAATACATCAAACAAATATAATAGATGCTCATTAGCACTTAATAATATCTCATTCCATTTAGCACGTATATTATATCACAATAATATTAAAAATCCAACTTCACCATAATTATTCAATAATTAGCATCAGAACTAATTAATTAACGAAACTTCATAAACTCAACATGCTCATTATATTTCATAATTATAGCGAATAATATAATTCTAATTTTCATTATAATAGACGATATAATTGAATCATGGTTCGCATATTAAATTCACAACAATTAGGCAATTAGCAAATAATAAGTCAACACCTTTTTATGTGTTTTGGAAGGACGTAGATACAATCTCTTACCTAAAGAACACTCACTAATTAGTACGTATGCTCCACGTACGAAGATGACCACGCTTGCTTGTTAAGTCCTAATTAAAAATAATTACCGAAACGGAGTTTAATCAATACGAAAATCTAAACAGTACTGAAACTGTAAAATGATATTTCTATTAAATGTTTTGATTTATTTCAATAAATCTAGCCTTTTGAAAATTCAGATTCGGGTTCCAAACGAGTACAGAAAAATTAAAATAAGAAATTAAAAACTGCTGAAAATCAACCAAAAAGTCTGCACGAAGCTCGAAAACGAAAAACCACTCCCGTGGTCCATACGCCTCCACCACGACCATCATCAATGGTGGTCCGGTGACCCTCCCACCACCCACCAGCGCCGGTGGTGGTGGTGGGTCCACCGTGGTGGTTCACAGCGCGGCAAAATGAAGAGAGAGAAGTAGAGAGCGAAAGAGAACGAGAAAGAGAAAGACAAAGAGATTGGGCGGCTCACCAGCAGCGAGGCAGCGGTAACTGGAGCGACGACGACCCCAGGTGGTTTCCAGCAGGAGGAGGAGAGAGAGACCTCAGGCGAGAGAGAAACTAATGGTGAGCAAAATAGAGAACACGAGAAAGAGAAAGAAGAGGAAATAGAAAACTCACCTTGGTGAAGGCGGCAGCTCACCGGTGAGCTCGTCGGTGACAGCAAGGGGAGAGGAGAGAGAGTGGCCAGATGGAGAGAGAGAGAGTGTAGGGTTAGGGTTGGTTAAGTTTTGCATACCGATGAAAGTCTCCATCCTTTTTCTTATATAGCCACCCATGAGGTTTGAGTCAACAAAAGTCAAGGTAAGAATAAAAGAAATATTCCCATTAAATTTAATTGAATAATTTCTCCCCGAATCAATAATAAAGGAAATATGAATTCTCTCGACCGTCAAAGTCATTTAAATAAAACTCTCAACTAATTTGACAATAATAAATTCGGAAACCTCCATAATAATAATTAATAATATTATGGCTTTAATTGAATAAACCGAATCATTGAATATAAATACCATTTAAATCTCCGAAACTATTTATAAAAGAATTATAAATCGATATAATAATTATAGAAAATATTGGGGTATCACACAAAGAATGTGTAAAGATAATTTATATTGTTGTGGTAATTGTTTAATACCAGTGTAAAGTTTACTTATCATCCATTTTCCTATGTCCCAATTGAGTAAGAGAAATCTTCGCAAAACTTGTATAACAAAATTACCAAAATCGTGCAAAACATATTCTCGAATCTGAAAAAGGAGTGTCACTTGATATTACTGAGATCATTTAGTGGGTATGTATAAATCTCAAAACTTGTAACTTACGGCTCGTTCTATGGTCCCGCAAAATGTCTGTTGCATAATGATATAATACTAAAGCGGGTATCATTTTAAAGTACACTTCGTGCTCTTTCTATTGGCAAAAGAAGTTTGAACTTCTGAAGCGTGGAATAAAAGTTATCCATCGCTTAATATTTCGTTATGTGCAATGATTTACTTCTATAATTTTAATATTCTCTCATTTCTAACTTCTAATTATGATTTATTATTGTTATTAAAGTCTAGTACATCTTAATTTTAAAAGACTTGCTTAGGTGGCTAAAGACTGACTTGGGTGGACGTCTCCAATGTTGTTCGAAAATCCCTCTAATATTTTTAAAACCCGTGAAATGCACAAGCCAAACATATTTGCTCATAATTGTTTTCAAACATAATTTTATTGTTAATATCATTTTTTTTCAATTCATTACAGGAACCAACATTTGGTTACGATCTTATATGTTTCTTATACATAATAATTATATCTCGTTCTAAAGTGCTTTTTGATGCGGAATTTGATGATATAAAGCTATTATTTGTTGAGACGTGTAGAAAAGGTTATATCTGATTTTAAATATTTGACTGGAGGTATGGTATAACTCTAATAAAACTCGAGGTTTATCACAATTCAAACTCTGTTTTTTCATTAGCCTAAACTTTATTTATTTTTTGATTTAATTACTTGATTACATTACATTCCTATGCGGCGCGCTCGATAGATACTCCCACAAAATATCAGTTTTTTATTCAAGCCCACCCGTTGCAAAGTCTGTGATTAACATTCCAGTAAGCATGCAATACTCCTATTAATATTAGGCCATTTTGTTGTACATCTATGAAGAAATACTCCTCCTTTTTTTATTTTATTTTTTTTACTGTATTATGTTATTTTAATTTATGAAGTTCATGTGATAAAATAAAATTAAACTCCACTAATCTATACTTTTTTGTATAGATAAAGAAATGCACCTCAATAATTATTATAATTTAGGTGAATTTATTTCCTACTTTCAACTTTCTCTCAAACTCGATTTGCTTGTTAGATGAAATACTGTATTCATAAAGTTACATCAAGTTGAAAATTCATCTGCTTGTTATCATAAATTAACCTTAATAATAAGTTCTCTAAATCCAACTATTTGCTTATAATTGCCCAGGCTAGATATAGGCTAAATTGTACCTAAGAGTAAGATTCAACACATGTTCTTTTGAAAATAAAGGATGAAAGAATTGATAAGAACTATTGTACTACATAGAAATCTTTCTACCTTTCTTCTAATTTCTCTAACATCAATAGTTTTATCAAATGACAGTGCTTTATGTTTTCGAAAGTTAGTGTATATGAAGTACCCCGTATTGGAGTATATATATTTCTATCATCGATCTCCTAAAGCAAAACAACAGAGAGCATAGATCGATCATATCTTCTTTCTTTTCTTAGATCGATCAAGGAAATAAATAGCTATAATGGAAGAAAAATATTTAGTAAATATATAAAAATTGAGAAAATAAACCCCTTAGGTTTATGGTCGCTTAAATTAGCTATTAGCTAGATGATATCAGTTTCTTGCCTATACGACTAGGGGTGCATAAGAATAGGTCCAGACTGGTTATTTAGACCGGACCTAACCGAACCGGGTCAGACCTACCGAACCTAATGTATTCGGTTAGGTCCACGGTCCAGCTTTTATAGAATTTCGATTTAGATCCGGTTATTTCTTTTTTCCGGTTTGGACCTGGTTGGACCGAAAATCTTTAAATGATAAAAACAAAATTATAAAAAAGTGGCTTTCTAGGGTTTGATGGACCGAAAACTTTTGAACTATGAAAAAAATATAAAAAAGTGGTTTTGTGGGCTTTTTGAGCCGAAAACCTTTGAATTTTTGATTTTTTTTAATTCATTCTTGCATTGTTTAAACATATTAGGGCTTGTTTGGACTTTTATCGTGTTTTTTTTTTGTGTGTTGTTTACTTGCTTGGAATTGAATATTATTTGAGCAATTTTTTTATGAGTAATATTAAAAATCGTATTAGAGCTCAAAACAATTCAGGTCCATTTTAGGTCCATTCAGGTTCGGTCCAGGTTTTCAAGGTTCGGTTAGGTCCAAGACCTATTGTATTTAGGTTAGGTCCTCGGTCAACAAATTGACTAGATTCAGGTTCGGTCCAATTCAGGTTTGGTCCGGTTCGGTCCGGTTGTGGACCTATGTGCAGCCCTAAATACGACTGGACCTATTATCATCCCAAACTTAGTAAACTTTAGTACTACTTCCTCCTTTTCGAAAAAACCTTAACATTTATTTTTTGAAGGTCAAAGTTTAAAAACTTTGGATTTGATTTACGAAAATGTATAGGAATTTACAATATCAAAATATTATGGTTGGATTTATTTTAAATAGTACTTTCGGAAAATCATATTTTTTATAGTTTATATATATTCATATATATACAATTATTTAAAGTCAAAGTGGTGCACTGGAGTGTAGACACCAAAAATTGTGCCTATGATAAGTCCCCATAAAAACCGGATGAGGAAAGGATTGGATTTTGCTCGAACTTCGATTGCGAGAATAATTGCTCTGATGATTTTTCCAGTTCATTTGAATTAACCAGTGGAAGCCTTTTATACAGGTGATCCAAACCAGTTGGACTCAATTCATTTGGAGCCTAAAACTGAGACATATGCCTCTTTGAGCCCAAGGGCCCGAAAGGAAACCTAAACCCTTGAGTCAACCCTTGGTCAAACAAGGGAACTCAGTCAATCCCGTGTGGACCCCCTCGGAATAGCCTCCCCGCCTAGAAAGCATGTCAGGCGCCTATGCAGGCAGGCCGTTCTAGGTCCAAGCAGCCACGCTTGAGTTCAAGCGGTGGCCGCTAGGACAAGCGGCTATGCCGCTTGCCAAGTGGTTCAACCGCTTGTCCTAGCGGTTCAACTGCTTGGCCTAGCTACATGGCCGCCTGGACCCTTTCTCGCAGACGGAAAATTCGAGCCCTATTCGATTTTCGTGCCAAACCCTGGCAGCTCCCCCTCTTCTTTATAAACAAACCTTAGGGTTCAGTTGAAGAGGTTTGTTGGGGAATTTGAGAGGTTGGTCTTTTGGTTGGCAAATGGAGACCCCAAAGTTGGACATTCTCTCTCTCATGTTAAAAACCCTAAATTTTTTATTCTACTCCTTTAGGCTAGTTCTAGCACCACAAAAATAAACCTTCATACTTCATCAAGAGCAAGAGTTCAAGCATAAAAACCCAATATAGTTCATTGTGAGCATCCAGGTATAGTTCATTGTGAGCATCCAGGTAATTTGATAGGTTGTTAAAAGTGGTCACATTAGTAATTGTTTGTTCAATTCATTAGTTAAAACTAGGAATTTGGACAAATTGAAGCTTGTTTGGAATCGTAGCCCAAACAATATCCCCGAATGTTCTATATGGTGCTTCTTACGTTAGGAAAGATTTACTGTTTTATTCTTTTCCATTATTTAAGTAGTGAGTTTTAGTCAAAGATCTCGAGATAATATCCCTCCCCTCTTCTTTTTTTCAAGAGTATAATATCTTTTGCTTTATCCCATATTGAGTCGAGATAATATCTCTCCCCTCTCCTTTTAGTCAAGAGTATAATATCTTTTGCTTTATCCCATATTGAGTCGAGATAATATCTCTCCCCTCTCCTTTTAGTCTAGAGTCTAGTATCTTTTCCTTTATCCCATATTGAGTCGATATAAAATCTCTCCTCTCTCCTTTTGGTCAAGAGTATAATATCTTTTACTTTATCCCATATTGAGTCGAGATAATATCTCTCCTCTCTCCTTTTAGTTAAGAGTATAATATTCTTTTTATTTTTATCCTGCGTCGAGATCTTTTGACCTAAACCCATTACTTAGTCCCCAAGGGTAGCTATGTTGATAGAATATTCTAGATAGAAAACTTTCCTTTTTTGTTCTAAAACCTTTTTTCTTTGTGAAACTTGTTAGTCTTTCCTTTTTCTAAGACATATCCGTTGTCCAGGATTGGGAAGAAAACATTCGGTCCGAAAAGTTGGGAACGCGCATAGTAATAAACGTCTAGCTAGGAAGCTCGTATTTGAGTCTCCCCCTTCGAGCAAAGCTAGGTCTAACGCAGTATTTGTTACTCCCCTTCCATATCGACCACCTGGTTCTAAATTGACTGAAATGGCCGAAGATGATGTGCCACCTCCACCACCTAAGACCACTGCCGAAATGTTGAATGAAATGATGACAATGCTGGAAACTATGGGAAACCGTGTTACATGGATAGAAAGCAAGGTGGTTAAGGAAGCTGATCCTCTTAACCAAGATGACCCTCCACCTCCTGAGGACAAAGTGGAAGAACTAAGTGCACAAATTAACAACCTTGAGTTGGCTCTGACTCAAAACAAGATCATAAGTGACTACATGATTAATGCTGCAAGATATTCCTCTCACATCAAGGGGAAACTGCCACAAAAATTCTCAATGCCTAAAGTCCTCACTTTCAAAGGGAACGATGATCCAAAAGATCACATAAGGGCTTTCACCACCGCAATGGGCCTAAGAGGAGTGGATCCTGACCTCTATGTTCACCTTTTCTCACATGGACCCCACTGTTAGGGCATGGTTCTTAAAGCTTGATCCCAATCAGATTCAAGAGTGGAACAAGATGTCTAGTTTGTTCCTCACTAGATATTCCGACAACGTCATCCAACCAACTACCATGAGAGAGGTGGAAGCAACAAAGCAATGTGAAAATGAGAGCTTCATTGACTTTGTTAAGAAATGGAAAACTAAAGTGACCGAAATGCTTGACCGTCCATCCGAGGAAGAGCAAATTCGAAAACTCATCAAGAATTTACAACCTCGTTACTTGAATCCTCTCAAATATCAAGCAATTACTTCATACACACAACTCAATAGTGTGGGATTGCTCATAGAGGAAGATCAAGCACTTAAAAAAGAGAAAAGCAAGGACTTCTTCAACAAAGGCACTTATAACTCGAATTACAAGAAGAATCCCAACTCGGGAAGCGCTTCCAGTAAGGTTAATAAAGTCAATGCTGTCTAGGACAAACCGCAAAGGCAATACACCCCATTGGGCATGACTTATGCTAAAGCTTTGAAAAAGCTTGTCAAAAATGACTACCTCAGCGCTGTGGGTCCCACTCCGGATCCTGATTTCGAAAAGAGGAGCCTGTAATGGAATCCTAAAATTTATTGCAAATTCCATAGAGGAAAAGGACATGATACCGATAAGTGTTGGACACTCAAAAATAAAATCTAGGATCTTTTGACAATGGGACTATTCCCAAACCAAAGAATGTTCCCACTCCAAACAACAACACCAATCCTCTACGTGCGGTTTTCGCCATTGCAAATGAAGAAGAGGAAAAGGACCCCTCTACATCTGATTGTGAGAATTGGACATTCTATCCCATCATTTAAGCTTGACTCCCTCCATCTAGAGGTAGCCGGACTTTGGGAAAGAGATAGTGACGAGGAAATGTAAGAACCCTCGCCTTTCCGGCTCTTTTAATCAATTGGAACGTTTGAGATTGGAGTTAATGGTTCTTAAATAATACGTCATATGCAAATTTAATTCAATTGTGATGGGGAAATTAATTTGCAAGCAATGAAGTCGCCACCAATTTTTAAGGAAACGATTGGAAACCATCAAAAAGTGCACCCAATTCCTATTGGGAATTGACTCATACCCAAAGGAGCTAAATATTGAGTTCGGGGGTGTAGGTACGACATAAACAAAACGAATCTCATCTAAATCGCCCAAATTAACGACCTCTACTAAGTCTATCCATGTCAAATAATTATTTAGACTATATGGTTCCACATAAATCTGGTCGTCCAAGATCCTAAATTTAAGTAGGCGCGTTAAAGACAACCAAATTATCTACCATTATCGCTTTGCACAATTTATATCGAATTTACATGCATATTAATTATCAAGCACAAGCAAAAGACAAGAGCAATAATAAAACGCTCCAACCTCCCACACTTTGAAAACGCGTCCAGCATTGCATATGCACATCAATAAACTTGTTAATAACATCAATGGAAGCACAATGCAAAAATATCAATTTTATGCTGAAATAAACCTAAAGAGGTTGCTACATGCATGAATAAACATAAAAAGATGCAAACTTGCATAAACTAATAAAAAAAAATGCAAACATTAAATTAAACTAATATGCATAAATATTTACAAAGACCAAAATATGCATAATTATTCAACCATAATCAAAAGCTAAGTAAAACATTGATTATAAATATTGAAAGAAGAATTTAATAAAGAGATTTAGGCCCTCGTGATGGTTAACCTGGACGTTCTATTCGATCGGGACTAGTAGAATTGGAATTGCTCTTCAATCTTGGGTGCTAGGTTGGGTGCAATGGCTTGCTTGAGTCTTCAAATTCTGAATTCTCTTGATTTAGGGTTTTTCTGCTCTCAAATTGCACTCAAAATTATAAACTGACCAACCTCTCTCAAAAAAGGGTGAAAGGGAGTATTTGTAGAGTTAGGGGACTAAATTAGGGGCCTAGGGCTGCAGCCCCAGCGCCAAACTCAGCCCAGGCAGAAAATCAGGCCCAACGGCCATCCGGAAGGCAGCTGGGGGCCAGCGGCTGCCGCAGGAGCTCAGCGGCTGGTGTACCACCCCCGAATTCACAAAAATTTACTTGGAACTATCGATGTCATTATCTATGACTCGACACCACTGAACCGTCACAAACCCAATGGTGCTACTGCAAAATTTATCACTAAGGAGTAAATGCTAAGCAGAAAGAAAGAATAGGTATCCCTAAATGAAAACTAAGGTTAATAAAATATTATCCAACATTGTCTGAATAGTGAACTTAAATTGTTATCCAATATTTATAGCCCAAAACAAACGGCCGACAATCCAAACTAAACCAGAGTTCAAAGCAGAAACTTAATAATTACGCCAAGCTTAAGACGTTCTCACTCAGCATTACCTGCACAAATGATTTCCATGACGGAAACAGACGAAAAGAAAAACAAAACAAAAATCAGAAAAACTGAGTAATTAACAGCCAAACCCAGTAAAAATCTTTTCGCAAACCTTACCTGGATTTTTTGAAGAAGCTTTGAAATTCATTTGCACTCCCACATAGGCAAATAGTCATATAAGACACCTCATTCAATATTATCTTATTTAATGATCACACAATACATAATTCATCTTGAACATTAATAAGAGAGCTAGACAAGTCGTTTGGTTGAATACCAAGACATGATGCTCATCTTTACATAAACCGAGGACATACTGTGATACCCAATATTTCCTATGATTACTATATTGATTAATAAATAGTTTCGGAGATTAAATCGTATATTCATTCATGGATTTGATTTATTCAATTAAAGCCATAATAATAAATATTATTATTATGGGACTTTCATAATTGCATTTATTAATTTTCAGGAGTTTAATTAAAATGTTTTATATATGAATAAGAATTATTTATAGAGTTTTAATTAGTTTTAATTATTTTTAATTTGTTATTTAAATCGGAAAATTATTAAATAAATTCCTAAACCTAGTAGAATTTGATTTGGGTTGACTGAGGGCCTATATAAGGAAAAGGTGAGACATTTGATCAGTTTTGCAAACTGAGCCAAAACCCTCAAGCACTCACTCTCTCCTCTCACTGTCCTCTCTCTCTCTCCCCCCTCTCCCTCACGCCGCTGCCTGAGGGGAGTCGTCGGAAGGTGGCCGGTGCACCTCCCCCTCCCCCTTGCTCTCTCCTTCTCTCCCTCTCGTTCTCTCTCATTTCTCTCTCTTTCGCGTTTTCTTTCAGTCTCCTCCTCGCCGGCGCTCCGGCGACCACCACCATCGACCATGGTGGCCAGTGGGTGGTGGTGGTGATGCAAGGGTCGGGTTATGGGTCCCATGCATGGGTACCCGTGGCCTAGACCTAGTTTTAAAATTAGTGTTTCGTTTTTCTATTTTTTCGTAATTATTAATTCGATTTTTGGTATTTTTGATTTAATGTTTTTATTTTTCTGCACTCATTCGGAATCGGAATTCAGATTCTCAAAAGCCTAGATTGGTTGAAATAAATCAAAGAATTTAATAAAAATATCAGATTCAGATTTCGTTACTGTTTGTATTTTCGTATTTAATTAATACTGGTTCGGTAATTGTTTTAAATTAGGACCCAACAAGCAAGCGTGATTATTGTCGATTGGTTGGAGCATACATACTGTTGGTAGCGTATTAATGGTAAGCGCTCATACCTACCTTCTTACAAAGCCCCATCAAAACTATTTTGATGTGTTATGTGCAAATTGGGAATTTGTTGTGAATTATCATGTTGATGTTAGCATATTTTGGGAATTAATTAGTCCATATGAGGATTATTGGACAATGGTTGAATAGCGAATTATTAATATTATTATGCTATTAATTATATGCTAATTGGTATGGATATTATTGAGTGCAAGTGAGCACCTATATATTATCGTTGAATGTCTTTGGTGATTTGTGAATTTTTGGATATCATATTACCCTGCCGAAGTACTGCCGAAATTGTGCTAGATATTATTTGTCACCATTATTGAATTATCGTCCTTATTGAATTAAAGCATGTTTAATTCTCATCGTATTGAATTATCATTATCGTCGTTATTTACTATTCATTTTCAAGAGCATGAAATGAATTAGTAAGTCGTGGTCTCGTAGTACCACTTATGTCAACCAATGCCAATTATGTGAATTGAATTAAATGAGAGTAAGACTCCTAATGGATCCCTAGGAATAGTCGAGCAATCGGGATTGCACCTAATGGTGTATTTCAAGGGATGAGTGATTCCCAAGTTACTTATGGACACCTCGCAGTGTGTCTGGGACGAATCATTCCCCATTTATTAAGTCCTCTAGGCTCGTGTAATTGTACTAGAGGTAGTGTGCACACTAAAGTCAGTAAGTCCATGGCGTGATTGTATCTTCGATGAACAGTATGGGTAATCGCTGTTCTATTCGCTCTCTTACATCTCTCTAATCAAGATGGATTGTCTATGTCGTATTTCGTGTGATCACTATACAAGAATTGCATATGAAAGAATGTCGTTGTGCGTATGCTTGATTATATGCTTATGTGCGTATGCAAATGAATTTCAATGATTCTTTCAAAACCTCAGGTAAGGTTTGCGAAATGTTTTTATTGGGTACGGATGACGTTTATTCAGTTTATCTGATTTTTGTTTCTCTTTTGTTTCTTTTCTTTTCTTCTGTATTTTGTTTCCGTCACGGAAACCAAAGTGCCAGGTTTAGTTGATTGAGGACGTACAGCTTGGAAGGTAGAGTTGGCGTTGGTTTTTAGAACTGTTTCTGTTCAGTTTAGATCGTTGGGATTTTATTGGATTTAGCCCTTTGAAGGCAAGTTGTAATAAATTTGGTTTAATGGGTTTTAGCTCACTATATAGACAACTTTGATATTAACTGTTTAGTTCCTTAGTAAGCTCCTTTTGATGTCTAGTCTTTCTTTGTGCTTAGCATTTACTCCTTAATGATAAATGTTGCAGTGACATCCCCTCGGGTTCGGGACGTTTCAGCGATGTCGAGTCGTGCACAACGACGTCGATAGTTCCCAGGAAATCGTTGCGAATTCGGGGGTGTTACAAATGGTATCAGAGCCCTAGGTTTAAAAGGTTGCATAGGTTTAATAAATGAATTAATAAAGATTAGTTTCATTATGGAAAAATAAAATATAATTAAAGTCGTTGAGCCTAGTAGTCCTAGAAGATAGGACTTATTTGAAATCACTTTGCTTGTGATTTATAATGTCCTCATTGTTTGATTGTCTACCTCAGATGGTAAGGACAAGAAAGACTGCGCGAATGATGACCGCACACCAAAGGGCACGCGCCCTAGCCCATCGTGCACCATCTGCAGAATATGTAGCTTCATCGGATAGCGAGTCGACAGGAAACGACGCGAACGTACGCCGCGAATCCGCGCAATACCGCGCCGCGCACGTGATTGCCGCATGCGACTAGGCCGCTCGCCTTGCGCCAATTCCCGCGCCTGTACCTGCCCTAGTTGTCGCACCTGCTGCATGCGTGGAGGAAGAGGAAGATCCCTCCGAACATACAGCGCCGGAAGAGCATGATGACATGCCGGACTTGGAAGATACTAGTGCCGAGAACGACAACAACATCGCGCCTACTCCTGCACCTACTCCTGCTGCAAATTGGTCTCCTCCTGTGGAGCCGTTCTTTGCTACTGATGCTGAGCTGGAGGATATACGTATCTATATACGACGTGCTTACACTAAGATCGAGCGTTATCAGTACGAGAATCGCACGAGTCTACATGAAGGCTTATGGGTAGAGCTACTGCTAGCTGGTCTGCCTAACATCCATCCTTGGATGGGACTCAAGGAGAAGTACAACGACGTAGTCTCCAAGAGCGGTCACTTGCACGAGAAGAAGTACGGAGAAGGTACAAGATGGTCTCTTTGCTTTAGAGGCGTCGCAGCTGAGTTATGCCTATCCGAGTTCGAGTGGAAGGTGAACCACGTGCTAGTGCCTACGCCGAAAGGTATGTGCAAGTACTGCTGGACCAAGAAGCGCAAGCATGCAGATGATTTTAGGAAGCGTTTCATGCCCCATAAATTCGGTGGATATGCTTATCCATACACGCCCTGCAAGGAGGTGAAGCCTAGGAGGAAGGACGATCATGACGAATCCCGTAGCGCGAAGAAGATGTGTGCTAGTGTCAAGTAGAACAAGATTATTGCCTTATTAGTTTTACTTGAGTTTTATTGAAATTTTAGCTATTGTGATGGCCCTACGTGGTCAATTTTGATGTTGGTGTAGTTGCATAGGCAACAAATATTTATGACTACTCTTGACTTGCAATTTGTCTCATTGCAAGACTATTTCATTTGATTATATGATATCGTTGAGAATTTGTTCTATATGATCGTTTTATCACATAATTGCATGGTTACCTCATAGCTTCATAATGCTAACTCGTATTGCCTAGACATGATGGGAAATCCATGTCGGAGTTATGGCGAAATTTTCATTGAGTATCATCATATCAATTGTGAGCCAAAGGCTAAGCATGTATTGTATGCAATCAAATGTCATTGTTTATTGCCCTACTAAAATAGTATGGAGCCTCGATGTGTGAATTGTGAATGTCATTGCTTATCAATCGTGTGAGACCAATGTGTCTACTTTGTTATTGCATATCGAGCTATTATGCATGGGAACTGAGAACATTCAAAGCAAGTATGTTGCTTAGACCTACAATGTAAGGTCGATCATTGAAACATATATGCTATTTGCTAAATGTCAAGAGATTGGTTTCAATTATAACCTATATTTCTCAATTAGACCTCAATTTGGGTCGAATGTGCCAATTTTGCTGAAATGTTGATCAACCATTGCTCTTTTATGTCTCAGATTTGTTATAATGGAAACCAACGACCGACTCGCAAGACTAGAAGTAGGTCTTACCAACGTGGTCGAGCACATCACGCGCCAGCTAGAGCGCCAAGAGCAAGATCACAACGCGCAGAACCTTGAGACGCGCAACTTTAGGGATTTCGATGCACTCAAACCTCCGACGTTTGAGGGTGGCTTTGAGCCCACCAAGTTGGAGAATTGGATAATAGAGTTCGAGAAGTTGTTTAGGGCGACTAATCGGCCCAACAACATGAAGGTCAACACCGCTACGTACTACCTGAAGGTTGAGGCTAACAAGTGGTGGAGCGATGTGGGCACTTATCTACTCACCATTGAGGAATATGGGTGGACCGAGTTCAAAGAGTCTATTCGTGAACGGTTCTATCCAAGAGCTGTCCGTTGCCAGAAACAACGGGAACTCGAGAACATCTATCAAGGAAAGCTATCTGTAGCTGAGTACGCAATAAAGTTCAACGAGCTTGCTACTTTTGCACCTTATTTGGTGACAACCGAAGCTGAACGGGTCGAGAGGTTCGAAGATGGCCTGAAGTGGGATATTCAGCGTTATGTTATGGGAAACTCGCTGACGTTCCAAGGATCTTACGAGAAAGCCTTGACCCAAGAGCGTGCTGTGGATCGTCGTAATTCGTTGCTCGAAAAGCATAAACGTGACGAAGGGAATTCTTCCCAGTCAGGTGGCGCCGATAAGAGGCCAAGGCCGAACAACGGCAATAAAAACAACCAAGGTGGTCAGAACCACAACGGGAATAGGAATCGTGACTCGAATAGTCATAGAGCTACGATCTTAGCTAGGTGGAATACGCCTTGTAGTCGCTGCAACAAGACGCATCCTGGCAAGAACTGTCGTGGTGATGTACTTCAATGCTACGAGTGTAACAAGCCTAGTCACAAAGCTTCTGAATGCTGGAGTCGTGGAAGGAACGACAATGGTCAGAACCGCGATAACAACTACAATCGTGGTGGTAATGGAAATGGTAATCGCGGAAATGGTGGTAACTACCGTGAAAATGGGGGTTACAACAACAACAACCGCAAAAATACTGCTGCTCCTGCTGCGAATAATCAAGCACTACTTACTGCACCGTCCAACCCTGTGCAAAACAACAACAACAATAGAGGGGTGAATGGAAGGGTTTATGTGCTGAACCGCAATGAAGCTGAGGCGAACCCGAATGTGATCGCTGGTACTTTTCTCGTTAACTCTCAACCTGCTTTTATTTTGTTTGATAGTGGTGCAACGCATTCTGTTCTTTCTAAGAGCTTTGCATCTAAGATAGGTTTAGAGCCCAGTACTGTGTATAGTGCAAACATTAGGATGCCAGATGGGTCAATTGTTAATTGTAAAGCGTTGTATGAAAAGTGTCCGATTAGGATAGCTGGTTCCGATTTGCCTGCGGATTTGATTCAGATGGATTTGAAGGATCTTGACGTGATTTTGGGAATGGATTAGTTAGTCAAGTATAGGGCTAAGGGTGGTTTGAACAACGTATGTCGTTGCGTGGACCGAAGGGTAGGAGGATTACCTACAAAGGAGCCATGATTAAGCCAAAGTTGAAGGTAGTGGCAACCATGAAAGCAAAGGAGTGTATGACTAAAGGTGAAGAGATTTACCTATGTCATGTAGTGGATACAAGTCGAGAAGCCGAAGTTTCAAAACCTATTCCAGTTGTTTCGGAGTACGCTGACGTCTTTCCAGACGAGATTCCAGGAATGCCTCCGCAACGCATTATCGACTTCACGATTGACTTAGCTCCAGGTTATGCTCCGATCTCGAAAGCTCCGTATCGTATGGCTCCTGCAGAGATGAAAGAACTAAAAACGCAACTCGAGGAACTACTGGAGAAGGGACACATACGCCCGAGTGTATCGCCTTGGGGTGCTCCTGTTCTGTTCGTACGTAAGAAGGATGGTAGTATGAGACTGTGCATAGACTACCGAGAGTTGAACAAGATCACGATCAAGAATCGTTATCCACTTCCGAGGATTGACGACCTATTTGACCAACTTCGTGGAGCGACTGTTTTCTCCAAGATCGATCTACGTTCAGGATACCATCAACTAAGGATCTCTGAGCCTGACATTGCAAAGACCGCATTTAGGACGAGGTATGGACATTACGAGTTCACGGTGATGCCTTTTGGGTTGACGAACGCACCTGCGAAGTTTATGGATTTGATGAACCGTACGTTCCAGCCTTATCTCCATCAGTTCGTAGTTGTCTTTATTGACGATATTTTGGTCTATTCGAAGAACACTAATGAGCACGAGCAACACTTCCGAACCGTTTTGGAGATTTTGAGACGACATCAGTTGTACGCCAAGCTATCGAAGTGCGAGTTTTGGTTAGAAATTGTTTCCTTCTTAGGACATGTGGTGTCTAAGAGTGGAGTTGCTGTTGATCCGGAAAAGATTAGAGCTGTTATAGACTGGTCCGCACCGAAGAGCTTGACCGAGGTCAGAAGTTTTCTTGGGTTAGCTGGTTACTATCGTAGGTTTGTGGAAGGATTTTCCAAGATAGCGCAGCCTATGACAAACTTGATGAAAAGGACAACGAAGTTCGTGTGCTCGGAAAAGTGTGAAGCTTCTTTTCAAGAATTGAAGAAACGTCTTACAAGCACGCCGATTTTGACTTTGCCATCGGGAACTGAAGGGTACGAAGTCTATAGTGACGCGTCTAAGCATGGGTTAGGTTGTGTTTTGATTCAACATGGTAAGGTAGTGGCTTATGCCTCAAGACAACTGAAGAAGGATAAGGATAACTACCCTACTCACGACTTAGAGCTCGTTGTTGTCGTATTTGCTTTGAAGATTTGGCGACACTCTGCTGTTAAGATGTTTACGGACCACAAGAGTCTCAAGTACATATTCACGCAAAAGAAATTGAATATGCGACAAAGAAGATGGCTAGAGTTAATGACAAAGTACGACATCGACATTCAGTATCACGAAGGGAAAGCTAACGTGGTAGCTGACGCTTTGAGTAGAAAGACTCGTCATACGTTGAACACTGCCTTAGTACTTCCAAGAGAGATCATTCGTGACTTGCAGAGTCTAGATGTGGAGAAGGTGCTGAAAGGTGACGTTCAATGTACCTTAGCATATATGTCAGTTTGACCAACCTTACTCGACGAGACCAAGGGTAAATAGAGTACAGATGAGGATCTTCAACGGATTCTACGCCACAAGGACGAGGGTAGATTCGAGGAATTTTCTATTGGTCAAGACGGTGTCTTGAGATTTCGTGATCGTGTCTGTGTGCCGAATGACCCGGAGATCAAGAGTCAGATTCTGGGTGAAGCTCACAATACACCTTTTTCTGTAAATCCTGGTGGAGACAAGCTTTACAAAGACCTTCGCCAAATGTTCTGGTGGAAAGGTATGAAATAAGATGTCGCTGAATTCGTGGCTAAGTGTCTGACGTGCCAGAAGGTGAAGATCGAACACAGGAGACCTGGTAGAATGATACAATCGCTTGAAGTCCTTACGTGGAAATGGAACTCAATTTCAATGGACTTTCTCATGGGTTTACCATTGACACAGAAGAAGAACAACGTCATTTGGGTAGTTGTGAATCGTTTGATGAAAGTTGCGAGATTCATCCCAATGAATGACACTTGGGAAATGGAGAAGCTAGCGGATGCTTACGTCAAGGAAGTTATGAGACTTCATGGTGTTCCAGAGGATATCGTTTCAGATAGAGACTCGAGATTTCTATCTCATTTTTGGCAGAAATTGCAAGAAGCTTTTGGAAGCAAATTGAAGTTCAGTGCTGCTTTTCATCCTGCGACTGATGGTCAGACGGAAAGAACGATTTAGACCTTGGAGGATATGCTACGAGCGTGTGCTCTCAGGTATCAAGGCTCGTGGGATACTCACATTCCGTTGATCGAGTTTTCTTACAACAATAGCTATCATTCAAGCATTGATCGAGCGCCATATGAAGCACTGTATGGAAGAAAGTGTAGATCGCCAGTTTGTTGGCATGATATTAGTGAAATTACAGTTTTGGGTCCTGAAATGATCCAGCAGACCGTCGACGTGGTCAAAGTTATTCAAGCAAAGATGCATAGTGCTCAAGATCGCCAGAAATCGTACGCAGATAGGGGTCGTAGACCTGAAGAGTTTGAGGTAGGAAGCAAGGTACTTTTGCGAGTATCTCCTACCAAAGGTGTCATGCGTTTTGGTCGTAAGGGGAAGTTAAGTCCTCGCTATATTGGACCTTACGAGATTCTGGAAAAGATTGGTGAGGTTGCTTATCGATTAGCTTTACCTGTGGAACTTGCAAAAGTCCACAATGTGTTTCATGTCTCTCAGTTGAAGCGATACGTACATGATCCAACTCATGTCGTTCAACCCGAAACGATCGATCTCGATGAAAGTTTGACTTATGAATAGCGTCCTATCAAGATAGTTGATCGCAAAGAGCGCTCAACTCGAACAAAGACTATTCCGATCGTCAAAGTCGTTTGGTCTCGACAAGGTCAAGAGGAAGCAACATGGGAAGCTGAATCCATGATGCGTGAGAAATATCCAGACCTCTTCCTAGAAGGTACTAGTCCCACTTGAGTTTCGGGACGAAACTCCTTTTAAGGAGGGTAGAATGTCACGCCTCGAAATTTCGTCTTTTTGTGTGTTTTGTTATCGCGCACGAATTGCATGTTCAAGCATTGCATGGTACATGCTAATAAACTTAGAATCACGATCGTACTTGCTCATCTTGCATATGTTAGTGTCTTAGAAATTGTTTTATACCTTCGTATAGGTAAACTCGTTTTGATTCGGGAAGTGATTACTTCATGTCTCAAGTTTCGGGACGAAACTTCTTTTAAGGAGGGTAGAATGTGATACCCCAATATTTTCTATAATTATTATATTGATTTATAAATGATTTATAAATAGTTTCGGAGATTAAATCGTATATTCATTCAAGGATTCGATTTATTCAATTAAAGCCATAATAATAAAAATTATTATTATGGGACTTTCAAAAATTGCATTTATTAATTTTGAGGAGTTTAATTAAAATATTTTATATATGAATAAGAATTATTCATATAGTTTTAATTAGTTTTAATTAGTTTTAATTTGTTATTTAAATCAGTAAATTATTAAATAAATTCCTAAACCTAGTAGTATTTGATTTGGGTTGACTGAGGGCCTATATAAGGAAAACGTGAGACTGTTGATCAGTTTTGCAAACTGAGCCAAAACCCTCAAGCACTCTCTCTCTCCTCTCACCGTCCCCTCTCTCTCTCTCCCCTCTCCCTCACCAAGCTCTCTCTCCCCTCAGCACTTCGCCGGCGTTTTCCCGCCGCCCAGATCACCGGACCACCGCCCTCCTGCCGGCGGTAATCTCTCTCTCCCTCTCTCTCCCTTTCGATCGCTCTTTCTCCCTCTCTCGCCGCGACCTCTCTCTCTCCCCTGGGTTCGCTAGCGCGCGACAACGCGCCACCACCACGCCCTCACACCGCTGCCTGAGGGGGGTCATCGGTAGGTGGTCGGCGTCGCCTCCCCCTCCCCCTTGCTCTCTCCTTCTCTCCCTCTCGTTCTCTCTCGTCTCTCTCTCTTTCGAGTTTTCTTTTTCTCTCCTCCTCGCTGGCGCTCCGGCGACCACCACCACCGGCCATGGTGGCCAGTGGGTGGTGGTGGTGATGAAGGGTCGGGTTATGGGTCCCATGCATGGGTACCTGTGGCCTAGACCTAGTTTTAATATTAGGGTTTCGTTTTTATATTTTTTCGTAATTATTAATTCGATTTTCAGTATTTTCGATTTAATGTTTTTCTTTTTCTGCACTCATTCGGAATTGAAATTCGGATTTTCAAAAGCCTACATTGGTTGAAATAAATCAAGGAATTTAATAAAAATATAAGATTGAGATTTCGTTACTTTTTGTATTTTCGTATTTAATTAATACTGGTTCGGTAATTGTTTTTAATTAGGACCTAACAAGCAAGCGTGATTATTGTCGATTGGTTGGAGCATACTTACTGTTGGTAGCGTATTAGTGGTAAGCGCTCATGCCTACCTTCTTCCAAATCCCCATCAAAACTATTTTGATGTGTTATGTGCTAATTGGGAATTTGTTGTGAATTTAATATGCAAAGCATGATTAAATTATATCGTCGTTATTATGAAGTTATTAAGCATGATTCAATGCTGTAAATATGAGTTATAATTAGCATGTTGATGTTAGCATGTTTTGGGAATTAATTAGTCAATATGATGATTATTGGACAATTGTTGAATAGCGAATTATTAATATTATTATGCTATTAATTATATGCTAATTGGTATGGATATTATTGAGTGCTAGTGAGCACCTATATATTATCGTTGAATGTCTTTCGTCATTTGTGAATTTTTGGATATCATGTTACCCTGCCGAAGTGCTGCCGAAATTGTGCTAGACATTACTTGTCATCATTATTGAATTATCGTCGTTATTGAATTAAAGCATGTTTAATTCTCATCGTATTGAATTATCATTATCGTCGTTATTTACTATTCATTGTCAAGAGCATGAAATGAATTAGTAAGTCGTGATCTCGTAGTACCACTTATGTCAACCAATGCCAATTATGTGAATTGAATTCAATGAGAGTAAGACTCCTAATGGATCCCTAGGAGTAGTCAAGCAATCGGGATTGCACCTAATGGTGTAGTTCAAGGGATGAGTGATTCCCAAGTTACTTATGGACACCTCGCAGTGTGTCTGGGATGGATCATTCCCCATTTATTAAGTCCTCTAGGCTCGTGTAATTGTACTAGAGGTAGTGTGCACACTAGAGTCATTAAGTCCATGGCGTGATTGTATCTTCGATGAACAGTATGGGTAATCGCTGTTCTTTTCGCTCTCTTACATCTCTCTAATCAAGACGGATTGTCTATGTCGAATTTCGTGTGATGACTATACAAGAATTGCATATGAAAGAATGGCGTTGTGCGTATGCTTGATTATATGCTTATGTGCGTATGCAAATGAATTTCAATGATTCTTTCAAAACCCCAGGTAAGGTTTGCGAAATGTTTTTTACTTGGTACGGATGACGTTTATTCAGTTTATCTGATTTTTGTTTCTGTTTTGTTTCTTTTCTTTTCTTCTGTATTTTGTTCTGTCACGGAAACCAAAGTGCAGGTTTAGTTGATTGAGGATGTACAGCTTGGAAGGTAGAGTTGGCGTCGGTTTTTAGAACTGTTTCTGTTTAGTTTAGATCGTTGGGATTTTAGTGGATTTAGCCCTTTGAAGGCAAGTTGTAATAAATTTGGTTTAATGGGTTTTAGCTCACTATATAGACAACTCTAATATTAACTGTTTAGTTTGTTTAGTTCCTTATTAAGCTCTTTTTGATGCCTATTCTTTCTTTCTGCTTAGCATTTACTCCTTAGTGATAAATGTTGCAGTGACATCCCCTCGGGTTCGGGACGGTTCAGCGGTGTCGAGTCGTGCACAACGACGTCGATAGTTCCCAGGAAATCGTTGCGAATTCGGGGGTGTTACACATACCATCTACGACGTTTATGAGGCGAAGCCTTGAATAATAATCTTGACATGGACTCAAAGACTCTAGTGTGCACACTACCTTGAGGTAACTCATGGTTAGTCAAGAGGACTTAATAAATGGGAAATGATCCGTCCCGAATACAACATCGTTGTATCCATAGTGAAAGAATAAAGTTTTGGGAATCACACACCCCTTGAGTAACACTCATTAGTGCACTCCGAAACTCGACTACTCCTAGGTATCCATAATGAGTCTTATTCTCTTTATTAATTTATTTTAACATGCGAGGTTCAATAAGAACATATATAATAATGACAAAGGAAGTAAAAGTCCAATTTAACTTATATCCAAGTTAACATGATTGACGACCAATTTGTGCAATTGTCAAATAATCACTACTACAAAATATAGTTACAGCACCGCTTTTTTAATGCATTAGACATCGGTTTTAATACCGGTGTGTAAGTAAACGATGTTGTAAGGTACATGCTACTACACCGCTTTTATAAGCGATGTGAAAAGACAGGATACGACATCCATTTTTTTAGTAAAAACCGATGTGGAATGTGGGGATACCACACCATTTTTTCAAAAAAAGCGATTTTGTAGATGCATGTTTCTCATCGGTTTCCGAAAAAACCGATTTCGTAGATACGTCTTTCACATCAGCTTTTCAAGAAAACTGACTTCATAGATACACTTCTCACATCGCTTTTTCTTAAAAATCGAAGTCATAGGGGTTTGTTTATTTTTAAAAAAAAATATAAAAAAAAAGCAGCTAGCATATAAATATTTAAAGTACATTTCAAATACAACGAAACTTATGTGCAAGTCATCAACCTCCCATCCAATCTCATCCCAAAATTACAAAACAGTCTTCTGCAATTCCCTTCACATGTATTCCGAACAATCATAAAAATTCTCAAAAGAATGTTAATTCCAAGAAGTAAAAATGAAACTTTAAAGCAAAATAAACAAGTACAGAATCGATTCATTATTTTCTTGCAAGAAGTTCATCGAAGACTCTTCTATTACTGCTCCAAGGAGAAGCAATCACAGATGCAGACAGCAGTAGCTTTTAATTTGTCAGTCACATCTGCAACATGTCTGCATACAGAAAATCAAGCAACAACAGAATTTAAGGATTGAGAATTATAATTCTGGATCAGAAATTCAACAAAGCAAGAAAGTATCTCTGAGCACTTTTACCGAGATCACTAATGTCAATTACCATGAACAGAATATATGAACTTTTTTAAATTAAAAAAACAAACAGAAAATCAAAAAGAATTTCTAGCAATCAAGAAATCAAATTTCAATACAGAAAAGAAAAGGGCAAGTTGTGAACTTGAGTTACCTTGATCCATAAAACAGAACTTAACTGCACTTATCATGAACTTGAGTTACCTTGATCCACTTCTACATTTATAATGACCTCCAAAGCCATAAAACAGAACTTAACTGCAAAGAGTTTCACAAAACAGGAAATTAGTACTGGGACACAACAGTAAACTTGTTAAGCTTCAACTTCGACGAACAAATAACAAGTGCAACAAGTTCATAGCAGATTTAAGTAGACAACTATTTCAGCATGTCAAACAGCTCAATGGGTAGCTCATGTTTCCCCTATATTGACAATTAACTTTCATTAAACCATTCACATTATAGCATTTGTGCGTAAACGGAGAAAGCCAACATGGCTTGTATGACTGTGACAATAATAAGGACATTCTACATGTGACTAGAGAAACGAAGCAGTCATTGACAAAACAGTACGAGAGCTCTACTTGCACGTTTCTCACCGATGTAACACTTATATCCTCAAGTCTATTGGTCATTTCTTACAAACAGAAGCCAGCTGTTGAACCAAGCAATCATCTAAATCTCCAGAACAAAGAGGAGGGTCTGGACATTTAGTAACACTGAAAAATTATAGGCAAAATCCAGTAACTAAAAAACATTCAGTTCATTCTCATTGATGACAAGCATGATTGCAAGTTTACAACTTTCAACCAAGATCACACATCATGATTACCAACCGGAGAGATGTAGATGCAGCACCAAGCATGTTCCATACACGGCAGCAAGACGATTAACACATAATAGGAGCAATTTCCTTGATATATATGTAAGGTTAGTCTGATCTAGACTTCCAAATTCAGCAAGACCTTATGGAAAAGAAGAATCTACAGAAATGGGTATGAAATTCTTCACCAAAACACTATACAGCTCACCAATTGTCAAACTAAACTCACAGTGCCTACATATAATACCAGCAAGATTGCAGAACTAGCCAATGAATGATGTGGAAATTCCCAACATAAGAAAACAGAAACACTTATAACAAGTTAACAATACCTGTATTCTTTTGACTCGTCATCACTTAAGATACTTCTTTGTCCTTCATCTTATGTGTTGCCAAGCAAGAATGTCTCCCAAGTTAAGAGGCTCTTTGTCCTATTTTATTAACACTCAAACTCAAAATTAGAATTCTTCATGCTCTCGGTTACGCCCCTGTGATTAGCACACATGAGAAGAGCATTGAACAACCTAACTTGGCAGTTCAATACTAATTTTAATTCCCAAATTTAAACTACCAAGAAAATTACAGGTTAAAAAAGAAAAATATATTAACCACAATAAAAGCAAAATAAAAGAGAGTCAACTAAATAGAACTTTATGGTTTAGGAACATGTACCTTGAAGTCCCTAAATCATTGTTCCCTGGCATGTTGTTCTTAATACTCAGCTCTTGAAGATGACAAATGGCTCAGAAAAGTGAGTTCAACTCTGACAATCGGTCTCAAACATAAACATTTTGAACAATTGGCACTCAAAAATCATGCTGAAATAGAGAAATAAGTAGCTGCTGAAAATCAGAGTGCATACAGTACAAATAAAGGAATGCAAAAGCTAGCTAGAGTAAGGGGACACCAACAAATAGCTAGGGTGTCAATTTGGTACACATATTCATCCAAGGATGAAACAAGTAACAAACAGAGATCGGTTGTCTGGGGGCTTGGTTATGATTTGGGATGAAAAAGCTTTCGCCAAGATTTCAATTATGCATGCTCAGATCTTTCTCTGTGTAAAAGGTAGATGGTTTGCCAAGAATCAAGACATGTATATTGTCAATGTCTATGCTCCTTGCGCCCAAGGAGAGAAGAGGTTGTTATGGAATACATTAACTCATTTAATTGATATCGATTGCTCTGGCAAATTGGTGCTTAGTGGGGGATTTCAATAGCATTCTTGATGCTGTTGATAGACAAGGCTGTGTGGGGGAGGATCAGTCAATGGGGGATTTCAATTCTTTTGTGGAAGATTCTGGTCTTGCTGATATAAAAAAATTTTGGCAAACAATTTACGTGGCTCAATGCTGGGGGTACTAAAATGAGCAGGCTAGACCATACTCTCTTGTCTAGTTCATGTCTTCTGAATTGGGATCAGGTTGCCTTACAAGGACTTGATTCTTTCCAATCTGACCATATGCCTTTGATTTTGGGGTCTGTTTCCCAAGGCTGGGGCCCTAAACCTTTCAAGGTGTTCAATTCTTGGTTTCGGGATAGTTCTGTGGTAGAGAAGGTCAAGGAGGTATGGCTGAATAATGATATTCAAGGTTGGGCAGCTTTCAAAACCCAGCGGAAACTCAAGCAAACAAAAGAGTTACTTAAGCAGCTTCACAAAGATTTTGCCACACAACTTGATTTGAAGATTACAGCAACTCAAGAGCAACTGGTTCAACTTACTAATCAAGCTAGTACTGTAGGCCTTACACCTCCTGAATCTGAAGCTAGGAAAACATTGTCATATGACCTGAAAAATTTGGAAAAGCAACAGGCACAACATCTTCGTCAGAAGGCTAGAGCTTTATGGATTAAGGAGGGAGATGCCAATTCTGCCTACTTTCACAGAATTATAAAGAACAAATACGCCAAAAACAATGTTATTGGCTTGATTGTGGATGGCTCTTGGACCGTGGATCCCTTGCTTATCAAGTACGGTGCTACCAGGTATTTTCAGTCTTTATTCACAGCAACACCCTCTTTTCCTCATGTTATTGATAATATTCCGTGCAATATGTTATCCCTTGCTGACAAGCATGCTATTGAGAAGCCTGCTACTATTGAAGAAATCAGAGGGGCTGTATGGGAGTGTGAGTCTGGTAAAGCCCCTGGGCCGGATGGTTTTAACTTGGGATTTTTTCAACATTCTTGGGATTATATTCAGAATGATCTTTTGGCTTTCTGTCAAGAATTTTTTTAGATAAGAAAAAATTTTATTAGATGAAGAGAAAGAATACATAGAGGATAAGATATCCTCCAAAAATAATCAATCCCTAGCTAAAATCTAATGAAGAAGATACAAAACCTAAGGCTACTTTCCATGAAGGAAGCCTCTCTTAAGCCCATGCCTGTCATAATTGACATCGCACTTTAACTTTTCCAGTTCTCGGTTCATCTTCTTAGCCTTAGAATCGAGAATGGCCTTCCTCCCCACACTATCAGACTCCTTAGAGCCGATAGCTCCCTCTATACCTCCATCATTAGACTCCTAAGGACCGAGGGTTGCCTTCTTTCCTGTACCATCAGTGAGGAACATCCGCCCCATATCCAAAATCGCATTGCCACGATCATCGGCCTCCGTGCTACCTAGAGAATAGCGGCTTAAGATGCAAGGTTTCGGGATAGGCAAAATCCCATCCCCCTCAGGTTCCCTTTCCTTAAATGTATCATCTTGGTAAGCCCCAATAAGGACCTCCAATCCCTTAGAGATATCCATTTCATTTCGACCATGAAGAAGATTAATTTCCCCACATCTGACATTGGCAGGAGAGCCCTCTTTGGCAGCTTCTTCGTCCCTTAGAGGGCCAGTAACCCCACTCTCCTCATCGAATAACCGAGTGTCGTCTAAGTAAACGCCCGGTGTCTCCGGCACAAACTCGAAGTCCCTATTACTCCTAAGGTGCTCCAGCAACAACTCGTTTCCTGTAATAAACGGATCATCCTCAAAATCATAGTCATCCTCATCCTCCGTACTTACCTCGTCCGCCCAAGTCCTAACACCCTTAGCAGAGGAAGTTGGGGTAAACCTGTTTGATGTATCCATAACCGGGCCACTCAAAATGGGTTGTTGGCGAACATCCACCTCCCTTTCTTGTGAACTCATCTGACCTTTGTTCACTAACAAAGGAGCAGTCGCTCGATCTAAAGTCTATGCACCAACATCTTCCTGGTGCCCTGAAGACCCAGAAATCCTTAACGAAGCATTGGCTGGCCCACCAACCTGGTCACCCTCTAGTGATATCCTCACCTTAAGTCCCCCCACATTCAGGAGTAAAGCAGAGGAGGGACATTGAGGAAGAGAAGCAAGAATATGTCCCAAATCAATATTAATCTGGATTTTGGGATCGCCTGCAATTCCAGACGAACTTGTTGCTGTACTCACACCACAACTAGGGGGCCCTGCTTCTTCACGCGCCGGCCCATGTCTAGGGCGTGTGGGTCCACGCGCCTCAACAGCAGAGCGCGTGGGCTCACGCGCCGCCGCTGGTTCAGCACAAACAGATCGCTGACCACATTCCGAGCACCGGAGACGTGTGTCGCCGGCGACTACACCCCAGAAGCTTCCCTTACCACCGGTGGTCGTAGATCCCGGCCTGGGCTTCGTCGACTGACCTCCGTCAGAGATCGGAGAAAAGAAACCCACCAACTTGGTGAGGGCTTCCTTGAAATCATCCCACCTCCGACCGTCCTTACCGCTCGGCACAAACACCGCCGTCGATTTGCCATATCGACACAGACCGATCTCCAAATATGAACCCCTAGAGTTCGATCTGGTCTTCACCCAACCTAGGGTTCTCCCAAAACGTCTCTTTTCTTCGAATCCGCCCTTATTTAGCAGATCGGAACCGACCAACCCTCCCAACCACCGTGCCATCGTCGCGGTCATGTGAACCCGACGACATCTCTTCCGGCCCTTTTCCCAGATCTTGACGAAACCGCCTTCCCTGAGTTTCTCATAGAACAGATCGAAGGTTTTCCCTTCAATCTAGACCGAGATGGGTTGTGGAGACCCCATTAGAAAAAGGGGAGAGCCATAAGAGGAGAGAGAAGAGGTGGAGAAGGAAGAAGAGGGGCCTGCTTTCTGTCAAGAATTTTTATAGCATGCTTCCCTGCCAAAAGGGGTGAAGTCATCTTTTATTGCTCTTATCCCTAAAATTCCTTGTCCGGTTGAGTTCAAGGATTTTAGGCCTATTAGCCTTGTGGGGAGTCTTTACAAAATTTTAGCCAAAATTCTAGCGGGGAGATTGAAGCAGGTTATGTCTACACTTATTAGTGAGACTCAGACTGCTTTTGTGGGTGGAAGACAAATAGCGGATGGGGTTCTTATTGCGAATGAACTTGTTGATCACTTGAAGCGGAGGAGGGGTTCTGCCTTCATCTTTAAAGTAGACTTCGAGAAGGCGTATGATTGTGTGAGTTGGGAATTCTTAGACTATATGATGGGTAGAATGAATTTTGGCTTAAACTGGAGAAGATGGATCAATGCTTGTGTTAGAACTGCCAGGGCATTTGTGTTATTGAATGGAAGCCCAACTTCCGAGTTCCATATGGGACGTGGTCTGAGACAAGGGTGCCCGTTATCTCCTTTTTTGTACCTGATGATGGCTGAGGCCTTCAATATTATGATGAAGCAAGCAATAAACAATGGTTTAATTCGAGGAGTTGCTGTTGGTGAGGTCATGGTTAGTCATTTACAGTTTGCAGATGATACGCTCTTATTTGTTGACAATGATATCCAGTGTATTCAGCAGGTGAAGAATGTCCTAAGGTGGTTTGAGATGATCTCTGGTCTGAAGATTAATTATAGCAAGAGTAGTCTGATAGGGATCAACATTACAGATGAGGGAATGAATGAAGCTGCTAGTATTCTTCAATGTGGGACCAGTTCTCTTCCCTTTAGTTATTTGGGGTTACAAATAGGTGGCAATCCTCAGTTCTTGGCTTTTTGGCAACCTGTTGTTGCTAAATTTCAGAAAAGGCTGAATTCTTGGCAGCATAGATATCTTTCTATTGGTGGTCGAGTTACATTGTTAAAATCTGTCCTTACCAGTCTTCCTCTATATTTTTTGTCCTGTTTATAAAGCTCCTCAGGGGGGTGTATGATCAGTTGGAGAAAATAGAGAGGAGATTCTTATGGGGAGGTAACGAAGGTAAACAATGTATTAGTTGGGTGACTTGGGCTAAGGTGGTCAAAAGTAAGGATGCAGGCGGGTTGGGAGTGTCAGACTTAAAAGAAAAAAATTTGGCTCTTCTCTCGAAATGGTGGTGGAGATATGGTCGCGAAACTTCTGCCTTTTGGAGAACGGTAATTCAAGCAAAATATTATGGTGATTCTTCTTCTTGGCTCCCCTCTATTGCTATTCAACACCCCTCGCCCATTTGGAGCCAAATTCTTTCGGTTGGCTCAAGCACTTCTACTGCTATGGAGGTTATTCAAAAGGGGTTCAGGGTCAAAGTGGGCAATGGATGTAAAACAAGATTTTGGGTCGATTTTAGGATAAAAGACGAGAGTTTGGCAGAATCCTTTCCTAGAATCTTCATGTTAAGCCTGCAGAAAGAAGCCACTATTGCTGAAATGTGCCAGTGGGAAGGAGATAAATTCCTCTGGGTTTTCTCATATAGAAGAACCATGCGCTGTTGGGAAGAAGAGACGCATCAACAATTGTTGCAACTTATACAACCAGTCTTCCTTGTTCCAAATATGGAAGATTCCCTTGATTGGAAACATGATATTCATGGTGATTATTCACTAGGCAAGTGTTATAGTTTGCTTACTCAAACAGGTGATGATAATTGGGGTGTGGCAAATTTGATTTGGAAAGCGAAGGTACCTGGTAAGATTCAAATTTTCAGCTGGCAAGTGTTACAAAATAGAGTAGCTACAAAAGATAACTTGTGTGAGACAGTTGCACATTTGTTTTTTCACTATAGTTTTGCTCAACATATATGGGATTCTGTACACTCGTGGTGGAATATTCAATGGTGCGTTCTAAACACCATTATAACCATGCTTGAACAGTGGCAGGTCTTTTGTAAAAAATCTCAATCTGGAGAGGTGTGGCTCAGTATCTTTCATGCGACCCGTTGGTCTCTTTGGCTAGCAAGAAACCGGAGTTGCTTTCAACAACACATTCTTACCGTTTCTGAGGTGGTGGATCTTATTAAAATAAGAACTTGGTGGTGGGTTAAAACCTTGTTTACAGTGACAACTTATGAATTTCATCAATGGGAAACTCATCCTGGTTCTATTTTTGTAAGAGATAATGACATCTGCAGCAACAACAACAAGCTTGGAAACCTCCTCCCATAGGCTGGTTGGCTTTGAATACTGATGGCTCGGTATTAGGCAAACCTGGCCCCAGCAGGTTGTAGGGGTATATTCAGGGACTCGTTGGGGGAGATACAAGGAGTATACTCTGTTGATCTTGGGGGTGTTACATGGTCTGACTATGCTTAAGGTGCTTGCTGATTGGACTTTAAAGCAAAATTCAGATTAATTGTGATTCAACAAATACTGTTAGTTGGCCGAAGAACAGAGGACAAAGACCATGGCAGTGGTGGAACTCTTTTAATGTCATAGATTCTATTCTTGCTTCTCTTGTTGAATTCAATATTAATCATGTAATTAGGGAGCAGAATTCTGATGTAGATGTACTAGCTAAGAAAGGTGTTGGGAGGGGGGTACGTTTTACTCATGGATGTAGGCTACCACCTTCTAGCTCTGGGTGCTTGTACAATTAATTGCGCACTGTGGAGGGCTCTAAGGGCTCTAGATTTTGTGTTTGTTGCTTATTGGCAATTAATAAAAATTTATTTGCTGTTATAAAAAAAAAGTAACAAACAGAGAATTCAGCAGCAAGAAACAAAATGTACAGATTTCAGTCATTTCACTAACTAAACTCAGCAGCAAAGAGTACAGAATTTTTAATTGCCACTACTCTGCAACAAACAGGTATTTTTCCAATTTCTTCCTATTTCATCCTAACCCCTATGCTCTCCATCAAATTACAGATCAGAATTTCACAATATCAACAATATCAAATTCAGAATAACCAACAAAATCAAATCGAGTACTCAGCTGAATTTGACATCTATACATCTTCAATGTGTGACTAAATTAATTTGAGAGCTGAGTACTCAGCTGAAGGGAGAAATAATAACTACAAAAACCTAACATCTAAAATCAAATCGACACACAAACAACGATCAAATAATATCGATTCAGGGAAGAACTAATCAGTTCAGAAAGAGATCTAGGGCTTAAAAAACAATCGACCCAAAAGTAAAACCTAGAAATCAAATCGAAACATACTTTCCAAAACAATAATTTAGGGCAAAATTTAGAAATTTAGGAATGAATACCTAAAATTGGGGCACAACAGACCAGAAGTTCACAATAGGTTCACCAAATGCGCATTTCACCAACGCCAACCCAAAATTCAGCATATTTCTCACCCAAAACAGATCAGGACTTCGCAACCCAAGATTCAGAAGGCTCCTCTCACGCAGCCACACCAAAATGCGTGGCTTTGGTGTGAGAGACGGTGGGTAGGTGGCTGAGTAAGGGGGAGATGGTGGGTAGCTGGCTAAGAGAGGAGGAGATGGCACTGGGTAGTGGATCTGGAACTGGGTTGTCGCCATGAAACTAGGAGGCAAGTGTTCTCAGCTCTTCACACCCTGTACTTTACTTTCTTTTCTTTTTTTTTCAAGGGTATAAGTATTTTACTTTAAATTTTTTTAATAGACATTCCACTTCAGTTTTACAAAACAAAGCGATTTTGTAAATAGAAGCAATTACCAATATCCCTTTAGTTCAAAAAAGCGAATTTAAAGAATTGATCATACAACATCAGTTTTTCTAAAAAAAAGGGTATTGTAACCTGCGAAATCGGTTTTGTGAGAAAAGTGATGTGAAATCATGTCAACTTATTTACAAAATTGCCACCGCCTAACTATACACATCAGTTTTTTCCAAACCGATGTAAAATGTGCGATGTTATAACTATATTCTGTAGTAGTGAATAGATTATAATAGAAATCCGGCAGCACTTCGGCACAATAACATGATTCCACTTTAACAAGTAATCATATCAACATATAAGGTACATATAATTCATACGACCAGCGATACGTCATAATTTCACATGACGTACATAAACCATGCATAGAAGCAATTAAATTCACAATTCATGAATTACTTTAATAATTAGCATATGAGTTATTAAACATCATATAAATCCGATATTCATGATTATACATCATAAACAAATCCCAACATTATACATGCCTAAAATAACATAAATCATAATCATGATTAAAGGCGAGAATAATTAAATCATGCATTGCATATATATTTAATAATTATTCACTAATAGCACATAGCAACAACAAATATTTTGTTTGGGATTTAGAAAAAGGTTGGCATGTTAGCTTACCTTGTCTTACGCTCCTAAGCTATAAAGAGTCCTACGAAGCGTTTGAGTTCACGAACGGGTCTTGGATCCTAATTAAAAAATTACCGAATTAGCACATCTAATCCATAAAACTGAAACGTTGTCGAAAATTAAATCTGAAAACATCATTAAACTATTTGAATTTTTCTAACGAATCTAGACTTTTGAAAATCGACAATCGGACTTGTAAAACTTCGTAAACAATTGAAATAAGAAATCAAAACTGTTGAAAATCGAATAATAAATCAGTTTAATTAAAGAATTTATTTTTCTTTTATTATCGAAAACAAGCTCAAGAACACGAAAACGAAAACGCGAATTACGACCTGTCACGCTCACCCACCAGGCTCGACCGGACCTTCCTTGGGCTCGCGGTCGGGGAGTGGTTGGCCGGCGGCACGCCGGTGATGGCGGTTTGCGGAGGAGAGAGAAAAACAGGGCACGCGAGTTTGAGGACGCGGCTGGGCTGCTGCGACCTTGCCCTCGCCTCCACCGACTCCACCGGAGGTGGGGATGATTATGGCGGCGATGGTCCGGCGCTTGCCAGCCGTGTTCGCGCGAAAACAGAGGAGAGAGAGAGGAGGAAAAACAGAGGAGAGAGAAAGAGAGGGAATGGGCGCCAGTCACAGCGGCCTAGTGGCGGCCTGGCGGCGGCGACTCGCCGGCGGTGGTCCCTTGAGGCTGTCGCCGGTCGAATTTGAGCAAGCAGAGAGTGAGACTTGCGTGAGAGAGAGAGAATGAAGAGAGAGAAAGAGAGTTTGTGAGAGAGATGGAGCACAGTTGAATTGCTGAACAAAGGGTCCAAAGATGACCCCTTTGGTCCTATTTATAGTCTCCTTGTGACCAAGTTTTACTTGACCCTAATCAATTTGGACTAGGACTCCAAAATCTGATTTCATTTTTTTAATTAAATACTCACAAAAACTCTATTTCCTAAAATACACTATTTAAATTATAAATAGTAATTTCTCTCAAATGAGTAAAGCGATTTAAATACTAAATCGTTTAAATAATTTAAATTATGAAATAAATAATAATTATTACTACGATCTCAATAATTTAATGACGAGAATAATCTCAAATACGAGAATTGCATTATCGTAAATTAATTATGATAAATATATTTAAAAATGCATTTAAATCTATATAATAAATATAAAAAATATTGGGGTATCACATCTCACCCTCCTTAAAAGAAGTTTTGTCCACAAAACATGGAGTTTGCACTCCCAAGATTTTAAAAGTTTATCTTTAAGAAGACACAATACGATTTCTAGGATCCGGACTCGTGAAAAGAGGAGAGACATCATCGTGTTTCTACTCGCTTAGCAATGCAATAAGCAATGCTTGCACATATACCATGTAATAAGTCATAAGAAAACAAAATTTTGGGGCGTGACACTCTACCCTCCTTAAAAGGAGTTTCGTCCCGAAACTTAGACGAAATTTTTACCTTCTACGAACAAATCGGGATACTTTTCCCGCATCAGTGATTCGGCTTCCCAAGTAGCGATCTCAAAGCCATGACGAGACCATAAAACTTTAACAATGGGCACGGATGTCGTTCTCGTAGCCCTAACCTTTCGATCAACGATCTTAAGTGGTCTTTCTTCATAAGTTAGACTTTCGTCAAGTTCCAACTCTTCAGGTTGTACAACATGTGCGGGATCGTGCACATAGCGCTTCAATTGAGAAACATTATGAACTTTTGACAGTTCCACTAGCAAAGCGAGACGATATGCTACTTCACCAATTCTCTCTAGAATTTTATATGGTCCAATATATCTGGGACTTAGCTTCCCTTTTCGACCAAATGGCATCACACCCTTGGTAGGGGATACTCTTAAAAGTACTTTTCCTTCTACCTCAAATTCTTCAGGTCGTCGACCTCGATTTGCATAGGACTTTTGGCGATCCTGGGTCCCACGCATCTTATCTTGAATGACTTTGACCACGTCAACAGTATCTTGTACTAACTCGGGACCCATCACGACCGTTTCGCTAATGTCGTTCAAACAAACTTGAGAACGACACTTCCTACCATATAATGCCTCGTAAGGGGCTCTGTCGATACTCGTGTGATGACTGTTGTTGTACGAAAACTCAATCAGTGGTAAATGTTTATCCCACGATCCTTCATATTCGAGGGCACACGCACGCAACATGTCCTCCAAAGTTTGAATTGTCCTTTCGGATTGTCCATCCGTAGCTGGATGAAAAGCTGTGCTAAACTTCAACTTACTACCAAAAGCTTCTCGTAAAGTTGTCCAAAAATGTAACAGAAATCGTGAATCTCTGTCTGAAACAATATCCTCTGGAACACCATGTAATTGCATGATTTCCTTTACGTATGCATCCGCGAGCTTTTCCATATCCCAAGTATCATTCATGGCAATGAATCTGGCGACCTTTGTCAACCTATCCACAACGACCCAAATTGTGTTGTTCTTCTTTTGTGTCAAGGGTAAACCCATGACAAAAACCATCGCATCGATGTCCATTTCCATGTAGGCACATCTAGTGATTGTAACATTCCTCATGGACGCTTATGTTCAATCTTAACCTTCTGCCATGTTAAACACTTAGCTACAAACTCGGCCATGTCCTTTTTCATTCCTTTTTACCAAAACGTGTGTCAAAGGTCCTTGTAAAGCTTATCACCTCCTAGATGTACAGAATACGGAGTGTTATGCGCTTCACCCAAAATCTTATTCCTAATCTCAGGAACATTCGGAACACAAATCCTATTCCTAAACCTTAAGATACCATCTTGGCCAATAGCGAAGTCTTCAAAACTGCCCTCGTTCTTATGCTGGACAATACGCAAGAGATCCTCATCATCCAGTTGCTTCCCTTTGATCTCATCTAGCAAATTCGATTTTAATGACATCTTATTCAATGTGCCATGTATTTCACCTCCCAACACCACTTCAATGTCAAGATTCTGTAATTCTTGAATAATCTTATCTAGCACTACAAAAGCTGTATTCAACGTGTGGCGAGTCTTCCTACTCAGCGCATTTGCCACCACGTTGGCCTTACCCTCATGGTATTGTATGTCCAAATCGTACTCCGTGAGTAACTCAAGCCACCTTCTCTGGCGCATGTTCAACTTCTTTTGAGTGAATATGTACTTTAAACTTTTATGATCTGTGAACATTTTTACTGAGCACCCATACAAGTAATGACGCCAAATCTCCAGAGCAAACACGACAACAACAAGCTCTATGTCGTGCGTTGGGTAGTTCTCTTCGTACTTCTTTAGTTGTCGTGACGCGTATGCCACAACCTTTTCATTTTGCATTAACACACAACCAAGTCCATTCTTTGATGTATCACTGTAAACTTCAAATCCTTCAGTTCCAGATGGCAGTGTCAGAATTGGCGCTGACGTCAGTCTCTTTCTCAATTCCTGAAAAGCCTCATCACACTTGTCACTCCACTGAAAACGTGTGGTTTTTCTCATCAATTTCGTCATTGGTTGAGCAATTTTGGAGAAATTCTCGACAAATCTCCTATAGTATCCTGCTAAGCCCAAAAAGCTACGAACCTCAGTCACGTTAGTAAGCCTTGGCAAGTCAGTGACGGCTCATATTTTCTCTAGGTCCACAGCTACACCTGAAGGAACTTTCTAACCACTAACATGATCATACATGCATAATAGAAATTCGATTAACCCAGAAAACATGTGATTACTGTAATTAAATATCAAATCGAAATCCTACCTCACTCCTTGGTCGCTGGTTGGATGAACAGTGGTTGGGTATGGATGAACACGGCAAATGTCGTGCCTCAACTGGTTTCCACACACAGGCTCGAATCCACACGTCAGTATGCTAGTACAGCGATCCCGTTCACAACCTTCGTTCTCTCCTTACTCTAATGACACACAGTTAGGGTTTCGTGAAAACTGATTATCACGTGTGATCCTAACTGATCAGAAGTCACGATATATATAGGGAGGCAGGAGGGCTGATTAGGTTAAGTGTGTAATGGGCCTAATCCGAATTAGACACTTCTAATAAAACGAGCATGTTAAGTGTGCGACCCTGCTGGTTACTTAATGTGGCAGTAAGTCCAAAACATCTTTTCGGGCCCACAAACCGTAATTGGTTTATAGCAAAACATTACGATTACCCATATTAAGTAAAGATCGATTTCCATAGTCCAACCAATGATGAGATTATTAATTCTTATGATTAGTTCATAGGGAAAATCCAACAATCTCCCACTTGCACTATAGCTAATCATACATCGATGATCCCTTTGTCATGTGATACCTAAATTGACCATTAGGAAGGAGTAGTGTCATCCCTATATAGTTCAATTATGATTTTCTCGATTCCGCAGTTAAACTATTTAAAACAAACTTCAATCCATTTGAGCACGGCCATGCATTTCACAGTTTAAACTCATCAAGGGGCCCACGGATATCTTACTCCCGTTATATGAGAGTGACAAATCCCATCTTGCTCACTCACATTCCTCCGCATGACTTACAACACATCATTCAATTATCTTTATAGTCATCCGATTAAGGATTAACGTTTGATAATATCAAGATATGCTAAACATCATGTAGGAAACCCATGGTGAGTTCAGGTCAAAGGATCAAATTAAAAGTTGCATATGAAAAACATTGATGACACTTATATAAAAATCCTTTCAATGTTTTTGAAATGGGTCGGTCCATTGCAATGTTCTCTAACATTTATCCATGTGATCAATTTCATATCTCATAATTATGACCTGTGAAACTTGGTCATCAATCAATCCACATGATAGTCTCAATAGTTATCAAATTCCCACAAATAATGATAATTGACTACGGACAATTAGAATAATTATATTTATAACAATAGAGTCTCACAATCAAGTCACATACTTGATGATCTACATCATATAAATTATTCATTGGGACAGCAATAAATAAATCGAACATAAGTCACAAAATAAACCTCCCACTAGGACAGAGACCAATCATTCATGAATCTAAGTCCTTGTGTAATAGTATGACGCTCATGCTTATCCTGTGGTACAGGCTTAGTCAGCGGATCAGCAATGTTCATTTCCGATGATACTCTGCACACCTTGACATCTCCCATTTGTACAAAGCTTCGTATCAAATGGTAACGTCTGAGTATATGCCTAGTTTTCTGATGATCCCTAGACTCCTTCGCCAGTGCAATAGCCCCATTACTGTCATAATAAAGGTCCATTAGATTCGAAATATTAGGTATCACCCCAAGTTCAATGATGAATTTTCGAATCCACACAGCTTCTTTTGCTGCTTCAAAAGCAGCAATATACTCGGCTTCTGTTGTAGAATCAGCAACTGTATCTTGTTTGGAACTCTTCCAACTAACTGCTCCTCCATTTAGAATGAATACAAATCCTGACTGCGACCGGGAATCATCCTTATCTAGTTTTGAAGCTTGCATTAGTGTAACCACTTACAGTGAGTTCCTCTTCACCACCATAGACAAGAAACACATCCTTAGTCCTTCTCAAGTACTTGAGGATGCTCTTGACTGCGACCCAGTGACTTTCACTTGGATTAGATTGGTATCTACTCGTCATGCTCAAAGCATAAGCAACTTCAGGACGAGTACACATCATGACATATATGATAGAATCTGTAGCAGAAGCATAAGGAATTCTACTCATGTGATCTTGCTCATCTTGTGTCGAAGGACACTGAGTCTTGCTAAGAGTTATGCCGTGTGACATGGGAAGATTACCTTTCCTGGAATCTTGCATGTTGAACCTTTTCAATACCTTATGTATATAGGTACTCTGGCTTAAGCCCAAGAGTCTTTTTGATCTATCTCTATAGATACTAATCCCCAAGATATAGGTTGCCTCTCCCATGTCTTTCATTGAGAAACACTTTCCCAAAAAGGCATTGACTGACTGAAGTATAGGAATATCATTTCCAATCAGTAATATGTCGTCCACATATAAGACCAAGAATACCACAGCGCTCCCACTAACCTTCTTGTAAACACAAGGTTCTTCTTCGCATCGAAGGAAATCAAACTCTTTGATTGCCTCATTGAAGCGAAGATTCCAACTCCTAGATGCTTGCTTCAATCCATAAATAGATCGCTGAAGCTTGCATACCTTTCCTCCTGGTGATGTGAAGCCCTTGGATTGTGTCATGTACACATCCTCTTCCAGGTTTCCATTAAGGAAAGCTGTCTTCACATCCATCTGCCATATCTCAAAGTCATAATATGCAGCAATGGCAAGGAGTATCCTAATGGATTTAAGCATTGCGACGGGCAAAAAGGTTTCATCATAATTTATCCCATGAATTTGATTATAACCTTTTGCCACCAATCGTGCCTTGAATATATAAACATTCCCATGCATGTCAATTTTCTTCTTGAAAACCCATTTACACTCAATGGTTTTTACGCCATCAGGTGGGTCTACCAAAGTCCATACTTTGTTTTCATACATGGAATCCATTTCAGATTTCATGGCTTGAAGCCATTTGTCGGAATCTGGGCCCATCATTGCTTCCGTGTAGGTCGTAGGCTTGTCATCCTCTATTAATAATATATGACGATATTCAGTCACCAAGAAGCCATATCTAATGGGTTCTCGACGCTCTCTTTCAGACCTACGAGGAGATGGTGCCACGGGTGTAGCTACTACAACATCTTGTAAACTACTCTGAGTGTCCTCAGAAATTGGAGTACTCTCCTGTGGCTCTCGAACCTCTTCGAGTTGCACTTTACTCCGACTGGTTCCTTTAAAAAGAAACACTCTTTCTAAGAAGACACCATGTCGAGCCACACACACTTTGTTGTCGGTGGGATGGTAAAAGTAATATCCTTTAGTTTCTTTAGGATATCCCGCAAAGAAGCATTTATCAGATTTAGGTCCAAGCTTATTAGAAAGTAAACATTTTACATACGCTTCACAACCCAAATATTTAGAAAAGTCAAGCTGGGAACTTTTCCCGTCCATTTCTCAAATAGCGTCTTTTCTACTGATTTTGATGGACTCCTGTTAAGTGTGAACGCGGGGTGTCTCAAGAGCATATCCCCAAAAAGATATTGGAAGACTAGTAAGGCTCATCATTGATCGAACCATGTCTAACAAAGTTCGATTTCTCCTCTCCGATACACCATTCCATTGACGTGTATCTGGAGGGGTGAGTTGTGAAACAATTCCACAATCTTTCAAATGACTATCGAACTCTTGGCTTAGATACTCACCCCCTCGATCTGATCGAAGGGCTTTAATCTTTTTTCCAAGTTGATTTTGTACTTCATTTTGAAACTCCCTGGACTTTTCAAAGGATTCAGATTTATGCCTCATCAAGTAGACATAACCATACCTGCTGAAGTCATTAGTAAAGGTAATGAAGTAGTGGTAACCTCCTCTAGCAACTGTGCTTAATGGTCCGCATACATCAGTATGTATGAGGCCGAATAAATCACTTGCTCTCTCAATGTGACCAGTGAAAGGTGCCTTAGTCATCTTCCCTAATAAACAAGACTCACATGTCTCAAATGACTCAAAGTCAAATGAGTTTAAAAGTCCATCATTATGGAGCTTTTGAACACGTTTCTCGTTTATATGTCCAAGACGACAATGCCAAAGGTAAGTTGGGTTAGAGTCATTTGATTTGAGTCTCTTAGTAGTTATGTTATAAACTGGAATTTTAAGGTCTAGAACATAAAGGCCATTTTTCATTGGACCGCTACCATAAAATATATCATCTTTATAAAAGGAACAACATTTGTTCTTAATCACAAAGACAAAATCTTCCAAGTCCAAAACGGAAACAGAAATAATATTCCTGCTAATGGCTGGTACAAAATAACAATTATTGAGTTCTAAAACCAATCCAGATGGCAAACTTAAATAAAATGTTCCTACAGATAACGCAACAACTCTTGCTCCATTTCCAATGCGCAGGTCCACTTCTCCTTTTGCCAAAGTCCTACTTCTCTTTAGTCCCTGCACATTTGCACAAATGTGAGCACCACATCCGGTATCTAATACCCAAGAAGTAGAATTTGAAGAAGTAAATACATTTACTTCTATAACTTAACATTTACCTGAAATTGAAGGAACACTTCCCTTGTTCTTCTTCAGATCCTCCAAATATTTCTTGCAATTCCTCTTCCAATGCCCAAGCTCATTGCAGTAGAAGCACTTGGTTTCATCATTAGGACCAGACGAGGGTTTGAACTTAGGCTTTCCTTTGGGTTAATTCACAATCGGACCCTTCATGATAGCCTTTCCCTTGTCCTTAGCTTGACCATGTTTCTTAAATTGGCCCCCTTTTCTAACCATTAGAACATTGGGAGTTGGGTCCTTCTTGACGTTTTGCTTAGTAGTTTTAAGCATCCCATGCAGCTCAGCCAATTACTTGTTAAGATTATGCATATTATAGTTCATAACAAGAGTATCATAATCATTAGTCAATGACGCTAAGATGATATCAGTGGCCAACTCTTGACCCATTGGGGAGCCCAGTTTTTCAAAGTACTCAACTTAACCAATCATCTTGATCACATGAGGACTAACTGAACTTCCTTTCCCCATCTTGCACTTAACTAAGTCAGACACAGTATTAAACCTCTCAGTTCGTGCTTGCTCCTGAAACATTCCTTTCAGGCTCTCAATCATCTCATAAGCCTCCATACTTTCATATCGCTTCTGAATCTCAGATTTCATGGTGGCTAGCATGAGACAACTGACATCAATTGAATCATCTTTGAGCTTCTGATAAGCATTCCTCTCAGCATGTGGAGCATTGGTAGCAGGAGCCTTCTTGGGGACTGGTTTCTCAAGGAAATATTCCTTTTTCTCTTATTTGAGAACAATGCTCAAGTTTCGATACCAGTCCAAAAAATTGGTTCCATTCAGTTTGTCCTTCTCAAGGACGGATCGCAGTGAAAATGAGTGTGATGGTGTAGGGTTTGACATTATCTACAACAAATGTACAAAGATTTTAGTGACTTATTTCATAAATATTTCGTTAACAATTTAACAAAATAACTCCACTATATTAATGTGACAGATATCCCTATAAAATATAGCGGAGCCAAGATCCATATTTCATAAGTATCAAGTAAGCTTTGGCTTATCACTTTACACTTAGTTATTCAGGTAAGTAACCCTTTACTAATTGTATCTTATACAACTCCTGGTTGTTGGGATGACATCATATGTCCCAACTCCCAACTCTATGCCTTAGGGCCCAAAACTGTTTTGATAGCCTTATTAAATAAACCAATTTATACATATGGGTAACTGTTACTCATCCTAACAGACTTGAGTAATTAAGGATGCTCTACTTTGGCAGACACATTTTAATGAACCAAGTCCTAATAGGTGTATTAAATTGGAAAGGCATCAAGTTAACTTAATATTACTAAGGGATGTGATTGATTATATGGAGTTGAGTTTCATGCAAACATAACAATAAATATAATCAACAGTAAATAAGCGGAAGCATAAATAATAACACATGTGATATACTATGACCCCCTAAGCTATGGTGATCTAATCTCCACTCTTTGCTTCTTCCATATAGTAGCTGGGTGGTCATCTCCATGATATCCTTTGACCTTCATGAGCTTGATTTTACAATCAACTATATCATAAAAGTTTCACTACTACGCTAGCAATAATCTAATTATTACATTCAAAGAAACGACACGCAGGTCGTATTTAATAATTACATTCAAATAAACGACACGCAAGCCGTATTTAAAACCAAAATAAAATTATGGGCCATACTATTCACCATACCATACCATTCAACATCATGTGAACTAAGATATCATATATCAAACATCAAAGATTTGCAATGGCATAAAAATAAAACATCATTCGCACAAACAAGCGAATCCATGTAGGGGTGAAGGGGGCGGCGCCCCCTCGCGGGGTGCAAGGGGAAGCGCCCCTGGCGGCGGTCTCATTAATGGGGAAACCTAAACAGAATTCTCAATTCCGTTTAGTGGGGAAACTGCCACGATTAATCTCATTAATCGTGAACACTAGGCTAATCGTATTACCATATTTTAGGGTTTAGCCCTAGTTTATCTATGTGAATTTGTCAAACGGTAGCATACAGAATTACAACGAATTGCATTCAAACAACATGCTATTTGTAATATACGAATCTAAACATATGAACTATTCATACAGAGATGCTTTCAAAGACAGAAAAATACTATCATGCTCAGATCCGAATATTAAAAAAAAAAACCAGAAAACGAATCACACATAAACATGTATTATACACATATCATGATTTCGAACTTACTCATATATCTACCATATATCATATATTCGAAGACAGTAAAACACAAGCGGCTCTGATACCACTGAAGGAATTTCTAGCCACTAACATGATCATACATGCATAATAGAAATTCGATTAACCCAGAAAACATGTGTTTACTGTAATTAAATATCAAATCGAAATCCTACCTCACTCCTTGGTCGCTGGTTTGGATGAACAATGGTTGGGTATGGATGAACAAGTCAGATGTCGTTCCTCAACTGGTATCCACACATAGGCTCGAATCCACACGTCAGTATGCTAGTACAACGATCCCGTTCACAACCTTCGTTCTCTCCTTACTCTAATGACACACAGTTAGGGTTTCGTGAAAACTAGTTATCACGTGTGACCCTAACTGATCAGAAGTCACAATATATATAGGGAGGTAGGAGGGCTGATTAGGTTAAGTGTGTAATGGGCCTAATCCGAATTAGACCCTTCTAATAAAACGAGCCTGTTAAGTATGCGACCCTGCTGATTTACTTAATGTGGCAGTAAGTCCAAAACTCTTTTCGGGCCCACAAACCGTAATTGGTTTCTAGCAAAACATTACGATTACCCATATTAAGTAAAGATCGGTTTCCATAGTCTAACCAATAATGATATGATTAATTCTTATGATTAGTTCATAGGGCAAATCCAACAACACGATCCTTAGACACCACATGTCCTAAGAAAGACACGGTCTCAAGACAAAATTCACATTTTGACAACTTAGCATAAAGCTTATGTTGTCTCAAAATCTTCAATGTAATCCTCAAGTGTTCTTCATGCTCTTCTCTAGTCTTTGAATACACCAAAATATCATCAATAAATACGACAACAAATTGATCAAGATATGGCTGAAACGTCTGATTCATGAGATCAGTAAACTTTGCTGGCGCATTTGTCAAACCAAATGGCATGACGGTAAACTCATAGTGACCATACCTAGTCCTAAAGGCAGTCTAAGCAATGTCAGGCTCTACGATTCGTAACTGGGATATCCTAAACTCAAGTCAATCTTAGAAAATATTGCAGCTCTTTTTAACCGATCAAACAGATCATCGATCCTGGGAAGTGGATAGCGATTTTTGATTGTAATCTTATTAAGTTCTCTATAGTCGATACACATTCGCATACTTCCATCTATCTTCTTAATAAACAAAACTGGAGCTCCCCAAGGCGACACACTAGGATGAATGTATCCCTTATCAAGCAATTCCTCGAGTTGCGTCTTTAATTCCTTCATTTCCGCAGGCCCATCCTGTACGGAGCTTTCGAGATAGGCGCTGCACCAGGTGCTAACTCAATCGTGAAATCGGTCATCCTTTGCGGCGGCATTCCCGGAATCTCGTCTGGAAACACATCTTCGTATTCGAAAACGATTGGGATAGGAGTCGATGGCGTCTCTTCTCGACTCATATCCTAACATGACAAAGGAAGATAGCACGGTTTTTCATTGCGTACTTGACTTTCTTCATTGTCGCCACAACGTTCAACTTAGGTTTCACTACAATTCCTCGATATGACACCCTACGACCTCTATGTCCTTGAAAAGAAACATTCTGTTCAAAACATTCTATTTTATCCCTATACTTGGCTAACCAATCCATTCCTAAAATCACATCGCACTCCTATAGATCAATTTCGATCAAATTTGCGGGTAGCTCACACCCAACGATACTAACAGGACAGTTCTCAAATCGAGTATTACAACATACTCTAGTTCCATTAGACAGGGTTATACTGGCACTAGATATAGGACTAGATTTCATGTTCAGTTTATTTGCATAGATCATTGGCAAAAATGAATGTGAAGCACCGGAATCAAATAACACAAAAGCTGGATGAGAGTTGACTATAAACGTACCAGCGATAACATTAGGGTTTGCTTTGGCCTCTGTACGATTCATAACGTACACTCTACCATTGACACCTCTATTGTTGTTCTTAGGTGCGGGATTCGGAGCAATTGGCTAAGGATTAGCCTGATTTACTGTCGCAGTAGCAGTGTTGTTGTTCTCACGATTGTTATCATAACCTCCATTGTTGCCTCGGATGTTACCACCATTACCAATCCTATTCTGGCCATTGCCTCTATTGGGCGCATTATTATTCTTCCCACGACTCCAACACTTAGACACCTTATGGTCTGTCTTATTCCATTCATAACAAACCAGAACTTCCCCTTGACAGTTCTTTCCCGTTGATGTAGCTTATGACATTTTGGGCACGGAGTGTTCCTTCTAGCTAGGATTGCGGCTCGATGGTTGTTATTATTACAAGAATCCCGATTCCGATTATTATTACCACCATTGTTGTTATTATGGTGCTGTCCACCACTCTTGGGTTCTTCTCCACAGTCTGGGAAGAGTTCCCATCCTCACGCTTGATCTTTCCGAGAACAGTATCCCTACGATAAACCGTCCTTTCCTGGTTCAAGGCTTTATCGTATGCAGCCTGAAACGTATCTGACCAGTAGTGCGAAGCTACATAGCGCTGGATGTTCCAGTTGAGACCATCCTCAAATCGGCCCATACGGTTTAACTCATCCGCCACCAGTAGTGGTGCGAATACCGCTAGCTCATCGAGGTATACTTAGCTACAGTCATCTTACCTTGCATAAGAGACTCAAATTCACCTTGTTTTTGACGACGAAGGGACCTAGGATAGAACCTTTCGCGAAGTTCCTCCTTGAATCGATTCCACCCAAAATTAGATTGAGCAACTAATGTTGTACCCACATCTGACCACCACTTGTTAGCCTCATTCTTCAAGTAGTACGAAGTCGAAACGATCTTTTGATCTTCGGGTCTAGCTGTTGCTAGAAACAGTTTATCCATCTCGATAATCCAAGTCTCTAACTTGGTAGGATCCGCTCCACCTTCAAAAGTTGGGGGTTTAAGAGCGTCAAAATCCTTAAATGCTCTAGTAGCGGCATTCTGAGCATTATGTTATTGTTCGTCGCACTCTAGTTGATGCGCGAATTGCTCGGCCATTGTAGCCAAGGCATTCTCGATAAACACGAGTCTTTGGTTTTGAGCCATCGCTTCTTAAAATATCTGAAATCATAATGAAAAATGGCGAATAGAGCCATTGAGAAGTTAAGTTTCTAGGATTCCCATTTTTGAGGGCACATAGTCAGAGATTTGGGTAGATTACCACTACTCTTATTATTTAGCATTTATCACGTTTAAGAGTGTTAGACCATGGTCATAGGTCATACCTCTTATTCTTTTTGAATAATAAATGATTTTCTCATGCAAGAGAAAATGTTATGACATAGAATTTTATTCTATGATGTGAATTAGCCACTTGTCGATAGCTTATGAAGAATGTAATAGAATACGATGCATATTTCTCATGCTTCCATGTTTGTATATAAGTCAGCTATTTTGATGCATATAAACATGCTATATCATATAGGAAATAATCATCCAAACAATCATAAAAATGTAAGAAAGATAGAATATAGCTCAAATTAAATATCATATATAATACTTACCAATAAGTCAAGCAATAATGTACGTCGTTTATACGACTCAACATCCAAATAAATAACAAATCTTTGGCTCATAAGAGGCCTCAAACAACAATATCTAAATATTTATTAGCAAATTAAAGCTAATGTAGTGCCTATTCGACATTAAGGGGATTATCGTGAGATCCAGGAGGACTATCATCTCTATCCTCCTTCTTCATCACTCCATTTGGCTTGCAAGTAGATGGGGGTCTAAACTTCAAGTTTTTTCAAAGTCTCTTAGCAATAGGCTCCATAGCAGCGATATAATCACGAACATGCATATGTTGCACCTTCTTCTTGCAAGTGCATGCAGTAGTAGGAGAAACAATTCCCTTGCGCATCCAGTCGTTCTCGATCAACATCAACTCATCACGGACACCAGGGAGATGCTTGTACCACTTTCCTTCAAAGCTATATCGCTCATAGTTAGGCTCACCATCAACTTCCAAATCGGCATACTTAGCTTTCACACCTTTCCATGGATCTTTATTAGGTAGTCCATCAATCACCAATCGCACATAGTGAGCACTATGGAATAGAACATTATGCTTTGTACCGAATTGTTCAATTCTTCCCCAAATTCGATTCACGTAATGACAAACTTTTTCACCTTCTTGCTCACGCAGCACAAGGGCGGAAAGAGGAGGGCAATACGGCTCCCCTGGAACAACCATGCGAGGTGAATCTGGAGCAATAGGGGTACTAGGAGTATACTCAGGAGAAATTAGAGGAGAATCATCTTTAGGTTCCTCACTTGCCTTAGCAAATACACCTCTTTCCTCATAGAAGTTATAGGTGTTAGTCATCTCAGACTCAAATGGAGAGCGGGGTCTCAAAGGACTCAATTTAACAGTAGTCTCACTAAAAGGATGTCTCTCTTGGGTCACATCTTAATCATCAATATCGACCTCATCAAAGCTTTCAGGTTGCGATGAATCCATAGAAGGGTCATACGAAATAGGTGAAGATTCAGCAAGAGTAGGTACTGGTTCTGGCACAGGCGCAACACGAAAGTTCATGGCCGTCGACTTCCTTGTGGTCTTAACCATTCTTACCATCTAGGTTTTTGAAAATCGGCAATCAAACTTGTAAAACTCCGTAAACAATTGAAACAACAAATCAAAACTGTTGAAAATCGAATAATAAATCAGTTTAATTAAAGAATTTATTTATTTTTTGTCGAAAACAAGCCCAAGAACACGAAAACGAAAACGCGAATTACGACCTCCCACGCTCACTCACCACCATCACCACCACCAGGCTCGACCGGACCTCCTTTGGTCTCGCGGTCGGGCGGTGGTTGGCCGACGGCAGAATGCCGGTGATGGCGGTTTGCAGAAGAGAGAGAAAAACAGGGCACGCGGGTTTGAGGGCGCGACTGAGCGCGCGGCTGGGCTGCCGCGACCTTGCCCCCGCCTCCACCGACTTTACCGGAGGTGGGGGTGATTATGGCGGCGGTGGTCCGGCGCTTGCCCGCCGTGTTCGCGCAAAAACAGAGGAGAGAGAGAAGGGGAAAAACAGAGGAGAGAGAAAGAGAAAACGTGAGGGAGAAAGAGAGGGAAGTGGCAGCCTGGCGGCGACGACTCACCGGTGGTGGTCCCTTGAGGTTGTCGCCGGTCGGATTTGAGCAAGGAGAGAGAGAGACTTGCGTGTGAGAGAGAGAGATAGAGAATGAAGAGAGAGAAAGAGAGTTTGTGAGAGAGATGGAGCACGGTTGATATGCTGAACAAAAATTCCAAAGGTGACCCCTTTGGTCCTATTTATAGTCTCCTCATGCCCAAGTTTGACTTGATCCTAATCTACTTGGACTAGGACTCCGAAATCTGATTTTATGTATTTAATTAAATACATACAAAAACTCTATTTCCGAAAATAAACTATTTAAATTATAAATAGTAATTGCTCTCAAAAGAGTAAAGCGATTTCAATACTAAATCGTTTAAATAATTTAAATTATGAAATTACTAATATTTAATACTACGATCTCAATAATTTAATGACGAGAATAATCTCAAATACGAGAATTGCATTATCGTAAATTAATTACAATAAATATATTTAAAAATGCATTTAAATCTATATAATAAATATAGAAAATATTGGGGTATCACAGCTGGCCTAAAGGCCTCCGCTGTCATGCGTGTGCCGCTGGGTCGTTACCTTCAGGCGCTCGCTCCAGAGGCGCCGACTAGGGTTTTTGGACGTTTGTGCTCAGTAAATTATGAAAATGCCCTTGGCCGACCCAGGGGGTCGGGATCGAGCGATTTCGACCCAAATCTTCAAGACACGATATCTCTTGATCCGGGAGCTTGATTGAGGCAAGGTCAATGGCGTTGGAATCCTTATAACAAGGGCTATCCAAACACTGAGGTTTCAAGGAATTTGGTCTAGATTTCCGAGCAATGTCCTTTTCTACTTACGTCCATGTTAATCCATTACCATCATCATCGGGCTTTGCGGTGCCAGGGAATGAGAACCGCTAGGGTGTCTACAGATGCCCCCACTTTCGCCGAGCTTGTGAAAGCGGAGGTCAAAGTATTTGCTAAAAATGCCTGTAGTGTTTTTTTATTTGAAAATGCTTATGTTAGAGAAAAGATAAAAAGTAAATCCTGACCGCTGCTGGTCAGGGTTACCTACTTTGCGGTGCCAACGTGACGCTAATTTTAATAGCTTCAACGTCAAAAAGAATAACTTAGCTCTGCTTTGCGGGTGCCAACGTGACGCTAATTGTAATAGATTCAACGTCGACGAGAGTTGCGTAGCTCTGGTTAAATAATGCATGTGTCTTGCCGATGCAGACGTAAGACTAAATTAATAGTCTCCCGTCGAAGAGCCTTTGTTGCTCCCGATACTTTGTTGTGCTTTTAAGAAAATGATATGATGCCTATGTCTTGAGAAGTGGCGCATGTACCTGCAGAAATAATAATGACGCCCCTTTGCCTTGGTAAAGATGTTGTGCCTGTGGCAGCAAAAATTGGATTTTATTGGGCTCCTGGGATAGGAAACCGTACTACGGGGGCAAAATAGTCATTTTGGGCGACGTGCCCGTATCACCTGGGCTTCTAACGGTCGAAAAAAGAAATCCCGCGCGGAATTTAAACTCGTGGGCCGGCCCTGTGAGAGGCGGATGAGAAAAGAGCCCCAACGGCCACGCGCTGAGCCGCTGGGCGGTCAACAGCCTTATCGGGCCTGCTCAGCGGCTCACGCCGAGCTGCGGAGGCGCCTAGAGCAGCCGCTATGGCCAGCGGCCCAGCCTCCAGGCCTGCTGGGCAGGTTCAGTGATGCGGTTTGGGGGTTTAAGTAAGAGAAGGCCGATTTTGGGTAATTTCTTCCCCAAAATTTCGAGCCTCTCTCTCTCTAACTCCAATGTTGCTCAATCTTCAATCCTTGCTCAAATTTGCTCCTTTTTTGCTTGCGTTTGCTTGCTTTTGCATAGTCTTTGCATAATTTGAAGTTTACTTGTGATTTCTCACAAATTTGGTGTGAATTTGTGAGTGGGTTTTTGAAACCCTTGGAGAGAGAAAATCCAAAATTCTCCATTTTTGCTTGTTTATTCTTGCTTGCTTGTTCATCCTTCTTCCATGGCTCCTAAATTCGGAAAGAGGAGGAGTAAAAGGGGCGAGGTGCGGGAGTAGGTCGAGGAAATCGACAATTTCACCAAGGCTTTTCCACATCATGTGAAGCCTTCAAGGAGCAAGCCTAATGTGGCTTTTCCTCAAGATTGATACACCCGGTCGGATAGGATGCCCGACATTATTTGGGATCGATCGGAATTATTGCTTTTTCGACCGGGGACTAATTTGAGCTCTTGGGCTTCCAAGTTCATGGTAAGTGCTCAAACTTTTGAATGCATAGTTTTATGCATTGAATTTGAGTTTATATGCTTGCCTTGGATAGAATTTGTATAGAATTTGTATGCAATTGTCAAGTTTGTAGCGCATGTGATCTTTCGCGGCTTGAACGAACTTAGAAACATGCTTAGGATTTAACATTTGATTGAAATGTGAACCTAAGAAAGGTGAACTTGATCATAGGAACCCGATGGGAATTTGAAGGCCCATGGAAACTATGGCTCTTTGATTAAGCTTTTCAAAACCTTGCCCATACAGGTGAAAGATGCGGTGTTGAATGCGGGGTTTGGGCCTCTTTTGAGAGCGGCGGACTCGGTGGAGTGAGTCAAGAGATGTATTGTACGGTTATCCTTGGAGCGTTTTTGGGACACTACCAATACGTTCCACTTCCCTAATGGAAATGATGATTACTCCTTCGAAGTTTTCGATGTTAACCGGGGTACCTTGCGTGGGTATGCCCGTTGTTTATGACGTTTCCATTTGGAAACGTAAGACGGAGTTGGTGGACCTCTTCGGCCCTTGGGGGAACATTTGGGGTCACCACTACCGTTCTTACAGTGAGCTTTTTACGGCTTTGAAGGACCTGAGGTATAAGAGAAATATCTCGGTGGAGCAAAAGGCGAGGATGTTTACCGCCTACCTTCTTGCTACTACTATTTTTAGTGATAAGGGGAAGCGCATTCATTCCATCTACCTCCCGAGTCTGCTGGACTGAGAGAGAGTGAGAGAGTACAACTGGGGGTTAACGGGCTACGCCAACCTCTTGAGATGCATGCGGTACGCCTGCCGCGTGAATGACGAGGGATATAAGCAGGCGAACCTTCCTGTCGTGAGCTTGCGCGGCTTTTGGAAGGTTTTACAGGTGCGTTTTCTTACCTTTGTACTTGCTTTGCATGATTTAAGTGTGTGGTGCTTAATGTCATGTTTGAATGTAGCCTTGGTTTTTGAGCATTTCGCGGAGTTAGCGCCCACGGGCTAGGCCTTGGATTTCTTGGTTTGTGGAGCATGACGCCATAGGGGTCCAGTGCCTCTGCACACTCTCGATCACTTTAGAGAGGCTCTCCTGCACATCGACTGGCACAAGGTAAAAAATATTTGCTTTTTATTGTATGGATTGCATTTCTTGGTGTGGAAATATCTTATGTTGCATGCTTGTGTAGATTGACTACTTCCCATGCGCGAAGTATCATGGGTCGGCTCCGGATGCCATCCTTTCTTCTAGGGCGGTGGACCGTCAGAGGATCCTGATTGCGGGCCCGTTCTCCTTTCAGTGGTATCTAGGGGAGCGGATTTTACGTAGGGTTTACCCTGACTTGGAGGGCCTTAGGATTCCTTTGGATCCTCCCTCGTCCATGTTTCCGGTGAGGTGCTTGTCTCGCGAGCAGGTTGCGGACGCCATGGTCGGCTCAGATGCTATGCGGTATTTGAGGGAGCCCTCAGAGGACCTTGCGAGGAACTATGAGCAGTTCCACCGCGATTGCCTCATGCCCTCATTTGTGGGCTTGAAGGTAAGAATTTTGTACTTGATTTTCTATACCTCTTGGCTTATTCGTACTGATCTACTTTGCTTTGTAGGAACCTTTGGGTTGATGACATCATGGTGGATGTCCCGGATATGCGGGTTCGAGGCCGGGAATATGGCCAGAAGGAGTGTTGGGGAGAGATCCCTATGACGGAGGATCTTGATGGGGATATTCAGGGCCTTCCTCTTCTCGTTGGGCATCCAGGGGTGAATTCGTAATTTACCGGAGTGTGAAATGCCTTGCTTCATTATATGCTTGTACTAAATTTTTCTTTGTGTAGCTTGATCGTGAGCAGACAGGGAAGGTCTTCAAGATGATGCATGCTATGAAGTCTTGGAGATCTCGAGCCCTTTTGAAGGGTACTTGTTCAAGAGCTGATTTGGACAAGGTAAACTTCCATTTGCATTTTCAAAGTTGCATGCTTTGAGAAAATGTGTCTTATAACTTTCTGTGGGATGCAGGTTGAGTACCGTCAACCTCTTCCTCGTAGGTCACGACAGGTGGTGCTGTCGAATGATGAGGGTGTGAGCTCTCCCGAGCGTAGTCCTTCACGCGAGAGGAGCCCTCGGAGGAAGAGTCCTATGAGAGAGAGAGTGCCTGTACATCGGTCGGACCGCCCTAGTGGGAGTAGGATGACTCCGTATGTGGATCCTTCTCCTATGCATGTGCCGATGTATCCTCCTTATCCCGGGTATGCGGGATATCCTTCGTATGGTGGCCTTCACTATCACCTCCCGGTTCCTGCTCCTTTGGTGCCTACCATGCCTCCTCGTTCTTCGTGGGGGTATGACTCGAGATATGCTGGGGAAGGGAGTTCATATCGGGAGCCTGCCTGACATTCCTCTTTCGACCCTAGCCTGCTTACGACGTCGATATTTGGTGATGAGGTGCGAAGGTCGGAGGACCACTTTGAGGTGCCCCGCACGGATGATGATGTGGGTCATAGTTTTTATGATAATGTATTTTTGTGAAATACATCTTGAACATTTGTTTTGAACAAAATATTCGGACTTTTGTGCTTGTAAATATTGCTTGCTTATTTATTGGGCTCTGCACATAATTAGGCTAATGCAAATGCACAAGTAGTCAAGCAAAAGCACAAGTAATAGCCACTTAGCAAGAAATGGTACAACCAAAAAGTTAAAATTGGGTGTACCCTATCCCCCCTAAAAAAAGGGGAAAAAGGGAAGGGGTGAAAAAATGAAATGAAAATAATAAGTAAAAGGGGATTAATAGAAAGATGATAAAAGAAAAAAAAGATGATAATCAGCAAAAAGAAATAAGGAAATTGTGGAGTTTCCATTGATTTTAAGGAAATAATACAAAGTGGAAAGAATAGAAGAAATAGGAAAAAGAGCCATATTTGAGCACAAATTGGTTAAGGAAAATATCCAAAACCGGAGAAAAGGGAGTTGTCTCGAGAAAAGTGTCCGGCGGCACACGCGGAGCAGCGAGGGCGAAAAGGGGTGCCGCCAGGCTCCAGTTGCTGACCGCTGGGGCTCAGCGGCATGCCGTTGGAGCTCAACGGTGTGCCTCTGGGCCTGTGCTGCACTATCGAGCGCCGACGAGCTGTCAGCGACTGTCTTAGGGGCCGCTGGAGCTCCTTTTTTCACGGTTGCCTTATTTTTCATCGTTTCCGTGCGAGCCCTATATAAGCATAGGGTTAGTCCGATTTAGGACATCATCTTCATAATTTTCCATCAATAGAGAGCTTCTTAGAGAGAGAAACCCTTTAATTTCTCTTAGATTTCAGCCATGACAAGCTTTGATGTGAAATTTGACATGTGGTTACAATCCATGACCCTCGAAGAGGGGATGAGACTTGTGCCTTGGCACTTGAATGCCCTCTTCCACCTTAAGCAAGTTCAAATCATATGGAATCTCCTTGAGGCCGCAATTGAATTTTGGGATGACAATCTTCATGTCTTCCGCTTTTGGTATAATGAACTATGTCCTCTTCCCGAAGAATTTGCCGCTATCCTTGGGTTTCCTCATGATCAAGCTCCTGCCACTCTATGGCTTGGAGCAAACCTTGAAGGCTACTACAAGAGGTACATTGGCCTATCACCAACACAAGCTTCCTCCGTTGCTAGGAGTGACGAACTAGACCTTAATGGTGTAATCTTCCCCAAGGTAAGGGATGATAATGAAGTGATGAGTGACACCTACTATAAACGTGCTTTTATTTTATGTCTCTTGCATAGGTACCTCATTGTTGGTGGAGGTAATACTGGTAGAATTAATATGCTTAGAATTGCTGAACAAATTCAAAACAATTTGACCCCTATGTCTCTTGTTCTTGGAGAAACTATAATTTGCTTGGACCGCAAGAAACAAGAGCCATCGCTTGTCGGATGGACGGGAAGCCCTCTTCTTCTCCAAGTAAGTGCTTGGATTTGTGTTTGAATTATTTGTTTAATAAAGCTTGAATCTTTGATGGAGTTTTACCTTTATATATTTTACTTTTGTAGATATGGCTTTTTGAGCACATGTGCTTTATTGAGAGACCTGCTAATGTGCTCAAGTATCAACCAAAGCAATTTCCCGCACGACGGAGATTGTATTATGAATCTACCATTGATGAGTGGCGTGGGTACCTTAAAGCATGTCCCTTGCTACGATGGACCGTCAAGTGGTGGGGCCTAAAATCCGAAATCGGATGCAACAAAGATTCGGGATATAATCAAATCCTTGGTCTTCTTAATTCGACTTATATATTTCCTAGTTGTATTATGCGACAATATGGGAAACGTCAAATTATCATACAAAAGGATAGTGTTCCTTCTACCGCGCGAACCTTGATGATTAGTATGGTAAGATCTTGGGAATGTGCATGGGACCGTCGCCCTAAGTGGACTACTCCTCATATCAAGGGGCCCACGGCCATATCTTCTGCTTATGAGGCTGGGATGGATTGTAAGACCACGGAGGGTCGTCGTGCATGTAGGAAATCCGAACAAGGCGACCTTAAGGCGCAATCGATCAAAGCTAGCCTAAGACTCTCAAACCCTAATGACCCGAAGCGTAAGGGTAAGAAAAAGGGAGTTAAGCATGTGAAAGGCATCCTTAATCCGAAGGCCAAGAAAGCTTTGGAAAAGATCACTACTAAACCGCAGGAGGAAGCCCCAATTTGGGCCAACAATCATGAGGCGTCTTCAAGCACACCTCTAATGGAGATTGAAGAAGATGAGCCTACGATTCGAGAGAGATGGCCGGGCTCCCAAGGAGCGGGATGCGGAGGGTCCAAAAGTGGATGAGCCTATGGAAGATGCGGTTCCTACTACCGAAGCTACGGAGTAGTCTGCCAATATTGAAACTCTTTTTGGAGCATGTCTAGTTTAGGATTGCCATTTGTGTTGCATTAAATTCAATAAGGTTGATGTGCCCCTTTAGGACTTTGGTTTAAAATTTGCATTTTTGTTTTAGAATTGCCAAGTCATTTGTAATGGACTCTTTATTATTTATAGTGACATGCTCGATTTTATTCAATATTGCAACTTTATTTATTATATTGTTATTTTATATTTTTTAACAACTTTTGAACGCGAAAATGATGAAGGTGCCAGGCCCAATTGCAATTGGGTTATCGTACGTACCCTTTTAGGGGAATTAGGCCACTCGTAGTTCTTATTCGTGCATTTTTAACATTGAATGCCTTTTTTTTTTATTGGGATTGCTTAGCCTTGTGTGGGCCTCTCGAAAGTGCTATATTAGATGCCTTGCCTAGGCATAGAATCTTTTGAGTTGATCCTGTTTATCCATTGACTAAATTCAATCCCGTCTAAGTCTGCCAAATTTTGCTACTCCACCGGTTAGGATTTTTGTAATGAGAAAAGGACCGGACCAATTGGGCCTAAACTTGCCTAGAGGGTTAGTGACATTGGCCCTTACTTCTTTGAGTACAAAATCACCAACTTTGAGGTCTCTCAGTTTAAACTTTTGGTTGAAGTGCTTTGTTAATCTTTTTGATAGATTCTCACATTGTGCAAAGCTTGCAACCTTTTCTCATCTAGTAAGACTAATTGGTCGTAGCAGGCTTGGACCCAATCCACTTCTGGAATTTGGCTTTCTAGGACGATCCTTAGAGATGGGACCTCTAGCTCGATTGGTAATACCGCTTCCATTCCATAAACTAGAGAGTATGGTGTTGCTCCCGTTGATACGCGGATGAAAGTCCTATAACCCCAAAGTGCGAATGGCAATTCGGGCCAATCGTTGTAATTCTCGGACATCCTCTCGATTATTTTCTTAATGTTCTTATTAGCTGCTTCTACTGCGCCATTTGTTTGCGGCCTGTAGGGAGATGACTTCCAATGTTGGATCTTGAACTGAGCTAAGAGTTCAATTACTTCTTTCATAAAATGCGACCTAATGATCTCTTGGGGGACCCCATATCTAGATATTATATTGCTCTTGATGAACTTAACTACATGTTTTGCTTTGAGCTTTGCGTAGGATTGCGCTTTGACCCATTTAGTAAAGTAGTCAATCGCAACTAGAATGTATTCATGGCCACCTTTACCCGTTGGGGTTATCTTGCCAACGATATCTATCCCTTAAGCTGAGAAGGGCCAAGGCGAGGTGAAAATATATAGTGGGCTTGGTGGCAGGTGCTGTAGATTTGCGTGTGTCTGGCACTGTACGCATCTTTTGACGAATTCACAACAGTCTTTCTCCATCGTGGTCCAATAACAGCCAAGCCGAATTATCTTCCTAGATAACATCACGTCGTTCATGTGCGGTCCACAGACTCCTCCATGTACGTCTCTTAAGACTTTATGGGCCATTTTCGTGCCTAAGCACAAGAGATTAATCCCATTTGGAGTTTTCTTGTATATTTGACCTTGTACCTCAATAAATTGGGCTGCGAGCCTTCTAAGTGTCTTTTGGGCTCTAGGGCTAGAATCAGGAGGGTAAATTTCATGGACGAGCAGGTTCCTTATGACAGTGTACCATTCATCTTCTTCATCATGGAATACCTCCAAAGCATCGCAGTATGAAGGTTCGGACCTTCTTTGCACACAAATGGGCATCATTTGAATGGAATCAGGTATGTTGATCATGCTTGCCAATTTAGCCAAGGCATCTGCAAATTGGTATCTTCTCGTGGAAGGTATGTGAAATGTATTCGGTTGAAGTACACCACGATTTTGTCTAAGTATTCTTGGTAGAGTGCCAAAGATTCACTTTTGACTTTTCATATTTTGGAAATTTGGTTTATTATGAGGGATGAGTCACCATAGACTCGTAGTGTTTTGATGCCAAGGCTTATGTCGGATTGCAGTCCTATTATGCAAGCTTCATATTCCGCGCCATTGTTGGTGACCTCGTGATCCAACTTGACCGAAATAGGTATATGTGCACCATCAGGAGATACTATTAGCACTCCCACCCCAAAGCCCTTTTTGTTAGATGCTCCATCGAAATATAGCTGCCAGGTCTCGGTGTCTAGAGTCATAACCCCTTCTTTTGGGAAGTGATATTCTTCCTCGCGATCAGGTTCGTCTATAGCTTGATCGGCTAGGTATTCCGAGATAGCATGTCCTTTGATTGGTTTTTGGTGTTCAAATCTGAGGTCAAACTCAGATAGAAGGACGGTCGATCTAGCTATTCTACCATTTAGGATGGGCTTTTCAAAATTATATTTCAGAGGATTTTCTCTTGATCTTATGTGGATCGTGTGTTGGAGCATGTAATGTCGTAGTTTCTTGGTCGTGGCGACCAAGGCTAGGCATGTCTTTTCTAGAGGTGAATAGCGGGTTTCGTACTCTAGAAACTTCTTGCTCATATACTAGATGGCTTTCTCTTCCAAGTTTATTTCGTGGGCTATCATGGCCCCCATTGATGTTTCCGTGACAGTAAGGTAGAGAATAAGAGGCACGCCTAGAGTGGGCGGTACCAATACGAGTGGTTCAGATAGATAGGCCTTAATTTTGTTAAAGGTTTTTTGGCATTGTTTATCCCATTCTGTTTTTACCTTTTTCTTGAGCTTTTTTAATATAGGCTCGCATGTGATAGTCAATTTGGAAATGAATCAACTAATGTATTGGATTCTTCTCAGGAAGCCTTTGATTTCTTTTTCTGTTTATGGAGGAGGCATGTCTGTTATGGCCTTGATCTTGGATGGATCAATCTCGATCCTTCTGGTGCTTATGGCGAATCCTAAAAGTTTGCCAGATGTGACTCCAAATGCGCACTTTTTGGGATTGAGCCTCATGTTATACTTCCTAAGCCTATCGAAAAACTTTTGAAGTGAGGGTACATGCCCTTCTCTTTCCATAGACTTTATGATCATGTCGTCCACGTATACTTCTGCCTCTTTGTGCATCATATCGTGAAGAAGAGTGGTCGCGGTTCTTTGATATGTAGCTCCTGCATTCTTAAGCCGAAATGGCATTACGGTGTAACAATAAGTGCCCAATTGTGTGATGAAAGTGGTTTTCTCCTCATTCTCTTTGGCCATTAGGACTTGGTTATATTCTGCGTACCTGTCCATGAATGATAGGAGGGCGTGTCCAGCTGTATTGTCTACTAAAACATCTATGTGGGGTAGTGGAAAGTCATCTTTGAGGCTTGCTTTGTTTAAGTCCCTGAAATCCATGCACATTCGTACCTGTCTATCCTTTTTTGGGACTGGAACGATGTTGGCTACCCAATCGGGGTAATTGGTCACTCTTATGAAGCCTGTATCAAGTTGTTTTTGGACCTCTTCTTTGATCTTAAGAGCCCATTCCGGTTTCATTCTTCTTAGCTTTTGCTTGACTGGTTTGCAGTTGGGTTTTAGGGGGATGGTATGTTGGGCAATGTTGTGATCTATACCGGTCATGTCCTTGTAGGACCAGGGGAAAACATCCGTGTAATTCGTTAGTAACAACAGGAATAGATTGGGGTGGACTACCCGACACTTCTAGGATAATAGACTCAGAATTAGACTCGGATTCAGAATCAGAATTGGGCCCTTCTGAAGGACCATTGCGGATCGTGAACTTGTACTTGACTTCCTCGACTAGAGCCCACTTTGTCTCGTGGTTCTAGGTTGCGCGGTCGGGCCCGATTGGGGCAATCAGCTTGGACGGGTCGAAACCTTCGTTAAAAAGCACAGTAAGGGGAAGTTTGCCCATTGCCTCATTGTTTTGGCGACGTTCTTCACCAAATAGTAGCCCGAAGTCGTTGGATGCCATGTCATTAGCCCAATCTTTAGTGGATTGGTCCTCCTTGAGAGGTGATGGTGCCTCTTCACTCATGGTGAAACAGTCTTGGAATGCCTTAAAGCCTGGAACTAAAATTTCATTGATCACATAAGGTTCATGGAATCCGTAGTAGGGGTATGGATCGCCTTCTTGAAGAAATTTCCCATTGAGAGTTAGAGGATAATGATCCATGTTATGTGGGATGGGCTTGTTGGCCGCGCGGGCTTTCTTTCTAGCCACTTCCTTAGATATGTAGGCTCGAAGCTCTTGCTTGGTGGGTTTGTCGCCTAACCCGAATAGATCATTTTTGATCTTAATATTCCAGCAAGATTGGGTTACCTTGGGGTGAGGGCCTAAAGTGATGCATGGAAAGTAATCTTGCTTTCTGAGTTGCGTGTTCACATCGAGCGCGGGCTCTATTATTTCTATGAAGGCTATCTTCTGAAAGCCCCATAATTCTTTATCTTGCTCATTATGCTCTATCTTTAGGACTAGAGCTTTTTCTATCTGGGTTACCATGGCATCAGCGCAGACTTCCAAAGTGGATCCTGCTAGAGATAGCTTCACCTTTTGGTGAAGGATTGAGGCTACAGCATTAAGCCCATGCAACCAGGGCCTTCCTAAAAGTAGATTAAAGGTGGCCGGAATATCTATAACGTGAAATTGGACCATTTTCTCGATGGGCCTAATATTAATGTTCATGGAGAATGTGCCTATGACATTTCTTTTGGAGTTGTCATAAGCTCTTAGCCCTTGTGTGGAGTGTGCGAGGTTGTTGTAGTCTATTTTGAGGTGTTCAGCAGTCTTCAAGGGGCACACGTTTACAGCACAGCCAATGTCAACTAAAGTCATAGGGACTTGTCTTTGTTGACAAATTACAGTCAGATAGAGAGCTTTGTTGTGATGAATGCCTTCGGGTGGAAGATCCTTGTCAGAAAAGGTGACGGGTGTGGATGACTTTCCTTGGACCAGGAGGTTAACCACATCTTCGGGAGTAGCATTTGGAGAAATGGTGGTTGCATTCAAGGCTTCTAGCACGGCCCTTCTATGAGTGATAGAAGTGGTCAACAATTGCCAATGGATATATCAGCTTTTGTCCTTTGCAATTGCCTAAGCATATTAGTCCATCATCTTCCTTAGTTGCCTCCCTTTGAGCTGGATCCCTACTGGGGATTGACACAGGCTCTACAAGTTGGATTTGAGATGGATCCATATAGATGCTCTCGAGCCAGAACTGGCGACCTGACCTTGTGAGATAGTTCAAAGCCTTGTCGTCTTCATCTTTCTCGTCGTCGGAAATGTCATACCATGCTTTCCCTTTGGCTATGTCATGGACTTGAGGAGTTAACACATCTTCAGGATCCGTATCATGCCCAATATCCTCTTTATCACTATCCCAAAGGTCACAAATGTCTAGCGTGGGCCTTGGGCTTAGGTAAGTTGGTATTGCTTGTCCAATAGGAGTGATTAAGTAGGATGGATCACATCCTTCCTCTACAACAATGGCAAAATAGTTCCTGAGGGGATTATTATTGGTGCTAGGCGGTGGTGCATATTTAGGCAATGGTATGGTGCCATTGTCGAACAGATCCTGAATTTTCTCTTTAAGAGTGTAGCATTTCTCGGTGTCGTTCCCACGACCTCTATGGTATTTGTAGAATGCGGACTCATTCCAATATGGCGATATTTTCTCTATGGGAGGATCTGGAGTAGGCCCAATAGGTTGCAAGTAGTCTCCTTTGACTAACTTGTCTAGAGCTTTGACATAAGGCATCCCAAGGGGACTAAATTTTCTCGAGCGCCTGTCAGTAATGGCATTCACCTCATTTCCTCTACTTGTGGAGGCATGATTGGTGTTGGTGTATTTCTTATTCTTGTAGCCACTAGTGTTGTTGTTGTTGTAAGTGACCTTGTTCTTCCCTCTTTGAAGTTGGTCATCCTCAATGGCCATGCCTACTTCAGTTAGTTGGGCATAAGTGGTTATGGGATGAAACTTTATGTGTTCACGATATTCAGACGCTAAGTTTTGGACTAGCATCCTAATTTGATCCCTTTCAGATGGGCGATCAATTTTCAGCAACCTTGGTTCTCCATCTTCTCACGAAGTTGGTGATACCTTCCTTGTCACCTTGCTTGGTGATGTCCAATTCTCTCAATGTCATGGAAGGCAAGACATTGTCAGCATATCTCTCTAAGAAAAGAGTAGACAAATCCTCCCACTTCTATAGCTTTTGAGTGGGTAGCTTGAATAACCAGGCCCTAACAGAAGGGTCTAAGGTTTGGGGAAAGAGGTGAACATACAACTCTTGTTCAATGCCTCTAAGGCCCAATGCAGTGGTAAAAGCTCTAATGTGATCTTGTGGATCATCGGTTCCTTTGAACGTGGAAACTTCAGGCATGAAAAACTTAGTGGGCAATTTTCCCTTGATGTGGGGAGCATAGCCTTTGGAATTGATAATCATGTCATTAAAGACAAGACTCTTGCCTATAACGGACTCAAGCCTACTCAGCTTAGCATGAAGTTCTTTGACCTCTTTAGTGGAGTGCTCAGTTTTATCTTCATTTGGTTTGGGTTCATCTTCATCCCTAGTAGGGGGATCTGACTTAGCGACACGGGCTTCTATATCAGTAAATCTAGCATTTATGGCGACCAATTGGACCAAAAGGTCGTCCATCTTTTGGTCTGTGGTTCTTTCAGCTTCCCCAGACATAATGGACTTAGGTGAGGTAGGTGGTGAAGTATGAAGTGACAATGGCGGTGTGCGAAGGTACTCGAGCCAAATGGGGCCCACGAGCTGTGCTTGCAGTGAAGCTTCGAATGACAGCTCGCGAATCAATCTCTTGTTGGGACTCGTCCCTCTCCCACTTTCTAGGACCTTGATCTTTATTCCTACCAATTCTGGGGATAAAAAAGCCCGTTTAAGAAAATAAGAAATAAATGGAAAACTCCACGAAAAGAAAGATTTTATTTTTAAAACAAGTGTGGGAAAAATTTCTAGCATTAATCCTCAACATGGCGATTTTTAGGAGAGACGCGATTTTATGTAAATAGTATATTTCAGTCAATGATCTTTCGACTCTATTAAATTAGAAATTATACTTTTGACTTGCGGTAAGGAAATGAATAAGGACTCTACTCTTGACTTATATATGGAATATAATTTCCGAACTCAAGAAAAGGAAAATATATTATTGACTTGCTTTATGGAAATAAATAAGACTTTTTTTTTTGAAAGATCATTGGCAGGAATATATTATTTGCACGCAATCTAATTCGTATGGAAAAGAACGTCTTCCTAATATGGTCACTAGCATCGTCGGAATCATACATGGATTCTATTTCCTAACAAGAAAAGATCCTAAACTCCATTTGTAAACCTGACAAAATGCACAAGCACACAAAAGGGAATCCTTCCCAAAATTGGACTCAAGAAAATCCTAAGGGGGGATCTAATCCTGTTATTCTATGGAAACTAATCACATAGCAAGGAAGCAATCAATTAAAATATGGCAAGTAAATCAATTAGCTCCTTGATATGGACTATGGGACTAAATGCAATAGCTTGACACAATCTATGGTTGGATAAGGTAACCCACGACCGGATGCGTTTCATCATCTATGGGATGCATAGTAAAACTAAATGTACCATTTTACATATCTCGAATGGAAACATGTAAATTCCATGGAGTGAAACACGACTATGTGCAAGGAAATTTGGACCTAGTGGGTCACTAACCAAGTCATAGACAATGCTCCAAATGGTAGATCCTATTAAGGTGTGGTGATGTCTTTCGACATCTTGCAAGTGAATGATATGGATGCAAAGCAATGAATGTAAACACATACGGTAATTGAACCAAATAGCAAAAATAAACTATAGACATGGATAAGTTTCGAATCACTCCCTCTTACAAATATCCCCAGTGAAGTCGACGCTGTAAGAACCCTCGCCTTTCCGGCGCTTTTAATCGATTGAAACATTGGAGATTGAAATTAATGGTTGTTAAATAATACGCCATATGCGATTTTAATTCAATTGTGATGGACAAAAATAATTCGCAAGCAATGAAGTCGCCACCAATTTTTAAGGAAATAATTGAAAACCATGAAAACGTGCACCCAATTCCTACTGGGAATTGACTCATACCCAAAGGGGCTAAATATTGAGTTCGAGGGTGTAGGTACGAAATAAACAAAATGAATCTCATCTAAATCGCCCGAATTAACGGCCTCTACTAAGCCTATCCATGTCAAATATTTATTCAGACTATATGGTTCCACATAAATTTAACTAGGCGGGTTAAAGACAACCAAATTATCTATCATTATCGCTTTGCACAATTTATATCCAATTTGCATGCATATTAATTATCAAGCACAAGCAAAAGATTAAAGCAATAATTAAACGCTCAAACCTACCACACTTTGCTAAACGCGCCAAGCATTGCATATGCACATCAATAAACTTGTTAGTAACTTCAATGGAAGCACAATGCAAAAATATCAACTTTATGCTAAAATAAACCTAAAGAAGCTGCTACATACATGAATAAACATAAAAAGATGCAAACTTGCATAAACTAATAAAAAGATGCAAACTTTAAATTAAACTAATATGCATAAATATTTACAAAGAACAAAATATGCGTAATTATTCAACCATAATCAAAAGCTAAGTAAAACATGATTATAAATAATGAAAGAAGAATTAAATAAAGAGATTTAGGCCCTCAGGATGGTTAACCTGGACGTTCTATTAGAACGAGACTAGTAGAATCAGAATTGCTGTTCAATCTTGGGTGCTAGGTTGGGTGCAATGGCTTGCTTGAGTAATAAATTCTGAATTCTCTTGATTTAGGTTTTTGTGCTCTCAAATTGCTCTCAAAATTATAAACCGACCAATCTCTCTCAAAAGAGGGTGAAAGGGAGTATTTATAGAGTTAGGGGACGAAATTAGGGACTAGGGCTGCAGCCCCGGCGCCAAACTCGGCCCAGCCAGAAAATTAGGCCCAGCGGCCGTCTGGAAGGCAGCTGGGGGCCAGCGGCTGCCGCAGGAGCTCAGCGGCGTACCTAGGGCAATCGGTTTGCCTAAGGGCCTCCGCTGTCACGTGTGTGCCGCTGGGTTGTTAGCGTCAGCCGCTCGACCCAGAGGCGCGCGCGCGACTAGGGATATTTGACTTTTGTGCTCAGTAAATTGCGAAAATACCCTTGGGCTGACCCAGGGGGTCAGGATCGAGCGGTTTTAACCCAAATCTTCAAGACGCGATATCTCTTGATCCGGGAGCCGGATTTAGGCAAGGTCAAAAGAGTTGGAAACAAGGGATATCCAAAGACTAAGGTTTCAAGGAATTTGGTCTAGATTTCCGAGTAATGTCCTTTTCTACTTACGTCCATGTTAATCCATTACCCTCATCATCGGGCTTTGCAGTGCCAGGGGATGAGAACCGTTTAGGGTGTCTACAGAAAGATTCTACCCTCCAGAGTTCTAAAGCATGGTACGACTCTTTTGAGGATGAATCTCCCGAGGTTGAACACCTCACGAGGTCGGGAAGGCACTACATACCACCCCATCTCTAGAATAAGGATCCATTATAAAACACAGCGTCAGTCATACCACAAGTGAGATACTCTCCACTAATCCAAAACGAGTACCAAAACCCTCCAATCGAGGATGATGGCACTACACTACTTAAACAGCTCCAAAAGACTAAACCGGATATTTCTATGTGGCAACTTTTTCACTACATCTCAAGTACATAGGAATGCCTAACTAAAAGCACCTAACCAAACCATGGTTTCCCCCGAAGCTACTCCGGATGACTTGGTCAATCTCCTCACAAAAGGAAATTCCTTGCAAGCAATTGCATGCACTAGTGAAGACCATCCACCCGAAGGAACTCACCACAACAAGACACTCTACCTAACTTCCATATGTGAGAAGAAACAAGTCCCAATGACCCTAATAGACAATGGATCCGCTGTCAATGTTTGTCCCCTAAGGACCGCCCAACGCTTGGGCATAAATGTCAACAACCTCGCGCCTGCCGCATAAGGGTTGAGGGCCTATGACAATTCCAAAAAAACGTCTTAGGCATATTTTCAGTTAACCTTAACACTAGACCTATTGAGAAAATGGTGCAATTCCATGTCATCGACATCCCAGATTCATTCAATTTGCTCTTAGGACGCCCATGGCTCTATGGACTAAATGCGATAGCTTCAACATTACACCAAAAGTCAAAATGATGGTCGGAGGAGTAGTTCTAGAGGTTAGAGCCGATTCTATGATTGCTAGCATTAAAGACACGCCAGTTCTTAAGGTCGAGCACACCGCACAGGACGGAGAATTCTGGGGCTTTATGACTGAAGGTGTCGCCCTACTTGAGCAAGATATAGCTCCTTTCGCACCATATTCCCATCTAGGAATTAATGCCATCCTAAGGATTTAGGGGCACTTCCCTGGCACCGCTCTAGGCAAAGATGTCTCCAAACCACTTCTAGTTTGGTCAACCAAAGACGGAAATAATCTTTTTGGGCTGGGCTACACTCCCACCAAGCAAGAAATACGGGAATACATCACTAAGGAAAGAGCCAAGAGAAAGGCCATTAAGGAAAACAAGGCCTATGACATCTCCATGGCACCATACTCGCACACTCTAAACGGGCAATTTGTCCAGTTTGGAGATACATTTCCTTACAATGGCTTTTTCGAGCCTTATGTTCTCCCTGTGTACGGAATCCAAGTCCCCGGATTCGAAGTCTTCCAAGACTGCTACATGCTGGAGGAAACTCCTTTGCCTGTAAGAAGGAGGCTAAACTTTGATTGGGTAGAGGACACACCCAACAATGCTTTGGGTCTACTATTTGGACAGGAGCATCATCATCCAAAAGATGAGGAGCTCCACAATGTTAGTAATGCAATTCAAGATGCAAACTTTGACCCAATTAAGTTGATCACTCCAAACGAGGGTCAACTCACAAAGTAGAAACGCACCATAAGCTTAACTGGAACCAATGGAAAGAAGATCAAGATCACGATCGCCGAAGAGTCCAAGCCTTACACCGACACCGATTCTGACCGGACTGAGTTTGATTCTGAAGACGAGACTAATATAGTAGAGTCGGGTAGTCCACCCAAATCTGTGTTTAATTCTACTTGCAAGTCTAATAATGTTAAAGCCACTAGTTATGACTCAGTTGATGTTCCAACTTCTTCTATCAATGAGATGAGTAATGATTCTACTTACTTCTTAGATTACTTAGTAGCTAATAATTCAAAAGATGAGCAAAAATTGCCCAAAGAAGTAACTAAAGCACTATTAGACCATGAACAAAAGACTTCAATTGTGGAAGAAACAGAATTAATTAATCTTGCAAGCGATCAAGAGTCACGACAAGTGCGCATTGGCTTATCGCTAACTCCCAAAGAGCGAGAAAGCTTTATAAATCTCTTAAAAGAATACATAGACGTTTTTGCTTGGTCCTACAAAGATATGACGGGAATAAGTCGTAAGATATCATTGCATACAATACCGCTCAACCCCGATTCAAAACGGGTAAAACAAAAACTTCGGAGAATGAAACCAGAGTGGACGTTGAAAATCAAAGAAGAGGTACAAAAACAACTTGCAGCAGGTTTCATTAAGGTCGCTCAATATCCAGAATGGGTTACCAACATAGTACCCGTTCCAAAAAAGGATGGCAAAGTAAGGACGACTTTCCCTTGCCACATATAGATGTACTTGTAATACGCGTATATTTAGCTAGCTAGTAAAATAATATTTTATTAATTTACAAAAATTTATAATAAGTAAAAGTAATAATAGTAATATAATTAAAATTACAAGGAAACTATTATTTAATAATGAAAAAAAAGGGTGTAGAGTTTGGCGGTGGGAATGATCTTGAATCATCCCACTTATTCACTTGCTTTAGTTATAAATAAGGGTGCTTATGACAATATTGCCCTTACTAATGCTAATTATCCACCATCAGACAAAACATAAGAGCAACCCCTTCACTAACACTTTCACTTCCACCAAAATTCTCTCTCTTGCTCAAACTCATGCCATAACCAAACTCCACCACAAAACTCATTCATTCTGCACACAATCAAAAAGATTTCAAGTAGACAACAAGAACCCAATAGATTTCAGCCATTGAAGAATCTTAAGAAGGTAATTTTCTCTCTCCTCTTCCCATTTCTTTCTCCTTATGATGCTGAATTTCAGCCACAAACCACCACAATTGGTGGTGGTGGTGGTGGCGTACTTGGGGTCCTTTGAGGCCAATCAACCATGGGCCTTTGTTTGTTAACCACTTCATTTCCCTTCTTTCTCTCTCATATCAGTAGCATGCAAATCCGAAATTGGGTCATTTGAACCTTATTTCAGAACCCAACCGCAATTGTCAGGTTGTGGCTTTTAATTTTCTGAACTAATTTTCATAATTTCACCCCTTATGCTCTCCTTCTTTGCTTAGTTCTAGTGTATAACTGATGGTAGTGTCTATATAATTGGACTTCCACTAGTTATTTTGTGTGGGTATCTTGAACTAATATATATATATATATATATATATATATATATATATCCTACATTGAGATGGTGAGAAGCCAGGAGGACCATTGGATTAACCAGATCTAACGGCCAAAAGCGGACGCGTGTTTTAATTAGGTGAACCACGTGTTTTAAGTATAGATGAACCAGATCATACCCCATTTTCTCTCACCTCAGTCCCAACTCCCAAACCAAACCTGATGTAATTCTCTCTCTCTCCTCGAGTCCCCTCACAGGCGCACTCGTACACTCTCTCTCATCTTTCTCTCTCCTCAAATCCATGAAAGAAGCACGAAGATGCCTATCTACAGCAATGTAATCGTCATCACAAAGCATCCATCGACACAATTTGTATGCTCTCTCTCTCCCCCAATTATAGTTATAAATCCCTAAATCGAGCTTTTTTGTTTTTCAGGGTGCGAATTCATAAATTGAAGGATAAAGTGGAGTTCTTGCTTAAATCTAGTTTCCAGACATATAAGGTATCAATTATTAGTGAACTTTTTGTTTTGCTGTAGATTACAATTTATTTCAGTTTTGTGGGTTTTTTTCCATCTCAGTTTGAAGTAGAACTCGATCATTAAACTTGATTTCGATTAAAATATTTGTAATGCGTGTTAATTTGTTTGGAAGGAGCAATTGAGTTTGCTTTTAGGGATTTAGGGTACCTATTGCAGGATCCATGGAAGTTCTGGTGCTTTGTAGTCCTTAATTGAGATTTTTAGGTATTGAGTACTCTAATCGTTTATATTGCAATAGTAGTAATTTACTTCCAATAAGTTTCCTTTTGCCTGAGGGATTAATGTGGTAGGTCTGTATTTTACACTGAGATATACTAACACATGCTAGTTTGATGATAATCTTGTTTGATGACTAATAATTGAAACAATTGTAAAATGTTCTCATAGTGCAATGCTCATCTGGTTTAAATTGATTACTGTCAGTTTTACGTTTGATGTGTAATTGTTTATTGAGGAAAATAAATCAAAAGATAGTAATGCTCTTTGTGCTCTAATCGCTTCTCATTGATGGGGACTGGGAAGTTCAAGGCCGAGCCTATTCATATTTAATTTTTTATGATCAGTACATACTTCGTGTTGATTTTAATTTAGTTCATAGATAACTAGAGACCTTGTGCATGTGTGTGTTATCTATTATATACTATACGTGTTCTCTTATTTTTTCTAGGGATATTAGATTTCACTCTCTTTTAAAGTGAGCCATCAGACTTGTTTGAGTTCGAAATTAAGGTTTAGTTTGTTGCTATTGACATAGTTTGATTATAATTCTACAAGTGACCCATCATAGTTTTAAAAATGACATCTCTCTTCGATTATTATTTTGGTAGTATGTTTTATGTTGTGTTTGCTTTTTAGTTCTGTAATGTATCCATCGTCCTAAGATCTATTCACTATTGTTAAACAATAAAGTGACTCCCGTTTAACTAAAAAGTAACCCCTCTTTAACTATGAAGTGACCCATGTAAACTATAAAGTGACCCCGGTTTGACTATAAAGTGACTATTTTTCTTCTGAAAAATGACCCCTCTCCCTTTTTATCTGATTGTTGTAATTGTAATAGGAATTTTGAATCCCTGCTCTCCTTACTTGCGTCCCCTTACAATCGTCCTAATAGAGGATGTATAGTCCATCTACGCCAGCTTCCATTCAACCTACCCCATGAACTTATGGCGCTTGTTTCTTTTGTTGCTTTACTTGCTATCATAACTAATAACTAATGAGTCAAGCATAAGTTATTTATTTCACGTCATGACAATTCTCCATTTGGATAGATATTTGATTTTAACTGTTTATGATCTTTTATTATGAGGGAGCTTTTGCACAAGAGGCTCAATTACCAGCGGTAGGGAATGAAAGAAATTCGTTCGTGTTAAGATTTGAAGTCATGAGAATGCAATGTTTCCTGAAGGGAAAGGGCTAGTAGTGTAGACCAGTAATAGAGAGAATATTACTTCTAAACAACTATTCATGCAGTATATACTAGAGTTTGGTATGTGTGCCTGCAATATCTTGCACATAATGATGCACAGTAGAATGTATAAGGATTCTTTCAAATGCCTTGGCTGTTATATTTTGAAATATTCATGCAGGGAAGGTAGCAAAGCTCTTTTGCAGATGCTGGCTTGATTTGTGTTGCGAGCCTCATATCTCGCTACAGGAAAGATTGTGATGCTTGTCATGTAATGGTTCCCGATGGAAGTTTTATTGAGGCAAGTTTATTGAGTAACTCTCTCTGTAACTTTTTGCTTTTCTCTTCAACCATGAGGTGCTAAGACTGCTAACATGTTGACATATTTACAAGGTTTTAGCGCTCAACAATGAGTAATCCAGTTAGTGTATATGCTATAAATGACCCTGCAAAGTGTTAGAAGTGACCCCTCCTTTTTAGTCTATTAGCTCAATGGTAGAGCGTTTGTGCAATGCACAAAAGATGCGGGTTCAAATCCCACATAGACTTCTTGTTACCATGACTCTTCCTTTTGAATGATCAACTGTTAGTAATTCTGTCAGTGTATGCTTTATATGACCCCAAAATGTTAAAAGTGACCGATCTTCCTTTATAAAATGACCCCTCGAAACTTAGTGCAGTTCACATCATAGCAGGTCCCCATGGAAAATTTCATACAGACTGCAACAGTTAGACATACATGCCCATGGGATTGCCCTACACAACCACCAACTTTAATGTAGAGCTAATGGAAACATCTGGTTTTTGCTAAAAGTCAAATCGTATAAGTGATCCCTCATACGACCAAAAGTGACCCAAATTGTCATGTAGTAGCCTATGTAGGATTCAAACCTACATTCATCGTGCATTGCACATTGCTCTACTAATTGAGCTAATAGGCTTCCATCAATACTAATAGGGACTTATGTTTATCACAATTACATTAGTTTAGTGTCCTTTGCATCCTATACATATTATCATCTAAAGTGACCTCTTGTACAACTAAAAGTGACCCCTTGTACAACCAAAAGTGACCTCGAGCACAACCAAAAATGACCCATTTAAATATCGAAATGATTTGACCAAGGGTTGACTCATGGGTTTAGGTTCCCTTTCGGGCCCTTAGGTTCAAAGAGGCCTATCTCTCAGTTTTGGACTCCAATTGAATTAAGTCCAACTGGTTTGGATCACCTGTACAAAAGGCTTCCACTAGTTAAATCAAATGAACTGGGCTAATCATCATAGCAATTATTCTCGCAACCCAAGTCCGAATAAAATCCAATCCTTTTATCATCGGGTTTTTATGGGGACTTATCATAGACACAATTTTTGGTGTCTATAGAAGAGCAATGCAAATGTCAAAAAATTTATGTAAGTTGTCATTTCTGTTTGTTTAAAGTCATTTCTTAGTTCATACAAGATCGAATGACCCTTGGGTTCAGTATAAGTGACACTTGTGTTCAGTATAAGTGACCCCTATGTTTTCCATATGTTTCGTATTGCGAAGCTATTTTTTGTTGACTGAAATGATTTTTCTGAAATGACTATTGAAGTAGATACATGAAATCAAGAATTCACTTGTGACTGCCAGAAGGAAAGATGTGTGTTCTGTGAGATCAAGACAAGCAATAATTTCATCACGTTTGAGGTTTGTTGCCCCAAATACCTATACACCCTATGTTTCGCTGACTCCGTGAAGGCTGACAAGTGGAAGCAATCTCTTTCTCCTGGTTGGTGCCTTGTCTCTTTGCCTTTTGAATTTATATATTCACTTATCATGCTTGCTGGTATGCTGGGTCTTAAAACTATGATGGTTAGTTATACTGCTGGTATGTGTTATGTAAGTAGTATAAGTGAGAATTGAGTCTTCCTTCTTTTTTTTGATGCAAATAATGTAGTTCTTTGTGCTACTATGAATCTTATTACTAGTGAATTGCTAGAGTTTCCCCTGGTGCCTTTTGACATAGGTTTGCCTATCGACCCAAGCAGACTTTGGGTTTGTGCTACAAATGTTGTAGTCATGTAAGCTTTGTGCTAAGTAATCAGTGAGTTCAATCACAGGTGAAAGATATATGATATATAGGAGGGTTGTGGGTTGCACTAGAAATTTGGTGTCAATATCTTTGTAGGACTCAATGGATCCAATATACATACCCCCACCAGTTTAGAAAACCTAGCACGGGAACAAGGTCCCCCACAGTTTTTCCACAACAAGTTAGACTAAGGTTCTTTATTTTGTACCAATATTTTTAAGTGATATTAAGCTGATTATTGGTTTTGAAAATTTCGTATGCTAGTCTGTTAGCTCAATTTGTAGAGCCTTTGTGCGATTGCGCAAAAGATTAGGTTCAAATCTTACATAGGTTGTTAAGGCAAACTATATGTTGAACTTAAAAGTGACCCTTGTTTAGCGAAAAAGTGACCCCTACTTAACTAAAAAGTTAGCCATACTTAACCAAAAAAGTGACCTCCGTGTGCAAAGGTTGCACCGTCCCCAAACCCTAAGCCGTCTTAAAATGGTTACCAGGTTTATACGGCATGCCCCTCGGTTTAGGTTGAATCAAGGTTTAGGGTTGATTAAGTGTAGAGTTTACACCGAACCCCAATGGGGTTTAGGGTATCTTTTCTTGCCGGGGGAGGGGGGGTGCGAAGAGCGCTTAGGGTTTGGGGACGGTAGTGCCCAAACCCTAAGCCGTCTTAAAACGGTTACCAGGTTTATACGACATGCCCTTTTAACATTTGCCCCTCGGTTTAGGTTGAATTAAGTTTTAGGGTTCATTAAGTGTAGAGTTTACACCGACCCCAATGGGGTTTAGGGTATCTTTTCTTGCCGGGGGGGGCGGGTGCGAAGAACCGTCCCCAAACCCTAAGCCGTCTTAAAACGGTTACCAGGTTTATACGGCATGCCCTTTTAACATTTGCCCCTCGGTTTAGGTTGAATCAAGTTTTAGGGTTCATTAAGTGTAGAGTTTACACCGACCCCCAATGGGGTTTAGGGTATGTCTTAAAACTGGACGGTAGTCCCAAAACCCTAAGTCGTCTTAAAACTGGACGGTAGTCCCAAAACCCTAAGCCGTCCTAAAACGATTACCAGGTTTATACGGCATGCCCTTTTAAGTAAAAGTGACCCTCTGTATAAGCAAAAGTTACCCTCTGTATAAGAATTATTGACCCCTTGTAAATGCAGCACTGTGTATCAATATATAACTAACACCCACAGATAATTCCAATAGATGAACTACTTTGTTTAATTTCTCTGATTCTTCACTCTTTAATATTTGCTGAAATTGTTTTTGTTGGACTATATTCTTGTTGTAAATAACTTATACTTGTTCCTGAGACCAAAAGTGACCCTGTGCATTCCCACAAGTGACCCCTCACTCTTGTTAAAGTGACCACATCTTAGTGTCAGATATGAATATTGTGTGATGTGTTCTTCTGAAAATGGGTAATCATGACTTGTATGTCTCTGCATTCTACTACATTGTGAGACTCTTAGCTATATGTTTGTGTTGACATCGACATTGTTCGTTTTGTAAAATCAAAATCTGCATTAGTTCAATGCATATAATCACACATACATCTTAGTGTCATACATTAATATTCTTATGGGTTCTTTTGCATGGGAAATCATGTCTTGTATGTCTCTGCATTCTGCTATATTGTGAGACTCTTAGTTATATTTTTGTGTTGGGATTGACATTGTTCGTTTTGTAAAATCAAATTTGCATTAGCTCAATGCATATAAATCACACGTAGGCTTATAAGGTTTTGTGTAAAAACAAATCTGCATGTTAAAGTATAAAGTGACCCTTATTTAGTCAAAAAGTGACCCTTGTTTAGCTAAAAAGTGACCCCCTTGTTTAGCTAACAAGTGACTCCTATTTAGCTAATAAGTGACCACTAGTTAAATTAACCCATGTTAAGCTAAAAAATGACCCATGTTCCACTAAAAAGTAACCCATGTAATTCTTGTGCGAGCATATGCCATATACCCCAAGCAAATGATGGCAAAAACATTGCATTGAGAGGCAAATCTGATAGGCTTTTTTCTTGCTTTTGCTTTACTCTTACTGTAAATCTGTAATTAGCTAGTTTACTCTTTATTGGTGATTTCTATTGGTTGTAATGTGAGGATACCATCTTGGAAGGTCTTCTTTTTTGTGAGACACAGGATGTAATTCTTTTCTCAAAAAAAAAGCTAACCATCCCCCCCCCCCCCAAAAAAAAAAAAGTAACCCATATTTAGCTAAAAAGTGACCTATTTTGAACTAAAAAGTGATCTTCATTATTCATTATGGTTGATTATAGTGATCGCTATTTAGCTAAAATTGACCCTTGTTTAACTGAAAAGGGTCCTTTATTTAAGAGTTCATTATAGTGATCCCTCTTTATCTAAAAAGTGACCCATATTTAGCTAAAAAGTGACCCATGTTTAGGTAAAAAGTGACCCTTGTTCAAGTAAAAAATAACCCTTATTTAATCATAAGCAAAGAGAAAGCACATTTTAAAAGCCATCATCTCAGTTGTGTTTGAGTCTTGTACTTCAAGATGAACAGAAAACACTCACAAGCTGCAGGTCCAGGTTTCCAATGAAAGAGCCCGCAACTTTAACCAATTCAAAGAAGGGGTTTCCCATTGTTCATTTTGTGTGAAGTATCTACAATATAAATTGTGTTCTTAAGAATTACATGAACATCATCTGGAAGCTAGCCTTTTGTTGCACCCATCAGATTCTATAGTGCCACAAGATAGTTTTATGTTAAAGTGCATCCAAGTTTCTGACATTTGTTTGAACTTCAATGTATGTAACGTCTCTCTTGATTATCCCCTATTCTTTTTCTAGCCTATTAGCTCAATTGGTAGAGCAATGTGCAAATGCACATGAATGTAGGTTTGAATCCTATATGGGCTATCAAATGTGAGAGTACTTCTTTGCGTTTCACAACTTGTTTAATGAAGTGGAAATTATATTGATTTTGGCTCATGTAGAAGATGTTTTGATTACCTGAGAATTGAGATGTGTCTAGAAACCAAGTATCTACCAAAATACAGTGAAAAAGTCTTGTGGGATTGGCCTTCTGGTGTCAAGGCCAAAGAACCCTTTTAAGTTACCGTATATTTGTATTAAGTCACCTTACTGTTTATTAGAATATTCTTTTTGCTGCAATGATTTCTTATTTTTTTGCTATGTGTCGGGCCTTGATGCATTTAACAATAGTAAAGCAATCATAGTATTTAATTTAGAAAGTCATTCATATTACCAATTGTTAATGCCCTATTTTCATAATAAGTGACCCCTGTTTTCTTTACAAATGACCTCTATTTTCATTATATGTGACCCCTATTATTTTTTAGCTATCCCTATAAGTGAGCCCTTATACAACCAAAAGTGACCCCCATTTTAAGTAGTAGCCTATGTAGAATCTGAACCTACATTCATTGTGCAAAGCACATTGCTCTATTAATTGAGCTAATAGGCTTCCATGTCAATACAAATACGGAATTATGTATCTCAATCACAAATCACAATGGTATTAGAGTTTTATATATATATATATATATTCCCATCGTGCTACTAAAAATTCCAACCAAGCAACATAGCATGTTGTTACGAAGCACCTCAACAAAACAATGAAGTATCAACTTTTGAACAATTAAAACAAAAAGACACAGCATGAAATCAAACCAATGACATTTGTACATGCTACTACGTACCTCAAACTGAAATCACATCAGTTTGACAGAACTTTGATTTCATTAGCAAGAAAGAACAAACCCATGCTAAGATCATCACTGACTTCCTTCATCGCATTAACAAGTAGGGTTCAGATATAGGTGTAAAGTAGGAAATATTTCAGCTACAAATACAGGCTTAAATTCCTACCACATTCTTGTAATACCCAGGACATTTAAATTCATTGGAGTAAATCATCACTGACTTCCTTCATCGCATTAACTTATCACTCACTGAATAAATGTATGCAAGAAACTAATTACGTATGTCAATTGCAATAATAAGAGACTAAAAACTAGAAGTATTTATAAGCAAATTATAAGAATCGGTCACTTTAAAAAGAGCAAGAGGTCACTTATAGTATTGTGAAGGGTCACTTATAGAGTACATTAGACCAATAATTGCATTAATATTTGTTGAGCAGTAAGGTGGGTGTATCTTGCATTAGTATTTGTAAAGCATGTTATAGTCATACACACCAAAAATTCATTATCCCTTGCTAATGGGATTCAATTACAATATACATGCATGAAAAACAAAGGATTACTTTAAAAAGTATCTTAATTTCTGTTTAAAATGACCCTAACTACTCATACAAGTGATCCTAAATACTCATACAAGTGACACTAAATTCTTGACGATCTATAATCAAAGTCACAGGTTCTTTTTCCTACTGTCAACTGCTTGTTTATGTTGCTGTCAAATACTCTGCTGCTAATCCACCAGACTACAAACAAATGATGCCAAGTGACCCCCTCCATTCTATGAAGTTACCCATTTCATAACGTAAAGTAACCTCTTTTTTTTTGGCCAGTTATACCAACATCAAAATCCAATCAAAAATAGAGATGGAGAGGAAAAGAGGAGTTAAACGCTGAAATCATAACGAATCCTATCGATAATGAAGAAAAGCAAAATTGAAAGACAAAGAGATGACATGATAGATGAAACTTGGAATAAAAAAGGTCCGTGTATCGGATTAGCAACTTCTCTGATTTATCACCATGTCAAATTCACAAATCCTCTATAATAATCCCAAAATCACCCCAAAGACTTATAGATTTGAATTGACATGTAATCTGTTTGAAATCAAACCACATAAATCTTTAAAAACCAAAGCCAAGTTCAATTGAAACCCTGAAAGAGAATAAAGTTCGATCACAATACCTGCAAAATTGAATGCGAAATCTGGAATTCACACAATAATCGAGTGAGATTCATCCCAATTTTCTTTGCTGCTCTAATTCATCGACTGGGTCAGTTCAAAGGAAGGAAGAGAGAGAGAAAGAGCTACAGAGAGAGAGAGAGAGTGAGAAGAGAAACGATTGGCCCAACTATAGGCTCACTTAAAATTCCCGAAATTACAATCGTGCCATTGATGAGACAGACGTATTTTCCACCGTTGGTATTAGCGTGATGGACGACCAGGATGACTTCTCACCATCTCACTGTAGCTTGCCATCTCACCAGATCCCTACTATATATATATATATATACAGACAACTAATTTCTAGTAAAACAGAACAATAAAACCCAGATTATGAAATTTAAAGATTCTACATTCTATAGTATAGTAGCTGATTCCAGAAAAATTACTTGACATTGTTTAGGCCTCGGTAGAGGTTCAGAGGGTGTTGATCCGTATGGAGGAAGGAGTATTTTGGTTGTCTAGCTTATTTATTTTTTCTTCATGGTAAATAACATGTCTACCCAAAACCTTTTCCCGTAAAAATAATGCCCTTTGCGTTTATATGTGAAATCATGTTTGTTGTGGTGTTTATATGTAAAAATAATGCCCAATCAAGTTCTTTTATCGAAACCAAGTATGTCTGTAGATATGTTGCTAGTACAGTAGTTTAATTGTTGGTGACTTGTACGTGGAAACTATTATTGATGTATGAATTGGTATGAGGGGATATGGTTGGCATGTTAAGAGCAAATGTAGAATTAATCAGGCTCTATACGTGAAGTGAATACTGGTTAATTTAATGAATTAGCTAGATTATTACAATATGAGTATATTTACAGAAGTGTGGTAGTATGAATGCCATGTGATCTTAGCATTAGGAAAGAAAAAGAAGTCAGTACATAGCATAGACAAAATGACAAGTTTTTGTGACGATGAACTAGTATAAATCATTTGAGCTTACTTTTTAATTACTGTAGAGGACGTCGGGGGAGAAGTCTCTAGTTGGTAGTCCGGAATAACTTACTAGAGATGAGGAACTTGATTGGTGGTAGTTTTTGTGAGTTCAGAAGTAGTAGTAGACTTTCCTTTTCAGGTTGAGATCGGCTGGGTCTCCCGGGTCTTTAGATACCTGAAAAGGGGTGTGCGCACCCTTTCAAGACTAAGAGGTTGGCACTGATCGGCTGGGTCTCCTGGGTCATCCATTGAGATAGACTGGTTGGGTCTCCCGGGTCTTTCACCGTTCTATTCGCCGATAGTGTAAACAAAATAGTATAGTTTTATGTGTGAAAGTAGGAAGTTACTTAAGAAGATTGTAAATATTGTAAGCTAGCTTGATTACTTAATTAGTTGATTTTATGGGTAGCTAACTAAGCATAGTAAACCGACGGACTACTACTCACTTTTAAAATAAATAAATAGAATCGACTTCTAAAGCTTTCATAATTAAAAGTTATTTTCTAAAAAATATTTAAAATCTATTTTCACAAAATTTATTTTTACGGGGTAGAGTGGGTTTACTTAGCATTTTTGCTAATTTTCGTGCGTTTTTCTGTTTTTCTTTCTTGTCTGCTTTGTTCCTTCTTATTATACAGGTGAGTTTTGCTAGAGAAGGGGGGACACTTAGAAGACTACTAGAAGACAAACCCAGTTTCCTTGATATTTTGATGTAAATTGTCTCTATAATGTAAAAATGTAACTACTAGTTACTAGATTGTACATATTTGTATATACAGAACATACTTTTGGCTTCTTAAGAAATAAAGGTGAATCATTTAGCAGGTTGAATCTGTTTATCACAGCCTTGCATTTATTCTTTAGAATAAGTGCGGCGGTAACTCCCCGACTATAATTATCGCTTTCGTGAATAGGTAAATTGCTCATATAATGTTATTATATGAGACGAATGAGTCGAGGTGTTACAGTACTGGTGGACAATTCCGCAGGACATGCCCTCTTATCATTCATGGATGGATATGCAGGGTATAACCAAATACAAATGGCCGAAGAAGATATGGAGAAAACCACCTTTATAACCCAATGGGGTACATACTGCTACATTGTCATGCCTTTCGGGTTGAAAAACGTGGGGCCAACATACCATAGAACCTCAACTTCCCTTCTACATGACATGATGTACAAAGAAGCCGAGGTGTACGTAGACGATGTGATCAACAAATCCAAGAAGAGAGAAGGGCATATACCCTCTCTAAAGAAATTCTTCGACAGACTTCAAAACTACAACATGAGGTTAAATCCCAAAAAGTGGGCATTTAGAGTAACTTCTGGTAAGCTTTTAGGATTTGTCATAAGCACAAGAGGCATTGAAATTGATCCTACCAAGATCAAAGCTATAAGAGATATACCATCTCCTAAAAATGAGAAAGAGATAAGGGAGTTTTTGGGACAACTCCAATATATAAGTCGATTCATATCCAAATTGACTATTACATGTGAGCCCATCTTCAAAAAGCTCAAAAAAAACACCAAATCTACATGGGATGATCAATGCCAACAAGCTTTTGATAAAATTAAGGAGTATTTAGCTAATCCACCCGTGTTGGTTCCACCAACCGGGAAAACCGCTTATACTATACCTAACAGTCACAGAAACCGCCATGGGCGCTATGTTAGCCCAAAAGGTGGAGAATGACGAAAAGGCAATATACTACCTTACCAAGAAGTTCTTAGAATGCGAAACACGCTACTCCACACTAAAGAATACGTGTCTCGCATTGGTCACTGCAACAAAGAAGCTTCGACACTACATGCTACAACACTTTATCCATATAAAGTCAAGGATGAATTCATTAAAGTAGTTGTTCGAAAAACCCATTCTTAGTGGTAGAATATAGCAAGGTGGACTCATGCTTTCAGAATTCGATCTAACTTTTGAACACCAAAAGGCGATCAAAGGACATTCCATTTTTGAATATATCGCTGAAAACCCAGTTAGTAGTGAAGATGCCATGCATGACTTTCCTGATGAAGGAATAATGAATGTCAAAGAAAACACTTGGCAATTATACTTTGACGGAGCCTCAAACCAAAAGGGTTATGGTGTAGGAGTAGTATTAGTCAGCCCAAAAGGCGCACATACTCCCATAGCCGTCAAATTAGACCCATGATATAACTAACAACGGTGCTGAATATGAAGCATGCATCATCGGTTTAAAAGCGGCAATAGAACTGTAAATCAATGACCTAAAGGTATTTGGAGATTCAACTCTCATCATAAATCAAGTCTCCAAAAAGTGAAAAGTGAAAAGCGAATCCCTGGCACCTTACCAGGAATATCTGAAAAAGATAGCCAAATATTTCACCCACGTCCGATTTACATACTTTCCTAGAGAGGATGACCAGTTCGCGGATGCCTTAGAAAAGATGGCCTCCATTATAAATATTCCAGATAATGTAATCACTATGCCAATTCACATTCAAAGGCGCACTGAGCCCGCCTTTTGCAATGCACTCGAGGTATGCGTCAACGGGGATGAGGAAGAGGAATGGTTCACTGACATTCTCAATCTATTAGCCGAAGGCAATTACCCTCCCTAATCGACACCTTGGGCACAAAGGGCCTTAAGAAGACTAGCCGCACAATACATACATGTGCAAGGCAAGCTTTATAAAAAGACACCACAAGGGCTAAGTCTTCTATGTCTAAAGGAACGTGAGGCAACTAAAGTCATGAGCGACATACATAATGACATATGCGGTCCCCACATGAATGGATTGACTTTAGTCAAGAAAATCCTGAGGCAAGGATACTATTGGACTACAATGGAAAAGGACTGCATCGAATACGTGAGAAAGTGCACACCTCGAGTATACGTGAGAAATCCCTTCCTTAAGGATTGCTCTGGAAAGTGAATTACGCAAAGTAGATTGGGTCCAAGCCCGGTATGATCAATTGCTCTTGCTAGACGAAAGACGACTAAATGCCTTACATTATGGTCACATTTACCAAGCAAGAATGACAAGACATTTTGAACAACGATTCAATGCTAGAGGACTAAAAGAAGGATACTTAGTCCTAAAAGAGGTAAGACCAATTGTAGTCGATCCTCGAAAAAGTTCAAACCTAATTGGGCCAGCCCATACATTATTAAGACAATATTATCCGGTGGAGCGGTAAAATTAATGGATTTAGACGGCAACGAGTTCACTTAACTCACAAATATGGACCAACTTAAGCGATTCTATGCATAAATACTTAAATCTTTGAGAGAGCCCATTAAGGCACCAAGTCCAAGTCAAACTCGGTCAAACCTATCCAAGCCGGGCCCACGATCAGAAAAAAAAAAAAATAACGAGATTTGGTTTTACGAACTACATTAGCCTGATTCCGCATGGATATGTAGGTAACCCATATAACTTGGGCCCGACCACTTTAATAAAATAAACCTCTAAGGAATTTTAATCCACTGATTAATGCAAAAATAAGCAAGTCTTTCATTAATATGGATAAAGTCCATTACATGCTCTAATAAATAAATAAATAAAGAAGTGTGATCCCGTTATTTGAATTATACTACTAAGCACAAAAAGCAAGGCTTGCTAGACAAATAGAGGTGAACTACTCCTCCTTGTCCTTGTTAACTTCGGGCTTTTGGGCGGGCTCGCTAGACTCATCAAGTTCCTTTCGTTCTTTTGGAGCCCATCTTTCCCTACCATTGCTAGAAGAGGCCTCGTGATCATTGGGACTTGTTTGGCCGAGTGGGCCAGATTCTTCCTCTTCCTGGACTGGGCCTTAGCCTTTTCTTTTCCCTTACCCTTAGTTTGTGGCTTGGAAGGCTTAGCGGGCCTATCGATGAGAGTTATCCTTATACAGCTAGGCTCACCATATTTACGGGCCTTGAATACTCTTTCTCCTCCTCTAGGAGCTTTTCGTTGACTTGATGATCACCACTCAAAATCCACTCCTCATAAAAGTTAGATAACCCGTTTGAGTGCGGGTATACCGGCTTAGTCCACACTTGGCGACGACGGTTCCAGTGTCGTTCCCAATTAGACACCAAGGAGAACGTTAAAGGCCTTTGACAAGGAGGTTCGCAACTTACATTCGGGATCCTTTGCCTTAAGTCGCATTGGCGGAGGAGGCGGTTCGGTAGGAAGAATGTCAAGGTATATAAACCAATAATCCTCGTAAAAGGCACGTTCTCACTACACCCTACAATTTTGGTGGTACGCCACCATGGGACGAACCAAGTCGGTTGGATATCGGTATAGAAGTATGCAATCCACTCCTCCCGAGACGATTCAGAGAACTTTCGGTGCCTCGCCAGAAAATGCTTAGGGAGGAACTTCCTAGTGTCAATGAAAGCCTCAAGCAAGTGGAGTCTCTCTTGAAGCCATATCTACACAAAAATAACAAAAGGAAAATTCAAGTCAATACAACATGAGAATTTCACAACATAAAGTTAAATAAACAAAAATTAAGGCTTTATCACAAAAACATACTTGAAGGAGTAAAGGGCTCCCAGTGAAGGACTCTTGAGGATTGCTCTTGAGCCTAACTAAAGCAAGGATTGTCTCTCCCACAACCAAGTGCATAAGAGAGTTATCCCATTGAATTTGTTCGGTCACCCTAAGAAGGCAAGCTTTGCCCTTGTTGATGGTAGACTTCTTCTCGGATGGAATAAGAGCGTCTTCATTGCCACCAACAAACAAATAACGATGGAGGAGGCAAAATACAAAAAGGCACGTTTCTTGTACCTCATATCCATCGCATCCCGGGCCCTAGAAGTGAAGAAAGTGACAAGCCTAGCAAGATCAACATCCTCACTGTGAAGCACTTGGGCCGCTTGACGAGGAGACAACCCGAGATATCTTTGTAAATCACCCGCAAAAGCATTCCCCAAGTAAGGAACGACGGGAGGGCTCTCGGTTGGAAATCCAATGATATCGGAGAACTCCTCCACCAACGGGCACATCTCATGACCACCAAAGCGGAAAACATAAAACTTTGGGTCCTAAAATTCAATAGAAGCATGAAGAAAGTCCCACAAGATCTTAACTTGTTTGAGGTGAAAGAAGGCATTAAGGTGGAAGGGAGTAAGTTCTAACCTCTCTTCTACGATCATGGAGGCCAACCAAGCATCAAAGACATCATCAAAGTTCACCATTGTTAACATTAAGGATTTTCTCTCAAGGAATTTTCTCTCTCTAGGGGCTTACAAGAAAAGAAGAAGAGGAAATCCGACTATATAGAGATCACGGTTGGATTCTCGTCGAAAAATTAAGGAAAAATAGACAATCGACGAAAAAAGGTCAGGCGGCGTGATCGCTAGCGCAGGCGGCTCAACCGCTAGCCCAAGCCGCATAGCCGCTTGCCCAAGCGGTAACCGCTTAAGCTCTAACACAGCCGCTAGGAGCTCTAGCACTCACCTTGTATAGGCGTCTGACAAGCAACTTCGCGAGACGACCTCGGTCCACTCGACCTCTCCATTGACCGAGCTCTACGTTCCTAATTCCCACTTGGACAGATTTTGGGAAGCCTTCCCTTAGATTTTCCATACCTTAATTTTGGCTGTTGCCACTTTTCTCTTTATTCCCTTTTTATTTTCTTTCCTTCTTTTTATTTGGATTATCAAGTTCCACCTTTTTTCCTTTTATTTTCTGATTCCTTGTTTTCTTTAATTATTATTTCCTTTTAATTATCTTTTTCTATTTTCTTTTTCTTTTATTAGGGGAAGGGGTACCCCGAATGTGTTAAGTTCTCGGGAATCCTGAATTCTCAGATTTCATGTTTTGTGATTTCCCATTCAAAATTTAGATGATTAAATTCACATATGGGCATTTGCGTGGTATTCTTGTGCGTGAATAAAATGCAATGTTTATAGTAGGTTTAATACAAGCCCAAAAGTTCAAAGTGCACTACAACAAATATCACTGGCCATCTTCGTCGGTACTCGGACACGCCTGAGACGACTCTCCGGGTCCAAGTGATGATGGAGCACCTGAAGGACCGGGCTGAGACATCGCCCAAGCTCTAAGGTCAAAGGCAAATAATGAGCCCGCCAAGTGAGCAGGATCCAGTGAATGGCGCGGTGGCTCCGACATGCTTGGATATCCGTCATACCCCATACTCTCCTGACTCCAAGAACTCCTTGGAGGGACTGGAGGATACATAGGCATGGGATAACCCAGATAACCCATATAAGGAGGCGGTGCACGCCACTACGGAAGATAAGGCACCTGAGGCAGGTTCCCCGTATCCACTCGAGCTCGAGGTGTCCCATGACGCACTTCCGCACTCTCTGGCCTTGGAGGAGGACGCAGAGACCAACTCCGGAGCACGAGTAATTGGAGGCCTTGCCACAGGAACAGGCTGTAAAATAGACTCAAGATTAGAAAATTACAAAAATTCAAATCAAGCACTATTACTTGAAATGAACATACCTCTTGAACGTCGGAACGACGACTCGTGCACACACTCTAAGACGCGAACCTGGAAATCCAATGTTTATGGGCATGCATGCCCCTGTAGATCTTCTGCGTCTCAGCAGCATCCAACTGCGCACATAAGAGAAAAGTCAGTATAAACACAAAGGAGATATTTCAAATTACAAAGGATTTCCACTTACCCCCCTACAATAAGTTGGTAGAGGCAATCCCTCAACCTCCTCATCGGGACCACGAAACTCAGGAATCAAAAGAACCTGAGGTGACCCATCCGCTTCTGTATAATCCACCGACATGGTAGGAGGAGTGGGGCACGGAGAAGAAGCAATCGCATGGGACGACGAAGAACTCGCAGCACTCTGCAAAACATAAAAATATTAGATACATTTCTAAATTTTCAAGCGAAATTAAGAAACAAAATAAATTACTCACCGGATCAGTGGAGTAGTTAGGGCACAACTGAGCCTTAGCAAACTCTGTATACGCCACCATAAGATCCACCTCAAGGTCAGTTGGAAGCAAATACTCAAGGGCATTCACCCCAACGGTGGCCATCCTTACCAGCTCCACGGTAAGGTGATGAATATAAAGCATAGAATCCGCAGGGTCCAAAGGAATCCTCGGAGCCGGAAGGTCGGAGAAAGTCTGCCTAATCAACCTCTCTCCCACGAACCGCTCAAAACAAAATGTGATGTACCAAAAATATAGATGATCGAGGAATCGACCATTACACCTCTTTCAAGACACAGTCTTGGCCCAGGACGTGGTCAAAATCCCTTCCAACTCACAAAGCGTTGACCTCCTACGCCAAAAGGAGCCCAAATCGAGAATCCCCTCAAGCACCACTCGATATCCGATTCAGACCTGAGAATATGCACATCGATCAAGAAATCGACTTATGCCTACAACAAGCCAAAATGGTCGATCTACACAGAGCATCGACCTCGGAGGCCTCTAGAACATTGAGGTGACGCCAGCAAGTGTACTATACGAATATTCCTTGAAAGATTCGGGTGATTGCCTTGGCGCTCACACCTTCATGGTTCAAGGACAACAGTGACAACATCAATTGTACCACCCTTGACGTGGAGCCTTCTCAGGGGGTCGTACCAAAACTCACGTGAACACCCTTTCTAAACCGGCTAAGGGAGGGACGTACGGATGAGGGTACGTGACTACTGTTCATTCGTCGAAGCTATTCGACCTTTACCCTATATATACCTGTACAGAATTGATGTGAAATAAGTAACAAAACGGAAATTAACCTTTGATAGTATCACACAAAGGGATCTTGTTCAAGAATCACTCAAGAACAACTCACGAATCACTCGTAAGGGTTTCAACCTGAATCACTCAGTTTGAGGGGTAAATACTCACGTATTCAATAATTAATCATCAAAGCACGAGTTTACAGTAGCAAAGATCTCCCCTATTTATAGACAAAGAAATCTAAAGCTATTCGGAATCCTAATCCTAGTCCGAATAGGAAACTAACTACGAACCTGACTACAATTGTAAAACGGACTAACTAACAGCTTTCCTAACACCTAATGGACTTCTAATACTAATAACAATCAGATTATTACTCTCCTAAACATATTTTAACTAATTAAGGGAATACTAAACGAAATCGAACTAAACAACTGATTACCTAGCGCCCAAGGCTCAAAACCGCTAGAACAGTTTTGCTCTGTAACTTCAATTGCCTTTTCAACTCCGTTACGTTCTGAATATGGGAAAACTCAAAGCATGGGAGTTTTAGATGTCGTTTCCATCTTTCTATAGAACTTTGAATCACCACGATCCCATGTCGTATCAGTGAGTTATGATTAAAATACGAACTAGTGTAGAAGCTGTCAAAATTACGGGAATCCTGATAACGAATGTGATCATATAATAAGAGCTTTAATCCCGACCTTGTGTGGAAACTCCATGTAATTATCTTTATAGGAGTCAATTTAATGCATAACCACCAAAGGAACTCGATGTAAACAAGAATATATGTTCTCTTGCTAGTTCCTTGGTTGTTCTGTTTACTTTGCACACTTGCTCCCGCATCAATCTCCCTTTCTTCAAAAAGAATTGTCCTCAATTCTTCGTATGTAGTAATCTTCTCCCCAACGTGTATATTCATCAATTTTTCCTTACAAATTTCCAATGAACCCACAAGGTTAAGAGCCTTGCTGCTGTCTTCTTGATGGACATCTCTTTCTTGTTCTTGATCAAAGCTAGATTCAAGAAGTTCCAACTCCATCTCGGATTCCTCTTGCATGTCATCAATATAATCAAGATCTTCAAGAAAATCACCAATATTTTCTGGTTCAATGAATATTTCTTCGATAAACTCATCAACCACTGTTGCTAGGCTTGAATTATTAACTTGAACAACAATAAGGGGGTCAATGTTATTGGTCTTTTCTTGTGAATCTTCAATAGGAACAATATCTTTAAAGTAATCATCAAGATCTGGTTTTCCTTTGAATGTATCCACAACAAAGAGCCTAGCTTCATTGATGGGTTGATCATTTATTATGCATCCTTTCATGTAGTCCAACTTATGATTTCGATGTTGACGCGCTTGTTGGTATGCTTGTTGTGCTCGTAGGTGCACTAGTTGTTGCTCCTTCTCTTGCCTCTCAATCTTGAGAGCTATCTTGCAAACATACTCAAAGGATATGTAAGGAACAAGCTCCACCTTGCGCCTTAGAGTTGAGTTTAGTCCTTTGATGAATCTTGCAATCTTTAACTCTTCCCTCTCCACGAGATCACACATCATGTGCGCGTTTTCAAACTTTTGGAGGTAGTCTTGTACACTTGAGGTTTCTTGGCTTAAGGACGTGAGTTTCAAGAACTGTGCTTGCTCAAACTCTTTAGGCAAAAATCGGTTCTTTAAATGTTTCTTAAGTTTGTCCCAAGTCTCAATCTTTGCTTTCCCGTCCTTCTTGCGTCGAGCCTTTAGTTTTTCATACCAAAAAGAAGCATGCTTGGTGAGTTTAAGCGTGGCTAACTTGCATCTTTGCCGCTCATCATACTCCTTGTATTCAAAGACTCTCTCCATAGCTCAAGCCAATCAAGAAAGGCCTCTGGGTCGTAGGAACCGTCATATTCAGGGAGTTCGACCTTCAAGTTCCTATCATCATCATAGGGATGTCGTGGTTTAGGAGCGTTATTGGTTCTAGTCCCACTTGTGTCTTCAAACTCCTCATCGAAGTCGGGGTCACGGTTGTGGTTTCTCCAATGAATTCCGCGCATCCTTGTCTCCATGTTTTCCCTATCTTCTTGGTTTCTTCATTCCATAGCAGCCATCCGCTCTTCTTGAGTTTTGAAAGATGCCCTGAGATCCTCCATGGCTGTTAACAACTTTGCTAGTTTGTTGGGCTCACCCATAGCTTCGGTTGTTGGTTTCTTGGGGGTTTCTTGGCTGTCTTCTTGAACAAAGGGCGGATCTTGCAAGAATCTTTCTCGAAAGCTCGCTATGGCGTCGTGTTTATGCTCAGGACCGTGTTGTTTAAACTTAAGAAAGCTCAAACCTTTAGCTCTGATACCAAGTTGATGTGAAATAAGTAACAAAACGGAAATTAACCTTTGATAGTATCACACAAAGGGATCTTGTTCAAGAATCACTCAAGAACAACTCACGAATCACTCGTAAGGGTTTCAACCTGAATCACTCAGTTTGAGGGGTAAATACTCACTTATTCAATAATTAATCATCAAAGCACGAGTTTACAGTAGCAAAGATCTCCCCTATTTATAGACAAATAAATCTAAAGCTATTCGGAATCCTAATCCTAGTCCGAATAGGAAACTAACTACGAAACTGACTACAATTGTAAAACGGACTAACTAACAGCTTTCCTAACACCTAATGGACTTCTAATACTAATAACAATCAGATTATTAATCTCCTAAACATATTCTAACTAATTAAGGGAATACTAAACGAAATCAAACTAAACAACTGATTACCTAGCGCCCAAGGCTCAAAACCGCTGGAACAGTTTTGCTTTGTAATTTCAATTGCCTTTTCAGCTCTGTTACGTTCTGTATATGGGAAAACTCAAAGCATGGGAGTTTTAGATGTCGTTTCCAGCTTTCTATAGAACTTTGAATCACCACGATCCCATGTCGTATGAGTGAGTTATGATTAAAATACGAACCAGTGTAGAAGCTGTCAAAATTACGGGAATCCTGATAACGAATGTGATCATATAATAAGAGCTTTAATCCCGACCTTGTGTGGAAACTCCATGTAATTATCTTTATAGGAGTCAATTTAATGCATAACCACCAAAGGAACTCAATGTAAACAAGAATATATGTTCTCATGCTAGTTCCTTGGTTGTTCTGTTTACTTTGCACACTTGCTCCCGCATCAAGAATTCAAGGCAAGGTATGGTTTTTCCTTTCTCAGAGAACATTCATGCTGATTGACGCAAGGAAGAGAGGACACTGTGATCCTCTGACATTCCACTCTGACATTGCGTCCTTCAAGCATCAATTCCATCCATAATCATTCTATCAACCCCCACGCCCATAAATTGACCAATCCTGCTCTAAAGTACCTCATGTACTAGCCGCCATCTAACTTTACCATCGGAGGGGTCTTCTCGGGTCGACCCCCCGAGGTAGTTTACCTCTGCTTGTCTTGTGCAGGTCAATGCAGTCGATCAGAAGGGTGGTCAGCGACGCCGCCCTCGTACCGAGATCTTAGCTGCTTCGCTGTGTTCGACCCCCTCAAAATCGAGCAAAACATTTGGCGCCATATGTGGGGAAGGTGCATGATCTTGTATGAGCGGACGACCAGAAACACCAGATTCTATCGAACTTCCTGATCTCATAATTGTTAAGCTTTTAACTCCGCCATATCCAACAAGAAAACAACCCATGGTTTAGATGGAAACCATACCCAATCTTGAAGTGTCCCACGATTCTGTTGGGGATGAAATTCACAGCCACTGTAACCCCGAAGTCCCCGTCACTAGGGGAGAGCTGCAACAGATCATGGGAGATTTGCAAAATACCATGAAGGAAACCCTTGAATACTTGGTCAAGGAGATGAGACCTCCTCGACAGCGGGAGAGAGGAGAAGCCTCACGAGGGGGTTGCAAGGCTTCGTCGGAGACCAGATACCCTCCTCCTCCTCCTCCTCCTCACCCAGAACCTTCTCCGTCCCTAACTACTCAATCTATAAAAGACAGCTGGTCGACTCATAGCACGGGTGGATCAAAGGAGCCAAGGACTGCTCGTGGAAAACCTCCTAGTCACCCGACTAACTCGGATGATTTAAGGAAGTTCCTCGAGAAGAAAAAGGCCCAGAAAGAAACCAGCATGTATGGTACCGACCTGAGAGGTATCATACGAAAGAGAGAAGACGCCCAACGGGCTGAGGAATTACAGCTCCAAGGGCTATACCAATTATATGAAGAAGAAAAACGGAAAGGATCTAGCCGCACTCAGGCTGATCTCCGTAATATCATCGACTACAGAGAGATCGAACGCCAAGCTGAAGAACAAAGACTTAAGGAGCTACACCTGAGGTACGAGGAAGAGCGTAGAAGGGATCGAGAGCTCCTTACTAGGATCAGAGCCCCTCGTACTACAATGATGCTTCAGCTATCGGCCATTCAAATCCCGAGTCCTACGACAATCGGGAATGTCGGGGTATCTAATACCCTGGCAAACATGGGAAGTGAAACGCCAGCGGTCAGGCTGACTCCCTTCAGCAATGAAATCTTGGCCGCACCAATGCCGTTAAAATTAAAGCCGATGGCCGACAAGTACGAGGTCCCCCAAAATCCACAAGATTACGTCATGGCCTACAGGGCGACGATGATGAATCAAACCTTCAGCGATGCAGCTCTGTGCAAGAACTTCCCAATGACCCTCAAGGAGTTAACCATCCGGTGGTACGCCTCACTGGCTCCCAAGAGTATACACTCCTTGGCCCAAATGGAAAAGAGTTTGAAAAATCACTTCGCTGCACACATCCAACAGAGAAAAACCACAGAACATCTCTACAAGCTAAGGCAGGATAAGAAGGAAGGCTTGAAAGATTACCTCGTTCGATTCAATGCCGAAACCCTCGAAACAGATGACCTCGACGAAAGGCTCGCCAGCGCGGCCTTTGTGTCGGGGTTAACTGAGGGGTCACACTTCAAATTCCATATCAGTTTAAAGTGAGAAGAGAAGGGCTACCTGACCCTGCCAGAAGTCAGACGATTCACCGTGGCCTATGCCAACTCTCAAGAACAGTCCGGTCGATATGTTTCAAACAACGGAAAGACAGACCTAAAGCCGGAGGTCAAGTCGAGCAAAAGCAGCAAAACTGACAAAGACAAGCGCTCTGCAGAGGCGCTGGCCGTGACAAGAGCTCCTTATAAGAGATGTGATTGGAGGAAGACCGACCCTTCCGACGATTAATGGCCATTTAGCCTGGATCAGCAGACCATCTATAACAAGATGGACCAAAAGTTACTCGACGTCCCACCATCAATTGTCAGGGATATCTCTGAGAGAAACCCCAAACTCCGATGCGCATATCACCACAACGTGGGACACACGACCTAGGATTGTCAGAAGTTGGTGAAGAACCTCGAGAAGCTAGTCGAGGAAGGGAAGTTAAAGCAATTTTTGAAAAACAAAAATATTACAAAAGGCCTAAGGTGGCCGAAGTCACTGAGGAAGAAGAATCCGAAGAAGACGACATCGCAAATGTTGTCAAAATGATTTACGGAGGTCTTGGTGGGGGGGGGGGTTCGACTAAGAAACAATGCCAAGACCACTATCGCAGTTCCAAACAAGTGATGGCAGTGGGGGTCCCAGCTGTGGGACGAGTCCCACCGGTTACCTTCGATGACCGGGATTTTAATACCCCGTATATTCAAAGTATTCTTGATAAATGATTTATCATTTTATAATGAGAAAATTATTACTTTTGGGGTCACATGATTTAATTAAGCAACTCTAGTCATTTATTAAATGATTTATTTTGAGAAAGTGATTTTTATTATTGTGGAGTCTTCTAGTATTCTTTCCACCGCCTCCCACCCATGAGATATATCAAGCGGTTTCTCTCTTCATTCTCATGCTCAGACCCTCACTCCATTTGCTCTGCCTCTAAACCCCACGACACTAGACACCATCATCACCCACGACTCCATCACCGCCATCTTCTCTTCTCCTCTCTAAATCTCGCTGCTAGTGTCAAAATTTTACTGTACTGGTGCGACTGTGCTGTAGATCGAGGGATTTCGCTTCTCTCTCCTTTGTTTTGTCAAAGTGTTCTCTCTCCTCTATTTTTCGTTTTGTGCGGCTTCTACTGATGTCGCTGGTGTTCGTCGACCATGGCTGCCGGAGAACGCCATTGCTGCCATTAGCGGGTGGCTGGTTGCTGCCCAAGACATCACACATGCCCAGTTTGCCCAAATTGGTTTGCTCCCAAAACCCTAAGCCCTAAATTTTTTTGGGTATTTAGTGATTAAATTCTGATTTAGGTTTTAATTTATCTATTGTGTTTATATGCATATATGATGGATGTTTGAGGATTGATTGGAGGATTTATGGTGCGTAATAACTTTCGGTGGTTCGATTAGAGGTAACTACATCTACTACGTAGAGTTCATTTTACATTTGTTTTGAGCCTAATTATGTGTAGTTGGGTTAATTGAATTGTCTTTGATAATTGGGGGAAACTTATGATATGTGCAGTAGTAAAATATATTTTATATGAATTTGGGGAGCTTGTCATATGCACAGTAGTAGTGTTTTGCTAGCATTCGCATTTGGTCAGTACTAGATATGTGGGCTAAATAGCAGAGAAGAATTGGGTTCTTGGTTAGCTAACTTCAGAAACCAAATGCTGTCCAAGTAGTTGTTTATGCATAACATAGAAGCTTGTGCCTCATCTAATTAAGAGTTGTAGTGTTAGGAAGTGTAATTAGTGAACAAGGTGTTTAAGAGCAATTACTCAAATTGGTTTTCCAGATAGTAGTATATGTGCTAGAAGTTATGTTAGAATATATAGGCAAGATGCAAGTCATTATTTTTCCAATAATTGTTTGAGCTGACTTTAAGTGTTCAGCATTTTATCTTTTGTAATGTATGTGATTATAGAAACTTGCCAACTAAGCTCAGAAACTACGTTAGAATTATGAAAGAATGACCAGCATATGTGTTAAGCTTTGTGATATGCTACAGAGCAAAGTAATGAGTTAAAAAGAAGAGAAAATGATAAGGTGCTCTAAAGCTACGAGCTTGAAATGAATGATATGAGCAAGTATATGACGTCCAGTGAAAACGTCATAAGAAAGGAAAGAAATGAAGAGCTATTAAGATCTCAAATAAGATATAAAAACAAGAAAGAATGCTGATATGATTGTTACTACAAACTAGATGTAGATATGTGAGTAATTATGTGGTGTGTTGTGCTAATATCATACGATAAAAAAGAAATGAAAAGCTACTTAAACTACTAATAACGTAAAGTGGAAGATGGCTCTGGGTAGTAGGAACCTATGGGTACTCCAGATGTGTTATATGGGAGACGTCCCAAGAGCTTAGCTGGTGTCCCCAGTTGTGACCTAGCCCCCAGTTGTGGCTATGACCCCCAGTTGTGGTCAGCAGGTGTAGCAGATTTGGCCCTCATTTGTAGCTTGACCCACAGTTATGGTCAAGGGTTTAAACGCCCCTGAGATACGGCGGCCCTAGGAACCTCTCCCTTATGCCCAGCTCAGTAATGCAAGATTAATAATAAAAGCCATCTTAAGCTATCAAGATAACCTTTCTGAAGTGAATATTGATAAGTACTTATGTTTTGGTTATGATTGACGGTGTTATCCTTAGTGCAAAAGATTTGGTAATTATAAATGCAGATACATTAAAGTGTTTGTATGATCTAGCTACTGGGTTGATCAATCTGAAGCATATTTATACGTTTAGACTTGATTTGAATCTAGAATGAGTTTTACGTACTAGATGTGAGTTACCAGCATTGCTGACGTTGCAAATTCTCACATTTTTGCAGATTGAAGTTTATTATATACAGATGTCAGTGAGGAACGCTTTCAGATAGACGTACACGAAGAAAAAGTAGTTTGTTCTTTTATTAAGATAATTAAGTTGTAATTAAATAGACCAGCTAGACTAATTTTGACATTATTGTTATTATTAGTTTTCAGTTGAAGAGCCTTACACTCATTCGTATGAGTGAGTGTGGCGATAGTGCCCCGAATGTTATTAGAGTTTTCCGCTGGGTTGTTGGATTTTGTTTTATATTTTTGTTAAGCAGGTTTTTATAAGCCTTATTAGGCTGGGTAGTGTGTTTACAAAAGGAACTCTGCCGGATTTTCGGCTTGAGTCTATTTCTTTTTATTTATTTATTTTAGACGAAAATTCGGGATGTTACAAAGTGGTATTAGAGCAGATCGCTTTTGGTGTCAATGCAAGGATCATTATGATCTAAGCGTTTATTAAATTTATTTAGGATCAAATGGATTAAGTAAGACTAGGTGAATTAAAGACTACTTATTTATTTTAGACGAAAATTCGGGGTGTTACAGGGATGCCCGTGCACTCCACTACCCGCACGATGATCCATTAGTGGTGACTTTAAAGATTGCGGGCTTGCTCATCGAGTGAGTCCTTATCGATATAGGAACTTTGGCTGACATCATTACATACAAATGCCTTCGACGATTGGGTTACAGTGAAGACAAGATCACCCCGGTATCACTACCGTTCTTTGGTTTTGGTGGACATAATGTTTATCCGATAGGCACAATTATTCTCCCAGTCCGCATCGGGAGAAAAGGGAGCGCGAAGGAGTCAAATCATCGAATTCTTGGTTGTCGATACAGAGCTGGCCTACAACGCTATCATCGGTCGGCCAACGCTGGCTGCCATCAATGCTGTCATCCACATGACTTGGCTGATCATGAAATTTGACCGCGGAAATGGTCTGATCGGGCTGGTCGTGAGCGACTAGAAAACAGCCAGGAAATCCTATGTGGATTGCCTCAATGACAAAAAGCACGACTCTGAAGAAGAAGAGGACCTTCCTTTGCTGCCTACAAAATTTGTGGTCATAGCGCAGGAGATTGGGAAATCACTGATTGTTGTCCCTACTCCCCCCGAGATCGCTAAGGCCAAAAGAAAGAGCATAAGGGAAGGAAAAAGGAAGATGACTGGGTGCATGCTCCTGGAGATGTACCTAGCCGACCACATCAAGGCTAGATCAGAGCCCGACGATCGACCAGAGCCTTCAGGGGCAACCTCAGAGGTGAGCTTGTGCAAAGAGCAGCCCGACAAAATTACCTACATCGGGGCAGACTTGGCAGAGCCCCAGAGGGAAGAAATTACAGAGCTACTCCAGGACTACGCCGATATATTCGAGTTCTCACCGTCTGACATGGCCGGAATAGATGGTGATCTGATCATCCACAAACTCGGAATAAAACCTGGTTTTAAGCCAATAAAACAGAAGAACAGACAGATGGGGAAGGAGAGAAGCGAGGCGGAGACGACCGAGGTTTAAAAGCTATTGAAAGCGGGATTCATATGGGAATGCCTCTACCCAGAATGGCTGGCCAACATAGTGTTGGTCGAGAAGCATAATCGAACCTGGAGGATGTGTGTGGATTTCACGGACCTCAACAAAGCTTGTCCCAAGGACGACTTTCCTCTGCCACGAATAGACGAACTGATCGACTCTACTACTTGCCACGAGCTCCTAAGCTTCATGGATGCCTTCTCGGGGCATCATCAAGGAAAATTGGCAGAGGAAGATCAGGAAAACGCCGCATTCATTATTGACGACGGAGTGTTCTGCTATGATATGATGTCATTCGGCCTCAGAATGCAGGAGCCACATATCAGCGATTGGTCAAGAAAATCTTCTCGCCACAACTTGACAGAAATGTGGAGGCATATGTGGACGACATGGTCTTCAAGAGTAAAGAAGCGGTCAATCATCATTCAGACCTGAAAGAAACATTTGATACACTCCGTATGTAACACACCCGAATTTACAACGATTTCCTGGGAACTATCGACGTTGTTATACACGACTCAACACCACTGAACTGTCACAAACCCGAGGGGCGTTACTGCAACATTTATCACTAAGGAGTAAATGTTAAGAAGAAAGAAAGACAAGGCATCAAAAGAAGCTTACTAGGAAAACTAAACAATCTAAACAGTTAATATCAAAGTTGTCTATATAGTGAGCTAAAACCATTAAACCAATTTATTACAACTTGCCTTCAAAGGGCTAAATCCAATAAAATCCCAACGATCTAAACTAAACAAAAAGAGTTCTAGAAACGACTCAACTCTACCTTCCAAGCTGTACGTCCTCAATCAGCTAAACCTGCACTTGTTTCCTTGACGGAAACAAAATACCGAAGAAAAGAAAAGAAACAAAAGAGAAAAAAAAAAGCAGATAAACTGAATCATCGTCATTTGCACCCAGTAAAAACATTTCGCAAACCTTACCTGAGGTTTTAGAAGAATCATTGAAATTCATTTGCATACGCACATAAGCATATAATCAAGCATACGCATAACGACATTCTTTTATATACAATTCTTGTATAGTGATCATACAAAATACGACATAGACAATGCGTCTTGATTAGAGAGATGTAAGAGAGCGAATAGAATAGCGATTACCCATACTGTTCATCGAAGATACAATCACGCCATGGACTTAATGACTCTAGTGTGCACACCACCTCTAGTACAATTACACGAGCCTAGAGGACTTAATAAATGGGGAATGATCCATCCAAGACACACTGCGAGGTGTGCATAAGTAACTTGGGAATCACTCATCCCTTGAACTACGCCATTAGGCGTAATCCCGATTGCTCGACTACTCCTAGAGATCCATTAGGAGTCTTACTCTCGTTTAATTCAATTCACATAATTTACCTTGGTTGACATAGTGGTACTACGAGACCACGACTTACTAATTCATTTCATGCTCTTGACAATGAATAGTAAATAACAACGATAATGATAATTCAATATGGTGAGAATTAAACATGCTTTAATTTAATAACGACGATGATTCAATAATGATGACAAGCAATGTCTAGCACAATTTCGGCAGCATTTCGGCAGGGTAATATGATATCCAAAAATTTACAAATCATCCAAGACATTTAGCGATAATATATAGGTGCTCACTAGCACTCAATAATACTCATACCAATTAGCACTTATTTAATAGCGTAATAATACTAATAACACCTTTCAACAATGTCCAATAATCATCATATGGACTAATTAATTCCCAAAACATGATAACATCAACATGCTAATTATAATTCATAAATACAGCAGTAAACATACTTATTAATTCTCATAATAACGCCGATATAATTTAATCATGCTTTGCATATTAAACTCACAACAAATTCCCAATTAGCACATAACACATCAAAATAGTTTTGATGGGGCTTTGGAAGAGGGTAGGCATGAGGGCTTACCTATAAAATGCTACCAAACAGTACGTAGGCTCCAGGTACAATGATTATCACGCTTGCTCGTTAGGCCCTAATTAAAAACAATTACCGAAACTGAGTTTATTAAATACGAGTATCCAAACAGTAACGAAATATTAACCTGATATTGTTATTAAATTCCTTGATTTATTTCAACCAATCTAGGCTTTTGAAAATCCTAATTTGGATTCCAAAAGAGTACAGAAAAATAAAATAAAAAAATTCAATCTACCGAAATTCGTGAAAAACCTGCACGATAATTCCGAAAACGCGAAGGACAAAACTCGATCGTGCGACCCACAAACCACCACCACGACCACCACCCATGGTGGTCATGGACCCACTGGTGACCCCACTACCACCCACCGGTGCCGATGGTGGTGGTGGTCCACCGTGGTGGTCACGGCAAGGCCCAAAAGAGAGCAAACGAGAGAGAAAAAGAGAAAGAAAGGGAGAGGGAGGTTGCGGTTGAGCAACCAGCCTGAAAACTCACTGGAGAAGACAGTAGGTGGCCCGAAAGCGGTGGACCCTTGGTGGTTGATGGCTGCACAGGAGAGAGAAAGAGAAAACAAGGGGAGAGAGAGAAGTAACCTGAGAAAGAGAAAGGGAAAGAAAGAGAGAGAAAGAGCCTTACCGGCGGTGAAGAGGCGGCAGCTACGACGAGGCTCGCCGGTGACAGCAAGAGAGAGAGAGAGAGAGAGAGAGAGAGAGAGAGAGAGAGAGAGAGAGAGAGAGAGAGAGAGAGAGAGAGAGAGAGAGAGATTACCGGCGGCAAGGGAGGGAGGTGGCCAGCAGTGGAGAGAGAGAGCACGGGTGACGAGAGAGAGAGGGAGGCCGGTGAGGAGAGAGAGAGAGGAGAGAGTGAATGGTTGAGGGTTTGATCAATTATGCAAAACTGATTAATTGCCTCCTCTTTTTCCTTATATAGGCCATCAGTCAACCCAAGTTAAATACTACTAGGTTTAGGAATTTATTTAATAATTTTCTGATTTAAATAACTAATTAAAACTAATTAAAACTATATGACTAATTCTTATTCATATATAAAACATTTTAATTAAACTCGTCAAAATTAATAAATGCAATTTATGAAAGTCCCATAATAATAATTAATATTATTATAGCTTTAGTAGAATAAATCGAATCCTTAAATGAATATACGATTTAATCTCCGAAACTATTTATAAATCATTTACAAATCAATAAAATTATTATAGAAAATATTGGGGTATCACATTCTACCCTCCTTAAAAGAAGTTTCATCCCCAAACTTGAGAAATGAAGTAATCACTATAACACCCCTCCGAATTCGCAACGATTTTCGGGGCTGCCCGGCGTCATTATCCATGACCCGGCGCTGCTGAACCGTCCCAAACCCGGGGGTTGTGCCACTGCCACATTTATCGCTATGGAATAAATGCGAAGCAGAAAGAAATTGCTAGGTATAAAAGAGTCTACTAAACTGAAAAGGAAACTTAAACATTAATAATTAAAATTGTCTAAATGGTGAAACAACATGAGTAATCTTATTACAATCCCTTCAAAAGGAATATCTAAATCCAGCAGCGGAAAATAAAGACAAGTGACCTCCAAGGCGAATCTAAGCCAACTCCAAAGCGATATTATTGGACATTACCTGCACATTTAATTTCCATGACAGAAATAGGAAAATAGAAAAAGAAGAGAGAAAGCAAAATCAGATAAATTGAGTAATTAACGCCCAAACCCAGTAAAAACATTTCAAAAACCCTTACCTTGGGATTTGAGAAGAATCATTGAAATTCATTTGCATACGCATGTAATCAGATAATTCAAGCACACACAATCGATCAGATTATCATAATCTTTTTAAAGTGATCATCACCACAACAATTATAATAAGTCATCTGAAGAGAATTAAGAGAGCGCTAATAAATCGAGGGCGTACACTCACGACATCTATGGAGGTTATCACCTCAATTTAATAATCATGCCATGGACTTAAAGACTCTAGTGTGCACACTACCTCAATTGCAACTCATGGTTAACAAGAGGACTTATACAATGGGGAATGATCCGTCCCGAACACCAAACATCGCTGTGTCCATAATGAAATAGATACTTTGGGAATCACTCATCCCCAGACTACACAATATGCATGTGCAGTCCCGATGTTCGACTACTCCTACCGAACCAATAGGAGTCTTAATCTCTTATTAATTCATTTACATGCAAAGGGTCTAAATAAAGAGTAAGGCACTAAGAGGCCAACATGCTTACTCATATACAAGCTATCGCTTTATGAATTGCTAAGCATAATCACTCGATTAATCATCACCCAAATCCTAATCAGGATTCTAACATGCCTTTAGCATAAATAACATTCCAATTAGGAAACATATTCAACTATGATTCAAATAAGGCAATTAATTCAATTTAGCTTGACATAAGCCATAATACATTCTATTACCATTAATAGCCCAATTAACATTTTAATCTCGTATCACAATATAATTCAATTCTAAACATTCTATAATTGAAACATGCTATATTAATTATAATTAAAGGCATAATTGCATAATTAGAGCAATTCAACATGCTTTCCATAATTAATCACAAATTGCCATTTAACACATATCACATCAAAATATTTTGTTTTGGGATAGGAAGAAAGTAGGCTCGTATGCTTACCACTGAATTACGCTCCAAGATTCTGTCGAGAACGTTTACTATTGACGGGACTACGAACGATCTTTGGTTGCTAATTAATATTAATTAAAAACACAATCAAATGCGGAATTGAAAGTGCAAATGAACTCTAAATTCAGATCTGATAATTTTATTAAATTCCTTGCATTTTTGCAGTCATAATAGGCTTTTAAAATTCGACAATCGGATTTGTAAAACTTAAAAAACAATCAAAATACGAAATCAAATTCACTGAAATTCGAAATTAAATCTGAAAATAAATAATTAATTCTGAAATTATCAAGAACATTCAAAAACTTCGAAACTCGATTTCCCTCCAATTGGTCACCAACCCATAAGGGACCATGGTTCGACCATCATCCGGACACCACCCACCAGCCATGGCAGCGCTAGTGGTGGCGCTGGTGGCGCACGGCAGGAGAGAGAAAGAGAGTGACGAGAGAGAGTACGAGACGACGCCATCAAGGGCGGCCTGTAACCGCGCCGCCGTGGCCATCCCCGACGAGGGGTGACGCGACTTCAGGCAACGGTGGCCTTGCCTTGCTGGCTGGTGTTGTTCTGACCGAACACAGAGGAGAGAGAGAGAGATCGAAACAGAGGAGAGAGAGAGAGAGAGAACGCGGTGGCTGGCGGCTTATCTCCACTGCCAGGGCCTAGTCGACCACCGACCCACCATGGCCGACAATTAGGTGGCGGTTGGGTGGTGGTGCGACCTTCATTAGCGCAAAAAAAGGGGAGAGGGAGAGGGAATGCGAGAGAGAGAGAGAGAGAGAGAGAGAGAGAGAGAGAGAGAGAGAGAGAGAGAGAGAGAGAGAGAGAGAGAGAGAGAGAGAGCGGCGGTGGGGCGGGCCCATGTCGCCGGCGACTCACCTTCATGGTGGTGACAATGCAGCAGCAAGGGGAGGGGGAGAGGAGAGAGTACGGTGAGAGAGAGGGCGAAGAAGAAAATGAAAGAGAAAGGAGAGAGAGAGAGAGAGAAGGCCGTGAGAGTGAGACAGAGAGAGTGGGTGAGTGGGTTTGACTCAGCTTTGATCCTCCTTATATTGACCCTTGGTCAATCTTGGTCAAGCTTGATTCACTACCCATATCACTCCCTTACTTAATACTAATTGATTACATTAAATCAATTATGCACAAATCACTCAACACCAAATCAGATTTTTATTTTTAAATTTCCCGCACAAATAATTCAAATTATTTAAATAATAATTCCCCATAAATATTCGAGTAATTAAAATCATAATATTTATTATTAGGACTTTAATATTAATTATGGAAATTATCCATCCATAATTAGTAATTTAAATAATCGTAATATAATTACGATAAATTATATGAAAATCCTTTTTATAAATATAGAAAATATCGGGGTATCACAATCACTTCCCAAAACAAAATGAGTTTACCCATACGAAGGTATAAAACAATTTCTAGGACACTAACATATGCAAGATGAGCATGTACGATCGTGGTTCTAAGTTGATTAGCATGCAACATGCAATGCTTGAACATGCAATTCGTGCAAAGCGATAAACAAAACACGCAAAAGACAAAATTACGAGGCGTTACATTCTACCCTCCTTAAAAGGAGTTTCGTCCCGAAACTCAAGTGGGACTAGTACCTTCTAGGAAGAGGTCTGCATACTTCTCGCGCATCATGGATTCTACTTCCCATGTTGCTTCCTCTTGACCTTGTCGAGACCAAACGACTTTGACAATCGGAATAGTCTTTGTTCGAGTTGAGCGCTCTTTGTGATCCACTATCTTGATAGGACGCTCTTCATAAGTCAGACTTTCGTCAAGATCGATCGTTTGAAGTTGAACAACATGAGTTGGATCATGTACGTACCGCTTCAACTCGAAGACATGAAACACACTATGGACTTTTGCAAGTTCCACAGGTAAAGCTAGTCGATAGGCAACCTCACCAATCCTTTCCAGGATCTCGTAAGGTCCAATAATATAACGAGGACTCAACTTCCCCTTACGACCAAAATGCATGACCCCTTTAGTAGGAGATACTCGTAAAAGTACCTTGCTTCCCACCTCAAACTCTTCAGGTCTACGACCTCTATCTGCGTACGATTTCTGGTGATCTTGAGCACTACGCATATTCGCATGAATCACCTTGACCACGTCGACGGTCTGCTGGATCATTTCAGAACCCAAAACTGCAGTTTCACTAATATCATTCCAAGAAACTGGCGATCTACATTTCTTACCATACAATGCTTCATATGGTGCTCGATCAATGCTTGAGTGATAGCTATTGTTGTATGAAAACTCGATCAATGGAATGTGTGTATCCCACGAGCCTTGATACTCGAGAGCACACGCTCGTAGCATATCCTCCAAAGTTTGAATCGTTCTTTCCGTCTGACCATCAGTCGCAGGATGAAAGGCAGTACTGGACTTCAACTTGCTTCCAAAAGCTTCTTGCAATTTCTGCCAAAAGTGTGATAGAAATCTTGAATCTCTATCTGAAACGATATCTTCTGGAACACCATGAAGTCTCATGACTTCCTTGACGTAAGCATCCGCTAGCTTCTCCATTTCCCAAGTATCATTCATTGGGATGAATCTCCGCGACTTTTGTCAAACGATCTACAATGACCCAAATGGTGTTGTTCTTCTTCTATGTCAATGGTAAACCCATGACAAAGTCCATTGAAATTGAATTTCATTTCCACGTAGAAACTTCAAGTGATTGCATCATTCCACCAGGTCTCTTGTGTTCGATCTTGACCTTCTGACACGTTAGACACTTAGCCACGAACTCAGCAACATCTTGTTTCATACCTTTCCACCAAAATATTTGGCGAAGGTCCTTGAATAGCTTGTCTCCACGAGGATGTACAGAATAAGGTGTGTTGTGAGCTACACCAAGAATCTGACTCTTGATCTCTGGGTCATTCGGCACACAGACACGATCACAAAATCTCAAGACATCGTCTTGACCAATGGAAAAGTCCTCGGATCTATCCTCGTCCTTATGGCGTAGAATCAGTTGAAGATCCTCATCTGAATTCTGTTTACCCTTGATCTCGTCGAGCAAGGTTGGTCGAACTGACATATGCGCTAAGGTACATTGAACGTCACCTTTCAGCACAATCTCTACATCTAAACTCTGTAAGTCACCAATGATCTCTTTTGGAAGTACTAAAGCAGTATTCAACGTATGACGAGTCTTTCTACTCAAAGCATCAGCTACCACGTTAGCTTTCCCTTCGTGATACTGGATGTCGATATCGTACTCCGTCAACAACTCTAGCCATGTTCTTTGCTGCATATTCAACTCCTTTTGCGTGAATATGTACTTGAGACTCTTGTGATCCGTGAAAATCTTGACAGCAGAAACATAGAGATAATGTCGCAAAATCTTCAAAGCAAATACGACAGCGGCGAGCTCTAAGTCATGAGTAGGGTAACTATCCTCGTGTTTCTTCAGTTGTCTTGAGGCATAAGTCACTACCATACCATACTGCATCAAAACATAGCCTTAGCCATGCTTAGACGCATCACTATAGACTTCGTAACCTTCAGATTCCGATGGCAAAGTCAAAATCGGTGCGCTCATAAGTCGTTTCTTCAGCTCTTGAAAAGCAGCTTCACACTTTTCAGACCACACGAACTTTGTCGTCTTCTTCATCAAGTTTGTCGTAGGCTGCGCTATCTTGGAAAATCCTTCCACAAACCTACGATAGTAACTAGCTAACCCAAGAAAACTTCTAACCTCAGTCACGCCCTTCGGTGCGGACCAGTCCATAACAACTCTAATCTACTCCGGGTCAACAACAACTCCACTCTTAGACACCACGTGTCCTAAGAGAGAAACAGCTTCTAACCAAAACTCGCACTTCGAAAACTTGGCGTAAAGTTGATGTCGTCGTAAAATCCCCAAAACGATTCGCAAGTGTTGCTTGTGCTCAGTAGCGTTCTTCGAGTAGACCAAAATATCGTCAAGACATACAACTACGAGCTGATTGAGATAAGGCTGGAACGTACGATTCATCAAATCCATAAACTTCGCAGGTGCATTCGTCAACCCAAAAGGCATTACCGTGAACTCGTAGTATCCGTACCTCGTCCTAAAAGCGGTCTTTGCAATGTCAGGCTCGGAAATCCTGAGTTGATGGTATCCTGAACGTAAATCGATCTTTGAGAAAACAGTCGCTCCACGGAGTTGGTCGAATAGATCGTCAATCCTCGGAAGTGGATAACGATTCTTGATCGTAATCTTGTTCAACTCACAGTAGTCTATACACAACCTCATACTACCATCCTTCTTACGTACAAACAAAACAGGAGAACCCGAAGGCGATACACTAGGACGTATATATCCCTTCTCCAGTAGTTCCTCGAGTTGTGTCTTTAGTTCTTTCATCTCGGCAGGAGCCATACGATACGGAGCTTTTGAGATTGGAGCAGAACCTGGAGCTAAGTCGATCGAGAAGTCAACAATGCGTTACGGAGGATTCGGGTATCTCGTTTGGAAAGACGCCAGCGTATTCCAAAACAACTGGAATAGGTTTTGAAACTTCGGCTTCTCGACTTGTTTCCACTACATGACATAGGTAAATCTCTTCACCTTTAGTCATACACTCCTTAGCCTTCATGGTCGCCACTACCTTCAACTTTGGCTTGACCACGACTCCTTTGTAGGTAATCCTTCTACCTTTCGGTCCACGTAACGACACACGTTGTTCAAAACACTCTAACTTATCCCTATACTTGGCTAACCAATACATACCCAATATTACGTCGAATTCCTTCAAATCCATCTGAATCAAATCCACAGGCAAATCAGAACCAGCCATACAAATGGGACACTTTTCATACAATGTTTTACAGTTAACAATCGACCCATAATCTGGCATCCTGATATTTGCATTGTACATGGAACTAGGCTCTAAACCTATCTTAGATGCAAAGGTCTTAGAAAGAAGAGAATGCGTCGCACCACTATCAAACAAAACAAAAGCAGGTTGAGAGTTAATGAGAAAAGTACCAGCGATCACATTCGGGTTCGCCTCAGCTTCATTGCGGTTCAGCACATAAACCCTTCCATTCACCCCTCTATTGTTATTGTTGTTATTTTTGTTGTTCTGCACGGGGTTGGCAGGTGTGGGAAGTAGTGCTTGATTGTTCGCAGCAGGAGCAGCAGTATTGTTGCGGTTGTTGTTGTTGTAACCCCCATTTCCACGGTAGTTATCACTATTTCCATTTCCATTTCCACCACGATTGTAGTTGTTATCGCGGTTCTGACCATTGTCGTTCCTTCCACGACTCCAATATTCCGAACCTTTGTGACCAGGCTTGTTGCACTCGTAGCATTGAAGCACGTCACCACGATAGTTCTTGCCAGGATGCGTCTTGTTGTAGCGACTACAAGGCGTATTCCTCCTAGTTAAGATCGTCGCTCTATGACTATTCAAGTCGCAATTCCTGTTCCCGTTGTGGCTCTGATTACCACCCTGGTTGTTGTGATTGCCGTTGTTCAGCCTTGGCCTCTTATCTGCGTCATTTGACTGGGAAGAACTCCCTTCGTCACGTTTATTCTTCCCGAGCAACGAATCATGAAGATCCACCAGCACGCTCTTGGTTCAAGGATTTCTCGTACGATCCTTGAAATGTCAGCGAGTTTCCCATAACAAAACGCTGAATATCCCACTTTAGACCATCTTCGAACCTCTCGACACGCTCAGCTTTGGTCGTCACCAAGTTAGGTGCAAAAGCAACAAGATCATTGAACTTTGTTGCGTATTCAGCTACAAATAGCTTTCCTTGATTGATGTTCTCGAATTCCCGTTGCTTCTGGCGACGGATAGCTCTCGGATAGAACCTCTCACAAATGAATTCCTTGTTTTCAGTCCACCCGTATTCTTCAATGGTGAGTAGATCAGTGCCCACATCGCTCCACCACTTGTTCGCTTCACCCTTAAGGTAGTAGGTAGCGGTGTTGACCTTCATGTCATTGGGACGACTAGTTACCCTGAACAACTTCTCGAACTCTATTATCCAATTCTCCAACTTGGTGGGCTCGGAGCCACCCTCAAATGTCGGAGGTTTGAGTGCATCGAAATCCTTAAAGTTGCGCGTTTCAGGATTTTGCACGTTGTGGTCTTGCTCTTGATGCTCTAACTGGCGCGTAATGTGTTCGACCAAAATAGTAAGACCTACTTCTAGTCTGGCGAGTTGGTCGTTGGTTGCCATTATAACAACCTGAGACATAAAAGAGCAATGGCTGATCACCATTTCAGCAAAATTGGCATGTTCGACCCAAATTGAGGTCTAATTGAGAGATATAGGTTATATATAATTGAAACTAATCTCTTGACATTTAGCAGATAACATTTAAGTTCAATGATCGACCTTACATTGTAGGTCTAAGCAACATACTTGCTTTGAATAGTTCTCAGTTCTCATGCATAATAGTTCGATATGCAATAATGAATTAGACACATTGGTCTCACACGATTGATAAGAAATAACATACACACTTCACACATCGAGGCTCCATACTATTTAGTAGGGCAATAAACAATGACCTTTGATTGCATACAGTACATGCTTAGCCTTTGGCTCACATTTAATATGATCATGCTCAATGAAAATTTTGCCATAATTCTGACATGGATTTGCCATCATGTCTAGGCATACGAGATAGCATTACGAAGCTAATTGTCAACCATGCAATTATGCAATAAAACGATCATATAAAACAAATTCTTAACGATATCATATAATCAAATGAAATAATTTTGCAATGAGACAAATTGCAAAGAAATAACAATCATAATATTTTTTGCCTATGCAACTACACCAACATCAAACTTGACCACGCAGAGCCATCACAACAACTAAAAGTTCCAATAAAACTCAAATAAAACTAGTAAGGCAATCATCTAGTTCTACTTGACCATCGCACACATCTTCATCCTTCCTCCTAGGTTTCACCTCCTTGCTGGGCGCCGAATTTCTAGGGCATGAAACGCTTCCTAAAGTCTTCGGCATGTTTTGTCCAGCACTACTCGCACATACCCTTCAGCGCAAGCACTAGCACACGGTTTATCTTCCACTCGAACTCGGATAGGCATAACTCAACTGCGACACCTCTAAAGCAGAGAGACCATCGCATACCTTCACCGTACTTCTTCTCATGCAAGTGACCACTCTTGGAGGCTACATCGTCGTACTTCTCGTTGAGTTCCATCCAAGGATGGATGTTAGGCAGACCAACTAGCAGTAGCTCTACCCATAATCCTTCGTGTAGACTCGTGCAATTCTCGTACTGGTAGCGCCCGATCGTAGTATAAGCACGTTGTATGTAGGTACGAATATCCTCAAACAGTAGAAGAATGGCTCCACCGGAGGAGATAAATTTGCAGCAGGAATAGGTGCAGTAGTAGGTGCAATGTTGTTGTCGCTCTCGACACCAATATCTTCCAAGTCCGGCATATCATCGTTCTCTTCCGGTGTTGTATACTCAGGCTCGGACTCAGAGGGATCCTCGTCTTCGTCATGATCGTCACATACGATGGGTACAGCAAGTGGGGCGGCAATAGGCGCGGCTACAGGTGTGGCTCGCACGGGGCGTGCGGCCTCGTCGCGTGTGGCAATCTCATGCGCGGCGCGATGTTGTGCAGCCTCGTGGCACACATTCGCATTGTTTCCTGTCGATTCGCTGTCCGATAAAGCTACATACTCCACGGGTTGTGCACGATAAGCTAGGGCGCGTGCCCTCTGGTGTGCAGTGGACTTCCGCGTAGTAATTCTTGTCCTTACCATCTACAGGTAGACAATCAAACAATAAGAACTTTATAAATCACAGGCAAAGTGATTTCAAAGAATTCCTATCTTCTAGGACTACTACGCTTAACGGCTTTAATTATAATTATTTTCCCCAAAATGAAACTAATCTTTATTAATTCATTAATTAATCCTAAGAAACCTTTTTAAACCTAGGGATCTAATACCATTTGTAATACCCCCGAATTTACAACGATTTCCTGGGAACTATCGACGTCGTTATACACGACTCTACACCACTGAACCGTCAAAAACCCAAGGGGCGTTACTGCAACATTTATCACTAAGGAGTAAATGCTAAGCAGAAAGAAAGACTAGGCATCAAAAGGAGCTTACTAGGAAAACTAGACAATCTAAAACAAATAATATCAGAGTTGTCTATATAGTGAGCCAAAACCATTAAACCAATTTATTACAACTTGCCTTCAAAGGGCTAAATCCAATAAAATCCCAACGATCTAAATTGAATAGAAAGAGTTCTAAAAACTACGCCAACTCTACCTTCCAAGCTGTACGTCCTCAATCAACTAAACCTGCACTTTGGTTTCTGTGATGGAAACAAAATACAGAAGAAAAGAAAAGAAACAAAAGAGAAACAAAAATCAGATAAACTAAATAAACGTCATTCGTACCCAGTAAAAACATTTCGCAAACCTTACCTGAGGTTTTAGAAGAATCATTGAATTTCACTTGCATACGCACATAAGCATATAATCAAACATACGCATAACGACATTCTTTTATATACAATTCTTGTATAGTGATCATACAAAATACGACATAGACAATCCGTCTTGATTAGAGAGATGTAAGAGAACAAATAGAACAACGATTACTCATACTGTTCATCGAAGATACAATCACGCCATGGACTTAATGACTCTAGTGTGCACTACTACCTCTAGTACAATTACACGAGCCTAGAAGACTTAATAAATGGGGAATGATCTATCCCAGACACACTGCGAGGTGTCCATAAGTAATTTGGGAATCACTCATCCCTTGAACTACACCATTAAGTATAATTCCGATTGCTCGACTACTCCTAGGGATCCATTAGGAGTCTTACTCTCGTTTAATTCAATTCACATAATTTACCTTAGTTGACATAGTGGTACTACGAGACCATGACTTACTAATTCATTTCATGTTCTTGACTATGAATAGTAAATAATAACGATAATGATAATTCAAAACGATGAGAATTAAACATGCTTTCAATAATGATGACAAGCGATGTCTAGCACAATTTCGGCAGCACTTCGGCAGGGTAATATGATATCCAAAAATTCACAAATCATCCAAGATATTCAACGATAATATATAGGTGCTCACTAGTACTCAATAATTCCCATACCAATTAGCACTTATTTAATAGCGTAATAAGACTAATAATTCACCATCCAACAATTGTCCAATAATCATCATATGGACTAATTAATTTCCAAAATATGATAACATCAACATGCTAATTATGATTCATAATTACAGCAGTAAACATACTTAATAATTCTTATAATAACGACGATATAATTTAATCATGATTTGCATATTAAATCACAACAAATTCCCAATTAGCACATAACACATCAAAATAGTTTTGATGGGGCTTTGGAAGAAGGTAGGCATGAACGCTTACCTATAAAATGCTACCAAACAGTACGTAAGCTCCAAGTACAAAGATTATCACGCTTGCTCGTTAGGCCCTTATAAAAAACAATTACCGAAACTGAGTTTATTAAGTACGAAAATCCAAACAGTAACGAAATATTAATCTGATATTTTTATTAAATTTCTTGATTTATTTCAATCAATCTAGGCTTTTGAAAATCCGAATTCAGATTCCAAACGAGTACAGAAATATAAAAACACGAAATTAAATCTGCTGAAATTGGTGAAAAACCTGCACGATAATTCCGAAAACGCGAAGAACAAAACTCGATCGTGCGACCCACAAACCACCACCACGACCACCACCCATGGTGGTCATGGACCCACTGGTGACCCCACTACCACCCACCGGCGCCGGTGGTGGTGGTGGTCCACCGTGGTGGTCACGGCAAGGCCCAAAAGAGAGCAAAAGAGAGAGATAAAGAGAAAGAAAGGGAGAGGGAGGTTGGGGTTCAGCAACCAGCCCAAAAACTCACTGGAGAAGACAGTAGGTGGCCCGAAAGCGGTGGCCCCTTGGTGGTTGATGGCTGCACAGGAGAGAGAAAGAGAAAACAAGGGAAGAGAGAGAAGTAACGTGAGAAAGAGAAAGGGAAAGAAAGAGAGAGAAAGAGCCTTACCGGCGGTGAAGAGGCGGCGGCGACGGCGAGGCTCACCGGTGACAGCAAGAGAGAGAGAGAGAGGGAGAGAGATTACCGGTGGCAAGGGCGGGAGGTGGCCGGCGGTGGAGAGAGAGAGGGAGGCCGGTGAGGAGAGAGAGAGAGAGGAGAGAGTGAATGCTTGAAGGTTTGATCATTTATGCAAAACTGATCAATTGACTCCTCTTTTTCCTTATATAGGCCCTCAGTCAACCCAAGTCAAATACTACTAGGTTTAGGAATTTATTTAATAATTTTCTGATTTAAATAGCTAATTAAAACTAATTAAAACTATATGAATAATTCTTATTCATATATTAAACATTTTAATTAAACTCCTCAAAATTAATAAATGCAATTGATGAAAGTCCCATAATAATAATTAATATCATTATGGCTTTAATTGAATCAATTGAATCCAATATACGATTTAATCTCCGAAACTATTTGTAAATCATTTATAAATCAATATAATAATTATAGAAAATATTGGGTTATCACACCGACGACACAACATAAAGCTAAACCCTAAGAAGTGTTTATTCGGGGTTCCAGGAGGGAAATTGCTGGGTTTCATGATAAGCGAACGAGGGATTGATGCCAATCCTGAAAAAATACAGGTCGTGCTTGATATGCAACCACCATGGTGCCTGAAGGATGTACAACGTTTAACGAGTTGCAGCTCTTAGTCTCTTCATTTCACGAACGGCCGAGCGATGCACTTCATTCTTTAAGGTTATCAAGAACAAGGAAAAATTCAAATGGTCGGCCGAAGCTCAGGCAGACTTTGAGAAGTTGAAGGCATATCCAGTGAAGGCGCCAAGAATGGTGAGCCCAGAGGTCGGGGAAAAGATCTTCATTTACCTTGCAGTATCTGACCGAGCAGTGGCCACAGCTCTGGTGTGCGAAAGAGAAAAGGTGCAAAACCCGGTCTACTTCATAAGCTATGTCCTGCTGGACGCAGAAACACGCTACCCCGACATCGAGAAATTTGCATTAGCATTAATCATCAGCGCTCGTCGGCTGAAACCCTATATCTGTTCGCATGAAATCATTGACCTCACCGACCAACCACTGAAGACGGTCTTGAAAAGCCCGAAAAGGGCTGGAAGGCTGAAACCATGGGCCATTCTTGATAGAATTCGAACCTCGACGAGCCATCAAGGGAAAGCATTGGCGGATTTTGCAGTAGAAATGGCCTCCATGGACCAACCTGTGTTATGGTCGACACAATGGGAATTGGTCATTGACGAATCATCTTATCGCAACGGGAGTGGGGCAGGTCTTGTCCTCAAAAACTCTGAATGGGGGATATTTTAGTACGCCCTCCGGTTTGAATTCTCTGCCTCCAACAACGAAGCAGAGTACGAGGCCCTGCTAGCCGGCTTGCAAATGGCCAAGATAGCGGGGGCACAAAGAGTGTCAGTCATCATGGACTCACAACTGGTCGTATCCAAAATCACAGGGGATTTTGAAACAAGAGAAGAAACGATGAAGGCCTACCTACAGAGGGCCAAGGAAGAAATTTCCAAGTTTGTAGAATTCTCGATCAGGCATGTCCTAAGATTAGAAAACCAGCAGGCTGACGCTCTGGCTAAACTGGCAAGTTCGGCCATTAATGGACTTCCACGATCGATCTTTTGGGAAGTCCTCATAGAAAAAAGCATTGCCAGGGCTCTCGAAGTAAACTTGCTTGACAGATCATAAACATGGATGGATCCCATAGTCAGCTACCTCAAAGATGGGGTCCTACCAGAGTATGAAAAGGAAAAAGGTCGAGTCAAGAAACGTGCCAAGAGGTTCATTTTGGTCGACGGTATATTATACAAATAAGCCTTCAATCAGCCGTTGCTCCGATGTGTTAGACTCTCCGAAGGAGCTGGCATCCTGGACGATCTGTACAGTGGCATGTGCGGATCGTACATGGCTGGGAGGGCATTGGCAAGAAAGGTCCTAAGGACCGGGTATTTTTGGCCGACCATGCGACCTGACGCGCTAGGTTTGGTAACCCAATGCAGGAAATGCCAGATGCACGTGGTCGTGCAGCGACAACCGGCGATGAACTTATCACCCATCCTAGAACCCCTCCCAGTCCACCTCTGGGGGATGGACATCCTAGTTCCATTCCCTGAGGCGCCGAGGCAATTCAAGTTCTTGGTAGTAGCTATAGACTACTTCACCAAGTGGATAGAAGCAAAGGCTCTGCGTCGCATAGAAGAATAGGACGTGAGGAAGTTCATCTGGGAAAACATAATCACTCGATTCGGTGTTCCTCGAGGGATCATATTTGACAACGGGCCTCAGCTTGACAACCCGGGTCTAAAGACATACCTCTCTGGGGGTCAGAGCTCGATTTACTGCCGTAGCTCGACCCCAGTCCAATGGTCAGGCAGAAGCTGCTAACAAGATCATCCTCAGTGGGCTGAAACGCAAACGGGATACAGCTAAGGGGCTATGGGAAAAGAGACTCGACGAGGTCCTATGGTCCATAAGAACCACCACAAAGAATACCACAGGGGAAACCCCGTTTAGACTAGTATATGGATCAGAGGATGTCCTACCCATTAAGCTAGTCACCCCATCTCCAAGGGTAATATCGTATGACCCCGAGGAAAATGACAGACGATTGAGATTTAACCTCAACATGCTACCCGAAACCAGAAGAGACACCCTCCTAAGGATGGAAATAGCCAAAAACCAACTGGTAAGGCAGTTCAATAGGAGGGTGAGAGGAAAACACATGGTAACTGGTGACCTAGTACTGCGAAAGACGGAGAGTACAGGTAAACAAGCTGAACAAGGAAAGCTAACTCCCAACTGGGAGGGTTCATACAAAATCACTGGGGTCATTCGACCCGGGACATATCGACTGGAGGATATGAATGGCATCCCACAGCGAAGGGCGTGGAACAACATGAGGAAATTCCATATCTGAAAAGGGTTGGCCGATTAACCCCCAAAATCGAGCAAAAATGGGTTGGCGAATCCCAACAGAAATCGAGCCAAGGGTTCACAAATCCCTTCCAAAATTGTCTATCCTTTTTCAGGGTTCACAAATCCCTTCAAAAATTGTCCGCTACATCAAAGGGTTTTTTTTTGGCAATCCCACCAAAATTGTCCAAGTTGTAAAGGGTTAGGCAATCCCTTCAAAAACGATCTCTGTAACGGGTGAGGACCCAAACAATACCTCTATAAATCAATCAAAACGGGTGGGAACCCTACAACATCTTCTGTCAAAAATTATGTCTACACGACTGTTAATTATTTGATTCTGCAAAGAAAATTAATTAACCAACGAGCTTGGGGGCATACGCATATGCGTTTTGACACCACAACAAGCTCGTCGGTCAATTAATCATACATCAATCGATGGTATAGACACGTAATGGGGGGCAAAGTATCTAATATTTTGACAACCCTACTTTAAACCATTACACGTCTAGCCATCAAAAAATTAGGCTAAATTGGTCAAACGACCTAAGCCATACATCGGGCTCATATGATCCAACGATCTTAAGCCTTACAAGGTCCACACGGCCTAAATCTAATTGCGGGAAAAATAGGTCGACGAACCTAGCCTCTACACAAGCTTTACGTCTTGTGCACAAAATCCTACGACTACTGACACAAGCTTTACGATTTGTAGACAGGTACACCAGGCCAACGCCTCGTGTAACAATGGGGCTCAAAGTCTCACGTAAATATAGTACGAAAGGTCGACTGGCCAAGCCAGGACCTTACAAAAATAAAACGTACGATTTATATGCTGCAACTCATTCAAACAAATAAAAGACAAACAGAAATAGAAGTTAGCAAAAGGTTGATTTCATTTCATTTGTCGATCAAAATGTACAGGCCTCTTCAGGCCAAGTTTCAAAAAATTACAGGCGTCAATAGGCCGACATCATCATTCAAAATAAAGAAAAGAAAAGAAAAGAAAAAAAAGCAAAATGCTAGACTAAGAAAGACCCAATGAAGGGGCAAGCTCGAGGGCAAGTTGACGACCCTGCTCAGTAAGAAGGCGACCCTGCTGCTCAAGAAGGTGACTGTGCTCCTCAAAGAGAGTATACTGGCCACTGGACTTCATAGAGGCAGTCTTGTGAAAGGCAATCTCCTTATGGACAGCAATCATCTGAGAGTTCTCACTCTCGATCTCCTGCTTGATGGCCGCCACCCTCGATTTAGCCTCCTTCAGCTCGATGGCCAGCTCCTCCAGATTATGGTCGGCCAAAGTCATCTTCTCACAGGCAGAAGCAAAGCGAGCTCGATGACGCTTCCTAGTGGCCAGCGCTTCAGCCTTTTGAACCTCGAAAGTCTGAGGATCAGAAGGAACATCACCAGCCAAGGGAGGAAGATAACCTTTCCTCCTCTGACTGTACCTAAGGGCGTCAAGCAAGACGCAAAGGGTGCACATGCAGCGCTGCCCATTATGGCGCTGCTCCAGAGGCACATGAACTGCTGGGGACTCGCTAGACCTAGCCGAAGGCTCGATCTTGGGCATGATCGGAATCCCGCCCATCGTTATGGACAGACGAGGAGTGGATCGACCTCCGAAGTTGAGTCTATGACTCTTAGGAATAGGCGAAGACATGATCTGCGACTCTTAGGCGGCTTTGAGAGCTTGTTTGGAGCTTAAGACGCTAGAGAGAGAAAGTGAAGATAAGGAGTGGTGGTGAAAATGACTGAGTTCTGAGCAACCCAAGGGGGTATTTATAATCCTCCCAAGGAAGATGAACCGTCACCTCCAACCGGCGTCTGAGAGGGGAAGAGTCTCAGAGCAAAAGCCGACACGTGTAATACCCCGGAGGGGTGTGGCGGGATAGCCCAACCGTCACATCTCTCAGAAGTAATTATTACGAGGAAGAGCAATAGGCACTTAGAAGAAAATCAGACTATACAACTTCTGGTAAAAAGAAAATGCTCGACCCCGCAAAAAATTGCACCTCTAATGTGGGGGCAGAGTATACTTACCTCGTCACATTTTACACTCGAGGTACGATAACAGACAAACATAAATGACTATACACAACGATACTGAAAAAGTATACTGATAAACTCAGACTTGGAGACTCTACAAATTCAAAAAAATTCAAGATACGATCTTTGCTTAATCAGAGAGAAGGACTTCACAAGATCAAAACTCGGGACTACACAGATCATCTATAAAGTTCCTAGTCGGCATGCAAGCTCGACAAAACAAAAGATCTACCTATGAAAGTAATAAAAAGGTCGACTCCCCAACCCACTCTCAAGGAAGAGGAGAAGAAGGAGGTCAGGGAGGAGATTGCCGCCTCCGGACGAAGCCTAAAGAGAAAGAGGGCGAGAAGTAGGAAGTGGACCTTCTAGATCACTCCTCAGAACCCTCACTTCATCAAGGAGCTCCTCTCTCCGCTCTGGAAGACCATTCAGCTCCTCGACTCCGCCAGTGATCCGGGCAGCTAGCTCGGTCCTCGCATCCAGAAGAGAGTTATCCCTATGCTCCTAACGACGAATCTTGGCCCGACAGGCTTCTTATCGTTCAGAAGACCCACCAATCTCTCCATGAAGCTGCTGGAGACGATTGGATAACCGTTCCACCCTAGCAGCAACCGAGGGCAGCAGAACAGGTTCCCAGGCAGCAGCAGTAGGAGGGGCCGGCATATCCTTGGTAGGAAGCATCCGACCATCTGACTCTTGACGCTCAGCTCGGGACCTCCTGATGGCAGCAACCATGGCCTAAGCCTCAGAACCCACACTCGATCCAAAAGTAGATCGAGGAGTGGCCGGGGTGTAAGATTCAGAAAAAGTCGAAGCCTGACTCTTTCCAAGTCCATCGAGCTTACGAGCCTGTCTACTAGGCTCACCACATTGAATGATTTTCCTCTTGGAACCAGCCATCTTGGAGGCAAATTAAGTCTCACAGAAAAATTACTGAGAAAGAAGAATAATTCTAGACAGGGAAAGTGATGCGAGAATAGATGGGTGAAATTGTGAAAAGTTCACCCAGATATTTATAGGAAAAATACCAAGAGAGACTAAACAATGCCTCTCTTCAGAAGACACGTGGCCTCAAGGTACGGTGTGAACACGGTTCACGACCCCACCTGAAAAAGTAAAAACGCTTCAGTTGCCTCGTCCTTCCCCCCCAGTTACACAAAGGAGGAAGGGTGATAACGAGAAAAGCACGAAAAAAGGTCATTCAGATACGCACGACGGAAATCAAAGACTTCTATTCAGAATGACTAATGAGTACAAGCTATTACAAAATGACTATATGACGAGCTATTAACGAAGCTAGAGAAAAGCTCAAAGACCTAGAGCCTCACGCTTGTGCTTGATCTCCTGCTCCAAAGCCTGCTGCTTCTGAACCAGGGAGTGATGCAACGCTCTCCCTTCATCAATGGCAAGTGTCTTATCCTCGAATACTCGCCTCGCCTCGCCAAGGTCCTCCCTATCCTGCTCGTTCTTTTGAGCCATCTGCACCTGCTCATACAGCACATCCTTCCTGGCTCTCTCAGCCTGCTGGATCTCGTATCTCAGGGTGCACTTGTGGGCCTCCTGAGCCTTACGAGCCTGCTCCGCTTCTAACTCCCGACGGTGTACACCTCGACCAAAGCAGCACCGATTGAAGTCGCCCACAGCGGGAGGAGGACCACTCGAACCTGGCTCAGCCTTAACCGGAATAGGAGAAGGATGACTAGAGCCTAGCTCGGTCTTAACTGGAAAGGGAGGTGGAGAACCTGGACGACCGCTACCCTCGCCAGGATGCCTCACAGCTAGAGGCTCAGCATCGACACACCTCAGAATCCATTGAGATTGGAGACGTTGAAACACCATCCATATATGGGTACGACGATGTTCGGAGAAAGAGGTGTCTTCGAAAAGACGAACAAAGTCCGGTAACCTTAACTTGGCCAGATCGGCATCACTATACTCGTAAGGATCGGACGAATCCTCAGCCCAAGGAAACCTCAAGGACCTCTGATCGCGCATTTTATGCGATCGGGCGACCTTGGCAACGCGTTTTCCAGACCTAAGATTATACGCTCTTGGAATCGCCTCACTATCTACTGACGACTCATCACTAGAGCCAGAAGAGATAAATATAGCAGAAGAAGGCATTGTGGGATTTCGGAATGAAGACACAAGTGTGAAAAAACAAGGCTATTTATAAGTAGAAAAAGGCGTGAACAGTAACTTACGACAACTGTCATGCATGCAATAACACCTCAGCGAGTAATAAATGACTAATGATTGGAGATATTAAGCTGCGATAAAAAAGCAAGTCGAGGAATCAAACACCAGTACTTTCATTAATCAACCCTCAAAAGCGGAGGGGACGCGAGCATTCTACAAAAAGGGTGACCAACCACCCTAGACAGACAAATACAAGCCCCATAACAAGGGGAGACCTATGATATCCAGGCTCACTACGCCTGTTCTTCCTCCTCCGCCTGCCTCTGGGCGACCATGTCCTGCATCTCCTTCAAGTCGGGGGCAACAGCAGCCTCGAGCTCGTCCACTTCAGCATGACGGGCAGGGTCCTGAGAGCCTCGAAGGTTCCGGATCATAGCCAGGCTCTCAACCACGGAAGCGCCCATATCTCCGGCCCCATAAACCTGGAACAGGGCTTTGACCCAGATTCTCTTCTGGCGTTCAACCGCCCCATCCAGGTCAACCCTCACTCGAGTAGCCTGGGTTTTCCACTGGCTAACATCAGCCTTGGCATCCTCTAGAAGTCCTGTGGCTTGATCCTTGGCTTTGTTGGCCTCCTCAAGCTTCTCTCTCAGCTCCTCGAGGGAACGTTCCCTCTCAGTCAGCAACGACCTCCCCTCCTTTAGATCAACATTGGCCTTCTCCAGATTAGCCCAAAGCTTTAACAGTTCAGCTTGGGCCTCCTCTCGAGCCTTATTCTCAAGCTCGGCCTACAGGTTGTGACGTTGAAGAACCAACTGACGCCTCTAGGCCTCATCGGCCCTAATCGCAACACATAGGAGGACATCTTCCTAAAAAATAGAAACATACATGATCAGCGTATGACTTACGCACAAAATGAAGTCGACTGAAAGAAGTCACGAAATTACCTTCATACGATTGATGGCCATACGCATCAGGAGCATCGTCACGACATTGGTCGACCCCACCTCATAAGACACTTGCTCTATGTCTCACTCATGAAAGAGATTGGGGAAGACGGCCTCAGCAATCGTGGCTTGTTCGGCCGAAGGAGCGTCCATGAAAGCAGGCATCTTAAGGGCGTGACCCTCGGAACTCTACCTGCTCACCATGTACGCTTGGCCCATTAACTTATTGCTGTCCCTCCGGGTGGACCGCACCGCTACCATCTCATCGATGCTTGTCAACCTGGATGGAGAGAGTACCCCCTCCACGACAGTAGAGGGAGGCTCAACACCTATCTTCTGGGTGCCAGCAGGAGGCGATATTATCCCCTAGGAAGAAGCAGCGCGCTCACTCACCGGGATCGACCCTCGACCCCCCGGGTTCGTCTTTTTCTTCTTGGAAGGGGAGACCCTTTCAGACGATGCCAGCACGTCCTTACTCGACCGTTTCTTGGAGGAAGGATCCCTCTTAGATGTAGCCCCAGTCAGGAACCCTCTTTCCTCGAAGAAGAGTCGACCTTCTTCCTCCCGAAGATCATAGGCTTCTTCTTCGCTTTCACTACTACAGATTCTATTTATCATAGCTGTCATTTGATATCTTTCACAGAGTTGATGACCGCTATGAAAGATATCATTATGGTACATCACCATTTTTCATAGCAGTCAAATACCGCTATGAAAGATACTATTTTTCACAACAGTGCCTTAATTCACCGTTATGATAAATGAGATCTTAACCGTTGTGAAAGTTCATTTTTCGCCTTTCTTCTACTTAAATATTCGAATATTATAGCATTGTTTATTTGAACGGCTATAACAGATCATTCCTGCTTTTAAAAGAATATAGAATAATCCGAAATCACTAAAAGTGTAACCTGCATATATTTATTTATTCCAAATTTAAAATAATACAATATTCAACTCCAACCAAAATCTGATAAGCACCACCAACTTCATATATAATAAATGTAAGTTTCGAACTACAAAATAATTCATGTTGTATATCAAACAACAAACATAAAAGTCAATGCAATCTGCAGTAACATCAAAATTGTAGCAAGCAAAAAAAATTGATTTATTGTGTATTTACTTCCTAGAGTGAGAGATGGCAAGCGAAAGCAAAAAAGAAAGCCCCAAAACTCCTTCCAATGAAGAACTTGACAACCTGAATCGATCAAACAAAAAATTCAAGCGCAAGACATATAATCTCCGCACTTTCCACGCATCTGTTGGATCTCAAAATGATCAATCCTTCGTCCTTGAAACTGAGCAAAGGGATGGTGGAGCCCTAAACCCCATAGAGAGAAATTCCTACATTCACCAATTGCAGCAGGGATGCTCTCCCTCCAATCCCAATCATTCTCATTCCCCAATTATACTCAAGTGGAGGAAGAGGATGATGTCTCTGATGATGATGAGCCCCTTCCGCAAGAAGAGGATGACCCTAGGTGCCCTACCATCTTGATGACTAAGGAAGAAAAGAAGCGTCTGCTCCGACCATGGAGGCACTCCCTCATCATCAAGATGTTTGACAGCAAGGTGGGATACTACCAATTGATGAAAAAATTGAAAACAAAATGGAACCTTAAGGGAAGTCTGATTCTCATTGATGTGGGATATGATTATTATGTTGGCAAATTTACCAATTTGGATGATTCTAACTATGTTCTCACACAAGGCCCATGGATGATCAACGAGCATTACTTAACGGTGAGAAAATGGCAACACAATTTTGTGCCGGATAATTCCTATTAAAATCCTTACTGCATGGATTAGGATTCCTCATCTATCTGTAGAATACCTTGATCCTACCTTCCTGAAGAAAATCGCTGATAAGGTAGGTAAAATTATTAGGGTGGATCATAACACAGCCACTGCAGAGCGTGCACAATTCACACGCCTGAGTGTTGAAGTGGATCTGACCAAGCCTTTGTTATCAATGTTTAGATTACATGGCAGAGTTTGGCACATCCAATGGGAAGGTATTAGATTGATTTGTTTCAAATGTGGAACCATGGGACATAGAACTGAAGATTGTGACAATTTCCAAAAAGCTCAGGGAATGCAGTCACATTCTACTCATCATCATCATATGGACATGGAAATTGTTAATTCCCATGAGCATCCAGCCATTCCACGTCAACTCTACAGAGAATGGATGCATGTCAAGAAACCTCCAAGGAAGAAGAACACAAAGATCGACCCGAAGACCCGAGGACATGCAGCCAGCCCGAATCAAGTTAACACAGGTCAGCAGTCGGGCTCAAATTCAACAAAACAGAAAAAGAAAGGTGAAGGGTCTAGATTCGATGTTCTAGCTGATTTGGAAGGAAATCACACAAACCAGGGCGAAAATATTGCTGAGGAGAATAAAAAAGATTTGAATAATGCTGAGGCGGGAGAATTAAATGAAAATGAAACTTTTATGGAAGTTTCGAATGCGGAATTACAGAAGAATAATGAAGCGAATAATAAGGAGAGCAATCAGGAAAATCAGGAAACTATATTAGCGGAAAGTTCTATAATGGAAGAAGAAATAATTGAGGAAGATTTGGCACAATATATGGAGGCGGTTAGACTTAGAGAAAAAGTAAACTCTGAGATACTTGCAAGTTTCCAGTCTCCTATTACTAAGCAAGCTCCAATTCCAAAGAGTCCTGCCATAGCCCCAATATCAAGCCAACTAAATAGATCACAGAAGCCTTCCCACGCCCAATTCCAAGCTACAAGAATCCTCACCAGGCAATCTGAATTCCTAACAAAGGAAAACAAGCATCCTAATACCATACTCCCATCTATTTTCGCAAACTCGACCCTTCCGTTCCATGGCTTCTCCTCAGGAAGTATTAGCAGTCAATGTGATAGCGTCAATGATACCACCAGAACTGCTGGCCTTTGCGAGTGTAGCGAAAGATGGGCCAATGATGGGGGTGGCGGTGACGTTAGCTCACAAATTGGAAGTGAGGATCAATGTGATCCCGGTGCCAGGGAACAATCTCCCAGAAATAATAATTGAGATGCCTCTTCCACTGGAGGTATCTCGAGTTGTCAACATGTTAAGTCATGCTTTTATGGACTCTCTACCATCAATACCTGTGTTAATGGAAGAACAATTTCCCAATCTTCTACCCAATTCGATACCAATTAGTTTTTTGGTATGGAATGTGCAGGGAGCTGGAAGCTCCTCTTTTCCTGCTACGTTGCGAGACATTATTAGAATGAATCACCCCTCGATGGGGAGAGGGCAGATCATCTTGCTAACCAAATCCACTATGATGGCCATGCTCGGGTCAACGCAGATGGACATAGTGGTGGAATATGGTTGTTCTGGCAAAAATCTCAAGTGACTGTTGATGTTCTGGTTTATCACTCCCAACATGTGACAATCAAAATTGCAAGAATGGGAGAAGAACCTTGGTTTTTCTCTACTGTGTATGCAAGCCCTGATCAAACTAAAAGACAAGAACTCTGGGAGGATTTGTCTAATCTGGCTGCATCTATCAACAAACCATGGCTGCTAGCTGGAGACTTTAATGGTACCACTTCATTGGATGAACGTCATGGGGGTGGGCATGATATGCAGCATAGGTATGATCGATTAAAAAATTGGATTGAAAACACCAATCTCATTGATCTTGGCTTCTCTTGGCCTAGGTTTACATGGTCGAGGGGACGGACTTTGGGGACACGTAAGGCGGCTCGTCTGGATAAGGGCCTTTGTAACACAACTTGGAGAATTCAATTTTATGAAGCTGCTGTTCGTCACCTCCCTGCAATCAATTCAGACCATTCCCCATGATTGATTAATTCTAATGGCTTCGTGGCTCCTCTTAGGGGACGCAAACCATTTCGCTTCTTGTCTGCTTGGTTGGCTCATGAACAGTTTGGAGAGTTTATTTGAAACACTTGGAACAATGAGGTCCTTATTGTTCCTTTTTTGAAAGAATTTGTTGCTGGTTTACAACAGTGGAACCAAAATATTTTTGGGAATATTTTTCGCCAAAAACGTTTATTGTGGGCTCATATTGAAGGTGTCCAGCGTGAACTAGTAAATGGGGGCCAAAACCATCTTTTAAAGCTAGAGCAAAAATTACGTCAGGAACTTGATGAAGTGCTCAAGCGGGAAGAAGAGTTATGGTTTCAGAAATCAATGATGGAAGCCTTGAAAGATGGAGATAGAAATACCACTTATTTCCACACTTCAACTATTATTAGACTTAAGTTTAATAGGGTGGAAGCTTTGAAAAATGGAGATGAGTGGATTACAGATCATAATCAATTGTAGCAACTTATGGTTGATTTCTTCAGAGAATTATATACAAGTGATGTGGAACCAACAGGGGTGAGTGACTTGCCTACAGATTATTTTCCTATTATCCTTGCAAGTGACTACAACAAACTCACTAGGCCTTTTACTGTTAGTGATATCAAGTCAGTAGTATTCTCTATGGACCCGACTAAGGCCCCAGGACCCGATGGATTTCATGCTTTATTTTTCCAACGTCATTGGAACGTTATAAGAGACAGTTTTTGTGATGTTATTTTGAAGGTGCTCAGAGGCCAAGCTATACCCGAGGGCCTCAATGAAACGTTCTTAGTTCTTATTCCCAAGATAGAGCAGCCACAATTGGCGTCCCAATTTCGCCCCATTAGCCTATGTAATGTTCTTTACAAGACCATTACTAAGGCAATTGTGAACCGCTTGAAACCAATACTACCTTTTATGATTTCTCCTACACAAGGTGCCTTTGTTCCTGGGAGACAGTTTACAGATAACATTGTAATTGTCCAGGAGGTTTTGCACACAATGAGAAGGAAACAAGGTCAAAAAGGGTACTTGGCGATCAAGATTGATCTTGCTAAGGCCTATGATCGATTAAGTTCTTTCGTGAAACTCTCAATGAAATGCGTTTACCAATCCTGCTTGTTGATGTTATTATGTTATGTGTTACTTTTCCCGCTATGCGAGTTTTGTGGAATGGAGAGCCCACTGATGTGTTCTATCCTTCTCGGGGTATAAGGCAAGGGGATCCGCTCTCACCTTATTTGTTTGTCATGTGTATGGAACGCCTGAATCATATTATTGAAGAAGCATTGAATGCAGGCTTGTGGAAACCAATTTACTGTAGCAGGGGTGGCCCAAAATTATCTAATCTTTTCTTTGCGGATGATATTGTGTTATTTGCTGAAGCATAGGAGGAGCAAGCTCAGATTATTAAGAAGTGCCTCGATCGGTTTTGTGCTGCTTCAGGAGAACTAGTTTCATTGCCAAAGTCACGGGCCTATTTCTCTAGAAATGTGACCGAAAATACAGCAAATGAAATTAGTGATGTGTTGGGTATTGAAACAACAGAAGACCTTGGTTTTTACCTAGGTATGCCAACAATTAATGGTCGTGTGACGAAGGCAACATTTCAACATGTTGTGGACAAGGTTGACAAGCGCCTAAGTGGATGGAAAACAAAATGCATTTCAATGGCGGGTCGAGCAACTTTAACTAAGTCTGTCCTGTCATCTCTGGCTTACTACTCAATGCAAACTGCTAAAATCCCGCAGTCAATTTGTGATACAATTGATAGGAAATCAAGGAAATTCTTATGGGGTGGAACGGGTGAAGAACGTAAGATCCACCTTGTGTCATGGGACACAATTCAAAAGGATAAGAAGGAGGGAGGCCTAGGCATTCGGTCGATGCGTCAAGCTAATGCTGCATTTCTCACTAAACTGGGATGGTGTGTCCTCACTGAACCGAGCAGTCTTTGGTCCCAGGTGCTGCGAACTAAGTATTGTAAAGGGCATTGTGACATTGATATGTTCATTGCTAAACCAAGTTCCTCGAATGTGTGGCAAGGAATAGCTGAAAACGTAAAGTTTGTACGTCAAGGTATGAGGGTGTCCGTAGGAAATGGCCGAAGAACTCTTTTCTGGGATCACATATGGGCTGGGGAAAAATATCTCGCTAGTCAAGCTATTTCTCCTACACCTTTAGACTTGCAAGATAAAACAGTTGAGGAATTTTGGAGTGAGCAAGGGGATTGGTGCTGGGATGAATTTGCTCATTTCCTCCCAGCAGAAGCATTAAAAGAAATTGCATCCCATTCCTTATTCCCAGATGCTATTGAGGATGATGCAATTTATTGGCATGGAACAAAATTTGGTGAGTTCTCCATCAGCTCAGCTTTGAAATTGATTAAGAATGATCACCCTGCACCCAATAAAATGTGGGAATTAGCGTGGAGAGCTCCGATTTCTCAATGCATTCGTATGTTCCTCTGGCTTGCTCTTCATGACAGAGTTCTTACGAATGCTCATAGAGTATCAAGGAGGATTGCAGATGACCCGAGGTGTTCACGTTGTGGTGTTGATGAAGAGACACTTTACCATGTACTTCGTTGGTGTCCCTTCTCATATGTTATTTGGAAAAAGCTAGGAACTTGCCTTCGTAATTCGCAATTTTGGATGGCTGAATTCAATGAATGGATGGTTAATAATCTTGCAACAACAAACCCAGACCATAAGGAAGATGATCCATTGAAGTTTGCAGTCACAATTTGGTGGCTATGGAAATGGAGGAATGCAAAGGTGTTTGGTAAGGAGAATGAAATCCAAACTAATCCTGCTGTATTTTTTAATTACAAATTCATTGAAATGAAAGAGGCACTGGCACGAGAAACACGACTTGATCAGCATTTAGTGACAGCAAGAACAAAAGTGCTTATCAAATGGGAATCCCCGCAACCTGGTTGGTGGCTATTGAACACGGATGATGCCTCTAAGGGCAATCCTGGTACTGCAGGAGGTGGAGGTATTATTCGTGATTGTCATGGACAGTTTGTTAGAGCCTTTGCTGAAAATCTTGGTAAATGCACAGTAACAAGATCAGAGATACTAGCCCTGTATCGGGGTCTTAGAATGGCAAAGGAACTAGGAGCAAACAAGTTGCGGGTTAAGCTAGATTCTCAAGTGGTGATGTAGCTCATGGAGGGAGATACAGTGAAGAATGGACCTGCCATATTCATGGTCAGGAAATGTAGGGAATTAATTCGGAATGCAGACTGGGATGTGAAGATCGAACATTGCTACAGAGAAGCTAATAAAGCTGCGGATTGGTTGGCCAACTATGGATGTGCACAAGAAGAGAGTGTTGTTTATTTTGCTTCTCTCCCACCCCTTCTTAGTTCCATTCTATATGAGGACGTAATTGGTGTGGCTTATGTTGAGAAATTGAGTTTTGAAGATGACAAACTTATTTAATTATAAAGTGATGCTACATAACTTGTGTGTTAGTGTTTCAGAAATTCATTTATGCAAGAGTTTGCTAGATAAAGACCAAGAAGAAAACACAAGTTCACATATTCTCTAGGTTATTTATGTTATTTCTTAGAGCTCATGTTAAAGCTATGCAGTTATATAAATGTGGAATTTATATCTTTAAGGCAACTAATTAATAACGTTAAAAGAGTTTGTGGTCGGGAACGATCCTTGAAACTTTAGTGTTCAATGGAACGTTTCTGTAACACATATATTAACACGTTCGTTCACTGAGATAAATTTAAGTTAAATATCATAAATTAATTCTCTTAATATTTTATTTTACCAAAGATTTTATTTATAAAGAGATTTTATCAAAATCTGCTTACTTCTATACTTTGGCTATATGATTTTAACTAAGAAGAAAATATTTTCTTTAAAGATATTTATTTTATTTTCTTCATAAAAACTGAATTTAATATAAATATGCTTTATATGATAAAGATATTTATCCTCCTTTATGAAAATTTTATTTTGCAAGTAAAGAAAATAATATTTAGTTTCCTAAGTGATAATTAGGTCTCCAGTCATTTTCTCTATTTGCGTCTCTCGTTTAAAAGGAGTCTAACAATCAGTTTTGAGATACGCCTCTCCCTGATCAATTGAACATAACATATTCTCAAGAGAGTAAAATTTACAAATGTTGCCTCACAACAAAGAACGTTTCCTAATAGACACACTTTCCACACGTTATAACTGCATTAGCTATAAGATCTCAATTGTACCTTATTCACTCATTGAAGTTCATCAAGGTAAACAATCATCTGTTATCTATTACAACTAGAGCTAGTTGTTAGGCTTAGGTGAGTGTCTAAGTGCATTTGGGTTGAACGAGTGTTCGAGTGCGAGATTGAGTTAGAGTAAGCTTGATCTATTTGTACTATTCTCTTAATAAAAGAAGTAGTCTTTAAAGTCCTTCGGGCCGTGGTTTTTCATCCTTTGTGAGTTACAAAGGGTTTTCCACGTAAATCGTGAGTACTTTAATTCTAGTTCTTTTTACTTGTTTTAATTCCGCAAATTTGGGGTAACACAATTCACCCCTTGCCCCTCTTGTGTACCTTGTGCTACTAACAATTGGTATCAGAGCCTCGTTTTCTCTTAGATACAGGTTCATGCTTGAAGAGAATGTCGATCTCAAGCACATCAAATGGTATTAGAGAGGGTCAATCTGCTGTGAGACCTCCATACTTTGACGGACGAAACTACTCTGGATGGAAAAATCGTATGGAAATTTACATTAAGTCAGAAGACTATCAGGTATGGCAAGTTGTTAAAAATGGACCTTTTAAAATTGTTGACACGGCAGGTAAAGAAGCAGAAGAGGATAAATGGACTGAAACAGATTTCAGAAAAATTGAAAAAAATGCTAAAGCTATGAATATTCTACACTGTGCTTTAGATCCCGATGAATTTAGTAGGATATCTGCTTGTTTTAGTGCTAAAGAAATATGGGACACTTTACAAATTGCTCATGAAGGTTCCAACGAAGTAAAAATGTCTAAAATCGATTTACTAGTTCAACAATATGAATCGTTTGAAATGTAGAAAAAAGAATCGATTAAAGATATGTTTACTCGTTTTACCATTATTATAAATGAACTATAGTCCCTTGGTAGAGAATATGAAGTGCAGGATCAGGTTAGGAAAATTCTGAGGAGTCTGCCAAATAAGGATCAATGGATGCCTAAAGTCACGGCGATTCAAGAAGCTAGGGATCTTACTAAACTACAATTGGACCAACTCACGGGATCTCTGTTAACTCATGAGATGAAGCTTGAATCCCGAGCTCCAGAATCATCAAACAAAGACAGAGGACTTGCACTGAAGGCCAGGGATGATGATGAGCAAGTTGGAGAACTTGATGAAGATGATATTGTTTTCATAGTTAAAAAGTTTTCTAAGTTTGTTAAAAATTTCAAATCTAAGAAACCATTTAACAAAAATAAGAACTACTCTACTAGTAATAACAGGTAGAATACTAATGATGGACTTTGCCATAAATGCAGGAAACCTGGACACGTTATAAATCAATGTCCAATGTGGGACATGGAGAAGAAACGGGACAAAAGAGCAAACTTGTCTAATGCTGTAGATAAAGAACTTGAGAAGGTGATGGCTGCTACATGGGAAGAAGAAGAAGAAGAAGAAGAAGAAGAAGATCTGGAAGACGATGAAAACCTCATACAAGCCAACGTTGCTCTTATGGCAAATATAGATGACCCTACTGATGATGAAGAAGATCTTGAGGTCAAAGTGAGGGGGAACAATCAATGGTATCTAGACAGTGGTTGTTCACGACATATGACAGGTGACATACAAAATTTCCTCTCACTTCGAGCTTTCAAAGGTGGTGCAATGACTTTTGGAGATGATAAACGTGGACAAATAGTCGGCGTAGGTAAGATAGGAAAGTCACGTGATCATGCTATTGAAATTGTTTTTTTGGTTAAAGATCTAAAATATAATCTGCTTAGTATTTCCTAGCTTTGTGACAGGAGGAATAATATATTATTTTCTCCTAGTGACTGTCATGTTTTTAATGCTAGTATAAATAAATCTTTATTTAGAGGAAAAAGAGTTAATAATATTTATCAAGTTGATTTAGATAATGTTGCTGAGAATAATCTATCTTGCATGAATGTTATGGATGATGATCCACTTTTGTGGCACAAACGCTTGGGTCACGCTAGTCTTACTTTGCTAAACAAACTTCGTACAAAAAATTTAGTCATTGGTCTACCTGAATGCGAGTTTACTTTTAACGGAGTATGCGATGCGTGTGCCAAAGGAAAACAGGTTCGCTCATCGTTCAAGTCAAAAAATTTGGTAAGTACCTCTAAACCGCTCGAATTGATTCATGTTGATCTCTGTGGCCCTATGCGTATTATAAGTAGAGGAGGAAGCAAATATGTCTTTGTTATAGTGGATGACTACTCAAGATTTACTTGGACTTTATTTCTATCTTCCAAAGAAGATGTATTTGATTCTTTCTTGTCTTTCATTAAGCGCAAACAAAAACAACTTAATCATCAATTGCTTGCTATTAGATCCGACCATGGTACGGAATTTGACAACTCAAAATTTATTGCTTACTGTAATTAACATGACATTGTGCATGATTTTTCGCCTCCTAGAACACCTCAACAAAATGGGGTTGTTGAGCGTAAAAATAGACCTTTAGAAGATATGGCCAGAACCATGCTTATTTCTAGTGATCTTTCTAGATGTTTTTGGGGCCGAGGCCGTTAATACTGCTTGTATATAATTAATAGAGCCATGGTTAGACCTCTTTTGCATAAAACTCCATATGAATTATTGAAAGGCAAAAAGCCGAACATTGCTTATTTTAGGACTTCTGGTGCTAAATGCTTCGTACATAACAATGGGAAAAATTCTTTGGGCAAATTTGATGCTCGAAGCCATGAAGCAGTTTTATTAGGTTATTCCTCTCATAGTAGAGCGTACAAAGTTTAAAATAAGCGTACTATGTGTATAGAGGAAAGCATTCATCTAATATTTGATGCATTCCACGTGCCTAATGAGAATGTGCAGGATTCAGATATTGATTTTGAAATTGGATTAATTCGTGCTCAATCAACTGAAGATTTTCCAGACGTCATTGTACAAAGAGCAACTGAACAACAACACAACGTTGTCGAACCAACAGACAACGTTGTCGAACCAACAAACAACGTTCCCAATGTGATTAATGAATTAGACAGTAACGACAGTAGCGAGGGACTTACTGGCGATGAATCACAAGCTCCTCAAAACCAACCAACGTTCTTGGATCCAAAACCTTATAAGTACCAAAGTTCTCATCCCCTAAATCAGATCATTACTGATCCAACAAAGGGAGTGCAGACTCGATCCTCCACTCGTAATTTTATTTCTTTCAATGCATTCTAATCTGATATAGAACCTAAAGATTATAAATGTGCTTTGAATGATTCTGGTTGGATCTTAGCTATGCAGGAAGAACTAAATCAATTCAAGAGAAATAAGGTATGGCACCTAGTACCAGACCAAAAAATCATACAGTGATTGGTACAAAGTGGGTTTATAGGAACAAGTTGGACGATGAAGGTAATATTATTAGAAATAAAGCCAGGTTGGTGGTCAAAGGTTATAATCAGCAAGAGGCCATAGATTATGATGAAACATTTGCCCAGTAGCTCGATTGGAAGCGATTAGAACTTTAATTGCTTTTGCTGCTCACAAAAACTTTAAATTATTTCAAAGGGATGTTAAAACAGCGTTTTTAAATGGTTATTTAAAAGAGGAAGTTTTTGTAGAGCAACCACCTGGTTTCGAAGATAAAGAATTTTCCAATGACGTCTATAAATTAGATAAAGCTCTCTATGGACTAAAACAAGCTCCTAGATCATGGTATGAGAGACTTTCAAATTTTTTGATGAAAAAAGGTTTTAAAAGGGGCATGATTGATAAAACTTTATTTTTAAAATTTGAAAATCGTGATATTTTAGTTGTTCAAGTATACGTTGATGATATTATTTTTGGTTCGACTAATGATGCAATGTGCTTTGGCTTTTCTGATATAATGCAGGGAGAATTTGAGATGAGTATGATGGGAGAATTAAAATTCTTCCTTGTACTACAAGTAAATCAAAGAAAAGATGGCATACAAATTCATCAACAAAAATATGTGAAAGAGTTGCTAAAGAAATACAAAATGGAAGACGCCAAGCCCTACAACACGCCAACTCCAACTTCACAAAAGTTAGACATGGAAGAAAAAGGTACACTTGTAGATGAAAAAGAATATCGAGGTATGATCGGATCACTATTATATTTAACTGCTAGTCGACCTGATATTGTTTATGGTGTTTATCTATATGCTCTCTTTCAATCTAGTCCCAGAGAATCTCACTTAGTCGCAGTGAAGCGAATTCTTAGATACTTGAAAGGCACTATAGATTTATGTCTTTTTTATCCCAAGTATGATAGTTTTAACTTAAATGGCTATTCTGATTCTGATTATACTGGATTCCTAGTAGACCGTAAAAGTACTTCAGGTATGGCACAATTTTTAGGATCATGCTTCATTTCTTGGGCTTCTAAAAAGCAAAATTTTGTTGCTCTATCTACTGCCGAAGCAGAATATGTTGCAGCTGCCGCTTGTTGTGCTCAAATTTTATGGTTGAAACAATAATTACTTGATTTTGGTGTTAATTGTGGTTGTGTGCCTATTTATTGTGACAATACTAGTGCTATTAGTATTTAAAAAAATCCTGTCAGTCATTCAAGGACAAAACATATTGAAATTCGTCATCATTTTCTGCGTGACAATGTGGAAAAGGTTTTATAAAACTTGAATTCGTTAATACTGAAGATCAGATAGCTGATATTTTCACAAAACCTTTGCAACGTGATAGATTTGAGAAAATTAGATTAGATTTGGGCATGATGAAAATAAATTAATGTGTATCACTAATAGCTTGTTTCGATGAATGCTTAGTTAATGTTTCATTTTGTTTTACATTTTGGTTGAAGCTTTACTTTTGCAATTACGATTTTTGGGTCCTAGATATTCTAGTATTAGTTTTAACGTTAAACTTCAAAGGACTCGCTATGTGTTTTGATACTATTTCAATACGTGAAGTCGAATGTCTATATGTCTCAACATCCTATTGTTTCATTTCTTTGGGCAATCCGAAAAATTTCTTTCATATAGAACTAATTATAATTTGTCGCCACGTTATAAGCAAAATTAGTTCTCGAAATTTTGAGCCTAAACACTTACCAAGCTCCACTTAAAATCTTAGCCTCTTTTTACCCATATATGTACACAAGGCTAGGTGTCTAGGAAGCATTTCTTTACTAGTTTACTGATTTCCGAAAAAAAAAAAAAAAAAAAAAAAAAAAAAAAAAAAAAAAAAAAAAAAAAGGGGAATCAGTGTCAGTACCATGTAGTCCTATCTTAAGTAGAGTGTGGAATAAGGAAATTTGGTAACTTTAGGAATCTTTCACTTTTGGGAAGAGTTGTATTGTCATCCAACTAATTGGAGAGGACATAGGCAGGTCTTGTTTGTTTCCTTTAACACTACTTCCTTTTGGAGTTTTAGAAAGGGCAGGATTCCACAATTTTATTTTTCCTTAATTCTCTCAGTGCTCTTTCCCTATTGCACTATGCCTTGTCTCTATATAAGAAACCTCACCTAGTTTATTTTTCTTCACCCCAATTCACGCTTAACCAATCAGGAAGAGATCTATTTTCTCTTCTTCTCTCAAACGTTCCCAATAACTTAGCAACGTTCCTTACCCTTAACAAAATTGTGCACGATGTTTAACCGTACCCGTTCTGCTCAATGTAAGAAGGCTCAAGCTACTGAAGGACAACAAAATTCTCCAATTTCTATTACTAGTGGTTCGTCTCAGAGGGAACTTTCACCCACTCAAGAATCTCGCACCATCACTGATCAAGCAAAAAATTCTAAGGCTAAAGGGAAAAAGCTTGTCAACAACCGTGGTACCTCCAACCCTAAACAACCTGTCGCACACCATTACCCTCTTCCACCTAATATTTACAATAACATTGCTGCTAAGTTCAATCACCGCACACAACCTCCTCTAAAGGTCATTAATAAGGTATAACTTATTGGGAATGGTCTTGAAAACCTATGGTCTTTTATTGATGCGCAAGGATGGGGAAAATTGTTTAGTACTCCTGAGTATGTTTATCCTGCTGCGATTACACAATTTTTTTGGTAGTTTGGAATTTGATGGTAATTTGGTTTAGGCACTAGTTAATGGGAAGAATATAATGCTTAATTGTGAAACTTTGGGAAAACTTTTGGGAGTTCCTAGTGTCGGATATGATGGCTACAATAAGGAAGCTTGGCCTCTTTTCCCTTTTACTACAGCTTCTCAAATCCTTCGCCGTTTTGCTGGAGGAAATCCCAAAGCCCGCAAACATGACCAAGTGTCAATCTCCAAATTGTCTGTCCCTCACTGAATTCTACACCACCTTGTATGTCCAAACGTTGTTAAGCGAGGACAAACCCGCAATGTTGCTACCTTTCTTGATCTTGTCCTTATGGAGTGTCTAGTTACTCAACACCCCATCAACCTTCCATCCCTTATGATAAACACACATGCTTTATGTAGCCCAACACAAGTCACATGCCCTTCCTTATTCTATGTGGTTGTGGTTGACTCTTGTGTTCCAAGCTTGTTGTGTGCCTCTTCCCCGTAGTGATGAGAAGTCTGATGCTGATATCTTAACCGCAGCAACTTTGGGTCGTATGACTTTTCTGTATGATGAAGCGTCAAAGACTTGGGTTCGCAAATCTACTGGAAGTTCCTCTAACCAGGTTGGGAACGTTCCTGCTGAAGCCGCCAACATTCCCGAAGATGATTCAAGCTCAGACAGTGAAAGTGGTGATCCTGTTACGGTTGAAGATAGGTTTCTGATTATTAACAGTGATCTTGTGGGTATTAAGAAGGATAAGAAAGTTATTAAGGGAAGTGTGAATCGTTTGCAAAGTGAGTCTAGCTACATTATTTCGGTTCTCAGGAAGATTCGGGGTGCGATTCTACCTAAAGCTCGTCGTGCACACTCCTATTAAACTCCTACCCACATTATCAACAACCTTGAACGGATTGCCAATCCTTTTGCAAACCTTCTTTTTGATTCAACTCCATATTTGGATGTTTAGAGTCTATGTCTTTTGATGGATGGGTGTAGTTATAGTGTCATTACATGGTGTTAGAGCTACTTTAGTTGTTTATTTCTATATTTTTACAAAAATCCTCTAGGACCTTAAGTTGCTATTTGCTTAAATAATCCCTTCTCCTCATGTGAACATCGTTGATCTTTTCAATGATGGCAAAAGGGGGAGGAGTAGTGATGCTAGTTAATTTGTCTCTAAGGCTTAAATCTTTTGTAGTTTATCAATTCCATCCATTGCAATAATATTGTGTTAGTTATGGCTTACTTTTCTTTTCTGTCAAAAAAAAAAAAAAAAAAAAAGGACTTAAGTATTTATCACGTCTTTTTACAGTAGCTATAATATTGCTCTTGTTATTCCTTTTGGCTAGGAACGTTTATAGACTCTGACTCATTGTTCTCTCATGCATATAATTATGTCAGTAGCATATGCTTGCAAACGTTTATTAATAATTGATTGATCCCTCTATTCACTATGAATAGTAAGCGCTACAATCTTTTATTTGTGCTTAATTATAATTGTTTATTTTATTTTAGACTATTATGAATCACAAGTTTGCCATCATCAAAAAGGGAGAAATTGTTGAGCAATTGAGTTTTGAAGATGACAAACTTATTTAATTATAAAGTGATGCTACTTAACTTGTGTGTTAGTGTTTCAGGAATTTATTTATGCAAGAGTTTGCTAAATAAAGATCAAGAAGAAGACACAAGTTCACATGTTCTCTAGGTTATTTATTTTATTTCTTAGAGCTCATGTTAAAGCTATGCAGTTATATAAATGTGGAATTTATATCTTTAAGGCAACTAATTAATAACGTTAAAAGAGTTTGTGGTCGGGAACGATCCTTAAAACTTTAGTGTTCAATGGAACGTTTCTGTAACGCATATATTAACACGTTCGTTCACTGAGACAAATTTAAGTTAAATATCTTAAATTTATTCTCTTAATATTTTATTTTGCCAAGATTTTATTTATAAAGAGATTTCATCAAAATCTGTTTACTTCTATACTTTGGCTATATGATTTTAACTAAGAAGAAAATATTCTCTTTAAATATATTTATTTTATTTTCTTCATAAAAACTGAATTTAATATAAATATGCTTTATATGATAGAGATATTTATCCTCCTTTATGAAAATCTTATTTTGCAAGTAATGAAAATGATATTTAGTTTCCTAAGTGATAATTAGGTCTCCAGTCATTTTCTCTGTTTGCGTCTCTCGTTTAAAAGGAGTCTAACAATCAGTTTTGAGATACGCCTCTCCCTGATCAATTGAACGTAACATATTCTCAAGAGAGTAAAATTTACAAACGTTGCCTAATAGACACACTTTCCACACGTTATTACTGCATTAGCTATAAGATCTCAATTGTACCTTATTCACTTATTGAAGTTCATCAAGGTACACAATCATCTGTTATCTATTACAACTAGAGCTAGTTGTTAGGCTTAGGTGAGTGTCTAAGTGCGTTTGGGTTGAACGAGTGTTCGAGTGCGAGATTGAGTTAGAGTAAACTTGATCTATTTGTACTATTCTCTTAATAAAAGAAGTAGTCTTTAAAGTCCTTCGGGCCGTGGTTTTTCATCCTTTGTGAGTTACAAAGGGTTTTCCACGTAAATCGTGAGTACTTTGATTCTAGTTCTTTTTACTTGTTTTAATTCCGCAAATTTGGGGTAACACAATTCAACCCCCCCCCCCTCTTGTGTACCTTGTGCTACTAACAACTTGGCCAGGTAGTGTTAGAGCTAGTTAATTTTGGGGCTTGCCCCTCACTTGCACCAAAAAATAATGGTAGCAAGCAGTAAAATGTATATAACAGCATCAATAAAGCATATCCAAAGCTGCAACAGCGATTGTCGAATGGCTTCTGCTGCAACATCAGTTGTCGATTGCTGGTTGCTGCAACATCGGATGTCATTTGCTGCTACTGCAGTCGTGGTTGGCTACTGCTGGCTGCTGCTGCTGCGGCTGCGCTGCTGCTGGCTGCTGCGGCTACTGCTGCTACTGTAACCAGTGCTGTTGGCTGCTGTAACATGTCTAATCTTCCCTTGCTGGTGTGAGAAGCTCATACATAGATTCATACATGTCTAGTTTTGCTCTGTATATCAGGGACAACTGTCAATAATGAAAGTAATCAAAGCGTATAACAAGTTATCTCAATAACTATGTCCACTCCACACCTTGAACTACACCATCTTCTTTATGTTTTGTAGACATATAATGCTTGAGCACCAAAAAATGTGTGCTGCTGATCCCTTATCATAAAATATACCTTGAAAAAGCAGTTTCAGTCCAGGGACTACTTCACAAGCAATATTAGCAGCAAAAGGTCGAGAACAAACTAACAAGGCCAAGGAAAAAATCACGCTTGAGCTTTGATTATTTGAAGAGCTTTGGTTAATCTTACAAGCCTATAGTTACACATAATAGACAACAGAATTTGAAGGTAGCTATCATCTTGTGAAGAACATACATTGAACAATCCAAACTGCGAAGACAAGCAAAGTACCTTAAGGGCATTGCAATATTGGTACAAATAAGATCATTAATGAAAGTAATCATAGTTTATAACAAGATACACCAACGGCTATGTCCAGTTAACAACTTGAACTACACCATTAATACATTTGCCGATTCACGGGAAACTCAGTTTGTTTAGACCCACAAAGTTTGTCCATTTATCCATACCCCTAGTTGCACAAGTTTTCAAATATACATGGCCAGATAATGGACCTAGCTACTCCAAAACAAAATTTTGCATATATTACAGAATCTTTCAAGTTGCAGGACATTGATTCATTTATACGAAGAATGAAATCCATGTCATATAATATTCCCCCAAAGATAGAAGAAAAGTGAACGATATAATACAGTCAAAAGGATGTTTCATCAGACAAGAAAAAGATGTCTTGTTTGAATTGAAGCTCCCAGTACCAGATTTGAGTATGTTTTTGTCACAATTGAAGCTCCAAGTATCAAAAACAAAAACAAAAAAACTTGACAGCAACTAAGAAAATAACTTACCAATGTTATCCTGTGGAAGCGAAGCGACAGTCTCTTCATTTCCCCAAGAAAACGTAAAGTGACAGCAGGACCATATGACATCTCATTTAAAGGTGAAATTCAGAGGCTCTGCGAGCCAACTATAATAATTAAAATTACAAAAGAAAACGCAAACAAGTAAAACCAATTTGTCAAGCCAATGAACTAAACTGAATAGCTAGTGACATGAATTCTATACAAATTTCCTTACTGTCTCAAAATTCAAAATTAAGCACTCTTTGATATCCTGAAACGGGCAGCTCCGACGACAAATCAAAAAAAATGAAGAAAACAACCCATGTCACTCTGCAATAAAAATTCACATTAGTATAAAAAATTCCAGATCATTAAACCAAATATCTACAATAGTAAAAAAAAAAATTCATAAATCAAAACCTGGTTTTTAATCAAGCTCTTGAACGGGGCTTCTGAAAGAAATGGAATGAAGGCGTGAGACGTGTCGTTGGAAAGCTCTTGAACGGGGCTTCTGAATGAAATAGAATGAAGGAGTGTTTGGAGGAAAAACCTGAGACCTTATCTTAACTATTAAAGCAAAAATAACAGTTCAAGTTTATAAATTATTCCTTTCATCATCGGGCTTTTGCGAAGAAATCTGAAGGCGCTTTTTTGGCGTCTACAGAAGCCCCCACTTTGATCGAGCTTGAGTAAAAGCGAAGATCAAAGTACTCCGAAGGTGACATGCAGGATGCTGATGTGCACATGGTGTGTGAGAGTGTACAGTATGCATGCATATGAAGACAAACCTGAGTTGGGACATGCTCGTAGTGTGCTAAGATTTGATCTCTGTGAACACAAGAGAAAATAAAGGTTATGTTAGCAGGATAGAACACCGCTCGTAGATGGTCTAAACGTCTGCTGGGGACCTGTATTCAGAGTGAATGAAAAAGTTAGTAATACTTTGAGAATGATCAACGCGGAGTGCTTCGACAAACACTGACTAAACACCGCTCGGCGGATGTCGAGATCCCGTCCCTGTTATAAGAAACAAAAAAGTCAACGAGATAAGCGCGATTAAAAATAATCAGCCATAAAGTGGTTAGGACATATGAACAGTTTAAATGCAATAGCTTAAGCAATCATTGACTGAAACATATAAAAAATAAATAATGGGCAGTATAACCGCAGCAGTTTAAGCAATCATTGACTGACACAAAAGTTAGTAACCTCATAGAAGGGGCAGTTTAACCGCAATAGCTTAAGCGGTCATTGACCGACCCCCAAAAATTTATAACCTCGTAGAGGGACCCCAAAAACTTGTAAAAGCACAGAGGGACTGACCCGAAAAATTTGTAAACATCGCAGAGGAACTGACCCCAAAAATTTGTAATGTTTGGTAAGGCCAACAAGTTTTCCGGGCTTAAAATATTTTTGGGCGCTCTGGGCGGTGAGAGTTGTCGTAGTGTAGATCCGAGTTTCAGTACCCGGGACCTGCAAAAATAAACGGGTTAGTTTTACCTGAAAATAGTTGGTACCGTAAATTAGGCCAACTGTCAAATTTGAACTTGTGGGCCAGAGTGCTTCGCTCCCGCGCGCTTGGTACTGATATTTGCCGCAAATAAACTGTAGTAACGAACTTTGGACTGGAAAAGGGGGTCGTGGGACAGCAGAGGGGCCCGCACGCGCAATGCTGTTGTTGGAAGGTTATCTCTATTCTTGGTTTTAATCGGAAGGTCACTTCTAGGCTTGATCATGAGTTCCGGGCTTGCTGGTTTTATGGAGAGCGGGTAGACTCAAACGTGAAGTGGAAATATGCACATAGGGAAGAGATGCAATAAACATGCCCGACTGACCATGACAAGATGCACAAGACATGACATAGTAATATGCACGGGGAAGAGGGGATTTGACATGTAAACACACAGGGACTCAAGACACTAAGAAATTATATACACATGCATGCCTTTGAAGGCGACTCTAGTATTCATGCAAATATGATGTATGCAGACTCTATTGACTCACAACTCCATGCAGCTAGCCTAACATGCACGATTCTCCTGTAGGGTCTGAAGAGGGTCTTCATATGGGAAAAGTTTTTGTGATCAAGAATTTCATTCGTGTGGTGATCTTGGCAGAGTATGAGACAAGTGGACAAAACTAGGTGCAGTCAAGGAAGAATCAGCCCCCAGTTTGATGTGTGGTTCTTGATGGTTATGACCTACTCGAGGAGCTATGGGTGTGGATGCGGCGGTACAAAATATCCTAACTTAATGTATGGGGACGAAATGGCCAACTTGGAACGTAGCGGATAAAGAACCGACTCATTCTGAAAAAGCCCCCAGTTGGGAAGTCTATGTGCAAGCCTACGAGAAAGGTGATGAGTATGACGTCTAGACGACTGACCAAAGAGCGCTTACATGAGAAACAATGTTCTAAATCCTCGAAAGTTTAAGTTGCCTCAAGATGTTGATTTTGTTTTATATATTTTTTTTTTGGTTGCCCTAACTTTTGCCTAGGCCGCCCTTTCGGGTTTTCAACCTACCGGGCTCATTTTTTTTTTAGCCTTAGATGGTGGAATTTTTGGAAAACTCCTTATGATCATGTGACAAAGTGGTTGTCGTGGCCGGACCTCCTTGAGGTTTCCTACATATCCAGTTTATGGAATCAGGCCAACGTAGTTCAGGGCTATACAATTGAATGGTCGTACCTCTTGGAGGGCTTTTGGGTTGTAATGTCAGGCTGGGTTGAGGTGTCAAACAAAGGATAAAGGCTGAAATAAACCCAATGTAAATCCTCTCCCCAAAGTATGCTAGATGGTATAGAAGCTTGTGATCTGGGCAAGGTGGCTAAGAGACCTATGTTTAGGTAAGGCCATTGTTTGGTTGTGCTTGAAGTGTTTGCACTTTTTTTGGATCTTTGATCGCTCTCAACTTTTTTTCTCTTTTGTTTTTTTTTATTTTTTTTTGTTTTTTCTCTTGAACTTTCGAGTTCTCTCTTCTTTTTGGTATTCCACTCGGTGGCTCTTTTTGTAGGTCAGTCCATCTTGCCTAGAAGGTTGCTTCTATTCCCATATCGCACACATCCATTCCCCAGGTAAGGATGACGTGGTTAAGAAATGAAAGCCTATGTGTTTAAGGCTCAAAGGGTTGCAAGTGGTAATGATGTATAGGGTAGTAAAGGATATTGATGTAAGGTGCCAAATGAATGCCTCCTGTCCTCAGCACAGACGGTTCAACTGTATGTCCTCTATGGGGATGATCATTAGGGAGTTTTTGTTTGATGTTTTCCACAATGAAGGCTTTCTTTTGATTTTTTATTTTTTTTTGGTTGTTTTGTATGGGTAACTTAAGTTCATCATAGAATTGAACAAAGAACAATGATGGGAATCAAAATGCAATCTTTATTGAATCAAAGAAAAGCATTACAAGAGAAGTAAGCTAGACTCTATGGATGAATTTAAAAGACAAACTAGACATCATTAAACTTGACTGGACTCAACTAGACTTGCACACTAGGAAATTTGACTGGACTCAACTAGACTTGCACACTAGGAAACTTTGACTCTATTCAACTTCTCGAGCACAGGCTGTTCACAGGGACATGAAGGACAGCCCCCTGTAGATACTCGCGTTGTTCACGGCTTAAGTGGAATTCTTAAGAAGGTTATCTTCAATTAGGATGCCCACAACATAGAGCCGGTTGTAGGAGTCAATTGCTTGATACTTGAGGGGTTCCTTGTAAGCAGGTTTCAGGTTCTTGATGAGTTGGCGGATTTGATCAGTTTGCGAAGGTCGCTCAACCAGTTCGGCTATCTTTAGCTTCCAACGCCTAAGGAAGGTAGTGAATCCCTCATCTTCTTCTTGTTTGGTGATCTCTAACTCTCGAAGGGTCATAGGTAGAGCAACATTTTCCTTGTAGCATCCAAGGAACTGTAGTGAAATCTGACCAAGTGCGATAGTCCTCCAAATTCAAGGTGTAGAACCAACGACGAGTTGGGGCATTAAGAGTCTATGGGAACAAGTGAATGTAGATATTTTTGTCAACTCCTTTTAAACCCATGGCAGTAGTGAAGGCTTTGAGGTGGTCTTGTGGATTATTAGTGCCGGTGTATGTCGGAACTTTGGGCATGGAGAATTTGGCTGGAAGCTTGCCCTTCACTTTGGGATTGACTTTACCAACATTAGCATGGTAGTTGGCAAACATGCTGCTGTTTTCGAGCACAGAAATAATCTTAGCCAGCTTGGCATTTGGTCCTTCTTCCTCAGAGTTGGAGTCAGAGAGGATTCTTGCTTCATCCTCTTTCTTCTTTTCCAAATCTTCAACCTTGAGTCACACCCTTTCTAACTCGCTCATGAGCTCATCAAGCCTCTCATCGGTGGTCTTACCCATGGTGGAGTTTGAGGGTGTGATCGGTGAGGTAAGGGATGTATTGAGTGGTGGCGGGCTTTGTGGTGGTGATGGATTATGGGGTGATAGCCTTTTGGAATGTGGTGGTGTCTTGGAGGTAGCTTGTACACGAACCAATCTGCCGGATGATCGAGCCCAACCTTTATCTCCGTGATTCTTCCTCGAGCCCCAAATCCTGAACACAAGTCTCAACTTAGGAAGACGCCAAAGAAAGGACTTGAAAACCAAAACTCATGATTTTTAGAAGACCCTCGATAGCTCCTAAGGTGAATGAATCTAAGGACGTCTATATGAACTCGAATGCATGATGATGAAAATGCAATGACAGAGTTACGACAACAATATGTAAGATGCATGGTGGACTGACCTTGACATGTATGACAATGTATGGATGCTTCCTAGAATGACCGTAGAGCACTTAATGAATGACTTGTCTAGACTTCTAGTGCCTGAGACGTAATGAACAAATGGAGACATTGATTAATGCAACACTCAGATTTTTGTACAAATGCATATGCAAAACAACGACAATGCAAACATGATGACTAGTTATGAATCCTAGCATGGAGCGTTTAATATGTATAATGTAATGTAATGCAATGCAGAGGAATGAAAAATGACAACCTAAGCCTAAATGCCCGATTATTTCCCCTCATATCAAAGGAAAAACGAAGTCGATAAAAAAAAATGAGAAAAATAGAAAAAAGATGGACCATCCTATTTTTTTTTTTATTTTTTAGACTCAAAGAAAATGGGATAAATAAAAGAAAAGAGAAAATTCCCGCAATGTTTTTTTTTGATTTTCCGATTTTTTTTTTTCGCCACATTTTTTTAAAGCCACTTTTCTTTTTTTTTTTTTTTGCTTTTCTTTTTTTTTTGCTGAATCTGAATTACATCAAAACAAAAATAGTGGGAGAGGGGAATTAGAAAGACTGACTCTTTTTTTTGCTAAAAGGTCCTAGAAAAGTTGTTCATAACTTTGACGCTATATGAAAATATATCATCGGGGAAATGAGTGCTCATTGAATTGAATTCTCGCACTATATTTGGGCATTAGGAACTAGCTAAAATAAAAGAAATGACTCCTAGCATGTAAGTACATGTTGGCACATAGTCACGGTATTCATTCATTCAGACAAGCATAATAACAACGCAGTTTACAGGTAAACATGTGATCAGATGGGCATTACAACGACACATGCACAACAAGCAAGCGAATCCACGAATGTGGGTTAGAGGCTTTTGGCTCCTGTAAGGTTACCACGACAAATTACAATTTCCGTTCGGCGGATGGTTGACACATCAATTGTAATTCTTTTTATCAACAAGGATTGATGAGTCATGGGTGAGGAAGCGTCGATTTGCACGATAGGAAAACTGTATATTCCTTTAGATATACGGGTTGTCTACGACTTGAGACACAAACTTCCTCGAGGGTTGATAAGGGTCAAAAGGTTGTGCCAAGGCACATGCAAATGATGCAAATAATGCATATGGAACATGTTATTAAACAATTAAGCAAATATGACTTTCAAGTCTCACCCTCTTAAATAAATCCCCAGTGAAGTCGCCACTGTGAGGACCCGGGATTTCTACGGCCCACGGAGTGCGTCCTTATAGAAAATTTATAAGCTGGGGGCTTTAGATAAGTTCAAGGGATCATCGAGTTAGAAAAGCTTTTGAAGAAACTTGAATTGAATAAAAACCATGAAAGAGGTCACAAATATGCTATTGGCGTTTTATATCGAAGGGACAAACCGAAAAGACAAGCCGAAGGGACAATCCAATAGTGCGAAAAGTGAACTGATCATATATTTAGAAAGACTCGCACTCATATAGAACATATGAGTGCCCAAGAATAAAGGGTTCGGGGGCGAAGGTACGAGGTGGGAAGGTGTTAGGCACCTAACTCGCCCGTTTATGACGGCCTCTACTAACTCAAGTTTGCTTAATAATTTAAAGACATAATTCCCATGCAAAACCGGATTAACAACCTAGACTTAGACTATTAATTGGTTCACCATAATCATCACAACATTTATTAATAACCCTTATTTAGACATTTCGATTTGACAAGTTGGGCAGCACAACGACTAGACAAACAATATTTAGGAAGCAATAAAAGACGTTAGACTAGCATGATATCTACATTTTGACTACTAGAAAATAAACAATTAGGCAAATAATTTAATTTGAGCCCTCAGGAATTTGTACCTGAACTGTAGGCTATATTTGACAAGAATAGTAAAAATAGATCTCAAGTAAAGAAAGAGAGGGAAGCTAGGTATCAATACTCCCGAGAATAGAATAGAATTGTTTATGGAAGAAAGAGGGAGAAGCTAAGAGTCAATACTACTGAGAATAGAGGGTGTCAACTGTAGACTGTGTGTTTTGAACTGAGGGTAAAGGGTTGTTTATATCAGCGTGGGGAAGTAGGGTTGGACGGCAGAAATTGAGCTGAAAAACGAGACGGGCTTGAAAAATCAGCCGGGCCCAAAGAAGGGTCACCGCCGCTAGCGGCTCTGGGACTTATTCCAGGGCCGCTGATGGCTCTCAGCAGCCAGCTGGATGTCGTCATAATGACATCATCCAGTCTATTTTTATTTTCCGGAGGAATTTTTGTATTCCGAAAAATACGAAAAGACCATTTTACCCCTAAATTGCAACTTGGCGACAGGGGGTCAGAAAAAGGCGTTAGACGTGTCGTTGGAAAGCTCTTGAACGGCGCTTCTGAATGAAATAGAATGAAGGAGTGTTTGGAGGAAAAACTTGAGACCTTATCTTAACTGTTAAAGCAAAAATAGCAGTTCAAGTTTATAAATTACTCCTTTCATCATAGGGCTTTTGCGGAGAAATCTGAAGGCGCTTTTTTGGCGTCTATACCAAATAACTCCCTGCCTACCTCCTTATTATAGTCCTCCCTCCAAGGAGGAAATTCTCCGTCCCATCCCTGCAAGCGGTTCAAAAATAGAAAAGTGCTCCTTCCACATCGTAGCATTACTCAAAGTCCGGCATATGGAGAACCCTTCCTAGGGTACAGGGACCAAGTCCCCAAATTGGTCGGGGATATCTGGGTATACAAATGCCTCAGCACGGCATCTATTACCACAAGCTTATGAACATGGGCCGCAGCTGCCAGACCTATCAGCGAACTCCACGAGTTGGCCTGGAATTGAAAGTAGTGAACGCCCAGAAGGGTCACTATCCTTTTGATGAGAGGAGGAAGAGAAAAACTCAAACCGTCGTCAAAGATCCTCGTGGAGAAGGGAATGCTCTGCGACGGAGCAGAGTGTGTAGACGCCAAAAAAGCGCCTTCAGATTTCTTCGCAAAAGCCCGATGATGAAAGGAGTAATTTATAAACATGATGCTATTTTTGCTTTAATAGGTAAAATAAGGTCTCAGGTTTTTCCTCGATCACTCCTTCATTCCGACCCCATTGAAAAGCCCTATTCAAGAGCTTTCCAACACCTCTCGTGTCTTTTTCCGACTCCTGGTCGCCAAGTTGCAAACCGGGGGTAAAACCGTCTTTTACCGCAGAAGGGTAAAACAATCTTTTCACATTTTTGGAACACTAAAAATTCTCTTGAAATTAAAATATCCTGGATGTTGTCATTATGATGACATCCAGTTGGCAAGGTGACAGCCGTCAACGACCCTAGGTTAACAGCCAGGGCCACTAGCGGCCCTCGCTAAGTCTCCAGGCCCGAATATTTTTCAGCTCAAAATCCAAATTTTGGCTCCTCTTCACCCGTCCAACCCTACTTAATTCGCCTATAAATACAACCCTCGACCCTCATTCAAAAACACACAGTGTACAGTTGACAACCTCTATTCTCAAGAGTATTAACACTGAGCTTCCCCCTCTATCTTCCAAACTTGAGATCTTGTCGTAACTATTCTTGTCAAATATAGCCTACAGTTCAGGTACTAACTCCTGAGGGCTCAAATAAAATTACTAGCCTAATTGTTTATTTTCTAGTAGTCACAATGTAGATATCATGCTAATCTTGCCTTTTATTGCTTACTAAATATTGTCTTTCAATTCCAAGCATGTCTAGTCGTTGTGATGCCCAACTTGCCAATCGAATGCATGTCTAAATAAGGGTCAATAATAAATGTTGTGATGCTTGTGATGAACCAATTAATAGTCTAAGTCTAGGTTGTTAATCCAGAATGTGTGGGAATCATGTCTTTAAATTATTAAGCAAACTTAAGTTAGTAGAGGCCGTCATAAAACGGGCGAGTTGGGTGCCTAACACCTTCGCACCTCGTACCTTCTCCCCCGAACCATTTATTCTTGGGTACTCATATGTTCTATATGAGAGGGAGTCTTTCTAAAAACATGATCACTTCACTTATCGCGCTATTGGGTTGTCCCTTAGGATTATCCTTTCGGTTTGTCCCTTCGATAAAACGCCGATAGCAGATTTGTGACCCCTTTCATGGTTTTTATTCAATTCAAGTCTTTTCAAAAGGTTTTTTAACTCGACGGTTCCTTGAACTTATCTAAACCCTCAACTTACAAAGGACACACTCCGTGGGCGATAGAAATCCCGGGTCTTTACAGTGGCGACTTCACTGGGAATTTATTTAAGAGGGTGAGACTCGAAAGTCAGGTTTGGTTAATTGTTTAATAACATGCTCCTTATTTTACATCATTTGCATGTACTTTGTCACAACGTTTCGACTCTTATCGACCCTCGAGGAAGTTTGTGTGCAACTCGTAGACAACCCGTATATCTAAAGGAATATACAGTTGCCCTATCGTGCAAATCGACGTTTCCTCACCCACGACTCATCGACTCTTGTTGGTGAAAAAGAATTACAATTGATGTGTCGACCATCCGCCAAACGGAAATTGTAATTTGTCGTGGTAATCTCACAGGAGCCAAAAGCCTCTAGCCTACATTCGTGCATCCGCTTGCTTGTTGTGCATGTGTCGTTGTAATGCCCGTCTGATCACATGTTTGCATGTAACTATGTTGTTGTAATGCTTGCCTCAATGCATGAATATCGTGACTATGTGTCAACATGTACTTACGTGCTAGGAGTCTTTTCTTTTATTTCTAGCTAGTTCCTAATGCCCGAAAATGGTGCGAGAATTCAATTCAATGAGCACTCGTTATTTTCCCAGTGATATATTCTGTCAAAGTCATGAACAATTTCTTAGGATCTTTTTAGCAAAAAAAAAGAGTCAGTTACTCCAATTTCTCCTGTCCCATTTTTCTGTTTCTTTATTTCTTTTTTTTTTTTGATGTAATCCAGATTCGGTCCAAAAAAAACAAAAGCAACAAAAAAAACAAAAATGGCGTTAAAAAAAAGGCGCCGAAAAAGAAAAATTGCTAAAAAAAAAAAAAAAAAAAAGATGGCCAAAATTTCTTTTATTTTTCCATTTTCTTTGAGTCTAGGAAAATAAAAATAAATATAGGATAGTCCGTCTTTTTTCTATTTTTCTTATTTTCGTTCATTGACTTTATTTTCCTTTGATATTAGGGAAAATATTTGGGCATTTAGGCTGAAGGAATTTTTGTTTTAGCACAATGTGTTTTTTATGTGCGGGTTGTCCTTTTTCTTAGGTGAGAGTCTTATGGCCTTTTCTTGTTACTAAGTGCTCCGTCCTTCCTATTCATGATAGGGGATCCAAAGAAGATAGACTTGACAGAGGTTCAATTTGACTTTCGACAATACATCGATCCAATTCACCTCAACTGCACCATGATTAGAACAGTTCAAGAGTACCTTGTCGAGATGACATACCGAGTTGACAGGTTGGAAGCTGACATTACCAACATTAAGTCAAGACAGTGATGGGACACGCCAATATTTTTCCCACATCTGAAAATCGGAAATTCATGTCTCAAGGAAAGCCTAACTCGATTCTCCAAGAACCAGAAAAGGAACGCAAGAGTGGCGAATCTTCCTCCAATGTTTCGCCAAAAGTGTTTCTCGCACCCCGAAACAAGCCAAGGAGGGAATTCGCCCCATTGGGAATAACTCTTAGTACGACTTTTGAGAGGCTAGTGGACATAGATATGCTGCAACCCATAGGTCCCACCCCAGAACCATCTATTAAGGGCCGTAACTGGAAAGGACATGAGTACTGCAAGTACCATCAAGGAAAAGGGCACGAAACAAACAACTGTTGGGCTCTTAAACATGTCATCCAAGACAAAATAGGCAATGGCACTCTACCATTACCTAAAACTGAAGAAGTTGAAAGTACTGATAACCTCCTGGGTGCCATCAACCATATCATAACTGAAGATCCCAAAGACTACTCTCACCTCATTTACTGTGAGGAGATTGCTCTGATCTCACAAAAGTCTTATGGAGAAGAGTTAAATCTGGGGAAAGCAAGATGGAAGATGATAAAGGTCAGATACAAGAAAGTCTGGGCCGCATAATCAAGGGAATTCAAGAAATAAGAGAAAATGTTGACATCCTAGAACAACGCACTTCCAAGCGCAGGAACACAGTCATCTTGGCTAAAGAAGAAACTTGGTGGCGTCAGGAACTCTTCTACCACAAAATGTCCAAGTACGGATACGTCCGTTCAAGGACTCCCACGTCAAGGCTTCTCCCGAAAGACGGAAATCCATTTCTAAGCTGCACCTACTGCGCAGCTGAAGGACACCACATCAATCAGTGCAGGCGCTTTAAGGGACTAGTCTTACGCTTCATCAACCAAGGAACAATGTGGCCACCATACACTTGGACAGTCAGCTGGTGTCGTCATAGTCAGGAACGGTACACCCCTCTCTTTGCACCAATGGAAACTGTCATGAACGCATTGGTGTGGAGAGGTGACATTCAACCTTGCATCCCTCTGGAGGATGCCAAAGTTGCACCAGAGGAAAGCCGTCCTTATTGCAAGTATCACCGAATATTTGGACACCATACAGACAACTGTCTTCGCCTAAAAGACGACATCCTGGGTGTCATAGACAGTGGAGAGATTCCGCTACCTCTAAAGGAACAAGAGGATACCTATGGAGCCAGAACTAGTTTGCTACCTGCAAGAGCTAGAGGAATCGACTCTGAGTCCCCATGTTTTGTCGAGTTAGGATCATAGTTAAATCTTTAGGTTGAGTCTTGAACAGGGAGTGTTCCCCCTTTTACTTTTAAATGGGAATTAGAGACCATGTTCTCCAAAGTCATGTGTGCTTATCTTTTTGCAAATCAATAAAAATTGCTCTTGCTCATTTCTTCCTTTGTTTAGCTATTGATAAATCGAATGAACTCAAAGTTGCACAAATCATTAACTAATCAATTTAAGCAATGTAAGTAAACTTCGCAAAGCAAGAATGCAAATTATCTCTTTTACAGGAATTTGAGCAGCTGAACTCCCTCAACAATGCCACTCCACATACAAAGAAGAAGAAAGCTAGCCTTCTACAACAACCTCGACACAAGCCTAATCCCAGCTCCAATCGAAGAAGATCCTTGGTACCAAGACGTCTTTAACTACATCACCAAAGGAATATACCCTCAGGACACGCCAATAAGAGCTCAACGGGCCATTCGTCTCTTAGCGGCACAACACATAGAGTACAAGGGGGTTCTATACAAGAGGTCCCACAATGGAGTCAACCTCAGATGTGTGAACGCCGAAAAAGCCGCAGAAATCAAGGATGAGGTACACAATGGGGTGTGCGGACCACACATAAATGGTCGAATGCTCTCTAGAAAGGTCCTACGACTGGGATACTATTGGACCATTATGGAAAGGGATTGTTACGACTATGTCAAGAAGTGCAAAAAGAGCTAGATATATGCCAACCTACAACATATGCCACCCTCAATGCTCCATAACTTCACATCCTCTTGACCATTTTCTGTATGGGGAATAGATATCATTGGTAAAATCACCCCGAAGGGCTTTGGAGGACATGAATACATCCTAGTAGCCATAGACTATTTTACCAAATGGGTTGAAGCATAGTTCTATTCCATCCTCACATCCAAGCAAGTGTCCAAATTCATAAGGAACAATATCATCTGACGATACGGCGTTCCGCATGAAATCATTAGTGACCATGGATCCCATGTCAAAGCTAAAACAGCCACCCTACTAAGGAACTACAAAATCCAGCACCACAAATCATCCCCTTACCATCCCCAGAAACGGCGCAGTAGAAGCCGCCAATAAAAACCTTAAGACTATCATCGAAAAGATGATAGGAAACCACAAAGATTGGCCCATAAAACTACCGTTTTCCCTTTGGGGGTATAGAACATTCATGAGATCATCCATAGGAGCAGCACCTTATTCCCTAGTCTACGGAATGGAAGCTGTGCTACCCATAGAAGTTCAGCTACCCTCCATGCGCATAGCCTTAGAGAGTGAGATTCCAGAAACCCAATGGATGCAAGCTCGTGATGAGGAACTCATGTTCATAGATGAAAGACGCCTACGAGCTCTAGAACATTCCCATACGTACCAGCAACGAATGGCAAGAGCATTCAACAAAAAGGTTCAACCTCGAAATCTGAAAGAAGGGGATATAGTTTGGAAAGAATTACGTGCCCCAATCACCGACCCCAGAGGTAAATTTCGACCAAATTCGTCCGGTCCGATCATCATCAAAGACATTTTATCAGGAGGCGCAGTCCGAGTCATGGACATTGATGGCATCGAGTTCAGTCAGCTCACAAATATGGACCAACTGAAAAAGTGCTACGTCCAATAAAAAAATAAAAAAATAATAAAAAACAAAAAAAAAAAAGACGTACACAAATTGAACAAACTACGCTGGCCTGATTCCATATTGGCTATGTAGGTAACCCTTTTAAGGGGCCCGACCAAAATCAATCCAAAATTCCTTTCAACTCATTCAAAAGAAAAGGACAATCTTTATTCAAACTGAACGAATAAGTTTACATTGCAAAAATCAGAATTCCTAAGGTTACAAAAAAAAAAAAAAGTGCAACTACGAGGGTTTAAGCTAAACAAATTCCTATTACTTTTTTTTTAAAACTAGACTTGCTTTCTAAAGAAAACTACTTTAATCCTTCTTCCCTTTAGAAGGCTTCGTTGAAGAGTTCTTCTTCAAAGGACCCTGGCTTGAGGACGACTTATGATCGCTTTCTCGAGCTGGGGGCTTTCCTCTTTTCATTACGTGATAGCCTTCCTCATAAGGCACTTCAATCCTTTTCTTGCTTCCTGTTCCTGAGTCATACTTAGGTACTAGTTGGTCCCACTCCTCATGAGGAAGGGCTCGTCTCGCTTCTTCATCACTGCAGGAAAGCCAGTTCAAATAGGTCTCAGAAACTTGAGTTGGGGCAATCACCCGAGGTACTGCCCAGTGATCCCTGCCACGCCAATATTTTCCCCAGTCCTTAGCAAACTCAGTGGTCAAACCCAATGTAGGTTGTCTCAAAGTCTCCGGACGAGGGATAACCTGCTTTAACCCATATTGTCTCATGGAAGGAAAGATGAAAGTACTCCTGTATAGACCCACTATGGTAGTGTGAGGGATGAATTTGCAGCAAGCCCACCAAAGAGGTCAAGCTCCACCAAATCACATGCCAACGGATAGCATGTCCGGCATGGAAAAAGGCATCCCGTTCAGCAATAGTCTTTTCATCATATAGCCTTTTTCTAACCAAAAAGCTAGCAGAAGTATAAGTCTTCTTTTTCCAGGCTTGAGAGGTACGAGCTATCATCTTCTCTGGCGATTCTATCAGCCTTAGATGCTCGCATAACCAAATTTGAAGCAGCAGAGGGCTGCCAGAAAAGGCTTCGTGAGGCGAAATTTTCAGCCAGTCAAGCCCTAAAATAGTTTCTCCTATAACCAGATGCAAAGGAGAGTGCCCTTCATCCATTTTATTCACCACTCGCAACAACGAGGCTCTACCCAGATTGGAAGACTCTGCATTAGCAAACAATAAGCGATTCAACAGGCAAAGTACAAAAGCATGTCGGCGGCAACGCCTAAATATCGAATCCTGTTTAGAAGAAGGAGCAAACTTTTCACAGATTTGAACTAAGTCCACATCGACACCGAGAGTGATGTTTTGGCTTCTGCAGATGTCAAGCCTAGAGATTTCCTGTACAGATTACTAAAACCATCCCTCAAATAAGGCACAGTTGGGGGAAGAGCATCTGACATATTAGTAATTGCAGCAAATTCTTCAACTAGAAGGCATAATTCAGAGTTACCAAAACGGAAGATGTGCAAGTCTGGCTCCCAATAGTTCAAAGTAGATCGAAGAAGGGGCCACAAAATTTTTGTTGGTCTTAGAGCCAATAAGGTCGAAGTATGGTACGGAGCAAGTTCCATTTTATCTTCTATGGTCAGATTTATACACCACGCATCGAACAGATTTTCAAAGGATTTCACCATGGTAGGAGCTTTGCGAAATTTGAGAGAGTTAAAGTCTGAAAAGGGGTACGACATTAGACATCCGGTAAATCCTATTTATAGGCAAAGAATCAGGTCAGAAGGAGTTAGAAATCCACTGAAAAGGCCCAAAGCCAGAGCCGCTAGCGGCCCTCAACATCGGCCCAGTGCCGCTAGCGGCCTCGACATTTTTTCTTTTGTTCCTGCCCGCCCGCTTTGTCCTTTCCGCTCGTTTGAAGCCCAATCTTTTAAATGCACAACGGAGTTACAAGGCCCGAGACTATCTTAGTCTTATTCTTTTCCATTTTCTTTTTTTTATTATTATTTTACTTTTTTGTAGGGGGTATAATATGTGTAATTTTTGCTTTTTCTTGCAATTTTTACCCTTTTCTTTACTTTATTCCCTAAATTATGTCCTACTCTTTACTGCATAACACATTGCATACTTAGAGATTAGACGGGTATAGTCGAGTCATAATAGCATTCATATCAAACATATGCATAAAAACAGGAGTTCAAAGACCAAGGTTTACAAATCAAAGCCTAACTGTTCAACTGGGGTCGTCATCATCATTGCTATCAGCCTCATCCTCAATAGAAAGCCCCTGACCATAGTTGCCGGACGAGTAATAGAAGGAGCCCTGAGTACTGAACGAGCTGTAAATCGGCCTGCTGTTGTTGGGCCTCATGGCTCGTCCATCGTACACATGTGCGTGCATGGGGGTACATGCCGAAAACCCCGTCCCAAAGAAGCTCTCCGTGGCTTGGCTAGCAAAATCCATAGCCACATTCTGATACGAAGGCCCAGCCTGAAGTGCATCCCACCCAGGGGCGTTCACCCAACCTCCAGCCATAGGGGTCACAGCGGGCCTACTACTCGAAGAAGGCTGAAAACCCGCTGGAGAAAATATTTCAGGCACAGGAATGTGCGACATAGAAGGTCTGGGCACCTCATCAACAGGAGGCGTGGTCGCAACTACAGTAGGTGAACGAACAACAGATGGTCTGCTCGCCGAAGAGACTCTCGCAGCTGACGAATGACGGGGTCCCACAGAGGACGAGGACCGCAACATCTGCATACAATCAAGACCAAATGTTATACTAAGCACTCCACTTAGCTAAACCAAAAGACAAAAGTGTACTTACACTAGCAGCCCCAGACCGAGAACTCCTCCCTCTACCCATCACCTTTTTATATCCCTTCTTCAACAGGTGGATGAGCTTGAAGACTTGAGAAGTCTACTCCCGGTTCAGCTACAAGAAGTAACAAAAGAAAGAGTTAGCATTCAAAAGCAACACAAAAAAAAGCAAGAAGGGATAAAAACTTACCCCCTTACAACCATCAAGCAAGGGTAAGCCCTCCATAGCCTCTCCATCAGCAATGTGTAGAGGGAGCTCCGCTACTATATGTCCCCCACTCTCGCCAATGTACCTGACCTCATTGCTCCGCAAGGTCACACTTGGGGGCTGGCCACAAGGAACTCTGGAACGGGACCTCCTGGGACCCTGAGGAGCCAGACGATTCGCCTACAAAACACAAAAGTTAGTAAACACTACAGTAGGTGAACGAACAACAGATGGTCTGCTCGCCGAAGAGACTCTCGCAGCTGACGAATGACGGGGTCCCACAGAGGACGAGGACCGCAACATCTGCATACAATCAAGACCAAATGTTATACTAAGCACTCCACTTAGCTAAACCAAAAGACAAAAGTGTACTTACACTAGTAGCTCCAGACTGAGAACTCCTCCCTCTACCCATCAGCTTTTTATATCCCTTCTTCAACAGGTGGATGAGCTTGAAGACTTGAGAAGTCTACTCCCGGTTCAGCTACAAGAAGTAACAAAAGAAAGAGTTAGCATTCAAAAGCAACACAAAAAAAAGCAAGAAAGGATAAAAACTTACCCCCTTACAACCATCAGGCAAGGGTAAGCCCTCCATAGCCTCTCTATCAGCAATGTGTAGAGGGAGCTCCTCTACTATACGTCCCCCACTCTCGCCAATGTACCTGACCTCATTGCTCCGCAAGGTCACACTTGGGGGCTGGCCACAAGGAACTCTGGAACGGGACCTCCTGGGACCCTGAGGAGCCAGACGATTCGCCTACAAAACACAAAAGTCAGTATATTACACATATATCTGGAAAAAAAAATGAATAAAGATCAAACCTCAGAAGTAAGGCCCGACATCAGACGACCCAAGCAATAGGCCAAATACACAGCCGTACGGTCCAAGCCAGCAACCTCCGGCTCAACGAACTGCGTGGTCGTCTCTCCACGAGTCACGACCCCCAAATCCTCTACGCTCAGGCTGCGCAGGTAGAACATGGTCATAGGGGGGTCCTCCGGAACCAAATGACCACCCAAGGCAGGATAAATCAGTCGAGTCAAACGGTCCCCCAAATACCACACAAAACCAAATGACCCCTCAAAGACCACCCGCAAGGTGGATACCCTGAAGGACTCGGTAGTAATATGGGCCGGAACCCTGGGAATACCGTCAAAGGCAGTCCACGATACCTGCAGATTACAAGATCAAAAGTTCATTCACATCAAATGAACCAAAAAAATAATATATACAAGCAAGTCAAACGGCAACCTACCTCAGACTAGAGCTGATCATGGACGGGACAACCCGAAAAGCCCGGCCCGTAAATTAGGTGGGTATGGATAAGGTTTTTGAAAAACATTATTTAATGGGCGGGCTTAGCACGACCCGTTTATATAAATGGGCGGACAAAGACAACACAAAATGAATCGTGGGCGGGCCCGCCGAGCCCATTTAATATTTTTCACTTAAAAAGCTGTGAGTTTTTTTGTTTGTTTGCGGGTTGTTAAGACTTATTTTGTATGAGAAAATATCCAAATCATGATTATGTGGAGTATTATGCTTGATTTTGGAGTTAGGTTGCATACTAATAGTAAAATTATTTATCGCAAAAAAGAAAAACTCTTAAATTTAATTGAAAATTTATTTTTTAAAAATTTCGTTAGCCAATGGGCAAGCCCGGCCCGTTTATAAGGCGGGCCATGGCAACAATTTTGAGCCCTGATGGGCGGACACTACTACAAAAAGAAGCTATGCCAACACTGCTAAAGTGTCGTATTTAGGCCTAAAAATGTCACCTTAAGGTATAGGCGACACTTTTGCAAGTGTCACAGTAGCTAATGTCGCCTTAGATATAAGCCAACACTTTTCCAGAAAATAGCCAACACTTTAAATAAGTGTTGCTTCTCTTTAGCAATGCCAACACTTTTTCAGGGCGACACTTTTACTAGTAAAATGCGACACTTTCTTCTGTTTTTTTAGCAAACTAAGACAACTCTTTTAAACACTAAGAGCGAGACTTTTTTAATTTCCAGCCAAATTAATCCAACACTTCTAATGAAAAATATTCAACATTTTCTTTTATGAAAGCCAACACTTTCTCTCAATTTCTGATGCTTTTGTTGTTGATTGTTCTCTAGTTCCATCCAAGTTGAATGCAAACATAATAAAGCTGCTGAATGTGTCCTGATCTTCATTGATATAAAATATAATCATTCTTCCAATCCGAAAAAATGCTTATAGCATTAGTTACAATGGTCCAAAATAACTGGCATGTTAATTACAGTAAGAGTTTATTGTAAACTCCAAAAGAAACAAGTTGCCAATAATTACCACCTCCAAATATAGTCAAATATATATATATATATATGGTCCAATAGCAAAAGGTACTTATGCATAGCCGGCAATTCCATCTGATCATTTCCGCATATCTACCACCAACCAAAATTTGCAACATACACCACTGATTATTTCCGCATATCTACCACCAACCAAAATTTGCAACATACACCACTGATCATTTCCGCATATCTACCACCAACCAAAATGTGAAACATACACCACCAAAATATAACCTGATACATGAAAACAATTGAGGATATGTTAACCTTAATTTTGCTCAAGTTGCCACAATTTTTTTTTTACAGCAAACGCAAACTAAAGAACAACGAAATCATATATATTTAACTAATAAGAACAAGGGGACAACTGGTTATGGAAGAAATTCATTACTCTCAGAGATGAATTTGTCTGTGAGTATGGGTCTGTGCAGAGAGCTAATGAACTGTGGTTGATTGGAACAAGGGTAAGTTCAATATGTCTAAAGACATAAAGGGAGGATCGATTAAAGCTATAACACCATATGGGATAGTATGGCAGTGCCAAGACACTGTGCTATTGCTCAAATGGCTGTGAATAACTGCTTGGCAACTGTGGACAACCTGTGTAAAAGAGGACGACCTATGGTGAATAGATGTATCCTTTGTAAACAGGCTACTAAATCCGTGAAGCACTTGTTGTTTGAGTGTTCTTACTCACAGCAGGTTTAGGATGCTATTTTGGGCTGGATGGACATTAACAGGAGGCCCTTAGGTCTGAATAGTGAGCTCAGGTGGTTTACCAGGTATGTTAAGGGAAAGCAATGCAAGCAAAGGGTGAAACGGACTGCAGGTTTAGAATGATATGTTGGTCACACAGGTAGTGTTCTTTTAAATTGGAAAACACTAAGGAAACATAACCAAGCAAGTACCGCAACTTATTATGGTGCAATGCACTTCTGAACCCTAATCAGTTTGACCACAGTGGGCGACTGCCTGTATAGGTTGTACTCGATACTCAAGTTGTTTCTTATTAAGTTGGTGACCTGACACTACTGACAACTTGCAATCTAGAAAATACAACATTACAAGCTCGAGTACAGCCAGAGGGAGACCAATCAGCTAGCAAATCAACTAGCTATTGAAGCTAATAGGGCGGGGAGAAACATGAAACATTTAGTTTTGCTTGACAAACCATGTCAATCGTTTGTGAAACTGTATTCTGAGAATTTTGAAGGGAAAATTTATGCCAGGGTCTGTAACCTAATAATTTAAGTTTTAACTATGTCAGATGCACCCCAAAAAAAAAATTGATATGCAAACCCAGGATGTTTTATAAAGCTTCTTATAAATATGGCAAACAAATTGAATTCAGTCCTTTTCATCATTGGGAAACAAATTTGTATACTTCATAATCCTGATCACAAACAAACAGTAACATCCAATAATTTGGTACTAGATTGATGCAAGGGATACTATCGACCTGCCCACACATCCTGTATAAATAGATAGTCATAGTAGCTCAATTTTTTCAGAACAAACAACAAACTATCTAGAGGTTTCCCAAAAGTCAAAAATTTAAGTAAAACAAAAAATTATAGATCAGAATTAAACACCAAAAGTTCCAAAACCATTAGTAAACTTTTACTGCGAAATAAACATAAACCATACTGTGTCGTAGAGCAGGTGATATTCCCCCTCATTTCAGTAAAAGACAGTCACACACATTTAGCCCATACAGAATACTAGATAAACCATAATAATTGAACCTCACAAGTACAGGACCAAACATTGCTAACAGACACCTGATGAGACAGCAACAGAACACACATTTATCTTTGTCGTTACACTTGCGGCACTATGATATGAATTAGCTCACCAACAGTAACGTAGCACAATGCTATTAGCTAACTCTTAACTCATAATCCACTCAAAAAAAATACTTAAATCAAAATTAGGGTTTCAATAATAGCAACACAAATACAACAACAATTACATGATAAAACTAATTGCAAGATTTAAAACATTATGTAAAAAAGTTTACCTTCAGCAAATTGAAGGTCAAACAGCCCAATTGAAGGTCGAACACCGTTAATTTGAAACACACCCACAACTAAAATTTGTCCAATTTACCGATGAAAGTGAGTGGGAATGCCAAATTTCAGATGATTTCAGCAAAGGGAGGCTGTGAGGAGAGAGAGAGAGAGAGAGCGAGATATCACAAATATAACAACAATTACATGATAAAACTAACTACAAGATTTAAAACATTATGTAAAAGTTTACCTCCAGCAAATTAAAGGTCGAATAAACCCAACTGAAGGTCGAACACCGTTAATTTGAACACACCCGCAACCAAAATTTGTCCAATTTACCTATGAAAGTGAGTGCGGATGCCAAATTTCAGATGATTAAGCAAAGGGAGGATGTGAGGAGAGCTAGAGAGAGCGAGATGCGAGGGAGACAGAGAGTGAGATGAGAGCGAGATCAGAGAGAGACAGGGAGCGAGATGAGTGCAGCGACAGCGAGAGACGAAAGGAAGAAGATGATGGGGCAACTCATGACCGACTAAACGATGTTTCTAGTTCTTGTTTTTTATGTTTCTATTTCTTTTTTTTTCCCTGATTGACTAACCGCCTAAACAAAACATTTGAAGTCCCGCTTTTTTTTGGCTCAGCCCGCCTATGTGTTTTGGCACAATCGTATAAAAGTTGGCTAAAATGTTTTAAAATGTCAACACTTTCACAAAAGTGTTGTCTTTCATGTAAAATAAAAGCAACACTTGCTAAAAGTGATGTCTTTGTTAAAAAAAATAGCGACACTTAAAAAAAATATTGTCTTTATCATGTAAAGACAACACTTTTTAATAAGTGTTGTACTAAATTCTAAAAGCATCATAATGCCTACATTTTACGAAGTGTCGCGTATGAAGTGTTGGAATAGGCTCTTTTTGTAGTAGTGGGACAAGGGCAACAATTGAGGCCCGTTGGACAATTTTTTCATTTAAAGCCCGAACCCGCAAATGATCACCTTCTACCTCAGACGCAGCATGACTCTCAAAGGTAGTCCGAAAATGCTCCATAGAGGCAAACGGGTGGTTATCCCTACGGACCCACCGTGAACCTAGGGAGAACATCCTCAAACCGGGACGGTGAGGACCAAAAGCGGGAAAATACTCAAAGAACCACAACTTCCATACAACCAAGAACAGTCAGATACAACTTTCCTACAAAGTATGCATAAGCCAAAAAAAAAAGGGCCAGAAATAGACATCCTCCGACTCGTCAACTTAGGCCTACAAGCCTGACGACACCACCTCACCAAAGAAGAATACGCAGGAGCACCAAAGTTGTACTCATGTACTCTAGACAAGTCATCTAAACATGTCAAGAAGCTGACCTGACACACACTCTTCTTCTGGGCAAAGATGGTCGCCCCCAACAAGTAAGCCAAGAAAATACGAGCCCTCTGCTCCTCAGTAATCCCCTGCTCTGCTAAGGCTCCCCATAACACCGGTAAGGAAACTCGGTCCCTCCGAAAGTGGACAGATACAGGCCCATATAGATCAAGTAACCTATCACTCTATCGGTGATAACTCGCGTCATACTGTATACGACGCCCTCTAAATGACAAGCCTGTCAGTATAGCGAACTGATAGGGGGTAGGAAACATCTCCCCCACAGGCGTATGGAAAGTGTTCGTGGTATCCCATAACCTCTCCAATAAACCCCGAAAAACTATCCTAGTATCCCCAGAATGACAAGCCGGGATGACCAACAAAAAGTGCTCAAAGCCCGCAGCCCGGACTATTTCCCTAGCCCCCTCAGAAAATGTGTCCAACATCATGGCCCAATGTGAAGTGGACCCATGAGCCTGCAGTAGAACACCAACACCCTAGCCAACAAATAAAATTTTCTCAACACCCCCACATACTACCAAATACAGTAAAAAATATTTCCACACAAATTATATACAGCTGACCACCAATCCAGTACAATCCCAATTTGTTTGTGTGCCGGAGCACTAACAGTTCAAATTTTCAGTACAAAAAAAAAAAAAAACTGAGCAGAACCAAAGAAAGTAAAGTCAGAAACATACCAACTGAGGGTTAGACAAATTACTCTACCTGTCCACTAGCAAAACACCGCGATCCCAAACCTCATCCGGGCGCCAGTCCACGCGCATAAACGAGTCCTGATACAAACCTGCCCCATCTGCATGTTGGGGGAGGGGTGTCCTAGAAGATGGAAGCCTAGTGCGAAAGAGGTCCAGGTTTTCCTCTTCCTCACCCATGGGACACTTTCCTTTGTCTGTGGGAGCCATTGAAGAAGAATGGGAGTTTTCTCTCTCTACAAGTGAAAATTTCAAGTTTCAGATTCGCAAGAAACAAGTACCCACTCAACAATGCAACCCAAAATTCAGCAACTAGGCGGAAAATAAACAAGTTCAAGACGAAAACCGAGGAATTTGGTAAAGAATCGACTTCCCTTGAAGAACTTGAAGCACAAGCGAAGCTTTCGACAATGGTGGCTAGCTCGACAATGCTCTCTGCCAAGAAGACAACAATGAAGCAAAAAGGCGAAAAAAAATCCGCGTCCAAACGTTTAGTCAACTCAAAGTAAGCGCCGCTAGCGGCGCTCGCGAGGGCCGCTACCGGCCCTCGCTAAGAGGCCCAACGCCGCTACCGGCCCTACGAGGCATGCACACGCGGGCCCCTTACTGTCCCACGACTTCGTTTTTCCAGGCTAGAAACCGTTTAAGTTCGTTCGCGACAAAGACCAGTACCGAGCGCGCGGGAGCAAGTCCCCTTTGGCCCACCAATTCAAAATTCAACAGCTCGCCCATCTTACGGTACCATTTATTATCAGGTAAAACTAACCCAATTATTTTGCATGTCCCAAATACACGAGCCCGGGTATATCTCGAAAATATTAATCACCCGGAGTGGTCAAATTATTTTAAGCCTAGTAAATCCGCTGGCTCCATCCAAATTTGTATAGGATAGCCAGTTCAAAATTACGGGTCAGTCAATGGTCGCTTGAGCTATTGCGGTTTAACTGTCCTTTTCATTCAAGGTCACTCAGTCGGGTCAGACAATGATCGCTTAAGCTATTGCGGTTAAACTGTCCTTTTCATTCAAGGTCACTCAGTCGGGTCAGTCAATGATCGCTTAAGCTATTGCGGTTAAACTGTCCTTTTCATTCAAGATCACTCAGTCGGGTTAGTCAATGATCGCTTAAGCTATTGCGGTTAAACTGTCTTTTTCATTCAATACTACGCATTTACGGGTCAGTCAATGATCGCTTAAACTATTGCGGTTATACTCTATTTTCTAACCATTTTTATATGTTTCAGGCGATGATTGCTTAAGCTATTGCATTTAAACTGTTCATATATTTTCTAACCATTTTACAACCGTCATTTTGATCGCGCTATCTCGTCGACCTTTTCGTTTCTCGTACAGGGACGAAATCTCGACATCCGCTTAGTCACTGTTTGCTCAGAATAAGGCATTTATACTATTCACTCTCACTAGTGTTATTTTCTATCCACAACCGTCATTTTGATTGCGCTGTCTCATCGACTTTTTCATTTCTCGTACAGGCATGGAATCTCGGCACCCACCAAGCGGTGTTTAGTCACTGTCTGTTGAAGCATTTTACGTTGATCATTCTCAAAGTATCACTAACCTTTTCATGTACTCTGAATACAGGTCCCCAGCAGACGTTTCAACCATCTATGAGCGGTCTTTGTCCTGCTAACCATAAACTCTATTTTTCGTGTGTTCACAGAGATGAAATCTTAGCGCGCTACGAGCATGTCCCAACTCAGGTTTGCCTTCATATGCATACATACTGTACACTCTCACACACAATGTCCACATCAGCATCCTGCATGTCGCCTTTGGAATACTTTGATCTTTGCTTTTACTCAAGCTCGATCAAAGTGGGAGCTTCTGTAGATGCCAAAAAAGCGCCTTCTGATTTCTCCGCAAAAGCCTGATGATGAAAGGAGTAATTTATAAAATTGAATGCTATTTTTGCTTTAATAGGTAAAATAAGGTCTCAGGTTTTTCCTCGATCACTCCTTCATTCCGGCCTCATTCAAAAGCCCTGTTCAAGAGCTTTCCAACGACACCTCTCGTGTCTTTTTCCGACTCCCTGTCGCCAAGTTACGAACCGAAGGTAAAATCGTCTTTTACCGCATAAGGGAAAAACAGTCTTTTCACATTTTCGACACACTAAAAATATTTCGGAAACTAAAATATCCTGAATGTCATCATTAAAATGACATCCAGCTGGAAAGCTGACAGTCGTCAGTGGCCCTGGGTTAACAGCCCAAAATCCAAACTTCGGCTCCTCTTCACCCGTCCAACTCTACTTCATTCGCCTATAAATACAACCCTCGACCCTCATTCAAAAACACACAGTCTACAGTTGACAACTTCTATTCTCAGGAGTATTAACACTGAGCTTCCCCCTCTTTCTTCCAAACTTGAGATTTTGTCTTTACTATTCTTGTAAAATATAGCCTACAGTTCAGGTACTAACTCCTGGGGGCTCAAATTAAATTACTTCCATATATGTTTATTTTCTAGTAGTCGCAATGTAGATATCATGCTAATCTTGCCTTTTATTGCTTACTAAATATTGTCTTTCAATTCCAAGCATGTCTAGTCGTTGTGATGCCCAACTTGCCAATCGAATGCATGTCTAAATAAGGGTCAATAATAAATGTTGTGATGCTTGTGGTGAACAAATTAATAGTCTAAGTCTAGGTTGTTAATCCGGTTTGTGTAGGAATCATGTCATTAAATTATTAAGCAAACTTAAGTTAGTAGAGGCCGTCTTAAAACGGGCGAGTTGGGTGCCTAACACCTTCCCACCTCGTACTTTCGCCCCCGAACCCTTTATTCTTGGGTATTCATTTGTTCTATATGAGCGGGAGTCTTTCTAAAAACATGATCAGTTCACTTATCGCGCTATTGGGTTATCGCTTCGGATTGTCCCTTCGGTTTTTCCCTTCGATAGAACGCCGATAGCAGATTAGTGACCTGTTTCATGGTTTTTATTCAATTAGAGTCTTTTCAAAAGCTTTTCTAACTTGACGGTTCCTTAAACTTATCTAAGCCCCCAGCTTACAAATTTTCTATAAGGATACACTCCGTGGGCGATAGAAATCCGGGGTCCTTACAGGGTGACACCCCTCTGTCTTACTCGGGAAAATAAAAGACATCCCCGAGGGCAAATCGTAGCGCGTCGCCAACCTATCGATTAAATCCATTGACCTCTCAGCAAAGATTGACCGCTTTTGATGGTTAGGAACGACATCGACCTTCTTACCCTGCTTCGATCCTTCCTTCTCAGGCTCTCCCTCTCCGGAATCGTGATCAAGCTCCACCCCCATATCCCCAAGATCGGCCACTTCCGATTCCAATAGAAGCTCCTGGGTCAAGGCAGCATCCCATTTGCTCGACCTCGACTTCTTCTTCTTCTTTTTCTTCTTCTTCTTTTTCTTCTTCTTCTTCTCGGAAGAATGAATAATGGATTCCCCCTCCTCCTCCAACGGAGAGCTCTCAACACCAATCTCACCCTCCTCCAAAGAATTGTGAGGAGCCTCACTCTCGACCGGCTCCGACATGACCGGCTCGGGCATAGCACCAAGTGAACCCAAAGTACCCGCTGCCTGATCAGTCGATCGGGCTATACGCTCGACTGTAGAATCAGGCAAGGCACCTAAAGCACTAGATTAGCCCACCATTTGTTTAGACAAGTACTGCAAAATAAGCAACTGAGATTGGTCAAAAATCGTGTCAGAATAGCAACAAAAGTACAAGAAAGGACAATCAAGAGGGAAAGACATACTCCGAGATATGAGGGCTGAATAGTCGGTGTCCTATTTGCTCGAATTCACTTAAAGGAGAGGGACAATCAAGGCCCCCTTTTGCCCGAACGACAAGTTTGTTTAAAACAAACCTTCAACATCTCATCTTCGACTCCCTGCAAGGGAGGGACATAGCGTAAGGGTTCGACCCCGTCAAAAACAGAGGTCTCTCCCAACGCAACGCTCATTTGTAAGACATTCAAGACATCTTGTTTGAAGCCTCGCGGGATGTCGGGGTCTGAGAGGACCCTGGCGTACCAAGACTCCTCCCAAAGCCGGAACGGGGTCACCCAATGTGGGAGAAGCAACTCGTCCGGGCTCGACCACTTGAAACCCGGACGAAGCTCAGAAAAGGGGAAGCCCGCCGGAATCGGGGAAACTGGATTACTCAAAGAATGAGGGCAAGACTCCTCACGTGACGGACCAGGCCCCTGACTAGACGAATCCCGATCGGAACATTCGGGGAAAAAGGACCCCCTAGCTCCTGGCCGGACCACCTCAGACGAGCCATCAGACCCCGATGATACATCTATGGGCGAAAACATCGACATGAAGAAAAAGCAAATAAACACAAAACAGAAAAATACCAAAGGAAAGACGATATACCTTGTATAAGGTAGAAGACGACTCAACGACGATGGATCGAATGAACGGTGACAAGCCAACAGAAGACTCACCGAGATCTCAGAAACACACTTTGTCTCTCTAGAAAATCAAATGGCACAAATGAAGAGAGGAAAGTGAGGCAAACACTGACTATTTATTGAAAAATAAACCAAGAAAAACACGGATTTCGCATGAGTGACAGATGGACGGCCCAGTTGCATCCGCCACCAACCCGTCCTGACAAAAGGCCCTTCCAAAAAGAAAGATGGGCCCAAATCAGAAGCTCAACCTGGAACTGTCCAATCAACGGGCCGACTACATCTCAGCATGACTCGACGGCGGCTGACCCTCCCCCTGGTAAGATGTGAGGGTAAAATGATGTGCCAAAAATATAGATGGTCGAGGAGTTGACCATTACTCTTCTTTCAAGACATAGTCTTGGCCCATGACGTGGTCAAGATCCCCTCCAACTCACAAAGCGTTGACCTCCTACGCCAAAAGGAGCCCAAATCGAGGATCCCCTCAAGCACCGCTCGATATCCCATTCAGACCCGAGAAGAAGCACATCGATCAAAATATTGACTTATGCCTACAGCAAGCCAAAATGGTCGATCTACACAGAGCATCGACCTCGGAGGCGTCTAGAACATTGAGGTGACGCCAGCAAGTGTACTGTACGAATATTCCTTGAAAGATTCAGGTGATTGCCTTGGCGTCCACTCCTTCAAGGCTCAAGGACAATAGTGACGGCATCAATTGTACCACCCTGACGTGGAGCCTTCTCAGGGGGTCGTACCAAAACTCACGTGACCACCCTCTCTAAACCAACTAAGGGAGGGACGTACGGACGAGGGTACGTGGCTACTGTTCATTCGTCGAAGCTAGCCGACTTTTACCCTATATATACCTGCACAGAATTCATGGTAAAGTAAGGTTTTTCCATTCTCAGAGAACATTCATGCTGATTGACGCAAGTAAGAGAGGACACTCTGATCCTCTAACATTCCACTCTGACATTGCGTCCTTCAGGCATCAATTCCATCCATAATCATTCTATCCACCCCCACGCCCATAAATCGGCCAATCTTGCACTAAAGTACCTCACGTACTAGCCGCCATCTAACTTTGCCATCGGAGGGGTCTTCTCGGGTCGACCCCCCGAGGTAGTTTACCTCTACTTGTCTTGTGCAGGTCAATTCAGTCGATCAAAAGCGTGGTCAGCGACGCCTCCCTCGTACCAAGATCTTAGCTCCTTCCCAGTGTTCGACCCCCTCAAAATCGGGCGAAACAAAAAGGACCCTCTATGAGGACTCTCCTCTGGTCATACTCCCGAGCACCCAAGAATCGGTTCGAGAGGCCCGGGAGGTAATCCGTCCAGGGGAACCAGTCAACCTACAAAAGCAAATAATGAGCACAGGAACAGATGAAGAGGATGATGTATAAAGGAAAAACGCAAAAGTTAATCACTTACGTCCTGAGCGGTCAAGGGATACATCGTCTCCCTAAGGGCGTGCAGCATAGTGAATGGGCAAGATGCCCGTCCTCTCAAGGTCTGCATCGCTGGAAAGGACAAATCCCCTGTCTCAAGAAGAGGGCAAGGTCGGGAAAATGCTCGTAAAACCAAATCTAAGACATGCAAAATACATGGATTAGGCCCAAGTTATGAGTAAAAAGCCAAAAACACAAAGTATAAGAAGGGTAAAAGGAAATTACCTCCATAACCTTCCAATAGCCGACCAAGGAGACGCGAGACACGCCCTCCTCCCCACTGAGGCGGCTGGAGTGCTGGACTGCCTCAAACATCGCAGAAGACAAGAGTATGCGGGAAGACTGCAGTTGTACTCCACAACTTTGTCCAAATCACGCAAGCACGGGAAATAGTAAACATGATACCTACTAGCTTTATCCGAAAAGACGAAACAAGCTAGAACATAGGCCAAGAAAAGGCGAGCGTCCTGCTCCGCCGCGACCTTCTTCAGCTTTCTCGGGGTGGTCAGGAACTGAACCATTACGTCAGTCCACTCATACTTCATACCATCCTAGTTGGCCCCGAAAAGGCCAAACATCTCCACCATGTCATCCCTACTCACCTCTCCATCAGTGAGGGGAATACCGGTGCAAGGGATCCCGAAAGTGAGACCAAACTTGAAAGGGGTGATCATGATCTCACCATAGGAAAATGAAAAGTACTGGTAGTATCCCAGTACCGCTCCGCAAGACCTCTAACAAGTAAGCAGTCGGAGCACTCAGCAGAAGTGATGGACGCTAGCAGATGACCGAAGCCACAACGCTCCACAATAGTGTCGACCTCCGGAGTCACATACCTACGGGCTTTCTCAATCCCGGAAAGGCTACCGTAGCCCTGCATGGTAGTGTCTACGTCCTATATATACAACAAAATAATTGCAAGACAATTAGCTAGGTGATCCAAGTAACAACTAGCAGTCCCTGGTTTAGTCCTAAAATTCTACAACTAGTAAATAGCATTCTAACTAAACCAATACAACAATAGTAAGTTTTAACGAGAATAAATTTCACACAAGTTTATTTTCCACAAATTTACTCAAAAAATCATCTACCATCACAACAAAATAAAAATAAACTTCACTCAAGTTTATTTTCACCAAAGAGTGATAATTGCGACGAGAATAAATTTCACACAAATTTACTTTCCACCATTTAAAGATGAATTTCACACAAATTCATTCTTCACATGCAAAAAAAATAAATTAATAATTCTACGGAAATTTGCAAATTAGCAAGAAAAACAATTTCACGCAAATTGGTTTTCCATATTAGCCACACTAAAGTTCTCAACCTAGAAATTCTATGTTTGCCCACACATGATTTTCTAAGTGCAAAAGAGCAGCGAAAGAGAGAAGAAAAAAATGACATACCCGAGACTTGGTGCATACTGTAACCAAATGCTCTTTCTTCTTGAAAATAAAATCGCGGGGCTCCCAACGATCGGTAGGATGGAAATCACTACGAGTGAACTCATCCTGGACTAACCGGTGCTCACCCACCCGGTGACGGGGTATACCGGAAATGAAGACCCGAGTAAAAACATTCAGGGCCTCCCTCACAACAATCTCTTGCTCTTTCCTTTTCCTACTTCCTCTAAGTTTTGGAGCCATGGATGAAGAGCAAAAATGGAGTTTTTGAAATTTTAAGTGAAACTAACAAAACTCACAAATTCACACAATTTTGAGTTTTGACACTCAAAAAACTCAAGAACAACAAAAAAATCATGTTCTTTTAAGAATTTGAGCAAGAAAGCCTCAAGATTTGAAGCTAGGGGCTTTGACGGAGTTTGAAAGCTTGAAGAAAATGAAGGAGAGAGAGAGAAGATGGCACGAAATGGAAGAAAATCCATTTCGGCCTCCCCTTTCTTTTCCCTTTATTCCACCCGTGAAGACCTAGCAACCGGTCAAACCGTCCAGGTGGACGGTCAGATAGCCACGCTGGCGGTTGAACCGCAAGCCACGCGGCTCAGCCGCTTGCCCAAACGACTCAACCGTTTATCAGAGCGGTTCACCCGCTCCATCAAGCGGCATAGCCGCTCAACCAAGCGGTTTAACCGCTTGAACTGGCGGTTTGATCGCCTAACACTTCTTCTCTTATAATATTCTATTTAGGGCCATTGGTTCAAAATCAGTGGGCCCCACGTGAGGCCCACAGCAGTTATTTGCGCGCCAAAGTCCGTTTATAAAAGCAGGACTATTTTAAACCAACAGGTTTGTACATTTATACTCGGCCTATGGCATGGGCTCACGTCTGACCAAAGGTTTGAGAAACATTTTATCACTCTTTAAAGATAAATTTACTATTTATCTTATTTCTAACAAAGTATTTTATTGTGTAACCTACAGCATAGGGTTCCCCTTCGACTGAAAATCAAAGGACATTTATTGTGTGACTTACAGCATAGGGTCTATCCTTTCGACTGAAAATCGAAGGATTTTTATCATCTATTATTCTATTGCTAACGAAATATTTTATTGTGTAACCTACAGCATAAGGTTCCCCTACGACTAAAAATCGAAGGACATTTATTGTGTAACCTACAACATAGGGTTCTCCGTTCGACTGATAATCGAAAGATTTTTATTGTGTGACCTACAACATAGGGTCTCTCCGTTCGACTGATAATCGAAGGATTTTTATTGTGTGACCTACAACATAGGGTCTCTCCATTCGACTGATAATGGAAGGATTTTTATTGTGTGACCTACAACATAGAGTCAAACTCTCGGTCAAATAAACTGGGGAAATCACTACTTTATCCTAAAATGATTGTTTATCTTTAACTGATTGTCACCTCACTCAGTTTACCTATTTGATTCATGCAAGTATTGGCACAGGAATACTTTGACCTTCGCTCAATTCGAGCTCGGCCAAAGTAGGGGCTTATGTAGACACCAAAAATTGTGTCTATGATAAGTCCTCATAAAAACCCAATGATGAAAGGATTGGATTTTGCTCGAACTTAGGTTGCGAGAATAATTGCTCTGATGATTAGCCCAGTTCATTTGAATGAACCAGTGGAAGCCTTTTTACAGGTGATCCAAACCAGTTGGACTCAATTCATTTGGAGTCCAAACCTGAGAGATAGGCCTCTTTGAGCCCAAGGGCCCGAAAGGGAACCCAAACCATTGAGTCAACCCTTGGTCAAACAAGGGAACTCAGTTAATCCTGCGTGGACTCCCTCGGAATAGCCATCCCCGCTTAGAAAGCATGTCATGCGCCTATCCAGGCAGGCCGCTCTAGGTCCAAGCGGCCACGCTTGAGTTCAAGCGGTGGCCGCTAGGACAAGCGGCTATGCCGCTAGGCCAAGCGGTTCAACTGCTTGTCCTAGCTGCATGGCCGCCTGGACCATTTCTCGCGGACAGAAAATTCGAGGCCCATTCCATTTCCGTGCCAAACCCTGGAAGCTCCCCCTCTTCTATATAAACAAACCTTAGGGTTCAGTTGAAGAGGCTGGTTGGGGAATTTGAGAGGTTGGTATTTTGGTTGGCAGTTGGAGACCCCCTAGGTTGGACATTCTCTCTCTCATGTTAAAAACCCTAAGTTTCTGATTCTACTCCTTCTTTAGGCTAGTCCTAGCACCACAAAAATAAACCTTCATACTTCATCAAGAGCAAGAGATCAAGCATAAAAACCCAATATAGTTCATTGTGAGCATCCAGGTAATCCAACCTGAGGGTTTTCATCAAATTTTATATTGCTTGTTATATACTAACGAATTTGGTTTATGTAATATGTACATGCATGGCGTGTTTTAAGCAAAAGAGCTTGTATTGAACCCCATGAATGAATAAATGGATGAATGAATGAATGCTTTATTTCTATTTATTGCTTTATTATAAATCATGCTTTGTTGTGAATTGGTGGATAAATTGTCTTGTTTGTCTTCTAATTTGCAGGGTTAGCATATTTATTGTTCTTAGCATTAAAAAGCATGTAAATTTGATAAGTTGTTAAAAGTGGTCACATCAGTAATTGTTTGTTCAATCCATTAGTTAAAACTAGGAATTTGGACAAATTGAACCTTGTTTGGAACAGTAGCATTAATAATCCCATTGAATTGATTAGTAAAAGTCGTTGTTGTCAACGGGCGAGTTGGGTGCCTAACACCTTCCTAGCTCGTACTCACGCCCCCGAACTCATTTATGAAGTCAATTTTCCCAATAAGGATTGGGGTGCACATGAATTGAGTTGACGTCTTTTTAGACTATCGACTGGACTCCAAGGGTTTCAAATTTCCTTAAATTTGGTGGTGACTTCCGACAATCTTAATCATGTCCTTAGTACGAAAGGAAAATCTTCATGTGTATTCACACTGGAGAGATACACGAAACCAATGACGCTCTCCCAGGCTATGCCGCCGGCCGCTCGGAAAAGGGGAAAAAAATCCGGTAGCCTGCATGAAGACAGTGAAAAAGTAAACGTTAAGGTTTTTCTAAAACGGATGGAGTATTTACGACCAAGGAGTTCGATCTTGAGCTACAATAATTTGTATAAAAAAATCAATCAAGATAAAAAACAACATATACTACAAAAAAAAAAAAAAAAAAAAAAAAAGTACAAAACATATTTTACCTTATATTCTTTGTGGAACATACAGGTAAATTATATGTAGATGCTTTCTTTCCCCCAATATGTGATATCTAATACAGTAGAATGCAACTAGAAAAATCAATATTAAAATCACAATATTAAATCAGAATTAATTATAACCAAAAAGGAAAGCAAACTACAACTTTGATATGTTCTATTTGCAAATGATCAACCATGAACACAAAAAGAAAGCAAAGAAGCAAGCAATAATGGGGATGGTGGGGATACGAATGAACTTGATACGTGAGGGAGGGGAGGGGAGGGGAGGGGAGGGGAGGGTGGAGTACTTTTATAGGAGGGTGCAGATAAAATTTCAATCAAGTTCATCTTGTTTGTATTAGTTTCCTACTCTAATTCTAGTTCTTCAATGTGATTATTATCTTGTTTGCATTAGTTTCCTACTCTAATTCTAGTTTTTCAATGTGATTATCATTTTATATTTCACAAAAAATAATTGAAATTTTATTTTATTTGCCTATGTGGCATGCCTCAAAGCTCTTGAAAACAGCCAGCTTTATATATATATATATATATATATATATATATATATATATTGATTGATTGATAAAACTTTTTTTTTGGAAATTTCATGTGGTACCCTCAAAGTTTGCACTTTGAACGGGATACTCACTTTTTTCAAACTTTCCACGAAATAACCCTAAAGTTTAAAACTTATGCACCCCATATACAAAATCTGAAACAACAACTTAACGCCGTTAAGTTGGTCAGTTATAAATAGTAAAATGACTATTTTGCCCCTATGTCTTAATGGGAAAGAATCAAAATTAATTTTTTTTGAAATATTTTTTAATTTAATTTTCTATATTTTCTGAAAGGCTTTTTTTTTTTTTTTTTTTTTTTTTTTTTTTTGCACAGAATACCAACTACATTATAAAACTTCAGGGGTACCATGTGCACAACTTAATAAGTTTAGTGTTATTCTCTGCAAACTCTTTAACTGAAACCAAAGGTTATTTTGAGTGGAACTAACCATTTATAACCATTGGTTTTGGGCTATGTAATGGCCAAATGTGCTTGATCTCTCACCCCAAATCACTTCACTTTCAACTCCAAACTATTTCTAAGTTGTGAGTTTTGAATTATTTGTAATTTCTAGATTAGATCACTCCATTTTCAAATGTGCTTCTTCTCTCACCCCCAATACTGAATGAGACAATTAGCACATTAAGAAAAAAAATTTATTATTATTATTATTATTTATGTTTATTTTATTTTGTTAATAAAAAAATTTATTTTATTTATAGGTTATGATCGTATGAGAAATTTAATAGTTGGTTTCAGCTACAGAGTTTTCCAGGATAACACTCAACTTATACTCAAAAAATACTCAACTTATACTCAAAAAACACTCAACTTATAAACTTGTGCACATGATACCTCTAAATTTTTATAATGTAGTGGGTTTTATGTGCAAAAAAAATTTACAAAAAATTTTGAAAATTAAGTAAAAAAAAATTTAAAAAAAAATCAAAATTGGTTATTTCATATTAACATATAGGGGCAAAATAGTCATTTCACTATTCATAATTAGCCAACATGACGGCGTTAAGATGTCATTCCAGATTTTGTATACGGGGTGCAGAAATTTTGATCTTTGAGGTTATTTCGTGCAATGTTTAAAAAAAGTGGATATCGTGTTCAAAAGTGTAAATTTTACAATGGGTCTCCTGTGAGGCCGCCTCAACTTGAGGCCTCTTAAAGTCCAAATAATAAGAAAACACGCGTGCCTTAATTAAACCCCAATATACCAGCCCAATTAAACAATTAAAAAGAATAATAAAAAATAAAAACAGATCCCAGACGGTTTCTGGTTTCTGACTCTTGCAAATCGCACTTCACGCTTTCTCTCTCCTCGTGCTTTCTCTCTACCTCTCTCTCATGGCGAATTCTTAGGAGGTTTCGAGTGTTTTTGTTGTTTAAATTCACACAAAAAATGCTTCCATACGCAAATCCTCTTTCAAACTCAAAATTTGTGTATAAATTTCACGAAAATTGAATTTTTGACCTAAATTTCGCATACTTGAGTGAGAAAGTTGAGAAACTTTATATTGTGAAACCTTGAATCGTTTTTGACAATGGTGAAATAGAAGCACATCGGGAAGAAGTGACCTTCAAAGACATCAATTGCAACGAAAAACTAAAGGTAACACTAAATTGTTATCTTAGTTTCAACAATTTTACTTAATCAATTATTTTTTCGGATGGTGAAGTAGTATCATGCTATTAGGTAGCAAATTATGAATGTTATTGTGATTAATCATTCTTGTTATCTAGAAAATAGTCTGTTATATGTATTTATAGATTAGGAATATCAGTTTTAGGTTAAGAGTATTAAATTTTAGGTTAAAAGTATTTGTAGGTTAAAATTGTTAGAATATAGATTACAAGTATGAATTTCTAACATAAATTGATATTTGATTAAACTTTTGTTGTTTGTCGATTCTTAAAAGTAGACAAAAACACATCCACAAAAATAACCTCTTAAAGTACTCGTATTGATTTTCATTATTGATGTATTAGTTTTTGTGTTTATTGTATCATATTTTATGTATCGTATCACTTTCACATGTGTACTGCAAAATTTCATGAGTTGTATTAATTTTCATATATATATGGCGTATTACTTTTATAATTTGAGGTATTAGTCTAGTGTGTTTTATTACTAATTTTCTTATGTGCAATATATATTTGCTTTTATGTTTTTGTTGATCAATGTGGTGGATGTTTTGTGTTTTAGGTTATGGAGTATTAGTTTTATTATCTGAACTATCAAATTTCATGTGTTGTAATAATTTCGATATATGCAATATCTATTTTATTATGTGAGGTATTAACTTTCGTGTGTGGTGTTAATTTGTTATGTGAAACATAAACTTTTCTATTTGTTGGATCATTTTTTATTTTATTCTAATAATATGTATGTGTAGTATCACTTTTCAGTTTTCATATGTGTAGTATGAAATTTGTTGTATATTGTATTAGTTAATATGAGTGAAAACCTTTTTGATGTGTTGTGCAAGTTTTCATTTATGTTGTATCAGTTTTCATGTGTAGTATTAGTTTTCATAAGTGTGGTATCAGTTGTTATGTGTCTAGTATGAGTTATTGTAGTAGACAGTTTTCAAACGAAGATAGAAGTTGCCCTTTTTTTAGAGAGAGAGAGAGAGAGAGAGAGAGAGAGAGATTTTTACCATAAGCAATTGGTTGTTGAATGAGGTTAAGCAAGACATAGAGGTGTTAAAAAAGGTGTGCAGGAAGTCCTTAAGCTCTATTTTGAATTCCTGCAAAACTTATTAAAGTCCTTGGTTGTACTTAACAACCCAAAAGTATGTTGCGTCATTGCACACCTCAGTTTGGTTCTTGTCTCTCTAGGATGGACAACAACCAACTATTGAGATCTGATCTATCATCACAAATTTACGCGCCCCTAAATCATAGTTCTGTGTGCGATTTGCTTTTGGATGCGCATTGTCCTAACTCCTAAGCTTTAATGGAATTTTGCTATGAAAGCATATGTGGTGTTGGTTAAGTGGGTGCATGTATGATATTCGACTCATATTTATGTGTGTGATTTGCGTGCTAGATGCTGATGATCCTGAAGTTTTAGTTTCAGAAGTTCAGAAGTCATGCCCTTTTGTGTTTATTATAATACTCTTGTATGCTGCAACAGTTGTTTAAGTTTGGGCTAGAACATTTTTTGTGACAAACCTGTTTATTTACATAGCTCTATAGCATGGATAATTTGTCAATAAAGGCTATTAACCAAAAAGAGGCTTTTATTAAAGTAAACAAGCACAAACATTGCAGGGAAACAAAGACTAGATTACTTCACATATGAGGCCTAATAGCCTAAGACTTAACCCTGCAGACTCACAGACATGGTCTATGTTTTCTCTTTTAGATAGTTTTATTCCATGTCATAGATAACCTGTTGACGGATTTATGCACAAAAGAACTTTCTCATTCGAAGATTAACATTACAGTTGTCGGAGCAACATTCCTCTTGGGCAGTAGGTAAACATTCTTCTCCTGATGGGATACAATACTCCTAATAGTTTCATTGGACGAAATAAAACAGTTGGTATTTGCATAAGATATTAGGCTATAGACCAGCCTGCTGATGTTAGTCTGACTGATGCTGGTTATTATGAGTGAAAATATTTTAGATGTGTTGTATAAGTTTTCATCTATTTTGTATCAGTTTTCATGTGTAGTACTAGTTTTCATAAGTGTGGTATCATCTTTTATGTATCTAGTATGAGTTATTGTAGTGGTATTTGATATAACCAAAATATCGAGGGTCGAGCTATCGACCCCCATCCTAGCTACGCCAGAAGAATCCTGACCTTCAGCAGAGCCAGGATCATCGACAACTCTAAAAAGGCATTTCTTCACCTCGAGGGGCAACCCCTGATCGAGGGTTCCCTCGCCCGCTGCTCAACATCAACAATAGACTCGGGAAGATCTACCTCAACTACCAGTCTCATACCGACCCAAGGACTACAATTATGCTCTGGCTCGACTACGAGGGTCGGCTCAGCCATGAATCAACCCTTAGGCTTTCTGTTCACTCAACCCTGACGCCAGCACATGTACTATGCGAATGTTCCTACAGAGATTCGGATGACTGCCTTGGTGCCCACGCTCTCTAAGCCCCAAGGACAGAAGTGACGACATCAACTGTACGAACCCCTACGTGGAATCATCCCAAAGGATCGTACCACAACTCACGCGACCACCCCCTCTAAGCCGACTTAGAGAGGGACGTACGTACAGGGCTACGTGTCCACTGTTCATTCAACGAAGCTAGCCAACTTTTGCCCTATAAATACTTGCGCAGAAATCAAGGCAAAGGTAAGGTCATTCTATTGAGAGAACATTCACGCTGTCTGACATTGAGCTCTGACATTACGTCTTTCAGCTCTGATTCCCATGGTCTGACGCTCAATCAAATCCTCACCTCATTACTCCAAATATACATGCCTGTACAAAAGTACCTCTCGTACAGATCTCCATTTACTAACTTAAGCATCGAAGGGGTCTTCTCGGGTCGACCCCCCGAGCTAGTTCACCTTTGCTTGTCTTGTGCAGGTAGTAGTGGAGAGGGCCAAGGAAACAGACAAACAGCCCCCGCTCGCACATCTTGATCTCAACATCTTCCCAGTGTTCGACCCCCCCTCAAATCGTGCGAAACATTTGGCGCTGTCTGTGGGGAAGGTGTATGGTTTTGCATGAGTGACAGCTAGAAACCCCAGATTCAATCGAACTCCTTGACCTAATAACTACAAAATTGCTTACACCCCCATATCTACGCAAGAAACACACAACAGTTAACATGGAAGCTATCCCGGATCTCGAGGGATCACAACATTCTGATGAGAACGGGAGCCAAACCTTTGGAAATCCCAAAGTCCCTGTAACTCGGGGGGAACTATAGCAGATCATGGGGGAATTACAAAATACGATGAAGAAAACTCTTGAGTGTTTTGTGAAAGAGTTGAGGCCTCCTAAAAACCGGGAAAAGGGGGAATCTTCGAGGGGAGGGAGCAGAAATCCATCAGAGACTAGGCGTCCTCCCCCTCCTCCGCGACCCGAACCATCTCCGTCTCTAACAACTAGGTCTATGAGGGACAACTGGTCCACTCGTAGCACTGGCGGATCCAAAGAACGCAAAACATCTCGAGGGAAACTCTTGAATCGCCCGACTAACTCGGACGACTTGAGGAAATTCCTCGAGAAAAAGAGAGCGGAGAAAGAGGTCAGCAAGTACGGAACCGACCTTAGGGGTATTATACTCAAAAGGAAGGAAGCCCGGCGAGCGGAAGAACAGCAGCTCCAAGAGCTATACCAACTCTATGAAAAAGAGAAACATAAAGGGTCGAGTCGGACTCAGGAAGACCTTCGCAATATCATTGAATACCGAGAGGCTGAACGCCAAATCGAAGAGCAGAAATCGAAAGAGTTGAATCAAAGAAATGAGAATGAATGAAAACGGGATCAGGAACTCCCCATGTGGTTCAGTCCACCTCAAATTAATACAATCTTGCAACCGTCGATACTCCAAATCCCGAGCCCCACCACCATGGGGAACGTTGGGGTATCTAATACCTTAGCAAACTTGGGGAGTGAAACACCAGCTGTAGAATTAACTCTGTTGAGCGACGAGATCATGGCGGCTCCAATGCCGTCCAAATTAAAACCAATGGCGGACAAGTATGAGGTCCCCCAGAACCCACAAGATCACATCATGGCTTATAGAGCGACTATTATGAACGAAACTCTTAAGTGATGCGGCGCACTGTGCAGAAATTTTCCAATGACTCTGAAGGGGCTTGCCATCCGATGGTATGCCTCACTTGCCCCTAAGAACGAAACTCTTAAGTGATGCGGCGCACTGTGCAGAAATTTTCCAATGACTCTGAAGGGGCTTGCCATCCGATGGTATGCCTCACTTGCCCCTAAGAGTATCTACTCTTGGGCTCAGATGGAAAAAAGCTTCAAGAATCACTTCGCGGCACACATCCAGCAGAGAAAGACCACGAAACACCTCTACAAACTAAAACAGGACAAGAAAGAGGGCTTGAAAGATTATCTTGCTCGATTCAATGCAGAAACCCTCAAAACTGATGACCTGGACGAAAGGCTCGCCAGCGTGGCCTTTGTGTCAGGGTTAACCGAGGGGTCGCACTTCAAGTTCCATATAAATTTGAAGCGAGAGGAAAAATGATTCCTAACCCTGCCAGAGGTTAGACGATTCACCGTGGCATATGCCAACTCACAAGAACAGTCGGGACGATATACTCCGATGGGAAGGCAGGCCCAAAGCCCGAGGCTAAGTCGAGTAAAAATACTAAAAGCGACAAAGGCAAGCGACCAGCAGAAGCACTTGCTGTGTCCAGGGGGCCTCCTAAAAGAAGTGACTGGAGGAAGACTGACCCTTCAGATGATCAGTGGCCGTTCAGTGTTGACCAACAAACCATCTTCAGCAAGATGGATCGAAAACTGCTTGACATCCCGCCTCCCATTGTTAGAGATCTCTCTGAGAGAAACCCAAAACTTTGATGTGCATACCATGACGATGTGGGGCATACGACCCAAGACTGTCAGAGGCTGGTAAAAAACCTTGAGAAACTAGCTGAGGAAGTAAAGTTGAAGCAGTTCCTCAAAAAGAAAAATGTCTACAAAAAACCCAAGGTGACGACGGTTGTGGAAGACGAAGAGTCGGAAGAGGATGATATGACCAACGTTGTTAAAATGATCTATGGTGGCCTAGGTGGACGAGGGTCGACCAAAAAGCAACGACGGGATCATTATCGTAGTGCTGAACAAATAATGGCTGTGGGGGTTCCCCCCATAGGCAAGATCCCGCTTGTAACCTTCGACGAGCGTGATGCCCGAGCTTTGCATCATCCACATGACGATCCACTGGTCGTAACTCTCAAGATCGCAGACTTACCCACCGAGCGAGTCCTCATTGATACAGGAAGTTCGGCCGACATCATCACCTATAAGTACCTCCGACGATTGGGGTATAGTGAAGACAAGATTACCCCCGTATCATTGCCCGTCTTTGGGTTTGGCGGGCACAAAGTCTACCCTATCGGCACCATCATTCTCCTGGTACGAATAGGAGAAAAGGGGGCTCGTCAAAGGCAGATCATCGAATTCTTGGTGGTCGATACGAAATTGGCCTACAACGCCATCCCGGTCGACCCACTCTAGCAGCCATCAACGTGGTGATCCACATGTCCTGGTTAATTATGAAATTTGATCGGGGGAACGGCCTAATCGGGTAGGTGGTTAGCGACCAGAAGACCGCCCGAAAATTGTATGTCGATTGTCTCGATAGCAAGAAACTGGAAAATGAAGACGAAGACCTTTCCTTATTACCTACGAAGTCAATAGGGATAGCGCAGGACATAGGGACAGCATGACTGTTGCCCCTACCCCTGCAGAGATCGCAGCAGCAAAAAAGAAAAGTGTAAGGGAAGGCAAGAGGAAGATAGCTGGATGCATGCTCCTAGAAATGTATCTTGCTGATCATATCGATACCAGGTTTGAGCCTGAAAATCGACACGAACCATTAAGGGAAACCTCGGAGGTCAGGCTGAATGACTCATAGCCAGAAAAAATCACATATATTGGGGCAGACCTAGTCGACCCTCAGAGAGGAGACATAACAGGGCTACTCCAAGAGTATTCCGACATCTTTGCATTCTCCCCATCTGATATGTCAGGCATAGATGGTGATCTAATCATCCTTAGGCTAGGGGTACAGCCCAATTTTAAGCTTGTAAAGCAAAAGAAGAGGCAAATGGGTAGGGAGAGAAGTGAAGCTGCAATAGCCGAAGTTCAAAAGCTGCTGAAGGCCGGATTTATCAGAGAATGCCTTTACCCAAAGTGGCTAGCCAATGTGGTGCTAGTCAAAAGCCACAATGGGACTTGGCCGATGTGCGTCGACTTTACAGATCTTAACAAGGCATGCCCGAAGGACGACTTCCCCCTCCCTCGAATTGAAGAGTTGATTGACTCCACGTCTAGGCATGAACTTCTCAGCTTTATGGATGCTTTTTCAGGGTACCACCAGGTACGGCTAACAAAGGAAGATCAAGAAAAGGCAACCTTCATCACTGACGATGGAGTATTCTGTTACAATATGATGCCCTTCGGTTTGAAAAATGCGGGGGCAACATATCAACGCCTGGTAAAAAAAGGTTTTCTCTCCTCAGCTAAGGAGAAATGTCGAGGCTTATGTAGACGACATGGTCGTCAAAAGCAAGAAAAGCGACAGTCACTTTTCGGACTTAAAAGAAACATTCGACACCCTGTGTCGGCACAATATGAAGCTCAACCCCAAAAAATGTGTGTTCGTGGTCTCGGGGGGAAAATTGCTGGGCTTCATGATAAGCCAGTGAGCAATCGATGCCAATCCTGAGAAAATACAGGCTGTAATAGACATGCATCCACCCAAATGCCTAAAAGACGTGCAGCGGTTAACCGGTTGTGCCGCGACTCTCAGTCGCTTCATCTCATGATCGGCGGATCAATGTGCCTCATTCTTCAAGGCCATCAAAAACAGAGAAAAGTTCGAATGGTCGACGGAGGCCCAGGCCGAATTCGAGAAACTAAAAGCATATCTAGCTAGAGCACCACGGATGGTAAGCTCAGAAGTGGGAGAACTTTTTTTTATCTACTTGGCAGTCTCAGAACGGGCAGTTTCAACGGCCCTGGTATGTGAGCGAGATAAGACTCAGCACCCAGTCTACTTCGTGAGTCACGTCCTTTTGGACGCGGAAACACGATATCCTGATATCGAAAAGTTTGCTTTGGCTCTCATCATAAGCGAACGACGGCTGCGACCTTACTTCTGTTCCCATGAGATTACAGTACTCATTGATCAACCCTTGAAGGTAGTTCTGCAGAGCCCAAAGCAAGCTGGAAGACTAAATCCATGGGCCACCGAGCTGGGCGAGTTCTCCATAGGATATGAGCCCCGGAGAGCCATAAAAGGGCAAGCATTGGCCGACTTCACAGTGGAAATGGCATCTATCAACGAACAACCAGTGTTGTGGTCGACGAAGTGGGAACTGGCAGTCGATGGTTCATCCTGCCGGAACGGGAGCGGGGCAGGTTTGGTACTCACGAACCCCGAAGGAGGTGTGTTCGAATACGCCATGCGATTCCAATTCACAGCATCTAACAACAAAGAAGAATATGAGGCCCTGCTAGCAAGCCTACAAATGGCTCGAATGGTAGGAGCCCAGAGTGTGGCAGTAATCATGGATTCCCAGTTGGTACTCAGATCACATGAGACTATGAGGCCAGGGAAGACTCCATGAAGGCGTACCTCCAAAAGGCGAAGGAAGAAATTTCAAAATTTGAATAATTCTCCATCAAGCATGTGTTAAGGTCAGACAACCAACAGGCAGATGCCCTGGCCAAGCTGGCCAGCTCTGCTATCAACGGACTCCCACGATCGATTTTTTGGGAAGTCCTGCAAGAAAAAACATCACAAAGCCTCCTGAAGTAAACTTGCTCGATAGGTCGGAAACTTGGATGGATCCCATAATTGACTATCTCAAAGATGGGACTCTACCAGGGGATGAAAAGGAAAAGGCAAAAGTAAAGAAGCAAGCAAAATGGTTTATTCTTGTTGATGGAGTATTGTACAAGCAAGCTTTCAACCAATCACGACTCAGATGTGTCACTCCCTCGGAGGGAGCCGATATCTTGGATGATCTGCACAGTGGAATGTGTGGGTCACACATTGCTGGAAGAGCCTTAGCCAGAAAAGCTCTCAGAACCGGATACTTTTGGCCGACCATAAGATCCGATGCTGTGAACTTGGTAACCCGATGCAAGAATTGCCAGATACACTTCACAGTACAACGACAGCCAGCTATGAACTTATCCCCAATACTAGAACCACTCCCCTTTCACCTTTTGGGAATGGACATATTGGGTCCCTTTCCAGAGGCACCAAGACAATTCAAGTTCTTAGTCGTAGCAATCGACTATTTTACAAAGTGGATCGAGGCTAAGGCCTTACGGCGTATCGAGGAACAAGACATCAGGAAGTTCATCTGGGAGAATGTAATCACCCGCTTTGGAGTTCCCAGGGGGATTATATTCAATAACGGTCCTCAGTTTGATAATCCAGGATTGAAAACATACTTGTCGGATCTTGGCATAAAGGCCCGATTCACCGCTGTGGCCAGACCACAATCGAATGGTCAGGCTGAAGCAGCCAACAAAATCATCCTCAATGGTTTGAAACGCAAGCTCGAGGCAGCCAAAGGACTCTGGGAGGAAAGGCTGTATGAAGTTCTTTGGTCGATCAAAACTACCACAAAAAATGCCACGGGGGAAACTCCTTTCAGATTGGTTTATGGATCAGAAGCTGTCCTACCCATAGAGCTGGTTACTCCATCTCCCCGAGTAATTTCATACGACCCTGAAGAAAATGACCGACAGTTGAGGGTCAACCTCGACCTACTGCCTGAAACGAGAGGAGACACCCTCCTACGAATGGAAATAGCCAAAAATAAGCTGATACGACAATTCAATAGGAGGGTTAAGGGGAAACATATGGCTACAGGCGGCTTGGTACTCCGCAAAACGGAGAGTACGGGAAAACAGTCTGAACAAGGGAAGCTGACTACTAACTGGGAAGGGCCCTATAAAATCACGGGGGTCATTCGACCAGGCACAAACCGGCTGGAAAACATGAGTGGAATCCCACTACCTAGAGCGTGGAACCTCAACAACCTGAGGAAATTCCACATCTAACAAAGGTTGGCTGATTTTTTCCTAAAAATCGAGCGAAATGGGTTGGCGAATCCGGGCAAAAATCGACCCCAGGGTTCACAAATCCCCTTAAAAAATTATCTATTTTTCTCATGGTTTCACAAATCCCTACAAAAATTGTCTACTAAATCAAAGGGTTTTTTGACGATCCCACCAAAATTGTCCAAATTGTAAAGGGTTAGGCGATTCCTGCAAAAATCGACCTCTGTAAGGGGTGAGGACCCCGACAATACCTTTATCAATGACAAACGGGTGGGAACCCTACAACATCTTCTATCAACATCTCTTATCAACTACTTAATTGCTAAAAAAAATGAATTAACCCGCGAGCTTGGGGGCATACGCATATGCGTTTCGACTCCATAACAAGCTCGCAGGATAATTGATTTAACAAGACACGATGGTTAGACGCGTAACAGGGGGCAAAATATCTAATGTTTTGACAACCCTATTCTAAACTATTACGCGCCTAACCACCGAACAATCGGGCTAAATAGGTCCAACGACCTAAAAACACCTTACATTGGACTAAGATGATCCGGCGATCATGAAAGTCTCACCGAGTGCAAATGGCCTAAATCTAATTGCGGGCAAAAACAGGCCCACAAATCCTAAAGCCTTTACATGAGCTTCACGTCTCATGCGCAAAATACTACTACTCGGGGACGTAGACTTGAGATCTTACGACCCTCCACAGCAGGCCAAATGCCTAAACAATCGGGCTAAATAGGTTCAGATAACCTGAACGCCTTACAGGGCTGAAACGCCTTACATACCAACAAGAAAAAGGATCGATTGGCCAAACCAGGACCTTTGTAAAAACAAACGATTCTAGCAGATCAATACAGTCATAAGAGAAAAAAGGAGCTTAGCAAAAGGTCGATCTCATTCATTGAAACAATATTTACAAGCCTCATTGGGCCAAAAAGTTACAGACCCCAACAGGCCACAAAAAAAAAAAAAAAAAAAAAAAAAAAAAAAGCATATGAAAGAGACCATATCAAGGGACAAATCCTGGGGCAGACTGACCACCAGGGACCTCAAGCTGTCGACCGCCCTCGGCAAGACGATGACCGTACTCCTGGAAAAGAGAATGTCGACCATCGACAGTATAAGGGCAGTCTTGTGAAGGACCGCATCCTTCTCAATAACCCCTAGTCGAGCAGTCTCACTACTAATCTCCTTTTGGATGGTCGTCACCCTCGACTCAGCCATCTTCAGCTCGATGGCCAACCTCTTCAAGTTATGGTCGGCCACCGCCAGCTTCTCACAAGCCTTTGCAAAGCCAGATTGATGATGCTTCCGGTCATATAGAGCTTTGGTTGCTTGAGCCTCAAGGGCCTGAGGGTCGACAGGAGCGTCAGTAGGCAGAGGGGGGAGATAGCCTTCCCTCCTCCTAGCAAATCTGAGAGCGTCCAGAGAAATGCAGTAATCACACCCACAATGCTCCTCGTGGGAACGGGGGTCAAGGGGCATATTGACCATTGTCGACCCACCGGGCCCAGCGGCAGGCTCGACCTTAGGGGTGACTGGGACCCCACCCATCGTTATAGACAGACGAGGGGTAGATCTACCCCCAAGATGGAGCTTACGACTCTTGGAAGGCGGAGAAGACATGTCACGGCGACTACTAGGCTACCTGGAAGAGCTTATATGGAGCTCAAGAAATCTAGAGAGAGAAAGTGAAAACGAGAAATGACGATGAGAATGACGAAATTTCCAAGCAACCCTGGGGGTAATTATAACCTTTCCAAAAGAAGCCGAACCGTCACCTCCAACCGGCGTCTGGGAGAGAAAGAGCCTCAATTCAGAGAGGACACGTGTGGTATCCCGAAGGGTTGAATCTCCCAACTGTCACATCAACCTGAAATAATTATGACAAGGGAGAGTAAACGGGGTTTTGAAAAACACCAGACTATACAACCCCCAGAATAAAGTAAAAATACGACCCAAACAGCCACACCTCGAATGTGGGGGCAGGGTATACTTACCTCAGTACATTTTACACTCGAGGTACGATGAGTAAACGAGTATCAATGATCGAACGATGGAAAAAAGTCGGGTAAAATTTTGAAATTTGCAAACAGCGACAGAATCGAAGCATTCAAACCAATAATCTTTAGATTGATTAAAGAAAAAGATTACACAAGATCAAAGGATGAAACTACACAGTTTGAGTTCATCTACAAAGTTCCTAGTCAGCATGCAAGCTCAACAAAGCCAAAAAGTCTACCTACAAAAAAGATAAGACTCGACCCTCTGACCTAACTCTGGAAGAAAGATATCGGGGAAGAGATTTCCAAGTACAAGACAACCTCCTGACCTGCCCATGGAAGAAGGAGGTCAGGGAGGAGATCGCCAAGTACAAGACTTGCTTAATATAGAGCCTAAACGGATAGAGGGGGAGAAGCAGGAGGCTGACCCTCCAGCTGGTTCCTCAGAACCCTTACTTCATCGAGGAGCTTCTCCCTCCGCTCTCGAAGGCCGTTCAACTCCTCGACCCCTCCGGTAATCCGAGCCGCCAGCTCGGTCCTAGCGTCCAGGAGGGCATTGTCCCTCTGTTCCCAGCGGCGGATTTTAGCTTGGGTGGCCGCCTCCCTCTCACAAGCTCCACCGATCTCCCGATGAAGCTCCTGAAGACGATTGGTCAACGTTCCGACAAAGGAACAAGTCGAGCAGGCGGTTCAGGCCCCCTGGAAGCAGGAGGGGGAGCCAGAACCTCAACGGCAGGAAGTGCCATCGGACCCTCGATGCTCCGCTCGAGATCTCCTAATAGCAGTGATCAGATCTCGAGCCTCCGAGCCCAAGCTCGACCCAGGAGAGGATCGAGGAGTGGCCGGGGTGTAAGACTCCGAAGAAGTCGAGACACGACTCTTCCCAGCACCCTCGACCTTCCTAGCCTGCCTACTAGATTCTCCACGATGAATGGCTGTAGCTTTCCTCTTGGAACCAGCCATCTCAGAAACAGAGAAAAGCTCGAGAAAGATCACTAGAGTTTGGAAGAATATTTCTAGAGAGAGAAAGTAATGCGAGAAGAGTTGGATGAAATTGTGAAAAGTTCACTCAAGTATTTATAGGCAAAGAGCGCCAGGGGAGACCAAGCGACACCTCTCTTCAGGAGACACGTGGCACCGAGATACAGTATGAACCCGGTTCGCGCCCCCGCCTGAAGAGAAAAGAAACGCTTCGGTTACCTCACCTTTCCCTCGAGTGGGAAAAGTAACTACACAAGCTAGATTCAAGAACATAAAGTCATTCATTCATTCAAAATATCGAGGGTACAGGCTATTATAGAGAAGCTACATAATAGATCCAAAATAACTGCAGTAATGGAAGAGGACGAGCGCCTAGGGGTCTAGAGCTTCACGCTTGTGCTTAATTTCCTCCTCCAATGCTTGTTGTCTCTGAACCAGAGAATGATGGAGTTTCCTCCCCTCTTCAAGGGCCAGGGTTTTATCCTCGACTACGCGCTTCGCAGCACAAAGGTCTTTCATGAGTTGATCGACCCTCCAAGCTACCTGTGTCTACTCCTCCAATATCGATTTCCTAGTCTCCTCAGCACGCTGAATCTCTCGCTCCAAAGCCTGCCTACGAGTTTGCTGAGCCTGACGACCCTGCTCACCCACTGTCTCATGCCGACTTTCGCCTCGAACTCGAAGGGGGTCTGTACCTTCAGGATCCCTCACTCCAGGAGAAGGAATATCTGGACCAGGGTCGACTTTAGGAGGAACGGGGGGAGGAGAGTCAGGTCTACTTCCACCCTCATCAGGCAGCCTTACGGCCAGAGGCTCAACTTCGAGACATTCCAGGACCCCCTGGGATTGAAGTTGCTGAAACACCATCCAAATATGGGTACGGAGACGCTCGGACAGAGAAGTATCCTCGAAGAGGCGAACGAAATCACGAACTGTCAGCCTAGCTATATTAGCCTCACTGAACTTATCAGGGACTTTCAAGGGCTCGTCATGAGTCGACTTCGAAGCAGCTTCCTCACACGCTTTGTTTGATCGATTATTCCTTACAACGCGCCTTCCCGACCGAAGGTGATACGCTCGGGATACCGACTTGGTATCCATGGAGGACTCATCACTAGAGCCTAAAGAAATGAAAATGGTTGAGGAAGACATCTCTCTAGAAAGTTGGATGACGAAATCAATGAGCTAGACAAGCCTATTTATAAGCAAAAAAGGAAAGGCACGAGCGGTTACCCGCGACAGCTGTCATACATGCAATGACCTTTCAGAAAAACAATAAATGATCACTTATTGAAGTTGACGAAAGTATGAGCTAGAGAAAAACTAGATTCGAGTTTACTGAGAATCGACATCTCCATTAATCAACCTTCAAAAGCAGAGAGGGCGCAAACATTTTACAACAAGGGTGACCAACCACCCTGAAAAGGAACAAGTACAAACCCCCCTAACTCGGGGGTGTAGGCCTCAGACGGCCTTGATCATTCCGCTTCCTCCTCTGCCCGCCTCTCAGCAACAATGGCCTACATATCCTTCAGATCCGAGGCAATAGAGTCCTCGATTCTATTGGCCTCAGCTAGATGATCGGGGTCGGTAGAAGTTCGGAGGTTCCGAATTCTAGCCAGGGAGCTGACCACAAAAGTTCCAACATCTCCTTCTCCATACACCTGGAGCAGGGCTTCATTACAGAATTGAGTCTGACGATCCACAGCCACCCTCAGGTCAGCCTGGGGCCAAGCCTCCTTGGTCTTTCAATATTCGGCTTCAGCCTTGGTAGCTTCGAGGAGACCTGTGACTTGAGCATTGGCCTTGTTAGCCTCCTCCAGTCTCCCTCTCAACTCCTCGAGGGAACGCTCTCTCTCAGTATGAAGAGACTTCCCCTCCTTAAGGTCGACCTTCACCTTCTCTAACTCGGCATAAAGACCCGACAACTCAGCTCGAGCCTCCTCCCGGGCTTTAGCCTCGGCGTTGGCCTGCCACTCTTGACACTGGATGACCAACCGATGCCTTTGAGCCTCGTCGGCCCTAATAACCGCACTCGGGAGAATGTCATCCTGAAAAACACAAACAACTTAGTAACATCCGAAAAAACTTGGCTGAAAACAGACAAAGGAAACGGCTGTGAAAGTACCTTCAGTCGACTTGTGGCCATATGCCTTAGAAGGGCCGTCACGACATCTGTCGACCCCACCTCCGAAGTTACCTGCTCCATGTCCTTCTCATGGAACAAGTTAGGGAAGACGACCTCGACAATCTTGGATTGCTCATCCAGAGGAGCCCCTAGAATGGCCAGCATCTTGAGGGCATGACCTTCAGGACTCTGCCTGCTAATCATGTATGCCTGGCCTGTGAACTCATTGCTGTCCCTTTGGGTAGATCGGACAACCTGCATTTCATCAATGCTCCTCAGACTCAGTGGGGAAAATTCTCCTACTACGATCGAGATGGAAGGGCCAGCACCCATCTCTTGAATTCCGACAGGAGGGGTAACTATCCCCCAGACAACGGCAGCTGGCTGACTCGCTTGGATCAAACCGACACCAGGGGTATCAACCTTCTTCTTTTTCGAAGGAGACACCCTCTCCTGTGACACCTGGACCTCGTCACCTGACCTCTTTCTAGGGTGAGGGTCGACGTTAGATAAAGCTTTAGTCGAAGAACCTCCCTTCTTCAATCTTGCCTTCGTCCCGAAGACCGTTGCTTTCTTCTTCTTAGTAGGCTGCATAAAATAAGAAAGTCATCAGCATCAATTATGGGACTATCGACTACAACAGATGGGGGCAGAAAAGATCTGTTACCTATGCAAGCTTCTTCTGAGCCTCGGTCGTATCCTTGAAAGCTCCAAGAAAAGCCTTGGAGGTCGTCCCGACCTTCATCTGATCTCCCTCCGGCATCTCTAACAGCTCAACAACGGCGGCCTCTGCAAAACATGAAGAAAGGAAGAGAGTTAAGCAAAACCCTCGACCAACAGAAAAGATTTAGAGCAAGGAAACAATGAAGACAAGGCCATTATACCATGGGTCATGGTCGACCGAAAACCAATGAAGACCAGGAAAGCTTCATTGGAGAACCAGGACTTATCGATCTTCCAATGGGGAGGAGCTTTGACCTTCTCACATACACCCTCATCTCGGTTAGAGTGACGGAAGTACTCTACCGTCCCACGCTCGGCCAGGGACAAAGAGTCCAGGGGCTCGCGGTCCGGACCAAACAACTCACTACCTACCTCCTCTAGATAGTTTTCCCTCTAAGGAGGGCACACTCCATCCCATCCCTGCTCATTGTGCAGAAACAGGAAACTCTCTTTCCATAGAGTGACATTACTCAAGGACCGACACATGGAAAAATCCTAGGGCTCAAATACCAAGTCCCGAGCTTGGTCGACTGCACCCTGAGATACAGATGACGAAGAACAGCATCGGTCACCTCTAGCTTATGGACATGGACCGCTGCTGCTAGGCCGATCAACGAACTCCAGGAGTTCGCCTGGAGCTAAAAATAGTGAACTCCCAAACGACCCACTATCTTCCTAATCAAACGAGGGAGGGGAAACTTCAAACCCTCGTCAAAAAAATTTGTGGAAAAAGGGATGCAGTTGGGCGGAGCAGGGTAGCACTCCTCCGACTTGCTGGGACAGATAAAAGACATCCCCAGGGGAAGGTGATATCGCACCACAAGAGATTCGATATCCTCAACCGACCTGCCAGCCCAAACCGACCGTTTCAAATGAATAGGGACAGCATCGACTTTTTTCCCTAGCTTCGATCCCCCATCCACGGGATCCTCCTCCACATGTTCCAGGCCTGGCTCTATCTCGACGCCTTCTTGGTCAACCTGTTCCACCTCCTCCAAAGTCACAGAAGTCGGTGAACTCTCCCTCCTACTGGACCTTGACTTCCTCTTCTTCTTCTTCTTCTTCTTCTTCTTCTTCTTCTTCTTCTTCTTCTTCTTCTTCTTCTTCTTCTTCTTCTTCTTCTTCTTCTTCTTTTTCCTCTCCTTCTTCTCCTCTGAAGAAGGGGGAGGAAGATCTTCATCCTCAACTGGAGAAAAATCCTCGACCCTGATCTCACCGCTCTCCAAAGACCCTTGAGAAGCCTCAACCCCTTCATGTTCCGACCCAACAGGCTCGGGCATGCCACCAGGCAAGCAAGAAGTACTAGCTACATGATCGATAGACCTGGATGAAGAGTCGGGTAAAACACCCGAAGCACTGGCTTGGCCTGCCATTTGCCCCAAAGAACTTCTCTCTCTATACTCCCTACAAAATAAGCAAATGAAGAAGGTCAAAATGGGCAACAGGACTTTAGCAAAAATACAAAGAAAACTACTCAAAGGATAAAAAACATACTTCATTATATGAGGGCAGACAAGACGATCTCCTATCAGCTCAAAGTCACTCATGGGAGAGGAGCAGTCAAGACCCCTCTTCCCGAACGACAAGTTTGTTTAATACGAGCACTGGACATTTCGTCTTCGTCTCAGTGCAGGGGAGAGACAGAGCATAAGGGTTTGACCCCGTCTAAAACACGGATCTCTCCCAACGCTACACTCATTTGAAAGACATTCAACACATCCTGTTTGAAGCCTCGTGGAATGTCGGGGTCCGATAGAACCCTGGCATACCAAGACTCCTCCCAAAGCCGGGACAGAGTGACCCAATCCGGAAGAAGCAATTCGTCCGGGCTCGACCACTCAAAACCCGGACGAAACTCAGAAAAAGGAAACCCCGGCGGAATCGGGGGAACTGGGCCATTCGAAGGATGAGGGCAAGACTCCTCATACGACGGGCCAGACCCCTGACTAGACGAACCTCGACCGGAACTTTCGGGGAAAGATCCCCAGGTCCCTGGTCGAGATACCTCAGGCAAGCTATCAGACCCCGACGATACATCAATGGGCGAAGACATCGACATGAAAATAAAACAAATAAATGCAAGCAAGAAAAGTACCAAGAGAAAAACGTTGTACCTTGTGGAAAGGTGGAAGGCGAATCTACAATGGTAGATCGAACAGACAGTAACGTATCAACAAAAGACTCGTGATAAATTTAGGAGACCCACTTTCTCTCTCTAAAAACTCAAATGGAAGAAATAAAGAGAGGAAAAAGAGGTTGGCTCTGACTATTTATAGGAGGAGAGACCTAGAAAAGCACAATACCCGCATGACTGGCAGGTGGACGGCCCAACTGCACCCACCGACTATTCATCCCGAGAAAAGGGGCCTTTCCAAGGGAAAAATGGACCCGAAAGCAAAGCCTACTGAAAGAAAATCCCGTCAACGGACCAACCACATCTCAGCAGGACTCCACGGAAAATGACTCTCCTCCTACTAAGATATGAGGGCAAAATGATATAACCAAAATATCGAGGGTCGAGCTATCGACCCCCGTCCTAGCTACGCTAGAAGAATCCTGACCTTCAGTAGAGCCAGGATCATCGACAACTCTAAAAAGGCATTTCTTCACCTCGAGGGGTAACCCCTGATCGAGGGTTTCCCCGCCCGCTGCTCAACATCACCAACAGACCCGGGAAGATCTACCTCAACTACCAGTCTCGTACCGACCCAAGGACTACAATTATGCTCTGGCTCGACTACGAGGGCCGGCTCAGCCATGAATCGACTCTTAGGCTTTCTGTATGCTCAACCCTGACGCCAGCACATGTACTATGCGAATATTCCTACAGAGATTCGGATGACTGCCTTGGCGCCCACGCTCTCTAAGCCCCAAGGACAGAAGTGACGACATCAACTGTACGAACCCCTACGTGGAATCATCCCAAAGGATCGTACCACAACTCACGTGACCACCCTCTCTAAGCCGACTTAGAGAGGGACGTACGTACAGGGCTATGTGTCCACTGTTCATTCGACGAAGCTAGCCGACTTTTGCCCTATAATACCTGCGCGGAAATCAAGGCAAAGGTAAGGTCATTCTATTGAGAGAACATTCACGTTGTCTGACATTCCGTCTTTCAGCTCTGATTCCCATAGTTTGACGCTCAATCAAATCCTCACCTCATTACTCCAAATATACCTGCCTGTACAAAAGTACCTCTCTTACAGATCTCCATTTACTAACTTAAGCATCGGAGGGGTCTTCTCGGGTCGACCCCCCGAGCTAGTTCACCTTTGCTTATCTTGTGCATGTAGCAGTGGAGAGGGCCAGGGAAACAGACAAACAGCCCCAGCTCGCACATCTCGATCTCAACATCTTCCAAGTGTTCGACCCCCCTTCAAATCGGGCGAAACAGTATTTGCATAAGATATTGGGCTATAGAGCAGCCTGCTGATGTTGGTCTGACTGATGTTGATTATTATGAGTGGAAATATTTTAAATGAGTTGTATAAGTTTTCATCTATTTTGTATCAGTTTTCATGTGTAGTACTAGTTTTCATAAGTGTGGTATCAACTTTTATGTATCTAGTATGAGTTATTATAATGGACAATTTTCAAAAGTTGGTGTTTGATTTTTTGTTGGTTTCTATCAAAATGAAGATTTAGAGTTTGCATGAAATCTTTTATATTTCAATTATGTATCAATTTATGTTGTGAATTATGGTTCTTCTAATTTAACTTTTTTTGGGGTGATTACTGATTAGTGGAAGAGGTTCATGAGTTTTATGTGTATGAGATCAACGACCGTGATCGTAATAGCCTTGCAATCCTTAAACTTAGCCAGAAGCCTGATGTATTCGGACTTGGTGACTTGACCCTCTTGCCAACAAAGTTGAAACTCTTTTATTTGCTTATGTTTATAATGTTTAAAGATGCATCCTTATTTACAATACAACAAAGAAATTAAACAAATTAATCATGCATATAAATTGTTTTAATAGGGGACCTGCAAAAGAAGCTAAGAATAACAACAAGGATATGCATTTTGATCCAGCAAAAAGAAAAGAAGAAAGGGAACAAATATGAGGCAGTTTACAACTTCTACTTTGGAGACTATGGTCACCTTGCAGGGGCCATACTTAACCTATGAGGACTCTTATGTGGCTGTGACCGGTGGCTCGGGAAGGTTTGAGGGAGCCCATAGGCAAGTGAAGTTGCGTGAAATTATGTGCTCATTCAAGCTTTTCTACACATTCCATTTGAAGGGACTTAAGGGTGATTTGCCTAAGGAGCTTCTTGGTAAGCCTTGTGGAGCTTAGGCATGATGTTGAGTCTTCACCTGCTTCTAAGGCTACACTCCATAAGGGCGTTTGTCAGTAACTCAAACATCAAACAAATGTTTTAGTTTTATCATATACATAGAACACATCAAGTATAATTTAGTATTAAGTTTGTACCTACTAGTATCACATATTGCATCTCGTGTATGCATTTATTATTTTTAAATCTATGAGTGAATGTGGCAATGTTGCCCTGGAATTGGTTAGAAGATTTTCGTTGGTTTTGTCGTCATTTCCTATTTAAGTAGGTTTTTGAAAAGTCGATAACTCGGGATATCTATATCCAAAGGAAACTCCGACTCGAAGATTCGTTTGTTTGAAACTCTCATATCATAATATTAAAAACGTGGTACGTAGGATTGCAAAACTAATACTTTCAAGTCTAAAGTGATACATAGGATTAGAAAACGAATACTTATAAGTCTACAACTTGTACTTGAATCTTTTTCATTTTAATGATAAAGTGATGCATAATATTCAAAAAAACCTGATAAGTAAGATTGAAAACTAATACTAGATCTAGAAGTGATACTTTCATTTCTATTCGTTTTTATAGTGATACATAATAGACAAAAAGTGATACGTAGGATGAAAAAAACTAATACAATAAAGTCCAAAACTAATATGGAGTATATCCATTCTATTTGTATCACAATAATTTTTCCCCGTATCAACTTTAAATCACATGGTATCACATTTATTTAAATTTATAATCTTATCAATTTTTATGTGTCTGAATATTAGATCCCCATCTGCCATTTCCCATAGCAACATAAAAGATTCCACTCATAATAACTAATAGGTAGAATTGAAAAACTAATTTTTCAAGATGTAAAAGTGAAACTTTGATTTCTATATATTTTAGTAATAAATTGATACATAATGTTAAAAGTAATACTTAGGATCGAAAAACTAATACACAGAAGTACAAAACTGATACTATGATTTTTAATAAGTGAAAAATGAAGACAATTCGATGAAAGTGATAATGGTTGATACAGCAAGACAAGCTAGAAATAGTTGAAACTCTCAACCCCCTTCAATAAAAGGCGGATTCTCTCTCGTAAACCCCTATCGCAGAACAACAACAACAACAACAACAACAACAACAACAACAACAACAACAACAACATCATCATCATCATCATCATCATCTTCATCATCCCCATTAGGCAAGAGAAAACCAATCTGAACTCAATCCTCCATTAATGGAGCAAAATCCCTTCAAAAAAAGACCAAAAACCAATCTGTACATTGTTAAACAAATGAACCGCCAGATTTTATGTAGCTTATGTGTGACCAAGTATTTTGCATAGCTTAACGAGCAAAAAAAAAGAGTATTTTGCATAGCTATAAACAGGCTTGCACAACAAAGCCAAACCAAAAATCCCAACCTAGTAGCTGCACTAAGCAATGACATTCGCAAAGCTTCAACATTGTGTTGCTTTCATCAAAAAACAGGTTGCCATCAGTGTATGCAAGCATCCTCCAGAAACAACTTGTTACAAGTTAAAATCCAGATGAAATAGTTTCTAAGACCCGATAACAAGCACAAAAAGTGAAGCATTTTAGAAACAAAAGTCAGTACAAAATATAAAGCCATCAAAGTAGCATGGCATTGGGTGTAGTATGAGTTTCCTGAGCTGTAGTATCCCAATTCTACAAAATATGAAGCCATCAAAATGTATTTGATGCTCAACCACAAGATGAAAGACGGATTAGAACATATCAGTAGCAAATGTAAATCCCGACAACTATTTATTCCACCAGTAAGCAAGTAGCAACTAACATTTCAATTCAAACCCCAAAAGCCTAAATCGTTCACCGAACGAAATATCGAAACAACCTCAAATCAGTTGTCTAAATAAAATGTCAATCCTCATCAATTACAAGACACAAGAAACTAAATCAATTAACCTACCTAGTAGATGAAATGTCAATCCTCATCAATTACAAGACACAAGAAACTAAATCAATTGACCTACCCAGTAGAAAATTAGAACTGCAACAAATGTGAATGATTGATTTGCTTTAAGATCCCATGGTTAATTTATCAATTTTCCATAAATTGGACTGACTTTGATTGAGAAACAAGGGAATAGAAGAGAGAAGGGAAGAACAGAAGAAGAAGCAAATGGTGAGAGAGAGTGACGGGAGGAAGAGAGAGGGTGAGGAGAGAGAATGTTTGACTGAGATGCAGATGATGGTGAGGAGAGAGAAGGAACGGGATGGGGAGAGCAAGCGTCGAGGAACGAACGAGCGGAACAAAAAAAAGAACAAAAAAAAGGAGGATGCTGATGTCACCACACACGCCCTTAGCTTGAGGCCGCCGCAACCGAAATTTTGGGTAAATTTTAAGGGTATCACGTGAAATTTCTTTTTTTTTGTATAGCAACATTCAGTATATTCTTGAGTTGTTTTTGTTGTAAGTGGCGTATGACTTTTATATAAATAAAAGTTTTTATTCCCATCTCAAAAGAAAAGAAAAGAAAAGAAAAGAATAGAATGACATTCTCCGGAGAATAGAGAAAGATGCGATCAACCCATAACTCTTTGTTTAACTTCCTCTCTCTCTTAATCTGAAGCAACAGAGCAGATTGCCAGATTGCAAATCACCGCCATGGGAGCTTAAAAAACGTTTCTCTCTCTTCTCTGGAATCCCTTGAAGGACTGCCGTCCGCCCCTGAATCATAGCAATGTTTGGAATTCTATTATCAACTCGAACAATCCACCTTGCCTCTCATGTTGCACGTCTTACAAGATTCTCTCTCCATCCACCCAAATGTGTAAGCAATCTCAACTTTCTTTTGTAATCTGTGTTTTTTCTCCTTTTTGTTTGCTTTACATTTTATTTGTCAATTCAATCTCCTTATGCTTGTACTGTTATACTGTAGAACAGTTTGTTTTCAACCCTTTTTTGTCCATGAATTATGTTATTATATCAGAAATCACATTGATTTTTGCAGTAAGTGTATCAACTCTAACATGTGAATCAACTCAATCAAAGTAGCCCATATAAGCTCTCGCCTTGCTTGATTTCTGTTTGCTGAAGTTTAGTTGTACAGTTGTACTGGCTACTGATTGGTGCTCACCTTTGCCGGAGTTATGTGATTGTTGCTAAAATTTAGCTGAAAACTCTGATTATTACTGATTCCTGAAGCTTGCTGAAGTTTGCTGCAATTTGCTTGGAATATCGTTCAACTTAATTGGTAATAGAATTTGATGAAAGACCCACGTTTAGTTAGATAATTGCTATTAGGCTCAAGATAGTCCAATCCCACCCAATTATTTTGCTGATACTATTGCTAGGAGACATAGCTCATAACAGATAACTTGATATGTCTTTTAGTCAATCGAATCATAGTATGAGCTCCATTTAAGGCTATGTTTGGCCGATAACTTTTGAGAGCTTTTGGGGGAGCTTTAGTTTTTTGGATGAAAAAAGCTCCCCAAAGCTCTGTTTGGATAGTTAAGTTGGAGGAGCTTGAACGTTTTTGGTGTTGGTGGCCAAAATCTCATTTTGTGAAAGCCAACCAAAGTAGTTTTTCAACCAAACGCTCAAGCTACTCACAACAGCAGCTCACAGCTAATGGTAGCTATGCCGGCAAACATAGCCTAAGTATAGCTAGCATGTTTGAGCACTCGAGCATTTTGTCTATATTCAACATATTAAACGTTTAGTGATATGAGTGTGAAGTTGAGGAGACAGCTCCTACAACTACACTAGTTATGCTTCTTAAATAATGGAATCAATACTTCAGCTCATTTCAAGTAGCTAGCAAGTTTGACTACTCAAGCATTTGTCTCTGTTTAACATTCCAACTTTAGTCTTGTGATAGTGATGTTGACACCTGGTTTAAATAGTTAGTGAGGACTGCTGTCTTCAAAATATATGCCATGATCACGGACACTCCTTTTGGTAGAAAGACACTAAAGGAGGGCCTTTGGCAAATGGACCTTGGATAGAAACTCTCATCTGCTTGCCATGCACTGTAAAGACCGAGAACTTTGATGTACTTGTATATATTCTTTCTCTTGCGGTTTTGTGTGTTCAAAAACATAAACAAACTAAAAATTAAAAGTATGTGAACTTATTCTCCTTGGATATGATAACTACATGAATTGGAGCTGGGATGATTACGCCATGCTATAATTGAGACATTTTGCAATCTATGTTGGATAACTCCTCAACCCTTTGGATATTGCAGATCTAGAAGCCGAGTTAGTATTGCAAAGCTTTATCCATGTACAACTTAACTGTTAAGCAACCCACTTATGTCCCTTACATCAATGTCAAGGATTTGACTTGTATTGGTTTCCAGAAGGTATCGGATACCATAACTTTTCTGTGAGGCAATAACTACATATATCACAAAGTTGCTCATAGGTCCTTTTTGTGTGCATTCTGTAGCTTTTTTTTATCTGAATTCAATTACTCAAGCAGCATGCTATACGTTGCAGTCCTTGAACATATGTCATTCCTCTAATCCCTTTTCAGTCATGTTTCTGTGGCCTATTAAATATTTTATTTTAGGTGGAAGTTGAATTTGCTGGTGGAAATATATTCAATCTACAAGCTGAATATCTCAGAGTCTACAGCCCGGCTGCAGACAGCAAGATTCGGTCCATTGGGGGCGAGAAGGTAAGTCTTGTCACTAAACTCATGGTATCCCTCGCATGTTTATATGCAGAAGTTTAGTTGTTTGGCAACACCTGGAAAAAGTTTCTCATTTAGAAAGTTGCTGGCAATACTCCTAAAGGCTGTGAAGTCGTTATTATTCTCAAGGGTGACACTGATTAATGAAATACTGTGTGATGCTTGATTATGTCATTAATGGTAACTAATGCTCTTTCACTCACCCCCCAAAATAACTCTTTTTATTCAGAAATAATCCCGAGTGTAGGTAATAAAAGAATACTAGACCAAAGTTTGCATGAGTCCATGGATAAAATAAAAACCCAAGTTTGCAAGTTTGTCATGTGAGCAGTCCGATCGCTAATGGCAGTACACTCTCTGATAGTGATAGTTACTTAGTGCTGATGTGGCATTTTTTATTTACACATTTGAAAGAAAAAAAATTCCTCTTTATTTATTTCGTTTTTCTTCCTCCGCTTCATTATATGCTAGAAATTATCTTATTCTTCTCTATGCTGTACACTTTGGCGCGAATTTGATTGCAGTGTTGTTTTCCGTCTTCAACTACAAGCATTACACAAAAACTTCATCGGATAGCATCAAATGTGACCTGTTCCCATTACTTAATGAGTATTAACATTGTTCACCTCATCTCCTAACTCTCTCCTTACCTCTTTGCCAGTGGCCTCCTCAACTAAAGTCCCACAAAGCCAATAAAGCCCACTTCACAGGCAAAACTACACAGCCAGAGAATCGCACAAGTAGAAAGCACCCAGTTGCTACTTGTCAGTTCTATGAATCCAATGACTACACTATCGTCAGCGAACCCCTTCATTGCTTTCTCTCTCGGCCCACCTAAATTCCAACTCTCATGTCTCATCTTTCAATCTACTCTCTCTCATATTCGCCTTCGCCTAATTCACCTCTATTCCATTCCTTTATGTATAACAATAAAAAAGAAGCCAAGACAGGGGAGTAAAATTTGTGGGGAACTGGAGCAGCTGGTGATTGTGGTGGAATTGTGGGTTATCATGTTGGTTGTCAGCATTCATGTGCTTAACTGTTCATATGCCGTTTGGAGGAAGGTTTGGGTTGCAAAGGAGAGAGGGTACAAGCGAAGGGAGAATCTTGTAGATGCTGATATATAATAGAGTGGTGACGTACCGTTCTATCAGGCGTAAATCGGGAAGACGAGAGAAGAACAAGCTTTTCCCCTTTCTTTTATAAGCTAAATATGCACATGCTATTTATAAAAAACTGTCAAATATATACCACATTAGCACTAACTTACAAAGGAGTAAGTTAAAGGAGCGGTATTAGAGAGAAAAAGTCTCTGGTGAGTGGGCGATTTCGCTCGTTTCCACCCGTTCATCTGCCGCCATGAAAGGGAAGAGAGGGAGACCAAAGAAGAAAACTATGGAGGACCCCGATGAACCTGACCAGACTATTGTTGAGAATCCATCTGCTGGCAAAAGGAAATCAGTTGTGTTTGGGGATTTTGTGCCAGAAATTCTAGGGTTACAGATGATTGTGGAGGAGGTGATCCCGGAGGAAGAATTGAGAGGTCCTGAACCAGAATTGGGTGAGCCTGAACCGGAATTGAGCGATGGTTTTTCACTCAACCTTGAGCAATTAGGTTTTCTTGAAAGCCCACATGCACGAGCTTCAGGGCAAGATGTTAATGGCGATCGCCGACTTAGCTGGGCTGATCAAATAGATCGATTGCACTCACCCCCTCACCGCCACCGGGACTTGAGGGATGGTGATTCCTCAGCCTATGAGCGTGGCAGAACCTCGAAGGGCCCTGGTGGTGGTCACATTCGAAGCTCAGGTGATGAGAACCCTGATGTGAATTGTGCGAGACAACCTGGCTCAAAGAATGGTGGAGGTAAAGCTCCGAAGCCTAACAATGGTGACTGGAAGCGATTGTTTCGTGAGAACAGGGACCTCTCCAAATGAAGCTCAAATTTTGTGGACCTTGGTAGATCTGATGATGTTGTTATGGATATGGAGGACATACAAGAACCTATTGAAGTCTAGCAGCACACCCTAGTTGGTTATTTGATTTGGGGGGGGGTGGTGGTGGTGGTGTTTAATTTAATTCGCTTCAGAAATTTGTTGATGTTTCTTGGAAGCAATTTGGCACATTTAAAATTCACATGCACTCCAAGAACCGGTTTATGCTGAAATTCCCCAATGATGATGCTGAAGTAGCTGTGCTTGAAGGAGGGCCTTGGTATGTTGCTGACAGGTTGTTAATACTGAAACCTTGGACCCCAGAGTTTGAGTTTAACAAGGAGAATGTGAGTAGACTTCCTGTTTGGGTGTGTTATCCAAATCTTGATATCAAGTTCTGGACACAGAGCGGGCTCAGTAAGGTGGGTAGCAAGGTTGGCGGGCCTTTGTATGCTGATAGGTGTACAACCCAGAGATCACATATTTCAAATGCCAGGTTACTAGTTGAAGTGGATCTAAAAGACATGTTACTGATTTTACACTTTATTCCCCCATGGGTCAGAAGTTTCTACAAAAAGTTGAGTATGAAAACAAGGCTCGCTTTTGCACCAAGTGTAATCAGATTGGGCACGATCATGTGAGATGTGGTGTCAGGAGAAGGCGCATGGAGTGGAAACCTGTTACTGCAGGGCCAGCACCTGCTGCTCCCAGTCTCCCACTAGCTCGGTTCCTGCGGTTACTGTGACAGAACCAGAGAAGACCACTCAGGCAAATAGAGAGGAGCCAGAAACACCTGCTGGTATGCAGAAAAAGCCGAAGGATGAATTTCAGGTGGTCTCTAGAAGGAGACATACACCCCCATTGCATTGAGACTCGCAGCAAATGCAACTGAAAGGGAAGTCACAAGGGAGAATTGTTGGTAAGCCTTTACCTTTGGCGAATGGATTTGGTGCGTTGCTTGATGATTGTCAATTTGATGAGGGTGGAGGCCCTGTGGTGGGTACTCCAGTTGACCTTGATAAATGAATTTTTCTGTTTGGAATGTCAGGGGATGTAATGATCCCCTGAAACTCAAGGAGGTAAATAAGTTTATGCTTTCCTATCATTTAGATTTCTTTGCTAAAGCGGAGTCAAAAATAAAAGAACCCAAATTGGGGCCTGTTGTTAGTCCAATGTTTCAACAGGGCAGAAACAACCGGTGAGAAGGAGAATTCGCTGGGGACGCTGCTGATAACAGAAACTGCCGGCGGTTCTGGGGGGGTCTGACCGGGGGGATTGTCTGGACCTTGGTCGGGATATTAACTGCTCCTCCGGGTTGAATGTCTCGACTGGCCAGCAAACACCTGGTTCTCCGGCAGTCGCCGGTGGCCCCCAAAGTGACGGAAGGCCTTCTCGAACTAGGTATGTTATTCCTCTCTCTAATTTTTTTGAGAGACTCCGTGATTACCTGGAGCCTTCAGGGGATGTGGGTGATGGAAAGGAGCAGCTTTCTGTCTCTGTTTCTGACGAGGTCGAAGGCAAGGCTATGGAGGATTTTTGCTTGGTTGGTAGATGGGTAGCAGAAGTGGAGAGCAGATTGAAGGGAGTGGAGGATCTGTTACACAATGCTTCTATGCAGCCAGCTGCTTGTTATGAGGTGGGAAGTTTGGGTGGTTCTGACTTTGGGGATGAAGATGATTTACTGAGTATGCTTGGGGAGGACGATGGCTTACTCATTGAGAGTCTAAAGCATGGAGGGATGGATGAGGAGGTGGTTACACAGAGTGTGGAGGAGGTTAATCTGTTGAATCTGGGAGAACATTTTTTTTTTTGGATGTTGATGAGAGTCATTCACCAGTTGAATTTGTTAATGATTCTGTGGCAACACAAGACTTTTCTGATGTGGATGTGCAGGATGTGACACCCCCTAGAGTTGTATCTCTTAAACCTGTTTAGGGTGGTCAGGATATGCGCCAACCGCAAATGTTATTAAGTGATCTAGGCATTAAATTTGTGAGCTCTTCTGGGCATGAGATTCCAGTGCAGTTGTCACCAAAGGCGAATTCAAGGAGGCGTGAGAACTGGAACAAGGAGCTTCAGAATTTGCAGACCAGAGTTAATTATGGGAAGGATGCTGGTCTTAGATAGCGGGGTCATCCTCGGTTGAAATAAGATGTTGAGTTGGAATGTTAATGGTATGGGGAGTAGGGGGAAAAGAGGTTTGGTAAGAAAAATACTTTGTGGAGCGGTGTTTCTTCAGGAGACAAAGGTGGAACTTGTGGATTCTTTTTTTGTACGAATGTTTGGGAGTCTCAGAAAAGATGGGACTTTTTGCCTTCACGGGGAGCCTCAGGGGGCATCCTTGTAATGTGGGATACAAAATTTGCGTCGAAGCAGGAGGTCATCTTTGGATCCTTTTCTCTTACTGTATGTTTGGCTGTGAGGGGACGGGGAAACTGGTGGATTTCTCCAGTTTATGGCATTAATCATGATCTTGAGCGTGTTCCTTTTTTGGAGGAGTTGTGTGATTTGGCGGGTCTATGTTCACCTCGGTGGATTGTGGGTGGTGATTTTAATTTGGTTCGCAATGATGTAGTGAGGTTAGGGAGTTCAGGTGGTCTTGCTCATATGAGGTGTTTTGATGACTTTATTCGGGAATGTGAGTTGAGGGATCCCCCGCTTGCGAATGCACAATTTACTTGGTCAGTTCGGGGTCATAGTGCATCTTCCAGGATTGATCGCTTCTTGTTCACAAATGAAGTTGAGGATGAGTTTCCTTCAATGGTGCAGGAGGTGCTTTCTCGTCCTTGTTTCAAAAATATGTGGATGATGCACCCAGATTTCAAGAAAAGGGTGGCTCAATGGTGGGATCAGTGTGACTTTAATGGATGGGCAGGTTACTGTTTTATGCAGAAATTGAAGCTCGTTAAGGGGCAACTTAGGGTGTGGAACAAAGAGGTGTTTGGGGATGTGAGGGAGCAGAACCTTGCGTTGTTGACAGAAATTGCACAGGTGGATAAGCAGCTTAGTGATGGGGGGAGGCGAAGGAGTTGGCAAGGAGAAGTATTGAACTAAAAAATAATTTGGACGAGGTGATTGTGCGTGAGAAACAGAGTCAGCGCGAAATGATGAAAGTGAAGTGGGCAAAGGAGGGTGATATTTGTTCGAGACTATTTTTAAAGGTGGCAAATGCGAGGCGGAGGAGAGTGTTTATTAAGGAGTTACACGGAGAGTCAGGAGATGTGGTTACCGATGTGGGTGCGATCAGTAGCGAGATTTCAGGGTTCTATAAGAACTTCTTCACAGAGGAGGATGTGGATAGACCATGTGTTGAGGGGCTCTCTTGGAGCCCAATCCCTTCGTTGGATAGTGCTGCCATAGAATGACCTTTTGAAGAGCAGGAGATAAAAAATGTGGTATTTTCTATGGACAGAGATAAGGGCCGCATGGATTCACGATGGCATTGTTTCAAGATTGCTGGGACATCATTAAAAAAGATCTTATGAGGGTGTTTTCAGAGTCTTATGAGAGTTTATGAGAATGGGGTGATCTGTAAGGCTATGAATTCAAATTTCATCACTTTGGTGCCAAAGAAGGATAAATCAGTCAAGGTTTGGGACTTTTGGCCCATTAGCCTAGTGACTAGTCTTTTCAAGATTATTACAAAGGTTCTCTCTTATAGACTGGGGGCCGTGCTTTCTCATACTATTTCCCAGTCTCAAAGTGCCTTTGTAGAGGGTAGGCAGATCTTGGATGCCGCCTTGATGGCTAATGAGAGTGGTCACGTGGTGTGGCGAAAGGGTACAAAGGGGGTGGTGTTCAAGCTTTATTTTGAGAAGGCATATGATAGGGTGAGTGGGGGTTGCTTGATACGGTGCTTGAGAAGAAGGGCTTTGGTCAGCGGTGGCGTAGATGGATTCGGGTGTGTTTTTCTATTGCCCACTTCGCTGCTTTGATTAATGGGGCACCGAGAGATTGGTTTTCTTCATCGAGAGGGTTGCGGCAGGGAGATCCATTGTCGCCATTTTTTATCACTGTCGTGGCTGATGTACTTAGCAGGTTGCTGGGGAGGGGGTTGAGGTGGGGCGGATTAAGGGTTCTCGAGTGGGCAAAGAGGAGGTAGATGTTTCTAAATTACAGTTCGCTGATGATACGATCATGTTCCTGACAGGGGACTTGGATAATTTCAGAAATATCCTTACCATTCTGCAGTTTTTTGTAGTTATCTCCGGTATGAAGATTAATCTCTCCAAATGTAGTTTGGCTGGGATTAATATCGCTGATGATGAGATTCTTGAGTTTGCTACTTTGGCAGGGTGTGAAGTGCACAATTGGCCGTTGACTTATTTGGGTGTGCCGCTAGGGGGGAATCCGCGTTCCATGGCATTTTTGGAGCCGGTTGTTGGGCATATATCTAAGAAGTTGGATGGTTGGAAGAGAGTGTATTTTTCTTTGGGAGGCCGTATCACTCTCCTACGATCATGCTTGTCTAGCATAACATTGTACTATCTTTCTTTGTTCAAGGTGCCAGTGGGGATCGCTAATAAAATTGAGAAGATTATGAGAAATTTCTTGTGGTCTGGGGCGGATGGTGAGAGGAAAGATCATCTGGTCTCTTGGGATCAAGTATGTCGGCCAAAGGAGGAAGGGGGTTTAGGTGTTGGGTGGCTAGTCATGAAAAATATTGCTCTAGTGGGAAAATGGCTATGGAGGTTTCCCTTGGAGGGTAATTCCTTGTGGCATAGGGTCATCAAGAGCAAGTATGGATTGCACCAAAATGGATGGGATGTTCGACGAGTTCAGACTGCTACTCATGCTTGCCCCTGGAAATTTTTTTCACAGGTTTCTTCTTATTTTTTCCCCAATGTCACTTTTAAATTGGGGACCGGCTCTCGTGTTTGGTTTTGGGAGGACAAATGGTGTGGCAAACTAGCAATTTGCGAGAGGTTCCCGTGTCTTCATCGCTTATCACAGGGGCATGAGAGTCGCCGCCCTTTGCATGATTGCTATTTTAGGGCCGATGATTCTTGGGATCTCCAGTTTCGCCGCCCTTTGCATGAGGTGGAGTTGGGGGAACTTACTGATTTGCTTGGGTTGCTGGATAATGTTCGCCCTTCTCATGATGTTGATGTCAGAGTTTAGAAAGGAGATAGTAGTGGGATGTTCTCTTCAAAATCATTTGTAGCGCAGCTAGGAAAGTCTTCTCAATGTCCTCGTTTTCCTATTGCCTCTCTTCTGTGGAAGGCAAGGGTTCCTTTGAAGGTGAGGGCGTGTGTTTGGACAATGGTCTTGGGTACAATTGGTACTAATGATATGCTCCAGAAGAGGCCCCCGGTTTGGCTATTTCTCCTGAGATGTGTGTGCTGTGCCGTGCAAGTAGCGAGACTTGTTCACATTTTCTTCTTTGTGATATGGTTCGTGTTTTGTGGGGGAAGTTGTTTGGCTTTGTGGGGGAGCAATGGGTGTTCCCTGCAACTGTTTTGGAGATGTTGCAGGTCCCTTTTTTGGGCTTCGGGAAGGACAAGGAGAGGAGGCTACTGTGGTGTAGTGCTGTCTTTCCTATTCTCTGGTGCTGCTGGTTAGAGAGGAATGTTAGAATTTTTTCTAGGGGTTCTTTACCGCCTGAGGTACTATGGGATAGAGTGACATATTTAGCTTCTATGTGGGCTAAGATAGGGGGTGCTTTTAGAAGTTATTCGATAACTGAGCTGCAGAGAAACTTGCAAAATTTGTTGTAATATTTCGAGGACAACTTGTCCTCTGCTGCTGTTTTAGCAGATTTAATAATGCAATTTTCTTTTATTCTAAAAAGTTCAATGTTTAGAGGTTACTCTTGCTTGTCTAACCATTCCCATCACTACAATGGGACGATTTTGTGCATTTGGAAGAGTTCTGTAATGAATGTTAGTGTCCTTAATATTACTGCTCAAGCTGTTCATATGAGGATTCAGGAAACAGGGGCAGGTCATTGATCTGTACTGTGATTTATGCCTTTAACCAAGGGGCAGGGGGGTAGGTTTGTGGGAGGACTTATGTCAATGGGCTGGTGGGATTATTGAACCGTGGCTGGTAGCTGTTGTTTTCAACGTGATTATGGGGGCGGATGGGCGGATTTCAGAGGCTGATCCTGTGATGTCTGAAATTGAAGAGTTTGTTCAGTGTCTTGGGCCCTGCTCACTGACATATATCCCTTATATTGGCACTCAGTACACTTGGGCCCTGTTCTTTTTGTCGATTCCATGCTGCATTCCATTCCATTCCATTCCATTCCATTCCATTCCATTCCGTTCCGTTCCGTTCCGTTCCGTTCCGTTCCAATCCGTTCCGTTCCCCGCCGCATTCTGTACTTCATTTTGTCTCACATATTTTTGAATTATCCGCGCCGCGCCGTTCCGTTCCAATCCGTTCCTCACCGTCCCGCACCATTCCGTTGAAGAGAACAGGGCCTTGGTCTAACAAGCAACAGGCTGGGGATAGGGTGATGAGCAAGTTGGATAGGGTGCTTGGGAGTGCTATGTGGTCCTCTCAGAATGTTCCTCTTCTGTTCATTTCGTTCACCATGGTATCTCTGACCACTCTCCTAGCCTCATCACCATTGGGGGGAGGGAGATGGGGAGCCTCAGAACCTTCATGTATCTTGTATGTTGGGGGGATGATCCGGAGTTCCTGAAGATTGTTAGCAATGTTTGGGGAAGGAAAGTGTCTGGTTGTCCCATGTTTCAAATTACCAGAAAATTGCAATGGTTGAAAAGATCTCAAGGCCCTGCTTCAGCATAAATACTCTAGAATTTCTGACAAGGTCAAACAAGCTGCTGCAAATTTGAGGAGGTACAAGACCAATTGCAGATTCCTCCTCAAGATGACAGATTGATTCTGCATGAGAAAAATTGTATTTCTGAATACTGGAGACTAAGGAAAATTGAGGAATCTATCCTACAGCAAAAGGCTAAGGGAGTGGAGATTAGTTTGGGAGATGATGATAATGGCTATTTTCAAGCCAAGGTTAAGGAGAAAGCTGTCCAGCAAGCCATCAGGGGACTCTATGATGATCATGGGATCTGTCGGACAGACCCTCAGGTCATTACAAGCATGATTGTGGATTTCTATGAACAACTTTTTGGCACCTCCCAACGCTGAGGGGTTAGCTTAGTTGGTAAGATCTCTGAGATTTATTCCAGAGGTCCCAAGTTCGAGTCCCTCAGGGCACTGGAGGTTTTCCTGGTCGTTAACTTCAGGGCCCATGGGCTTAGTCAAGCAAAAGCTTGGATACCCATGTTATCTAAAAAACTTTTTGGCACCTCCCATCCTGTAGAGACGTTTAATGACTTTTTTTTCAACAATGGGCCTAGGTTGAGTCAGCAACAGCAGGACCTCCCCACTCTTGCTTCTCAGATGAGGATATCAAGAAAGCAATTTTCAGCATTCCAGGAGCCTGGAGGATATAGCTCCTCACTTTTTAAGAAGGCTTGGGGATTGTGGGGGCTGATGTTTGCAGAGCTACAAAAAAAATTCCAGAGTGGTATATTGCTCAGAGCAGTCAATTTCACAGCGCACTTGTACCTAAGTGTGAGAACCCTTCGGAGGTGGGTGAATTTAGGCCAATCGCTTGCTGCCTGGAGGATATAGCTCCTCAATTTTTAAGAAGGCTTGGGGGATTGTGGGGGCTGATGTTTGCAGAGCTACAAAAAAAAAATTCCAGAGTGGTATATTGCTCAGAGCAGTCAATTCCACAGCCATTACACTTGTACCTAAGTGTGACAACCCTTCGCAGGTGGGTGAATTTTGGCCAATCGCTTGCTGCCTGGCGGATATAGCTCCTCACTTTTTAAGAAGGCTTGGGGGATTGTGGGGGCTGATGTTTGCAGAGCTACAAAAAAAAAAATATCCAGAGTGGTATATTGCTCAGAGCAGTCACTTCCACAGCCATTACACTTGTACCTAAGTGTGACAACCCTTCGGAGGCGGGTGAATTTAGGCCTATCGCTTGCTGTAACATGCTTTATAAAACCATTACCAAGCTCATTACGGATAAAATGAAACTGGTGATCCCTGGCCTCGTTGGTGTTGAACAGGCTGCCTTCATCCAAGGGAGGAGAATTGATGACATTATTATGCTCGCACATGAGCTGGTTCAAAAATATGAGAGAAAGATTGTCTCTCCCTGGCTATGCTCAAAATCGACATGAGGAAGGCTTATGATTCTGTTAACTGGGGGTTCTTGGAGGGTATTCTGACTACTTTTGGTTTTCCTGCTTATTTTGTCCCGAGAGTACTCACTTGTGTTTCTACCTCACAATTCTCTATTTACATTAATGGAGGGCTGAGTGGTTGTTTTGCTGGAGGCAGAGGACTTAGGCAGGGGGATCCAATGTCCCCTTACCTATTTGTCCTATGTATGGAGGGGCTGTCTAGGATGATGAGGCAGCTAGAACATGTTAGTACCTTCAAGTTTCATCCGAAGTATGCAAGGGTCAAATTAACTCATCTCATCTGCGCCGATGATCTGCTGGTGTTTACCAGGGGAGACAAAGCCTCTACTAATGCTACTGTGAGAACTTTTAACTCTTCTGCTCACCTCTCAGGACTTATGGCAAACGAAAAGGAAAGCTGTTTTACTTTGGTGGTGTTGCGGAGGAGGTGAAAACTGAGATCCTCTTGGCTTCCGGATTCCAGGAGGGGAAAATGCCTTTTCGATTCATGGGGATACCCGTCTCAGCTACTAGAATTACTAGAACAATGTGCCCGCCCCTTGTTTATAGTATTCTCGACAGGTTAACCATTGGGCGAGTCGTTTGTTGAGCTATGCAGGACGATTGTAACTATAACTCTGTGGTATTCTCTACATTGAACTATTGGTGTGCAGTGTTCTTACTTCTAAAACAGGTTATATATGACATCCATAAACTGGGGAGAGACTTTCTTTGGGGGAAGTTGGGTAAATCTCGAGCCCTGTTCCCAATTGGATGGGATAAAATTTGTTGTACAAAGGAGCAGGAGGGCTGCATGTTCGAGACATTGGCATGTGGAATATGGCTGCTGGTTGTAAGCACATGTGGTGGCTTGAAACAAAGCAGAATGGGAGCTGGTCAGCTTGCGTTCATGCCTACTTGCTGCTTAGGAGGGGCTTTTGGGAAGTGGAAGGAAAGACCGGAGACTCTTGTCTTTTGAAGAAGCTACTACTGCATGTTAGGGACCTAGTCAACTCTAAAGGGGGTTCAGCTAAAGGACATGGTATGTTGCAGAAGATGGTTAGGGGTAATAAATTCAGGATGGATATGGCTTATGACCTTCTAGCAGGGCCCAAGCCTAATGTTTTATGTCACAAATTAGTCTGGGAAAAAGGGGCAAGACCTAGGCACTGCTTCATCTCTTGGCTGGCGTGCCAGAGGAGATTGATGACCAGGACACTAGTCAAAAACTGTGGCATGAATGTGGATACTAGCTGTGGTATGTGCAGAATGGTGATAATGATTGCAATCACTTATTCTTCCAATGTGATGTTTCTGCTACTGTATGGAGAGACATATTGAACTGGATTGGAATAAAGCGGAACATACTTAGCTTTGGACATGAAGTCCGGTGGTTTGTTAAACACTGTAAAAGATCTGCCATGATGAAGAAGATCCCAAGAGCAGCTTTTGTAGGTACCATTTATGAGCTTTGGCATGAAGGGAACCTTAGGATGTTTCAACAGAGCACTCGACCTGTGCAGGTTATAGTTAAACAGAAACAGGTTTGTGTCTTTGTGCGAGATTCTTTACACTGTATAGGGATAAAGCAGAAGATGTTTTACTTAGGCTGTGAAGGATATTTGTCTTTGTGTGCTCAGTACATGGGATGTATAGGCCATCTCCTATACTCGATTAGGTATTTTTGTTGGCTAGATGGTGCTACTCCGGTACCCTTTGGTGAATGGAAATATACTTAACCCTTTTCCAAAAAAAAAAAAAAAAACAACAAAGGAGTAAGTCGTCTGCCAAGGCACTGTTCATATGATATGACAAACTGGCAAAGTAGGGTTATTTCCAGTCCCCTAGAGTTCTGCAAACTTGGTTAAATTCATGGCAATTTTAAAATTTTGTCCAAGGTCACCCTATTTGAGAAAGAGGGTTTGAAATTAGGTTTTGTTTTTGTTTTTGTTTTTTTTTTTTTTTTTCTTTTTTTTTTTGCAATGCAAGCTATCAAAGTAGAGGAAGACTGGTTAGGATTAGAATCCGCATTCCTGGTACCACCCTCACGAACCAACTAGCTAAACTAGCTGACATGAGTGACATCTTTCACATAAGATGAGTGTTATGTAGTAGTCTTGCTTTATGCACTGGACTTGCAGTTGGGACAAACCAAACTTAATAGTGAGGCCATGACTAGTCCAGTTGCAATTTTATTTTTTGTCGTCAAAATAGATCGAGTATTTTGATTTCTGATGTCATGCAGGTTATATTTGGGCGGCGCTATGTCGGAATAATTTCTGCAGAACCTGTAGGGAATTATGGTGTAAGGTAGTCTACGGACTTTTGGTTATCCAAACTAACAAAGCATTCACTGTTACCTCAGCCAATTGAAGAGTCTATTCTTAACTGCGTTTTCTTGTGTTGGGTTGTTTTGTGTTGGATTGGCCTAGGTTGCTGTTCGACGACTTGCATAAAACAGGGATATACACATGGGATTATTTTCATCATCTTGGAAGCAACAAGTTTACACCCTCATGAGAAATTATATCAAAACATTGAAGAAGCTTGGTCTCAGCCGGGATCCGAAACGGAAATGATGTGAAAGTTCATTTCCCACAAACGACGTATTATGGGAAGATAACTAAATAAGGTAACTGATTGCTAATTTCCTACCCTGCATATGAGGTTTGGGCTGAAATGTAAGGGCGTACAAATTATAGTTGTTGGCAACCATCTCCCGTTCATCAGGCTTTTGACACTGAACCTACATGTGAAACGCTTGGTCTTTTGGTATATTATTGTGATGAGGAAGGAAACAAGAATAGAATCCAAATAGATGCTCCTTATTCCAATGAAGCCGCTAATTTTTATTTATTTATTTGATAATTAGGCTTTTCTTTTGTGCAAAAATTTGTTTAAGACGGTCTTATTGTAACTTTTGGTAAGACGATGGTCACTTTTTTGTGGAACAAGAGTCACAACTTATAATAAGTGACCTCTATATTTCTTAATAGTGACCCCATTTTCTAATGAGATGGTTTCACATAAGATTTACTCTTCCTTTTATTAATCAAACTCAGGATAAAAGACGCTACGCATAGTGAGTAGCTTACAAAGGAAACGTCAGCTAGTAATTTGTAACTATGTATTGATTTTTTTTAGCTGATTATAATGATTTATTTGATATTTTTCGCGACATAACTATGTATTGATTTTTTTTGCTGATCATAACTATGTCCTGATCTTTTTTGCTGATTTATAACTATGTATTGATTAAGGTTACATATGAAAGTACTTTGGCTTTCCAAGTTTGAATTCTCAAGAATGAATCTAAAGCTCTACTATTTTCCTTGACTTTTTATTAGAGAAAGGGAACCCCGGATACTTGAAGTTTTTTAATTTACTTGCAGTTGGACAAATAATGATCATTTAGTAGCTCATTGGCAGTGCACAGGTCCATCTTCTCTAGTCAAGGGTGCGGGGCGATACTTCATTTTGGCATCTTTTGTCTTTTGTTTCTTACTTTATGTTATTTTATTGGAATATTAGACAAAAATAATCCAACGTTTCACTCGTCACAAAAAAATAATCCGATATTTTACTTGTCGCATAAAATAAATCAAAATTTCACTAGTCGCACAAAATAATTCAATATTTTACTTTATCCAAAAATATTTCAAATACAAAAATTCATATTCGTCTGGATTGACAATCTTACGGATGGAAACTTGCTCTGGAGGTTAGCGCCCTTCAACCAAGAGAGTTGCTATCAGCGTTAGTGGTTTTGCTGAAATTGCTACACTGGTTGTGGTTGGCGAATAACAAAGGATGGGTTTGTGGTGTCCCAAACCTACAGTAAAACCTCTATACATTAGTAATGTCGAGACAGCGTAATTTTATTATTTTAGGGAGATATTATTTAATCGATAAATTAATAATTTATTAATTTAAAGAGAGCTTTCTCGATTCAACGAATCTGCATTATTCTTAATACTTTAAAAACATATAAAAAAAGGTGTTTTTTATTGACTATATAAATTATGGTCATGTACTGTGGCTAATTAATATATTACATCCCCCAAAAAACAAATATACAATGTTCATTGTCGTAGGATTAGTCAAAACTTAATGCAAGTTCTTGTATGGTATGGAAATCAACTACTATATGAGCAACATTAAACATTCCTAATTAGTCAATCCAAATCAAAGCCAACCATTTATGGCTTCACACCTAAAATGTGCCAAAAATCAACAATGACCGATCGAATACGTAAAGCCCTACGTGAGTATAAGAGAATGCAACATCGGAACTTTTGAAAGTAGTAAGGATAGTTAGAGATGAAATGCAACTAAATTTAAATTTTAATAAAAAAAAGCAAACAAAAATAGAGTCATATTATACATTTATACTAAGTTGTCCTAGTTATATTTGTAATTTTATATTTATTAATTTATAAATTTGATGGGACCTTAAATTTATGTGAGGGTCTTCCGAAAAATTATTATCTTATTATTTTATTGAAATTATTAATTTAAACCCTAGCCCCGAGTCGAAACCGAGCAAAATTATTATCTTAGAGATATTATTAATTTATCAAGTATTAATTTATAAAAGTTCTACTGTATATGGATTTATGCTATTAGAGAATTTATTTTCTACTCATGCCTAATTGGAGAATTCCTTTTCAAAATAGTCTTTTATTAGGAAAATGGACCCTTGACAATTTCTGTGGGTTAAATTTACAATGTTGCGTACTATGCTTGCATTATAATTGTAATTGTTTCAAAATGTAGATAAGTAGTAGTTGACTTTGACTGCAATGAATACTACATTGTGGTTTCATAGATCTCTAGTCGATAGGGAAACGTATTAGATTATGAGGAAAAAGGACAAAAAGTTAGAAATTCTCCAATGTGAACAAATAATTTTAATTAAAGATTATCTCCAATAGAGGACTTTTTTGGGTGAGTCTGTGATCAATATCAAAGGTGGAGTTTATAATAATGCCAATTCATCAACAACCCCTTTTCCAACCGGACAATACAACTTACATATGAAGTTATTTTCTCATGCTAAGACTTTTACTCTTTATTTTCAAAAAAACTTGTATAAAATGATTTTAGCGTAATTTTCAATGAACTGATGGTCACATTTTAGGGGAAAAAGGTTCGCTATTCATAATAATGTGACCCTTAGATTCCTAAATAGTGAAGTCATTTTACTGTAAGTTAGTCACATACAAAACTTGCTCATAGAACAGATACCAAAATCAAATAAACAACACCTCCTTCCAACATCATCAGAATATTCAGACGCCCGTCTGTGTTTAAGTTATGAACGAGACGATGAGCTCTTTCATGTATAACTCATGTGAGTCATGTCCTCTATTTTCCCGAAAACACAAAGACAGACAAACAAGGCAAAAAAAGGCACCTGAGCTTTTACATTATTATACCAAATTGTATGTCAGTTCCAGTAACAACTTTTCATTCAATAAGCTTGTAATATAAATTCAAAAGCCAATGGAAGATGTTGGTTTAGCCTCCATACAGCTAAAGACGCCACAAACATAAAACAAGCAAAATGCCTGCGGCTTCCTATTCCTTTGGCTTTGACTCGGCTGCAGTAATTGCTGGTTCGTCTTTCTCAGGTTTCGAAGCAAGAGCCTCCATCGTTTTGTAAAACTCCTCTGGTAGTGGACCAGGTCGATGATGTGGGATATGCTTTGGAACTGGGGCATCATTCTCAATAACCTCACACTCATAGTCCTCAGGAACACCCCATGGTTTCCACTCTGCAAAACATATAGAAATTGTGCTCAGTGAACCACCAACACCAAGTATTCCTTGTACAAACTTATCATAAGCCAAAAGTCAAATGCACCAGGAGAATATCCCATTATACAGCAATTCAACATGCAGCTCAGATTAAGACGATTCAAACCTTGACCATCTGGTAAACCTATTTATGAAGAGCAATGATCAATCCATCTCTATAATTGCTAAAGAGGATCATTATTGTGAGATCAGTAGGGTTAGGATGTACTTTGTTCCCTTTTTGTTTGTGCCCACTCCTTCACTAACTGTTTGTGTGTCACTAGTTAGGTTAAGAAGAAAGAGATAACTGGTGACCAATTTCACATCATATCTTCCATTTGTAGTCTGTTGTCCACCATTTCCAGTGGAGCCAAAAGCTTCACTACTTTTTGGCTTTCGGAATATAATGGACTAAAGCAAAATGGCTTATAAAACTGTTGGCGCTTCTTACTTATTGTGAAGTTGTCAATGGTCGTCGCACTTTGGATCTCAGGTCAAACGGAAACAGCCTCTCTGTGAGACTCTCACAGGGGTAAGGCTGCGTACAACCGACCCCCCCTCACCCCGCCTAGGTGGGAGCCTCTTTGGAGGCACTGGGGTAATGTTGATGTTGATCTTCCATTTGTAGTCTGCCTTACATTTTACCTAGGCAAGTGTTAATTCGGAAACTAATCTGTTCACTTCCACTCTATCCTTGGCACAAGCAAACCAAAACCTTAAATCTCTCATCTTGCTAATAAAAACATTGTATACGTTAAAATAGGAGGAAAGCAGCCAGTTAGCCACATGATGCAAGGTAATACAGTATCGAGACTCAGAGAGTATGAAACAAACAGGATTACAAAAACTTCCTCCAGCCCTATCATTACAACTAATTGGCACATCTCACTTGCTACTTAGCTATTACAAAACTAATTGGCACTACTTATTCTAGCAACATTTGTAATTCACACCCATTGCAATGTGAGTATGAAATTCTGATTGCTTTGTGTACCTTAAGCAAGCCCTCCCACGACAACACTCCATGGGCCATTGTCTAATGCTGCCAGTATGCATGCTTGCAGTGTTAGGAATCTCAAATTATTATTATTATAATAATAATAATAATAATAATAATAATAATAATAAATTATTATTATTATTATTATTATTATTATTATTATTATTATTATTTCATTTTTTTCCTTTCTAGTTTGCTTATTTATGCTTCAATTCTAACTTCTAATGCCGAGTCAAGGAGAGGCACCACTGAAGAGCGCTTGAGGGCCATAGCAATTCCCAATAGGCATTAGTTTTGAACTTTTGACAGGCTACAGTTTCTGCTTACCAATTTACCAAATCAGAGTGCCAAACTTGTAGTTTAAGAAGAGGGCACAGAATGAAGAGAGAAAAATTGTTCAAGCATTGATGGCTGGATGTTAACAAGAGCCTGCAGGCCCAGCCAAAGTAATATGGGAATGGGATTAGGGTATCAACAAGTTAAGAAGGGAGCTAAGGATAAGAGAGAACAGATCAGAGAATTATGAAGCTAGGGAATCCCGTTCTGCGGCCACCACCAAGCCATGAAACAGATGGCTTGGGAGGTAGCTAGTGAGGGTTAAATGAAGAGAAGAGGGACTCGCAGAAGGGGGATGGAGGCATAGAAGAAAGGTACAGTGGTGGTCAGCATTGGGATGAGGACTACAGTAAGATATACTGAGCAAGTCTTGTGTAAGACCAACTCACAGAAAAATGAGGTTACTATTTTTTTTTTTGATAATTAGGAAATTTCATTAATAATAAGCAAGAGGCGTGTCGAGAGACACACTCATAGCATAAGTCTCCAAAGTTACACCATCACCAACTTTCCTAGAAATAGGTCTCCTAGATGTGATGAAGTTCTTCCCTACCCAAGTGTTCACCCATGTAACTAGAATATTAAAAAATACTCCCGTTAAACAAGAAAAAACATAGTAGTATTAAAAAGCACTCTCTCCCCAACCTCGTTTAGTTAATCTTCAACCCATCTGACAGAAGTCATCACTCACGCCAAATGCTTCGACAATATCCCAACTACGCCTAAGCTTCAGAGTTGCCACATCAACAAGAACCCCTTGGGTTACCTCTAGATGGTGAGCAAATGTCATCGTAATCTTCTATCCACACCTCTGCAATATTCCTACATGGGGACTCTTCAAATTTTGTTTCTAATACCACTACCATACCCAGATTTGAATTTCTAATCATACGCGTCACTGATTTTCCCCATCCTTGCATTAAGAGCCCTAAAATTATCTGACAAAAACCCTCAAAATTCCATGTGAAGATCTCTCCAAAGTAAAAGTTTAATTACTCCTGCGAATCGATGCTCAATGCCAAATTAATCTTCCCATGATTTTTCCCATTCCTCTCCTTCCTCTCTGAGAATACCTTTGATTCTGTCTACCATTGTTCTATCATCCTCCTTGTACATGATACCCATTCTTTTGGCAAAGTTGAGGATGTCTTATGGATTACTAGACTCGAGACGAGCTTGCTGTAAATCTGTATTGGCCGAAAACGAGTCGTCGTTTAACCTGCGCCCCATAACAATAGCTCCAGACATACTTGCTTCTACAGCTCCAATGACTAGTTCTTTCTGAATATTTTCTCTCTTTCGCCTTATATCCTTCTTCTTTTTTTTTGTGATACGCTGCTATAGAGCTCAGTGGTGTATTTTCTTCCCAAAGTTGAGAGGAGCTGATGGAGTCCAAGCTCCCTTCTGGTTGTGCCCTCGTTTCAGGCCCAATATCTCCCTCATTCTGCTGAGATAAAATTGCTGACCTATTTTCTAGCCTTATGGACCTGTCACCAGCAAGGCCCACAAGGTCGCTTTCTTCAAAGTTGTATCAACGACTTCCCTTTGTATAATTACCTCCTCATTGACTTGACACCCTATCTCTTCCACCTCGGTAGCTGGATCATCATGCAATTCTCCCAGTTTATTATTATTCTCGAGACTCTGCACTTTTTCTAGATCTCTTCCTTTTCCCATCTCTTGGGACTGAACTGCAATAACTGCATATAACTCCTTTGTGGGACTCAAGGCAGGCTCCTCCTCATTACTTGTGTCATTTAAATTTGCGATGACGTCATCATCCTTCCTCTGAGTCTCACCATTGTCGCCATCATCCTGAGCTTGAATTTCCAGATTACCATTACTGATGGAATTTTGTAATTCCCATTCCCCTTCCATATCATCACTTGAATGAACACTTACTGAACCGTCAACGTCTGACTCGGCCCTTCCCTTTGTCGCATTCCAACCTTCGCCAAGAAATATGTGAAATTCCTCCTCAAGGACGGATAATCTGTGATGTTTCTTATTGACTTCAAAATATAATTTGTCTGAAATTTTATACATGCAATCTGTAATTACGAGCACTCTACACCTTTCAAACGAGGACAACCATGAAGTGTCTTTATCAAACGAGATGACCTTGCCCCACACACAACCAATCTTTCTAATATTCTCCAGAGACCAAGCGTTTAATGGTAATCCATAAATCGATAACCATGTCTTTCTCCATCTCGTGGTCTCATAGTCACTCCACAATATGAACTGATTGTACCAACCTTCAAGCCACTCCTGGTGTTCTGTTCTCATCAATTCAAGCTCTTCTTTAGATTCGAAGGTCAATAAATGCATCAATCCCCCCATCGATCTCACCTTTATTCCACGCACTCCATCGGCTATCATCTCTGTGTGGATTACATCTACTGGAGTTGCACTGTGGGCTATGCCTGCCACGCTTCTGTCTAGCCACTCCTTATTTTCAGCACATTGATCACCTTTTAGCAGCCCAACTACTTCTTCATCGTCTTCTTTCAGAATCTGAACTTCCGCCCTTATGTTTTCCACTTCCTCCCCTAGAGCCTCATTGATATTCCTGAGGTCACTATCTGTGGCTTTAGGCAGCATATGCAACTTCTTTGGTCCATTTCTCATCAATAGATTAACCAGATTTCTTCCTTCCGTTCTCCCTCCATTATCTACCATTTCTTGGTAGCTCTCCTTTGCCTCTACCGATCTGTTTGTTTGCGCCAAATTCTGTTCACTACACTTCTCCTTATCTCTCTCTGAGTTGTTTGCTTCATTTCCCTGAACAAAGACATCGATGACACGGCCAAAACTCCAAAAAAGCTCCCTCACCTCCCTATTATTGGTATCCATGGGGAGGTAATCAATAAACAAAGTAGTGCTAATTTCACCTCTATTAATTTCTCTTCTTATCTGCCTGTTTGGTAACTCCCTTCCACATCTCCTTGGTGCCCCGCTAGGAAATCTTGAATCATGTCTTTGTGATTCTCTGTTCCATCGATCCCACTGTGTGCTATATCTGCTTCTTCTTCTCTCCTCTTCTGGCTGCCAATCTCTCTCAGTTCTTTGTCTTCTTCTAGTAACCAATTGCCAATCTCCATGGTCTTTGTACTCCCTCTCATTTCTTTGGATTTCATAGTCGGATCTGCCTTATTGTATCAATTGTGGCCAAAACCCAAAAATAAGATAAACAAATAATGGAGAGAGAGAGAGAGAGGGCGTCAAGGGGCAGGGCGTTTCAGAAAAATGAGGTTATTATTTAGGCATAAAGGGGTCACTTATTATAAGCAGGTGACCCTTGTTTCATTAAAAGGTGACCCTCGTCTCACCAAAAGTTACAAAAAGACCGTCTCAAACAAGTTTTTCTGATAAAATAATCAGTAACAAGGGGAGACAAGTTTCAGCACATCTCCACTATGAATATGTGCTAATACTGTAATTCCTTCTTGTGCTAACAGTCTAACATCAGCCAATATTTCATATTTCAGTTAAAATTGACGTTCAGCAGAATATATTTGTTAATCGCATAAACTAATAGCAACGACAAATGAATATGCGCCTAGCTGCTAGCAATCTTATACCATTTTTTTAGGGGATGGTGGGACAAGCACTCCTGTACATACTAAAATCCATAGTAGTGACCTTTACAGAAAAGCTCTTGGTGCAGAAACAGCCCCATCTATAGTAATAACTAATAAAGTTTTGGATGCTAAAGTAATCATGATTCTACTTTAAGAAAACTAAATAAAGAAGATTCTATTGAAAAATAATAATAATATCAGCATTGCTTCAATCAATAGCAATGTGCCTACCTCCTCAGACCTCCTTCAGTTATTAATTATTTCTGTTCGCTTTAGTCTCATGCTCACCACCCAAAATAAACATTTAAAATAAAGTAACCGCTATACTAAACAAACAAACTTTATGCAATAAGGACTAAAGTTTAAGGACATGTTCACCATCTACCACAGAACCATGAATAGTTTCCCTGAAAAATGTTCCAATGTTTCCAGTTGGAAAATAATGCACTAACTTATAACATGCAAATCACCTACTCCTTAACCATTACTGAGCATACAGTGGCAACGTGCCCCGTTTCCCATGGCAAAGAAAATTGACTTCCCGATTTCCTTAAGTACAGACTCCCTCTCACTAAACCACAGGCCAATAAAAAGAAGATCAATTGTAATTTGAGAAGACCAAATTGAGGCTCTTATTAATAAACAGGTAACCACCAGATTAGTCTGAGTAATGAAAGAGTCCTTAACTAAAGAATCTGTTGATATGAGGATTTATAAGGCTACAACTAGTAACTTTACAGCATATAACAATCAGAATAGAGAAGTGGTTTCTAACACCAAATTGAGCTAGTTCATTAGGAGAATGGGGGGGAGAGAGACAGCAAATTGCAACTAAAACTACCAGATTCCAACCAACAGATCTGTAGGTATTGAGATTGCAGTAGGTATTGAGATTGCACGTCTTCACTAAGCAATGTTCTACTAAAGAACATGCTAGGTCTTCTAGTTTCACATTAACAAGGAATAGGTTTTTTTCCTCCTCTAAAATAAGAGACTTATTCACACGGGATGCTGCTTCACAGTCAAACCAGCATCTAGAGATAAGATTAGAGCTAGGGAAATAAGGTGATGCACCCAGAAAATATGCTATAGATAACAGAGATGACACTAGGGAAAAACAAAAGAAGTGCTGAAAGGGTTATCATGAAGGCAAATTTTCTTTCCTAACCCTTGGCATACAGCAACGAGGGTTCAAATGTGTGGAAATCCAAATGCCCAAACATCACAAATCTTCCACATAAGACTACACTAGCCAGAAGGATTTGAAGGATATATCATCAAGGTAGACGAAGTAGCATAACAAAGCAAAAAATTCAGGTCACAAGGTTTTAATAAAGACTATTTCAAATAAATCCGAATAATGACATGAATGAATGTCTACGTTATGGAAATAGGCATAGCACTTCAGACTTGGAAAGCCCTCATTTAATGCACAAATGTGTCACCCATGTCCAATTCTAGGAACTATACTAGCCCCTTGTTGGTGCTACATTGACGGGGCCAGTGCTTGCGCTGGTTGATCAGTTAGTCTGATATGTTCGCTGTTGAACACGAGAGTCTGAACATGATGTAGCAGGAGGTGCCTCGGTCGCCATTCACTTGCACCCCCTTTTTGACAAGCAAAATGTCCAATTCACTCCCAAGTCTGGTGAACAAAGAAAATTTTGCACAAAACAAGGCTTCTAGTTGATTGTATTTTAAAGAAACTCTCAAAAAAGATATGAATGAGTGTCACAGCCGCCATCATAGATAAAACTAAATAATAAAATATCATGCATAGAAGAGGGCACCAATCCTTTTTTTAGATAAGAAAAAGAATTTGATTAAGAGAGAAAGAATAAGAAAATAGGGTCGTCCTCAAGGAGAGGGAACTTCCCCATACCAAACCAATACACAATCAGAATTCAACCTAGAAGAATAACCAATACAATCAATGCTTAATCATAAACCCCTTCTTTAACCAACAACCATCGTAATTGACACTAGTCCTAAAATTCTCTAGCTCTCGACTACCCTTCTTTCTGCTAGGCTTCGTCCCGAACGGGATTTCCTTCCCCATAGTGTCAACAAGTGTCATACCCATTGCCTCCAAAAGAGCTTGTCCACGAGCATCTGCGTCCTCACTTCCAAGAGTAAAATTAGACGATGATGGAGTAGCAAGAAGACTATCTTCTGGACACACATCCTCCTCCTGTAGCTTTCAATGCTATACCCAATCTGAGTGGGCTGCTGAGGAGGCACCGTTTGAACCTCAGAATGACCTGCCGCAGTCTCATTAAAGAGAACATCGTCCTGCAAGTCCATCAGAGTTTCAGATACATGGGATGCCCATTCCTCCCCCTTGAACCTGCTCTCTTAAGCTCATCTAACAACAAACAATCGTCCTCTATACCAAGATCATCCGCAAGGTTAGAACTATCATCCCCCTCCGAACTGGCATCCTCCACTTGGATTCCTCTATTAGAAGAACCATTACCACAAGCACTTCCTGGGGTCACTTCCGAACAATACCCACCATTGCTTGCATTGGCGTGTGTATAGCTCAGCCAGCTGATTCCCCTCTACTTTCTCCATCGAGACTGGAACTACTCTCAAAAAGTCACCCTGTACACTCCAAAAACACAGGCAAGACCTGACCTGTACTGCCCAGATTAACGGGGCTGCGAAGGGGCCCCTGCTGTTGATTACTCCCTACCGTTAGGCTAAGCTTCAAAACCCCACAGAGGAAGCCTTTGCGGCCGCATTCAGAAGTAAGGGAGCGAGTAATTGACCCAAATCAAGCACAATATTTATAATTGAACCTGATTTAGAACTCTGACCACCATCTGAGTTGCCAAAGAACCAGACAAACCAGGCTGAAATGGGAAAGCTTCACTCGATTCCAAAGGTGTCTCACGCACTGTCGCATCACGCCTGCCTCGCATGTCTCCCGTGCTTCCTGTCTCGTCCCATGTGGCTTACACCCCTCATTCGTCACACGCGCCACCCCACTTGCTACCTCCGTGTTGTGCAAGAGCCCTAGTTGCCGACCATCCAGCCCCAGGCCACGGTCGACCAAACTCACAGCAATTGCGATTACCTTCAATTGGGAGACTACGCGAACCAGCATCTCCTGACCTTGGTAAAGATGTCACCGGCGCACCCTCCACAGCCGCCATCATCCGCCGTTCTAAGACCTGCCCACCTGTCGGACTTAGAAACACCAGGGATGAAAATTGCCGAAATGCTACCCCTTGAAGAAAGGCCCAATTCCAGAAAATGAGCTCTATAATTGGATTGAATCTTGACCCATCCAATCAGTCACCCAAATCTCTTTGGCCGCTCCGATCTGCTCAACCGCACAAAGGCCAAACCCGAAACCCCGCACACGCAACGTGCCATATTTGCTGGCAGCACCATCCGAGGAGACCGCTTTCGGCTCTTCTTCAGAACATTGACAAAGCCCCAACTTCGAATTCTCTCGAAGGAGAATCAAAAGTTTTCCCTTCCATTTGAAGGTTAATCGGCCGATCTGAAGACACAATTAAAGATGAAGGAAGAAAGAAAGAGAGAAAAGAAGCGAGGGGCTGAGAGAGAGAAGCCATCGTAGGAGGTTTTCTCTGTCGCTCTTTAGGGTTTTCTAGATAGGAAATTTTCACCCTATCATAAAAAAAAAAAAAAATTAGCTCTCCAGGGGCATACCAATTCTAGATTAAAAAGGCCCTAAATTACTCCACACAAACTTCTCTATATTCGTCAAAGATTAGTAACAAAAACTAAGCCTAACAGAATGTACATTAGTGGCATCAGCAGAGAGGATAAAATGATAATTGCACTAGTAACTGTTTATATGCACTTAAAATGCAAGGATAAACACCAAGGGATATAGAAATTACAAGTTCGATTTTAGAGAGAGAAAGGGGCACTCGATAACGCTGTTTTCTCCCCAGAGGCATCTTAAGCTGGGTTTTGCTAAGATACGCTTTTCACGGCATGTCCCGCAAGGCGAAGAAAAAAAGCTGCTACTCCGACAACCCCAACTCCCCGTGAACCTCTTTATACCATGACTCCTCTGTCGGGAGTGGGTACAGATGGTTTTTGGCAGTTTACCTCCAAATTCGGGTTCGCTTCTTCCACCGGTGACCGAAGAAGCTCCGGTATGCGGCAGCAGTGTGCTAACCCACTCTGATAGCTACGGTCAACCAACCCCTGCTGCAGCTCCGAGAATCACAAGTAATCGTATTGCTTCACTGGGCCCTTATCTTAATTTTGTTCCTCCGACCACCATTGATGGAAATGTGGTAGTAAAACTAAATGTTGAGGAATTTAAAGCTCAGGAAAAATCTTGGAAACATGCTTTGATTGGATATGTGCTTGGTGATACACCAATTTTCAAAGATATGCTTAATTTTGTGAAAGGGGTCTGGAATTTTGTAGAAACCCCTCGTGTTTTTCTTCATGAAAAGGGATACTTCATTTTTCGATTTGACTCTAATCCGGATAGGGATTGTGTCTTACAAAGGGGCCCTTTCACTTATCAGAACAAGCCAACGATTCTTAGACATTGGGATACTGAGTTCACTTTTGCAAATGAAGTTCTTCGTAACATTCCTCTCTGGGTTAAATTTCCAAACCTGCCTCTTCCTTGTTGGACTAGTGATAATCTGGCTAGAGTGGCGAGCTATGTTGGAAACCCCCGATACACTGATAAGCTTACAGCTCAAATGGAACGAGTCTCTTATGCTCGGATCCTCATTGAAACTGACATATCTAAGCAAGTATTTGACTACATGATGATTGAAAAGTCTGGGGTGGTTTCTTGAACCAATTGATTGATTATGATTGGAGACCATTATTTTGCACAAACTGTGCAAAATATGGACATTTGACTGGGGATTGCCAGAGAAATCATGCTGCACATGGTGAAGCTGAGGGTTTTCAAAGACCCAGAAGAAGAAGAGTTAACAGAAGACTATACGGGAGGGTTGAACCAACTACAAATCCCACCCCAACTGAGACAATTGCAGTTCAAAATCCTGTGCAACAACAACTAGAACACAAACTAAAGAAACAACCTTTGTATCTTAGGGAGTAGGGGGTAGGGGGCTGATGCATAAAACTCAACGGATTTACGCAACACAATGCTCCTGCATCAGGGGCGGGGGGATGTTTACATTAGTAGGGAAACCCAATATTTTTCCACTTTTTTAAATAGGCTTTATAGTTTATACTCATCGAAATCAATACTTCAATTTCTGAAAATACATTATCTCGAGTTTGATGGTTACTTATTACTGGCATTATTGTTCTCACTACTCCACTATGAACCCAAAATGTCCTATCACCAAGTCAATCATTTCCCCAACAAGTCCAAAAACACAGATTATCATTATCAATCAATTCAGAACTCATTGATATGAAACATCCTCCATTTCAAGGGGGCAACATTCCAAAATCCTCAACAACAACAAAAGTTCCATTTACTTAATATTAGCTTTTCATTCCCAGTATCACTACACTACAGAATCCACATTCCCAACAACCCAATTGGCCATCTCCACAAATTATACGAATTCCAGTAGTACTTAAAGCAGCCATTCATCTCAATCCCATATCCCAGAAATGCATAACACAAATACAATCAAACCCACTTTATCAAATCAATAATAAAATCACAAATGTAGGAGAGAGAGAGAGAGATACCAAGCATGTGAGAGATAAGTTTGAGCTCATCTTGAGCCTCTTCAATGAGTTCTTCAACCTGACCACAACCAATACGTTTCTCAATGGTATCATGATCGGGTTCTTCCATGCAAACCTGCAGACGATGGCGAGTGAAACTCTCGACGGCTTTACGGTAGCCTTCATCTTCAGGGACGGCTTGGATCTCCTTTAGGGTTTTGGAGTAGAGAGAGATCAAAACCTCTTTTGCATTTGGTACCACATCTAGCCCTACGATCCCTGTTGTTTCCTTCACTTTTGCCATCAATGGCCTTGCAAACCTCCTCAAGAACATTTTTGCTGCTCGTCTCTCTCTCTCGTCTCTCTCTCTCTCTCTCTAGTCTTCTGTTTTTTCACTCCCAGATTTTCAACAGCTGAAAATCTTTTTTCCAAGGGTTCAGTCTCCTTCTGTCAGTTATTTTTCTTTTTCTTTTTCTTTTTCTTTTTCTTTTTGTTTTTCTTTTTTTTCCTTTCTTAAAATTAACGATTTTTTTAATAAAATAAATAAAAAATAACGATTTTTGTAATAAAATAAATAAAAAATAACGATAGGAATCATGTCTTATGTGCGTTCTTTTTCACTTATTTCCACTGATTCTTACTGATTGAGTAAGGTCCTTCTACTGATTTCCACTGATTGAGTAAGGTCCTGTCACTGATTCTCACTGATTGAGTAAGGTCCTTCCACTAATTTCTCACTGATTCAATAAGGTCCTGTCACTGATTCTGTGAGTAGAAATGTGGGTCCTGCCACTGATTTTCACTGATTGAATAAGGTCCTGCCTCTAATTCCCACTGATTGAGTAAGGTCTTGCCACTGATTTCTACTGATTGAGTAAGGTCCAATAAGTGGAAAAGTACACACCCCTAGTCTATGATACACACAAGGAGTCGAGGGTTACTATTGGCTAGTTCGTTTCATATGGAAGTTGGTGACGGTCTGACGGATGATTGGAAGAAATTAGAAAAATTTGGGATAAATCGGTGAAAATTATAGAGTAGATTTTAACTAAAAAACTAGGAGAAATTAAGGAAATTTTGGGAGAACAACAAACAAATCGACCGCTGTCAAACCCACATGGTTGGAGAAGGTAAGCGCGGCAGACCTCGCAAGAACCAACCTGAGGAGAATTCAAAAGAGAGTACTGATGATTCCATGGCTCTTAATATGGTGGTGAGAAACCTGATTGGAGAAAGCTTTTCCGTGAGAAACCTGATTGGAGAAAACTTTTCTGTGAGAACAGAGACCCCTTGCAAGGTATGAAACTCTCTTTCATGGAGGTGGGTGAGTTTGATGATGTGGTTATGGATTTGGATGATATTCAAGAATGAATTGATTTCTGAAAGCACATACTAGTGAGTTATGTTATGGGAGGTTGTATTACATTTTCTATAATTTAGCGTTTTATTGCCACTTCTTGGATGAATTTAGATAAACATGATGTTCATATGAATACTAAGGAGTGGTTTTAAGTTGAAAACCGATGAAGCAAAATTGGCAGTCATTAAGAGTGACCCTTGGTACATTTGGGATCATTTGTTGATTTCAAAACCATTGAAGCCACAATTTGCCTTTAAGGATGAAGCTGTTAGTCGTGTGCTCGTTTGGTTCACATTCCCAAACCTGGACATCCAGTTCTTGACTCAGAGGAGATTGAGCAAAGTCTAGGAAGGTTGGTGTTCCATTCTTTGCAGATAAATGCACCACCATACGAACTAGGTTGTCATATGCTCATATGCTTGTTGAAGTGGATTTACTGATTGCCAAAATTTATTACTCTCATCTCTCCCTTTGGCAAGAAATTCTAGCAGAGGGTAGAGTACGAGAATTTGCTAAAATAATGTAACAAATGTAATAGAGTTGGGCATACAACTGAGATTTATGGAGTTAGAAAAATCTACGTGTCCAGGCGGGAAGCTACACAACCTGAGAAAGCATGTACTCAACTAGTGCAACCTGTTGAAAAAGGAGATGTTGGTATGAAGGAAATAGGGGATGCTTGCGAAAGGACACCTCTGCCTAGTACTATTGATCAAGACTTTTTTTTTATAAATAGGCGTTCTTTTATTAATGATTTCCAAACAATTATCCAACGAGACAAGAACAAGAACGCCTATGGCGCTCACCCAACTAGCATCATTCAACAACTTACACCCACCTTTAAGAAGGGTTTGGTAAGAAGTTACAATCATGTGCTTGGGAGATGCACCACCACTCCTTACAGCAAATCTGGAAATTACAACTAAGCCAAAAATTCAGTACTCCTACATAACCCTTGTTTGGCAAGCCCATTTGCAATGCAATTTGCACTCATGCGTTGGTGGACAACTCTGAATCTCGGGAACTCTATTAAAGTCTGTCGAACAAAATTAAGAGCAAATCTGGACTCCTATAGGCCTCCTTTGCATGAATTGCACCACTGAACTGCGTTTAGCGAGTCCGATTCCACTATAACATGAAAGAGCTGCACCCATTCCTTAGACAATGATTCTTGAATTGCTTTACAAATAGCTAATACCTCGGCTTGATTGATTTCTGTAGATGAAACTCTATAGGAGAATAAACATCTGAATCTCCCATCCCATTCTCGTAGTACCCCTCCTATAGCACCATATCCGCTCTGTATCGATGCGTCAACGTTCCATTTGACAGCCCTAATAGAAGGAGGTACCCAAGAGACATGCGCATGAAGTTTTCGCTTTGTTCTATAAAAAATTGAGGCAATGAGGATTGCGAATTACATGGTGTGGTGAGTATGGAAACTCGTCCTCCCATGCCTTTTCTGATGGGTTTCAGCTTGTTGCTTCCATCAGTGGTAGGAGACGGTCAATTGTGGAAAGTGCAGGAGGCTCAAAACAAAGATTCTTTACCTTCATAAAATGAAATATTTCTAAATTCAAATATTATGTTTTGCCATCCCGTCTACGACTCTGTTTGTGTCATGGCAATGTGGTAGTGGACTAATGTTGTTGGAGAATTTTCTGAAAATCCATGATTTGGTTGAAAGAGTTAGGATCCGACGTTTTCTCTTTTTGGAGATCATGCAAAAAAACTTTGTAAATCACCCTCAATAATATTATTTGATAACTCAATAATAAGATGGCTAACGTCATTACAAACGCCAACACATGCATATCAAATGAGGTGACAACCTACTTGAATTAGTTTATCGTCATGATTGAGTAATACGTATTTCACACCTGAAAAATTTGATAAGTGAGAATATTACATGTTTTGTTTCCCTACATATAGCCTTAATAATTGTTTATATGATATTAGTAAGGAAAATTCCACATGGTACCCCTCTACTTTTAGCTTTTCCACATGGTATTCAAAACATGTTTCCAAATCCATGTATTACCCTTGTACTTGAAAAAATAATTATTCCGTGCTCATTTTCATTAAGTTTCCCACTATGTTATGACATGCCAGAGAGTTTTATATTTTCCGTTTGTTCTTGTATTTCAGTTACAACACTTGGACCAAACTACTATTGATTTTCACAACTTCTCTCTATCTCCTCAAATCACAAATCACAAATCACAAACCACCCACCATCACCAAAACCCCTTCCCCCCCCCCTTCTCTCTCTCTCTCTCTCTCTCTCTCTCTCTCTCTCTCTCTCTCTCTCTCTCTCTCTCCTCAAACCAGCAGCCATTACCACCACCTTCTAAGAATCAAATTGTTCAGCACTTTCTATTCGTAGAATTCACAAAACAAAACCCAAATTTGCAACCAATGACCCAAAAATCCAGCACCAATTGCAGCAAATAATCAATAGCATAAGACAACTTAAATTTTTGAAACCCCCAATTTCTCAAAATTTCCACAAACCCAAAAATTAGAGAGAGAGAGAGAGAGAGAGAGAGAGAGAGAGAGCCCCAAATTCTCAAAATTTCCACAAACCCAGAAATGAGAGAGAGAGAGAGAGAGAGAGAGAGAGAGAGAGAGAGAGAGAGAGAGCCCCAAATTCTCAAAATTTCCACAAACCCAGAAATTAGAGAGAGAGAGAGAGAGAGAGAGAGAGAGAGAGAGAGAGAGAGAGAGAGAGAGAGAGAGAGAGAAATGTTGGTGAAAAAAGAGATGATGATGAGATGATGGTGAGGTGGTGGTGAGACGGTGATAAAGGAAATTAAAAGGCGATGAAGAGAGAGAAAAGAGGGGTATCGTGAATTGGGGGTTTCGAGGGGGTTTCATGGTGGTTGGAGGTGGGGGGTTTCGAGGGGTATGGTTGGTGGTTCAGTGTGGGTGGTGGGGTTTTGTAGGTTGGGTGGGGTTTTCGGGGTGGGGCTTGTGGCAGGGGTAGTGGTGGTGGTTATGGAGGTTGGGGATGAAAGGAGGTTAGGCTGTGGGTTTGAATGCACGCGTTTTTTAGTTTCATTAAGGGTACTTTAGTAAATGTATCATCGGCTAACGAAAAAAGACTGAAACGGGCACAAACTTGTAAAGGATAAAAACAAAAGGTACCACGCGGATTTGGAAAACTATTTTGGGTACCATGTGGAAAAGACAAAAGTAGAAGGGTACCGTATGAAATTTCTTTTTTTTTTTTTTTTATTATTTGGAATAAGTTTAGCTCATCTTTATTCATCTACTAGGGGAAAAACCATATATAACATCATATACATATGCAGGGTATATCATAGCACAACCCCCTGAATGAACAAAGACATTTTCCATACAGAAAAACTAAACACTCAGCAAACCTAACAGAACTAGCTTCATCACCTTTGAAATTCTTGTCATCACTACAAGAAATCCTTACTTGTATGTGCCATAGTTAAATTCGTGGCATAAGATCAAAATTTCTGTGGCTGGACAATCTAGCCACGGAAAACCTAGTTGTCAGGGCCCGTGGCACAAGTGAGTGTGGCAAGGAGAGTGCCACGGAAAAATAGGTCCTGTGGCATAAATGAATTTTGTTGCCACATGTATACATGTGGCTAAGTAGGTTCTTCTAGCCACAAGGAATAACGTGGCAAAGCTGATATAGTTGTGGCTAGTAGCTCACCTAGACACAAGAAAAATCGTGGCAAAGTAGATAAAGTGCCACGTAGTGTAACGTGGTTAGTTGAATACAACAACAATTAACTTCCCGTGGCTAGTAGCTCATATATAAATATTGACATTGTTATTAAAACGACATCAATAATATATAATATAAGTTTCAAACTAAATCATCCCATGCTCAATGGATACATTATATTATCCCCTAAAAAAAGGCAGCCGAAAAATCAAAATCTCAATCCAGATGTTATAGTGACATCTTTGTGGCTAACTAAATTTGAAGACTAGTAAATAAAACATCAATAACATATGTTCCACTTCATATTCATAAGCTATCAAGAAAGTTATTACATCAATCCACCAATAGTTCACACCTACAAACATAAGAAAGTAATATATATATATATATATATATATATATATATATATATATATATATATATATATATATATATATATATATATATATATATATATATATATATATATATATATATATAAAACGGCATCAATAAGAGTACAAACTTATGAAAATAACCCAAGAGGGTATAGCTGATCTGTTATGAATAACTTCAATTTCAACCAACAATGATATATATTATGTAATATAAGTTTCAAACTAAATCATCCCATGCTCAATGGATACATTGTATATCCCCTAAAAATAAAAAAATAAAAAAGGCAACTGTAAGAACCCTCGCCTTTCGGCGCTAATTGAGATATTTATTAGATGTTAATGATTCTTACCGTAACACCCCCGAATTGGCAACGATTTCCTGGGAGCTATCGACGTCGCTGTGCGCGACTCGACGCCGCTGAACCGTCCCAAACCCGAGGGTTGCTACTGCAACATTTATCACTAAGGAGTAAATGCTAAGCAGAAAGAAATACTAGGCATCAAAAGGAGCTTACTAAGGAACTAAACAATCTAAAAAAGTTAATATCAGAGTTGTCTATATAGTGAGCTAAAACCATTAAACCAATTTATTACAACTTGCCTTCAAAGGGCTAAAGCAATTAAAAATGCCAACGATCTAAACTGAACAGAAATAATTCTAAAAATTGACGCCAACTCTACTTCCAAGTTGTACGTCCTCAATCAACTAAACCTGCACTTTGGTTTCCGTGACGGAAACAAAATACAGAAGAAAAGAAAAGAAACAAAAGAGAAACAAAAATCAGATAAACTGTATAAACGTCATCCGTACCCAGTAAAAACATTTCACAAACCTTACCTGAGGTTTTAGAAGAATCATTGAAATTCATCTGCATACGCACATAAGCAGATAATCAAGCATACGCATAACGACATTCTTTTATATACGTTTCTTGTATAGTGATCATACGAAATACGACATAGACAATCCGTCTTGATTAGAGAGATGTAAAAGAGCGAATAGAATAGCGATTACCCATACTGTTCATCGAAGATACAATTACGCCATGCACTTAATGACTCTAGTGTGTAGACTACCTCTAGTACAATTACACGAGCCTAGAGGACTTAATAAATGGGGAATGATCCATCCCAGACACACTGCGAGGTGTCCATAAGTAACTTGGGAATCACTCATCCCTTGAACTACACCATTAGGTGTAATCCCGATTGCTCGACTACTCCTAGGGATCCATTAGGAGTCTTACTCTCATTTAATTCGATACACATAATTTGCATTGGTTGACATAGTGGTACTACGGGACCACGACTTACTAATTCATTTCATGCTCTTGACAATGAATAGTAATAAACAACGATAATGATAATTCAATACGATGAGAATTAAACATGCATTAATTCAATAACAACGATAATTCAATAATGATGACAAGTAATGTCTAGCACAATTTCTGCAGCACTTCGACAGGGTAATATGATATCCAGAAATTCACAAATCACCAAAGACATTCAACGATAATAGATAGGTGCTCACTAGCACTCAATAATACCCATACCAATTAGTATATAATTAATAGCATAATAATACTAATAATTCACCATTCAACAATTGTCCAATAATCATCCTATGGACTAATTCATTTCCGAAACATGATAACATCAACATGCTAATTATAAATGATATTTACAGCAGTGAATCATGCTTAATAATTCTCATAATAACGACGATATAATTTAATCATGCTTTGCATATTAAATTCACACCAAATTCCCAATTAGCATATAACACACCAAAATAGTTTTTATGGGCCTTTGGAAGAAGGTAGGCATGAGCGCCTACCACTAAAATACTACCAACAGTAAGTACGCTCCAATGGTCGACGATAATCACGCTTGCTCGTTAGGTCCTAATTAAAAACAATTATCCAATTATTATTAATTAAATACGAAAATACAAACAGTAACGAAATCTCAGTCTGATAATTTTATTAAACTCCTTGATTTATTTCAACCAATCTAGACTTTTGAAAATCCGAATTTCAATTCCGAATGGGTGCAGAAAAATAAAAACATTAAATCAAAAATATTTGAAAATCGAATTAATAATTACGAAAAATATAAAAACGAAACCCTAACTTTAAAACTAGGTCTAGGTCATGGGTACCTATGTATGGGACCCATAACCCGACCTAGCACCACCACGACCACCAACTGGCCACCATGGCCGGTGGTGGTGGTCGCCGGTGCTCCGGCGAGGAGGAGAGAGAAAGAGTTCGCGAAAGAGAGAGAAAGAGAATGCGAGAGAGAGAGGGGGCGGGGGATGGTCGGCCACTCGCCGATCACCACCTGGGCGTCGGCCCGGTGGTCAGGTGGTGGTCCGGCAACCGAGCGGCCGCGTGTGAGGTCACGCGAAGGGGAAAGCCGCAGAAAAAGAAAAAGAGAAAAAGAAAGAGAAAGAGAGGGAGGAGAGAAGAGGTTACCGGTGGGGGAGAGGGGACACCGGTGGTGTCTTCGGTGAGGCGAGCGGCTGAAGAGAGGAGAGAGAGAGAGGCCGGTGAGGGTGAAGGAGAGAGAGAACGTGAGTGAGAGAGAAAGCTTTGAGGGTTTTTGTTCAGTTTGCCAAACTGATCAATTGTCTCACATTTTCCTTATATAGACCCTCAGTCAACCCAAGTCAAAGACTACTAGGTTTAGGAATTTATTTAATAATTTTCTGATTTAAATAGCTAATTAAAACTAATTAAAACAATATGAATAATTCTTATTCATATACAAAACATTTTAATTAAACTCCTCAAAATCGATAAATGCAATTTATGAAAGTCCCATAATAATAATTAATATTATTATGGCTTAAATTTAATAAATCGAATCTTTTAAATGAATATACGATTTAATCTCCGAAATCATTTATAAATAAATACAATAAGTAAATAAAATATTGGGGTATTACATTCTACCCTCCTTAAAAGAAGTTTCGTCCCGAAACTTGAGACATGAAGTAATCACTTCCAAAAACAAAATGAGTTTACCATACGAAGGTATAAAACAATTTTAGGATACTAACATATGCAAGATGAGCAAGTACGATCGTGGTTCTAAGTTGACTAGCATGCAATATGCAATGCTTGAACATGCAATTCATGCAAAGCGATAAACAAAACGAAATTTCGAGGCGTGACATTCTACCCTCCTTAAAAGGAGTTTCGTCCCGAAACTCAAGTGGGACTAATACCTTTTAGGAAGAGGTCTGGATACTTCTCGCGCATCATGGATTCAGTTTCCCATGTTGCTTCCTCTTGACCTTGTCGAGACCAAACGACTTTGACGATTGGAATAGTCTTTGTTCGAGTTGAGCGCTCTTTGCGGTCCACTATCTTGATAGGACGCTCTTCGTAACTCAGACTTTCATCGCGATCGATTTCGTCAGGTTGAACGACATGAGTTGGGTCATGTACGTATCACTTCAACTGGGAGACATGAAACACACTATGGACTTTTGCAAGTTCCATAGGTAAAGCTAATCGATAAGCAACCTCACAAATACTCTCCAGGGTCTCGTAAGGTCCAACGTAGCGAGGACTCAACTTCCCCTTACTACCAAAACGCATTACACCTTTGATAGGGGATACTCGCAAAAGTACTTTGCTTCCCACCTCAAACTCTTCAGGTCTACGACCTCTATCTGCGTACGATTTCTGTCGATCTTACGCACTACGCATCTTTGCTTGAATCACTTTGACCACATCGACGGTCTGCTGGATCATTTCAGGACCCAAAACTGCAGTTTCACTAATATCGTTCCAACAAACGGGCGATCTACACCTCCTACCATTTAATGCTTCATATGGCGCTCGATCAATGGTTGAGTGATAATAGCTATTGTTGTAAGAAAATTCGATCAAAGAAATATGTGTATCCCACGAGCCTTGATACTCGAGGGTAGACGCTCGTAGCATATCCTCTAAAGTCTGAATCGTTCTTTCCGTCTGACCATCAGTCGCAGGATGAAAAGCAGTATTGAACTTCAACTTGCTTCCAAAAGCTTCTTGCAATTTCTGCCAAAAGTGTGATAGAAACCTCGAATCTCTATCTGAAACGATATCTTCTGGAATACCATGAAGTCTCATGACTTCCTTGACGTAAGCATCCGCTAGCTTCTCCATTTCCCAAGTGTCATTCATTGGGATAAATTTTGCAACTTTCGTCAAACGATCTACAAAGACCCAAATGACGTTGTTCTTCTTCTTCTGTGTCAATGATAAACCCATGACAAAGTACATTGAAATTGAATTCCATTTCCACGTAGGAACTTCTAGCGATTGAATCATTCCACCAGGTCTCTTGTGTTCGATCTTGACCTTCTGGCATGTCAGGCACTTAGCCACGAACTCAGCGACATCTTGTTTCATACCTTTCCACCAAAACATTTGGCGAAGATCTTTGTAAAGCTTGTCTCCACCAGGATGTACAGAATAAGGTGTGTTGTGAGCTTCACCCAGCATCTGACTCTTGATCTCCGGGTCATTCGGCACACAGACAACATCATGAAATGTCAAGACACCGTCTTGACCAATAGAAAAGTCCTCAGATCTACCCTCGTCCTTGTGGCGTAGAATCCGTTAAAGATCCTCATTTGAACTCTGTTTACCCTTGATCTCGTCTAGTAAGGTTGGTCGAACTGACATATGTGCTAAGGTACATTGAACGTCACCTTTCAGCACAATCTTCACGTTTAGACTTTGCAAGTCACGAATGATCTCCTTTGGAAGTACTAAAGCAGTGTTCAATGTATGACGAGTCTTTCTACTCAAAGCGTCAGCTACCACGTTAGCTTTCCCTTCGTGATATTGAATGTCGATGTCGTACTCTGTCAACAACTCTAGCCATCTTCTTTGTCGCATATTCAATTCATTTTGCGTGAATATGTACTTAAGACTCTTGTGGTCCGTAAACATCTTGACAGCAGAACCATAAAGATAACGTCTCCAGATCTTCAAGGCAAATACGAAAGCAGCAAGCTCTAAGTCGTGAGTAGGGTAATTATCCTCGTGCTTCTTCGGCTGTCTTGAGGCATAAGCCACTACCCTTCCATGTTGCATCAAAACACAACCCAAGCCATGCTTAGACGCGTCACTATAGACTTTGTACCCTTCAGTTTCTGATGGCAAAGTCAAAATTGGTGTGCTTGTAAGACGTTTCTTCAACTCTTGAAAAGCAGCTTCACACTTTTCAGACCATACGAACTTCGTCGTCTTCTTCATTAAGTTTGTCATAGGTTGCGCTATCTTGGAAAATCCTTCCACAAATCTACGATAGTAACCAGCTAACCCAAGAAAACTTCTAACCTTAGTCACGCTCTTCGATGCGGACCAGTCCATAACAACTCTAATCTTTTCTGGGTCAACAACAACTCCACTCTTAGACACCACGTGTCCTAAGAAAGAAACAGTTTCTAACCAAAACTAGCACTTCGACGACTTCGCGTACAACTGATGTCGTTGCAGAATCTCCAAAACGATTCTCAAGTGTTGCTCGTGCTCAGCAGCATTCTTCGAATAGACGAAAATATCGTCAATAAAGGCAACTACAAACTGATCTAGATAAGGCTGGAACGTACGGTTCATCAAATCCATAAACATTGTAGGTGCGTTCGTCATCCCAAAAGGCATCACCGTGAACTCATAGTGTCCTTACCTTGTCCTAAATGCGGTCTTCGCAATGTCAGGCTCGGAAATCCTGAGTTGTTGGTATCCTAAACGTAAATCGATCTTTGAGAAGACAATCGCTCCACGGAGTTGGTCGAATAGGTCATTAATCCTCGACAGTGGATACGATTCTTGATCGTAGTCTTGTTCAACTCACGGTAGTCTATACACAACCTCATACTACCGTCCTTCTTACATACAAACAACACAGGAGCACCCCAAGGCGATACACTAAGGCGTATGTATCCCTTCTCCAGTAGTTCCTCGAGTTGCATTTTCAGTTCTTTCATCTTGGCAGGAGCCATACGATACGGAGCTTTCGAGATCGGGGCAGAAGCTGGAGCTAAATCGATCGTGAAGTCAATAATGCATTGCGGACGCATTGCGGAAATCTCGTCTGGAAAGGCGTCTGCGTATTGCGAAACAACTGGAATAGGTTTTGAGACTTCGGCTTCTCAACTCGTGTCCACAACATGACAGAGGTAAATCGCTTCACCTTTGGTCGTATACTCCTTTGCTTTCATGGTCGCCACTACCTTCAACTTTGGCTTGACCACGACTCTTTTGTAGGTAATCCTCCTTCCTTTTGGTCCACGCAACGACACACGTTGCTCAAAGCACTCTATTTTTATCCCTATACTTGGCTAACCAATCCATTCCCGAAATCACGTCAAAATCCTTCAAATCCATTTGAATCAAATCCGCAGGCAAATCGGAACCAGCTATCCTAATCGGACACTTTTCATACAACGCTTCACAATTAACAATCGACCCATCTGGCATCCTAATGTTTGCACTATACACAGAACTAGACTCTAAACCTATCTTAGATTCAAAGCTCTTAGAAAGAACAGAATGCGTTGCACCACTACCAAATAAAACAAAAGCAGGTTGAGAGTTAACAAGAAAAGTACCAGCGATCACATTCGGGTTCGCCTCAGCTTCATTGCGGTTTAGCACATAGACCCTTCCATTTACCCCTCTATTGTTGTTGTTGTTGTGCTGCACGGGGTTGGCAGGTGCGGGAAGTAGTGCTTGATTATTCGCAGCAGGAGCAGCAGTATTGTTGCGGTTGTTGTTGTTGTAACCCCCATTTCCACGGTAGTTACCACCATTTCCGCGATTAGCATTTCCATTTCCACCACGATTGTAGTTATTATCGCGGTTCTGACCATTGCCGTTCCTTCCACGACTCCAGCATTTAGAAGCTTTGTGACTAGGCTTGTTGCACTCGTAGCATTGAAGTACATCGCCACGACAGTTCTTGCCAGGATGTGTCTGGTTGCAGCGACTATAAGGCGTATTCCTCCTAGCTAAGATCGTTTTATGACTGTTCGAGTCATGATTCCTGTTCCCGTTGTGGTTCTGACCACCTTGGTTGTTGTGATTGCCGTTGTTCGGCCTTGGCCTCTTATCTGCCCCATTCGAATGGGAAGGATTCCCTTCGTCACGTTTATGCTTTCCGAGCAACGAATCACGATGATCCACAGCATGCTCTTTGTTCAAGGCTTTCTCGTACGATCCTTGGAACGTCAACGAGTTTCCCATAACATAACGCTGTATGTCCCACTTTAGACCATCTTCTAACCTCTCGACACGCTCAGCTTCGGTCGTCACCAAGTTAGGTGCAAAAGCAGCAAGCTCGTTGAACTTTGTTGCGTACTCAGCCACAGATAGCTTTCCTTGATAGATGTTCTCGAATTCCTGTTGCTTCTGGCGACGGACAACTCTTGGATAGAACCTCTCACGAATAGACTCTTTGAACTCGGTCCACCCTAATTCTTCAATGGCGAGTAGATCAGTGCCCACATCGCTCCACCACTTGTTAGCCTCACCCTTCAGGTAGTATGTAGTAGTGTTGACCTTCATGTTGTTGGGCCGACTAGTCGCCCTAAACAACTTCTCGAACTCTATAATCCAGTTCTCAAACTTGATGGGCTCGAAGCCACCCTCAAACATCGGAGGCTTGAGTGCATCGAAATCCCTAAAGTTACGCGTCTCAGGATTTTGCGCGTTGTGATCTTGCTATTGGCGCTCTAGCTGGCGCGTGATGTGCTCGACCACGTTGGTAAGACTTACTTCTAGTCTCGCGAGTCGGTCGTTGGTTGCCATTATAATAAATCTGAGACATAAAAGAGCAATGGTTGATCACCATTTCACCAAAGTTGGCACATTCGACCCAATTTGAGGTCTAATTGAGAGATATAGGTTATGATTGAAACCAATCTCTTGACATTTAGAAGACAACATATAAGTTTCAATGATCGACCTTACATTGTAGGTCTAAGCAACATACTTGCTTTGAGTTGTTCTCAGTTCTCATGCATAATAGTTCGATATGCCATAACAAAGTAGACACATTGGTCTCACACGATTGATAAGCAATAACATTCACACTTCACACATCGAGGCTCCATACTATTTTAGTAGGGCAATAAACAATGACATTTGATTGCATACAATACATGCTTAGCCTTTGGCTCACAATTAATATGATCATGCTCAATGAAAATTTCGCCATAATTCTGACATGGATTTTTCATCATGTCTAGGCAATACGAGATAGCATTATGAAGCTATGAGTCAACCATGCAATTATGTGATAAAACGTTATTAAACAAATTCTCAACGATATCATATAATCAAATGAAATAGTCTTGCAATGAGACAAATTGCAAGTAAATAACAATCATAAATATTTGTTGCCTATGCAACTACACCAACATCAAACTTGACCACGCAAGGCCATCACAATAGCTAAAAGTTCAATAAAACTCAAGCAAAACTACTAAAGCAATCATCTAGTTCTACTTGACACTAGCACACATTTTCTTCGCACTAGGGGACTCATCATGATCGTCCTTCCTCCTAGGCTTCACTTCCTTGCAAGGCGTGTATGGATAAGCATATCCACCGAATTTCTGAGGCATGAAACACTTCCTAAAATCATTGGCTTGCTTGCGTTTCTTTGTCCAACAGTACTCGCACATTCCCTTCGGCGCAGGTACTAGCACACGGTTCACCTTCCACTCGAACTCGGACAGGCATAACTCAGCTGCGACGCTTCTAAAGCAAAGAGACCATCTCGTACCTTCTCCGTACTTCTTCTCGTGCAAGTGACCACTCTTGGAGACTACGTCGTCGTACTTCTCCTTGAGTTCCATCCAAGGATGGATGTTAGGCAGGCCAGCCAGCAGTAGCTCTACCCATAAGCCTTCATGTGGACTCATGCGGTTCTAGTACTGATAACCCTCGATCGTAGTATAAGCACGTTGTATGTAGATACGTATATCCTCGAGCTCAGCGTCAGTAGGAAAGAATGGCTCCGCAGGAGGAGACCAATTTATAGCAGGAGTAGGTGCAGCAGTAGGTGCAGGAGTAGGCGCAATGTTGTTGTCTCTCTCGGCACTAGTATCTTCCAAATCCGGCATATCATCATTCTCTTCCGGTGGTGTATACTCAGGCTCGGAATTAGAGGGATCTTCCTCTTCATCAACTACACGTGCGGCATGTGCGGCAACTAGGGCGGCAACAGGCGCGGGTATAGGTGCGGGGCGTACGGCCTCGTTGCGTGCGACCTCCTCGTGCGCGGCGCGGTCCTGCGCGGGCTCGTGGCGCACGTTTGCATCATTTCCGGTAGACTCGCTATCCGATGAAGTGACATACTCTACTGGTTGTGCACGATGGGCTAGGGCGCGTGCCCTTTGGTGTACAGTCGTCATCCGCGTAGTAATTCTTGTCCTTACAATCTACAGGTAAACAATCAAACAATAAGAACTTTATAAATCACAAGCAAAGTGATTTCAAATAATTCCTATCTTCTAGGACTACTACGCTCAACGGCTTTAATTTTATTTTATTTTCCCCAAAATGAAACTAATCTTTATTAATTCATTAATTAATCTTAAGTAACCTTTCTAAACCTAGGCATCTGATACCATTTGTAACACCCCCGAATTCGCAACGATTTCCTGGGAGCGATCGACGTCGCTGTGCGCGACTGGACACCGCTTAACCGTCCCAAACCCGAGGGTTGCTACTGCAACATTTATCACTAAGGAGTAAATGCTAAGCAGAAAGAAAGACTAGGCATCAAAATGAGCTTACTAAGGATTTAAACAATCTAAAATAGTTAATATTAGAGTTGTCTATATAGTGAGCTAAAACCATTAAACCAATTTATTACAACTTGCCTTCAAAGGGCTAAATCCAATAAAAATCCCAACGATCTAAACTGAACAGAAACAGTTCTAAAAACCGACGCCAACTCTACTTCCAAGATGTACGTCCTCAATAAACTAAACCTGCACTTTGGTTTCCGTGACAGAAACAAAATACAGAAGAAAAGAAAAGAAACAAAAGAGAAACAAAAATCAGATAAACTGAATAAACGTCATCCGTACCCATTAAAAACATTTCGCAAACCTTACCTGAGGTTTTAGAAGAATCATTGAAATTCATTTGCATACGCACATAAGCAGATAATCAAGCATACGCATAACGACATTCTTTTATATACGTTTCTTGTATAGTGATCATACAAAATACGACATAGACAATCCGTCTTGATTAGAGAGATGTAAGAGAGTGAATAGAACAGCGATTACCCATACTGTTCATCGAAGATACAATCACGCCATGGACTTAACGACTCTAGTGTGCACACTACCTCTAGTACAATTACACGAGCCTAGAGGACTTAATAAATGGGGAATGATCCGTCCCAAACACACTGCGAGGTGTCCATAAGTAACTTGGGAATCACTCATCCCTTGAACTACACCATTAGGTGTAATCCCGATTGCTCGACTACTCCTAGGGATCCATTAGGAGTTTTACTCTCATTTAATTCGATTCACATAATTTGCATTGGTTGACATAATGGTACTATGAGACCACGACTTACTAATTCATTTCATGCTCTTGACAATGAATAGTAATAAACGACGATAATGATAATTCAATACGATGATAATTAAACATGCTTTAATTCAATAACGACGATAATTCAATAATGATGACAAGTAATGTCTAGCACAATTTCGGCAGCACTTCGGCAGGGTAATATGATATCCAAAAATTCACAAATCACCAAAGACATTCAACGATAATATATAGGTGCTCACTACCACTCAATAATACCCATACCAATTAGCATATAATTAATAGCATAATAATACTAATAATTCACCATTCAACAATTGTCAAATAATCATCCTATGGACTAATTAATTCCCAAAACATGATAACATCAACATGCTAATTATAAACGATATTTACAGCAGTAAATCATGCTTAATAATTCTCATTATATCGATGATATAATTTAATCATGCTTTGCATATTAAATTCACACCAAATTCCCGATTAGCACATAACACATCAAAAATAGTTTTGATGGGGATTTGGAAGAAGGTAGGCATGAGTGTTTACCACTAAAACACTACCAACAATAGGTACGCTCCAACGGTCGACGATAATCACGGTTGCTCGTTAGGTCCCAATTAAAAATAATTACCGAATAAGTATTAATTAAATACGAAAATACAAAAAGTAACGAAATCTCAATCTGATAAAGTTATTAAATTTCTTGATTTACTTCAACCAATCTAGGATTTTGAAAATCCGAATTTCGATTCCGAATGAGTGCAGAAAAATAAAAATATTAAATTGAAAATATTGAAAATCGAATTAATAATTACGAAAAATATAAAAACGAAACCCTAACTTTAAAACTAGGTCTAGGTCACGCGTACCCATGCATGGGATCCATTACCTGACCCAGCACCACCACCACCACCCACTGGCTACCATGGCCGGTGGTGGTGGTCGCCGATGCTCCGGCGAGGAGGAGAGAGAGAGAGAGTTCGCGAATGAGAGAGAAAGAGAATGCGAGAGAGAGAGAAGGAAAGAAAGAGAGAGAGGGGGCAGGGGATGGCCGACCACCCTCCGGTCACCACCTGGGCGTCGGCCCGGTGGTCCGGTGGTGGTCCGGCGACCAAGCGGCCGCGCGTGAGGTTGCGCGAAGGGGAAAGCCGCGGAAAAAGAAAAAGAGAAAAAGAAAGAGAAAGAGAGGGAGGAGAGAAGAGGTTACCGGCGGGGGAGAGGGGACGCTGGTGGTGTCTCCGGTGAGGCGAGCGGCTGAAGAGAGGAGAGAGAGAGAGACAGAGAGAGGTCGGTGAGGGTGAAGGAGAGAGAGAACGTGAGTGAGAGAGAAAGCTTTGAGGGTTTTGGTTCAGTTTGCAAAACTGATCAATTGTCTCACTTTTTCCTTATATAGGCGCTCAGTCAACCCAAGTCAAAAACTACTAGGTTTAGGAACTTATTTAATAATTTTCTGATTTAAATAGCTAATTAAAACTAATTAAAACAATATGAATAATTCTTATTCATATATAAAACATTTTAATTAAACTCCTCAAAATCGATAAATGCAATTTATGAAAGTCCCATAATAATATTATTATGGCTTAAATTGAATAAATCGAATCGTTAAATGAATATACGATTTAATCTCCGAAATCATTTATAAATCAATATAATAATTATAGAAAATATTGGGGTATCACACTTACATAATACGTCATCGTGCAATATAATTCAATTGTGATGGAGAAATAATTCGCAAGCAATAAAGTCCCCACCATTTTTAAGGAAACAATTCGAAATCATCAAAAAGTGCACCCAACTCCATGTGGGAATTGACTCATTCCCAAAGGGGGGCAAAGATTGAGTTCGTGGGTGTAGGTACGAAATAAATAAAATGAATTCTATTTAAATCGCCCGAATTAACGGCCTCTACAACGCTTATCCATTTCAAATATTTATTTAAACTATATGGTTCCACATAAATCCGGTCGTCCAAAGTCCTAAAATTAACTAGGCGGGTTAAAGACAACCAATTTAGCTACCGTTATCACTTTGCACAATTTATATCCTATTTACATGCATTAATCTACTAAGCACAAACCAAGAGATGAGAGCAATAATAAAACGCTCCAACCTACCACACTTGTTAAACGCGCCAAGCATTGCATATGCACATCAATAAATTCGTTAGTAACTTCAATGGAAGCACAATGCAAAAGTATCAACTTTACGCTGAAATAAACCTAAAGAGGTTGCTACATGCATGAATCAACATAAAAAGATGCAATAACATGAATTAATAGAAAAGATGCAAACTTTAACTAAACTAACATGCATGCAATTATTTACAAGGATCAAAACATGCATAATTATTCAACCATAATCAAAAGCTAAATAAAACATGATTATAAATATGAAAGTAGAATTTAATGAAGAGTTTTAGGCCCTCAGGATGGTTAACCTGTACGTTCTATTCGAACGGGACTAGTAGAATTGGAATTTCTCTTCGATCTTGGGTGCTAGGTTGAATGCAAGAGCTTGCTTGAGTCTCTAAATTCTGATTTCTCGATGATTTAGGGTTTTGTGCTCTCAAAATTGCTCTTAAAATTGTAAACTGACCAACCTCTCATAAAAGAGGATGAAGGGGAGTATTTATAGAGTTAGGGGACAAAATTAGGGGCCTAGGGCTGCAGTCCCGGCGCCAAACTCGGCCCAGCCAAAAAATAGGCCTAGCTGCCACACGGAGGCCCGCTGGGGCCAGCGGCTGGCCAGAAGGCCTCCGCTGTCACGCGTGCGCGCGTGACTAGGGATTTTTGACTTTTTGTGCTCAGTAAATTACGAAAATGCCCTTGGGCTGACCTAGGGGGATCGGGATCGAGCGATTTTGACCCAAATCTTCAAGACGCGATATAATTTAATCCGGGAGTCTGATTGGGGCAAGGTCAAAGGCGTTGGAATCCTCATAACAAGGGTTATCTAAAGACTGAGGTTTCAAGGAATTTGGTCTAGATTTCCGAGAAATGTCCTTTTCTATTTACGTCCATATTAATCCATTACTATCATCATCGAGCTCTGCGGTGCCAGGGGATGAGAACCGATTTGGGTGTCTACAGAAGCCCCCACTTTGGCCGAGCTTGTGAAAGCGAATGTCAAACTATTTGCTAAAAATGCCTGCAGTTTTGCTTTTGAAAATGCTTATGTTAGAAGCGAGAAATAAAATAAAATAAAAGGTAGATCCTGATCGCCTGTGGTCAGGGTTACCTGCTTTGCGGGTGCCAACGTGACGCTAATTTTAATAGCTTCAACGTCAAAGAGCAATTGTTGTCTGCCAAAATAATGCTTGTGCCTTGCCGGTGCATACGTAAGACTAAATTAACAGTGTTCCGTCGAAGAGCCCTTGTCGCTCCCGATGCCTTGCTGTGCCTTATGAAAAAATGATATAACGCATGTGCCTTCAGAAATTGTGATATTATGCCTTTGCCTTGAGAAATTGTGCTTGTGAATTTGCCTTGAGAAATTTCCTGCAAAAATTATGAATTGTACCTTTGCCTGCAAAAATTAGATTTTATCGGGTTCCTAGGATAGGAAACCGTATTGGGTGACGTGCTCGTAGCTCCCGGGCTTCTAACGATCGAAAAATGAAGACCCGCGCGGAATTTGAACTCGTGGGGCCCGCCCCGTCAGAGGCGGACGAGAAAAGAGCCCCAACAGCCACGCGCTGGACCGTTGGGCGCTCAGCGGTGAAAACGAGCCCGCCTGGCGGCTGAGGCTGGGCTGCGGAGGCACATAGAGGGACCGCCAGGGCCAGCGGTTGGACCGCTAAGACTGGGCGGGCCTGATTCAGTACGCTGCGGGGTAGAGGGTTTTAAAGGGGGAGGTCGGTTTTGGGTCATTTTATCCTAAATTTTCGAGCCTCTCTCTCTCTCTCTCTCTCTCTCTCTCTTCCTCCATTGTTGCCCAAACTTCAATCTTTGCCAATTCTTGCTCAAATTTTCTCTTTTTGCTTGCATTTGCTTGCTTTTGCATAATCCTTGCATAATCTGAAGTTTATTTGTGATTTCTAACAAATTTGGGGTGAAATTGTGAGCGGGTTTTTGAAACCCTTGGAGAGAGAAGATCCGAAAATCTTCCATTGTTGCTTGCTTGCTTGTGCTTGTTTGTTCATCCTTCTTCAATGGCTCCAAAATTGGGAAAGAGGAGGAGTAAGAGGGCCGAGGTGCGGGAGTAGGTCGAAGAAATCGACATTTTCTTGCTGCGGAGGCACATAAAGGGACTGCCAGGGCTAGCGGTTGGACCGCTAAGACTGGGCGGGCCTGATTCAGTACGCTGCGGGGTAGAGGGTTTTAAAGGGGGAGGTCGATTTTGGGTCATTTTATCCTAAATTTTCGAGCCTCTCTCTCTCTCTCTCTCTCTCTCTCTCTCTCTCTCTCTCTTCCTCCATTGTTGCCCAAACTTCAATCTTTGCCAATTCTTGCTCAAATTTGCTCCTTTTTTCTTGCATTTGCTTGCTTTTGCATAACCCTTGTATAATTTGAAGTTTATTTGTGATTTCTCACAAATTTGGGGTGAAATTGTGAGCGGGTTTTTGAAACCCTTGGAGAGAGAATATCCGAAAATCTTGCATTGTTCCTTGCTTGCTTGTGCTTGTTTGTTCATCCTTCTTCAATGGCTCCAAAATTGGGAAAGAGGAGGAGTAAGAGGGTTGAGGTGCGGGAGTAGGTCGAAGAAATCGACATTTTCACTAAAGCTTTTCCTCCTCATGTGTAGCCTTCAAAGAGGAATTATGTGAAGCTTTTCCGACCGGCGACTCATTTGAGATCTCGGGCCTACCAAATTCGTGGTAAGTCCTCAAACTTTTGAATTCATAGTTTTATGCATTGAATTTTGGGTTTATATGCTTGCCTTGGATTGAATTTGTATGCAATTGTCAAGTTTGTAGCGCATGTGATATTGCGCTGCTTGAACGAACTTAGATACATGATTCGGATTGAGCATTTGATTGAAATGTGAACATAAGGAATTGCAAAGTTGATCATAGAAATCCGATGGGAATTTGAAGACCCATGGAAACTATTGCTCTTCTGTTAAACTTTTGGAAACCTTGCCCAAAGAGGTGCAAGATGCGGTGTTGAATGTGGGGTTTGGGCCCATTTTGACAGCGGTGGACTCGGTGGAGCGAGTCAAAAGGTGTAAAGTGCGGTTGTCTTTGGAGTGTTTTTGGGACACTACCAATACGTTCCACTTCCCTAATGGGGAGATGATGATTACTCCTTCGGAGTTTTTGATGTTGACCGGGGTACCTTGCGTCGGTACGCCCATTGTTTATCACGTTTCTATTGGAAACATAAGACGAAGTTGGTGGAGCTTTTCAGTCCTTGGGGTAACACTTAGGGTCACTACTACCATTCTTATAACGAGCTTTTTGAGACTTTAAAGGACCCGAAGTATAAGAGAAATACCTCGGTGGAGCAAAAGGCGAGGATGTTTATCACCTATCTTCTTGCTACCTTTATCTTTAGTGATAAGGGGGAGCACATTCATGCCATCTATCTCCCGAGTCTGTTGGACTGGGATAAAGTGAGAGAGTACAACTGGAGGTTGTCGGGCTATGCCAACCTCCTAAGATGCATGCGGTATGTCTGCCGCGTGAATGACGAGGGGTACAAGCAGGCAAACCTTCATGCCGTGAGCTTGTGCGGCTTTTGGAAGTTTTTACATGTGCGTTTTTCTTTTACCCTTTGTATTTGCTTTATATGCATGATTTAAGTGTGCGGTGCTTAATTTCATGTTTGGATGTAGCCTTGGTTTTTTAACCATTTCCCTGAGTTGGCACCTACTGGCTGGACCTTGGATTTTCCGGTTTGTAGGGCATGGCGTCATAGGGGTCCGGCGCCTCTGAGCACTCTCCAGCAGTTTAGTGAGGCCCTTCTTCGCATTGACTGTCAGAAGGTAAACAATATTTGGTTTTGCTATATAGATTGCATTTCTTGGTTTGGATATATCTTATGTCGCCTGTTTGTATAGATTGACTACTTCCAACGGGCGAAGTATCATGGGTTGGCTCCGGACGCTGTCCTTGCTTCTAGAGCGGTGGACCGTCAGAGAGTCCTAATTGTTGACCCGTTCTCCTTTTAGTGGTATTTGGGATCGCGGATTTTCTGTCTGGTCTATCCCGACTTGGAGGGCCCTAGGATTCCTTTGGATCCTGCCTCGACCATGTTCTTGGTAAGGTGCTTGTCTCGTGAGCAGGTTGCTGCGGTCATCGTTGGCTCGGGATGCTTTGCGGTATTTGAGGGAGCCTGCAAAGGACCTGGCGGGTCACTATGAGCAGTTCCGCCGTGATCGCGTCATGCCCTCATTTGTGGGCTTGACTGTAATAATTTTATACTTGATATTCTATGCCTCTTGCCTTCTTTTTTTTTTTTTTTGGGAATAGGTGATATTTTATTTCGAAAAGATATATGGACATTACAACGCTATGGTACAATCTGATTACAGCAAATCAGATTTACCAAATGCTAACCAGCAGTGATCTAAAAAAACAATAAGAGCATCCCACGCAGAGGAGGCAGCAGGTATCTTATACACATAATCTAAAAAGCCAGACTAAGGTATAAAATTTAGCTCATTCTCCATCAGATTACAGATCTTCAAGTATTTAGACCCATGTGCTCTAGCATGTAGTTGATGGATTACTTTCTTGCAGACTTCCTTTGCACTCCTGCTCACATTTTCAAAGATCTTCATGTTTCTGGCTTCCCAAACTGCATGACATGCAGCAGCTAGGACAACCTTTGTTACCTTCTTCCTGGGACTTTTACCAACAGCAGCATGAAGAGCCCAGTTCACCAACTGATCCCAAGAGAAAGAGGGAACAGAGATTCCCAGCCATGTTAACAGCAGCTTTAGCAGTTCCTTTGAGAAGGAACACTCAAAGAACAAATGCGAGTGTGATTCATATTCAGTATTGCATAGCACACAATCCAAACTATTCATATAACCAATCCCCATACCTCCCATTCTATCCTTTGTTGGCAGTCTCTGCTTGCAAACAAGTCAGAAGCAGAAAGCTTTCTTGGGTATATTGAGGGGAGCCCAACACAACTTCGTCCAAGGCACAGTTGGCCAATCTGGAGCCATCTTCCTATACGCAGAGCTTATAGTGTAACAAGAGCTGTTAAGAACAACATTTTTCACATTCTCTTTGTCTTCAAACTGAGCAATTTTCGTCGGCAAACTAGGGTCAGGACTACAGGAGGGGAAACTGAGCAATTTTCTATAGATATTGGGTTACATCAAGGGTCATCGTTGAGTCTCTTTTTATTCGCAACCGTCATGGATGAGCTCACTAAGACTATCCAGGGGAATGTGCCTTGGTGTATGTTGTTTGCCGACGACATTGTTCTGATAGACTAGACTACAGAAGGTGTTAACGCCAAATTGGAACTTTGGCGGGACACACTAGAGTCAAAGGGATTCAAGCTAAGTAGGACAAAGACCGAGTACTTGGAAGGCAAATTCACAAGAGATGGGGTTGCCTCGGATATGGAGATTAAGATTGGTACGGAGGTGGTACCGAAGAAGGATTGTTTCAAATATCTCGGTTCAATCATACAGGACAACGGCGAGATTGACGATGACGTGACTCATCGTATCAGAACAGGGTGGCTAAAGTAGAGGAGTGCAACGGGAGTTCTATGTGACAGAAAAATCCCACTAAAACTTAAAGGCAAATTTTATTGTACAGCCATCAGGCCAGCTATGCTATATGGGGCGGAGTGTTGGCCGGTGAGGCAGGTGCATGTGCAGAAGATGCGGGTGACCGAGATGAGGATGCTTCGTTGGATGTGCTACTCTACAAGAAGAGATAGAATTAGGAACGAAGTGTTGAGAGGCAAGGTGGGAGTGACCGATATCGACAACAAGATGCGAGAAACAAGGCTTAGGTGGCTTGGGCATGTGAGGAGGAGACATCGTGATGCACCGGTAAGAAGGTGTGAGAGAATTACACTTAGAGATTGTAAACGAAGACGAGGACGCCCGAAGAAGACTTGGGAAGAGGTAATCAGGCAGGATTTGACCCGTCTAGATCTTACCGAGGACTTGGTCCTAGATAGGAGAGTATGGCGTAGCAGGATCCGTGTAGAGGATCCACGTTAGATTAGGGTTGTGCATTGGCTAGTACTAGAGGTTGATTCAGTTTGTTTATAGCCTGTAGCATCTCCTTCAATTTATGTTGCTCAGTAAGTAGAATCTTGTGTTAGTATGTTTACTGATTTACTTCCCTTGCCCTTTTGATCATTCTTTACTGCTATAAAAAAAAAAAACAAAAAAACGTTTTCAAATGCATTTTCGAAAAAAAAAAAAAGGTTTTTGTGGGTCTTTCGGAAACAGTCTCTCTTCTAGGCGACTAGTTAGGGGTAAGACTGCGTACATCTGGACCTCCCCAGACCCCGCCCTAGGCGGGACACTTACTCGGTTGTTGTTGTTGTTGTTGTTGTTGTTGTTCTTTGTCTTCAAAAATCTTTATTACCATCCATGATGCCTGATTGGGACAATTCATATCCCAGAAATTCTGTCCTTTGATGTAAAATGCAGCAACCCACTATATCCATAGTCTTTCCTTGAGTTTATGAAGATCCCAAACCAGCTTCCCAATAGATGCCGAGTTCCATAATTGTAGCTGGAAAACCCCCAGGCGTCCCTTAGACTTTGGGGCACAGACTTGCTCCCAAGCTACAAGAGCTCTCTTGGAGGGAGCACAAGAGCCAGTCCAGAGAAAAGCACGACAGAGCTTATCAATGTGGACCTGAGACTAGTAAGTTTGCATGGAGAAAGGCGCCCTGCATAAGAGAGTAGTCTTCTTGTCCAAACACTCATTCTAGCAGTTATTTTCTCAATAATGGTTTGACATTGCGCAATAGTGAGCCTTTTGGAGGAGAGGGAAACTCCAAGGTACTTGACATGAAGTGTCCCTCTCACAAACTGAGCATGTTGCATAATACCTTGCTGTTGTTCTTCAGTTAAGCCACCAAAACAGATTTCAGATTTATTGAAATTTGCTTGAAGTCCAGATGCTGTAGAGAAAATATTGAGGTAGTGAAGAAGACCTGAACTGACTGAAGGTCACCTCTAGCAAATAATAAGAGGTCATCTGCAAAGATGCTGTGGCAAAGCTTGAATTTAGAACACTTTGGATGATACTTGAATTGAGGTTGATGCTTTAGTTGATCTAGACATCTGGAAAGATACTCCATCCCCAAGATAAAGAGGTATGGAGATCAGGGATCCCCTTGTCTTAACCTCTTCTTTGCAATAAAAGGTTTCAACAAGGTACCATTATAGCTAATGGAGTATCTCACAGTGGAAATACAAATCATAACCATCTTAACAAAACTGGGAGGGAAGTAAAGTGAGTAAAGCATTTGTTCAATGAATGGCCACTCAATTGAGTCATATGCCTTTCTTAAATCCACTTTCAAAAGGCATCTAGGTGAAATATGCTTTCTCCCATAATGTTTCACTAGTTCATGTGAAAGCAATACATTGTCAGTGATTCTTCTTCCCTTCACAAACGCATCTTGTTCCTCATGAATAATAGAATCAAGAACATCACTCATTCTATTTGCTATAACCAGAGCAACTATTTTATAGAGGACATTGCAACAGGAAATAGGCCTATATTCACCAACAGAAGAGGGATTTTTTACCTTAGGCACCAATGTGATGGCAGTACAGTTTAAACTGTTAATAATTTTCCCCTTCTACAGCACATCCAACACAGCTGTACACACATCATCCTTCACCACAGACCAAGATTTGTTGTAGAATCCTGCAGTAAAACCATCCGGGTCTGGCGCTTTCTCATCATCCATACTCTAGAGTGCTGACTTCACCTCCTCCCAGGTATAATCACTAGCAAGAGCCAACTGCTGTTCAAAACTCAGGACAACTCCATTCCTCATAATTTCATTATTAATAGTAGGTAGTTTATCAGCGCGAGACCGCATAAGCCCTTGGAAAAACAACAAAAATTCATTTTGAATATCACTGTGATTTTTCACCTTACATCCTTGTGAATCATAGATGTATGTAACTTTGTTGCTAGCTCTTCTGGCCTTGACAGATGAGTGAAAGAACTTGGTGTTATCATTACCACACTGAATCCATCTAATGCCAGCTTTTTTTTCAGTGATGCTTCCTCCACCATAGAAAGCTGCTCAAATTTCTCAATAGCCAACTTCTCATCAACTATGAGTTGTGGATTGAACAAATCACTTTGTAGACTTTTTCTGAAGATCTTCAAGCCTCTGCCTTGCTTCTCTGACCTGCTTATTCAGGCCTTTGTACTGCTTAGAGAAAGTCTTTAAAGCTGTCTTGACACTCTTCAGCTTCTGCATAACTTGGAACATAGGCACCCCTTGTCCTGTATACTTCCAATTTTCCTGCACTAGTGTTAGGAGATTTGGTTCAGCAGCCCAATGAGAAAAGAACTTAAAAGGCTTGTTTCCCTGCACATAATCTTGATGGATAGTTACTATCCCTGCATAATGGTCAGATAACTGTGTCTGTATAAAATCAACATCAGCCAAAGGATATTTATCCAGCCAAGCTTCATTACCAATTACTCGATCCAACTTTGTGAAAATTCTGCTAGTAACATTATGTCTATTACACCAAGTAAAATCCCACCCTTTTAATCTTATATCAGACAATTTAAGATCAAAAAATAAGTCTTGTAGCTCAGTATCTCCAGTCATCCTCCCAGCAGAATTCAGCCTCTCCTCAGGTTTCAAAGTGGCATTGAAGTCCCCTCCAACAACCTAGGGACCAAGAGGGCTCATTTGTTTCAGGAAATTCCAACATCTTGTCCTCTCATTACAATCATTTCTTCCATACAAAGCAGTGTAAAGAATAACAGTAGATGAGCCAAGCCATCTAACATTCACATTGAGACTTTGATCCATCTCAGAAACATACTGCACCTCAACCTTAGAAGAGTCCCAGATAATCATCAGTCTGCCATTTGGAGCTGAGTGATGATTACTAATCATTTTCCAGTCAACACCTAAGTTTCCCTGTAATTTAGCAGCGCTAGAAACTTTTATCTTAGTCTCAAGCAAACCTGCAATTTCAATCTTATTTTTCTGTAGAAATTGCCTAAGACCCCTCTGCTTAGAGGGTTTATTTAGACCTCTCATATTCATGAAGAGGCTCTTTATTGCACTGCTGTTTCAAGTTGGGAGGGCTTATGGCCCGCCTCCTCTCCAGTATCATCTAGTGTCTCATCTTCTATCACTACAATAGACCCATCTGGTAGTGTATCAAAAATCACAGTGTTGCTTGTGCTAGCCAGAGCTTCAAAGGGATTAGAGGTAATAACAAAATTTGGAGCAGCTGCAGGGCTCTTTCCTTTTGTTTCCAGAGTTTTCCACCCATCTTTTTCAACAGGTTTAGAGGTAGGAGCTGGTTGTACAGGTTTTTTAGGAACCCACTGTTTTCCTTGTTTGTTCTTGTTCTTCTTTCTCTGTTTTATAGCTTCCATAGGCCTTGCACCTAGCTGTTCTGTGTCTTTACCATAGTCCTCAAGTTTATGCCCAAATTTCAGACATTTTGAACATAAAATTGGCTCCCATTCATACACAACTTGTTGCTTAAAATTGAACCCATCATCATCTGTTATAGTTATTTCCTTCTCCAAAGGCCTAGATATACATCTATGTCAACCAGCAATCTAGCATACGAGATTCTTTCCTGCTTTGTAGTAATCTGATCAGCCATGAGAGGCTGACCCAAACAGCTTCCAATGCGACTCAGAGAGTCAGCAGACCAGCATGATAGAGGCAGTTTAGGCAGTTAAACCCACAATGGCAAATTCCTCATAGTTTCAACATTTATTTTGAAGTTTTCAACCCACTCTCGCAGCACAAAAGGTTTAAAATTATATACAAAAGGCTCAACATCAATCACCTTTTGCATATCAATTTCAGATTGAAAACGAAAAACGAAATAGCCATCATCATGGAGAAAAATTTGAGGTTTAACACCCAACCAGTAATCATCCACATAATTCACAATTTGTCTCAAATAAGGGTTTTCCCCCATCACAAATCCAATCAAAGTAAACTTCCATTTATCAATTTCAGTTTTCAATTCAACCTTATCCAAAACCCCAACAAGTTTCCCATCCCTAATTTCCGGAGGTACAAAGCTAAGCTTAAAACATGAGCTTGCTGGTAAATGAGGGTTTTGCAATACCTGAGGAGCTGGTACTAATACCTGAGGTGATGATACTGATACCGAAGCCTGGGACACCGGAGAAGTGCCATGAGTTGGGGTAGCAACCATTTCCAACCTCCGAGCAACATTTCCTACTGGTTCGCCTGAGAGACCTGGAATCCCCTTTGAGTGTGAAGTACCCGAGAAATTAACGCTGTCATCTTCTTCCTCTTCGTCAACAGGAGAGAGTTCTGGAACTACGTTATCCTTCAAGAACTCCTTCAGAGGTTTTTTGGTAGTCTTAGTAGTTGAATGCTTGCCATTCTTGCCCATTTGGAGAGCAGAAATGGAAGCCGGTGCACGATAGGAAATTTTGCCTTATCGTGCGCCTGCAGAGCTTCTCTCACTACTAGATGGAAAATTTAAACAACTTAAATGATAACCTCTTGCCTTATTTGTACTAATTTGCTTTGCCTTGTAGGAACCTCGGGTTGATGACATCGAGGTGAATGTCTTGGACATATAGGTCCGAGGTCGGAACTATGGCGAGAAGGAGTGTTGGGGGGATATTCCCATGACGAAGGACCTTGATGAGGATATCCAGGGCCTTCTTCTTCCGGTTGGGCATCCAGGGGTAAATTCGTAATTTTCCAAAGTGTGAGAAACCTTGTTTCTTCTTTGTGCTTGTACTAACTTTTCTTTGTGTAGCTTGATTGTGAGCAGACCAGGAAGGTCCTCAAGATGGTTCACGCCATGAATTCTTGGATATCCCGAGCCCTTTCGAAGGGTACTTGTTCAACAGCTGATTTAGACAAGGTAAACTTCTATTTGCATCTTCAAAGTTGCATGCTTTAAGAAATGTATTTATAATTTTCTGTGGAATGCAGGTTGAGTGCCGTCGACCCTTTCCTCGTAGGTCAAGACAGGTGGTGTTGTCGGATAATGAGGGTGTGAGCTCACCTGAGTGTAATCCTTCTCGTGAGAGGAGCCCTCGGAGGGAGAGTCCTAGGAGAGAGAGGATGCATGTGCATCGGTCGGACCGTCCTAGTGGAAGTAGGATGACTCCGTATGTGGAGCCTGCTCTTATGCATATGCCAATGTATCCTACTTATCCCGGGTATGCGGGGTATCCTTCTTAAGGCGACTTTTATTATCAGCTCCCAGTTCCTGCTGCTATGGTGCCTGCCATGCCTCCTCGTACTTCACGGGGCTATGATTCGAGCTATGCTGGAGAAGGGAGCTCATATCGGGAGCCTGCCCGACATTCCTCATTTGACCCTAGCCAGCTTGCGGCGCCGATCTTTGGTGATGAGGGGCGGAGGTCGGAGGACCATTTCTAGGTGGCCAGTACGGATGATGATGCAAGTGATGGCGTTTTTTGTGACAACATATTTGTGTGAAATACGTTTGAGCATTTGTATTGAACAAAACATTCGGACTTTGTGCTTGTAAATATTGCTTGCTTATTTATTGGTCCCTGCACATAGTTAGGCTAATGCAAATGCACACGTAGTCAAGCAAAAGCGCAAGTAATAGCCATTTAGCAAAAATGGTACAACCAAAAAGTTGAAATTGGGTGTACCCTATACCCCCTACAAAGATGAAAAAGGAAGGGGTGAAAGTGAAATGAAAATAAATAATGAAAAAGGGGTTGTGTAACACCCCCGAATTCACAATGATTCCCGGAAACTATCGACGTCGTTGTGCACGACTCGACACCAATGAACCGTCACAAACCCGAGGGCGTTACTGCAACATTTCTCACTAAGGAGTATATGCTAAGCAGAAAGAAAGTCTAAGCATCAAAGAAGCTTACTAAGGAACTTAAACAGTCTAAAACTGTTAATATCAGAGTTGTCTATACAGTGAGCTAAAAACTATTAAACCAATTTATTACAACTTGCCTTCAAAAGGATCAAACCAGAAAATCCCAACAATCTAAACCGAACAAAAGAGTTCTAAAAAACCAACGCCAACTTTAGCTTCCAAGCTGTACATCCTCACTCGACTAAACCTGCACTTTGATTTCCGTGACGGAAACAAAATACAGAAGAAAATAGAAGAAACAAAAGAGAAACAAAAATCAGTTTAACTGAATAAACGTCATCCGTACCCAGTAAAAACATTTCGCAAACCTTACCTGAGGTTTTAGAAGAATCATTGAAATTCATTTGCATACGCACATAAGCATATAATCAAGCATACGCATAACGACATTCTTTTATATGCAACTCTTATATAGTGATCACACCAAATACGACATAGACAATCCGTCTTGATTAGAGAGATGTAAGAGAGCGAATAGAACAATGATTACCCATACTGTTCATGGAGTGATATAATCATGCCACGGACTTAATGACTCTAGTGTGCACACTACCTCTAGAATAATAAACGAGTCTAGGGGACTTAATGGGGAATGATCCGTACCAGACACACTGTGAGGTGTCCATAAGAAACTTGGGATTCATGCATCCCTTGAACTACACCATTAGGTGTAATCCCAATTGCTCGACTATTCCTAGGGATCCATTAGGAGTCTTACTCTCATTTAATTCAATTCACATAATTTGCATTGGTTGACATAGTGGTACTACGAGACCACGACTTACTAATTCATTTCATGCTCTTAACAATGAATAGTAAATAATGACGATAACGATAATTCAATACGATGAGCATTAAACATGATTTAATTCAACGACGATATTTCAACAAAGATGACATGCAATGTTTAGCACACTTTCTTCAGCACTTCGGTAGGGTAATATGATATCCAAAAATCACCAATTATCCAAATACATTCAACGATAATATATAGGTGCTTACTAACACTCAATATTACCCACACCAATTAGCAAATACTAAGTAGCATAATAATACTAATAATTCGTCATTCAACAATCGTCCAATAATCAGCGTATGGACTAGTTAATTCTCAAAACATGATAATATTGACATGCTCATTATAAACGATATTTACATGAGTGAATCATGCTTAATAAAATTCATAATAACAACGATATAATTTAATCATGCTTTGCATATTAAATTCACCACAATTTCTCAATTAGCACATAACACATCAAAATAGTTTTGATGGGGCTTTGGAAGAAGGTAGGCATGAGCACTTACCACTAAAAATGCTTCCAAACAGTAGCTATGCTCCAACAACCAAAGATAATCGCGCTTGCTCGTTAGGTCCTAATTAAAAACAATTACCGGATCAGTATTAATTAAATAAGACAATCCAAAAAGTAACGAAATATTAATCTGATAATTTTATTAAATTTCTTGATTTATTTCAACCAATCTTGGCTTTTGAAAATCCAAATTCCGATTTCGAATGAGTGCAGAAAAATATAAACAATAAACAAAAATCTGCCGAAAATCGAAATAATTAATTACGAAAATACAAAACAAAACTCTAACTTCAAAACCAAGTCTAGGTCACGATTACCCATGCATGGGGCCCATGACCTGACTCATCACCATCACCACCACCCACTGACCACCATGGCCGGTGGTGGTGGTTGCCAGAGCACCGGCGATGCGAGGAGAGAGAGAGTGAGTCGCGAAGAGAGAGAGAGAGAGAGAGAGAGAGAGAGAGAGAGAGAGAGAGAGAGAGAGAGAGAGAGAGAGAGAGAGAGAGAAGAGAGGAGAGGGGCGGCAATGGTGCTGAGCCCGTCGCGCCTCGGCGATCGCGGCCGTCAGCGACTGAAGCAAGGGCGAGAGAGAGCGGGAGAAAAAGAGAGAGAAGAGAGAGAAACTCACCGCCGGCGAGGAGAGGAGGTGCCTAGTGGTTTCCGGCGAGCTGGGCGGTCGAAGAGAGGAGAGAGAGAGAGAGAGAGAGAGAGAGAGAGAGAGAGAGAGAGAGAGAGAGAGAGAGAGAGAGAGGGATTATTTTGATCAGTTGTTAAAACTGATTACTTGCCCAATCTTATTCTTTATAAAGGCCCTAAGTTTATTAAAGTCAATTTCTAATAGGTTTAGGAAAATATTAAATAATTTTCTGATTTATAATGCTATTTAAAACTAATTAACACTAATTAAAACAATATGAATAATTGTTATTCACATATAAAACATTTTAATTAAACTCCCCAAATTTGATAAATACAATTTATGAAAGTCCCATTATAATAATTAATATTATTATAGCTTTAATTGAATAAATCGAATCCTTGCATGTAATTACGATTTAATCTCCGAAACTATTTATAAATCATTTATAAATCAATATAATAATTATAGAAAATATTGGGGTATCACATTCTACCCTACTTAAAGAAGTTTCGTCCCGAAACATGAGACATGAAGTAATCACTTCCCAACACAATACGAGTTTACCCATACGAAGGTATAAAACAATTTCTAGGACTCTAACATATGCAAGATGAGCAAGTACGATCGTGATTCTAAGTTGATTAGCAATGCAACATGCAATGCTTGAACATGCAATTCGTGCAAAGTGATAAACAAAACACGCAGAACGACAAAATTTTGAGGCGTGACATTCTACCCTCCTTAAAAGGAGTTTCGCCCCGAAACTCAAGTGGGACTAGTACCTTCTAGAAAGAGGTCTGGATACTTCTCGCGCATCATGGATTCGGCTTCCCATGTTGCTTCTTCTTGACCTTGTCGAGACCAAACGACTTTGGCAATCAGAATAGTCTTTGTTCGAGTTGAGCACTCTTTGCGATCCACTATCTTGATAGGACGCTCTTCATAAGTCAGAATTTCGCCAAGATCGATTTCTTTTGGTTGAACGACATGAGTTGGATCATGTACGTATCGCTTCAACAAGGAGACATGAAACACACTATTGACTTTCTCAAGTTCCACAGGTAAAGCTAGTCGATAAGCAATGTAACACCCCAGATTTTCTAAATTATAAGTAAACAAAAATAAATAAACTCACGCCGAAAATCGGGCAGAGTTTCCTTCGTAAATAGACATCGCAAGTTATCGACTTTATAAAACCTACTTAAAACAGAAAAATACAACAAAGCCAATATTTACAACGGAAGACTTCTAATCAATCTGGAGCATCACTGCCACACTCACTCATAGAATGAGTGCAATGCAAACCTTACAAAACTCAACAAAGACTAACGAACGTTAAAGCTTTACAAATTACAACTGAATCAATCCAACTAATATAATCAGAAGCAAAAAGACTAATCTTCTTGTCAGCTCATCCAGCAGTGATCTTCAATAAACCTGTAACACATACTCCAATCTACTCCCCCATGAAATCGAATATCACATAGGTTCATCATAGGTCCACCATTGAAGAAAAATGGACGCACACACACGTAACACAGAAAGCAACCAATCAGCTTTTGCTGAGTAACCAAGCATTCTATCGAATAACAAATAAAAGCACTAAGATCTCAACTCAGGTAAACTATGACCTTAAAGTCACGTGAATCACAAAGTTAGTTTCAATTGCATTCTAGGATACTCTCCTAGCTATAACTCAATCCCTAAGAATATGTGCCAATCGCTCTTAGTCACTAGCTCCTAGCCTCGACAATGTGGGAAGTGAATAGGCGGTAAACCACAGAAACAAAACCATTCTCATAACTCGGCCATAGGCCCTCATATCTCATAACATAGACCGCAGGCTCTCAAAAGCCCACTCTCGGACCCATTCATAACCATGTAACCATTTTCATAAAATAATGCTCATCACCTAAGAGTCAACGTCTTAGGCTACTCACCCACAGGACAAGAGGTAAAGAACTAACAACTTCTGAACCTCAAACCAATATTCATATCGTATATTCATATTTCCATCTCATATAACAATTCTGATATGATTCTCATCTCATACTCAAATATCCATTTGGGTCTGTAATACTATCGTCACAACATGGCACGAGTTCCCAAACAATCATGTAGCTCTCGGTCTAGGTCTCTATATACTAAAGCTAGCAGCTCACAATCTAGCTTACAAATGGGCTGCCAACTTACATAACTTAAACTCCAACAAAACCTCTCTAACATATGTATCCACAAGGGGTTCAAGTAGTTTACATTCTAACTACGAATTCTATAATTCAGAGAACCATATGCTATATTCACACCAACAAAGGCAATATCTCAGGCTTTACAAACACATAATACATTTTGAAATTTACAGCATATCCCATAATGTAGGCTACCAGATTTTTCTCCCCTTTTCGTCCCTTGTTCCTTCGGGTTTTCGGGCAGCCTGGGAGAGCGCGGTCGTTCGGGTTTTCGTGAACCTTTGAGTGTGAATGCACGTGAAGATTTTCCTTTTGCACTAAGGACGTGATTAAGATTGTCAGAAGTCGGCACCAAATTTAAGGTAATTTGGAAACCTTGGAATCAAGTCGATAGTCTAGAAAGACGCCGACTCAATTCCTGTGTACCCTAGTCCCTATTGGGGAAATTGACTTCATAAATGAGTTCGGGAGCGTGAGTACGAGCTAGGAAGGTGTTAGGCACCGGACTCGCCCGTTGACAACAACAGTCTTTACTAATCGATTCAATATAATTATTAATGCTACGGTTCCAAACAAGGTTTAATTTGTGCAAATTATTCCTAGTTTTAACTAATGGATTGAACAAACATTATTATTGTGATCACTTTTAACAATTTATCAAATTACATGCTTTTATTGCTAAAAACGATAAATATGCTAAAACCTGCAAGTTAGAAGACAAACAATAATTCATCCACCAATCCACAAACAAAGCACAATTTAATCATAAGAAGCAATAAGTAACAAAATTAAAACATTCATTCATCCATTAATTAGGCTTAATACAAGCCCTTTTGCTCAAAACGCGCCATGCATGTACATATCACAAATACCAAAATCGTTAGTAATAACAAGCAATATTAAAATTTATTGAAAACCCTCAGCTTGGATTACCTGGATGCTCACAATGAACTTATTGGGTTATAATGCTTGAATTCATGCTCTTGACGAATTATGAAGGTTTATTTTTGTGGTGCTAGGGCTAACCTAAAGATGGAGTAGAATCAGAATTTATGGTTTAGTTTTGAGAGAGAGAGAGAACCTCTAGAATTCCTAACCTGAGAGAGAAACTGCCAACCTCAAGACCAACCTTTTCAACTGAACCCTAAGGTTTGTTTATATAGAAGAGGGGGAGCTGCAAGGGTTTGGCACGGAAATCGAGATGGGCCTCGAATTCGCCGTCCGCGAGAAAAGGACCAGGCGGCCATACGGCTAGGCCAAGCGGCTGAGCTGGCAGGACAAGCGGCCAAGCTGCTTAGCCTAGCGGCACAGCCGCTTGTCCTAGCGGCCACTGCTTGAGCCCAAGCGTGGCCGCTTAGACCTGAAGCGGCGTGCCTGTATAGGCGCCTGACTGTTTTTCCAAGCGGGGTAGGATTTTCTGAGGGGGTCCACGCGGGATTAACTGAGTTCCCTTGTTTGACCAAGGGTTGACTCATGGGTTTGGGTTCCCTTTCGGGCCCTTAGGTTCAAAGAGGCCTATCTCTCAACTTTGGACTCCAATTGAAATGAGTCCAACTGGTTTGGATCACTTGTACAAGAGGCTTCCACTTGTTAATTCAAATGATCTGGGCTAATCATCAGAGCAATTATTCTCGCAACCCAAGTTCGAGCAAAATCCAATCCTTTCATCATCGGGTTTTTACGGGGACTTATTATAGACACAATTTTTGGTGTCTACAGAAGCACCTACTTTGGCCAAGATCAAATAGAGTGAAGGTCAAAGTATTCCTGTGCCAATACCTGCAATAAAGCAGACAAACTGAGTGAGGTGACAATCAGTTAAAGATAAACAATCATTTTAAAGTAATAAATTTCCCGGTTTATTTGACCGAGCCTATGCTGTAGGTCACACAATAAAAATCCTTCGATTCTCAGTCGAACGGAGAGACCTTGTGCTGGAGGTCACACAATAAAAATATTTTAGATAGGTAATAAATGATAAAAATCCTTCGATTTTCAGTCGAAGGAGACCCCATGATGTAGGTCACAAAATAAATGTCCTTCGATTTTCAGTGGGGGAACCCTATGCTGTAGGTTACACAATAAATGTCCTTCGATTTTCAGTCGAAGGGGAACCCTATGCTGTAGGTTACATAATAAAAATATTTCGTTAGAAATAAGACTAAAAGGTAAAAAATCCCTCGGTTTTGAGTCATAGGGGACCCTATGCTGTAGGTCAAACTGTTATAACGGGATTCACTCAACTTGCAGTTTGTTATATCAGACGCAAGAAAGAATAACAGAAACTGAGAAATCAACACACAAATTTTACGTGGTTCACCAATTTGGCTACGTCCACGACAGAGAGGAGATCAGATTGTGTATTGAGATGTTTCTAAGTCCTACAGGTTACAAGATATATCTAAAGCAGTAGGAAATTGGAGTTAATTTCCTAATCTAAACGGACTAGGCTTAATTTAATTAGCCTGCTTAGAAAATGGAATAAACATTATGTAACATATGTTAACCTCTCATAACATAATGTAACATAATGTAACCTCACGTAACATAACGTGACATAACGTAACTCAGAAACAGAAGAATTCGAGGCACAAATCCAACAAATCTCCACCTTGACTTGAATATTCTCCAAAAACAGATGTACCAGATGCATCTCACGATGCCAGCAGTACCCAGATTCTCCTACCAAACTGCTCTTGAGCCCAAGAGCTCAAACTACTCATAAGTCCACGAACCACAATGACCAGATTGCCCTTAAGTCTAAAGGCTCAGATTGCTCATACGTCTAGGAGCCCAAACTGCTCGTAAGCCTACGAGCCCAACTTGATGCTCATCTTACTCCTATGTCTAGGAGACCAAATTCCCTTTACGTCTAAGAGCCCATACTGCCCCTAAGTCTAAGAGCTTAGAATGTTCGTAAGTCTACGACCCATAATACTCCTCCTAAGTCTAAGAGGACTACAGTTGTACTGCTCGTAAGTCTACGAGCGAAGGAGGCTCCTAAGTCTTAAGAGCCAGAACTGCTCGTAAGTCTACGAGCCCAAATTGCTCCTAAGTCTAGGAGCCTCGATTTACTCCTCAATGTAGGAGCCCAGATTTGCTCCTAAGTCTAGGAGACCCAGATCTGCTCCTACGTCTAGGAGCCTCCACCTCATCAACGACTGCAGCAGCAACAATACCAGTTACACTAGAACCTTGTAATATATACAAGGTACAATGCTTGACCCCTTTCAGAATCACAGATGAACCTTTACTAATGTACAACTCTCCATCTTCTCCCTTGAAACTGAAACCTCTACTATCAAGAAGTGGTAGTGATATCAGATTATTAGTCACATTTGGAATGTGCCTGACTTGGCTCAAAATAGCTACTTTTCCATCATGTGTCCTGATCTTGATTGAGCCGATTCCAACAATCTTGCAGACAAAACCATTAGCAGTAGTAACATTACCGCCATCCACCTGCTCATAAGTTGAAAACCACTCCCTCTTCGGACATATGTGAAAAGATGCCCCAGAATCAAGAACCCACACATCAATTTGATGCATTTGTTCATTCGTGGCTAACGCCAGATCTTGTTCTGAATTACGGTCATCTTCTGCTACAGCAGCATAAGATTGCTGCTTTTCCAGATTTTCCTGCTCTTTCATAGGACACTCATTTTTCCAATGCCCATTTTCTTTGCAGTAATTATAGATGTCATCTGGTTTAGGACCCCTGAAAACCTGCTTATTCTTAGTGAATTTATTCTTGCCTGATTTTCCATGTTCATTACTCCCACTGACCACTAACCCAGTAGCCTGATTTTCTGTAATTTTACCATTCGCCTTATGGCGCAGTTCTCTGCTATGCAACGAAGACCCAACTTCCTCCAGACTAATAGTATCTCTACCACCAATAAATGACTGAACAAAATTCTCATAGGAAGATGGTAAAGAAACTAACAAAATTAGGGCAGCATCCTCATCCACCACCTTAACATCAATATTACGCGGTTCTAAAAGAATCATATTTAATTGTTCTAGGTGTTCTCTAAGAGGCATGCCTTCTTGCATACGGAAACCGAACAGACGTAGTTTCAAAAGCAACTTATTGGTTAAAGACTTAGTCATATACAGACTCTCAAGTTTTAACCACAGACCAGCAACAGTTTCCTCAGTCGCGACCTCAGTAATGATTTCATCAACCAGACACAATATGATCGTTGAATGAGCCTTCCCCTCTAGACTCGCAATATCAACATCATCAGATCCAGATTTTGCTGCACTTTTCATCAAAGGTGCCCAAAGTCCCTATTTCTTTAACAAGGAACGCATCTTGATCTGCCAGATAGTGAAATTGTTGCTCCCAGTGAATTTGTCGATATTGACATTCACCCCAGACATCTTTCTTAAAACTCTGATAGTGGAAAATACAAACCCAGACGAACCCAAATTTCTGATCTGATTACAATCTCCAACTACTGAATCTGGCTCTGATACCAGTTTGTTATAACGGGATTCGCTCAACTAGCAGTTTGTTATATCAGACGCAAGAAAGAATAGAAGAAACTGAGAAATCAACACACAAATTTTACGTGGTTCACCAATTTGGCTACGTCCACGACAGAGAGGAGATCAGATTATGTATTGAGATGTTTCTAAGTGCTACAGGTTACAATATATATATATATATAATAGCAGTAGGAAATTGGAGTTAATTTCCTAATCTAAATGGACTAGGTTTAATTAGCCTGCGTAGAAAACGGAATAAACATTATGTATTATATGTTAACCTCGCATAACATAATGTAGTATAATGTAACCTATTTAATATAATGTAACCTGACGTAACATAACGTGGCATAACGTAACTCAAAAATAGAAGAATTCAAGGCACAAATCCAACACAAACAATAAATGTCCTTCGATTTTCAGCCGAAGGGGAACCCTGTGAAGTAGGTTACACAATAAAAGTATTTCGTTAGAAATAAGATAAAAGATAAAAATCCTTCGATTCTTAGTCGAAGGGTGACCCTGTGTTGTACGTCAAACAATAAATGTCCTTCGATTTTCAGTCAAAGGGGAACCCTGTACTGTAGGTTACACAATAAAAATATTTCGTTAGAAATAAGGTGAGTAGTAAATGTTATGGTAAAGGGTAATAAAATGTTGCTCAGACCTTAGGTCGGGTGCTAGCCCATGCCATTTGGCCGAGTTTAAATGTACAAACCTGTGGGTTTAAAGTAGTCCTGCTTTCATAAACGGACTTTAGCGCGCAAATAACTGCTATGGACCTCGCGTGGGGGCCACTGATTTTGAACCAATGGCCCAAAAAACGTCAGAGGTGAGAGAGTGCGCCAGCCAGTCAAGTCGCCACGTTAAGCGGTCGAGCCGCTAGGTGGAGCGGCTATGCCGCTTGCTGGAGCGGTTGAACCGCTCACCTAAACGGTCAATCCGTTGGGACTAGCGGGCAAGTTGCTTGCCTTGCGGTCTAACCACCAGCTGGGTGGTTTGACCGTCCACCTTGGCGGTTTGACCGACCATTAGGTTTTCCACGGGTATGCATAAAAAGGAAAGCGGGAGGCCCAAAAATGGGTCATCTTCCCCATTTCTCTATCCTCCATTTTTCTTCAAAGCTTTCAACCTCCATCAAAGCCCCTAGCTCCAAATCTTGAGGTTTTCTTGCTCAAATTCTTAATAGAACTTGATTTTATTAGTTATTCTTGTGTTTTTGAGTGTCAAAACTCAACATTGTGTGAATTTGTGAGTTTGATGAGTTTCACTCAAATTTCCAAAAACTCCATTTTTGTTCTTCATTCATGGCTCCTAAACTTAGAGGAGGTTGAAAAAGGAAGGGGCAAGAGATTGTTGTTCATGAGAACCCGAATGTTCTCACTCGGGTTTTTGTTTCCGGTATACCCCATCACTGGGTGGGTGAGAACCAATTAGTCCAGGATGAGTTCACTTGTAGTGATTTTCATCCTACCGATCGTTGGGAGCCCAGCGATCTTGTTTTCAAGAAGAAGGAGTATTTGGTTACCGTTGGTGCCAAATGTCGGGTATGTCATCTTTTTTTTTTGTTTGCTCTTTTGCCCTTAGAAAATCATGTGTAGGCAAACATAGAACTTTCAGGTTGAGAACTGTAGTGTAGCAAAATGTGGAAAAACCAATTTGCGTGAAATTGTCTTTCTTGTTAATTTGTGAATTTCCATAGGTTTCTTGTATTATATATATTTTGCATGTGAAGAATGAATTTGTGTGAAATTCATCTTTAATGGTGGAAAATAAATTTGTATGAAATTTATTCTCGTTGCAATTATATATATATTCTGTGAAAATAAACTTGAGTGAAGTTTATTTTTATTGTGGTGGTTGATGGTTTTTCGAGTATATTTGTGGAGAATAAACTTGTGTAAAATTCGTTCTCTTTAAAATTCACTGTTGTCGTATCGGTTTAGCTAAAATGCTAAATTTTACGAGTTGTAAAAATTTAGGACTAAACCGGAGACTGGTAGTTGTTACTAGGATCACCTAGCTAATTGTCTTGTAATTATTGTGTTGTATAGGATGTCGACACTACCATGCAAGGTTATGGTAGCCTTTTGGGTATCGAGAAAGCCCGTAGGTACGTGACTCCTTCGGTCGACGCTATTGTGGAGCGTTGCGGCTTCGGTCACTTTTTAGCGTCCACCGCTTCTGCGGAGCGCTCCGACCGCTTGCTTGTTAGAGGTCTTACGGAGCGGTACTGGGATACTACCAGTACTTTTCATTTTCCTATGGGTGAGATCATGATCACCCCTTTCGAGTTTGGTCTCATTTTCGGGCCCCCTTGCACCGGTACTCCTATCACTTATGGAGACGTGAGTAGGGAGGTTATGGTGGAGATGTTTGACCTTTTTGGGGCCAACTGGGATGGTAAGGAGTATGGCCGGACTGACGTTATGATCCAGTTCTTGACCAACCCTAGGAAGTTCAAGAAGGTCACGGCACAGCAGCACGCCCGCCTTTTCTTGGCCTATGTTCTAGCTTGTTCCGTCTTTTCGGATAAAGCTAGTAGGTACTATGTTCGTTATTTCCCGTGCTTGCGGGATTTGGATAGATTTGCGGAGTACAATTGGGGTCTTCCCACATACTCTTGTCTTCTACGGTGTTTGAGGCAGTCCAGCCGCCTCAGTGGAGAGGAAGGCGCGTCTCGCGTCTCCATAGTCGGTTATTGGAAGGTTATGGAGGTAATTTCCTTCTACCCTTCTTATACTTTGTGTTTTTGGCTTTTTACTAATAGCTTGTGTCAAATCCATGTGCTTTGCATGTCTTAGATTTGGTTTTATGAGCATTTCTTAGACCTTGCCCCTCTTCTCGAGACAGGGGATTTGTCCTTTCCAGCGATGCAGACCTGGAAGAGATGGGCATCTTGCCCATTTACTACGCTGCACGCCCTTAAGGGGGCGATATATCCCTTGACCGCTCAGGATGTAAGCCCTTAACCTTTGTGCTTTTTTCTTCCTTTTATCCTTTTGTGTGCTCAATCTTTGCTTTTGTAGGTCGACTGGTTCCCCTGGAAGGATTACCTTCCGGGTCTCTTGGACAGATTTTTGGGTGCTCGGGAGTATGACCAGAGGAGGATCCTTATTGAGGGTCCTTTCGGTTTTGAGTGGTTCTTGGGAGAGAGACTGATTAGGCAGACTTTCTCCGACCTTCCGGCTTCGAGGGTTCCTTTGGATCCTCCGGATTCTATGCTTTACGTTCATTACCTTACCGTGGAGCAGGTAAGGGTGGCTACTGTCGGGGCGAATGCCCTCGAGTATCTGCTTCCAGCTGATCCTGAGGTGGATCTTATGGTGGCATATACTGATTTTGTTGAGGCTTGGTTGTGCCCCAACTTCTCCACTGACCCGGTAAGTAATGTACTTTTGTTTCCCAATTTCGTTTGGAAATTTAGAAATGTGTCTAATATTTTTTGGGTCTTTGCAGAGTGCTGCGAGTTCTTCGTCGTCTCATGCGACTGCTTTCTCTCCGCGCCCTACTCTCCCTTCTATGTCAGTGAGTTATACAGGAGCGGATGGATCACCTCAGGTTCTCTTGGTTCCTGAGTTTCGTGGTCCCGATGAAGAGGTTGAGGGATTGCCTATACCAGCTGGTTGTAAGGGGGTAAGTGAGAATCCATTGTAATTTGCAATGTTTCTTTTGTATTTATACTGACTCTTTTTCTTTTACGTGCACAATTGGATGCTACGGAGACGCGGAAGATCTATAGGGGCATGCAGGCCTTTAAGAATTGGTTTTCCAGGTTCGCATCTCGAAATGTATGCACGAGTCGTCGGTCCAACGTTCGAGAGGTATGTTCATTTCAAGTAATAGTGCTTGATTTGAATTTTTGTAATTTTCTGACCTTGAACTTATTTCGCAGCTTGTTCTTGTGGCGAGGTCTCCCAGGCCTTGTTCGTACTCCGGAGTCGGTGTCTACACCGTAGCCTCCTCCTCCTAGGCAGGGGAGTACGGAGGTGCGTCAGGTGATGCCTCGAGCTAGAGTGGATACGGGGAACCCGCCCCAAGTGCCTTATCTTCTATAGTGGCCTGCACCGCCTCCCTATATGGGGTATCCGGGCTATCATATGCCCATGTGTCCTCCAGTCCCACCAAGGGGTTCTTGGAGTCAGGAGAGTACGGGGTATGGCGGCTAGCCCGGCATGTCGGAGCCACCGCGTCATTCACTGGATCCCGCTTACTTGACGGGTTCGTTATTTAATTTCGACCCTAGAGCTTGGGCGATGTCTCAGCCCGGTCCTTCAGGTGCTCCATCATCGAGTGGACCCGGAGAGTCGTCTCAGACGGCCCGAGTACTGGCAAAGATGGCCAGCGATATTTGTTGTAGTGCATTTCGAACTTTCGGGCTTGTATTAAACCTGCTATAAATATATTGCGTTTTATTCACGCACAAACATGTATCACGCAAATGCCCATATGAGAACTTAATCAACTAATTTTCGAGTGGAAAATCACAAATCATGATATTCGAGAATTTAGGATTCCCGAGAATTTAGCACATTTGGGGTATCCCTTCCCCTAAAATAAAAATAAAGTAAAGAAAAGCAAAATAGAAAAAGATAATTAATAGGGGAACATATTAATAAAGGAAATAAAGAATCAGAAAATAAAAGGAATAAAAGTGGAACTTGATAATCAAAATAAAAAGAAGGAAAGAAAATAAAAAGGAATAAATAGAAAAGTGGCAAGAGCCAAAAAATAAGATAAGGCTTCCAAAATTTGTTTAAGTGGGAATTAGGAAAGTAGAGGCTGGTCAAACGGTGGGGTCGGGTGGACCGAGGCCTCTCACGAAATAGCACACCAGGCGCTTATACAGGGTGACCGCTAGAGCTCCTAGCAGCTGAGCTAGAGCTTTAGCGGTTGCCGTTTGTCCTAGCGGTCAAGCGCTTGTTGGAGCGGCTTAGCCGCTTGTCCTAGCAGCTGAGCCGTCCGGACTAGCTGTGAGGCCGCCTGGCCCCTTTTTTGTTGGTTGTCTGAATTTCCTTAATTTTTCGACGAGAATCCAACCGTGGCCTCTATATAGTTGGGTTTCTTTCTCTTCTCTTCTCTTCTCACCACTTGCTTTGAGCCCCTAGAGAGAAAATCCTTAATCTTAACAATGGTGAACTTTGATGATGTCTTTGACGCTTGGTTGGCTTTCATGACTGTAGAGGAGAGGTTAGAGCTTACTCCCTTCCACCTGAATGCCTTCTTTCACCTCAAACAAGTTAAGATTTTGTGGGACTTTCTTCATGCTTCCATTGAGTTTTGGGACCCTAAGTTCCATGTCTTCCGTATTGGTGCTCATGAGATGTACCCTTTGGCGGAGGAGTTCTCCGATATAATTGGCTTTTCAACCGAAAGCCCTCCCGCAGCTCCTTACTTGGGTAATGCTTTCGTGCATGATTTTCTAAGGTACCTCGGGTTGTCTCCCCGTCAAGTGGGTGAAGTGCTTCATGGTGAGGATGTTGATCTTGCCAAGCTTGTGACTTTCTTCACCTCTAGGGCCCAGGATGCGATGGATATGAGGTACAAGAAACGTGCCTTTGTATTTTGCCTCCACCATCGTTATTTGTTCGTTGGTGGTAATGAAGACGCTCTTATTCCCTCCTAAAAGAAGTTGACCATCAATAGGGCCAAAGCTTGCCTTCTTAGGGTAACCGAGCAAATTCAATGGGATAGCTCTCCTATGCACTTGGTCGTGGGAGAGACAATCCTTGCTTTAGATAGGCTCAAGAGAAATCCTCAAGAGTCCTTCACCGGGAGCCCTTTACTCCTTCAAGTAAGTTTTGTGATAAAGCCTTAATCTTTGTGGATTTAACTTTATTTGGTGCAATTCTCATCTTGTATTGACTTGAATTTTTCTTTTGTTGTTTTTGTGTAGATATGGCTTCAAGAGAGGCTCCACTTGCTTGAGGCCCCAGTAGACACTAGGAAGTTCCTCCCTAAGCATTTTCCGGCGAGGCGCCGAAAGTTCTCCGAATCCTCTCGGGAAGAGTGGATATCATACTTCTACACCGACATCCAACCGACTTGGGTTGTCCCATGGTGGCGTACCACCAAGATTGTAGGGTGTAGTGAGAATGTGCCTTTACGAGGATCATTGGTTTGTATACTTTGACGTTCTTCTTACCGAACCGCCTCCTCCGCCAATACGGCTTAAGGCAAAGGATCCCGAATGTAAGTTGTGAACCTCTTTGCCAAAGGCCCTTAACATCCTCCTTGGTGTCTAATTGGGAACGACACTGAAACCGTCGCCAAGTGTGGACTAAGCCGGTATACCCGTACTCAAACGGGTTGTCTAGCTTTTATGAGGAGTGGATTTGGAGTGGGGATCATCAAGTCAACCAAAGGCTCCTAGAAGAGGAAAAGGAGTTGTTCAAAGCCCTCAAATACGATGAGCCAAACGGTATAAGGATATCTCCCAATGATAGGTCCGCTAGACCTTCCAAGCCCCAAACTAAGGGTAAGGGAAAAGGTAAGGCAAATGCCCAATCTAAAAAGAGGAAGAATCCGGCCCACTCGGCCAAGCAAGTAGCTCCAATTAGGCCCAATGATCACGAGGCCTCTTCTAGCTATGGTAGGGAAAGATGGGCTCCAAAAGAACGAATGGAACTTGATGAACCTAGCGAGCCCGTCCAAGAGCCTGAAGTCAAAGACAAGGAGGAGTAATCCACCTCTAGTTGTCTAGCAAGTCTTGTTCTTTTTGCTTAGTAGTATAATTCAAATAGCGGGTTCGCATGCCCAAGTAGATGTAGTTTAGAATTGCCCTTTTATTTATTTATTTATTATTTTTTATTATTAATAGAGCATGTAATGGACTTTAGCCATATTAATGAAAGACTTGCTTATTTTTGCATTAATTGAACGGATTAAAACTCCCTTAGAGATTTATCTTATTAAAGTGGCGAAGCCCAAGTGATATGGGTTACCTACATATCCATGCGGAATCAGGCCAATGTAGTTCGTAAAACCAAATCCCTTTTTTTTTTTTTTTTTCGGTCGTGGGTCCTATGTGGACAGGTTTGACCGATTTTGACTTGGATTCGGTGCCTTAGTGGGACCTCTCAAAGATTTAACATTTAGGCATAGAATCGCTTAAGTTGGTCTATGTTTGTGAGTTGAGTGAACTCGTTGCCGTCTAAATCCATTAACTTTACCGCTCCATCGGATAATATTGTCTTGATATTGTATGGGCCGGCCCAATTAGGCTTGAACTTTCCCCGAGGGTCGACTACAATTGGTCTTATCTATTTTAGAACTAAGTCTCCTTCTTATAGTCCTCTGGCCTTGAATCGTTGATCAAAATGTCTTGCCATCCTTGCTTGGTAGACGTGACCGTAATGTAGGGCATTTAGTCGTCTTTCATCTAGCAAGACCAATTGGTCATATCGGGCTTGGACCCAATCCACTTCTAGTAATTCACTTTCCAAAGCTATCCTTAAAGAGGGGATTTCTACCTCGACTGGGAGTACCGCCTCCATTCCGTATACTAAAGAATAAGGTGTTGCTCCTGTTGAGGATCGAATGGTAGTTCTATATCCCCATAAAACAAATTGTGGCTTGTCGGGCCAATCTTTATAGTTTTCTGTCATCTTAGCTATTATCTGTTTTACGTTCTTGTTTGCGGATTCTACGGCTCCATTTGTTTGTGGCCTATAAGGTGAAGACTGTCGACGTTGAATTTTAAACTTAGTGAAAAGCTCGGCAACATCCTTTTTGAATTGAGTCCCGTGATCACTTATGACCTCGTGGGGTACTCCGTATCTGGTAATGATGTTGTCATGTATGAACTTTGCCACATGTTTTGATGCTATTCTTGCGTACGAGCGAGCTTCAACCCATTTAGTGAAATAATCTATTGCGACTAATATGTATTCATGGCCTCGTTTTCCTGTAGGGGAGATTTTTCCAATGATGACAATGCCCCATGCAGAGAACGGCCATGGTGAAGTGAACGTGTGTAGAGGAGTAGGAGGTCTATGTTGTAAATTAGCGTGGAATTGGCAGCGTGTGCACTTTCTCACGTATTCGATGTAGTCTTTTTCCATTGTGGTCCAATAGTATCCTTGCGTTAGGATTTTCTTGATCAAGGTTAGTCCATTCATGTGAGGACCACATACGCCGTTATGTATATCGCTCATGACTTTGCTTGCTTCACGTTCCTTTAAACATAGAAGACTTAGCCCTTGTGGTGTCTTTTTATAAAGTTTGCCTTGCACATGTATGTATTGTGCGGCTAGTCTTCTTAAAGCTCTTTGTGCCCTAGGTGTTGATTGTGGAGGGTAATCACCTTTGGCGAGTAGATTGAGGATGTCAGTAAACCATTCCTCTTCTTCTTCCTCATTGGCGCGTACTTCAAGTGCATTACAAAAGTCAGGCTCAGTGCGCCTTTGAATGTGAATGGGCATGGAGATTACATCATCTGGAATATTTGTCAGGGGGCCATTTTTGCTAAGGCATCCGCGAACTTTTCAAGATATTCCTGGTAAGGTGTCAGGGATTCACTTTTCATTTTTCACTTTTTGGAGACTTGGTTTATGATGAGAGTTGAATCTCCATATACCTTTAGATCCTTAATTTGTAGTTCTATTGTCGGTTCTAAACCAATGATGCATGCTTCATACTCGATGCCGTTGTTGGTTACCTCATGGTCTAGTTTGACGGCTATGAGAATATGTGCGCCTTCTGCGCTGAGTAATAATACTCCTACGCCATAACCTTTTTGGTTTGATGCTCTGTCAAAGTACAACTGCCAAGTAGTTTCTTCGACACTTATTATTCCCTCATCAGGAAAGTCATGTGTGGCATCTTCACTATTAACTGGGTTTTCAGCGAGATGTTCAGAAATGTCGTGTCCTGTGATTGCCTTTTGGTGTTCAAAGTTGGATCGAATTCTGAAAGCATGACGGTCCAACTTGCTATTCATCCACTAAGAATGGGCTTTTCGAACAAGTACTTTAGTGGATTCATCCTTGACTTTATATGGATAGAATGTTGTAGCATGTAATGTCGAAGCTTTTTCGTTGCAGTGACCAATGCGAGACACGTTTTCTCTAGTGTGGAGTAGGGTGTTTCGTATTCTAGGAATTTCTTGCCTTTTCGTCATTCTCCACCTTTTGGGCCAACATAGCACCCATGGCGGTTTCTGTGACTGTTAGGTATAGCATAAGTGGTTTTCCCGGAATCGGCGGAACCAATACGAGTGTAGCTAAGTATTCCTTGATCTTGTCGAAAGCTTGTTGGCATTGATCATCCCAGGTAGATTTAGTGTCTTTTTGAGCTTTTTGAAGATAGGCTCGTATGTAATAGTCAATTTGGATATGGATCGACTTATATATTGGAGTCGTCCTAAGAATCCTTTTATCTCCTTTTCATTTTTGGGAGAGGGCATATCTCTTATGGCTTTGATTTTGGTACAATCAATTTCAATGCCACTTATGCTTATGACGAACCCTAAGAGCTTGCCAGAAGTTACTCCAAATGCGCACTTTTGAGGATTCAATCTCATGTTGTAATTCCGAAGCCTGTCAAAGAATTTTTTTAGAGAGGGTGTATGCCCTTCACTCTCCTTGGATTTGATGATCATATCGTCTACATACACCTTGGCTTCCTTGTGCATCATGTCATGTAGAAAAAAAGTTGCGGTTCTTTGGTATGTTGCTCCCGCATTCTTCAACTCGAAAGGCATGACGATATAGCTGTATGTTCCCCATTGGGTTATGAAGGTGGTTTTCTCCATGTCTTCTTCGGCCATTTGTATTTGGTTATACCCTGCATAGCCATCCATGAATGATAAGAGGGCATGTCCTGCGGTATTGTCCACTAGTACGTCTATATGTGGCAGGGGGAAGTCGTCTTTTGGACTTGCCTTGTTTAGATCTCTGAAATCGACGCACATCCTTTCTTTGCCATCCTTTTTGGAACGGACGCTATGTTAGCAACCCTAATAAAACCTACTGCGAGCTGTTTCTGTACCTCTTCTTTGATTTTCAATGTCCACTCAGGTTTCATTCTCCGAAGTTTTTGCTTCACCGGTTTTGAATCAGGATTGAGCGGTATTGTATGCTGTGCTATCTCACGACCTATTCCCGGCATATCTTTGTACGACCAAGCAAAAATGTCTATGTATTCTTTTAAGAGATTTATAAAGCTTTCTCGCTCTTTGAGAGTTAACGATAAGCCAATGCGCACTTGGCGCGGCTCTTGATCGCTTGCAAGATTGATTAGTTATGTTTCTTCCACAATTGAAGTCTTTTGTTCGTGCTCTAATAGTGCTTTAGTTACTTCTTTGGGTAATTCTTGTTCTTCTTTTGAATTATTAGCTACTAAGTAATCCAAGAAGTAAGCAGAATCAGTAATCATTTCATTGATAGAGGAAACTGGAACATCAACTGAGCCATTACTATTGGCTTTAACATCATTAGACTTGCAAACAGAATTAAACATAGATTTGGGTGGACCACCCGACTCTACTACATTAGACTCGTCTTCAGAATCAAACTCAGTCCGGTCGGAGTCAGTGTCGATGCCAGGCTTGGATTCTTCGGAAATCGTGATCTTGATCTTCTTTCCGTTGGCTCCTGTCCAACTTATGGTGCGTTTCTGTTTTGTGAGTTGACCCTCGTTTGGAGTGATCAACTTAGTTGGGTCAAAGTTCGCATCTTGAATTGCGTTATTCACATTGTGGAGCTTTTCATCTTTTGGATGGCGATGCTCTTGTCCAAATAATAGACCTAAAGCATTGTTGGGTGTGTCCTCTACCCAATCAAAGTTCAGCCTCCTTCTTACAGGCAAAGGAGGGATAAAGGTGATCCTTCCTTCGTTAAGGGTGTCGGATAAGGTCTCATAGCATGCAGATGACCCCCTTGTCGATGAGATCTTGTATCTTGCGTTCCAGGTGTACACACTCGTCCGTATGGAAGGAGGGAGGTATATACCCTTTTTGGCATTAGGTTATGGTATTCCTTCTCGGGATTGGCGGTATTTTTGTAGCTACATGGTTGAACTTCTATAAGATCTTGAATTCTGTGTTTTAGTGCCCAACATCCTTCAGTGTCGTGGCCCCTTCCCCTGTGATAATTGCAAAACTTACGTGGGTGCCAGGCAATCCCTGGAGAGACAGGATCAGGAGTAGGTCCCAGTGGGCGTATGATCCCAATACATATGAGTATTTCAAGAGTGTGAATAAGGCGGAGAGGTAATGGGGAAAAGTCCCTTCTGGTCATATCCCTCGTGGATGGGGCGTGACTAAGTGGGAGATTTATGCTTTGATGGAGGATTGGTGCGGACTGCGCTTCTGCGTCCTATCTTTCTTTTCTCTTCATCTCGATGTTAGTTACCTCTTTGTCTATTTGTTTTAGACCAACGGTGATTTTCATGAGCAATTCTTCCAATGATTTCTTAGGGGTGCTTTTTATTGTTTGAAGGTCATCTTCTTCATCACTATCCCAAATTCCGGCTACCTAGTGGAGGGAGTCAAGCTTAAATGGTGGGATAGAATGTCCAATTGGCACAATCAAGCGAGAGGGGTTCTTTTTTCCTCTTCATTTGTAATGACGAACCCACGATAGTAGCCAGCTAATCCAAGAAAACTTCTAACCTCAAGCACGCTTTTCAGGGCGGACTAGTCCATCACAGCTCGTATCTTTTTTGTGTCAACAGCAACTCCATTCTTAGACACCACGTGTCCTAAGAAAGAAATAGTTACTAACCAAAACTCGCACTTCGGCAACTTGGCGTAAAGTTGATATCGTCGCAAAATCTCCAAAACGGTTCGCAAGTGTCTCGTGCTCAGCAGCGTTCTTCGAGTAGACCAAAATATCATCAATAAAGACAACTACGAACTGATCAAGATAAGTCTGAAACATACGGTTCATCAAATCCATAAACTTCGTAGGTGCGTTCGTCAACCAAAAAGGCGTAACGGTGAACTTGTAGTGTCCATACCTCGTCCTAAATGCAGTCTTTACAATGTTAGGCTCGGAAATCCTAAGTTGATGGTATCTGGAACATAAGTCGATCTTTGAGAAAACAGTCGCTCCACGGAGTTGGTCGAACAAATCGTCAATCTTAGGAAGTGGATATCAATTCTTGACCGTAATCTTGTTCAACTCGCGGTAGTCTATACACAACCTCACACTACCATCCTTGTAACGTACGAACATAACAGGAGCACCCCAAGGCGATACACTAGGACGTATGTATCCCTTCTCCAGTAATTCTTCAAGTTGCGTCTTCAGTTCTTTCATCTCTACAAGAGCCATACGATGAAGAGCTTTCGAGATCGGAGCAGAACCTGGAGCTAAGTCGATCATAAAGTCGATAATGCATTGCGGAGGCATTCCGGGAATCTCGTCTGGAAAGACGTCAGCGTATTCCGAAACAACTGAAATAGGTTGCGAAACTTCAGCTTCTCAACTTGTATCTACTACATGACATAGGTAAATCTCTTCACCCTTAGTCATGCACTCCATTTCTTTCATGGTCGCCACTACCTTCAGCTTCGCCTTGACCATGACTCCTTTGTAAGTAATCCGTTTACCTTCCGGTCCACGTAAACACACACGTTGCTCAAAACACTCAATCTTAGCCCTATACTTGGCCAACCAATCTATTCCCAAAATTACATCGAATTTCTTCAAGTCCATATGAATCAAATCCGCAGGCAAATCGTAACCAGCTATCCTAATCGAACATTTTTCGTACAACGCTGTACAAATAACATTCGACCCATCAGGCATCGTAATGTTTGCACTATACACAGTACTAGGTTCTAAGCCTATCTTAGATGCAAAGCTCTTAGAAAGAAAAGAATGCGATGCACCACTATCAAACAAAACAAAGGCAGGTTGAGAGTTAACGATAAAAGTACTAGTGATCACATTCGGGTTCGACTCAGCTTCATTGCGGTTTAGCACGTAAACCCTTCCATTCACCCCTTATTGTTGTTATTGTTGTTGTTCTGTATGGGGTTGGAAGGTGCGGGAAGTTGTGCTTGATTGTTTGCAGCAGGAGCAGCAGCATTATTGCGGTTGTTGTTGTTGTAACCCCCATATCCACGGTAGTTACCACCATTTCCGCGATTACCATTTCCATTTCCACCATGATTGTAGTTGTTATCGCGGTTCTGACCATTGCTATTCCCTCCACGACTCCAGCATTCAGAAGCATTGTGACCAGGCTTGTTACACTCGTAGCATTGAAGCACGTCGCCACGACAGTTCTTGCCATGATGTGACTTGTTGCAGCGACTACAAGGCGTATTCCTCCTAGCTAAGATCGTAGCTCTATGACTTTCGAGTAATGATCCTTGTTCCCATTGTGGTTCTGATTACCACCTTGGTTGTTGTGATTGTTGTTGGGCCTCGGCCTCTTGTCTGTGCCATTTTACTAGAAAAAACTTCCTTCATCACGTTTATGCTTTTCGAGCAGCAAATCACGATGCTCTATAGCACGTTCCTGGTTCAGGGCCTTCTCGTAAGATCCTTGAAACGTCAGCGAGTTTCCCATAACAAAACCTGGTTCAGGGACTAGTAGCCCTAAACAGTTTTTCGAATACTATAATCGTGTTCTCCAACTTGGTAGGCTCAGAACCACCCTCAGACGTCGGAGGTTTGAGTGCATCAAAATCTTTGAGGTTGCGCTTTTCAGGGTTGTGCGCGTTGTGGTCTTGCTCCTGAAGCTCCAGTTGGCATGTGATGTGCTCAACCACGTTGGTAAGACCTACTTCTAATCTCGCGATTTGGTTGTTGGTTGCCATTATAACAATCTGAGGCATAAAAGAGCAATGGTTGATCACCATTTTAGCAAAGTTGGCACATTTGACCCAAATCGAGGTCTAATTGAGAGATATAGGTTGTTATTGAAACCTATGTTTTGACATTTAGCATATAGCATGTAAGTTTCAATGATCGACCTTACACTGTAGGTCTAAGCAACATACTTGATTTGAATAGTTCTCAGTTCACATGCATAATAGTTCGATATGCTATAACAAATTAGACACATTGGTCTCACACGATTAATAAGCAATAACATTCACAATTCACACATCGAGGATCCATACTATTTTAGTAGGGCAATAAACAATGACATTTACTTGCATACAATAAATGCTTAGCCTTTGGCTCACAATTGATATGATGATGAAAAATTTGCCATAATTCCGACATGAATTTCCCATCATGTCTAGGAAATAACGAGATAGCATTTTGAAGCTATTTGTCAACCATGCAATCATGTGATAAAACAATCATATAAAACAAATTCTCACCACATTCATATAATCAAATGAAATAGTTTTGCGATGAGACAAATTGCAAAGTAAATAATAACAAGAATATTTGTTGCCTATGCAACTATACCAACATCAATCTTGACCACGCAGGGTCATCACAATAACTAAAAGTTCAATATGACTCAAATAAAACTAGTAAATCAAACATCTAGCTCTATTTGATACTCGCACAGTTTTGCTTCGCTCTAGGGGGCTCGTAATGATCATCCTTCCTCCTAGGCTTCACCTCCTTACAAGGCGTGTACGGGTAGGCATAACAACCAAACTACTGGGGCATGAAACTCTTCCTAAAATCATCCGCATGCTTGCGTTTCTTGGTCCAACAGTACTCACACATGCCCTTCGGCGCAGGCACTAGCACATGGTTCACCTTCCACTTGAACTCAGACAGACATAACTCGGATGCGACACCCTTAAAGCAAAGAGCTCATCCCGTTCCTTCATATTTTTTCTCTTGTAGGTGACTACTCTTGGAGACTACGTCGTCGTACTTCTCCTTGAGTCCCATTCACGGATGGATGTTAGGCAGACCAGCTAGTAGTAGCTCCACCCATAAGCCTTCATGTAGACTCATTCGATTCTCGTACTGGTAACGTTGAATAGTAGGGTAAGCACGCCGTATGTAGCTACAAATATCCTCAAGCTCAGCGTCAATAGCAAAGAATGGCTCCACAGCAGGAGACCAATTTTTAGCAGGAGTAGGTATAACAGCAGGTACGGTGTTGTTGTCGCTCTCGACACCAATATCTTACAAATTCGGCATTTCGTCAGACCTTTCTGTTGGAGTATACTGAGGCTCAGACTCAGAAGGATCCTCATCTTCATCATGATCATCAACACACACAATATGTGCAACGGGCGGGGGCGCGGCATGCGCGACGTGTACGGCGCGTGCGACCTCATCGTGCGCGACATCCACGTGCGCAGCTTGATCGTGAGCGGATTGGTGACGCATGTTCGCGTTGTTTCCCGTTGACTCGCTATCCGAAGAAGCTACGTACTCTACGGGTTGTACAGGGTGAGCTAGCGCGCGTGCCCTTTGGTGTGCAGTTGGCTTCCTCGTCGTTAGTCTTGTCCTTACCATCTATAGGTAGGCAATCAAACAATAAGAACTTTATAAATCACAAGCAAAGTGATTTCAAATAATTCCTATCTTCTAGGACTACTACGCTCAATGGCTTTACTTACATTTTACTTTCCTCAAAATAAAACTAATCTTTATTAATTTATTAATTAATCCTAAGCAACCTTTTAAACCTAGGGCTCTGACACCATTTGTAACACCCCCGAATTTACAACGATTTCCCGGGACCTATTGACGTCATTGTGCACAACTCGACACCACTGAACCGTCACAAACCCGATGGCGTTACTGCAACATTTATCACTAAGGAGTAAATGCTAAGAAGAAGGAAAGTCTAGACATCAAAGAAGCTTACTAAGGAACTTAAACAGTCCAAAACAGTTAATATCAGAGTTGTCTATATAGTGAGCTAAAAACCATTAAACCAATTTATTACAACTTGCCTTCAAAGGGCTCAAACCAGAAAATCCCAACAATCTAAACTAAACAAAAGAGTTCTAAAAACCGACGCCAACTCTTGCTTCCAAGCTGTACATCCTCATTCGACTAAACCTGCACTTTGGTTTCCGTGACGGAAACAAAATACAGAAGAAAAGAGAAGAAACATAAGAGAAACAAAAATCAGATAAACTGAATAAACGTCATCCGTACGACCGTACCCAGTAAAAACATTTCGCAAACATTACCTGAGGTTTTAGAAGAATCATTGAAATTCATTTGCATACGCACATAAGCATATAATCAAGCATATGCATAACATCATTCTTTTATATGCAACTCTTATATAGTGATCACACCAAATACGAGATAGACAATCCGTCTTGATTAGAGAGACGTAAGAGAGCGAATATAACAGAGATTACCCATACTGTTCATCGAATGATACAATCAGGCCATGGACATAATGACTCTAGTGTGCATACTACCTCTAGTATAATAAACGAGTCTAGAGGACTTAATAAATGGGGAATGATCCATCCCAAACACACTGTGAGATGTCCATAAGTAACTTGGGAATCACGCATCCCTTGAACTACGCCATTAGGCCAGTGTAATCCCGATTGCTCGACTACTCCTAGGGATCCATTAGGAGTCTTACTCTCATTTAATTTAATTCACATAATTTGCATTGGTTGACATAGTGATACTACGACACCACGACTTACTAATTCATTTCATGCTCTTGACAATGAATAGTAAATAACGATGATAGCGATAATTCAATACGATGAGAATTAAACATGATTTAATTCAACGAAGATAATTCAACAAAGATGACATGCAATGTCTAGCACTATTTTGGCAGCACTTCGGCGGGTAATATGATATCCAAAAATCACCAATCATCCAAATACATTCAACGATAATATATAGGTGCTCACTAGCACTCAATAAAAACAATACCAATTAGCAAATATTAAGTAGCATAATAATACTAATAACTCGTCATTCAACAATTGTCCAATAATCAACGTATGGACTGATTGTAACATCCCCGAATTTACAATGATTTCCTAGGAACTATCGATGCCATTGTGCACGACTCGACACCACTGTACGGTCGTAAACCCAAGGGCTCTACTGCAACATTTATCACTAAGGAGTAAATGCTAAGCAGAGAGAAAGTTTAGGCATCAAACGAGCTTACTAAGAAAACTTAAACAATTTAAAATAGTTAATATCATAGTTGTCTATGTAGTGAGCTAAAAACCATTAAACCAATTCATTACAATTTGCCTTCGAAGGGCTCAAACCAGAAAATCCCAACAATCTAAATTGAACAGAAAGAGTTCTAAAAACCGACGCCAACTCTAGCTTCCAAGTTGTACGTCCTCACTCGACTAAACCTGCACTTTGGTTCCCGTGAAGGAAACAAAATACAAAAAAAAAGAGAAGAAAAAAAATCAGATAAACTGAATAAACGTCATCCGTACCCAGTAAAAATATTACGCAAACCTTACCTGAGGTTTTAGAAAAATCATTGAAATTCATTTGCATACGCATGGAAGCATATAATCAAGCATACGTATAACGACGTTCTTTTATATGCAATTCTTGTATAGTGATCATTCAAAAGATGACATAGTCAATCCGTCTTGATTAGAGAGATGTAAGAGAGCAAATAGAAGAGCGATTACCCATTCTGTTATAAGGACCCGTGATTTCTACGGCCTTAGAGTACGTTCTTATAGAAAATTTGTAAGCTGGGGGTTTAGATAAGTTCAAGGGACCATCGAGTTAGAAAAGCTTTTGTAAAGATTTGAATTGAATAAAATTCATGAAAGAGGTCACAAATCTCCTATCGGCGTTTTATCGAAGGGACAATCCGAAGGGACAATCCGATGGGACAACCCAATAGTGCGATAAGTGAACTAATCATGTTTTTAGAAAGACTCCCGCTCATATAGAACATATGAGTACTCAAGAATAAAAGTTCAGGGGCAAAGGTACGAGGTGGGAAGGTGTTAGGCACCCAACTCGCCCGTTTTATAACGACCTCTACTAACTCAAGTTTTCTTAATCATTTAAAGACATGATTCCCACACAAACCGGATTAACAATCTAGACTTAGACTATTTATTTGTTCATCACAAGCATCACAAGCATCACAACATTTATTAATGACCCTCATTTAGACATGCATTCGATTGGCAAGTTAAGCATTACAACGACTAGACATGCTTTGAAAGACAATATTTTGTAAGCAATAAAAGATGTTATTGGCATGATATCTACATTATGACTACTAGAAAATAAACAGTTAAGCAATTAATTTAATTTGAGCCCTCAGGAGTTAGTACCTAAACTTTAGGCTATTTAGCAAATGAATAGGAGGGAGAAGCTCGGGAGTACTTAACCAAGAATAGAATGATTTTGTGGAAGAAAGAGAGAGAAGCTCAGGAATACTCAATTGAGAATAGAGGATGTCAACTGTAGAGTGTGTGATTTGAACTGAGGGAGGAGGGTCGTATTTATATAGAAGGGAATAGGGTTGGACGAGTGAAGGATGGCCGAAATAAAGAGTTGAGATTGAAAAAGACGGGTTTTGGAAGACTCTGCGAGCACCGCTAGCGGCTCTGGAATAACTTCAAGCGGCGCTGGCCACATCTGCTATCCAACGCCGCTGGCGGCTGTCAGCTTGCCAGTTGGATGTTTGCTGGGCCATATCTCACTCGTTTGGGATCTAAATTGAATGATTCAAGATGCGTTGGAAATATTATTGGGTCTAGTTTCAAATGGATTTGGTTTCAGGCCGAAATATTTTGTGGATCTCGAGATATACCCGAAAGAGTATGAAGAGGTCAATTTTAGAGCACGCACCCATGTTGGGATTGTAACTCCTTGGTTGGAAATGTGGTGTGGGCTCATGATATATCATTGGAAAAATATTTGAATAAGGAATTCAGAACTATAAGGCCCGCAAATTAAATCAACCTACTGAACTCCCAAATGGGGCTGGAAACACGGTCCACAGTATTCGGCTACATCTGTTTTGACCCTTAACTCTGTTTGGCCATAACTCTTCAGTGGGGAATCGTATTTGGACAAGGAAGGAAGCAATGGAAATCTCTTAAAAGGAGATTTTAAATAAAGTGGAAATGGAGAAACTTTGATAAGACTTGAGATCTCATTTACTTAACAAAGCATAATAACACACAGGTCCAAAAATTACTCATTTTATCATTGGGCATTTGGGGACATCTGACGACACTTTTTTTGGCGTCTACAGAAGCCCCCACTTTGATTGAGCTTGAGTAAAGCGAAGATCAAAAATATTCCAAAGGCGACATGTTGGATGCTGGTGTGCACTTGGGGCTCGTTCTTTTCAACTGGAAACTTGAATTGGTAACTGGGAGAAACTGGACAAAACTGGTGAAAACTGGAAAGTCTAACTGGAGAAAACTGGGGAAAACTGGGTCAAATTGGGAGAAACTAAAGAAAACTGGGAAAAACTTAAAATGTTTGATTTTCACGGTTAATAATAATAATAATAATAATAATAATAATAATAATAATAATAATAATAATAATAATAATAATAATAATAATAATAATAATAATAATAATAATAATAATAATAACATTATTATTATTATTATTATTATTATTATTATTATTATTATTATTATTATTTTATTACTATTATTACTATTGTTATTTTTATTTTTATTATTATAATTATTAATAAGTACTTTATTATTATTATTATTATTATTATTATTATTATTATTATATAAATAATAAAAATAATAATAATAACTAAAATAATAATAAAAATAATAATAATAACTAAAATAATAATAAAAATAAAAATAATCATAATAACAATAATAATAATATTTAATACTAATTCCAACAACAACAACAACAACAACAACAATAATAATAATAATAATAATAATAATAATAATAATAATAATAAAAATAATAATAATAATAATAATAATAATAATAATAATAATAATAATAATAATAATAATAATAATAATAATAATAATAATAATAATAATAATAATAATCAGAAAAATAATTATTTTTATTTTTATTTTTATTATAGTTATTAATATAATTATAATTATAATTATTATAATAATTATAATAATAATAAATAATAATAATAATAATAATAATAATAATAATAATAATAATAATAATAATAATAATAATAATAATAATAATAATAATAATAATTTTATTTTTATTTGTATTATAACTTTTGTTGCATATTATTATTATTTAATTATTTATTGTGATTATTATTAAAACTGGGCAAAACTGGACAAAACTGGGACAAAACTGAATTTTGTAACTGGTTACTTGACAAAATTGGAAACCAGTTGAAAAGACCATGCCCTTGGTATGTGAGGGTGTACAATATGCATGCATATGAAGGCAAACCTGAATTGGGACATGCTCGTAGCGCGCTAAGATTTCATCTCTGTGAACACAAGAAAAATAAAGGTTATGGTTAGCTAGGCAAACATCGCTCGGGATGGTCCCAATGCTTGCAGGGTACCTGTATTCAGAGTAAATGAAAAGGTTAGTAACACTTTGAGAATGATCAACATAGAGTGCTTCAGCAAACAGTGACTAAACACTGCTCGGCAGAGGTCGAAGTTTCGCTCCTACACAAGAAACGAAAAAGTCGACGAGATAGCGCGATCAAAATAACGGCTGCACAATGGTGGTGAGAGTGAATAGTATAAATGCTTTATTCTAAGCAAACAGTGACTAAGCATCACTCGGCGGATGCCGAGTTTCCGTCCCTGCACGAAAAACGAAAAGGTCGACGAGACAACGCGATCAAAATGACGGCTGTAAAATGGTTAAAACAAATGAATAGTTTAAATGCAACCGTTTACGCAATGATTGACTGAAACATATAAAAAAAAAGGACAGTATAATCATACAAGTGTTCATTGACTGACCCATAAAATGAACACTGGCTGTTAAAACATAATTTAGGAAAACTGGTTATCCTAAAAAAATAATGGAAACTGGCTGTCCCAACAATAATTTAGGAAAACTGGCTATCCTAAAAAAAATAATGGACACTGGCTATCCCAACAATAGTTTAGGAAAACTAGTTATCTTAAAAAAATAATGGACACTGGCTGTCCCAACAATAATTTAGGAAAACTGGCTATCCTAAAAAAAATAATGGACACTGGCTGTCCCAACAATAATTTAGGAAAACTGGCTATCCTTAAAAATAATGGACATTGGCTATCCCAATAACAATATTTAGGAAATTGGCTGTCCTACAAAATAATGGACAGTGGCTGTCCCGAATAATAACTTAGGAAAACTGGCTATCCTAAAAAAATAATGGACACTGGCTGTCCCAATTTTGGGAAACTGGCTATCCTAAAAAATAGTGGACACTGGTTGTCCTAATTTAGGAAGACTGGCTATCCTAAAAAAATAATGGGCACTGGTTGTCCCAATTTAGGAAGACTGACTATCCTAAAAAAATAATGGACACTGGCTGTCCCCAATTTAGGAAAACTGCTATCCTAAAAAAATAATGGACATTGGTTGTCCCAATAATTTAGGAAACTGGTTGTCCTAACAAAGAGATAGTGCCAGAAGACCCACTGGGCTTTTTTTCTTTTTTTTCTAAGAAAATAATTTGACCACTCCGGGTGATTAATATTTTTGGAAAATACCTGGGTTTGTGTATCTGGGGCCTGCAAAATAAATGGGTTAATTTTACCGGATAGTACTGGGTACCGTAGGGCGGACCAATTGTTAAATTTTGAATTGGTGGGCCAAGAGGAATCCGTTGCCGCGCGCTTCGTACTATTGTTGGAAGGTTATTTCCATTCTTGGTTGTAGTCGGAAGGTCGCTTCTGGGCTTCATCATGAGTTCCGGGCTTACTGGTTTCAATGGAGAGCGGGTAGGCTCAAACCTGCAGTGGAGATATGCACATAGGGAAAAGATGCAATAGACATGCCCGACTGACCATGACAAGATGCACAAGAGATGGCATAGTAATATGCTCGGGGCAATGGGGAATTGATATGTAAACATGCAGGGACTGAGGACACTGAAAAATTATGTATACATGCATACCTTTGAGGGCGGCTCTAGTACTTATGCAAATATGATGTATGCAGACTCTATTGACTCACAGCTCCATGCGGCATAGCCTAGTATGCACGACTCTCCTATAGGGTCTGAAGAGGGTCTTCATATTGGAAATGTTTTGAGATCAAGGATTTTATTCTTGTGGTGATCTTGACAGAATAAGAGACAAGTGGACAAGACTAGGTGTAGTCAAGGGAGAATCAGCCCCCAGCTTGATGTGTGGTTCTTGATGATCATGACCTACCCGAGGAGCTAGGATGTTGGTGCAGCGGTACAAAATATCCCAACTTATGGTATGGGGACAAAATGGACAACTTTGAACGTAATGAACAAGGAAACGACTCATTCTAAAAGAAGCCCCCAGTTGGGAAGTCTATGTGCAAGCCTACGAGAAAGGTGATGAGTATGACTCTAGATGACTGATCAAAGAGTTCTTAAATCAGAAACAATATTCTAAATCCTCAGAATTTAAGTTGCCTCAAGATGTTCATTTTGTTTTATCCTAACTTTTGCATAGGCTGCCTTTTCGGGTTTTCAACCTACCGGGCTCATTTGTTTGTAGCCTTAGATGAAGATGGTGGAGTGGGAGAACTCCTTATGATCATGTGACAAAGTCGTGGCCGGACTTCTTTGAGGTTTCCTACGTATCCAGTGTGTGGAATCAGGCCAACGTAGTTCAGGACTATATAATTGAATGATCGTACCTCATGGAGGGCTTTCGGGTTGTAATGTCAGACTGGGTTAAGGTGTCAAAGAAAGGATAAAGGTTTAAAGAAACCCAATGTAAATCCCGTCCCCAAAGTATGCTAGATGGTATAGAAGTTTGTGATCTAGGCAAGGTGGCTAAGGGACCTATGTTTAGGTCACCGTTTGGTTGTATTTGGTGTTTGCACTTTCTTGGATCTTTAATCGCTCTCGAATTTTTTTCTCTTTTGTTTTTTTTTGCTCTTGAACTTTCGAGTTCTCTTTTCTTTTTTTTTTTTTTTTTTTTTTTTGCATTTCTCTCGGTGGCTTTTTTTTTATAGGTTGGTCCACCTTGCCTAGAAGGTTTCTTCTATTCCCATGTCGCACACACCCATTTTCCGGGTATGGATGATGTGGTTAGGAAATGAAAAGGCTACGTGTTTAAGGCTCAAAGGGTTGCAAATGGTAATGATGTATAGGGTAGTAAAGGATATTGATGTGAGGTGCCAAATGAATGCCTCTGGTCCTCAGCACGGACGGTTCAACTGTATGTCCTCTATGGGGACGATCATTAGGGAGTTTTTGTTTGATGTTTTCCACAATGAAAGCTTTCTTTTGAATTTTTTTTATTCCGTCATAGGCAACTTAAGTTCGTCATAAGATTGAACAAAGAACAATGATGGGAATCAAAACGCAATCTTTATTAAATAGAAGAAAAGCATTACACGAGAAATAAGCTAGACTCTATGGACGAATTAAAAAGACAGACTAGACATCATTAGACTCGATTGGACTTGACTAGACTTGCACACTAGGAGACTTCGAGTCTGTTCAACTTCTCGATCACTTGCTGTTTTGCAAGGATATGGAGGACAACCCCCTGTAGATACTCGCGTTGTTCACAACTTAAGTGGAATTCTTAAGAATGTCATCTTCAATTAGGATACCCACAGCATAGAGCCGGTTATAGGAGTCAATTGCTTGATACCTGAGGTGTTCCTTGTAAGCAGGTTGGAGATTCTTTTATGAATTGGCGGATTTGATCAATTTGCGAAGGTCACTCAACTAGTTCTGCTATCTTTAGCCTCCAACGCCTAAGGAAGGTAGTTAATCCCTCATCTTCTTTTTGTTTGGTGGTCTCTAACTCTCGAAGGGTCATAGATAGAGCAACATTTTCTTTGTAGCATGCAAGGAAGACTGTAGTGAAATCTGACCAAGTGCGGTAGTTCTCTAAATTCAAGGTGTAGAACCAACGACGAGTCGGGGCATCAAGAGTCTGTGGGAACAAGTGAATGTAAATATTTTTGTCAACTCCTCTTAAGCGCATGGCAGTAGTGAAGGCCTTGAGGTGGTCTTGTGGATTATCAGTTCCAGTGAATGTCGAAACCTCGGGCATGGAGAACTTGGCTGGAAGCTTGACCTTGACTTTGGGATTGACATTACCAACATTAGCATGGTAGTTGGCAAACAGGCCGCTGTTTTTCGAGCATAGAATTAATCTTTACCAGCTTGGCATTTGGTCCTTCTTCCTCAGAGTCGGAGTCAGAGAGGATTCTTACTTCATCTTATTTTTTCCTTTCCAAATCTTCAACCTTAAGTCGCACCCTTTCCAACTCACTCATGAGCTCATCAAGCCTCTCGTCAGTGGTTGTGACCATGGTGAAGTTCGAGGGTGTGATTGGTGAGATAAGGGATGTATTGAGTGGTGGTGATGGATTATGGGGTGATGGCCTTTTGGAATGTGGTGGTGTCTTGGAGGTAGCTTATATACGAACCAATCTTCCGGACGATCGAGCCCAACCTTTGTCTCCGTACGTAATTCTTCCTCGAGCCCCCAATCCTGAACACAAGTCTCAACTTAAAAAGACGCCAAAGAAAGGACTTGAAAACAAAGACTCATGATTTTTAGAAGACCCACGATAGCCCCTAAGGTGAATGAATCTAAGGACGTCTATATGAACTCGAATGCATGATAATGACAATGCAATGACAGAGTTACGATAACAATATGCAAGATGCATGACGGATTGACTTCGACATGTATGACAATGTATGGATGCAAAACGACCCTAGAAGACTTAATGAATGACTTGTCTAGACTTCTAGTGCATGAGGCGTAGCGAACAAATGGAGACATAGATGAATGCATGACCTGGACCTTTGTACAAATGCAAATGCAAAATGACGAGAATGCAAGCATGACGACTAATTATGAATCCTAGCATGGAGCGTCTAATAGGTACAATGCAATGCAAAGAAATGGAAAAGAAGAAAATAAAAACCTAAGCCTAAATGCCCGATTATTTCCCCTCATATCAAAGGAAAAATGAAGTCGATGAACAAAAATGAGAAAAATAGAAAAAGATGGACCATCCTATTTTTTATTTTTTTTTTCTAGACTCAAAGAAAATGGAAAATGGGATAAATAAATAAAAAAACAGAAAATTTCCGCATTTTTTTTATTTTTCGAATTTTTTTCGGTGTTTTTTTTAACGCCATGTTTTTTTTTGCCTTTTTTTTTGCCGAATCTGAATTATATCAAAACAAAAAAAGAAAAAAGAAAAATAAAAAAGTGAGAGAGGGGAATTGGAGAGACTGACTCTTTTTTTGCTAAAAGGTACTAGAAAATTGTTCATGACTTCGGCGCTATATGAAAATATATCATCGGGAAACGAGTGCTCATTGAATAGAATTCTTGGACCATTTTTGGGCATTAGGAACTACCTAAAATAAAAGAAAAAGACTCCTAGCACGTAAGTACATGTTGGCACATAGTCACGACATTCATGCATTCAGGCAAGCATTACAACGACGCAGTTACAGGCAAACACGTGATCAGACAAGCATTACAACGACACATGCACAACAAGCAAGCGAATGCATGAATGTAGGCTAGAGGGTTTTGGCTCCTGTGAGGTTACCACGACAAATTACAATTCCCGTCCAGCGGATGGTCGACACATCAATTGTAATTCTTTTTAAACAACAAGAGTCGATGAGTCGTGGGTGAGGAAGCGTCGGTTTGCACGATAGGACAACTGTATAAACGGGTTATCTACGAGTTACGACAAAAACTTCCTCGAGGGTCGATAATGGTCAAAAGGTTATGACAAAGCACATGCAAATGATGCAAAATATGGAACATGTTATTAAATAATTAAGCAAACTTGAGTTTCGAGTCTCACCCTCTTAAATAATTCCTCAGTGAAGTCACCACTGTAAGGACCCGGGATTTCTACGGCCTTGGAGTGCGTCCTTATAGAAAATTTGTAAGCTGGGGGTTTAGATAAGCTCAAGGGACCATCGAGTTAGAAAAACTTTTGTAAAGACTTCAATTGAATAAAAACCATGAAAGAGGTCACAAATCTGCTATCGGCGTTTTATCGAAGGGACAAACCAAAGGACAATCTGAAGGGAAAACCCAATAGCGTGACAAGTGAACTGATCATGTTTTTAGAAAGACTCCAGCTCATATAGAACATATGAGTACCCAAGAATAAAAGATTCGGGGGCGAAGATACGAGGTGAGAACCTGTTAGACACCCAACTCGTCCGTTTTATGATGGCCTCTACTAACTCAAGTTTGCTTAAAAAATTAAAGACATGATTGCCACACAAACCGGATTAGCAACCTAGACTTAGACTATTAATTGGTTCATCACAAGCATCACAACATTTATTAATGACCCTTATTTAGACATGCATTTGATTGGCAAGTTGAGCATTACAACGACTCGACATGCTTTGAAAGACAATATTTAGTAAGCAATAAAAGACTTTATTGGCATGATATCTACATTATGACTACTAGAAAATAAACAGCTAAGCAATTAATTTAATTTGAGCCCTCAGGAGTTCGTACATGAACTGTAGGCTATTTAGCAATTGAATAGTAAAGACAAGATCTCAAGTAAAGAAAGAGGGGGAATCTCGGGAGTACTCAACCGAGAATAGAATGATTTTATGGAAGAAAGAGGGAGAAGCTCAGGAATACTCAATGGAGAATAGAGGGTGTGAACTGTAGACTGTGTGATTTTAACTAAGGGAGGAAGGTCGTATTTATATAGAAGGGAATAGGGTTGGACGAGTGAAGGACGGATTACATTCGGAGTTGGCTTGAAAGAGACGGGCTTCGGAAGACTCTGCGAGTGCCGCTAGCGGTGCCGGGGAGTGCCGCTAGCAGCTCTGGAATATCTCCAAGCGCTGCTAGCGGCACTGGCGGCTGTCAGCTTGCCAACTGGATGTTTGTCGGTCCATATCTCACTCGTTAGGGCTTCAAATTGGATGATTCAAGATGCGTTGGAAAGCTTATTGGGTTTAGTTTCAAAAGGATTTCTTTTCAGGCCCAAATGTTTTGTGGACCTTGATATATAACCGATAGAGTAAGAATAGGTCAATTTTAGAGCACGCATCCATGTTAGGCTCGTAACTCGTTGGTTGGAAATGTGGTGTGGGCTCATGATATATAATTGGAAAGCTATTTGAATAAGGAATCCATAAATTTAAGGCTCGCAAATTAATTCAACCTATTGAACTCCCAAATAGGGTTGGAAACACGGTCCACAATATTCGGCTACAACTGTTTTTGGCCATAAGTCTTCGGTGGGGAATCGTATTTGGGCAAGGAAGGAAGCAAGGGAAAGCACATAAAAGGGGCTTTTAAATGAAGTGGAAATGGAAGAAACTTTCATAAGACTTGAGATCTCATTTACTTAAAAAAGCATAATAGCACACAGGTACAAAAATTACTCATTTCATCATCGGGCATTTGGGGACATCTGACGTCACTTTTTTGGCGTCTACAGCTGTTCATTGAAGATACAATCACGCCATGGACTTAATGACTCTAGTGTGCACACTCTCTAGTATAATAAACGAGTCTAGAGGACTTAATAAATGGGAAAGGATCTGTCCCAGACACACTGTGAGGTGTCCATAAGTAACTTGGGAATCACGCATCCCTTGAACTACACCATAGGTGTATTCCCGATTGCTCGACTACTCCTAGGGATCCATTAGGAGTCTTACTCTCATTTAATTCAATTCACATAATTTGCAATTGTTGACATAGTGGTATTACGACACCACGACTTACTAATTCATTTCATGCGCTTGACAATGGATAGTAAATAATGACGATAATAATAATTCAATACGATGAGAATTACATGCTTTAATTCAACAACGATGATTCAACAAAGATGACATGCAATGTCTAGCGCAATTTTGGCAGCACTGCGGCAGGGTTATATGATATAAAAAAATCACAAATCATCCAAATACATCTAACGATAAATATATAGGTACTTACTAGCATTCAATAATACTAATACCAATTAGCAAGTATTAAGTAGCATAATAATACTAATAATTCACCATTCAATAATTGTCCAATAATCATCATATGGACTAATTAATTCTCAAAACATGATAACATCGACATGCAAATTATAAATTATAATTACAGCAGTAAACATGCTTAATAAATGTCATAATAACGTTGATATAATTTAATCATGCCTTGCATATGAAAGTCACCACAATTTCCCAATTAGCACATAACACATCAAAATAATTTTGATGGGGCTTTGGAAGAAGGTAGGCATGAGCACTTACCACTACAAACGCTTCCAAACAGTAGTTACGCTCAAACAACCAAAGATAATCACGCTTGCTCGTTAGGTTATAATTAAAAAACAGTTAGCGAATCAGTTTTAATTAAATACAAAAATCCAAACAGTAACAAAATATTAATCTGATAATTTTGTTAAATTTCTTTATTTATTTCAACCAATTTTGGCTTTTGAATATCCGAATTTCGATTCGCATGAGTGCAGAAAAATATAAACAATAAACAAAAATCTACTAAAAATCGAAATAAATAATTACGAAAGTATAAAACGAAACCCTAACTTCAAAACCAGGTCTAGGTCACGGTTACCCATGAATGGGGCCCATGACCTGACCCATCTCCATCACCACCAGCCACTGACCACCATGGCCGGTGGTGCTCGGTGCCAGTGCGCCGGCGAGGCGAGGAGAGAGAAAGAGGGTGCGAAGAGAGAAAGAGAGAGAAAACGAGATAGAGAAGAAGAGAGAGAGCAGGGGTTAGGGAGGTCGGAGCCGGCCACCCGCCGGTCACCACCCACGCAATGGCCTGGTTGGGTGGTGGTGGTCTGGTGACCGTGCGGACAAAAACAGAGGCGAGAGAGAGAAGTAGAAAAAGAAAGAGAAAGTTAAAAGAGAGAGAGAGACGGGCGGGGCTTACCGCCGTTGAAGAGACCCGCCGGTGGTGGTTCTCCGGTGAGCAACAAGGAGGAGGGGGAGAGCTCCGTGGAGAGGGAGAAGAAGAGAAAGAGAACGTGAGTTTGTGAGGGACAGAGGAGAGCGAAAGTAGTAAGGGTTTTATCTGTTGTAAAAACTGATGACTTGCCCCATCTTTTTCTTTAGGAATTTATTAAATAGTTTTCTGATTTAAATTGCTAATTAAAACAAATTAAAACAATATGAATAATTCTTATTCATATATAAAATATTTTAATTAATTTCCCCCAATTTGATAAATACAATTTATGAAAAGTCCCATAATAATAACAATATCATTATGGCTTTAATTGAATAAATCGAATCCTTGAATGAACATACGATTTAATCTCCGAAACTATTTATAAATCAATATAATAATTATAAAAAATATTGGGGTATCACATTCTACCCTACTCAAAAGAAGTTTCGGCCCGAAACTTGAAACATGAAGTAATCACTTCCCAAAACAAAATGAGTTTTACCCATACGAAGGTATGAAAACAATTTCTAGGACTCTAACATATGCAAGATGAGAAAGTACAATCGTGATTCTAAGTTGATTAGAAATGCAACATGCAATGCTTGAACATGCAATTTGTGCAAAGCGAAAAACAAAACACGCAAAAAGACAAAATTTCGAGGCGTGATATTCTACCCTGCTTAAAAGGAGTTTCGTCATGAAACTCAAGTGGGACTAGAACCTTCTAAAAAGAGGTCTGGATATTTCTCGCGCATCATGGATTCAGCTTCCCATTTTGCTTTTTCTTGACCTAGTTGAGACCAAACGACTTTCACAATCGGAATAGTCTTTGTTCGAGTTGAGCGCTCTTTGTGATCCACTATCTTGATAAGACGCTCTTTATAAGTCAAACTCTCATCAAGATCGATTGCTTTAGGTTGAACGACATGAGTTGGATCATGTACGTATCGCTTCAACTGGAAGACATGAAACACACTATGGACTTTCTCAAGTTCCACAGGTAAAGCTAGACGATAAGCAACCTCACCAATCCTTTCCAGGATCTTGTAAGGTCCAATGTAACGAGGACTCCACTTCCCCTTACGACCAAAACGCATAACACCTTTGGTTGGAGATACCCGCAAAAGTATCCTGCTTCCCACCTCAAACTCTTCAGGTCTACGACCTCTATCTGCATAAGATTTCTGGCGATCTTGCGCACTACGCATCTTTGCTTGAATCACCTTGACCACATCGACGATCTTCTGGATCATTTTTGGACCCAAAACTGCAATTTCACTAATAGGTGCTCGTTCCAACAAACAGGCAATCTACAGTTCCTACCATACAATGCTTCATATGGTGCTCGATCAATGCTTGAGTAATAGCTATTGTTGTAAGAAAACTCTATCAACGGAATGTGTGTATCCCATGAGCCTTGATACTCAAGAGCACACGCTCGTAGCATATCCTCCGAAGTTTGAATCGTCCTTTCCGTCTGACCATCAGTCAGAGGATAAAAAGCAGTATTGAACTTCAACTTGCTTCCAAACGCTTCTTGCAATTTCTGCCAAAAATGTGATAGAAATCTCGAGTCTCTATCTGAAACGATATCTTCTGGAACACCATGACGTCTCATGACTTCCTTGACGTAAGCATCCGCTAGCTTCTCCATTTCCCAAGTGTCATTCATTGGGATAAATCTCGCAACTTTCGTCAAACGATCTACAACGATCCAAATGGCGTTCTTCTTCTTCTGTGTCAATGGTAAACCCATGACAAAGTCCATCGAAATTGAATTCCATTTCCACGTAGAAACCTCAAGCAATTATATCATTCCACCAGGTCTCTTGGACTTAATCTTGACCTTTTGGCACGTCAGACACTTAGCCATGAACTCAGCAACATCTTGCTTCATACCTATCCACCAAAAAACTTGGCAAATGTCTTTGTAGAGCTTGTCTCCACCAGGATGCACAGAATAAGGAGTATTGTGAGCTTCACCCAGAATCTGACTCTTGATATCTAGGTCATTTCCCACACAAACACTATCACGAAATCTAAAGACATCATCTTGACTAGTAAAAAAGTCCTCGGATCTACCCTCGTCCTTGTGGCGTAGAATCCGTTGAAGATCCTCATCTAACTTTTGTTTACCCTTGATCTCGTCGAGTAAAGTTGGTCAAACTGACATAAGTGTTAAGGTACATTGAACATCTAGACTCTTTAAGTCACGAATGATCTCCTTTGGAAGTACTAAAGCAGTGTAAACGTATGACGAGTCTTTCTACTCAAGGCGTCAGCTACAATGTTAGCTTTCCCTTCGTGATACTGAATGTCGATGTCATAGTCCGTCAATAACTCTAGCCATATTATTTGTCGCATATTCAACTCCTTTTGCGTGAAAATGTACTTGAGACTCTTGTGGTCCGTAAACATCTTGACAGCAGAACCATAGAGATAATGTCACCAAATCTTCAAGGAAAATACGACAACAGTGAGCTCTAAGTCGTGAGTAGGGTAGTTATCCTCGTGTTTGTTCAGTTGCCTTGAGGCATAAGCCACTACCTTACCATGTTGCATCAAAACACTACCTAAGCCATACTTAGACGCGTCACTATGGACCTTATATCCTTCCATTCCCGATGGCAAAGTCAAAATTGGCGCGCTTGTAAGACGCTTCTTCAACTCTTGAAAAGCAGCTTCACACTTTTAAGACTATACGAATTTCGTCGTCTTCTTCATCAAGTTTGTCATAGGCTGCGCTATCTTAGAAAATCCTTCCACAAACCTACGATAGTAACTAGCTAACCCAAGAAAACATCTAACCTCAGTCACGCTCTTTGGTGCGAACCAATCCATAATAGCTCGTATCGTTTCTGGGTCAACAGCAACTCCATTCTTAGACACCACGTGTCCTAAGAAAGAAACAATTTCTAGCCAAAACTCGCCCTTCGACAACTTAGCGTACAATTGATGTCGTCGCAAAATCTCCAAAACGGTTCACAAGTGTTGCTCGTGCTCAGCAGCGTTCTTCGAGTAGACTAAAATATCGTCAACAAAAACAACTACGAGCTGATTGAGATAAGGCTGGAAAGTACGGTTCATCAAGTCCATAAACTTTGCAGGTGCGTTCGTCAACCCAAAAGGCATAACAGTGAACTCGTAGTGTCCATACCTCGTCCTAAACGCGGCCTTTGCAATATTAGGCTCGAAAATCCTCAGTTGATCGTATCCGGAACGTAAGTTGACCTTAGAGAAAACAGTCGCTCCACGGAGTTGGTTGAACAAATCGTCAATCCTAGGAAGTGGATATCGATTCTTGATTGTAATCTTGTTCAACTCGCGGTAGTCTATTCACAGCTTCGTACTACCATCCTTCTTACGCACAAATAGCACAAGAGCACCCCAAGGCGATACACTGGTACATATGTATCCCTTCTTCAGTAGTTCTTCTAGTTGCGTCTTTAGTTCTTTCATCTCGACAAGAGCCATATGATAAGGAGCTTTCGAGATCGGAGTAAAACCTGGAGCTAAGTCGATCGTAAAGTCGATAATGAGTTGTGGAGGCATTTCGGGAATCTCATCTGGAAAGACGTCAGCGTACTCCGAAACAACTGGAATAGGTTGCGAAACTTCAGCTTCTCGACTTGTATCCACTACTTGACATAGGTAAATCGCTTCACCTTTAGTCATCACTCCATTGCTTTCATGGTCGCCACCACCACCTTCAACTTCGGCTTGAACATGACTCCTTTATAGGTAATCCTTCTACCTTTAGGTCCTCTTAACGACAAATGCTGTTCAAAACACTCAATCTTAGTGCTATACTTGGCTAACCAATCCATTTCCAAAATTACATCAAATTCCTTTAACTCCATATGAATCAAATCCGCAGGCCAATCGGAACCAGCTAGACTAATCAGACACTTTTCGTACAACGCTTTACAATTAACATTCGAACCATCTGGCATCATAATGTTTGTACTATACATAGAACTAGGTTCTAAGCCTATCTTAGGGCTCGTTCTTTTCAATTGGAAACTGGAACTGGTAACTGGGAGAAACTGGACAAAACTGGTGAAAACTGGAAAGTCTAACTGGTAACTGAAGAAAACTAGGGAAAACTGGGTCAAACTGGGAGAAACTGGGGAAAATTGGGAGAAACTGGGAAAAATTGAAAATTGTTTAATTTTCACGGTTAATAATAATAATAATAATAATAATAATAATAATAATAATAATAATAATAATAATAATAATAATAATAATAATAATAATAATAATAATAATAATAATAATAATAATAATAATAATAATAATAATAATAATAATAATAATAATAATAATAATAATAATAATAATAATAATAATAATAATAATAATAATAATAATAATAATAATATCTGTTGCCTATGCAACTACACCAACATCAATCTTGACCACGCAGGGTCATCACAATAACTAAAAGTCCAATAAAATCCAAATAAAACTAGTAAATCAAACATCTAGCGCTATTTGACACTCGCACGGTTTTGCTTCGCACTGTGGGGCTCGTCATGATCATCCTTCCTCCTAGGCTTCACCTCCTTACAAGGCGTGTATGGGTAGGCATATTGTACACACCAAAAATTGTGTCTATGATAAGTCCCCACAAAAACCCGATGATGAAAGGATTGGATATTGCTCGAACTTGGGTTGCGAGAATAATTGCTCTGATGATTAGCCCAGTTCATTTGAACTAACCAGTGGAAGCCTTTTGTACAGGTGATCCAAACCAGTTGGACTCAATTCAATTGGTGTCCAAAACTGAGAGATAGGCCTCTTTGAACCTGAGGGCTCGAAAGGGAACCCAAACCCATGAGTCAACCCTTGGTCAAACAATGGAGCTTAGTCAATCCCGCGTGGACCCCCACGGAAAAGCCTCCCCCGCTTAGAAAAGCAGCCAGGTGCCTATACAGGCATGCCGTTCCAGGTCCAAGCAGCCACGCTTGATTTCAAGCGGTGGCCGCTAGGACAAGCGGCTTGACCGCTTGTCCTGTCGGCTCAGCCGCGCGGCCTAGTTGTATGGTCGCCTTGACCTTTTCTCGTGGACGGCGAATTCGAGGCCCATTCGATTTCCTTGCCAAAACCCTGGCAGCTCCCCCTTTTCTATATAAACAAACCTTAGAGTTCAGTTGAAGAGGTTGACAGTTTCTCTCTGAGGTCAGGAATTTTAGAGGTTGGACATTCTCTCTGAAAGGTTGGCCCCCTGCCCAAAGTTGATTCTCTCATATTAAAGTAGAAATTCTGATTGTACTCCTTTTTTAGGCTAGCCCTAGCACCACAAAATAAACCTTCATACTTCATCAAGAGCAAGAATTCAAACATAACAACCCAATAAGTTCATTGTGGGCATCCAGGTAATCCAACCTGAGGGTTTTTCAATAAATTTTATATTGCTTGTTATTACTAATGAATTTGGTTTATGTGATATGTACATGCATGGCGCGTTTTGAGCAAAAGGGTTTGTATTAAGACTAATTAATGGATGAATGAATATTTCGCTATTTATTGCTTCTTATGATTAAATTAAGCTTTGTTTGTGGATCGGTGGATGAATTATCTGTTTGCCTTTCTAACTCGGAGGATGTAGCATATTTATCGTATTCTCGCAACAAAAGCATGTAACTTGATAAATTGTTAAAAGTGGTCACAATAATAATGTTTGTTCAACCCATTAGTTAAAACTAGAAATTTGGACAAATTGAACCCTGTTTGGAACCGTTGCATTAATAATTACATTGAATCGATTAGTAAAAGCCGTTGTTGTCCACGGGCGAGTTGGATGCCTAACACCTTCCTAGCTCGTACTCACGCCCCCGAACTCATTTATGAAGTCAATTTCCCCAATAGGGATTGGGGTGCACATGAATTGAGTTGACGTCTTTTTAGACTATCGATTTGATTCCAAGGGTTCCGAATTTCCTTAAATTTCGTGGCGACTTCCGACAATGTCAATATTGTCCTTAGTGCGAAAGGAAAATTTTCATGTGCATTCACACTCAAAGATTCACGAAAACCGGAACAACCGCGCTCTCCCATGTTACCCGTCCGGCCGCCCGAAAACAAAGGGGAAAAAAGGGGAGAAAATTCCGGTAGCCGACAGTGGCGACTTCACTGGGGACATGATTAAGAGGGTGTAACTTGAAAATCGATTCAATGCTATTATTTTGGCTTGGTTCACTACCTTGAGTGTTCTTATTATTATTTTGTGACTTGTCATTCATCTATTAAATTGCATTCATTGCATTCATGTGCATGCGCTTGCGCGACTTCCGAGCTTGTTTTTACAAGTTCAAACTAGTTTCTTAGTGCCTTGTTGAGAATCCACTCGATTCTTCTTTGCCAAGAAACATGGATCCCCCCACTTCATGTACCTTCTTACGCATTCGTCCACTCGACGAGTAGGATAACAAGAATGCCTCACATTGTCGAGCTTCCCGCGGATTGTTGTACATTCTTGATCATGAGTATTAATATAAGATTTGTGGAATAAAAATTTTCTTAGGCGTTAGTCTTGGTAGAATAATGATATGCCCAAGACGAGGAATATTAGGGTTTTACGACTGAAGGCGTCGCCCTACTTGAGCAAGATATAGCTCCTTTCGCACCATATTCCCACCTAGGAGTTAATGCCATCCTATGGAATCAGGGGCACTTCCCTGGCGCATCTCTAGGCAAAGATGTCTCGAAACCACTTCCAGTTTGGTCATCCAAAGCCGAAAATAATCTTTTTGGGCTGGGCTATAACCCTACCAAGCAGAAATTACGGGAATACATCGCCAAAGAAAAGGCGAAGAGAAGGGCCATTAACACGCACACACTAAACAGGCAGTTCGTTCAGTCTGGAGATCCATTCCCCAATTATGGTTTTCATGAGCCTTATGTTCTCCCTGTTTATGGAATCCAAGTTCCCGAATTCGATGTCTTCCATGACTGCTACGCGCTGGAAGAAACTCCTTTGCCTGTAAGAAGGAGGCTAAACTTTGAATGGGTAGAGGACACACCCAATAATGCTTTGGGTCTACTATTTGGAAAAGAGCATCACCATCAAAAAGATGAGGAGCTCCACAGTGTCAATAATACAATTCAAGATGCAAACTTTAATCCAACCAAGTTGATCACTCCAAACGAGGGTTAACTCATAAAGTAGAAACGCACCATAAGCTGGACGGGAGCCAATGGAAAGAAGATCAAGATCACGATCTCCGAATATTCCAAGCCTGACACCGACACTGACTCCGACCGGACTGAATCTGATTCTGAAGACGAGTCTAATATAGTAGAGTCGGGTGATCAACTCAAATCTATGTTTAATTATGTTTGCAAGTCTAATGATGTTAAAGCCAATAGTAATGGCTGAGTTGATGTTCGAGTTTCCTCTATCAATGAAATGAATACTGATTCTGCTTACTTCTTAGATTACTTAGTAGCTAATAATTCAAAAGATGAACAAGAATTTTCCAAAGAAGTATCTAAAGCACTATTGGAGCATGAACAAAAGACTTCGATCGTGGAAGAAAGAAAATTAATTAATCTCGCAAGCGATCAAGAGCCGCGCCAAGTGCGCATTGGCTTATCGTTAACTCCCAAAGAGCGAGAAAGCTTTATAAGTCTCTGAAAAGAATACATAGACGTTTTCGCTTGGTCCTACAAAGATATGTTGGGAATAAGTGGCGAGATAGCAATGGACGGCTATGCAGAATGGGTCGCTAATATATCCAGAATGCGTCGCTAATATAGTGCCCGTTCCAAAAACGGACGGTAAAGTAATAATGTGCGTCGATTTTAGAGACCTAAACAAGGCAAGTCCAAAGGACGACTTTCCCTGGCCACATATAGATGTACTGGTGGACAATACCGCAGGACATGCCCTCTTAACATTCATGGACGGCTATGCAGGGTATAACCACATACAAATGGCCAAAGAAGATATGGAAAAAACCACCTTCATAACCCCATGGGGAACATATTGCTATACTGTCATGCCTTTCGGGATGAAAAATATGGGAGCAACATACCAAAGAACCACAACTTCCCTTCTTCATGACATGATGCACAAGGAAGCCGAGGTGTATGTAGACGATATGATCATCAAATCCAAGGGGAGAGAAGGGCATATACCCTCTTTAAAGAAATTCTTCGATAGGCTTCGGAACTACAATATGAGATTAAATCCTCAAAAGTGCGCATTCGGAGTAACTTCTGGCAAGCTCTTAGGATTTGTTATAAGCACAAGAGGCATTGAAATTGATTCTACCAAAATCAAAGCTATAAGAGATATGCCCTCTCCCAAAAATCAAAAGGAGATAAGTGGATTCTTAAGACGACTCCAATATATAAGTCGATTCATATCCAAATGGACTATCACATGCAAGCCCATCTTCAAAAAGCTCAAAAAGGACACCAAATCTACCTGGGATGATCAATGTCAGCAAGCCTTCGACAAAATTAAGGAGTATTTAGCTAATCCACCCGTGTTGGTTCCACCAATTCAGGGAAAACTACTCATGCTATACCTAACAGTCACAGAAACCACCATGGGTGCTATGTCGGCCCAAAAGGTGGAGAATGATGAAAAGGAAATATACTACCTTAGCAAGAAGTTCTTAGAATACGAAACTCGCTACTCCACACTAGAGAAGACGTGTCTCGCACTGGTCACTGCAACAAAGAAGCTTCGACACTACATGCTACAACATTCTATCCATATAAAGTCAAGGATGAATCCACTAAAGTACTTGTTCGAAAAATCCATTCTTAGTGGAAGAATAGCAAGGTGGACTGTCATGCAATGCTTTCAGAATTCGATCTAACTTCTGATCACCAAAAGGCGATCAAAGGACATGCCATTTCTGAATATCTCGCTGAAAACCCAGTTAATAGCGAAGATGCTACACATGACTTTCCCGATGAAAGAATAATGAGTGTCAAAGAAACCAATTGGCAGTTATACTTTGACGGAGCATCAAACCAAAAAGGTTATGGCGTAGGAGTATTATTAGTCAGGCTAGAAGGCGCGCATACTCCCATAGCCGTCAAATTAGACCACGAGGTAACTAACAACGGCGCCGAATATGAAGCATGCATCATTGGTTTAGAAGCAGCAATAGAACTACAAATTAAGGACCTAAAGGTATATGTAGACTCAACTCTGATCATAAATCAAGTCTCCAAAAAGTGGAGAGTGAAAAGCGAATCCCTGGCACCTTTCCAGGAATATCTTGAAAAGATAGCCAAATATTTCACTCACGTCTGTTTTACATACCTTCTTAGAGATGATAACCAGTTCGCGGATGCCTTAGCAAAGATGAACTCCATGATTAATATTCCAGATGATGTAATTTCCATGCGCGTTCACATTCAAAGGCGCACTGAGCCTGCCTTTTGTAATGCACTCGAATTATGCGCCAATGAGGAGGAAGAAGAGGAATGGTTTACTGACATTCTCAACCTATTAACCGAAGGCAATTACCCTCCAAAATCAACACCTAGGGAACAAAGAGCTTTAAGAAGACTAGCCGCACAATACATACATATGCAAGGCAAACTTTATAAAAAGACACCACAAGGGCTAAGTCTTCTATGTCTAAAGGAACGTGAAGCAAGCAAAGTCATGAGCGACATACATAATGGTGTATGTGTTCCGCATATGAATGGACTGATCTTGGTCAAGAAAATCCTAAGGCAATGATACTATTGGACTACAATGGAGAAAGACTGTATTGAGTACGTGAGAAAGTGCACACGCTGCCAATTCTACGCCAATTTACAACATAGACCTCCTTCTCCTCTACATTCATTCACCTCACCATGGTCGTTCTCCGCATGGGGCAGTGACATCATCCGAAAATCTCCCCTACAGGAAAAGGAGGACATGAGTACATACTAGTCGCGATAGATTATTTCACCAAATGGGTTGAAGCTTGTTTGTATGCAAGAATAGCGTCAAAGCATGTGGCAAAGTTTATACATGACAACATCATTACCAGATATGGAGTACCCCACGAAATCATAAGTGATCATGGGACCCAATTCAAAAAGGATGTTAGCGAACTTTTCACTGAGTTTAAAATCCAACATCGACAGTCTTCACCTTATAGGCCACAAACGAATGGAGCCGTAGAGTACGCAATCAAGAACGTGAAGCAAATGATAGCTAAGATGATGGAAAACTACGAAGATTGGCCCGACAAGCTGCAATTCGCCTTATGGGGATATAGAACTACTTCGATCCTCAACGGGAGCAACGCCTTATTCTTTAGTGTACGGAATAGAGGCGGTACTCCCAGTCGAGGTAGAAATCCCTTCCCTAAGGATAGCTTTGGAAAGTGAATTACCCGAAGTAGATTGGGTCCAAGCCCGGTATGACCAACTGGTCTTCCTAGATGAAAGACGACTAAATGCCCTACATTACGGTCATGTCTACCAAGCAACGATGGCAATGCATTTTGATCAACGATTTAAGGCTAGAGGACTAAAAGAAGGAGACTTAGTCCTAAAAAAGGTAAGACCAATTGTAGTCGACCCTCGGGGACAGTTCAAGACTAATTGGGCCGGCCCGTACATTATCAAGACAATACTATCCGGTGGAGCGGTAAAGTTCATGGTTTTAGACAGCAATGAGTTCACTCAACTCACAAATATGGATCAACTTAAGCGATTTTATGCATAAAATATTGAATCTTTGAGAGAGCCCACTAAGGCACCAAGTCCAAGTCATAATCGGTCAAACCCGTCAACACGGGGCCCACGACCAGAAAAAAAAAATTTAAAAACGAGATTTGATTTTACGAACTACATTGGCCTGATTCCGCATGGATATGTAGGTAACCCATATAACTTGGGCCCGACCACTTTAATAAAATAAATCTCTATGGGAGTTTTAATCCATTCGATTAATGCAAAATAAGCAAGTCTTTCATTAATATGTCTAAAGTCCATTACACGCTCTAATTAAAAAAAAACGTGCAATGAAAAATAAATAAAAGGCAATTCTAAACTACATCTACTTGGGCATGCAAACCCGTTATTCGAATTATACTACTAAGCAAAAAACCAAGACTTGCTAGACAACTAGAGGTGGATTACTCCTCCTTGTCTTTAACTTCGGGCTCTTGGGCGGGCTCGCTAGGCTCATCAAGTTCCATTCGTTCTTTTGGAGCACATCTTTCCCTACCAGAGCTAGAAGAGGCCTCGTGATCATTGGGCCTTATTGGAGCTACTTGCTTGCCCGAGTAGGCCGGATACTTCCTCTTCTTAGATTGGGCCTTTTCCTTGCCATTTCCCTTACCCTTAGTTTGGGGGTTGGAAGGTTTAGCGGGCCTATCAATGGGAGTTATCCTTATACCGCTTGGCTCATCATATTTGTGGCTTTTGAACAACTCTTTTTCCTCTTCTATGAGCCTTTGGTTGACTTCATGGTCACTGCTCCAAATCCATTCCTCATAAAAGCTAGATAACCCGTTTGAATGCGGGTGCATCGGCTTAGTGCACACTTGGCAACGGTTCCAGTGCCGTTTACAATTAGACACCAAGGAGGATGTTAAGGGCCTTTGGCAAGGAGGTTCACAACTCTCATTCGGGATCATTTGCCTTAAGCCGTATTGGCGGAGGAGACGGTTCGGTGGGAAGAACGTCAAAGTGTACAAACCAATGATCCTCGTAAAGGGCACATTCTCACTACACCCTACAATTTTGGTGGTACGCCACCAAGGCACGAACCAAGCCGGTTGGATGTCGGTGTAGAAGTATGCTATCCACTCCTCCCGAGAGGATTCAGAGAACTTTCGGCGCCTCGCCGGAAAGTGCTTAGGGAGGAACTTCCTAGTGACAATGGGAGCCTCAAGCAAGTGGAGTCTCTCTTGAAGCCATATCTACACAAAAACAACGAAAGGAAAATTCAAGTCAGTACAAGATGAGAATTTCACCACATAAAGTAAAATCCACAAAGATTAAGGCTTTACAACAAAAAAACTTACTTGAAGGAGTAAAGGGCTCCTAGTAAAAGACTCTTGAGGGTTGCTCTTGAGCCTATCCAAAGCAAGGATTGTCTCTCCCACAACCAAGCGCATAGGAGAGCTATCCCATTGAATTTGCTTGGTTACCCTAAGAAGGCAAGCTTTACCCCTATTGATTGTAGACTTCTTTTAGGATGGAATAAGAGCATCTTCATTACCACCCACGAACAAATAACGATGGAGGAGGCCAAATACAAAGGCACGTTTCTTGTACCTCATATTCATCGCATCCCGGGCCCTAGAGGTGAAGATAGTCACGAGCTTGGCAAGATCAACGTCCTCACCATGAAGCACTTAACCCACTTGACGAGGGGACAACCCGAGGTATCTTTGAAAATCACCCGCAAAAGCGTTCACCAAGTAAGGAATGGCGGGCGGGCTTTCGGTTGGAAAACCAATAATACGGAGAACTCCTCCACCAACGGGCACATCTCATCATGACCACCAAAACGAAAAACATGGAACTTCGGGTCCCAAAACTCAATGGAAGCATGAAGAAATCCCCAAAAAATCTTAACTTGTTTGAGGTGAAAGAAGGCATTAAGATGGAAAGCGGTAAGCTCTAACCTCTCCTCTACAGTCATGGAGGCCAGCCAAGCATCAAAGACATCATCAAAGTTCACCATTGTTAAGATTAAGGATTTTTCTCTCAAGGAATTTTCTCTCTCTAGGGGCTCAAAGTAAGTGGTAAGAAGAGAAGAAGAGAAAACCCAACTATATAGAGGTCATGGTTGGATTCTCGTTGAAAAATCAAGGAAGTTCAGACAACTGATGAAAAAGGGGCTAGGCAGCCTCCCATCTAGTCCAGATGGCTTAGCCGTTAGGATGAGCGGCTGAGCTGCTCCAGCCAGCAGCATGACCCCTGGGACAAACGGCCAAACCGATAGCCCAAGCGGCAACCGCTGGAGCTCTGGCATAGCCACTAGGAGCTCTAGCAGTCAACCTGTATAGGCGCCTGGGATACAACTTCGCGAGACAACTTCGGTCCACACGACCTCCCCATTGACCGAGCTCTACCTTCCTAATTTCCACTTGGACAGATTGTGGAAGCCTTCCCTTAGATCTTTCTTACCTTAATTTTGGCTCTTGCCACTTTTCTATTTATTCCCTTTTTATTTTCTTTCTGTCTTTTTATTTTGATTATCAAGTTCCACTTTTTATTCCGTTTATTTTCTGATTCTTTATTTTCTTTATTAATATTTTCCCCTTTTATTTGTCTTTTCCTTTTTTTTTTTTTTTATATTTTAGGGGAATGGGTACCCCAAATGTGCTAAATTCTCGGGAATCCTAAATTCTCGGATATCGTGATTTGAGATTTCCCATTCGCAAATTAGATGATTAAATTCAAATATGGGCATTTGCGTGATATTTTTGTGCGTGCATAAAATGCAATATTTATAGCAGGTTTAATACAAGTCCGAATGTTCAAAATGCACTACAACAAATATCACTGGCCATCTACGCCAGTACTCTGTTCCGCCTGAGACGACTCTCCGGGTCCACTCGATGATGAAGCACCTGAAGGACCGGATTGAGACATCGCCTAGGAACCCCTCGGAGGAACTGGAGGATACATAGGCATGTGATAGCCCGGATACCCCATATAGGAAGGCGGTGCAGGGCATTACGGAAGATAAGGCACTTGGGGCGGTTTCCCCGTATCCACTCTAGCTTGAAGCGTCCCTTGACGCACCTCCGTACTCTCCTTCCTAGGAAGAGGATGCTGCGGAGCACGCATAACTGGAGGCCTAGGAGGCCGCACCATAGGAACAGGCTGCGAAATAAGCTCAAGGTCAGAAAATTACAAAAAAAAAAAAAAAAAAAAACTCAAATCAAGCACTATTACTTGAAATGAACATACCTCTCGAACGTCGGACCGACGACTCGTGCATACACTCCGAGACACGAATCTAGAAATCCAATTCTTAAGGGCCTACATGCCCCTATAAATCTTCCGTGCCTCAGCAGCATCCAACTGTCCACATAAGGAAAAGAGTCAGTAAAAATACAAGGGAAATTTTGCGAAATGCAAAAGGATTTTCACTTACCCCCCGACAACCAGTTGGTAGAGGCAATCCCTCAACCTCCTCATTGGGACCACGAAACTCAGGAATCAGTATAACATGAGGAGACCCGTCCGCTCCTGTATAACTCACCGACATGGTAGGAGGACTAGGGCGCGGAGAAGAGGCAGTCGCATGAGACGACGAAGAACTCGCAGCACTCTACAAAACATAAAAATATTAGACACATTTCTATATTTCCAAACGAAATTAAGAAACAAAAGTACATTACTTACCGGGTCGGTAGAGAAGTTGGGGCACAATCGAGCCTCAACAAAATCAGTATATGCCACCATGAGATACGCCTACAGCTGGCAAAAACTGACCCGATCCGATGACCGACCCGAACCCGACCCGCCACAGACCCGACCGAAACCTGACCCGACAAGATTCAAACCCATAATTACCCGACTCGTTTTGACCCGAGACCGAAATGACCCGACGCGAACCCGAACGTTGTGAGACAATATTTGTCAAACCTGTTGGGTAACCCGAAACCGAACCCGTATTTGACCGGATGTATTCGACCCGTATTTGACCCGACCCGTATTTCACCCGACCCGTATTTGACCGACCGAAATCCGACCTGACCGACCCGTTTGCCAGGTCTAGCCGGAAGCAAATACTCTAGGGAATTCTCCCCAACGGTGGCCATCCTCACCTACTCCACAGTAAGGTGACGAACATAAAGCATGGAATCCGGAGGGTCCAAAGGAATCTTCGTTGCCGGAAGGTCGGGGAAAGTCTGCCTAATCAGTCTCTCTCCCAAAAACCACTCAAAACCTAAAGGACCTTCAATAAGGATTCTCTTCCGGTCATACTCCCGAGCACCCAAGAATCGGTCCGAGAGATCCGGGAAGTAATCCATCCAGGGGAACCAGTCGACCTACAAAAGTAAAGAATGAGCACACAAAAGGATGAAAAATGCGATAAAAGCACAAAGGATAATCACTTACATCCTGAGCGGTCAAGGGATATATCGCCTCCCTAAGGGCGTGCAGCGTGGTAAATGGGCAAGATGTCCGTCCCCTCCAGGTATGCATCACCGGAAAGGACAAATCCTCTGCCTTGAGAAGAGGGGTAAGGTCGGAGAAATGCTCGTAAAACAAAATCTAAGACATGCAAAGCACATGGATTAGGCAAAAGTTATGAGCAAAAAGCCAAAGACACAAAGTATAAGAAGGGTAAAAGGAAATTACCTCCATAACCTTCCAATAACCGACCAAGGAGACGCGAGACGCGCCTTCCTCTCCACTGAGGCGGCTAGACTGCCTCAAGCACCGAAAAAGACAAGAGTATACAGGAAGACCCCAATTGTACTCCGCAACTCTGTCGAAATCCCGCAAGCACGGGAAATAGCGAACATGGTACCTACTAGTTTTATCCGAAAAGACGAAACAAGCTAGAACATAGGCCAAGAAAAGGAGAGCGTGCTGCTCCGCCGTGACCTTCTTCATCTTCTTTGGGGTGGTCAAGAACTGGACCATGACGTCAGTCCGCCCATACTCCCTACCATCCCAGTTGGCCCAAAAAACCAAAACATCTCCACAATGTCATCCCTACTCACCTCAACATAAGTGAGAGGGATACCGGTGCAAGGGAGCCCGGAAATGAGACCGAACTTGTAAGGGGTGATCATGATCTCACCCATAGGAAAATGAAAAGTACTGGTAGTATCCCAATACCGCTCCGCAAGACCTCTAACGAGCAAGCAGTCGGAGCGCTCAGCAGAAGCGATAGACGCCAAAAAGTGACCGAAGCCACAATGCTCTACAATAGCGTTGACCGTGGGAGTCACGTACCTACGGGCTTTCTCGATCCCGGAAAGGCTACCGTAACCCCGCATGGTGGTATCGACGTCCTAGACAACACAATAATTGCAAAGACAATTAGCTAGGTGATCCTAGCAACAACTACCAGTCTCCGGTTTAGTCCTAAATTTTTACAACTCGTAAAATTTAGCATTTTAACTAAACCAATATAACAAGAGTAAATTTTAACGAGAAAGAATTTCACACAAGTTTATTCTCCACAAATATACCCAAAAATCATCTACCACCACAACAAAAATAAATTTCACTCAAGTTTATTTTCACAAAAAAATAAATGATAATTGCAACGAGAATAAATTTCATACAAATTTATTTTCCACCATTAGAGATGAATTTCACACTAATTCATTCTTCACACGCAAAATACATATAGTACAAGAAACCCACGGGAATTCACAAATTAGCAAGAAAAAAAAAAATTCACGCAAATTGGTTTTTTTAGCTACCTTGCAGTTCTCAACCTAAAAATTCTGTGTTTGCCTCCACATGATTTTCTAAGTGTAAAAGAGCAAAAAAAAAAAAAATGACGACCTACCCGACATTTGGTACCAACAGTAACAAAATGCTCATTCTTCTTGAAAAAAAGATCGCTGGGCTCCCAACGATCAGCAGAATGGAAATCACTACGAGTGAACTCGTCCTGGACTAACCGGTGCTCACCGACCCAGTGATGGAGTATACCGGAAACAAAAATCCGAGTGAAAACATTCGGGGCCTCATGAACAACAATCTCTTGCTCCTTTCTTTTCCTACCTCCTCTAAGTTTAGGAGCCATGGATGAAGAGCAAAATGGAGTTTTTGGAAATTTGAGTGAAACTCAGAAAAATCACAAATTCACACAATTTTGAGTTTTGACACTCAAAGACACAAGAACAACTAACAAAATCAAGTTCTACTAAGAATTTGAGCAAGAAAACCTCAAGATTTGGAGCTAGGGGCTTTGAAGGAGGTTGAGAGCTTGAAGAAAAATGGAGGAGAGAGAAAGGAGAAGGCTCGAAATGAGGAAGATGACCCATTTCGGCCTCCCCCAATTCCTTTTTATGCACACACGCTGAAAACCTAGCAGCCGTTCCAAATGCTTAGGTGGATGGTCAGACCGCCCAGCTGGCGGTTGAACCGCAAGCCAAGCGGCTTGGCCGCTAGTCCTAACGACTTGACCATTAGGGGAAGCGGTTCAACCGCTCCACAGAGCGGCTTAGCCGCACCAGCAAGCGGTTCAGCCGCTCCACCTAGCGGTTCGACCGCTTGATATGGCGGTTTGATCACCTAACACACTCTCTATCTTATGACATTTTAAGGGCAGTTGGTTCAAAATCAGTGGGCCCCACGTGAGGCCTGTAGCAGTTATTTGTGCGCCAAAGTCCGTTTATGAAAGCGGAACTACTCTAAACCCACAGGTTTGTACAATTATACTCGTCCTAATAGCATGGGCTCGCACCCGACCTATGGTCTGAGCAACATTTATTACCCTTTACAATAACATTTACTACCCATCTTATTTCTAACGAAATAATTTTATTGTGTAACCTACAGCACAGGGTTCCCATTCGACCAAAAATCGAATGACGTTTATTGTCTGACCTACAGCACAGGGTCGCCCTTCGACTAAAAATTGAAGGATTTTGATCACTACTCTTATTTCTAACGAAATACTTTTATTGTGTAACCTACAGTACAGGGTTCCCCTTCGACTGAAAATCGAAGGACGTTTATTGTTTAACCTACAGCATAGGGTCACCCTTCGACTAAAAATCGAAGAATTTTTATCATCTACCTTATTTCTAATGAAATATTTTTTTTGTGTGACCTACAGCACATGGTCTCTCTGTTCGACTAATGGTCGAAGGACATTTATTGGGTGACCTACAGTATAGGGCCAAATTCTCGGTCAAATGAACCGGGGAAATTACTACTTTATCCTAAAATGATTGTTTATCTCTAACTGATTGTCACCTCATTCAGTTTTCCTGTTTTATTGTAGGTATTGGCACAGGAATACTTTGACCTTCGCTCTATTAGAGCTCGGCCAAAGTAGGGGCTTCTGTAGACACCAAAAATTGTGTCTATGATAAGTCCCCATAAAAACCCGAATGAAAGGATTGGATTTTGCTCGAACTTGGGTTGGGAGAATAATTGCTCTGATGATTAGCCCAGTTCATTTGAATTAACCAGTGGAAGCCTTTTGTACCGGTGATCTAAACCAGTTGGACTCAATTCAATTGGAGTCCAAAATTGAGAGATAGGCCTCTTCCGAAAGGGAACCCAAACCCATGAGTCAACCCTTGGTCAAACAAGGGAGCTCAGTCAATCCCGCGTGGACTCCCTCGGAAAAGCCTCCCCAGCTTAGAAAAGCAGCCAGGCGCCTATACAGGCATGTTGTTCCAGGTCCAAGCAGCCACACTTGATTTTAAGCGGTGGCCGCTAGGACAAGCGGCTATGCCGTTAGGACAAGCGGCTTGACCGCTTGCCTTGCAGCTAAGCCGCTTGCCAAGCGGCTCGACCGCTTGTCCTGTATGGCCGCCTGGACCTTTTCCCATGGAAGGCAAATTCGAGGTTGGCAATTTCTCTCTCAGGTTGGGAATTTTAGAGGTTAAACATTCTCTCTGAAAGGTTGGCCCCCAAAGTTGATTCTCTCATATTAAACCAGAAATTCTAATTTTATTCTTTCTTTAGGCTAGCCCTAGTACCACCTTCATACTTCATCAAGAGCAAGAATTCAAACATAACAACCCAATAAGTTCATTGTGAGCATCCATGTAATCCAACCTGAGGGTTTTCAATAAATTTTATATTGCTTGTTAATACTAACGAACTTGGTTTATGTGATATGTACATGCATGACACGTATTGAGCAAAAGGGCTTGTATTAAGCCTAATTAATGGATGAATGAATATTTCGCTATTTATTGCTTCTTATGATTAAATTATGTTTTGTTTGTGGATTGGTGGATGAATTATCTTTTTGCCTTTCTAACTCGTAGGTTTTAGCATATTTATCGTATTCTAGCAATAAAAGTATGTAACTTGATAATTATTAAAAGTGGTCACAATAATAATGTTTGTTCAACCCATTAGTCAAAACTAGGAATTTGGACAAATTGAACCCTGTTTGGAACTGTAGCATTAATAATTACATTGAATCGATTAGTAAAGGCCGTTGTTGTCAACTGGCGAGTTGAGTGCCTAACACCTTCCTAGCTCGTATCACGCCCCCGAACTCATTTACGAAGTCAATTCCCCCAATAGGGCTTGGGGTGCACATGAATTGAGTTGACGTCTTTTTAGACTATCGATTCGATTCCAAGGGTTCCAAATTTCCTTAAATTTGGTGGCGACTTTTGACAATATTAATCACATCCTTAGTGCGAAAGATAAATCTTCATGTGCATTGACACTCAAAGATTCACGAAAATCCGAACAACCGCGCTCTCCCAGGCTACCCGTCCGGCCGCCCGGAAATAAACGGGAAAAAAGGGGAGAAAAATCCGATAGCCTACACATATCCACCAAACTTTTGGGGCATGAGACGCTTCCAAAAATCATCAGCGTGTTTGTGTTTCTTGGTCCTGTAGTACTCACACATGCCCTTCGACGCATGCACTAGCACATGGTTCACCTTCCACTCGAACTCGGACAGATATAGCTTGGGTGCGACACCCTTTAAGCAGAGAGTCCATCGCATTTCTTTACCATATTTCTTCTTGTGTAGGTGATCACTCTTGGAGACCACGTCGTCGTGATTCTCCTTGAGTCCCATCCATGGATGGATGTTAGGCAGACCAGCTAGCAGTAACTCCACCCATAAGCCTCCATGTAGACTTGTGCGATTCTCATACTGGTAACGTTGGATAGTAGTGTAAGCACGTTGTATGTAGATATGAATATCCTCAAGCTCAGCGTCAGTAGCAAAGAATGGCTCCACATGAGGAAACAAATTTGCAGCAGGTGTAAGTGTAACAACAGGTACAGCAGTAGGTGCAGTGTGGTTGTCGCTCTCGACACCAATATCTTTCAAATCAAGGATCTCGTCAGACCTATCAGCTAGGGTATACTCCGGCTCGGACTCAGAAAGATCCTCATCTTCCTCCTCGCGATCATCACGCGCGGCGTGTACAACGGGTGGGGGCGCGGCATGTGCGACGTATACGCCGCGTGCGGCCTCATTGCTTGCGACATTCTCGCGCGCGGCTTGGTGATGCCTGTTCGCGTTTTTTCCCGTTGACTCTCTTTCCAAGAAGCAACGTACTCTACGATTTGTGCACGGTGAGCTAGGGCAGGTGCCCTTTGGTGTGCAGTTGACTTTTTCGTGGTTAATCTTGTCCTTACCATCTACAGGTAGACAATCAAACAATAAGAACTTTATAAATAACAAGCAATATTATTTCAAGTAATTCCTATCTTCTACGACTACTACGCTCAACGGCGTTACTTAAAATTTATCTCCTCAAAACGAAACTAATCTTTATTAATTCTTTAATTAATCCTAAGCAACCTTTGAAACCTAGTTCCCTGATACCATTTGTAACGCCCCCGAATTTACAACGATTTCCTGGGGAACCATCAACGTCGTTGTGCACGACTCGACACCACTGAACCGTTTCAAACCCAAGGGCGCTACTACAACATTTATCACTAAGGAGTAAATGCTAAGCAGAAATAAAGTCTAGGCATCAAAGGAGCTTACTAAGGAAACTTAAACAATCTAAAACAGTTAATATCAGAGTTGTCTATATAGTGAGCTATAACCATTGAACCAATTTATTACAACTTGCCTTCAAATTGATTCTCCATACATGTTTTATAGCCTTCGGCGGGTCACAATCATATTCCTATTACAAGTCATATTCCTAACTCGAATTGGAGTACGATGACACTATGACAGCCGTGATATCTCCATCGGAAAAGGAAAATTTCTGACTCAAATTTTTGGAAATATTACCAAATCTCCAAATTATATTATACGGCTATTATACAGACTACTCAACTAAGTCGAACATCGACCTGGATAACTCAATGGTAGCGGGATAACCGCAGAGTGACCAAGGGAGTCAAACAAAAATGGCGTCGCCCAATCAAGTCAATATTCGACATCGGTAACATTACTCAATATATACAGGACAACTATTTATCGTGTGACAATCAAGTGAAGCTCAAAGAAAAAAAAGAAATTGTCTGCACAAACACAGTCTTACTCGCCAAGTCAAACATTTGACAAGGTCACGACTAAAAGTGTTTGTTACACGGTACAAATTAGTTTGCCTACCTGCTAAGTTAAAAGTTCAATAAAGTGATAACACCATGTTGTCGTTGACAAGGCGAGACGAAACAAGCCACAAAGGCTCCGTTAGACTCGATGGAACAAGCCATACGTCAAAGGCCCTGTAACCCCCCTATCACAAAATAGTAGGTCCGCAGTTCGGGAACAAGTCGACAAGACCCTCGTTCTGCTAGATTCAAGAAAACGCTTCCAAGCCCTTGAATCTAGATATATCCCCGCTCCCTTAGAATGGACTCAACTACATGGTAGACTAATATGTCAAGTCCAAATCGACACCCAGTCACGATGAAATATTAAGTGCCTTAATTGAATTTAATTAATTATTTTGGGTTAAAATATATTTAATTTAATTTAATTAATTAATCCCGGAAATTAAGATTGGCCAAAAGCCATCAAAATGGGCTTGTATTTAACCTTTGGGCCAACCCACACCTGTTGGGCCAAATAAACAGTTAAATCAGCCAAACCCACAAGAAAAGACTACCAAGTCAAGAAATTGGGCCAGTCCATGACTACCAAGCTCGTTAATGGATCAAAGCTCCATGTTCCTCTCTATAAATACCGAAGTCTCACTTCATTCTAGGGGTTGGAAATTATCTACAAGTAGAAAGCCCTACCACAGTATTTCCTCCACCACCTTTTGCAACCTTGATTGAGATTCAAGTCTTCATTGACCCTCGATCAATAACATTCAAATTGAAGAGCTGCAGAAGCACAACCTCAACGACTTACAAGTCATCACAAGGTGCGCTTACATCACAATACTTCCATTCGAGATCAAGCCTAGGCCCTCGACTCCAGATCTACGTGTTCGCCGCAACATTCGGGGGATACGTAACTACTTTGTTCGAGATCAAGTCATTTGATCCTCGACTCAAAGTCAACGTGGAGATAGAATCAGAGGATTTATTTATTTGTTTATTGTAACAGATAAAAATATAGAGATTGTAACCCATACATTCAAATCAATACAAATTATATTTTGTTCAACTTATTTTTATCTACGCATTAATTTTGTTGTCTACAGCCAGTACCTTTTTTTTTTTTAATGTATTTGGGCTGACATACACGCAGCTAGGTGTTTTATTACAATTTGGGAAGGAGTGGAGTGTCGTAATCAAGGGATGACACCCCCTGACCGGTGTCGTATGAAGCCTATGACAGTGAGGAGGGGGTGACATCCCTCATAAATGACACCCCCTCTCTCCAAAATAGTTAAATTATTTTTAATTTATTTTTGTCATTGTTCTGGGTTTAGAGCTGTATAGTGTATACTATGAACCAAATCCCTTCATTTTTTTATGAAGCTTACAACGCATCTGGGTAATAAAAGTTGGACTTGTTTCCAGTAAACTCAATCACCCATGATTGATTTGAATATTTTTATAGGAAGTGTTGGGATTCTTTACTTTACTTTGACATGATCATTATCTATTCCATTGAATACTAGTTAGCCTTTGATGAATGATTTATTAGTCTGGCCTTAGCCCTTAAGTGTGAAAACCCGTTTGGTTTAGTAGTGCAACACACTGACATTTTTTAGGTAGCCATTGTAATCCTTGGAATCCTTTATTGGTATATGGCATTATGTGTCAACATACAGAATGTGTACATAACTTAGATGGGTTGTTGGTAAATAAAAGAAGCTTTGTGGTCTTATCTTGGTATAGTTTTTAATCTCAAAATTTAGATGTCAGAGATAGGTGGTGGTCAAGAAAAACATAGAGATAAGAGGCTGATGTTGCAAATTCAGAATGAGCCGTATAGTGGGCGACTCAAGAACCGTTCAATTACGACCTCTGGTCGGGCCAAGCTGACTTTTAGACATTCCAAAGCATAAGAGCCTATTGCTGTGGTAGAAGAGTAGACCTTTGCGGTCCAGGAGTCCACCTTTGAGGTTGACCAACAAGCCCCATGGGCGCCACCATTTTCTGTGCCTCAGAGGGATGATGAAGTATTGGATGTTGAGAAAGATTTAGATGACGATGTGCGTTCTCTCCCCGTTAATGATGTATCTCATGTGGGGTCACATTCAGCGACTATGCCAATGGGCAGGGGAAAGGGTTTCATGAGTGGTGGTGTTCGGTCTGTCACTAATAATGAAGAACCTGAGTTAGGGAAGGAGTCGTTAAATGATGATGATGTTGATGGACGCAGAGTTCGGACATATTTGGGTCCGAATCCAAGCCAGATTAGGGAGACGGTAGATGAGGACGATGGAGGGCCTATCGACTTGTCATTGCTGCCATCTTTTGATGGCCATATTGCTTATCAAATATGGAGACGTCAGGTAATATTACTTTTTTACGTATATAATATTGGTTTATTTGAGCTACTACTAATGTTCTAAAATATATTTGTCCATCGTTATTTTGTAGGATTGAGATATGCTAATGTTTCACAGTCGCGCTGAACGAATAGATAGATGGCCCATTCACGATCCATAGGTGCAGTCTATCGTTCATCGTAGCGGCTTGGCCATTTAAAGGATTTCATGTTCCGTCACCTCAATAGACCCCTCACTTCTTCCTTTGTGGAGAGATGTCATCCAGAAACAAATGGCTTTCACATGCCTTTCAGTGAGATGACCACACTCTCCATGATGTCCATCACATATTGAGAATTCCGGTAACGGGGAAGGCTATCATAAATGAGGTAAATATCAATACTCTTAGATCACAGGTAGCCACTCTTATGGACATCAGTACCTCGAATTTGATAACTGAATGGAAGTCGGGCACTATGAAGTTCACCACATTTGAGCAGTGTTTATGTCGTGATGGTTTGAACCCGAGGTTATCACGAAAGGTTACTTGTTGTGGCTGTTAGGGAGGACATTATTTCCGGACAAGACTATAACCCACCTTCATGCCTATTTCTTTCCTTTCCTCGAGGAGTTGGATTTAATCCATAACCATGCTTGAGGTGCAGCTACGCTGGCATATTTGTACTGCCAACTTGGTATATCATCGAGAGCGGACACTGCACGGATTGCAGGATGTTTGACTCCCTGTTGATTTTTTGTGGAGCATTCTGAATTTGTCTCCCAGAACTCTTGTTATTTGGATTATCATCTTATATCTTTTTCGATATTTTCTTTGGCTTCATGTTACTTGTACTTAATTGAGCCACTTTTGCAAAATCCTCCTTGCTAAACTTTGCTACTGATGGATGCCATTGCTCATACTCACCAAGCTCGTGATTGTGCTTCAAATTTTTTGGATCACTAGGTAGCTGAATTATCCAACCACCTCCCTCTAATTCAACTCCTTTGATCTCAACACATACATCCATTTTTTTCGAACCTTTGGACTTTTGTTGACGTACATTAGGATCACCAGTACATCTATACATGTCAGTTCCCTCACAAGCCAAAACTAATCGACCTTTGCCTGGCCCTTTAACCGGTATCGTGCGTATATGAAAGAAAAATAATTTATATGTCATTCCAACATCCCTAACCAAATTATCCAATTCATCTCGAGTTTTAAATATCTCATCTATCACAAAATAACGGCTAACATCTGCAAACTCCTTCTATGGTTCTTGCTGAATTGGGATAGAATATTCACATTGTTCATCATTCGTGAATTTACAATCCTGTAAAATGCATCAACAGTAAATAAGATAATTAAATTGGGTATAAAAATGAAATAAGCAAACTTTAAGAAATAAAAATTACGAATGAACATTTTAGGATAATAAAGTCGTACACCAGACATAATTATAACCAGAAAAGATGTAAAAAAAGAGTGTTGGACATAAAGTCTAACACCCACATGCTACTGCTAGACAAGCTGTTCAACAGTCTATGAGGGGCGTTGGAGAGGGCTTCGAACACTCTGTGCTCACCCTACTAATGTGGAAAAAAGAAGAAGAATTGAGGATGCTGGACTCTCTCTCGCTCCAACACTAATAGATGGGTGTTGGAGTCAAAGTCCAACATCCTTGAGGGGTGTTGGAGGCAACATCCAACATACCCTTTCTTTTTCTAATTTTGACAGCGTCAGTTTTTCGATTCACCTCTAAACTAAGTTATCAATTGCCCCAAAAAATAAATAAATTTACATGCATTAAACATGATAGTATCAGGGTATTACCAGAAATAAATCATCTTGATAGTTGGAAGAATCCTCAAAAATTGTTGAATCCATGGCCATCACTGAGAATTTTAGGTGAGAAAAGATACCAAATGAAGAGAGATATGGGAAAGTGGAAGGTAGGAGAGAAAATTAAAACAAGGGCAGTTGTGGTAGTTCAAGGCATTTAATAGTGGTATTTAGTTAAGTGGGTGGTGGTATTTAGCACCACCCATATAGATTTGGATGGCCTCCATATAAAAGGGTCCTACTAAACTCTACCCCTCATTCATAACAGTCGCCCCCTTTTTTTTTTGCGCTCTCTCTCCCCTCTTTCATTCAGCTCTTTCTCTCTCTCTCTCTCTCTCTCTCTCTCTCTCTCTCTCTCTCTCTCTCTCTCTCTCTCTCTCTCTCTCTCTCTCTCTCTCCTCTTTCATTCAACTTTCCAGATCTGCTCTCTTACTCAAACTTTTTTTTTGCTCTTTAATCAATTGTCATTCTCATCACCATCTTCTTCTTCTTCTCTCTCTCCTGGCCATAGAATGAAGTTATTCTCCAAAGCAAAGCCACAATTTCTCTGTCCTGGGTACCACCATCCTTCATGCCATCCATGGATTCTCTCCAGTCTTCCATCACATGTGACCTCCCTTCCCAGATCGGCGATCTTGAAGGCAAATAATTGATGTTCATTGAGTTTAGATTCAAGTGGAGATTCGTTCAATTTGTTATCCTCTAACTCATGTTCAATTTGTATATAGATATGTTCGATTTTTTTAAAATTTTTTGATAATTAATTGGTTTTTTTAGAGGTTAATTATCTTACATAGCTTAGTTTCCATTTTTGTTGCAGTTAGAAGTTTTTTTTTTCATTTTGCAATTCTGGATCTACGAAGATCTACAAGGAAAGGGTGAATAAGAAGATCTAAATCGATGTCAAAAATTTGGGCCTTATGTCTCATCTCTCACTCAAGAACATTAGTGTCGATCTGGGTTTGTGTTGGATTTTTTTTTGTAAATTAATCTTCCTTAAGAAGACAGATTGCAATTACAATAACTATTTTTTTTTTGGTTCCTTAGTAATTCTAAATCTGGGTATGTCTATAATTTGAGGCAATTGTATTTTGGTTTATTGTGTTGTATTTTGTATCTGTAACATGATGTTTGGACTTGGGACTTGAGAGTTGAGACTTGATTGTAGTTTGTGGAAAGGGGGTTTCTTAATAAATAGATTAGCAGCCAAATTTTTTGGTTTGCTAATATGCTTTTTATTTAAAACCAAAAATTTTTTAGCGACCGACACGATTCGATCGCTATATTTTTTGCGACAGATTCTGCGACCGATATTAATTTAGCCACCAGGTTTTTAGCGACCGACGGAAATCGATCGCAAATGATGTTTAGCGACCAATTTTAAGGTGTTTGCGACCGATTCCGTCGATAGTAAAATGACCATTTTTTTGTAGTGTATATTAAGTTGGATAATAACCATATATGCGTTCTAAAAACTACCATTTAAGATCAAATGTACTAACTACTAAGTGAGTGATGGTATTAACCTTCATGCCATATGAGGCCAAAGGTATTCAATTTTCATAGTTGTGCAGCTCCCTGATAAGCATTCCCATTGGATATTTCGACATTGTTCTTCCTTGGAGCTTTGGCAATGGAGCAACAGAATCCCTTTGTCACCTCCTTCCGCTTTTGCCAACTCTAATCCCCATACCACCCATACTAGCTTCATGTCACGGAGCGATACTCCTCACTAGTCATCATGGCGCCCATAGGCACATTGGGCCGTAGGGATGTCCATGAGGGTCGTCCAACTGCTGGTTCAACCAACACTACCCCCATACTCAGTGCTTAGAATACGGGAAGTGAACATGAGAAGTGCTCAACTTTCATAATGAGTACTTAGAATAACTTTGGGGTGCTGAGTTTGGCGTTGAGATGGCCAAGTGGGCGCTGAAGGGTATTTTGGTGCCAACTAGGCACATAGCTGGGCGCGCGGCCCAGAAGCCTAAGGAAGTCTCTAGAAACCTCCGGCAAGACACGATTTCTAGAGCCTTAAAAGGAAATCCGGACCTTGGAGGGTCTTGAAGGTTCAAGGAGTTTTCTAGAGTTCCCCTTTGTAATTAAATATTGTGAAGTGTATATAATTCTCTAGAACATTAGAGAAACTTTGTAAGGAGGTGAACTCCCTATAAATAGGGGACCTCCCCTCATTTGTGCATAACACATAGAGAGCATTCATCAAACATGCTCAACCTTTGTAAAGAGCTTCTAATTAGTGAACTGCTTTTGAGTTTCAACAACTAAGTCTCACTCTTTACTTTACCTTATCGTCCATTTCGTCGTTCTTACTTACCTGACAACCTAGTCGTGTTACGCGCGACAACCTTAGTCTATCGCAAGGGTCGACAACACTTGGGCGTCAAGGATGCGTCATCATTGCTTAGTGTGTGTCCCGAAGGTGTTGTGCCCGGACAAAGTGGTAGCCTGACTTAGTTTCGACGAATTGTGAGCGACGAGAGCTAGAGTGGAGCTCGGTGTCGGCACGTGACATGTGGTACTGTAGACACCAGAATTTGTGTCTATGTTTAGTCCCCTAAAAACCCGATGATGAAAGGATTGGATTTTGCTCGAACATGGGTTGCGAGAATAATTGCTCTGATGACTAGTCTAGTTCATTTAAATTAAATAGTGGAAGCGTTTTTTACAGGTGATCCAAACCAGTTGGACTCAATTCATTTGGAGCCCAAAACTGAAACGTAGGCCTCTTTGAGCACAAGAGCCCGAAAGGGAACCCAAACCCTTGAGTGAACCCTTGGTCAACAAGGAAACTCAGTCAAACCCTCGTGGACCCCACGAAATAGCCTCCCCCACGCAAAAAGTCAATCAGACGCCTCTTTGAGCATACCGCTCCACGTCGAAGCGGCCACGCTTGCTTTCAAGCGGCCGCCGCTAGGACAAGTGGCTGTGCCGCTAGCCAAGCGGCTTGACCACTTGTCCCAGTGGCTCAACCGCTTGTCCCAGCGGCTCAACCGCTTGGCCTGGCCCAATGGCTTCCTGGACCTTTTTTTGTGGACTGCAATTTCTTGGGCCATTCAATTTCCGTGCCAAACCCTGGCAGCTCCCCCTCTTCTATATAAACAAACCTTAGGGTTCAGTTGAAGAGGGTTGTAGTTAGAGACTCCTCGGTTGGTTTTCAGTAGGTTGAACATTCTCTAGAGGCTCCAAAGTGATTTCTCTCTCAAATAGTAACCCCAAATTCTGGTTCTACTCTTCTCTAGGCTAGACCTAACACCATAAACTAAAACCTTCATCAAGAGCAATAATTCAAGCATCAAACCCAATAAGTTCATGTGAGCATCCAGGTAATCCAACCTGAGGGTTTCAATAAATTCATTTTTTTGCTTGTTATTTCTAACGATTTTGGTTTTGTCTGATATGTACATGTATGGCGTGTTTTGAGCAAAAGAGCTTGTATTAAACCCAATGGATGAATGTTTATTTTTATTGCTATTTATCATAATTATGCTTGTTTGTGATTGATGGATGAATTACTTTGTTTGTCCTCTAATTTGCAGGTTTTAGCATATTTATTGTTTTTAGCATTAAAAAGCATGTAAGTTTTATAAGATGTTAAAAGTGGTCACAATAGTAATGTTTGTTCAACTCATTAGTTAAATCTAGGAATTTGGACAAATTGAACCTTGTTTGGAACTGTAACATTAATAATTGCATTGAACTAATTAGTAAAGACCGTTGTCGTAACGAGCGAGTTGGGTGCGTAACACCTTCCTAACTCGTACTCACGCCCCCGAACTCAGTAATGAAGTCAATTTTCCCAATAGGGACTGGGGTGCACAGGAATCGGGTTGTCGTCTTTTTAGACTATTGACGTGATTCCAAAGGTTCCAAATTTCCTTAAATTTGATGGCGACTTTTAGCAATCTTAATCACGTCCCTAGTATAATGATTAAGTTTTCATGTGTATTCACACTCGAAAGATTCACAAACAATGACGTTTCCTAGGCTACTCTTTTCCTTTTTCGCCCACCACAACCCGAATCTGAAGAGCGCGATCCTCCGCCCATCCGGGGGGGGGAGAGGGGAGGTGATCCCGGTAGTCTACAGGTACTAAAGCTGGTCAAGCAAGGGAGTGCTGGGCAACATGGTAATCAGTCAAGTGTGGTGAACTTGGCAAACTCGGTGAGTCATTCGAGTGTGGTACGACAAGGGAGATCGTGGCCAGTGGACGGTGGCAAAGATAACGTTGGGAGAGAGGAACCAAGGAAGGAGCAACAACAACAATAACAACCACTGCAATAGCCTAAGAAGCACAATGAAAGTAAGTCTTGGGACCCATCACTAAAGTGAGACTCTATTGACCTTGATGCTCACTTGGATTGTGTTCGGCAACATGTCGGGGAGGTATCCGACAACTTGGAGGAGAGCATCTCTCGTGTGAACGAGTTGGAAAAGAGGATGGAGAGCGTTGGGGTCTCAACAACGGAATTAAGGGAAGAGTTCCATTTGGCCATCAATTTCCTCGCTGCAACGTTGAGGGAAGAAATGACCCAAATAAAGACGAAGTTGTTAGGTCAGATCTGTGTGTTCCTGGCGGAGCTTGACAATGTCAAGGGGGACGTTGCATTATTCAAGGCTGCAGCGGCAAGGGCCGCTACATTTGGAGGAGGCCCGAGAGTCAAGGTGCCGGAGCCACCAAGATTCTTTACAAAGGTTGAGCGTATTTGAGTCAAGGTCCTATGCTTGAAAACTCCTATGAGTCAAGGTCCCGGGAAGCGGGACGCAAAGAGATCGATAATTTCTTTTAGAGCTTGAAGCGTTACTTTGGCACCATGTATTTGGAGGAAGACGACTCCAAAATTAACACCGCCACTATGTACCTCATGGATGATACTGCTTTATGGTGGAGAAGGAGGCACGGAGAAATCAAAAGGAAGATGTGTTCGATCAAGACATGGGACGAGTTCAAGATAGACCTCAAGAGAACATTCTACCCGGAGAATGCGGAGGAGTTAGCTATGAAGAAGGTACGGGATTTAAAGAATTCCTGGTCGATCAAGGAGTACATCAACGCCGAGACCTCTCTCATGCTTGAGATTCCGGACATGACCGAGAAGAATCGCCTCTTCTACTTCATGGACAGGTTACAACGTTGGGCCAGACATGAGTTGAAGCGACGTTGCATGCAGGACTTGGCCCAAGCTATTGCAGCAGCGGAGTCCTTGATCGAGTTTTCAAGCGACGACATCAAGAAGGATCGACCAAAGAGGGACAAGGTTGATGGTGGCGACGGTTCTGGTGGGGGAGACCGTTCCCACCAAAGGAGGATCAAAGGAGGTGACCGGGATGAGTGCACCTTGAACCAAGGAGATCGAAGGGCAGACAAGGGGAAGTCCATGGAGCCTAGTCATGAGCAATGAAAACTAGAGTGTTTTCTATGTGATAGGCCGCATCTAGCAAGGAATTGTCCGCAACGACAGAAGCTCAACGCTATCGTATCCAACTATGATGAGGAGCGGCACGGGGATGAGACCAGATTGGGTGTCGTACAAAGGGAAGACGTAAGGCTAGGCACAATGCGACTCCTCAACAGCGCCCAAGTCGTGTACGTGGCGCTGACGGGACAGGCAACAACGACTAAGGAGCAAGACAAGCCAAGGGTGGCTTGATGATGGTGAAGGCACTGGTGGACAACATGCCTACGAAAATGTTGGTTGACACAGGGTCCACTCAGATCTGAGGCCTTGGGGGAGGCCAAAGTGCTAGGAGTGCGCTACACTCGGACGGAGGGCAAGCTGAAAGAAGTGAACTCAACATCCACGCCAATTTATGGGAAGGCGTTCAGGGTCCCGGTTCGTTTGGGAGAAATGGACGGGCAAGCTAGATTTCATGATCATAGAGATGAACGATCAACGAGCCATGCTAGGCATGGAGTTCCTAAGCAAGATCGCACTGGTGAGCTTCGGTGAAGGGAGCATCACCATCTCGAAGGAGGGACAGGCCTATGTCGTGCCTGTCAACATGGCCTAGGAAGAGCGCATCAAGATCTCTTTCATGAGAGTGATCGAGGCACCAAGGCAGGGGCGTTAAGGGTCTCGGAGACGAGGCAAGGATGGGGACATGTCGAGACGTGATCGAAGGGACAAGGGTCATGGAGCGACAATGGAAATGGGCCGCTTGTAACACCCCAAATTCCCTAACTAATAAATACATAAAAATAATTAATACTCGAGCCAAAATTTTCGGCAGAGTTTCCTTTGTAAATAGACATCCCAAGTTATCGGCTTTACAAAACCTGTTTAAACAGAATATTAAAACAAAATCCAATCAACCCAGCGGAAGACTCTAATAAAATCCGGGTGCTACCACCACACTCATTCATACGAATGAGGGTAAGGCTCTTCAATTACTAACTTATACTAATAATATGAAAAATACTCTAGGTGATCTATTTATTACATTTAATCAGTAAGCTAGAAATATAATTCAAATCTAAAAGCAAGTTCTTCTTGCCAAGACTTTATCCGGTTACTATCTGGATCGTCCTCACCACAAAACAACCTGCATACAAATAATCTGCCACCAAGGAAAGACAAATTCACATCGTGAGTGACAGTCCGAAAATGGGTCAGCGTGAATTGACTAACTCACATCAATCGCGTAAAGATCATCTTAAATTCATTTTGAGAATAAAATGTGCCAAAGAACCATTTGAAGCTCGTTTCATGTCATATATATACATATCATTATAGAATCACATATAATAAATAGATAAATCTATCTCTCTTAAACTGCTTATACATAAATCATCACACTTACACAACCATTAGAAAGGACATAATAAATTGAAGATTCAGACCACATGAAGTATTTACGATTTTTAAGCTTCAGCGTAATTCAGTCCTTATACTCATTTTCCTTATATGTCTAATCTTGGTAACTTCTTTCTTTTACTTGGCACAAGGGAAGTTAGAATCCTAGGGCTACCACATCTGGGGGGAGAGGGGCGTTTAAAACCTCCGACCACATCTGGGGGTTGCTTAGCCACATTTGGGGGCTTTAGGAACTGTTGACCACATCTGGGGTCCCAGTTCAAAACTCATATGGGACGTCTCCGGAACTTATCTTTTTTTTCCCAAAAGTTCCTAAACTACCAGGTGCCATCTTTCACTTTAAATAATTAGTATCTTTTATTTAACTTCTTCTTTCCTTTATCTCTTATGACGTTTGCACATCACGTCATATGTTTTCTCATAACATTTATGGCCACCTTGTGGCAAACTAGCAATACACCATACATCATTCACATCGAACTTTCACGGCTAGCATAAGTCAAGTACCATGTATCCTTCTTTTCTCAGATCAAGGAGGCGTATGCTTTTCTTTTCTTGATTACAACCATTGTTCCATAGGAAGGAAGATAACACCACATTTCAACATTCAGAACACACACATGCTCACATAATTAATTCAACTAGCATAGATGTGATTGAATTGCCTCACCAATTTACTCTCTAACATTCCTACATATGGCATGTTGGTCATGACCATATAGTACTCCTTATTTAATATCAAATTAGAACCCAAGAAACATTTACAATCACATATAAACCTTGACAACAGCTAGTGTATAGTAAGGAAATCATATAAACATAATTGCCACAGTCCAAGTATCTTTTCCCAATACACAATAGCCATAAAAGATAGCAAACTTTAATGTACAACAAGTATATGCAATCACAAAGTTCAGATGGGTAAGCACATCTTATATTCTCCATTGACCTGAGTAACTTTGAGCTCACAAAATGATAACTTGCCTAACTATTCACTTGGCTAAATGTCATTTAGAATACTAGCTAGATTATTAATAATACCACACGATTCCTATAAACTCAATATCATGTATAAATAACTCAAACACATAATGTGCCCAAAATGAATCTAAAAGGAACCATTCGAGATAGATGTAAGTTACCTCTAATCGAACCACCGAAGGCAATTACACACCATAAATCCTCCAATTCAATTCTCAAACATCCATCATATATGCATATAAACAAAATAGATAAATTAAAACCCAATTCAGAAATTAAATCACTAAATACCCAAATCAATTTAGGGTCGGGATTTCTGGACACAAACCAACTAAAAGGACGAACTAGGCATCGACTTGGGTGGCAATTAGGTGGCGTTTGGGGCATGGTGGTCGCTGAAATCCATGGCAACCTAACCGAACCAATAGCAACCGAAACAGAATAGAGGAGGCTCACGTGACCAGAACTGAGAGGAGAGATAAAACTTCGATCCTTAACAACGAACTAACAAAACCAAAAGTAAAGTTTAGAGGAGAGAGAAAGTAGCGAACATGGGGTGCTGCGTGATGAAGAATCGTGGTGGTGGTGGTGGAGAACGGTGATGGTGTTGGGTAATGGTGTTATGGGAGTTAGCCAAGGTAGAGAATTAGGACAAAAAACAAAATGGCAACATGAGCCTTGTATGTAGTGAGAAAAAAGGTCGGTAGAGAGAGTTGGGTTTCCTTTCCTTATGGGTTTTCTTTTTAATGGGTCTAGGTGGGCAACATTCATATATAAGTGAACTATATAAATCCCATTGGCATTTCCTAAATCAATCTTATTTTCCTAATTGTGGGCTTACTACTACGCTATTCTAATTACACATGATCATACCGATATTTCCAAATTCCTCGTACCTAAGTCAGTGGCTAATGAAAAATTTGGAAAGGATGAGAGAGAAAGTTCTCTCTAGAACCATCCGTCTCCCCTGCCCCCTAACCCCTCTGATAACCCGCCTCCTCCCCCAAACCCTAGCCACCGACTTGATCTCTCCACTAATTCTAGCCAAAATATAGCTAAAATTTGTCTAGTTTTCTCTTTTGGGACTCTTCACATCACTAGATCTAGCCTTAATTATACCTACTATAGTTATTATTGGCTGAATTCGGTTTGTTCTTCCTCTTTGGGTGTCGATATGGTTTTCCAGATCCGCATGGCTCTGCTGTGCTTTTGGCGTCTTCCCGGTTGGATTAATCTTCCAGACAAGAATTGGAGTGTGTTTAATACACTCAATCTTTGATCTCTGGAAATCTTACAAGTTAATTGCGTGGGAAAGGTATTTCTACTGCAATCAAAGCTAGATTCGCCTATTATCCTCTGGTGGTTGAAGGCAAAAAGCAAATTAAGTAATGATTTTCTTCTTGGGCAAATCAACTGTGAGTATTATTAAATTAATGGGCTCTGCAAATCCCTAATTATAGCCTATTGCGTGCTTAATTAATGCTATTACCTTTCTTTGATTTGCTATCTGAGTTGTGTTTGGGTCTGTGTGTGTTGGGTCATTTCCGTTCTCAAGGAAATTATCAATTTTTTAATTTCTCCCATTTGCATGTTGAATTTGGGGGTTCGCATCCTTTTTGGGGGTTTTCGGTTTGCCTATAAAAGGGGCTTGGGATTTTACAGTTTACTCATCCCACTTTTCTACATTCTCCTCTAAAAATTTCTCCAAAATATAAGCTCTCTCCCCTCACAAATTTCAATTGAATCCAATGGATCCTCTTTATTTTCCCATTCGTGTACCTCTTATCTCCCTCAACCCATCCATGTCCCTTATGGTCGCTCGCCTAGAGCTTCTGCTGATTGTGGAGTTGGAGGACTTGACTCCCTTCTCAAGTCTTTTTGCGATGCCCTTCGTAACGGAGTGGCACATCAAGATTTCAGTTCTCCTACCTATGGCCCATCTGGGGTTATCTATGATAATGATGACATGCAACCTAGTGGTGACGATGATGGAGGAGTAGATCCTCCGCCTCTTGAAACTGATGAGTCTAACCCCAATCTGCATCTCTTTGCTCTGCATGCCAAAATCCGGGGTGGCTCTGTCCCATTCCATCTTATTCGTGCTAAGACTAAAAGAGATTGGATTGAGGTGCGTGGTGAAGTGGTTTTTCTTGATTTGGGTAATAACTAGTAACTTAGTCGCTTTGCTACTGAGTCTGATCGCAGGTTTGTCTAGGTTAATCGCCCTTGGTTTGTCCAAGGGCTTAACTTTGTCATGCATCTTTGGGAACCTGCCTTTGATCTGTATACTGCTACTATTGATTTTGTTGGTCAATGGGTGAGAATTCCTCGTCTCCCTATTGAACTTTGGAACTATTGTGTCTTACGTGAGATCATGCGTTCTGTTGGTGTCTTGCTTAAGCTGGACCAATTTACTCATCTTAGGCTAAGGGGTAGATTTGCACGTATCTGTGTGCGTCTCAATGTTTCTACTCCTCTTAAAGCTTCTCTTTCTGTTGATTGTGGCTATACTACTAATCTTTGTTGTCTGTTATGAGGGGTTGCATGTTCTGTGTTCTTTATGTGGGCTGACTTATCATGACACTGATTCCTACTCTTTGGTTCAACGCAATGAGTGCCATATCATTGTAGATCAACTTAATGCTGCTACTCTCTTCCCCCACCTGGCTGTTTCCACCCCTGCTACTGCATCAACTGATGCCCCTCCTGATTGGGTCATTGTGACTCCCCAAAGGCGTACGCGTCCTCATGCTGTCTCTAGAAATGGTAAGAACATATTTAGGGGCTCATCTTCTCAACCTGGGTTCCTTCTTGGTTATGGAAATGGAGGTGATCCCGTGGGTACTGGTCAGGTTGCTAGCGAGCCGCCCAGGGGTGAAGTGGTGGTTACTACGTGTCCAACCGCTAACATGTTTCATGTCCTTGAGGGTGCTGGTGCTCCCAATCTGGGAGATGCAGATGAGAATGGGTTTAGCCCCATTCGTGAAGATGGTTCCCATGCTCTCCCTTGCTGCCTATTCGTTATGATACTTAATTTTTGCTACTACTAGAGAGGTGGGGACCTCTTCTCTCAATCTCTCTTTTGCTCCCTATCTTCCTCACCTCCTTAATGTTACTGCCTGTGATGATAAGGAGGAAGACCAGATTGTTCCTAGTGCTTCAACTGACTCCTCTCGCAAGAGGAGGTTGTTTGAGGTGAATGACTCTGCTACCAGCTCCTCCACCCCTGATGGTGGCCTCACCTGATTCCCGATGATGCTTTTTTGCCCAACCTGCCATCCCTTCTGTTATGATTAAAATGATTATAACAGGGTTTATCTTTGTCCTTCTCTTTTATAATCAGTGGGTTATGTCACCCTGTGTCTCTCTCTGTATTTATTCCCTTATGCTTTGTAATGTTCTAAGAGAGAGACTTTTTTGTATACTTTGGATATTATCTATGGAGGTTGGCTGTTGGGTGACTTTAATCTTTATCTACTTCTGTTATTCTGTATGTAACAAACATCAATGTGTTTCTTTTCTGAATATCTTTATCTCCAGATTGTGCTTCTTTATTTTGATCAAGGTCTTTGGATCAATTTTTTCTTATGCACTATTACTGGCTATGGGCCCCTTTGGTTTGATTTCTTCATTCACTTCGAGCTTTGCTCTTTAGTGATGGACTGAGCCTTTGCCCTTGCCACATATTGGATCAGATACTCTTGGATTTGGCTGCTTACTCTAACAGTTTATTTGATTATTGAATACAAGTTTCTTTTATTTGTTGTTAGCCTTCTTTATTTGATCATTTCCTTTTGTACAGCTCCCTAATGGCTCTGTGTTATGGTTGGAAATGATTTTTGTTTTGCCGAATTTTTGGTACTACTTTATGCAACCTTTAATTCCAATTATGTTATTAAATGAAGGTTTTATCATGGAATGTTAATGGAGCTAAAAAGGATCAAGCGATCCATAAAATTTGTTTCTTACGCAAGTACATTTAACCTGACATTATGTTTTTGCTTGAAACGATGACTAACACCTCTAACTCCCAACGCCTTATTCGAAAATTGGGGTTTTCAAACATTGAATATGTTACTCCTGTTAATCATTCTGGGGCATTTGGGTCCTTTGGAACGAAACTAATATTTCAGCGCATATTATTCACTAATTTGATTGTAATATTTCATTACAAGTCACGGAACTCATTATTGGCTCTCAATGTGTAATCTTGGGTATTTATGCTCCCGCCCAAGATCCCCAGAAAGATCTCTTTTTGCAACAACTTGAATCACTTCAAGCTACGATCACCCTCCCATGGTCTTCCATTGGTGACTTCAATGAAGTAGCCTCAACTGAGCAAAAACATGGTGGGTCACAATGCCCCCTTCTCGCCTTATAAGACTTAATCGATTCTTTAGTTCATGTGATTGCAACACTATTAGTAGTCATGGTAGTTTATTTACGTGGAAAAGACGATTCCCTACTGGGACGGTCTCGGAACGACTGGATAAAGCTATTGGTCGTGCGGATTGGAACATTTTCTATCCTAATTTTATGGTCTCGTACGCATCTCCCATTTACCTACTCTGATTATGATCCAATTGTTCTCAATACAAACTCTCTCTCACTGACCAAGCTTAAGGCGTTTCGTTTTCAGCTTTTTTGGAGCCAATTTAAAGAAACGGAAAATATTATCAAAGAGTCGTGGGAACAAATTTTAGTGGATCGCTTATGTTTCGACTCACTAGGAAACTCAAAATTCTTAAAACAAAGCTCAAACACTGGAACCACTCTACGATTGGTCATATCCAAAAAAAAGCAAGTCTTAATTTTGAAAAGATTAAACATATGGAAGAATTAATTATTTCTTTCCCTGCAAATTCTAACTACCTGAAAAGTTTAGGTCGACTGATTACTCAAAGGAAAAAGCTTCTTCTCTTTTCTCAGGCTTATTGGAATGACTGTGCAAAAAAGAAATGGCTTACTGATGGCGATCGGAATTCCTTCTTTTTTCAGAGAATTCATAAGTCTAGGGTTAAGAAAAAGCGTATTCTTAAAATTCGAGAACCTTCAGGGGCTTGGTTAGAGGATGAAAATCCAATTAAAAGTCATACCAGAGAGGCCTTTAGCAAACGCTTTTCTTTGGAATTTAATGGTCCTCGATCACTTAATATTGGAGACATTCCTCCACTTATCAATGATGATATTAATAGTCAACTAACTATGACCCTTAGTGATGAGGAGATAAGAAATGCAGTATTTCAAATGAACCCGACTAAAGCCCCAGGACCGGATGGGTTTAGCGTATGCTTCTTTCAATCTTACTGGCATATTATCGGCCAAGAAGTTGTTGGGGCTGTCAAAGCTTTCTTTCATGGAAAGAAAATTTTAAAAGAGATCAATCACATGTTCATTACGTTATCCCTAAAGTACAAGTCCCAAAACTGTTAATCACTAACGACCAATCAACTTATGCAGCACGCTCACGAAAATCATTTCCAAAATCCTTGTGAGCCGACTTAGACCTTTTCTTGATAATTAAGATCTATTTACGATAATATCTTACCTACCAATGAGATTATGCATATGTTTCGGAAATCTCGTGCTAAGGAAGGGGTGGATTGCAATTAAACTAGATATGGAAAAGGCATATGATCGAATTGAATGGGATTTTCTATTTGAATGTCTAACTAAGTTGGGCTTTTGTCCTAATTGGATGGAGTGGATCAAACAATGTGTAACCACAGTTTCTTACTCTGTTCTTGTTAACGATGACCCTTCGACTCCTTTGTGCAACAAGGGGGCTCCACCAAGGTGATCCACTTTCGCCTTACCTTTTTATTTTATGTATGGATGTCTTAGCTCGAAGAATATTTACCGAAAGTTCCTGTAGAAATTAAGCGATTGGCATTAAGATAGCACCCAGTGCTCCTATTATTCCGGGTCTCTTTTTCGCAAATGATAGTATTCTTTTTTGTAAAGCCACTAGGGATGCATGTGGGTTGCTGTAGAGACCAAATTGTGTCTCTGTCCCACTAAAAACCCGATGATGATGGATATGGAATAACATGGACAATAAGAATTTCCGAAGTGTTCGAACTCTTGATCATTGTCATAAAGCCTCTCATTTTACCATAATTACATACCCTTTTTTATAACTTTTCCAAAGACCCTTACCTCGTTCCAAATGGACACCGGAGTCAAAAGATGTGATACTACAAAGATATGGGACAAAAGAGATGCTCTGATTACCGCACTCCACGGTTCAAATATGATTATCCTCCATTAGAAGAATAATTCCCAAGTGTGACTAATTTACATGGATTCCTCACACAAATATCTTTAAAATAACATATTATGGGTCCAAGTCCAATAAGAAATGAATGAGATATGATCCAATTACCGCAAGGTATACTAAAATGGATACCTCTTTAGTGTTTGGGCCATAACTCCATAAATACTCATGATAATTGGGCTTATAATATGTCCAAACAAATCCCTTTGAATAAGGAATCCAATGCAAAATTAATAAGATCAATCGGACGTCAAACGAATAAGTTATGGGTCGTCAAAACTTGTCTCGCTCCCTATTGGAGCGGCTGAACCGCTTGCCCAAGCGTTTGAGCCGCTTGCCCTAGCGGCTAGGCCGTTAGTCCTAATGCCTAGCCGCTTGTTGGAGCGGTAGCCACTTGGACGCCAAGCGGTCTCCCCCAAAAGGCGCCTGTTGAACTATTTTGTCCGGCCTTTTTGTCAGTTTCGTCCTAGACTTAAACCTACCTCTATATATACTCTTTTCCTCCGTTTTTTCAAGGATAACACAATGGAGAGGTCAAATTGAACCCTAGCGCTCTCTAATTAACCCTAATCGCTTAATCTTCATCCATCTTCTTCCTCCTTTACCAAGAAAACAACTGTAATCATCCTTCCACCACAAAGACTTATCCTATATCCTTTCCACCACAAATAAACCTTTAATATTATTCATCTTCACAAGACAACATATAATTAATTTACCTTTGATCAAGAACAAGAATCTTTGGGAATTCGTCCGTTCGTAAGTGAACATCCAAGTTCTCCATCCTGAGAGTTTAGTTTCTCTAAATTATTTCTTTATAAAATCATGTTTTATATAGATTATGCTTATGGTTGATTAATTTGCATGTATTCATTACGATTTTGTACATTAGTATATTTATCATGTTAGATTAGTTTAATTCATGTTTATTGCATGTTTAGTAAAAAATTATGTATTTGCATATTTACATATTTAGTTAGTTTAATTACCTTAGAATTAGATTAATTGCATGCTTAGCTTAATTTTCTTATTAGTTATAATTATTGCATGAGAAGCATGTTCTTATTAACTACTCTTTTATTGCTTTGATTTAATTCCAATGAAGTTACTAACTTATTTATTGATGCAACTTGGCAATTGGCGCGTTAAGCAATAACGGTAGGTTTTGGAGAATACTATCATCTTGTATATTTATTGGGTTAATATTGTGCTTTATTAATTCATAGCATGTAATTGGATAAATCATGTGCAAAGCGATAACAATAGCAATAATTCATGTTGTTCAACCCACTTAGTTAATTCTAGGATTTGGACGACCGGATTTGTTTGGAACCGTGCAACTTTAATTATTAATCAAGATCAATTAGTAGAGGCCGTTTATTTAACGGGCGTAATTGGGTTCCTAACACCTTCCCAATTCGTACCCACACCCCCGAACTCAACTTTGGTCCTTTGGGTCATAAGAGTCAATTTATCCCCAATCGGGATTGGGGTGCATTAAACCTAGGTTGGAGTCTTTCTAGACTTTCGATTTGGGTTCTTTATTGGTTTCCAAGTGTTTTCCTTAAAATTTGGTGGCGACTCTTCAATTATCCTAAACACCCAATAGTAAAGGGAGTAAAATTCAAACCCTGGTGTTTACAGTGGCGACTCAACTGGGGATTATTAAGAGGGTGTAACTTGAAAGTTGATCTTGATTAATTGTTAAAATTGCATTGTTCATGACCTTGTTATTATTGCTCATATTAATTGTTAGCTTTGCATTCATACATTCATTTGCATGCGCTTGCGCGACTTCCGAGCTTGTTTTAACAAGCTTCCGAGCTTGTTTTTTGCGTGAATGTGTTGTTTGCCCTAATGTGAACGCAATCTTTGCGTAAAATGCCTAAGATTGAGTCTAGAATATTTTTATTTTAGGAAATAATATTCCGTGAATGATACCAAGGATGCTTGTTGCTTTAGGAGAAAATATTTTCCTTAATTTTTTCCTTCTCGTCCAAGTAATGGGTTTTAGCCAAAGATCCCAAATAAAATAAAGAGTCAGTCTTTCCTTAGTCAAAAGTATAATCTTTTATTTTATCCCAATTTGAGTCTAGAATAAAATCTTTCCCTTTCCCTAGTCAAGAATATAACTTTTATTTTATCCCAATTTGAGTTTAGAATAAAATCTTTCCCTTTCCCTAGTCAAGAGTATAATCTTTTATTCTATCCCAATTTGAGTCTAGAATAAAATCTTTCCATTTCCCTAGTCAAGAGTATAATTTTTATTCTATCCGAATTTGAGTCTAGAATACAATATTTCCCTTTCCCTAGTCAAGAGTATAATCTTTTATTTTATCCCAATTTGTGTCTAGAATAAAATCTTTCCCTTTTCCTAGTCAAGAGCATAATTTTTATTTTATCCCAATTTGAGTCTAGAATAAAATCTTTCTCTTTCCTTAGTCATGAGTCTAATATCTCTTATTTTTATCCCAATTTGAGTCTAGAATAAGATATTCCCCTTTCCTTAGACAAGAGTATAACTTTTATTTTATCCCAATTTGAGTGTAGAATAAAATCTCCCCTTTCCTTAGTCAAGAGTATAATTTATCTTTTATTTTATCCCAATTTGAGTTTAGAATAAGATCTTCCCTTCTCCTTAGTCAAGAGTATAATCTTTTATTTTATTCCAATTTTTGTGTCTAGAATAAGATCTTTCCTTTTCCTTAGTCAAGAGTATAATCATTTATTTTATCCCAATTTGAGTCTAGAATAAAATCTCCCTTTTCCTTAGTCAAGAGTACATATTTTCTTTGTTATGAGTCGAAAATATTCCCCTTTCCCTGTCTCTAAGTCAAGAGTCTCCGTACTTTTCTTTTATTGAGTCAAGGATCTTTGGCCTAAACATGTTACTTGTATATTATGGCAACTTTGTTGAGGAATCATTCTAGATTAATTTCCCACATTTTCTTTCTTGCTAAAAAAAAATCATTACATTGCATCTCATTCTAGAAGCTCCATGTTAGGATATATAGAATATTCTACATTGCATCATATGTCATTCTAGAACACTCATTTACTATAGATGGGTAGCTCTAATATCGTTAAGTGTTGATCATGCATGTTGCATCTCATATAGAACATTTAGATTGCATGAATAATCATTGTAGGTCATTTCCTCATACATTGTTTCACGGCGTACATGTCTAGGTCATTTTAGAGTCTTTGCATATCATGCATGTCGCATGAACATTCGCATCGCTCATCTACATCATTCTAGCATTTGCATTTCGCACATAGTTGCATTCATCTTAGACCATGTCATTTCTTGTAGACTTGTCATCATTGCATGTCCATATTAGACTTGCATGCTAGTACTCCAAGGGTAATTAGGAGAGTGTGTTTATCCAAAAAAAATAATATTTCTTCAAGTCTTCTCCCTCAGTGTCCCTCACCAAGTTAAGTGAATATTCAGATTGGTAGAATAAGGAACTACGGTCCGAGGAGTTGGGAACGAGATACGAAAAACAACCGTCTGGTTCAAAAGCAGTTTATCACTCAACCACTTTCATCTTCTATACCCGCTACTATGGTTAGAGATAATGAAGTACCTAAGCCCGATGAGCAAATGATCAAGGAGATGATGTCTTTGTTGAAATCTATGGACAATCGTTTGACTGTCAACGAACAAACACATAACGACACTCCTCCACCTAACGAGGACGTGATCGCACTTGAGGCCCAAATCAAGAAGCTCGAATTAGTCTTGTCCCAAAACAAGATCATAAGTGACTACATGATCAATTCTGAAGGGTATTCCTCTCACATCAAGGAAAAACTCCCACCTAAGTACTCAATGCTGAAGTCTCCATTTTCAAAGGGACTGACGATCCAAAAGACCACATAAGGGCCTTTACTACTACAATGAGTCTAAGAGGAGTGGATCCTGACTTATATGTCCACCTCTTCTCACAAACATTAGACCCCACTGTCCGGGCATGATTTTTTAAGATCGAGCCCAATCAAGTTCAAGATTGAAACAAGGTGTCCAGTTTGTTCCTCAGTAGGTACGCTGACAATGTTATTTAACCAATGGCCATTAGAGAGCTTGAAGCTATTAAGCAAGGTGAAAATGAAAACTTCACTGATTTTGTCAAGAGATGGAGAACCAAGGTTGCAAAAATGATTGACCGTCCATCCGAGGAAGAGCAAATTCGCAAGTTAATCAAGAACCTTCAACCAAGGTATCTTGATCATTTAAAGTTTCAAGCCATCAACACCTACGCACAACTCAATTACGTAGGTATGCTTATTGAAGATGACATCCTCGCTCCAATTAGGCAATAGTACCATCAAGCCCAATGGCGAAGCCCAATCTTGAGTCATAGAATTTTAGGCTAAATTGAAGAGTTCCTCCCAATTTCTTTCTTTTGTTGAGTCCAAGCCTTGTCTTAGGATCCCTTTTGAGCATTGAAATGCTTCATTTTGCATTGAATAAAAAAGCCTTTATTTATCTCTTTCTTTTCTCATGGAATATTTAACTTGGAAATCCAATGATGAATCTGAGTTGCTAAATCTGATTGAACAATGCAATGGACCTTAACTTTTGAGAGTGATTGAGAAGGACCATTAAATATAAAGAAAAAAAAGACACACATCCTAAAGTCGTACTGAGGACATGAGGCATTCATTTGGCACACTATATTATTATCCTTTCACCTACAACAATAAAAGTTACCACTTGGAGCCCATTTGAGCCAACAAACACAAGCCACTTTCTTTCTTAAACCATATTTATCCTAACTCTGGGTATGGGAAGTGTGCATTATCCTTCACTGTCACTGAAATCACAAATTGGTGAGGAGAACTGCACTATCTCAAAAGAGAAAGAGCTCAAAGAGAAAAAGATCAAAAAAAAAAAACATTCCAAAAAAAAAAGAAGAAAAAAAAATCTCAAGTGATTCGAAAATAAAGAGAGAGTTTCCTTACCACAAAGTGACACCCCAGCACACTGGGGGCTTTTTATGGGTATTTGAGCCCTAATATCTCTTATTTGGCAACCATCACCTTGGCCCAACATTACAACCCAAAAGACCTCCTAGAGGTGTGACCCTTCAAAGATGTGCGTTCACTAAAAAAAATAAAAATAGCCCACTAGGTTGATGACCCGAAAGGGTGGCCTAGGCAAAAGTTAGAGCATAATCAAAAAAAAAATAAAGTCCGCTAAGCATATTCATTCAATGGCTTAGGCAAAAATGGCAAGCCCGCTGGGTCGATCCCCCAAGACAACGACTCAGGCAAAAGTTAGGGCACTAAAATTTGTGGTCCCCGAACTACGTTTTGGCCTGATTCCGCAAGGATACGTAGGTAACCTCTTAAGAGGCCCGGCCCCGTTAAAATCTCATTAATAAGTCTCACATTTCACATGTGATAATCAAAGGTTCTAAGCAATCACTTTTCATATGCAATTCAGAATTCTAGGGGTTTTAAAATTTCCGTAATTTTTAACTCATTTTAGAGCTCAAGACTTGGAGTCGAGTTTGAATTACCTTCATCATCTTCTATTCATCACAAAACATCCCGTTGTTTTTTATTTGTAGCACTTAAACCCAATACTTTCATAATACCACATCTCTACCCAGAATTCTCCACTTTGCTTTCGCTCTATGATCGCAACTCGTGGCTTTGCAACTGTCATCTGTTGGACCTATGACTCCATCTGAAAGTTCGTCACTCTTGATATCATTGAAGATCCACCAACATTAGAAAAAAACTTTGATCCACACTGGGGGATTTTGTTTTTCCCAACTCTGGTGAAAAGCATTTGAAGACTTTGGGTCTCATCTACATAAGGAAGTTACTTCAACGAGTTTGGTCGCACCTCAACAATAGAGGCTTTGCATATTACATGAAGACATCTCTAGAGAATACTTGTCACACGACTTATGAGGGGCACTCTCCTTAAAAAAAATATAAAAAAACAATCTCTCATTTTTTCCCTTGGAGTATTGTCTGTTAGGCATACATTTTAGCATTACATGTGTCCAGTCATGTGCATCATCATTCATATGTAGGTTGCATGGAGCTTTAGGCCAAGCTATCATCACATTGCATTGAGTCTCATGACATTCATGTGCACATTTACATAGCATAATATTTAAATGCATTTGATTTGCATATCATTAGACTTTTGCATCATCATTTGATTGGGTGAGTTCCTAAACTTTCCTTACTAATTGGATCTAATCCTTAGGGTTTTGTCCCATATCTTTTAAGGTCTTAGGATGTAGTTGTTTCCTATAGAACACTGTTTTCACAAGAGTCGCGTATTTTCTGATTATCGCATTGATTACACTCATATGCAAATAAATGTTTACGTATGTGGCTGGTTAAACCAACTATTTTGTCTGACCTTTTTACAGGTTCGCGTTTAACCAAGAGTCAACGCATCAGTTATCTCTATATATGACTAACCACGCAGGTTACTCGACTAATGGTCGAAACTACACGACATTACTTGCACGTTACATTTACCATAATTTTTATTGTGTAATTTACAGCACAGGGTTCCCCTTCGACTGAAAACCGAAGGACGTTTATTGTCTGACCTACAGCATAGGGTTCCCCTTCGACTGAAAATCAAAGGATTTTTATCATTTATTCTATTTCTAACGAAATACTTTTATTGTGTAACCTACAGCATAGGGTTCCCCTTCGACAGAAAATCGAAGGAAATTTATTGTGTAACCAACAGCATAGGGTTCCCCTTTGACTGCAAATCGAAGGACATTTTTTGTGTAACCTACAGCATAGGGTTCCCATTTGACTGAAAATCGAAAGACATTTATTGTGTAATCTACAGCATAGGGTTCCCCTTCGACTGAAAATCGAAGGATTTTTATCATTTATTCTATTTCTAACGAAATATTTTTATTGTGTAACCTACAGCATAGGGTTCCCCTTCGACTGAAAATCGAAGGACATTAATTGTGTAACCTACAGCATAGGGTTCCCCTTCGATGAAAATCGCAGGACATTTATTGTGTGACCTATAGCATAGGGTCTCTCCCTTCGACTAAAATCGAAGGATTTTTATCATTTATTTTATTTCTAACGAAATAATTTTCTTGTGTAACCTACAGCATAGGGTTTCCCTTCGACTGAAAATCGAAGGACATTTATTGTGTGACCTACAGCATAGGGTCTCTCCCTTCAACTGAAAATCGAAGGATTTTTATCATTTATTCTATTTCTAACGAAATATTTTTATTGTGTAACCTACAGCATATGGTTCCCCTTCGACTGAAAATTAAAGGACATTTATTGTAACCTACAGCATAGGGTTCGAAGGGCATTTATTGTGTGACCTACAGCATAGGGTTTCTCTCTTCGACTGAAAATCGAAGGATTTTTTTATCATTTATTACCTATGTTATCTCTGATGAATATTTTTATTGTGTGACCTACAGCATAGGGTCTCTCCCTTCGACTGATAGTTGAAGGATTTTTATTGTGTGACCTACAACACAAGGTCGTCGAAAGAATAATTTATTTATTACTTTCATGAAATTAATTATGTTTCAATGTTCAATTTAGACGAGAGTTCATCGGCTTCAATCCGGCGAGTTCTGTCGACTTCAATATTCAATCTTCAATGTTCAATTTAGACGAGAGTTCTTCACAGCTACAGACACTTATCAAAGCAAAGTCAAGAAACAAAAAAGGAAAACAAAAGGGGAGCATAAATTACAGTTACCAAAGTTTGTTACCTTCAAGTGAGTTAAGCCACTTTTGAAGTTTAATGATTGCTGCATACATAAGAGCAAAATATGAATTGAAATCAAAAGGCCAAGCACTTGAATTAAACAAGATGAATTAAAGCACTCATCCAAGTGGCGAAGAAGTGATTTGCGGCCAAATTAAACAAGATGAAGTCTTTTGTGGCGAGAACGGAAGCTTCATGGCAGAGGAGCTCGGTGGGAAGAGCTTTTAAGAAGGAAGACTGTCGACTTCAATATTCAATCTTCAATCTTCAATATTCAATCTAGACGAGAGTTCATCGGCTTCAATCTGACGAGTTCAATATTCAATCTTCAATGTTCAATCAAGCGAGGATCCTTCGGCTTCAATTCGACGAATTCCACCACATCAATTTCAATCTCGTTCAGGTCAAGCTTCTTACATTATCGTATCACTTACAATTTTCACCATATATTTTGTCTGTTTGTGGTACTAAGATGGAGGTACTTGCTTGAACTACTTTAACCTTCGCTCTATTCGAGCTCGGCCAAAGTGGGGGCTTCTGTAGACACCAAATTGTGTCTTTGTTCCACCAAAAACCTGATGATGATGGATATGGAATAACATGGACAATAAGAATTTTTGAAGTGTTCGAACTCTTGATCACTGGAATAAAGCCTCTCATTTCACCATAATCACATACCCTTTTCTATAACCTTTCCAACGACCCTTACCTCGTCCCAAACGGACACCGGAGTCAAAGGATGTGATACCACAAAGATATGGGACAAAAGAGATGCTCTGATTACCGCACTCCACGGTTCAAATAGGATTCTCCTCCATTAGAGGAATAATTCCCAATTGAGCCTAATTTACATGGATTTCTCACACAGATATCTTTAAAATGACATATTATGGGTCCAAGTCTAATAAGAAACGAATGAGATATTATCCAATTACCGCAAGGTATACTGAAATGGATACCTGTTTAGTGTTTGGGCCATAACTCCCTAAATACACATGAGAATTGGTGTTATAATATGTCCAAACAAATCCCTTTTGAATAAGGAATCCAATGCAAAATGAGTCAGGTCAATCGGAGGTCAAACGAAGAAGTTATGGGCCGTCAATATTTATCTCGCTCCCTGTCGGAGTGGCTGAACCGCTTGCCCAAGCGGCTGGCCCTAGCGGCTGAGCCACTTGCCCTAGCGGCTAAGACGTTAGTCCTAGCGACTAGCCTCTTGTTGGAGTGCTAGCCGCTTGGACGCCAAGCGGTCTCCCCCAAAAGGCGCCTGTTGGACTATTTTGTCTGGCCTTTTTCTCAACTCCGTCCCAGACCTAAACCTACGTCTATATATACTCTTTTCCTCCGTTTTTTCAAGGAGAACACAATAGAGAGGTCAAATTGAACCCTAGAGCTCTCTAATTAGCCCTAATCTCTGTATCTTCATCCATCTTTTTCCTCCTTCACCAAGAAAACAACTCTGATCATCCCTTCCTCCACAAAGACTTATCCTTTATCCTTTCCACCACAAATAAACCTTTAATATTATTCATCTTTACAAGAAAACACATAATTCATCTACCTTTGATCAAGAACAAGAATCTTTGGGAATTCGTCCGTTCGTAAGTGAACATCCAAGTTCTCCATCCTGATGGTTTATTTTCTTTAAATCATTTCTTTATAAAATCCTATTTATCTAGATTATGCTTATGGTTGATTAATTTGTATGTATTCATTATGATTTTGTACATTAGTATATTTATCATGTTAGATTAGTTTAATTCATGTTTATTGCATGTTTAGTATAAAAATCATGTTTTTGCATATTTACATAGTTAATTAGTTTAATTACCATAGAATTAGATTAATTGCATGCTTAGATTAATTTTCTTATTAGTTATAATTATTGCTTGAGAAGCATGTTCTTATTAACTACTTTTTTATTGCTTTGATTTAATTCCAATGAAGTTAATAACTTATTTATTGATGCAAGTTGGCAATTGGGGCGTTAAGCCATAACGGTAGATTTTGGAGAATACTATCATCTTGTATATTTATTGGGTTAATCTTGCGCTTTATTAATTCATAGCATGTAATTGGATAAATCATGTGCAGAGCGATAACAATAGCAATAATTCATGTTGTTTAACCCACTTAGTTGATTCTAGGATTTGGACGACCGGATTTTTTTGGAACCATGCAACTTTAATTATTAATCAAGATCAATTAGTAGAGACCATTTATTTAACGGGTGTAATTGGGTGCCTAATACCTTCCTAATTCTTACCCACACCCCCGAACTGAAATTTGGTCCTTTGGGTCATTAGAGTTAATTTATCCCCAATCGGGATTGGGGTGTATTAAACCTAGGTTGGAGTCTTTCTAGACTTTCGATTTGGGTTCTTTATTGGTTTTCAAGTGTTTTTCTTAAAATTTGGTGGCGACTCTTAAATTATCCTAAACATCCAATAGTAAAGGGAGTAAAATTCAAACCCTGGTGTTTACAGTTGCTGAAATCTATTTTAGATGTCTTTTGTTCCCAATCTGACCAACTCATTAATTTTCATAAATCAGTCATAGTCTTCTCAAAATTTGTGATCGACCCCGTCAAGCAAATGGTCAACACAATTTTTAATATTCCTATTAAAGACTCATGAGGTCGTTATTTGGGGTGCCCGATATTGGAAAAACACGCCACTAGCTCCCATTTTGAAGATATTGTAGATAAAGCTCGGAACCGTATGTATGCTTGTACGACTAGCTCTCTCTCCAAGGCTGGTAGGGTCGCCCTTATTCAAGCCAACCTAGAATCCATTCCTTCTCATACTATGCAATGCTTTGCGCTGCCTATGTCTACTCACTACAAGAAAACATTTTATAGCAACGATTCTTTTGCAACGACAAAAAATGTCATTGCGGTAAATATTTATGGCAACGATCAAGAAACGTTGTTGCCAATGTTTGTTGCCATGTATATGAATTTCATTTCTCTCCCACCAAAATAATTAGCGTGGTGGGCTGAAAATTTGGGGTCATATTTTGCAACGCGATAAGTCGTTGCAACACATATTTTTGTTTTATTGAAATGACAATTGTCGTTGTAGTAGTCAGGCGATATATATACACTAAAGTAAAATACACGATAAGTCGTTGCCATAATAAAATAAAATAAAAAAAGCTGAAATGAATGTAAAATACACTAAAGTAAACCTTCTAGTGCTTTCCTATCCCAATTCAGTAAAAAAAACCATCAAATCATTTCTCTTCCTCCTTCTCTCTATTCCTTAACCTGTAAACCTCCACTCGAAATCCATGGCTGCCGTCGAAATCTCTGTTCTGAAGTGAGTTTCTTTACTCTCTCTCCCTTTCTATTTCTCTCTTTTTGGCTTATATTTTTGCTGTTTGTTTGATTAATTTTCACAGATTTTGGTGCCCTATTGACTAGATTTTTGAGTCTCTAATCTCCTGCTCAAATTCTTCATATTCAGGTACTCCTCCAATTTCTATCTTCTTTTCTTTCCCTCTTACCTGTTTTTATTAAATATCAACATAATTGTGAGCTGTAGTTGTGGAACCTTGATATTTTTTACTTAATTTGTGACTGAACTCTAGGGTTTTGTTTGCTTTACCTGATTTCTCAGTTGTCTATTGTTGTCTTTGATTTGTTTAATGTTGACTTTCAATATATAATTATAGTGCTCAGTTTGTTTGGTTTATTTATTGATTTTGGAATATTTTGTTCGTAGCTGTGTACTTAGGTTATGGAGGTTTCAAATAAAAAATATACTTGAAAATGGGAAATAGTAATAGCTAACTTTTTTATGTTAGGGAAGTTTGAGATTTTAAAAAGCTACTAAATAAGAAAAATAAACATGTTATAGTGCCTTGTTCGTATTTTGGCTCTTGATGTATTGCCTCGAATCAAATATTTTCTTTGGCGTGCTTGTCATTTTGCTCTTCTTTCAAGACCGGGGTTGCATAAACGGGTGGAGGTGTCCCTCAATGCTGTGATGTTTGTCCCAACTGTGTGGAGAGTATAGAGCATGCTTTGTTTGTTTGCCCCATTGTGTCTGCTACGTGGATAGCTACTGGGCTGGAGGAGTTGCGTCCACGGCTTGGGCTGTCTGTGCGTGAGGGGGTGGAAGATTTGATGAAAGGAAATGACACAGACTTGATTGTTAGATGCTGTATTATTGCTTGGAGTATTTGGGGATCACGAAATAAGAGGTTTTTTGAGTAGGTGCTATGACGACCAGAGGAAGTGGTCAGCTAAATTGACAAAAATTATTGAGAGCTTGTTTCAGATGGCCCGAAGGTAACTCACGTGATTGAGAAGCCTTTGGTTCAGTGGAGTAAATATCTCAACATTGAGTTAAGTGTTGTTTTTCGTAATGTTAGGTGGAGTCATGCATGTAGGTAGGAATGGAAATAAGGTCGCCCATGAGATAGCTCATATTTTACCATGGGAGGTGGGTAGTAGATTTTGGGATGTCTCGTTCCCGAAATGTGTTATGGATGTATTGGAAGCTGATTTTCTTAATAGTTAAATGAATTAATGTCGTACTACGACATTTCCCTAAAAAAAAAAAAGCGAGAGTAACTTTGTTGATGTAGCCATAAACTTTTGCCAGTAGTAAAAAGATAAGAGTAAATCAGTTAGCTACTTTGTATTTTTTGGTGACAATTAAATCTCATTGTCAGTCTTTGAAGTTTACATACTAATTTCCACCATTTTCTAAGTGTCATCAGTTTGTCAGAGTTAAAATATGTGAATTTGAGCACCAACATGTGTAAAAGATTTTAGTTTCATGACTTTCTTTTACAGTTTTTGTTTTGTATTTACCTGGGCTTTAGATGCATGAATACTTTTGCCTTTTACATGAACTGAACCATTTCTCTATGTCCCCAAGGTTGTGAAGTGAAAATATTCTACCTATGTTTTAGTACTACTAGTCTTGTCTCCAGAATCATTAACCAAGTTGTTGTTGTCGTCAACTCTTTTGCTTTGGGTTAATCCTTGGTTCGTTTGTGTACATGTGTGTTTGTTTGTTTATTGATTTAGGGAGGAACAATAGGTACAACATTGTACACTACATGTTTTTATTTATTTACTATTTTTCTGTGTACCATGCTTTTGTTATTTCTTTCTTTGACTTTTGTGTGAAAACATTTTGATTAATTGAAATTATTTTCATAAGCAACACCAAACTAACTGAAGAATAAAATCGGAAACTAAGATGAATAAAATATGTCATGTATGAGTGATGTGAACTTATTATTTGCAATACTATTTTTTAAATAGGACATGGCCTTAAATAAGGAATGAATGAAACTAAAGGATCGTTCATTACCTGTATATATAAGAGGTGTTGATAGTTTTCTAAACTTTGCTCTTTCTAAAATTGAAGACGAGAACAAGGATAATGCTACTCTTAGATGTCCTTGTGATACATGTCGTAACGTGGTCTTTAAAAGAAGGCGCGAGCTGAGGTTAGATTTGCTTCAAAATGGTATGTATGAGATGTACACCACATGGGACCTTCACAGTGAAAAGATAGATCATATTGATAGTGAAGGTAGTGGGGAAACGAAGATGGGGATGATTGTGGCAATAGTGTATATAATATGCTAGAAGATGCTTGCGGTATAGTTGGAATGAACTTTGAGGCAGAATTTGAGTCTGATAATGATCAAAACATACAAGAAGATCCTACTGGGGAACTAACAAAGTTTTATCGTCTCCTAAAAGAATATCAAGAGTCATTGACAACAAATGGTAAAACAATGTGTAAGCTGTGATATACATTGAAATTGCTACACTTGAAGGTACTAAATAACTGGAGTGATTCATCTTTTGATAGTTTACTCAAGTTGGAAGGTCAAGCATGGGGGTTTAAACTTCCAGATTCATATTATGAGGCTAAGAAACTCATTAAAGAATCTAGTTTGAACTATGTGAAGATTGATGCTTGTGAAAATGATTGCATTCTTTACTGGCAAGAAAATGCACATTTGAACAAGTATCCCACTTGTGACTTACCTAGATGGAAGACAGTCGACAAAGGCCCTTCTAAGGGTGCTAAAGTTCCTTGTAAAATGCTAAGATATTTTCCCTTGAAGTATAGGTTGCAAAGATTGTACATGTTGAGAAAGACAGCTAAAGACATGCGGTGACATAAGGAGGAAAGGTTTGATGATGATGACATAATGAGGCATCCAGCTGATTCTTTTGCTTGGAAGTCATTTGATAAAGAGTACGGTTCATTTGGTGATGATGCACGTAATGTTAGACTTGGATTAGCTTGTGATGGCTTTCAACCCTTTAATAATTCCCAGTATAGTATTTGGATTGTTGTTCTAATTCCATACAATTTGCCTCCTTGGATGTGTATGAAGCCGCATTCTTTCATCTTATCTCTAATAATACCAGGACCCACGAGCCCAGGTGTTAATATAGATGTCCATTTGCAACCACTCATTCAAGAATTACAAGAGCTTTGAGAAGTTGGGGTAGAAACATATGATGCTTATTCTAAGCAAAACTTTATGATGCATGTTGTTGTCTTGTGAACTATTAATGACTTCCATGCATATGGTGATTTGTCTGGTTGGTCTACAAAAGGAAATTTCAAAAGGAAACTAAGCGTACCTCACTATTGAACAAGGGTGGTTATTTGGGTCATCTTCGCTGGTTGCCTGTGAATCACAAATGGAGAAAAGATGCTAAATATTTTAATAACAAAGTTGAAAGAGGGAAAGCACCTGTCCCATTGACTGGTGATAATGTTCTGACACATTTTGCTAAATTCAAGCAAGAAACATTTGGTAAAGTGGTAGGTAAAAAAAGAAAACATGATGCCTCTAACAGCTTGTATGGTTGGATAAAACATAGCATCTTTTTTCATTTGCCTTACTGGAACAAATTGAAATTGCGACATAATTTGGATGTTATGCATATTGAAGAAAATGTTTCTGATGCTATCATGGGAACTTTGTTGAGCATATAAGGTAAAACAAAAGATACCATCAAGGCTCGGATTGATTTGATGAATATGAAAATAAGGGATGAGTTGCATCCTATTTTGGAGCAAGACAGTGCGTATCCCTGTGGCGTCTTACACTTTGAGCTCAAATGCCAAGGCTGCCATATGTGAGATGTTTGTTGAACTCAAATCTCCCGATGGGTATTTGTCTAACATTTTTCGATGTGTGAAGGATAATGGAAAAATGATTTCAACCATGAAAAGTCATGATCATCATGTATTCATTCAGCAGCTCCTTCCACTTGCCATTCGCGATTTTGTGCCAAAAGATGTATATGAGCATTTAGTGGAATTAAGTTTCTTTTTCCGCGATCTTTTCTCTAAAAACATTTCTTTGGAGCAAATTAAGGTCTTGAAAAGACAAATATCCTATACATTATGCAAGCTCGAGATGATTTTTTCACCGGCATTTTTTGATATCATGGTACATCTGGTAGTACACTTGCCAGAAGAGCTAGAAATCGCAGGTCCGGTTCAATATTGATGGATGTATCCAGTGAAAAGGTATGATACTTATTATCTTCTAAGTTTTATACCTTTTAATTTATGATTATTCATATATGTATTATTATTTAAGTACCAAGATTGTTGATTTAGGTGCTTGGGGACTTTAAAGAAGTATATTCGTAATAGAGCACGTCCAGAAGGTTGCATTGCTGAAGGTTACATTGCTGATGAATGCTTGACATTTTGTTCAAGATACATGGACGACATTGGCACTAAATTCAATCTTAAAGGGCGCAATGATGATGATGATGATGATGACGATGGCGTTGAAGCCCTTCCAAGAAGCAATATGGAGATATTTAGACTCTCGGGTATCCTTTGGGAGCAGGTTTGCCACTGCATCTTAGCAACGAAGAGTGTGATCAAGTCCATTTATATGTGCTTCATAATTGTAAAACTTTGGTCCAATTTGTTGAGTAAGTGCTTTATTTAAACTGTTTAATTTAATTTGTGAAACATACGGTCAGTTTATGGAGTATAACTGTTTTTTTTATATGTATATTTTTCTCCGTAGAGAACACAAGTCAGAATTGGAGAGAATGAATCCCAAAAATGTGGAACCCAGGCACAAAACAGAATTTATCAAATGGATGCATGATCGTGTATGTTATTTGATTATGTGTGACTTTAGAAATTATTTTCTATTTTACTTTTACGATAAATTGATTTTTTTCATGTGTCTTTCTTAAATAGGCGCGTACAATGCATGAAGAAGGTTGCATTGATGATGACTTGTACAACATAACTTGCAAACCTTCTATGCTTGTGAGGCGTTATGGTGGATACATTGTAAATGGTTATCGGTTTCATACCTATCGGAGTGAATAGAAAAACCCAAAATTGTGGGGTTATGGTTCGAGGGAACGATTCTACGGACAAAGAATACTATGGTGTTTTGAAAAACATTTATGAGTTGCACTATCCAGGTGGACATAGTGTATTTGTTTTTAAATGGAGTTGGTTTGATGTGCAACACCGTGGTAGAGGTTATAAGATTGATGAATATGGGGTGACAAGTGTGAACAAGTTAGGATCTTTGAAAACAGATGAGGTGTTTGTTTTAGAATCTCAGGTGGAGCATGTTTTCTATATACAAGATCCAAGAAATAAGGATTGAAAGTTTGTTATCAAGACAAAACCTAGGGATCTCTACGATATGCCAAACAAAGAACCAAATGAACAAGTTGTAGAAGTTGATGCATATCAACAAGAGGAGATGGAAGAGGTGGTAGTTGAAGGAGCCTATGATTTTGAGTGTGCAAGTGCAGACTATTTGATCACTTCACGGGCTACTGATTTTTTGTGATGGAAAAAGAAGCTATTGTTGTCAATTTGGTGACAAAAGCATTTGAGGAGAAGAAAGGAATTTATAAATGATGGTGAAATCGAAGTGTTTGGGAAATCAAGTGAGGAAGAAGAGATGAATTATGACACATCTGATGAATGAGAAAAGTTTATGCTGCTGTTTACTTTACTTTTCCTTTTGTGGTTGATTAGAAATCAATTAAGAAACCTTCTTCTTCTGTGTTATGTTGCTGTCTATTTTGTTTTTCCTTTTGTGGTTGATTAGAAATCAATTAAGAAACCTTGTTCTTCTGTGTTATGATGTTGTCTCTTCTGCTTTTCCTTTCGTGGCTGCTATTTATTTTTCTTTTTCTTAAGTTGATGGCTTATATAAGTCAACAAAGATATGTTTCTAACAAAATGAACAGGGCATAAGATGGTTTGAAGAGGAGGTGCCAAGAACAAAGGCAATCGTAACCTAGATGGAAGGAATAGAGGTGATCCAAATCCAACTCCAACTCAAGATCGTCATCAGGTTATTGGAAGTAATCTCTATCGTGCTCAAAATAATACTATGATAGGTGCAAAAGGTAAACTAACTTTTAAGTGACAAATATTTTTCTGTATATTTTTATTGCTAATCCAATGATATAGTTTATCCTTTTGGATATATAGGTTTTGATTTTTGCTCATGAATGCCTAATTTTTTTTTATAGCTAATGGAAGCAATCGTATCATAAATTAAAGAAATTCCTTGAATATGGGTAGCCAACTTGCCAGAAATGATCATACCCACAATATAGGTGACATAATGGATCAAGGAGGTAATTCATCGATGTCGATCTCAAATGCTTTTTCCATGTCAGTTTATATCAATTTCATTGTTATTTTTGTTGTCGAAAGTAAAATGTTTTAAGTGAAATATATAGGTGTCCAAAGTGGAAATAGAGGAAGTGGACGATCCTCAAATACAATTGAAGGTTTTTCCCGACTTCACAGATTAGAGGAACCCATACAAAGTTCGCCCCATATGCAGGATGACAATATGGACACTACTGACAATGAATCTGAAGGATATGTTGCAACAAGAAATGAGGGCAAGTTACAATTACACGCCAAATTCTTTTCATCAAAACTATTCTTTTTTAAAGCTCAATTAGATGTTCATTTTGACATGGCAGATCATTCTGTTAAGCGGAAAAGAGTTAACAAATTCACTGGAAGACTTGCTATGCCTTTAGAAGCGCATGAAGTTGTTGACAGGCCTGAAAATGAAGAAATGCATACTGAGAACAATGGAAGAGATTGTAGTTAAGCACTTAATGAACAAGGAAGAAGGGAAAGTGGGCATACTTCAGCACGATCAGTTGTAAATGCAAATGCAGAAAATGGTGAAGGTATATTTACTTATTTTTCAAAATTATATCATCTCATAAAACTCATTTTCTATTTGTGGGATTGGTCCATGAAAATGAAAATAAGCCATTGTTAGGGAATGTAGTACCTTCATGGGTGTTCACACATCCTTGAAAATGAAAATTTTGCGCTTATGAGCATGCTGAGTAAACTGTTTTTTGAGATTTAGCTTATTATTCTTGTTGATTTTGTATCATGTTTCTTCTCTGCCCAGCTGTTAGTCATATCACTTTGTTTATCTTTCGTGTGCATTAGCTACTAGTTATTTAAAGAAGAAAGGAGACAAGAGGAAATATAAGAGCTACTTGGTGGATATGAAAATTAAAGGAAACAACTCAAAGTTGACTGTCTATATGCCCGATAACATTGATCGGGCAATTGGAGAAAATGCTCGCCATTTGGTAAATGAGTGTGGTCGTGTGGTTAGGACAAGGGCTCCATTGAGTGTCAAGAATTGGCAAGAGTACTTTGCGCTTGTTGGTGATAGCATGTGGGAGGAAATACAGGTAAACTGAGTGTTTTGTGGCTGGTAGTATGCTAGAATTTCACGGTGCATTGCTAATTGTATGATAAATTAATTTGTTTTTCTAGGATAAATTTCAGATCCAAGAAGGTGGGTCTTATTTAAAGATTCAATGTTTTGTTATCGATACTATGCAACGCTTGTATAGATTGTATAAAGCGCGGTTGCACTACTATTACACGAGTAGTAAGTGTGGCAAAACTGATGAAGAATGTGTGAAAAATCCTCCTCCTGATTTACCCCAAGATCAATGGGAGTATTGTGTCAATCGCTATGGATCTGCAGAGTTTAAGGTGATTTCTTAGTTCAATAATGTAATGTTTATTTGAATAAGTGACCATAACGTGATTGAATTCATGCTTAATGTGCAGAAAATAAGTGAACAGAATTCAAAGAATCGATTGTCCGACAAGTGGTGCAAACACACAACTGGAAGCTTATCATTTGTTGAATCAGAGGATATATTGGTATGGTTCAATCTATACAATGCTTATGTAACACGTTCAATCTATAACACAGTAAATCTATACACCATCTTCACCTGATATTTACTTTAATCACACCAGTTCAACACTAGTTCACGAAATAAGCCCTGTAACACGCCTTGATCACAATTTGAATTAAGCCATGTACAACACCTTGATCACCTAATAATAGTTCCTTTTTTTCTTTATTTATTTCAGATAGAGCTGCACTTCCTTTATAAATATATCTTCTTTTTTTTTTTTTTGTGACCAATGTTGAGTAGCTTTTCTGATCTTATCTAGCATAATCTATTGAATAGTTTGGAATGTTATGTTTGATACATGTTTGGATTCTAATAGTCTATGAAATATTTGCAAATGTGTTAGAAAAAAGAGAGCGGCAATGTCAAGCCATCTGCAGATGTAATCTGGCTGGCATAGCACACGCGTAAATCTGAAGATGGAAAGCTACAGTTGGCTAATCGTGGACAGTCCAAGGAGATACATGTAAACTACCTTTTTTGGGGAGGGGGATTTTGGAAATTTATGTTTTTCCAATGGCATTCATGTTGACTTTATGTTGTCCTTAAATAGGAAAAGTTAAAGAATAAAGTTGCTACGACGGGTGACACTATGACACAGGAGGAGATACTACTTGACATGTTAGGTCCTAGATCTGGGTATTTTCGTGGAAAAGAAACTACCATACGTGCTTTTACGAAAGGGAGACAACAACTACAACATCAAGAAGTGATGGAAAAGCAACAAGAAAAGATATAACAACAAGATGAAATGATAACGAAGCTGGAGAAAACTATGGAAGAAAGTCAAGAAAATCAAGAACGAAAGTTTGAAGAGTATAAAGAGCAGCAACAACGTGAAATGCAGGTTTTTAAGCAACAAATGTTGGAGCAATTTGCTACTTTTAGAGGTGAAGTGTATCTATTTCACGGAACCTAAAATTTTCACTTCACCTTTATTTTTCTTCACGTTGCTTTTGATTGTTGTGCTGGTATCCAATTTCTTTTGGTTGTTGTGCTGGTATCCAATTTCTGTGGTGGTGTTGTTTTGTTAGTGGTACCTTAATTATGCCAGAAACTCTACTACTAGTTACTTGTATACTTCGATTTCTTGCATTGTTCAAAGCCACAAGATCGTCATCACCTTATTAGCCAAAGGGAGGGCCCTGAGAGCTATAGCTTAATCATATGATGCTGAATGCAGAACAATCTCGATTAGTACAAAAGCTTAAAACGTTGAACAAAATGTTGATGTAAACAGCAGTTTTGTACTATCTATTTTTTTGTACTTGTGTATTAGAGAAATTAGAGATGTGTTTTGATGTTATGGATTTTAGAGGCGTTAAAATGGTCGTACTTGGTTTTTTGATGTATCCTTTTTGTTGTTTACTCTTGCAGGATGATCTTTATCATTTGGATCGGTTGGCTATATATGTATGGTAATTTGTGGACGCAACGGTATATAGGAGGCCATCCTTTTTTGGACACATGAAGTGAATTTTGGATTATCTTTTTGGATGTGTAAAGAGTTGTTTTGGTTTGTTATTGGGATTGGTTGGCTATATGTAGACGCCAAAAAAGCGCCTTCAGATTTCTCTGCAAAAGCCCAATGATGAAAGGAGTAATTTATAAACTTGAACGCTATTTTTGCTTTAATAGGTAAGATAAGGTCTCAGGTTTTTCCTCGATCGCTCTTTCATTCCAGTCCCATTCAAAAGCCCCGTTCAAGAGCTTTCCAACGACATCTCTCACGACTTTTTCCGACTCACGGTCGCCAAGTTGCGAATCGGGGGTAGAACCGTCTTTTACCTCCTGAGGGTAAAACGGTCTTTTCATATTTTTCGGGACACTAAGCTCCTCCGGAAAATTAAAATAGACTGGATATCGTCATTATGATGACATCCAGCTAGCATCTGACAGTCGTCAGCGGCTGTGAGCTGAGCCGCTAGCGGCGCTCGCTGAGCTTCCAAGCCCGATTATTTTTTTAGCCCAATTCCAAAAATTGGCTCCTCTTCACCCGTCCAGCCCTACTTCCTGCGCCTATAACTATGACCCTCCTCCCTCAGTTCAAAACACACACTCTACAGTTGACAACCTCTATTCTCAGAAGTATTAACACTGAGCTTCTCCCTCTTTCTTCCAAATTTAACTTGAGATCTTGTCTTCACTATTCTTGTCAAATAGCCTACAGTTCAGGTACTAACTCCTGAGGGCTCAAATTAAATTAATTGCCTAATTGTTTATTTTCTAGTAGTCATAATGTAGATATCGTGCTAGTAAACGTCTTTTATTGCTTACTAAATATTGTCCCTCCAAGCATGTCTAGTCGTCGTAATGCTCAACTCGTCAATCACATGCGTGTCTAAATAAGGGACATTAATAAATGTTGTGATGCTTGTGATGAACCAATTAATAGTCTAAGTCTAGGTTGTTAATCCGGTTTTGCGTGGGAATTATGTCTTTAAATTATTAAGCAAACTTGAGTTAGTAGAGGCCGTCATAAACGGGCGAGTTGGGTGCCTAACACCTTCCCACCTCGTACCTTCACCCCCGAATCTATTATTCTTGGGTACTCATATGTTCTATATGAGCGGGAGTCTTTCTAAAAACATGATCAGTTCACTTATCGCGCTATTGGGTTGTCCCTTCGGATTGTCCCTTCGGTTTGTCCCTTCGATTTGTCCCTTCGATAAAACGCCGATAGCAGATTTGTGACCTCTTTCATGGTTTTTATTCAATTCAAGTTTTTACAAAAGCTTTTCTAACTCGATGGTCCCTTGAACTTATCTAAACTCCCAACTTACAAATTTTCTATAAGGACGTACTCCGTGGAACACCTAGATGGAGGAAAATCCCCAGTCCTTACAGTAGCGACTTCACTGGGGATTTATTTAAGAGGGTGAGACTCGAAAGTCAAGTTTGCATAATTGTTTAATAATATGTTCCATATATTGCATCAGTTGCATCATGTGCATGTGCCTTGTCACAATCCATTGACCCTTATCGACTCTCGAGGAAGTTTGTATCGTAACTCGTAGACAACCCGTATATCTAAAGGAATATAGAATTGTCCTATCGTGAAAACCGACGCTTCCTCACCCATGACTCATCGACTCTTGTTGGTGAAAAAGAATTACAATTGATGTGTCGACCATCCGCCGAACGGAAATTGTAATTTGTCGTGGTAACCTCACAGGAGCCAAAAGCCTTTAGCTCACATTCGTGCATTCGCGTGCTTATTGTGCATGTGTCGTTATAATGCCAGTCTGATCACATGTTTGCTTGTAACTGCGTCGTTGTAATGCTTGCCTGAATACATGAATGTCGTATTATGTGCCAACATGTACTTACGTGCTAGGAGTCCTTTCTTTTATTTTTAGCTAGTTCATAATGCCAAAAAAAAAATGATGCGAGGATTAAATTCAATGAACACTCATCGTTTTCCCAATGATATATTCTGTCAAAGTCATGAGCAATTTCCTAGGATCTTTTAATTAAAAAAAGGGAATCAGTCTCTCCAATTTTTTCTCTCTTATTTTCCATTTCTTTATTTCTTTTTTTTGATGTAATCCAGATTCAGTCAAAAAAGAAATAATAAAAGCAAAAAAAAAGGGGGCGTAAACAAAAAAAAAAAAAAAGCAATTTGCGAAAAAAATAAAAAAAAATGACCAAAATTCCTTTATTTTATTTTATCCCATTTTCTATTTTCTTTGAGTCTGGAAAAGTAAAAAATAGGATAGTCCGTCTTTTTCTATTTTTCTTATTTTCGTTCATTGACTTTATTTTCCTTTGATATTAGGGGAAATATTTGGGCATTTAGGCTTAAGGATCTTTTTTTTAGTACAATGTGTTTTTTTTTATGTGTGGGTCTTCATTTTTCTTAGGTGAGAGTCTCATGGTCTTATCTTGTTACTAAGTGCTCCGTGCTTCCTATTAAGGGGGTCCGAAGAAGAAAGGAAACCTCGAGAAAAGCTGGGCTCGGCCTTCCGCAAGGCTAGACCGCGTGCAACCGTATACACCGCCAAGTTCCTGACTACCTCCACCACAAAAAAGCCTTACCACCATATTCCAAAAGGTCATCACCCCATAATCCATCACCACCACAAAGCTCACCTCACCAATCACACCCCAAGCTTCACAATGACCAAAACTATTGACGAGAAGCTTGATGAGATCGTGGGCAATTTGAAAAGGATGCGACTCAAGGCGGAGGATTTGGAAAGAAAGAAAGAGGATGAAGTAAGAATCCTCTTTGACCCCAACACTGAGGAGGATGAGCAAGTCACTAAGCTCAAAAAGATTGACTCTATCGCCAACTACAATGCCAATGATGGTAAGGTCAATCCCAAAATCGAGGGCAAGCTTCCAGCCAAGTTCTCCATGCCCGAGGTTCCGACATTCACTAGAACTGATAATCCACAAAATCACCTCAAGGCCTTCACTACTGCCATGGGTTTGAGAGGAGTTGACAAAAGTATCTACATACACTTGTTCCCGCAGACTCTTGATGCCTCAACTCGTCGTTGGTTCTACACTTTGAATTTGGAAAACTACCATAATTGGTCAGAGTTCACTATAATCTTCCTTGCATGCTACATGGAAAATGTTGTCCTCTCCATGACCCTTCGAGAATTAGAGATCACCAAACAAGGAAAAGATAAGGGGTTCCTTGCCTTCCTTCAACGTTGGAGGCTAAAGGTGGCCAAACTGGTTGAGAAACTTGCGCAAAGTGATCAAATCCACCAATTCATTAAGAATCTGCAACCTGCTTACGAAGAACGCCTCCTGTACCAAGCAATTGACTCCTACAACCGGCTCTATGATGTGGGTATCTTGATTCACGATAATCTCTACTGTCAATATCACCGGGTGTTTGGCCATCGCACGGATGACTGCATCCGCCCACAAGATGGTATACAAGAAATCATGGACAAGAAAGAAGAAGAGGATACCTCTGGAGCCTGGAATTAGTTGGCTACCTGCAAGAGCTAGAGGAATCGAGTCTGAGTCCCCAAGTTTTATCGAGTTAGGATCTTAGCTAAATCTTTAGGTTGAGTCTTAAACAAGGGATGTTTTCCTTTTTTTACTTTTTCTAAGTCCAGTTTCTTTTTGACGGGAATTAGAGACCCCCTTCTCTAAAGTCATGTGTGCTTATCTTTTTGCAAATCAATAAAAATTTCTCTTGCTCATTTCTTCCTTTGTTTAGCTATTGACAAATCCGACGAACTCAAAGTTGCATAAATCATTAACTAATCAATTTAAGCAATGTAAGTAAACTTCGCAAAAGCAAGAATACAAATTATTTCTTATACAAGAATTTGAGCAGCTGAACTCCCTCAACGATGCCACTCCACATACAAAGAAGAAGTGAGCCCGCCTTCTGCAGCAGCCTCGACACGGATCTGACCCTGGCTCCGATCGAAGAAGATCCTTAGTACCAAGATGTATTCAACTACATCACCAAACGCACCTACCCTCCAGACATGCCAGCAAGAGCTCAACGGGCCATCTGTCTCTTAGCGGCACGATACATAGAGTCCAAGGGGGTTCTATACAAAAAGTCTCACAACGGAGTCAACCTCAGATGCGTGAACGCTGAATAAGCCGCAGAGATCATGGATGAGGTACATAATGGGGTGTGCGGACCACACATGAATGGTCAAATGCTCTCTAGAAAGGTCCTATGACTGGGTTACTATTGGACCACTATGGAAAGAGATTGTTACGATTATGTCAAGAAATGCAAGAAGTGTCACATATATGCCAACCTACAGCATATGCCACCCTCATTGCTCCACAACTTCACATCCCCTTGGCCATTTTCTGCATGGGGAATAGATATCATTGGTAAAATCACCCCGAAGGGCTCGGGAGGACTTGAATACATCCTAGTAGCCATAGACTATTTTCCTAAATGGGTTGAAGCTCAATCCTATGCCGTCCTCACATCTAAACAAGTGTCTAAATTCATAAGACACAACATCATCTGCCGATACGGCGTTCCACATGAAATTATCAGTGACCATGGATCCCATTTCAAAGCCGAAACAACCACCCTCCTAAGGAACTACAAAATCCAGCACCACAAATCATCCCCTTACCTTCCCCAGACCAACGGCGCAGTAGAAGCCACCAACAAAAACCTCAAAACTATATTTGAAAAGATGATAGAAAACTACAAAGATTGGCCCATAACACTCCCATTTGCCCTTTGGGGATATAGGACGTCTATAAGATCATCCACAGGAGCGACACCTTATTCCCTAGTCTACGGAACGGAAGCAGTGCTACCCATAGAAGTCCAACTACCCTCCATGCACATAGCCTTACAGGGTGAAATTTCCGAAACCTAATGGTTGCAAGCCCGCTACGAGGAACTCATGTTCACAGATGAAAGACACCTACGGGCCCTGGACCATTTCCACATGTACCAGCAACGCATGGCAAGAGCATTCAACAAAAAGGTTTGACCTCGAAATCTGAAAGAAGGGGACTTAGTTTGGAAAGAATTGCGTGCCCCAGTTACTGACCCCAGAGGAAAATTTTGACCTAACTTGTCCGGTCCGTTCTTCATTAAAGACATCTTATCGGATGGCGCGGTCCGACTCATGGACATTGACGGCATCGAGTTCAGTCAGCTCACCAATATGGACCAATTGAAGAAGTGCTACGTCTAAAAAAAAAAATCCGATTTTTTTTAAAAAAAAGAGACGTACACAAAATTGAACGAACTACGCTGGCCTGATTCCACACTAGATACGTAGGTAACCCTTTTATAGGGCCTGGCCAAAATCAATCCAAAATTCCATTCAACTCATTCAAAAGGGATAATCTTTATTCAAACTGAACGAATAAGCTTACATTGCAAAAATTGAACTTTCTAAGGTTACAAAAAAAAAAGTGCAACTACGAGGGTTTTGAGCTAAACAAATTCTTACTACTTTTTTTAAACTAGACTTGCTTATTAAGAAAACTACTTTAATCCTTTTTCCCTTTAGAAGGCTTTGTTGAAGAGTTCTTCTTTGAACGACCCTAGCTTGAGGACGACTTATGATCGCTCCTTTGAGCTGAGGGCTTGCCTCTTTTTCATTACATGATAGCCTTCCTCATAAGGCCCTTCCTTCCTTTTCTTGCTTCCTGTTCCTGAGTCATACTTAAGTTTTAGTTGATCCCACTCCTCATGGCGAAGGGCTCGTCTCACTTCTCCATCACTACAAGAAAGCCAGTTTAGGCAGGTCTCAAAAACTTGAGTTGGGGCAATCACTCGAGGTACAGTCCAGCGATCCCTGCCACGCCAATTTTTTCCCCAATCTTGAGCAAATTCGGTGGTCAAAGCCAAGGTAAGTTGTCTCGTAGTCTCCTGACGAGGGATATACTACTACAAAACATAACTACAAAGTCGGTGCATAGAAGTCGGTTATAAGAAAAGGGACTTGTATATTGAGGCGGTGGCAGTTTTGTAAATAACTCAAAAAGTTGGAAGTCGCGTTTTTTAAAAAAAATGACTTCGTATGTCCGTTCACATAAGAAGTGGGTTTTTGGGAAAAAACGGACTTTTAATACAAGGCCTATAAAGACGCTTATTGAAAAAGGGACGTTAAAGTTAAAAAAAAAGAAAAAGAAAAAGAAGCCTGCTACCCATTTCTTCTCGCTAACCGTTCCTCTGCTTTACTCAGATCTAAAATTCATCATCTCCCCAACCATTTTCTCTCTCTTCCCTCCCTCAGGTTCCGGCGACGACTCTACCAACAAAATCGCCGATTCAGACTCATCTCCTCGCAGGATCTCAGCTCTAAGCTTTCTTACTCAACCCCTCTCTCTCGATCTCACCCAGGTTAGTTAAATTAAGACGATGAATCTTCATTTCTTGATGTTATTAATTCAAGCTTCGTTGATTTATCGAGCTTCCATTTTTGCAGTTCTTGATGTTATTATAATTTCCTATTTTTTAGTTGTAGAGATCGATAGATGATGGTACAGTTCACCAATTCATTTTGTGAAGCTCCAATCTGGTTGGAAGACCTAAGTTTGAGCTTAATATGAGGATTACTTTGATATTCAGAAGGTAAGTCCTCAGATCTGTTTCAATTTGTTGTTTTTATTTGATGATGACCAACCATTTCCCTTCTCTTCTCGACCCATCAGTTGGACTTGGAGATAAACATCTGCCACTTCAATGGCGGTGCGGCTGACGTCAGCAGTTGAGGTGACGTCTCCGGCAATGTCACTGACGCCATTAATGCTATCGCCAGACCTCTTGTTCATCAGGTCTAATATTTTCCTTATTTGAATGATTTGAATGGTTTTTTCTCTCTCCTAGGGTTTTGTTGTTTTTGTGCAGGAGTTGTAGTTGTGGGCTCTTGTTAATTTGATTTAGAGTACAAAAATAGTGAATTTGGCTTTAATTTGATTGTGATTGCTTAACCTCTATTGGATTCAGGTTCTTGCTTGTTAATTTTGTTGTTTGGAGTTTCTGTTTTAAATTGATTGAGTGAAGAAAACAGTAGAAAAATGTTTGTATTTCACAGAACATTATGGGTCAGAAAGGTACTTAAATTAAACACTACAACAAAAGTGTTTTTGTGCCTAGGGAATAGCCGTGGCAAGCATTACTGTTTCCTGTGGCACAAGTGGCTAATAGGAGAGCTTATAGCTTCTGGGAATGTCTCGAATTGTAACTGTGTGAAGAGCTTATAATTTGCCTGGTGGTTTGCTAATTTATTCCATTTTATAACTAAATAGGAGAAGAGTTCGTCTGGGGATGTATTGCTTGTAAGATGCCTGTTGAGGCTCAGGGTTGTGCTGCGAGTTCGATCTAAACCCTCAATAATCGTTTGGGCAATGTGAGTATCTTTCTTTCTTCTGATTCATTTGATTGGAATTACTATTATGGTGATTGTTCTCTTGAGTAATTTATCTGTTGTGATGTTTAGTTTTTTGTTAGTTTACTTTTTTTTTTTGATCAAAATGTTTGTTACTTCACTTGATTAAGCTATTGGGAACTGTTGGAGTGGTCAGGCCGCCATGATCAAATTGTTTCTTTCCAGATTGTCATTTTCTGTGTAATTGAGTATGTTTTTGATTGCTTAGTTGCTTATAAAGCTGTGAGGCAGGTGGTAATTGGGATGTAAGAACTGACATTTGGATTATATTGTTCTCCTGCTTCAGTTTCGTGGAATTCTGAATGCCATTAGTTGAGAACTGTTGCTTCCCATTGGGGCTGTGAGCTTTGATTTGGTTATTCAGTTTGAGAATGGATTAGGTTGTGTGTGAATTAGGTTTCACGAAGTTTGGGACTCATTTTGATGCTACCATTTTCCTATTGTTTAACTGTTCCATCTGTTGTACAAGGTCCATTTCTCGTTTATCTCTTATTCTCCCATGTTCCCTGGTGTTGCATGCTTGTGCCTCTAGTACCTACCCTAGGCCTTGATGGTGTTTTCACAAAGATTTGTAGTTAGTTTCAGTTGTAGGTGCGACTGAAAATGTATGATACTATGGGAGTACTATTCATTACTACTTCTGTTCATGTGATTTGGGATGGTCAGAGCTCAATTTTGTTCTGTTCCTGTTTGCTTGATTGTCATCCTGTTTGATGAAGGCTGTCTTTCATGGTTTACAGTTGATACTTCTGAGAAAACTATATGCCCATGAGGCTTATGCAACTCTATAGACTAATAGCTAGCAATTGGGTTACTTTAATGTGGTCATTTACCAAATATGCAGATACTATTTAGAAATTGTACAAACTGTTTAGATTTTGTTTTTCTGACCTGCATTATTCAGATCTTGTTTTCACTTAAGTGCTTGTTCTTGGCTTTCTTAAGGGTGAAAATTTGTTGAGGAACTACTGAACTAGCATAGGAAGTGTAGACTTGAAGTAGGTTCGCTAGGAATGACAACTAGATAGTTTAGAAACTGCTCCGCACCTGTTTCTGAGCTGCAATTTCTATCTTAAGTCTGAGTATTTCTTTTTGCATTTACTCACTTATTGAAGCTTGGAATACAAAGGTGAAAAGGTTGTCAAGTGAAAAGTGCAAAGGGACTTGATAAAGTCAGTTTACATGTTTTTGAATGGAAAATTTCACATGCTTTTGATCCATAGTTCCGTGATCTGTAATCTGATCTGTACTTCTGAATATATTTGCTGTTATTTGCATGTTTAGGGGTCTATATTGGGCAAGAAAAAAGGTTAATACATGGTTAATCAAAGTAAATTAGCTTGGTCTATCTCTTATGCACTTTAGGTATGGAAAATACATGATAATAGACTGATTTTGCTCAAACTTCAATTCAGAGCTGTTGTTTCTGGATAATTGTATGCAATCAATGTTGTTCAGAGAGTTAAAGCATGGATATGATAGTTGTGTTCCTGTACTTATCCTTTTTGGTATGGTTTTGTTTCAAGATTGTAATCTGTCATCTGCATTTCAGTAGCTTTAGTTCTGAATAAGAAAAAATGTTTTGCATTTTTATTAGCTGGATTAGTTTGTCTATTTGCATATAGCTAAAGATAAGGATACATTTTATGTTGCAATGAGTACTGTAACTGTAAGTATGCTATGATTGCGATATGGTGGTTGATCATTAAGAGAAACAGTATGGTTTGGTAGATTGGTTGTGTAGGCCTTCCTGCCTTTCTTTCTGCTGCTTTGCATTTCATTATCTTTTGTTGGCAACTGATTGAAGTATACTTGCTCTTTTTTTTTTTACTATTTTTGATCACATTTTTGCTCTTTTTAACAGCATTATTGTCTACTTAAATCCCCTATGTGGAATGAAGAGGATTCAGAATATAGCATTCTTTTGCACATGAGAAGGTGTTGCAAACTGGGGTGCGCTGCCAAGAGATTAGAAGAGATCAAAATGGGCTCCTTTCTTAAATTAGTTGTATAGTGTGTTTTTTTCTTTTGTACTTAACTCCAAAGTTATTTCATGCATACTTACATGTCTGAGAATGCAAGTATGGTTATATACAGCAGAAGTTCCATTTTACATTATCTTGTTATTGAAAATGAATCAGAAGTTGCTGGCATTTGGAGTTGTGTTGTTATATAATTAACGCATCTTGCTAGAACTTTATATATTGCTTCATATGGAGGAAATATGCAGTTGGGGGGTTCTTATTATTTTTTTTCAAAAACGATAAAATGATAAGAAGTCGTGTTTTTTTTTGTTTTTTTTTTTTAAAAACGACTTTAAAAGCTAACCTACAAAGTCTCTTTGTTTGAACAAAAGGGACTTTGAAGGTTTATCTACGAAGTCGCTTTTTACCAAAAGCGACTTTATAAGGTACCTATGAAGTCACTTTTTACATAAAAGCGACTTCCTTAAGGCACCTATAAAATCTATTTTCTTTAGAAAATGCGACTTTGTAGGTTTGTCTACGATGTCGCTTTTATGTAAAAAACGACTTCATAAGCCACCTACAAAGTCACTTTTCTTCAAAAAAGTGACTTTGTATGGCAGTCTTTAAGTTCGCTTAAAAAGCGACTTTGTATGCCATACCCTATAATGTCACTCACTTAGAAGTCGCTTTTAAAACCGACTTTAAAGGCCCAAAAAAAGTGACTTTATATCCTCTTTTTGTAGTAGTGATAACCTGCTTTAATCCATATTGTCGCATGACCCTAGAAGGAAAGAAGAAAGTACTCCTATACAAACCCACTATGGTAGTATGAGGGATAAATTTGCAGCAAGCCACCAAAGAGGTCAAGCTCCACCAGGTCACATGCCAACGGATAACAGGTCCTGTATGGAAAAAGGCATCCCATTCAGCAAGGGTCTTTTCATCATATAGCCTTTTTCTAACCAAGAAGCTAGTGGCGGTATAAGTTTTCTTTTTCCAGGCTTGAGGGGTACGAGCTATCATCTTCTCTGGCGATTCTATCAACCTTAGATGCTCGCATAACCAAATTTGAAGCAGCAGGGGCCTGCCAGAAAAGGCTTCATGAGGCAAAATTTTTAACCTGTCAAGCCCTAAAAATAGTTTCCCCTACAACCATATGTAAAGGAGAATGCCCTTCAACCATTTGATTCACCACTCGCAACAACGAGGCTCTACCCAGGTTGGAGGACTCTGGATGAGCAAACAATAGGCGATTCAACAGGCAAAGTACAAAAACTTGTCGACGACAACGCCTAAATATCGCATCCTGTTCAGAAGAAATAGCAAGCTTTCAGAGATTTGAACTAAGTCCACATTGACACCGAGAATCATGCTTTTGGCTTCTGCAGACGTCAAGCCTAGAGATTTCCTGTTAGATTACAAAAACCATCCCTCAATTAAGACACAGCTGGGAGAAGAACATCAGACATATTAGTAATCGCAATAAATTCTTCAACTAGAGGGCATAATTCAGAGTTACCAAAACGGAAGACGTGGAAGTTTGGGTCTCAATAATTTAGAGCAGATCGAAGAAGGGGCCACAAAATTTTGGTTGGTCTTAGAGCCAATAAGGTTGAGATATGGTACGGAGCCAGTTCAAATTTATCTTCTATGGTCAGATTTTTACACCAAGCGCCGAACAGGTTTTCAAAGGATTTCACCATGGTAGAAGATTTGGGAAATTTAAGAGAGTTAAAGCCTGAAAAGAGATACGACATTAGACATCCCGTAAATCCTTTTTATAGGCGAAGAATCGGGTCAAAAGAAGTCAGAAATCCACGGAAAAGGCCCAAAGGCAGAACCGTCAGCGACTCTGGCCAGCGTCGCTAGCGGTTGTGACCAGCGCCGCTAGTGGCCCTCGCCTTCAACCCAACGCCGCTAGCGGCCCAGCCCAGCACCGCTAGCAGCCCTGACCTCGGCCTAGTCGTTTTTTTTTTCTCTTTTGTTCCGACCCGCCCACTTGGTCTATTTTGCTCGGTTTAAGCCAGTTTTTCAAACGCACTACGGAGTTTCAAGGCCCGAGACTCTCTTAGTCTTATTCTTTTCCATTTTCTTTTTTTTTTATTATTTTATTTTTTTAGGGGGTATAATATGTGTAATTTCTGCTTTTGCTTGCAATTTTTACCCTTTTATTTTATTTTCTTTATTTTATTCCCTAAATTATGGCCTACTTTTTACTGCATAACGCATTGCATACTTAGAGATCAGACGGGCATAATCGAGTCATATAGCATTCATATCATATAAAATGCATAAAACAGGAGTTCTAAGTTTCAAGCCAATATTTACAAAGCAATCCTACATTGTTCAACCGGAGTCATCATCGACATTGCTATCAGCCTCATCCTCAACAGACGGCCCCTGACCATAGTTCCCAGCTGAATAGTGAAAAGAGCCCTGAAAACTGAACAAGCTAGAAATAGGCCTGCTGTTGTTGGGCCTCATATCCCGTCCATCATACACGGGTGCATGCATAGGAGTACCCGCCGGAAACCCTGCCCTAAAGAAACTCTCCGTGGCTTGACTAGCAAAGTCCATAGCCACATCCTGAAATGAAGGCCCAGCTTGAGGCACATCCCACCCAGGGGCGTTCGCCCAACCTCCAGCCGTAGGGGTCACAATAGGCCTACTATCAAAGGAAGGCTGAAAACCCGCTGGAGAAAACATCTCAGGCACGAATATGCGGCACAGAAGGTCCGGGCGCCTCATCAATAGGAGGCCTGGTCACAGCTACAAGAGGTGAACGAGCTATAGATGGCCTGCTCGCCGAAGAAGCCCTCGCAGCAGAAAAATGTCGAGGCCCCACCGAAGACGAAGACTGCGACATCTGCAAACAGTCAAGACCGAGATGTTATGTTAAGCACCTCACTTAGCTAAACTTAAGACAAAAGTCTACTTACATCAGCAGTCCTGGATCGAGAACATTTCCCTTTACCCATCACCGGGTCATAGCCTTTCCTCAACAAGTGGATGAGCTTAAAGACTTGAGAAGTCTGCTCCCGGTTCAGCTGCAAGAAGAGACAGAAGATATAGTCAGCATTCAAAAACAAATACAGAACACAAGAAGGGATAAAAAAAACTTACCCTAGTACAACCATCAGGCAAGGGCAAGCCCTCCACAGTCTCCCCATTAGTAGTATGTAGAGGGAACTCCTCTACTATACATCCCCCACTCTCACCAATGTACCTCACCTCATTGCTCGGCAAGGTCACACTTGAGGGCTGGCCACGAGGAACTCTTGAATGGGACCTCTTGGGACCCTGAGCTAAATGATCCGCCTACAAAGCACAAAAATCAGTATATCACACATATAGCTGAAACGGCATAAATAAACTTCTTACCTCAGAAGTGAGATCCGGCATTAGACGACCCAAGCAGTAGGCCAGATACACAGCTGCACGGTCTAAACCGACAATCTCCGGCTCACAAAATCCGTGGCCGCCATTCCACGAGTCACGACCCCCGGGCCTTCTACGCTCAGGCTCCGCAGATAGAACATGGTTATAGGAGGGTCCTCCGGAACCAAATGACCACCCAAGGCAGGATAGATCAACCGAGTCAAACGATCCCTCAAGTACCACACAAAGCCAAATGGCCCCTCAAAGACCACCCGCAAAGTGGATACCCTAAAGGACTCGGTGGTAATATTGGGCGTAACCCCTGGAATACCGTCAAAGGCAGTCCACGACACCTGCAGATCACAAGATCAAAGTTCATTAACATCAAATGGACAAAAACATACATAAGCAAATCAAAGGCAGCGCGAAAATTCTCCAAAGAGGTAAATGGGTGGTTATCTCTGCCGACCCACCGTGAACCTAGTGGAAAAAACATCCTCAAACCAGGTCGGTGAGGACCAAAAGCGGGAAAGTACTCAAAGAACCATAGCTGCCATACAAGCAAGAGCTATGAGATACAACTCTCCTACAAAGCATACATATGCAAAAGGAAAAACAAGATATATGCCTACCTCCAGTATCTTCAACGGGCCCGAGATAGACGCCCTCCGACTCGTCGACCCAGGCCTACAAGCCTGACGACACCACCTCACTAGAGAAGCATACGCGGGAGCACCAAAGTTGTACTTATGGACTTTGGACAATTCCTCTAAGCATGTCAAGAAGCCAACTTGGCACAGGCTATTCTTCTAGGCAAAAATGGTCGCCCCCAACAGGCAAGCCAAGAAAATACGAGCCGTCTGCTTCTCAGTAAGACCCTGCTCCGCCAAGGCTGCCCATAACCTCGACAAGGAAACTCGGTCCTCTCTAAAATGGGCAGACACAGGCCCATACAGCTCAAGTAGCCTATCACTCTGCCGATAATAACCCGCGTCATACTGAATGCGACTCCCTCTAAAGGACAAGCCCGTCAGTACAACAAACTGATAGGGGTAGGGAACATCTCCCCCACAGGCGTGTGAAAAGTGTTCGTGGTATTCGAGAACCTCTCCAATAACCCCCGAGCGTTTATCGTAGTGTCTTCAGAGTGACAAGCCGGGATAACAGACAAAAAGTGCCCAAAACCCGAACCCTGCACTATCTCCCTAGCTCCCACAGAAAATGTCTCCAGCATCATGGCCCAATGAGAAGTCGACCCATGAGCCTGCAGCAAAACACCAATGCCCTAGCCAACAAACAAACTTTTCTCAACATCCCATATGCTACAAGTAGAGCCAAAATAATTCTGCACAAATTCTACATAGCTGACCACCAATCCAATACAAATCCCAATTTGTTTATGTGCTGAAGCACTAACAGTTCAAATTTTCAGTTCAAAAATATGTATACCGAACAGAACAAAAAAAAATGAGAGAGTTAGAAACATACCAACTGAAGGTTAGACAGATGACTCTGCCTATCCAGTTGCAAAACACTACGGTCCCAAACCCTAGTCGGGCGCTAGTCCATCCGCATAAACGAATCTTGATACAAATTTGCTCCGTTTGCATGTCGAGCAAGGGGCGTACTAGAAGAAGGAAGCCAAGTACGAAAAAGGTCCCGATTCTCCTCCTCCTCCACCATGGGACGTTTCCCTTTATCCTTGGGAGCCATAGAAGAAGAATGAAGTTTTCTCTCTCTACAAGTGAAAATTTCATGTTTCAGATTCGCAAGAAGCAAGTACCCATTCAACAATGCAACCCAAAATTCAGCGAATAGACGGAAAAATAAACAAGTTCAAGACAAAAATCAAAGAATTTGGTCAAGAATTGACTTACCTTAAAGGAGTGGAAGCACTCAACAATGGAGTGTTAGCTCGACAATGGCTCTCGACGAAGACGAAGCGCAATGAGGCAAAACGCGAAAAAATTCGCGAAAAACTGTTTTGGCCTGCTCAAGACGAGAGCCACTAGCGGCTCTCACCAAGAGCCCACCGCCACTAGTGGCCCTGCCTGGCCAGCACACGTGGGCCCCACCTACTAACCCACGACTTTAATCCAGCCCAGAAATCGTTATTTCAGTTCGTTCGCGGCAAAGATCAATACCAAGCGCGCGGGAGCAAGTCCTTTTGGCCCACCGATTCAAAATTTAACAGTTGGCCCATTTTATGGTACCAGTTATTATCAGGTAAAGCTAACCCAATTATTTTGCAGGTCCCAAGTACACAAGCCCCGATATGCCCCGACGATATTTATCACCCGGAGGGTCAAATTATTTTAAACCCAGTAAATCCGCTGGCCTCATCCAAGTTTTATAGAAAGTCCCAAAGTCCCAACGTCCCAAAGTTGGGTCAGTCAATGACCGCTTAAACTATTGCGGTTAAACTGTCCTTTTTCTACAAAAGTCCCAAAGTCCCAACGTCCCAAATTCGGGTCAGTGAATGACCGCTTAAACTATTGCGGTTCATCTGTCCTTTTTCTACAAAAGTCCCAAAGTCCCCACGTCCCAAAGTCGGGTCAGTCAATGACCGCTTAAACTATTGCGGTTAAACTGTCCTTCTTCTACAAAAGTCCCAACGTCCCAAAGTCGGGTCAGTCAATGACCGCTTAGGCTATTGCGGTTAAACTGTCCATTTATCTACGAGGTCACAAATTCGTGTCAGTCAATGTCCGCTTAAGCTATTGTGGTTAAACTGACCTTCTACGAGGTCACAAATACGGGTCAGTCAATGTCCGCTTAAGCTATTGCGATTAAACTGACCCTCTACGAGCTCACAAATTCGGGTCAGTCAATGTCCGCTTAAGCTATTGCGGTTAAACTGACCTTCTACGAGGTTACTTATTTTGAGTCAGTCAATGATTTCTTAAACTAATGCGGTTATACTGTTATTTGTTTTTTATATGTTTCAGTCAATGATTCCTTAAGTTATTGCATTTAAACTGTTCTATGTTCTACCCATTTTACAGCCGTCATTTTTGATCGCGCTGTCTCGTCGAATTTTTCGTTTCTTATGTAGGGACGGAATCTCGGTACCCGCCGAGTGGTGTTTAGTCACTGTTTGCTCAGAATAATGCATTTATACTTTTCACTCTCACCAGTGTTACTTCCCATTTACAGTCGTTATTTTTAATCGCGTTGTCTCGCTGACTTTTTCGTTTCTCGTACAGGGACGGAATCTCGGCACCCACCGTGCGGTGTTTAGTCACTATTTGTCGAAGCACTCTACGTTGATCATTCTCAAAGTATTACTAACTTTTTCATTCACTCTGAATACATGTCTCCAGCAGACATTTAGACCATCTACGAGCGGTGTTCTATCTTGCTAACTATAAACTTTATTTTTCTTGTGTTTACAGAGATGAAATCTTAACACGCTACGAGGATGTCCCAACTCAGGTTTGTCTTCATATGCATACATATTGTACACTCTCACATACCATGTGCACATCAGCATCCTGCATGTCGCCTTTGGAATACTATGATCTTCGCTTTTACTCAGGCTCGATCAAATTGGGGGCTTTTGTAGACGCCAAAAAAGCGCCTTCATATTTCTCCGCAAAAGTCCGATGATGAAAGGAGTAATTTACAAACTTGAACGCTATTTTTGCTTTAATAGGTAAGATAAGGTCTCAGGTTTTTCCTCGATCTCTCCTTCATTCCAGTCCCATTCAAAAGCCCCGTTCAAGAGCTTTCCAATGACACCTCTCACGACATTTTCCAACTCCCGGTCGCCAAGTTGCGAATCGGGGGTAGAACCGTCTTTTACCGCCTGAGGGTAAAACGGCCTTTTCATATTTTTCGGGACACTAAACTCCTCTGGAAATTTAAAACAGACTGGATGTCGTCATTATGACGACATCCAACTGGCATCTGACAGCCGCTAGCGACGCTCACCAAAGTCGCTAGCGGCGCTGACTTGAGCCGCTAGCGGCGGTCGCAAAGCTTCCAAGCCCGACTATTTTTTCAGCCCAATTCCAATAATCGGCTCCTTTTCACTCGTCCAGCCCTACTTCCTGTGCCTATAAATACGACCCTCCTCCCTCAGTTCAAAGCACACAGTGTACAATTGACAACCTCTATTCTCAGGAGTATTAACACTGAGTTTCTCTCTCTTTCTTCCAAATTTAACTTGAGATCTTGTCTTTACTATACTTGTCACATATAGCCTACAATTCAAATATAGCCTACAGTTGTCAAATATCACGCTATTGGGTTGTTCCTTCGGATTGTCCCTTTGATTTATCCCTTCGATAAAACGCCGATAGCAGATTTGTGACCTCTTTCATGGTTTTTATTCAAGTCAAGTATTTACAAAAACTTTTCTAACTCGATGATCTCTTGAACTTATCTAAACCTCCAACTTACAAATTTTCTATAAGAACGTACTCCGTAGAAGACCTAGATGGAAAAAAATCCTGGGTCCTTACACTATGTATTGCGATTTGTGGGCGCAACTTTTTGGACATGGATTGATATGTAATTATGTACTTTTTAATATTTTAATTGGGAGATCTTTTACGTACCTTCGGCATATGAGTCAGAGACTTTATTTTGCAGACATACAGGTTGTTATGGCGTATTGTTTGATGAGCGAGGTTCTATTCTGAAATTGTTTATGGCAACGACACTTTTTGTTGCAATATGCAATACAATAGAAAAGAAGTGAGCATTTATTGCATCAGCAAATGCCGTTGCTGAACATGATGCAATTTATTGCAACGACACCCGTTGTTGCTGTATATGACCAAAAAAACGGTCACTTATGGAATAAAAGGCAACGAAAATGTAACACCTCCGAATTTACAACGATTTCCTGGGAACTATCGACGTCGTTGTGCACGACGCGACACCACTGAACCGTCCCAAACCCGAGGGTTGTTACTGCAACATTTATCGCGAAGGAATAAATGCTAAGCAGAAAGAAAATCTAGGTATCAAAGGAAGCAAACTAAACAAACTAAAACATTAATATCAGAGTTGTCTATCAAGTGAACTTAAGTCCATTAAAGTATTATTACAATTTTGCCTTCTAGGACACAAACCAAAATCCCACAATCCAAAAGAAATAACAAGTTTAGAGAACAAGCCCAACATCTAACTCCAAAGCTACACTTCCTCACTCAGCAACACCTGCACTTTGGTTTCCGTGACGGAAACAAGGTACAGAAGACAAGAGAAGAAACAAAAGAAAACAAAAATCAGATAAACTGAATAAACGTCGTCCATACCCAGTAAAAACACTTTCGCAAACCTTACCTGCGTTTTAGAAGAATCATTGAAATTCATTTGCATGCACAAGTAGTCATACATTCAAGCACACACATACCCAATATTCAATTACATGGAATTCTTGCTTAAGTGATCATTCGAACACAAACAGACAAACCATCTTGATTAGAGTAATAAGAGAGCGAATAGAACATCGATTACCCATACTGTTCATCGATTGATATTGACATGCCATGGACTTACTCTACTGTATACTCACACTATCTCTAACATAATAATCGATACGTAGAGAATTAAACAATGGGGAATGATCTAACCCGAACACGCTATGAGGTGTCCATAAGTAACTTGGAAATCACGCATCCCTAGACTACACCAATTAGATATAGTCTCGATTGCTCGACTACTCCTAGGGATCCATTAGGAGTCTTATTCTCAATTACAATTCAATTCAGATAATTTGCATTGGCTGACTTAGTAGTACAACGAGACCACGACTCACTACTTCATTTCATGCTTATGACATTGAAAAATAAATAACGACGATAATGACATTTATGCATAATAAGAATAATCATGTTTCATATATATCTAATGAAATTTCGGCAGCACTTCGTGTAGGCTATCGGATTAAGATGATCGAAAGTCGCCACCAAATTTAAGAAAATTTGGAACCCTTGGAATCAAATTGATAGTCCAAAATGACGTCAACTGAATTCCGGTGCACCCCAATCCCAATTGGGGAAATAGACTTCATAAATAAGTTCGAGGGCGTGAGTACGAGTTAGGAAGGTGTTAGGCACCCAACTCACCCGTTGACAAAAATGACCTTTACTACTCGATTCAATGTAATTATTAATGCTACGGTTCCAAGCAGGGTTCAATTTGTCCAAATTCCTAGTTTTAACTATTGGGTTGAACAAACATTATTATTGTGGCCACTTTTAACAATTTGTCAAATTACATGCTTTTATTGATAGAAAACGATAAATATGCTAAAACCTGCGAGTTAGAAGGCAAACAAATAATTCATCCACCAATTCACAAACAAAGCATAATTTAATCATAAGAAGCAATAAATAGCAAATCTATACATTCATTCATCCATTAATTAGGTTTAATACAAACGCTTTTGCTCAAAACGCGCCATGCATGTACATATCACATCAACCAAATTCGTTAGTAATAACAAGCAATATAAAATTTATTGAAAACCCTCAGGTTGGATTACCTTGATGCTCACAATGAACTTTTTGGGTTATATTGCTTCAATTCATGTTCTTGATGAGGTGTCAAGGTTTATTTTGGGGTGCTAGGGTTAATCTAAAGAAGGAGTAGAATCAAAATTTCTGGTTTAATATGACAGAGAATGTCAAAAGACCAACCTTTCAGAGAGAATGTCCAACCTAGGGCTCTCTAACTGCCAACCTCTTCAATTGAACCCTAAGGTTTGTTTATATAAAAGAAGAGGAGCTGCCAAGGTTTGGCACAGAAAATGAATGGGCCTCGAATTTGCCATCCACGAGAAAAGGTCCAAGTGGCCATGCAAGTAGGCCGAAAGACTATGCCGACAGGACAAGTGGTCAAGCCGCTTGGCAAGCGGTCTAGCCGCTAGGCAAGCAGTCAAGCCGCTTGGCCTAGCGGCATAGCCGTTTTTCCTAGCGGTTAACGCTTGAACTCAAGCATGACCGCTTGGACCTAGAGCGGCCTGCCTGCATAGGCGCCTGATGTGCTTTTCACATGGGGGAGGCTTTTCCGAGGGGGTTCAAGCGGGATTGACTAAGTTTCCTTGTTTGATCAAGGGTTGACTCAAGGGTTTGGGTTCCCTTTCGGGCCCTTAGGTTCAAAGAGGCCTATATCTCAGTTTTGGACTCCAACTGAATTGAGTCCAACTGGTTTGGATCACCTGTACAAAAGGTTTTCACTGGTTAATTCAAATAAACTGGGCTAATCATCGGAGCAATTATTCTTGCAACCCAAGTGCGAGCAAAATCCAATCCTTTCATCATCGGGTTTTTATGGAGACTTATCATAGACACAATTTTTGGTGTCTACAGAAGCCCCTACTTTGGCCGAGCTCGAATAGAGCGAAGGTCAAAGTATTCCTCTGCCAATACCTGCAATAAAACAGGCATTCTGAATGAGGTGACAATGAGTTAGAGATAAACAATCATTTTAGTATAAAGTAATAATTTTTCCGGTTTATTTGACCGAGAGTTTGACCCTATGCTGTAGGTCACACAATAAAAACCCTTCGATTATCAGCTGAATGGAGAGACCCTATGCTGTAGGTCACACAATAAAAATATTTCATTAGAAATCAAATAAAAGATAAAAATCCTTCGATTTTTAGTCAAAGGGTGACCCTGTACTGTAGGTCAAACAATAAATGTCCTTCGATTATCAGTCGAAGGGGAACCCTGTGCTGTAGGTTACACAATAAAAGTATTTCGTTAGAAATAAGATAAAAGATAAAAATCCTTCGATTTTTAGTCGAAGGGTGACCCTGTGTTGTAGGTCAAACAATTATTGTCCTCGATTTTCAGTCGAAGGGGAACCCTGTGCTGTAAGTTACACAATAAACGTATTTCGTTAGAAATAAGAGTAGTGATAAAAATCCTTCGACTTTTAGTCGAAGGGTGACCCTGTGCTGTAGGTCAAACAATTAATGTCCTTCGATTTTCAGTCGAAGGGGAACCCTGTGCTGTAAGTTACACAATAAAAGTATTTCGTTAGAAATAAGAATAATGAAAAAATCCTTCAACTTTTAGTCGAAGAGTGACCCTGTGCTGCAGGTCAAAAAATAAATGTATTTCGTTAGAAATAAGAATAATGATAAAAATCCTTCGACTATTAATCGAAGGGTGACACTTTGCGGTAGGTCAAACAATAAATGTATTTCGTTAGAAATAAGATGAGTAGTAAATGTTATTATAAAGGGTAATAAAACGTTGCTCAGACCTTAGGTCGGATGCGAGCCCATGCCATTAGGCCGAGTATAAATGTACAAACCTGTGGTTTAGGGTAGTCCCGCTTTCATGAACGGACTTTGGCGCGCAAATAACTGCTACGGGCCTTACGCGGGGCCCACTGATTTGAACCAATGGCCCTTAAAATGTCACAAGAGAGAGAGTGAGTCAGGCGGTCAAAACGCTACGTCAAGCGGTCAAACCGCTAGGTGGAGCGGCTAAACCGCTTGCTTGTGCAGCTATGCCGCTTGGTGGAGCGGTTGAACCGCTCCCTCTAACGGTCAAGCCATTGGGACTAGCGGCCAAGCCGCTTGGCTTGCGGTTCCACCGCCAGCTGGGCGGTCTGACCGTCCACCTAAGCATTTGGACCGGCTGCTAGATTTTCAGCGTGTGCGCATAAAAGGAGGGGAGGGGTGGCCGAAAGGGTCATCTTCCCCATTTCGAACCTTCTCCTTTCTCTTTCCTCCATTTTTTCTTCAAACCTCTCAACCTCCATCAAACCCCCTAGCTCCAAATCTTGAGGTTTTCTTGCTCAAATTCTTAGTAGAACTTGATTTTGTTAGTTGTTCTTGTGTTTTTGAGCGTCAAAACTCAAAATTGTGTGAATTTGTGAGTTTTGTGAGTTTCACTCAAATTTTCAAAAACTCCATTTTTGCTCTTCATCCATGGCTCCTAAACTTAGAGGAGGTAGGAAAAGGAAGGATCAAGAGATTGTTGTTCATGCGGCCTCGAATGTTTTCACTCGGGTTTTTGTTCCCGGTATACCCCCTCACCGGGTGGGTGAGCACCGGTTAGTCCAGGACAAGTTCAATTATAGTGATTTCCATCCTACTGATCGTTGGGAGCCCAGCGATCTTGTTTTGAAAAAGAAGGAGCATTTGGTTACCGTTGGTACCAAATGTCGGGTATGCCGTTTTTTTTTTTTTTTGCTCTTTACACTTAGAAAATTATGTGCAGGCAAACATAGAATTTTTAGGTTGAGAACTGTAGTGTAGCTAAATGTGGAAAACCAATTTGCGTGAAATTATTTTTCTTGCTAATTTGTGAATTCCTGTGTGTTTCATGTATTATATATAATTTGCATGTGAAGAATGAACTTGTGTGAAATTCATCTTTAATGGTGGAAAATAAATTTGTATGAAATTTATTCTCGTTGCAATTATCATTTATACTTTTGTGAAAATAAACTTGAGTAAAGTTTATTTTTGTTGTGGTGGTAGACGGATTTTGAGTATATTTGTGGAGAATAAGCTTGTGTGAAATTCGTTCTCTTTAGAATTCACTCTTGTCATGTTGGTTTAGCTAAAATGCTAAATTTTACGAGTTGTAAAAATTTAGGACTAAACCGGAGATTGGTAGTTGTTACTAGGATCACCTCGCTAATTGTCTTTGCAATTGTTGCGTTGTACAGGATGTCGACACTACCATGCGGAGTTACGGTAGCCTTTCGGGTATCGAGAAAGCCCGTAGGTACGTGACTCCTTCGGTCAATGCTATTGTAGAGCGTTGTGGCTTCGGTCACTTTTTAGCGTCCATCGTTTCGGTTGAGCGCTCCGACCGATTGCTCGTTAGAGGTCTTGCGGAGCAGTAGTGGGATACTACCAGTACTTTTCATTTTCCCATGGGTGAGATTATGATCACCCCTTTCGAGGTCGGTCTCATTTCCAGGCTCCCTTGCACCGGTATCCCCCTCACTTATGGAGAGGTGAGTAGGGATGACATGGTGGAGATGTTCGGCCTTTTCGGGGCAAACCAGGATGGTATGAAGTATGGGCGGACTGACGTCATGGTCCAGTTCTTGTCCAACCCGAGGAAGCTGAAGAAGGTCACGGCGGAGCAGCACGCCCGCCTTTTCTTGGCTTATGTTCTAGCTTGTTCCGTCTTTGCGGATAAAGCTAGTTGGTATCATATTTACTATTTCCCGTGCATGCGGGATTTAGACAGAGCTGCGGAGTACAATTGGGGTCTTCCCGCATACTCCTGTCTTCTATGGTGCTTGAGGCAGTCCAGTCGCCTCAGTGGAGAGGAGGGCGCGTTTCGCGTCTCCTTGGTCGATTATTGGAAGGTTATGGAGGTAATTTCCTTTTACCCTTCTTATGCTTTGTGTCTTTGGCTTTTTACTCACGACTTGTGCCTAATCCATGTGCTTTGCATGTGGTTTTATGAGCATTTCTCCGACGTTGCCCCTCTTCTCGAGGCAGAGGATTTGTCCTTTCCAGTGATGCAGACCTAGAAGGGACGGGCATCTTGCCCATTCAGTACGCTGCACGCCCTTAGGGAGGCGATATATCCCTTGACCGCTCAGGATGTAAGCGATTATCTTTTGTGCTTTTATCGTCCTATCGTCCTTTTGTGTGCTCATTCTTTGTTTTTGTAGGTCGACTGGTTCCCCTGGACGGATTACCTCCCGGGTCTCTCGAACAGATTTTTGGGTGCTCGAGAGTATGACCAGAGGAGGATCCTTATTGAGGGTCCTTTCGGTTTTGAGTATTTTTTGGGAGAGAGACTGATTAGGCAGTATTTCTCCGACCTTCCGGCTCCGAGGATTCCTTTGGATCCTCCGGATTCTATGCTTTATGTTCGTCACCTTACCGTGGAGCAGGTGAGGATGGCCACCGTTAGGGTGGATCTCATGGTGGCATATACTGATTTTGTTGAGGCTCGGTTGTGCCCCAACTTCTCTACCGACCCGGTAAGTAATGTACTTTTGCTTCTTAATTTCGTTTGGAAATTTAGAAATGCATCTAATATTTTTATGTTTTGCAGGGTGCTGCAAGTTCTTCGTCGTCTCATGGGTCGCCCTACTCCTCCTACCATGTCGGTGAGTTATACAGGAGCGGACGGGTCTCCTCCGGTTATACTGATTCCTGAGTTTCGCGGTCCCGATGAGGAGGTTGAGGGATTGCCTCTACCAACTGGTTGTAGGGGGGTAAGTGAGAATCCATTGTAGTTTGCAATGTTTCCTTTGTATTTATACTAACTCTTTCCTTTATGTGTACAGTTGGATGCTACTAAGCCGCGGAAAATCTATAGGGGCATGCAGGCCTTTAAGAATAGGATTTTCAGATTCGTGTCTCGGAGTGTATGCATGAGTCGTCGGTCCGACGTTCGAGAGGTATGTTCATTTCAAGTAATAGTGCTTGATTTGAATTTTTGTAATTTTCTGACCTTGGGCTTATTCGCAGCTTGTTCTTGTGGTGAGGCCACCTAGGCCTCCAATTATTCGTGCTTCGGAGTCGGTGTCTACACCACAGCGTCCTCCTCCTAGGCAGGAGAGTACGGAGGTGCGTCATGTGACGCCTCGAGCTAGAGTGGATACGGGGAACCCGCCCCAAGTGCCTTATCTTCCGCAGTGGCCTGCACCACCTCCCTATATGGGGTATCCAGTCTATCACATGCCTATGTATCCTCCAGTCCATCCGAGGGGTTCCTGGAGTCAGGAGAATACGGGGTATGGCGGCTATCCCGGCACGTCGGAGCCACCGCGTCATTCACTGGATCCCGCTTACTTGACGGGTTCATTATTTACTTTTGACCATAGAGCTTGGGCGATGTCTCAGCCCGGTCCTTCAGGTGCTCCATCATCGAGTGCACCCGGAGAGTCGTCTCAGGTGGGTCCGAGTACTGGCGAAGATGGCCAGTGATATTTGTTGTAGTGCATTTCGAACTTTCGGGCTTGTATTAGACCTGCTCTAAATATTGCATTTTATTCACGCACAAAAATATCACGCAAATGCCATATGTGATATTAATCATCTAATTTCCGAATGGGAAATCACAAAACACGACATTCGGGAATTTAGGATTCCCTAGAATTTAGCACACTTGGGGTACCCCTTCCACTAAAAAATAAAAAATAAGGTAAAGAAAAAGGAAATAGGAAAAGATAATTAAAAAGGAGAAAATATTAATAAAGCAAAAAAAAGAATCAGAAAAAGTAATAAAACTGGAACTTGATAATCAAAATAAATAGAAGGAAAGAAAATAAAAAGGGAATAAATAGAAAAGTGGCAAGAGCCAAAATTAATGTAAGAAAGATCTAAGGGAAGGCTTCCAAAATTTGTCCAAGTGGGGATTAGGAAGGTAGAGCTCGATCAATGGAGAGGTCGTGTGGACCAAAATTGTCTCGCAAAGTTCCTTACCAGGCGCCTATATAGGGTGACCGCTAGAGCTCCTAGCGGCTGTGCTAGAGCTCCAGTGGTTGCTGCTTGTCCCAGCGGTCATGCTGCTGGCTGGAGCGGCTTAGCCGCTCGTCCTAATGGCTAAGCTGCCAAGACTAGCCGAGAGGCCGGCCGGCCTTTTTCTCGTCGGTTGTCTGAATTTCCTTAATTTTTCGACGAGAATCAACCGTGACCTCTATATAGTCGGGTTTCCTTCTCTTCTCTTCTTACCACTCACTTTGAGCCCTTAGAAAGAGAAAATTCCTTGAGAGAAGATCCTTAATCTTAACAATGGTGAACTTTGATGATGTCTTTGATGCTTGGTTGGCCTCAATGACGGTAGAGGAGAGGTTAGAGCTTACCCCTTTCCATCTTAATGCCTTCTTTCATCTCAAAAAATTAAGATTTTGTGCGACTTTCTTCATGCTTCCATTGAGTTTTGGGACCCAAAGTTCCATGTTTTTCGTTTTGGCGCTCATGAGACATGCCCGTTGGTGGAGGAGTTCTCCGATATCATTGGTTTTCCAACTGAAAGCCCTCCCGCCATTCCTTACTTGGGGAACTCTTTTGCAGGTGATTTTCAAAGATACCTCGGGTTGAACCCACGTCAAGTGGGTCAAGTGCTTCATGGTGAGGATGTTGATCTTGCTAAGCTCATGACTTTCTTCACCTCTAGGGCCTGGGATGCGATGGATATGAGGTACAAGAAGCGTGCCTTTGTATTTTGCCTCCTCCATCGTTATTTATTCGTTGGTGGTAATGAAGATGCTCTTATTCCATCCGAAAAGAACTCTACCATCAATAGGGACAAAGCTTGTCTTCTTAGGGTGACCAAGAAAATTCAATGGGATAGCTCTCCTATACACTTGGTCGTGGGAGAGATAATCCTTGCTTTAGATAGGCTCAAGAGCAATCCTCAAGAGTCCTTTACCAGGAGCCCTTTACTCCTTCAAGTATGTTTTATGATAAAACCTTAATCTTTGTGGATTTAACATTATTTGGTGAAATTCTCATCTTGTATTGACTTGAATTTTCCTTTTGTTGTTTTTGTGTAGATATCGCTTCAAAAGAGACTCCACTTGCTTGAGGCTCCCATTGACACTAGGAAGTTCCTCCCTAAGCATTTTCCGGCGAGGCGCTGAAAGTTCTCCGAATCCTCTCGGGAGGAGTGGATAGCATATTTCTACACCGACATCCAACTGGCTTGGTTTGTCCCGTGGTGGCGTACCACCAAAATTGTAGGGTGTAGTGAGAACGTGCCTTTTACGAGGATCATTGGTTTGTATACTTTGACATTCTTCTTACCAAACCGCCTCCTCCGCCAATACGGCTTAAGGCAAAGGATTCCGAATGTAAGTTGTGAACCTCCTTACCAAAGGCCCTTAACATCCTCCTTGGTTTGTAATTGGGAATGACACTGGAACCGTCGCCAAGTGTGGACTAAACCGGTGTACCCACATTCAAACGGGTTATCTAGCTTTTAAGAGGAATGAATTTGGAGCGGTGACCATCAAGTCAACCAAAGGCTTCTATAAGAGGAAAAAGAGTTGTTCAAAGCCCGCAAATATGATGAGCCAAGCGGTGTAAGGATAACTCCCGTTGATTGGCCCACTAGACCTGCCAAGCCCCAAACTAAGGGTAAGGGAAAAGTCAAGGCAAAGGCCCAATCTAAGAAGAGGAAGAATCTGGCCCACTCGGCCAAACAAGTAGCTCCAATTAAGCCCAATGATCACGAGGCCTCTTCTAGCTACGGTAGGGAAAGATGGGCTCCAAAAGAACGAATGGAACTTGAAGAGCCTAGCGAGCCCGTCCAAGAACCCGAAGTTAAAGACAAGGAGGAGTAGTCCACCTCTAATTGTCTAGCAAGTCTTGCTTTTTGTGCTTAGTAGTATAATTCAAATAACGGGTTTGCATGCCCAAGTAGATGTAGTTTAGAATTGCCCTCTTGTTTATTTATTTTTTGCATTTTTTTTATAGAGCATGTAATGGACTTTAGCTATATTAATGAAAGACTTGCTTATTTTTGCATTAATCGAATGGATTAAACTCCCTTAAAGATTTATTTTATTAAAGTGGCCGGGCCCAAGTTATATGAGTTACTTACATATCTATGCGGAATCAGGCCAATGTAGTTCGCAAAACCAAATCCCGGTTTTTTTTTTTTTTTTTTTTTTTTTTTTTTTTTTTTTTTTCGTCGTGGGCCCCGCGTGGACGGGTTTGACCGATTTTGACTTGGACTTGGTGCCTTAATGGGCTCTCTCAAAGATTTAATATTTTATGCATAGAATCGCTTAAGTTGGTCCATATTTGTGAGTTGAGTGAACTCGTTGCCGTCTAAATTCATTAACTTTACTGCTCCACCGAATAATATCGTCTTGATAATGTATGGGCCAGCCCAATTAGGCTTGAACTTTCCCCGAGGGTCGACTACAATTGGTGTTACCTCTTTTAGGACTAAGTCTCCTTCTTTTAGCCCTCTAGCCTTGAATCGTTGATCAAAATGTCTTTCCATCCTTGTTTGGTAGACATGACCGTAATGTAGGGCATTTAGTCGTCTTTCATCTAGCAAGACCAATTGGTCATACCGGGCTTGGATCCAATCTACTTCGGGTAATTCACTTTCCAAAGCTATTCTTAAGGAAGGAATTTCTACCTCGACTGGGAGTACCGCCTCTATTCCATATACTAAAGCATAAGGCATTGCTCCTGTTGAAGATCGAATAGTGGTTCTATACCCCCATAAGGCGAATTGTAGTTTGTCCGGCCAATCTTCGTAGTTTTCCGTCATCTTGGCTATCATTTGTTTCACGTTCTTGTTTGCGGACTCTACGGCTCCATTCGTTTGTGGCCTATAAGGTGAAGACTGTCGATGTTGAATTTTAAACTTAGTAAAAAGTTCGGCAACATCCTTTTTGAATTGGGTCCCGTGATCACTTATGATTTCGTGGGGTACTCCGTATCTGGTAATGATGTTGTCATGTATGAACTTTGCCACGTGCTTTGACGCTATTTTTGCATACGAACGTGCTTCAACCCATTTGGTGAAATAATCTATCGCGATTAGTATGTATTCATGGCCTCCTTTTCCTCTAGGGGAGATTTTTCCAATGATTTCAATGCCCCATGCAGAGAACGACCATGGTGAGGTGAATGTATGTAGAGGAGCAGGAGGTCTATGTTGTAAATTGGCGTGGAATTGGCAGTGTGTGCACTTTCTCACGTATTCGATGCAGTCCTTTTCCATCGTAGTCCAATAGTATCCTTGCCTTTGGATTTTCTTGACCAAGGTGAGTCCATTCATATGGGGACCACATACGCCGTTATGTATGTCGCTCATGACTTTGCTTGCCTCATGTTCCTTTAAACATAGAAGACGTAGCCCTTGTGGTGCCTTTTTAAAAAGTTTGCCTTGCACATGTATGTATTGCGCGGCTAGTCTTCTTAAAGCTCTTTGTGCCCTAGGTGTCGATTGTGGAGGGTAATCACCTTTGGGTAGTAGATTGAGAATGTCTGTTAACCATTCCTCTTCTTCGTCGTTGACGCATACTTCGAGTGCATTACAAAAGGCGGGCTTAGTGAGCCTTTGAATGTGAATGGACATGGAGATTACATCATCTGGAATATTTATCATGGAGGCCATCTTTGCTAAGGCATCTGCGAACTGGTTGTCATCTCTAGGAAGGTACGTAAAACGGACATGAGTGAAATATTTGGCTATCTTTTCAAGATATTCCTGGTAAGGTGCCAGGGATTCTCTTTTCACTCTCCATTTTTTGGAGACTTGATTTATGATGAGAGTTGAATCTCCATATACCTTTATATCCTTAATTTGTAGTTCTATTGCCTCTTCTAAACCAATGATACATGCTTTATATTCGGCGCCATTGTTAGTCACCTCATGGTCTAGTTTGACGACTATGGGAGTATGTGCGCCTTCTGGGCTGACTAATAATACTCATACGCCATAACCTTTTTGGTTTGATGCTCCATCAATGTACAACTGCCAAGTGATTTCTTCGACACTCATTATTCCTTCATCAGGAAAGTCATGTGTGGCATCTTTGCTATTAACTGGGTTTTCAGCGAGATGTTCAGAAATGGCATGCCCTTTGATCGCCTTTTGGTGTTCAAAAGTTAGATCGAATTGTGAAAGCATGACAGTCCACCTTCTGCTATTCTTCCACTAAGAATGGGTTTTTCGAACAAGTACTTTAGTGGATTCATCCTTGACTTTATATTGATAGAATGTTGTAGCATGTAGTGTCGAAGCTTCTTTGTTGCAGTGACCAATGCGAGACACGTTTTCTCTAGTGTGGAGTAGCGCGTTTCGTATTCTAAGAATTTTTTTGCTAAGGTAGTATATTGCCTTTTCATCATTCTCCACCTTTTGGGCCAACATAGCACCCATGGCGGTTTCTGTGACTGTTAGGCATAGCATAAGTTGTTTTCCTTGAATTGGTGGAACCAACAAGGGTGGATTAGCTAGATACTCCTTAATTTTGTCGAAGGCTTGTTGGCATTGATCATCCCAAGTAGATTTAGTGTCCTTTTTGAGTTTTTTGGAGATGAGCTCGCATGTAATAGTCAATTTGGATATGAATCAACTTATATATTGGAGCCGTCCTAAGAATCCTCTTATCTCCTTTTCATTTTTGTGAGATAGCATATCTCTTATAGCTTTGATTTTGGTAGGATGGATTTCAATGCCTCTTGTGCTTATGACAAATCCTAAGAGCTTGCCAAAAGTTACTCCAAATGTGCACTTTTGAGGATTTAATCTCATGTTGTAATTCCGAAGCCTATAGAAGAATTTCTTTAGAGAGGGTATATGCCCTTCTCTCTCCTTGGATTTGATGATCATATCGTCTACATACACCTCGGCTTCCTTGTGCATCATGTCATGTAGAAGGGAAGTTGCGGTTCTTTGGTACATTGCTCCCGCATTCTTCAACCCGAAAGGCATGACGGTATAGCAATATGTTCCCCATTGGGTTATGAAGGTGGTTTTCTCCATATCTTATTCGACCATTTGTATTTGGTTATACCCTGCATAGCCGTCCATGAATGATAAGAGGGCATGTCCTGCGGTATTGTCCACCATTATGTCTATATGTGGCAAAGGAAAGTCGTCCTTTGGACTTGCCTTATTTAGATCTCTGAAATCGACGGACATCCTTACTTTTCCGTCCTTTTTTGGAACGAGCATTATATTAGCGACCCATTCTGGATATTGAGCGACCTTAATAAAACCTACTGCGAGTTGTTTCTGCACCTCTTCTTTGATTTTTAGTGTCCACTAAGGTTTCATTCTCCGAAGTTTTTGCTTTACCGGCTTTGAATCCGGATTGAGCGGTATTGTATGATGTGCTATCTCACAACTTATTCCCAGCATATCTTTGTAGGACCAAGTGAAAATATCTATGTATTCTTTTAAGAGATTAATAAAGCTTTCTCGCTCTTTGGGAGTTAACGATAAGCCAATGCGCACTTGGCACAGCTCTTGATCGCTTGCAAGATTGATTAATTCTGTTTCTTCCACAATTGAAGTCTTTTATTCATGCTCTAATAGTGCTTTAGTAACTTCTTTGGGCAATTCTTGTTCATCTTTTGAATTATTAACTACTAAGTAATCCAAGAACCAGAATCAGTAATCATTTCATTGATAGAAGAAACTGGAACATCAACTGAGCCATTACTATTGGCTTTAACATCATTAGACTTGCAAACAGAATTAAACATAGATTTCGGTGGACCACCCGACTCTACTATATTAGACTCGTCTTCAGAATCAGACTCAGTCCGATCGGAGTCAGTGTCGGTGTCAGGCTTGGACTCTTCGGAGATCGTGATCTTGATCTTCTTTCCGTTGGCTCCCGTCCAGCTTATGGTGCGTTTCTGCTTTGTGAGTTGACCCTCGTTTGGAGTGATCAACTTAGTTGGGTCAAAGTTTGCATCTCGAATTGCATTATTGACATTGTGGAGCTCCTCATCTTCTGGATGGCGATGCTCTTGTCCAAATAATAGACCCAAAGTGTTGTTGGGTGGGTCCTCTACAAAGTTTAGCCTCCTTCTTACAGGCATAGTAGTTTCTTCCAGCGCGTAGCAGTCTTGGAAGACTTCGAATCCGGGAGAACAGGGCTCGGGAAAGCCATAATAAGGGCATGGATCTCCAGACTGGACGAACTGCCCGTTTAGTGTGGGTGGGTATGGCGCCATGGGGATGTCATAGACTTTGTTTTCCTTAATGGCCCTTCTCTTCGCCTTTTCTTTGGCGATGTATTCCCGTAATTCCTGTTTGGTAGGGTTATAGCCCAACCCAAAAAGATTATTTCCGGCTTTGGATGACCAAACTGGAAGTGGGTTGGAGACATCTTTGCCTAGAGACGTGCCAGGGAAGTGCTCCTGATTTCTTAGAATGGCATTAATTCCTAGGTGGGAATATGGTGCGAAAGGAGCTATATCTTGCTCAAGTAGGGCGACACCTTCAGTTATAAAATCCCAGAATTCTTCGTCTTGTGCAGTGTGCTCGACTTTAAGAACTGGCGTGTCTTCAGAGCTAACGATCATAGAATTAGCTCTAACCTCTAGAACTACCCCTCCGACCATCATTTTGACCTTTTGGTGTAACTTTGAAGCTATCGCGTTTAATCCATGGAGCCATGGACGTCCTAGGAGTAAATTGAATGAAGCTGGGATGTCGATGACATGGAATTGTACCATTTTCTCAATTGGTCCAATTTTAAGGTTAACCGAAAATATGCCTAAGACGTTTCATTTGGAATTGTCGTAGGCTCTCAATTCTTGTGCGGTACGCGCGAGGTTGTTGACATTTATGCCCAAGCATTGGGCTGTCCTTAGGGGACAAACGTTGACAGCGGATCCATTGTCAATTATAGTCATTGGGACCTGTTTCTTCTCACATATGGAAGTTAGGTAGAGTGCTTTGTGTGATGAATTCCTTCGGGAGGGAGGTCCTCATTAGTGAATGCAATTGCTTGCAAAGAATTTCCTTTCGTGAGGAGATTGACTAAGTCATCCGGAGTAGCTTCGGGGGAAACCATAGTTTGGTTAAGTGCTTTTAGTAAAGCATTCCTATGTACTTGAGAGGTAGTCAAAAGTTGCCATATAGAGATATCGGCCTTAGTCTTTTGAAGTTGTTTAAGCAGTGTAGTGCCATCATCCTCGATTGGAGGGTTTTGGTCCTTGTTTTGGACTAGTGGAGAGTCTCTCACTTGTGGTATGACTGAAGCTGTGTTTTGTAATGAATCTTTGTTCTGGAGATGGGGTGGTATATAGTGCATTCCCGACCTCGTGAGGTGTGCGACTTTAGGAGATTCATCATCAGAAGAGCCATACCATGCTTTGGAAATTTAAAGGGTAGCATCTTCCTCGTCGCTATCGCTTTCCCAAAGTCCGGCTACCTCTAGGTGGAGGGAGTCAAGCTTAAATGGTGGGATAGAATGTCCAGTTGGCACAATCAGGCGAGATGGGTCCTTTTCCTCTTCATTTGTAATGACGAATACCGCGCCTAGAGGATTGGTGTTGTTGTTTGGAGTGGGAACATTCTTTGACTTGGGAATAGTCCCGTTGTCAAAAAAGATCCTGGATTTTATTTTTGAGTGTCCAACACTTCTCGGTGTCATGTTCTTTACCTCTATGGAATTTGCAATAAAGATTAGGATTCCATGATGGGCTCCTTTTTTCGATGTCAGGATCCGGAGTGGGACCCATGACATTGAGATAGTCATTCTTGACAAGCTTTTCCAAAGCTTTAGCATAGGTTATGCCCAATGGGGTGTATTTCCTTTGCGGTTTGTCATAGACAGCATTGACTTCATTAACCTTGTTGGAAGAGCTTCCCGAGTTGGGATTCTTCTTGTAGTTCGAGTTATAAGTGCATTTGTTGAAGAAGTCCTTTCTTTTCTCCTTTTTAAGTGCTTGATTGTCCTCTATGAGAAATCCCACACTATTGAGTTCTGTGTATGAAGTAATCGCTTGATATTTGAGAGGATTCAAGTAAGGAGGTTGTAACTTCTTGATAAGTTTCCGAATTTGCTCTTCCTCGGATGGACAGTCAAGCATTTCGGCCACTTTAGTTCTCCATTTCTTAACAAAGTCAGTGAAGCTTTCATTTTCACCTTGCTTTATTGCTTCCAACTCTCTCATGGTAGTTGGTTGGATGACGTTGTCGGCATACCTAGTGAGGAACAAACTAGACACTTTGTTCCATTCCTGGATATGACTGGGTTCAAGCTTGAAGAACCATGCCCTAACAGTGCGGTCCAAGGTTTGTGAGAAAAGATGAATATAGAGGTCAGGATCCACACTTCTTAGGCCCATCGCGGTGGTGAAAGCCCTTATGTGATCTTTTGGATCATCAGTCTCTTAGAAGGTGGGGACTTCAGGCATAGAGAACTTTTGCGGGAGCTTCCCGATGATGTGAGAGGAATATCCTTGAGCATTGATCATGTAGTCACTTATGAACTTGTTTTGAGTTGGAGCTAACTCAAGATTCTTAATTTGAGCACTTAGCTCTTCTACTTTGTCATCTTGGGGTGGAGGATCATCTTGGTTAAAGGGGTCAGCTTCCTTAACCTTGCTTTCAATCCATGTCACACGGTTTCCCGTGGTTTCCAACATTGTCATCATTTCAGTCAACATCTCATCAGTAATCTTAGGTGGTGGAGGTGGCATATCACCTTCAGCCATTTCGGTTAACTTAGAACCAGGTGGTCGATATGGAGGGGGAGTAACGAACACTGCGTCAGGCCTAGCTTTACTCGGAGGGGGAGACTCCAATACGAGCTTCCTAACCAGACGTTGATTACAATGATCGCGCTCCCAACTTTTCGGACCGATTGTTTTCTTTCCAATCCTGGACAGCGGATAAGACTTAGAAAAGGAAAGACTAACAAGCTCCACAAAAGAAAAGTTTTAAAACAAAGGTGGGAAATATCTATCTAGAAAATTCTATCAACATAGTTACCATTGGGGACGCGGGATAAAAATAAAAGATATTATACTCTTGACTAAAAGGAGAGAGGAGATATATTATCTCGATTCAATATGGGAGAAAGCAAAAGATATTATACTCTTGACTAAAAGGAGAGGGGAGAGATATTATCTCGACTCAATATGGGATAAAGCAAAAGATATTATACTCTTGACTAAAAGGAGAGGGGAGAGATATTATCTCGACTCAATATGGGATAAAATAAAAGATATTATACTCTTGACTAAAAGGAGAGGAAAGAGATATTATCTCGACTCAATATGGGATAAAGCAAAAGATATTATACTCTTGACTAAAAGAAAAGGGAAAGATATTGTCGAGATCTTTGACTAAAACTCACGACCTAAATAAAGGAAAAGAATAAAGCATTCAAATCTTTCCTAAGGTAAGGAGCATCATATAGAACATTCAGGGATATTGTTTCCTAAAAATAAAGATTGTAGACTCAATCTTAAGACAAAATCTAGACTCAAAAAAGGAAAAGATCCTAATTGGGGTCTAACCTAATATTCTATGACGACCAAAAAGACTACGCAAAGATTGCGGTCCCATATGGGCAAACAGCACAACAACGCAGATGACATGATCATGAAAATCTAGCATGGACATGGGATTGAGTTTCAACCTAAAGCAATGGTTCTAGTTCATGCAATGGGGTAGGCTTAAGGGTTTTGGTCAAAAGGAACTCATGATCAAGAATGTACAACAATCCGCAGGATGCGCGACAATGTGAGGCATTCTTGTTATCCTACTCGTCGAATGGACGAATGCGTAGGAAGGTACATGAGGTGGGGGGGTCCATGTGTCTTGGCAAAGAAGAATCGAGTGGATTCTCACCAAGGCACTTCAACACACTCCATTGGCTAAGAAACTAGTTTGAACTTGTAAAAAGAAGCTCGGAAGTCGCGCAAGCGCATGCACATGCACATGAATGCAATGAATGCAATTTAATAGATGAACGATAAGTCACAAAATAATAATAAGAACACTCAAGGTAGTTAACCAAGAAAAAATAATAACATTGAATCGATTTTCAAGTTACACCCTCTTAATCATGTCCCCAGTGAAGTCGCCATTGTAGGCTACCGGATTTTTCTCCCCTTTTTCTTGGTTTCCGGGTGGCCGGAACGGGAAGCCTAGGAGAGCGCAGTTGTTTGGGTTTTCGTGAATCTTTGAGTGTGAATGCACATGAAGATTTTCCTTTCGCACTAAGGACATGATTAAGATTGTCGGAAGTCGCCACCAAATTTAAGGAAATTTGGAACCCTTGGAATCAAATCGATAGTCTAAAAAGACGTCAACTCAATTCCTACGCACCCCAATCCCTATTGGAGAAATTGACTTCATAAATGAGTTTGAGGGCGTGAGTACGAGCTAGGAAGGTGTTAGGCACCCAACTCGCCCGTTGACAACAACGACCTTTACTACTCGATTCAATGTAATTATTAATGTTACGGTTCCAAATAGGGTTCAATTCGTCCAAATTTCTAGTTTTAACTAATGGGTTGAACAAACATTATTATTCTGACCACTTTTAACAATTTATCAAATTACATGCTTTTATTGCTAGAAAACGATAAATATGCTAAAACCTGCGAGTTAAAATGCAAACAAATAATTCATCCACCAATCCACAAACAAAGCATAATTTAATCATAAGAAGCAATAAATAGCAAATCTATACATTCATTCATCCATTAATTAGGCTTAATATAAGCCCTTTTGCTCAAAACGTGCCATGCATGTACATATCCCATAAACCAAATTTGTTAGTAATAACAAGCAATATAAAAGTTATTGAAAACCCCTCAGGTTGGATTACCTGGATGCTCACAATGAACTTATTGGGTTATAATGCTTCAATTCATGCTCTTGATGAGATGTGAAGGTTTATTTTGTGGTGCTAGGGCTAACATAAAGAAGGAGTAGAATCAGAATTTCTGGTTTAGTATGAGAGAGAATGTCCAACCTAGGGCTCTCTAACTGCCAACCTCTTCAACTGAACCCTAAGGTTTTTTTATATAGAAGAGGGGGAGTTGCCAGGGTTTGGCATGGAAAACGAATGGGCCTCGAATTTGCCGTCCACAAGAAAAGGTCATGGCGGTCATACAACTAGGCCGAACGACTATGCCGGCAGGACAAGCGGTCTAGCCGCTAGGCAAGTGGTCAAGCCGCTTGGCCTAGCGGCATAGCCGCTTGTCCTAGCGGTCAACGCTTGAACTCAAGCATGACCGCTTGGACCTGGAGCGGCCTGCCTGCATAGGTGCCTGACGTGTTTTTCACGCGGGGGAGGTTCTTCCAAGGGGGTCCACGCGGGATTGATTGACTTCTCTTGTTTGACCAAGGGTTGAGTCAAGGGTTTGGGTTCCCCTTTCGGACCCTTAGGTTCAAAGAGGCCTATCTCTCAGTTTTGGACTCCAATTGAATTGAGTCCAACTGGTTTGGATCACCTGTACAAAAGGTTTCCACTGGTTAATTCAAATAAACTGGGCTAATCATCAGAACAATTACTCTCGCAACCCAAGTCCGAGCAAAATCCAATCCTTTCATCATCGGCTTTTTATTGGGACTTATCATAGACACAATTCTTGGTGTCTACACTTCGGCAGTAAAACATGATACCCCAAAATTTCACATTCAACAAATACATCCAACAAAGTATAATAGGTGCTCATTAGCACGTATATTATATCATAATAATATTAAAAATCCAACATCACCATACTTATTCAATAATTAGTATATAAACTAATTAATTAACGAAACTTCATAATCTCAACATGCTCATTATAATTCATAATTCAATGAAGAATATAATTCTAATTCTCATAATTAGCGACGATATAATTTAATCATGCTTCGCATATTAAATTTACTACAATTAGGCAATTAGCACATTACAAGTTAAAACCTTTTTATGGGTTTTGGAAGGAGGTAGGCACAATCGCTTACCTAACAAACGCTCACTTAACAGCATGTAAGCTTCCAAATTACCACCCGATCATGCTTGTTCGTTAGGTCTTAATTAAATACAATTTTCAAGACATAATCAGTAAATACGAAAATATAAACAATAGAAAAATATTAATCTAATATTTTATTTAAATTCCTTGATTTATTTCAATCAATCTAGGCTTTCGAAAATCCGGATTCTGATTCCAAACAAGTGCAGAAAGATAAAAACAATAATTGAAAAATACTGAAAATACGAAAATAATTAAAACGAAAATACAATTCGAAACCCTAATTAGTTTTTCGAAACTAGTCCACGGTCACCCATGCATGGGGACCCAAGGCCTGGTCCAGCACCAGGACCACCACCCACCGACCACCATGGTCGGCAGTGGCTCGCCGGAGCACTGGCGACAGAGGAGAGAGAAAGAAATCGCGAGAGAGAACGAGAGAGAGATAGATAGAGAGAAGAGAGACAGAGAGAGAGAGAGAGAGAGAGAGAGAGAGAGAGAGAGAGAGAGAGAGAGAGAGAGAGGCAGGGAGGCCCAGCAACGCCGGCGACCACCCAGGCGCGGCCTGGTGGCGAGGCAGCCATAACCCTCGAAAATAGAGGGAGGGGGACAACAGAAGAGAAGCTCACCGGCGGCGACTTAGCGGTTCTCCGGCGACGGGTGGCTGAGCAAGGTGAGAGGAGAGAGAGAGAGAGAGAGAGACACGACTGAGAGGGGAGAGAGAGAGCGTGAACCATTAGGGAGGAGAGAGAAAGTGAGGGTTTGGTTTAGTTTTGTAAACTGATGAAATTGCTCATCTTTTTGCTTATATAGGTCTCCAATCAACCAATGCCAATCCCACTAGGTTTAGGAAAAAATTTCTGATTTAAATGCTAATTAAAACAATATGAATAAACCTTATTCATGCATAAAACAATTTAATTAAATCCCTCGATTTGATAAATATAAATCACGAAATTCCCATAATATATTATTATGGGTTTAATTGAATAAATCGAATCGTTATATAAATATACGATATAAATCTCCGAAACTATATATAAATGAATTATAATCGATATTATAATCATATAAAATATTGGGGTATCACAGAAAAGGTCATTGCCAAAAGTTAAGACATTTATTGCAACGACATAAATCCTTGCTATAAATGCTATGGGTATGGCAACGACATATATATGGAAACAACTAATGTCGTTGCCAAAAAGATATTTTTTGCAATGACAAAAGTCGTTGCAGTATTCTTTTGTAACGCCACGACAGGCAACGACTATGCAATGACAAATGCCGTTATAAAAAATATTTTTTTCAACGATATCAACGGCTTTGCAACGAATTTTGGCGTTGTTAAAAAGGGTTTTTCTTGTTGTGACTTGTCGGGATCTGGACAAAGTCAGTACATAATTTTTTTTGGTAAACATTTCCCTATGGTAAGTTGGGATACTGTCTGTCGTCCTAAAAAGATGGGCGGGTTATGGCTTAGAAAACATGCGGCGGTTAACCTGGCATTTCTTTGCAAATTATCTTGGAAAATAATCCTTTCGGAGCCGACCAATATCTAGGTCCTAGCGGTCATAGCCAAATATCTTGCCCGTTTCAGTCTGCTTGAGTGTGTTGGGAGCACTTCTTGCTCTTGGGCTTGGAGAAAAATTTTACAGTCTAGAACACTCCTTTCCCAAGGCATTTGATGGATAGTGGGAAATGGTGATTCCATCTCCTTCTGGTTTGATATTTGGTGTGATACCAAGGCTCTGGCTGATATTGTTGATATCTCATTATATGATGACACTACCATCTACTGGAAGGTTAGCGATGTCATCACACCTTCTCGTGCATGGGACGTGGCCAAACTAATTCCAGTTCTCCCACTAGATATTCTCACTAAAGTTACTAATACTCTAATCCCACTTCATACTATTGATAATGATTTTTGTTTGGGACTTGTGAGCAATGGAATTTTTTCCACGAAGAGTGCAACTTGGCTTGCTCATAATATTAATAAAGATGCTTCCTATAAATAGCCTTTTGCTTTGATTTGGGCCTTAAACACTCCACCTAAAGTCTGTGTCTTTATTTGGCAACTTTGTCACAAATCCATTGCTACCAGGGAGGCCCTTAATTGGCGTGGTATTCCGATTGAACCTACCTGTCCTCGGTGTGGCTTCTCTATTGCGGATCTTGACAATGTTTTCATTGAATGCCCAACCCCTAGGAATGTCTGGCTTCAAACCTGTGAGTCGGGGTGGCTAGTTTGTGCCTCCCCCCCCCCCCCCGCAGCACAATCTCTTATCATGTCTCAACTTCCTTCAGCATACCCAGGAGTATCATGCTGATGAGAAAGTTAAAGTCATGATGCTTCTCTGGAGCATGTCGTATGAGAGGAATTATGTAGTATTTAGAAATGCCACTTTCAATTTAATAGGCTGCTGGTGTCGTGCTAAAACTTTCTTCTCTGAATGGACTATCCTGAATTCGCCCTCGTTTAAGACAACCATGGGGCTCAAAACCCTTCTAAAATACCCGTTCGCAGGTGGGTGGCTTGGGAAAAACCAATGATCAACTATTTTAAGATTAAATTTGATGGCTCTTTGATTGATGGCAATACTGCAACTGGGGTTGTTAGCCGAAATGAAGCGGATACGCTTGCAGGTGTGGGGGCCCAAGCTATTGGCAACACCTCTATTTTAGTGGCTGAGGCCACGACTCTTCGACACTCAGTTAAGAAAACTACTGAAGTGGGGCTAGTCCCGCTGCACATTCAAGGAGATAATTTGACGGTTATACAAGCTATGCGCGGTGAGATTGAAATTCCGTGGCAAATTTTGCCACTCATCATTGATGCTGGGAAGTTCCTAGCCCCAATTGGACTAGCTATTGTTGAGCATGGTTTTTGTGAAGAAGGAAATAGAGTGGCAGACTGGATATCTAAATTTGGCCATCTCTGCCTAGATAAATTTTTTTGGACCACTTCGTTGAAGCCTGAGTTCAGTATCATTCTCTATGAGGATGTGTTAGGAGTCCACCTCGAGAGGAGGTCCTCCTAACGTTACCTTTCCTTTTTCTTACCTTCCAAAAAAAAAAAAAAAATTAGACATGATCATCATGACAATGTTATCAATTATAATATTAGTATCTAGTTGAACAGATAACAATTGTAATGTACACATGCTCAATATCAATTATACAAAGTATATATTGCTGGAAAATATGCCAAAACCTACTAAACATTTATTTATTTTTAATATTAGAAAATACCATGAAATTACAGGGTATTACAGCGCTCGAGGGACGTTACCGAACAACGTCAAGGCGGGTCTTTCCGACGAGGGAGTCGGTGGGGGAGAATATCACGGAGCGAAACTCCTCACCGGTCATCATAGGGCTTCATAGACGCATTGGGCCGTAGGGATTTTCATGGGGGTCGCCCAAGTCCTAGTTCAACCAACACTATCCGCCATAAAGACTCTTATAAGGTCCACTCATTTTGACGGGAGTGAACATGGGAAGTGCACAACTTTCATACTGGGTATATGCTTTGAATAATTTTGGGGTGTTGATCAGTTGGGCGTTGACAAGGCCAACTAGGCGCTGACAGGGTATTTTGGCGCCAACAAGGCGCATGGCTGGTCGCGCCACTTAGAAGGCTACGGAAGTCTTTAGAAACCTCTGGCAGGACACGACTTCAAGAGTCTTTAGGGGAAATCCGGGCCTATTACGGTCTTGAAGGTTCAAGAGAGTTTCCAAGTGTTTCTTTTAGTTTCTTGCATATTTCGTAGGGGTTTTCTAGAATTCTCCTTTGTAATTAAAAATTGTAAAGTGTGTACAATATTCTAGAACATTATGTAAGCTTTGTAAGGAGGATAACTCCGTATAAATAGCGTACCTCCTCTCCTTTATGCATAACACATAGAGAGCATTCATCAAACATACTCAACCTTTGTAAAAGACCTTTTATTTAGTAAAGTGCCTTTGAGTTTCAACAACTAAGTCTCACTCTTTACTTTACCTTATCATTCCTTTCATCGTTCTTACTTACCCGACAACCTAGTCTTCTTATGGACGATAACCTTAGTCAATCGCAAGGGTTTGCAACACTTAAGCGTCAATGAGGTGTGAACATTGCTTAGTGTGCACCTAGAAGGTGTTGTGCACGGACAAAAGGGTAGCCTGACTTAGTTCCGACGGACCGTGAGCTATGTGGCAGCGGGGTTGACGGGAGCTGGAGTGGTGCTCGGTATCGGCACGTGACATTCCTCTCCCTTGTCCCATCCAACCACTCCCATGTTTATCGAACTCCCATTCAAAATCCTTATTCAAAATATTTATTTCATCAAATTTATACCTCTTCAATGCTAAAAATGTTATTCCAAATGCAAATTGCATAACAAAATTTGTAGGTTAACAACCTATCATGTCAACTAAATATTTTATTTGAGAAGTTGTCCCTATTCGGGACAATAAGAGTATTGTATGTTTTAGGTAATAAGTTTTGAAACAATCTCATATTAGAATTAGGATGTAGTTTTAACGAGTAGCCTCCAAAATCTCATCTCAAGCCTCTCATTCACTCTCTCCAAAAACCCAAATAAAATTTTGACAATAGTAGCAACAATTTGTTTAAAAAAAGGAAAAGTGGCACTTCCTTGAATCCTAAATATAAGTGAAACATAAGAGGAATAAAAGAAGGAAAATAATAGGAAACATGGCCATTAGAATCGCAATACATAAACGTTCTACAATTATTGCAATGTTAAGGACTCGGCATTACATGTGAGTTGATACACCAAAAGAGGTAAGATGTGTATAAAATCTATATGGTAATTGCACTAATATAATAGATACATGGAAATTTCAATGCACTTTAAAAATGACAAGCATTAATTTACAACTTTATTATGAGTCCCACATCAGAAAATGAAATGAAACATGAAGCAAATCACATGTATAAATGTAAAAGGCTAAAAGGTTTAAACAAAATACATGTTTTTTCTTCTTTTGGCTTTGGCTTAAGTCAGTAGCCTACATTGATATACATTAATTTTCAAGTATAAGATTCAGTCATGGTAAGAAAATATTCCCCGTATTGGTGTAACTTAATCGAGATAGCCGAGTTCGTGAACCCTTAGCATTGCGTTGGTAAAAACATGGCTCCAGCCAAGCTTGAGCCGACTATTTGAGTGATACTATAAAATTTGTGGAAAATAATTTATTTTATTTATTTATGATTTTACTCATTTTGTAAGGTGTAAGTATGAAGATGGTCGAATTTAACTACAAAATAAGTTAAGCCAGTATGTTCTTTTAACGTTTACAATAGTAAGTTTGAATTTTGTCCAGTGGAACCAAAATCTTACTTGGATGGAAGAGGCCACATAATAGCAATGTGAGTACTTCGATATTTCGTGAAGGTGGAAGCACAATGGACCTAGGGCTTCTTGTTTTCTCAAGAATTATACGTGGTGTTGTAAGGACCAGGGATTTTTCGCCACGGAGTGTGTCCTTATAGAAAATTTGTAAGCTGGGGGCTTAGATAAGTTCAAGGAACCGTCGAGTTAGAAAAACATTTGAAAAAGACTTGAACTGAATAAAAAATCATGAAAGAGGTCAAATTCTGCTACCAGCGTTTTTACAAAAGGACAAACCGAAGGAACAACCCAATAGCACGAAAAGTGAACTAATCGGGGTTGAAGGTACGAGGTGGGAAGGTGTTTGGCACCCAACTCGCCAGTTTTATGACGGCCCCTACTAAGTCAAGTTTGCTTAATAATTTAAAGACATGATTCCCACACAAAACCGGATTAACAACCTAAATTTAGACTATTAACTAATTCATCACAAGCATCACAATATTGATTTGTTAACCATATTTAGACATGCATTTGATTGACAAGTTGAGAATTATAACAGGTAGACATGTTTATTTACAGAATTGAAAGCCAGTATTTAGGAAGCAATAAAAGGCATAATTTGCATGATATCTACATTTTGAATACTAGAAAATAAACAGTTAAGTAATTAATTTAATTTTAGCCCTCATGCGCTTAGTACCTAAACTAAAGGCTATTTAGCAAATGAATAGTAAAAATAGATCTCAAGCAAAGAATTAATTTGGAAGAAAGAGGGAGAAGCTTAGAGTCAATACTACTGAGAATAGAGGGTGTCAACTGTAGACTATCTATTTTGAACTGAGGGTGGAAGACTAAATTTATATGGTACGAAGTAGGGTTGCTGATAGGCCCGCAAGTGTACGGGTTGTATCGAAGTAATAAAATATCGAACCACATGGAGCTATCGATTTCAAGTACTAAGTTTTCTCAAATTTAACAAGCTATGCGATTCACAATTTGATTTGAGATTAAAACAAGAAAACTAATCACTAATATAAGAGAAAATAATAAGATAAAAAGCCTAGGGTTGATTTCACTTAACCAAGATCTTAGATGCGAATAAACAAGTTTTAACTAGCATGTCATGTCGAATGTTGCAAGGACGGAAATATGAGTTCTAAAACCTTCTCTCGAAGCGAGAAAGGAATACTCAATATAATACTCAACTACCTATTCTCATGGAGTTAAGAAAATATCAAGAGCATGAAATATATAATTTCCTTTCCAATAGTCCCATGTTATTCTAAACTACTCTCGTGATTAGGCAAACTTGATGAATGATTGAGGTACGACAATTAAGAAGCTTCTCTAGAATTTGACTTAATCATCTAATATACGCAACAAGATTACAATCAAACAATGTGCAACAATTCTAATGACATGCCAATTTCTACTTAACTAATTTAGCATCCTAGGATTTAATTAAACTACATCAACCCTAGATAAAAGAAATTAGCTACTCATGATCTTTACAATTACAGCTAAGAACGTAATGAAATTCATGCTAAAATCAATTAAACTAAATAAAGTAATTGAAATAAGAAGCATGGAGAGAGGGGGAAAGAGAGAGTAGAGATAAAAAATAAACCAAGTAGCTTCAATTATAGTGTCCAATGAGAAATAGAAGAATGCTTGAACTTGAAGAACGAACTAATAAAACTCTTAAAATCTACATTTTTAATCTCACTACACTAATCTAGAAAGCGTAAAGTGGACTAGGAAAAATAGACTATGGATATATGATGGGATGGGTTGAGATCCTATTTATAAGAAAACACCAAGATGAACCTAGACAGTTTACATACAGTAACCTCGCAAACGTCAATAAGTCACCAACATAACTCCCAAAAGAGTTAAAGCCACTAGTAACTCCATTTGAGTATCTAGATGCATCCAAGAAGGTATCCAATGCTCTCTTCAATACTCTTGATTACTTCTCTTGCCTTGATCATCTTGAGCATCCAAAGAGAATCCTAAGTCCCTTGCATATGTAGTTCAATTTGACCCTAAAATCACAACTAAAACACCAAAATACTAAAGTAGTAATTCTCATATAAAATTACTTATAAATCAGTAAAATATAAGAGAAATTACGTAAACCTAGGATAAATAAGTGCGGTTTAGACATGAATAATAACACTATTCATGCACTCATCAAACTCCCCCAAGCTTAAGTCTTTGCTTGTCCCCAAACAAAACATTATCAACAAGACATCATAGGGAGAGTAGGAGATCACCTTCTAAATTTTCATTTCAAAAGAAACATCAAGTTCAAAGAAATATGCTCAACAAGTATGACCAACAAATCAACAACCATTTAAAACTCATAGCATAACATGTAATTTGTGAACCAAACCATCAATCTTACCACAAGGTCCACCTTCGATAGTAGCATAAAAGATCGAACAAACCCTCACTCTAGGAATGTGAACACTCACAATCATGTGTTTAGGTTATATCAATAGAACTCTCAAGACTCAATCCAAACGCGGTATCTACCATAAGCTTGCCCATATTCTAACTCGCCATTGCCAATGACGACTACTCATGCAAAGATCAAGAAGACTTTTACGGTGTTGTAATGAGGCTCGGGGTAAAGGTAGGATAATACATTTGGGAATGTGGACTAGGAGAAAACACTAGTGGAGTCAAAAATACTTTCTCAAATCCTCGAAAAAGATCAAGATAGCACAAAAACTTCACTCACAAACTCCAACAAATTACCAAAAGATCACATCCATTAAAAACCCACAAAGAGACTAAGGAGAAGAAACCAATATAAATATTTAGATTTTTTCTTCTTCTCCCTCCTTGTCTCACTCACAAGAAACTATTATCAAATAACTCTTCTTCTTCTTTTTTTTTCTTTTTCAAGATACAACAACCAAAATTTCACAAATTCACATGAAACACCAACTCAAAACCCAATGCCAATCTTTGCTTTCATCATCACAAATTACAACATCCATATATAAATCAACTCAACTAGCTTAGGCTCGGTGAAAGAGATGTATTTAGGAAATCAAGTCTTGTAATGTGATTTTTTTATCCAATAAAACGGCTCAAGGCTCAAAGGGGTTTACAAAGGGTGAAACATGTATCAATGTAGCTATTTGACTAATGTAGCTAAGAACAAAGAATGCTTCTATCATTTCCTAGCATGAGCTTGTCAAGTGCAATTTTGATAAGAAACCGAACAAGTTCTAGAGAAAACCTCAATTTGGAGAGTCACACACACAAGAAAGAAACCGTAAGATCGAAAGTGATGAATCGATCAACCAAAGGCTCAAAATTTCACATGGTTATATTTGGTCTACTCAAATCAACTATGCAATATCGAAAGCAACAAACATGCATTCCGCAAACAATGGTCCACAATCACAATCATGCCATGAGCTTTTAAGGCTAAAGACCGTTATTCACAAAAGTTGAGACAATTCCTTCAATTTTTTCACAAAAAGAGCTTCAATCATTGAAGGATCATATCTCACTCATTTTTTTGGATTATTTCATTTTTCAATTTTTTTGGATTTTTTTATGCATTCAAAAATCAAAACATAAACTATATGAATTAAAATGCATGAAATACTAACAAATAAAACTAAAAAGAGAAAATAAACAAAAGAAAAATATGAAAATTTCTATCGAAAATGCAACCTACCATGATACTATATGCAAAATGCAATTTCTAAACTATATGCAATCACATTTCATTGAATATCGCTATCAACAATAATCAAGAACAAGTACCTCCCCTAAACTTGAATTGCATTTTATCCTCAATATGAGAAAAGACAACAATATAGGAAGAATTGGAGAAGAGAATACTCACCGGGCCGCACCCAGATAGGAAAGTAAGGGATTGTGGTGATCAATTGTTACTTTGCGCTCCGTGATGTCGTAAAAGATACACAAGGCACAAGGATCACCAAAGAGCACAACTGCACAACCTATCCCAACTCTCCAACTCACAACAATCAAGAGTCACTAAGCAACCCGAAAAGAGTTCACACTTCACCAAATGTCCCCAATAAGTAAATCAATGTCAAGGGTCATAAGAAAATCCAACAGGTAACAATCATGACACATGTTCTCAAGAGCAATTAAACCTCAAGGGCATAAAATGCCCCACATTGAAGTGAAAGTCGTGAGCTATCTGAGGAAGTTCAAAGTGAATTACCACATCGAATCAATCGGATGAAATGGCTCCATGAACACGAGACACAAAAACGCAGACCAGAACACTGGTGGAGAAGGGCGGTTCTGACGGAGGGGCGGTCAGAGGTGGTGGGCTGCTGGAATTGGTGGTGGGTCGTGGATTTCTGGTGGTGGAGTGGATGAGAGGAGAGAGAAACAGCGGAGGTGAGAGAATGGGTGATGGGAGAGGCGGTTATGGTGTGAGAAGACAAGAGGGTGTTTGGGGTTGGGAGTATATGTGAGGAGAGAGAGAGAGGGGCATCTTGAGTGAAGCGGGAGTGAAGAATGGAACGGGGCTGACCCGAGGGAGGCGGGCCTGGTCGGGCGGTGGAGCGGCTTGAAATCCACCTGGTCGGGTGAGGCTGACAGAGGGGTGGAGCAGGTGGGACCTGGTCGGGCGCGATGGAGGGCAATAATTCGCCTTACCAGGCGTGGTGTCGGGGGGTCCGCGGGGTGGACCTGGTGGTGCCCGACCGTGTATGGTTGCGGGCGAGTTGACGGTCCATCAGGCCGACTGGTGGAGATGGGCTGCTGTCACCTGATTGGCGGTCAGGGCAGGGCGGTGGTGACTTTTGCCCGGTCAGGTGGCGGCAGTGGTGATCTGTCGAGGGGCAGGCGGGCGGGCGGCTGCTGTGCGTTCGGCCGTGCGACGGTCAGGACTCAGTTTGTTTGTTTTTTTTTTTTTTTTTTTTCTTTGCCTACAAAACAAACAAAATAGAATAATGACAAAATAACTAAAATCTAACAAAATCATCTCACTGTTTTGGGATTTGTCTTGTTTTTTTTTTTTTCTTTTTCTTCAAAGTAAGGTGCAAAAATAAATATAAATAAAAAAGAAATAAAAATTTGGGTTGCCTCCCAAGAAGCGCTCTTTAAAGGTCGAGAGCTCGACCCCTTTCAATTTATCAGCGACGGATCACAAAAATAACAATGTTGCCACCATTATTATCTCTGGGACCTTGCCAGGAACCTTCTTAATCGATCTTCATAGAAATCTAATGCTCGCAATAGTTTACCAAATGCACTTGAACTCATTTCAACATGACATAGATTAGAGATCATTCTCATAAAAATATGGTAAAGAACTAATGACTTCTCGAACTTGTCAAATGCTTTTGAAAAATCAAAAGTTACAAGATGAAACTCCCCAATCAACAAACCTACGATAATCCCCACTATTGTTGTTGGACTTGTCATTCACAACATGCTCATGAACCCGATGGAAATAAGAATCATGATTATGTAATGCACTATCGTGTTTCACAAATGCATTTCCAAGTAAGGTATTGGAATAGGGGTTGATATGAGGATGCACGATTGTATAATTTGACATGTCAATGGATTCGGGGGGATACGAATCATGATGCTCAATATCATTAAACTTGTTCTCAACCAACTCGTCAACAACCTCTACTCAATGGAATGCTGAGATGAGGCCAGATTTTTCAAGGAATTGATTTGAGTCTCTATTATTGCCATTTGAGAGGCAATTGAATCAACTTTGCAGCACCATTACACTAGTAATTCTTTTTGTTCCACAATGGATTGCTCGAAAAGAATTTTCAAGTTTGACTTGGATGGATGAAGGGGCAATTGAATTTGGCCTTCTCCATAATAGAAATTAGGATAACCCATATTATCATGATTATAGTCCTCAAAACAAGGTGCATATTGGCTACCTTGGTAGGGGTAATCAAATTGACATTCATTAGCATTATAACCCCCCCCCAATCCATTCCAATTATATGAGGCATTGTGCATACCACATTCATTCGCATTCACATAGTTATCACAAGTATAATCATATGAATAAGAATCATAATCATCATAACCCCCATGATGCACGTAAGATGACATATCAAAGAAAGAAAAAAATAAAAATAAAAAATGCTTAGTCTAGTCAATTCAAGAAACTCCTAATATTGGAATGACGCTAAGCTCCCCGGCAACGGAGCCAAAAACTTGATAGGCCCGCAAGTGTACGGGTTGTATCAAAGTAATAAAATATCGAACCACAGGGAGCTATCGATTTCAAGTACTAAGTTTTCTCAAATTTAACAAGCTAAGCGATTCACAATTTGATTTGAGATTGAAACAAGAAAACTAATCACTAATATAAGAGAAAATAATAAGATAAAAAGCCTAGGGTTGATTTCACTTAACCAAGATCTTAGATGCGAATAAACAAGTTTTAACTAGCATGTCATGTCGAATGTTGCAAGGACGAAAATATGAATCCTAAAACCTTCTCTCGAAGCGAGAAAGGAATACTCAATATAATACTCAACTACCTATTCTCATGGAGTTAAGAAAATATCAAGAGCATGAAGTATATAATTTCCTTTCCAATAGTCCCAAATTTTTCTAAACTACTCTCGTGATTAAACTTGATGAATGATTGAGGTACGACAATTAAGAAACTTCTCTTGAATTTGACTTAATCATCTAATATACACAACAAGATTACAATCAAGCAATGTGCAACAATTCTAATGATATGCCAATTTTTACTTAACTAATTTAGCATCATAGGATTTAATTAAGTTACATCAACCCTAGATAAAACAAATTAGCTACTCATGATCTCTACAATTACAGCTAAGTACGTAATGAAGTTCATGCTAAAATCAATTAAACTAAATAAAGCAATTGAAATAAGAAGCATGGAGAGACGGGGAAAGAGAGAGTAGAGATAAGAAATAAACCAAGTAACTTCTATTATAGTCTCCAATGAGAAATAGAAGAACGCTTGAACTTGAAGAACGAACTAATAAAACTCTTAAAATCTACATTTTTATTCTCACTACACTAATCTAGAAAGCGTTAAGTGGACTAGGAAAAATAGACTATGGAAAGAGATGGATATATGATGGGATGGGATGAGATCCTATTTATAAGAAAATACCAAGATGAACCTAGACGGTTTACATAGAGTAACCTCTCAAACATCAATAAGTCACCAACATAACTCCCAAAAGAGTTAAAGCCACTAGTAACTCCATTTGAGTGTCTAGATGTAACACCCCGAATTTTCGTCTAATTTAAAACCATTTAAAATCACGAGTTGCAGCGGAAAAACCATAGAAATTTGAATCGTCACTGCCGTATTTAATGTTCAAATTAAATACAAGGCTAGAAAGAAAACAAATGTTTATATCCCCAAACGTACGTAGTAGATAATTAAATATTAACTATCTTTTCCAACTAACTTAAAACAAATAATCCAAACGAAATAGAAATATTAAAATTATTAATTCTCATGCAAGAGAATTAATCTCATTACAATATAAAATCCCAATAGTAAAGAAGTTCCAAACTAAACAATAAAATAAATTGTTATTAGAAGATTTACGATCTTCTTGGTTCGCCTTCACTAGCTCTACTCCTCGAGCTACAATCCTGTCAATCTACTCCCCCATATAGACGAATTCCATTTAGGCTCATCATAGGCCCACCATTGAAGAGAAATGGACAACAAACACAAGTAAAAAGAAAAACAACCAATCAGCTACGCTGAGTAATTCATAACCACATAATCCATTTGAATCTCCAAGTTAAGTCCATATACTTAATCCAATAAAAATAGTGATCATACTTTAAGAAAAATAAAGACAACATGCTTTAAACATAAAGACACAATAACCACCAAATAATAAATTTCATATTTATTATTATCCATTAGCCAAGTTCATTAGAGAGAAGAGAATCGCATGAATTGTCAAACCAACCGCAGTCGATTCAATAGGATCTTAGTCCCGTGCACAATGGCAAAAGAGGGATCAACCGTCCCGGAGTATAGATGACTCCCGAAATACTTCCAGGTGTTCCTAAGTATGCATACCCTCTCTCAACTCTTAGGTTTACAAGAAAAACAGTTTCATCCACAAAACTTCACTTGCCCAATTGCTCTTTATATGGATACAAGCTTTAACTAAATACCTTGAGGCCATAACCAATGGAACCACTCAACGTAACAAGTGACAAATTCTCATTCGCCTCCTTCGGGTGGATCCATTACCAAAGAACTCTTAAATCTCAATTCATTAATTCAAGGTGATCACATAACAAGTAATACACATCATCTTGGCACTTAAGTAACACAATATGGTTACAATTTCCGATGGCAAATTTTACATCAATGGCATCTAGGCCTCAATTCAAAACCACCTCAATAGTCAAAGTTAATTTCAACTTATTGAAGTAACATTATTCTAACATGATTCACATGCTTACTAACATGATACCCAAAAATAGCAATTTCAAGCCATATTCCAATTGAACAATTATTAACATAATTTTCGTTCAATAACCAATAATAAAACATGCATCTCCTCACATGAATATTAACAAGTAGACATTGCTACACGAAGTGAATTTTCAACATTATACATGCATTCACTAACATATAATTTTATACGAGTTATCACAAGGGAATAAACATTAATTATCCCTTTTCAAAATACTCACAAGTCCAAATATGAATTCATATTCTCAATCCAATACTAGACAAATGAATACAAATCCCAATAGATATGAATTATGACAAAGAGATTTCATAATTCATCTAGACATGAATTACCTTTAGCAATAGGCAATCACGACAATCAACAACGTAAGCTCCTTACGTTTAAGCGCGGTCAACGGGTCCTAACAAATCCACAATATACAATAGTCAATACTTTGAATTCTGAACCACTTTATTAAACTTTCAAGATGATTTAGTGCCCTTAATTAAATTAATTAAGTTGTTGGAAATTTCAGTTACTCATGCATGCTCAATGTGTCCAAAAACAATTTACATAAAACAAATTAGGAAACTTTCCAAAACCCTAAAAAGCAAGTCAAACTAGTCAACCACCATCACCATCATCAAACACCATGGCACCACCACCGCTGACCACCATCCAGCGGCGGCGGTGGCCGTGACAGTCACGGCTGAAGGCCGTGACAGCCGCCCTACGGCTGCGCACGGTCCAGCCGTGCGTTGTACACGGCCTGACCATGTTCGGCCAGCCGGACACCCTTTTTTTTTGTTAACAAATTTAACAAACCCTAATCTAATTAAATCTACAATTAATAAATACCCAAATTTAATTAAATTACAGGGATCCAACCTTTTGAACTCAAACTTGATTCAATTTCAATAAAACAACAAACCAAACTCTAATCATGATCCTATCATGCAAAAACAATAGAATCTAACAGACCCTAGGTTACTCATACAAATTGAATGAATTTGAATCAAGAACACAATTTTAATTAATCAAAAGGCATTAAAACACTTACTTGGAATCAAAAAGGTTTAAAACTGAGCAACAGGATGAATTGTGAAAGTGTTGAAATTTCTCTTTCTTCCTCCTTGATGTGTCGTGCGTGAGTTTGAGAGAGTGAGAGATGAGTGGCTTCTTTTTTTGTTTTGTCTAGGTTAAGTTGATGAGTGAGGAAGTTTAGTCCAATAAGGAAACCAAATCCCTAATTCTACTCCATCCTTTTCTCCTTCAACTTCTCAAACGAATAACCAGTCAAACCCTCTCAAAATCCACCATTTTAGGAAATAAATTTTCACAAAATAAAAACTGATCTTGCTCCATATTTTCGGCCAATCCGAAAATAATCAAGCCCAATTTCTTTCTTTTATTTTGGCCCAATTAATTTAATTGGATCCAAAACAACCCATACATTAATTAGGCATTTTAAATCATGAGCCCAATTAATTAACTAAAAGCGAAATAGCATTTTCTTTTTAAGTAATTATTATTCTAAAATGAATAATAATACAGGTATTACATCCTTACCTCCCTTAAAAGAAGTTTCGCCCTCGAAACTTAGGATCACCACCAAAGTGAAGCTAGTTCCAGAAGGCGAAGTTTTTCCATTACACTTTCAAAGTTCAAAACACAACATGTAACTCGAAAGTTTAAAAGTTTTCACAACTTTTCCAAATAACAAAATGAGCATGATGCAATTCAATGCAATGAGTTTTCAAGTCTTTCTTTCTTTTCTTTTGTGGATTGTTACATCCTTCCCCCCTTAAAAAGGTTTCGACCTCGAATCTAAGGTTATGTACCTTCCTCGAACAGTTGAGGATAACGCTTGCGCATATCAGCCTCAGGCTCCCAAGTCGCTTCTTCGACTTTGTGGTTAGTCCACAACAATTTCACAAGATTGATCGTAGACGCACGAGTTTTCTTCGTTTTCTCGTCTAGGATTCTCACAGGTTTAGTTCGCTCCTCAAGGACTCGAACTGGTTGCTCTTCATAGGTAAGTGTGTCATCTAACACCACCTCAGAATTCAGCACATGACTTGGATCATGGTGATACTTTTTGAGTTATCACACGTGGAACACATCGTGCACTTGCTCCAAATCCATAGGCATAGCAAGCCTATAAGCTACCTCTCCAATTCGTTCAAGAATCTCATAGGGTCCAATGTACTTTGGGCTAAGCTTTCCTTTGCGCCCAAATCTCATCACTCCACGAGTAGGTGATACTTTGAGAAGTACCTTCTCACCAACTTGGAATTCTTCCATTCGTCGATGTTGATTTGCATAGGCTTTCTGTCTATCTTGTGCAGCTTTCATCTTCTCTTGGACAAGTTTCACTTGATCCACAGTTTCTTAGATAAAATCCGGACCCAAAACAAAGGTCTCACTTATGTCGTTCCAACACGTAGGAGATCGACACTTCCTCCCATACAACGCCTCGTAAGGTGCTCTACCAATGCTCGCATGGTAGCTATTATTGTAGGAGAACTCAATCAAAGGTAAACTCTTCTCCCAAGATGTCCTTCATCTCTATAGAACAAGCTCTCAACATGTCCTCCAATGTCTGAATAGTATGTTCCGTTTGACCATCTGTCGCAATATGAAATGCCATACTGAATTTCAACTTCTTACCAAAGGCATCTTACAATTTGCCCCAAAAGTTGGACAAGAATCTCGTATCCCTGTCTGACACAATGTCTTTAGGCACTCCATGTAACCTCAATACCTCTTTCACATAAGTTTCAGCGAGTTGGTCCATCGACCAAGTCTTCTTCATTGCAATGAATCTCGCCGTTTTCGTCAGTCGGTCGACAATAACCCAAATAGTGTCCTTACCAGACCTCGTCTTTGGTAATCCAGTCCCGAAATCCATCGAGATTGAATCCCATTTCCATCCAGGAATTTCTAGCAATTGAACAAGACCTCCAGGCCTCATGTGTTTGATCTTCACCTTTTGACAAGTAAGACATCTTGCCACATACTCAGCACACTCTTGTTTCATGTTTGTCCACCAAAACTGAAGTTTCAAGTCTTTGTACAGCTTATCACCACCTAGGTGAACAGAATACGCAGTTCCATGCGCCTCATCTAGAATTGTCTTTTTCAACTCAGCGTTGTTTGGTACACACCAACGCCCTTTCATCTTGATCGTACCATCATCAAGGATCTCATAATTATGATGCTTCCCATCTTTGATCTTGACACGTAACTTCTCTAGAAACGTGTCATGAACTTGCAACTGTCGGATCTCATAATAGATCGACGGTCGCACTACAAGTGCATTCAGTAACACTGCAGTCTCACCTTGTTGAACAACCTCTAGGTCCAACTTCCTGAATTCCTCACACAAGTCATATGGTAGCACCATCATGTTATTCACAGTGTGTGAAGTCTTCCTACTCAACCCATCAGCCACTACATTGACCTTTCCCTCGTGATACTGAATATCCAGATCGTATTCAGATATCAACTCAAGCCATCTCCTTTGCCTCATATTCAACTCCTTTTGAGTGAAGATATACTTCAAACTCTTATGATCTGTAAAGATCTTGCAACGAGCTCCATACAAGTAATGCCTCCAGATTTTCAAGGCAAAAATCACAGCGGCTAACTCCATGTCATGAGTAGGGTAGTTCTTCTCATGCACTTTCAACTGGCGAGAGGCATAAGCAACCACCTTGCCATTTTGCATAAGCACACATCCCAACCCATTTTTAGATGCATCGCTGTACACCTCGAACCCTTCCGTTCCAGACGGTAAAGTCAAAACTGGTGTTGTTGTCAACCTCTTCTTAAGCTCTTGGAAAGCTTCTTCACATTGTTCAGTCCACTTGTCTTTCGTCTCCTTTTTCATCAAATTTGTGATAGGTCTAGCTATCTTGGAGAAGTCTTGCACAAATCTCCTATAATAGCCATCCAATCCGAAGAAACTTCTTACCTCAGTCACACTTTTTGGAGCAGGCCAATCCATGACAGTCCGAATCTTAGAAGGATCAACAAAGACTCCTTCTCTAGAGATAATGTGCCCAAGAAAAGCAACACTCTATAGCCAAAACTCACACTTTGAGAGTTTAGCTTACAACTTCTCATTTCTCAACACCTCCAAGACAATCATCAAGTGTCTTGCGTGTTCCTCCTTGTCCTTCGAATACACCAAAATGTCATCGATAAACACGACCACAAAACTATCCAGATATGGTCTAAAGGTGTTATTCATCATCTCCATAAACTTAGCTTGTGCATTAGTTAACTCAAATGGCATAACAGTAAACTCATAATGCCCATACCTTGTCCTAAAGACAGTTTTCACAATGTCGACCTCATCAATCCTCAGCTGATAATAACCAGACCGCAAATTCACCTTCGAAAACACTCCAGCCCCTTGGAGTTGAACAAACAGGTCTTCAATACTAGGTAGAGGATACCTATTCTTGACAGTGACCTTGTTCAACTCACGATAGTCGATGCAGAGACGCAGACTACCATCCTTCTTACGCACAAATAGGACTGGTGCGCCCCACGGTGACACACTAGGCCTAATGTACCATTTCTCTAACAACTCCTCAAATTGTTCCTGTAGTTCTTTCATCTCTAAAGGTGTCATTGTATATGGTGCCCTCAAAATTGGACCTGTTCCAGGAACACAGTATCCCTCACTGGTGGTATACTAGAAATCTCCTTTGGAAACACATCCGGAAACTCATTAACCACATCAATCTTTGAGATTTCCTCGTCTATTTCCTCTACATTCTGAATATGACACAAAAATCCCTCACATCCCTTCTCTAAGTGCTTTTTCGCCACTAACTTTGAAATAATCCCAATTCCTCCCTTAGTGACAATTCCTTTATAAGAGATTTTGTTACCTCTAGGCCCTTTAAGCGATAGCTTTTGTTCACTACAATCAATTCTCGCTTTATACTTGTTAAGCCAGTTCATTCCCAAAATAACATCAAAATTTCCCAATTCAAACTCAATCAGGTCTGCAGGCAATTCAGACCCTGCAATGTTCACACGAACATTGGGATGCACTATTTTACACAATACCACCTCTCCAGTAGGAGTGGCAATACTAGTCTCGAAAGACTCCACTAGTCCCATCCCATGTTTCTTAACAAAGTTTTCAGATATGAATGAATGTGATGCTAGAGAATAAAATAATATATAGACAGGCAAAGAATTTACAAGAAACGTACCAGTGACCACATTGTTTGCCGCATCAGCATGTACTTGATTCATCACAAACAAACAAATTCCATTTCTATTATGGTTGCCATTATTGTTCTGAACATTTCCAGCCAGTCCATTTAGCCCATTCTGCCGATTACCACCCTGATTGTTCCCCTTTTGACCCTGAGCTGCAGGAGCTTGAACATTGTTGTTGCCCCCACCATTGTTCATGGTCTTGCCCTTCTGAGGACAATCAAAAGAACGATGCCCTAACTCTTGACAAGTGTAGCACCTCACCTTATTTCCAGCACAATCGAGTCCTGGGTGATTCTTATTGCATCTCTTGCAAATGTAGGGTTTACCCTTCCAACCCCCATTATTTTGATGGCCATTTCCATTACCATTCTTGTCATTTTCATTCTTAGAATTCTGACCCTCATTGTGGTTATTCCCCTTGTTGTTGTTGTTGTTGTGATTGTTCCCTCCCCGGAACTTCTCCTTCTTATCACCACCACTACCTTGATGGTCGTCAAACTTCCTCTTTTTTCCAGTTACATCTTCGCGGTGCTTGTAAATCACAGCTTGATTCGCAGCACGATTATAGGCCTCTTGCACAGTTCAACACTTGTAACCCCCAAAAGCCTCACGAATGGTCCAGTACAATCCATTCTGGAATCTACGGGCCCTCTGCTCTTCCGTAGAGACTAATTCCCCCGTGAAACGAGCAAGGTCGTCAAACTATTCAGCATATTTCTGAACGGTCATCCTTCCTTGGAAAAGGTTCAAGAACTCGTTATATTTCTGGTTCTGGAGATACTCTGGATAAAATTCCTCTAGAAGAACCATTTTGAACATTTCCCAATTAAATCCCGATCGAGTTCTAATTAAGGTACCATTGGTTGTCCACCAACAATCTGCCTTCTTCCGGAACAGATAGATAGCACTATCTACCTTAAGTGCCTCGGGAAACCCAGTTATTGCGAAGATTTTCTCCAAATCTCGCGTCCAATCGTCGAGAAGTACAGGATCCTCGCGCCCCTCAAATATAGGCGGATTATGCCCTTTAATCTTCTTAGATACTGCGGCGAAGTCGTCACCCCCAGTAACCCTCGTGTCTTCCCTCTACATCATCTGCGCGATAAGTGCATTAGACTGCGCCAAGGCTTGCTGCGACTGAGCAAGTTGGGCTAATAAGGCTTGCGCCATTTCTTCCCCGTTCCCCACGTTTTCGTTATCTCCCATAGAACTAGTAGACTCCTTGACTCATTGTCTATTTCTTCTAGGTGGCATCTTGCAACCAAAAGGATCAACAAAAGCAAAAGAAAAGGGTATTAGCTACCCATATCACACTCATGTGTGACAATCACAACTAACATATACACTTGACTTATATATATGTTCAATAGCCAACTAGGGCTCTAGGCTCTTATTGCGTTCAAGCATGACCTTATCACACTCTTGCGTACAAGCAAGCTCAAGTTTGAATTGACTTTGTTCTTTCTCAAAATTAAACAAATCACAATCATAATGAAATATCCATGCCTTTTCATAGGCGCTTTCACAATAATCATGCTCCAAATAGCGAGTAAATAACACATTTCTTGCAAAAATTTCATCTCATAAATCAAATAATCAAGTATTTGTTCAAAAGTGAGCGCTTGCCAAACCAAGCCTCAAAGCATGAATAAAGCAAAAATAATACTCCCTCCAGTCCACGAAAATCTTGACGTTTGGAGAATATGGCTAATATTAAGGAAAACACACTTTAGCACAAAAATTCCAAATTTACCCTTAAAAGAGCACATGAGCCATGAGGTATTGAGAGAGAGAAAATAATATTTTAGTGGATTGCTTTCTTTGCTTTTGTATTACTTTCCTTACTTTTGTAGCTAGTGGCGTGAGAAATATTATTTTTTTTATTATTTCCTTGCACATGGGGATGAGAAGGTGGGTGGGGTAAAATAGTAAAGGGTACTCAAATACATTACCATATAAGGAAACGTAAAGATTTTCATGGTCCAAACATAAGTAGAAAGCGTAAAGATTTCCGTGGACCGGAGGGAGTAACATTCTAATCAAAATGTCAAAACAAATGGCTCGCAGGCCCAAATAAAGTCTCAAATAGTTTACTCCAAATAAAACTAATCAAAACTAAGAATCACGCCCTTCTCGCGCGGTTCCTCAAAGGGTAGTGATACACATGTGTCACTTGGACCTCATCGTCCTCCTCCATGGGTTCCTCCTCTTCTGGATCCTCCTCTTCTTCAGTAGGCGTCCTTGGCTCGTTGGGCTCGCCATTCAAGCCTATGGGCCAGTCTCTCACAGCGTTAGGCCTAGTTGGCCTCGCAGGAACCTCACGAACAACAGGCAAATGCTCTTCCTCAACTTCGACAGCAGGTGCCTCGGCCTCCTCGGCGAAGTAGTCCCTTTCGAACGCTAGTGCTCGATCGAGGTTGGTGTCTGCCTCCTCTTGGGTCATCTGGTCGTCCACCTGAAGTAATGGATCATACCCCCCAGCGATCTCCGCGTATGCATCATAGGGGTCTCTAAACATACCAACTTGTAACACCTTAAATTTCCGTCTAACTTAAAACCATTTAAAATAACGAGTTGCAGCGGAAAAACCATAGAAATTCGAAGCGTCACCGCCGTATTTAATGTTCAAATTAAATAAAAGACTAGAAAGAAAATAAATGTTTATATCCCCAAACGTACGTACTAGATAATTAAATATTAACTATATTTTCCAACTAAATTAAAACAAATAATCCAAATGAAATAGAAATATTTAACTTATTAATTCTCATGCAAGAGAATTAATCTCATTACAATATAAAATCCCAATAGTAAAACAAGTTCCAAACTAAACAATAAAATAAATTGTTCTTAGAAGATTTACGATCTTCTTGCTTCGCCTTCACTAGCTCTACTCCTCGAGCTACAATCCTGTCAATCTACTCCCCCATATAGACGAATTCCATATAGGTTCATCATAGGCCCACCATTGAAGAGAAATGGACAACAAACACAAGTAAAAAGAAAAACAATCAATCAGCTACGCTAAGCAGTTCATTTCAATCTTCAAGTTAAGTCCATATACTTAATCCAATAAAAATAGTGGTCATACTTTAAGAAAAATAAAGACAACATGCTTTAAAGATAAAGACACAATAAACACCAAATAATAAATCTCATATTTATTATTATCCATTAGCCAAGTTCATTAGAGAGAAGATAATCGCATAAATTGTCAAACCAATCGCAGTCGATTCAATAGGATCTTACTCCTGTGCACAATGGCAAAAGAGGGATCAACCGTCCCGGAGTATAGATGACTCCCGAAGTACTTCTAGGTGTTCCTAAGTATGCATACCCTCTGTCAACCCTTAGGTTTATAAGAAGAACAGTTTGATCCACAAAACTTCACTTGCCCAATTGCACTTTGTATGGATACAAGTTTTAACCAAATACATTGAGGCCATAACCAATGGAACCACTCAACGTAACAAGTGACAAATTCCCATTCGCTTCCTTCGGTGGATCCATTACCAAAGAACTCTTAACTCTCAATTCTTTAATTCAAGGTGATCACATAACAAGTAATACACATCATCTTGGCACTCAAGTAACACAATTTGGTTACAATTTCCGATGGCAAATTTTACGTGAAAGGCATCTAGGCCTCAATTCAGAACCACCTAATTCAATAGTCAAAGTTCATTTTGAACTTATTGAAGTAACATGCTTCTAACATGACTCACATGCTTACTAACATGATACCCAAAAATAGCAATTTCAAGCCATATTCCAATTGAACAATTATTAACATAATTTTCGTTCAATAACCAATAATAAAAAAACATGCATCTCCTCACATGAATATTAACAAGTAGACATTGCTACACAAAGTGAATTTCCAACATTATACATGCATTCACTAACATATAATTCTATACGAATTATCACAAGGGAATAAACATTAATTATCCCTTTTCAAAATACTCACAAGTCCAAATATGAAATCACATTCTCAATCCAATACTAGACAAATGAATACAAATCCCAATAGATATGGACTATGACAAAGAGATTTCATAATTCATCTAGACATGAATTACCTTTAGCAATAGGCAATCACGACAATCAACAATGTAAGCTCCTTACGTTTAAGCGCGGTCAACGGGTCCTAACAAATCCACAATACACAATAGTCAATACTTTGACTTCTAAACCACTTTATTAAACTTTAAAGATGATTTAGTACCCTTAATTAAATTAATTGAGTTGCTGAAAATTTCAGTTACTCATGCATGCTCAATGTTTTCAAAAACAATTTACATAAACCAAATTAGGAAACTTTCCAAAACCCTAAAAAGCAAGTCAACAAGTCAAACTAGTCAACCACCATCACCATCATCAAACACCACGGCACCACCACCGCTGACCACCGTCCAGCGGCGGCGGTGGCCGTGACAGCCGTGCGCTGTACAGGGCCAGCCGGACACCTTTTTTTTTTTTTTTTTTTGTTAACAAATTTAACAAACCCTAATCTAATTAAATCTACAACTAATAAATTTCCAGATTTAATTAAATTACAAAGATCCAACCTTTTGAACTCAAACTTCATTCAATTTCAATAAAACAACAAACCAAACCCTAATCATGATCCTATCATGCAAAAACAATAGAATCTAACAGACCCTAGGCAAAACATAAATTAGGGTTTACTCATACAAATTAGGGTTTATCAAAAACAATGAATTTGAATCAAGAACACAATTTTAATTAATCAAAAGGCATTAAAACACTTACTTGGAATCAAAAAGGTTTAAATTTGAGCAATAGGATGAATTGTAAAAGAGTGTTGAAATTTCTCTTTCTTTCTTCCTTCTTGATGTGTCATGCGTGAGTTTGAGAGAGTGAGAGATGAGTGGCTTTTTTTTTTGTTTTGTCTAGGTTAAGTTGATGAGTGAGAAAGTTGAGTCCAATTAGGAAACCAAATCCTTAATTCTACTGCTTCATTTTCTTCTTCAACTTCCCAAACTAATAACCAGTCAAACCCTCTCAAAATTCACCTTTTTAGGAAATAATTTTTCATAAAAAAAAACTGAACTTGCTCCATATTTTCGGCTCTTGGCCGAAAATAATGGCCCTAATTAGGCCTTAATTTTTTTCGGCCAATCCGAAAATAATCAAGCCCAATTTATTTCTTTTATTTTGGCCCAATTAATTTAATTGGATCCAAAACAACCCATACATTAATTAGGCATTTTAAATCATGAGCCCAATTAATTAATTAAATATGAAATAGCATTTTCTCTTTAAGTAATTATTATTCTAAAATGAATAATAATAAGGGATATTACACTAGATGCATCCAAGAAGGTATCCAATGCTCTCTTCAATACTCTTGATTACTTCTCTTGCCTAGATCATCTTGAGCATCCAAAGAGAATCCTAAGTCCCTTGCATATATAGTTCAATTTGACCCTAAAATCACAATTAAAACACCAAAATACCAAAGTAGTAATTCTCATATAAAATTACTTATAAATCAGTAAAATATAAGAGAAATTACGTAAACCTAGGATAAATGAGTGTGGTTTTGATATGAATAATAACACTATTTATGCACTCATCAGTTGCTCGGCTGAAAAGTTAGAGCCAAAAACTGAAGAGATCGAGTGAAACAGTTGTCGCCAGCTGGCTCAATGGCTTAGCCCGGAGCCGCTGGTGGCCCCTAGCTGCTAGTTGGATGTCATCATCAATATTTTCGGGCAATATCTCACTCGTTTAGTCTCCACGTTTGATGATTTAAGATGCGTTGGAAAGCTTATTTAGTATAGTTTCTAATGGCGTTGGTTTGTGGCCAAAAAGTTTTATGGACCTCGAGATATACCCGAAAGAGTAATGAGCAGTAAGTTTTGGATCACCCATCAATGTTGGGCTCGTAACTCCTTGGATGGAAAAGTGGTGTGGGATGATGATATATCATTGGAAAGCTATTTGAATAGGGAATCCATACATATATATGGCTCGCAAATTGTATCAACCGAATGACCTTCGCAATTGGGCTGGAATCACGGTCTACAGTACTCGGCTAAATCTGTTTTGACCCTTAACTTCGTTTGACCATAACTCTTAGGTGCGGAATCGGATTTTGACACGGAAGGAAGCAATGGAAAGCTCTTGAAAGGGGATTGTGAATGCAGTGGAAATGGAAGAAACTTTCAGAAGACTTGAGATCTCATCTACTTAACAAAGCATAATAGCACACAGGTACATAAATTACTCATTTCATCATCGGGCATTTGGGGACATCTGATGACACTTTTTTGGCGTCTACAGAAGCCCCACTTTGATCGAGATTGAGTAAAGCAAAGATCAAAGTATTCCAAAGGCGACATGCAGGATTCTGATGTGCACTTGGCGTGTGAGAGTGTACAGTATGCATGCAAATTAGGAAAACCTTGACCAAACGCGCTCGGTGGATGCTTAGATCCCATCTCTGTGAACACAAGAAAAATAAAGGTAATGGTTAGCAGTAACAAACACTCGCGGTGGGGAACTGACGACTGCAGGAGACCTGTATTCAGATAAATGAAAAGGTTAGCGAGACAACACAATCACGGGTTTTGTGCGTGATTGGTTGTAGATGGAAATAATACTTTTGAGAGTGAATAGTATGGAATGCTTTGTTCTAAGCAAACAGTGACTAAGCACCACTCGACGGATGCCGAGATTCCGTCCCTGTACAAGAAACGAAAAGGTCGACGAGACAGCGGAATCAAAATGACAGCTATAAATGGAAAATAACATTTGTGAGAGTGAATAGTATAAATGCTTTGTCCGAAGCAAACAGTGGCTAAGCACCACTCGGCGGATGCCGAGATTCCGTCCCTGCACGAGAAGCGAAAAGGTCGACGAGACAGCGGAATCAAAATGACAGCTATAAATGGAAAATAACATTTGTGAGAGTGAATAGTATAAATGCTTTGTCCGAAGCAAACAGTGGCTAAGCACCACTCGGCGGATGCCGAGATTCCGTCCCTGCACGAGAAGCGAAAAAGTCGACAAGACAGCGTAATCAAAATGAAAGTTGTTAAATGGAAAATAACATTGATGAGAGTGAATAGTACGGAATGCTTTGTTCTAAGCAAACAGTGACTAAACACCACTCGGCGGATGCCGAGATCCCGTCTCTGCACGAGAAACGAAAAAGTCGACAAGACAGCGCAATAAAAATGACGGCTAAAAATGGTTAGAAAACATATGAACAGTTTGAATGCAATAGCTTAAACAATCATTGACTGAAACATATAAAAAATAAAGGACAGCATAACTGCAATAGTTTAAGCAATCATTGACTGACACAAAAATAAAAAGGGCAGTTTAAACGCATTAGCCCTAGCGATCATTGACTGACACAAAAATGAAAAAAGACAGTTTAATCCCATTAGCCCTAGCAATCATTGACTGACACAAATATGAAAAAGGACAGTTTAATCGCATTAGCCCTAGCGATCATTGACTGACACGGAATGAATAGCCTCGACTAAATTGGTAGTCTCGAATAAAAAAGGGACAGTTTAACCACATTAGCCCTAGGATCATTGACTGACCCCAAATGAATAGCCACCACTAAATAAATAGTCTCGAATTAAATGAATAGTGCCAGAAAATACATGGGCTTGTGCATTTAGGAGGCCTGCAAAACAAACGAGTTAGTCTTACCCGATAGTAGATGGTACCATGAAATGGGCCGACTGTTGAATTTTGAATCTGTGGGCGAGGGGTATGTTCCCGCGCGCATAACTGTTGTTGGAAGATTATTTTCATTCTTGGTTGTAGTCGAAAGGGTGCTTTCGTTCTTGATTGCTTTGTCTGTTGAATACTGAGCTCGGAGCTTTGTTGGTTTCAATGGAGAGCGGTTAGATTCAAACCTGTAGTGGAGATATCCACATAAGGAAAAGATGCAATAGACATGCCCGACTGACCATGACAAGATGCATAAGACATGACATAGTAATATGCACGGGCCAATGGGAATCAACATGTAAACATGCAGAGACTCAAAACACTAAGAAATCATGTACACATGCATGCCTTTTGAGGCGACTTTACTACTTATGCAAATATGATTTATGCTGACTCTATTGACTCACGGCTCCATGCAGCCTATCCTAATACGCATGACTCTCCTATAGGGTCTGAAGAGGGTCTTTATACTGGAAAAGTTTTGTCATCAAGAATTTTATTCCTGTGGTGACCTTGACAGAGTATGAGACAAGTGGACAAGACTGGGTGTAGTCAAGGGAGAATCAGCCCCCAGCCCCCAGTTTACGAAGGTCGCTCGACCAGTTCGGCTATCTTTAGCCTCCAACGCCGAAGGAAGACAGTGAATCCCTCATCTTCTTCTTGTTTGATGATCTCTAACTCTCGAAGGGTCATAGGTAGAGCAACATCTTCCTTGTAGTGTGCAAGGAAGACTGTAGTGAAATCTGACCAAGTGTGGTAGTTCTCCGAATTCAAGGTGTAGAACCAACAATGAGTTGGGGCATCAAGAGTCTGTGGGAACAAGTGAATGTAGATACTTTTGTCAACTCCTCTCAAACCCATGGCAGTAGTGAAGGCTTTGAGGTGATCTTGTGAATTATCAGTTCCAGTGAATGTCGAAACCTCGGGCATGGAGAACTTGCCTGGAAGCTTGCCCTTGACTTTGGGATTAACTTTGCCAACATTAGCATTGTATTGGCAAAAAGGCCGATGTTTTTTAGCACAAAGTCAATCTTAGACAGCAGGATGTTGCGTCCATCCTCCTCAGAGTCGGAGTCAGAGAGGGTTTTTTCTTCCTCCTCTTTCTTTCTCCTAGAATCTTCGAACTCGAGTCGCAATCTTCCTAACTCGCCCATGATCTCCTTGAGCTTTTCGTTAGTGGTTTTGGTCATTGTGAAATCGGGAGGGGTCATAGGTTAGGCGAGGAATGTATGTAGTGGTGGTGAACTTTGTGGTGGTGATGGATTATGGGGTGATGGACTTTTGGAATGTGGTGGTGTCTTGGAGGTAGCTTGTACACGAACCAATCTGCCGAACGATAGAGCCCAACCTTTGTCATCGTAATTCTTCCTCAAGCCCCCAATCCTGAACACAAGTCTCAATTTAGAAGGACGCTAAAAAAAGGACTTGAAAATAAAGACTCATGAGTTTTAGAAGACACTCAATAGCCCTTAAGGTGAATGAACCTATGGACGTCTATATGAACTCGAATGCATGATGATGACAATGTGACGACAGAGTCACGACGACACCATGCCAGAAGATGCATGTAGGACTGACCTCGACATGTATGACAGTCTATGGCAGCTTCCTAGAATGACCCTAGAGCACTTAATGAATGATTGTCTAGATTTCTTGTGCATGAGGCGTAGCGAAAAAATGGAGATATAGATGAACACATGACCTGGACCTTTTGTACAAATGCAGATGCAAAATGACGACAATGCAAGCATAACGACTAAGAATCCTAGCTAGCATGGAGCGTTTAATATGTACAGTGCAATGCAATGCAAAGAAATGGTAAAGAAGAAAATGAAAACATAAGTCTAAATGCCCAATTATTTCCCCTCATATTAAGTGCAAAAGAAATAAATGAAGTCGATGGACGAGGAATAAAAATACAAAAAATGACGAACGGGATTGCATTTTGTTTTGTGTTGTTTTTGGGCTCTCTTTTTTTGTTGACTCAAAAGAAAAATAAATAAAACTCGGCCATATTTTATTTTGCTCGATTTTTTTTTGTATCTCACATTTTTTTTGGCCGAACAAAAAAAAGAAAACGGTAAAGGGGACGGGGAGTAAAAAAATAAAGAAAATGACGGACTCTTTTTTTGTAATTTTTTTTTTCTAGAAATTCCCCTATTCTTTTTTGTCCATGACTTCGACGATGTATGAAATTATATCATCGGGAAAAAGAGTGCTTATTGAATTGAATTATCGCACTATTTTGGGGCATTAGGAACTAACTAAAAATAAAAGAAAAGACTCCTTGCACGTAAGTACATGTTGGCACATAGTCACGACATTCATGCATTCAGCCAAGCATTACAACGACGTAGTTACATGCAAACATGCGATCAGACGGGCATTACAACAGCACATGCACAGCAAGCAAATGCATGAATGTGGGCTAGAGGCTTTTGGCTCCTGTGAGGTTACCACAACAAATTACAATGTCCGTTCGACGGATGGTTGACACATCAATTGTAATTCTTTTCACCAACAAGAGTCGATGAGTCATGGGTGAAGAAGTGTCGGTTTGCACGAAGGACAATTGTATATTACTTTAGATATACGGATTGTCTACGAGTTACGGCTCATACTTCCTCGAGGGTTGATATGGGTCAAAGTTGTGCCAAGGCACATGCAAATGATGCAAATGATGCAATATATGGAACATGTTATTAAACAATTAAGCAAATTTGAATTTCAAGTCTCACCCTCTTAAATAAGTCTCTAGTGAAGTTGCCACTGTAAGGACCCGGGATTTCTCGCCACGGAGTGTATCCTATTAGAAAATTTGTAAGCTGGACGCTTAGATAAGTTCAAGGAACCATCGAGTTAGAAAAGCATTTGAAAAAGACTTGAATTGAATACAAAACCATGAAAGAGGTCAAAATTCTGCTACCGGCGTTTTTTCGAATGGACAAAGCGAAGAGACAACCCAAGGGACAATCCAGTAGCGCGAAAAGTGAACTAATCATAGTTTTAAAAAGAATCCCGCTCATATAAAACATATGAGTACCCAAGAATAAAGGGTTCGGGGACGAATGTACGAGGTGTGAAGGTGTTAGGCACCCAACTCGCCTGTTTTATGATGGCCTCTACTAACTCAAGTTTGCTTAATAATTTAAAGACATGATTCCCACACAAAATTGGATTAACAACCTAGATTTAGACTCTTAATTGGTTCATCACAAGTATCACGACATTGATTATTAACCCATATTTAGACATGCATTTGATTGACAAGTTGAGCACTACAACATGTAGACATGCTTATTTATAGAATTGAAAGACAATATTTAGGAAGCAATAAAAGGCATGATTTGCATGATATCTACATTTTGAATACTAGAAAATAAACAGTTAAGCCATTAATTTAATTTGGGCCCTCATGAGCTTAGTACCTGAACTGTAGGCTATTTCGCAAATGAATAGTAAAAATAGATTTCAAGCATAGAATTAATTTGGAAGAAAAAGGGAGAAGTTCAGAGTCAATACTACTGAGAATAGAGGGTGTCAACTGTAGACTGTCTATTTTGAACTGAGGGTGGAAGGCTGTATCTACAGGAGACGTAGTAGGGTTGCTCGAATGAAAAGATAGAGCCGAAAACTGAAGAAATAGAGTGAAACATCTGTCGCCAGCTGGCTCAGCGGGAGCCGCTGGCGGCCCCGGGCTGCCAGTTGGATGTCCTCATCAACTTTGCCGGGCAATATCTCACTCGTTTGGGCTCCAAATTTGATGATATAGCATTGCTTTGAGGCCAAAACGTTTTATGGATCTCGAGATATACCCAAAAGAGTAAGGAGCGGTCACTTTTGGAGCACGCATCAATGTTGGGCTCGTAACTCCTTGGTTGGAAATGTGGTGTGGGCTCATGATATGTCATTGGAAAGCTATTTGGATAAGAAATCCAGAAATATAAGGCTCGCAAGTTAAATTTACTGAATGAACTCCCCAATTGGGCTGGAATCACGGTCTACAGTATTCGGCTATATTTATTTTGACCCTTAACTTCGTTTGACCATAACTCTTTGGTGCGGAATCGTATTTTGACACGAAAGAAAGCAATGGAAAGCTCTTGAAAGGGGATTTTAAAAGAAGTGAAAATGGAAGAAACTTTCGTAAGACTTGAGATATCATCTACTTAACAAAGCATAATAGCACACAGGTACATAAATTACTCATTTCATCATGGGGCATTTAGAGCATCTGACGATACTTTTTTGGCGTCTACAGATGTGCCTGTTGTTCCCATATCCAGAGTTGCAGCGCTGAGTGCATTTAAATTTGTAGGTCGTATTCTTGATCGCAGTACGAGTTCTTTATGTCCCAAAGTCATTGAGTATTTTGGGTCCAGTCAAGATTGGTTATGTGCTTCCACAAATTCCCTTATGTGTTGACAAATGCTTTAAAGACGTTGAGAATATTGAAGAAGCTATGAACTTTATTTGACATATTTTAGTTGCTAATTGCTAAATTATAATATTGTTTTGACTAACCATCCTTTTTTTCTACATTAGATTTCACAAACATATCAATGGACTGGTCAGTAGATGAAAGTTGAACAATATTTATGCTTGAAACGTTCAATATGGACGGTAAGTTAACCAAAACTCCCTAAATTTGAGTAAAGCGACATATGTGCTTAGCAACTGACAATATCTTCAAAGTAAGTAATTGCTAAAATATGTTTATATTTTACTCGTTGGGCAATTGGTTGGTTTCAAAATGGAGCATGAATATCCGTGTGAAGGCCTTCTTGGCTTCTTTTAAATTTTATTTTAATATCGTGCTCTAAACATTTGAATTGAAAATTATATGTACATTAGATTTTGTGCATGTGCGATGCAGGGGTTCTTATTTATCATGCATACTCCGTTATTAGAAGCAATATAATAAATTTTTGTAATTATATCAATATGTAAAGTTGAATAATAGGAGTAGCAAAGAACAATAATAATATTTTTATCAACAAAAAAAAATACATTTAACAAAGAAATTACGTTTTTAGTGAATGTATAATATAATTTTATTTTTTTTTTATAATACATATAATACTTATGTTACTTATTTCTTATTAAAATAAAATAAAACTATTTTTAATTTCTTTTTAATCACCCATGCATTTATGGCTATTTATTACCTATTCAATGCTTGGTGAGAACTCAATTTTACATATATACTAGATTTCTTGCACGTGCGATGCACGGGTTCTTGTTTATCATCCTTAGTTATTAGAATAAATATATTATTTTTTAATCAAATCAATATACAATATAAAGTTTAATAATAAGAGTAGCATTGAACAATAACAATCTCTTTTATCAACAAAAAAACACATTTAACAAAGAAATTACAATTTTAGTGAATGTGTAATATAATTTTTTCTAGGATAATAAATATAATAATTATGTTACTTATTTTTTAATAAAATAAAATAAAACTATTTTTAATTTCTTTTTAATCATCATGCATTTATGACTATTTATTACCTATTCAATGCTTGGTGAGAACTCAATCCGTGCGATGCATGGGTTCTTGTTTATCATGCACACTCCGTTATTAAAAGAAATATGATAAAATGTTTTAATCATATCAATATATAAAGTTGAATAATAGGAGTAGCAAAGAACAATAATAATCTTTTTATCAAAAAAAATATATATATTTAACAAAGATATTACATTTTTATTGAATTTATAACAAAAAAGTTAAAATAATAAATATAATACTTATGTTACTTATTTCTTATTTAAATAAAATAAAACTATTTTTAGGATATTAATCTACACGGTGGTTGTAAATTCTCCATCTTTGTATTTCCCTCTCCTCCTTTAAAGTTCTACATATTGTTTTAATTTTAGTTTTTTTTCTCTTCTTTTCCTTCTCTTTGAAATTTTGTAATATTCTATCTCTTTAGTTAGTGCTGCCCGCGCCGACCTACTTGATCCATGGTATCTTTACTGTATAAAATATTATTTCCTTTGTAAAAAAAACAATTATGCATATGTAGGATTGTACTTATAGGCACATGTTTAATCCCCCTATCTAATCAGACAATTCGAATACAAAAACAAACAGATGTAGGCAATTTTTAAGTCTAATATCTCAATCAAAAGAAACAGATTGTCATTGGATTGAAATGTTACTTTTTTTACTTCAAAATATAAAACGGAACCAATAACTGATCGAAGCAAGAGATATATTGTAGTTTTACCTTCATTTCGTCCATTGTAGTTATGAAATAGTAGTTCATTTTCTCAAGATTCTTTAGTTTGTGTACGTGAAACTGTTGTTCTTTTTTTTTTCTTTTGCACAACGAAGTACAATTTGATTTGGCTACTTTTTGTCAAAAAATGAACCTATCAATGTCCTAGAGCCCTTAAGAGCCCTCATACGATCATTCTCAAACTTGATATATAAAGGTTTAAAAAAAAACCTCTCATCGTCTACACCTACTATTATAGCCACGCGTATAAAGGATCTCCTTTAGCATTTGTTCTTTTGTTTCTACTGACAAAGAAATTCAAAAATTGCTTATAAAAATTCGTGTACATTTGATATGAAACAATTCTAAATCATAATGTCAGATCGGATTCGAGCGCAAGTTGGATGCTTTTTGAAAATTTGGATATCTATTTTGAGACATCCCTATATTTTTTCCAAATACCACACTTTGCACTTCCAAAATTTGCTGTGGATTATTCTAGCACTTAATTAGACATCGAATTAAATTCTAAATACATCAAAAAATAGTAAATGTATAGATGAAGGAGGTGACATGGATTTGCTTAGGTTGTTAATTTTCAATATAATGATAGGGGGGAAAATGTACTGACAATAACAATCAAATTTCGCTTAACTCTAGCATCTAGGTGTACTTCTCACCAATTACACCACCATGACCCGAAAAAAAAAAGAATTAAAAAGTTGAAGAATAATGAAAGAAAAATAAGAAAGGGGGCTGGAGGGAGAGACGTTGATGGATTTGTAATTATTTAATTTGAACTCAGAAAATTTCACCACCTACGACATTTTCTATAACAAATTAATCTCAATTTTCATTCTTCATCAAACCCGTGACTTCTAGACTCGAGTATTAGATTGCCCTCATTGCGTGGTGGTGATGGATGTTATATTGCTCGTTACACGATATGCATCTCCAGCATCTGCTACTTAGCATGTGTAAACTTGGTTCCCTTGGAATAGTTAAAGGTCTGTCTGATCTGTTTGTTAAATGTAGAAATAAAATTCGTTAAGTTGGAAATAATGATTATATTAGTTATCATAAGAGAATAAAGACAAAAAAAAAATCAATTTTGTAACTTTTAATTCCATATTTTTCAATTTATACTTGTCGTTTCCCACCTTTCCACAATTTTTTTTTCTTTTTTATATTTTATCTTCTTTACTCAAAATCACCTAAAAATTTCTTTCGATAAATTAGAGACAATAATAACAACATAGCATACAATTAATATATCTATTGACACAGCTTAGGTTATGTAACTTGACCCTGTTTTATTCAATGGAATGGTGCGAGACGGTGAGGAACGAAACGGAACGGAATGAAATGGATTGAAACGGAACGGAACGGCGTGGCGCGGATAATTCAAAAAAATGTAAGACAAAATGAAGTACAGAGAATGCGGAACAGAACGGCACGAAACGAAACGGAACGGAACGGATTGGAACAGAACGAAATGGAATACAACATGCGTGAATATAATTTTACCTTTGGGGAAAGAAAGGTTTATCGAAAAAAGGCATTAGTTGTGCTTTTGGAACCATTTCCTTCCTCATCAGCCGAATATCTTCTTCTTCTATCATCTGCGTAAATATATAATCACGTATTTTTGTCATTTGGCCATAAAAATAAAATGACAACCATGTGTTTTTTCCTTCTTTTTTTTACTTCCTAAATTTCATTAGGGTATATAGGTTAACCAATATATAATTGAATTTAGTTATCCTACAATAGTTGTTGCAATATATTAATACAAAAATACAACGATTGAGTTAATTAGCAGCGTTAAAATATCCTCAGTAATTAGTACTTCCTCTGTCCCATGAAAATATTCACACTAGTTTTTTCAATGTCAAACTTTACAAACTTTGACCATAAATATATCAAAAAATATAAAGATTTATAATGTATAAATACTTTTGTTAGATTCATTTTAAATAGTACTTTTAAGAAATTATAATTTTATAATTTATATACTTATATAATTGTAGTTATTTGCGGTCAAAGTAATGTCTTGGAGACCGTGAAAAAAATTAGTGTGAACATTTTCATGGGACGGAGGAAATATTTTTTTGACATATTTGAACAATACGTGCCTTGTTTTTACTTATTAAATAAAATATATAGTCAATTCGTTTTGATAAGATACTACCGAAAGAATTTAATATTGGGGTTTATTTGCTACTTTCGCGTTTGTATTAACTTGGAATCTTATAATAGGGACTTAAGGATCAAGGAGCGATGTTTATACAATTGAAGTATCATGTGTAAAGTTTTCATATAAAATTTTTAAAAATAACTTTAAAAAGTTTAAAAGTGAAGGAATATATAAATTAGAATGCCGTTTACATAGTCTATGTGGTCCATATTATAGACCAAGTGTCTATAAAGAAAACAAAGTAGTACCTAATTTGCAAAGGTAAAACATTACAAAAGCTAAGATTTAAATAGTGAAAAGTAATATTTATTACTTAGCTTTTTTGTAGTGAAAGCTAACAGTCATTAGAATTCTCATTATCGAGAGGTTGATATGCTAAATATTTGAGGAAGATCTACAATTTACTCCATCAAACTTAGCTCCTTATAAGTTAGGAAATCTATCTATACATAATTTTAAAATTCAATTCACCCTTATCATGCAAGTGTCACTATGTTGATAAAATATGTAATGTGTCATCGTTTCACGCACAGTTTCAATAAAAGGGAATGCTAGGAGTTCTTGATCTCAATTATCACACTAACCATTGTACAATTAATTATGCTATCAATTACTCCCTCCGTTGCATGAAGATGTTTACATTTATTTTTTCACGGTCTTCAATGCACCACTTTGATCGTAGATAATTGTACTTATATGTTTATATAAATTATAAAATTATAGTTTTTCAAAAGTATTCTTTAAAATGAATCTAACAACATCATTTTTACATTATAAATCTTTGTATTTTTTTACTAATTCGATCATGGTCAAAGTTTATGAACTTTGACCTTCAAAAATAAAGTGTAAACATCTTGGCGAAACGGAGGGAATAATTTGTTACTCTTACATGCAAAACTAGTAACTAGGGTCATTGTCATTGTAACCAGATTCGCTACTCTTTGGCTTTGAATTATGACCAAAGAGAAATGACTCATTAAATTTTTCATGGGTTTCATACTAGTGCTGAATTAAAAAGTAATGTACGAATTACTCAAGAGTATGTATATTAGTAATTTAGTACATATCTATAAGCAATTTTCTTATGAGTCGATTCATGGATGAGGAGACCAATACTTTCACTTTTTTCGCCAGATGTATTATTTTACTGAGATAGATTTCACTTTTTGTGCATAGAGGTATCACTTTCTTTGATCATCTCATGTAATTTCATATTTTGTTTTTTGCCGCTCATATGTAGGAGACTGACTCATATTAGTTTTAACTTTTTATATAAAAAAATAAAAACAAACAGGGGAGGGAAACGACGGTTGTCAATATTAATACCTTTTGGAACTTCTCCTCTTGCTTCTTTTGTTGATCCATGAGGTACAGCTTTGTGGCCACCTTTTTCATATATAGTATATGATCTCTTTATAAATTTGCAATAGGCATTTAATAATGTAGAAACAAACTTTGTCCAAAACCGGCCAGTTGATGATCAGGGTAAGCATATTATATACTCACAAAGTGGTTAAACATAGCACGTTTGGCAGCCCTTTGTTGCGTATGCAGTTTGATTTCCACTCGCTTAGTATTCTCTTTTGATGAGAGTTTCTGGGATATCTGCATCACCTATATATAGTTTTAAACCAATATTAGAAGTTGTTTTGTTGAAAACAATATAATTATTAGAGCTTTCTCTTCATTTTTATTCCTTGACTGGAGGAATAAAGTACGTAACGTATATATACCTTTGATTTGTCATGTAGACGCTCTTTTTGGTTTTCCTTCAACTGCATGCAAATAAATTTATAAATGATCATAGTACGTAAATGCCAACTTTATATATGAACATTCCAAACATAATAATCTCATTTTTTCCCCATGACCTCTGCTATAACTGAATTCATCACTTCCCAACCAATGCTACTCAAACCTCAGCCCTGTCCCTCCTCTACCACTGGGCAGTGGTCTCCCCCCACCCCCCGGGCACCTTAAATGTAATGTAGATGCATCCTGGGGCACTTCTACTCCCCATGGAGGTATTGCAGACAGTGTTAGGGATCATACAGGCAAATGGATCATTGGCTTTGCTAGAAGGGTCAAAGCAAAGAATGTATTAATGGCTGAGCTTCTACCTTTAAAGGAAGCACTCACTTTGGCAACAAGACAACTGTGGCAGCACATTACCTTCTGCTCGGATTCAACTAAGGCAGTAGAACTTATTCTTAGTGGTTCATGTGTTAAAAATGTTTATCTTAATATTGTTCTGGACTGCATGGATATGCTCACTAGGAGGAGTTGGATGATTGAGCATTGAAGAAGGGATACCAACAAGCTGGCTGGGTCTCTAAGTAAACTAACTAGGAAGGGCCCTGTTTTAATTAGACAATATTTTGCTCACTCCGCCTGTGGATGTGACTCATGTACTTGATGATGAGACTTTAGTTTGTAATAACTCTCTAATTACTTAATTTATTTTCTAAACTTTGCTACCAAAAAAAAGAAAAAGAGACAATAACGCGCGCACACACAAAAAATAAAAATAAAAAAGGTCATGACCACATAATGGACTCCTTTTCACAACACAATCATGTAAGTTAAGCTTTAATAATTTTCAAAGCTAAAATGCACATTAGTTTAAAAATTATAAAAGCGAGGGTGAGTAGGAGCGAGAGAGGGGAGCACACTGTTATGTATAATTGGGGTGTTCCATATCAAATTCTTCCCTAGGCCATCGGTGATTATAAAACGAGTTAGTCATTTGAAGTGTAAGAGTCACCTCTTAAAATTGGTGCATACGATAAATCAAGTCTATAGCTAGGCATACTCATAATGATATTAATAAATTAAGTTGGGGGAGGGGGGGGGGGAATGAATACAATCATATTGATTAATTAAGAGAAAAGTGTTAGCTGGGAAGAATGAATACAATCATATTGATTAATTAAGAGAAAAGTGTTAGCTGTTCTTTACTACTTCGATCCCACTACAAAATTTTAGGTACGAAGTTCAATTAGATATCCTAAAAGGGTTATGTTATTGCCAAATCAATAAACACTATTGCCAGGTTCAATTAGATATTAAGAGGAATGAATACAATCATATTGATTAATTAAGAGAAAAGTGTTAGCTGTTCTTTACTACTTCGATCCCACTACAAAATTTTAGGTACGAAGTTCAATTAGATATCCTAAAAGGGTTATGTTATTGCCAAATCAATAAACACTATTGCCAGGTCTAATATCAAAAGATTAGCTCTTCCATATTTTTATATATGGCAAAATATGTCGCAGAATGACTTGGCAATAGTGTTTTATGACCTGCTAATAACATTGCCCTCCTAAAAAGGAAGGATATATAATTGTGTCATTGAAAAAAATTAGGTGACCAAAAAGGAAGGGTCATTAATCATTATGTCATTGAAAACTCTAGTAAGTTTCTGAAATGAAAAGATTTGCCAGAAGTCAACCCGCTCAATAATTTGAAAGCAACTTAAAATAAAGAAAATCGAGTGGCCTTTCTCCTAAATGAATTCTCTTTTAGGCTTGTCAATTGTCATCGTATGCACATATTCTCCCCATAGGATTCCTTTAACAACAAATTTCAAAAACAAAGAAATCTAGTTTTGATCTTAGCATGCAAAATACAGGAGTGCACTTCCTCCTGTATGTAATTTGACTTCACTTAATTAGCTACATTTTTCTTACTCATTTATAAAAAATAATGTTAATTAAGAAATACTTGAATTTATCAGATGTTTGAATAAATTAGTGAATGTTTGTTTAGATTTTACATATCCGTTAATAGATGTCACATTACAATAATGTTTTACTAAATTTAGTTACAATGGCAAAGAATTGAGTCAATTTGTAAATTAGTTCCATCCCTTCTTCCTTTCATGTTATATACGCATGTTGTTAAGAGAATAATAAACTACATGTCAGTATCCGATATATTAAAAAAAATTGGAGAAAATGTGGGTCTTATTAAAGGAAGTGGATTACTAACTCCACCTAACGACAATTGATTTTAGAATAGAATTCCACCCATTTATATGCAATCTACTTCTCTCACCACGTAAGGGTTTACATGCAGGTAAACCGATTGAACATTTAATATTGGTATCAATTGCATAATTATTGATATGTTGAATATATGTTTATTCAACTAACTACGTTAAAAAGAATCATCGAGAATTTAAGGGTGCTTGTACTCTCTTTTCTCTCGCTCCCTCCCTTTAACAATGGTCACAATTCTTACGCTGTAACTATATATATATTTTTTTTTTCACAACCAAGGGTATCCATAGTCGACCACAGTGACTATCTATCTCCCCGCGCTGGCTTGTAGGCACCTCAAAGGGTGGGATAACTGACAAAGGAATTTAAAGCTGCTCCATGCCCAATGAAAAATTCGAACCCTCGACCTTGATTAAGAATAGATGAGTCCCTACCACTCAACCACAACTCTTTGGTTTCTTACACTACAGCTATGGTAGTGATAAAATAACAGGTTTGTGCTTGGGCCTCATCCCCAAGCTTATTCTGACCCCCGCATACAAATTATTGCCTAGCAAGGGGCTAGGCAACTGTGTGGATCACATGAAATTATGCCTGCAAGAAAATGACACTCGATAATATCATGGATCAAGGGTCTAGGCAATAAGAATTGCCCATGGAAATTGGCATGCATGCAGATGCAAGACATTTGAAATATGGACTCCATGGACCATGATGATTAAGTGGGTAGTATGATGAGTTCTCGTACTCCATCCTTAGTCCTTACAAATAAAAAGATGTTAGCTGATAAGCTAATAGCTAGTATGTACAAAAACAAAAACAAAAACAAAAACTGTTAGCTAATTAATATATAAAGTTATTTTTCTGTATTAGTAATACTTGGTACAATTTGTCTCACCATGCCTCTAGATGAGCCCCATGAAACACCAGTTGTTGCCTTCAATACCTTCAGTAAATTTACAAACGCATTTGACACATAAGCGCTAGAATACCCGTTACGCTTTTGATTAATAAAAAAAGTACTGTAGTTGCAATATATAGATAAATAAAGGGTAATAAAAGAGGGTGGTACAATAATTTAACGATATACATATATAAATAACCTTTTGAGCAATCTTGGTTTGTTGGTTCTCCATGCATGCGTTTTGCATTGATAGCCTTGATTAAATAGCAAATTATTGATATGGCTGAACTACTGATGATGAACTGTTCAGGTGTTTAGGGTTAACTATATATATAGAGAGAGAGAGCGCGCGAGATAATGGCTGGTTAATAAGTTTGGAGAATTGTAACTATCCAGTATCTGGCCCTCCTTCTGTTGCTACATCGTAATGCATTTGCATAGTTTTCGACCATTTCATGTACCAAACTTCTGCTTAAATCTCCCTCTCACCTTGTTTATTATTCTGTCATATTTGCATGGCCACATCCCAATTCCATGGCCTCCTTTTAATTTGGATTGTATAATACTGGCAGTGGCAAATGTATTATTCTAATCTAATTGCCAAGATCGCCTGATTTATTAGCCTAAACGAACCTTGGTAACTTATCAAATAAGTGTACAAGCTCAATGAAATGTCATCCCTTAAGTAATAAGGTCGTAGATTCGGATCGTATGAGTCTTGGCCTAAAGAGCATATGCAAACCCGTGGTCGTTAAACCAAAAAAATGTCTTTCTTCTTTTATTGTCTTTTTTTTTATAGGAGGGGAAATTAAATATCTTAGTCTATCTTTTTCAATTGTCTAGTAGTAGGTTATGAATGAACTTGATTCATTGTACGGACTTAGGACATGTTTTTTGAGACTAGAATTTGAATAGTAAAAATTAGAGAAAATTGAAATAAGTTGGAATAAATTAGAGAAAACTGAAACTTAGGTTTCATCTGGTTGGGGTGAAAACGATTTTCCGGGAAATAAAATGTTTTGTCATTTTCTGTTTTTTGGCTTATCAAACGAAGAAAAATGGTTTTCAGGAAGAAAACATTTTTTTTCTATATTTTGAGGATGTTTTCTCTTCAAAAAGAAGGGAAGTAAATATGTTTTTCATTTGTGGGACACCATATTGCCGAAGCATTAATAGTGGACCTGATCATCGAACCCGGTTGTCGCGCTTCGGACCTTAAAATCAGACACGTACTCGACTTGATTTGGGCGACGGGCCGGAATTTCAGACCGCTTTCTCAATATTGTTTTTTTCTTCAAATACATGATTATGATATGCGTTTGAGGTGATTGTTTTTTCATCTACCTAACTTTTCGATATCTACGTACACAACTCTGTTCCATTTAAACTTAAAATGATAGGAAGAAAATATTGTTTTTTAGGAAAATTGTTTTCCCTCGTAACCAAACAACGGAAAATGTAAACAAAAGTACATTTTACACTAAAAATAATTTTCAATTGAAAATAATCTTCATCAGCTGAAAACGATTTTCCACTCAATAAAACAATGATTTACTGAAAACCAACATAGAAAAACATGCTATAACTCGTAGGGTCTTACCATTTTTGAAGGGTGACTCGCTCCCACTTTTAGAGGGGTCACCTCCAACTTTTAAACCATCGCCAGGCCATCCACCATATAATTAAACTGGGTGGTTGCAAACCTGATGGCCCTTTCATCATCTGGATAGAGTAAATGTGTAATAATTAATCCATGCCATTCTTATGGCTAGGCGATCAAGAAATTAATATGAATTTTCAATGGCTTTTACAACAGGCGCTTTACGTGCTTACGCCTGAGCTGAATCACCCCTACTGCCCTTCATATACGAATATAATACGAACGTACAAATCAGTCTAATGTTGATTGTGTACTAATGTGTATCTCATATTATGATTCATTTGGTGCCGTGATCGATATGGTACGTAATTGAGTACAAGAAAAAGCAGATCCTTTGTTTCCTCTATATTTGATTGGTAATCGTAGCACAAGCTCATCGTGGTTCACTATAGTTACATCTTTCATTAAGAAGAAAGTTGTAAATTTATTGTACTGATCTCTATGTCTCTGTTGGACCAAAATAAAATAAAATAAATATTTAGAGTATATGGTAAATATCTAGCGTAGAATATTTTTACGATATATTTTATATCCACATGCATTATAATATACTCATAGTTACATATGGAGAATTTCAATTACATGATTAATACGTACTCTTGATGGAGAGTGCTATTTGAAATGAATCTAGCAAAAGTATATTTTTGTTGTAAAACTTTATAATTTTTCATTAATTAATGATTAAAGTTTGTTAACTTTGACTCCAAAAAGTCCAACATAATATTATTTATGGTCCGGGGGTAGTAAAATGTAGGCTCATTGCTGGTAAATGTGTATGACATGCATGTCAACGTTGTTGATAACAAAACATGGCCAGAGCTGAGGATGGGTAGTATGCTTGCATTATTATAAATTAATAAAAATTATAAAGATGTGATCACGTTAGTGAAGTCTCAGCTATACTCGCTCCCTTTAGCGTCTAAAAACCCAACGGTAAGCTTACTCTTTATTTACTCCCTGCATTCTAAATTGATCTTTATGTTTCTAAATGGCATAATGGCCAATAATTCAGTTTCACTTTATTCCGTTTTTTCTTTTTAAACCTTGGTGGAACCACCATCTTTATTGTGTATTTTGAATTCAAATTGTTGGATGTGAGGTAAGCAAGGGGGATGGGTAGGATAGTAAAAGTAAAATTCGACCCAAAATTTACCATTTTAAGAAACGTAAAGATCAATATGGCACAAACCATTAAAAAAAAGTCAAAATCAATATGGAACAGACCAATACAAATATATAAAGATCAATATGGAACATGGGGGTATATATCAAGGGTGCTTCATATGTCAAATTGTGAATGACCATACTACCTAGTTGTAGTAGCTAAGCTGCTTAGTGATATATATTCTAGCTAAACTAAACCAATCACAGTAAGTCTTGGGGTCATTATTTAGAAATATAAGGGTTATTTATGGTGAGTAGTGACCCTTTGTTTTATAGAAAAGTGTACTCCGTTTCACATAAAGTTATAAAAAGACCGTTTTATAAAAAAATTTGTGAATGAACCAATAAACGCGTAATTAAGACATTCAAATTTCATCCAATCTGATCGAACAAAGTGTATATATGTTTGTCTCTTATCATGGTTACAGGCTTATCTTCGACCACAAGTATTAGTGAAATGTCTATAATCAAAGATGGATCAATCTTAACCATAAGTTTGTTAGGGATATACCTCAAATTTTCCTTCACAAGTCCGTTATCTAACCAAATTGGAACGTGGTCAACATCGTCGTAATATATCTAGCTAGTCTCCCATATTCACCACATGCATGTCAAATGAAGTTTAGGCTTGTGATTTGAAAATTAACCAACTAATGACATGAAAAATTAACCAACTACATTCAAAATGCTTAAATTTGAAGCAACAATAACGAAAGCGCCAGTTGTGATACTTTTCTACTAGTTGTTATCCTTTGGTTGGTGTCAACTTTGATGGGACGAACTTTGTAACGAATTAATATGCATGAAATGATTTGACATCTGTTATGACCCAATGGATCATTTTCCACTTTTGTGGACCCTGATGGGCATTCTGTAAACTACTAATTCAAGAGGCAGCCCTGTGGATACACGCGTTAAGCAGGGACTAGCCCAATTAGCTCCTCCTATCTACGGATGCCACGTGTCGCCTAGAGATTGCCCTAGGACCCGTGAAATCCGCACCTATAAAAACATTCATTTCAGGTATGAACAGGACAACTTTTCCCAATCAATCAAATCATGTATTACCTAATAGAGAGAATACTAACCTAAGCATCGGAGCGGGGATCCCGAAAATCCCCTCCGGGCTAGTGACGTATTCTACCTTTTGCAGGTATCAGACGGCTCAGTTAACAGTACTCCAGTGTTCGAGGAAAATCCCACAACATTTGGCGCCGTCTGTGGGGAGTACTGAAATACAAACACCAATTCATTACCTTGCTTAAATAACCTGAATGGCGAACGTAAAAGATATCACCGACGAGTCCGGCCCGGCAGTCCCTCAAGGACAGTCGGCGGATCCATTGGTTCCAAATCCAACGGCACCTCCGGCACGCCGAACCACGATCTTGACACCTGGCGGCCAACCCATTATAGAAGGGATCGTGTATGAGGGCGATCTTTTCCGGGCTTTGACCGGGATGCAGCAGACCATAATGGAGGGCGTTGCGAAAGAGGTGCAGAACGCATTAAGATCACAGCCCGCCCCGTCTAGGCCAATCAACGTTCTGAATTTCGGAACAATGTCGGCCACCCCAGCCGTCCGGCAGGCCCCTCGACGATGCCTAGACCAGGAAGACGCCAGACATGTGATTGACGGACGGCAGGAGAGGAACCGCGAGCCTCCTAGTCAGCGAGAACGGAGAGAACCTTCCCGACCAGATGCCCGCGAGGCAATCAACCGCCTGCAGAGGGAGCGTCAGCAGTCTTCGACACCCTATGTCGAGGATGAGTGCAGCTCAAGAACAATTCGGAGTGATGTTCGGAGAAAGACCATCATCATTCCTTCTACACCTTGGCAAGATGATCGAGCTGAGGGAAGCCGCAATGATGGAAGGAAAAAACACTCGGTTAGCTCATTGGCAAGAAGACTGGGAGAGCTCTACGTGGACGAGAAGCGGCTGGACTCGCCCTTCACCAAGGAAATTCTGTTTGCTCCGAGGGTAGAAAAGATCAAAGTCCCAGCGATACCTGTCTATGACAGAGTTGCGCTGATAGACCCTAACGAGCATGTTGATGCATACATGGCGAATATGCATACATACACAATGGATGTCCCGATGTTATGCAAATTTTTCTCGCCGACCCTGAGAGGTCTGGCGTTAAAATGGTTCAGGGAACTTCCCAGGGGGTCGATCGACAGTTTTGAAACCCTCGCGGACAAGTTCGCCAAACATTTTGTTGGAAACAAACGGCCGGAGAAGACTATCTCCCACCTTGCCAGTGTGGTCCAAGTCTGGAAAGAACCACTTCGCGGATACCTAAAGCTGTTCAACACAGCCAAAACCGAGATCGGCAGAGTAAACAATGAAGTGGCATACTCTTACTTCTTCCAGGGGCTCCCCCCGGGTAACATCAAATTTACCTTGATCGAAAAGAAGGTAACAACTTTAAGCGAAGCCCTGGTGCGAGCAGAAGACTTTTGCACTGCCACCGAGATCGTCTATTCCAACAGAGAAAGAGGTACAGAGAGTAATGCTCCACATGGAAAGAAGAAATCTGCTGAGGTAATGACTGCCGGAACCTCTAGACCCAAGAGAAATACACCACAGAAGCCCAGCCGACCGTCTTATGCGAAGTATGACGGAGAATACCCCTTCTCATATCCTCGCTAAGTAATATTCACCGACATAAAAGATAAGAACTGGTTGCGGGAACCCAGCAGAATCCGACAACCACACAAATTCCGGGACAAGGCAAAATATTGTGACTTTCACGGGGATGTCGGCCTTTCGACGGTAGATTGCAATGATTTAGAGAAGGCTCTACGGTTGTTGTTGTCCAAGGCCGACTGAAGAACTATGTGAAGAGGGACGCGGTGATTACCCCGGCTCCCAAAAAACCTGCCAACCCTGAGGTCGACGGGACCGAAAGCGATGAAGGTGATTTTGTCGCCACAATCGCAGGCGGCCTACCACTTGACGACCGCACGATCAGCGGGCACAAGGCGTACATCCGAGAAGCCAGCCAAGTTATGTTATTCGCTCCGGGGAAGACTAAACCCATGCCGTCGATGACATTATCGAAAAGAGACTCCAAGAGCATCGTCACCCCACACGACGATCCCATGGTCGTGGAACTTAAAATCCAGGATCGTCGTATGAAGAGAGTGTTGATCGATAGCGGAAGCTCGGCAGACTTATTGTCGATAGAATGCCTGCGGCAACTAAATTACAAAGAAGAGAAGTTGCAAAGAGTAACCCGGCCCATTGTCGGCTTTGGAAAAACGGTGGTCCATCCCATTGGAACATGTAGGCTTCCGGTCCGCTTCGGACCGCCGGGTAAATGCCGCAATACTTATATCGACTTTCTCGTTGACGAAGATGCATCAGCATATAATGTCATTATCGGCCGAACCTCCCTGAATAAGGTACGAGCCGTCATCACCACACATATGCTGCTGATGAAGTTCGAGTGCGATGACGGTTCCGTAGGAAGCTTGTATGGAGATCAAAAGGTAGGCTGAGAATGCTACTTTACCATGGTAAGGCCGATATTAAAAAGCGACGAGTTAGAGGCAGAGAGAAAGGGCAAAAGAAAGCAGGTCATAGAAACTATGAGCATCAGTCGATCAAATGCCGACGATATTGAACCACGGTGAGAAAACAGCGAATCAGCCGAAGCAGCTGAAGAAACTGAGCATATCCCCCTTGATGAGGGATTTCCCGATAAAACTGTAAATATCGGAAGCTCACTAATAGGCGAGGATCGGACAGAACTGATCGCGGTGCTGAGATCTTACAAAGACATTTTCGCATTCTCAGCCAAGGATCTGCCGGGTGTCAGCCCCGACACCATTATGCACAGCCTCAACATCTTACCTTCGGCCATCCCTGTGAAGCAAAAGAAAAGACATCTTGGCGAAGAGCGAAATACAGCAGTAAGGGAAGAAGTGGCAAAGCTCTTGGAAGCAGGATTCATCCAGGAATGTCAATATCCTGGGTGGATCAGCAACGTTGTCCTGGTAAAGAAGCCAAATGGGTCCTAGCGAATGTGCGTCGACTTCACGGATCTAAACAAGGCCTACCCAAAAGACAGCTTTCCACTGCCTCGTATCGACAGAATGGTTGACTCCACTGCTGGTCATCAGACACTGAGCCTGATGGATGCCTACTTGGGATACCATAAGGTCCAACTCGATGAGGCCGACCAAGAAAACACCGCGTTCATCACAGAGCACGGGTTATACTGTTACAAGGTCATGCCGTTCGGACTCAAAAACGCCAGAGCGACATACCAAAGGTTGGTCAATAGGCTTTTCGAGTACCAGCTCGGGGATAATGTTGAGGTGTATGTGGATGATAAGATAGTGAAAACGAGGAAAGGAGGAAACCATGTCGAAGACCTGCAACAAACATTTGAGAATCTCCGACTATACGACATGAAGCTAAACCCAAAAAAGTGCGCGTTCGGAGTCCAGGCCGGAAAATTCTTGGGTTACATTATAAGCCAAAGAGGGATCGACGCCAACCCTGACAAAGTTGCCGCCATCCTTGACATGATGCCGCCCCGAACAGTTAAAGAGGTACAAAAGTTGGCAGGCTGTATAGCGGCCTTGGGAAGATTCATAGCCCGAGGTGCCGATAAAAGCGCACCTTTCTTCAACACCATCAGAAAGAACACTAAGTTCTGCTGGACCGATGAGGCAGTCAAAGCATTCGAGGAATTAAAACAATATCTCACAAGGCTCCCCACAATGGTCGTCCCCAACCCTGGTGAAGAACTGTTCTGCTACTTAGCCACGTCAGATACCGCTGTCAACGCGGTACTTTTCATCGAGAGAGACAAGATACAAAAACCAGTGTATTACACCAGCCACGCCTTCAACGGCGCCGAGCCCAGCTATTCATTGATTGAAAAGGTGGTACTTGCTCTCTTCACAGCAAGTAAAAGATTAAAACTATACTTCGAATCTCACAAAGTGGTCGTCCTGTCTGACCATCCGCTCAAAAACATCCTCGGAAAATTTGACAATGCTGGTCGAATGTTAAAATGGGTCGTACACTTGCAAGGCTTGGGTATCGAGTATGAGCCACGAAAGGCTATAAAAGGGCAAGCCCTCGCGGACTTCCTCGCTGAAAGCACAAGGCAGCAAACACCCTCCCCCGACCCAGATATTCCTTGGACCATCTACGTGGATGGATCATCAACAGCACAGGGCTCATCTGCACATCGCCTGAGGGAGAAGACTATGAATATGCCCTAAGATTCAAGGTCAATGCTATAAACAATGAAGCAGAGTATGAGGCGTTAATTGCGGGTATAGAATATTGCCTAGCCGCGGGAGCATGCAAAATTAGAGCTTACTCTAACTCCCAGTTGGTAGTCAGTCAGATGATGGGAGCCTACGAAGCTAGGGACAAAAATATGAGCGCCTACCTTGCCAAAACAAAAGAGCTCGTTTCTCGGTTGGTTACTTTCGAAGTCAGCCAAGTGCCCAAGTCAGAAAACAATCAAGCCAATGCCCTATCAAAGCTCGCTTGCTCGGCAAAAAGCGACCACCCTCGAACGGTATTCTGGGCTATCAAAGCTGAGCGCAGCATCGAAAAAACAGAAAGTATGGTTATAGACAGGAGCCCAACCTGGATGGACCCTATCATCCAATTTCTAGCAAATGGCACCCTGCCGGAAGACAAGAAAAAGGCAGAAAAAATAGAAAGATGGGCGAAATGTTTCACCATGTTCGAGGGTCAGCTGTACAAACAGTCATACACCCAGCCACTGCTAAAATGCATCAGCTCAGCGCATGGCCAGCAGGTGTTAGCGGAGCTCCACGACGACGTGTGCAGCTCGCATATTGGCGGGCGGGCACTGATCGGAAAAACCCTCAGGATGGGTTACTTCTGGCCTACACTGAGACAAGATGCCATCTCATACACCAGAAAATGTGACAAATGTCAGAGGTTCGCCAACACTCCCCGAAAACCAGCAACCGAACTACACCCAATTTCCACCACCTTACCATTCGCTCGCTGGGGCATGGATATTTTTGGCCCCTTCACAATGGCCAAATATCAGAGGAAGTTTGTCATAGTCGTTGTCGACTATTTTACAAAATGGATCGAGGCTGATGCAGTGTCCACCATATCGGAAGCCGATGTCAAAAAATTCATTTGGCGAAACATCATCACTCATTTTGGATGTCCCAAAAACATCACGTGTGACAACGCCGCCCAATTCGAAACACCAAAACTCCAGGACTGGCTCAGAAAGTATGGGATAAATGGCAACTTCTTAGCAGTTGCCAACCCACAAGCCAACGGGCAAGCCGAATCTTCCAACAAACAAATCCTGCTGGGCTTGAAGCGAAGATTGGACAAAGCAAAACGTCTGTGGGCTGACGAGCTGTTGAATGTCCTGTAGTCCCTTCGAACCACTGAAAAGAACGCAACTGGTGAAACACCCTTTATGCTCGTCTACGGGGCCGAAGCTGTGCTGCCGATCGAGACAAAGGAACCAACCCTGCGCATCCTAATGTACGATGAAGCGGCCAACAACGCCCATCATCACGAAGATCTGGATTTGTTACCAGAAAAACGGGGTAATGCGCTACTGCATGCCGAAATCTATCGCCTTAGGATGACAAGGCAATACAACAAAACAGTGCGCCCACGACCCCTGTATGTTGGTGACCTCGTGCTCAGAAAGACAGAATCAATCGGAAAGGCATCTGAATTCGGCAAGCTAACTCCTACATGGGAAGGGCCATACTTGATCGTCGAAGAGTTGCGACAAGGAACCTACCGGCTATCCACCCTTGACGGATAAATGCTCCCAAGGCCCTGGAACACTGTCAACTTGAAAAAATACTATGTATGAGCGCCATCAGCAATGCTTGGCAAGGGTTAAGACAAAACCACTTATCTAGGCAAAATAATCAGCCGTGTAATCACAATATTCACTTGTAATCACCTTATTCGGTGCAAACTTTACATGAATGAAAACACAGGCTTCAGTCTACTGAGTTTTGTTTACTACCTCGATAAATGACGAAAATACATTTATCCAAACAACGAATTTTACACGGACTCTAACAAAAGTTAGCCAAAATCAGTCCAGCTCGCAAGACAACATGAGCCTCAACAAAACGCCAACTAAGATCGGATCAAAAAACATGCTGTCAAAACGGACTCTGATTAAACAAATCAGCTAAAACATCAGTCCAGACATATAAACTGTAATACCCCGACTATTTACGATATTTTCAGAAAAAGATTTATAAAAGTATTTATTTTAAAAGAGAATTTTGATTTATTTGTTTAGTTTAGTTCTTTGAATTAATATTATTGTTATTGTTTTGTCTTGGGCTTTGTGAGAGTCGGTTATGCTAGAACCGCTCCACCACCTTTTCCCAATTTGGCTACTAGTAGAACTCTTTCTCTTGTTTTTATATTCACCTTCCTAAATCCTTGCTTTTGCTCCCAAAACCACGAAACACCATCACCTACCATTCTCCATTTCTGTCACCGCCATCTACTTTACTTTCTCTCTCTTCTCTAAAGTTTACTGTGGCTTCTGATTCTTTACTGTTAACCGAAGTAATTCGGATTCTCTGTCCTCTGTCTTGTGCGGCCTTCTCCCCTGCTCTTCTCCTATCACGCGAGGACCAAAGGTTGCTGCTGTTTCCGACCACCACGAGGTGGGTTTCAGCCACCAGACTCAGACCGCCCATGAAGTATTGCAGCCCTTTTCTCTCTCATGGCTGGTTTGCGCCATAAACCCTAAACCCTAATTTGATTTGGGGATTTTGTGAATTGAATTCTGAATTGGGTTTTGTTTATATAAATTGTGTTTTATTCTTATATGTTAGATGCTAGATGATTAATTGGAGAGCTTATGGATGCTTAATTAGCTTTGGATGGTTCAATTCAAGATAACCCTTTCTAGTCACTATGAGTTTTTGGGGAACCCGTGCCATAATTGTGTAGTACTATTGACCCGGAATAGGTATGTGAAAAGAATGAGGTTATGAGTATTTGACTATGAATGAATATGATTGATAATGATTTGATCTTGGCATTGAGGCTCACAGGTTGTTAGTCTCTTTAGTTCTTGACATGTGGGTGAGTAGCCTAAGATATTATTGTTAGGTAATGAGCATTATTTTATGAAAATGTGATATGGTTGTGAGAATTGGTCCTAGAGTGGACTTTTGAGTGCCTGCGGGCTATGTTATGAGTTATGGGGCCTATGGCCGAGTTATGAGAATGGTTTTGCATCTGCGGGTTTTACCGCCAGTTCACTTCCCACATTGTCGAGGCTAGGAGCTAGTGACCGAGAGCGATTGACACAAATTATTGGGAATCGAGTTATAGATGAAATTGCGTTTTAGAATGCAATTGAGACTTATTTTGGGATTTATGTGACTTCAAGGTCATAGTTGATTTGAGCTGATGCTTGATTCTATTTTTATAGCTCTTCGATCTATGTATCGAATTATGATTATATTTTTTGATAGAATGTTTGGTTACTCAGCAAAAGCTGATTGGTTGCTTTCTGTGATACGTGTGTGTGCGTCCATTTTTCTTCAATGGTGGGCCTATGATGAACCTATGCGATGTTCGATTGCATGGGGGAGTAGATTGGAGTTTGTTTACAGGTTGTTTGATTGTGAATATCTAGATGGACCATTCGTTCGAGCTTACTAGAAGAAAGATTAGTGTTGTCTGTTGTGATCATACTTTCTAGTTGTTCATTCAGTTGTAATTTGTAAGGCATTAAAAGTTGTTGGTTGTTATTGAGTTTTGTAAGTTTTGTCTTGCACTCATTCTTATGAGTGAGTGTGGCAGTGATGCTCCAGATTTAATAGAAGTCTTCTGCTGTCAGTTTGGATCTTTTGTATTGGTTTGGTTGTATTTTCTGTTTAAGCAGGTTTTTATTTAGTCGATAACTTGGGATGTCTATTTACAAAGGAAACTCTGCCCGATTTTCGGCGTGAGTTTATTCATTTTTACTTATTTATTATTTAGGAAAACCGGGGTGTTACATAAACACTCTGTATTCCATGTGATTTGGGGCAAAAGCATCCCATTTAACATTTATGAAAAATCACAAGAAATACTCCTATTATCCTAAATCGACATCATCGGGGGGACCGTCTTCATCTACACGTCCCTCTCTGTCGTCATTTAAACGAATCTCGTCATCATCAGCCTGTTCTAAATCGGCCGACTCGAGTTCAGCGTCGGTCGGGTCTGAACGATCTGTAGCCATAGCCCCAGATTCACCTGTTCCAGAATCAAGCGGGGATCCCTCCCATGAACTCCCCTCATAGGAAGGGCTCGCCAGCGAACCCTCTGCCTCGGCATCACAAGGGATTTCCTTTGGAGGACTCCCCTCAGCGAAGTCCAAAGCAGGCCCACCAGCTGTTTGGTTAGGAGGATTATCTGTATCCATAAGATCATCAAAGTTGAAGATGCTATCGAAACTGTCATGATCTTCATCCACATTGTTTTCACCATCGCCAAGGTCAACAGGCAACTCCAGGACGTCATCTGAAGGATGTGTTGCCACAAAATGATTCCCGCCTTGAGGAACGGCAGCGTCCGCTGGCTCACTTGGATCACCCGCCATGTTAAGATCCCCGGACTGCGAATGACCTACCACACCGGCACCAACCCTCCTTAAACGCGCCAACTCTTCGCGCATGGCCAAGTTCTCTTCGGGCAGGGTCAAGTTCTCCTTGTGTAAATGATCCCCCCTGGACCTCTCCTCTTCAAACTCCTACTCCATATGGTAATCTTTGAAAGATGGTTTTCTCGGTCTGCAACTATTTGCACACCCTGCATCTCGGCGAGTTGCGAAGACGCGAGCAACTTCTTATTCTCTTCGCGTAGTTCTCGAAGCTCCCTGGCATACCTTTTTGCCCGGCGCATCATGGCATAGAAATAATGCTGAAAACCTCCAACGCGGACCATCAGCTCAACAAGGACACTATGGATCTCGTCCATCTACTTCATCCCCAGGATGCAGAGAAAGTCTAGATCGGCATCGCGAATCATGCCCATCATCTGCTCAAGGAATTCATTCAGCTTGTCCATCTCACCTTTAGCAATCGCTTTCATATAAGAAAAGCCCTCCGAATGGGGAGGAGGATTGCTGGAACTAGCGCCTTGGGAAGCACCGGCTTTCGGAGCAGCCTCCCAAGCCTTATAGGCGTCAAAAGCCGGAGCCAATATATCCTCGGCAAAATCAGATTCCCGGGCTATCACGTCCCCTTTCGCGTCAACATCAAAATGACGATCAGGATTCCCAGCGGCCCTTAGAATTAGGGCGCGCAGGGGGACTCCGAGCTGAACGGCTAGTGACAACGCGAGGTTCATCACCAGGGTCGACCCCTTTGTGACGGCGGACACATTTGCGAGGAGCTACTCTTTTCTGAGGATCCTTTATGGATCGCTGGATGGCGTTTAGGACGTCAGCCAAGCAAAAACTATCATCATCAACCATGGTATTAAGCTGAGGATTGTCCCCGGTAGAAACCGCTTTATCAGCCGATGTATTCTGCGGAGCACTACAGTTTAATCAGGCCAATTGATCTCCGCGATGAGAAGGATCCATAATGCAAGTGAGAGCGTATTTGAACAAGTACGTTTCAAGAAAAGAAAAACAAGAATGAATGATGACAAGTTCAGAGGCATTTATAGACAAAAAAAGGCATTTATAGACAAAAAAGGCAATGTTCAGAAAGACTTTATAGACAAAAAGGTCTGTTCTCATTAATGAAGCGCCATGTGGCACAAAGTTACAAAGGGAATCTTGGAACGCACCCCTAAGCAGGCCCACAAGACAAGACAGTAAAAATACTCAAAGAAGACAAACTCAACTACTCTTCGACGGACGGAACGTCTTCATCTTCAGCCTCCTGATCCGACAAAGATCTTTCGGCCATGACTCCCTTAACCAAAGTGCGCAGATCATCACCCGCCTCAGAGGACAGCACACCATAAACATCAGACAGCGCCTCCTCGCGAGCAACACGCCTCTCATGATTAAGCGATTCCTCAAGAAGCATGGCATATTCGTCAGAGCGTTTAAACTCGGCAATAATCTCCTCGCGTGACGAAGAGACGTCGTATCCAGAAACTTGTCGTGTCGCGTTCTGAACCTCTTGTTTGTACTTGTCAATCTCCAGCTGAGCCTTCTTCATTTGATTCTGGATGTCTGCAACAGTTTTATCCTTGCTGGTAATCAGCTCGGATTTCTCCTTCAGCTTGGCCCTTAGCTCCTCAAGTTCTGTCGTCATCCCAAGAGCCTCAGTTTTCAAGCTCTCCTCGGAGGTCTTCACATCGTCAAGCTGGGCCTTCACGCGTTTATACTCCGCGCGCCACCTGACCGCTACATGTTTGAACTTCTCAGACTTCGAGGCGTTCTTCTGCACTTCAGCCGTCAGATCATGGATCTTTTTATCAACCCCATCTCGTTGGTGACGAAGAGAATGAAGGTCGGCCAACTCAGGGCGCAGCCTCTCAAGCGTGCTGAAAGAGCCCAAAAATTGCTGCACAAGTTATGAAAACCATCAAGGAATGTATCAACAAAAGATGGGGGCATCAACCAAAATCAGCAAAACACTTACAACTTCGGCAGACGAGACCAGGTCAGACATCATCGATTCTACAGAATGTTCCCCACACATCACCTTCGCATCCGCCGAACTTTTTAGGAGCTCAGCAATAGCGCTTAGCACTTTCCTTTGAGGATCATTCCAAGCTCTGTCAGTAGAAATCAGTTCCCAGCAAGCATAACCCCATCTCCTCGTTGATCCGGCACTGGTATGCCTTTGGGTATCAGATTCAGCTGTGGCTCCTCCATCTCAACAGCTTCCGGCCGAGGCTCCTCAATCTCGGCGGAATTGGGATGAACATCCCCCCTGTCGGCATCTTCCGGAGTGTTGAAAACAAAGGACGGAGTGACGCAGACAGGGATCTCAGAGGACTTCACTGTCCTCGGCCTCTTTTGGTACGACCCAACCTTCCTCCTTGACCCAGTAGATAACTCATAAAGCACCGTCTCAGATGGCTCCTTCACAATAGGCTCAGTCGGTCGGCGATCTCGCTTGAACTTTCTTCATGTCAGAGCAGCGTTTAGCCGCGGCTAATGTTTCAGAATGGGAGCTCGGCTGCTCCCCCACGGATAGTTGATTATTGGCAATGAAAGACTGGGGCATAGATAGATCCTCGCTACCGAGAGGAATGTGATCAACCCCAATTGAAGACCAGAAATTCCTTACCTTCTCCAGAGCGACAGCGCTAATATGCAGCTCCTCGCCCAGCTGAGCCTTGGTGAGGAACTTCATCATATCCCCTGCAACCAAACAAAAGAGTAAAATGCGAGAAAAGAGAGCTAAAACAGAGATCAACCCGGTAGCACAAAAAACACACCTTAACGCTCATCAGGAACCTTGAGAAGGCCGGGAAAGATCAGGTACCCGGCATCCTTGAACCACTCAAGACGAGGGCAATACCTGACATGATGACGCACTTTCTTACCACCTGGGTCAAGCACAGACACGCACTTGAAACTATTCAGGGAGAACTCTTTGCTAGGCGACAGATGGACCAGATCAGATCCTACCGGCACAGCGTTATGTGTAACATTGAAGTCGGGAATATCTGCCCAACCATTCGGCCGACGAATAAAGACCCAACGATCCTTCGAATTATGATACTTCCCACAAGGATAACGGAAAGGTAAAAAACCAGGATGGTAACCAGCAGTATAACAGTAAGGACGCGACTGTGACCGACAGATTTCAAAATAATAATGTGCTTGAAAAAGTTCAGCGACGGGACGAAACCCATGACCCGGCACATCGCCAAGTAGCCATTTATAGCCGCCCACATATTCGGCAGAACTTGGGCCGAGGCAACCTGGTAGTCTGATAAAAGTTCAACCACAAATGGCTGCATAGGAAGACGAAAGCCCGTCTCGATCATACCATTATTGGCAATACATTCGTCCCGGGAGGGCAAAAGACGACATCGCCCTCACCAGGGAAGATAAGAGAGCAAACTTTGGGAAGGCCAAGCTGACCATGAAGATTTTTCAGTAGGTCGTCATCCGTGGTCGTACGGCGAATCCAAGCCAAGTCTGGAGCCCAGTAGGCGATCTCGTCGGCAACTTTTGATAATTCGATGGCTTTCTGCCGAAGGACTTCTCGAACGGTCTTGCCGGAGCCTTGGGATGACGACGGAACGCCTTCCTTTGTCATTTCGAAAAAGAGTTAGAGAGAACGGATAGAGAATATTAAGCACAGATTCAGAGAAGCAAGCGAAGGACGAATGATTGTAAGAATGCAGAACTCATACATTTATAAATGGGGCATAACTCAACCCCAGAGGTACACGTGGCCCAACAAGGGCACAGAATCCAAGTACAAGGGCTGAAAAGATTACACAATCCAAGGCCTAAAAAGATTACACAAGCTCAGGTCCCCCCATCTTATGAAAATCTCCTTGAAGGCGCTGACACACTACTTCCAGCTCCCTCTGACGAGAGCCCAGCCGCTCGTACAAGGCGCGAGCCGACAGCAACTCACTTTCAAAACCGGCAATCTTCTGGGACGTCTCTTGAAGACAGGAATGGATGCGAGCGAGCTCCGCCTTGAGTCTCGCGACATCAGCAACCTTTTTATCACGTTCAACACACGAAGAGAAAACAACCTCTACTTTTGCCGGAGGAGCGTCCTCGGCACCACTAGATCGCTTCTCAGCATCCGACTTCGCCTCTGACCAACCCTCTGAAGAGGGAGAGCACCGGCGATAGCTAAGAGGAGTAGCCGAAGAAAAAGGAATCTTCTCGGCAATTATGTCCTTCTCCAACAGACTCGCAAGCGCTAGCTTCACCGGCTTGCCGAAGGATGAATCTGCCAGATGCCGAGCATACAAAGAGGCCAGACTTTCGCCGGCAAGGCTCTCACCATACCAAATACCAGCCTCCTGAACAATACGCAAAGATGTTCTGGACGTAGAAGCAAGACTTTCCCGGCACGATCTCTTCGGCGTTTTTCGCAGCCTATAACGGCTAACAACTTCAGGTTCACCTTCAAAATCACTAGACCCAAAAGAAATCACAACAGTTGAAACCATAATGGGAGAAGCTCAATAGGCATAACCAAGTTAGATCTCACATTTATACTGAGACAACCAAAGTAAAGAACAAACAGATAACGTCATCCACGACCAACAACAAGTCGCCATCTGTCAAACTGATAGATACGAATCAACTAGGCATTAAAGCAAGTCAACAACAAAACCCCCTGGCCCACCATGAGTTTCTTAGGGCAAAAAACGAGAAGAAATGCCTGGGGAACAGAAAAACCAGAGACAGAAACAACCTCAAGACGCAAGCAGCCAGAGTTAATTTCTGGGGCAAAAGAACATCATTCTCATTCATTAAAAGTCCGGATAGTGACCGGTACTACAAGATCGCCAAGAAAAAGGACCAGCCACCAAAAAAAAAGAAAAAGGACCAGCCACAAAAAAAAAAGAAAAAGGACCAGAATGATCGGCACCAGCTTCCCTCCAGAGCTCGTCTCTCAGAAATCCGCAATTCAAACAGGCGGTCTTGTCGACCCCTAAGCCCGGCAACACGAGCCTTCGCATCATCCAGTTCCACCTAGACGGCCACGGTCTGCCCCTCGGCTACAATCAAGCTTGCCGACCAGAATGATCGGCACTAGTATCCCTCATAAGCTCATCTCTCAGAAATCCACAAAATTCCAACAGTCGGTTTTGCCGACCCTTAAGCTCGGCAACTCGAGCCTTTGCATCATCCAGTTCCGCCTGGACGGCCACAACCCGCCGCTCGGCTTCATGAAGATCCAGAGCAAGAGATCCCAAGCTCCCAAGGCTCGCCTTAAGCCCTTCCTCATATTCCGCGCGGTATATCGTCCCATCGAGTCCCCGACCGTAACGTGGATGACCTTCAAAACCCGGAGGGGGCGAAACGCTCCTCTCAAGCTTGATCTCTTTACCCTTGGAAGATAAGGGGGTTAGGCAAGCTGAAGTACCTGCAGCGACCACACCGTTAGAAGAAGGAAGCCCGAGGACTATTTGCCGGGGCAGAGCCGAATTGCCGAGGGCATCCATAGTCGCGCCCGCCACCACCGAACGCCGAGTTGCCGGCTTGTCTTGTCGGCAAAAAGAAGGAGCAAGCCGAGGGCGCTTGCCAGAGCCACCTTGCCGTGCCTCGTCAGACAAATTAGCCATGCCTAAAGTCAAAGGATTGAGATTACTGATACCAATACAAATGGAAGAGCAGAATCTAATTGCACAAATCACGTACGGACAAAAAGATCGAGCGTTTATATAGAAAAACGCCCAAGGCTCAAAGAAGACGAAACGCCTCCTTCGAGTGCATTAATTGTCAGAAACGCTTTGTCTCCTATCGGTTCCACCAAACCGTTCCTGAGGGGCAAATGTTATGACCTAAAATATCCAGCCAGGCCCAATGGATCATTCTCCACTTTCGTGGACCCTGATGGGCCTTCTGTAAACTACTAATCCAAGAGGCGGCCCTGTGGATACACGCATCAAGTAGGAGCTAGCTCAATTAACTCCTCCTATCTACGGATGCCACGTGTCGCCTGGAGATTGCCCTAGGACCCGTGAAATCCGCACCTATAAATACAGTCATTTCAGGTATGAACAGGACAACTTTTCCCAATAAATCAAATCATTTATTACCTAATAGAGAGAATACTGACTTAAGGATCGGAGCGGGGATCCCGGAAATCCCCTCCGGGCTAGTGACGTATTCTGCCTTTTGCAGGTATCAGACAGCTCAGTTAACAGTACTCCCAGTGTTCGAGAAAAACCCCACAACAACATCAGTGTTATCAACAAGGCTTATAAACGGGATAACTTATCTGTAACAGAAGGTCGTGGCGTGATGAATCACTGGCCTAAAGTCGAATTTGTCCCCACATGTACACTAGAGAATGTCCGGCAACCGACCTCCAGGGATACACGACAACCAAAGCTCCGGTGTACTACGGTGCAATGGTTTTGAGAGCAAACTGAACTATTGCCAAGTGAAGAGAAGAGAAGAGGAGATGAGAGGATCAATATTTGTTCTATCTCAAAAAGGCTTAGAATCTGTAACCGAAAATCAAAGAATTAATTTTGTGGGCTGAAAACGTGGGATAATATTATGAGAATAATAATGTAACGGTTATCGAATCTTGAAGTTGAACGGACTCAAAATGGTCGGAAAAATATTGAGTCGAGAATAAAAAGGCCCAACTCACACCCTCGCCCGAGCCCCGCCCGGACGGCGGCAACAGCACGCGCGTGTGTGTGTGGGGAGAGTCTTCCTTTGACTCTTAGTTCAAAGACTAGGAGTACACAACCATATATAAAGGCTCTTCTCTTTTCTTTCTCTACCAATGTGGGACAATGAGATTTATGAACAAGGCTTTTTGTGGGACTTTTACTTTGAAACATACCAACCTTCATGAAGCATATCAAGCTTCATTTCCAACAATCAGCGCATGTTAAAATGCTACCTTAAACTTTTCAATAACTCAACCGCCGATTTCCATAGTATGTCATGCATAGAACATTTGCACACCCTATACGGTGTAAGGGAAAAAAATTGTCTACTCGATGAATAGTCTGTCTACTCACAGACAAAACTATGAACCAGTCAATTTGGTCCTGACCGACTCAAAACTTTGGACCATTTGATTTAGTTTAGGTTCTACATTTTCTTGATAAAACGGTTCATGGTCCAATCCCAGACAAAATCACATAGACCATATATCGGATCAAAATTAGATAGTCAAAACAGCGAACTGGTCCATATTCATGAATCGAACAATAGTGGTTGTTATGATCATGATTTGAGCAACTTTGACCAGATTTCAATTAAATTTTTAGCACATTTAAGTAATTGGTTTAGTGATTTTAAACAAATTTTAAGAAAAAAGCTTGAGAAACAAATATCTATCGACTTCGATAGGTAAGGTTAGTTTGATTTGTCCGGTTCCTAAACGGTCCAACAAACTTTGTGGTTCAAAATAGGACTGAACCAATCCATATTTGGTGCGGTCTAAGGTCCAAATATTTTTCATTTTTTGCTCCACGGTCCACGCAGTTTGGCCCGGATTGGACTAATGAACAACTCTAGCCATGAGATATATGAATGAGATAGTAATTGGTTACTTTTTTTATTTTTATTTTTTAATTGAAAGCTATTTGTTAGAGTTTCAAGAAAGAAGTTTAGGGGCTGTTCAGTTCAAGAAAACAAGGGATGTTTTCAAGGAATTGTTTTCTAGTTCTCCAAAATATGAAAAAGGTGTTCAAATGACAAAATTCTCCAAATCATTTTAATGAAAACAACTTTCTCTATTTTGTAACTTAACAAAGGAAACTGAAAACAACTATTTGGATGTTGTCAAAATTTCCTTTTGTAAAGTTCGAAATTGGGGAAACAAATTTTCAGCTCATCTCTCTCTCTCCTCCAACCAAACCTCCACCTTCGAACATCTGTGCAGCCACACAACCACCACGGGCGGTGGGAAATGACCGCCGATCAACGACGGCGGTGGGTGAAAATCCCACCACTGAATTCGCCCGTCACCGGCGACCACCTTGGTGGTAGTTAGGTGGCTCAAATCTTGTCAAATTGATGTAGATCTGAACAAAATCACATTTTCTCTCTCCTCATCTCCCACCTCATAACACCCTTCAACACCCTCAATTACATGTATCTAACAGTACCATTAACGATATAAAAGCTTCAAAACCAAAAGCCGTCAATCAATTTGGAATAATCATGTTTTCTAGTGCTTCAATTAGAATTTGTTGAATCGAAGACGAATCCTAACTCATGCACTCAGATTGAGAGTTGTCTTATAGTGAGTGGGCCGACGAACATGGACTGAGACTCGCTGTCATAGGCGCGCGAGATTGGTGGTGGGTGGAGGGAGGCAGTGGGTGACTGGTGGTGGGTGGAGGCGGTGAATTGTAGTCGTGTGGGGTGGAGGACTGGAAGGGGGAAGAAGAGAAATACAATGGTTTGAACACAATTTCCAAAATAAAAGTAGTTTCTATTTGTTTTCAGTTTTGATGAAATGAGAATGAAAATCGGAGATGGAAAACAGAGAATGTTCTCTGTAACTAAACAGCCTCTTATTTTTTTAGTACACAACACATGGAAAAACTACCCAGTGAATACATTAAAAATTGTCCGCATTTTTCAAGTATAAAGAGTAAAGACCAATTAATATTTTATTTTATCTTATTTTATTTTTAAAGGGAGGGAAATGAATATTAAGTTATACACGTTGTTGAGTGTTGACCCCTTTTTCCCGAGCACCCTCTCCCCAACCCTGCCCTAGTAACAGTTGCTGAGATAAACCTCTCTTTTCTCTTTGCAACCTCTCTTTTCTTTTACATTGCACCATAATATGCACCATAATCTCTTTTCTTTGTTGCGCCTCATGCCTCATGAGGCATGATACCTGTAACTTGTAAGCAGAAAAGTGATACCTCATGAAAAGTAGTACCTTCATCCCAAAAAATAATACCTCATGTATACCGCATCTAAGTGAGTTTTTGTAACGGAACACAGATGCAAATGTCTGACCACAGCAGGAGCTTAATATCTAGTACGCTTTGAGCACAATAATTTGAGCCGAACGGACAGGATTATTAAAACATTCTTTGTTATTAACAGAAAAATACTGCACATTATTTCAGACATTGGAAAAGAAATGTTCATCAACTGTTTTATACAATTATACAAGAATTGTTGGTCGATTGCGCTTGAAAGGTAGCCTGGGTAAAGAACTGGTAGTATTTATGTTTCACAACAAATTCCTCCACCAAGATCTTGCTTTGCTGTCTTCAAATATAATGTGCTCTATTTTGTAACTGGAGATAGCTTGCCCACCAAAAGTATTATCTTGTCGTAATCCTAGTTTGTGGCTTGTTGCGCCTTGTTGATGTTCTCTTCGTTCCAACAAGGGTGCACAGAAGGTAGTTGATATTCATCAGGCTTAAGTGCCAAGGCGAAATCAGGCAATGTCGGTGCAGTCTCCATGATTCTGCAAACATAGTTCAGAAATGGCTACAGATTAGTTCACTATCAGAGCGACTTGATGATGTAAAGTAGTCACGAGATGGTACAGCTTTAACTAGGAGTCCTTCCCTACAAAATCCTTGTAAGTTAGGAGTGTAATTGTACTGGTGTCTAACTATGTTGTAGTTTAGTTCTAGCAAATGATAGGGTAGTAACCTCCATCCCTTCCTAGAAGGCGGGGAGGTTGTTCTACTATGATGCTTTTAAGAACTAATCGCCTTTGAGATGTATGTGTCTCATTTTATTTAATATTAATGAAAGATTTACTTATCAAAAAAAAAGGATGGTACAGCTTTAACAAATGAAGTTCCATGCAAGACGTCTCAAAGAAACATCAACTGAACAAAGAGAGCAAGAAATCAAGAGAAAAACAAACTTTTCAAGTAAGGACTTACTTTTCATATGTGTACAAATCCCGGTTGATCCGTACCTTGCTTGCCGTATCTTTCGGAATCTTCTCAGAAAGATACTTCATGGTTCCCCAAAGAGGTGGATTTCTGCATAAATAATGGTAAATTAGAACTACCTGGAAAAATAAAAAGCAGTTTTGAATTCCAGCTTAGAAGATCCAACAGAAGAATTGCAAACCTTATCAGGAAAATTGTGCAGGTCCTAGTTAAAGGTCTTAAATTTCCTAAATGGGAGTCGATTATATTATACATTACCCTATTTGATTGGTGTCTGGTGTTTTGGTTTATGCTACTTAAAGTGATGAACTGAAGGGTTGAACCCTACCTAAGAGTTGGTATATGGTGTAAGATGTCGATCTTTTTACCACCAACTGTTTGCAAACCAGACTTTGGATTTGTATTATCTGACCTTGGACTGCCATGGTCGACATGTTCTTTAGCAATTATTTGGCCAATGAAACTATTTTATTGACCAAAATAAATATATAAAAAAAAAAAAAAAAAACTCTCCTACATCTCAACCCCATCCCTTATTGGCCAGCTGTTTCCTTTGAGAGAAGATGAAAACATATTCATTTTGACTTTCACGAAGCTAAGCAAAGCAAATCTTCCCAATAAAACGTGGGAAATGAGAAACCCAGTATAAGAGGTCCAACTTTCACCTTTCTGTAGATGGAAAGGAACTAAGAGCCTAGCCATGCCAAAGAAATTATAAACAAACACGTGAGCTGCCTCTAAAACGGATGAAGAGATCTAGAAATGGCATATTCTGCCTGATCTCTACCCCAAAATTCTTTATGGGTTTTCCTTCTCTTCTCATAAAGTCCCTGAGTACAATATTCTCACACATTCTCTCCGGAATGGATGTTTCCTTGTAACATGTCCAAACCACCTCAGCCTCGTCTGTCGCATCTTACAACAATGTCAGCCACCTCTACGGATTTACCTAACATTATCTTTCCTTGTAAGGATGCACATCCAACACAACATCCTTATAGGAAAGCAATTGAATATGAGCCTAGATTTTGAATATGAGTTTGCTTAAGAGGCCAACACTCTTTCTCCATACAGCTTGGCTGGAATAAAAGACCTACGATATAATTTACCTTTGAAATAAAAGGTTGCCCATATTTGTGCTAAATTTTAAAATCAGAACATAATGTCATATAGCATATTGCCACTCATGTCATAATAACCATAACTTTAACAAATTTTCAAGACATAATCATTCAAACCAGACCTCATATCCCAAACATAACCCTCGAAACACCTTAACATGCCCTCTGGGTTAGGAGGGCTATATAAGTCACCCAAATACTCCTTGAGGTCCCAACAAGCTAAACTGTACTAATCTTCATCACAGCTAATGACTATGTTGCTCGGACTCTTCATTTTACCTCAAGTAGCCGCGTCGGATCCTTGACAATCCGACTAAGGTATGGACACTTGACACTTGACACTTCATTTTAGGCTAAAAAATCTCGAAATTTACAGAAATGGCAGAGTCCGACACCTAGACACGTGACACCTAGACACGTACCGGTGTCCAACACTAGTACCCGAGTCTTAAGTAGCATAGGCTAATGATGTGGACCTTGGGGTAGGACTTAGGAGGGCCCTTCATCTCCTCATTTAGGTTGGCTCATTTTCTTGGGTGTGGAGGGTAGGGGTAGCGTGGTTTGAAGAGTGCTCCAGACCTCTCAAACGTTTAGGAGACTATTTCACCTTAAGACTATTGCAACACCAGTCACTATCTATTTCTTTACTTCCACCTCAACCAGTTACTCTTTCACTCTACTCTCCTTCCCTATGCACAAAAAGTGGCAATAAGGTCGCAAGACGGGTCGGTGTTGGACTGTTGGGTTGGGTCATTTCGGCTATAGGACATTACCGTTTCAGGCGATTTTAGATCAAATGAGTACACGAGTCCTGAGTCGATTTGGGCTGAATCAGGTTTACACTGATACTGGATTTGGGTCGAGTTTAGTTTGATTAACTCGGATTCGAGTTAGATCGAATTCCATAGAATGCAAAATGAGTTTAGTTGATGGACAATGTGTGTTGTGCCAGAATGAAGATGGGACACATCAACATATTTTCTTCTGCTGTCCTTAGTCTTCAGACCTGAAGAGAAGAGTGTGTGGATGGGCAAATGCTGGCAATGTACCAGACAACGCTGATAGATGGTATTCATGGCTTGAGAACAGGAAGAAAATGTGCAAGAGTCAGAAGAAGGTTGTGTGTCCGGGTTGAACGTAATTACAGAATATTTAGGCAGGTGCACAAAACCAATGAGTTTGTAGATTATAGGTGAGATTAAAACTAGGATACATTTTTCTGTTTTTGGTAAGCTGTCTAGCAGGGATAAGAGATATGTTGATAGTTTGTTGTAAGCCAGTTTATATAGTCATGTGTTGAGGCTTGGGAAGTTTTGGATAGGGAACCCTTCCAAGAAGATGGCCCTAGTTTTCCTCTTCCCTCCCTTAGTTTGTACTTTCAATTTCCCCAAGTTGGTAATAGATCACTCTCACATTTACCAAAAAGAAAATGACTTAAAATCACACTTCAGATAGAGTCAAAGATAAAAGTAGACTTTGGTTCTGTATGAATTAATTTTCTTTGAATTCATATTTACGTACATTTAGATCTTGTAAGTTTAAAGTATTTACCCTCAAAAAAGTTTTTAGTTATTTCTATAAAAATCAAAATAGAGTTGTTTTGATTTATGTTTAACTTAACTTTTTTTTTTTGCCCATGTTGGATATTGGGTCATTTTGAGCCGGGTGCAGTCGATTTCAGGTAGATCTCAGTTCGGATAATCTCGGTTTCAGGGCACCAGTCACCTTAGATCGGGCATTATCAAGTTCGGGTGGGTATCGAGTTGACTCGGATCACATCAAAACAATTATTGGTCAAATTTTGTATCTTGTTAACTCTAATTTTAGTTTGTCAACATGTGTGGCGTGTAAGGATTTTTGTAATAATGCTTGATGTTTATTTTCGGATTGATAGGTGACTTGGTATGAATCATTGAGTATGCGTTGAAGATTGGTAAACATTACTCCCTCTGTCCCAAGTTTATCTTTACATTGGACTTTTTACGGTCTCCAAGACACTACTACTTTGACCATGAATATTTATGATTTCATAAATATAGAACTATTAATAAAATGATATTTTGAAAATACTATTTAAAATGAATCTAGCAATACTATTTTCACATTGTAAAACTTTGTAACTTTTCACAAATAAGTGGTCAAAGTTCACAAACTTTGACCTTAAAAAGTCTAATGTAAAGATAAACTTGGGACAAAGAGAGTATTGTTTTATAACGTCAAATGAAATATGTTACATGAAATTATTATGATTTTGAAAATTAACAGAAATGTGAGTAATATTTAATTTCAAATATTGCGTACGTGAAGTCGTGAAGTATTATGTAGAAGCCATGGCACGCGACCGATATGACATTGAAAGACAAAGGCCAATCTAAAATAAAAGAATGACCACTATGTGTAATCAAGTGCTTAAGTTTGTTTTGTTTGAGATTAAATGGAAACAATGAACCATAACTAGAAACGTTAAGAGGTTTATGTGACCTATAGTGCTAATGAAGTGTTCCAATGAGAACATACAGACTTATTTGGAATTGTAAATGGTTGTAACACCAGTAGCCGAAGAGGCGAAGAGGCAGTTTGCGGTGTTACAACCGGTTTTCTACTAGATCTGTACTAGACGAGGCTCCAAGACAACCTTGCACATCTCTCGACAAAGTCGTCTTGCAGCTTGACCGGCTTTTTCTGTCTGCGCTGAAGTGCTAATTAGTCTCTGGCGGTTCTCCAGTTCATGGAACCATCACTTGCCGGCAGGCAATCTGGCATTAGAGCGCCTGTCTTCCGAGCTCTCCAGACTTTATACGAGAGTCCTTGAAAGGAGTTCTAAATCTAAGAGAAGGGCCAAAGTTAAAAGTAAGGTTATGGGCATGTGGGCCGCCTAGTTTGGGAAAAGCCTGGCCTCCCCTTTGTGACATCGTTACAGAAGTCATAATGGCCTCTTGCACCGCCCCAAGTCTATTAATAAAGACCTCATTACCCCCATGTTTAAGCATGTGCTGACTGTTTGAAATTGTAACTGGTGCGAATTTCCCAAACATAATACGGATATAATGTAACATTACATTAGTCCTAATGCATAAAAGAACGATCGATGGTGGCATTCTGAGAAACATCCTTTCTTACTTATGCCAAAATATTTCCCACCGTTCAACTTTCTCTTCATGTGTTGGTGATTAGGCTCTGATTTGTCTTAGTGTTTAATGCACGGTGATCACCAAGATAGATATTCTTACAGAAACGGCCAACTTAACACAAGGAGTGCAGCAGCATGATGAAATATAGACTACACATGCAAGACAAGTTACCTTGATTGAGGCGTCATCATGTTAAAAGCTTCACAGGCCTTTTTGCTCTCTTTAAGAGATTCGTCAGCTGCTTGCAAAGCAGCAATAGCCATTCCATGGGATTTCTCTGTGTTACCCTCATCCAAAATGAGTCCATGATAATAATAAGCCGCAGCCTGCAAAAAGACAAACAAAATTGAACTAGTGAGCATACATTGTTCGTTTTTTATTTAGATAAGATGGTGAGCATACATCTTCCAAACATGTCAATATTGGGTGTTCAGTTTTCCGGGAAAGCTTTTCACCCGGCCTGATTACTTATCATGTCAAAAATCAGTAACTTAGACATAGCAAGGCTCTTACCACAAGTGCACTCAGAGAAACTAACGTATTTACATTTGGTATGCAACATCCCGAAATGAACTAATCAATAAGATGCAATATGCTCATCAAACAACTAAGCTTAAAAACAATCAATAAATATATGAATCATCGCCAAGGATGTCTTTCACAACATCGCGAAACAAAAGCTTTGTAAAACCGAGGCATAATTCTTACATGTTTCAAACTACTGAAGGTGGCACGAGACACTGATTTGTATCTAAATAACTTTTAAGTAAAATAGAGTACTTCAACAACAACAACATTACCCCAGTGCCTCCAAAGAGGCTCCCGCCTAGGCAGGGTAAGGGGGGGTCGGTTGTACGCAGCCTTACCCCTGTGAGAGTCTCACAGAGAGGTTGTTTCCGTTTGACCCGAGATCCGAAGTGCGACGACCATCGGCAACTTCACAATAAATAAGAAGTGCTGACAGTTTTATGAGCCATTTTGCTTTAGTCCATATATTCCAAAGCCAAAAAGTAGTGAAGCTTTTGGCCCCAATGGAAATGGTGGACATATATAATCTAAGAGTTAGAGTACTTCAGTCATGATTAATATAATCTAAGGCAAATGCCAGCATGATGAAAGTTCAGGAAATTCAAATGAGTGACAAAAAGCACAAGTTCCAATTACCCAATGCACAGCAAGATCCCAATTCGAAATTATCACGCTGAAGAAATATCAAACTCATTCAATAATTTTTTTTTTTTTTTTTTGTGATAACATGGATATCCGAGCTTTGCTTGACAAATCCCAGGAGCCCCCGTAGTTCACGAACAGGAAAACCTCCAGTGGCCCTGAGGGGACTCGAAGTTGGGACCTCTGGAATAGATCTCAGAGATCTACCAACTGAGCTACTCCCTCAGGGTTGGAACTCCTTCATTAGCTTATGGCCTTTACTAACCAGTTCATGCATACTAATTCTAGATGCACATGGCACTTCTTTCTCTCCAGTATGGACTGGGCGAAAAGAGGTTACAAGCAAATGCCTTCAGACGCTATTAACAATAGCAGAATCCTCTCATGAACGTCAAATGATAAAGAAAGAATAATTATACCTTGGCTTCAACATACTTCCATTTAATAAATAATTGATGCTTCTCACCCCAACCATTGGCTAGTGCAAGGTTCATTATATTATCATGTGCCTGCAGAAATCTTGGCATTAATACCAACAAATGGTAATTAAATATAACTAACTATTCTGAAGTGATCTTATACACCAGAAGTGTTAGAAGAGCAGACTTAAATTTCAAATAAAATAAGGCCTTTACAACTAGTTTGGATAGGTGGATTTTCTTTGAAATTCTGGATTTTATTTGAAAAATTGAATCTCATTTGGGATTCCGACTCCCAACTTCCATGCTAAAGTAACCAGGTCAAAGGAGATTCAATCCCCTTCATTCACCAGGTATGCATATCATGCATATCCATCTGAGGGTGAAAGTCAAGAAGAAAGTATAGGCCATGGGGTGTATGTTCTTACTTATCAAACTCCTTTTTTAACTCTGCCTAGCTCACCCACTCATTTTATTATTTTTGATCGATCAAGCCCTATAGACGAATTACGAATATTCTGGTTGCTCCTGTCAAAAAGGGAAAGAATAAGGAAAAAAAAAAATACTCATTAAACTTACATTTCTAGGGGTTAGTTCATAACCTGATACTGCCCACCATAAAGAATCCCCTACGAGAAACAAAGTATACCTATCCTTCTTTTACCATGAGTTTCCTGACATAATCAGAATTCCTATCTATATGCATGGTCTGAATCACAGCGTATTGTGTTATGTGACTCAGCTGTATTTTTCAACAAAATTTCATTTTTTCCACTAAAGAGAAAGTATATATTAACGAAACATGAAAAGTAATCAGGAGAACTTACGGCCTCCAACCGAATGGGTGGGACACCAATGTTGGTGCACTTATCTCCCATTTCCCTTGGCAATCCTTTTCTCAAGTATTGTCTCTCTTCTCCTTTGGTCAAGAGGTCAAGTATAAGGTGAGTAATGGTCTACGGGTAAGGTTTTGGGAGGATGCATGGAAAGGGGATTTCTTTGTTTCTTCCTTGTATACACGGAAAGGGGTGGTTTTGGAAGATTTTGGGAGGATAATTGAAATGGGAGATTGTGGAAGGTTTTGGGAGAATGCATGGAGAGGGGATTTCTCTTTCTCTTCCTTGAATCCATCTGAATGGGTGGGACACCAATGATGGTGCACTTAATTCCCATTGTCTTTGGCAATCCTTTTCTCAGGTATCGTCCCTCTTCTCCTCGGGTCAAGTATAAGGTGAGTAATGGTCCTCTGGTATGTTTCTAAGAGGATGCATGGAAAGGGGATTTCTCTCTCTTCCTTGTATCCTTGGAGATGCATGGAAAGGGAGGTTTTGGGAGGATGCATGGAAAGGGGATTGCACTTTCTCTTCCTCGAATCCCTCAGAATGGGTGGGACACCAATGTCGGTGCACTTAAATCCCATTTCCCTTGTCAATCTTTTACTCAGGTATCATCTCTCTTCTTCTTTGATCAAGTATAAGGTGAGTACTGGTCTTCGGTTGAGGTTCTGGGAGGATCCATGGAAAGAGGTTTCTTTTTTTTCTACCTTGTTTTTTAGACAAGAAAAAGAATTTTATTAAGGTAAGAAAGAATACAAAAACAGACTACCGTTCTCAAAGAACAACCAAACCAAAACCTATAAAAAAAAGAAGTCTACAACTCAATGCTTATTTTTATCATAGTTAATAATAGACTTTAATTGCTCAAGCTCTCGACTCCCCTTCTTCTTCCTAGAGTTCTGAGTGCCAAGGGAGACTTTATTTCCCATAGCACCAACAAACTTAAAGACTCATTGCCTCCATCATAGCTTGTTCACGTGCATCCGCCTCCTCGTTACCAAGAGAGTAACTGGGCAACGACGGCTTTGGGAGAAACCCATCACTCTGATTGCAAGGTCCATCTTCCTGATTTGAGGACTCTGACGGTTGTGGAAGCTGAGGAGGAGACCCGACCTGCACTGACATCAACAGCGACTTCTACACAACATGTCCGTTACCCACGCAGGTGTCCACCTAGGCAGCTCTTGGTTGATCCAAACCTTGACCCTCATAGCATGTTGCCTTATCCTCATTAAAAATAAATACCTCTTGTAAATCCACAGGAGTGTCTGACACATTTGAATCCTCCTCATCTTCTATATTAGTTCCCGAAGGTCGTCTATGAGCAAATCATCTCCTTCGAAGCCAAAATCGTCCCCAAAATAGGAACTATCATCCCCTTCCGAGCTAGCATCCTCAACCCTTTCGCCTCCATAAGAAAAACCATCTTCCAAGCCAACTTTTGGTGTTCAAATTCGAACTCACTAACCTATTCACACACTTCCAGAACAATTTTGATCCCTATTACTGCCTCCTAAAGTAGACATCTCCTGTATATTACCCTGCCCATAAGTGGGCGGAGAACACCCATTGCCTAAGGAAGAGTTCGGCTGTGCCCCGGTCTTCTCACCAAAGGGACAACTATTGTCTAGCCCTTCATGTGGTACGCTTCCAAACACAGGCATGGCCTGCCCTGCAGAACCAGAATTGACAAGAGTCGCTGGAGACCCATGCAACTGATTACTCACTAACGTGAACCCTACCTTCAACCCTTCCAAAGGGACTTGGCCAGTTGTGGCGGCCTTTAGAAGTAAGGGAGAGAGCAACTGACCCAAATCCAACACAATATTGATAGTTGAACCTGAACAAGAAGTCTGAATATCAGACAAAGGATCCTGCTCACTAAACTGGACAGGCGTGGCCTTAGTTGAGCCAGCAGGCACCTCGTGCATTATCCTACGAGCCTCACGCGCCTTCCGCGACATCCCACGAGCCTCACGCGCATCCCGTGACATCCCACGCGCCTCACACACCATTTGTGACCCTCCACGCGCCTCACACGCCTTTACCCCAGTGCGAGGAAACCCTAGGTGCTGACTGCCAGGCCAAGGTTGGCCGCAATTGGAACAATTCCGGTGTCCCCCAACAACCTTGTCAACAGAGCCAGATCTGAGCGTTTTATTTCCACTAGAACCTAAAGAGTCAGCTGCAGCAGATTCATCCACCACCGCGCATACGGCCTCCCTGAAACCTGTCCACCTATCAACACGAAATACCAGGAACAAAGATCGCCGTCGATCTACCTCTAGAAGTAAGACCCCACTCAAGAAACCGTCCTTTTGCATTAGAACGAATCTTGATCCAACCAGTCAATCGCCCAAACCACCTTTTCTTCTCCGATCTGCTAAGCCTGACGAAGATTGAACCTAAAAACCTCGCAGACCCACCGACCATGATCGCTGGCAACACCATCTTCAGTTCTGCTTGCACCCCTTTTCCTGAATTTGGACAAAGCCTCCAATTCGTGGGCCCTCAAAGGAGAAATTAAAGGAATTCCCCTGAACCCGGAAACTAGTCAGACGATTTGAAGTCATCGAGTAAGGAAGGAGTTAAAAGATAAGAGAGACAGGAGGAAGAGAGGGGAGGAGGGGAAAGAGAGAGAGAGAGAGAGAGAGAAAGGAGTTCCATCGCTTGAGAGAAAACGTAAACCCTACAAATCTACAGTCTCTTTCTCTACCTTGTATCCACAGAATTCTCTTTTGTTACCATGCGTAATTGCCACATTGTACTCCGGAGTCAGGGGTTCAGATTGCTCTTATCTATGTTGCCTTTGGGTTGGGAATTAAGTCTGATGCAAGAGCTGGTATGACTAATATTCCTAGTTGCTTGTTAGAGGCGACAATGAGGCAACAAGATCAACTGGGTCACGCCCAAAACAAAGAAGTGGCAGCAGCTCATTTGGCACAAACTCGCCAAGTACACCGTAAGATTAGGGACTGATTGTCTGTGATCAATCAAGTCCATTAGGGGACATGCCCCACTGGTTTGGAACCCGTAAGAAGTCTAGTTTAATGGACAATAATAGATTTTTGGTTTAGAGAACTCTGAAATTTGCTGTGGGAGCCAACTCTACAAGATGTCCAGATTGCTTGCTCGCCATGGAAAAAATGGACCACGAGGACAGCCCGCCACTGGAACGAACTTGCTTTGCTCTCGCTCAGCTCCTTCCCACCTGTCCTCTTCCCACGGTTTGTACACACCAACAAGTCAAGAGATTTTTAAGGCAGCAGCTGTGCTGGTTTAATTAGAATCCAGCTTTTAGATGAGCAAAAAAAAATATTTACAATCCAGCTTTTGGGGCATTGAAGAACAAATCTAGGAGTATTTTGAAAAGAGTTTCCAGCCCTAATTTTGGTCCAATTTCATGCTAAAGAGAAAGCTGTTACTTTGGTGCCATAGACCAGACCTTCATTAATTGTCAATTGCTTTCTTGCCAAGCATCTTGTATGGTTTCTTGCATTTTCTTGTTGTAACTGATGTACTACCTTAATTGCCAATCCGAGTGGTGCATTTGCTTTATCACTAGTCTTCGCTTTTTTCGCCACTTGATGTTGGTGCTGATTGCTTTCGCCTTGAGTATCAAGTGCCTAAACTTGGTGGGGCTTTGCCTTTATCCATGTTATATCTCCATACATACTCTGTTTACAGCGAGTTAATCTGTATGCAACTTCATACGCTGTACGCATCAACAACTAGTCTCATGGCCCCCACCATACGCAAGTGTCTCACGAGAAACACCAGGTAGGTTGAAGGTGTGGTATGTTACGATAAGTGAGCAATATCATGCATACCTGTTCCTTTTTTCTTTTTCTTTTTTTGGGGGGAACAGAAACCTATAGCAGCTCGTTCATCTCCATTTCCATGTCCACCTAGACAAGACTCTCCCTATCTTTTGCGGTTTCCATTCAAAGAAACAATGAGAAGCGAATGCAAGGTGTAGTTCCTATGCAGACAGATATGAAGATAGAAGGAAAATGGGAAATGGGGCATCGATAGCTTACTTCTATAGTAAACACCTATAGGCTATACATGTTTCCTACTTTTTTACCTCCTCTCCTCCCACCAGCCCTTGACGCCTTGCAGCAACCCAATGTATGACGAATGCCAACAAGAACAGCTGGTAAATAGTACCGTACACAACTTTATATTTTTGAGGTACTATTACAGGGTCTCGGAGATTCCAAGACGAATGGTAGTTTTTTCCCCGATTAATTTTAATAAAATGCACTCAATGAAGAAGAAATACTCTCTCCGTCCAAAGATGGCTGTCCCAGTGGCCTTTTTACACTAGTTAATAATGCAATTAATGAGCAAGTTAGTGGGGATTTGATCAGTAGCACGTCAGAAACAGTGGGCACAGTAAATGGTAATTGGTTAAAAATGCACTTGTTAATTGAGTTGGAAAGTCCATGGGTACAAAATTAAAAGCATAGGTACTATGGAACAGAGGAATATACAACATTACAAGTTACAAAATTACAGAATCGTCATACCTGTTGCCAGTATTTCACCATTTCACAGGCAAGCCTTCGCTTCACAGCAAGTGTAGCCTTGGCACTGTCGATTGCCATACCAAGCTGGATATCTACACCCTATACCATCAATGATACTGGATTCAGATCACAAGGTACCATAAAGCTGTTTCTTGATTATAAAATAACTTTTCGATCTATTTTCTATCAACAGTATAAGATCAACACAGTCTTCAATCTTCCAAACAAGAGTCAGGAAAGAAATCAAACGTAAACCTAATCCACAAGGTGAAGGTTGGAATTTCAGAACTTGCTGGTAAATCAGTTTCCCAATCAAAAGTGGTAGTAAGTAAAGAAAAAGAGGAAGTGCCAAGGAACAAATTTAGAACAGTGATGTCCAAGAAACAGTGCATATAGAGAGAAAGGAAAACTAGAATGGTCAAGTTATGTTTCGAATATTGATGCATCAAAAACACAAATCACGCACAGTTATACAAAAGTTACCAGATGTTGTAATAGCTTTACATAGACATTTGAGAAATGGTGACTAGAAAGAGAATTTTCAAAAAACAATATCTTTTTTCTCAAGATTAGCAGTAGAGAAGCATGGATAACTTGAAAAAACAATCAGCAAACTTTTGACAACTGAAAATAACACTACAATAGGATCTAAAAGAACCATTTCACTGCACAGTGCAGTAACATGCAAAATTGCACTTGGTAAAAGTTTTTGGGAATCGGTGTTCCTGCCTTTCTGTTTCTATTTTTCCGTTTCGGTTTCTGTGCAGCATAGTTGCCACATGATTGTCTCACTTATAAATTTCATGTGATGTGAAAGAAAGTGTTAAAATAGGGTATTAAGAGTCTATACAAAGGAATCATATCCCTCATCCCAGAATAAGGCTACTCTACAAAGCAATTCCAAGATTAGGCTGGGTTTCAAAATAATTCCCTCCATGGTCTCCACGTTGGCTTCGGACACTACGGACCAACAATAATTTTTCTCCACTGAGCAGACCTAGGTCGCCCTGGTAAAGGGTGATTTTCGCCGTATAAACTCAACATTCGGTCTGGCGTGTTCATCCCCTTGGATACGACTCAGCGTGTGGTCTGACATAAGCCGCCCTCCAGGAAGGAGAGTTTCCTGAGTGAAAAACACCTTTCCAGAGAGCGAGCTACGCCTGCTCATCAGGTAGCTTCGCCAGAGAGTATGGGCTTTCGTAAGCGTCAAGTGAGCCGTCCACCACGAGGGAGCCTTTCTTGTGAGGAACTCGCCGTCCACCAGAGCGAGTATTTCCGGTCAACGAAACAAAAAATTCTGCAGCCTGTGGTGTCCCAAGCTTACGTGGACTGCGTGCTGTGAATTATTTCTAAACCAAGCCTAATTTTGGAATTAATTTGCCAATAAACCTACACTGGGAAATGATTCACACAAACGAAAGTTTCTTGTTGGGGAGGTACTTCTGTAAATGGCAAGCGAGCCACCTTTTGGTGAAGGAGAATTGCTTGACCGCATCTAGAGGGGAAGTTTAAAAGCATCTAGTACCTGCCCCAGTGCCTGCAGGGAAAGAGCGCGTATAACTCCTTCAGCTAAGTCTACTGGCAAGTTTCTTCTACAATCAACAAAGTATAAATAATTTGAGTAGCATGACAAAGTGGTGTATCTACTATATAATAGAAGGTCAGACACTGCAGCTTTGGGAGAATATGTTTCTAACCTCATCTCAGTAGAAAGTTGTGGAAAAACATGTCGGACAGCACAATCAAGGTACCCTGCAGCCTTCAAGAAGACATCAATAGAAGCTCGTTTGCTTTCTGTACAAATTACACAAAGGAAGGTGTTAATCAGTTACACATGGAGAATAAAATAACACACTCTAGAATGATTTCAGACACAATGTCAAGGATCAGTAGGAAAGAAAACGAATTGGGACGAAAAAGAACACTTATTCAACACAAAGCAAAAGATATTTATGTCTCTAAGATCAGTCCTGTTCATAATCACCCATCCGAAAACATTGACTGAAACTCCACCTTTTGAACACCTCATACTTGAACTGAACTGGTTTCTTTAAACACAAACTACCCAAGTTAATTCTGGAATGTACTTTTCACAACCATGGTATCTTTTAGTACATAGTTAAATCGAAGTCATGAAGATATTAAAGGCAAACCCTATAGGAAAATATCAAGTGATTGGAAAGGAAAACCAGATTTACAAGAGCAATTTGTCACACTATCCAACAACGCTTTCAGTGGCGGGATTCACTTTGTGACAGATAGGTCTAATGCCTGTTGATGTCGTCGATTTGTTCCTTTATTTTCCCTAATATCTAAAAGATTCCCTCAATAACATAGAAGAGCAACTTCAATTTTCTTCCTCTCATATTCTTTCTTTTTTTCCATTGCAAAATATTAAAAATAAAAATCTAAATGTAACTCCTCTTAAAAATCGAATGGGTAACTTTCGCCAGGGGAAGGGAGACAGACACAACATTTAACTACCTTTTAGGTAGCTACTGGTATTTCCTGTAAGGCTACAAGAAATACCAAGACCTAGGGAACATATTTCCTATTTCGGACACCCAAATGCCTATAAGACAGTCGGCTAATTCTTTGATCACCACTTCTCACATTAAGGCACATAAAGAATACCATCACTTCTTATCATGATGCACTTTGAATCATCAGCATTTCCACCTTGAAAACAAATATCACACATCATAACATATGCTACCCTTTACAGATGGACACATTTGTAATTAGCTCTATTTGAGGATCCCTTGTTCTCCAAGGTTGTACCTGCTATATAAATACTATTTCACAAATTCTTGCATGAACTTGGTTCATATGTTGGACCAAGGGAGAGTCACTGTCTGATGTGAACAAGTCCCCCTTTTTGAGGGCTCGTCCATACAATGGGATCTCCCCACTATAAGTGCAAGTCCATCCCTCTAAATCGTAAGAGTCACCTCCTTCAGAGCTGATTTATAAAATGGACCAAGCACTTGTAAGATTTCCTATCTAGAAAAGGGAAAACATTTTTCGCTTAGCAGAGTTTGAAACTTTTGGGGAAAGAGATCTACATGCGAGAGAAACAAGCATAGCTTTCATTTTCAAGTTATGATGGAGATGAACACTGCTCAAACTTGATAGTGATGAACCTGAGCAATGGATGGAGCAACAAGCACCAGTACTTGCAGTTAAAAAAGAGCAATGCCACAACAACTTACAACTTACAAGCCTTTCCCCTCCCTAAACCAACAAACGCATATACTTCTGCAGTTCTGTGAAACCTTAGCAAAGCAAACAACACATTCACCCCAACACATAAAAAAGCCTTGCCCACAAACATCAAGTAACCCTGCAATACAAGAACAAACGCAGACAACTCCCACTAGCCCACTCTCAGTAGCCCTGAGACACATCCCAGAGATATCTGGTGACAACAACCATCAAGAGATCGACGTATCATGTATGTTCAGCTTACCGATTACGGTAATACCAAAGTGCAAACAACGCACCTTCAAAGGAGTCTTAGACCTCCAAATGTAGTTGGCTAGACTCTAGGGGGAAGTTGAGGGTATTGGGAGGGAAGACGAAGCCAGTGAAAGAAGGAATTACATAAAAACACCCCAGAGGAATATCCAACTCAAACCCGAGGTCCTCACTTTGTGTCTAGAACACTGAGAAGGGAAGTCAGTTCCTCCATCTCTCTATCTGGGGAAGCTCTCCGCAAGTGAAGGCCTGATCGCTGAATAAAAATGCAGCAACCAGCGGTTCATGAAGAGTGGGCAAATGATAAACCCAAAGGCTAGCAGTAAGATTAGCAAAAAAAAAAAAAAAAGGCTAGCAGTATACCGCTAAACAACAATATCACCATGGACCATCCAACAAGTGTATCAGAAAGAACGACCAAAGGCAGAGCTAAAGTTGGGGAGGACAGAAAATCTTGAGGATACGATAGGCAATTCAATGCTTGAGCAATTCCAACAGCATTCTAAACACATAAAGATCAGCAATACCCCATTCCCGCCAAGGCGGGAAAGGGGGGGTCAAATGTATGCAGCCTCACACCTAGAAAATAAAAGAGGATGTTTCCTATAGACTCTTGATGCAAAACGCAATAATCATCTGCAACTTCACAGATAGTTTAATGAGGCAAAATAACTTTTTTTTATTATTATTTTTGTAGCAAAAGAATAGTCCATCATTATCCAAAGTCGATAATAGTGAATCTTGCTCCATTGGAAATGGACAAAAATTAAGAACCTAATGTTTTTAGCATCACTATATCCTAGAAATACAGTGGGAAATCCACTATACATAAGACCATGATCCAGGGTACCCCTCAAATATTTTAATAATCTTACTAAAGCATTCCAATGCCTTTGTGATCATGTGGTCTATCTGGCTTGCCTTTGGGCTAAGGCCGCGAGGGCTTTCAAAGGGGTGCCGCTCATGTTTGTACAGTGCCACTGCCGTGATTTGTAGATACTTATTTTGCTTTTGAGGATACCTTATCCTCTTCTTGTATTCTTTACAGATTTGATTAACAAAAATTTTCTTTATCTAAAAAATTAAAGCATTCCAATGCTCTTGATTAGGAGAGTGCGTATATCTACTCAATCTCCATACAGCTTATGCAATGTCAGGGGCGAATATTCATTAAATGCATCAAGCTACCTATAATTTGTTACTCAAGTTGAGAAATACTAGATCTCAATTCATTGTCAGATGCACATTACCATCAAATGGGGTAGAGATAGGCTTACTATCAAAATGGTCATTTTTTTAAGTATTCTTTTAACATAGTGTTCTTGACAAAACAAATTACCATTTTTACTTCCAGTAATTGTCACACCCAAAAGGTAATTATAATCTAGAAGTCTTGGACACACACTAAGAACCTAACAACTTTGAGAAGAACACAACTAAACCAGCAACCTACAAAAACTAAAAAAACAGGCTTGTCAATATTATTGTATTTTTTAGATAAGAAAAAGTTATATTGATCATGGATAAGAAACAGATACAAAGTGAGAGGACAAGGAGTCTCAAAAGTGTAAACTAATTACAAATCGCCCCAATGACGTTGGGCGACAGTGAGGGGGACTCTCCTAAAAGCACCCGCTGCTTTAGCCCATAAAGAAGCCAGGTACACAACCCAAGTCCTAATCTGATGCTTGTTCAATTTCAATCCAACGACCAAAAAGAAAAAAAAAAAAAAAAAGAAGCCACACCACTGCCCGCAGTATGCCACTAATGCATTTTGTTCCTTGTTGTCCATATACCAATGAGTGAGAAAGGAAAAGCCATTTAGTTCAGGGCCCATGGGATTAGTTGGCCGAACCAGATACCCATGTTATCTTTACATTAAAAAAAAAAAAAGGAAAAACCTTCGATTTCAAATTGCATCTACTTGCCTCCAACTTCAACGTAATTAAACTTATCAAAAAAATAACCAAATGTCCTTCGTGTTCGTTTCCTTGACAATATTTCAAATCTAAATTTTTATGTTAAACTTAGGAAATTTTGTTAGAAATAATCCCAATTATTGGCGAGTTGCATATACTTTTTCCAGCTTTACTATCATGCCACAAACTCTAAGCTTTCAACATTCCCAACCTAAGACTATTATATTTTGCGCTAGCCACATGCGTACTTGGCACCAAGATAACTTTTTAATGGAAAAACTTAGGTTTTAACTTATCTTCCTTTTTTTGAATTGACAATGAACTCTCTATTTTCTCTCTTTCGCGGCCCCTTCTCGTTGCCTTCCCCCTATTCATCAAATTAACAAATCGCCCAACATCTTGACTCATACAGTAGACCTGAACAAATAATGGATAGATACTTGGATATGATCTTTTGGCCCAGAAAGATAGATGAATAAGAACAATTTCTGAGATCTTTTGTTTACATGGAAATTTTGTCGTAGGCGTCATATTCAGATTTAGCACCTCAGAAGAGAGTTGAATGCATATAGATGCAACCATAACAAGATACTGGAACTACATTGAAGAAGTCACGTGACGCAAAGCCGCAAAGACAGTGTCAGCTAGTCCTAGAAGTCAGCCAAATCGTCTCATTGGGTATTCACTTACCAATGATTAGTTAAAAAAGAGTGAATTGTTGAGCTTCATATATGATTGGAAGTTCATTTTGCAACAAAAAAAAAAAAAAAAAAAAAAAAAAAAAGATCTTAAGAGCTGTTCAACACCCCTAACAGTTACAAGGTGAGACACAATTCTCCGCAGGAGCAGGCACCGACTCTTCTAGCATTAGCGGAAAAGAACAGCATTAGTCCACCACCAGCCCCCAATACTAAGTAAGAATTCTAGCGGCTCCCATTGCTATACCGAACAACCTTCAATCACAACCCTTTGCATTTATCAACATCTATTATTTATTACCTACAGGCTACATGATGAAGTTTTCTTTTTTTTTGATACGTAATAAAGCATATACCATTAATATACCAATGGCGTGTTACTCCTAGCCCCATGTACAAAAGTAGGGCTAATAGTCGATCCCAACAAATAAATAAAGTTAAAAGAAAATTCCTCAAAGACTCACAGCATCATGTATGTTTTGCCTACCAACAACAACAAATACGCATTTTAAAAAAATAAGGGAATGTAGCTTACAATGAAGCACTTAGCACCAGTTAACATAACATCCTCAAAAACGATAACTTGTATCCCTAAGCCCTGAGGCAATGAGGGTTTGCCCTAAAAATATTTATGAAGCGCATCAACACGTGATGGGCTTCAGCCTTCAGGATTGTCGCTTCTGTTACCACAACTGTTCTCATCTTATCTCTAAACTTCAATTCGCTTACATTCAACCAGTGACAATTTTATTTTCATTAAACAGGTAGATAATACTGAAAACTTCAGACATTACACTATCTAGAAACATAAGAAGTGTGAAAAGACAGAGACGTAGCAATATGACAAGTAATTTTCTGGTGACTAAAAAAAGATTTGTAGTGCCTACCATCTGAAACCTTTGGCTGATAGCCATCAGAAGATATTCTGGGAAGAAGTAACAGGTTGGCTTCTAATAATGATAACATTGCCATCGAATGTAGGACAGACAATACCTCGTACCAAGCATTAGACATAGCAGTTTCCTGAAAGATTGGCAACTGGAATTAAATGATAAAGAAGAAAAAGGAAAAAGAATAAAAGAACATTGATGAAGAAGCCCAAACCTCTGCAACATCCTCCTGATTGACCCAAACAAATTGTACCCTGTGCTGTAAAAGACTTCCTGGAAAATGGTGGACAGGAATTTAGTCTAGCATCCATAGGCATAACTTATGTCAGACGGACTCTAACGTGTCTCAAGTACCCATGTATGATACCCCATACTCTGACATGGGTGTGGACATTAAAAACTCCATTTTAGAACCAAATCCGCAAATTTTTTAGAAAAAAGACGGAGGAGTCTGATACTTGGATACTTCAAATGGAATCTGTATAACATGGAGAAAAACTATATGAAAAAAAAAAAGCACAATCTTTACCATCTTTAACTAATCCCAGGAGGACTTGCAGGTAATCTTCAAGCGCCTGCTGGAGATCAGCCAAAGTTGAGCCTCCTATAGAAAGTAACAGTTGCCAGTTTATGGTTAGTGCATCAAGTAATTAAATAGTACACCCCAACAAACATTCCACTATGAACTCCTGAGATCAACTAACCATGTTGGGTTGCAGATTTTCTCTTCGATCTTGTGATTGTTGGGGCTTCATGGCTAACCATTACAACAATTTGAGTTCTAAGAGCAGATAAGTGTTCTACTAGACTCTTCGACACTTGATCACCAAGGCACTGAGAGAAGTCTACAGGTTTAGGAATCCGGAGCCCAGGGACAAAAACTGAGACTTCGCCAATATTGCTTGGCCGCCTTCTATTTCCACCAGCATCTTTCGGTGTTGATACAAAACAACCCATATCCTTGCGGAAATATTTCCTTTTTACGCTATAACACTGCAAATCACCCTACAAAATAGGTCCATAGAACATAAGACATCTCATCTCACAGACTGATAGAACACTTTCTATTTTGTGATTGACTGATACAACTTAGGCTAGATGAATATACTACACTTGGTTTATGCGACAGTCACACACAACGGAAGAAAAGACTAAAGTTGAATGAAGGACACAAAACCCTATATAGTCATTCAAATGTCAGCTTGGACAGAAGATCAGAAGGTCAATATGATCCGATCCAGTCCAATCATAAAATCAATTCCGCAAAAACCTACGATGCACACCCACGAATACACCAAAATTATGTGACATGAAAAGGACACACAAACAGGGGACATGACAATTTTCTCAATATAACAAACTACAATACAAAAAGACCTAGTTTCACTGAAAAAATAACCGTCAGACTGCCCCGTCCAAGATTGACTTAAGAGTCAAAACTTTTGGCCAACTTACCCATCCTCTTTAAAAGGTCAAAGACAATGCCCATGATTAGCCTTTCCAGGACATAGGGGTAGGCTTGTAATGTGGTTATTCATGCATGGTATGCATAGAGATTATCTCCAATGCTTCACAAAAAGTTTTATCATCCCATCCTTTTTGTCAGTGAGGTAGTGAAAATTATGAAATTCCAGTAATCAATTATACTATCGCCAATCAGCTAATCTGATCCCATCAGGTAACATGCTTATTAAAATGTGTTTTAACCAAAAGCAAATGAATTAGTTGATCGAGGAGATATTCATAAAGAAAAAATGATTGAAACAGCAGACACCAAAGTTTAGACTGCTCGAAAAATTGGCCTCACTAATTTATCATAATCTGCTCCATAGAAGATTAATGTCTGCCACTGAATTTAGGCCCAGATACTTCTGCTCCATGGAGATTTAAGCAATCAATACTTCCCCACTAGCACCTCTCATTGATCGATATCCTTACCTAAAAACTGAAGCAAACAAAGAAAAAAGGGAGAAAAAAAGAAAAAAAAAAAAGTACAATATACACAAATTAAGAACTGCATTCCAAAAGAGCTAGAAACTGAAGCAAAATTGCACCATTTTATAAGCAAATAAACAAAATTAACAAAGCAACATAAATCCAAATGTGAATTTCAACAACAAACACTAACTATCAGACTAAAAACAGAAATAAGAACAATCAGAGAAGCAAAATCACACAATTAGAAACCCTAATTGCAGGAAAGTCAAAGTTCATAACAAACCACAATACTACTGAAGCTAATGACAGGTAGTCAATAATTCAATAACTTCAGCATATCCCAGAATCAAAAATAAATTATTAAAATAAAATAAATATCAAGAACAGGAAAATTGTAGAAGAAAGTGGAAAATTGAGCTCATACCAGCTAGAAAAAAGGCTGTCAAAAATTTGCAGTCAGCAAACAGTTTTCCAGAGATATGGAGATCAGAATTCTCTCTCTCTCTCTTTCTGTTTGTTCCGTAGAGAAGTCGTCTCTGACACTTCACCGCCCTCGTGTCCCTCTGAACTTGATGGTTGGGTCGACAGACAGTTGAGTGTCCACTGAAGGGGTGGCCAATCTTGTGTGTTCGTTGCCTTTACTCTTTTCTTTTCTCTTCTTCATTATTACAGTATATCTTTTGTTTTTGTGATTTTTTTCTTTTTACTTTTTGACAGGTTGGTTTTTTGTATTTTTTTTTTTTTTTTGGCTAAACCATATGGTATGGCACATTTTGGTTAATTTTTCAAGCGTAAATTGGTGAAAACACCACCTAAAATATGCTTTTTTTGTCAAATATTCCGGAATTTTAACTTTAATTGAGTACCCCATAAAATTAATCATACCCGATTAGTCATCCTTTCATTGAGTCTCTAACCAAATTGTATTTTCTTCCTAAAATGCCTCTCACGTGAATTACACGAGTCACTTAAAACACTCTCTTAGTCTCTTTTAACGGTTTGATTCTTTATTTATTTTTTTTAGGGACTGAGACATGTTTAGTTTCAAATACCCCCAACCCACATAATTAACAAGGGGATTGCTAAACGTAAATTCAAATCACTAAACGCAAATTATCATTTCCAATCTACCCCTCCTACAAAACAACTACTTCCCCTGTCCTCCCTCCTAATTCTCTCCCATTTGAGGAAAGCATATGGCAACTGTGTCTGTGTGATATTAGAACATAATCTTATTCAACTTAGGCCAAACAACCAAAATGAATCAGACTCTTCATTGATTTGTGAATCCTACTCTTTGATATTTCTTAAGGTAACCAACCACTTAGTCCATCTCTGTCGGCAGTGCATAGGTCTCCTGCTACCTTATGCCTCTAGCGGTACGTGACTCCATGTTCGAAAAGGGACCGTCTGGTGAAGGAGGTGGTCGATTACGGACGGCTGATATAGCACGACTGATGGAGAGAATCATATTTTAATTGTGATACCCCAATATTTTATATATTTATTATATAGATTCAAATGCATTTTTAAATATATTTATCGTAATTAATTTACGATAATGCAATTCTCGTATTTGAGATTATTCTCGTCATTAAATTATTGAGATCGTAGTAATAAATATTATTGATTTCATAATTTAAATTATTTAAACGATTTAGTAATTAAATCGCTTTACTCATTTGAGAGCAATTACTATTTATAATTTAAGTAGTGTATTCGGAAATAGAGTTTTTGTGAGTATTTAATTAAATAAATAAAATCAGATTTTGGAGTCCTAGTCCAACTAGATTAGGGTCAAGTCAAACTTGGGCATGAGGAGACTATAAATAGGACCAAAGGGGTCACCCTTGGACCCTTTGTTCAGCTCATCAACCGTGCCTCTCTCTCTCTCTCTCTCTCTCTCTCTCTCTCTCTCTCTCTCTCTCTCTCACGCAAATCTCTCACTCTCCTTGCTCAAATCCCACTGACGACAGCCTCAAGAGACCATCGCCGGTGAGTCGCCACCGCTAGGCCGCCACTGGGCCACCGTGGTTGGCGCCCCTTCCCTCTCTTTCTCCCTCACGTTCTCTCTTTCTCTCTCCTCTGTTTTTCCCCTTCTCTCTCTCCTCTGTTTTCGCGCGTTTACGTTGGGCAAGCGCCGGACCACCGCCACCATGACCACCCCCACCTCCGGTGGAGTCGATGGAGGCGCAGGCAAGGTCGCGGCAGCCCAGCCGCGCGCTCAGTCGCGCCCTCAAACCCTCGTTCTCTGTTTTTCTCTCTCCTCCGCCAACCGCCATCACCGGCGTTCCGACGCCGGCCAACCACCGCCCGACCGCGAGACCAAGGGAGGTCCAGTCAAGCCTGGTGGTGGTGGTGGTGGTTGGTGAGCGTGAGAGGTCGTAATTCGCGTTTTCCTTTTCGTGTTCTTAAGCTTGTTTTCAAAAATAAAAGAAAAATAAATTTTTTAAGTAAATTGATTTATTATTCGATTTTCAGCAGTTTTGATTTCGTGTTTCAATTGTTCACGGAGTTTTACAAGTCCGATTGTCGATTTTCAAAAGCCTAGATTTGTTAGAAAAATGCAAAGAATTTAATGGTGTTGTCAGATTTAATTTTCAACAATGTTTCTGTTTTATGGATTAAATTTGCTAATTCGGTAATTTATTTTAATTAGGATCCGAGACCCGTTCGTGAACTCAAACGCTTCGTAGGACTCTTTATACCTTAAGAGCGTAAGAAAAGGTAAGCTAACATGACAACCTTCTTCTAAATCCCAAACAAAATATTTGTTGTTGCTACGTGCTATTTGTGAATAATTATTAAATATATATGCAACGCATGATTTAATTATTCTCTCTTATAATCATGATTATGATTTATGTTATTTTATGCATGTACGCTGTTAGGATTTATTTATGATGTATAATCATGAATATCGGATTTATATGATGTTAAATAACTCATATGCTAATTATTAAAGTAATTCATGAATTGTGAATTTAATTGCTTCTATGCATGGTTTATGTACGTCATGTGAAATTATAATGTATCGCTGGTCATATAAATTATATGTACCTTATATGTTGATATGATTACTTGATAAAGTGGAATCATGTTATTGTACCGAAGTGCTGCCGGATTTCTATTATAATCCATTATTTGCCCAATTGCATAAATTGGTTGTCAATCATGTTAACTTGAATATAAGTTAAATTGGACTCTTAGTTCCTTTGTCATTATTATATAAGTTCTTATTGAACCTCGCATGTTAAGATAAATTAATAAAGAGAATAAGACTCCTAATGGATCCCTAAGAGTAGTGAAGCTTCGGAGTGCACTATTGGGTGTTACTCAAGGGATGAGTGATTCCCAAAACTTTACTCTCTCACTATGGATACAGCGATGTTGTATTCGGGACGGATCATTTCCCATTTATGAAGTCCTCTTGACTAACCATGAGTTACCTCGAGGTAGTGTGCACACTAGAGTCTTTTAGCCCATGGCAAGATTATTATTCAAGGCTTCGCCTCATAAACGTCGTAGATGGTATGTCTTCGGTTTATGTAAAGATGAGCGTCGTGTCTTTGTATTTAACCAAACGGCTTGTCTATCTCTCTTATTACTCTTCGAGATGAATTATGTATTGTGTGATCATTAAATAAGATAATATTGAATGAGGTGTCTTACATGACTATTTGCCTATGTGTGAGTGCAAATGAATTTCAAAGATTCTTCAAAAACCCATGTAAGGTTTGCGAAAAGCTTTTTACTGGGTTGGGATGTTAATTACTCAGTTTTTCTAATTTTTTTTTTGTTTTCCTTTTCTTCTATTTCCGTCATGGAAATCATTTGTGCAGTTAATGCCGAGTGAGGACGTCTTAAACTTGGCGTAGTTATTAAGTTTCCGCTTTTTAACTCTGATTTGGTTTGGATCGTCGCCCGTGTATTTTGGGCTATAAATATTGGATAACAATTTAAGTTCACTATTTAGACAATGTTGGATAATGTTTTATTAACCTTAATTTATTTCATTTAGGGATACCTATTCTTTCTTTCTACTTAACATTTACTCCTTAGTGATAAATGTTGCAGTAGAACCCTTGGGTTTGTGACGGTTCAGTGGTGTCAAGTCATGGATAATGACATCGATAGTTCCCAGAAAATCGTTGTAAATTCGGGGGTGTTACAAATGGTATCAGAGCAGTTCGTTCCTTTTGGTTACGAATAGTAGTGTTTAGATTAGGCTCAGTTACAAATGGCATCAGAGCCGTAGGTTTTTCCTAATATGGTTAGGGTTAAAAATATGGTTAACAAAGATTAGATAATCATGGGATATTAAAATCAAAAGTCAAAACCGACGAGCGTTTGTGCTAGTATTAAGTTTTAAGTGAAATCACAACTTACTATGTTTTGTGATTTATGAAATCTCAATATGGTGACTTACCTTTGTAGATGGTAAGAATGGTTAAGACCGCAAAAGATCGATGGCCAGGAACTTTCGTGTTGCACCTGTGCCAGAACCAGTACCTACTCCTGCTGAATCTTCACCTGTACCGTCTGATCCTTCTATGGATTCATCGCGACCTGATAGCTTTGATGAGGTCGTTATGGATGATTATGATGTGACCCAAGAGAGGCATCCTTTTAGTGAGACTACTGTTAAACTGAGTCCTTTGAGACCTCGCTCTCTATTTGAGTCTGAGATGACTAACACCTACAACTTCTATGAGGAAAGAGGTGTATTTGCTAAGGCTAGTGAGGAACCTAAAGATGATTCTCCTCCAGCTTCTCCTGAGTATACTCCTAGTACCCCTATTGCTCCAGATTCACCTCGCAGGGTTGTCTCAGGGGAGCCGTAATGCCCTCCTCTTCCTGCCCTTGTGTTGCCTGAGCAAGAAGGTGAAAGAGTTTGTCATTACGTGAATCGAATTTGGGAAAGAATTGAACAATTCTGTACAAAGCATAATGTTCTATTCCATAGTGCTCACTATATACGATTGGTGATTGATGGACTACCTAATAAAGATCCATGGAAAGATGTGAAAGCTAAGTATGCCGATTTGGAAGTTGATGGTGAGCCTAACTATGAGCGATATAGATTTGAAGGAAAGTGGTTCAAGCATCTCCCTGGTGTCCGGGATGAGTTGATGTTGATCGAGAACGACTGGATGCGCAAGGGAATTGTTTCCCCTACTACTGCATGCACTTGCCAGAACTTGAAGTTTAGACCCCCATCTACTTGCAAGCCAAGTGGAGTGGTGAAGAAGGAGGATAGAGATGATAGTCCTCCTGGATCTCGCGATAACCCTCTGAATGTCGAGTAGACATTAGATTAGCTTTATTTTACTAAGAACTATTTAGATATCGTTGTGTGAGGCCTTATGAGCCAAATATTTGTTATTTATTTGGATGTTGAGTCGTATAAACGATGTACATTATTTCTTGACTTGTTGTTAAGTATTATTTATGGATATTTGATTTTGAATTATATTCTATCTCTCTTACATTGTTATGATTGTTTAGATTATTATTTCCTAAATGATATAGCATGTTTATATGCATGAAAGTAGCTGACTTATATGCAAATATGAAAGCATGAGCAATATACATCGAATTCTATTACATTCGTCAAAAGCTATAGACAGGTGGCTAATTCACATCATAGAATAAAATTCTATGTCATAACATTTTCTCTTGCATGAGAAAATCATTGATTATTCAAAAGGAATAAGATGTATGACCTATGACAATGGTCTAACACTCTCAAACGTGTTAAATACTAAATGATAAGAGTAGGAGTAATCTACCCAAATCTCTGACTATGTGCCCTCAAAAATGGGAATTCTAAAAACTTAACTTCTCAATGGCTCTATTCGCCATTTTTCATTATGATTTCAGATATTTTAAGAAGCAATGGCTAAAAACCAAAAATTTGTCCGTATCGAGAATGCCTTGGCTACAATGGCCGAGCAATTCGCGCATCAAATGGAGCGCGACGAACAACAACATAATGCTCAGAATGCCGCTACTGGAGCATTTAAGGATTTTGACGCTCTTAAGCCCCCAACTTTTTAAGGTGGAGCGGATCCTACCAAGTTAGAGACTTGGATTATCGAGATGGAAAAATTGTTTCTAGTAACGGCTAGACCCAAAGATCAAAAGAATGCTACTGCTTCGTACTACTTGAAGAATGAGGCTAACAAGTAGTGGTCAAATGTGGGTACAACACTAGTTGCTCAACCTAACTTTGGGTGGAATCGATTCAAGGAGGCACTTCGCGAAAGGTTCTATTCTAGGTCCCTTCGTTGTAAATAACAAGCTGAATTTGAGTCTCTTATGCAAGGTAAGATGACTGTAGCCGAGTATGCCTCGAAGTTTAATGAGCTAGCGGTATTCGCACCACTACTGGTGGCGGATGAGGCAAACCGCATGGGCCGATTTGAGGATGCAAGTCCCAACTGGAACATCCAGCTCTATGTAGCCGAATTGTCAGATACGTTTCAGGCTGCATATGATAAAGCCTTGAACCAAGAAAGGATGGTTAATCGTAGGGATACTGTTCTCGGAAAGAACAAGCGTGAGGATGGAAACTCTTCCTAGACTGTGGAGAAGAAACCCAAGAGTGGTGGACAACACCATAATAACAACAATGGTGGTAATAATAATCGGAACCGAGATTCTGGTAATAATAACAACCATCGAGCCGCAATCCTAGCTAGAAGGAACACTCCATGCCCGAAATGTCATAAGCTACATCTGGGAAAGAGCTCTCAAGGAAAAGTTCTAGTTTGTTATGAATGCAACAAGACAGGCCATAAGGCGTCTGAGTGTTGGAGTCGTGGGAAGAATAATACGCCTAATAGAGGCAATGGCCAGAACAGGAAAGACAATGGTGGTAACTTCCGAGGCAACAATGGAGGTTATAATAACAATAATGGGAACAACAACACTTCTGCTGCGACAGTGAATCAGGCTAATCCTCAACCTATTGCTCCGAATCCCGCACCTAACAACAACAATAGAGGTGTCAATGGTAGAGTGTACGTTATGAATCGTACAGAAGCCGAAGCAAACCCTAATGTTATCACTGATACGTTTCTACTCAACTCTCATCCAGCTTTTGTGTTATTTGATTCCGGTGCTTCGCATTTGTTTTTTTCAAGGAACTATGCAAATAAACTGAACATGAAATCTAGTCCTATGTCTAGTGCCAGTATAACCTTGTCTAATGGAACAAGAGTATGTTGTACTGCTCGATTTGAGAACTGTCATGTTAGTATCGTTGGGTGTGAGCTACCCGCGGATTTGATCAAAATTGATCTACAGGAGTTCGATGTGATTTTAGGAATGGATTGGTTAGCTAAGTATAAGGCTAAAATAGAATGTTTTGAACAGGAAGTTTCTTTTAAAGGACCTAGAGGTCGTAGGGTGTCATATCGAGGAATTGTAGGGAAACCTAAGTTGAGCATTGTGTCAACAATTAAGAAAGTCGAGTACACGATGAAAAACCGCGCTATCTTCCTCTGTCATGTTCAGGATATGAGTCGAGAAGAGACACCATGGACTCCTACCCCAATCGTTTCCGAATACGAAGATGTGTTTCCAGACGAGATTCCGGGAATGTCGCCACAAAGGATGATCAATTTCACGATTGAGTTAGCACCTGGTGCAGCGCCTATCTCTAAAGCTCCGTACAGGATGGCTCCTGCGAAAATGAAGGAATTAAAGACACAACTCGAGGAATTTCTTGATAAGGGATACATCCGTCCTAGTGTGTCGCCTTGGGGAGCTCCAGTTTTGTTTGTTAAGAAGAAAGATGGAAGTATGCGATTGTGTATCGACTATAGAGAACTCAATAAGATTACGATAAAAAATCGCTACCCACTTCCCAGGATCGATGATCTGTTTGATCAGTTGAAAGGAGTTGCAATATGTTCTAAGATTGACTTGAGGTCAGGATATCATCAGTTACGAATCGCAGAGCCTGACATTGCTAAGACTGCCTTTAGGACAAGGTATGATCACTATGAGTTTACTGTCATGCCATTTGGTTTGACAAATGCGCCAGCAAAGTTTATGGATCTCATGAATCGGACGTCTCAACCATATCTTGATCAATTTGTAGTGGTATTTATTGATGATATTTTTGTGTATTCAAAGACTAGAGAAGAGCATGAAGAACACTTGAGAATTACATTGGAGATTTTGAGACGACATAAGCTGTATGCTAAGTTGTCAAAATGTGAATTTTGGCTTGAGAGCGTGTCTTTCTTAGGACATGCGGTGTCTAAGGATGGTGTAGCTGTGGACCCGGAGAAAATACGAGCCGTCACTGATTCGCTAAGGCCTACTAACGTGACTAAGGTTCGTAGGTTTTTGGGCTTAGCAGAATACTATAGGAGATTTTTCAAGAAATTTTCCAAAATTGCTCAACCTATAACGAATTTGATGAGAAAAACCACACGTTTTCAGTGGAGTGACAAGTGTGATGAAGCTTTTCAGGAAATGAAAAAGAGACTGACGTCAGCGCCAATTCTGACACTGCCATCTGGAACTGAAGGATTTGAAATTTACAGTGATGCATCAAAGAATGGACTTGGTTGTGTGTTAATGCAAAATGGAAAGGTTGTGGCGTACGCATCGCGACAACTAAAACTACCCAATGCACGACATAGAGCTTGCTGCTGTCGTGTTTGCCTTGAAGATTTGGCGTCATTACTTGTATGGGTGCTCAGTAAAAATGTTCACAGATCATAAAAATTTAAAGTACATATTCACTCAAAAGGAGTTGAACATGCTCTAGAGAAGGTGGCTTGAGTTACTCACGGAGTACGATTTGGACATAAAATACCATGAGGGTAAAGCCAACGTGGTGGCAGATGCACTGAGTAGGAAGACTCGCCACACATTGAATACAGCTTTTGTAGTGTCAGATAAGATTATTCAGGATTTGCAGAATCTTGACATTGAAGTGGTGTTGGGAGGTGAAATGCATGGCACGTTGAATAAGATGTCATTAAAACCGACTTTGCTAGATGAGATCAAAGGAAAGGAAGTGGATGATGAGGATCTCTTACGTATTGTCCAGCACAAGAACAAGGGTCGTTTTGAAGATTTCGATATTGGCCAAGATGATGTCTTAAGGTTTAGGAACAGGATTTGTGTTCCGAATGTTCCTGATTTTAGGAATAAGATTTTGGGTGAAGCGCATAACACTCCGTATTCAGTACATCCAGGAGGTGATAAGTTTTACAAGGACCTTCGATCCACTATTTGGTGGAAAGGAATGAAAAAGGACGTGGCCGAGTTTGTAGCTAAGTGCTTAACATGTCAGAAGGTTAAGATTGAACATAAGCGTCCAGGAGGAATGTTACAATCGCTAGATGTGCCTACATGAAAATGGACATTGATCGCGATGGATTTTGTCATGGGTTTACCCTTGACACAAAAGAAGAACAATGCAATTTGGGTCGTTGTGGATAGGTTGACAAAAATCGCCAGATTCATTGCCATGAATGATATATGGGATATGGAAAAGCTTGCGGATGCATACGTAAAGGAAATCATGTGGTTACATGGTGTTCCAAAGGATACTATTTCTGACAGAGATTCGCGATTTCTGTCACATTTTTGGACATCTTAACAAGAAGCTTTTGGTAGTAAGTTGAAGTTTAGCACAGCTTTTCATCCATCTACTGATGGGCAGTCCGAAAGGACAATTTAGACTGTGGAGGACACGTTGCGTGCGTGTGCCCTCGAATATCAAGGATCGTGGGATAAACATTTACCATTGATTGAGTTTTCGTACAACAACAATCATCACACGAGCATCGACAGAGCCCCTTACGAGGCATTATATGGTAGAAAGTGTCGTTATCCAGTTTGTTGGAACGACATTAGCGAAACGGTCGTGATGGGTCCCGAATTAATACAAGATACCGTTGACGTGGTCAAAGTCATTCAAGATAAGATGCGTGGGGCGCAGGATCGCTGATGTGGTCGTTGGACACAACAAAAATAAATCAAATACTTAACCTAAAATCTAGTATAGGATGAGTACAAGTTCATTCCCACGGAGAAAGTAAATTAAAAACAGTTATCCAAGTCTAAATAATCTAAGCTAAGTAGATAAAAGAACTAAAAAGAACAAATATTAAAACAATTAACATAACTTAAACTATAAATAAATAGTAACCAACTGGGGGGGGTTAGTGTTGGTAAAGTAGCCGATGAAATCTAAAACTAAACTAAACGAAACGATATATAATAACTGAGGCTAACTAAACTAAGTGAATTGTCAACCAACCAGTGGCTATAGAAATAAACTCAACCAACCAATAAAAGGTACTCAATAGAAAATAGTATCCACCATGTAAATTCAACCTATCATCGACACATACAACTGTTCAACTGAATGGGTTAACTGTAGAGTCAAACTTACGAAGGCAACTCCCCGTTCTACCTTAATTACTCAATCTTGGAGCGTCCAAAAACTGAGTCTAACCAACTAGACAATCCCTTGGTACGACCTAAGTGATTTAATCTATCGATAGCATTAAGAACTAGTAAGACATGATTAACCCTAAGCAACTAGAGCACCTTAGCGGGTCTAATTTAACTTAGATTATGACTACTCTAACCTATATGTAAAACCTTAACCGTCTCACTACAGATTAGTTGCCACTTACACCAAACTACCTGTGCAATTACGGACACAAATATTCAACTAGCAATAGAACCCAAATATAAATTAGAAGCTTGCAATCAACCGATTTAAATCTGAATTCAATATATAAATAAACCCAAATAGCCATAAACATCCAACAAGAACAACTATTCAATCAAACCAACAAGTAATTTGTCTCAAGATATAGTCTTTACATGGCTTCAACTAAATTCTATTGAGCATAAAGAATCTACTCACTAAGCATATTAAACAACCAAAACAAAGAGAGAAGATAGAAGAAACTCATAGAATTGGAGTCACGGTGTATTCGCTCGTGCTCTACGTTCGACGCTCTCTGTCCGCCGTTCTCCTTCGTGTGTTCTGCTCTCCGGTTTTCAGCCTGTTTCCCTTTTTACTTTTCTGTTGCTGGGGTTTTGTTATCAAAAACCCTTTGTTTTCCAAAACCCCCGTAGGAAACAATTCTGCCAATGTAAATATGGGCCCAACATATAAGGTCTCACATTGTAATTATAGTTGCCCTTGTATAAGCATGTAGCTAACTTGCTTTAGGGCTCACTTTTTGACTCCACTTTGTCTCGTAATAAATTAAGCTTGGACTACTTCCATATAGATACAAGCCTAAACTTGTTCAGCACATAAACTGTTGATGGGCTGCAATTGTGACTAGCAGACTTCGACTTAAATTTCAGCCAAGAAGACGTTTGATTCTGGAAAAACTCACAACTGGAGAGTTGTAGGTCTCTTCTAGGGATTTCCTTATTCTTTTGAATCGTCAAACTTGGACCCCGTATGAAGAAGTTATACTGAAAATACGATCAGCTATCAAAACTGTTCGGAAATGCGAATAGGCCCGAATTATTTCTTTTCCAATTCAGTCCACTTGTAACCTGTAAAATAAAGATAAGCAAAAATAAGCCTATAATGAATAAAGGAGTAAAACTAGAAAATAAATGACAAGTAATAAAAATAAGTAGAAACCTATATAAAAGAATATAATTATAAACTAGAACAACTAAATATAGGGGAGAATATATATATATATATATATATATATATATATATATATATATATATATATATATATATATATATATATATATATATATATATATATATATATATATATATATATATATATATATATATATATATATATATATATATATATGACTTATCAAATTTCCCAACACTTAGCCTTTCACCGTCCTCGGGAAAATCACACTTTTGACTCACAAAATCTAACTACCCAAGTCGAAAAAAATCAAAGAAAATGTTTAAACTCTTCAAAAGTCATAACACATCATGAACCAAAATTTTTAAACAAACCCATGATTAGTTAGCAAGCAAATATCATGCGAAAATCAGAACGAGTTCACTTGGTAGACTCTCACAGGGAATAATATGACACTCTAGCTCTCATGTGTTTCATAAGGTATGTGTTTCATTCAAAGATTCATTCCAATGAAAGTGTCCTACATGATACTAATCAAAAGGACTTATCCACGGTTGTAATGAGGCTTAAGGTTAAGGTGGGTCAATATTGAAAAATTTAGCTCAAAAGCCATGGAAACTAGTAAAGCAACGTGAATCATAAACCAAATTTGTATATGCAAGTAACATAAATTCAGAACTTCATCCCCAACTCCAACTTACTTCCAAGCATTGCAACATCAACCTTTTACTTCCAAGGTAACAACCAATATGATTTCAATTTAAACAACTAAAGGGAACAATTCCCTCATAGTTGCTCATGCTCATTGTCATGACTACATCACTTAAGAACTCTGTCTTTCTTTTTTTTCAAACATAAGGAGGAAAACAAATAACAAATTCAGTACTTTGTGCTTTGCATCACATTTTCCCTCTAGTACCCAGTATGAATTTCGATCTCTTTTTTTTTTCCATACATAACAATGGAACTTATAAAATATGAAAGACAACGTGTTCCATCTCCTTCCAATCACAGCCAACCATATAACTGAGCACCCCCACACTTATTTCTTGAACATCCACACAAGCTAATGATTCACAATACTCCACTATTCCTATGGCTAGGTAAGTAAATGTGTTTGGGATAAAATCGGCTTGTAACGTGGTTCACAACAATTGAAAAGGCCAATAAAGCTCAAAGGGGTTCAACAAATGGAAAAATTATCGTAAGGTAGGTTATTTGACTCATATAGTTCACATTATACAAGAAAGAATGCCTTTATCATCTTCATATGCATGCAAGTGTTAATGTGGTCTCAAAAGAGAATCAATGCAAGTTCTAGAGAAACAAATCCATGGAAGAATATCACACATGAAAGAACATAATGAGACTGATATGAATGTTTCTGTCAAAAAGGCTCAAATCTCACATGTTAATCGTGTCCACCAAGATAAGTCACTCCAATTCCAATGATTATGACTATACTAGTTAATCACAGGTAGCAAGTCAATTAACTCAATCATGTTATGAATCTGTAAAGCTTGAAAAACTCTCCTTTTTTTTTCTTCAATTTTTTTTTTCTTTTTTTTTTTAAAAAACAACACACAGAAAAATAAGCTAAAACAAATAAAAGACACAAATTGATCCTCCCCCCATACTTATAATTTACATTGTCCCAATGTAAATATAAATGCAAAGAAAGTAAAAACACACCAAAATCAAATAATAGGAGAGGTAAAATGAACAAACTCCCCTGGGTTGCCTCCCAAGCAGCGCCTCTCTTTAATGTCTTTGGCTAGACGTCCTATAAGCTCAAGGTTCTTCAAGACTAATTTCTTCCATTTTTTGCGCTTGAAAACATTCGTAATATGGCTTCAACCTGTGACCATTTACCTTGAAATTTTTCTTTGTTTCTAAACTTTGTATTTCAACTGCACCATGAGCATAAACGTTAGTAACTACAAAAGGTCCTATCCATCTAGAACGTAGTTTTCCTGGAAAAAGTTTCAATTTAGAATTAAATAGCAAAACTTTTTGACCAACGCTAAAACTCATCCTAGAAAGATGTCTCTCATGATAAGCTTTTGTTTTCTCTTTGTAAAGTACAGAATTCTCATATGCATCTCTCCTGATTTCCTCCAATTCCTGCAACTCAAGTCTTCTTTGTCTACCTGCCTCATCAAGATTAAAGTTACATTGGTTTATCGCCCAAAAAGATTTATGTTCAATCTCGACTGGTAAAAGACAAGCTTTCCCAAAAACTAAATGATAAGGAGACATACCAATAGGTGTTTTATAAGCAGTCCTATAAGCCCACAATGCGTCATCGAAACGTAAACTCCAATCCTATTAGGATTAACCATTTTCTCTAATATGGACTTAATCTCCCTATTGGATACTTCAGCTTGTCCACTTGTTTGTGGGTGGTAAGCTGTGCCTATTCTATGAACAACATGATATTTTGCCAACAAAGCGCCTAAAGTGCGGTTACAAAAGTGTGTACCTCTGTCACTAATGATAGCTCTTGGAAATCCAAACCTGTTTAAGATAGAGCTCTTAATAAAATCAACCACAGTTTTGGCATTATCAGTTCTAGTGGCCTTAGCCTCAACCTATTTAGATACATAGTCAACAACCAGAAGAATATAAAGATTACCATAAGAAGAAGGAAATGGACCCATAAAATCAATATCCCACACATCAAAGATTTCACACACATATATATTATGCAAGGGCATTTGACTCTTACCAGTTTTCCCTGTTCTCTGGCATTTATCACAACTCTTACAAAATAAATAAGCATCTTTAAATAGAGTTGGCCAAAAGAAACCACATTCAAGCACTTTATGAGCAGTTCTCTTAGGTCCATAATGTCCGCCACTTTCATATGTATGACAAAAACTCAAAATAGAATGAAATTCACATTGATGGACACACCGTCTTACAATTTGATTAGTAGAATATCTCCACAAGTAAGGTTCATCCCAAAGGTAATATTTAGCTTCAGCTTTTATCTTATCCTTCTGAGCTCTAGACAAGTCACTAGGAAAATTCTTACTAACTAGATAATTTACCACATCAGCATACCAAGGAATCTCCAAAGATAGAGAATATAACTGCTCATCAGGAAATAAACCAGACAAGGGCACACCGACATCATTGGGAACTATTCTACTAAGATGGTTTGCAACAAGGTTTTCTTTTCCCTTTTTATCTCTAATCTCTAAGTCAAATTCTTACAACAATAGAATCCATCTAATAAGCCTCAGTTTAGATTCTTTTTTCTTGAAAAGATACCTTAAGGCTGCATGGTCAGAATACACAATTACCTTTGTGCCAAGCAAATATGATCTAAACTTTTCCAAAGAAAAAACTATGGCAAATAATTCTTTCTCGGTAGTTGTGTAATTACATTGTGCAGGATCAAGGGATCTAGAAGCATAGTAAATGACATATGGAATATTTTCTTCTCGTTGTTCTAAAACTGCACCCACTGCCTTGTCACTAGCATCACACATAATTTCAAATGGAAATTCCCAATTAGGTGGTTTTATTATAGGGGCTGAAGTTAAGCTCTCTTTCAATGCATTAAAAGCTTCTTTACAAGAATCAGTAAAATCAAAGTTAGCATCTTTAGACAACAATTCACATAAATGAGAAGAAATTTTACAGAAATCTTTAATAAACCTGCGATATAAGCCAGCATGTCCAAGAAAAGAACGAATGTCCTTCACACAAGTAGGGTAAGGTAAAGAACTAATGACTTCTATTTTAGCTTTATTAACTTCAAGTCCCTTAGAGGATACAATATGCCCTAGAACTACTCCTTGTTTTACCATTAAATGACATTTTTCAAAATTTAAAACAAGATTACTTTCAATGCAACGATCCAAAACAAAAGCTAAATTATGAAGGCATTTATCAAAAGAATCACCATAAAGAGTAAAATCATCCATAAAGACTTCCATAATTTGCTCAATAAAATCAGAGAAAATATGCATCATGCATCGTTGGAATGTTGCAGGGGCATTGCATAATCCAAAAGGCATACGACGAAATGCAAATGTTCCAAATGGACATGTAAACGTAGTTTTCTCCTGATCCTCAGGTGCAATAGATATCTGTGTATAATCTGAATAACCATCTAAGAAGCAAAAATGCGATCCACCTGCCAATCTTTCTAACATCTGATCAATAAACGGGAGGGGAAAATGATCTTTTCTAGTTGAGGTATTAAGTTTTCTGTAATCAATGCATACCCGCCATCCACTTGAAATTCTAGTAGGAATCAGTTCTCTATGTTTATTTTCAACTACAGTCTCATACCTGTCTTTTTAGGCACCACATGGATCGGACTTACCCACTTAGAGTCAGAGATAGGATAGATCACTCCTACATCGAGCCATTTGAGAATCTCTTTCTTGACAACTTCCATCATTGGAGGGTTCAATCTGCATTGAGCCTCTCTGGTTGGCTTTGCATCATCTTCTAGATGTATTCTGTGCATACAAGTTATGGGACTAATCCCTTTAATATCAGCCAAAGCCCAACCAAAAGCTTCTTTTCTGTCTCTCAAAACACGTAATAATCTTTCTTCCTGCAAAACACGTAAGTTGACTCGAAACAATAACAAACAAAGTATTATTATCCCCTAAATAGACATATTTGAGATGAGAAGGCAATGGTTTTAGTTCTAACTCGGGAGCTTGCAAAAGAGAAGGTAATGTCTTAGTATGAGAAATAGGTAACTCAAGTGTGGGTAAAGCACGACCTTCACTATGCAGTGAATCCATAGCCTTAATCATCTCGAATGTATTATCATGCAAAGGTACACAAAGAGAATCAGTTATCTTTGAATCTAAACTTCTACTGAGCACAATTTCTAGCTCATCCTCATTCTCCAAGTCAAACATCTTTTGAGCATAATAATCAATGACATCAATAGAGCACAAATAATTCACATCACTAGGAAATCTCATAGCATTTAAAATATTGAATTTAATCACATTACCATCAAATTCCATAGTTAAAGCACCTTCATGCACATCTATTTTTGTTCTTGCAGTCTTTAAGAATGGTCTTCCTAACAACAAAGTACTTCCTTTCAAATCACATTCATCACCCATATCAAGAATATAGAAATTAGCAGGAAATACCAACTCATTAACTTGAACAAGAACATCCTCTAACACACCATCTAGGTAAGCATTACTCCTATCAGCTAATTGTATGATTATTCCAGTTTGTTTCAGTGGGCCTAGATTCAAAGAGGCATATATTGATTTAGGCATGACATTAATTGAAGCTCCTAAATCTAACATGGCTTTTTCAAATATAGCCCCTCCTATTTTACAAGGAAAGTGAACGTGCCAGGATCTTTACATTTAGGTGGAAGTTTCTTTTGAATTACAGCAGAAACATTCTCCCCCATACTAACTTTCTCATTTCCTAGCAATTTTCTCTTAGACGTGCACAATTCTTTCAAAAATTTAGCATATCTAGGCACTTGTTTAATAGCATCTAAGAGTGGAATGTTTACTTCTACTTTTCTAAATGTCTCAAGAATCTCATTATCAAGCTCATTTTTCTTAGACTTAGCTAATCTAGAAGGAAAAGGCGGAAAAAATTTAAATTCAGGTTCAATCTTTCAAGGGAAAAGGGAATGATCAGAGTGCAATTTAGAGGTAGAAGGTACTCCCTTTGTAGACTCCTCTTTTTCCTTGCATTTTGGTTCACTTTCTTTCTCTACAGGTGGTGTCACTTCCAATTCTTCCTCATCATCATGCCTTTTGCTCTTTTTCTCTTCAAGTGTGCTTGCTTGCTTACCACTTCGTAGCATAACTGCATTAGCACTAGCATTAGGATTAATTACAGACTGGGAAGGCACCATACCTGGCGTTTGGGTCTTTAAAGTACTCATATCATTTGCAATCTGCCCAATCTAAAGCTCTAAAGTTTGGAAACGTGAGTCTGTAGTCTGTTGATATTGAAGGGTGTTCGTGGTCAACTTGCCCATCAACTTCAGCACATCGTCCAATGATGAACCAGATGATTGCCTTTGAAGTTGCTCAATTTCACTGCATATACCACTAGTTTGAACATTAGGAATTCCACCTGTTGCAATTTTAATAACAAAAGAAGTTAGTTTATCAAGTCTTTCATTCATATAATTAAAATTAAATTCACTAACTTCTTTAGAAATTGCAACACTATTCATAGAGCCATACTGGTATATGTTTTGTGCCATATTAGAAATTAATTCTCTAGCCTTAGAGGAGCTTTTATCTATTGGGTTACCACCACTAGCTGCATCTATCATATTTCTATCCTTAATCAATAAACCATCATAAAAATATTGAATAAGCAAATCTTCACTTATTCGATGACCTGGACAACTAGCAACAAGTTTATTAAAACGTTCCCAATATTCATGCAGTGATTCATCATCAAGTTGTGTTTTTCCACATATTTCTTTTCTAATCGATGCTTTCATAGATGCAGGAAAGAACTTTTCTAAGAATACTTTATGTAGATCATTCCATGTAGTGATAGAACCAGGGGTCAAATTATGTAACCAATCTTTGGTCACCCCTACGAGTGAAAATGGAAAAGCTCTAAGACAAACTTGATGTTTTCCACTCCCTCAGGTCTCATAGTTTCACACACAAAATAAAATTCTTTTACATGTCTATAAGGATCTTCACCAAGCAAACCATTAAATTTAGGAAGCAAACTAAAAAAACCAGAATTTGATTTAAATGATTTATCTAAATTAGGATAAACAATAGACGAGGGATGTAGAATCGAGCCAGGAGCCGCAAGTTCTCTAAGAGTTTTCTTGTCTCCTGTCATTTCTAATCGCTCACTTATGTACCTGCAAGAAATAACTAAAGAAAAAAAAAATAATAATAATAACAAAGAATAGAATAAAAATAAAAATAATATTAATAATAAATATGCAATAAAAATTAATTAGAGTTCTAAAGATAACAATTTTAAATAAAACTCTCCCCGACAATGGCGCCAAAACTTGATGTGGTCAGACACAACAAAAATAAATCAAATACTTAACCTAAAATCTAGTATAGGATGAGTACAAGTTCGTTCCCATGGAAAAAGTAAATTAAAAACAATTATCCAAGTCTAAATAATCTAACCTATGTAGATAAAAGAACTAAAAAAAATAAATACTAAAATAATTAACAAAATTTAAACTATATATAAATAGTAACCAAAGGGGAGGTTTTAGTGTTGGTAAAGTAGCCGATGACTAATATGAAATCTAAAACTAAACTAAACGAAACGATATATAATAAAAGAGGCTAATTAAACTAAGTGAACTGTCAACTAACCAGCGTCTATAGAAATAAACTCAACCAACCAATAAAAGGTACTCAATAGAAAATAGTATCCACCATGTAAATTCAACCTATCATCGACACATACAACTGTTCAACTGAATGGGTTAACTCTAGAGTCAACCTTATGAAGGCAACTCCCCGTTCTACCTTAATTACTCAATCTTGGAGCGTCCTAAAACTGAGTCTAACCAATTAGACAATCCCTTGGTACGACTTAAGTGATTTAATCTATCGATAGAATTAAGAACTAGTAAGACATGATTAACCCTAAGCAACTAGAGCACATTAGCGGGTCTAATTTAACTTAGATTATGGCTACTCTAACCTATATGTAAAACCTTAACCGTCTCACTAGAGATTAGTTGCTACTTAAACCAAACTACCTGTGCAATTACGGACACAAGCATTCAACTAGCAATAGAACCCAAACATAAATTAGAAGCTTGCAATCAACCAATTTAAAGCTGAATTCAATATATAAATAAACCCAAAGAGCCATAAACGTCCAACAAGAACAATTATTCAATCAAACCAACAAGTAATATGTCTCAAGATATAGTCTTTACATGGCTTCAACTAAATTCTATTGAGTATAAAGAATCTACTCACTAAGCATATTAAACAGCCAAAACAAAGAGAGAAGATAGAAGAAACTCATAGAATTGGAGTCACGGTGTATTCGCTCATGCTCTGCGTTCGATGCTCTCTGTCCGCTGTTCTCCTTCGTGTGTTCTGCTCTCCGGTTTTCAGCCTGTTTCCTTTTACTTTTCTGTTGCTGGGGTTTTGTTATCAAAAACCCTTTGTTCTCCAAAATCTCCGAAAGGAAACAATTCTGCCAATGTAAATATGGGCCCAACATAAAAGGTCTCACATTGTAATTATAGTTCCCCTTGTATAAGCATGTAGCTAACTTGCTTTTGGGCTCACTTTTTTACTCCACTTTTTCTCGTAATAAATTAAACTTGGACTACTTCCATATAGATACAAGCATACGAATAGGCTCGAGTTATACTGAAAATACGAATAGACCCAAATACTGAAAATACGATCGGCTGTCAAAATTTTCGGAAATGCGAATAGGCCGGAATTATTTCTTTTGCAGTTCTAGTCCATTTGTAACCTGTAAAATAAAGATAAGAAAAAATAATCCTATAATGAATAAAAGAGTAAAACTAGAAAATAAATGACAAGTAATAAAAATAAGTAGAAACCTAAATAAAAGAATATAAATATAAACTAGAACAACTAAATATAGGGGAGAATATATATATATATATATATATATATATATATATATATATATATATATATATATATATATATATATATATATATATATATATATATATATATATATATAATATGACTTATCAATCGCCAAAATTCTTATGCAGATAGAGGTCGACGACCTGAAGAATTTGAGGTAGGAGGGAAATTACTTTTAAGAGTATCTCCTACCAAGGGTGTTATGCGATTTGGTCGAAAAGGGAAACTAAGTCCTAGATATATTGGACCATGTGAAATTCTCGAGAGAATTGGTGAAGTAGCATATCGTCTCGCTTTGCCAGTGGAACTGTCAAAAGTTCATAACGTTTTTCACGTTTCTCAATTGAAGCGCTATGTGCACGATCTCGCACATGTTGTACAACCTGAAGAGTTGGAACTTGACGAAAGTCTGACTTATGAAGAAAGACCGCTTAAGATCGTTGATGGAAAGGTTTGGGCTACGAGAACGACATACGTGTCCATTGTCAAAGTTTTATGGTCTCGTCATGGCTCCGAAGACGCTACTTGGGAAGCCGAATCACTGATAAGGAAAAAGTATCCCGATTTGTTCTTAGAAGGTAAAAATTTCGTCTAAGTTTCGGGATGAAACTCCTTTTAAGGAGGGTAGAGTGTCACGCACCAAATTATTTTTTTCTTATGACTTATTACATGGTATATGTTACGGCTGTTCAAAAGAATCCGTATCCGAGCATCCGATCCGAAAATCCGAAAAAACGTGATCCGAATTTTTGGATATCCGAAAAGCGGATATCTGGAAATTCGGATATCAACTTTGACAATTTCGAATATTAGAAATATCCTAAAAATCGTATTTTCGGATATTTTTCGGATATTTCGGATACGGATATGCGAAATATCCCAAACTATCCGAAAAATATCCAATTTTTTTGGATTTTATGGCTAAATTTCGGATACTTTCGGATTCGGATATCAGAAATATCCAAAATTATCCGAAATATCCAAAAAATAACCAAAATAAAGTAAATTTAAATAGAAAAAAATTAACTTTTTTGGATATCGGATATCCGAAATTTCGGATACGGATTCGTATATCAAAATTCATTATCCGAAGTTTTGGATATCCGAAAATCGGATATCCGAAAAAAGAACAGCCCTAGTATATGTGCAAGCATTGCTTATTGCATTGCTAAGCGAGTAGAAACACGATGATGTCTCTCCTCTTTTCACGAGTCTGGATCCTAGAAATCGTATTGTGGCTTCTTAAAGACAATCTTTAAAAATCTTGGGAGTGCAAACTCCAAGTTTTGAAGACAAAACTTCTTTTAAGGAGGGTGAGATGTGATACCCCAATATTTTCTATATTTATTAAATAGATTTAAATGCATTTGTAAATATATTTTTCGTAATTAATCTACGATAATGCAATTCTCATATTTGAGATTATTCTCGTCATTAAATTATTGGGATCGTAGTAATAAATATTATTGATTTCATAATTTTAATTATTTAAACGATTTAGTATTCAAATCGCTTTACTTATTTGAGAGCAATTACTATTTATAAATTAAATAGTGTATTTTCAGAAATAGAGTTTTTGTGAGTATTTAGTTAAATAAATAAAATCAGATTTTGGAGTCCTAGTCCAACTAGATTACGGTCAAGTCAAACTTGGGCATGAGCAGACTATAAATAGGACCAAAGGGGTCACCGTCACCCTTGGACCCTTTGTTCAGCTCATCAACCGTGCCCCTCTCTCTCCCATAAACTCTCTTTCTCTCTCTCACGCAAGTCTCTCTCTCTCTCCTTGCTCAAATCTGACCGGCGACAACCTCAAGAAACCACCGTCGGTGAGTCGCCGCCGCCATGCCGCCACTGGGCCGCCGTGGCTGGCGCCCCTTCCCTCTCTTTCTCCCTCACGTTCTCTCTTTCTCTCTCCTATGTTTTTCCCCTTCTCTCTCTCCTCTTCGCGCGTTTACGGCGGGCAAGCGCCGGACCACCGCTGCCATGACAACCCCCACCTCCGGTGGAGTCGGAGGAGGTGCGGGCAAGGTCGCGGCAGCCCAGCCGGGCGCTCAGTCGTGCCCTCAAACCCGCGTGCTCTGTTTTTCTCCCTCCTCCGCGAACCGCCATCACCGGCGTCCCGACGCCGGCCAACCACCGCCCGACCGTGAGACCAAGGGAGGTCCAGTCGAGCATGGTGGTGGTGGTGGTGGGTGAGTGTGGGAGGTCGTAATTCGCGTTTTCGTTTTCGTGTTCTTGAGCTTGTTTTCGAAAATAAAAGAAAAATAATTTCTTTAGTTAAACTGATTTATTATTCGATTTCAACAGTTTTGATTTCTTGTTTCAATTATTTACGGAGTTTTACAAGTCCGATTGTCGATATTTAAAAGCCTAGATTGGTTAGAAAAATCAAAGAATTTAATGATGTTGTCATATTTAATTTTCGACAACGTTTCGATTTTATGGATTAGATTTGCTAATTTGGTAATTTGTTTTAATTAGGATCCGAGAGCCGTTCGTGAAATCAAACGCTCTGTAGGACTCTTAGGAGCATAAGACAAGGTAAGCTAACATGCCAACCTTCTTCTAAATTCCAAACAAAATATTTGTTGTTGCTACGTGCTATTTGTGAATAATTATTAAATATATATGCAACGCATGATTTAATTATTCTCGCTTATAATCATGAGTGTTATTTATGTTATTTTAAGCATGTACGCTGTTGGGATTTGTTTATGATGTATAATCATGAATATTGGATTTATATGATGTTAAATAACTCATATGCTAATTATTAAAGTAATTCATGAGTTGTGAATTTAATTGCTTCTATGCATGGTTTATGTACGTCATGTGAAATTATGATGTATCGCTGGTCATATGAATTATATGTACCTTATATGTTGATATGATTACTTGATAAAGTGGAATCATGTTATTGTGCCGAAGTGCTGCCGAATTTCTATTATAATCCATTATTTGCCCAATTGCATAAATTGGTTGTCAATCATGTTAACTTGGATATAAGTTAAATTGGACTTTTAGTTCCTTTGTCATTATTATATAAGTTCTTATTGAACCTTGCATGTTAAAATAAATTAATAAAGAGGATAAGACTCCTATTGGATCCCTAGTAGTAGTCGAGCTTCGGAGTGCCACTATTGAGTGTTACTCAAGGGATGAGTGATTCCCAAAACTTTACTCTCTCACTATGGATACAACGATGTTGTATTCGGGACGGATCATTCCCCATTTATTAAGTCCTCTTGACTAACCATGAGTTACCTCGAGGTAGTGTGCACACTAGAGTTTTTAAATCCATGGCAAGATTATTATTCAAGGCTTCGCCTCATAAACGTCGTAGATAGTATCTCCTCAATTTATGTAAAGATGATCGTCGTGTCTTGGTATTCAACCAAACGGCTTGTCTAGCTCTCTTATTACTCTTCAAGATAAATTATGTCTTGTGTGATCATTAAATAAGATAATATTGAATGAGGTGTCTTATATGACTATTTGCCTATGTGTGAGTGCAAATGAATTTCAAAGATGGTTTGCGAAAAGCTTTTTATTGGGTTTGGATGTTAATTACTCAGTTTTTCTAATTTTTGTTTTGTTTTCCTTTTCTTCTATTTTCGTCAATTTGTGCAGTTAATGCCGAGTGAGGACGTCTTAAGCTTGGCGTAGTTATTAAGTTTCCGCTTTTGAACTCTGATTTGGTTTGGATCGTCGCCCGTGTGTTTTGGGCTATAAATATTGGATAACAATTTAAGTTCACTATTTAGACAATGTTGGATTATGTTTTATTAACCTTAGTTTTCATTTAGGGATACTTATTCTTTCTTTCTGCTTAGCATTTTGTCCTTAGTGATAAATGTTGCAGTAGCACCCTTGGGTTTGTGACGGTTCAGTGGTTTCGAGTCATGGATAATGATGTCGATAGTTCCCAGAAAATCATTGTAAATTCGGGGGTGTTACAATAATGATGGAGTGTGACTGTCATTTGCATCAGATGGGTGAGAAAGAGAGACGACTCTCCACCAATAGCAAAACCTAACTTAATCAATAAAAAAATAAACCAAATTGAATAGAAATTGAAAAATATAATGGTCATTATTAACTTGATTATCATTATTAGTATTGTAACACCCCGAATTTTCTACTAAAATAAATAAATAAAAATAAACCAACTCGAGCCAAAAATCCGGCAGAATTCCTTTTATAAATACACTACCCAGCCTAATAAGGCTTATAAAAAACTGCTTAACAAAAATATAAAACATAATCCAACAACCCAGCGGAAAACTCTAATAACATCCGGGGCGCTACCGCCACACTCACTCATACGAATGAGTGTAAAGCTCTTCAACTGAAAACTAATGATAGCAATAATCTCAATATTAGTCTAGGTGGTCTATTTTAATACAACTTAATCATCTTAATAAAAGAAATAACTACTATTTCCTTGTATACATCTATCTGAAACGTTCCTCACTGGCATATGTATATACATCAACTTCAATCTGCAAAATGGTGAGAATTTGCAACGTCAGTAATGCTGGTAACTCACATGTAGTACGTAAAGCTCATTCAAAAATCAAATCAAGTCTAAACGTATAAAACATGTTTCAGTTCATATATACACTTTAATCAACTTATTTTGCGTCTATAAATATCATAGCATTTACACTGAAGATACATCATCAATCATACACAAAACATAAGTAAGTATCAATCTTTAGATAACCTCTGTAACTCTGGTTATCTTGCTAGTTTAAGAAAGCTTTCATTATTAATCTTGCATTACTGAGCTGGGCATAAGGGAGAGGTTCCTAGGGCCGCTGCATATCGGGGGTGTTTAAACCCTTGACCACAACTGGGGGCCAAATGTGCTACACCTGCTGACCACAACTGGGGGTCATAGCCACAACTGGGGCTAGGTCACAACTGGGGACCGCAGCTAAGCTCTGGGGACGTCTCCCATATAACACATCTGGAGTACCCATAGGTTCCTACTGCCAGAGCCATCTTCCACTTTACGTTATTAGTAGGTTAAGTGGCTTTTCATTTCTTTTGTATCTTAGGACATTAGCACACCACATCATATACTTGCTTAGATAGCTCATAGTTAGCCAACTCTTGCTCATATAAAACATTTTTGCTTCTTATGCTTTAGCATCATGAAAACTTCTCATGATTGAACATCTCGTTTAATCCATGTACTTGCTCATGTTGTTCCACTCAAACTTGTAGCTTATAGCTCAATAGCACTTTAACATTTATTTTCTTTTCTCTTTGACTTAAACTAAATTCTTTTATCCTTGTCTAGCGTAAGACATTAGATTCTGACATCAAAGAAGAGCATACTTTCTATTATCAAATAGAAAACCAAACATGTAATACACTCATACATATCACATTATCTTTCTAGTTCATCATCCCATAACAAAATACTTCATATAGGTTCTGTATACATGATTTACTCAAGGTAATAGTCTATGTATAAAATGAGAATGTTTTAGTCTCCCTGACTCTCTCTCTCTCTCCCCCAATAACCCTCCACTCCCTCACTCAACTCCACAGCGGATTTACAACCCAGCGGCGGTTGCTGCCACCTCCGCCTCTCCGGTGGCCACCGCTGGCTCCTATCCAGTGGTCACTTTGCCTCTCTCTCCCCGAAACCACTCATATGCCTGACCGGTGATGGCCGCCGCCTTCTCCCTGTCTTCGAATTGTGGTCAATTTCGTGGCGTGTGGACTGTGGCGTGGTGGGTTTTATGTCTTCCTTTTCCCTGCAAATTCTGGTATGTGGTGTTCAATTCTTGTTCTTTACCTTCTTTCCATGGTAATCTAGCTTGAGGTAGTGGTCGTTGTTGTTGTTGGCTTTCGTTTCGATTGATTTGCGTAGTAGGTTTGGGTTTGTTTGTGTGCTGCATCTCTTTGGATTCGTGTTGCTTGTGGGTTTTTTCTAGGGGTGCACACTGGCTGGTCCATTCCGGTCTTTTGACCGAACCGGACCGGACCGCACCCGGATCAGCCAAGACCGACCGAAGGCTGCCGGTCCGGTCCTCGGTCGTGGCTTTCCTTTCGGCAGGGTCTCGGTCCAGTCGGTCAAAAGCCCGGTGGACGCCGATTTAGACCGGACTGGACCAGTACAAAAGTGATGCTTTAAAAAAAAAAAAAACTGGAATTTATAATCACAAAGATAGAATGACCTATCTTCATTTTCAATGTAGCCGTCAAATCCAACTTCTCTCCTCCCATCTCCTTTCTCTCTCTCTTCTCCCATCTCTCCTCATCCATGGCTCCATCTCATCTCTCTCCTGCATGGCTCTGTCTCCTTTATTTATTGGCAACTTGGAGTAAGAAAACAACAAAGGAAAACAACTACCTGAGTCTGGATATGAGTAATTAAGTGTAGATCTTCACCCATTCTCTTTCCTCTTCTCCTTCAAGCTTCTCAACTTCATCAATGGCTTCCACTTTCCAGAACCCCTTTATTTCCTAATAAGAATCTGCTGTCAATTAATTTCGGCACTCAAGTCCCCGAAAACAATTGAATTAAATTGTTAATGTTACAATTTGGTTTGTTTTGGAAAGTTTAATTTAGTTTATTGTATATTATTGGTGGATCTGGTGGTGTTGAGAGAGGAAAAAGAATTGGAAGGGGGGTTTTTGAGGAGAGAGAGTTTGTACAGGGAGAAAGAAGTATAATGGGAAGAATAAGGAGCTGACTATTATATATACAAGTTGTATTTTCTTTTTTTTTCAAAAAAGGGAAAAAAGAGCTAATCGGTCATCACCGGTCAGGTCCGGGTATAGACGGGACCGTCCGGTCCGGTCCGGTCAAATGACCGGGAGTATCCGGTCCGGTCTTCGGTCCACTGTTTCGAATTTTTCGGTCTTCGATCCGGGCCAGTTCGGTCCGGGCTGGACCAGTGTGCACCCCTAGTTTTTTCAGCATGTCTACAATTCAAATTGAGGGTAAAGTGTTTGAGTTGGATTTGTTGGATAATTGTTTGTTGGTGAGAGATTTTAGCAGAGGGTGTGATAGATGGATTAAATTTCCCCTTTGGCTAATTGATTGGGTGTGTGGTATACTTCAGTCTTGTTCAAAATTAGTGGAATTGAATCATCAAAGAAAATGTGGGTTTCTAATTTGGAGTATTCATTCGGGTGTTAATCAATGAGGGTGGTATTTGGAATTGAGTGTAGTTGTGAGGGGAAAAAAGTTTTCTGTTTTTGTTCCGGGTCATGATGTTGTTAATCCATGGAAAATATTCATTGATATGTTCCTTCAAATGGCTAGCAAATCAAAAAAAGTTCAAGTTGATGCGACCCCAAAGGATAAATTTGGGAGTGAGTGTCTTGATTTAGACTTGCTTGTGTTCAGTAATAGAGATCTTTGCAATAATGAGGCGAGGTCTATTCTTCATTGCATGGATGATTCAACCTCTATTCCGCAGACGTGTTCATCTCTCTCTAAGGAGTATGTAAGGGACGAGTTTTTAGTAGTTGTACATAAGAAAGATTTTGATGTTTGCTACTCGAGCGATAGCTTTAAGTTGGGTGTTGATGAAATGCTTGTGTTGGAAAATAGTAGGTTTTGTTCTACTTCGGAGTCTACTGAAATACTCAGCCCATTATCTGTAGGTTGTTGTACCTCTAATCATTCCGGGGATGACCATTATCTGTAGGTTGTTGTGCCTCTAATCATTCCGGGGATGGTGAAGGTGAGGTTGGGTTTGAAGGACCTCTTTTGAGTCAATCGGGTGTGAGGGTTGTGTCTGAGGAATCTGCTTTAGGACACTTTGATGTTGATGTAGTTGATTCTTTTCCTCTCCTTCTTGGTGTGTCGAAGAGATTGAGAAAGAAGATCCCTAGAGTTGCAGTGGTTTCCTTTTCCGAAGCGACTCCAACCTGTGAGTCTAGAAGTTTATGTGAGGCTCTAGCAGATTTTCTAGGTGTGTTTGAGTTGGAGAAGTTACCTAATGGTATCGATATTAGCGAGATGGTGGAAGAATCAAATGAAATCAGAGCTGCCATAGTTGATAATAAGTATTCCATTCCCTGAGATTCTTCCGACTTTCATGATGATGAGGGTTGGCTAATGGATGCTTTGAAACTTGTTGAAAATTCTTCCGATGATGAATTCTTCAAGAAGTTGTACGAATTACAAAGAGAAGGGTTATTAGACATTGAAGAAAGAGTCATCCACATTCTTGAAAGTTTATGCAAAGAAGGCCTTCTTCTAAGGCCTACAAGTGGGTAAGCACCTTTTAGGGTAAAGGTTGTACCTTGTTTGAGTTGGTGGCTTAGGTGGTGTTGTTTCTTCTTTCTTTCTTGAAGGTTTTGGGTTGATTCGTCATAGGTTTCTTATTTTGAGGTGTTTGTTTGGCCTTGTGGTGTTAAATATGTGTGTTTTGTTTGGATATTATCGGTGTTGTAATCCTCACTTCATCAGGAGTAGGAGCTTTTGGCTCAAATTGGTGTAGGTGTTTCACTTTAATGGTTGTAAGAGCTTCGACTCCTTTTTCTACCATTTAATGAAATGGATTCTTAATTATCAATAAAAAATAGTCTATGTACAACAAGCAGACATCCCACTTGGCTTCCAAGAATAAGCTACTAATTAAAATCCCATTTTTCTCTAATAAGCATAGTTTAGTTTATCTAACTCTACTGCTGAACAAGGAACAATAATATGAGAGATTCAAGTACATGTTGTCCATGAACAAATAGACATTTGAACTGCAGCATCTCAGATCACAATTCCCTCACTTAATTACCAAAGCATTGAGCTCTCTATCATAATCTTTAAACTAGTTAATGAAGCAAGTAATATATAACATAACCAAATAGAGCTAAATAACAGATTTTGGCAGTCTGGCTTATTCAATTCGTACGCTCTCAATCTAAAACATAATCTACAGTCAAGAAACTACTGTTATTGTACAATTTTCCCACACCTAGTAGCCCAATTAATCTGTACTTCAGCAATTATCACTATAATATAACACCATAAGATTCCCAATTCACAACCAAAACCAATTCAATCACATATACACATAATTAGGCTCAAAACGAATGTAAAATGAACCTGACATAATAGATGTAGTTACCTTAGTTGCGGTTGAGGTCCTAATCGATTATACCCACAAGCTGATATTCCAATTCTACATAATCTAACAATTGGGAAACTAAATTAGCTTTAACTACTCTGTTTCCATCAATTGAACTAAAGAGGGAAAACTGAATTACAGCTTGCTTTACCTACTCAATCGGCATAGATGAAATGGTTGGGCGTGTAACTGATGGATGGGCTTTACGGTGGTTGACTAGGCTGGAAATTGGCATCCTGGTGGCTGAACACAGACACGTGGTGGTGGTTTTGATGCCACTACTACTACGATTGGTGACTAAACAGGGAACACGGGAAGGGCGTCAGTATCGTGGGGTTTGGCTGAGCACCCTGCAGTGCTTACGGTGGGCGGCTCTGTTGGCAGAGCATGCGTGATGACGATTGACGATGGTGGTGGATGAAGATGATCGTGCTGATGGGATTTGGAAAAGGCAGGGGACTTGAGCCAACAAAAATTAACAGTGGGACTTAGAGCATAAAAAAGAAAGTGAAAAGGTCGGTTAACACAAAAGGGCTTCATTTCCTATTAAACTTCCTAGCTCCCAGAGGACCTCTACATCACTTATTAAATCTTTATACTTCAAATTAAAATTATGGGAAATTTCATAGTGCGCCCCTGAACTTTGACAAAATACACATGAGATACAATCAGCTTTCAAAATGCATGAGCCAATTAACCAGATTGGTATATTAAATGAGACCCTCCCCACACATTGGCATTTTCCGTTGCTCAGGCGACATATTGGTATATTAAAAATACACCGGCGACAAATACACCTAACATAACTTATCGGAGTGTATCTTTGACTAAAATATTATTATTTTTCATATTTATTGTGTTTTTCTAAATTTTAAGCCTAAAAATTACACACCAAAAAAAAAAAAAAAAAAAAAAAAATTCTCCTCCCTTCTCCCTTTGTTCTTCACCTGTTTCTCTGGCTCAATACAGTGCAATACAATTACAGTTCCTCATATCACATTTCTCCCTCTTTTCAAACAAAATCTTCAATGGCAATCTCAAATTCAAATTCATCCCCATATCTCTGATTATTATTTTCTCTCTCCTTGCCTAACCATTCACCACCACAAGTCATCTTCTCAACCTCTCGGTAGCACCACACAGTACACACATCGATGCAATTGTAAATCTGCCATTGACAAACCCTAGACCTTAACTGAGCTTCCCTCCAATTTCCCACTTTCTCTCTCATCTTCAATCTCCTCTCTCCTTTGATTTTGTGTGAACCAGTATAGCTCTGCTCTGCTAAGCAATTGAAGTTAGTCCAAAGTATTTCGTAAAGACTTGTGTCACTTTCTCTGGTTGCACAATGAATGGCAGGTAGTGGAAATGGAGGAGGAGAGAGAAAATTCTAAATCAATGAAATTTTTTTAGAATAAATTAAATTGCATGTAAATACACTTATTATTCTGAAAAATGCTAGGAATAAATCACAAATACAATGAAAATAATATTTTAATAGAAAATTTTCTCCGACAAGTTATTTTTGGGTGTATTTGTCGCCGGTGTATTTTTAATATACCAATATGTCGCCTGAGCAACAAAAAATGCCAATATATCGAGAGGGCCTCATTTAATATACCAATTTGGTTAATTGGCCCCCTAAACTATAAAACTTTTGTCCAAAGCATACACACCATCACTTTTCTGTGAACATTTCTATAGTTGGTTAACTTCTCTTCTTTTTTTTCTTTTTTTTTTGGTTTATGAGAAACGAATTATTTGCTTTGAACTCAACATTTTATTACATTATATTAATTCTCTTTTACTTTTCAATAAATTACAAAAAACAATTATTTGTTATATACTCTTGTACCTAAATATCTTTTTTAAGAATGTACTTTAATTCAAAAAAAATCCTTTTTTTTTTGGAAACTTATTTTATTTAATTCAACTTTATATTATTTGCACTAGGATTCTTATGATCGATATGAATACATGTATTTTGTTATGAATGTTAATAATTTATCTTCCTTCTTCTAATATTCCCCTCAAATACTACGCAATGGAAAAGTTATAACAAGGGTGTGTTTTTTTTTCCACTTACTCAATATTTAATTCAATTCATTTTAGTTTAGTGTCTAATGTTTCTCTCACAAATTACTATATAGTTCACTTTGTTTAGTTCACTTCAGTCCAATTCAGTGAAAAAAAACACACCCCAAATCAATGGCTTTCATCATCAAAGGCTAAAAAAGCCTTTTAAACTTCACTACCTCCTCTTTATCCACCTTATCATAACATAATTATAAGGAAATCGAAAATCCAAATTCATGTATCTTGCAATGAAACTTTGTATTTTAATGCGTATTTTGTCTGGTACAATTTTCACCCTGCAGAAATAATCGTCCTTTTTTCTGGAAATTGCCAATCAGATTGATTATTTTTTGTCAAATCAAGCCCCTTTGTTTTGAAGAAATTAAGTAGTAGAGTATATTGCAAATAATTAGTCTCTTCTAATAATTTCCGCGAAAAAAAGGTTTGAAGCAAAAATAAATAGCTAAATAGTGAATCAATAATAAACTACAGTAAAATTTTCTTATCATAAAAATCAAAGTAACAAAATAAAAATAAAAATTGAGAAGTTAACCGACGATACTAAATATTCACGGCAATATGATGGTACGTATGCCTTACACAAAAGTTTCAAAGTTTAGGGGTATATGATGCATTTTAAAAGTTGGTTGTATCTAGTGTGCATTTTGTCAAAGTTCAGGGGCGCACCATGAAATTTCCCTAAAATTATTTGTACTGCTACGGTTTCCTCTCCATTTAATTGGACCTCTACATTACTTGTTATTAATATATTTTTTTCTTTTGTATTTTAGAAAATGCTCATGAAATGCAGGGTATTACAAGTACTAGATATGAAGCCCGTGCGTTGCACGGATTAGGTGTTAATATTTTGAAATAAGTACACTCATATGATGATAGTAAATGATATCGATGATCGAAGTATGTTGGCAATTTCACTTTGGTAATTTGACTTCATGTTGGATATGAAGGTAATCTAGTGCATTGTAAGGTTTAGTGAAAAGTTTACATTCAATATTTTCAATGGTACGGTATGCATATATATATATGCACCAATAGAATAACCAAAAACAAAATAAAAATTACGACAATCTCTTTGTTTTTCTGATGTATTTGTCTCTTTTTTTTCAAAAACTTTTTTAAGTTATTTATTTCTCTTACATGATGCTCTATGGACTATCAAACTCCGTTAAAACTCTAAAACTTATAAGTCAAACTCTTTTTATCATCCTAAACTTTAATTATTTGTGAACTTTACATTAGGCGCCTTATATGCTTGGGGAGGCTAAATAGTTCTTCATATATTGAAATAATTTGTCAGAATGACATAAATTGTACTTGTATTATGTGTGTGTTATTTTGTATATTAGTTTTATACTTGTATTTAATATTCAGTGGAATTAGTTAGCGGTTTATATATGCAAAGTTAATATGAATTGTTCCATTTCAATCTGCACTGCATCTCATTTTGTATTTTATTTTTTCTCACATTTTGTGTTCATTATGTCATTTTGTTCCGTCATCTTTTATGTCATTTTATTTGGTTCAGTTTCGTGTTGTTTTACACTATTTCGTTAAAAAGAACAGGACCTTAGGATTTGTTATTTTCACTTGAAAAACTACTAAATACCTGATATTACAACTTAATAACGTCAGAAAATACCTCCTTAATTTTATTTCTTATAATTATAACTTATTCTTTTCACATGATATTATATCTTAATTATATTTTTGTTATCTATTTAGCTTAGTGGCTCGCATAGGTGTCACATTTAATTCTAATCTTAGATAATTCGATAAGGCGTACGCATCAGATGCGGTCACAAAATTATTGATCATATCGATTTAAAATCATAAGTATAACTATCACTTATGAAACATTATTTCATAATGTATAAATAAACTTTAATTTAATCATTTTAATATCATTAGTGCCGCATAATAAGATTATTATGCATTATATCTATATGGGGCACAATGAACAATTTTAACTCTTATTACCAATTTCAATTAAAAATATATTTTTTAAATGTTTTACCATACAAACTCAAAATACCTTTTTTAGATGAACATAATATTTCTTTTGTAGTATTCATTGGTGCATTGTCTAATTGCCCATTGTTAATTGTCTATATTATAAAATTCATAGCCAAAATTTGAAATTAAACAAATAACATCCCAAACTTTTCGTTTATCAGTAGCATTTTTTATCTTTTGGGAGGGGGGTGTGGTGATGGTGCAATGTGATTCTAGATGTTGGAAAGAAGATCTGGGTTCATTGATATTGTGCAGGAGAATCATACATCCACTCACCGGGTTGCCAACCCACTAACCTATTGTGTCTATCTCTCTCCTCTATTTTCAAAAAGAGGCAATTAAATTAGGAGAGATATGGACACAATATCCTAGTGGGTGGCCAACCCACTGGGTCAATGAAATATTTTCCTATTGTGCAGGGTGTTTGGAGGAAAAGGGGTTGGTTGCCCTATCTTTCATATTACTAGGAAGCTGCAATGGTTGAAGTAGGAACTTAGAACATTGCGTAAGAAGAAGTTCTCTATGATTGTTGAGAAGGTGAGGTAGAGGCACTTAAGGGAGTTCAAGAAGCTTTGCAGAGGGCACCCCAAGATGAGAACCTTATCTTGCAAGAAAAAACTCACCTAGCTGGCTATTGAAAATTTAGACGAGCCGAGGAATCTATTTTGCAGCAGAAAGCTAAAGAGATTGATATTAACTTAGGGGATGATAATAATAGCTATTTTCATGCCAAGGTCAAGGAGAGGACAGTTAGACATTCCATTCATGCTCTGTATGATAGTAATGGAATATGCAAGACTGATCCTGCCATTATCACTACAATGATTGTGGACTTCTATAAGAATTTATTTGGACCTCTCATGATGCTGAAACTTTTGATGGAACCTTATTTTAGCTCAGGGACTGCTTTGTCTACCCAGTAACATGACCAACTTGTTCTTGTCTTCACTGATGAGGAAATTAGACAGGTTATCTTCAGCAATCCAGAAAAAAAAGCTCCAAGGCCAAATGGGTACAACTCTTCCTTTTATAAGAAAGCTTTGAGAGTTGTGGGGTCTGATGTGTGTAGTGCAATTAGAGATTTCTTTCAAAGTGGGAAGCTTTTGAATACTGTAAACTCAACAACCATTATTTTGGTGTCTAAGTGTGATAATCCATCTAGAGTGAGTGATTTTTGACCAATTGCGTGTTGTAATGTTCTCTACAAAGCAATCACAAAGCTTATTACTGAGAAGATGGAACTTGTTGTGCCTCAGATTGTGGGTCTTGAACAAGCAACTTTTGTGAAGGGAAGGCGCTTTCATGACAATATCATGGTAGCACATGAATTAGTAGAGAAAAACCAGAGGAAACGGGTTTTTCCCCGGGCTATGCTCAAGGTGGATGTGCGGAAAGCTTAAAATTCAGTACACTGAAGGTTCCTTGAGAATATTCTACTCCCTTTTGACTTCCTGGGGACCTTTGTTCACAGGAATATTTCTTGTGTGACAACGTCCCAATTTTCTATTAACATCAATAGTGGGCTATGTGGGTTCTTTGCAGGTGGTAGAGGACTTAGGCAAGGAGACTCCATGTCCCATTACCTTTTTGTCCTTTGCATGGAGGGACTGTCACGGTTGATGAGGAAGTTTGAGCAGACCCATGCTTTCAAATACCATCCGAAGTGCTCTAGGATCAAACTTACGCACCTCATCTTTGTAGATGATCTGCTGGTGTTCTCAAGGGGTGACAGGGATTCTACTTGTGATACCCCAATATTTTTCATAATTATTATATTGATTTATAATTCTTTTATAATGTTTCAGAGATTAAATCTTATTTATGTTCAACGATTCGATTTATTCAATTAAAGTCATAATAATATTAATTATTATGATTTCGGAATTTCATTTATCAAATTTTTTGAGAGTTTTTATTTAAATAATTTGACAATCAAGAGAATTCATATTTCTTTTGTTATTGACTCAGGATAATTTTTCTAAATTAACTTAATGGGAATATTTCTTTTGATCCTAACTTGAATTTCATTGACCAAAACCCTCATGAGTGGGTATATAAAAAAAAAAGATGAGACATTATTCAGTTTGCACCCTTTCATCAAACCCTCATCTCCTCCTTCTCTCTCACCCAGTTCTCTCTCTCCTTCCCTCCCTCTTGCTTTCACCGGCGAGCCGCAGGCGCTGCCTCCTCACCGCCGGTAAGGATCTTTCTCTCTCCTCTTCTTTCTCTTCCTTTCTTTCTCTTTCTTCTTCTCACGTTTCTCTCTCTGTTTTCTCTTTCTCTCTCCTGCTGCGTCAACCACCACGGCTATCACGCCCCTCGTCTCCTCCTCCTCTCTCCCGTGAGTCTCCAGGCTGATGGGCTCAGCCTCGTCACCCCTCTCTCTATCCTTTTCGCATTCTCTTTCTTTTTCTCTCTCCTTCGTGGATGCTTGTCGTGACCACCACGGTGGACCACCACCACCGGCACCGGTGGGTGGTAGTAGGGTCACCAGTGGGTCCATGACCACCATGGGTGGTGGTGGTGGTTTAAGGGTCACACAAGTGGTTTTTGTTTTTCGCAAATTAGAGCTTTCTTGCAGATTTTTTGGTATTTTTCAGCAGTTTTAATTTATTGTTTATATTATTCTTTACTCGTTCGGAATCAAACATCGGATTTCAAAAGCCTAGATTGATTGAAATAAATCAAAGAATTTAATAAAAATATGAGTTTACAGTTTTAGTACTGTATAGATTTTCGTATTGAATAAACTCAGTTTCGGTAATTGTTTTTAGTTAGGACCTAACGAGCAGGCGTGATCATCTTCGTACGTGGAGCTTACGTACTGTTTAGTGAGCGTTTTTAGGTAAGTCAATGTACCTACCTCTTTTCAAAACCCATAAAAAAAGTTTTAAGTTGTTATATGCTAGATGCCAATTGTTGTGAATTTAATATGCGAAGCATGATTAAATTATATCGTCGTTTACTATGAGAATTAGAAGCATGTTCTTCGCTGTAATTATGAAATATAATGAGCATGTGGAGTTTATGAAGTTTCGTTAAGTAATTAGTTCACATGCTAATTATTGAAAAAAAAAAAAAAAACTGAAACAAAACCTACGAGAGATCAACAATGACAATAAAAGCAAATGAGGTATTTGTGGTGAAAGATAAATGAATTCATAACATAATGTCCCAATGAAATTTATAACTCTACAACCATTAATTTAATTATAGTGTATAAAATTCTAACAATGTTAACAAATGAGGGAGATTAGTAACATTGATATATGAAATTTTGTGGGGAAAAATAAATATGAGTAACACATTACATGATTGAAAATGGGTTCCTAAACAGTAATTTAACTAGAATTAATAATTTGTTTATTTAAGTAGATGAATAACAAACTAACACTATCGAACAATTCTAAGTTAATCTAGAAACAATGAGAATTTTTTTTCTAACAACGTATATATATAGACACAGAGACTCGTGCAACACACGGGCTAGAAATGTAGTAAATATATAAAGTTGAGTTTTTAAGTTGTGATCTCATTAAATAGTCATAAATTCTACTTAATTATTTATTCTTATTTCCATTTTTCCTTTATTATTTGAAAGAGGTCTTTTTGATTAATATCCTACAATTATAGTTCATGAAAGAGTATGTGAATATTGGGTTCCTAAGGCGATTTAAATGAGGCCATCAATCAGGTTCATAAACAGATTTTAATGAGACTATGTTGGATGAGCCCATCAAACGAGTATATATGTCACGCCAACATGAATTGGATTAGTTCCCATGTCCACAACTTATATAGTATATGATTGCAACGCTCACTGACAACTGTAATCTGATTTCTAAAGAGATATCAAAATAATATTTGTATGCAACGTATAGAAACAAGAACACGTGCAAGTCTAGACTTGTCAGTTTGTGGCCCGACCCATTTATCATGACCTTAACACTAATTTTTCGATCTGAGACCCAACCCAACCCGAATTTTCTTTTGTCAAACCCGACCCCTTAAGTGGTTGTCCCATTTGACTCGAAAAATACAACAATTTTAATACATAAATTAAAAGTTAGACTAATATATCCTAAAAACCAAATAAATAAGTTATTCTTCATTTTATTAACTTTTTCTCTTCGTCTTTGTTAGTGAAATTTTGTTTTTAAAAACTCTAATATGGACGGAAAGATATAGTACAACTTATCGAAATATCATATAGTTGTATGTATATACTGTATACACTAAAAAAGTTAAAAAAAATATACGTATATTGTTTGTACAAGTTATTAATAAAGGTAAATATTTAGAAATACATCGTTTGAAAACGTAATATGGCTATATAATTGAGAGAAAAATCGAAATTAAATGGGTCACTCAACTCGGTGGGTCGACCAGAACCCGACAACGCTGGGTCAGAATCGAGCACTTCTCAACCCGAATCTAAAATGACTCAACCTACTAATGACTCTTTCCCGACCAAATCGACCCAATTGACATGTCAACGTGCAAGGCACAAGCCTAAAATCTAGTATATATATACCATTGAATCAAGAACCTAAGGGCTAGAAAATATAAGACATGATGGTTCTTTGTATTGTCAGTGAGGGGCAAATTAGACTTTTCATCGAAAAGTCTCCCAGTTTCAATTGCATTTCGCGTGTTGATCCTTGACATTTACACACACTCTCTCTCCTCATTTCCTTCTACCGCTCACCGACGACCATAGTGGTCGAAGCTCCAGCACCAGCTGGCGCTCTCTCTTCTTTCTTTTTGTTTCTCTCTTCTCTTTTCCAGTGGGAGAAGTTTGACACGAGACTCTACCCCAACACACCTTGCCTGAGAATGAACTCGACCATCGTCGTACTCGCCAGCGAACCACCAGGTGGCGTGCGGTTGTGGGCCGATTAGTGGTGAGTGAGGAGAGAGAGTGGAGGAGAGCAAGAGGGATTGAGGCTTGCTGTTTTTCTTCTTCTTTCAATTCTTGTAAAATGTGATTAATCTCAACCATTGGATCTAGATAAGTATATATGTTTGGCAAAAATATTTAGCTTTTAGATTAAAGCTACAACTTTCATCTTTTAGCTATTGTTTTCACTCTCTGTTTCCAAACAGTTTATAAGATTATTTTTCACTTTCAGTTCCAGAAACAGTTAAAATCTGAATGCTACCTATGCTAGCTTTCAAGCTATTTCAGCTAGCAAAACAACTAATTTGTTACCATTTCATAAAAAATTTAGCAATTTTCTGCTGATTTCTTACCATATTCTGACTTTACAGCTAGCAAAACAGCTAGTTGTGCCAAAAATACCCAATAAGTGGTTGAGATTTGCTCTCATGCTCTCACCCCAACTTATGCTCTCATATGATCCCATCCCTATATACGATTATATTATATTTTCATTAAAAAAGAGCGATGATGTTATGATGTTGATGGACTCCAATGAAAACAAATAGAGATGTATCCATTATTTTTTACAAGGAATATATTTATTTAAAATCATGATGTAAATGTAAAAATGAGCCATCTCTTTAAAAATTACTGTGTAGTCCACCAACTAGCCAATTGGGACACCAAAGTGTATGCTTCAACAAATTGTCATTGCTGAACTTCTGATACACCAGGTTCATATTTGATATACTATACATCCTATAATTGGTACTTTTTTGCGACTTACTCCAATTTTTAGAGTAATGTACCCAAATTTTGGATAATACACTGTAATTTCGAGAACCAATACTTCAATTATCAAACATCACTTACTCTATTTCTCCTAAAATTAATTCACTTCATAAAGCTTACTTCATTTCTCCTAAAATTACTCTAGTTTATAAAGCTCACTTACTCTAGTTCATAAAGTGTAGTTACTCCATTTCTCCTAAAATTACTCCGGTTTATAAAGTTTACTTACTCTAGTCATAAAGCTTACTCACAACATTTCTCCTAAAATTACTCCAACTCATAAAGCTAACCCTATCATTATCACCACTACCGCCACAACTAGACCTGGCAAACGGGTCGTTCGATTCGGGTAAGGTTTGGTTCATTTCGGTTTGGTTTGAATCGGATCAGCTTTACAATGTGTTCGGGATTGGTTCAATTCGGATTTATTCGGGTGCGGTTCCTATTCGGTTCATGTTCATTCGTTCTGTTACAGTTGCGGATCAGATCAAAGACGGGTTCTGGTGTATCTCGGATCGATTATGTTCGGATCGGGTGGCATCGGTTCGAGTCAATGTTCGGGTCTTCGGTTTTAAACGGGTTCGGGTTGGTCTCGATTTTGCCTTATTCCGAATCGGGTTCGGGTTGAATCAGATCAATTCGGATCTAGTGAAAATCGGGTCATGACACTATCACTCTATAACATGATTAACGCCTTAATGGTTAGGAGTAATAATTTTTTTATGAACCATGATGCTTGTAAGTTATAAATCCGAACATGAATTAGCAGTACGAAAAAAAAACTCTTACGAACTAAAAAGTTAATAATGTGATGTAATATAATTATTATATATTGCAATATACGCCGCCATCCCTAAACCGTTTATCGATTAGTGCATACATATTAAATGCTTCCTCAATTTCTGAATAATAAGGTAATTTGACTTAACCAGTGCATTAAAATGTATATTAAAATGGAGGGACTAAAAAAAATAACGATTTGAATGTTGAATGCTCGTAGGTTTTATAATTTTTTTTTGATCTTTAAGAAAGCAAGATTCTTACTTTATTTTAATATTATAATACAGTTAAAAATGTTGCAAATCATAATATAGAAATTATTTTCGGTTCGGGTTGCAGTCGGTTATTTTCGGTTCCCAAAATATGGGTTATTTTCGGTTAGTATTAGAAATCGATTCGGGTTCGGTTCTGCTTCGGTTCGATTCGGGTTCGGTTTGCCAAACTTCGGATTATATTGGGTTCAGTTCACTTTCGGTTTTTCGGTTCGGCTCGGATTCAGATCGAATTAGAATCGGGTATGGATCAAATTCGGGTATATTAATCTCGGTTGGTTTCAGTTCGATTCGGTTAGTTTTGGATTTCAGATCAACCTTCAATTGCAGTCTTTGGGTCAAAAATCGGGTCTCGAGTCGGTTTATTCGGTTCGGGTCATCGTATTCGGGTCAGTTTTGCCAAGTCTAGCCACAACCTCAGCCCCCTCCTCCACACCCTTACCACCATTTTTTAAATAGAGATTAAATTCGAATTTTAGTGTTTTGAGCACCAAAACTCCAAAATTAAACATAGACAGCCACCAAGAAGCCAAATTAGGCCTAAAATTGACAACACTTCAATTAACAGGTGAGAATTTTTTGGGGTTTATTTTAGCAGCTATAATAAAGGAATTAAAGCACCTATCTAGAAACCGATCAACCATTTTCTGCTTAGACATTTTAATTTCATTTGAATTTAGATTACTCATATCATCGTATATGTTTGCATCACCCGAGAGTAACTAAAACCCACTAGGTTTATTTTGTCACCCTCGCATTTCTCCGTTGTTTCTGTAACCGTTTATGCTCCACCAAATCCATCACATAATCTTAATACAATTAACATGTGAGAATTCCGACGAAGATGGTTGTGGGTAGGGGTGTTCAGGAAAAACCGAAACCAAAAATCGTACCGAAATCGCGATAACCGTACCGGAAAACAGGTTAACGTACCGGCAAAAATAAAAAAATCTCGATACGATTACAGTTCCGGTACTATTTTTGGGTACATTTTGGGCTAGTCGGCTAACCGAAAAACCCAAATGATGAAATTTTAAATTGGTGGCCCAAAATTGATAAGTTAGCCCACTAAGAGTCAAAAGGATACCAATGTAGAGAATTAGGGTTCTGATGTCCTCCAACCGCTCAAACTCAATATCTCTTTTCCACCTCTCCTTTCTCTCTCATGTCAGTCAACAAATCAGCCCAACACTCTCTCTCTCTCTCTCTCTCTCTCTCTCTCTCTCCACGAATTTCAGACAGAAACATAAAATAAGAGAGCTTCCTTCGAATGTTAGAAAAAACTCCTTCGAATGGAATAAGGAGAGCAATTGAAAGTGAAAAAGAAAGTAATGAGAGCTTCCTTCGAATTTTAGCAAGTACTTGAAAGTGAAAAATGAAGTAGGGAGAGAATTCCTTGTTTTGTGTAAGATAAACATAAGCTACAGATACAAAGTATTTGTTAGCAAGAGTAATGGAAAATTGAAGTTATAAATAATGAACCAATTTATCCTCTATAACTTTTAAAAACATGTTCTAAAATTGAAAATTAAAAATGTGTAAATTGATTCGGTTAACCGCTTAACCGTACCGAAATTATCAGTTAACCGATCTTCGGTTAACCGGTATTTTCGGTAGGGTACCGGTTCGTAGAGTGGCCGAACTGATATTTTCAGTTACCGTACCGAAACACACTTTCGGTACGGTTAACCTACTGTGAACAACTTTAGTTGTGGGTAGGTAAGAAGGTTGGTTAATCGCCGACTGCCGAAGGAGGAGGGCGGAAGTGGAATTGTGTGATGGTGGCAACACCATGGAGGTAGAGGATGGGAAAGAGGACATGGAACTGCCAGGAGGAATAGGGTTCAAGATATGGGTTATTGTGTTGTTTTACCAGTTGGCTAGGTAACCATCTTTTAGCGGCAAGAAAAATAAACGGCTGAGATCACATAAAGAACATCTACGGCCCACAAAGAAGTTTCCGTCCTTCTAGTCTCAATAATAGCCTTGTGTACAAAAAGTAAAGAAACAACTTTCTAAAGATGAATCTAAACCACCGCCAAGGTGGAAAGATTAATCACTTTTTGGTCTGCTCTTGTCATTTTGATGATCTTGTCTGAATAACTAGGATGTCTCAATTAGTCAAATACGAACCAGGATGTACTTTTCTTGAACTACATACTGAAAATTATATTGAAATGAATGCATACTTAGATACAATGTCCATTTCCAATTGAGCCAAAAGGTTTAAGAAAATAATCACTGTTCTTTGGTTTCAAATAATAATGGACTGAATCAAAAAGAGTAGTTAAACTATTTATGATTCATGGACATTGCGCTTCGCATCAATGCTTATCTGCAACACCCTCCCCCCCCCCCCGCTTGGGTGGGAGCCCCATTGGAAGCATCGTGTTGGAAAGAAAGCATTAGCTACCACAAGCATCAGGAAAATGTACCAGACCTTGTATTGAAACCATTAGAAAAAATGACAAATGATAGTCATATTACATAAATGTATCAACAAATCTTGTTTAATTGCAAACCTTAACAGCCCGGTACTCTAGTACTAAACTCCAATAACTTCCCCAAAACAGAACTTAGCAGCGGATGCACAAAACATTGCTAAAACAAAGATAGACTGGACAAGGTAATCAGAAAGGCTGCAGATAGTTAAATCATGCAACGATCTTCAGCTGAATGCATTAAAGCACGAAGATTCACTCACAGTCTGAGTTTAGAGACTTGCTTTAAGCTCTGTAGCCACTGCATCAAGGAACTCCTCTGTGTTCAGATAGTGTTCCCTTGTAAGCCTACACCATTTACCAAAAATACTTTAGGTCACTGGTGTTAAAAATCAATTCAGCAACATTATATATCAGCTAGAAAGTAAACATACTTGGATCCATGGATAATAAGTGCAAGATCCTTGGTCATCTTCCCAGATTCCACAGCACCAATGCAAGCTGCTTCCAATTTCTGTGTAAACTCCAACAGTCTCTCATTGTTGTCCAACTTAGCCCTGTTCAGAAAAGAAATATTTTGCACTTTTTAAACCCCATCAAGTCAAATGAGAGGAAGCTTTAACGAGATAAGGCTTCTAAGCATACCGGTGAGCAAGCCCCCGAGTCCAAGCAAAGATTGAGGCAATGCTATTAGTGCTGGTTTCACCTCCCTTCTGGTGAACTCTGAAGTGGCGTGTTACTGTGCCATGAGCTGCTTCAGCTTCAATAGTCTTGCCATCAGGGCATATCTGAACCAAGTCCATATTTCAGTGGATGATCACCCTCCTCCAGTATATATTTTTAGATTAAAAAAATTTATAAATAAAGCCCAAAGAACATTACACGCGAGGGCATGCTTGCACCGGGGGGTAACAGAATGAATTATAGGCTTAAATAAGAGGATGGTGGATGCAAGGAGTTTAAAAAGGAAGGAGGGGGGAAATTTTTACCCTGCCAATCTATCTCCTCTAAATTTCATGGCCAACATCACCTCTTCCACCCATCCCCCACCTCTTATTTTGCCTTCTAGTTCATTTCCCCAAAGTACATTACCCCCAATCCCAGCATGGCCCTAGGAGGACAACGAGTCCTCAAAAAACCTACTACTGTCTAGTCACCCTAGTGACTTTGAACGTCATTTTGGGTTACTCCTCTAAACCCCAGGCTGTTTTGGCGTACAAAATCGAGTGGCCAATCTCAGAAAAAAAATCCGAGCATTCAGCTCCAACCAAATGCACCCAAGATTGGCGATAAAAACACACCGCCATAATAATCTAACCTCCTTACCCCTTTGCCACCCATAACGGGCCTGCAATTCTGCACAATAGTAGCTGGATAAACAAAACACCCCGCTCACACCAAAAAGCCTCTGCCAGAAAAAGCTCAATGAAAGTATCGCTACCGGTCGCAAAGCACACATGCATCTGGGGACAGGCAAGACCCGACCAGGTCTCCTTTGCTGCATATCAGGGTGTTTAGCCTGCCTGGTACCAACGTCCACACAAAAGCACACACCTTCAGGGGGGCACAAAACTAAACTCTTCCAATTTACTCTTTTCTATTATTCATGAGGGCATGCTTGGATTGGGGGTAATGATTAAGGGGGTAATGCAGGAAATTAAAAGGTAAAATAGGAAGGTGGAGGTGATGGTGGGGTAATGATTAAAGGGGCTAATGGAGAAAATGAAGGGAGAAAGGGGGGTAATGCATTATTCTAGGGGGAGGGTGGGTAACTTTTACCCTCCAAATGGGGGGAATGATTACCCTCCTCTTCACAAAATCTAACACCCACCACCTCCCACAATTTCCATTTTAGCCTATACTTCTTTCTATTACCCCCTTAATCATTTCCTCCATCCCAAGCATGCCCTGACTATGCATATTTTAGTCATGGAGGGAAATTGTATGGAACTTGAAATAGGTGGCTGATTCTGCTCTCTTTTTTCTGTCAACTCACGCAGAATTCCCTCCAACCCAAATACATCAGTATAAGAGAAAGATGTTCAGTAAAGCAACACATACCAACACAGAAGTCATCAATCCCAAAGACCCAAATCCTACAATGCGGAAGAAATATTAGTCAAACAGCTACCGAAGTTCATTAATTAGAAAGATCAACTTTATTTGAGGTGACTGAGGTGAAAGGATCAATAACCTATATAATAGCTAAATCCAACACTAACCTTGGGCTAGGAAATCACTTTGCACATCTCCGTCATAGTTTTTGCATGCCCATACATAACCTCCCTCACTCTTGAGAGCATAAGCAACCATATCATCAATGAGACGGTGTTCATACCTATCACGTAAGTCATAAATATCAAGCTCGTGCAATTTTGAGGCAAATAAAACAAAAATGACCTTTAAACAGCATCATGCTCAAGCTGTCAAGCACATACCATATACCAGCTTCTTCAAATTTTGACTTCCACTTGCTTTCAAAAACCTCTTGGAATATGTCCTTGAATCTTCACACAGTAGCAGGAGAAAGAAACAAAAAAGATAAAAATCACATAATTGCCTTCGGTAAACTAGAGAAGCTGAAGTAAACAAAACATACCTTCCATCATATTTCTTAAGAATAGTGTTCTTTGTGCTAAGATACAGAGGCCACTTTTTCTCATAAGCCATGTTCATTGAGGCCTCAGCAAATGCAGAAACGGACTGGATTCCAACATTGAAAAAATGTAAATAAGAAAATGTTTAACGATGAAGTCTTCAGCAATCCAAGAAGCATATGTAAAGGTTGAACCTCATCGGTGTTGTACATGGATAGCGCTACTCCACCATCTCCTGTAAATTTGTAAACCTCCATTTCTGTCTTCTCATCTTTCCCTTCTGGTACTGCAATGAACTCATCAATCAAAATCATGCGGATAAAAGAAAAGTACATGTGACCAAATAAAAGTAGTAATAGATCTTATCATATTAACTTGTAAGATAAATGCATGCGTTTGTAATTAAGAGAGAGACAGCAAGTAATGCATATTAGCACACATGTGAATGTGTGTTAAGTGCACATTGTAAATGATTTAACTCTCTTTTTACTTTCATCTGTTCTTCCCCAATTCAATTGCGTCCAACCCCAGTTTTCATTTCCAAGGTGAATTACCCTTTTGACCTCTTGCTGGTTCTGTATAAGCCAAAGTTATACTGCACATTGGACCCAAACATTGAAGAGCAAATGTGGCAGAGTTGGAATAATACATGAAGAAGCTCCAAAAGAAGAAGGGAAAGCGAGCAGCTCTTAAACTTTAACTTTTGTTGCGAAAGCATAGTCGTTCAGCACCAAGATTTCAAGAGTATATTGTTCTACACAAATGACAATTTCCCCTACTTACATAGGGCTAACCACTCGAAAGCTAAGAACTGATTGTCGTCTCTCTAATAACATCACTATTGCCTTGGTGCCTCCAAAGAGGCTCCTGCCTAAGCAAGGTAGGGGGTCAGGTGTACATAGCCATACCCTTGTGAAAAGAGATAGTTGTTTCCATTCGACCATTGATACTATATGTGATGACCATTAGCAATTTAACAACAAACAAGAAGTCTGGATAGCTTAATGAGCCATTTTGATCCAGTCCATTATACCCCAAAGCCAAAGAGTAGTGAATCTTTTTGGCTCCATTAGTTATTGGCATAAGCTAAAGTAAGAATTATATTTCCAGCTCAGTATATGTGAAAGTGAAACAACTATATATTTCAAACAACGACGCAACTGGATGGACTGGAAAGAGGCCACTGAGTGTGGCATCTATTTTCTAAACAACGCTAGTATAAGTGGCGACTACAGAAATGTAAGTCCATATTTAATGGAGCATTGATGGCTTTGTATTATATTAGGGGGGGGGGGGGGAGGATCCCCCTACGTGGACAGTATGCGGGGAATTATTTATCAGCATTATCTTTGAAATGACTCTTTTTTGATCTATATAATCTGCCTAATTGGAATTAATTTGATGAATGTAAGTTAAGTCGTGTTGGTGTTGATTCACTTAGGGATTAAAAAAAAATTTAATTAAAAAATAGGGAATGATTTGTTGGTAGGTACATGTCTATGTGTTTAATTTTTGCTAAGATTAATGATGTTTCTGTAGACCTTACTGCCGACTAATTCGACACAAATTGGTTGAAAAATAAAAGATTAACATTGCAGTTCATTTTAAATTATACAAAAAGACACGACATCACTAGCTACTAGAATTTCGAAGGTTAATCTTTTTTTTTTTTTAACATAAAAGTATATCACCTAATTATTTTTCCATTCGCAAAATTGGATCTAAATTCTTTGCATAATCTGGTCTATTTAAGTGTTTATGTGCTCAATAATTGGTTTGTTTCATTTGTAGACATTAAATTTAACAACACTTATTTTATATTTTTGTTGATTCATTCTTTACGCTACCCCTCCCCCCCCCCCTCCTTGCATCTGAGGTGCGTTGCAGTCCAAATGGTCTAAAGAGTGTAATTCGACCACTCACATTGCTAAACTTGATAACAAGAATAGTGCAAAAAGTAGAAGTACTCAGAACCCACAATTCTCTTAGCGGGATCTGAATTAAATTAAATTTTTTGAGGATCAAATTTAGTTTTGTACTTTGTAAGCTTAAATTTAAATTTATTTTACTTGTAGATCTACATTAGTAAATTGTAGCTTGTTTCCATATTATGATCATTTCAGTAGTTACTACACAGAATCCCCTTCATGAGATCAACCCTTATTCCGTATAAATTACTTGCTAGTTATATTTTGGTGGTAGAAATAAGGTCTAGTCTACTCATGGTGCCCAATGACACACTACCAATGTGTTATTGAGTATGTATTTAGTAGCAAATTTCCTCGCATAGGAGAGTTGCACAACTTTCTTTGAACAGACAAACAAACATGAAGAAAGCTAACCAAATACTAGCTTGAGGGTCCCAGCTCCCTTAATGACAGCGTCAGTTGCTTTGTACTGATCTCCAAATGCATGTCTTCCGATGCATATAGGCTTTGTCCAACCTGGGACTAGCCTAGGAACATTTTTACACATGATGGGCTCTCTGAAGACAGTACCTGCAACAATTTCCAGGTAGAATTAGAGCAAGAACACCAAACCAAAACTCTGACAAAAGCACATGGAAAATTCATAAGAAATTAGGTGTTGCAATTCACATCAACAGACCATTCAGAATGTTTCTAATTGTCCCATTTGGGCTTCTCCACATTTGCTTCAAACTAAATTCTTTAACACGGGCTTCATCTGTCAACATGGACACGCAATATTATTAGGACACAGTGTAAGACTAGAGTGTAGTTCATGAAAACAGTAGTGAACTTTGCAGACCTGGTGTAATAGTCGCACACTTGATTGCCACATTGTACCTGAAAATGTAACAAAATGGTAGTTCTTAATTTAGAAAGCCAAATATATAGAAGATGCCCATGAGAAAATAATCCTTTTTCTTCTTTTAGATAAAATTTTTTTTTTAAGGAATAATTCTTTTTCTTCCTATCAACTTTTGCTTGTTTCTTATTGAAATTGGGTTGTTAACAATCAGTCACAACAGAAATAATGGAGGTTAACAATATCAATGTTTTAGAACAAACTCAATGTCAAAATTAAAAATTTAGGCAGGAGGGGTAAGAGAAAACATACTTCAAGGTAGCTTCAGCACATTCAACAGTAACTTTGTCATCAGTGGCATCACGATGAGGAAGACCAAGATCAAAATATTTTATATCCAAGTCCAAAAAAGGGAATATAAGCTGTAATGATTATCAACACCAGAGAGGACAGTGAGTACTTGGTTGAGTTTTGCAATTATAGAATATGAAAAATTGAAGTAATGTGAAATTTAAATACCTTGTCCTTAATCATCTGCCAGATAACACGTGTCATTTCATCTCCTGTGAAACAGCAATTCGAACAAAATTTAAACAAGGGAAATTTAGTTCCAATATTTGCTGGCAAAACCAATTCTCTGACAAAAATGAACCCCAATGCAAGTACAATTCAAGGGCCTAAAAAACAAAGAATCAGGAACGATATCATATTCATTTCATGTGATTTTTTGAGTAATATATTAAGTGCACAAATTAAATTTAACTTGGCTTTGAATCAAGGAACTCCTGCAGCTTATTTGACGGTCACACTTCACCCACTTAGTTCAATACGCTAATGGAGAAGCAAATTGTTGCAGACTATGCCTAAAATTATTTTTAAACTTCTCCTTGCTTAAATAATACTGGTTCACGTAAGGCGCGACGAAGAATTTTTTTTTGAAGTTTGAATTTGACTGGCAAGAACGTGCGCCTGCAGCAGCTTTCTTCTTTTTGAAGAACTCTTATGCTATTCATTCTTTTAGTTTCATCTAGTACAAGTGTCACAGGGTGCATTCGGGTGCTTACAATGGATACAAAACTTAGTTTGTTGGTCTGCCGAATTCATGGTTCGTAACCTCCCCAGGCCCACCCTCGGCAGGATCCTTCCTCGGTGGTGGGTGTCAGAAAAGACATAATAAGTACGCTCTTTTAAGATCATGGTAAATTCTACATATTAGTTTGGAACACCAGTCAAACTCCAAAAGTATAAGAATCACACTACCTACTTCTAAGCAACACAATTGACCACAATAAGTACAGAACATAAACCAATGGGTCCATTAAGCTACATATAGAAACTTATAAGCTGAGGGTACCTGACATGAGAATCAGAAAACTCATACAACTAATACCAGTACGAAACATCCCCATATCTCAAGGCAGTTGACACATTATATTCCATAATGATTTGGGGAGTTGACCACTACGTCTGCTTGGGCATCTTTACTTAGGTTTCCATTTCCAAAATCAGCCCAAACTCAAAAGTCCCAAAAAGAGAAATATGATAGTAGATGGACTGAGGAATATCCTATTGTTGCAACAAAAGGTTTCCTAAACGCCAAAGAGAAATACAGATGGACGTCATGCTTATGTCATGTTTGGATATAGAGGGGGCCTCACCTTGAGGCCGCCTCATACGAGTATTTGCGTTGTTGCAATACAACAACAACAACAACAACAACCCAGTTGTTGCAATAAACCCTTTTATTCTACTGAACTAAGGGTTTGTTCTCCCCAGCTTATTTCTGTTTATTTTTGTTTATTTCAGCAAACTTCAATAAAATTCAACAACCTTCAACAAACTTCAGCAAACTTCAACAAAGTTAAATAAAGTTAAATAAAGTTCAACAAAGTTAAACAAACCAATATACAAACTACTTATAAAAAACACTTGAATCAACAAGATTCAACAAAAATAAACAAAGTTCAACGAAGTTCAACAAAGTTAAATAAAGTTAAATAAAGTTCAACGAAGTTTAACAAAGTTCAACAAAAATAAACTTTCAGTAATAAATATAAACGTTTTTCAGTTGGGGAGAACAAACCTTAAGGCACTGTAGATTTGGTTTTGGCTCAGTACTTAACAATGAGTTTTCTTCTTTTTTATTTTTGTTCATCATAAAGAAACAAATGTTAACCTCAAACCTTAGTAACCCCTAAAACCCCTTCATTTACAAATCAAATGCAGAATCACGTCACAAGCAAAATTACTCACACAGAATGACGAATCAGCATCAAAGTTACAATACATGAACTCTATCGTATGATTGTAATTTTCAGAAATCTTTTCAGGATGACCATTCTATATTGTTTTTAGAACTTTAGAAACTGTCAAGCTAAGGACGTTTAGTTCAAACTTCGCATATACTTCCCTCCCTGGCTTCCTCGGCATACTATTGTGTAGTATGTTCCAAGCTTAGCTTCCATCAAACTCATCATAAGAGAATCAATAATAACCCAGAGCTTGCAACTTCTTTAGGATCACTAAGGATCTTAACAAATTAAGTGTGCGGTGCAGTAGCAGTAAATCTCATTGTAATTGTCTATAAAACATGCAAATGATATCATTACGATAATACGGAGTATTACGCAAGAAAAGGACTGCTGATCCAATATTGAAACAAATCAATAGCACTGTCCAATCAGTCACTATAAAACTCTACAAATTTGTAACCCATTTAGCAAAGATCAGCAACAAGACGATGTTTAAAGGAATTTCATAACCAATCAAAACAATATCGTTTACTTGAAACGAGAATTTACATCCAACCAAAACAAAACACATACTAGACATATTCTAAACATGGTCTAAACAAGAAATTACATCCAATCAAAACAACAAAACACACATATTAAACATGTTTTAAGTAACCCCTTACTTCAAAACAGAATAATATATCCAATTAAACAAAACCCGTATACTAAACATAATGGCTTCAAAGAATTTTGATCCATATGCATTAACTAAATGCCAAATATAAGTTTTGATATCAGGAAAAAAAGTAAACCTAAAAGACATTAAAAAGGGGATCAATCATGTATGATTAACTTTAATATAAATCCCACAGATCCATAACAATAACAGATTAAATTAGATACTTCAAAACAAATCATGGAATACCTCAAAAGATCTTTATCATGAACAACAAAAGAGTAAACAATAATTAGATCTGAGAGGTGATTATTACCATCCATCTCAACGATGGGGTTCGCGACATTGATCTTCTCAAAAGCCATAGCAAATCAAGTTCGGAGAGAGAGAGGAGAGAGAAAGAGGCGGAGACACGAATGAGATTGTTGTCTTTTATAAGTGCGGTAGGTAGAGTTCTACTACTAATCTTATACTCTGCTTGCGAAGAAAGAGAAACAGAGGATTAAATATTAGTAACGGGGAGTGGCTGGACTGGTTGACGAAACTCTTCTAAACGATATTATTTTTTCAATATTTGCGATTTGCAATTTACGATATACGATATACGATATACGATATACGATATACGATATACGATATACGATATACGATATACGATATACGATATTTGGATTAGATTATGAGAATTTCTATGCCATGTTTTTCTCGATGAGTGACAACATTACAAAAGATATTTTTCGTCAGGAGAATAATACATTTACCCATTGGGTTTGGCAACCCACTATCTTATTGTATCTATCTCTCTCCTCTATTTTTACAATTCTCTCTCATCTATTTTCAAAATAGCAATTAAAGTAGGAGAGAAATAGACACAATTTTATAATGGGTTAGCCACCCACTGGGTCAACAAAATATTTTCCTTTTCGTCATGATGGAGTATTATTTTTTTTCGGATTAAGAATATATCAATTTATGAATGATGTCGAATTTTTTATGCTAAAATTTAATATTCGAGTATGAACCGTTATATTTCGTGTATCATGTTCGGTTTTAATGTTATAACTAGTTGTCAAGCCTGTGCAACGCACATGTTAGTAATAATCTTTTATGTCATAATGAAGGGATACAAACTATGAAAGAATAAGGTAGAGAATGACTCAACTCAAATGGGAGCCCTGACATATTATATATATATATATATATATATATATATATATATATATATATATATATATATATATATATATATATATATATATATATATATATATATATATATATATATATATATATATATATATATGGACATACAGATAGGGCTGCACATAGGTCCAAAGTCGAGCCGAACCTGACCGAACCTGAATTGGACCGAACCTGAATCTAGCAAAAAGGCAAACCGTGGACCTAACCTATAAGTATTAGGTCCAAAACCTAACCGAACCTGAAAAAACCTGAACCTAATCTGATTGGACCTGGACCTGATATGTTTTGAGCTTCATTAACACGATTTCTTTTAATAGGTACACAAAAAGATTGAAACCCAGAACAATAATAGACAAATAAACCCAAAAAGCTTGTAACAAATCAAACCCACAAGCTTAAATTGCAAAATTTTGATTGCCCAACAACTAATTTATAAATAATCAAAGAACATCAGCACTAAATTGAAGAAACCCAATATAGAGAGAGAGAGAGGAGCATAACGTGAAAGGCAGAGAGCACGAGTAGCCGAGCAGTAGATTAGCCGCTAGCCAGCTGGAGAATCGCAGAGAGAAGGTGGACCGCCGCCGTCCGCCGGAGAGTCAAAGGTCAGAGGGTCAGAGGGAGGGGGAGAGTCAGAGAGAGAGAGAGAGGGGAAGTTGGGATTGAGACTTTGAGAGTGTGGAACTGGAAACGAAACGACTGAACAAAACATGACCAAAAACGTGAGGGCTTTTTTTTTTTTTTTTTTTTTTTTTTTTCTAGTTTAGGTCCAATCAGGTCCAAATAGGAAAAAAGACCGAACCGGACCTAAACCGAAATTTTATAAAAGTTGGACAGTGAACGTAACCTAGAACCTATTCTTGTGCAGTCCTACATACAGATACTACAGATTCCAAAACATATACAATTTCCTAAAAGATAAATATTTAGGGTGTGTTTACTTGGCTTGTTTTCTAAAAACATTTCCAAAGAAAACAAGGAGGAGATGAAAACTTGTTCCAAAGTGAATATTGTTCTAAAATTTTCTAAGAATCCCGTGTTTTCTTATTTTCCAAATTTACAAAGGATTTTAAAATCATCTGAAAACATCAACTTGATGTTTCCCAAAATTTTCCATACCATCCCCAACCCAAAACACTTCACCCCTTCATCGTGTCTCCATGGATGCCACGGACAACCACCGCCGGCATTGGCCAAATGCCACCGGAGTGCCACGATTGACTACCATCATACTCGCCCATTACTGGTAAGAAACCCCTCCCCCAATTGTTGGTTAATTGTTTCCACCAAGTGCCCAAATTACCTCTCCCGTGGCTGTTTCTCCGGTGAACTAGTAGTTGTTTCCGGCACTATATCGAATTTTGCTTCTATGTCTCTCTCCTCTGAGCCATTTTATAGGGACAGATTAGTTTGACATTGCTGAGTTGAGGGAGGTGTGAGAAGAATAGGCGTGAATGGAAGGGGGGGGGGGCTTTGGGGAAAAGGGGTTCGAAAACATCTTCATTGGTGGCCATAGTTGGTAGTGAGAATGGTGGTGGGAGGTGACTGAAGAGAGAGAAGATGGGTTGGATGTAGGTGGGTGGTTTGGGCCTTGGGGAGAGAAAAGAAGGTGAAATGAACACATTTTCAGCCCATTTCTACTTCAAAGAAAACGTTTTCTTAGAATCCCAATTCTAAGAATCATTTAGAAAATCTGCAAGTAAACACGCCCTTACATATTTATTCTATATTCCTCTATTACGCCCCCTCAAGCTGATTGGGGGGACGCACAAACAGATTTAAGAAAATGAAACTGTTGAGATGGAAGAGTCTTAGGCCCAATTTGATTCACCTTAATTTTACTTAAATTCAGTTCAGTTCAGTCCAGTTCAGTTCAGTTCAGTTCAGTTCATGTGTAACTTTATTACTCATATAACTTTTTATTCCGAAATAATTTCATGATGAAAATTATGTCATCGGAAAGATCTCAAAGCATACTTTCAAATGAGTCCAATATTGACTATGTTTGGACGAATTTTAAATGGTTAACGGTCAAGTTTAAAAAATCAATTCAGTTCAGTTCAGATCAGTTTTATCCAGGTGAATCAAACGGAGCCTTAGTCAAAATATCTACAAGCTGAAAACGTGTAAGGATATAACAAACAACCAAATCACCATGAGCCACACGCTCACGGACAAAATGATAATCAACCTTCACATGCTTGGTACGATCATGGAGAATAGGATTCGCCGTCAAATAAGTAGCACAAATGTTATCACACATAAGACGAACAAGTTGACGAAGAACAAGACCAAGCACAGCAAGCAGCTGTCGTACGCAAGTAGTATCCGCAACAGCATAAGCAATCGCTCTATATTCTGCTACGGTAGAGGACTTGGAAACTGTAGGTTAGTTGTTTCTTACTACGCCAGGAGACAAGATTATTGCCAAGAAAATGGTATACCCAGTTGAGGAACGAGAACTGTCGGGACAACCTGCCCAATCTGCATCCGAATAGGCCACCACAATAGTAGGAGAAGCACACTTGCGAAAAAACAAGCCATGATCACTGGTACCCTGCAAATAACGAAAAATATGTTGCACAATTCGAAGATGAGTAGTACGAGGAGCATGCATAAATTGACAAACCAGATTAACAACATAAGCAATATAAGGCCTCGTCATAGTCACCAATTGCAAGGCACCTACTTGTAGACACTTAAAAAGCGGCGTCAGATTTCTCCGCAAAAGCCCAATGATGAAAGGAGTAATTTATATACTTGAATGCTATTTTTGCTCTGATAAGTAAAATAAGGTCTCAAGTTTGTCCAAACCTCTCCTTTATCTCAATCACATTCAAAAGACTCGTTCAAGAGCTTTCCAATGACACCTCTCATGTCATTTTCCAACCCTCGATTACAAAGTTGTCAATTGAGGGTAAAACCATCTTTTACCGCAAGAAGGGTAAAACGGTCTTTTCACATTTTGGGAATATCCAAGTTCATCCGAAAATCCCAAAAATGACCGGATGTCGTCATATGACGACATTCAACTGGCTGCTCGAGAGCCGCCAACGACTCTGCCCAGAGCCGCTAGCGGTTGTGGATGAAAATCCAGATCTTTTCACTTTTCGGCTCTATCTTTTCAGCCGAGCAACCCTACTTCGTCCACTATAAATACGACCCTCCACCTTCAGTTCAAAACAGACATAGTCTACAGTTGACAACCTCTATTCTCAGGAGGAGTATTCCTTAGCTTCTCCCTCTTTCTTCCAAATCAATTCTATTCTTTGCTTGAGATCTTGCTTTATTATTCATTTGCTAAATAGCCTACAGTTCAGGTACAAAACTCATGAGGGCTTAAATCAAAGTAATTTCTTAGCTTTTTATTTTCTAGTAGTCAAAATGTAGATATCATACTAATCCTGCCTTTTATTGCTTCCTAAATACTGTCTTTCAATCCTGTAAATAAGCATGTATAGATGTCGTAATGCTCAACTTGCCAATCAAATGCATGTCTAAAATGGGTCAATAATCAATTTTGTGATGCTTATGATAAACCAATCAATAGTCTAAATCTAGGTTGTTAATCCGGTTTTGTGTGGGAATCATGTCTTTAAATTATTAAGCAAACTTGAGTTAGTAGAGGCCGTCATAAAACGGGAAAGTTTGCTGCCTAAGACCTTCCCACCTCGTACCTTCGCCTCCGAACCCTTTATTCTTGGGTACTCATATGTTCTATATGAGTGGGAGTCTTTCTAAAAACATGATTGGTTCACTTTTCGCGCTACAGGGTTGTCCCTTCGATTTGTCCCTTTGGTAAGACGTCGGTAGCATAATTTTGACCTCTTTCATGATTTTTATTCAGTTCAATTCAAGTCTTTTCAAATGCTTGTCTAACTCGATGGTTCCTTGAACTTATCTAAGCCCCAGCTTACAAATTTTCTATAAGGACATACTCCGCGGGGAGGAAACGATCTCGGGTCCTTATAGTGGCGACTTCACTGAGGATTATTTAAGAGGGTGAGACTCGAAAGTCAAGTTTGCTTAATTAGTTAATAACATGTTCCATATATTGCATCATTTGCATGTGCCTTGGCACAACTTTTGACCCATATCGACCCTCAAGGAAGTAAGAGCCGTAACTCGTAGACAATCCGTATATCTAAAGGAAATATACAGTTGTCCTATCGTGCAAATCGACACTTCCTGACCCACGACTCATTGACTCTTGGTTGGTGAAAAGAATTTCAATTGATGTGTCGACCATCTGCCGGACGGAAATTGTAATTTGTTACGGTAACCTCGCAGGAGTCAAAAGCTTCTAGCCCACATTCGTGCATTCGCTTGCTTATTGTGCATGTGTCGTTATAATGCCCGTCTGATCACATGTTTGCTTGTAACTACGTTGTTGTAATGCTTGCCTGAATGCATGAATGTCATGACTATGTGCCAACATGTACTTACGTGCTAGGAGTCTTTTCCTTTTATTTTTAGGTAGTTCCTAATGCCCAAAAATAGTACCAGAATTCAATTTAATGAGCACTCGTTTCCCCGATGATATATTTCCATTTAGCATCGAAGTCATGAACAATTTTCTAGGAGCTTTTAGAGTCGGTTTCTAATATCCCCTTGTAGGCACTAAAAATTTATCAAAGTGCCTTAAATAAATAAATAAATAAATTTGGGTTAAGTATATAATTAGCCTAATTAGTTAATGTGTCCCGTAAATCATGGTGGCCCAAATGTCATTTAAATGGGCTTATATTTAACTCTTGGATCAACCCAAACTTGTTGGACCAAATAAATAGTTAAACAGGCCAACCAACAAGAAAAGACTACCAAATCCAGAAATTGGGCCAGCTGTAACGACCCGAAATTCCAATCTCGATTAATTAATACTAATCGAGCTCGGAACCGGCCAAGATCTAAATCAACTCCAAAACAAAATTATAATATAATAATATTATTATTAATATTGCATCAAGTTCCGGATCATTACCGCCGTACCCGCCTCTGCAAGGAAAATGAATACAAGGTTGAAATTTCGAACATAGTTTCAACAAAATATAAAACATTATTCTAATATTAAAGCGACGTTTCTTGACCCCCGAGATACTAGTATGATGCGTTTCATCCATGCATGCAAGCGGTTCCATCAACTGCTCCAAATTTCCATCCGAGCAAATCATCTTCACAAATAAAGAAGAAACTTAGCGTTTCGCTAAGCAAATTCACCCCATTGCGTAAAAATAGTATAATAAAATAATTTTTAGAAAACTCACCAATTTACCTTCATAGAACCTTTATAGAAATATAGATAGATAATAAGTGAAGTGTTTGATAATATATATATACACATAGCACTCACAAAGCCGAATCACCAATACCATCAATCCTTCACAATTCACACTTTTCTCATGCTTAACCACGCAATCAAGGATTAATAGTAAAATCTAGGTTAGTCAAATTATGTTAGGTGGTAGGAAGAGCATGCATGTTTAAGGCTCAACATCCTTAAACCGAATCATATCATAGATCTCAATTTTCACATATCATCAATGGACCTTTCGTCCCATATTGCTGAATTTTGATTGTATTTTGCATGGGATTTTATAGAAGATTTTGGGTTGATTTGCTTGCATTTTCTCTCTCATAAATTTGCCAAGTCATAGGACCTCAAAGATCATGGAAATCTTTCATGTATGGTGAAACAATACACAGTGGCGGATCCAGGATTTAGAAAGTGGGTATGCACAATAAGATAAAAAAAAAGTGTTATCTTATAAAAAAAATTTGGTTAATTCACACAATTCCTATTAATACAAAAAAAAAATTGAAAGTGAAAATCATAAAACTCCTATAAACAATGCTAGTAACACATGAGAGGCTTAACTCCAAGGAAAGAGAAATGCAAAAATATAGCATTGTAAGAGACAAACTGGATAGATAAGAAGTAGACTGAACTACGGCAAGTGCGTGAGAACTCAAAGCAAAAAATAATAAAGCAATAACTGAAACAAAAAAGTGCACCAGCAAGTATCGAACTATAAACCAGCGTTATATTACCAAACAGCAAAACCAGCTGAGCTAGTACCAATATAATGAATAAAGGTGAACATGTTTTATTTATTGTGAGTATGCACTTGCATACCCACTCCCACATGTAGATCCGCCACTGACCATACACATCACCATTCTAACCAAATGAAACTATACACCTAATCAAAACCACCATCATGAAAACCATCTACTCATCACATGCTATGCAAAATTAATTTTATTTTCTTTTTGTTTTGATTTCACAATTTGGGTCATTTTCCACTTATGACAATACTTAGCCATTAAGGGATTGGTAAGTATTTTTATTCGAGTTAAAATATTAACTCTAGGTGAATGGAAGAAAGAAAGCATTTTTCCACTTTTGCAATTCTTGTTTTTCGGCAATTTAGGATTTCAATTTGATTTTTATAAGCTTAATTGTGCTTTAATCGCTAATTGTCATACTAATGACAAATTGAGTTAATTAAGAATTTTCGAAACACTATCTAGATAATTAAACTTGATTCACAACTAATCATCATGCTAATGACGAATATAAGATAATTAAATTGCTTTAAGAGCAATTGCACATTAACGACTAAATAATGAAAATTTTAAGTTTACTCGAATAATTAAGCAATAATTAATAGTGATTAAAAATACGGGTTATTACACCAGCCCATGACTACCAAGGCCGTTAATGAGTCGGGGCTCCCAAGGTCATTAGGGATTCCTCTCTATAAATATAAGAGTCTCTCTTCATTCCAGAGGTTGGAAATTATCTACAAGCAGAAAGCCCTGCCAGAGCATTTCCTCACCGCCTTTGCAACCTTGATCGGGATTTAAGTCTTTAAAAACCCTCGATCAAGAACATTCAAATTGAAGAGCTGCAGAAGCACAACCTCAACGACTTACAAGTCATCACAAGGTGCACTTACATCACAACACTTCCATTCGAGATCAAGCCTAGGCCCTCGAATCCAGATCTGCGTGTTCGCCGCAACATTCGGAGGATACGTAACTACTTTGTTCGAGATAAAGTCATTCAACCCTCGACTCAAAGTCAACGTAGAGACAGAATCAGAGGATTAATTTATTTGTTCATTATAACAGATAGAAATACAGAGATTGTAACCCGTACATTCAAATCAATTCAAATTATATTTGTTCAACTTATTTTTGTCTACGCATTAATTTTGTTGTTTACAAATTTTGGCACGCCCGGTGGGGGCTCTCTGCCTCTCATCTCTGTCTCCTCAACAAATCACATCAATTTCGCTGCAGCTGACATGACATCAAGAAGAAACATGTTTCAGCATCCCTACAAATCATTTGGATCATCAAGTCGACGGTACACAAGTGATGGTGTTATGCCCAACAGCCAACACAGTAAGGCTACCAAGAACATGACAAAAGTTGTTGGCATCCTTACCGCTCAATCACCTTCGCTAGCCCTCAAAAGGTCTCACAAATCACTTGTATTCGACGTCAAGCATTTAGGTGAAACAAAGCAAGCTACTGCTTCACAGACAAGGGATAAAGGTACAAAAGATGTAGTTGAGAAGACCCTCACTCACATCAACCTAACGCTCCGATCGTCGCCCCATGTGGAGGATATTTGTATCAACACAGATTGCTCCACACCTTCATCACACGAAGCCACCCCACTCCAACAAGTTGTTAAGCCCTCGCGATCCATTGTCGTTTCTGTTATGGCTATAGAAATTAAGAATGTAGAGGAGCAACTGGAAAGTATGAGATAACTCCTTGACAAACTCTCTGAGGATAGCGAGGAGAAGGACGCTCAAATCAAGCGTCAAAACAAACATATTGCTTCGTTAACAAAGAAATTGGGTAAGAAAAAGATGGGTGAGTCTTCTAAAAGTGATGGACACAGCAACAACCACGAGTCTCACACCTGCTCTCTTACTGTCGAACAAATCAATGACATGATAGCAAGCGCTGTTAAGACTCAGCTTGGTGACCACTCACAACGAACACACCTCTACACTAAACCATACAGCAAGAGGATTGACATGTTGGCAATGACTGTTGGTTATCAACCTCCTAAATTTCAACATTTTAATGGAAATAGTAATCCTAGGCAACATGTCGCTCACTTTGTAGAGACTTGCAACAACGCTGGGACTGATGGCGACCATTTGGTGAAGCAGTTTGTTCGCTCAATCAAAGAGACCTCGTTTGACTGGTACACGGATCTGACTGCGAAATCTATCGATAGCTGGAAACAAATGGAAGGAGAGTTCCTAAATAACTTTTACAACACAAGGCGTGTCGTCAGCATGACTGAGATGACTAACACTATGCAAGGCAATGATGAACTCGTCGTTGACTATATAGATCGTTGGCGCGCGCTATGCCTAGAGTGTAAGGATTGTCTCACTGAGACCTCTGCGGTCGAGATGTGCATACAAGGCATGCAATGAGACTTGGTCTACCTACTCCAAGGAATAGAGCCATAAAACTTTAAAGAGTTGGCAACACGAGCTCACGACATGGAGCTCACAATCGCTAACCATGGAGGTTATACTTCTTCATATGAAAATGATGACTTCGAGGACATGCAACCTTTTATTGTCAACCGCAAAGGCTGTTATTCTCAAGATGAAGATAACGATTCTACAAAGACGTCTTCGTCTGAGCCACGATCGCCATGAAAGGAGTTCACCAACCCTCATCCTCCTCCCTCTGCTAAGGAAATATCAAGCATCTCTGGGGGCAAGGTAAGAACCTTGGGGGGGAAAAATTTGGAGAACGCGCACAAGCACCAAGTCTACCCCAACACTTCAAACATCGAGACTTGGAGAATGCTCCCAAGCACCAAACATTTCAAAACTTCACACAGCAAGATTTGGAGAAAGCTACTAAGCACCAAGTCTAACTCAAAACATCAAGCATTAAAACTTGGAGAAAGCTCCCACGCACCAAGTTCAACTCAAATCTTCAAGACTTGGAGAATGCTCACAAGCATCAAGTCCACCCAACACTTCAAGTATCAAGGTTTGGAGAAAGCTTACAAGCACCAAGTCTACTTTAAAGAAAATTTAAATCAGGATCTGGAGAAAGCTTCCACCCACCAGAGCCTACCAAGTTGTTAATGCAATGAAAATTCCTAAGCAAAAGCTAAAATTGCACATCCAAAAAAAAAAAAAAAAATTGCTCCAAGCCCATAAGAGTATAAACTGTGCGCGGTAAAACAGAAAAAAAAAAACATTTGAACTACGTGATGACTTGATCTTATAGAGTGATTGCATGCTCCTATAAGTACGTAGGCAACTTGGAAAAAACACATTACCAAGTACAGTCAAACAAACCAACAAACAAGTGTATGTGTAAGTTCAACAGGCAAAAACTTTATATTCCCACTTTGTGGTGCTAAAGAACTTTGTCATGTTTGGCTAAACAAGTGTATGTCTAATTTCGCCAATTGACGCTTGTTGAAAGTGTAACATTGTCATGCTTATCGCCATGGGAGGCCTGCGCCCCACCCACTCCAACTTTGCAACATTTGGTGTAGGTGAGACTTAGCTTGTAACAGGTTGAGCTCTACAATGCTTGGTGTCAAGGGCCGCTTGTCAATACTCCAACCTCGCAATGTTGGGTGTGGAGGATACGTATGTAACAAGTTGAGTTTCATAATTCTTGGCGTCAAGGATGCTCGTCAACACTGCGTGTAACTTGTTGTTGTGTTATCAAGGAGTCATTGTTGCGTTAGTGTAAGGACCAGGGATTTTCCTCCATCTAGGTGTTCCACGGAGTACGTCCTTATAGAAAATTTGTAAGTTGGGGGTTTAGATAAGTTCAAGGGACCATCGAGTTAGAAAAGATTTTAAAAAGACTTGAATTGAATAAAAACCATGAAAGAGGTCACAAATCTGCTATTGGCGTTTTATCGAAGGGACAAACCGAAGGGACAATCCGAAGGGACAACCCAATAGCGCGATAATCAACTGATCATGCTTTTAGAAAGACTCCCGCTCATATAGAACATATGAGTACCCAAGAAGAATAGGTTCGGGGGCGAAGGTACGAGGTGGGAAGGTGTTAGGCACCCAACTCGCCCGTTTTATGACGGCCTCTACTAACTCAAGTTTGCTTAATAATTTAAAGACATGATTCCCACACAAACCGGATTAACAACTTAGACTTAGACTACTAATTGGTTCATCACAAGCATCACAACATTTATTAATGACCCTTATTTAGACATGCATTCGATTGGCAAGTTGAGCATTACGACGACTAGACATGCTTGGAAGGGAAGTATTTAGTATGCAATAAAAGACGTTAGACTAGCATAATATCTACATTATGACTACTAGAAAATAAACAATTAGGCAAGTAATTTAATTTGAGCCCTCAAGAGTTAGTACCTGAACTGTAGGCTATGTTTGACAAGAATAATAAAGACAAGATCTCAAGTTTGGAAGAAAGAGTGGGAAGCTCAGTGTTAATACTTCTGAGAATAGAGGTTGTCAACTGTTGACTGTGTGTTTTGAACTGAGGAGGGAGGGTCGTATTTATTGGCGCAGGAAGTAGGGATGGACGGGTGAAGAGGAGCCGATTTTTGGAAATGGGCTAAAAAAAATAGTCGCGCTTTGAAGCGCAGCGAGCGCCGCTAGCGGCTCAGCTCACAACCACTGACGGCTGTCAGATGCCAGCTAATGACGACATCCAGTGTAGTTTAATTTTTTGGAGGATTTTAGTGTCCGGAAAAATATGAAAAGACTGTTTTACCCTCAGGCGGTAAAAGATGGTTCTACCCCTGATTCGCAACTTGGCGACCGAAAGTCGGAAAAAGTCGTGAGAGGTGTCGTTAAAAAGCTCTTGAACGGGGTTTAGAATGGGACTGGATTGAAGGAGCGATCGAGGAAAAACCTGACACCTTATCATACCTATTAAAGCAAAAATAGCGTTCAAGATTATAAATTACTCCTTTCATCATCGGGCTTTTGCGGAGAAATTTGAAGGCGCTTTTTTGGCGTCTACAGAAGCCCCCACTTTGATCGAGCTTGAGTAAAAGTAAAGATCAAAGAATTTCAAAGGCGACATGCAGGATGCTGATGTGCACATGGTGTGTGAGAGTGTACAGTATGTATGCATATGAAAACAAACCTGAGTTGGGACATGCTCGTAGCGTGCTAAGATTTCATCTCTGTGAACAGAAGAAAAATAAAGTTTATAGTTAGCAAGATAGGACACCGCTCGTAGATGGTCTAAACGTCTGATGGGAACCTATATTCAGAGTGAATGAAAAAGTTAGTAATACTTTGAGAATGATCAACATAGAGTGCTTCGACAAACAGTGACTAAACACCGCTCGGTGGGTGCCGAGATTCCATCCCTGTACGAGAAACGAAAAAGTCGACGAGACAGCGCGATTAAAAATAACGGCTGTAAATGGGAAGTAACACTGGTGAAAGTGAATAGTATAAATGCTTTATCCTGAGCAAACACTGACTAAACACTACTCGGCGGGTGCCGCGATTCCGTCCCTGCATAAGAAACGAAAAAGCCGACGAGACAGCGCGATAAAAAATGACGGCTGTAAAATGCTTAGAACATATGAATAATTTAAATGCAATAGCTTAAGCAATCATCGACTGAAACATATAAAAAACAAAGGAGAGTACAACCGCAACAGTTTAAGCAATCATTGACTGACTCAAAATAAGTAACCTCGTAGAAGGTTAGTTTAACCACAGTAGCTTAAGCGATCATTGACTGACCCGAATTTGTGACCTCGTAGAAGGTCAATTTAACCGCAATAGCTTAAGCGGACATTGACTGACAATAGCTTAAGCGGACATTGACTGACCCGAATTTTTGACCTTGTAGAAGGTTAGTTTAACCGCAATAGCTTAAGCGGACATTGACTGACCCGAATTTGTGACCTCGTAGAAGGTCAGTTTCACCGCAATAACTTAAGCGGACATTGACTGACCCGAATTTGTGACCTCGTAGAAGGTCAGTTTAACCGCAATAGCTTAAGCGGACATTGACTGACCCGAATTTGTGATCTCGTAGAAGGTAAGTTTAATCGCAAAAGCTAAAGCCGACATTGGCTGACCCGAATTTGTGACCTCGTAGAAGGTCAGTTTAACCGCAATAGCTTAAGCGGACATTGACTGACCCGACTTTGGGACTTTTGTAGAAAAAAGGACAGTTTAACCGCAATAGTTTAAGCGGTCATTGACTGACCCTACTTTGGGACATGGGGACTTTGCGACTTTCGATAAAACTTGGATGAGGCCAGCGAATTTACTGGGCTTAAAATAATTTGACACTCAGGGTGATAAATATCGTCGGGGCATATCGGGGCTTGTGTACTTAGGACCTGCAAAATAATTGGGTTACTTTTACCTGATAATAATTGGTACCGTAAAATGGGCCAACTATTAAATTTTGAATCCGTGGGCCAAAGGGACTTGCTCCCACGCGCTTGGTATTGATCTTTGCTGCGAACAAACTAAAATAACAATTTCTGGACTGGAATAAAGTCGTGGGACAGTAGGTGGGGCCCATGTGTGCAGGCCAGGTAGGGCCGCTTGCGGCCCAGGCCAGCGCCGCTAGTGGCGCTGGGCTCTTGGTGAGCGCTGCTAGCGGCACTCGTCTTGAGCAGGCCAAAACAGGTCTTCGCGATTTTTTTTCGCGTTTTGCCTCATTGCGCTTTGTCTTCGTTGAGAGGCATTGTCGAGCTACTTCGCCATTGTTGAGTGCTTCCACTCCTTCAAGGTAAGTCAATTCTTGACCAAATTCTTTGATTTTTGTCTTGAACTTGTTTATTTTTTCGCCTAGTCTCTGAATTTTGGGTTACATTGTTGAATGGGTGCTTGCTTCTTGCGAATCTGAAACTTGAAATTTTCACTTGTAGAGAGAGAAAACTTCATTCTTCTTCTATGGCTCCCAAGGATAAAGGGAAACGTCCCATGGGTGAGGAGGAGGAGGAGAACCAGGACCTTTTTCGTACTAGGCTTCCTTCTTCTAGTACGCCCCTTGCTCGACATGCAGACGGGGCAAATTTGTACCAGAATTCGTTTATACGGATGAACTGGCGCCCGACTGGGGTTTTGGACCGTGGTGTTTTGCTACTGAACCGGCAGAGTCAGCTGTCTAACCTTCAGTTGGTATGTTTCTAACTCTCTCAATTTTTTTGTTCTGTTCAGTATATATATTTTTGAACTGAACATTTGAACTTTTAGTGCTTCGGCACATGAACATATTGGGATTTGTATTGGATTGGTGGTCAGCTGTGTAGAATTTTGTGTAGAATTATTTTGGATGTACTTGTAGCATATGGGGTGTTGAGAAAATTTTGTTTGTTGGCTAGGGTATTGGTGTTTTTCTGCAGGGTCATGGGTCCACTTCTCTTTGGGCCATGATGTTGGAGACATATTCTGTGGGAGCTAAGGAGACAGTGCAGGGTTTGGGTTTTGGGCACTTTTTGTCTGTTATCCCGGCTTGTCACTCTGGAGACACTAGGATAATCGCTCGGGGGTTATAGGAGAGGTTTTGGGATACCACGAACACTTTCCACACGCTTGTGGGGGAGATGTTCCCTACCCCTTATCAGTTTGTTGTAGTGTCGGGCTTGTCCTTTAAAGGGCGTCGCATTCAGTATGCCGCGGGTTATTATCGGCAGAGTGATAGGCTACTTGAGCTGTATGGGCCTGTGTCTGCCCATTTTAGAGAGGACCGAGTTTCCTTGCCGAGGTTATGGGCAGCCTTGGCGTATTTTCTTGGCTTGCCTAAGGGGCGACCATTTCGCCCAGAAGAAGAGTGTGTGTCAGGTTGGCTTCTTGACATGCTTAAAGGACTTGTCCAAAGTCCATGAGTACAACTTTGTTGCTCTTGCGTATGCTTCTCTAGTGAGGTTGTGTCGTCAGGCTTGCAGGCCTAGGCCGACGACTCGGAGGGCGTCTATCTCGGGCCCGTGGAAGATAATGGAGGTAGGCATATATGTTTCCTTTTTCCTTTGCACACGCCTGTTTTGTAGGAGAGTTATATCTCATTATTCTTACTTGTATGGCAACTATGGTTCTTTGAGTATTTTTCCGCTTTTGTTCCTCACCGTCCTGGTATGAGGATGTTCCCGTTAGGCTCGCGGTGGGTCGATAGAGATAACCACCCATTTACCTCTTTGGAGCATTTTCGGGGTACCTTTGAGAGTCATGCTGCGTCTGGGGTATGTTGCCTTTCGATTTGCTTATGTATGTTTTGTTTTTTCATTTGATGTGAATGAACTTTGATATGGTAATCTGCAGGTGTCGTGGAGTGCCTTTGACGGTATTCCCAGGGTTCCGCCCCATGTTACCATCGAGTCCTTTAGGGTATCCTCCTTGCTGGTGGTCTTTGAGGGGCCATTTGGCTTTGTGTGGTATTTGGGGGACCACTTGACTCGACTGGTCTATCCTGCCTTGGGTGGTCATTTGGTTCCGGAGGACCCTCCTAAGACCATGTTCTATCTGCGCAGCCTGAGCGTAGAAGACCCGGGGGTCGTGACTCGTGGAATGGTGGCCAGAGATTGCCGGTTTAGACCGTACAGCTGTGTATCTGTCCAACTGCTTGGGTCGTCTGATGCCGGATCTCACTTCTGAGGTAAGAAGTTTATTTATGCCATTTCAGCTATATGTGTGGTATACTGATTTTTGTGCTTTGTAGGCGGATCGTTTAGCTCCTCAGGGTCCCAGGAGGTCCCATTCAAGAGTTACTCGTGGCCAGCCCCCAAGTGTGACCTTGCCGAACAATGAGTTGAGGTACATTGGTGAGAGTGGGGGACGTATAGTAGAGCAGTTCCCTCTACATATTGCTGATGGGGAGACTGTGGAGGGCTTGCCCTTGTCTGATGGTTGTATTGGGGTATGTTTTTTTTATCCCTTCTTGTGTTTTGTGTTTGTTTTTGAATGCGGATTATATTTTCTCTCTCTTCTTGCAGCTGAACCGGGAGCAGACTTCTCAAGTCTTTAAGCTCATCCACTTGTTGAAGAAAGGCTATGGTTGGGTGATGGGTAAAGGGAAAGTTCTCGATCCAGGACTGCTGATGTAAGTAGACTTTTGTTTTTTGTTTAGCTAAGTAAAGTGCTTAACTTATCATCTCGGTCTTGACTGTTTGCAGATGTCATAGTCTTCGTCTTCGGTGGGGCCTCAACATTCTTCTGCTGCCAGGACTTCTTCGGCGAGCAGGCTGTCTGTTACTCGTTCACCTCCTGTAGCTGTGACCAGACCTCCTGTTGATGAGGCGCCCAGACCTTCTATGCCGCACATTCCTGTGCCCGAGATGTTTTCTCCAGCTGGTTTTCAGCGTTCTTTCGAGAGTAGGCCTATTGTGACCCCTATGTCTGGAAGTTGGGCGAACGCACCCGGGTGGAATGTGCCTAAAGTTGGGCCTTCGTATCAGGATGTGGCTATGGACTTTGCTAGTCAAGCCACAGAGAGCTTCTTTAGGGCGGGGTTTCCGGCAAGTACCCCTGTGCATGCACCAGTGTATGATGGACGGGATATGAGGCCCAACAATAGCAGGTCTATTTATAGCTCATTCAGTACTCAGGGCTCTTTTCACTATTTAGCTGGGAACTATGGTCAGGGGCCTTCCGTTGAGGATGAGGCCAATAGCAATGGCGATGACGACTCCAGTTGAACAATGTAGGATTGCTTTGTAAACATTGGCTTGAAATTTTGAACTCCTGTTTTATGCATTTTATATGATATGAATGCTATATGACTCGATTATGCCCCTCTGATCTCTAAGTATGCAATGTGTTATGCAGTAAAGCGTAGGCCATAATTTAGGGAATAAAAGGGTTAAAATTGCAAGAAAAAGCAAAAATTACACATATTATACCCCCTACAAAAATAATAAAAAACAGAAAATGGAACAGAATAAGACTAAGAGAGTCTCGGGCCTTGTAACTCCGTAGTGCGTTTGAAAAACTGGGCTTAAACCGAGCAAAATAGACCAAGTGGGTGGGTCGGAACAAAAGAGAAAGAAAAAAAAAAGAAAAAAGACTGGGCTGAGGTGAGGGCCGCTAGCGGCGCTGGCCAGAGCCGCTGACGGCTCTGGCTTTGGGCCTTTTCCGTGGATTCTTGACTTCTTTTGACCCGATTCTTCGCCTATAAATAGGATTTACGGGATGTTTAATGTCGTATCTCTTTTCAGGCTTTAGCTCTCTCAAATTTCCCAAATCTTCTACCATGATGAAATCCTTTGAAAACCTGTTCGACGCTTGGTGTAGAAATCTGAACGTAGAAGATAAACTTGAACTGGCTCCGTACCATATCTCAACCTTATTGGCTCTAAGACCAACCAAAATTTTGTGGCCCCTTCTTCGATCTGCTGTGAACTAGTAGCACCCAAACTTGCACGTCTTCCGTTTTGGTTACTCTGAATTATGCCCTCTAGTTGAAGACTTTGTTGCGATTACTAATATGTCTGATGTCCTTCCCCCAGTTGTGCCTTCTTTGAGGGATGGTTTTAGTAATCAGTACAGGAAATATCTAGGCTTGGCGTCTGCAGAAGCCAAAAGCATGATTCTCGGTGTCGATGTGGACTTAGTTCAAATCTGTGAAAAGTTTGCTATTTCTTCTGAACATGATGCGATATTTAGGCATTGTCGTCGACAGGCTTTTGTACTTTGCCTGTTGAATCGCCTATTGTTTTCTCATGCGGAGTCCTCCAACTTGAGTAGAGCCTCGTTATTGCGAGTGGTGAATCAAATGGTTGAAGGACACTCTCCTTTACATCTGGTTGTAGGGGAAACTATTTTAGGGCTTGACATGTTAAAAATTTTGCCTCATGAAGCCTTTTTCTGGCAGCCCCCTGCAGCTTCAAATTTGGTTATGCGAGCATCTAAGGTTGATAGAATTGCCAGAGAAGATGATAGCTCGTACCCCTCAAGCGTGGAAAAAGAAAACTTATACCGTCGCTAGCTTTTTGGTCAGAAAAAGGCTATATGATGAAAATACCTTTGCTGAATGGGATGCATTTTTCCATGCAGGACCTGCTATCCGTTGGCATGTGACCTGGTGGAGCTTGACCTCTTTGGTGGCTTGCTGTAAATTTATCCCTCACACTACCATAGCGAGTTTGTATAGGAGTACTTTCTTCCTTCTATCTAGGGTCATGCGGCAATATGGATTGAAGCAGGTTATACCTCGTCAGGAGACTACGAGACAACTTACCTTGGCTCTGACCACCGAATTCGCTCAATATTGGGGAAAGTATTGGCGTGGCAGGGATCGCTGGACTGTACCTCGGGTGATTGCTCCAACTCAAGTTTCTGAGACCTACTTGAACTGGCTATCCTGCATTGATGGAGAAGTCAGACGGGCCCTTCGTCATGAGGAGTGGGACCAACTAAAACCTAAGTATGACTCAGGAACAGGACGCAAGAAAAGGAAGGAAGGGTCTTACGAGGAAGGCTATCATGTAATGGAAAGAGGCAAGCCCTCAGCTCAAGGTAGTGATCATAAGTCGTCCTCAAGTCAGGGTCCTTCAAAGACGAACTCTTCAATGAAGCCTTCTAAAGGGAAGAAGGATTAAAGTAGTTTTCTTAGAAAGCAAGTCTAGTTAAAAAAAAAAGAAAGTAGTAAGAGTTTGTTTAGCTCAAACCCTCGTAGTTGCACTTTTTTTTTTTTTTTTGTAACCTTATGAAGTTCAATTTTTGCAATGTAAGCTTATTCGTTCAGTTTGAATAAAGATTATCCCTTTTGAATGAGTTGAATGGAATTTTGGATTGATTTTGGCCAGGCCCCTTAAGAGGGTTACCTATGTATCCAATGTGGAATCAGGCCAGCGCAGTTTGTTCAATTTTGTGTACGTCTCTTTTTCTTTATTGTTAATTTTCGGATTTTTTTTTAGACGTACCACTTCTTCAATTGGTCAATGTTGGTGAGCTGACTGAACTCAATGCCATCAATGTCCATGAGCCGGACTGTGCCTCCCGATAAGATGTCTTTGATGATGAACGGACTGGAGCAGTTTGGTCGAAATTTGCCTCTGGGGTCAGTAACTGAGGCACGCAATTCTTTCCAAACTAAGTCCCCTTCTTTCAGATTTCGAGGTCGAACCTTTTTTTTGAATGCTCTTGCCATGCGTTGCTGGTACATGAAGGAATGGTCCAGGGCCCGTAGGCGTCTTTCATCTGTGAACATGAGTTCCTCGTAGCGAGCTTGCAACCATTGGGTTTCGGGAATTTCACCCTCTAAGGCTATGCGCATGGAGGGCAGTTGGACTTCTATGGGTAGCACTGCTTCCATTCCGTAGACTAGGGAATAAGGTGTCGCTCCTGTGGATGATCTTATGGATGTCCTATATCCCCAAAGGGAAAATGGGAGTTTTATGGGCCAATCTTTGTATTTTTCTATCATCTTTTCGATGATAGTTTTGAGGTTTTTGTTGGCGGCTTCTACCGCGTCGTTGGTCTGGGGACGGTAAGGGGATGATTTGTGGTGCTAGATTTTGTAGTTCTTTAGGAGGGTGGCTATTTCGGCTTTGAAATGGGATCCATGGTCACTAATAATTTCATGCGGAACGCCGTATCGGCAGATGATGTTGTTCCTTATGAATTTAGACAATTGTTTGGATGTGAGGACGACATAGGACTGTGCTTCAACCCATTTAGTAAAATAGTCTATGGCTACTAGGATGTACTCATGTCCTCCAGAGCCTTTCGGGGTGGTTTTACCAATGATATCTATTCCCCATGCGGAAAATGGCCAAGGGGATGTGAAGTTGTGGAGCATTGAGGGTGGCATATGCTGCAGGTTGGCATATATCTGACACTTCTTGCATTTCTTAACATAGTCGTAACAATCTCTTTTCATAGTGGTCCAATAGTAACCCAGTCGTAGGACCTTTCTAGGGAGCATTCGACCATTCATGTGTGGTCCACATACCCCATTATGTACCTCATCCATAATCTCTGCGGCTTCTTCGGTGTTCACGCATCTGAGGTTGACTCCGTTGTGGGACTTCTTGTATAGAACCCCCTTGTACTCTATGTATTGTGCCGCTAAGAGACGGATGACCCATTGAGCTCTTATTGGCGCGTCTTGAGGGTAGGTGCCTTTGGTGATGTAGTTGAATACATCTTGGTAACAAGGATCTTCTTCGATCGGAGCCAGGGTCAGATCCGCGTCGAGGCTGTTGCAGAAGGCGGGCTTAGTTCTTCTTTGTATGTGGAGTGGCATCGTTGAGGGAGTTCAGCTGCTCAAATTCCTGTAAAAGAGATAATTTGTATTCTTGCTTTGCGAAGTTTACTTACATTGCTTAAATTGATTAGTTAATGATTTATGCAACTTTGAGTTCATCGGATTTGTCAATAGCTAAACAAAGGAAGAAATGAGCAAGAGGAATTTTTATTGATCTGCAAAAAGATAAGCACACATGACTTTAGAGAAGAGGGTCTCTAATTCCCGTCAAAAGGAAACTAGACTTAGAAAGAAAAGTAAAAAGGGGAACACCCCTTATTCCAGACTCAACCTATAGATTTAGCTAAGGTCCTAACTCGACAAAACTTGGGGACTTAGACTCGATTCCTCTAGCTCTTGCAGGTAGCCAACTAGTTCCAGGCTCCATAGGTATCATCTTCTTCTTTCAGAGGTGGCAGAATCTCTCGGCTGTCTATGATTTCCTGTATGTCATCCTTTAAGTGGACGCAGTCGTTCGTGTAGTGGCCGAAGACTCGATGATAGCGGCAGTAGAAATCCTTATCCTTATTTATCTCTTGGAGGTTGTCAGTGGGAATCACGGGCTTAAGGTCTCCTCTCCACATGAGGACATTCATAACGTTCCCAATGGGGGCGTTTAGTTGAGTGCACTGTTTTTGGACGAAGCGACGCCATCCATATATAGCCCAGGTGCTAGGAGACCACATGGTTCCTCGATCAATGAAGGAGGTGATCACCCTTTTTAAGCGTGTGCACTGGTTGGTATGATGCCCATTGGCTTCACAATATTTGCACCGGAGATAGGGATTCCCATCCCTTGGAAGTATTTGAGGGGTAGGCATTCTCGGGTGAGCATAGCCGTATTTGACCATCTTGTTAAACATCTCATCCTGTTGGAAACAAGCTTCCCCTTTAGCCAGAACAATGTTGCACTCTATGGGTTTGTCCAACGAGGCGATTTTCTCCTTCATTTGCCGAATTACATTGTGGTGGTGTGCCACATAGATAGATTTCCCTTTGATGGTTTCTTTTATTTCCTCAAACTCATCAGGTTCTCCTATTTCTTCAGGAGGGTATGTTTCGAGCTCTTCAGAACCAGTGGAGGTGTAAAATTTGGTGTCTTCTTCTATGAGGGTTACTTCTTCGGGAGATAATCCCCAAAGGTCAATGTCCTCACTATCATGTTCTATTTTCAAGACAGGAGTCTTGTCAATGGTGGCTTTGATAGGATTGGCTTCGATTTCCACAATTTCTCCTTCTAGCATCATCTGGACTTTCTGGTGAAGGGTAGAGGCTATGGCATTTAGACCATGGAGCCAAGGTCGTCCCAGCAGCAAGTTGAAAGTGGCCGGGATGTCCATGACATAAAACTGGACCATCTTCTCTATGGCTCCTGAGGTGACATTCATGGTTATGGTGCCAAGTACCTTTCGGCTGGAGTTGTCATAAGCACGTAAGCCTTGTGCTGAGTGAGCCAGATTTTTGATATCTATGCCTAATTTTACTGCGGTTTTCAGTGGGCATACGTTCACGGTGGATCCATTATCCACAAGGGTCATAGGCACATACTTGCCCATAGCGAAAACAGTCAAGTATAAGGCATTGTTGTGTGAGGATCCCTCAGGAGGTAGCTCACTGTCGTAGAAAGTAATGATCGGTTGTGGTTTATCTCTTACTAAGAAGCTGACCAGCTCGTCAGGCCTCATATCTTGTGACACGGAAACTTTTGACAAGGCGTCCAAGATGGCTTGTCGGTGTTCATAGGATGAGGCTAAGAGTTGCCAAATGGAGATATCGGCTTTGTTCCTTTTGAGTTGTCTTCTGACGGGAGACTCTTTGTCTTTGGCGGGAATTTGTTCAGCTTCTTCTTTAGTTGGAGGTTGAACTCTGTCGTTATAAATATTTTGCGGCCTATAATAACACCAGAACGTGTCAAATGGGCCACGCCTATGGGAGATCTAGTTTGGACTTTCCATACATCTTCTTCGTCGATGTCCCATATTCCGACGATCTCAAATCCCAAGGCATCTTCAACACTTATATGTAAAATGGCGCCCAAAGGGTTACTAGAGTTGCTGGGTGCTTGTCCAGGCTTGGGTAAAGGTATGGTGCCAATTTCGATTCTATCTTGGATGGTGTGCTTAAGAGCCCAATAATTATCGGTTCCTTTCCCTTGGTGGTACTTGCAGTATTCGCCCACTTTTCAGTTACGACCCTTAATAGATGGTTCTGGAGTTGGACCAATAGGCTGCAGCAGATTATTTTTTTTGATCATTGTTTCGAGAGCATGTGACAAGGTCATCCCAAGAGAGGTGAATTCTCTTGGTGGCTTTCTTTCAGCAAAAGTGTTCACATAGCTACCTCGTTAACCTGAGCGCCAGAAGAGGCTCCAGCAGTCGTCCTTTTGTCTCTCCCATAAGTGAATGGCTTAGGGGTGACCTGGTATTTGTTTTTATTGAGATCGTCTTCAATGAGGATGCCGACGTCATAAAGACGCTGGCATGAGTCTATGGTGATTTCAAGCTCTCTCAAAGTGATGGGGAGCGTAATGAATCCCTCGTTCCTCTCTTGAGTGGTGATTTCAAGCTCTCTCAAAGTGATGGGGAGCGTAGCATTATCCTTGTACCGAGTCAAGAAGACTGTGGTAAAATCGGACTAGGTAGGGTAGTTTTCCAAATCCAAAGTGTAGAACCATCGCCGGGCATGAGTATCAAGGGTTTGAGGAAACAGGTGGGCATAAAGTTGTTGATCCCTCTTAGAGCCATAGCAGTGGTAAAGGATTTCAGATGATCCTGTGGGCTGTCGACTCCGGTGAAAGTGGGCACTTCGGGCATAGAGAATTTTGCCGGAAGTTTGCCTTTGATTTTAGTGTCAAACTTTCCCACATTGGCACTGTAGTTGGAGATCAGGCCGCTACTTTTGAGCACAGAGTTGGTCTTAGCCAGCATGCCACTCGACCCTTCTTGCTTCATCTTCTCTTTTCCTTTCTATGTCTTCGACCTTGAGTCGTACCCTTTCTAGCTCACTCATGAGCTTATCCAGTCTTTCGTCACTAGTCTTGGGCATCGTGAAATTTGGAGGAGTAATGGGTGTGGAAAAGAAGGTTTGTAGTGATGGTGAGTTTATTGATGGTGAGGCTGTTTGAGGTGGAGGTAATCGGGAACTTGGCGGTGTAGACGGTTGTACGCGAACTAGCCTTGCAGAAGGCCGAGCCCGGCTTTTCTCGAGGTTTCCTTTCTTCTTCGGACCCCCTATCCTGAATAGGAAGCACGGAGCACTTAGTAACGAGAAAAGACCATGAGACTCTCACCTAAGAAAAATGAAGACCCACACATAAAAAAAAAACATTGTCCTAAAACAAAAGATCGTTAAGCCTAAATGCCCAAATATTTTCCCTAATATCAAAGGAAAATAAAGTCAATGAACGAAAATAAGAAACAATAGAAAAAGTCGGACTATCCTATTTTTTGTTTTTCAAGACTCAAAGAAAATGGAAAATGGGATAAAATAAAAAAAGAATTTCGGTCCTCATTTTTTATTTATTTTGTTGCAATTTTTTTTGGGTTTTTTTTTTCTTTTTTTTTCACCATTTTTGTTTTTTTTTTTGCTTTCATTTTTCTTTTAACCGAATCTGGATTACATCAAAAAAAAAAAAAGAAATAGAAAAATGGGAGAGGGGAAATTGGAGTGACTGACTCTTTTTTTTTGGCTAAAATGATCCTAGGAAATTGCTCATGACTTTGATGGAATATATCATTGGGAAAATGATGATTGCTCATTGAATTGAATTCTCGCACCATTTTTGGGCATTAGGAACTAGCTAGAAATAAAAGAAAAGACTCCTAGCACGTAAGTACACGTTGGCACATAGTCATGAGATTCATGCATTCAGGCAAGCATTATAACAACGCTGTTTACAGACAAGACGGGCATTACAACGACATATGCACATTAAGCAAGCGAATGCACGATTGTGGGCTAAAGGCTTTTGGCACCTGTGAGGTTACCACGACAAATTACAATTTTTGTTCGGCAGATGGTCGACACATCAATTGTAATTCTTTTTCACGACCAAGAGTAGATGAGTCGCGGGTGAGAAAGCGTCGGCACGATAGGACAATTGTATATTCCTTTAGATATACGGGTTGTCTACGAGTTGCGGTACAAACTTCCTCGAGGGTCGATAAGGGTCAAAAGATTGTGACAAGGCACATGCAAATGATGCAAGTAATGCAATAAATAAATTCCTAGTGAAGTCGCCACTGTAACGACCCGAGATTTTCCTCCATCTAGGTGTTCAACGGAATACGTCCTTATAGAAACTTTGTAAGTTGGGGGTTTAGATAAGTTCAAGATACCATTGAGTTAGAAAAGATTTTGAAAAGACTTGAATTGAAAAAAAACCATGAAAGAGGTCACAAATCTGCTATTGGCGTTTTATCGAAGGGACAACCCAATAGCTCGATAAGTGAACTGATCATGCTTTTAGAAAGACTCCCACTCATATAGAACATATGAGTACCCAAGAATAATAGGTTTGGGGGCGAAGGTACGAGGTGGGAAGGTGTTAGGCACCCAACTCGCCCGTTTTATGACGACCTCTACTAACTCAAGTTTGCTTAATAATTTAAAGACATGATTCCCACACAAACCGGATTAACAACCTATTCTTAGTCTATTAATTGGTTCATCACAAGCATCACAACATTTATTAATGACCCTTATCTAGACATGCATTCGATTGTCAAGTTGAGCATTACGACGACTAGACATGCTTGGAAGGACAATATTTAGTAAGCAATAAAAGACGTTAGACTAGCATGATATCTACATTATGACTACTAGAAAATAAAGAATTAGGCAAGTAATTTAATTTGAGCCCTCAGGAGTTAGTACCTGAACTGTAGGCTATATTTGACAAGAGTAATAAAGACAAGATCTCCAGTTTGGAAGAAAGAGGGGGAAGTCCAGTGTTAATACTCTTGAGAATAGAGGTTGTCAACTGTAGACTGTGTGTTTTGAACTGAGGAGGGAGGGTCGTATTTATTGGCGCAGGAAGTAGGGCTCGACGGGTGAAGAGGAGCCGATTTTTGGAAATGGGCTAAAAAAATAGTCGGGCTTGGAAGCTCAGCGAGCGCCGCTAGCGGCTCAGCTCACAGCCGCTGACGGGTGTCAGATGCCAACTGGATGTCGTCATAATGACGACATGTAGTCTATTTTTATTTTTCAGAGGAGTTTAGCGTCCCGAATAATATGAAAAGTCTGTTTTACCCGCAGGCGGTAAAAGTCGGTTCTACCCCCGATTCGCAACTTGGCGATCGGGACTCGGAAAAAGTCGTGAGGGGTGTCGTTGGAAAGCTCTTTAACGGGGCTTTTGAACGGGACTGGAATGAAGGAGCGATCGAGGAAAAACCTGAGACCTTATCTTACCTATTAAAGCAAAAATAGCGTTCAAGTTTATAAATTACTCCTTTCGTCATCGGGCATTTGCGGAGAAATCTGAAGGTTGGCGTCTACATCTAGTGAGCCCATGTGCAATTTAGTTGTTCTGTCTCTTTCTTCTGGTACGTAAGTACAACGCATGGAGATGTGAACCCGAGATAGTCTCTAACGGTTACAACGCATGAGTTCACAAATCCGAGATGACTTAGAGTACGGCGGCGAACATTGGTCTTCAAGCACATAGGGTACAACGCCTGGAGATGTGAACCCGAGATGGACTCCAATGGTTACATCGCATGAGTTCACAAAACCGAGATGATCACATGTACTATGTCTTGTCTCTTCAAATACATAGGGTACAACGCATGGAGATGTGAACCTGAGATGGCCTCAAACGGTTACATCGCATGAGTTCACAAAACCGAGATGATCCTATGTACTATGTCTTGTCTCTTCAAATACATAGGGTACAACGCATGGAGATGTGAACCCGAGATGGCCTCTAACGGTTACATCGCATGAGCTCACAAAACCGAGATGATCCTATACATTATGTATTGATGTCGATGTCATGCTACATGGTGACACCCTAAAAAAAAAAAAGTGCAAGGAATAGCAAACACAAGACATACATACACGCATACATTAGACGAAAAGGAAATAATACTTGCAAGTGTGGCTACCTTCAATTCGAAGACGCCGTTACAAATCTAGTAGAAAAAACTAGTACTGGTTATGGAATATCTGTCAAGAGTACTGAAAATAGCATGCAGGGACAACAGCTTCAAGTGGCATCCAATGTGCAAGGAGTTAGAACTGAGTCATTTGTGCTTTGCGGATGACTTGATGTTCTTCTGCAAAGCTACCCCTGACTCTGTAAGTATAATGATGAACTGCTTAAACTACTTTGCACAAGTTACTGGTCTGTTTGCTAACAAGGAGAAATCTTACTTTTACATGGCTGGTGTGAATGATGAGGTGAAAAGGGAACTGTTAGATTTATCTGGCTTCAGAGTGGGTACATTGCCCATGAGGTACTTGGGAGTCCCACTTTCCCCCTCTAAATGGAGCAAAATTGACTGTGAATGCCTGGTTGATAAAATGACTAAAAAACTGCAGATTTGGGCTTAAAGGAACCTTTCTTATGCAGGAAGAGCTCAACTGATAAACTCTGTTTTGGTATCTATACATATCTACTGGTCTAGTATCTTCATATTGCCTGTAGGGGTACTTAATAGTATAGAACAAAAATGCAGATTCTTCTTGTGGGGCTCTACTGATCAGAAACATAATACCAGTTTGGTTGCATGGGATATGGTATGCAGGCCTAGGAAAAATGGGGGCATAAACATAAAAAAGTGCAAATGGTTTAATGTAGCATTAAATGGGAAACACATTTGGGACCTAGCCACTAAAAAAGACACCTTGTGGGTAAAGTGGATAAATGGGATTTATCTGAAAGGCAGCAACTTCTGGAACTATGCACCAGGGTGGGGAGCTAGCTGGTACTGGAATAAGCTCAACAAAATCAAGAGCTATTTCCAGGAGCACTACACAGCTAGAGGAGTTTGGAAGAGGGATGCAGATGGATGTTATACAGCTGCTAGAGGGTACAAAACTCTGCTAGGAAACATGCCTAAGAGTAGGCATGCAAACCTGATCTGGGGTAGTATTAATATGCCAAGACACAGCTTCTGTCTATGGTTAGCACAACAAGGCAGACTACTAACCAAGGATAGAATGAAAAATATGGGCTTTCTTAATGGGGACGATGTCTGTAATCTCTGCAAAGCACAACCAGAAAACCACCAGCACCTATTCTTCAGTTGCAGTGTGGCAGTGGAGATTATTAGCCAACTGAAAAGCTGGTTACAGATCACACCAAGAGCAAGCACAATCCAGGGCATGCTGGGGTGGATAAGCAGGCAAAAATGTTCCAAAATCAGAAAAGAAGGTTTCGCAGCAGGGCTAGCAGCATCTGTCTATTGGCTCTGGAGAGGCAGAAACATCATGCATTTCGAAGGTAGCAGCCTGAGTGTGTCACAGACCATACAGCAGATTCCACAATCAGTGATATGTAGATTACAACAATGCAGCAAGCTGAGGAAGATGAACAGCAAAGACAAAAGATGGATTGAGAGACTATAACATCCCCTGTAAATCATAGAAGAGCTGACCACCTCCCTGCTGTTGATCTCAGGAACAAGACACGTGTAAAAGAAGGGATCAAAGCAAGAAGCCTGGAGTATATCATGAATCAGAGAGTAATCAGTAATGTTGGGGTTAAACTGAAGGATACAGAAGCAGATTGATACAGTGAGACTCTGAATCAGAACAAATGCAAGGAATGGGCAGCAGTGCAGGAACTCAGGCAGCAGGGTTCAGCAGCAGGTAATCAGCAGCAGGTTGATGAAGCAAGGCAGAATGAGGAATGAAACAGCTCCAAGCAGAGTTGAAAACCTCGAAGAAGTTGTAATATTTTTAACTATATATGCTTTTGTATTTTGCTGTAAGTCAGAAATAATTTTTGCTAATTGTAATGTTTACAGAGATGGTGAGAAATATTTTTTGCAAATTGTAATGTTTACAGAGATGGTGAACCACTGCCTGTAGTGGATTGCACCAAATTGAAGGGTTGTAAGGTAGTAGAGGGATGTAGCAAAAAGGAACCCTACCTAGTAGGTGGCCTTGGATCTGCATTGCCTAAGGACTGTAATCATGTTACATTACAGTGAGCAATAATACAATTTCTGACTTGCACCAAAAAAAAACTAGCTAGCTAGTATTGCTTATCTTGCAATTTCTGAAAGCTATATGACAAGTTGCTCATTACCGGATCAAAGCATGATGTGCAAAATGAAAGTGATTCAATAAAGGGTTTAACAGGTTAGAGGATCAAATTCCAATTACTGGATTGCGTAGCTAGAGAAAAGGGCTATGTCAATTAACCTTGAGCAATGAAGTCAACATAGCCACAATTAAAATCTATGGCTGGATAGCACATACATCAAAGAGCCCACATAATAATTGCTTGAAAATTAATTGGTTGACTACATGTGTCAACTAGCAGTGGTAACTCAAAAGGCAAAGCTTGCAAATCAAAGAAGACCAAAAGAGAAAAAATAGACGAGGTTCAAACACCTGTAGCTTCGCGAAGTTTGAGAATAACAAGGCATCCAAAGACCCAGGACCATCAGTGCTAGATAGGGCTATTCATAATCCGGTTTGAACCGGAATATTGGACCGACTTTGATTCCGAAAAATCCGGACCGGAATCAAACAGGTTTCGGTTCAGGTCTTGTTCCCGTCTGAATCCGGAATTTTCCGGTCTAGACCGGAATCTTAATTTTGCAAAAACATAAAATATAAAAGGTAATTGACGACTGGTTAGACGCTTAGTTAGGGTTTCCAATTCCAAATTTTCGCAGCCCTCCCCTCACTCAAGACAAACAGACACTCAGTCACTCTTCTCTCTCTCTCCAGCCTTCACTCAGCCCCTCATCTCTTCTCTCTCTCCACTCCAGTCTCCACCGTGTCACCGACCACCCTCAATATCTCTCCACCGATTCACCTAGTTACCATCTCACCGACCTGCGGGCCGAGGCAGGCCAGGCAGCGGACAGCCGGCTCCGCGCCTCCGCTAGGCCGCCCTATTAGCAAGATTTGAAGCTTTTACCAACATTTTTGATTCGTTACATATTTGAGCATTTCCTAAACCTAAATTATCTCTATAAGGGTAGCAAGATGTATTCCTTTTGTGCTTATTGGTTAACTCTTGATATATCATGATATAGATGTGTATGTATATGCTACAAACAGCAAACAGATGTGCTCTGTTTCTTCTTCCTCTTCTTTTACCTCTTTTTCTTCTTTATATATAAATATCATTATTATTAAATTGGTGTTGTGAGAAACAATATTGTTTTGTTGGCTGTAAAGGTGGAATTAAAATACAGGTTTCAATACACTCTCTTGAAAAAACGACTGCCATTTGAATCAGTTTCTTTGTTAGTGAAATACTTGTTTGTTTACTAATTTATAATTTGCAAGTAGCAATCCAGTGGTAAGCACTAAGCACATCGCCCATGTCGAGATTTCATGAATAAATTGGTAATCCAATGGTACAATGTTGCATGAATTTATAAATTTAAAAAAAAAAAGTTTGAAAACAAATTCCGGTCTTTCTGGTCTTAGACCGAAATTTTACCGGTTCAGGTTCAGGGTTCTATTTTTTACGATTCCGGTTCCGATTTTTTCCGATTCCACTTTATTTTGGTTTCGATTCATACCGGTGTACACCCTACTGCTAGATACTACCGAGTTCCAAGCGGCTGAAAGATTAATTGGCAGGTTGACTGGCGATTATCCTTTATAATGTTTATATAGGTTTTGGATTCAGCACATCAAGTCAAGCGAGTACACAAATCCGAGACCAGTGAGGATTAGGATTCAAAGTCCAGCCACCTCTTGAAAGAAATTGAAAGAATATATTCTGATTGCCTAATTTAAATTAGGAACATATTTCCATATTCTCAAATACTATGGTTATGAATGCTATGGTGTCTACCTAATTAAGTCAACATCCGACTAAGCTAGATTAATATTAGCGGGACGACTTGTCGACCAAGGTAATTAGTCGTAAAAAAGTGAGTTACTCAATCAAGTTGATATCTGACCTGGTTAACATTACTCAATACATATTGGACAACTATTTGTAGTGTGATAATCAGGTAAAGCTTAAGAAAAAAAAAAAAAAAGCTTGTCTGAACAAATACAGTCTCACTCGCCAAGTCGAACGCTTGACAGAGTGACAACCACAAGTGTGATACTACACGCAATAAATCAGTTGTTTACCCGCCAAGTCAAACGTTCAACATGGTGACAAGAACGAAGCGTCATTGACAAGACACGACAAACTGTTTGTCAACGCAAAGTGAAAACCTTGACGTTTACCACCTTACCCAATTAAGTCAGCACTCGACCTGGGAAACGAAGCCAGAACGTCAAGCTAAGCTACAACCGACGAGTCAACTATATGGTAGGCACATTCGTCAAGTCAAGTTCGAGACTATGTCACGATGAAACACTCCAAGTCGTGTACGTGACTTAGTCTCGAGGGGGCAATTTGTAGGCACTAAAAATTTATCAAAGTGCCTTAATTAAATTAATTAATTATAATTTAAGTATATATTTAGCCTAATTTAGTTAATGTGTCCCGTAAATTATGGTGGCCCAAATGTCATTTAACCCTTGGACCAACCCAAACTTGTTGGACCAAATAAATAGTTAAATAGGCCAAACCCACAAGAAAAGACTACCAAATCAAGAAATTGGGCCAGCCCATGACTACCAAGCCCGTTAATGAGTCAGAGCTCCCATGGTCATTAGGGATTCCTCTCTATAAATATCAGAGTCTCTTCATTCAAGAGGTTGGAAATTATCTACAAGCAGAAAGCCCTTCCAGAGCATTTCCTCCACCGCCTTTGCAACCTTGATCGAGATTCAAGTCTTCAAAGACCCTCGATCAAGAACATTCAAATTTAAGAGCTGCAAAAGCACAACCTCAACGACTTACAAGTTATCACAAGGTGTACTTACATCACAACACTTCCAATCGAGATCAAGCCTAGGCCCTCGAATCCAAATGTGCGTGTTCGCCGCAACATTCGGAGGATACGTAACTACTTTGTTCGAGATCAAGTAATTCGACTCTCGACTCAAAGTCAACGTGGAGACAGAATCAGAGAATTAATTTATTTGCTCATTATAACGGATAGAAATACAGAGATCATAACACGTACATTCAAATCAATAGAAATTATGTTTGTTCAACATATTTTTGTCTACGCATTAATTTTGCTGTTTACACCCGTCTCCCATTTTTAATTTTTTTTCTTTTTCACCTTGATGTAATTCAGTTCGGCAAAAAAAAAAAAACAAAGTAAAAACTGGCGTGCAAAAAGAAAAAGAAAAAGAAAAGGGGCGCGAAAATCAAAAACAAAAAAGAAAATATATAATACCGAAATTCTTTTTTTTTCTTTATCCCATTTTTCATTTTCTTTGAGTCTAGAAAATAAAATAAAAATAAACAGGATTGTCTTTCGTTTTCTTTTCTCATTTTTATTCATCGACTTTATTTTTCCTTTGATATTAGAGAAATATTTAGGCATTTAGGCTTAGGACCTTTTCTTTAGGATAATGTGTTTTCCTATGTGTGGGACGTTCTTTTTTTCTAGTTGAGAGTCTCATGGTCTCCTTTGGTTCTAAATGGTCATCTTCTCATTCAGGGTCAAGTCGAGATCCATCAAACGTTCCCCAACTGAAGATGCACAAGGCAATTCTCGTCTCACACTGGGGGGCATAAATGGTTCAAGCCGTCAAGAAGGTCAAAACCCACTTTGTGACAACTGCATATCCGGTCTGTGAAGCTTCAAAAGACTCAACTCTTGATACTAAAGATGAATCCCTTGGCCTAGAAGAGCAATTAGACCAAGCCTTTCGAGAGGCCAAAATCCAAACAGGCCTTGATCCACCCTAGTCTCGCCGAGTATAGAAGCAAAAGCAAACAAAACTCAAACCTCCTTGAAGTTCAAGAGAATATTGAACACCTATCTCAATATACTATTGTCTATCACACAGAAACCAAAAGACAACAAAAAACGGTTGCTCAGCTGGAACAAAGGATTAAGTCTTTGGAAACCGGCAAAGTCATCCTTGATCAAAGGCAATCCCGTTGGCCTTAAGATCGAATTTGTGCACAAATGAGAGCATATGGCTACCTTCATCCATTGGAACCCACTTATGAGCTCCTTCCATAAAATGGAAATCCAAGCATCTACGGTGACTACTGCCGAGCCTGCGGACATCATACCAAAGATTCCAGGAAGTTGAGGGACAAGATCCAAGCCTTCATTGACAAAGGACTCATGTGGCCCGCATACACTTGGTTATCCAAGAAAGGATCACACCTTCATACTCGTGAATTTACGCCACTTGGAGCCCCCATTCATGATGTTACGATGGCTTTACTTCGTCGCGGAGATCTACAAATCCTAGGACCCTACAAAGAGGTGTTACCGGAAGGCGGAGATCCTTATCTTTACTATAGATATCAAAGGAGCTTCGGTCACCTCACCGATCAATGCCCTCGCCTAAAGTGTGACATCCAACTGGTCATTGACTCCGGAACCGTCTCTCCTCCAAAATCCCACACATTCAAAGAGGTGTTACCGGAAGGCGGAGATCCTTATCTTTACTGTAGATATCATAGGAGCTTCGGTCACCTCACCGATCAATGCCCTCGCCTAAAGTGTGACATCCAACTGATCATTGACTCCGGAACCGTCTCTCCTCCAAAATCCCACACATTGAAGATCATACAACGTGTGCGTGAGCCACGACTCGAGGTTAACATGCTAGAGATAGACCAAGCACCTTTTATACCACATTCAAACCCTCATGTTAATGGTTTTCTCAAGAAATAAGGAAACATACCTGGTATGGGACTTGGAAGAAACAGACAAGGGCCCACCACCTTCAAGTTTGATGTCAAAAACAACCTCTTTGGGCTCGAAGATGAGCCCACCGAGTAAGAGATCCAAAGCCACCGAAGGACAGATAAGTCACTTCCAAAGAAATAATATCACCATATAGCTATAAGGACCCGGATTTTCACGGCCTCGGAGTGCATCCTTATAGAAAATTTGTAAGCTGAGGGTTTAGATAAGTTCAAGGAACCATCGAGTTAGAAAAGCTTTTTTAACGACTTGAATTGAATAAAAATCATGAAAGAGGTCACAAATCTGCGATTGGCGTTTTATCGAAGGGACAAACCGAAGGGACAATCCGAAGGGACAACCCAGTAGCGCGATAAGTGAACTGATCATGTTTTTAGAAAGACTCCCGCTCATATAGAACATATGAGTACCCAAGAATAAAAGGTTGGTGGACGAAGGTACGTGGTGAGAAGGTGTTAGGCACCCAACTCACCCATTTATGACAGCCTCTACTAACTCAAGTTTGCTTAATAATTTAAAGACATAATTCCCACACAAACCGGATTAACAACCTAAACTTATACTATTAATTGGTTAATTACAAGCATCACGACATTTATTATTGACCCTTATTTAGACATGCATTAGATTGGCAAGTTGAGCATTACAACGACCAGACATGATTGGAATTGAAAGAAAATATTTAGTAAGCAATAAAAGACATGATTAGCATGATATCTACATTTTGACTATTAGAAAATAAAAAGTTAAACACTTAATTTAATTTGAGCCATCAGGATTTAACTGTAGGCTATTTAGCAAAATGAATAGTAAAGACAAGATCTCAAGTAAAGAATTTGGAAGAAAGAGGGGGAAACTCGGGAGTACTCAACCGAGAATGAAAGTTGTCAACTGTAGACTATGTGTTTTCAACGGAGGGTCGAGGGTCATATTTATACGGAAGGACATAGGGTTGGACGGGCGAAAGATGGCCGAAAATCAAAGATTGGGCTTAAAAAAAGAGGGCCTGGAAGACCCAGCGAGCACCGGTAGCGACATTGGGATTTCACCCAGCACCGCTAACCCAGTTCATTTAAATTAACCTGTGGAAACCTTTTGTACAGGTGATCCAAACCAGTTTGACTCAATTCAATTGGAGTCCAAAACTGAGAGATAGGCCTCTTTGAACCTAAAGGCCCGAAAGGGTACCCAAACCCTTGAGTCAACCCTTGGTCAAACAAGGGAACTCAGTCAATCCCCCGTGGACCCCCTCGGAAAAGCCTCCCCCGCGTGAAAAGCACGTCAGGCGCCTATGCAGGCAGGCTGCTCCAGGTCCAAGCGGTCACGCTTGAGTTCAAGCGTTGATCGCTAGGACAAGCGGCTATGCTGCTAGGCCAAGCGGCTAGACCGCTTGCCAAGAGGCTTGACCGCTTGTCCTGCCGGCATAGCCGTTCAGCCTAGTTGCATGGCCGCCTGGACCTTTTCTCGTGGACGGCAAATTCGAGGCCCATTCGTTTTCCGTGCCAAACCCTGGCAGCTCCCCCTCTTCTATATGAACAAACCTTAGGGTTTAATTGAGGAGGGCAGTTAGAGACCCCTAGGTTGGCAGTTAGAGAGCCCTAGGTTGGACATTCTCTCTGAAAGGTTGGTCTTTTGACATTCTCTCTCATATTAACTCAGAACGAAATTCTGATTCTACTCCTTCTTTAAGTTAGCCCTAGCACAACAAAATAAACCTGCACAGCTCATCAAGAGCATGAATTGAAGCAATATAACCCAATAAGTTCATTGTGAGCATCCAGGTAATCCAACTTGAGGGTTTTCAATAAATTTTATATTGGTTGTTATTACTAACGAATTTGGTTTATGTGATATGTACATGCATGACGCGTTTTGAGCAAAGTGACTTGTATTAAGCCTAATTAATGGATGAATGAATGTATAGATTTGCTATTTGTTGCTTCTTATGATTAAATTATGCTTTGTTTATGGATTCGTGGATGAATTATTTGTGGATTGGTGGAGCACCCAACTCGCAGGTTTTAGCATATTTATAGTTTTCTAGCAATAAAAGCATGTAATTTGATAAATTGTTAAAAGTGGTCACAATAATAATGTTTGTTCAACCCATTAGTTAAAACTAGGAATTTGGACAAATTGAACCCTGTTTGGAACCGTAGCATTAATAATTACATTGAATCGATTAGTAAAGGCCGTTGTTGTCAACGAGTGAGTTGGGTGCCTAAATCTTCCTAGCTCGTACTCACGCCCCCGAACTCATTTATGAAGTCACTTTCCCCAATAGGGATTGGGGTGCACAGGAATTGAGTTGACGCCTTTTTAGACTATCGATTTGATTCCAAGGGTTCCAAATTTCCTCAAATTTGGTGGCGACTTCTGACAATCTTAATCATGTCCTTAGTGCGAAAGGAAAATCTCCATGTGCCTTGACAATCAAAGATTCATGAAAACCCGAACAACCGCGCTCTCCCAGGCTGCCCGTTCCGGCCGCCCGGAAACCAAGAAAAAGGGGCGAAGAAAAAGGGGAGAAAATCGATTAAGAGGGTGTAACTTGAAAATCGATTCAATGTTATTATTTTTGCTTGGTTCACTACCTTGAGTGTTCTTATTATTATTTTGTGATTTGTCATTGATCTATTAATTGCATTCATTGCATTCATGTGCATGCGCTTGCGCGACTTCCGAGCTTGTTTTTACAAGTTCAAACTAGTTTCTTAGCCAATGGAGTGTAATGAAGTGCCTTGGTGAAAATCCACTCGATTCTTCTTTTCCAAGAAACATGAATCCCCCACCTCATGTACCTTCCTACGCATTCGTGCATTCGACGAGTAGGATAACAAGAATGCCTCACATTGTCACGCATCCCGCGGATTGTTGTACATTCTTGATTTTGAGTACCTTTTGACCAAAACCCTTAAGCCTACCCCATTGCATGAACTAGAACCATTGCTTTAAGTTGAAACTCAGTCCCATGTCCATGCAAGATTTTCATGATCAAGTCATCTGCGCTGTTGTGTTGCTTGCCTATATGTAAACGCAATCTTTGCGTAGTCTTTTGGTCATCATAGAATATTAGATTAGACCCCAATTAGGATCTTTTCCTTTTTTTTGAGTATTAGATTTTGTCTTAAGATTGAGTCTAGAATCTTTATTTTTAGGAAACAATATCCTTGAATGTTCTATGTGATGCTCGTTACCTTAGGAAAGATTTGAATGCTTTATTCTTTCCCTTTATTTAGGTAGTGAGTTTTAGTCAAAGATCTCGACAATATCTTTCCCTTTTCTTTTAGTCAAGAGTATAATATCTTTTGCTTTATCCCATATTGAGTCGAGATAATATCTCTCCCCTCTCCTTTTAGTCAAGAGTATATATCTTTTATTTTATCCCATATTGAGTCGAGATAATATCTCTCCCCTCTCCTTTTAGTCAAGAGTATAATATCTTTTGCTTTATCCCATATTGAGTCGAGATAATATCTCTCCCCTCTCCTTTTATTCAAGAGTATAATATCTTTTGCTTTATCCCATATTGAGTCGAGATAATATCTCTCCCCTCTCCTTTTAGTCAAGAGTATAATATCTTTTATTTTTATCCCGCGTCGAGATCTTTTGACCTAAACCCATTACTTAGTCCCCAAGGGTAACTATGTTGATAGAATATTCTAGATAGAAATTTCCCACCTTTGTCTTAAAACTTTTCTTTTGTGGAACTTGTTAGTCTTTCCTTTTCTAAGTCTTATCCGCTGTCCAGGATTGGAAAGAAAACAGTCGGTCCGAAAAGTTGGGAGCTTGATCATAGTAATCAACGTCTGGTTAGGAAGCTCGTATTGGAGTCTCCCCCTCCGAGCAAAGCTAGGTCTGACGCAGCGTTCGTTACTCCCCCTCCATATCGACCACCTGGCTCTAAGTTAACCGAAATGGCCGAAAGTGATATGCCACCTCCACCACCTAAGACTACTGATGAGATGTTGACTGAAATGATGAAAATGTTGGAAAACATGGAAAACCGTGTGACATGGATAGAAAGCAAGGTTAAGGAAGCTGTCCCCTTTAACCAAGATGATCCTCCACCCCGAGATGACAAAGTAGAAGAGCTAAGTGCTCAAATTAAGAACCTTGAGTTACCTTTAACTCAAAACAAGATCATAAGTGACTACATGATCAATGCTGAAGGATATTCCTCTCACATCAAGGGGAAGCTCCCGCAAAAGTTCTCTATGCCTGATGTCCCCACCTTCAAAGGGACCGATGATCCAAAAGATCACATAAGGGCTTTCACCACCGCGATGGGCCTAAGAGGAGTGGATCCTGACCTCTATATTCATCTTTTCTCACAAACCTTGGACCCCACTGTTAGGGCTTGGTTCTTCAAGCTTGAGCCCAGTCAGATCCAGGAATGGAACAAAGTGTCTAGTTTGTTCGTCACTAGGTATGCCGACAACGTCATCTAACCAACTACCATGAGAGAGTTGGAAGCAATAAAGCAAGGTGAAAATGAAAGCTTCACTGACTTTGTTAAGAAATGGAGAACTAAAGTGGCCGAAATGCTTGACCGTCCATCCGAAGAAGAGCAAATTCGGAAACTTATCAAGAACTTACAACCTCCTTACTTGAATCCTCTCAAATATCAAGCGATTACTTCATACACACAACTTAATAGTGTGAGATTGCTCACAGAAGACGATCAAGCACTTAAAAAGGAGAAAATCAAGGACTTCTTCAACAAAGGCACTTATAACTCGAACTACAAGAAGAATCCCAACTCGGGAAGCTCTTCCAACAAGGTTAATGAAGTCAATTCTGTCTACGACAAACCGCAAAGGCAAGACACCCCATTGGGCATGACCTATGCTCAAGCTTTGGAAAAGCTTGTCAAGAATGACTATTTCAATGTCATGGGTCCCACTCCAGATCCTGACGTCGAAAAAAGGAGCCGATCATGGAATCCTAATCTTTATTGCAAATTCCATAGGGGAAAAGGACATGACACCGAGAAGTGTTGGACAGTCAAAAATAAAATCCAGGATCTTTTTGACAACTGGACTATTCCCAAGCCAAAGAATGTTCCCACTCCAAACAACAACACCAATCCTCTAGGTGCGGTTTTCGTCATTACAAATGAAGAAGAGGAAATGGACCCATCTCGCCTGATTGTGCCAATTGGACATTCTATCCCACTATTTAAGCTTGGAGCCCTCCACCTAGAGGTAGCCAGACTTTGGGAAAGCGATGGCGACGAGGAAGATGCTACCCTCTGAATTCCCAAAGCATGGTATGACTCTTCTGATGATGAATCTACTGAGGTCGAACACCTCACAAGGTCGGGAAGGCACTATATACCACCCCATCTCCAGAACAAAGATCCATTACAAAACACAGCTTCAGTCATACCACAAGTAAGAGACTCTCCACTAGTCCAAAACAAGGATCAAAACCCTCCAATCGAGGATGATGGCACTACACTGCTTAAACAGCTTCAAAAGACTAAGGCCGATATCTCTATATGGCAACTTTTGACTACATAGGAATGCTTTACTAAAAGCACTTAACCAAACTATGGTTTTCCCCGAAGCTACTCCGGATGACTTACTCAATATCCTCACGAAAGGAAATTCTTTGCAAGCAATTGCATTCACTAATGAAGACCTTCCACCCGAAGGAACTCATCACAACAAGACACTCTACCTAACTTCCATATGCGAGAAAAAACAGGTCCCAATGACTTTAATAGACAATGGATCCATTGCCAACGTTTGTCCCCTAAGGACTGCCCAATGCTTGGGCATAAATGACAACAACCTCGCGCATGCCGCACAAGGATTTAGAGCCTACGACAATTCCAAACGAAACGTCTTAGGCATATTTTCGGTTAACCTTAACACTGGACGAATTGAGAAAATGGTACAATTCCATATCATCGACATCCCAGCTTCATTCAATTTACTCCTAGGACGCCCATGGCTCCATGGATTAAACGCGATATCTTCAACATTACACCAAAAGGTCAAAATGATGGTTGAAGGGGTAGTCTCGAGGTTAGAGCTGATTCTATTATCGCTAGCATTGAAGACACGCCAGTTCTTAAAGTCGAGCACACTGCGCAAGACGAAGAATTCTGAGGTTTTATGACTGAAGGCGTCGCCCTACTTGAGCAAGATATAGCTCCTTTCGCACCATATCCCACCTAGGAATTAATGCCATTCTAAGAAATCAGGGGCACTTCCCCGGCACGTCTCTAGGCAAAGATGTCTCCAAACCACTTCCAGTTTGGTCATCCAAAGCAGGAAATAATCTTTTTGGGTTGGGCTATAACCCTACCAAACAGGAATTATGGGAATACATCGCCAAAGAAAAGGCGAAGAGAAGGGCCATCAAGGAAAACAAAGTCTATGACATCCCCATGGCACCATACCTGCACACACTAAACGGGCAGTTCATCCAGTCTGGAGATCCATTCCCTTATTATGGCTTTCCCGATCCCTATGTTCTCATTGTTTATGGTTACCAGGTTCCCGGATTCCATGTCTTCCAAGACTACAACGCGCTGGAAGAAACTCCTTTTCCTGTAAGAAGGAGGCTAAACTTTGATTGGGTAGAGGACACACCCAACAACGCTTTGGGTCTATTATTTGGACAAGAGCATCGCCATCCAGAAGATGAGGAGCTCCACAATGTCGATAATGTAATTCAAGATGCAAACTTTGACCCAACTAAGTTGATCACTCCAAACGAGGGTCAACTCACAAAGCAGAAACGCACCATAAGCTGGACGGGAGCCAACGGAAAGAAGATCAAGATCACCATCTCCGAAGAGTCCAAGCCTGACACCGACACCGACTCCGATCGGACTGAGTCTGATTCTGAAGACGAATCTAATATAGTTGAGTCGGGTGGTCCATCGAAATCTATGTTTAATTTTGTTTGCAAGTCTAATGATGTTAAAGCCATTAGTAATGGCTTAGTTGATGTTCCAGTTTCCTCTATCAATGAAATGATTATTGATTCTGCTTACTTCTTGGATTACTTAGTAGCTAATAATTCAAAAGATGAACAAGAATTGCCCAAAGAAGTAACTAAAGCACTATTAGAGCATGAACAAAAGACTTCAATTGTGGAAGAAACAGAATTAATCAATCTTGCAAGCGATCAAGATCCGCGCCAAGTGCGCATTGGCTTATGGTTAACTCCCAAAGAGCGAGAAAGCTTTATAAATCTCTTAAAAAGAATACATAGACGTTTTGGCTTGGTCCTACAGAGATATGCCGGGAATAAGTCGTGATATAGCACAGCATACAATACCGCTCAATCCTGATTCAAAACCGGAAAGCAAAAACTTCGGAGAATGAAACCTGAGTGGACACTAAAAATCAAAGAAGAGGTGCAGAAACAACTTGCAGCAGGTTTTATTAAGGTCGCTCAATATCCAGAATGGGTCGCTAATATAGTGCCCGTTCCAAAACAGGACGGCCAAGTAAGGTTGTGCGTCGATTTCAGAGATCTAAACAAGGCAAGTCCAAAGGACGACTTTCCCTTGCCACATATAGACGCACTGGTGGACAATACCGTAGGACATGCCCTCTTATCATTCATGGACGACTATGTAGGGTATAACCAAATACAAATGGCCAAAGAAGATATGGAGAAAACCACCTTCATAACCCAATGGGGGACATGTTGCTATACCATCATGCCTTTCGGGTTGAAGAATGCGGGAGCAACATACCAAAGAAACGCAACTTTCCTTCTACATGACATGATGCACAAGGAAGCCGAGGTGTATGTAGACGATATGATCATCAAATCCAAGGAGAGAGAAGGGCATATACTCTCTCTAAAGAAATTCTTCGATAGGCTTTGGAATTACAACATGAGATTAAATCCTCAAAAGTGCACATTTGGAGTAACTTCTCGCAAGCTCTTAGGATTTGTCATAAGCACAAGAGGTATTAAAATTGATCCTACCAAAATCAAAGCTATAAGAGATATGCCATCTCCACAAAAATGAAAAGGAGATTAGAGGATTCTTAGGACGACTCCAATATATAAGTCGATTCATATCCAAATTGACTATTACATGCGAGCCCATCTTCAAAAAGCTCAAAAAGGACACTAGATCTACTTGGGATGATCAATGCCAACAAGCATTGGACAAAATTAAGGTGTATCTAGCTAATCCACCCGTGTTGGTTCCACCAATTCAGGGAAAACCACTTATGCTATACCTAACAGTCACAGAAACCGCCATGGGTGCTATGTTAGCCCAAAAGGTGGAGAATGATGAAAAGGTCCAAAATAATACTTTAGTAAGAAATTCTTAGAATACGAAACGCGCTACTCCACACTAGAGAAGACGTGTCTCGCATTGGTCACTGCAACAAAGAAGCTTCGACACTACATGCTACAACATTCTATCCATATAAAGTCAAGGATGAATCCACGAAAGTACTTGTTCGAAAAACCCATTCTTAGTGGAAGAATAGCAAGGTGGATTGTCATACTTTCAGAATTCGATCTAACTTTTAAACACCAAAAGGCGATCAAAGGGCATGCCATTTTTGAACATCTCGCTGAAAACCCACTTAATAGCGAAGATGCCACACATGACTTTTCTAACGAAGGAATAATGAGTGTCGAAGAAACCACTTGGCAGTTGTACTTTGACGGAGCATCAAACCAAAAAGGTTATGGCGTAGGAGTATTATTAGTCAGCCTAGAAGGCGCATATACTCCCATAGCCGTCAAACTAGACCATGAGGTGACTAACAACGACGCCGAATATGAAGCATGCATCATCGGGGTAGAAGTGGCAATAGAACTACAAATTAAGGATCTAAAGGTATATGGAGATTCAACTCTCATCATAAATCAAGAGTGAAAAGCGAATCCCTAGAACCTTACCAGGAATATCTTGAAAAGATAGCCAAATATTTCACTCATGTCCGTTTTACGTACCTTCCTAGAGATGACAACCAGTTCGCGGATGCCTTAGCAACGACGGCCTCCATGATAAATATTCCAGATGATGTAATCTCCATGCCCATTCACATTCAAAGGCGCACCATTCACATTCAAAGGCGCACTGAGCCCGCCTTTTGTAATGCACTCGAAGTATGCGTCAACGAGGAAGAAGAGGAATGATTTACAGACATTCTCAATCTACTAGCCAAAGGTGATTACCCTCCACAATCGACACCTAGGGCATAAAGAGCTTTAAGAAGACTAGCCGCACAATACATACATGTGCAAGGTAAACTTTATAAAAAGACACCACAATGGCTAAATTTTCTATGTTTAAAGGAACGTGAGGCAAGCAAAGTCATGAGGGACATACATAACGGCGTATGTGGTCCCCATATGAATGGACTCACCTTGGTCAAGAATATCCTAAGGCAAGGATACTATTGGACTACGATGGAAAAGGACGGCATCGAATACGTGAGAAAGTGCACACGCTGCCAATTCCACGCCAATTTACAACATAGACGTCCTACTCCTCTATATAAATTCACTTCACCATGGCTGTTCTCTGCAAGAGGCATTGACATCATTGGAAAAATCTCCCCTACAGGAACAGGTGACCATCAATACATACTAGTCGCGATAGATTATTTCACCAAATGGGTTGAAGCTCATTCGTATGCAAAAATAGCGTCAAAGCACGTGGCAAAGTTCATACATGACAACATCATTACCAGATATGGAGTACCCCGCGAAATCATAAGTGATCACGGGACCCATTTCAAAAAGGATGTTGCCAAACTTTTTACTAAGTTTAAAATTCAACATCGATAGACTTGAGAAGTCTGCTCCCGGTTCAACTACAAGAAGAGACATAAGATATAGTCAGCATTCAAAAGAAAACACAAAACACAAGAAGGGATGAAGAATTACCCCCGTACAACCATCAGGCAAGGGCAAGCCCTCCACGGTCTCTCCATCAGCAGTATGTAGAGGGAACTCCTCTACTATACGTCCCCCACTCTCACCAATGTACCTCACCTCATTGCTTAGCAAGGTCACGCTTCAGGGCTGGGCACGAGGAACTCTCGAATGGGACCTCCTGGGACCCTGAGGAACTAAACGATCCGCCTACAAAGCATAAAAGTCAGTATACCAAACGTATAGCTGAAAAGGCACAAATCAAAAGCTTACCTCAGAAGTAAGGTCCGACATAAGACGACCCAAGCAATAGGCCAGATACACAGCTATACGGTCCAAACCAGCAATCTCCGGCTCAACGAACTCCGTGGCCGCCATTACACGAGTTACGACCCCCAAATCTTTTACGCTCAGGCTGCACAGGTAGAACATGGTCATAGGAGAGTCCTCCGGAACCAAATGACCACTCAAGACAGGATAGACCAACCGAGTCAAACGATCCCCCAAGTACCACACAAAGCCAAATAGCTCCTCAAAGACAACCCGCAAGATGGATACCCTAAAGGACTCGGTGGTAATATGGGGCGGAACCCCGAGAATACCGTCAAACGCAGTCCACGACACCTGCAGATTACAAGATCAAACTTTATTCACATCAAATTGGACCAAAAAAAGAAAACATACATACACAACCAAGTCGAAGGCAACATACCTCAGATGCAGCATGACACTCAAAGGTAGCCCAAAAATGCTCCAAAGAGGAAAACAGGTGGTTATCCCTACCAACCCACTGTAAACCTAGTGGGAACATCCTCAAACCAGGACGGTGATGACCAAAAGTAGGAAAATACTCAAAAAACCACAACTTCCATACAAGCAAGAATTATGAGATACAACTCCCCTACAAAGCATGCATATGCAAAGGAAAAGGGAAACACATATGCCTACCTCCAATATCCTCCACGGGCCCGAGATAGATAACCTCTGACTCGTTGGCTTAGGCCTGCAAGCCTGGCGACACCACCTCACTAAAGAAGCATACGCGGGAGCATCAAAGTTGTACTCATGGACTTTGGACAAGTCGTCCAAACATGTCAAGAAACCAACCTGACACACGCTCTTCTTCTGGGCAAAAATGGTCGCCCCCAACAGGTAAGCCAGGAAAATACGAGCCCTCTGCTCCTCAGTAAGTCCCTGCTCCGCCAAGGCTTCCCATAACCTCGGCAAGGAAACTCAGTCCTCTTTAAAATGGGCATACCCAGGCCCATATAACTCAAGTATCCTATCAATCTGTCGATAATAACTCGCGTCTTACTGGATGCGACGCCCTCTTAAGGACAAGCCCGTCAGTACGGCAAACTGATAAGGAGTAGGAAACATCTACACTGCAGGCGTGTGGAAAGTGTTCGTGGTATCCCAGAACCTCTCCAGTAACCCCCGAGCAATTATCCTAGTATCCCTAGAGTGACAAGCCAGGATAACCGATAAAAAGTGCTCAAAACCCCAACCCTACACTATCTCCCTAGCTCTTACAGAAAATGTGTCCAACATCATAGCCCAATGAGAAGTGGACCCATGAGCCTGCAGCAGAACACCAATACCCTAGCCAACAAACAAAAGTTTCTTAACACCCTATATGCTACGAATACAGCTGAAACAATTCTACAAAAATTATATACAGCCGACCACGAATCTAGTACAAATCCCAATTTGTTCGTGTGCCAAAGTACTAACAGTTCAAAAGTTCAGTTCAAACAAAAATATATATACTGAACAGAACCGAAAGAAAAGAGAGAGTCAGAAAGATATCAACTGAAGGCTAGACATATGACTCTGCCTGTCCAGTAGCAAAACATTATGGTCCCAAACCCCAGACGGGCGCCAATCCATACGCATAAACGAATCCTGGTACAAATTTGCCCCATCTGCATGTCGAGCAAGGGACGTACTAGAAGAAGGAAGCCCAGTACGAAAGAGGTCCTGTGTCTCCTCCTACTCATCCATGGGACGTTTCCCTTTATCCTTGGGAGCCATAGAAGAAGAATCAAGTTTTCTCTCTCTACAAGTGAAAATTTCAAATTTCAGATTCGCAAGAAACAAGTACCCATTCAACAATGCAACCCAAAATTCAGCAACTAGGCGAAAAAATAAGCAAGTTCAAGACAAAAATCAAAGAATTTAGTTAAGAATTGACTTGCCTTGAAGAAGTTGAAGCACTCAACAATGGAAGCTACTCTCGACAATGGCTCTCGACGAAGAAGAAGAGCAAGTTCAAGACAAACCGTTATTTGTGTTCGTTCGCGGCAAAGATCAGTACCAAGCGCGCGGGAGCAAGTCCCTTTGGCCCACCAATTAAAAATTCATAAGTTGGCCCATCTTACAGTACCAAATATTATTAGGTAAAACTAACCTGATTATTTTGCAGGTCCCAAATACACGAGCCCCGATATATCCCAATGATATATATCACCCGGAGTGTCAAATTATTTTAAGCCCAGTAAATCCGCTGGCTCCATCCAAGTTTCATAGGACAACCGATTTCCAAAATTACGGGTCAGTCAACGACCGCTTAAGCTATTGCGGTAAAACTGTCCTTTTCTACGAAGTTCCAAAGTCGGGTCAATCAACGACTGCTTAAGCTATTGCGGTAAAACTATCCTTTTCTACAAAGTTCCAAAGTCGGGTCAGTCAACGACCGCTTAAGCTATTGCGGTAAAACTGTCCTTTTCTACGAAGTCATAAAGACGGGTCAGTCAATGACCGCTTAAGCTATTGCGATTAAACTGTCCTTTTTTACGAATTCACAAATTCGGGTCAGTCAATGGTCGCTTATGCTATTGAGGGTAAACTGTCCTTCTATGAAGTCACAAATTTGGGTCAGTCAATGGCCGCTTAAGCTATTGCGGTTAAACTGTCCTTCTACGAGGTCACAAATTCGGGTCAGTCAATGATTGCTTAAGCTATTGCGGTTAAACTGTCCTTCTGCGAGGTTACTTAATTTGTATCAGTCAATGATTGCTTAAACTATTGCGGTTATATTGTCCTTTGTTTTTATATATTTCAGTCAATGGTTGCTTAAGCTATTGCATTTAAACTGTTCATATGTTTCAACCATCTTACAACCGTTATTTTGATCGCACTGTCTCGTCGACCTTTTCATTTCTTTTGCAGAGACGGAATCTCGGCATCCGCCGAGTGGTGTTTAGTCATTGTTTGCTCAGAATAAAACATTTATACTATTCACTCTCACCAGTGTTACTTCCCATTTACAACCGTTATTTATAATCGCGCTGTCTCGTTGACTTTTTCGTTTCACGTACAGGGACGGAATCTCGGCACCCACCGAGCGATGTTTAGTCACTATTTGTCGAAGCACTCTACGTTGATCATTCTCAAAGTATTACTAACTTTTTCATTTCACTCTGAATACAGGTCCCCAGCAGACGTTTAGACCATCTACGAGTGGTGTTCCATCCTTCTAACCATAAACTTTATTTTCTCTTGTGTTCATAGAGATGAAATCTTAGCACGATACGAGCATGTCCCAACCCAAGTTTGTCTTCATATGCATACATATTATACACTCTCACACACCATGTGCACATCAGCATCCTGCATGTCGCCTTCAGAATACTTTAATCTCTGCTTTTACTCAACTCGTTCAAAGTGGGGGCTTCTGTAGACGCCAAAAAAGTGTCTTCAGATTTCTCCGCAAAAGCCCGATGATGAAAGGAGTAATTTATAAACTTTAATGTTATTTTTGCTTTAATGGGTAAAATAAGGTCTCATGTTTTTCGTCGATCACTCCTTCATTCCAGTCCCATTAAAAAGCCCCATTCAAGGGCTTTCCAACGACACCTCTCATGACTTTTATCGATTCCCGCTCGCCAAGTTGCTAAACGAGGGTAGAATCGTCTTTTACCGCAGAAGGGTAAAACGGTCTTTTCATATTTTTTGGGAACACTAAATTCCTGCGGAAAATTAAAATAGACTTGATGTCGTCAATATGACGACATCCAGCTGGCAGCTGACAGCCGGCAGCGGCTCTGGAATATAATCCAGAGCCGCTAGCGGCTGTGACCAGTGCCGCTCGCAGCTGTGGATGAAAATCCACAGCCGCAAGCGTCGCTCGCTAAGTCTCCAGGGCCGACTATTTTTCAGCCCAAAATCCAATTTTCAGCTCCTCTTCACCCGTGCAGCCGTACTTCCTGCGCCTATAAATACAACCCTCGACCCTCATTCAAAAACACACAGTCTATAGTTGACAACGTCTATTCTCGGTTGAGTACTCCTGAGCTTCTCCCTCTTTCTTCCAAATTTATTCTTGAGATCTTGTCTTTACTATTCTTGTCAAACATAGCCTACAGTTCAGGTACTAACTCCTGAGGGCTCAAATTAAATTAATTGCCTAATTGTTTATTTTCTAGTAGTCATAATGTACATATCATGCTAGTAAACATCTTTTATTGCTTACTAAATATTGTCCTTCCAAGCATGTCTAGTCATTGTAATGCTCAATTTGCCAATCGAATGCATGTCTAAATAAGGGTCATTAATGAATGTTGTGATGTTTGTGATGAACCAAGTAATAGTGTAAGTCTAGGTTGTTAATTCGGTTTCGCATGAGAATTGTGTCTTTAGATTATTAAGCAAACTTGAGTTAGTAGATGCCGTCATAATACGGGCGAGTTGGGTGCCTAACACCTTCACACCTCGTACCTTCGCCCCCGAACCTATTATTCTTGGGTACTCATATGTTCTATATGAGCGGGAGTATTTCTAAAAACATGATCAGTTTACTTATCGCGCTATTGGGTTGTCCATTCGGTTGTCCCTTCGATAAAACGCTGATAGCAGATTTGTGACCTCCTTCATGGTTTTTATTCAACTCAAGTCTTTACAAAAGCTTTTCTAACTCGATGGTCCCTTGAACTTATCTAAACCCCCAACTTACAAATTTTCTACAAGGACGTACTACGTGGAACACCTAGATGGAGGAAAATCATGGGTCCTTACAATGGCGACTCTGCTGGGGATTTTTTTAAGAGGGTGAGACTCGAAAGTCAAGTTTGCTTAATTGTTTAATAACATGTTCCATATTTTGCATCTTTTGCATGTGCCTTGTCACAATCTTTTGACCCTTATCGACCCTCGAGGAAGTTTGTGTCGTAACTCGTAGACAACCCGTATATCTAGAGGAATATACAGTTGTCCTATCGTGCAAACCGACGCTTCCTCACCCACGACTCATCGACTCTTGTTGGTGAAAAAGAACTATAATTGATATGTCGACCATTCACCGAACGAAAATTGTAAACCTCACAGGAGCCAAAAAGCCTCCAAACCCACATTCGTGCATTCGCTTGCTTGTTGTGCATGTGTTGTTGTAATGTTCGTCTGATCACATGACGGTTGGTTGGTGATATACTGACGTGATCAACAAGAGTGAATTCTGAGTTGCTATAAGCTTTGTCATTTAACCGGTGGGGTGTGAAGAGCGAAAAAAAAATAAAAAAAATTAACGGGTGGAGTGTAATTATATAGTAGAGACTCATCTATCATTAATCAAGGATGAGAATTCTGAGTTGCTATAAGCCTTCTTGTAATTCTTGTTATAAGAGCCTTTGTTGAAGAAGTCTTTGCTTTTCTTCTTTTTAAGTGCTTGATCGTCCTCTATGAAGTTGTGTGTATTGAGTTGTGTGTATGAAGTAATTGCTTGATATTTGAGAGGATTCAAGTAAGAAGGTTGTAAATTCCTGATGAGTTTCCGAATATTGTCTTCCTCGAATGGACGGTCAAGCATTTCGACCACTTTAGTTCTCCATTTCTTAACAAAGTCAGTGAGACTTTCATTTTCACCTTGCTTTGTTGGATAGCATTGTCAGAGTATCTAGTGAGAAACAAACTAGACACCTTGTTCCAATCTTAAATTTGATTGGGCTCAAGCTTGAAGAACCATGCCCTAATAGTGGGGTCCAAGGTTTGTAAGAAAAGGTGAACATAGAGGTCAGGATCCACTCCTCTTAGGCCCATTACAGTGGTGAAAGCCCTTATGTGATCTTCTGGATCATCGGTCCCTTTGAAGGTGGGGACTTCCAGCATTGAGAATTTTTGTGGAAGTTTCCCCTTGACTGGAGAGGAATATCCTTCAGCATTGATCATGTAGTCACTTATGATCTTGTTTTGAGTCAAGATTCTTAATTTGTGCACTTAGTTCTTCCACTTTGTCATCTCGAGGTAGAGGGTCATCTTGGTTACGAGGGTCAGCTTCCTTAACCATGCTTTCTATCCATGTCACATGGTTTCCCATAGTTTCCAACATTGTCATCATTTCAGTCAACATTTCAGCAGTAGTCTTAGGTGGTGGAGGTGGTACATCATCTTCGGCCATTTCAGTTAACTTAGAACCAAGTGGTCGATATGGAGGGGGAGTAACAAATACTGCGTCAGACCTAGCTTTGCTCGAAGGGGGAGACTCCAATACGTGCTTCCTAACCAGATGTAGATTACTATGATTGCGTTCCCAACTTTTTGGGCCGACTGTTTTCTTCCCAATACTAGATAGCGGGTAAGACTTAGAAAAGGAAAGACTAATAATTCCACAAAAGAAAAGTTTTAAAACAAAAGTGGGAAGTATCTATCTAGAATATTCTATCAACATAGTTACCCTTGGGCACTAAGTAATGGGTTAGGTCAAAAGATCTCAACGCCGGGATAAAATAAAAAGATATTATACTCTTGAGTAAAGGGGAAAGGGGAGAGATATTATCTCGACTCAATATTGGATAAAGCAAAAGATTTTATACTCTTGACCTAAGAGGAGAGGGGAGAGATATTATCTCGACTCAATATGGGATAAAGCAAAAGATTTTATATTCTTGACTAAAACGGAAGGGGAGAGATATTATCTCGACTCAATATGGGATAAAGCAAAAGATTTTATACTCTTGACTAAAAGGGGATGGGAGAGATATTATCTCTCTCAATATGGGATAAAGCAAAAGATTTTATACTCTTGACTTAAAAGGACAGGGGAGAGCGATTATCTCGACTCAATATGGGATAAAGCAAAAGATTTTATACTCTTGACTAAAAGGGGAGGGGAGAGATATTATGTCGAGATCTTTCACTAAAACTCACTACCTATGGAAATAATAAAGCACGTAAATCTTTCCTAGGGTAACAAGCATCATTTAGAACATTCGGGGATATTGTTTCCTAAAAACTAAAGATTCTAGACTCAATCTTAAGACAAAATCTAGACTCAAATAAGGGAAAGATCCTAATTGGGTTCTAACCTAATATTCTATGACGACGAAAACGACTATGCAATGATTGCGTTCACATATGGGCAAACATCACAACAACACAAATGACATAATCATGAAAATCTAGCATGGACATGTGACTAAGTTTCGACCTAAAACATTGGTTCTAGTTGTAAGAACCCTCGCCTTTAGGCGCTAATTGAAATATTTAGTTGGAATTAGTTTTTCTTAAATAATACGTTATATGCAACATATTTAATTGTGATAGGGGAAATAATAAGCAAATAGCGAAGTAGCCACAACTTTTAAGTAAACAATTGGAAACCATCAAAAGTGCACCCAACTCTAGTGGGAATTAACTCATACGCAAAAGGGGTCAAAGATTGAGTTCGGGGGTGTGGGTACGAAAAAGATAAAACGAATCCTATCTAAATGGCCCGAATTAACGGCCTCTACTATTCTTATCCATGTTGATTCATTATTCACATTGCAAGGTTCCTGTAGACGCCAAAAACGCGTCTTCAGATTTCTCTGCAAAAACCCGATGATGAAAGGAGTAATTTATAAACTTGAATGCTATTTTTGCTTTAATTGGTAAAATAAGGTCTCAGGTTTTTCCTCAATCACTCCTTCATTCCAGTCCCATTCAAAAGCCATGTTCAAGAGCTTTCCAACGACACCTCTCATGACTTTTTCCGACTCCTGGTCGCCAAGTTGCGAATCGGGGGTAGAACCGTCTTTTACCGCAGAAGGGTAAAACTGTCTTTTCATATTTTTCGAAAACACTAAATTCCTCCGGAAAATTAAAATAGACTGGATGTTGTCATTATGACGACATCCAGCTGGCAGCTGACGGCCATCAGCGGCTCTGGAAATAAATCCAGAGCCGCTAGCGGCTGTGACAAGCACCGCTAAGCGACGGTCACCTGAGCCGCTAGCAGCGCTCGCTAAGTCTCCGGGCCCGACTATTTTTCAGCCCAAAATCCAATTTTCGGCTCCGCTTCACCCGTCCAGCCCTACTTCCTGCCCCTATAAATATAACCCTCGACCCTCATTCAAAAACACAGTCTACAGTTGACAACCTCTATTCTCGGTTGAGTACTCCCGAGCTTCTCCCTCTTTCTTCCAAATTTATTCTTGAGATCTTATCTTTACTATTCTTGTCAAACATAGCCTATAGTTAAGGTACTAACTCCTGAGGGCTCAAATTAAATTAATTGCCTAATTGTTTATTTTCTAGTAGTCATAATGTAGATGTCATGCTAGTAAATGTCTTTTATTGATCACTAAATATTGTCCTTTAAAACATGTCTAGTCGTTGTAATGCTCAATTTGACAATCGAATGTATGTCTAAATAAGGGTCATTAAAAAATGTTGTGATGCTTGTGATGAACAAATTAATAGTCTAAGTCTAGGTTGTTAATCCGGTTTTGCATGGAAATTGTGTCTTGAAATTATTAAGCAAACTTGAGTTAGTAGAGGCTGTCATAATACGGGCGAGTTGGGTGCCTAACACCTTCCAACCTCGTACCTTCGCCCCCGAACCTATTATTCTTGGGTACTCATATGTTCTATATGAGCGAGAGTCTTTCTAATAACATGATCAGTTTACTTATCGCGCTATTGGGTTGTCCCTTCGGTTTGTCCCTTCGATAAAACACTAATAGCAGATTTGTGACCTCTTTCATGGATTTTATTCAATTCACGTCTTTACAAAAGATTTTCTAACTCGATGGTCCCTTGAACTTCTCTAAACCCCCAACTTACAATTTTTCTATAAGGACGTACTCCGTGGAACACCTAGATGGAGGAAAATCCCGGGTCCTTACAGTGGCGACTCTGCTGGGGATTTTTTTAAGAGGGTGAGACTCGAAAGTCAAGTTTGCTTAATTGTTTAATAACATGTTGCATATTTTGCATGTGCCTTGTCACAATCTTTTGACCCTTATCGACCCTCGAGGAAGTTTGTGTCGTAACTCGTAGACAACTCGTATATCTAGAGAAATATACAGTTGTCCTATCGTGCAAACCGACGCTTCCTCACCCACGACTCATCGACTCTTGTTGGTGAAAAAGAACTACAATTGATATGTCGACCATTCACCGAACGGAAATTGTAAACCTCACAGGAGCCAAAAAGCCTCCAAACCCACATTCGTGCATTCGCTTGCTTGTTGTGCATGTGTTGTTGTAATGTTCGTCTGATCACATGTTTGCCTGTAACTGCGTCGTTGTAATGCTTGCCTGAATACATGAATGTTGTGATTATGTGCCAACATGTACTTACGTGCTAGGAGTCTTTTCTTTTATTTTTAGCTAGTTCCTAATTCGCAAAGATGGTGCGAGAATTCCATTCAATGAACACTCATCATTTTCCCAATGATATATTCTATCAAAGTCAAGAGCAATTTCCTAGGATCCTTTAGTAAAAAAAAAGGAGTCAGTCACTCCAATTTCCCCTCTCCCTTTTTTTTTCTTTATTTCTTTTTTTTGATGTAATCCAAATTCGGTCATAAAAAAATAAAAGCCAAAAAAAATAAATAAAAAAATGGCGTAAAACAAAAAAAAAAAAAACGCCGAAAAAAAAAAATTGTGGAAAAAAATAAACAGAAAGAATGGTCTTATGTGAGAGTCTCGTGATCTTTTTGATTCTAAATGGTCATCTACTCGTTCAGATCATGCCAGGGTCCACCAAGCGTTCCTCAGCTGAAGATACACAGAAAGAATCTCTCCTCATGCCAAGGTCAGAAATAGGCCAGAGTGTTAAGAAGATCAAAACTCATTTTGTGACAACTGCATATCCAGGCCACGAAGCTTCGAAAGAATCGGTACTAGATACTCAAGATGAGTCCCTTGACTTAGAGGAGCAATTGGACCGATCATTCCGAGAGTCCAAGATCCAAGTGGGCCTTTGACCCTTATGAGACCCCTAGTCTCGTTAAGTACAGAGGCACAAACAAGCCAATGCAGGCCCTTGTTGAAGCACAAGACGATATTGAGCACCTGTCCCAATATATAATTATCTACCACTCAGAGATCAAAAGGCTACAGAAAACAGTTGCTGGGCTAAAGTAAAGAATCAAGTCTTTAGAAGGCGACAAAGTCATTCTTGATCATGGGCCACCCCATTGGCCTCAAGAACACATCTTTCAACAAATGAGGGCATATGGCTACAAGCATTCAGTGGGGCCTACCTATGAACTCGTCCTAGAAAATGGAAATCCAGGTGTTTATTGCGAATATTGCCGAGCCTGCGGACATCACACCAATGACTGCAGGGATTTGAGAGACAAAATCCAAGTCTTCATTAATGAAGGGACCATGTGGCGCACGCATCATTGGTTATCCAAGAAAAGATCAAATCTTCCTACTCGCAAATTCAGACCAATTGCAGTACCAATTCATGATGTTATGACAACTCCACTTGGCCGTGGAAATCTGCAATTCTTGGAAGGGGTTTTGTCAGAAGAGCCAGAAGAGGAAGATCATTACCTCTATTGCAGATATCATAGATGCTTTGGTCACCTTACTGAACAGTGCTATCGCTTGAAGTGCGACATCCAGTTTGTCATTGATTCCGGAGCTGTATCTCCTCCAAAGACTCATATATTCAAGATCACCATACCGAAGTATGAACCACAACTTGAAGTCAATGTGCTCGAAATAGATCAAGCACCATTCATACCACACTCAAACCCTCATGTTAATGGCATTCTCAAAAAGCAAGGGTACATACCCGGTATGGGTCTCGGAAGAAATGGACAAGGGCCCACCAACTTCGAAATCGAAGCCAAAAACAACTCCTTTGGACTCGGTTACGAACCTACTGACAAAGAAATCCACGACCAGGCTCTGAAACAAAGGAAACAATTTAAGGGAAGACAAGCCATTTCCAAACAAATAATACCTCTTTATATTCACACACTGAATGGCCAGTTCATCATAGAAGGGGACTATTGCCCATACTATGACTTACCCGAGCCATTCTATGACAAAGAAACCAAAGTCATATACCCAGGTTTCAAAATTTTCCAAGAATGCAACCATTTGGATGAGGAGGCACACCACCCCTCAAATCCGGCAGATCGAGATTGGACCAAGGCACCGGGCAACCAAATGCTAGGTCTCCTCTTCGCCTAGGAAACTAGAGTGATGGAAGCTCCTGTGATGAATGAAGAGGTAATGGCTCTTTATGACCGCACCTTCAATCCTGCAGACCTGATATATACTACTGAAGATGTCACCATGGGATGGCGCAAAGAATTAAGCTGGACTGGCCTAAATGGACGTAAAGTCAGGATAACCGCTGGAGAGGGACCAATGATGGAAGAATCTAATTCCGAATCTCAGTCAGAGTCAGTGTCTAGCTTAGATCCTAAGGATAAGTCAGGGATGGGGAATGTCCCATTTTCTCTTTCTAAGTATAGTGTTAATGTGAAGGGAACTTATGATCCCTTTTTCTTACTGTTTTCAATTCTAATATAATTAAAATGAAAAACCCTTCTGTTTATTTTCCGCTTTGTTTAGCTATTGATAAATCCAATGACGAAAATGAGTTGCCTAAGGATTTGCTGAAAGCAGTAATCAATCATGAACAAAAGACCTCCATTGTGGAGGAAACGGAATTAATTAATCTAAGCAATGAAAGCGAACCTCGTGAAGTAAGAATTGTATTATCCTTAACTGAACAAGAACGCGAGAAATTTATTAAACTTCTGAAACAGTACACAAATGTTTTTGCTTGGTCCTACAAAGACATGTCGGGAATTGAAAGGAGCATAGCCGAACATAAGATCCCTTTGTACCCTAATGCTAAGCCAGTTTAACAGAATTTACGGCGCCTTAGACCAGAATGGGCAATGAAAATAAAAGAAGAGGTACAGAAACAGCTCGATGCCGGGTTCATTGTAGTATCAGATTATCCTGAATGGGTTGCAAATGTGGTCCTAGTACCGAAGAAGGATGGCCGAGTCAGAATGTGCGTTGATTTCAGGGAACTCAACAAGGCTAGCCCAAAAGACGATTTTCCTTTACCTCACATTGACCTCTTGGTAGATAACATTGCTGAATATGCTCTATTATCATTCATGGATGGTTACGCCGGACATAACCAAGTTGAAATGGTTGAAGAAGACATGAGCAAAACAACTTTCATAACTCCTTGGGGGACCTATTGTTACAGGGTCATGCCCTTTGGATTGAAGAACGCAGGCGCAACTTACCAAAGGACCTCCACAACATTGCTACATGATATAATGCATAAAGAAACCGAAGTCTATGTGGACGATATGATTGTGAATTCAAGATTCCGGGATGGGCACATCCAGGCACTCCGCAAGTTCTTTGAGAGACTGCGCAAGTACAACTCTCGGCTGAATCCCCAAAAATGTGCATTTGGGGTCACGTCAGGCAAACTATTGGGCTATGTAGTCAGTTAAAGGGGAATCGAAATTGAACCATCTAAGATCAAAGCGATAGTTGAAATGCCTCCGCCCAAGAATGAAACACAAATTAGGGGGTTCCTCGGTTGACTTCAATACATTAGTCGATTCATATCAAAGTTCACCATAACATGTGAACCCATATTCAAGAAATTTAAGAAGGGAGTCAAAATCGAATGGGATGACCAATGTCAAAAAGCATTCGACAAGATTAAAGATTATCTAGCTAACCCACCTATTCTTGCTCTTCCCAAGCAAGGCCTACCATTAATCCTCTATTTAAGAGTAACCGATACAGCCCTGGAGGCTATGCTAGACCAAGCCATAGAGGACAAAGAACGAGCCATATATTACTTGAGCAAGAAATTCATCGATTACGAAACCAGATATTCAAGCCTTGAAAAGACTTGCTTAGCTCTAGCCTGCTGAACAAAGAAACTCCGACATTACATGCTCAATCACCCAGTACTTGTAAGGTCAAGAATGAATCCCCTCAAGTATATCTTCGAGAAGCCAGTCCTGAGCGAAAGAATTGCAAGATGGACAGTTTTGCTGTCTGAATTTGATCTCAAGTTTGATCCTACAACAACTATCAAAGGACATGCAGTTTCAGAATACTTGGCTGAGCACCCCACTCATACAGCCAAAAATCACGAGCGATATGGTTTTTCCGACGAAGATATAGCTCTAATTGAAGAAAACTGCTTTGATGGGGCGTCTAACCGAACAGGCTATGGTACAGGAGTACTCTTGGTATCTCCAGACGAGGCTCATACCCCCCTCTCGGTGAAATTAGATTTTCCTGTCACAAACAATGCGGTCGAATATGAAGCTCGTATTATTGGTGTACAAGCAGCCGTAAGCCTAGGCATCAGAGTACTCAAGGTTTATGGAGATTCTCTACTTATCATCAACCAAGTCTCTAAAAAGTGGAAGGTTCATAGCGATAGTTTGGCACTCTACCAGGAATTTTATGATAAAATACTTGACAACTTTAAAGAAGTAGCATTCAGCTATCTACCCCGAGAGGATAATCAATTCGCAGACGCCCTGTCCAAGCTGGCATCCTTGATTACCATACCTGATCCTGTCAGCATGATGCCCGTTTGCATACAAAGAAGAAGTGAGCCAGCCTTTTGCAACAACCTCGACACAAGTCCAACCCTGGCTCCAATTGAAGAAGATCCTTAGTTTCGAGATGTATTCAACTACATAACCAAAGGCATCTACCCTGAGGACGCACCAATAAAAGCTCAACGGGCCCTCCGTCTCTTGGCGGCGCAATACATAGAACACAAGGGGGTTCTATACAAGAAGACCCACAAGGGAATCAACCTCAGATGTGTGAACGCCAAAGAAGCCGCAGAAATCATGGACGAGGTACACAATGGGGTATGTGGACCACACATGAATGGTCGAATGCTCTCTAAAAAGATCCTACGACTGGGGTACTATTGGACCACCATGGAAAGAGACTGTGACGACTATGTTAAGAAATGCAAGAAGTGTAAAATATATGCCAACCTACAGCATATGCCACCCTCAATGCTCCATAATTTCACATCCCCTTGGCCATTTTCTGCATGGGGAATAGATATCATTGGTAAGATCACTCCGAAGGGCTCAGGAGGACATGAATACATCCTAGTAGCCATAGACTATTTTACCAAATGGGTTGAAGCACATTCCTATGCCATCCTCATATCCAAACAAGTGTCCAAATTCATACGGAACAACATCATCTTCCGATACGGCGTTTCTCATGAACTTATTAGTGACCATGAATCCCATTTCAAAGCCGAAACAACCACCCTACTAAAAAGCTACAAAATCCGACACCACAAATCATCCCCTTACCGTCCCCAGACCAACGGCGCAGTAGAAGCCGCCAACAAAAACCTCAAAACTATCATGGAAAAGATGATAGAAAACTACAAAGATTGACCCATAAAACTCCCATTTGCCCTTTAGGGATGTAGGACATCCATAAGATCATCCACAGGAGTGACACCTTATTCCCTAGTCTATGGAATGGAAGAAGTGTTACCCATAGAAGTCCAATTACCCTCAATGCGCATACCCTTAGAGGGTGAAATTCCCGAAACCCAATGATTGCAAGCCCGCTACGAGGAACTCATGGTCACAGATGAAAGACGCCTACGGGCCCTAGACCATTCCCACATGTACCAGCAACGCATGGCAAGAGCATTCAACAAAAAGGTTCGACCTCAAAATCTGAAAGAAGGGGACTTAGTTTGGAAAGAATTACGTGCCCCAGTTACTGACCCTAGAGGCAAATTTTGACCAAACTGGTCCGGTCCGTTCTTCATCAAAGACATCTTATCAGGAGGCGTAGTATGACTCATAGACATTGATGGCATCGAGTTCAGTTAGCTCACCTACATGGATCAACTGAAGAAGTGCCACGTCTAAAACAAAAAAAAATCTGAAAATTAAAAAAAAAAAGAGACGTACACATATTAAACGAACTACGCTAGCCTAATTCCACGCCTGATACGTAAGTAACCCTTTTAAGTGGCCCAGCCAAAATCAATCCAAAATTCCATTCACCTCATTCAAAAAAAGGATTATCTTTATTCAAACTAAGCGAATAAGCTTACAATGCAAAAATCAAAATTCCTAAGGTTATAAAAAAAAAGTGCAATTACGAGGGTTTAACCTAAACAAATTCTTACTACTTTTTTTCTTAACTAGACTTGCTTTCTAAAGAAAACTACTTTAATCCTTCTTTCATTTAGAAGGCTTCGTTGAAGAGTTCTTCTTTGAAAGACCTTGGCTTGAGGACGACATATGATTGCTTCCTTGAGCTGGGGGCTTGCTTCTTTCCATTACATGATAGCCTTCCTCATAAGGCCCTTCCTTCCTTTTCTTGCTCCATGTTCCTAATTCATACTTAGGCTTTAGCTGGTCCCACTCCTCATGACGAAGGGTTCGTCTCATTTCTCCATCGCTGGAGGAAAGCCAATTCAAATAAGTCTCAGAAACATGAGTTGGGGCCATCACCCGAGGTACAGTCCAGTGATCCCTGCTACGCCAATATTTCCCCCAGTCTTGAGCAAATTCAGTGGTCAGAGCCAAGGTAGGTTGTCTCGTAGTCTCCTGACGAGGGATAATCTACTTCAACCCATATTGCCGCATGACCCTAGAAGGAAAGAAGAAAGTACTCCTGTACAGACCCACTATGGTACTGTAAGGGATAAATTTGCAGCAAGCCACCAAAGAGGTCAAGCTCCACCAGGTCACATGCCAACGGATAGCATTCAGCAAGGGTCTTCTCATTATATAGCCTTTTTCTAACCAAGAAACTAGAAAGCGGTATAAGTTTTCTTTTTCCGGGCTTGAGGGGTACGAGCTATCTTCTTCTCTGGCGATTCTATCAACCTTAGATGCTTGGATAACCAAATTTGAAGCAGCAGGGGGCTGCCAGAAAAGGCTTTGTGAGGCGAATTTTTTTAAGCTGTCAAGCCCAATAATAGTTTCTCCTATCACCAGATGCAAAGGAGAATGTCCTTCAGCCATATTCACCACTCGCAGCGATGAGGCTCTACCCAGGTTGGAGGACTCCGCATGAGCAAAGTACAAAAGCCTGTTGGCGGCAACGCCTAAAAATCATATCCTATTTAGGAGAAATAACAAACTTTTCACAGATTTGAACTAAGTCCACATCGACACCGAGAATCATGCTTTTGGCTTCTGCAGATGTCAAGCCTAGAGATTTCCTGTACTGATTACAAAAACCATCCCTCGAATAAGGCACAGCTAGGGGAAGAACATCAGACATATTAGTAATTGCAGCAAATTCTTCAACTAAAGCGCATAATTCGGAGTTACCTGTGATACCAAATATTTTCTAGAATTATTATATTGATTTATAAATGATTTATAAATAATTTCGGAGATTAAATCGTAATGATATTCAAGGATTCGATTTATTCAAACCAAGCTATAACAATATTAATTATTATAATGGGACTTTCATAAATTACATTAAATAATTTTGAGGAGTTTAATAAAAATGTTTTATATATGAATAAGAATTATTCATATTGCTTTAATTAGTTTTAATGAGCTATTTAAATTAGAAATTTATTTGAAAGTTTTATTTAAATGGTTTTAACGATCAAGAGAATTCATATTCCTTTTATTATTTATTCTGGGAGCATTTTATTCAATTAATTAATGGGAGTATTTTTTTTATTCCAAGCTTGACTTTCATTGACCAAAACCCTTGTGGGTGCATATATAAACAAAGTGAAGGGTTCATTATTCAGTTTGCAAACCCTCACAACTGTCTCTCCTCTCACACGACTCTCTCTCTTGCCCGTCCCCTTGCAGTTACTGGCAAGCCGCCATCGTTGCCGCCTCTTCACCACCGTGAGTTTCATTCTCTCTCTTTCTTTCTTCTGTTTCTCACGTTATTCCTTTTTTCTCCATGGGTTCTCTTTCTCTCTTCTGTTACAGCCACAACCACCATGGAGGCACCTAGCTCCGGCCACTTACTGTCTTCTCCGGTGAGTACTCAGACTGGTTGCAAAGGCCCGACCTTTCTCTCTCTTTCTTTCTCTTTCGCTTTCTTTTTCTCTCTCTTTCGCTCACTCGTTGTGGCTGGCCGTGAATCACCACGGTGGGCCCACCACCACGACAGGCGCTGGTGGGTGGGGAGGGGGTCACCGACCCCCATGGGTGGTGGTCGTGGTGGTGGTTCATGGGCTGTGCGAACAGTTTTTCAGTTTTGCAATTTCGCGAATTATCGAATTTTGTGAATTTTCCGCAGATTTTGATTTCTTGTTTTAATTTTTCTACCCTCCTTTGGAACCCGAATTCGGATTTTCAAAAGCGTAGATTGGTTGAAATAAATCAAGGAATCTAAATAAAATATAGATTAATATTTGGTACTTTTTGGATTTTTGTATTTAATAAATTATGTTTCGGTAATTGTTTTTTGTTAGGGCCTAACGAGCAAGCGTGATAATCTTTGTACGTGGAGCTTACGTACTGTTTGGTAGCGTTGTAGTGGTAAGCGCTCATGCCTACCTTCTTCCAAAGCCCTATCAAAAGTATTTTGATGTGTTATGTGCTAATTGCAAATTTGTTGTGAATTTAATATGCAAGGCATGATTAAATTATATCGTCATTATTATGAGATTTATTAAGCATGATTCACTGCTTTAAATATCGCTTATAATTAGCATGTTGATGTTAGCATATTTTGGGAATTAATTAGTTCATATGATGATTATCGGACAGTTGTTGAATGATGAATTATTAGTATTATTATATTATTAATTATATGCTAATTGGTATTGGTATTATTGAGTGCTAGTGAGCACCTATATATTATCGTTGAATGTCTTGGATGATTTGTGAATTTTTGGGATATCATATTATCCTGCCGAAGTGCTGCCAAAATTGTGCTAGACATTGCTTGTCATCATTATTGAATTATCGTTGTTTTTGAATTAAAGCATGTTTAATTCTCATCGTATCGAATTATCATCATCGTCGTTATTTACTATTCATTGTCAAGAGCATGAAATGAATTAGTAAGTTGTGGTCTCATAGTACCACTATGTCAACCAATGCAAATTATGTGAATTGAATTAAATGAGAGTAAGACTCCTAATGGATCCATAGGAGTAGTCGAGCAATGGGGATTACACCTAATGGTGTAGTTCAAGGGATGAGTGATTCCCTAGTTACTTATGGACACCTCGCAGTGTGTCTGGGACGGATCATTCCCCATTTATTAAGTCCTCTAGGCTCCTGTAATTGTACTAGAGGTAATGTGCACACTAGAGTCATTAAGTCCATGCCGTGATTGTATCTTCGATGAACAGTATGGTTAATCGCTGTTCTACTCGCTCTCTTTCATCTCTCTAATCAAGATGGATGGTCTATGTTGTATTTCGTATGATCACTATACAAGAATTGTATGTAAAAGAATGTCGCTATGCGTATGCGTATATGCTTATGTGCGTATACAAATGAATTTCAATGATTCTTCTAAAACCTCAGGTAAGGATTGCGAAATGTTTTTACTGGGTACGGATGACGTTCAGTTTATCTGATTTTTGTTTCTCTTCTTTTCTTCTGTATTTTGTTTTCGTCAAGGAAACCAAAGTGTAGGTTTAGTTGATTGAGGACATACAGCTTTGAAGATAGAGTTGGCGTCGGTTTTCAGAACTCTTTCTGTTCAGTTTAGATCGTTGGGATTTTATTGGTTTTAGCCCTTTGAAGGCAAGTTGTAATAAATTGGTTTAATGATTTTAGCTCACTATATAGACAACTCTGATATTAACTGTTTAGTTTGTTTAGTTTTCTTAGAAGCTCCTTTTGATAAATGTTGCAGTAGCTATCCTTGGGTTTGGGACGGTTCAGCGGTGTCAAGTCGCGCACAGCGACGTCGATAGTTCCCAGGAAATCGTAGCGAATTCGGGGGTATTACAACTGGTATCAGAGCCTTAGGTTTAAAAAGGTTTCTTAGGACTAATTAATGGATTAATAAAGATTAGTTTCATTTTGCAAAAAATAAAATATAATTAAAGCCGTTGAGCGTAGTAGTCCTAGAAGATAGGAATTATTTGAAATCACTTTGCTTGTGATTTATAAAGTTCTTATTTTTTGATTGTCTACCTGTAGATGGTAAGGACAAGAATTACTACGCGGATGACGACTGCACACCAAAGGGCACGCGCCCTAGCTCATCGTGCACAACCAGTAGAGTATGTCGCTTCATCGGATAACTAGTCAACCGGAAATGATGCGAACGTGCGCTACGAGGCCGTGCAGGACCGTGCCGCGCACGAGATTGCCGCACACGATGAGGCCGCACGCCCCGCGCCAATTGCCGCGCCTGTTGCCGCCCCTCTTACCGCACCTGCCGCACGTGTAGTTGATGATGAGGAAGATCCAGCCGAGTCCGAGCCTGAGTATACACCACCGGAAGAGAATGATGATATGCCAGACTTGGAAGATATTAGTGCCGACAGCGACAACAACATTGCGCCTACTCCTACCCTTACGGCTGCACCTATCCCTGCTGCAAATTGGTCTCCTCCTGTGGAGCCTTTCTCCGCTACTAACGCTGAGCTCGAGGACATGCGCATCTACATATGACGTGCTTACACTACGATCGAGCGTTATCAGTACGAGAATTGCACGAGTCTACACGAAGGCTTACGGGTAGAGCTACTGCTAGCTGGTCTGCCTAACATCCATCCTTGGATGGGACTCAAGGAGAAATACCACAATCTAGTCTCCAAGAGTAGTCACCTACGCGAGAAGAAGTACGGTGAAGGTGCAAGATGGTCTCTCTGCTTTAGAGGTGTTTCAGCTGAGTTATGCCTATTCGAGTTCGAGTGTAAGGTGAACCGTGTGCTAGTGACTGCGCCGAAAGGTATGTGCGAGTACTGCTGGACCGAGAAACGCAAGCATGTCGAAGACTTTAGGAAGCGTTTCATGCCCCAGAATTTTGGTGGATATGCTTATTCATACACGCCCTGCAAAGAGGTGAAGCCTAGGAGGAAGGACGATCATGATGAGTCCCCTATCGCTAAGAAGATGTGTGCTAGTGTCAAGTAGGACTAGATTATTGCCTTAATAGTTTTACTTGAGTTTTATTGAACTTGTAGCTATTGTGATGGCCATGCGTGGTCAAGTTTGATGTTGGAGTAGTTGCATAGGCAACAAAAATTTATGAATGTTGTTTACTTGCAATTTGTCTCCTGGCAAGACTACTTCATTTTATTATACGATATCGTTGAGAATTTGTTTTATATGATCGTTTTATCACATAATTGCATGGTTGATAAACCGAAGGGACAATCCGAAGGGATATCCCAATAGCGCGATAAGCGAACTGATCATGTTTTTAGAAAGACTCCCGCTCATATAGAACATATGAGTACCCAAGAATAAAGGGTTCGGGGGCGAAGGTACGAGGTGGGAAGGTGTTAGGCACCCAACTCGCCCGTTTATAACGGCCTCTACTAACTCAAGTTTGCTTAATAATTTAAAGACATGATTCCCACACAAACCGGATTAACAACCTAGACTTAGACTATTAATTGGTTCATCACAAGCATCACAACATTTATTATTGACCCTTATTTAGAAATGCATTCGATTGGCAAGTTGAGCATCATAACGACTAGACATGCTTGGAAGGACAATATTTAGGAAGCAATAAAAGACGTTACTTAGCATGATATCTACATTATGAGTACTAGAAAAATATACAATTAAGCAATTATTTTGATTTGAGCCATTAGGAGTTAGTACCTGAATTGTAGTCAATATTTGACAAGAATAGTAAAGACAAGATCTCAAGTTATGAAGAAAGAGGGGGAAGCTCGGTGTCAATACTCCCGACAATAGAATAGAATTGTTTATGGAAGAAAGAGGGAGAAGCTCAGAGTCAATACTACTGAGAATAGAGAGTGTGAATTGTAGTCTGTCTGTTTTGAACTGAGGGAGGAGGGTCGTATTTATAGGGGTGGGGAAGTAGGGTTGGACGGCTAAAAAGGAGCCGAAAATTTAATTGGGTTTGAAAAAAGAGTCGGGCCAGAGGCTGGATAAAACCCAGGGCCGCTGGCGGCGCTGTCAGCTGCCAGCTGGATGTCGTCATAGTCTATTTTTTTTCCGAAGGAATTTCGATATTCCGAAATATATGAAAAGACCGTTTTACCCTTGGACAGTAAAAGACGGTTCTAACCCTAAATCGCAACTTGGCGACCGGGAGTCGAAAAGAGGCATGAGAGGTGTCATTGGAAAGCTCTTGAATGGGGCTTTTGAATGGGATTGGAATAAAGGAGTGTTTAGAGGAAAACCTGACACCTTATCTTAACTATTAAAGTAAAAATAGCGTTCAAGTTTATAAATTACTCCTTTCATCATCGGGCTTTTGCAGAGAAATCTGAAGGCGCTTGTTTGCCGTCTACAGAAGCCCCCACTTTGATCGAGCTTGAGTAAAAGCGAAGATCAAAGTAATTTTAAGGTGACATGCAGGATGATGATGTTCACATGGTGTATGAGAGTGTATAGTATATATGCATATGAAGACAAACCTGAGTTGGGACATGCTCATAGCGTGCTAAGATTTCATCTCTCTGAACACAAGAGAAATAAAGGTTATGGTCAGCAGGATAGAACACCGCTCGTAGATGGTCTAAACTTCTGATGGGGACCTGTATTCAGAGTGAAAGAAAAGGTTAGTAATACTTTGAGAATGATCAACGTGGCGTGCTTCGACAAACAGTGACTAAACACCGCTCGGCGGGTGTCGAGATTCTGTCCCTGTATGAGAAACAAAAAAGTCAACGAGACAGCGCGATTAAAAATAACGGCTTTAAATGGGAAGTAACGTTAAAGTTAATAGTATAAATGCTTTATCGAGCAAACAGTGACTAAGCACCACACAACGGATGCCGAGATTCCGTCCCTGGACAAGAAACAAAAAGGTGGACGAGACAGCGCGATCAAAATGACGGCTGTAAAATGGTTAAAACATATGAACAGTTTAAATGCAATAGCTTAAGCAATCATTGACTGAAACATATATATATATATATATATATATATATATATATATATATATATATATATATATATATATATATATATATATATATATATATATATATATATATATATATATATATATATAAAATGGAGAGTATAACTACAACAATTTGAGCAATCATTGACTGACACATAATAAGTAACCTCGCAGATGGACAGTTTAACTGAAATAGCTTAAGCGATCATTGACTGACCCAAAATTTGTGATCTCGGAGGAGGACAGTTTAACCGCAATAGCTTAAGCGATCATTGACTGACCCCAAAATTTGTGACATTGGGACATTGGGACGTTTGTGATGTTGGGACATTTGTGACTTTGGGACATCGGGACATTTGGGATAGTGGGACATTTGTGACTATCGGGACATTTGGGATAGTGGGACATTTGTGACTTTGGGACTTCGGGACATTTGGGAAGTTTGTGACTTTGGGACTTCGGGGCATTGGGACATTTAGGATATTGGGACATTCGGGATGTTTGGGATTTTTTGGACATCGGGTAAGTCCGATACACTTTTCGGGCTTGAAAAATAATTTTGACACTCTGGGCGGTAAAAGTTGTCGCAATAATAACAGATGTGAACCTTAATCATTCAAATTTAACGCTTTCTCTCTCTAGAAAATGCTTTGTAGGCGCACGTTACGCTGAACTGGCTAACGTACACCCTCATTGCCAATAATGGAGAAAAGCGATGGGAAGAGAAATTCTATGCCACTTAGTGAGTTTCTGGGATCGACTACTCTTGATACTATTGTTGAATCGGACAATTCTGAGAACTAGGGAGGCAAGGGCGAGGATTTGGGCGCTCTAAGTTCATTGTCAAAGGGTTTCCCAGGGTTTGAGGATTCGGGGACGAATCCTTGTCCTCGTGCTGCAAGACATTTACTAATGGTTCCCACACCTCCACCTGAAGGTAGTACTCCGATGGCTGAGATGGTATCTCCGGTAGCGGCATCTTCTTCAACTCATACTACTACGCCAATTTTGGGGGTTAATTCTACTCCTGAGGTAATTCCTGAAACTGAAGTTATGCAAATATTGCTGTCAATAGTATTGTTACCGAAGCAACTAAATTAAAATACATACCTCCTATAATGAAAGAGGGCAAACCTGTAGCTAAACTTCTGAAATCTGAAATTGAGAAGGAAAATAAAAAAATGGGCAACATCTCTTATTGGATTTGTGCTTGGTGATGCACCATTTTTCAGTCAGATGGAAAATTATGTGAGCTCTCAATGGAATTTTGTAGCTACTCCCAAATGTTTCTTACATGAAGAGGGGTATTATACATTCAAATTTGCATCTGACAAAGATATGGGGGATGTTCTAGCTAGAGGACCTTATGCTTTTAACTCAAAACCTCTTATTTTGCTTGAATGGGATTGTGATTTCAAGATGGATCCTACAGCTTATCGCACTGTATCTCTCTGAGTTTATTTTCCAAATCTGCCAATCCAGTGTTGGTCCCTTGACTCGCTTAGCAGATTGCGTAGTTGTGTAGGGAAACCTTTACATGTGGATAGAGTAACTGCTGATCAGGAGAGGATTTCCTTTGCCCGACTTCTCATTGATGTGGATATAACAGTTCCATGCCCTAAGGAAGTGTGGCTTCAGGCAGATGATGGCACAATGATGAAACAACCAGTGCATTTTGCCACACTTGTAGGAAATTTGGCCATACTACTGAGAGATGTGGTAGAAATGCAGCATCTACTAGCTCATAGCCAGCTGCTACAAACTAGGAACATCCTCCTACTTTGAATAGGAGAGCTAGAAGGAGGAGAAATGCTGCTACTTCGAGGCCTAGGCAAGTACCAGAGGGGCAAACTAGGGCAGTTGATCAGGCCACTGCAATTCATATGACTCCAACTGTTCCTAGCTCAGGAGACAGTGATGGACAAAGTTATTTCCAACAATCTGATATCTTAAAATCTTTTGAGGATCAACGTTGGGAAACTATGCAAAAGAATGACAATTCTGTCTTGAGAGGCAACTCTTTTGCTGCCTTGTAAGATCAAGATCCTAAACCAATGACTATAGGGCAGGGTATTTCTTTAGTGCTACAATTTGGTAGCAACTCGATTATGCAGGTGAGTGGTGGGAGACTTAAGGATGTGGAGGGCTCTGTGATTAGACCTCCAGACCCTACAGGTTCTCAATGAAGATACTCTTTTGGAATGTTAGGTTTCTTAACAAGCCCCAAAAGCAGAGAGAGATAAAAAAGTTCATTCTCAAACATAGTATCTCATTTGCTGTTCTCAAACATCTCAATCTAATTCTTGGTCCTTTTATTGTAATCATGACCATGCTACTAATGGTAGAATTATGCTCTTGTGGGATCCAAATGTGCTTAGTGTTAATATTGTCAAGGTAACTGATCATTTTATTCATTTTAAACTGGATCTTATGACTGGTGAGAATTTTTGTGTTACTGCTATATATGCTAGAAATTGTACCCTAGCTAGAGAGAGTTGTTGGTAGGAAATCATGAGCCTTGGTAGCTCTATCAATGCTCCTTGGATTCTTGGAAGGGACTTTAATTCCACTATGCATGTGACTGAGAGAGTACAAGCTGGAAACAGATATTCTGGTAATAATGAATTACAATTGTTGTGTTCCTCTCTGGGATTACAGGATATTAGAAGTACAGGCACTGAATTCAGTTGGTGTAATAAACTAAATGATACAGATAGGGTGTGTAGTAGAATTGATCGTGTTCATGGAAATGGTGATTGGTTTGCTACTTATCCTGCTGTTGAAGTTGAGTTCATTGTGCCTACTATTTCTGATCACTCACCTGGAATTATTCATTTCAAACAAGGTGATAATTCTGGGAAGAAGCCTTTTAGATTCTTTAATGCTAGATTTTCAAATGGAGGAACACTTTCAAAGTGGGTCTCTTGTGAAAGAAGGGTGGCAGTGTGAGGGAAATGGGTCTCTTATGTTCAAAGTGGTGCAAAAACTTATTTGCAAAGCAATTTATTTGACCCAGATTTGATTTATTAGGAGAAACCTGCCACTGAAAAGTTTGAACAGATTTTTAGAATGGAGGAACACTTTCTGATGCAAAAGTCCAGGATCAACTGGATGCAGACTGGAGACTCCAACACAAGCTACTTCCATGCTTGTGTTAAGTCTAGAAGAGCTGTAAATAAAATTATTTCTATACATAATGCTCAGGGTGTTAGGCTTACTGAGATGGACATTCAGCAGGAATTTCAGGGTTTCTTTCAAGGATTAATGGGTGCTACTATTGAGGAGCTTCCTACTGTGAACACTGAGATGATAGCTCATGGAAATGTATTATCTGTTGAACAACAAATTAACCTCTATGCTCCTTTCTCTGATCAGGAAATTAAAGCAGCATTTTGGGAGATGGATGGTGATAAAGCTCCAGGCCCCGATGGTTTTACAGTAGCATTTTACAAATCTTCATGGCACATTGTGGGACAGGATGTGACAAAGGCCATTAAAAGTACTTTTCACACTGGAAAGTTACTCAAGGCCATTAACTGTGCATTTGTAACTTTGGTTCCTAAAAAGGATAATCCTTTGCTGGTGAGTGATTTTCGCCCTATTGCTTGTTGCAACATTTTATACAAGATAATATCAAAGACACTGGATAATAGATTGTGTAAAGTGTTAGATAGCATAGTGAGCCAGGAACAATCTGCTTTTGTCAAAAAACAGATTTATTGGTGATAATATTATTTTGTTCATGAACTGATCAAGTTTTATGGAAGGAAAAACCTCTCACCTAGATGCATATTGAAAGTTGATTTGAGAAAGGCCCACGACTCAGTTGCGTGTTGTTTCCTTGAGCAAGTGTTGATTGGGCTGCACTTCCCTGTGAAGTTTATGAGTTGGATCAATATGTGCATCTGTACAATTAGCTACTGTCTCCTGTTTAATGGAAGTCCTTTGGAACCCTTTGTTGCTAAGAAAGGGTTAAGGCAAGGAGACCCTATCTCTCCGTACCTTTTTGTGATTGCTATGGAGTACCTGTCTAGGTGTTTGAAAGATTTGAAGAATCATGTAGGTTTTAGATATCATCCAAGATGCGAAAAATTTGAACTTGTGCATAGCACTTTTGCAGATGATTTGTTAATTTTTTCTAGAGGTGATGTGGAATCGGTCCAACTTCTCTTCAAGCAGTTTCAAGTGTTTTCTGAGAGCTCAGGTCTGTGTGCTAATAACAATAAGTCTGAGGTCTATTTTGGTGGGGTTGCGGAGAGTGACCAGAGAGTAATTCTTAGCTCTTTGGGTATGCAAGCAGGTGAAATCCCATTCCGCTACCTTGGTATTCCTCTCACCTCTAAGAGACTCCATGTCAGTTTCTAAGATCCGTTAATTCAGAAGATCACTAGCAGAATTCAAGCATGGACAACAAAATTTCTCTCCTACGCAGGGAGATTGCGACTCCTCAAGTCTGTACTTTTTGCTATGCATAGCTATTGGACACAATTCTTTAAAATGCCAGTGTCTGTCATTCATACAATTGAGCAACTTTGTATGAGATTCTTATGGACTGGCTCAGCAAACCCTAGTAGTAGAGCACTGGTTGCTTGGTCTATTGTCTGCTAGCCTGCTAGTAGAGGGGGACTTGGTGTTTTCAACTTAGCCTTATGGAATAAGGCTGCTTTGGGCAAGTTACTGTGGGATGTTCAACACAATAAAGAAAAGCTGTGGGTTAGGTGGATTCATGCGTATTATATGAAACAGGGCTCCTTTTGGACTGCTGCTAAACCAACTCAAGCTTTATGGATAATTCAGAAAATATTTGATCTTAGAAGTGAACTAGCTCGGAGTATAATGAATCAGGGTGCTGGGAAATATAAAATGGGAACTGTATACAAGTATTTGACTCCTGTTGTTGAGAAGAAGACTTGGTCTCCCCTGGTTTGGTGTTCTCTGTCATTTCCTAAATGGAAGTTCATTCTTTAGCTTTGTATTTTGAACAGACTTCCAATTTGGCATAACCTGCAGAAGATTGGCTTCAAAGGGCCTAGCATGTGTGTATTATGCAGACAAGCAGAAGAAAGTAATTCACACCTGTTTTTTGATTGCATTTTCACCAAACAGCTGTGGTGTCAGATGTTGAGTTGGCTGCAACAATCTGTTGCTGCTGTCAACTGGGAAGAGATGATCCTGCATTCCTATGCAGTAGCTAGAAAGAGACAGGTAAAAGCTCGGTTATATGCAACAATTTTCTCAGCTACAGTTTACTATGTCTGGAAAGAGACAAATAGTAGATTATTTCAAGGGCGGCAGGACATTTTGGCAACCGTTGTCAAGCAAATTGTCTATGCAGTACATGAAGAGGAGCTTAAATTACTAAATAGAGATTTTATTATTGAGCACTTAAATTACTTTCCATGAGTCTGGTGTGTAGTTTTGTTTGGTTGTGATAAGTTGTATTGTGTGCTGTTCAGATCTGTTTTACAAATAGTTATGTTAGAACAGATGGTTAGATGGTTGGGGGGTGTTTTAGTTGTTGTCTGAGTGCAGCTAGGCTGCTTTGTACTCATTGCACATCTCTTTGGAAGTAATAAAATCTTTTTACTTTCCAAAAAAAAAAAAAAAAAAAAAAAAACTTGTCGCAGTATACATCCGGGTTTCAGTATTTGGGACATGCAAAAATAATCGGGTTAGTTTCACCTGAAAATAGTTGGTACCGTAAAATGGGCCAACTGTCGAATTTGAATTTGTGGGCCAAAGCGTCTCGCTCCCGCGCGCTTCGTACTGATATTGGCCGCAAACGAACTGGAATAACGAACTTTGGTCTGGAAAAAAGGGTCGTGGGACAGCAAGCGGACCCGTGTGTGCAGGGCCTGCAGCGGCCAAGGCTAGCGCCGCTAGCGGCACTGGGCCTCGGCTGAGAGCCTCTAGTGGCTTTAGCGACCGCCGCTAGTGGCGCTCAGCCTGAGCCAAATAAGAGCGCTTCAGCGTGTTTTTTTTTTCGTGTGCTACTTCTTCTTCTTCTTCACCGAGAGCAATTGTCGAATACACACCATTATTGAGTGCTCCAACTTGCTTGAGGTAAGTCAATTCTTGACCAAACTCTTTGATTTTTGTCTTGAACTTGCTTATTTTTCCGCCTAGTCGCTTAATTTTGGGTTGCATTGTTGAATGGCTGCTTGTTTTTTGCGAATCTGAAACTTTTAATTTTCCATTTGTAGAGAGAGAAAGCTTCATTGTACCCCTATGGCTCCCACAGACAAAGGAAAACGTCCCATGGGTGAGGGGGAGGATGACCGGGACCTTTTCCGTACTGGGCATCCCTCCACTAGGACACCCCGGACCCATCATCCGGATGGAGTTCGGCTGTATTAGGACTCATTTATGTGACTGGACTAGCGCCCGGCTGGTGTTTGGGACCGTAGTATTTTACTACCGGAGAGGCAGAGTCATCTGTCTAACCCTGAGTTGGTATGTTTTCTGACTCTTTTTTTTTTTTTTTTTTTTCCGTTCAGTATATATTTTTCTGAAAATTTGAACTGTTAGTGCTTCGGCACACGAACAAATTGGGACTTGCACTGGATTGGTGTTCAGCTTTGTATAATTTGTGTGGAATTATTTTGGCTGTATTTGTAGGATATGAGGTGTTGAGAAAATTTTGTTTGTTGGCTAGGGTGTTGGTGTTTTGTCGCAGACTCCTGGGTCTACCTCCCATTGGGCTATGATGTTGGAGACTTTTTCAGTTGGAGCTAGGAATTTGGTATTGGGCTCGGGTTTTGACCATTTCCTGACTGTTATCCCTGCTTGTCACTATGGGGATTCTAGGATTATTGCTAGGGGGCTATTGGAGAGGTTCTGGGATTCCACGATCACTTTTCATACGTCTGTAGGAGAGATGTTCCCCACCCCTTATCAGTTCGCTGTGTTGACGGGTCTATCCTTTAGAGGGCGTCGTATTCGGTACAACGCGAGTTACTCGCAACAGAGTGACAGGTTGCTCGAGCTTTATGGGCCTGTGTCTGCCGTTTTTAATAAGAATCGGGTTTCCTTGTTGCGGTTATGGGCGTCTTTCCCGTAGCAGGGGCTTACGGAGGAGAAGAGAGCCCACATTTTCCTGGCTTACTTGTTGGGTAGACCATCTTCGCTTAGAAGAAGAGCGTATGTCAAGTCGGTTTCTTGACATGTTTAGAGGATTTGACCAAGGTTCATGAGTACAACTTCGGTGCTTCTGCTTATGCTTCCTGGGTGAGATGGTGTCGTCGGGCTTGCAGGCCTAAGCCGACGAGTGAAAGGGCGTCCATCTCGGGCCCGTGGAGGACACTGGAGGTAGGCCCATATATTCTTTTTTTCTTTGCATATGGTTTGAATGTGAAGCTCATTCTTTCCCTTTTTGCTTGTATGGCAGTTGTGGTTCTTCGAGTATTTTACGGCCTTTGGTCCTCGCCGTCCTGGTTTGAGGATGTTTCCACTAGGTTCATGGTGGATTGGTAGAGAGATAACCACTCATTTACCTTTTTGGAGCATTTCCCGGCTACCTTTGAGAGTCATGCCGCGTCTATGGTATGTTGCCGTTGACTTGTGCATATATTCTTTTTGGTCCATTTGGTGTGAATGAACTTTTGAACTGGTAACCTGCTTGTGTCATGGTCCGCTTTTGATGGTATTCCTGGGGTTTCGCCCCATATTACTATGGAGTCCTTTAGAGTATCCTCCTTGAGGGTGGTCTTTGAGGGGCCATTCGGCTTTGTGTGGTATTTGGAGGACCGTTTGACTCGGCTGTTTCATCCCTCCTTGGATAGTCACCTGGTTCCGGAGGACCCTCCCTTGACCATGCTATATCTGCGCGGTCTAATCGTGCGGGACTTGGTGGTCGTGGCTCGTGGTGTGGCGGCCACAGAGTTTCTGGAGACGAAGATTGTTGGATTGGACCGCACGACTATGTACTTGGCTTAATGCTTGGAACGTCTGATCCCAAACCTCACTTTTGAGGTAAGAAATTTATCTGCATCTTTTTAGCTATATCTGTGATATGCTGACTTTTTGTGTTTCGCAGGCGGATCCCCTAGCTCCTCAGGGCCCCAGGAGGTCCCATTCTAGAGTTCCTCGAGGCTAGCGCCCAAGCGTGACCCTGCCGACTAACGAGGTGAGGTACATTGGGGAGAGTGGGGGACGCATAGTAGAGGAGTTCCCTCTGCATATGGCTGACGGAGAGGCTGTGGAGGGCTTGCCCTTGCCTGATGGTTGTACGGGGGTAAGTTACTTTTTATCCTTTCTTGCATTTTGTGTTTGCTTTTGAGTGTTGACTCTATCTCTTCTGTTTGTGTTTTGGTTGCTGAACCGGGAGGAAACCTCTCACATCTCCAAGCTCATTCACCTGCTGAAGAAAGGCTATGGCCGAGTGATGGGCAAGGGGAAGACTTCTCGGTCTAGGACTGTCGATGTAGGTAGACTTTCAGCCTTTGTTTCAGCTAAGTGAAGTGCTTAACTTAACATCTCAATCTTGATTGTTTGCAGATGTCTCAGTCTTCGTCCTCGGAGGGACCTCGACATTCTTCTACTACTAGGGCCTCTTCGGCGAGCAGGCCGTCCGTTGCATGTTCACATCTCATAGGTGTGACCAGGCCTCCTGTTGATGAGGCGCCCGAACCTTCTGTGCCGTACATTCTTGAGATGTTCTCCCCTGCGGGTTTCCAGCCTTCTCTTGACAGCAGGCCTATTGTTACCCCCAGAGTTGGAGATTGGGCTAATGCCCCTGGATGGGATGCCTCATATTGGGCCTTCGTATCAGGATGTGGCTATGGGACTTTGCTAGTCAGGCCACAGAGAGCTTCTTCGCAACGGGGTTTTCGGCAGGTACCCCCATGCGTGCACCAGCATATGATAGGCGGGACATGAGGCCCAACAACAGCATGCCCATTTATAGTTCTTCTCTCCATCATTCGACTGGGAACTACGGTCAGAGGCCGTCCGTTGATGATGAGGTTGACAGTAAAGAGTAGGCCACAATTTAGGGAATAAATAAGGAAAAAGGTAAAAATCGCAAGAAAAGCAAATATTACACATATTATACCCCCCCAAAAAAAATGAAAATAAATAAAATTAAATAGAAAAGATAAAAGCTAAGAGAGTCTCGGGCTTTGTAATTCCGTTGTGCATAAACTGGGCTTAAATCGAGCTGAATAGATAAAGTGAGCGGGCTAAAAAAAAGAGGAAAACCTGACTAGGACAGGGTCAGGGCCGCTAGCGGCTCTGGGCTGCAGATGAGGGCCGCTACCAGCCCTGGCCAGAGCCGCTGACGGCTCTGGTTTCGGGTTTTTCGTTGATTTCTGACTTCTTTTGTCCCGCGTTTTTGCCTATAAATAGGATTTACGGGATGCTGGATGTTGTATCACTTTTCAAACTTTAGCTCTCTCAAGTTTCTCAAAGCTTCTACCATGGTGAAATCCTTTGAAAACCTCCTCGGTGCCTGGTGCAAAAATCTGACCATAGAGGACAAACTTGAACTGGCTACCTTCCATGTCTCTACCTTGCTGAGTTTAAGACCAACAAAAATATTATGGCCCCTTCTTCGGTCAGCTCTGAATTATTGGGACCCCGACTTGCATGTCTTCCGTTTTGGTAATTCTGAATTATGCCCTTTAGTTGAAGAATTTATTGCGATCATCAATTTGCATGATGTTCTTCCTCCAGCTGTGCCTTATTTGAGAGATGGTTTTAGTGGTCAATACAGGAAATCCTTAGGCTTGTCATCTGTAGAAGCCAAAAGCATGATTCTTGGTGTCGATGTGGACTTGGCTCCACTCTGTGAAAAATTTGCTATTTCCTCTGAAAAAGATGTGATATTTAGGCGTTGCCGCCGATAGGCTTTTGTACTTTGCCTGTTGAACCGTCTATTGTTTGCTAATGCGTAGTCTCCTAACTTGGGTAGAGCCTCGTTGTTGCGAGTGGTAAATCAAATGCCCGAAGGGCACTCTCCTTTGCATCTGGTGGTAGGGGAAACTATTATAGGGCTCGAAAGGTTGAAAATCTCTCCTCACGAAGGTTTTTTCTTGCAGCCCCCTGCTGCTTCAAATTTGGTTATGTGAGCATCTGAGGCTAATAGAGTCACTAGAGAATATGATAGCTCGTGTCCCTCGAGCCTGGTCAAAGAAAACTTATACTACGGCTAGCTTTTTGGTTAGGAAAAGGCTATATGAAGAAAAGACCCTTGCTGAATGGGATGCCTTTTTCCATGCAGGACCTGTCATCCGTTGGCATGTGACTTGGTGGAGCTTGACTTCCTTAGTGGCTTGTGACAATTTGGTTACTCATACTATCATATTGGGTCTGTACAGAAGTGTTTTCTTCTTTCCTTCTAGTGTCATGAGATAGTATGGGTTGAAGCAGGTTATCCCTCGTCTGGAGACCACAAAACCACCTATCAGAGCTTTGACCACTGAATTTGCTGTGGATTGGGGAAAATACTGGCGTAGCCGGGACCGCTGGACTGTGCCTCGGGTGATTTCCCCAACTCAAGTTTCGGAGTCCTACTTGAACTGGCTTTCCTTCAGTGATGGAGAAGCGAGACGAGCCCTTCGTCATGAGGAGTGGGACCAACTAAAGCCTTAGTATGACTCAAGAACAGGATGCAAGAAAAGAAAGGAAGGGCCTCAAATGGGAGGCTATCATGTACTGAAAAGAGGCAGGCCCCCAGCTCAAGGAAGCGATCACAGGTCGTCCTCATGCCAGGGTCTTTCAAAGAAGAACTCTTCAACAAAGCCTTCTAATGGGAAGAAGGATTAAAGTAGTTTTCTTCGAAAGCAAGTCTAGTTTAAAGAAAAATAATAAGAGTTTGTTTAGCTTAAACCCTCGTAGTTGCACCTTTTTATTTTTTTTTTTGTAACCTAAATAAGTTAATTTTTTGCAATGAAAGCTTATTCGTTCAGTTTGTATAAGGATTATCCCTTTTTGAATCAGTTGAGTGGAATTTTGGATTGATTTTGGCCGAGCCCCTTAAAAAGGGTTACCTACGTATCCAGTGTGGAATCAGGCCATCGTATTTCGTTCAATTTGTGTACGTCTCTTGTTTTTATTTTCGGAATTTTTTTTTTACAAATGTGGACCTAGCACTTCTTCAGTTGGTCCATATTGGGGAGCTGACTGAAGTCGATGTCGTCAATGTCCATGAGTCTGACCGTGCCTCTTGATAGAATATCTTTGATGATGAATGGACGGGACCAGTTTGGTAAAAATTTACCTCTGGGGTCGGTAATTGGGGAATAAGGTGTTGCTCCCGTAAAGGATCTTTATGATGTCCAATATCCCCAAAGGGCAAATGAAAGTTTTATGGGCCAATGATAGTCTTGAGATTTTTGTTAGCGGCTTCTACTGTGCCATTGGTTTGGGGACGGTAAGGGGATGATTTTTGGTGCTGGATTTTGTAGTTTTTGAGGAGGCTGGTTGTCTCGGCTTTGAAATGGGATCCATGGTCACTTATAATTTCATGCGGAACGCCGTATCGGCAAATGACGTTGGTCCTTACGAATTTGGACACTTGTTTGGAGGTGAGATGGCATAGGATTTGGCTTCAATCCATTTGTTAAAATAGTCTATGGCCACTAGGATGTATTCATGTCCTCCCGAGCCTTTTGGGGTAATTTTACCAATGATTTGTATTCCCCATGCAGAAAATGGCCAAGGGGATGTGAAGTTGTGGAGCATTGAGGGTGGCATATGCTGCAGGTTGGCATATATCTGGCACTTCTTACACTTCTTGACGTAGTCGTAACAATCCCTTTCCATAGTAGTCCAATAGTATCCTAATCGTAGGACCTTTCTAGAGAGCATTCGGCCATTCATGTGTTGTCCGCACACACCATTGTATACCTCGTCCATGATCTCAACATCTTCTTCGGAGTTCATGCATCTGAGGTTGACCCTGTTGTGGGACTTTTTGTATAGAAACCCCTTGTACTCTATGTATTGCGCCGCTAAGAGACGGATGGCCCGTTGAGCTCTTAGTGGTGCATCCTGAGGGTATATTCTTTTGGTGATGTAGTTGAAGACGTCTTGGTACCAAGGATCTTCTTCGATCGAAGCCAGGGTCATATCAGTGTCGAGGTTGTTGTAAAAGGCTGGTTCGCTTCTTCTTGTGGAGTGGCATTGTTGAGGGAGTTCAGCTACTCAAATTCCAGTAAAAAGAGATAATCTGTATTCTTGCTTTGCGAATTTTACTTACATTGCTTATTGTTTTGCCCGATTTTGAGGGGGTCGAACACTGGGAAGTTGCTCAGGTCTTGATACGGGAGTCTGGGTTGTCGTCCGCCTCTTGAGTCGACCGAGTATTACCTGCACAAGGTGAACAAAGGTAAACTACCTCGGGGGGTCGACCCGAGAAGACCCCTCCATGGTAAAGTTAGAAAATGAGGAGATGTACGTGAGGTACTTTTTATGTAAGAGTAAGTGTGGCTAACTCAGGAGCATGTGAGTTAATTGAGTGACTGGATATGAGGATCACGCTTGAAGGCCGCAATGTCAGAGCAGAATGTCAGGGGATTCTCTCTCTGTTGCCTCAATCAGCGTGAATGTTCTCTGAATGAAATGACTTACCCTTGCCTTTATTTCCGTGCAGGTAATTATAGGGCAAAAGTCGGCTAGCCTTGTCAAATGCACAGTGGACACGTAGCCTTTTACGTACTTCCCTCTCTAAGTCGGCTTAGAGGGGGTGGTCACGTGAGTTTTATTAGTACAACCCTCTAAGGAGACTCCACGTCAGGGGTAGTACAATTGATGTCGTCACTACTGTCCTTAGGGCTTGGAAAGAGTGGGCGCCAAGGCATTTGCTCGAATCTCTCTAGGAATATTCGTTCAGTACACATGCTGGTGTCATCATTGGGCTCATAGAAAACTTTAGGGTCGATTCTTGAATGAGTCGACCCTTCATAGTCTGGTAGGAACATAATGTTGGTCTTCTGGTTAGTTCATGACTTTTGATCGATGTAGATCTTCTCGAGTCTAGCGGGGGTGTTGAATAATGGTTGAGGAAAAATCCTTGACCTGAGGCTTCCCTTAGGGGTAGGAAGCTGTTGTTTTCGGATTGACGATGGCTTCGACTCTGCTTAGGGTCGAGATCCTTCTGGCGTAGCTAGGACGGGGGTCGATTGCTCGACCCTCAGTATTTTGGTTATATCATTTTTCCCTCACATCTTAGTAGGTGGAGGTTTACTTTTCGTCGAGTCCTGCTAAGATGTGGTTGGTCCGTTGATGGGACATACTTTCATTGGGCTTCTTTTTCGGGTCCATTTCTCTCTTGGAAGGGCCCCTTTGTCGGGATGAGTAGTCGGTGGATGCAGTTGGGCCGTCCATTTGTCAGTCATACGGATGCCGTGTTTTTCTAGGTCTCTTCGTCTATAAATAGTCAGATCTAGCCTCCCTTTCCTTTCTTCATTTCTGCTGTTTGAATTTTTAGAGAGAGAAAGTGAGTCTTCAAAATTTTCACGAGTCTTCAGTTGGTTAGTCATTGTTTGTCCGACCTACCGTTGTATAGTCGTCTTCCACCATCCACAAGGTATAATGTTTCTCTTTTGGTAGTTTTCTTTTCTGTGTTTATTTGTTTTACTTTCATGTCGATGTCTTCGCCCATTGATGTATCGTTTGGGTCTGATGGCTCGCCTTAGGCATCTCGACCAAGAGCTTGGGGATCTTTCCCCGAAAGTTTCGGTTGGGGTTTGTCTAGTCCGGGGCCTGGCCCGTCGTGTGAGGAGTCTTGCCCTCATTCTTCGAATGTCCCAGTTCCCCCAATTCCGCCGGGGTTTCCCTTTTCCGATTTTCGTCCAGGTTTTGAGTGGTCGAGCCCGGACGGACTGCTTCTTCCGGACTGGGTCACTCCATTCCGGTTTCGGGAGGAGTCTTTGTATGCCAGGGTTCTGTCAGACCCCGATATTCCGCGAGGCTTCAAACAGGATGTGTTGAATGTCTTTCAAATGAGTGTAGCATTGGGAGAGATCCGTGTTTTAGACGGGGTCAAGCCCTTACGCTCTGTCTCTCCCCTGCAGGGAGACGAAGACGAGATGTCCAGGGCTCGTTTTAAACAAACCTGCCGTTCGGGCAAGGGGGGTTCTGATTGCCCCTCTCCCATGAGTGACTTTGAGCAGATAGGAGATCGGCTTTTCTGCCCTCATATCATGAAGTATGTTTTTGTCCCTCGACTAGTTTTCCTTTTATTTTCGCTGAAGTCCTGCTGCCAATTTTGACCTTTTTCATCTGTTTATTTTATATAGAGTATACAGAAAGAAGTTCTTCGGGGCAAATGACAGGTCAATCTAGTGCTTCGGGTATTTTGCCCGGTTCTTCATCTAATCGGTTGGCCCGGTCTACCGACCGTACGGCCAGCGTCTCTGGCTCGCCTGCTGGCATATCCGAGCCAGTTGAGTCAGATTATGAGGGGGCTGGAGCTTCTCGTTACTCTTTGGAAGACTCTTCAGCCTACTGCAAACTCCTGGGGGTAGTTACCCCTCCGGTAGGGACTCGCGGAGCAGGTGTTGGTCATTCCACATCTGTTATAGAAGGAGCACTTTCCCCGCCGAGTCTGAAGAGCATTGATGAAATAATGGCGGTACGATCGACTCGGAGGGATAGATATGAATTTACGAGCCAAGCGTATATGGTCAATAGGCAGGGCCCCGAAGGTCATGCCCTCAAGATGCCAGTCGTTCTGGGAGCTACTCCAGTTGAATAGGCCAAGATTGCTGAGGCCGTCTACCCCAACTTATTCCATGAGAGAGACATGGAGCAAGTAACTTCGGAGGTAGGGTCGACAGATGTCGTGATGGCCCTTCAGAGGCGTATGGCCATAAGTCGGCTGAAGGTATCTCCACATCCATTTTCTTCGCCTGTTTTCGACCAATTCTTTCTCAAGGTATCTCCACACTGTTTGCGCCCCCTCCGCATTTAAGGGTCAATTAATGAAGAAGTTGGTTCTTGTAAACTCGACCCTGTTTTTCCTTTAGTTCATAATTTTATCAACTTCAATAATTGATCATTTATTGTTTGCTGAGATGTCGTTGCATGTATGACAGTCGTCGCGGGTAACCGTTCATGCCTCTCATTTTTTGTTTATAAATAGGCTTGTCTGGCTCATTGATTTTGTCATCCCGAAATTTCTAGAGAGATGTCTTCATCAACTATTTTCATTTCTTCAGGCTCTAGTAATGGGTCTTCCATAGCTATTGAGTCAATATCCCGGGCGTACTACCTCCGATCGAGCAAACGCGTTGTAAGGAGCGCTCAATCAGGCAAAGCATGTGATGATGGGCCTTCGAAGCCCGCTCGTGGCGGGCCTTCGGTGGTCCCTGATGAGTTCAGCAGGGCTAGCTTAGCTAAGCTGACAGTTCCTGACTTTGTTCGTCTCTTTGAGGATACTTCTTTATCCGAGCATCTTCGTACCCATATTTAGATGGTGTTCCACCAGCTTCAATCCCAGGGGGTCCTAGAATGCCTCGAAGTCGAGCCTCTGGCTGTATGGTTGCCTGGCGAGGGGGGAAGTCGACCTGACTCTCCTCCTCCGGTTCTTGTAAAGGTCGACCCTTATCCAGATATTCCTTCTTCTAGAGTGGGAGATCATGGGCGGAATGGCCTTACTCCAGGTGGGTATCGTCAAGAGTCGGTAGTGGAGCAGGATCGTAAGGCTCAACAGGCCCGCACACAAGCCTTAGAGCGGGAGATCCAGCATGCTGAGGAAGCTAGGAGGGTGGTGTTGGATGAGCAGACACGGGTGGCCTGGAGGGTCGATCAACTCATGAAGGACCTTCGTGAGGCGAAGCGGGTAGTGGAGGATAAAAGTATTGCCCTTGACAAGGTGAGAACGCTCCATCGTTCTCTGGTGCAGAAACAACAAACATTGGACCAGGAGATCAAGCACAAGCGTGAAGCTTTAGACCTCTAGGCTTTTTCTTTATCAGAGGTGTTTAGACTTACTATGTAGCCCTTTTGTAATAATGTGTACCCTCGATATTTTGAATAAATGTTTGAATGACGTTATGTTTGTGAATCTGGTTGTGCTGTTGTTGTTTCCCTTTGCCAGTCGAGGGATCGATGGGGTAACCGAAGCGTTTCTTCTTTCTTCAGGTGGGAATGCGAACCGGGTTCACACCGTACCTTTATGCCACGTGTCTCCTGAAGAGAGGCATCGTTTGGCCTCCCCTGGCATTTTGCCTATAAATACCAGGGTGATCATTTCACAATTTCACCCATCTCTTCTCTTATCACTTTCTCTCTCTAGAAGTACTTTTCCAGACTTCAGTAATTTTTCTCAAACTTTTACTCTGTCTTTGAGATGGCTGGTTCCAAGAGGAAAGCTGCGAACAGTTCATCTTGGAGAATCCAGTAGGCAGGCTAGAAGGGTCGAGGATGCTGGGAAGAATCGTGCCTCGACTTCTTCTGAATCTTATACTCCAGCCACTTTGTAGGTCTTCTCCTGGGTCGAGCCTGGGTTCGGAGGCTCGGGATCTGATCACCGCTATCAGGAGATCTCGGGCGGAGCATCGAGGGTCCGATGGTCGGGCACTTCCTACCGTCGAGGTTCCGGCCCCTCCCCCTGTTGTCAGGGAGCCTGATCTGCCAGCTCGACTTGTCTCCCTGTCGGAACGGTTAACCAACCGTCTCCAAGAGCTTCACCGAGAGATCGGTGGGGCTTGTAAGAGGGAGGCGGCCACTCAAGCTAAGATCCGCCGCTGGGAACAGAGGGACAATGCCCTCTTGGACGCAAGGGCTGAGCTGGCAACTCGGATTTCTGGAGGGGTCGAGGAGCTGAACGGCATTCGGGAGCGGAGAGAGGAGTTCCTCGATGAAGTGAGGGTTCTGAGGAACCAGCTGGAGGGTCAACCTTCTGCTTCTCCCGCTCTATCTCTTTTGGCTCTGTTTGGGGGGTGGCAATTTCTTCCCTGACATCCTTCTTCTCCTCTTCCTTGGGAGCGAGTCGAGGAGCTGGCCTTTTCCTTTTATTGTTTTTGTAGGTATTGTACTTAGCAATCTCCTCCCTGACCTCTATCTTTTGGGGGTAGGTCGGGGGGTAGGTAGATCTTTTGGCTTTGTCGAGCTTGCATGCCGACTAGAAATTTTGTAGATGATCTTGAATTGTGTAGTCTCGATCTCCGATCAAGTGTAATCTTTTTCTCTGATTAATAAAAGGTTGTTGATTCGAGCATCTCGATTTTGTCAAGCTACCAATTTCAAAATTTTTTGTTCTGACTTTTTTCCAATTGACCATCGATACTTTTTTGCTCGTCGTACCTCGAGTGTAAAATGTACCGAGGTAAGTATACCCTGCCCCCACACTCGAGGTGCGGCTGTTTGTGGAGTCGGGCTTTTACTCCATTCTGGGAGTTGCATAGTCTGGCGTTTTTCAAAATGCCGGTTGCTCTTTTTTGCAATCATTACTCCGAGTTGATGTGACGGTTGGGAGACTCTGCCTCACCCCATCGGGATAATACACGTGTCATCTCAATATTGACGCTCTTCCTCTCCCAGACGCCGGTTGGAGGTGATGGTTCGTCTTTTTTGGAAGGATTATAAATACCCCCAAGGTTGCTTGGGAATTTCGTCATTTTCACAGTCATTTCTTGTTTTCACTTTTTCTCTCTAGATTTCGTAAGCTCCATATAAGCTCTAAAAACAGCCTTGTAGTCGCCTTGACATGTCTTCTCCACCTTCCAAAAGTTGTAGAGTCGAATCTGGGGGTAGATCAACCCCTCGTCTGTCTATAACGATGGGCGGGGTTCCAGTTACTCCCAAGGTCGAGCTCCCGGCTGGGCCCAATGGGTCTTCAGTGGCCCACGTGTCCCTGGAGCGGCGCCCACACGAGGAGCATTATCGGTGCCGATACTACGTCTCTCTTGACGCCCTTCGATTTTCCAGGAGGAGGACAGGCTATCTCCTTCCCCTTCCTGCTAATGTCCCTGCCGACCCCAAAATTCTTGAGGTTCAGGCAACCAATGCTTTGTATGATCGGAAGCATCATCGATCTTGTTTTGTTACAGCTTGTGAGAAGATGGCGGTGGCCGACCACAACTTGCAGGAGTTGGCCATCGAGCTCAAAATGGCGGAGTCAAGGGTGACGGCCATTAAACAGGAGATTGCGAATGAGACTGCTCGGTCGGAGGCTATCCAGAAGGACATGGTCCTTCACAAGGTTGCCCTTGTTACGGCCAGTGGTCAGCATTCTCTCTTCCAAGAGCACAGCCACTGTGTTGAAGAGGGTGGTCGACAAGTCGAGGCTCCTAGTAATCAGCCTGCTTTGGAATCTGCCCCTCAATAGGGTCTCTTTCAGCCTTATGTCCTCCTTTTTTTTTTTCTTTTTTTTTTGTAGCCTCTTTGTAGCCTACTGAGGCTTGTAACCTTTTGGCCTGATGAGGCTTGTAAGTATCTACTCAATGAATGAAATCGACCTTTTCCTAGCCTCCTTCTGTTTAAGTCGTATGTTTTTGTTTGCAAAGGTCCTGGCTTGACCAGTCGATCCATTGTTTTTTGTAGGCCAGGTATGCGAGGCTTTCGACCCGATTAGGCGTTTACGTCGTTTGGACCTATTTAGGCTGATTTTTTAGGTGTTCAGCCTGATGTGGAGGTCCGTAAGTTCTGAAGCTCACGTCCCTTAGCAGTAGTATTTTGCGCATGAGACGTAAAGCTCATGTAGAGGCTTATACGTGTGAACCTATTTTGCCCGCAACTAGATTTAGGTCGAGTCGACCTTGTAAGACTTTTAGATCGTTTGATCGTTTTAGTCCGTTGTAAGGCGTTCTAGGTCGTTGGACCTATTTAGCCCAATATTCGATGGTTAGATGCGTAATGGTTTAGAGTAGGGTTGTCAAAATATTAGATATTTTTCCCCCTATTACGTATCTATCCGTCGAGTGTCGTTGAATTAATTGACCTACGAGCTTGTTAAGAGGTCGAAACGCGTATGCGTATGCCCCCAAGCTCGTTGGTTAATTAATTTTCTTCAATAGTCAAATGATCAGGGGATGTTGACAGAATATGTTGTAGGGTTCCCACCCGTTTGTCATTGATAGAGGTATTGTCAGGGTCCTCACCCTTTACAGAGGTCGATTTTTGCAGGGATCGCTTAACCCTTTATAACCTGGAAAATTTTGATGGAATTGCCAAAAAAAACCCTTTGATTTAGTAGACAGTTTTTGTAGGGATTTGTGAACCCTGAAAAAGATAGACAATTTTTAAAGGGATTTGTGAACCCTAGGGTCGATTTTTGCTGGGATTCGCCAACCCATTTTCTCGATTTTTAGGGTAAATCGGCCAACCCTTGCTAGATGTGGAATTTCCTCAGGTTGTTGAGGTTCTTTGCTAGTTTTTCGTAGTACTAGGTGACCTGCTACCAGGTTCTTTGCTATTTACTCGTACTCTCAATTTTTCGTAGTGCTAGGTGACCTGCTACCATGTTCTTGCCCTTCACCCTCCTATTGAACTGTCGTATCAGCTGATTCTTTGCTATTTCCATTCGTAAGAGGGTGTCTCCTCTTGTTTGGGGAAGTAGGTCGAGGTTGAACCTCAATTGACTGTCATTTTCTTCTGGATCGTACGAGATCACTCGAGGAGATGGAGTGACAAGTTCGATTGGTAGAACGGCCTCTGACCCATAGACTAGGAATGTAAACGGATTCATGATCCGAGGATACCCGCTCCATCCGAACCGAATATATGGATTAAAACCCGATTAAATGGATGATGGAGCGGATGACGGATGGATTGGATAGCGGATGATGGATGAGATTTCTCATCCACTAACCCGATCCGCGAATCCATCCATCACCCATTTAGATATTAAAGTGTAAAAGAATAATATAAAGAAGATATTAAACATATGTTATATTTACATCTTAGTTTAATTTTACTTGTTTTCTAATTTTTATTGTTATTATTTAAACTAAATTGTGTTATTTTTATTGTTAGAAGATAAAACGATCGTATATGAGTTGAAGTTTTGTTTGACTACTAACAATTTTATTATAGTTGGGTCTATTTATTGTTTTTAGTACATAAACCGTTAAGCACCCGATCCATCCACTAATCCGCGGATGACAGACGGATTGGATATGGATTGGATGGTTCGCGGATGACAGATGGAGCGGATTGATTAGATGGATTTCGCGGATGGAGCGGATGATGCTCCACCCTATCCGAATCCGATCCATTTACATCCCTACCATAGACCAATCTGAAGGGAGTTTCTCCAGTAGCATTATTGGTTGTAGTTCTTATCGACCATAGGACTTCATACAACCTTTCTTCCCAAAGTCCTTTGGCCGCATCGAGTTTACGCTTCAACCCGTTGAGGATTATTTTGTTGACAGCCTCCGCGTGACCGTTCGATTGTGGTCTAGCCACCGCTGTGAATCGAGCTTTCACTCCAAGGTCTGACATGTATGTTTTCAATCCCGGATTGTCGAATTGAGGGTCGTTATCGAATATAATCCCCCTTGGGACACCAAAGCGAGTGATTACATTCTCCCAAATGAACTTCCTGATGTCTTGGTAGTGAATACGGCGTAAGGCTTTAGCCTCGATCCACTTTGTAAAATAGTCGATTGCCACGACTAAGAATTTGAATTGTCTTGGGGCCTCCGGAAAGGGTCCCAGTATATCCATCCCCAAAAGGTGAAAAGGGAGTGGTTCCAATATGGGGGACAAGTTCATCGCCGACTGCCGTTGTACCATCGAATGTATCTGGCACTTTTGGCACTGGGTTACCAGATTGAGTGCGTCTGTTCTTATGGTCAGCCAGAAATACCCTAATCTGAGGGCTTTTCGGGCCAACGATCTTCCCGCAATGTGCGACCCACACATGCCGCTGTGTAAGTCGTCCAGGATATCAGCTCCCTCGGAGGGCGTGACACATCTGAGGAGTGGCTGGTTGAAGGCTTGTTTTTATAATACACCATCAACCAGAATAAACCATTTTGCTCACTTCTTCACTCGTGCCTTTTCCTTTTCATCTTCCGGTAGAACCCTGTCTCTGAAATAGTCGATTATGGGATTCATCCAAGTTTCTGACCTGTCGAGCAGGTTCACCTCTAGAGGCTTTGCAATGCTTTTTTCTTGTAGGACTTCCCAAAATATCGATCTTGGGAGTCCATTAGTAGCAGAACTTGCCAACTTGGCTAGAGCATCCGCCTGTTGGTTGTCTAATCTTAGCACATGCTTGATTGAGAACTCTTCGAACTTCAAGATTTCTTCCTTAGCTTTCTGCAGATATGCCTTCATCGATTCATCCCGGGCCTCGTATTCCCCGGTGATCTGTGATGCGACCAACTGGGAATCCATGATTACCGCCACTTTTTGTGGCCCTACCATTCGAGCCATTTGTAAGCTTGCTTTTAGGGCTTCATATTCTTCCTCGTTGTTGGAAGCTGCGAATTGGAATCGTAGGGCATACTCGAATTTGCCTCCTTCAGAATTTCTGAGCACCAGACCTACCCCACTCCCGTTGCGACAGGACGAGTCGTCGACTGCCAGCTCCCACTTGGTCGATCATAGCACTGCTAATGACTGCCCTTTGATGGCTCTTCGGGGCTCATATTCTATAGAAAATTCACCCAGTTCTGTGGCCCATGGCTTTAACCTTCCTGATCGTATTGGGCTTTTCAGTACCGCTTTCAAGGGTTTGTCGGTAAGCACAACAATCTCATGGGAACAAAAATAAGGTCGTAGCCGTCGTGCGCTTATGATTAGTGCCGAAGCAAAATTTTCAATATCAGGATATCGTCTTTCCGCATCCAAAAGGACGTGGCTCACGAAGTAGATTGGGTGTTGAACCTTATCTCGCTCACATACAAAGGCGGTTGAAACTGCCCGATCTAAGACTGCTAAGTAGACGAAACTTTTCTCCCCCATTTCGGGGCTTACCATTCGGAGCACTCTGGCTAGATATGCTTTCAATTTGTCGAAGTCTGACTGAGCTTCCGCCGACCATTCAACTTTTCTCTGTTTTGATGGTCTTGAAAAATGAGGCACATCGATCAGCCGACCATGAGATGAAACGGCTGAGAGTTGCGGCGCAGCCTGTTAATTGTTGCACATCTTTTAGACACTTGGGCGGGTGCATGTCTATGGCCTGTATTTTCTTGGGATTGGCATCGATCCCTCGTTGGCTTATCATGAAACCCAACAATTTTCCTCTCGGGACTCCGAACACGCATTTCTTGGGGTTGAGCTTCATATTATGCCGTCGTAGGGTGTCAAATGTTTCTTTCAAATTTGAGTAATGACTGTCCCCTTTCTTACTCTAGACGACCATGTCATCTACATAGGCCTCGGCATTTCTCCCTAATTGAGGAGAGAACACCTTTTTCACCAGGCGCTGATAGGTTGCCCCCGCATTTTTGAGACCAAATGGCATCATGTTGTAACAAAATACCCCATCATCAGTGATGAAGGCGGCCTTTTCTTTATCTTCCTCTGCCAGCCGCACCTGGTGGTACCCTGAGAAAGCATCCGTAAAGAAGCTCATGCCCCGACGTGGAGTCAATCAACTCGTCAGTACGAGGGAGTGGAAAATCATCCTTCGGGCATGCTTTGTTAAGATCTGTAAAATCAACGCACATCCTCCAAGTCCCATTGTGCTTTTTGACTAGCACCACATTGGCTAGCCACTCTGGGTAGAGGCATTGCTTGATAAACCCAACTTTCAGCAGCTTCTGAACCTCGGTGGTTGCTGCTTCACTTCTCTCCTTACCCATCTGTCTTTTTTTTTTTTTCTTTACCGGCTTGAAGCCGGGTTGTACCCCTAGTTTATGGATGGTCAGATCACCTTCTATCCCAGGCATATCACCTTCTTTTTGAGAAACTGTTTCAGCTTTCCTTCTTCGGCCAATTTTTTCAGGTTCTTGACTAACCTTTGACAATCTTGGGTTGTATGCCCAACATCATCGTGGTATGCACATCTAAGCTTCGGGTTTCTTTCGGAGAGATCCCTGATAATGGGAGGCGGGACATCAAGAAGCTTCTGGTCCATCTTGTTGAAGATGGTCTGTTTGTCCACACTGAACGGCCACTAGTCGTCGGAGGGATCGGTCTTCCTCCAATCGGTTCTCTTGGGAGGCCCCCTGGATACGGCAAGCGCTTCTGCTGCTTGCTTGCCTTTATCAGTTTTAGTGCTTCTGCTTGACTTTACCTCCTGCTTCGGGTCTGTTTTCCCATTGCTCGGGGTATATCGCCCTGATTGTTCCTGTGAGTTCGCGTAGGCCACAGTAAACCGTCGGACCTCTTGCAAGGTAAAAAATCCCTTCTCTTCCCGCTTCAAATTGATTTGGAACTTGAAGTGCGACCCTTCTATTAACCCCGACACAAAGGCTGCGCTAGCAAGCCTTTTGTCTAGGTCATCTGTCTCGAGGGTTTCCGCATTAAAGCGAGATAGGTCATCTTTTAACCCTTCCTTCTTGTCTTGCTTGAGCTTGTAGAGGTGCTCTGTGGTTTTTCTTTGCTAGATGGGTGCAGCGAAGTGGTTTTTGAAGCTCTTTTCCATCTGAGCCCAAGAGTAGATACTCTTTGGGGTCAGTGAACCATACCATCGGATGGCAAACCCCTTGAGGGTCATCGAGAAGCTCCTGCATAGCGCCGCATCACTTAGAGTCTGGTTTCTCATGGTTGCCTTGTAAGCCATGATGTGATCCTGTGAATTCTGGGGGGCTTCATACATGTCAGCCATTGTTTTTAATTTTGATGGCATTGGAGCCGCCATGATTTCATCGCTGCATGGGGTTAATCCCACAGCAAGTGTTTCACTCCCCAAATTTGCTAGGATATTAGATACCCCAACATTCTAAACAGTTGTGGGACTCGGGATCTGTAGGATCGGTTGTTGTAAAATTGTGGTAGCTTGAGGGGGACTGAACCCCGTGAGGAGTTCCTGGTCTCGTCTTCGTTCCTCCTCATACCTTTGATGCAATTCTTTGAGTTTTTGCTCTTCGATCTGGCGTTCAGCCTCATGATACTCGATGATATTACGAAGGTCAGCCTAAGTACGGCTCGACCCTTTTTGCTTCTCTTTTTCATAGAGTTGGTATAGCTCTTGGAGCTGTTGTTCTTCTGTTTGTTGGGCTTCTTCCCTTTTGAGGATGATACGCCTTAGGTTAGTACCATACTTGCTGGCTTCCTTCTCCGCTCTTTTTCTTTCAAGGAATTTCCTTAAATCGTCCGAGTTAGTCCAGCGATTCAAGGGTTTTCCATGAGAGGTTTTGCGTTCTCTGGATCCGCCGGTGCTACTAGTGGACCAGTTGTCCCTCATAGACCTAGGAATTAGAGACGGAGAAGGCTCGGGGCGTGGGGGAGGAGGAGGACCTCTGGTTTCTGATGGAACCCTACTGCCTCCCCTCGAGGTCTCCCCCCTTTCCCGATTTTTAGGAGGCCTTAGCTCTTTTACCAGACATTCGAGAGTTTCCTTCATCGTACTTTGTAAATCTCCCATGATTTGCTGTTGCTCGCCCCTAGTTACAGGGACTTCGGGATTTCCAAAGTTTTGGCTCGACCCTTCGGGATTAGGTACAACGCCCATATGAACTGTCGGATCTCTCCTGTTGCAGACTCAACCTAAAGATTTAGCTAGGATCCTAACTCGACAAAACTTGGGGACTCAGACTCGATTCCTCTAGCTCCTGCGGGTAACCAACTAATTCCAGGCCACTTCTTCTTCCTTTAGGGGCAGCGGGATCTCTCCACTGTCTATGATTTTCTGTATATCATCCTTCAGGCGGATGCAATCATCCGTGTAGTGGCTAAAGGTTTGGTGATAGCGACAGTAGGAGTCCTCGTCTTTGTTTATTTTCTGGAGGTTGTCAGTGGGAATCATGGGCTTAAGATCTCCTCTCCATATGAGGGTATTCATGACTTTGCCAATGGGGATGTTCAGATGTGTATACTGTTTCTGGTCGAAGCGGTGCCATCCTTTTAAAGCCCAGGTGCTAGGTGACCACATAGTTCCTTGATCGATGAAGGTGGTGATTACCCTTTTTAGACGCTTGCACTGGTTGGTATGATGCCCATTGGCTTCACAATACTTACACCAAAGATAGGGATTTCCGTCCCTGGGGAGCATTCAAGGGGTAGGCCTTCTTGGGTGAGCATAACCGTACTTGACCATCTTGCTAAACATTTCATCTTGATGGAAACAGGCTTCCCTTTTTGCCAGAACAATGTCGCATTCTGTGGGTCTTTCCAAAGATGCGATTTTCTCCTTCATTTGTTGAATTGCGTTGTGGTGGTGTGCCACGTAGATAGACATCCCCCCGATGGTTTCTTTTATTTCTTCGAACTCACCAGGCTCTCCTATTTCTTCAGGAGGATAGGTCTCGAATTCTCCAGAACCATTTAAGTTGTAAGATTTGGTGTCTTCCTCAATGAGGGCTACCTCTTCGGGAGAAAATCCCCAAAGGTCAATATCCTCACTATCATGTTCTATCTTCAAGACAGAAGCTTTATCAATGGTGGCTTTGATGGGGTTGGCCTTGATTTCAACAATTTCTCCTTCTAGCATTATCTTGACTTTCTAGTGGAGGGTAGAAGTTACAGCATTTAAACCATGGAGCCAAGGTCGTCCAAATAGCAAGTTGAAAGTGGCCGGAATATCCATGACGTAAAACTGGACCATTTTCTCTATAACTTCAGAGGTGATGTTCATGGTTATGGTGCCAAGGACCTTTCGACTGGAGTTGTCTTAAGCACGTAGACCTTGTGTGGAGTGAGCCAAATTCTTGATATCAATGACCAATTTTGCCGCAGTTCTCAATGGGCATACATTCACGGCAGATCCGTTGTCCACTAGGGTCATAGGAACATACTTGCCCATGGAAAATACAGTCAGGTACAGGGCATTATTGTGTGAGGAACCTCCGGGAGGTAGCTCGCTGTCGGAGAAGGTAATGGTCGGTTGAGGTTTATCCCCTACTAAGAAATTGACCAGCTCGTCAGGCCTCATATCCTGTGATAATGAAACTTTTGACAAAGCTTCCAAAATGGCCTATCGATGTTCGTAGGACGAGGCTAAGGGCTGCCAAATGGAGATATCGGTTTTGATTCTTTTGAGCTGTCCTGTGATAGGGGATTCTTTGTCCTTTGCAGGAACTTCTTCGACCTCTTCTTCAGCTGGAGGTTGGACCCTATCACTATAGATGTTTGGTGGCCTATAATGACGACCAGAACGTGTCAAATGGGCCACGCCTACGGGAGATTTGGTTTGGAGCTCCCATAATGTCCCATATTCCGGCAATCTCGAGTCCCAAGGCATCTTCAATATTAATATGCAGGATTGCTCCTAAAGGGTTGTTTGAGTTGCTAGGTGCTTGACCAGGTTTTGGTAAGGGTATGGTACCGTTCTCAATCCTATCTTGCATAGCATGTTTAAGAGCCCAACAGTTGTCGATGTCATGCCCTTTGCCTTGACGGTACTTGCAGTATTCTCCCTCTTTCCAGTTGCAACCCTTAACAGATTGTTCTGGAGTAGGTCCGATAGGCTGCAGCAGATTATTTTTTATCATTCTTTCAAGAGCATGTGAGAAGGTTATACCGAGAGGGGTAAATTCTCTTGGTGGCTTTCTTTCGGCAATGGTATTCACAGCGGCTACCTCATTAACCTGAGCGCCATAAGAGCCTCCAACAGTTGTCCTCTTGTCTCTTCCATAAGTGAAGGGCTTAGGGATGACTTGGTCCTTGTTTTTGTTGAGATTATCTTCAATGAGGATGCCAACGTCATAAAGACGCTGGTATAAGTCAATGGCCTGATATTGATGGGGGTTCTTATAAGCTGGTTGCAGGTTCTTAATGAAATGCCTAATTTGTTCAGTTTTAGAGGGTCTTTCCACCATTTAAGTTATCTTGGATTTCCATCGATGGAGGAATTTAGTGAATCCCTCGTTCTTCTCTTGAGTGGTGATTTCAAGTTCTCTTAAGGTGATGGGGAGCGTAGCATTGTCCTTGTATCGAGCCAGGAAGACAATGGTAAAATCGAACCAGGTTAGGTAGCTTTCAAGATCCAGGGTGTAGAACCACCGTCGAGCATGTGTAACAAGGGTCTGGGGAAACAAATGGGCATAAAGTTTCTTATTCATTCCCCTTAGAGCCATAGCGGTAGTGAAGGATTTCAGGTGATCCTGCGGATTGTCGATTCAGTGAAGGTGGGTACTTCAGGCATAGAGAATTTGGCGGGAAGTTTTCCCTTGATCTTAGTGTCAAACTTTCCTACATTGGCACTGTAGTTGGAAATCAGGCTGCTACTCTTGAGCACAGTGGTGATCTTAGCCAGCATGGCATTTGGCCCTTCTTCCTCAGAGTCGGAATCAAAGGGAACCCTAGTTTCTTCGTCTCTTTTCCTTTCTATATCTTCAACCTTGAGTCGAACCCTTTCTAGCTCACTCATGAGCTCATCCACTCTTTCATCAGTGGTCTTAGGCATTGTGAAGTTGGGAGGGGTGATAGGTGTGGAGAAAAAGGTATGTAGTAATGGCGAATTTATGGATGGTAAGGTTGTTTGTGGTGGAGGTAAACGAGAACCTGGTGGTGTAGACGGTTGCAGACGAACCAGCCTTGCCGAAGGCCGACTCCAACTTTTCTCAAGGTTTCTTTTCTTCTTCAGACCCCTTATCCTGAATGGGAAGCGCGGAGAACTTAGTAACAAGAAAAAACCATGAGACTCTCACCTAAGAAAAATGTTGACCCACACATAGTAAACACGTTGTCCTAAAAAAAAGGACCTTAAGCCTAAATGCCCAGATATTTCCCTAATATTAAAGGAAAATAAAGTCAATGAACGAAAATAAGAAAATAGAAAAAGACGGACTATCTTATTTTTTTTTTCTAGACTCAAAAAAAATGAAAAATGGGATAAATATAAAAATAAAAGAATTTCGGTCTTTTTTTTATTTTCATTTTTTTTAATTATGTTTTTTTTTTCTACGTCATTTTTTTTTTTTTGTTTTTGCCCTTTTTTTTTTGCGTTTTGCTAAAATATCCTAGAAAATTGTTCATGACCTTTAGAATATATCATCGGGAAAATGATGGGTGTTCATTGAATTGAATTCTCGCACCATCTTCGGGCATTAGGAACTAGCTAAAAATAAAAGAAAAGACTCCTAGCACGTAAGTACATGTTGGCATATAATCACGATATTCATGCATTCAGGCAAGCATTACAACGACATAATTACAGGCAAACATGTGATCAGACGGACATTACAACGACACATGCACGACAAGCAAGCGGATGCACGAATGTAGGCTAGAGGCTTTTGGGCTCCTGTGAGGTTACCACGACAAATTACAATTTTTGTTCGGCGGATGGTCGACACATCAATTGTAATTCTTTTCATCAACAAGGATTGATAAGTCATGGGTGAGGAAGCGTCGATTTGCACGATAGGACAACTGTATATTCCTTTAGATATACGGGTTGTCTACGAGTTGCGACACAAACTTTCTCGAGGGTTGATAAGGGTCAAAAGGTTGTGCCAAAGCACATGCAAATGATGCAAAAATATGGAACATGTTATTAAACAATTAAGCAAACTTGACTTTCGAGTCTCACCCTCTTAAATAAATCCCCAGTGAAGTCGCCACTATAAGGACCCGGGATTTCTACGGCCACGGAGTGCGTCCTTATAGAAAATTTGTAAGTTGGGGTTTAGATAAGTTCAAGGAACCGTCGAGTTAGAAAACATTTTGTAAAGACTTGAATTGAATAAAAACCATGAAAGAGATCACAAATCTGCTATCGGCGTTTTATCGAAGGGAGAAACCGAACGGACAATCCGAAGGGACAACCCAATAGTGCGATAAGTGAACTGATCATGTTTTTAGAAAGACTCCCGCTCATATAGAACATATGAGTACCCAAGAATAAAGGGTTCGGGGGCGAAGGTACGAGGTGCGAAGGTGTTAGGCACCCAACTCGCCCGTTTGTGACGGCCTCTACTAACTCATGTTTGCTTAATAATTTAAAGACATGATTCCCACACAAACCGGATTAGACTTTGACTATTAATTGGTTCATCACCAGCATCACAACAATATATATTGACCCTTATTTAGACATGCATTCGATTGACAAGTTGAGCATCATAATGACTAGACATGCTTGGAAGGACAATATTTAGGAGGCAATAAAAGACGTTACTTAGTATGATATCTACATTATGAATACTAGAAAAATAAACAATTACTTTGATTTGAGCCCTCAGGAGTTACTACCTGAACTGTAGGCTATATTTGACAAGAATAGGAATAACACGAGATCTCAAGTTTGGAAGAAAGAGGGGGAAGCTCGGTGTCAATACTCCCGAGAATATAATAGAATTGTTTATGAAAGAAAGAGGGAGAAGCTCAGAGTCAATACTACTGAGAATAGAGGGTATCAACTGTAGACTGTCTGTTTTGAACTGAGGGAGGAGGGTCGAATTTATAGGCGTGGGGAAGTAGGGCTGGACGGCTGAACAGGAGCAAAAATTTTAATTGGGCTTGAAAAAAAGAATCGGGCCAGAGGTTTTGTCAGGGCCGCTGACGACGCTGTCAGCTGCCAGCTGGATGTCGTCATATGACGACATCCAGTCTATTTTTATTTTTCGGAGGAATTTCAATATTCCGAAAATATGAAAAGACCGTTTTACCCTTGGACGGTAAAAGACGGTTCTACCCCTAAATCGCAACTTGGCGACCGGAAGTCGGAAAGAGGCATGAGAGGTGTCGTTGGAAAGCTCTTGAACGGGTCTTTTCAATGGGATTGGAATAAAGGAGAGTTTAGAGGAAAACCTGAGACCTTATCTTAACTATTAAAGCAAAAATAGTGTTCAAGTTTATACATTACTCCTTTCATCATTGGGCTTTTGCGGAGAAATCTGAAGGCGCTTTTTTGGCGTCTACACCTACTAAAATAGTATGGAGCCTCGATGTGTGAATTGTGAATGTTATTGCTTATCAATCGTGTGAGAGCAATGTGTCTTCTTTGTTATTGCATATCGAACTATTATGCATGAGAACTGAGAACATTCAAAGCAAGTATATTGCTCAGACCTACAATGTAAGGTCGATCATTGAAACTTAAATGCTATCTGCTAAATGTCAAGAGATTGGTTTCAATTATAACCTATTTCTCTCAACTAGACCTCAATATGGGTCGAACGTGCCAGTTTTGCTGAAATGGTGATCAACCATTGCTCTTGTATGTCTCGGATTTGTTATAATGACAACCAACGACCGACTCGCAAGACTAGAAGTAGGTCTTACCAACGTGGTCAAGCACATTACGCACCAGCTAGAGCGCCAAAAGCAAGACCACAACACGTAGAATCCTGAGACGCGTAACTTTAAGGATTTCGATGCACTCAATCCTCCGACGTTTGAGGGTGGCTCCGAGCCTACCAAGCTTGAGAACTGGATTATAGAGTTCGAAAAGTTGTTCAGGGCGACTAGTCGGCCCAACAACATGAAGGTCAACACCGCAACGTACTACATGAAGGGTGAAGCGAACAAGTGGTGGAGTGAAGTGGGCACTGACCTACACGCCATTGAAGAATACGGGTGGACCGAATTCAAAGAGTCTATTCGTGAAAGGTTCTATCCAAGAGCTATCCGTCGCCAGAAGCAACGCGAATTCGAGAACATCTATCAAGGGAAGCTATCTGTGGCTGAGTACGCAACAAAGTTCAACGAGCTTGCTGCTTTTGCACCTAACTTGGTGACGACCGAAGCTGAGCATGTCGAGAGGTTCGAAGATGGTCTAAAATGGGATATTCAAGGTTTTGTTATGGGAAACTCACTGACGTTCCAAGGATCGTACGAGAAAGCCTTGAACCAAGAGCATGCTGTGGATCGTCGTGATTCGTTGCTCGGAAAGCAAAAACGTGACGAAAGGAGTTCTTCCCAGTCAAATGGCGCAGATAAGAGCCCAAGACCGAACAACGACAATCACAATAACCAAGGTGGTAATGGTAAGAACCGCGATAAGAACTACAACCGTGAATGTTGGAGTCGTGGAAGGAACGACAATGGTCAGAACCGCGATAACAACTACCATCGTGGTTGAAATGAAAATGGTAATCGCGGATATGGTGGTAACTACCGTGGAAATGGGGGTTACAACAACAACAACCGCAAAAATACTGCTACTCCTGCTGTGAACAATCAAGCACTACTTCCCGCACCTGTCAAACCCGTGTAGAAGAACAACAACAACCACAACAACAACAATAATAGAGGGGTGAATGGAAGGGTTTATATGCTAAACCGCAATGAAGCTGAGGCGAACCCGAATCTGATCGCTGGTACTTTTCTTGTTAACGCTCAACCTGCTTTTGTTTTGTTTGATAGTGGTGCAACGCATTCTGTTCTTTCTAAGAGATTTGCATCTAAGATAGGTTTAGAACCTAGTTCTGTGTATAGTGCAAATATTAGGATGCCAGATGGGTTGATAGTTAATTGTAAAGCATTGTATGAAAAGTGTCCGATTAGGATAGCTGGTTCCGATTTGACTGCGGATTTTATTCAGATGGATTTGAAGGATTTTGACATGATTTTGGGAATGGATTGGTTAGCCAACTATAGGGCTAAGATAGAATGCTTTGAACAACGTGTGTCGTTGCGAGGACCGAAGGGTAGGAGGATTACTTACAAAGGAGTCGTGGTCAAGCCAAAGTTGAATGTAGTAGCGACCATGAAAGCAAAGGAGTATACGACCAAAGTCGGGTTGAAGACGTCAGAAATCCACGGAACTCTCACCTTCAGCCCAGCGCCGCTAGCGACCCCAGACCTCGGCCCAGTCATTTTTTTTCTTTTGTTCCGGCCCACCCACTTGGTCTATTCCGCTAGGTTTAAGCCCAGTTTTTCAAATGCAATACGGAGTTACAAGGCCCGAGACTCTCTTAGTCTTATTCTTTTCCATTATTTATTTTTTTTATTATTTTTTTTAGGGGGTATAATATGTGCAAATAATATGTGTAATTTTTGGTTTTTCTTGCAATTTTTACCCTTTTTCTTTACTTTATTCTCTAAATTGTGGCCTACTCTTTACTGCATCACTTTGCATACTTAGAGATCAGACATGCATAATCGAGTCATACAGCATTCATATCATATATATGCATAAAACAAGAGTTCAAAGTTTCAAGGCCAATTTTTACAAAACAATCCTACATTGTTCAACTGGAGTCATCAACACAATTGCTATTGGCCTCATGCTCAATGGAAGGCCCCTGACCATAGTTCCCAGCCGAATAGTGGAAAGAGCCATGAGTACTGAACGAGCTGTGAATAGGCCTGCTGTTGTTGGGCCTCATATTCCGTCTATCATACGCCGGTGCATGCATAGAGGTACCTGCCCGAAACCCCTCCCTAAAGAAGCTCTCCATGGCTTGACTAGCAAAGTCCATAGCCACATCATGATATGAAGGTCCAGCTTGAGGCACATCCCACCCGGGGGCGTTCGCCCAACCTCCAGCCATAGGGGACACAATAGGCCTACTATCAAAAGAAGGCTGAAAACCCGCTGGAGAAAACATCTCAGGCACGGGACTGTGCTGCATAGAAGGTCCAGGCGCCTCATCAACAGGAAGCCAGGTCACAGCTACATGAGGTGAACGAGCAACAGACGGCCTGCTCGCTGAAGAAGTCCTCGCAGCAGAAGAATGTTGAGGCCCCACCGAAGACGAAGACTGCGACATCTACAAACAGTCAAGACCGAAATATTAAGTTAAGCACTTCACTTAGCTAAACAAAAGACAAAAGTCTACTTACTTCAGCAGTCCTGGATCGAGTACTCTTCCCTTTACCCATCACCCGGCCATAGCCTATCTTCAATAAGTGGATGAGCTTGAAGACTTGAGAAATCTGCTCCGGCCGGTTCAGCTACAAAAAGAGACATAAGATATAGTCAGCATTCAAAAGCAAACACAAAACACAAGAAGGGATGAAAACTTACCCCCCGTACAACCATCAGGCAAGGGCAAGCCCTCCACGGTCTCTCCATCAGCAATATGTAGAGGGAACTCCTCTACTATACGTCCCCCACTCTCACCAATGTACCTCACCCCATTGCTCGACAAGGTCACGCTTGGGGGCTGGCCACGCGGAACTCTCGAATGGGACCTCCTGGGACCCTGAGAAACTAAACGATCCGCCAACAAAGCATAAAAGTCAGTATATCACACATATAGCTGAAAAGGCACAAATAAAGAGCTTACCTTAGAACTAAGGTCCGGCATCTGACGACCCAAGCAATAGGCCAGATACACAGCTTTACGGTCCAAACTAGCAATCTCCGGCTCAACGAACTCCGTGGCCACCATTCCACGAGTTACGACCCCCAAATCTTGTACGCTCAGGCTGCGCGGGTAGAACATGGTCCTAGGAGGGGTCCTCCAGAACAAAATTACCACCCAAGGCAGGATAGACCAACCAAGTCAAACGATCCCCCAAGTACCACACAAAGCCAAATGACCCCTCAAAGACCACCAACAAGGTGGATACCCTAAAGGACTCGATGGTAATATGGGACGGAACCTCGGGAATACCGTCAAAGGCAGTCCACAACACCTGCAGATTACAAGATAAAAGTTCATTTACATGAAATGGACCAAAAAAATAAAACATACATACACAAGCAAGTTGAAGGCAACATACTTCAGACACAACATGACTCTCAAAGGTAGCCCCAAAATGCTTCAAAGAGGAAAACGGGTGGTTATCCCTACCAACCTCACCATGAACCTAGTGGGAACATCTTCAAACCAGGACGGTGAGGACCAAAAGCAGGAAAATACTCAAAGAACCACAGCTGCCAAACAAGCAAGAATTATGAGATACAGCTCTCCTACAAAGCATGCATATGCAAAGGAAAAGAGAAAAACATATGCCTACCTCCAGTATCCTCCACGGGCCCGAGATAGACACCCTTTGACTCGTCGGCTTAGGCCTGCAAGCCTGGCGAAACCAGCTCACTAAAGAAGCATACGCGGGGAGCACCAAAGTTATACTCATGGACTTTTGACAAGTCGTCCAAACATGTCAAGAAACCAACATGACACACGCTCTTCTTCTGGGCAAAAATGGTCGCCCCCAATAGGTAAGCCAGGAAAATACGAGCCCTCTGCTCCTCAGTAAGTCCCTGCTCCACCAAGGCTGCCCATAACCTCGGTAAGGAAACTCGATCCTCTCTAAAATGGGCAGACGCAGGCCCATATAGCTCAAGTAGCCTATCACTCTACCGCTAATAACTCGCGTCGTACTGGATGCGACCCCCTCTAAAGGACAAGCCCATCAGTACAGCAAACTGATAAGGAGTAGGAAACATCTCCCCCACAGGCGTGTGGAAAGTGTTCTTGGTTTCCCAGAACCTCTTCAGTAACCCCCGAGAAATTATCCTAGTATCCCCATATTGACAACCCGGGATAACCGACAAAAAGGGCTCAAAACCCGAACCCTGCACTATCTCCCTAGCTCTCATAGAGAATGTGTCCAAAATCATAGCCCAATGAGAAGTGGACCCATGAGGCTGCAGCAGAACACCAATACCCTAGCCAACAAACAAAATTTTCTCAACACCCCATATTCTACGAATACAGCCGAAACAATTCTACAAAAATTATATACAGCTGACCACCAATCCAGTACAAATCCCAATTTGTTCGTGTGCCGAAGCACTAACAATTCAAAATTTCAGTTCAAAAAATATATATATTGAACAGAACCCAAAAAAAAAATAGAGAGAGTCAGAAACATACCAACTGAAGGTTAGACAGAAGACTCTGCCTGTCCAATAGATAAACACTATGGTCCCAAACCCCAGACGAGCGCCAGTCCATACGCATAAACGAATCCTGGTACAAATTTGCCCCATCTGCATGTGGAGCAAGGGGTGTACTAGAAGAAGGAAGCCCAGTATGAAAGAGTTCCCGGTTCTCCTCCTCCTCACCCATGGGACGTTTCCCTTTATCCTTGGGAGGCATAGAAGAAGAATGAAGTTTTCTCTCTCTACCAGTGAAAATTTCAAATTTCAGATTCGCAAGATTCTACAATGCAACCCAAAATTGAGCAACTAGGCGGAAAAATAAGCAAGTTCAAGACAAAAATCAAAGAATTTGGTCAAGAATTGACTTGCCTTGAAGAAGTTGAACCACTCAACAATGGAAGCTACTCTCGACAATGGCTCTTGACGAAGAAAAAGAGCAATGCAGCAAAACGAGAAAAAATTCGTGACAAAACATTTTAGCCTGCTCAAGTCGAGCGCCGCTAACGGCGCTCGCGAGAGCCACTAGCTGCTGTGACCAAGAGCCCAGCGCCGCTAGCTGTCCTGCCTGGCCTGCACATGCGGCTCCCGCCTGCTGTCCCACGACTTTATTCCAGCCCAGAAACTAGTAATTCAGTTCGTTCGCGGCAAAGATCAGTACCAAGAGCGCGGGAGCAAGTCTCTTTAGCCTACCAATTCAAAATTCAACAGTTGGCCCATCTTACAATACCAAATATTATCAGGTAAACCTAACCCGATTATTTTGCAGGTCGCAAGTACACGAGCCCCGATATATCCCAATGATATTTATCACCCGGTGTGTCAAATTATTTTAAGACCAGTAAATCCGCTGGCCTCATCCAAGTTTCATAGGACAACCGGTTTCCAAAATTACGGGTCAGCCAACGACCACTAAAGCTATTGCGGTAAAAATGTCCTTTTCTACGAAGTCCCAAAGTCGGGTCAGTCAACGACCGCTTAAGTTATTGCGGTGAAACTGTCCTTTTCTACGAAGTCACAAAGACGGGTCAGTCAATAACCGCTAAAGCTATTGTGGTTAAACTGTCCTTTTCGACGAAGTCACAAATTCGGGTCAATCAATGACAGCTACAGCTATTGCGGTTAAACTATCCTTCTATGAAGTCACAAATTCGGGTCAGTCAATGGCCACTTAAGCTATTGCGGTTAAACTGTCCTTCTACGAGGTCACAAAATCGGGTCAGTTAATGATCGCTTAAGCTATTGCGGTTAAACTGTCCTTTTACGAGGTTACTTATTTTGTGTCAGTCAATGATTGCTTAAACTATAGTGGTTATACTGTCCTTTGTTTTTATATGTTTCATTCAATGATTGCTTAAGTTATTACATTTAAATTGTTCATATGTTTTAACCATCGTACAACCGTCATTTTGATTGCGATGTCTCGTCGACCTTTTCGTTTCTTGTGCAGAGACAGAATCTCGGTATCCGCCAAGTAGTCTTTAGTCACTGTTTGCTCAGAATAAAGCATTTATACTATTCACTCTCACCAGTGTTACTTCCCATTTACAGCCGTTATTTTTAATCGCGCTGTCTCGTTGAATTTTTCGTTTCTCGTACAGGGACGGAATCTCGGCACCCACCGAGCGGTGTTTAGTCACTGTTTGTCAAAGCACTCTATGTTAATCATTTTCAAAATATTACTAACTTTTTGATTTCACTCTGAATACAGGTCCCCAACAGACGTTTAGACCATCTACAAGCGGTGTTCTATCCTGCTAACCATAAACTTTATTTTCTCTTGTGTTCACAGAGATGAAATCTTAGCACGCTACGAGCATGTCCCAGCCAACTCAGGTTTGTCTTCATATGCATACATACTGTACACTCTCACACACCATGTGCACATCAGCATCCTGCATGTCGGCTTCTGAATACTTTGATCTTCGCTTTTACTCAAGCTCGATCAAAGTGGGGGAATCTGTAGACGCCAAAAAAGCGTCTTCAGATTTCTCCGCAAAAGCCCGATGATGAAAGGAGTAATTTATAAACTTGAATGCTATTTTTTCTTTAATCGGTAAAATAAGGTCTCAGGTTTTTCCTCGATCACTCCTTCATTCCAGTCCCATTCAAAAGCCCCATTCAACAGCTTTCCAACGACACCTCTCATGACTTTTTCCGACTCTCGGTCGCCAAGTTGCAAATCGGGGGTAGAGCCTTCTTTTACCGCAGAACGGTAAAACAATCTTTTCATATTTTTCGGAAACACTAAATTCCTCCGGAAAAATAAAATAGACTGGATGTCGTCATTATGACGACATCCAGCTGGCACCTGACAGCCGTCAGCCGCTGTGACGAGGGCCGCTAGCGACGCTCACCAGGGCCGCTAGCGGCGCTCGCTAAATCTCCAGGCTCGACTATTTTTCAGCCCAAAATCCAATTTTTGGCTCCTCTTCACCCGTCCAGCCCTACTTCATGCGCCTATAAATACAACCCTCGACCCTCATTCAAAAACATACAGTCTACAATTGACAACCTCTATTCTCGGTTGAGTACTCCCGATCTTCTCCCTCTTTCTTCCAAATTTATTCTTGAGATCTTGTCTTTACTATTCTTCTCAAACATAGCCTACAGTTCAGGTACTAACTCCTGAGGGCTCAAATTAAATTAATTGCCTAATTTTTATTTGCTAGTAGTCATAATGTAGATATCATACTAGTAAACGTCTTTTATTGCTTAATAAATATTGTCCTTCCAAGCATGTCTATTCGTTGTAATGCTCAATTTGCCAATCGAATGCATGTCTAAATAAGGGTCATTAATAAATGTTGTGATGCTTGTGATGAACCAATTAATAGTCTAAGTCTAGGTTGTTAATCCGGTTATGCATGGGAATTGTGTCTTTAAATTATTAAGCAAACTTGAGTTAGTAGAGGCCGTCATAATACGGGCGAGTTGGGTGCCTAACACCTTCCCACCTCGTACCTTCGCCCCCGAACCTATCATTCTTGGGTACTCATATGTTCTATATGAGCGGGAGTCTTTCTAAAAACATGATCAATTCACTTATCGCGCTATTGGGTTGTCCCTTCGGTTTTGTCCCTTCAGTTTGACCCTTCGATAAAATGCTGATAGCAGATTTGTGACCTCTTTCATGGTTTTTATTTAATTCAATTCTTTACAAAAGCTTTTCTAACTCAATGGTCCCTTGAACTTATCTAAACCCCCAACTTACAAATTTTCTATAAGGATGTACTCCGTGGAACACCTAGATGGAGGAAAAATCCCGGGTCCTTACAGTTCCATACAAATCTGGTCGTCCAAGATCCTAAATAAACTAGGTGGGTTGAACAAACCAAATTAATAGAGTGATCGCTTTGCACATATTATCAAATTGCATGATTAATTAACAAGCATAAACCAAACCAATAATAAGATAAAAGAAATAATTCTCCACCTTACCGTTTTTGCTAAATCTGCCAAATAGCATATGCACATCAATGAGATTGTTAGCAACATCAACGGAAGTAAAATTAATAAATGTAAACAAAATAATGAAAATATGGTAATATGCAATTTAGGGCTAAGTACATACAAAACCCTAATTATATGCTAACATGCGAATTCAATATGCTAATCATGCAAAGATGCAATATTTACACTAAACATGCATTAAACTAATTAAAATATGCAAATCAATTACCTAGACATGAATATTATTAATAACAAAACTAAAACAATCAAAACATGATATACAAATCAACCATAATCATCATAATCAAAGTAAAACATGGTTTTATAAAGAGTTTTGAAAGATTGAGAAAATTGCCCTCATGTAAACCTTTTGTTACACTAGAATTGAATGTCAATTGATCTTTTATTTGCCTTAATCTTGTGTATGAAGGTGCTCTTGAATGACTCTTAAAGAATGCTTGAATTGATTTGATTAGGATAGTATGAGAGAGAGCAGAAAGAGAGAGATTAGGGTTCTCTTAAGTTAATGGGTGAAAATCCCGTGATAATGAGTGTTAGTCTGAAAAACGGAGTTTAGAGGGGTATTTATAGGGATTGGGTCGAAAAGCAGGTCAAATTAGGGTTCCCATGCTAAAATCGGTGCCCAACAGCCCCCCGGAGCGCTGCTAGAGGCTCAGCGGCCCTCGATAATGCCGCATGAGTCCGGCGGCTACCGCCAGAGCTCCAGCGCCTTATCGTTGGGCTCGAGCGGCGGGGAAATTCGTCCCCGCTGCCACGAAAATGTCGCTGGAATGGTCGTTTGACATCAGATTGGCCTGCTTGTTAGTTCTTAGATTCCTTGTTCAAAGGGCTTTCTTTGGACATATTGTGGGCTCATATAGCGCAAGTATCCCATGACTTATGGTCCAAACACTACAGAGGTGTCTGTTTCAACGTATTAATCAATCATCGGATCGTATCTCTTTCATTTCTAATGAGTTTTTTTCCCATAATACATCTTTGGAAAGAGAATTCAAAGGGGTATACAAGCCAAGTGGGCTCATACTCTAATTCATATGTTAATGGATAAAAACCAGTCTTGAACCGTGATATGCGGGTATGAGAACATCGTTTTTAGCACATAACTTTATTAAATCATAACTTTTGACTCGCTGTCCGATTGGGACAAATGAGATGGCGTTGGAAAGCTTATGGAAAGGGCTATTTGTGGGTATGAAATTTAATGAGATCCTGAGTGAGGATGGATAAAGGGTTTCAAATGAGAATAATTACATCGAGCATTGACATTCGTTTCTTTAAGATGATTATAGCTTATCAGCATTGGGCGCTACGCCAGGGGGGACACATTTGGGTTTATGCAGAAGCCTCCACTTTGGCCGAGCTTTGGAAAAGCGACGGTAAAAGTATTTGCCAAAAATTCTTGCAATGCTTTGAAAATGCTTTATGTTAGAAAGAGATGCGATAAAAGTAAATCCTGACCATTGTGGTCAGGGTTACCTGCTTTGGTAATGCAAACGCTGTGCTATTTGTAATAGTCTAGATGTCGAAGAGCTTTGCGTCATTTCCGTGCCTTGGTTTGCAGACGTGGTGCTAATATTAATAGCCCATCGTCGGAGAGCTTTGCGGCGCTCTCGTGCCTTTGCTTTGCTGACGTGGTGCTATATGTAATAGTCCATCGTCGAAGAGCTTTGCATCGCTCCTGTGCCTTGTTTTGCTTTGTAACCTGCATGTTAGCTCAATCAAATAGGAAGACATAGAGAGTTTGGGGATGCTACAGGACGAACTTTACTCAATGCAACGGGACGGCCCTTAGCTAAATGCAACGGGACAGACCTTACTCAATGCAACGGGGCGGACCCAAAAGGTCTAACCTTACTTAATGCAACGGGACGGACCCAAAAGGACGGACCTTACTCAATGCGACGGGATGGGCCCAAAAGGACAGACCTTGCTCAATGCGACAAGATGGACCCAAAAGGACGGACCTTGCTTAATGCAACGGGACGGATCCAAAAGGACGGACCTTACTTAATGCAACGGGGCGGACCCAAAAGGATGGACCTTCATCAATTCGACGGGACAGACCTTACTCAATGCAAAGGGACGGACCCAAAAGGAATGTTAGAGAATGACTGAATTCACATGGTCCCTCTTAGATCAATGGTAAGACATCACCCTAGCTTCGACCCTCGCTCATGCAATTACGTCTCCCTTTCGAGTAAGCTTGTCTGTCTTGGATAATTGTTTTGATGAACTGTCATTAAATAAAAAAACAAATAAGAGAAAGAACTGGGAGTTGGCGCCTGGTTGCTTGCTTACCAAGCCATCCCGGCAAGCTTCTCCAGTTCGATTATTATTCTTGACAGGCCAGGATCAAATCTTTTGACTATGATTGGGCGCTGTTTTTGCAACGGCTAAGTCGTTCTCTCCTCGTAATCCAACAGCTGCCCTAGGCGGTCCCCGGATCTGCACTTAGTAAATTAGATCTCGGGGACTCCAAGTAAAGACGCGAAGACTTGTGCGTATTCAATGCTATATGTGTGTGTGCTATGCATGTTCCTCAGAGGCAAAAGGGCTTAGTATGTGCAAATGAATGAAATGACACTCTAAGTGTGTAAATGCCATGCTAACTAGGCCTATAGCTCCATGCAACCTAGTTATGAATAATGATGCATGCCACTCAATAGTTATGACATATTTGCAATGCTTTGAAGACTGGACTCGAAGGGATAAACGAGAGACTTCATTTTATTTGCAAAAGGATTTTTATTTCCTAAAGTGTCCCTCTTAAGCCATGAAGTAGATGTATGATTGGTGCCTCTGAGGCAAGGGAAAACCCCTAGTTTACTGGCTGGACCATAAAGCGAGCAAGCTTATGTGAGTGAGATTTCGAGTATTCAAACATCTTTCGCCAATAATAGGAGGAATCGAAGCCACCAGTATGCATAAAGTGATCACATGAGAAAATCCATGAAAACGCCATGGGTGATGGATGCTTAGTAGGGAGGCAATGCAAAGGGGAGAATCCCAGGGTAAAGATGTGAGATTATGAAAGAAATGGAGTTTGATGCAAAAATAGAAAATATGGGGAGATTGCGTGAGATAGGGAGCGATGCAGAGGAACAAATTCGGATCCAAGTCTTGGGTTCTAAAAGGGTAAAATCACGAAAATTTGTAAACCCTTAAAATTTTGAGTTGCCATTAATGGTGTGATATTATTAAGTTAGGACCTTTTGATGAATCCCATTAAAAATTGCAAAATGGGTCTTGTAATTGAGAAAGATTAGAGTACGGTCGGGCTTCAAAGAGGTTACCTACGTATCCATAGAGGAATCAAGCCAAAACATAGTTCGAGGACCTTTAATTTTTAGTGCCCTAACTTTTGCCTGGATCATTGTCTTGGATGATCGACCTAGCGGGCTTGCCATTTTTTCCTGAGTCTTTGAATGAATAGACTTAGCGGGCTTTTAAATGATTATGCCCTAACTTTTGCCTAGGTCACCCTTTCGGGTTTTCAATCTAGTGAGCTCTTATTTCTTATTTATTTAATATGGTGCACGCACATCTTTTATGATTCATACCTCTCAGAGGTCTTTTGGGTTGTAATGTTAGGCCAAGGTGTGGGTTGCCAAAGAACGGATTTTAAGGCTCAAATTTCCATAAAAGCCCACAGTGTGCTGGGTGTCACTTGATGGCTCGAGGTGAGGAAACTCTCTTGATATTTGGTGCTCTCTTGATGCATTTGGAGCTCTTTTTTTTCATTTCTTTTGATTTTTCGACATTTGGCCCCTTTTTCTTTCTTTTTTTGAACTCTTTTTGGAGTTTCTCTCTCTTCTCTTGAGATTTTGGTGACACTTAGAAATTGTTGTACACTTCCCATACCCAGGTTAGGATAATGTGGTTCAAGAAAGAAAGTGGATTGTGTTTGATGGTTCGAACGGGCTACAAGTGGTAATTTGCATTGTGGGTGAAAGGATAATATTGAAGGGTGTCAAATGAATGCCTCATGTCCTCGGAATGACTTACAAGATGTGTGTCCCTTTGTTTTTTAATTTCTTTTTTATTTCTTTTTTTTAGGTCCTCTTCTCAATAGTTAAGGTCCTTTGCATTGATCAAGTTTGGCAACTCAGATTCATCATTGGGTTTGCAATTATGAGAAATTCCATGAATGAAGAAGGAAATGCAGGCCTATTTTATTCAATCAAAAGAAAGCAAGACAATGCTTTAAGGGAAATCCTAAGACAAGACTTGGACTCAATAAAGAAAGAAAGGGGAAAGGGAATTCTCCAACTAGACTATGACTCTATGATATTTGAGCTTGGCCTTCACGTCTGGGCTAGGTGTCCAATTCAAACACTTGGGTTCATGGTGCATGGATGGTCTCATCGTCAATCAAATATTGGATCTCGTGCTTCGAGTGCATGAATTCCTCAATGTTGTGGCTAATTCCTTGATGGTAAGCATACTGGGCCTTATCATTATCGTTATATCATCTCATGTGGTGCTTGCAGTCCGGAGTAGGATTAACGATCATAATAATGTAACCTTCTTTATCAAAGATTTCAAAGGTTTGATCTTTCATGGTATTGAACTTACTTTCTTGATTGGAGGAACCTATGTCATTGAGTGGTGCATAGGTGTTGATGCCTTGATTCTGTAGGAGTATCCTTTTGGGACTTTCAATAATGCCATTGACCTTGTTTCCTCGATTGGAGGAATCTTCATGGTGAAAGTATGCCATATCCTTGTTGTTACTTTCTTGGTTAAGGTACTTTTGGCCTTTGTTGTTGGTGTACTCATCATCAAAATTGTCTCTTGATACCTTCGAGGCATATGGGCTTAAAACCTCTTCTATTTCTGTATGAATTCCATCATCTTTTTCATCGATATCCCATAACACGCAAATGTCTAGAGTGGGCCTTGCTTTAGGGTATGGTGGAATGGTTTTCCCGATTAGGGTGATCAAGTAAGACGGGTAAAATCCTTCACCTATATCGATAGCAAATGCGTTACCAAATGGGTTAGCTGTATCACTAGGAGGTTCACTTGGGTTTGACATTAGTATTGTGCCATTGTCAAAGAGATCTTGAATATTTTCCGTTAAAGTGAAGTATTTTTCAATATCATGACCACGTCCTCAATGGCACTTGCAGAATGCGGCTTCTCTCCAATACGAGGACCTCTTCTCTAGAAGAGGGACAAGAGTAGGTCCAATGAGTTGAATAATCCTCCTTTGACCAACTTATCTAAAGCTTTAGCATATGTGATCTCGAGTGGGGTGAAGTTTCGTGCTCGCTTATTCATGATGAAATTCACTACATTTCCTCGATTGGAGGTAACTTCTTGATCGATGCACTTTGGGTCCCTAAGACCTTGGATCTTATCTTTTAAAGTGAGGCAACTATCGGTGTCATGACCTCGACCTCTATGATACTTGCAGAATGCAGTCACGTCCCAATAGGATGATCTCTTATTTTCCGGTGGGTCTTGAGTAGGTCCTACTGGTTGCAGAATGTATCTTTATGAGCATCTCAAAAGCAGTGGAGAGACTCATAGGTAATGGTGAGTAGGATCTATCAAAATTCACGGGTTTTGGATTGCACTTGACTTGGTCATGGTTGATTGTTTCGCCAATGTCGTGACATTCATCATGGATGGGGTTTTCCTTTTTGGGATACCCATCTTGATCATTATTAATGGACTTTGGAATAGAGTATGCACTTACTCTACCTTCTTTGACACATCTTTCTACACTACTCAATTTTTCATTCACGCTCTTTAGTTCTCCAAGAATTGCGACTAAGAGTTCTTCAATAGCCATCTTGCCTCAGACATGGTTGACGGTGCTTGCTTATGATCCTTGGGCTTAGGTTCCTTTGAGTAAAGTCGGGCTTCTCGATCCTGGATGCAATTCTCAACTTAGTAAGGGACACTAAGGAAGAAAATTCGAAACAGGCTTTTAGAAGAAGACAAACTCTTATATTAATCCTCGAAGTCCAAAGATGGGACTCTAGATGCAAGCTTGACATGAACATGCAATGATGACTCTTTCTAAATGCCTTGTGGCCTACGACTCAATGAATGCAACTATATGAGGTAAACGATTGTGATGCAAGACTTTATAGTGTCCTAAACATGCGTAAAATGATTTACATGCAAATGATAAGGAAAAATCTATAATGTCCTAGAATGATATGCAATGTCATATGCGATGTCCTATATGTATGCACAAATTATCTAGTGTGAGATGCATGATGAAACTACCCACTTATGGCAAGTGGGTCTATGCAAGATTCTAAAATGATGCAAAATGATATGCAATGCAATGCCATCTAAAATGATTCTATATGTCCTAGCATAGAGCTTCTAAAAATGAAATGCAAAGCAATTTATTTTTTATTTTTTTTTGTTAGTAAAAAGATGGGAAAAGAATCTAAAATAATCCCTCAACATGGTAACTTCTCAAGGAGACATGTAATTTATTGTGGAAATATTACTGATGCAAGTAACGTATTTTAACCAATGATCTTTCGACATTTTATAAAAGGAAAAAAGCAAAAATACTCTTGACTCAAGAAAGATCGAATATTATTCTTGAGTTGCAAAAGTAAGTAAAGGTAAAAGGATGAATCTAGACCCTAAACAAAATATGGGAAGCAAAAGATTACTCTTGACTTACTACGGAAACAAGACTTTTTTTTTATTAATTGCTAAGACTTGGGGAAAGGGAAAGATACTCTTGACTTGCAATGGAAAGTATAAAGACGCTACTCTTGACTTGATAAGACTCTTGACTTAGATATCGAAAATATATTCCAGACTTAAGAAAAAGAAAATATACTATTGACTTGCTTTAGGAAAGAAATAAGACACTTTTTGATTTTTTGGGAAAGATCATTGGTCGAAATATATTACTTACTTGAAATTGATTTTCTTGGAAAATAAGTCTCCCTAATATGGTTACTAGTATCGTCGGGAAGATTCATGGATCCTACTTCCTAAAAAGAAAAGATCCTAGACTCGATCTTAAGTTAGTTTACAAAGTTAGTCACATACACAAATAGGAAACTTTCTATACTCTAGACCACTAAGATCCTAAAGGGGATCTAATCTAGCAATATATGGAAACAAATCACATAACAAGTAAATAATCTATCACAAAAAGGCAAGTAATCAATTAAGCACCATGAATGGAGCATGGGACTAAATGCAATCGTTGACGTGACCGGATGCGTTTTGTCATCTATGGAATGCATAGTAAGACTAGACGTACCGTTTCACATATCTCTAATGGAAACATGTAAATGTCATGCGGTGGAACACGACTATGTGCAAGGCAATTCGGACCTAGTGGGTCACTACCCAAGTCATAAACAATGCTCCAAAAGGTAGATCCTATTATGGTGTGGTGATGTCTTTCGACATCTTGCAAAGATAACGCATGCAAATGGATTATATAAATGCAAAACAATAATGAACACATAAAGGCCTTGAACCAAGAAACATGAATTAATAATCAACATGGATAAGCTTTCGAATTACAACCTCTTATTAAATCCCTAGTGAAGTCGCCACTGTAAGAACCCTCGCGTTTCGGTGCTATTTGAGATATTTAGTTGGAATTAGTGGTTCTTAAATAATATGTTATATTCAACATATTTAATTGCGATAGTGGAAACAATAACCAAATAGCAAAGTCGCCATCACTTTCTAAGGAAACAATTGGAAACCATCAAAAGTGCACCCAACTCCTTGTGGCAATTGACTCATACCCAAAAGGGGCCAACGATTGAGTTCGGGGTTGTGGATACGAAAAAGATAAAACGAATCCTAAATAAATCGCTCAAATTAACGGCCTCTACTAAGCGTATCCATGTTGATTCCTAATTCACATTGCAAGGTTCCATACAAATCCGGTCGTCCAAGATCCTAAACAAACTAGGTGGGTTGAACAAACCAAATAAATAGAGTGATCGCTTTGCACATATTATCCAATTGCATGCATTAATTAACAAGCATAAACTAAACGAATAATAAGTTAAAAGAAATAATTCTCCACCTTGCTGTTCTTGCTAAACGCGCCAAGATGCATATGCACATCAATGAGATTGTTAGCAACTTCAATGGAAGTAAAATAATAAGTATAAACAAAATAATAAAGATATGCTAATATACACTTTAGGTCTAAGTACATGTAGAAACCCTAATTATATTCTAACATGCTAATTGAATAAGCTAATCATGCAAAGATGCAATATTTACACTAAACATGCATTAAACTAATTAAAACATGCAAATTAATTACCTAGACATAAATATTAATAAAAGCTAAAACAATCAAAACATGATATAAAAATAAACCATAATCATAATCAATGTAAAACATGATTTCAAAAAGAGTTTTGAAATATTGAGAAAATTGCCCTCAGGTTACCTTTTGTGCACTAGAATTGAATATCAATCGCTCTTGTATTTACCTTGCTCCTGTGTATGAATGTGCTCTTGAATGAGGCTTAAAGAATGCGTGAATTCATTTGATTAGGGTTGTATGAGAGAGAGGAGACAGACAGAGAGAGATTAGGGTTCTCTTGAGTTAATGGGTGAAAATCCTGTAATAATGAGTGTTAGTCCGAAAACCAAAGTTTAGAGAGGTATTAATAGGGATTGGGCAAAAAAGGAAGTCAAAGTAGGATTCCCGTGCAAAAATCGGTGCCCAACGGCCGCCTGGAGCGTCGCTGAAGGCTCATCCTCCTCGATAAGATGGTTAAAAGATGGTTAAAAGATCAACAAGCTGTCCAGAAGGAGCAAGGTCTCCTGCAATAGATGTTGTTCCCCCTGTTTAGCTCAATCGATGAGGATCTCTTCCATCTTCTTAATTGTTCTTGATGGAGCTTTGCTTCTTTTCGTCCATAAGACTAGAGAAAAACGGTCTGTATTTGGGGACTTTGTTCCCCCTGTCTCCAGTACCAGTCCTCTTTCCAATGACATTTAGCAACAATCACTTTATAGCACAATTATGAAGAATTTTGCCAACTTTTGGACCAAGAATAACAATTTAAGGAATGTGAAGGTAACTTACCTTATCTTACCAATGCACAATTCTCACCTGCCACAATTCCATTCTCACGGCCATTAGTGAGAAGATTTATTCAAATCTACATGTAATGCAAGTAACCCTTATCTTGGATCATAGATTGTCTCCTCTCATCTAGCCTGAAAAACAAATCAAGTCTTGCTGTTGGGTACCCAAACAAGATTGGGTCCTTTCTTGGGAAAAGTAGAGCAATCTCTATCTTTTCTCATGCAAACAAGTTTCACATGTTGATTGTTCTTATCATAAGACTTTGATCTAGCAAGACATTCATAACGATAGTGACCTCCATTACCACAATGCCAACAAAGTCTATTGTAATTCAAACCAACATACTTAGTCCTAGGGGTCCAGTCATCCTTTTGTTTTTTTCTACCTAGGTCGCTCTTGTTCCTATTATGGTGGTCTTAAAGCCATTTCAAAGCTTCAGAGGAACTAGTCCATTTGTTAAGATGACCCAGTTCCCTCTCAGCCTTGTCCAACTTTTCTTTAAAGTCCTTAACCTATTCGAGTTCAGATTCCAATTGAATTCTAAGCCTTTCACATTCAGATCTTAACTCATCATTGTAGGTTTCATCAACCACATAAATAGAATCAAGATTTACAAGAGATTTCTTTAACAACTCAAGTTCAAGAGTAAGTAAAGAAGAATCATTCTGCAGTTTAGACACTGTTCCCTCTAAACTAGACACTGTTCTCTGTAAACTTGACATTGTTCCCTTTAGATTCATGTTTTCATTTATAAGGGCCTTAATCATTTTCTCATATTCAACTTTCGTTTCAGTTAGGCCACTTAAAATCATCTTGCAAATCAGAATAGGCATCTAAAATGTTTTCTCTTTCAGTACTTAGGATTTCATACTCATCCATTACAGAAACAAACATTTGAAGAAATTTATCCTTAGTTCAAGAAGCAACTTGATTTCGAATATTAAGAATACTTACCTCACCTTCTTCAGGTTCTGTCTCTGAATCATTCATTGCCATCATTGCGATATCAGCTAACTCTGACTCTGGTTCATCATCTTCTTCGCCGGAGAAACCAACAACCCTATATACCAACTCCTTCTCCCTTCTCGTGAAAGTGGGTTGCACTTGAGAACAGGTCAGTGGAGGTTGTTCCTTCCTTTTTAGAGAGGGTTGTTCCTTCCGTTTCAGAGGAGGTTGTTTCTTCTGTTGCAAAGGAGGTTTCTTCTCTTTGTTGCACGCTTCTTTCTTAGACCTAGATTTCAACCACTTTTGTAACTTTCTCGCAAGTTGGATAAGCTCTTCCTCACGGAGGTTTAAAGCACCATCGTCATTGTTATTTACCTTGAAGGATGTTTAAAGCACACGGATGTGAACTTATTTGTAATTCATGAGTCATCAAATTACCAATAAGTTTCTCCACGGACAACGTATCTAAGTTCTTAGCTTCTTGGATAGCAGTGACCTTGGGAGCCCAAACAATAGTATTTGGCAAACTTCTCAAAATTTTCCTAACAAGTTCTTCATTGCTAAAAGACTTGTCAAGGGATTTAAGCTCATTGATAATGTTGGTAAAACGAGTATACATGGTCTTTATTGTTTGACCACTACACATAGCAAATAACTCATATTGTCTTAACAATAAATCTACTCGAAATTGTTTTACCTGAGTTGTACCTTCATGAGCAATTTTGAGAGCGTTCCAGATTTCTTTGGCACAATCACAACCCATAATACGATTGTATTCTTCAGGACCAAGGGCACAATGGAATAGCATGATGGTTGTTGCATTTTTCTCCATTTTGCTGGTGTCAAGTTTGGACCATTTGCTTAGTGGCTTGAGGACCATGTTCCCATCTTTATCTTTGTACTCAATCACAAAGTCCCCCTTGATGATGATATGCCACAACTCATAGTCTTCAGATTTGATGAAAATCTCTATTCTCCTCTTTCACCATGCATACAAATCTCCATTGAAATAAGATGGACGATGGATGGCTTGTCCCTCTTTCATCTCACAAGGTGCACTCATTTTTGCGGAATAAACTCAAGGTGTTAACCTCTTAATGAGAAACCAGGCTCTGGTACCAATTGTAGGGTGCATTAAGGAACTCTAGAGAGGGGTGAATAGAGTGACGCCCATTTTTCGCAATAACACAGACTTTTGTTACTTAAGAACAGTGATGAGAACAACGTTGTGAACGTTGTTCCTATGCAGCAGATTAAGCACAATACAGAAGACTAAAAGTAAATAACACAAGCCTTTTTTAACGTGGAAAACCTCCTAGGCTCAACAGGAGTAAAAAGCACGACCCATTACTAGGGATTTTGTCACACTACTTATCTTATAACCAGAGCCAAAACTGGATACAGTACAGTACCCAAACAACACCACACACCGTTACTGATGTGTTGCCAAACCTCCCAAGTCACACACTGACTAGAAGGAATACTCTACGCTTGTTACTAAGCTAGAGCTATTACAAGTTACCAGATTGTTTGTCCTATAACACGCTTCTTTATTAAGCAAAATAAGAACACAAAAAATCTATTGTGCAATGAGTACGCAAAGGAATGACTCAAACAGATCTGACATGTAACAGGATCCAAAGGTTGTTCTCATTGTAATGTTGGACTGTATTTGTATAGACGACTTGGATGTTTTGAATATGATTTGAAAACTCTTTTGCACGTCAAAACTCTCTCAAGGCATGAAGTAAACAGAAGCTATTCTCCACCTTATATAGGGGAGGTGAAGGCTCAGTTTACTTCTAGGTTAAAATCGTTTTCCAAAAGATAATATCTCCAAAAATATATCCTAGAGTTTGAGATAAAGCAAAACACTTTTACTTTATAAAACCCTAATGAATCTAGATGGAAATTCGACAAACATATTTTACAAAAGATTTGAGCCAGGTAATATAGGTATATTATCAGAATATAAACTCTAAAAGATAATAGAGATATTCCATAAGATAATACTTTTCATAATAAATAAACCTTGACCATAAAGTAAAGATAATATCTTTTTCAAAATAAAATATTTTTCCTTTCTGTAAAAACGATTTTGCAATATCCAAATTTCTAAAACAATTTATATTTCACCAGAATATTTGTGTAAAGATCTAAAAAGATTATACACATAATATTCATAGAAATAGTAAATTCGAAATATGCATATGCTCGTCCAGAAAGTCAGCTAGAAGGAACAGGGTCCAACACGTGGTTCCCTTGAGGTTCCTTCAAGCTTCAGTGCAGGTCATAGAGAACAGGGTTCACAAGACTGTTCCCCTGTACTCTTTGAACCTTGTGCACTTCAACCTTTGTTTATGTTCGTCCCTTGTCAAGACCACTTCGAATCCAACCTATAACACACTCAATGCATAGCACATAAAAACTAATAATAGAAATACCAACTTAAGAAATAGTATTCATGTCTTGTCAGGATCCAAGCATCTTCATGAGCAATTATGGATAGAGCACTTCAACTTCTTGAATCCTTAAGTAAACCTGCCATCATTGTTAGCTCAACGAAGATAAGAAAACTTTGTTTGTTATCATCAAAACTAGGAACCCAACAAGCTCTCAAAATTCCCATAGGGTGCCAGTCGTCAAACCAGAAGGAAATGCCAGTGCCATTGCCAATAACCCATCTCATGCTATCCCGAAAGAGAACCCATCCTTTCCCTAAGTCCTGCCAGATATGTGAGCCGTTACCAAAGGGAGTGGCTTGAGGTTTACGAAGCACATACTTGTGAAGGAGGGTCTTAGCTCGGAGAGAGTTGGGCTGACTGTAAACTTTCCAACAATGTTTTGCCATATGTGCTCATTTTATTATCCTTATCCCATCACTTCAATGATACCAACATAGTACACATATTTTCTATACATGCAGATAAATAAATGGGAAGCATCTGTAAAGTTCGCAGAGGTGAACTTTCGGCCCCTTGGCTCTTATCTTCGATATTTCCCTTTCTTTACGAGAGTTACTCCCAAGTCCAAACAAGAGGGTGACATTCCTGCTGAACGAAATGCATCATTATCCAAAAAGAGATTACTACATGAACAAGCGCAACACCACCAGATAAAGTCTAGTTATCGTCTTCTGGTGGAGCAACCAAGATAAACGGAAAATTCATTCTGTAAATTGTAACTACATTGCCATCAGCGACAACAAGATGAGATATTGATATCAATATTTGTCAAAAATGAAACCTTAACAACCAAAGAGGTGACAAGAATATCGAGAGCCCACATCTCAGAATTTCATAGCCACCTATTTTCGTTAGTGCAACAAATCCCCAAATTACCAAATTGGTCCTTTAAATGAACATTTTTGGACAATTTAGTCCTATTAAAATCACATGGGTCAATATATATATATATATATATATATATATATATATATATATATATATATATATATATATATATATATATATATATATATATATATATATAAAAGTGAGTTTATTTCGTGTGGCCATGCCACGCGGGATGCCACGCAAGCGCCTATATTCATGTGAGGATGACACGTGGGATGCCACGCAGCGCCCAAATTCGTGTGGTGATGACACATATGCTGCCACCTAAGCCACCATCCAAGTGGGTCAATCATTAATGATCATTATTTAACTTCATAAATACAACATAATATAACAATTATAATTTTATTCAAATTATAAAATAAAATAACTTTGATTACGCAACTTTAAAAATTATAATTCTTACTCCATTGGATCAGGTTCGAAAAATACTTCTATATATATATATATATATGTACTATGTCCTATAAAGTTGGGTTCTTTTTGTGTGAGGCTGAAATATGGGACGCCACATGAGAGGGATATGTTTGTGTGAAGATTACACATAGGCGCCACCTCGGTATACATATAAACTTGCCATATAGCCTAACAAATCGCAAATTTTTATATACTCCTAGCTACACGGAGCTTCGTGGAGAGGGGAGTATAACTCACTTACTGCTAACAAATAATCCAAGTGTCACACGTTTAATACATCATCGATAATTAATTTTATTATAAATTAGTATATTATTTCAAAATAGAAAATAAAATAAGTTACCTAACTCAAAAAAATTATAATCTTATTTCAATGAATTGAATTTAAAACGTACTTCAAAATGAGATATATATATTCTATAAGTTTTCGTAGAAGTTAAGTGGATAAGACACGTAAGATAACTATATAAAGTTGAGTCAATTTCGTGTGGGCACACCACGTAGGACGCCACATTGGAGACCAAATTTCATGTGGTGATGACACCTAAACGCCACACATAAGCGTACACATAAGCAAGTCGTACAAGTGACATTAATAAATGCATCCTCATTCTTGACATTAATACAGTAACTAAATATAATATTTATAATTATTAGCATATTTGTTTCAAACTAAAAAATAAGATAACTTTGGTTACACAATTAAGCGCTCAATTTTTTGTGGGCCTGACATGTGGAACGCCACGTAGAGGCCCAAATTCGTGTGACGATGACACCTAAGCCGCCACATAAGCAAAGTTGTGCACATGTAGCGTCTACGTCATATACAAGCTGGATCTTTTCTGTGCGGTGATAACATGTAGACCCCACATAAGAGGGAATGTCCGTGTGAAAATGACACATAGACGCTACATGTGCACAACTTTGCCACATAACTTAACAAATATTATCCAAGTTCAATTCATGTGGGCATGACACGCGTAGGACGCCATGTAGAGGCCCCATTTCATGTGACGATGACACCTAAGCCGCCAAATAAGCAAAGATTACCACATAGCCTAACAACTCATTATCCAAGTGTCACCCATTAATGTGTTATCATTAGTTGGATTTATTACATTACATATTTATATTTTAGCATATTAGTTGAATTTATCAAATATTTATATATTAGCATAATTTTATATTACAAAAATAAAATAATTTAGTTACGTAAGTTAAAAATTTATAAATCTTAGTCCAATGGATTAAATTTGTAAAGAAGTTTCAAAATGGGATATGTATGTCCTATACAAGTTAGGTTTACATGTGCATAACTATGCCAGATATAGCTTAACAAATATCATGCCCAAGTCCCACATGATTATCATCACTCGACTTTATTATATGATTTATTTATATATTCTTTTAAACTAAAAAACATATTTTTAGTTACGTAACTCTAAAAATTATAAATCTTACTTTATTAAATCGAGTTTTCTTTTTCGTTTTGGAATTTGAAGTAGGCCTCAAATTATCTTCATAAATTAATCTTTTTTACATTCATTCTATTTTAGTTATAGATTGATTTAAAAGGACATTTCATACCAAAAAAATTAAAACAGCCAAAAGTAAGATTAATTGTGCAATATAAAACATGCATGAGGTATCACCTAGAAAACAGGCATGAGTTATCACCTATAAATTTATCTTCATTTTCGAGAAAAACTAGTGACCGTTAAAAATGAACTTTTGTGCAGATTCCCCCTCAAAATCGGGTTTGGGGAGAATCTTGACTAAAAATTAATTTTTGGATAATTTTCTTATTTTTCTTCATATTTCCCTATTTTCCCCACAATTTTCTTATTTCCTCTTTATTAATTTTTTTCCTTTTTCCTTTCTTTATTTGTTCTTTGACCTTTTCCCTCTCTCTTTCCTTCTCTCTCCTCATCATCACTGTCTCTCTCTCCCCTGTTTTTTTTTCTTCATAGCGATTGAAATCTGGGTAGCTCGGTGGTTCCCAATCTTCATACTCACACCGAATGCCCACCAAGTGTTTGATAAAATGCCATAGAGAAACCAAAACTAGCCAAATACAAACTGTTTTTGTAGACCTTGAGTGGTGAGCATGTGAAATTGCAAAAGTGACAAGTAATGAAATACTCCTCAGTCCTCGCAGGTTTACCATGTGCAGAGATTGATTTTTAAGTACTGTAGGAATTGATTCTAATGTGTATAAATCATGAAAATTCAATTAAAACCCCATCTTGCTTAATCAACTAAAAAGCAATACTATTTGGCACGAATCATATGCTATACTACGATGGTATACTATAAATACAATGGGAGTTTTTCTTGTCTTGAACCATAAATGTTTGCTGCATTGGTAACTCAAATTCTTGTTGGAAATGAAGCTAAACAAGCTTCATGAACTTGGTATGCTTCAAAGAAAGTTCTTGAAAAGCCTTGTTCACAAAACACAAATTGTCCCACATAGGTAGAGAAAGGAAAGAGAAGAGACTTTATATATTGTTGTGGACTTTTAGTCTTTGAACTAAGAGTCAAGGGAAGACTCTTCCTCCGCACACGCGCGCGCGCGCGCCGCCGCCGCCGTCCGTCCGGTCGGGCGTGGGTTGGGCTCTTTTTATTCTCGGCTCAATATTTTTCCGACCGTTTTGTGTCCGTTGAGCTTTTGATTCAGTAACCGTTTCTTCATTACTATCACAATAAAATCCCACGATCACAGCTCCCCTTTTAATTCATTGATCAGTTACTGATTTTAATAGCTCTTTTTATTCTCGGCTCAATATTTTTCCGACCGTTTTGTGTCCGTTGAGCTTTTGATTCAGTAACCGTTTCTTCATTACTATCACAATAAAATCCCACGATCACAGCTCCCCTTTTAATTCATTGATCAGTTACTGATTTTAATAGCTCTATATATTCACCAAAAACCTCCAGCTCTGGGATACAGAACAGACAGAAATCATCTCCTCTTCTCTTCTGTTATCTCTTTTCTTGTGCTCTCTTCTCTTCGTTTGGCAGTAGTTCTGTTTACCCTCAAAGCCATTGCACCGTAGTACACCGGAGCATTGGCTGCCGTGTATCCCTGGAGGTCGGTTGCCGGAATTCCCTTGTGTACGTGTGGGGGCAAATTCGACTTTAGGGCAGTGATTCATCACGCCACGGCCTTTGTTACAGATAAGTTTGTTCCTTCATTAGCCTTGCTTCTAACATTCTAAAGTCGAATTTTTTTTTATCATGGCTACTGATGGAATTATTGGTAATGTTGATGTGAACGAATCTGTGCCTAATGTCACCCCTAATCAGACTGTTATCATACCATCTACTTTAGTTCATGACGATACTGTTGTGCCTTATGTGAGTAACAATATGATAACTGCTGGTACAACCCCTATGTTCCCAAATTTTTTCGTTCCTGATATGTCTAAGTTAGATCCGTTTGATGGGAAAAATTATAATATGTGGTCGGATAAGATGGAATTTTTCTTGGGACAAATTGGTGTTGAGCATGCTTTAGTTGTTGATAAGGCTCCTGTCAATTCTACTAGAGACTTTCAGAAGGATAATAGGACTTGTCGTGGTATGTTGTTGCATTACATGACCACATCCTTATACCAGATTTATAGTAAGATGAAATTGGCTAAGGAAATTTGGGATGCTCTTAAATTGAAGTATGGAACTGATGACTTTGGGAAAGGGAAATATGCTTGTAGTAGGTGGCTTAAATTTGAGTTTGTTGATAGTAAGTCTATGTTGGATCAAGTTCATGAGTATGAAAATTTGGTGACGGAAATTCTTGCTGAAGGGATGAAAATTTGTGAGGTTTTTCAAGCTAACTGTTTGCTTGATAAATTGCCGAAATCTTGGGAGAATTATGTTCATTCTATGAGGCACAAACAGAAAACTTTTACTCTCCAGGAGGTTGTATCTCACATCAAGATCGAGGAACAGAACCGGATCCAAGCCAAAGGAAAAACAACCGAACATTCGTCCTCTACTGCTAACCTTGTTGAACAAAAGAATTTTGCAGGTAGACATGACAGAAACAAGGGACCCAAAGGGAAAGGACCAAACCAACTACATGGCAAGATCCAGCCACAAAACTTCAAGAAGCCTTTCAAAGGCAACTGTTACAACTGTGGCAAGTATGGACATCCCGCTAAGGAGTGCAGAAGTGCTGCTGCTGTTGCTGTCAACAAACCCAAAGAGAACAAAGCCCAAACTAACCTGACCGAGGATGTTATTGTTGCCATGGTGTCCGAGATCAACCTTGTTGGTAATACTGTTGAATGGATTTTGGACACCGGGGCAACAAGACATTGTTGTACCAACCGAGACATGTTCATGGAGTATGTCAATGGTGCTGAAGGAGAGTGTGTCTTCATGGGTAAATCTAGCACTACTTCTGTTGCTGGTAAAGGGAAGGTTCTTTTAAAGCTTACTTCTGGTAAAACTATTGCTTTAACCAATGTTTTGCATGTCCCTGATATTCGCAGGAACTTAATTTCTGGCTCGTTGTTGAACAAAGCTGGGATTAAGTTAGCATTTGAATCTGATAAACTAGTACTCACCAAAAATGGTGAATTTGTTGGGAAAGGTTTTTGTAATGGGGGGTTGTTTGTGTTGGATGTTGTGACTGAGAATAAAGCATCTACCTCTTCTGTTGTTTACATCGCTGAGTCTGTTTCATTATGGCATGCTAGACTAGGTCATGTGAATGTGGCATCCATTAAAAGGCTAAAACAATTTAGTCTTATTCCTGCATTTACCAATACTGATTTTACTAAATGTGAAGTATGCGTAGAAGCTAAACATCCGAAAAAACCCTACAATAAGAATGTGACTAGAACTTCCACGTTACTAGAACTTGTGCACACTGACCTTGGTGATTTTCATAGCCATGTTAGTAGAGGTGGTAAAAAGTATTATATTACGTTTGTTGATGATTATTCAAGATTTACCAAAGTGTATTTGCTGAGTTCTAAGGATGAGGCTGAGGATAAATTTCTCATCTATAAAGCCGAGGTAGAAAACCAACTAGACCGTAAAATAAAAAGGTTTAGGTCCGATAGAGGTGGAGAATATGATTCAACACCTCTAAAAGTGTTTTGTGAGGCTAATGGAATTATTCACGAAATTACAGCTCCTTATGCTCCTCAACAAAACGGCATTGCCGAGAGGAAAAATAGGACCCTCAAAGAAATGATGAATGCCATGCTTATTAGTTCGGGTATGCCTAATAACATGTGGGGGGAAGCTTTACTTTCTGCCTGCTTTATACTTAATCGTGTTCCCCACAAGAAACTTGAGAAAACTCCATATGAGTTGTGGAAAGGTTTTGGACCTAACTTGAGTTACTTGAAAGTGTGGGGGTGCTTTGCGAAAGTCGGGATTCCTGACTTTCAAAGAAGCAAGATTGGACCCAAAACATTGGATGCTATATTTATTGGATATGCTAATAGTAGTGCTGCATATAGATTTGTTCTAAGAAATGGTTCTGGGTTTGGTGCTATTAAGGAGTCCCGTGATGCTGAATTTTTTGAGCATATCTTTCCTATGAAAGTAAATGAACAACGGGTCTTACCTGCTGCTGCATCTTCATTACCTTTACATGCCAATGCTTCGTCTAGTATAGAAGTTCAAGAGCCTAGGAGGGGTAAACGAATTAGGACTGAGAAAAGTTTTGGCCCTGATTATGTTACTGCTTTCTTAGCTGAAATTGATGTGCTAGATGAAACTTTTGTGCATGCGTATATTATTGAAGATGACCCTAGGAATTATGGAGAGGCCATGAGGTCAGTTGACTCTAGTTTTTGGCAAGAGGCCATAAACAGCGAGTTAGAATCCATTATGAGTAACAATACTTGGATTTTATCTGACCTTCCTCGGGGTTGTAAGGCACTCGGTAGTAAATGGGTGTTCCGAAAGAAATACCGAACTAATGGGACAATAGACAAATATAAGGCTAGACTTGTGATTCAAGGAAATTTTCAAAAGTAAGGACTTGATTATTTTGATACATATTCTCCTGTGCGTAGTTCCTGGACAAGAACATAAGGTATGCAAACTCGTTAAGTCCTTGTACGGACTTAAACAAGCACCCAAACAATGGTATGACAAGTTTCATAGTACTATAATTTCTGATGGTTTCAAGGTGAATGATTCTGATGCTTGTGTTTATTCTAAATATGATGAGCATGGTTGCGTTATGATATGTCTGTATGTTGATGACATGCTCATTTTTGGTACTAGTATTGATGTGGTAAACAAAACAAAATCCTTTTTGAAATCATGCTTTGATATGAAAGACATGGGTGAAGCTGATGTAATTCTTGGCATTAAAATTACTAGAACTTCTGTGGGTTTAAGTTTGGATCAATCTCATTATGTTGAGAAAATTTTAAAGAAGTTTAAACAATTTGATTCCACTCCTGTCAAAACTCCATATGATCCTAGTATTCATTTGAAAAGGAATAAGGGTGACAGTGTATCACAAGAAGAGTATGCTAAGATAATTGGAAGTGTTATGTTTTTAATGAACTATACTAGACCAGATATAGCATATGCTGTGAGCAGGTTGAGTAGATATACTCATAATCCCAATCATGAACATTGGAATGCCTTGATTAGATTGTTGAGATATTTGAAAGGTACTATGAATTGGGGTTTGCACTACAAGAATTTTCCATGTGTTTTGGAGGGGTATTGCAATGCTAACTGGGTATCTGATAATGATGAAATTCATTCTACCAGTGGCTATGTTTTTACTCTTGCTAATGCTGCTATATCTTGGAGATCCTCCAAACAAACTTGTATTGCTAAATCTACAATGGAATCTGAGTTTATTGCTTTGGAGATGGCAGGCCATGAAGCTGAATGGCTAAGAAGCCTACTTGCCGATATTCCATTGTGGGGGAGACCGACTCCATCCGTTTCCATGCACTGTGATTGTCAAGCGGCCATAAGTGTGGCCCGCAACCATTCTTACAACGGAAAGAGAAGGCATATACGACTTCGGCATGAAATTGTTAAGAATCTGATCAGAGATAATGTGATATCACTTGAGTATGTAAAGTCAGAGAGGAATCTTGCAGATCCTCTCACCAAAGGCCTTTGTAGAAAGATAGTGCTTGATTCAGCACTAGGAATGGGGCTTCAGCCCAGTGGGAGTGAATTGTGATGGATACCCAACCTGGAACATATCCAGGTTCAATGAGGTCAAACGAAATCACAAAACAACTCCAGTCATGTACTACAAACCCCATTCCTCTATAAAATGATGTACTATTTTTTCGTATACTGTCATGTGTGTGAGGTTGAGCATTTTAGCTCTTAATGGGTTCATAGCCTTGTAAGGTGGTGTGAGACAGTACACACTTGATGAACTCACCTATGTGAATGTGGGGGAATTGCCCGCCCTCTATGAGAGCATTTGGGCTAATGACTCTCTAGAGCGTTCACAGAAGTATCCAGGCACGTAAGGGGCTAACGTATATATGTTTTCGCGAGGGTAAATTTGATTTTGAGGTCAAACTAGTGCGCAGTTTGTACTGAACAAATACCGTGAAAGGTTCAAGGAATTTTTTTTCCACCTAAATGGTTGTTGGGCAAACTTGTAAGCACAAGGTACTGATTCAAGTCCACAAGACATTAGTATCGTAACGTGCGACCTCCTACTGCCATGAATCTTTTTCTACCATTCTTTCTACCATTCTTTCTTCGAATCATGTGGGGGATTGTTGGAAATGAAGCTAAACAAGCTTCATGAACTTGGTATGCTTCAAAGAAAATTCTTGAAAAGCCTTGTTCACAAAACACAAATTGTCCCACATAGGTAGAGAAAGGAAAGAGAAGAGACTTTATATATTGTTGTGGACTTTTAGTCTTTGAACTAAGAGTCAAGGGAAGACTCTTCCTCCACACACGCGCGCGCGCGCGCGCCGCCGCCGCCGTCCGTCCGGTCGGTCGGGCCGGGCGAGGGTTGGGTTGGGCTCTTTTTATTCTCGGCTCAATATTTTTCCGACCGTTTTGTGTCCGTTGAGCTTTTGATTCAGTAACCGTTTCTTCATTACTATCACAATAAAATCCCACGATCACAGCTCCCCTTTTAATTCATTGATCAGTTACTGATTCTAATAGCTCTATATATTCACCAAAAACCTCCAGCTCTGGGATACAGAACAGACAGAAATCATCTCCTCTTCTCTTCTGTTATCTCTTTTCTTGTGCTCTCTTCTCTTCGTTTGGCAGTAGTTCTGTTTACCCTCAAAGCCATTGCACCGTAGTACACCGGAGCATTGGCTGCCGTGTATCCCTGGAGGTCGGTTGCCGGAATTCCCTTGTGTACGTGTGGGGGCAAATTCGACTTTAGGGCAGTGATTCATCACGCCACGGCCTTTGTTACAGATAAGTTTGTTCCTTCATTAGCCTTGCTTCTAACATTTCTATCTAAGTTGTTTCAGTCTATATGCGTTTCGAAAAATTTATCCCCCATTTTCTAAAAACTAGGGGCCTCTTAGAAAGTATTTAAATAAAGATTGATGCAGATCTTTGACAGGCTACCCAGATTTCAATGGCTTTAAAGAAAAAACAGGGGAGACAGTAATGAGGAGGAGAGTGAAGGAGAGAGAGGGGAAAAGGACAAAGAAGAAAAAAAAAAAAAAAAGAAAGGGAAAAGAAAAAGGAAATAAATAAACAAAGAGGAAATAAGAAAATTGTGGTGAAAATACAAAAATACGAAAAAATCAAGAAAATTGCCCAAAAATTATTTTTTAGTCCATATTCTTCCTAAACCCGGTTTTAAGAGGGAATCTGCACAAAAGTTCATTTTAAAAGCCATATTGACCCATCTGTTTTTAATAGGATCAAATTGTCCAAAGCTGTTCATTTAAAGGACCAAATTGGTAATTCGGGGTGCAACAAATCAATGTGGACAACAGATAGTGTCCCGCCATATTTAGGACTCACTTTTGTTTCTGCACCATTATTCAGAATCAGAGGAGGCCGGGCATATAATTTTTGGATAGAAAAGGGTCGGAAACATATGAAATACCAGAATTAGTATATTTTCTCAGTACAACCTACGAAAAATTTCGAACTTCAACAAACAAAGCAAAATCAATGAAGGTTTGCAATAAAATATATGCAAAGTTGACGTGGATTAGAAAAAAAAATCCTCAGTAAGCATAATTTGTGCTTTCGCTAACCTATGTGACTACTAGTAGGAGTTGATTCCTTGGATTGTATAATCTTCACCCGTTTTGATATCTCTCTCATGACATTTACAATCAAGGATTTCTTTTGAATTCTGAACTGAATAGCCAACTCTGATGAGCTAGAGACACCCTGTTTTAATAACGACTCATCCTCCATGATTTTTGTTGGGAAATGGTCGAGTACTATCACACATAATGCAATAATAGTACGAAGAGCAGCCAATTCATCTGAAATTCCGAGAGGAGCTTCACTGGAAAAGGACTGGAGGGTACTCATGTCATGCTTATGTACTGCTTCCGAATCACTAGCATGGAGCACCCTTAACGCAGCCAACAATCGACCATCCACTACATCAGAACCGCCTAATGTTACCTTCACAGGAACAAACAGCAAAGAAAAGTAAATTCCAGCAGTGACTTTTCAGGGCTTGAGAAAATATTTTCTTATATCTAACTAAACTTGTTCCACCATAAAAGTTCAATGAAACTTGTTAAGAGGCGTGCTACAAGCCTACCACGCAACGCGAGAACTAGTCTCCGTGACTGAGACAAAAGGTCCCACAGGATTCAGGAACACCCTGGTTGAGTCCCAGAGGCATGCGGCATGCCTCTCTCTGTCCCATTTAGAATAGCAGGGAAATTGGGGGATTTTTGTGACCAATAACAGAACGTTCTCCACCGTTGGGATGACAGGCCTGGCCAAATTTTGGAGGAAAAACAAGAGAAATGCCACGAGCCTCAAAATCAATATGTATGTGGTCTCAGAATGTCTAATAAAATAAGAGAAGAAGAAACCTTGAGATCTGGAGCTTCGCCATCTAATTTTAGTCGAGACAAGATTTCTTGCTGCCAAGAAGCTGGTGAAGAAAAACATGGCTGAGAAATCCCAGCAGCCATGCTCGCAGCGTCTAGAAGAGCTCCATCATACCTGAGCTCAATACAGTCATAAGGATTTGTTGTTATCACAAATCCATAATCTAATAAGAAAAGATCATTGCTCAGGCAGCCATAGTTTAGCTCCAGTGGATCATCTTTCTTGATATGCTTTTCTGCTACAACCTGCAAGTTGTAAAATGAATCAATCTGATAAGGTAAAATTATACACCTTAAAGCTTCTGCGCAATCAAACAGATGTCTCAGAGTCTCCAAGTCCAACTGCATGCTACTTCATTACACGCACTCAAGAAGGATTGAAGTTCGGGTGGGAAGGATGAGGAAAGAATGAAAATCACCAGAGAAGAAGCTAGAGGAAGTTTACATGTGCATAAAGGATGAGATTGCAGCCTAGAATATATAGGTCAACTATCACTTAGAAATAACCTCTCTCGAAAAGAAAAAAAAAAGAAACACTTAGAAGTAACCGTTTTGACCAAGTAGAAGTAACCTGCCTTGACTAACATTTCTGACTTTCCTGCTCCTTGATCCTGAATAATCTTAGTATTTGGAGAAAAGCTGTGATTGCACATGTCGATCAAAGGTAGCATCATGGGGATATCCTTGTCAATCCTCTCAGAAAGTTTATTTCCATGCAAGCGAAATGCCCTCGATGAAACAGCTGACAATGCCCACCCCAGGGAAGATGCAGCAATTTGTTGGCAACCAAAAGGCTGATCACCTGTATTCAGGTTTTCTACAACATGTTGGACTTCCTTCTCAAAGTGAAGAAGAAACCTGCATCTCTTGTTTACCTGAAACATGAAAGTATATCAAAAATCGTAAGGCTCCTACTGACAAGAAACAAGAAAAACATCATCAGAAATCACGAAATAGTAAATGACTATCAACACATCAAATTTTAATATTAAAAAAAATTCATTTCTACAGAAAAAAACCGATACCTGAAAAAGAAGAGGAGCATATTGCAAATTTTTAATATCATCTCCCTGAAAGAAGATCGGAACACTGTAGGTCTCGGGAAGATTGCTGATGTATGGCCACCAAAAGGACCCAGTGTTTGCTCTTTCTTGAAGAAGCTTCAAGCCCAGCTTCATAGCCCAGAGTTCCTCTGCCAAATGCTCCAATGTCCAATTTACTCATTTTCAAAACTCATTCAGCCTAATTTCAGACAATAGTTACCACCTAATGCTTTTTACGGAAATCCTAGTGCAGTTAAAGAGAGGAATTGTGATATGCTAACGAAAGCATGCAACCTCTAGGGGAGTGAGAAGAGAATAAGAGGGTCTTTCAATAAACAAAACAATGCATATTTAACTTCCCCAAATGACCAGATTGGTATTTTAAGTGAACCTATTTGGACATATTGGTCTTTTAAAAACCACTTAAGACATTAGGGTATTAAAAAGTGAATATAGTGGCATATAGGCCATTTAAACTGGTGAGAATCTTTTTATTTAATCGAATTTCTTAATTATCCCCTTTTTTAATTCATTTTCCTCATTTTCATATTTCTACCCCCCTATTTCTTTTGGCCCTTGTTCAATCAACACCCTGCAAGTTTGCAACTTCTTGATCATTCAATGTTCTTCCCATCTCAGACTACAATTGATCTCCAGCAACACCAAGCTTTCACCACTAAAAGCCCAATCAATGATTCTGAACTTGTAACAATATCACCTTCCCCTTCCCAATAGCCACCACAAAGACCTCCGGAAACCAGAATATCCAATTTAATCCTATACAAAACCATCCAAACCTCTTCCTTCATCTGCCAAACAACAACATAATTACATTCTTCAGATATAAAATGAAGCATACCCAACAACCCATCAATCAGAGCCAAGTCTAAATCTGCATTTCAAGCACCACCCAACCCAACAGGCAACATGGAACCCCAACTCTCCAAAAACCTCTCCAAAAACCTCCTGACATAAATCAAAATTCAAAATTGAAACAGTATAGTTCACACAATTATATGAATCACCTTAATCATCAAACATTATCCAATAACCCCAATGGATAAGACACAACGTCACTGCACATTAGGACCTACCTTACAAATTAAATTAGACTCACAGAGAAGGAGAAATAACATGAGAGAGAAAAATCATTCCGGCACGGTGGCACCGATGATAAAGAGAAGATGAACCATCATGGGCGACGAAAGAGAGAAAAGGCACAAACGAAATTTCAAAAAAGGGGGAACAAATAAGAAATGGGGAAAATAAATTTAAAAAGGGGACAAATTTAAGAAAATCGATTAAATTAAAAGATTCTAAATTAAAAGAGCAGATTCCAGTTTAGAGGGGTTATATGCCATTTAATTCACTTTTTAATACCCTAATGTCTTGAGTGGTTTTAAATAGACCAATATGTCTAAAATGGTTCACTTAAAAATACCAATCCGGTCATTTGGGGTATTTAACTCAGACAAGCGTATTTTAAGAAAGTTTAGTCACTTTGGTTATTTTATCACTGAGATATGTTTCATTACACAATGGTATCATGTCCTATACACATGTTTATGCACCAAGAGAAATACTCGTGTTGCTAAAGGAAACAAACTTGTACAATTTAATATATAAATCTTCCATCAAAAGGAGAATTCCACAGGAGTAGAGAGTATTATTGTTTAGTATACTCTAAAATAATATACTTACAACCATAATTAACAAGAAGAATAAATACTTACAGCTATTAAGTACTTTCTCTATTTAGATTTAAATCATCTATATTATGACGGTAAAAGGACCTAAGTAGGTTATTTGATCCAATCATATCACAGGAAAAGTAGCAGCCGTTTTTCTTTTCTCATACTTCTTTGGGTGTGAATGTGGGGTGGGGGAATTGCCGATTAAGGAATGAAAATTACTGGTTACCGACAGTTGATATGATGAGGAAGACATATTTGTTCAGGAAAGGCTGTAAGGTTCACATGACAACTCCCGTTAATATAAAAACCATCACAACCAATCTTAGATGTCGAATAAAAAGACCTGAATACCCCAACCTTTATCAGAATGATGGCGACCAATCATCATGTGCTTTCTTTTTTAGATAAAGAGAAAGATTGTATTAATGAAGTGTCAAAAATTGCAGCAAAGGAGGACAAGACGTCCTCCGAAAACATGAAAATTGTCCAGCTGAAAGAACAGTGCTGGAGTAATTGGCAGTGGGATTTGAAGTTTGGGGTTTTGACTCTGAATGTGTGGTGTGTAGTGCTGAATCTTTTGAGCTACAGTCCTGATTATTATCACCTGTTGGAGCTGTTTTATGGGTTCATACTTCATAAGTCTCAACTGCTACATATTTAAGTTTGTGCAAGGGGTAATTTCGGAAAACTGAGATTGTTATGAACCTGCATTTCGGGTTTTGCACATGGCCTGAATTTGCTTTTATTTGCTTCGCAGGGTTGCCGAATTCGTCGTACGCTGAGTTCGAGAACGTGAACTCGCAGATCCCTCCTAGAGGAGAACTACATTTGCTAGGGATACTACATAGGACTAGTTCGCTTATTTGGGATGGGCTATTTTTGAAGATTTACTTGTCAGATAAAAAGAAGGGAAAAATAGCACAAATTGGTAAAAAAAAGTAAACTAGAAGATGTTCCCGGGCTGAAACCATGGATAAAATACGTCCAATCTGCAATTTCTGGCCACTACTTTTGGGCTACTACTAGTTCACCACTTCAAGAGTATTAGTACACCGGAGAACTGCGAACAGTATGTGGAGTACAGTTCCCAGTTCGCTGGAGGTATGAGAGAATTCGGTAACCTTGGTTTCGCTCATGGGTACATTGACCTCATCTGGGCATTATTTTGCTGTGTGAGTAATTTACTTGTTTGGTCTGATTTTTTTCTGAGCACTATGGAAATCTGAGGATGGTTCTGACTATTTGCATCTATTGGAGCTGGAGTATGTGGGTTCCTTGGTGAAGGACGCTGCAAGCTAAGACCCTGATCGGAAAGGTTTTTTGTTTTAGGTTTTAAACTTTTTAAAAACTAAAACATGTTACTGTTTTTTGATTCAGATTTGCAACCAATTTTTGTCAATAAAATAATGATGATACTGATAAACTGCTCCCCATCCCCAAGCTGCCCAAGCCCAACGTTCTCTTCCTTTATCGTCGCAAAAACAACTGCCGCCCAAGTCTTTCACTCTGCTATTTCTCTATCTCTCTCTGCTGACTCATCCTTTCTAACTCCACCAAGGCAGCGAGCTGCATCCTAGTGATACACCGACAGATCGCGGTTCCGTCTCCTTCAAAACTCAAATCAGAAACTTGGATCCACCCCGAACAGGCCCTAAGTGTTCTGTGGTGAATCTTCTGTGTTAGAGCTGGTTCGGACGTTGGTTACTGCTGTTTCTATCACTTGGAACAGGACACCATCTTCTTTGTTTTCTTTTTTGGAGTCACCATCTAGTTGAATAAGCTTATATTGAGTCATTTTGGTGTACTTTCAATTTTTCTCTCTTAAACACAAACCCTATCCTACGTAAGCTAGTCCACAAAGAGCCCCATTTCAGCCCAAACGCAACCCGCCAAAACACATTCTATCTCAATAAAAACAATTTTCACACATCTAAAGCAGCCGGATGCTAAAATTGATCAACTTGAAAAGCAAATGAAGCAAACCCTAAACTCTTTGAGGAAAATGCAGCTCATTTACTCCCTAAGAAGAACCATTCTGACTATCATCCCCTGCATACAAGACAAGATTCATCCTGCTCATGCAAGGGGCAAAAGTAACACACAAATATCATTCTCAAAGATTTTACTGCTAGCTGTGTAAGAAGGAAGCATAAGAGGTGCGTTAAGTGCAACAATATGGGCATTCTTACGTTGTAAGGTTTGAAGAATGGCAAAAGAGTGCAAACACTAGACAACATTCCAATTAAATCTCATTTGTCTTGAGATGAACAAGGGAATGACATGGGGTTTAATGGGGTCTGCTAAGACCTGCTGAAGGGATTCATTTTACAATCTGTTGTGAGAGATCATTTAGTTTCAGAATGAGAAGACTTGCAAAGATTGAGTTGCTTCAGGTAAAAATCGAAAACAAGGCTGAAGGTTGTGACAGTCCAAAATGAAGGATGGAACTCATCAAGGAACTACATTAGCTCAAGGGCCCAACAGCTTATGTGATCTACCATATTGGATTGTACTTGATAAGCCAGCAGGTCCTATGGTCATACGATGATATTTTGGGTTCAAGAATATAAAGGACGCACGAGAGAATGATTTAGGCAGCAGGTCATGTCAATGCACTATAGCAGCTTTTTTATCCTGGTGTCATAGCCTGAATACTTTCACCAGGAGCTGCTCAAAAACAAAGAAAATGACCTCAAAATGCCTACATCTAGCAGCAATAGACACAAGACGTATTCCATGCAACCACGTGCATTCAGATTTAGGGTATGTCCACTATCAGTATGAGCTGGTCATCTCCTTAATATGTTCTTTTGTTTTTTAGAGAACATCGGTATCCATACTTTGCTTGACTAATCCCATGGGCCCTGAAAGTTAATGACCATGAAAACCTCTGTGGCCCTTAGGAGACACCTCTGGAACAGATCTCAGAGGTCTACTAAATGAGCTACCCCCTCAGGGTTCCCTAATATATTCTCATAGTACAATCAGAGTGTGCAACGACCAAATGGGGGAGCGCACATCCCAAATGATACTAATGCTAGCTGTCATTTGGTGCGATGCTAGTTCCAGTTTGTTTTAACTCCATTATATTTCTACTTTACTTATTTTGATGTCTTTCCTACTTCCTTGAAGTTGTACCTGGGAATACTGTAATGGACAGCAGTTAGGAAACTATTGGTTTCTTGGTGGGCAAGGGGACTAGAAGAATATTAGAATGCAATAAAGTGAACCAATAAAAAAAAAATTATAAGGAGATATAAAACATGTCCCAAATTGGTTCTCAATACAGAGATTCAAAGACATTAAAATGATCTGTAAATTGTCCTTTTGGCTTCATAGAGGACTCCTTGTCTACTCATTATGTACTTCTGATATTTTTATAATTAACTTTTTCGTTATGCAAGAAAAGAAAAACAAAATTGCAACAAAGTGAACCAACTTTGAGTATAGTTTATAGCACATAAGTATATTCACACTAGTACCTAGACAAACATTTTGGAACATTGGTGACAATTGTGCTTGTCCGATTTTTATTTATTTTTTGCTAGTCCATTGTGCTTGTCCGATGGTATTAGACGTAAGGTAGACAGGAATACATCATAAATGAATGACATCTCATTAGCAAGATGGGTCCAAAGTACCAAACAACTTCGGACAGTGATGAAGGAACCCAAAGGAAATAGATCCTTGACCAAATTGGCAACCCAAACCCTTGCCAAAGCTACTTTCCCAACTAAATTTTCAGCACTATACCCTATTCCTTTTATTAAAGGCCTAAGTTTAGAAAATGCCCCTTGAGCCATCACTGAAGCCAAAAACACTCTTCACGAACCCATCTTATCTTTAAAGCAATTACTAAGTTTCCTTGGCCTTGCTCATGCATCAAAAGTCAAGTGACCTATCTGCACGCCAACATAACTTCACCTTCTAGTTACTATGCGAGTGTTATTTCCACTGAACTAAAGTGAAAGTTATCTGAACTAAGTTGAAGTTATCTGAACTAAAGTGAATTTATCTGAACTGAATAGTAATATTTTTTACTAAAACTGAAAGAATATCACAAAGAGGACAATGAGTCCTCACAAAAAGATAACTAATTACAACCCTTTCCATTGACGTTGAACGTCAGTTAGGGGCACTCCCTTAAAAGCCCCAGTTGCCTTAGCCCATAAGGACACTAAACAAACCACCCGATCCCCTACAAAGTCAACAGGTATAAATATCTCTGAAAAAATTCGAGCGTTTCGCTCCAACCATATGCACCAAGAAATGGCAAAAGAATGCACTGAACTGAATAGTAATATCTAAGAGAAAAAGTACGTCTTTGAATTTAATTGAAATGAACTAAACCGAACCGAACAGCTGACCATAAGTGAAAAAGAATACACCCTATGCATATTCAATTGTACCTAACGGGAAAGAAAGTACCCACTATTGAATTACTATTATGCGAGGTAATTTTGGGGATGCAATATAGCTAAAAGACGTTGAGGTAGCAGCTGCTCCCCAAGGGCCTTTGAAGCATGTCCCATCACATATAAGCCCCGACAAACACCCCTCTCTAACCTATTAGGTTTCATCGAAAGGCCCTTTGGGTTTAGCTTTAAGAGTGAATTCCTGCTCCTACAAATCCAGGTGCAGGAGACAATTCATTCCATTTTTCATTGACCTGATAATTTAGGTGGTTTTCCATGAAAATTTTCTTTGAAAACCTATTAAGATCTTAGAAAAATAAGAAGACTAAAGTCAATTTAAAATCCTCGAACATGACCTGTTCTCTCTCGTCCTACCAATGTCTCGGAACAAGTTGTTAACATGTTGATTTTGTGTTGGGCCCATTGTACTCACTCCATCACAAAGAAAGAACAAAGAGTTGTAGATATAGTTAGCACAACCTAGTCTTGCAAAAGGCTGACAAGAAACACACATGCCTAATGTGGGAGAAATACAAGGTACCCCAAATTTGTTCCAAAAGTTCCTTCCTCTTTTAGTTACTTGCTCTATACATAGTATCATAGCATTCACACTTCTCTAGCTAGGAAGGTGGTTTGGTTTTCCACTTACCCAGCTGAAAAAATGGGGTGAAGTTCCTAATTCCAAGCCATATAACAAAAATTCCATACAATAACAAAGATACACATGAAGCTAACACACATACAATACAAGGGTATCACTGAAGTATTATTTATGCTTTTGGATGCTTGCTCTACTATACATTGTATCATTTCCTACCTACAACAATGAGTTGAAGTTTTCAACCTTGTACCCAACAGAATAACAAACAAACATACAAATTGAAGCTATTGAAGAGCAGAATTGAAAACAGAAACAAGCTTCAGTTCAAACACACGTACCAGGGATTCGCTGTGCCAAAGAAGCCAAGACTGAAGAAGAACCAGTATGATGTGGATCCAATTCATTGTCAAATTTCAGAGGAATATGAGGAGGAAGAGCAATTAAATCAGACCCTTTAGGAATTTCATCAGAAGCCACAAGACCAAGGCCATAAGAAGGGATATTATTGGCTATTTTCACAGACTGGTGAACAAAACCCCCTTCCCTTCGAACCCATTTGATGAGATCTGGTGGGTGAGGCACCAAGCGGGTACCCGCGCATGTTGTCAAGGGACGAGAGTGGATGAAAGAGAGAGACGTTGAAACTGAGACGGCGTCGGCTATGCTGCTTCTCCACATTTCTCTCTTTCTCAGTTAGTTTGGGTTGCCAACCAAGTTCAATGGCGGTATGGAAGCCTATGGAGGGCTAAATTGCCCACTTTTTTTTCTTTTGTTTTTTTTTTTTTTTGTCTTTCTCAGTTAGGTTTTTTTTTGTTGTCTTTCTCGGTTAGTTTGGGTTGCCCACTTTAACAATACTAGCTTTAAATTACACGCAAATGCATACGTTTTGAAGTGACTAAATAATTCATAATATTAGATAGACTATTTTTCCAAAACAAAATAAAAAAGAATTTTGTTTTGATAATTTATGACGTTAAGACTTTCTTCATAATAGCGAAAATGCTACATAGGGACTCATAGAAGCTTCAAAAGCCTCTTATTCGTATAACACTAGTTTAAAAGCCCGTGCGATGCACGGATTAAGCATAATTGTTTATTTATATATTTCTGAATCATATATTATTATTGTATAAAGAATCATATATATAAGGTTTCTATCTTTAATCCTTTTATAATCATTGTCAGGTTCGGTACACCCCTCTCTTTGCACTAATGGAAGCTGTCATGAACGCCTTGGTATGGAGAGGTGACATTCAACCTTACATCCCTCTGGAAGATGCCAAAGCTGAAAAGGAAGAAAATCGTCCTTCTTGCAAGTATCACCGAATATTTGGACACCATACAGACGACTGTCTTCACTTAAAAGACGACATCCAGGGTGTCATTGACAGAAAAGAAGTTCCACCATCACTGAGGGATGGTGATGTCGATGATGGAGCCTGGAACTAGTTGGCTACAAGCAAGAGCTAGAGGAATCGAGTCTGAGTCCCCAAGTTTTGTCGAGTTAGGATCATAGCTAAATCTTTAGGTTGAGTCTTGAACGGGGGGTGTTCCCCTTTTTTTTTCTAAGTCTAGTTTCTTTTTGACGGGAATTAGAGACCTTCTTCTCCAAAGTCATGTGTTCTTATCGTTTTGCAAATCAATAAAAATTCCTCTTGCTCATTTCTTCCTTTGTTTAGCTATTTATAAATCCAATGAACTCAAAGTTGCACAAATCATTAACTTCGCAAAGCAATATAAGTAAACTTCGCAAAGCAAGAATGCAAATTATTTCTTATATAGGAATTTGAGCAGCTGAACTCCCTCAACAATGCCACTCAATATACAAAGAAGAAGTGAGCCAGTCTTTTGCAACAACCTCGACACGAGTCTAATCCTGGCTCCGATCGAAGAAGACCCTTGGTACCAAGACGTCTTCAACTACATGACCAAAGGCACATACTCTCCGGACGGGTGCCAATAAGAGCTCAACGGGCCATCCGTCTCTTAGCGGCGCGATACATAGGATACAAGGGGGTCTATACAAGAAGTCCCACAATGGAGTCAACCTCAGATGTGTAATATAAGTAAACTTCGCAAAGCAAGAATGCAAAATATTTCTTATATAGGAATTTGAGCAGCTGAACTCCTTCAACAATGTCACTCAACATACAAAGAAGAAGTGAGCTAGCCTTTTGCAACAACCTTGACACGAGTCTAATCCTGGCTCCGATCGAAGAAGACCCTTGGTACCAAGCCGTCTTGAACTACATGACCAAAGGCACTTACTCTCCGGACGCGCAAATATAAGCTCAACGTGCCATCCGTCTCATAGCGGCGCAATACATAGAATACATGGGGGTTCTATACAAGAAGTCCCACAATGGAGTCAACCTCAGATGTGTAAACGCCGAAGAAGCCGCAGAGATCATGGATGAGGTACACAACAGGGTGTGCGGACCACACATGAATGGTCGAATGCTCTCTAGAAAGGTCCTACGACTGGGATACTATTGGACCACTATGGAAAGAGACTGTTACGACTATGTCAAGAAATGCAAGAAGTGTCAGATATATTGCAACCTACAGCATATGCCACCCTCAGTGCTCCATAACTTCACATCCCCTTGGCCATTTTCCGCATGGGGAAGAGATATCATTGGTAAAATCAGCCCGAAGGGCTCTGGAGGACATGAATACATCCTAGTAGCCATAGACTATTTCACCAAATGGGTCAAAGCACAGTCCTATGTCGTCCTCACATCCAAACAAGTATCCAAAATCATAAGGAACAACATCTTCTGCCAATACGGCGTTCCGCATCAAATTATTAGTGACCATGGATCCCATTTCAAAGCCGAAACAGTCACCCTACTAAAAAGCTATAAAATCCAGCACCACAAATCATTCCCTTACCGACCCCAGACCAACGGCGCAGTGGAAGCCGCCAACAAAACCTCAAAACCATCATCGAAAAGATGATAGAAAACTACAAAGATTAGCCCATAAAACCCCCATTTGCCCGTTGGGGATATCGAACGTCTATAAGATCATCCACAGGAGCAACACCTTATTTCCTAGTCTACGGGATGGAAGTTGTGCTACCCATAGATGTCCAGCTACCCTCCATGCGCATAGCCTTAGAGGGTGAAATTCAAGAAACCCAGTGGATACAAGCCCGTTATGAAGAACTCATGTTCACAGATGAAAGACGACTACCGACTCTAGACCATTCACACATGTACCAACAACGCATGGCAAGAGCGTTCAACAAAAAGGTCCGACCTCGAAACCTGAAAGAAGGAGGCTTAGTTTGGAAGGAGTTACGTGCACCAGTTACTGACCCCAGAGGCAAATTTTGACCAAATTGGTCCGATCCGTTCATCATCAAAGACATCTTATCAGGAGGCACAGTCCGGCTTATGGACATTGATGGCATTGGAGTTCAGTCAGCTCACCAACATGGACCAACTAAAGAAGTGCTACGTCTAAAAAAAAAACAAATCCGAAAATTTAAAGAAAAAAAGAGACGTACACAAATTGAACGAACTACGCTGACCTGATTCCACACTGGAGTAGTAGGTAACCCTTTTAAGGGGCTCAGCCAAAATCAATCCAAAATTCCATTCAGCTCATTCAAAAAGGATAATTTTTATTCAAACTAAACGAATAAGCTTACATTGCATAAATTGAAAAATTCCTAAAGGTTACCAAAAAAAAAAATGCAACTACGAGGGTTTAAGCTAAACAAATTCTTACTACTTTTTTTTAAAACTAGACTTGCTTTCTAAAGAAAACTACTTTAATTCTTCTTCCCTTTAGAAGGCTTCGTTGAAGAGTTCTTCTTTGAAGGACCTTGGCTTCAGGACGACTTATGATCGCTTCCTTGAGCTGGGGGCTTGGCTTTTTTCTTTACATGGTAGCCTTCCTCATAAGGCCTTTCCTTTCTTTTCTTGCTTCATGTTCCTGAGTCATATCTAGTTACTAGTTGGTTCCACTCCTCATGACGAAGGGCTCGTCTCGCTTCCCAATCACTGCAGGAAAGCCAATTCAAATAGGTCTCGAAAACTTGAGTTGGGGCAATCACCCAAGGTACTGTCCAGCGATCCCTGCCAAACTAGTATTTTCAACTTGTCAAGCCCTAAAATAGTTTCTCCTATCACCAGATGCAAAGGAGAGTGCCCTTCAGCCATTTGATTTACCACTCGCAACAACGAGGCTCTACCCAGGTTGGAGGACTCTGCATTAGCAAACAATAGGCGATTCAACAGGCAAAGTATAAAAGCCTGTCGGCGGCAACACCTAAATATCGCATCCTGTTCAGAAGAAGGAGAAAAATTTTCACGGATTTGAACTAAGTCCACATCTACACCGAGAATCATGTTTTTGGCTTCTGCAGATGTCAAGCCTAGAGATTTCCTGTACTGATTACTAAAACCATCCCTCAAATAAGGCACAACTAGGGAAGAACATCAGACATGTTAGTAATGGCGGCGAATTCTTCAACTAGATGGTATAATTCAGAGTTACCGAAACGGAAGTCGTGCAAGTCTAGGTCCCAATAGTTCAAAGCAGACAGAAGGAGGGGCCACAAGATTTTGGTTGGTCTTAAAGCCAATGAGGTTGAGATATGGTATGGAACCAGTTCTAGTTTATCTTCTATGGTCAGATTTTTACACCAGGCATTGAACAGATTTTCAAAGGATATCACCATGGTAGCAGCTTTGAGAAATTTGAGAGAGCTAAAGTCTGAAAAAGAGATATGACATTAGACATCCCGTAAATCCTATTTATAGGCAAAGAACCGGGTTAGAAGGAGTTAGAAATCCACGAAAAAGGCCCAAAGCCAGAGCCGCCAGCGCCACTAGCGGCGCTCATCATCGGCCAAGCGCCGCTAGCGGCCCCGACATCGGCCCCAGTTGACATTTCTCTTTTGTTCTTGCCCGCCCGTTTGGTCTGTTCCGCTCGGTTTAAGCCCAATTTTCAAATGCACAATGGGGTTACAAGGCCCGAGACTCTTAGTTTTATTTTTTTTTCCATTTTCTTTTTATTCATTTTTTCTTTTTTTTAGGGGGTATAATATGTGTAATGTTTGCTTTTTTCTTGCAAATTTTACCTTTTTCTTTACTTTATTCCCTAAATTATGTCCTACTCTTTACTGCATAACACATTGCATACTTAGAGATCAGACGGGGATAGTCGAGTCATAATAGCATTCATATCAAACATATGCATAAAAACAGGAGTTCAAAGTGCTGAAGACCAAGGTTTACAAATCAAGCCTATACAGTTCGACTGGGGTCGTCATCACCATTGCTATCAGCCTCATCCTCAATAGAAGGCCCCTGACCATAGTTCCTGGACGAGTAATAGAAGGAGCCTTGAGTACTGAACGAGCTATGAATCAGCCTGCTGTTGTTGGGTCTCATGGCTCGTCCATCGTACACAAGTACGTGCATAGGGTACCTACCAAAACCCCGTCCCAAAGAAGCTCTCCCTGGCTTGACAGGTAAAGTCCATAGCCACATTCTGATACGAAGGCCCAGCCTGAGGCACATCCCACCCAGGGGCGTTCGCCCAACCTCCAGCCATAGGGGTCACAGTGGGCCTACTACTGAAAGAAAGCTGAAAACCCATTGGAGAAAACATTTCAGGCACAGGAATGCGCGGCATAGAAGGTTCGGGCGCCTCATCAATAGGACGCCTGGTCGCAGCTACAGTAGGTGAACGAATAACAGATGATCTGCTCGCCGAAGAAACTCTCGCAACTGACGAATGTCGGGGTCCCACAGAGGACGAAGACCGCGACATCTGCATACAATCAAGGCCAAAATGTTAAACTAAGCTCTCCACTTAGCTAAACAAAAGATAAAAGTGTACTTACACTAGCAGTCCTAGACCGAGAACTCTTCCCTCTACCCATCATCCGGCTATATCCCTTCTTCAACGGGTGGATGACCCTGAAGACTTAAGAAGTCTGCTTCCGGTTCAGCTACAAGAAGAAACAAAAGATAGAGTCAACATTTGAAAGCAACACAAAAAAAGAAGTAAGCAGGGATAAAAACTTACCCCCGTACAACCATCAGGCAAGGGTAGGCCCTCCACGGCCTCTCCATTAGCAATGTGTAGAGGGAGCTCCTCTACTATACGTCCCCCACTCTCACCAATGTACCTCACCTCATTGCTCGCCAAGGTCACGCTTGGGGGATGGCCACGAGGAACTCTCGAATGGGACCTCCTAGGACCCTGAGGAACTAAACGATCCGCCTACAAAGCACAAAAGTCAGTATATCAGACATATAGCTGAAAAGGCACAAATAAAGAGCTTACCTCAAAAGTAAGGTCCGGCATCAGACGACCCAAGCAATAGGCCAGATACACATCTGTACCGTCCAAACCAGCAATCTCCGGCTCTACGAACTCCGTGGCCGCCATTCCACGAGTTACGACCCTCAAATCTTCTACGCTCAGGCTGCGCAAGTAGAACATGGTCATAGGAGGGTCCTCCGGAACCAAATGACCACTCAAGGCAGGATAGACCAGCCGAGTCAAACGATCCCCCAAGTACCGTCAAAGGCAGTCCACGACACCTGCATATTACAATATCAAAGTTCATTCACATCAAATGGACCAAAAAAAATAAAACATACATACACAAGCAAGTCGAAGGCAACATACCTCGGACGCGGTATGACTCTCAAAGGTAGCCCGAAAATGCTTCAAAGACGTAAATGGGTGGTTATCTCTACCGACCCACCGTGAACCTAGTGGGAACATCCTCAAACCAGGACGAGGAGGACCAAAAGCAATAGGCCAGCAACTTCCTGCTCAACGAACTGTTGTACGATCCATGTCAGCAACTTCCTGCTCAACGAACTGCCTGGCCGTAGCTCCCCGGGACACAACCCCCAAATCATCTACGCTTAGACTGCGCAGGTAGAACATGGTCATAGGGGGGTCCTCCGGAACCAAATCACCACCCAAGGCACAATAGACCAGTCGAGTCAAGCGGTCCCCCAAGTACCACACAAAGTCAAATGGCCCCTCAAAAACCACCCGCAAGGTGGATACCCTGAACGACTCGGTGGTAATATGGGCCGCAACCCTGGGAATACCGTCAAAGGCAGTCCACGACAACTGCAGGTTACAAGATCAAAGTTCATTCACATCATATGAACCAAAAAACTTATATACGCAAGTAAGTTGAAGACACCGTACCTTAGACGCAGCATGACTCTCAAAGGTAGTCCGAAAATGCTCCAAAGAGGCAAACGGGTGGTTATCCCTACCGACCCACCGTGAACCTAGTGGGAACATCCTCAAACCAGGACGGTGAGTACCAAAAGATGGAAAATACTCAAAGAACCACAGCTGTCATACAAGCAGGAACAGTCAGATACAACTCTTCTACAAAGTATGCATATGCAAAATAAATAATATATATGCCTACCTTCACTATCCTCCACGGGCCAGAGATAGACACCCTCCGACTCGTCGACTTAGGCCTGCAAGCCTGACGTCACCTCACTAAAGAAGCATACGCAGGAGCACCAAAGTTGTACTCATATACTTTAGACAGGTCGTCTAAACATGTCAAGAAGCCGACCTGACACACACTCTTCTTCTGGGCAAAGATGGTCGCCCCCAACAAGTAAGCCAAGATAATACGAGCCCTCTGCTCCTTGGTAAGCCCCTGCTCCGCTAAAGCTCCCCATAACCTCGACAAGGAAACTTGGTCCTCCCTCAAGTGGACAGATACAGGCCCGTATAGCTCAAGAAACCTATCAGCCTTCTGGTGATAACTTGCGTCATATTGTATATGACGCCCTATAAAGGACAACCCTGTCAGTACAGCGAACTGATAGGGGGTAGGAAACATCTCCCCCACAGGTGTGTGGAAAGTGTTCCTAATATCCCATAACCTCTCCAATAACCCCCAAGAAACTATCCTAGTATCCCTAGAATGACAAGCCGAGATAATCGACAAAAAGTGCTCAAAGCCTGAAGCCTGGACTATCCCCCTAGCCCCCGCAGTAAATGTGTCCAACATCATGGCCCAATGAGAAGTGGACCCATGAGCCTGCAGCAGAACACCAACACCCTAGCCAACAAAATAAAATTTTCTCAACACCCCATATACTACATATACAGCCAAACTAATTCCACACAAATTATATACAGCTGACCACCAATCCAATACAATCCCAATTTGTTCGTGTGCCGAAGCACTAACAGTTCAAATTTAAGTATGAAAAATAATAAACTGAACAGAACCAAAAAATGAGAGAGTCAGAAACATACCAATTGAGGGTTAGACAAATGACTCTGCCTGTCCAGTAGCACAACACTACGATCCCACACGCATAAACGAGTCCTGATACAAACTTGCCCCATCTGCATGCCGAGGGAGGGGTGTCTTAGAAGATGGAAGCCCAGTGCGAAAGAGGTCCCGATTTTCCTCCTCCTCACCAATGGGACGCTTCCCTTTGTCTTTAGGAGCAATAGAAGAAGAATGAAAGTTTTCTCTCTCTACAAGTAAATATTTCAAGTTTCAGATTCGCAAGAAACAAGTACCCATTCAATAATGCAACCCGAAATTCAGCAACTAGGCGGAAAAATAAACAAGCTGAAGACAAAAAGCAAGGAAATTGGTCAAGAATCGTCTTACCTTAAAGAACTTGAAGCACTCAACAATGGTGAAGAGCTCTCGACAATGCTCGACCAAGAAGATGAACAATGAAGCAAAACGCGAAAAAATTCGCAACAAAGCAATTTGGCCTGCTCAAAGCGAGCGCCGCTAGCGGCGCTGGCCTGGGCCGCTAGCGCCCCTGTGTGGCCTGCACACGCGGCCCCCCCTGTTGTCCCATGACTTCGTTTTCAGCCCAAAAACCGTTATTTCAGTTCGTTCACGGCGAAGACCAGTACCGAGCGCGCTGGAGCGAATCCCTTTGGCTCACCAATTCAAAATTCAACAATTGGTCCATCTTACGGTACCAAGCATTATCAGTTAAAACTAACCCAGCTGTTTTGTAGGTCCCAAATACACAAGCCTAGGTATGCCCCGACAATACTAGTCACCCGAAGTGGTCAATTTATTTTTTAAGTCCCAATACCCAGGGACGAAGTCCCTATACCAAGGGACGAAGTCTCTATACCCAGGGACAAACTTCCTATGATTCCATGGACGAAGTCCCCATTTTAAGAAATTTCGGGTGCGAAGTACCCAGGGACGAGGTTCCCATTCTAAGAAATATCAGGTGCGAAGTACCTAGGGGTGAAGACCCCGCCTTATGTTTCAGTCGATGATTGCTTAAGCTATTGCATTTAAATTGTTCATATGTTTTAACCATTTTACAGCCGTCATTTTGATTGCGCTGTCTTCTCGACCTTTTCGTTTCTCGTGTAGGGACGGAATATCGGCACCCGCCGAATGGTGATTAGTCACTGTTTGCTTAGAATAAAGCATTTATACAATTCACTCTCACCTTATTATTTTCCATTCACAGCTGTCATTTTGATTACGCTGTCTCATCGATCTTTTCGTTTCTCGTGCAGGGACGGAATCTCGGCATCCGCCGAGTGGTGGTTAGTCACTATTTTCTTAGAATAAAGCATTTATGCTATTCACTCTCACCAGTGTTATTTCCCATTTACAGCCGTATTTTTAATCGCGTTGTCCCACCGACTTTTTCGTTTCTTGTGCAAGGACGGAATCTCGGCATCCGCCGAGCAATGTTTAGCTATTTTCTGTTGAAGCATTCTACGTTGATCATTCTCAAAGTATTACTAACCTTTTCATTCACTCTGAATACCCTACAGACATTTAGACCATCCTCGAGCGGTGTTTGTCCTGCTCACCGTAACCTTTATTTTTCTTGTGTTCACAGAGATGAAATCTTAGCACGCTACGAGCATGTCCCAACTCAGGTTTGCCTTCATATGCATACATAATGTACACTCTCATATACCATGTGCACATCAGCATCCTGCATGTCGCCTTTGGAATACTTTGATCTTCGCTTTTACTCAAGCTCGATCAAAATGGGGGCTTCTGTAGACGACAAAAAAACGCATTTAGATTTCTCTGCAAAAGCCCGATGATGAAAGGAGTAATTTATAAACTTGAATGCTATTTTTTCTTTAATAGGTAAAATAAGGTCTCAGTTGGAATACTAAAATTCCTCCAAAAATTAAAATTGACTGGATGTCATCATACGATGATATCCAACTGGTAAGCTGACAGCCGCCAGCGGCGCTGGGATAACAGCCCAAATCCCAGGGCCGCTAGATGAAATCCCAGGGCCGCTAGCGGCACTCGCTGGGTCTCCAGGCCCGACTTTTTTTAAGCCCAAATTTTGAATTTCGACCTCCCTTCACCCGTCCAACCCTACTTCCTTCGCCTATAAGTATGACCCTCGACCCTCATTCAAAAAGAGACAGTCTACAGTTGACACCCTCTATTCTCAGGAGTACTAACACTGAGCTTCCCCGTCTTTCTTCCAAATTTGAGATCTTGTCTTTACTATTTTTGCTAAATAGCCTACAGTTCAGGTACTAACTCATGAGGGCTCAAATTAAATTAATTGCCTAATTGTTGATTTTCTAGTAGTCAAAATGTAGATATCATGCTAATCATGCTTTTTATTGCTTACTAAATATTGTCTTTCCAAGCATGTTTAGCCATTGTAAAGCACAATTTTTCAATCGAATGCATGTGTAAACAAGGGTTAAATATAAATGTTGTGATGCTTGTGATGAGCCAATCAATAGCCTAAGTCTAGGTTGTTAATCCGATTTTGCATGTGAATTATGTCTGTAAATTATTAAGCAAACTTGAGTTAGTAGAGGCCGTCATAATACGGGCGAGTTGGGTGCCTAACACCTTCCCACCTCGTACCTTCACCCCCGAACCTTTTATTCTTGGGTACTCATATGTTCTATATGAGCGGGAGTCTTTCTAAAAACATGATCAGTTCACTTATCGCGCTATTGCGTTGTCCCTTCGGATTGTCCCTTCGGTTTATCCCTTCGGTAAAACGTCGATAGCAGATTTGTGACCTATTTCATGGTTTTTATTCAATTCAAGTCTTTTCAAATGCTTTTCTAACTCGATGGTCCCTTGAACTTATCTAAACCCCCTGCTTACAAATTTTCTTTATGGACACAGTCCGTGGCGAGAAATCCCGAGTCCTTACAGTGGTCGACACATCAATTGTAATTCTTTTTCATCAACAAGAGGTTATGAGTCGTGGGTGAGCCGATTTGCACGATAGGACAATTGTATATTCCTTTAGATATACGGGTTATCTACGAGTTACGGCCCAAACTCCCTCGAGGGTAGATAAGGGTCAAAAGGTTGTGACAAAGCACGTGCAAATGATGCAAAATATGGAAGATGTTATTAAACAATTAAGCAAACTCGACTTTCGAGTCTCACCCTCTTAAATAAATCCCCAGTGAAGTCGCCACTGTAAGGATCCGGAATTTTTCTACTATGTCCACGGAGTGTGTCCTTATAGAAAGTTTTTAAGCTTGGGACTTTAGATAAGTTCAAGGGACCATCGAGTTAGAAAATCTTTTGAAAAGACTTGAATTGAATAAAAACCATGAAAGAGATCACAAATCCTCTATCGGCGTTCTATCAAAGGGACAAACCGAAGGGACAACCCAATAGCGCGATAAGTGAACTGATCATGTTTTTAGAAAGACTCCCGCTCATATAGAACATATGAGTACCCAAGAATAAAGGCTTCGGAAGCGAAGGTATGAGGTGGGAAGGTGTTAGGCACCCAACTCGCTCGTTTTATGACGGCTTCTAGTAACTCAAGTTTGCTTAATAATTTAAAGACACGATTCCGACACAAACCGGATTAACAACCTAGACTTAGACTATTAATTGGTTAATCACAAGCATCACGACATTTATTATTGACCATTATTTAGACATGCATTCGATTGGCAAGTTGAGCATTACAATGACTAGACATGCTTGGAATTGAAAGACAATGTTTAGGAAGCAATAAAAGACATGATTTGCAAGATATCTACATTTTGACTACATAAACAGTTAAGCAATTAATTTATTTTGAGCCCTCAGGAATTAGTACCTGAACTGTAGGATATTTAGCAAATGAATAGTAAAGACAAGATCTCAATCAAAGAATAAATTTGGAAGAAAGAGGGGGAAGCTCGGGAGTACTCAACCGAGAAAGAGGTTGCCAACTATAGACTGTGTGTTTTGAACTGAGGGTCGAGGGTCGTATTTATAGGAAAATGAATAGGGTCTGGACGGATGGAGAGGTGGCCGAAATCGTAGAATGAGCTTAGAAAAAAGACGGGCTTGGAAGACCCAGCGAGCGCCGCTAGCGACCCTGGGATTTCACCCAGCGCCGCTGGCGGCTGTCAGCTTGCCAGTCTATTTTAATTTTCGGAGGAATTTTAGTGTTCCGAAAATGTGAAAAGACCGTTTTACCCTTCTGTGGTAAAAGACGGTTTTACCCTCGGTTTGCAACTTGGCAACCGGGAGTTGGAAAAAGACACGAGAGGTGTTGGTGGAAAGCTCTTGAACGGGGCTTTGGAATGTGATCGAAATGAAGTAGTGATCGAGGAAAAACCTGAGACCTCATTTTACCTATAAAAGCAAAAATAACATTCAAGTTTATAAATTACTCCTTTCATCATCGAGCTTTTGCAGAAAAATCCGAAGACGCTTTTTTGGCGTCTACACATTCCAACATAATGGGGTTCTACATTTCTTTCCATATAGAGCTTTGTACAGAAACATTTTAATACTTGAATGATATAGTTGTTATTGTAAGAAAACTCAATAAGTGGTAGTCTCTCTTCCCATGATCCTGGAAATTCTATAATACAAGCTCTTAGCATGTCTTCTAATGTTTGAATTGTCCATTCTGTCTGTCCATCGGTAGCCGGGTGGAAAGCAGTACTAAAATTTAGCTTGGTTCCGAATGCTTCCTGCAGTTTTTCCCAGAAATGAGACAACAACCTTGAGTCTCGATCTAAAACTATTGTCCTTGGGACTCCATGTAGTCTTAGTATTTCCTTAACATAAACTTCCGCCAACTGTTGGGATCCCCACGTAATCTTAATGGGTATGAACCTCGTTGTCTTTGTTAATCTGTCCACAATGACCTAAGTAACATTCTTTCCCGTTTTGGTATTAGGTAATCCGACAACAAGATTCACAAGGAATTGAGTCTCATTTCCATTTAGGTACCTCTAAAGGTTATAGCAACCTTGCGGGCTTAGAATGTTCAAACTTGGCCTTTTGACATACAAGACATATTGCCACAAATCTGAATATGTCTCGTTTCATCCCCATCCAACAAAAATGTTGTTTTAAATCTCTAATTAATTTATCCATTCCAGGTGTATTGATTATGGTGTATTATGAGCTTCCTTCAAAATCCTTTCTTTTTGATAAATATCATTTGGTATGCACCATATTTCGTGGATTCTTAAGCTCCCATCTTCGTGATTTTAAAGTCTGTTGCTCTACCCGACCTCCTTTACGGCTTCTCTTATCTCTATTAGCTTTGGGTCTAAATCTTAATCTTCTCAAAAATAGTGGGTTCAGTTGTTATAACATTTAACATTCCCCGGGTCTGTTCCCTTTTTATTACATCGATGCTTAACCTGCGAAGTCTTCGTATAACTCATGGGGTACATTCAGAATAGAGTTTAACCTCTTTTGAGGTTTACGACACAAAGCATCTGCTACGCGATTGTAGACGCCAAAAAAGCGTCTTCAGATTTCTCCGCAAAAGCCCGATGATGAAAGGAGTAATTTATAAACTTGAACTGCTATTTTTGCTTTAGTAGTTAAGATAAGGTCTCAGGTTTTTCCTCCAAACACTCCTTCATTCCATTTCATTCAAAAGCTCCGTTCAAGAGCTTTCCAACAACACGTCTCACGCCTCTTTCCGACTCCCGGTCGCCAAGTTGCGATTTAGGGGTAAAATCATCTTTTACCGTTCAAGGGTAAAACGGTCTTTTCACATTTTTCAGAATATTTAAATTCCTCCGGAAAATAAAAATGGACTGGATGTCGTCATTATGCAACATCCAGCTCACTGCTTACAGCCGTCAGCAGCACTGGGATAAATCTCAGCGCCGCTAGCTGCGCTGACCTTGCTTCTGACCCGACTCTTTTTTCGTCCCAAATCCAAATTTCGGCTCCTTTTCAGCCGTCAAACCCTACTTCCTGCGCCTATAAATACGACCCTCCACCCTCAGTTCAAAACACACAGTCTACAGTTGACACCCTCTATTCTCAGTAGTATTGACTCTGAGCTTCTCCCTCTTTCTTCTAAAATTTGAGATCTTGTCCTTTACTATTTTTGTCAAATATAGCCTACAGTTCAGGTACAAATTTCTGAGGGCTCAAATTAAATTAATTTCCTAATTGTTTATTTTCTAGTAGTCATAATGTAGATATCATGCTAGAATAGTGTTTTATTGCTTCCTAAATATTGTCTGTATAGTCGTTGTGTTGCTCAACTCATCAATCAAATGCATGTCTAAACAAGGGTTAAATAAATATTGTGGTGCTTATGGTGAACCAATTAATAGTCTAAGTCTAGGTTGTTAACCCGGTCTTGCATGGGAGTTATGTCTTTAAATTATTACGCAAACTTGAGTTAGTAGAGGCCGTCATAAACGGGCGAGTTGGGTGCCTAACACCTTCCCACCTCGTACCTTCGCCCCCGAACCTATTATTTTTGGGTACTCAAATGTTTTATATGAGCGGCAGTCTTTCTAAAAACATGATTAGTTCACTTTTCGCGTTGTTGGGTTGTCCCTTCGGTTTTCCCCTTCGATTAGCAGATTTGTGACCTCTTTCATGGTTTTTATTTAATTCAAGTCTTTACAAAACCTTTTCGAACTCGATGGTCCCTTGAACTTATCTAAACTCCCAACTTACAAATTTTCTATAAGGACGCACTCCGTGGAAACCAATACATTTATGTAAAAAGGATTGGACGAAAATCCCGGGTCCTTACAGTGGCGACTCTGCTGGGGATTTATTTAAGAGGGTGAGACTCGAAAATCATGTTTGCTTAATTGTTTAATAACATGTTCCATATTTTTGCATCATTTGCATGTGCTTTTGCACAACCTTTTGACCCTTATCAACCCTCGAGGAAGTTTGTGTCGTAACTCGTAGACAACCCGTATATCTAAAGGAATATACAGTTGTCCTATTGTGCAAATCGACGCTTCCTCACCCATGACTCATCAATCCTTGTTGATGAAAAGAATTACAATTGATGTGTCGACCATCCGCCGAACGGAAGTTGTAATTTGTCGTGGTAACCTCACAGGATCCAAAAGCCTCTAGCCCACATTCGTGCATTCGCTTGCTTATTGTGCATGTGTCGTTGTAATGCCCGTTTGATCACATGTTTGCCTGCAAACTGCGTTGTCATTATGCTTGCATGAATGCATGAATATTGTGATTTTGTGCCAACATGTACTTACGTTCTAGGAGTCTTTTCTTTTATTTTTAGCTAGTTTCTAATGTCCGAAGATGGTGCGAGAATTCCAATTCAATGAGCACTCATCATTTTCCCGATGATATATTCTAAAAAGTCATTGAACAATCTTCTAGGATCTTTTTAGTAAAAAAAAAGAGTCAGTCTTTCAGTTTTCCCTCTCCCTTTTTTCCATTTCTTTATTTTTTTTTTCTTTTGATGTAATTCAGATTCGGTCAAAAAAAAAAAAGAAAATCAAAAACAAAAAAAAAATGGGCAAAACAAAATAAATAAAACCCGCCGAACAAAAAAAATAATAAAATAATAAAAAGACCAAAATTCTTTTATTTTATTTTTATCCCATTTTCCATTTTCTTTGAGTCTGGAAAAATAAAAATAGGATAGTCAATCTTTTTCTATTTTTCTTATTTTCATTCATTGACTTTATTTTCCTTGGATGTTAGGGAAATATTCGGGCATTTAGGCTTAAGGACCTTTTTTTTTTAGGACAATGTGTTTTTCTATGTGTGGGTCAACTTTTTCTTAGTTGAGAGTCTCGTGGTCTTTTTGATTCTAAAAGGTCTTCTACTCGTTCAGATCATGCCAGGGTCCCTCAAGCGTTCCACAACCGAAGATACACAGAACGAATCTCTCCTCATGCCAGGGTCGGAAATGGGCCAGAATGCTAAGAAGATCAAAACTCATTTTGTGACAACTGCATGTCCAGTCCGCGAAACTTCAAGAGAGTCGATACTTGATACTCAAGACGAATCTCTTGATTTGGATGAACAACTGGACCGATCACTCCGAGAGGCCAAAATCCAAGTAGGCCTTGATCCCGATGAAACCCCGCGCCTCGTTGAGTACAGAAGCGCAGGCAAGCCAACCCAGGCCATTGTTGAAGCACAAGATGATATTGAGCACCTAACTCAATACATAGTTGTCTATCATTCATAGATCCAAAGGTTACAGAAGACGGTCGCTTGGTTAGAACAAAGAATTAAGGCTCTAGAAGTTGACAAAGTTCTTCTCAATCAAGAGCAACCTCGCTGGCCTTAGGAACACATTTTTCAACAAATGAGGGTATATGGTTACATGCAACCAATATGGCCCACTTATGAACTCATCCCGGAAAATGGAAACCCAGGTGTTTACTGTGAGTACTGCCGAGCCTGCGGACATCACACCAATGACTGCAGGAACTTAAGAGATCAAATCCAAACTTTCATTGATGAAGGAACCATGTGGCCCGCACATCATTGGTTATCCAAGAAAAGATCAAGCAGGCCAACCCGTGAATTCACGCCACTGGCAGTACCTATTCATGATGTTATGACAGCCTTACTTCGTCGTGGAGATTTCCAGTTCCTAGAAGGGCTCTTACCAGAGGAGGAGGATTATTACCTTTATTGTAGGTACCACAGATGCTTTGGCCACCTTATTGAACAATGTTATCGCTTGAAGTGCGACATCCAGTTCATCATTGATTCCGGAATTGTTTCTCCTCCGAAGTCCCATATATTCAAGATCACCATACGTAAGTATAAATCACAACTCAAAGTCAACGTGTTGGGAATAGATCAGGCACCGTTCATACCATACTCAAACCCTCATGTTAATGGTTTTCTCAAGAAGCAAGGGTACATACCCGGTATGGGTTTAGGAAGAAATGGACAAGGGCCCACCTCCTTCAAGTTAGAAGGCAAAAACAACTCCTTTGGACTTGGTTACCAACCTACTGACAAAGAAATCCATGATCAAACCCTGAAACAAAGGAAGCAATTTAAGGAAAAACAGGTTATCCCACCCTATAGCCACACTCTAAATGGCCAGTTCATCACAGAAGGAGACTACTGCCCATATTACGGCTTCCCTGAGTCGTACTATGACGAAGAAGCTAAGGTCACACACCCGGGTTTTGAAATCTTCCGAGACTGCAATCAATTGGACGAGGAGGCACACCGCCCCTTAGAGCCAGCGAGTCAAGATTGGACCAAAGCACCAGGAAACCAGCTGCTGGGTCTTCTATTCGGCTAAGAAACTAGAATGGCTGAAACTCCCGAGATGGATGAGGAGGTAATGACTCTCAATGATCGCAACTTCAATCCTGCGGACCTAACATATACTACTGAAGATGTCACAATGGGATGACGCAAAGAAGTAAGCTACACTGGCACAAATGGACGAAAGGTCACGATATCTACCGGGGAATGACCAACGATGGAAGAATCTGATTCCGAGTCTCAGTCAGAGTCAGTGTCTAGTTTGGTCCTAAATATGAGTCAGGATCGGGGAGTGTCCCCTTTACTTCTTCTAAGTCTAGTGTCAATGTGAAGGGAAATTCAGATCCCTTTCTTGTTATTTTCAATTCTAATATCAATAAAATAAAAAATCCTTCTGCTCATTTCTTTCCTTGTTTGGCTATTGATAAATCCAATGAATACAAAGCTGCACAAATCATTAACTAATCAATTTAAGCAATGTAAGTAAACTTCATAAAGCAAGAATACAGATTTTCACTTTTACAGGAATTTGAGTGGCTGAACTCTCTCAACAATGCCGCTCCACAAAGAAGAAGCGAGCCATCCTTTTGCAACAAACTCGACACAGAAATGACTTTGGAGGATCCTTGATACCAAGACATCTTCAACTACACCACCAAAGGAATATACCCTCAAGATGCACCACTACGAGCTCAACGGGTCATCCGTCTCTTAGCGGCGCAATACATAGAATACAAGGGGGTTCTGTACAAAAAGTCCCACAACAGGGTCAAACTCAGATGCGTGAATTCCGCAGAAGCCGCAGAGATTATGGATGAGGTACACAATGGTGTGTGCGGGTCACACATGAATGGCCGAATGCTCTCTAGATAGGTCCTACGGTTGGGATACTACTGGACTACTATGGAAAGGGATTGCTACAACTATGTCAAGAAGTGCAGGAAGTGTCAGATATATGCCAACCTGCAGCATATGCCGCCCTCAATGCTCCACAACTTCACATTCCCTTGGCCATTTTTCGCATGGGGAATAGATATCATTGGTAAGATCACCCCAAAGGGCTCGGGAGGACATGAATACATCCTAGTAGCCATAGACTATTTTACCAAATGGGTCGAAGCCCAATCCTATGCCGTCCTTACCTCCAAACAAGTGTCCAAATTCATAAGGAACAACATCATTTGCCGATACGACAATCCTTATGAAATCATCAGTGACCATGGATCCCACTTCAAAGCCGAGACAGCCACCCTCCTTAAAAGCTACAAAATCCAGCACCACAAATCATCCCCTTACCGTCCCCAAACCAATGGCGTAGTGGAAGCCGCCAACAAAAACCTCAAGACTATCATTGAAAAGATGATAGAAAACTACAAAGATTGGCCCATCAAACTCCCATTTGCCCTTTGGGGATATAGGCCATCCATAAGATCATCTACGAGAGCAACACCTTATTCCCTAGTCTATGGAATGGAAGTAGTTCTACCTATAGAAGTCCAACTACCCTCCATGCGCATAGCCTTAGAAGGAGAAATTCCTGAAACCCAATGGTTACAAGCCCGCTACGAAGAGCTCATGTTTACGAATGAAACACACCTACGGGCCCTAGACCATTCCCACATGTACCAACAACGCATGGCAAGAGCATTCAACAAAAAGGTTCGACCTCGAAATTTAAAGGAAGGGGATTTAGTTTGGAAAGAATTACGTGCCCCAGTTACCGACCCTAGAGGCAAATTTCGACCCAACTGGTCCGGCCCATTCATCATCAAAGACATTCTATCAGGAGGTGCAGTCAGGCTCATGGATATTGATGGCAACGAGGTCAGTCAGCTCACCAATATGGATCAACTAAAGAAGTGCTACGTCTAAAAAAAAATAATAAAAAAATAAAAAAAATCGATAATTAAAATAAATAAATAAATAAACGTTCACAACTTGAACGAACTACGTTGGCCTGATTCCACACTGGATACGTAGGTAACCCTTTTAAGGGGCCCGGCCAAAATCATTCCAAAATTCCTCAAACTCATGCAAAAGGGATAATCTTTATTCAAACAGAACGAATAAGCTTACAATGCAAGAATTAAACTTCCTAAGGTTACAAAAAAAAAAAAAAAATGCAACTATGAGGGTTTAAGCTAAACAAATTCTTATTATTATTTTTTTCAAAACTAGACTTGCTTTCCTAGAAAACTACTTTAATCCTTCTTCCCTTTAGAAGGCTTCGTTGAAGAGTTCTTCTTTGAAAGACCTTGGCTTGAGGACAACCTATGATCGCTCCCTTGAGCTGGGGGCTTGCCTCTTTTCAGTTAATGATAGCCTCCCATTTGAGGCCCTTCCTTTCTTTTCTTGGTTCCTGTTTTTGAGTCATACTTAGGCTTTAGCTGGTCCCACTCCTCATGACCAAGAGCTTCTCTCGCTTCTCCATCACCGCAGGAAAGCCAGTTCAGATAGGTCTCAAAAACTTGAGTTGGGGCAATCATCAGAGGTACAGTCCAGCGGTCCCGGCTACGCCTGTATTTTCCCCAATCCATAGCAAACTCAGGGGTCAAAGCTACGATAGTTGGTCTCGTAGTTTCCTGACGAGGAATAACCTGCTTCAACCCATATTGCCTCATGACCCTAGAGGGGAAGAAGAAAGTAGTCCTGTACAAACCCAGTATGGTAGTATGAGGAACCAAATTGTCACAAGCCACTAAGGAGGTCAAGTTCCACCAGGACACATGCCAGCGGATAACAGGTCCCGCATGGAAAAAGGCATCCCATTCAGCAAGGGACTTTTCAAAATATAGCCTTTTCCTAACCAAGAAGCTAGCAGCGGTATAGGTTTTCTTTGACCAAGCCCGAGGAACACGAGCTATCATATTATCTGGTGATTCTATTAGCCTCAGATGCACACATAACCAAATTTGAAGCAGCAGGGGGCTGCCAGAAAAAGCATCGTGAGGAGAGATTTTCAGCCTGTCGAGCCCAATAATAGTTTCCCCTACAACCAGATGCAAAGGAGAATGCCCTTCAACCGGTTGATTAACCATTCGCAGCAACGAGGCTCTGCCCAAGTTAGGAGATTCTGCATTAGCAAACAATAGGCGGTTCAATAGGCAAAGTACAAAAGCCTGACGGCGACAACGCTTGAATATTGCGTTCTTGTCAGAAGAAATAGCAAATTTTTCACAGAGTTGAACCAAGTCCACATCGACACCAAGAACCATACTTTTGGCTTCTACAGATGACAAACCCACGAATTTCTTGTACTGATCCCTAAAACCATCTCTCACATAAGGCATAGCTGGGGGAAGAACATCTGGCATATTAGTGATCGCAGCAAATTCTTCAACTAAATGGTATAATTCAGAGTTACCCAAATGGAAAACATGCAGGTCAGGGTCCCAATAATTCAGAGCGGATCGAAGAAGGGGCCACAATATTTTTGTTGGTCTTAAGGTCAGCAAGGTAGAGACATGGAACGAAGTTAGTTCAAGTTTATCTTCTACGGTCAGATTTTTGCACCAGGTATCGAACAGGTTTTCAAAGGATTTCACCATGATAGAAAATTTGGGAAATTTGGGAGAGCTAAGGTCTAAAAAGTCATACAACATCAAGTATCCCGTAAATCCTATTTATAGGCAAAAACGCGGGCCAAAGAAGTCAGAAATCCAAAAAAAAGCCCAAACCAGAGCCGTCAGCGGCCCTGGTTAGCGCCGCTAGCGGCCCAAGCCTGCAGCCCAGTGCCGCTAGCGGCCCTGACCCTGGCCCGATCCGGATTTTCCTCTCACTCCAGCTCGTCCTATTGATCCTGTCTGCCCGATTTAAGCCCAGTTTTGATACCCGCGCTGAATTACAAAGCCCGAGACTCTCTTAGTTTTATCTTTTTCAATTTTTTCTTTTTTATTATTTTTCTTTTTTTTAGGGGGTATAATATGTGTAATTTTTGCTTTTTTCTTGCAATTTTTACCCTTTTTTCTTTATTTTATTCCCCAAATTATGGCTTTTCCTACTACATAACGCATTGCATACTTAGAGATCAGACGGGAATAATCGAGTCATCATATCATATCATATATATCATAAAAATGCATAAAAACAGGAGTTCAAAATCTCAAGATCAATGTCTACAAGGATATCCAACATCGCTCAGCCAGAGTCGTCATCACCGTTGTTGTCAGCCTCATCATCAACAGATAGCCCCTAACTGTAGTTCCCAGTCGAATAGTGAAGAGAAGAGCTATAAATGGGCCTGCTGTTTTCGGGCCTCATGTTCTGCCCATCATATGCTGGTGCACGCATAGGGGTACCTGCCGGAAACCCCACGGCAAAGAAACTCTTTGTGGCCTGACTGGCGAAATCCATAGCCATATCCTGATGCAAAGGCCCAGTATGAGGCACATCTCATCCAGGGGCATTCGCCTAACCTCCGACCGTGGGGGTAACAATGGGCCTGCTATCAAGAGAAGGCTGGAAACCCACAGGGGAGAACATCTTCGGAATGTACGGCACAGAAGGTCCGTGCGCCTCATCAACAGGAGGCCTGGTCACAGCTATGGGAGGTGAACGAGCAACAGATGGTCTGCTCGCCGAGGAGGCCCTAGCAGCAGAAGAATGTCGAGGCCCCACCGAAGACGAGGACTGAGACATCTGCAAAAAATCAAGATCGAGATGTTAAGTTAAGCACTTCACTTAGCTAAACAAAGGATAAAAGTCTACTTACATCAACGGTTCGAGACCGAGAACCCTTCCCCTTGACCATTACTCGACCATAGCCTTTCTTCAGCAGGTGGATGAGCTTGAAGATCTGAGAGGTCTGCTCCCGGTTCAACTACAAAAAGAGAGCCACAAGATAGAGTCGGCACTCAAAAGCAAACACAAACACAAGAAGGGATAAAAAGGAGCTCACCCCCGTACAACCATCAGGCAAGGTCAAGCCCTCCACAGCCTCTCGTCAGCTATATGAAGAGGGAACTCTTATACTATGCGTCCCCCACTCTCCCCAATGTACCTCACCTCATTGGTTGGCAAGGTCACGCTTGGGGGCTGAGCCCGAGGAACTCTAGAATGAGACCTCCTAGGACCCTGAGGAGCTAGACGATCCGCCTGCAAGACACAAAAAAGTCAGTACATCACACATACAGCTAAAAAGATGCAGATAAGTTTCTTACCTCAGAAGTAAGGTCCGGCGTCAAGCGGTCCAAGCAGTAGGCCAGGTACACGGCCGTGCGGTCCAGGTCAACAACCTCTGGCATAAGAAACTCCGTGGCCGCCATACCACGGATCACGACTCCCAAGTCCTGCACACTCAGACCACGCAGATAGAACATGGTCAAAGGAGGATCCTTTGGAACCAGGTGACTACCCAGGGAGGGATAGACCAACCTAGTCAAATGGTCGCCCAGCCCAAGTACCATACAAAGCCAAATGACCCCTCAAAGACCACCCGCAGAGAAGACACTCTAAAGGACTCCAGGGTAATATGGGGTGGAACCCCAGGGATACCATCAAAACCAGACCATGACACCTGCAGGTTACGAGTTCAAAAGTTCATTCACACCAAATGGACCAACAAGGAAAATGCACAAGTCAACAACAACATACCGTAGATGCGGCATGGCTCTCGAAGGTGGCCCGAAAATGCTCCAGAGAGGTAAATGAGTGGTTACCCCTACCAATCCACCATGAACATAATGGGAACATCCTCAAACCAGGACGGTGAGGACCGAAAGCCGAAAAATACTCAAAGAACCACAGCTGCCATACAAGCAAGAAAATAAGCTCCAAGCCCAAAAGCAAGCACGTGCAAAGGAAAAGAAAAAAAAAACAAATAGGCCTACCTCCAGTGTCCTCCATGGGCCCGAGATATATGTCCTCTCACTCGTCTCCTTAGGCCTACAAGCCCGACGACACCATCTCACCAAGGAACCATAAGCGCAAGCACCGAGGTTGTACTCATGGACCTTGGACAAATCCTCCGGACATGTCAAGAAACCGACTTGACATACACTCTTTTTCTGAGCAAAGATGGTAGAACCCAACAAGCAAGCCAGGAAAATACGGGCTCTCTGCTCCTCAAGAAGCCCCTGCACCGCCAGAGCCGCCCACAACCGCGCCAAAGAAACCCGATCCTTATCAAAGTGGACAGACACGGGCCCGTAAAGCTCAAGCAAACTATCACTCTGTCGCCAATAGTTCGCGTCGTACCGAATACGATGCCCTCTAAAGGATAGCCCCGTCAGCACAGCAAACTGATAAGGGGTGGGGAACATCTCTCCTACAGGTGTATGGAAAGTGTTCGTGAAATCCCAAAACCTCTCTAATAACCCCTTGGCAATGATCCTAGAATCCCCCGAGTGACAAGTAGGGATAACAGTCAGGAAATGGTCCAAACCCGAACCCAGTACCAAGTTCCTAGTCCCCACTGAAAAGGTCTCCAGCATCATAGCCCAATGGGAGGTAGCCCCATGAGCCTGCAATAAGACACCAACACCTTAGCCAACAAACAAATTTTCTTCAACACCCCATATGCTACAAATACAGCTAAAATAATTTCACACAAATTATATGCAGCTGACCACCAATCCATTACAAGTCCCAAATTGTTCGCGTGCCGAAGCACTAACAGTTCCAGTTTTTAGTTCAAATATACTGAACAGAAAAAAAGAGAAAGTCAGAAAACATACCAGCTCCAAGTTAGACAGATGACTCTGCCTATCCGAAAGTAGAACACTGCGGTTCCAAACCCCAGCCGGGCGCCAGTCCAGCCGCATGAAAGAATGCTGGTACAGCCAAGCTCCATCCGCGTGACTAGTCGGAGATGCTCTAGTAAAAGGTACCCCGGTGCGGAAAAGGCTCCGGTCATACTCCTCCTCACTCATGTGACGTTTTTCCTTATCCACGGAGCCATGGGAGCACAATGAAGCTTTCTCTCTCTACAAGTGGGAAAATAAAAGTTTCAGATTCGCAAGAAAGAGACACCCATTCAACAATGCAACCCAAAATTCAACAACTAGGCGGAAAAATAAGCAAGTTCAAGACAAAAATCGAAGAAATCGGTCAAGAATCGACTTACCTCAAGCAAAGTGGAGCACTCAACAATGGAGGAAGTTCGAAGGTTTGCTCTCGACAAAGTGAAGCTCGAAAATGAAGAAGAAGGCACGCAAAAAAAAAAAAAAAAAAAAAAAAAAAAAAGAAAAAGCGTTGAAGCGCTTTTACTTAGCTTAAGCCCAACGCCGCTAGCAACCTTCATCAAAGGTCTAGCGCCGCTAGCGGCCCTGCAGACCTGCATGTGCGGGCCCCTCTGCTATCCTACGGCCCCTTTTTCCAGTCCAAAGTTCGTTACTTCAGTTCATTTGCGGCAAATATCAATGAGTGCGCGGGAACAAAGTACTTCAGCCCACAAATTCAAATTCGACAGTTGGCCCATTTTACGATACCAACTATTGTCAGGTAAAACTAACCCGTTCATTTTTGCAGGTCCCAGTTAGTGAAACTCGGATCTACACTGCGATAAGCCTTACCGCCCAGAGTGCCAAAATTATTTTTAAAGCCCGGAAATTCTATCGGCCTTACAGCTCAATATTACAAATTCGGGCCAGTCAATGATTGCTTAAGCTATTGCGATTAAACTGTCCTCCTGCGAAATTACAAATTCGGGCCAGTCAATGATCGCTTAAGCTATTGCGGTTAAGCTGTCCCTCTGCGAGGTTACACATTTTAGGGTCAGTCAATGGTCGCTTAAGCTATTGCGGTTAAACTGTCCCTCTACGAGGTTACTTATTATGTGTCAGTCAATGATTGCTTAAACTGTTGCAGTTATACTGTCCATTATTTTATTTTTATATGTTTCAGTCAATGATTGCATAAGCTATTGCATTTAACTTGTCCATATGTCCTAACCATTTTTACAGCCGTTATTTTAATCGCGTTGTCTCGTTGACTTTTTCTTTTCTCATACAGGGACGGAATCTCGACATCCGTCGAGCGGTGTTTAGTCACTGTTTGTCGAAGCACTCCACGTTGATCATTCTCAAAGTATTACTAACCTTTTCATTCACTCTGAATACAGGTCCCCAGCAGACGTTTAGATCATCTACGAGCGGTGTTCTATCCTACTAACATAACCTCTATTTTCTCTTGTGTTCACAGAGATGAAATCTTAGCGCGCTACGAGCATGTCCCAACTCAGGTTCGTCTTCATATGCATACATACTGTACACTCTCACACACCGTGTGCACATCAGCATCCTGCATGTCGCCTTCGGAATACTTTGATCTTCGCTTTTACTCAAGCTCGATCAAAGTGGGGGCTTCTGTAGACGCCAAAAAAACATCTTCAGATTTCTCCGAAAAAGCCCGATGAGGAAAGGAGTAATTTATAAACTTGAACTGCTATTTTTGCTTTAGTAATTAAAATAAGGTCTCAGGTTTTTCCTCCAAACACTCCTTCATTCCATTTCATTCAAAAGCCCCATTCAAGAGCTTTCCAACGGCACGTCTCACGCCTCTTTCCGACTCCCAGTCACCAAGTTGCGATTTAGGGGTAAAACCGTCTTTTACCATTCAAGGGTAAAACGGTCTTTTCACATTTTTCAGAATATTTAAATTCCTCCGGGAAATAATAATGGACTGGATGTCGTCGTTATGACGACATCCAGCTGGCTACTGACAGCCGTCAGCGGCCCTGGGATGAATCCCAGGGCCGCTAGCGGCGCTGACCTTGCTTCTGGCCCGACTTTTTTTTTGACCCAAATCCAAATTTCGGCTCCTTTTCAGTCGTCCAACCCTACTTCCTGCGCCTATAAATATGACCCTTCGCCCTCAGTTCAAAACACACAGCCTACAGTTGACACCCTCTATTCTCAGTAGTATTGACTCTGAGCTTCTCCCTCTTTCTTCTAAAATTTGAGATCTTTTCCTTTACTATTTTTGTCAAATATAGCCTACAGTTCAGGTACAAATTCCTAAGGGTTCAAATTAAATTAATTGCTTAATTGTTTATTTTCTATTAGTCATAATGTAGATAACATGCTAGAATAGCGTTTTATTGCTTCCTAAATATTGTCTGTATAGTCGTTGTGTTGCTCAACTCGTCAATCAAATGCATGTCTAAACAAGGGTTAAATAAATGTTGTGTGGTGCTTATGGTGAACCAATTAATAGTCTAAGTCTAGGTTGTTAATCCGGTCTTGCATGGGAGTTATGTCTTTAAATTATTATGCAAACTTGAGTTAGTAGAGGCCGTCATAAACGGGCGACTTGGGTGCCTAACACCTTCCCACCTCGTATCTTCGCCCCCGAAACTATTATTTTTGGGTACTCATATGTTCTATTTGAGCGGGAGTCTTTCTAAAAACATGATTAGTTCACTTTTCGCGCTATTGGGTTGTCCCTTTGGTTTGTCCCTTCGATAATACGCTGATAGCAGATTTGTGACCTCTTTCATGTTTTTTTTTTTTTAATTCAAGTCTTTACAAAACCTTTTCGGATGGTCCCTTGAACTTATCTAAACCCCCAACTTACAAATTTTCTATAAGGACGCACTCCGTGGAAACCAATACATTTATGTAAAAAGGATTGGACGAAAATCCCGGGTCCTTACAGCGATTTCCCTTTCCAGGATGATAATTGATATCCAAGTCATAATCCTCTGTCTCATGTGTTAACTCTTTTTGTGTGAAGGTGTACTTAAGTCTCTTATGGTCTGTAAAAATTTCACAAGACACCCCATACAGATAATGTCTCTACAGTTTTAGTGCAAAGATAATTGCAGCTAGCTCTAAATCATGTGTTGGGTAGTTATCCTCATATGATTTTAATTACACTACAACAAATTCTCTAATAGTGGACGCTTTTTTCTCTATACTTGTCAAAGTGTCACCTTCTCAAAAGAAAAACACGTAGGTTTATCACGCTTTGACGTGTGGAAAATAATTTTGGTCATTTTGCCACGTTGTGTATCGTCATTTTGTACTTTTTAGTCGGGCGGCTTTACAAAAACATGGAATTTCAATGCACGGTTCGCTTTCAAATCATATACGCACGTTTGGGGAAAAAAAATGAAAAAATCCCTCTCCAACTGACCCTCTCTCTCTCTCTCTCTCCTTAGGGTTGCTACCCACCTCCCAATTTGCTCACTGCCTCCCAAGTCCCAATGCAAGTTGCTGAAGATCTAAACATTGTCATGCACTGTATCCTTGAATTGAAGGTGAATATCTAATCTCTCTTTATCTTTACTGAGAATTATTATGATTTTTCTGAGATTGTTTTAGTTTATTTATAATTTAGCCTTGCCTTCTGTTATTGTTTTTGAATTTCAATCAATACATCGCTGAATTTCAGTGTTGTTTCTTCGATTTTGGTTGTGAATTTTAGTCGAATTCAGTTCTTAATTTTTTCGTTCTTCTGGGACAAGTTAATCAAAAACCTCTGAAGTTTAGTGTTGTTTCTTTAATTTTGATTGTGAATTTTCAATCAAAAATTGCCGAAACTCTCTAAGGGTGCTATTTGATTCAGTCTGGGTTTTCGTTCTTTCTAAACAAGTTAGTATCGTTAAACATCACATTCCCTCTGTTGGGTTGGCTGATTTTAGTCCCCTCATTTATTGATGATTTTTTCTGTGTATTTATATGGAACTTAGATATCAGACTAATGTTGGCCTACTCTTTGCAGAGTTTTTTTTTTTTAATTTTATTTTTAAATCTTTAAAATTAAACCGATTCTAAATCTAATTTGAAATATCCAATGCTATTTCTCGATAGACAGCTCATAACATGTGTGTAAGAACATAAGATATAGGGTAATGCTCTTTACAAAACGTACCCTTCTCCTAGTACACTTCCTCACATGAAAAGTTGTATGCATAATCTTGCATTTAGTATGAATATTGTACTCTATAGAGGCATAGTTAGCCCCAATATTGTGAATGACAATATCCCAGTAGTTTCCTATCATTGCTATTGAGAAACGCAATCATAAGTAACCAGAGGTTTCCTGTCCACAGAGGTCGAAATTGAATTGAGCAATATTCCCTTATGTTGTTCCAGATGCACGAGGAGTTATAAAACTGGGCATTATTTATTTTGTGCTTTGACATGGCCTCTCAGTTCTGGTGTTAGTTGTTTATTATGATAGGGGAGAAGTTGATTCCCGAGCCACAGTTTTTAAGCATTTACAAGTAGTATATATCTTGGATTTGGTTGGGATTAGGACTGTAAAGTTCTATGATGAATGCTCTTGTATTTTTGTTGGGATTATGGTTGGAAAGTAAGAATAATTTCTTGTTGTATTGTGTCACTAATCCTGTTTACTATGGAACTGAATTGTATTCTTTGCTTCATTTCTCATGCTGTAGGGACCTTTTCCAGGATTTATTGCCTCAATTCTTCAGCTTGCTTGTGTGCTATTTGGGATTGATAGTCCTTGTTTGAGTACTGCTCCCCTATTATTGTGTTGCAATCAATATAATACTAATTCTGATAAAGGGAAAACTTCTTCATATTTGGAATGTTATGTTGGTCAGAAACAAGCTGAATACTAGGTTTTTGGGCTCACAATTTCGAACTTTCACAACCTAAACTGTAGGTGTTTTATGTTTAACTTTAATTAAACTAATGAAGGAATCCAATTGAAATCATCTGGATTATGTTTAAGAATTTGTACTAAGTGTTTTTGTTATCGAAATAACTATTCTATACAACTTAAAGTAGGTTTTCAGTTCTGAAAACACAGGATTATTGTGCAAAATAAACCAGAGCGGCTACTTTTGCTGTAAATGTTGTCTACTTGGTGATTTTTGGAGCCGATGTCTTCTTATTGGTGTCCTTTGTAAACCCATGTATTTGAGATAGAAATTAGCTTAAATGGAAAGGAACTCAAACTAGGCAACTAGTATTTAAAGGTAATAAGCACCATATGGTTTTACATGGTATATATGGTAAATTTTGTCAATTATACATGAAATTATGATAATCTGAATATCAGTCCTGATTTGCTGCTGTAAATCGTGACACAGATTGCTAAGAAGGGTTGCAACTCAGTGAAAATTTAGCATCGAAGTGGAGATCCAAAGGGATTGGCCGAGATTGATCTTTATGTGCTTAAGTGGACCATGATTCTTTGGAGTTAGTCAACTGTTTTTCATATACTGAACTCTGAACTGTTTTACTCTATTGATCTTGATTCTATGAGCTTTAAGGCTAAGGGTACAAAGGGAAATCAGGATAGTTAGTAGCAAAACAGATGGAAGAAAATAAAACTATTTTCACCCTCTGAGGGAGGGTCGTATGGTCGAGGATACGTTGCTACTGTTCATTCGACGAAGCTAGTTGCCTCTTGCCCTATATATACCTGCACGGAATTCAAGACCAATGTAACTTTTTCCATTCTCAGAGAACATTCAGCTTGATTGACGCATAAGGGAGAGAATCCTCAGATCCTCTGACATTCCCTTCTGACATTGTGTCATTCAGTTATCACCACTCGCTATCATTCAATTACAATCCACGCCTGAATCGACCATATATTCTATAGAGTACCTCACGTGTGAACCTTTCTAACTTTACCATCGGAGGGGTCTTCTCGGGTCGACCCCCCAAGGTAGTTTACGTTTCTCTGTTTTGTGCAGGTTCCAGTGGTCGACCAAAGGCGTCATCAGCAGAGCCGACCTCATACAACGATTCAACTCCTTCCCAGTGTTCGATCCCTTCAAAAACGGTCGAAACAATACCTGTTTAATGGCTTTTGACATGGCATGATATTGGTCAGTTAAGAGGCTTTACAAGGCACTTACCATCCATTGACTTTATGAATGTATTAAATAACCATTCAAAGGAATCAGTCGTCTCATCATTAAGAAAAGCACAACCAAACATGACATTCTTCCAATGGTTGTTTGTGCCAACAAAAGTTTTACAAATCAGATTATACATATTTGTTCGATACGTGGTATCAAAAACAATCACATCTCCATAAATGTTATAATCCTCCCTCCTCATTGAATCTCTCCAGAAAAGTTTACACAACCTACCCGACTCATCAACTCTCACTCTTAAGAAAAAAGTCTTCCTCTTCAGCAGCTTGTTGGTAAAGCATATCAATCACAGCTTGCGCATCTCCTCCTTCAATAGATTTCATCTTCCAACAATTGACATAATTCAAGTGGTCCTTTATTGTATGACCAACATGCTTAACACTGCCAGAATCATGTGCCAAATAATGAAAGAATTGTGAGGCTGTCAATCCACTTGCAATATTACCTACTATTACTCACCTCCCCCCCCCCCTTTGCAGTAGGAATCCTACTCTCAGAATGATGTAAATAACTCCATTCAGGCCTAATCAAAGCATGATTATGCTCTATAACATGAGAAACAACTTCATAAAGCCCATCACTAATACATTTCATCCTAATTCTTGCATTGCAACCTGTTCGTGTAAAAGGAACAACCCTTTTACTTTTCCCTTTTAAATCCTTGGAATCCGTATTATGATAGGAGGTAATTTAGCAGGTCTAAACCCTTGACAAGAGCATACTAAGTATTTATCTTTGACTAAACCTTCGGAATCTAGAGAGCACTTGCATGAGAACAATACAAGTCATAAATCTCATCAACAGTAGCCTTCATTACACCCAAAAATGATCCAACTACATCAAAATCCAAGCTGTTGGCTATCTTAGTATGCCTTTTATCTACAACAGGAATTTACATCACCCGAGATATCAAAAAGCCTTTTAGTTGCATGAACTACATCCTAACACATTTATCAAAACTATATACATACAGGAATTATTTTAATCCATCCATGTATCACTTTTAACCTATCATCACATGTTAATAGTAACTTGCATAAAACTGCACATTGGCACATTAAATCTCAAATCAATCATCAACCACTGTTATAACATTAACATTACTGCAAAAATCACATATAGATTGTACAAAATTGCATAAAGCCATATTGCAATCAATAATAATATTTCATAAGAGAGAGAAAGCTCTGGTGGTGCAAGTAAAGGCAAAATGCCTAACCAAGCTCACCGCCACTCTTCTCTTCCATGGGGAAGAACGAAAAACGCCACTCAGGGCAGAAGACGACTACGACGACTTCTCTAAAGGATTTTATGGGTGACCAAGCTCATGAGAGCCTGGCTCCGGCTGACGAGGCGATTGACGATGACATCGAGAACATGGGTTTTGAGGTGCTTCTCACTCTAAAGGAATACCGGGACTGTCAGGGGAACCAGGAGGCCGAGTCGCTCGGCGATTAGAGATGGTGATCACTCCAGAATCTAAGGGGTTGGTTACCGCTCCTTCACCAACGCCACTGCCACCTCCTGCTGAGGAACCACTGGCTCTAATTGAAACACCAATTTCAGGTGAGAATACTTGTTTTAAACTACAATTTGTGCCACCTGTGATTCGTGAAGGTAAACCTGTGGGGGTATTAAAGAAGATTGAACTGATTAAGGAGCTAGATAAATGGAAACACACTTTGATTGGATTTGTTGTTAGGGAAAACCCTTATCTAAGGCAAATTGTGAACTACGTTGATAGCTACTAGAATGGGATTAAACCTAAAATTCTGCCACATGAGGACGGATACTATGTGTTTAGGTTTATTACTGAGCAAGATATGCAAGATATGCAGTCTGTGCAAGATTCGGGACCTTTTGTGTACATTTTCAAACCGTTTATCTTGAGGAAGTGGGTGGATAATTTCAAAATAAATGCTGAAACAGTTAGAACAATGCCTTTGCGGGTTCAATTACCAAATCTACCTCTATCGTGCTGGTCCGTGGACTCATTCAGCAGAATTGGTAGTTGCCTAGGTAAACCAATCATGGCAGATAAGGTTACCTCCCAACAGGACAGAATTTCATTTGCTCGCATTTTGATTGAACTGGATATTACAAAGCCGCTGGAGAATCAACTCTTATTGACAGATGGTGAGGGTACCACTTTTACATAGAAAGTGAATTATGATTGGCAACCTGTGTTGTGCTCTAAGTGCTTACAATTTGGGCACAAAATTGAGGATTGTGGAAAGGTTCCTGCAGGGCAAGGGACTCATCAGAATGAGCCTACAGCTCCAAGCAAGAAGAGAACACCTAAGACTAAGGGGAAGGGTAAATGGGTTGTAAAGACTACAGAACAAAAACAACCTGTTCCCACAGAGGAGGGATGGCAAATTGTCCAGGCTAAGGGCAAAAGACATGTAGTAGTGCAGCTTGAGGTTACTATAACAAACACTTTTGAGGCACTAGCTGGTCCAAGTAGGATGCAGGTATTTGAAGAACTACCTGATGGCACATTTATTACTATTGAAGATGAGACTGAAGAATCAATATTAGAGGCAGGTCATAAGCCCTCCACTGCTGATAATAATAATAATATCAAATGAAGACACTCTTCATGAACATGAGGGCTTTGAATAAACCCTCAAAGCAGAGGGGTCTCAGGTATTTTCTGCACACTCACAAGATAGACATTGCAGGTTTACTTGAGACTAAAATAAAGAAGGAAAATCTAGCTAATTTACAGAATAATGTGGGTGTGGATTGGATGGTTTTTTGTAACCATAATTCTGATCATTATGGTAGAGTTATGATGGCCTGGAATGTTACTAAAGTTCAGGTTACTATGTTAGCTGAGATGGATCAATGTGTTATTGTTGAGGTGGCTTGGTACTGCTACTACTATTATTCATTGTGCAGGGGTCATTACTATTCAATCTGATATATGTCAGAGTGCTAAGCCTTTTAGATTTTTTGCTCATTGGGCTGAAAATGATCAGTTTGCTCAGTTGATTCATGATAATTGGGTGTTTGTTGGTAGAGGTGTTCCCATGTTTCAGATTATCCAGAAGCTTAAGAAGGTGAAAGCTGCACTCAAGGTCTTTGCTAGGCAATTCAGAGGGCTTGATAAACAGATACAAGAAGCTAGAGAACTTCTTGCTGAGGTTCATGAGAGACTCAGGCTTGACTTGTTTAATGATTCCATAATTAAACAGGAAAAAGAGGTGACTTGTAAACTGGACAAACTGCTGCAAATTCAGGAGTCTTCTCTTAAACAAAAAGCTGACATTAATTGGTTAAAGTGTGGAGATGGGAACAAAAAAAAAATTTCATGCTGCAGTCAAATCAAGACGAGCTAGTAATAAGATTACCTATCTCTATGATGCAAATGGGAATAAAATGGAGAATACTGACATGATTCAACAAGAATTCCTTGATTTTTTTCAAGGTCTTATGAGATCATGTGCAGATTCCTTGCCTGCCATTGATTCAGAGCTGGGGCATGTTCTTAACTTTGATCAACAGTTACATCTGGCCGAGGACTTCACTGATCAGGAAATTAAAGATGCACTTTGGGACATGGGAGAGGAGAAAGCACCTGGTCCGGATGGTTTTACAGTGGGGTTTTACAAGAAAGCCTGGCCTACTATTCAGCATGATGTTTGTGAAGCAGTGAGAGATATGCTACATAAAGAGAAGATGATTAAGAGCTTAAACTGTACCACAATTACTTGGTTCCTAAAGTACCAAATGCAACAAAGGTTGGTGAGTTTAGACCCATTTCTTGCTGCAATGTTCTTTATAAAATTGTTGCTAAAGTGCTTGCAAATAGACTTAGTGCAGTTTTGGGGTCTCTTATTCATGATGAGCAGTCTGCTTTTGTTAAGGGTAGGAGGATTAATGATAATATTATTCTTGCTCATGAAATTGTTAAACATTATGGGAGAAAACACATCTCTCCTAGATGTCTTCTTAAGGTTGACCTTAGGAAAGCTTATAACTCTGCAAAGTGGCCTTTTTTGGAACAAATGTTGTATGCTCTCCACTTCCCAGCTAGATTTGTGAGGCTTATTATCATGTGTATCTCCACTGTTAGCTATTCCATTAGCTACAATGGGTCGTTACTTGCTCCCTTTGTAGCTAGGAAAGGGTTAAGGCAAGGAGATCCTCTTTCTCCTTACTTATTTGTTATTGGGATGGAATATTTGTCTCGGTGTCTGGATAAGCTAAAGAATACAAGGGATTTCAAGTATCACCCAAAGTGCTCCAAGTTCAAGCTGTGTCATAGTATATTTGCAGATGACTTGTTGATGTTCTCAAGAGATGATCTGACTTCTGTGAATAACTTGTTGCACTGCTTCAAACTGTTCTCTGATGCTTCTGGGCTTACAGCAAATTTTAATAAGTCCGAGATTTATTTTGGTGGCTTATCCAATGACCAGCAAGAAAGCATGCTGCAGGGGACTTTGTTTGTTAGGGGTACATTACCTGTGAAGTACCTGGGGGTTCCACTCTCGTCCACTAGGTTGTCTATTGCTCAGTGCCAGCCTATTATTGATAAGATTGTAGGTCGTATGAATTCTTGGACTTGCAGACTACTCTCATATGCAGGCAGGTTACAACTTATTAAGAGTATTGTCTTCTTAATGCAATCTTATTGGTCACGTGTCTTTATGCTTCCTAAGACTGTGATTTACCATATTGAGAAGATGTGTAGTGTGTTTCTGTGGACTGGCTCAAGTAACCCTTCTAGGAAGGCACTTGTAGCCTGGGATAAGGTTTGCTCTCCTAAGTCCAAAGGAGGCCTTGGTATCTTCAATATGCAACTCTGGAATGAAGCTGCTATTTGTAAGCTTGTGTGGGATATACATAACATGAAGGAAAAGCTGTGGATTAAGTGGGTTGTTGCATACTACATTAAAAGTAAAGAGTTCTGAGGTATGGTGAGTCCTGCCCAGAGCTCTTGGATGATCAAGAGGATCTTTGAAGATAGAGAGAGTGTAGAGGAAGCTGTTCTTGCTGCTGAGAGGTACACCATCAGAACAGCATATAGGCAAATGTCCCATGACTTGCCTACTGCTGCATGGACCAAGTTATGTTGGTCTTCACTAGCTCTTCCCAAGTAAGTTTTCTATTTTTGGTTGATATGTATGCGCAGGTTGCCTACAAAAGACAGGTTGATGGGAATGGGCATTGGTAACATAAATGATGACAATTGTGTGCTATGTGATACTGGAATTGAGTCACATGACCATCTATTGTTTGAATGTTCATTCTCTAGTGAGCTGCTGCACACAATGCTCACTTGGGCAGGAAAAAACACTCACAGTAGCTCTTGGGATCAAGTCCTTGGATGGGCAAAGGGGAGTGCTACAGGCAAGAATCCAAAGAAGAAGTTGATCAAGGCTGTGATTAATGGAGTTAGTCACGCCATCTGGGAAGCGAGAAATATGATTATTTTCAGACAGGACAAGTGTACAATCAGGGAGATTTGGAGGAGACTAGTTTGCCAGCTACATGTTATAGCTTAGAACTCAAAGCGCGAGCAGCTAAAAGGAATGTTTGAAACCTCGTTGAATTATTTTCCTTAGTTGTTGTACTGTAGGCTCTTGTTGCTTTTGCTTCTGTTGAGAAATTTGTATCCCTGTATGGACACTAAGGTTGATATGCTTGGTTTGGTTTTTCTGTCTCTCCAATCTGGGTTGTAGATTAAGAGACTAAGAGTTGTAACGCTTATATCTTTTGGAAATAAAATTAATTAACTTTCCAAAAAAAAAATTGCATAAAGCCTCTAAGGTATCAATTTCGTTTTATATGTCCTTGTATTAATTTATTGCATCCATGTATCACTTTTATCCTATCACGTATGATAATTATATAATAACTTGCATAAAACAGCACATTGGCACATTGATAACAGGTTTCACAATCCACAGCAAATTGACTACGTACAGAATTGAAAATAAACAAATAAAAAACAAGTATAATTAACATCAAATTAACACAAACCTTCAGATTCAGCCACATCACCATCTTTTGTGTGCTCAACAACCATATCACGATCTGAATTAGGCATCTCCAAATCTAGCCCTAAAATCTGATTTTTGCAATTAAACAAGCTCAAAATCAACATGAATTGACAAAATTGAAATAATTAAATTACCTGAACATAAAATCGGTATAATTTACTTCAATGCATAATCAGAAGAATAAGCAAATCGGCTGAGAACCCGAGAGAGAGAGAGAGAGAGAGAGAGAGAGAGAGAGAGAGAGAGAGAGTGAAATAATCTGATCAGATAATTTACTTCAATGGTTACGTTGACGTCACGCTGATGTCACTAGCCGAGCAGCAGCTTGAGGGCGCCGCATTCAAGTTTTTGCGAAAACCAAATATGAAAAAAGAAAATGAGAGAAAAGAAGAAACAATGAGGCATTCATTTGGGGAATAGATTATCTTTATTCTATAAAGCCAGAGGGGAGTTTTGGGACTCCAAATTTTATTTGGACCAAAAATCCCTTCAAGTCACTAACAAAGTAAGGATACAATAGACAATTGCAGAACACAATTAAAAAAAAAGAGGCTATATACCTAACTTCAGTAGGTGAGAACTCATACACTTCTTCAGTTCCCCTCACCCAGTCACCCACGATCTCCCAGTCTTCATTCTCTCTCCTCTCCTTCTCCCTCTCTGTGAGAACGGTTATGGAATCCTCCTCCTCCACTATGTTATTTTACTGGCAAACGTTCTTCTTTCTTCTATACCACTTTTTTTTTTCAAATCAATTGCAATTAGCAGGTTGGAGTTCAGCAAAAATTCAATTCAATTATCCATGGTAAGTGATAATCTATCTCTATTCTATAAAGTCAGAGAAGAGTTTTGGGACTCCAAATTTCGTATGGACCAAAAACCCCTTCAAGTGACTAACAAAGCAAGGCCATAATAGACAATTGCAGAATATAACTTGTCCCCACGCAATTTAAGGAAAAATTAAAGAAAAAATGAAAGAAACCTAACTCACCCCTGAGAACTCATACGCTTCTTCAATCCTCTTCACCCACAAATCCACGATTTCCCATTCCACACTTCATTCTCTCTCCTCTCCTTCTCTCTCTATGAGAACGGTTATGGAGTCCTTCGCCTCAACTCTGTTGCTTTACTCACCAGTTTCTTAATTTGGTTTTGCTAATCAGTTAATCTTCTTCAAATTCCCAACTGATTCACGTTTTCTTTGCCCATCTTACACTTTTTCACATTCTCAATTTGGTTTTTGCCCCAATGTGAACTAAATTGAAGGCCCGACGCAGTTTTCATCTTTTTTATGTCCAAGAATTGTCGCCCCAACTCCTCTTTTTGCTCACCGACCACTTCGACTTCCGGTTAGAATTCTGACTCAGATTTCGTTTTCTATTGATATTGTTGTTCTGCTTCAATTTTGCCTTTGATTTGTATCTGTTGGTTTGCTGCTCGATTCTAATTTTTATTTGATTCGTTTTGCTTTTGCGAATTTGGCTCTGATTCCGTTCTTTGGTTTTAATCATGATTTACTTCAGTGACTATATTGGAGTTTTGAACAAATTCTTAGTTTTTTTTTTTTTTTTTTTTTTTTGAACAGCAAAAAAAAAAAGAAATCTTTAGTTGATTCCTTAATTTACTTATTTTCTGATTTTGGTTTCGCAGATAAGAACTGTATGGTGTTCCCATGACATATCTGTCACAAATTTATTAACCTCCTAGCCAAAATTATGGATTGCTTCGTGGTTCTAAGGTTTGTCACTTAGATTTCAGTTAATGAGTTTCCCGTTTATGTTGTAAGTTTACGCTCTTATAGGGTTTTCAGTTGGATAGGCTTGCTTAAATTCATGGGTTTTGGTAATTAAATTCGATGATTTAGAAAGTATTTTTATGGTTATAGTCATTGGTTCAAGAAAAATTTTGGTCATGTTACAATTGTGCAATATTTTAGTTCACAAGGTTCAAATTCATGATACTTTTGCAATGAATCTCCTGATGATCTATATCACTTCATTTCATGATCTTTACATTGATATATTAGGTCAGTCAGTATATTAGTGTCCGCAGGTCAGTCATATTAGTTCATTCGTGAAAACTGGATTGTTCATGACCATGTCAAAGTTATATTAGCGGGAAGTTGTTTGCGTTCAAAACTTTAGTCTTATACACTCCCCATAAAGCCAAAACTGTTGCTTGGTTAATTATTTTACCTATACGTTTTTTTAGTAGTCAAATAGACATACTCATATTAGTTATCTTTACTGTCATTAAGACTTACAATTTCTAACTGTATCAGTTCTCCTTTTTTTTTTTTTTTTTGGTAATCTTCTTACTATATCAGGTTGGGATTCAATACTCTTCAACAAAAGTTCATGTTACATCAATATTTCATTTTAATTTTGCACTTCACCATTCACTTTCTTTTACGCTACCTCCTGTTTTTTGTGTGTTTTTGGATGATGTGTACTGTATAGATAGAGAGAAAAAGTTAAGAGGACACTATAAGGCACTGTTAGTTTCAAGTTTCAACTAGGAAAAATTTCTATTGGCAAATTATGAATTGATTAATGATTGGCTAATCTTTTAAAAAAGACTGTGCTTATATAGTCAACCGACGACTAATTTGATAGGGCTAATTGCTTAGATAATCAGTATGATGAGACTTTCACTATCTACCTATTAGTTGAGATTGATTTGTTGCTTAGACGCTGTTCTTTTATTAGGGACTTTCTGCAAAACTTAAGGTTTCACTTACCCACCATTTCCTTCTCTTTTCACTTATGTTCACGTTGATTTCTATTTTTCACTCAAAATTCTCATACTCACATTCTCCTTTCTTGACCCACGTGTTCCTGTAAGCTTGCCAAATGGCACCAGCTGGCAACAATTAAAGTATGTGGTCTGCCTCTATTCATATCATATGCAGAATACCGAAGTGGATTGAAGCTCTATCAGTTACCTCTATTACCAGGTTTTCTTCTCATTCGTCCCCATCTCCTTCAGTTTAGTGTGTTATCTGAGTAGTTAGACTCTATTTACTCTAAATTTGGGATTTTGATTTAACTTTCCCTTTTTAACATGTCCCTTCAATTGCACTTTCTATGTTTTCAATTGGGACGTTAGAATACTAATACACCTCTATCTTGTTTAGGATCCCGTACGCGTCTGCTCCTATTAATTTGCCTCAACCGAATCTTATTAATGAAAATTTTAATAAAATTTATTTTGTGCATTTAGGTATTCAAAAGGAAATTGCTTGTAGTCCATAATACTTAACTCTACCAGGTATTTACTTGAGTAGCTTAAACTTGATATACAGTCTCCTTATCGCGAAAAAAAGGACCCCTCCTTTTATTAATTGTTCAGCATCAATTATCAAATCACTCATTTATTTTAAGTTGTACTCCTCCTTTTTCACTACATTCAAGGTTCGTATACATTGTTCATTTGGGTGGTTTCTTGCATGTTATTTATTGTGATATCAAATTTTATAACGGGAAGGTGAATTCAGTTTGTGAATTCAGTTTAGCACCCCTGCTACTGCAATGAGAGGTAGTATTCATGTGTTTTATGTAGTGCTCAGCCTGGCCCCCCGGGCTGGGACTGCTTATCTCTTCGGTCTTTTGTGATGGATTATATGGTTGAAAATAATAATGTTTATATTGACCAAATGTCGTTGATAGATACTTTGGATTACCTGAATTCCGTTATGAAAAGTTTACTTGAAAATTAATGTAGTTTTATTTGTGCTATCTGGAGCATAAGGTCGAGCATGTCAGCGTGGGGGATGATCCATAGTAATGAATTAGATCATTTTAGTGTAGACTATGTACATGAGCAGAACCCGTGGCATCGCATAAAGGTGGTCATTAACATTGTTGTCTGTTGTGTGTGTTTGGAGGGGGGGGGGGGGGAGGGCACAAGAGTCGTGGTATAGATTGATTTTAGTGGTTTTAATGTGAGCCATCATAAGGAGCTCCTCTGTGGAGTTATCCTCACCTTCACCTTATCATGCAAATTTTTGCTTGAACAGTCAACCAAAGTAAGATGTCTTTTTAGTGTGGATTTTAGTTTTACATTTGTTTTCTGTAAAAAGGGTATTTTTAGAGTCGTTTGATTGGTTTGATCTAATGATTAATTTTGCAATTCGTTATCCCAACAAATGCCGGGTTGTTTCGAGTGTAATTATATTTTCTTATCCACCTTAGACCTTACCCAAGTTTTCTCTATTTTTAAATGAGCTGTCTATGTCACCTATGTACGTGTGTGGTTGTGTGTGTACAATGTATAGTGGATTACAAAAAGAAAAAGAAATCATTCGTTTTTGAAAGCAATGAATGTTCTAATGTTTGCGCTTTGTCTCATTTTTTTCGCACTTACTAGCCAATTCTATACATGGAAAGTCAAGGCTTAACACATTACATCATTATTTGACAGTTGAAGGCTTAACTATGGTGGCAGGTTATGAAAAATGATTTTCCTTGACGCCAATGTAAGTTATCACATCTTCCATACTACTCTTTTTATTCGTTAGGTTCCTTTTTAAAACCTGTTAAATTAACTCATTAATTTTTTCTTCCTCCTCAGAGAAAAGTCATGCATTCAATGTACTTATTTTTCGAATGATTGGTATATTGTGGACTATTAAAATACACAAGTTGTGGAGGCTACTACAAAACTTGAGCGTTTCGGAATTGACCACACATTCTCATGCTTTTATTTGTTTTGGTCAATGGAAGTGTATCCCTTTATACATGGGAAATAAATTCAAACTTTTACATGTTTGTGACATTTTTTTTAAAGTAGGTGCAATATTTTAGCATATTTCTTTGTTTCAACACAAACCCCTCCCCCCCCGCCCCCCAACCAATATTTAGCTACACTTGGACAACAAAATCAGATTGTTTGATTCCTATACTCGATGCTTGAAGATTCATACTCAATCAATGTATATATATAAACCTGGCATTTTTCGAGCCTTCTGAGGCATGCCACGTAGGCAATTAATTTTATTATTCAATTATTTCGTGAATTTTGTTTACCTAAAAAAATTGGAAAAAGTAAAAGATAATATTAACAATTACAAATTTGAGTGTAAATAGAATTGATTGTGATCAGAATAACTGGAAGATCTGTTCCCTTCTAATTCTTTACCTATAAAACCCGGTCAAAAGCCAACAAAGTATATGTCGTGCCTCCCCTCTTTTGTTCTGCTTTGCTAATTTGTGATGGTCATGGAGTATATAATTAACTATATTATAGATATAGATATTTTGTATGTCAATTTTTCTTTCTTTTTAGCCATTTACTTATCATCAATTACATTGCATGCATGCAGGTTTTGCTCCATCAATTTGGCAAATAAATGGTATACTTTTGATTATTTCGAATCATCTGCGCATCTATGTTGTTCATGACTTTGGGATGTGTATTTTTTCTTTTTTTGAAGGGCAACTTTGGCTGTATCATGGTTGTGAGTCCCTTTTTCTCCATCTTTGCACTACAATGTTGACATATAATATTAGAGTAAATCAATTTGTTTTTAGCTTTTTCTTAGCTATTGTTATGGCTCTCTGAATAAGATTTAGTATCTTTCTCTTACTCCATGGTAATCGAATATGCAGGTTCTTGAATACAAATTGATGGTACAAAGGATGGTCAAGCAAACATTTTGAATTAAAGTAGGTATTTTACTTTATTCTACAAAATTCATGGATTTATCATTTAACATAAAGATAGTCCAATTTCACATTTATGAATGATTAAAACTTTTTTTGATTGGGACGATGTGGGAGATAAATTTGGGAGCCTTATACTAAGAATTTGACTATAGATTAAAAATCTAAACAAGTCATGGTTTTTCTTTTGGTGCAAAACAAGTCATGGTTTGATATCCCCGTCCCTAAACATGTTTATCATCATCATCATCATCATCATCATCATTTTTCTTTACCTTTTTTCTATGTCTTCTATTATGCTTTAGTAAGTAAATTGCAATAATGAATCCTCTTCTTATATCCAAAGCAACATTAATTTTTTTTAGTGCGACACGGACATGTCAAGTCAATACTAATTAAGTTTAGCATGTATGCAGGTTCAAATAATCTCTCATAAGTCTAGATGATTATCTCTCATAAGTTTTGAGTGCATTTTTTTAAACTAAATTGTGGATGGAGCAATCTGTGCATGATACGTATTGGAGATAATGTGTAATGAGATTAAATTATTTTAAAAAGTCATCAAAGAGAAAAAAGAAAAAAAAAAAAGGAAAGAAAAGAAGAGCGGGATTTATAACATTTAAACATTCTAGAGACTCAATTGCAAAGAATTTCTATAAGTTGGAACTTTGCTATCCGTTAGTGACCTCAATTGCAAAGAATTTCAAACACGTATTTAGTAGGTCCTAAGATGCTAACCAAGTAGCAATTCATGAACATATACTCCGTACTAAGGAATTTATATATAAAAATTCATGTATCTCTAATTTAACTTTTTTTTATATTTTTATTGGAATATTATTGAACTCTAAAATATGAGTTTTTAGCAACAATATTATTGTATCATGATCTTCCTCGAGGATACACTATGCAGATAAGAATCAAGACCTCAGTCTCTATGTTAAAGGACAATGTTTCTAGCCGCTAGAGTTTAAGAATTAATTAATTAAGAAAAGAATAATAACGACATATAGATTTTAACACGTGCATAGTACAAGCATGATTAATAATAGGAATGCCATGTAAGCAAGCAACTAAAACAAAACACAAATAAAATTTAGGATAATAAAAAATAGAGTTTGAGTTGTGACAAACCTCTAGAGTGAGTTATACTAGACTCTGTCAAATATTTAAAATCAAATATAACTTATTCTACACGTCTAAAAAATCAAAAAAAAAAACAAAAAACTTTACATGTAAGATTGTATCCAACAGTTGGTTCCCCTAAGTACAATAATAAAAAAAAATGATATTAATTAACAATAAAGTTTAAGGTTGAAAATGAACATGAGCAAATATGTTTAGCCCGTGTATAGCACGGGTTTGATTACTAGAGCGCGCCACATAGAACTGTCATGTAAGAAATCAATTGAAAAACTATACTTTAGGATAATGAAAACTAGAGTTTGAATTGTGATAGAGCTCTTGTGTTTTATAAGAGTCATACTAAATCTCCATAAAATATTTAATATCAAATTATCTTATGTACGCGTGTTTTAAGATTACTAACAGTTCAAAAAGGATATACGAAGCTACCAACCATAATATTTTGAAATAAGTATTATTATCATAATTATATTTTACAATTTATTTAAAGTTACATATATTGGGGGATTAATGTTGCATCCTATATTTCATTCTTTCCCTCCTTTTTTCCCCTTTCCCACAATGATGTGCAGGACAAGAGAGACGATAAATAATCTTCAAAACAGATAATCATAGTCTAGCCATAGGATGGGAGCTGAAGGTTTGACTTAATGATGACAAAGCAGCGTTGATGAGGGCAAAAAAAAAAAAAAAAAAACGGAGGAGAAGGAAAGGAAGTGATCACTTATGAGTTTGAAGGGAGTACGTAGTATATGTTGATAATAACAGTCAACAATTTAGTGTGTGTTCCAGCCATATTTGATTTATCCCATTGAGGAGCTTTAATCTTCTTTCTTTTTGATTTTCATATTGGAGTATGTACAACCGTACAAGCAGGATCATGATACAATATATGAGTACTATATCGTAATGTATTGGTGATTTGAGCCATATTGCATAGTTAGAAGTTTAAAATGTTTGGGAGTTGGAGCATTACTATATCATATCAAAGGATAACCATTAGTATTTCGATCTTTTTCCTTTATTTTATTGATAGAAATTAAGATAAAGTTCTAAAAGAAAATAATCCAATGGAGGAAAATCATTGAGGAGCTTTAATCTTCTTTCTTTTTGATTTTCATATTGGAGTATGTACAACCGTACAAGCAGGATCATGGTACAATATATGAGTACTATATCGTAATGTATTGGTGATTTGAGCCATATTGCATAGTTAGAAGTTTAAAATGTTTGGGAGTTGGAGCATTACTATATCATATCAAAGGATAACCTATAGTATTTCGATCTTTTTCCTTTATTTTATTGATAGAAATTAAGATAAAGTTCTAAAAGAAAATAATCCAATGGAGGAAAATCAAATTTTTATTTCAACTTGAATCTGATTATGTATATCTTTTACACTGACATATTTATTGGAAGTAAAAGACTACTAATTAACTAGACTCATGAGGTAACCTGGTTCCTCAAATGAATTATCTCTTAAAGGGATAAACTTCAATATATCCTCTTACCACATATCCATGCGTTTATTGAAAATATTATTTACGGTTGCATATTTAATTTAATAGCTTGTGCATTGTATGAGTTTATAACTACATAATGTATGTATGTTTATATATAAACACATAGATTTTAACCCGTGCATCGCACGGGCATAATTACTAAATTATTATGAAAATTTAAACTTAATTTCAGTTTATTTAGTCTTAGCATACTTCAGTTTGTTATGCGTAGTTGATTTGTAAATGAAAATAGAGAGCCATGTTACAACTAACTGACAACACCAGCTGACTGTCCAAGTATATGGCAGCCACATTGTTCCTTGGTCGATGAAGCGTAAGACTAGTCCCTTAAATCGCCTGCACTAATTGATGTGGTGTCCTTCAGCTGCGCAGTAGGTGCAGTTCAGAAATGGATTTTCGTCTTTCTGGAGAAGCTTTGACGTGGGAGTCCTTAGGCGGATGTACCCATACTTGGACATTTTGTAGTAGAGGAGGTCCTGACACCACCAAGTTTCTTCTTTAGCCAAGATGACTATGTTCCTGCGCTTGGAGGTGCGTTCTTCTAGGATGTCAACCTTTTCTTTTATTTATTGAATTCCTTTGATTATGCGGCCAAGACTTTCCTGTATCTGATCTATATCGTCTTCCATCTTGCCTTTTCCCAGATCTAACTCCTCTTCATAAAGTTTTTGCGAGATCAAAGCAATCTCCTCATCGTAGATGAGGTGAGAGTAATATTTGGGATCTTGAGTTGTGATATGGTTGATGGCACCCAGGAGGTTATCAGTACTTTCACCTTCTTCAGTTTTGGGTAATGGTAGAGTGTCATTGTCTATTTTGTCTTAGATGACATGTTTAAGAGCCCAACAGTTATTTGTATCATGCCCTTTGCCTTGGTGATATTTGCAGTATTGGTTGGCATTCCAGTTGCGGCTCTTAGGTTCTGGCTCTGGAGTGGGGCCTATAGGTTGCAGCATATCTTTGTCCACTAGCCTCTCAAAAGCCGTATTGAGAGTTATTCCCAACGGGACGAATTCCTTCCTTGGCTTGTTTCGGGGTGTGGAAAATTCTTTTGGCGAAACATTAGAGGTAGATTCGTCACTCTTGCGTTTCTTTTCTGGCTCTTGAAGAATCAGATTAGGTTTTCCCTGAAAAATGGATTTCTAATTTTCAGATGAGGGGACAAACATTGGCGTGTCCCATAAATTTCTTGACTTAATGTTGGTAATGTCAGCTTCCAACCTGTCAACTCGATCTGTCATCTCGACAAGGTACTCTTGAACTGTTCTGATCATGGTGCAGTTGAGGTGAATTGGATCGATGTCTGGTCGACAGTCAAGTTGAACCTCTTTCAAGTCTTTTCTTCCTTGGACCCCCTATCCTGAATAGGAAGCATGGAGCACTTAGTAACAAGAAAAGACCATGAGACTCTCACCTAAGAAAAAGGACGACCCGCACATAGACAACACATTGTCCTAAAAAAGAGATCCTTAAGCGTAAATGCCCAAATATTTCCCTAATATCAAAGGAAGATAAAGTCAGTGAACGAAAAGACGGACTATCCTATTGTTTTTTTTAATTTTCTAGACTCAAGGAAAATGGAAAATGGGATAAAATAAAATAAAAGAAATTCGGCCATTTTTTTTATTTTTCCACGAATTTTTTTTTTCGGCGTGTGGTCTTTTTTTTTTTTAAACGCCATTTTTGTTATTTTTTTGCTGCTTTTCTTTTTTTTTTCGACCGAATCTGAATTACATAAAAAAAAAAGTAAAGAAATAGAAAATGGGAGAGGGGAAATTAGAGTGACTGACTCTTTTTTTTTTTTGCTAAAAAAGATCCTAGGAAATTGTTCATGACTTTGACAGAATATATCATTGGGAAAATGACAAGTGTTCATTGAATGGAATTCTCGCACCGTCTTTGGGCATTAGGAACTAGCTAAAAAAAAAAGAAAAAAAAAGACTCCTAGCACGTAAGTACATGTTGACACATAGTCACGGCATTCATGCATTCAGGCAAACATTATAGCAACGCAGTTTACAGGCAAACATGTGATCAAACGGGCATTACAACAACATATGCACAACAAGCAAGCGAATGCACGAATGTGGGCTAGAGGCTTTTGGCTCTTGTGAGGTTACCACGACAAATTACAATTTCCGTTTGGCGGATGGTCGACACATCAATTGTAATTCTTTTTCACCAACAAGAGTCGATGAGTCGTGGGTGAGGAAGTGTCGGTTTGCACGATAGGACAACTGTATATTCCTTTAGATATAAGGGTTGTCTACAAGTTACGACGCAAACTTCCTCGAGGGTCGATAAGGGTCAAAAGATTGTGACAAAGCACATGCAAATGATGCAAAATATGACACATGTTATCAAACAATTAAGCAAACTTGACTTTCGAGTCTCACCCTCTTAAATAAATCCCCAGTGAAGTTGCCATTGTAAGGACCCGGGATTTCTCGCCACGGAGTGTGTCCTTATAGAAAATTTGTAAGCTGGGGGTTTTGATAAGTTCAATGAACCATCGAGTTAGAAAAGCATTTGAAAAGACTTGAATTGAATAAAAACCATGAAATAGGTCACAAATCTGCTATCGGCGTTTTATCGAATGGACAACCCAATAGCGCGATAAGTGAACTGATCATGTTTTTAGAAAGACTCCCGCTCATATAGAACATATGAGTACTCAAGAATAAAAGTTTCGGGGGCGAAGGTACGAGGTGGGAAGGTGTTAGGCACCCAACTCGCCCGTATTATGACAGCCTCCTAACTCAAGTTTGCTTAATAATTTAAAGACATAATTCTCATGCAAAACCGGATTAACAACCTAGACTTAGACTATTAACTGGTTCATCACAAGCATCACAACATTTATATTTAACCCTTGTTTAGACATGCATTCGATTGACAAATTGAGCATTACAACGACTAGACATGCTTGGAAAGACAATATTTAGTAAGCAATAAAAAGCATGATTAGCATGATATCTACATTTTGATTACTAGAAAATAAACAATTAGGCAATTAATTTAATTTGAGCCCTCAGGAGTTAGTACCTGAACTGTAGGATATTTAGCAAAAATAGTAAAGACAAGATCTCAAATTTGGAAGAAAGAGGGGGAAGCTTAGTGTTAATACTCCTGAGAATAGAGGGTGCCAACTGTAGACTCTCTTTTTGAATGAGGGTCGAGGGTCATATTTATAGGCGAAGGAAGTAGGGTTGGACGGGTGAAGGGAGGCTGAAATTCGGAATTTGGGCTTAAAAAGAGTCGGGCCTGGAGACCCAGCGAGCGCCGCTAGCGGCCCTGGTGAGGGCCGCTAGCGGCGATGGCCACAACCGCTAGCGGCGCTGGCTGTTATCCCAGTGCCGCTGACGGCTGTCAGCTTATCAGCTGGATGTCGTCATATGATGACATCCAGTCAATTTTAATTTTCGGAGGAATTTTAGTATTCCGAAAATGTGAAAAGACCATTTTACCCTTCTGCGGTAAAAGACGCTTTTACCCCCGGTTCGCAACTTGGCGACCGGGAGTCGAAAAAAGACACGAGAGGTGTCGTTGGAAAGCTCTTGAACGGGGCTTTTGAATGGGGTCAGAATGAAGGAGTGATCGAGGAATAACCTGAGACCTTATTAAAGCAAAAATGGCATTCATGTTTATAAATTACTCCTTTCATCATCGGGTTTTGCAGAGAAATCTGAACGCGCTTTTTTGGCGTCTACAACCATCCGCCGGATGGAAATTTTAATTTGTCGTGGTGACCTGACAGGAGCCAAAAAGCCTTCAAACCCACATTCGTGCATTCGCTTGCTTGTTGTGCATGTGTCGTTGTAATGGCCTTCTGATCACACGTTTGCCTGTAACTGCGTTGTTATAATGCTTGCTTGAATGCATGAATGTCGTGACTATGTGCCAACATGTACTTACGTGTTGGGAGTCTTTTTCTTTTATATTTAGGTAGTTCCTAATGCCCAAAAATGGTGCGAGAATTTTATTCAATGGACACTCGTTTCCCATTGATATATTCTGTCGAAGTCATGAACAATTTTCTAGGACCCTTTATCAAAAAAAGTCAGTCCCTCCAATTTCCCCTCTCCCATTTTCTATTCTTCTTTTATTTTATTGTTTTTTTGATGTAATTCAGATTCGGCCAAAAAAAAAAAAGAAAAAATAAAAGCAAAAAAAAAAAAAAAAAAACAAACAAACAAAATAGCGTAAAAAAAAATGCCGAAAAAAAATAAAAAAATTTCGGAAAATCAAAGAAAAAAAAAACGGTTGAAATTCTTTTTTTTTTTTTTTTTTTTTTTTATCCCATGTTCCATTTTCTTTGAGTCTAGAAAAAAATAAAAATAAGATAATCCGTTTTTTTTTTTATTTTCCTTAAGAATCTTTTTAGCACAACGTGTTTTTCTATGTGAGAGTCTCATGGTCTTTCTTGTTACTAAGTGCTCCATGCTTCCTATACAGGATAAGGGGTCCAAGGAAGGAAGAGACATTGAAAGAGGTTCAACTTGACTTTCAACAAGACATCAGTCCAATTCACTTCAACTACACCATGATCAGAACAGTTCAAGAATACCTCGTCGAGATGACAGACCGGGTTGACAGCTTGGAAGCTGACATTACCAATATCAAGTCGAGGCAATTATGGGATACACCAATGTTTGTCCCTCATCTGAAAATCGGAAATCCACATCTCAGGGAAAGCCTAAACCGGTTCTCCAAGAGCTAGAAAAGAAACGCAAGAGTGGCGAATCCTCCTCTGATGTTTTGCCAAAAGAGAGTCCCGCGCCCAAAATCAAGCCAAAAAAGGAATTTGCCTCATTAAGAATAACTCTCAGTACAGCTTTTGAGACACTAGTGGACAAAGAGATGCTGCAATCTGTAGGCCCCACTCCAGAGCCTGAAGTCAAAAGTCGCAGTTAGAATGCCAACCAATACTGCAAATATCACCAAGGGGATGGGCATGACACAAACAATTGCTGGGCTCTCAGACATGCCATCCAAGACAAAATAGACAATGACACTCTATCATTGCCTAAAAATGAAGAGACTGAAAGTACTGATGACCTCTTGGGTGCCATCAACCATATCACTACTGAAGATCATAAAGATTACTCTCACCTCATTTATGGGGAGGTGGTTGCTTTGATCTCGGAAAAATCTTACGAAGAGGAGTCAAATCTGGAAAAAGGCGAGGTGGAAGACATCAAGGATGAAGTACAGAAAACTCTGGACTGCATAATCAGGGGAATCCAGGAAATAAAGGAAAAGGTTGATATCCTAGAGGAACGCACTTCCAAGCGCAAGAACACAGTCATATTGACTAGAGAAGAAACTTGGTGGCGCTAAGATCTCATTTACCACAAGATGTCCAAATATGGATACGTCCGGCCAATGACTCCCACATAAAAACTTCTCCCAAGGGACGGAAATCCGTTCCTAAGCGGCACCTACTGCGCAGCCGAAGGACATCACATTAATCAGTGCAGGCACTTTAAGGGACTAGTCTCCCGCTTCATTAACCAAAGAACAATGTGGCCGCCATATACTTGGACAGTCAGTTGGTGTCGCCATAGCCAAGAACGATACACCCCTCTCTTTGCATCAATAGAAACTGTCATGAATGCCTTGGTATGGAGAGGTGACATTCAACCTTGCATCCCTCCAGAAGATGCCAAGGCTACAAAACAGGAGGAGAATCGTCCTTATTGCAAATATGACCGAATCTTCGGACACCATACAGATGATTGTCTTCGCCTAAAGGACGACATCAATGAAGTCATTGACAGGGGAGAAGCTCCCCACCGCTAAGTAGGGGTGTTCATGGTAGGTTAATCGAACCGAAAATTTCACTCGGTTCGGTTAAATGATATTTCGGTTCGCCAATTTCGTGAACCATAATCGTAACCGAAAATACAGGTTAATTGACTTTCGGTTAATCGATTTTTCCGGTTTGGTTATAAGGTTAACCGGAAACCGTACTAATATGATTTTATAGTATAATTAGCTACTTTTAAACATATTTAAAAAAAAATAGAAGCTAAATTTATTGTTTAGGACATAGTCAAAATAGTAAAGAGATATAAATTGCATGAATACTTAGTTATTAAACATTACATACAAACTTTATATTCAAAGTTTGTATAAAAACATAATAAAATATTTAAAAAAAAGCTTAAAAAATACTTTTCGGTTAACAGAAATCTCCAAAATTGTGAACCTAAACCGAACTGAGAAACCGAAAAAAATATTCGGTTCGGTTAACCGAACCGCTTTAAACAAAAAAATAGGTTTGGTTAACCAAATTTTCGGTGCGGTTTTTCGGTTTTAAGGTTTCGTTTTTCGGTAACGGTTTTTTTGGACACCCCTACCGCTAAGGGATGGTGATTTCGAAGATGGAGCCTGAAACTAGTTGGCTACAAACAAGAGCTAGAGGAGTCGAGTCCTAGTCCCCAGTTTTGTTTTGTTAGGATCTTAGCTAAATCTTTAGGTTGAGTCATAAACAGGGAGTGTTCCCCTTTTTACTGCTTTCAAAGTCTAGTTTCTTTTGTTGACGGGAATTAGAGACCCTTTTCTCTAAAGTCATGTGTGCTTATTTCTTGCAAATCAATAAAAATTCCTCTTGCTCATTTTTTCCTTTGTTTAGCTGTTGAAAAACCCGATGAACTCAAACGTTGCACAAATCATTAACTAATCAATTTAAGCAATGTAAGTAAAATTCGCAAAGCGAGAATGCAAATTATTCCTTTTGTAAAACAGGAATTTGAGCAGCTGAACTCCCTCGACGATGCCTCTCCACATACAAAGGAGAAGTGAGCCCGCCTTCTGCAACAACCTCAACACGTGTCTAATCCTAGCTCCGATTGAAGGAGATCCTTGGTACCAAGATGTCTTCAACTACATCAACAAGGGCACATACCCTCCGGACGCGCCAATAAGAGCTCAACGTGCCATCTGTCTCTTAGCGACACAATACATAGAATACAAGGGAATTCTATACAAAAAGTCCCACAATGGAGTCAACCTCAGGTGTGTAAACGCCGAAGAAGCTGCAGAAATCATGGGTGAGGTACACAATGGGGTGTGCGGTCCACACATGAATGGTCGAATGCTCTCTAGAAAAATCCTACGACTAGCATACTACTGGACCACCATGGAAAGTGACCGCTACTACTATGTCAAGAAATGCAAGAAATGTCAGATATATGCCAGCTTACAGCATATACCACCCTCAATGCTCCATAACTTCACATCCCCTTGGCCATTTTCTGCATGGGGAATAGATATCATTGGTAAGATCACCCCCAAGGGCTCTGGAGGGCATGAGTACATCCAGTTAGTAGCCATAGACTATTTCGCCAAATGGGTTGAAGCTCAGTCCTATGCTATCCTCACATCCAAACAAGTGTTCAAATTCATAAGGAACAACATCATCTGCCGATACGGCGTTCTGCATGAAATTATTAGCGAACATGAATCTCACTTCAAAGCCGAAACAACCACCTTACTAAAGAACTACAAAATCCAGCACCACAAATCATCCCCTTACCGACCCCAAACCAATAGCGCAGTAGAAGCCGCCAACAAAAACCTCAAAACTATCATCGGAAAAATGATAGAAAACTACAAAGATTGGCATGTAAAACTTCCATTTGCCCTTTGGGGGAATAGAACGTTCATAAGATCATCCACAGGAGCTACACCTTATTCCCTAGTCTACGGGATGGAAGCTGTACTACCCATAGATGTCCAACTACCCTCAATGTGCATAGCCTTAGATGGTGAACTTTCAGAAACACAATGGATGCAAACCCGTTATAATGAACTCATGTTCATGGATGAAAGGCTCATACGGGCTCTAGACCACTCACACATGTACCAACAACGCATGGCAAGAGCGTTCAACAAAAAGGTTCAACCTCAAAATCTGAAAGAAGGGGACTTAGCTTGGAAAGAGTTACGTGCACCAGTCACCGACCCCAGAGGCAAGTTCCGACCAAATTGGTCCGGTCTGTTCATCATCAAAGACATCTTATCAGGAGGCGCAGTCCAGCTTATGGACATTGATGGCATCGAGTTCAGTCAGCTCACCAACATGGACCAACTGTAGAAGTGCTACGTCTGAAAAAAAAAAAAGAAAAAAAAACTGAACGAACTACGCTGGCCTGATTCCACACTGGATACGTAGGTAACCCGTAGCTATTCAAACTGAACGAATAAGCTCACATTGCATAAATTAAAATTTCTTAAGGTAACCAAAAAAAAAGTGTAACTACGAGGGTTTAAGTTAAACAGATTCTTATTACTTTTTTAAAAAAAAACTAGACTTGGTTTCTAAAGAAAACTACTTTAATCCTTCTTTCCTTTAGAAGGCTTCGTTGAAGAGTTCTTCTTTGAAGGACTTTGGCTTGAGGACGACCTATGATCGCTTCCTTGAGCTGGGGGTTTGCCTCTTTTCAGTACATAATAGCCTTCCTCATAAGGCCCTTCCTTCCTTTTCTTATTCTTGCTTTCTGTTCCTGAGTCATACCTAGGTTTTAGCTGGTTCCACTCCTCATGACGAAGGTCTCGCCTCGCTTCTCCATCACTGCAAGAAAACCAAGTTAAGTAGGTCTCACAAACTTGAGTTTGGGAAATCACCTGAGGTACTATCCAACGATCTCTACCACGCCAGTATGTGCTCCAATTCTTAGCAAATTTGGTTGTCAAAGCCAAGGTAGGTTGTCTCGTAGTCTCCTGACGAGGGATAACCTGCTTTAACCCATACTGCCTCATGACCCTAGAGGGAGAGAAACATGTACTCCTGTACAGACCCACTATCGTAGCATGAGGAACAAATTTTCAGCAAGCAACCAAAGAGGTCAAACCCCACCAAGAGACATGCCAGTAAATAACAGGTCCAGCATGAAAAAATGCATCCCATTCGGCAAAGGTCTTCTCATCATACAACCTTTTCCTAACCAAGAAGCTAACGGCAGTATAAGTTTTCCTCCTCCAGGCTCGAGGGGTACGAGCTATCATCTTCTCTGGTGACTCTATTAGCCTTAGGTGCTCGCATAACCAAATTTGAAGCAATAGGGGGCTGCCAGAAAAGTTTCGTGAGGCAAAATTTTCAACCTGTCAAGTCCTAAAATTGTTTCTCCTACAACCCGTTGCAAAGGAGAATGCCCTTCAGCCACTTGATTCACCACTCTTAGCAACGAGGCTCTACCCAGGTTGGAAGATTCTACATTAACAAACAAAAGGCGATTCGACAAGCAGAGTACAAAAGCTTGTTGACGGCAACGCCTAAATATTGCAACATGTTTAGAAGAGGAAGCAAACTTTTCACAGATTTGAACTAAGTCCACATCTGCACCAAGAATCATGCTTTTAGCTTCCGCAGATGGCAAGCCTAGGTATTTCCTGTACTGATTACTAAAAACCATCCCTCAAGTAAGGCACGGCTGGGGGAAGAACGTCAGACATGTTAGTAATTGCAGCAAATTCTTCTACTAAAGGGCATAATTCAGAGTTACCAAAATGGAAAATGTGCAAGTCTGGGTCCCAATAGTTCAATACAGATCGAAGAAGAGGGCCACAAGATTTTGGTCGGTTTCAGAGTCAAAAAGGTTGAGATATGGTGCGGAGCTAGTTCCAGTTTGTCTTCCACAATCAGATTTTTGCACCAAGCATCGAACAGATTTTCAAAGGATTTCACCATGATAGAAGCTTTGAGAAATTTGTGGAGCTAAAAGTCTGAAAAAGAGATACGACGTTGGACATCCCGTAAATCCTATTTATAGGCAAAAAGTCAAGTTAGAAAGGAGTCAAAAATCCGCGAAAAGGCCCAAAGCCAGAGCCGCTAGTGGCCCTCAACATTGGCCCAAAGCCTCCAGCGGCCCAGCCCAGCACCGTTAGCAGCCCTGACCTCGGCCCAGTTAGCTTTTCCCTTTTTGCTCTCGTTCGCCCATTTGGTCCGTTCCACCCGGTTTAAGCCCAATTTTCTAATGCACAACGTGGTTACAAGGCCCGAGACTCTCTTAGTTTTATTCTTTTTTTTCTATTTTCTATTTTAGTATTTTCTTTTTCTTAGGGGGAATAATATGTGTAATTTTTTCTTTTCTCTTGTAGTTTTTACCATTTTCTTTATTTTATTCCCTAAATTGTGTCCTACTCTTCATTGCATAACATATTGCATACTTAGTGATCAGACGGGCATAATCGAGTCATAATAGCATATGTGTCACATAAAATGCATAAAAAACAGGAGTTCAAGTTCTGAATGCCAAGATTTACAGATCGAGTCTACACTATTCAGGTGGGGTCATTATCACCATTGCTATCAGCCTCATCCTCAACGGAAGGCTCATGACCATAATTCCCGGTCGAATAGTAGAATGAGCCCTGAGTACTGAACGAGCTGTAAATCGGCCTGCTGTTGTTAGGTCTCATGTCCCGTCCATCATGCAAAGGCGCACGCATAGGGATACCTACCGAAAACCCCAGCCCAAAGATGCTCTCTGTGGCTTGACTAGCAAAGTCCATGGCCACATTCTAATATGAAGGCCCAGCTTGGTGCACATCCCCAACCAGGAGCATTCGCTCAACCCCCAGCCATAGGAGTCACAACGGGCCTAGTACTCAAAGAAGGCTGAAAACCCGCTGGTGAAAACATCTCACGCACAGGAATGTATGGCCTATAAGGTCCGGACGCCTCATCAACAAGAGGTTTGGTTGCAGCCACAGTAGGAGAACGAGCAACAGACGGTCTGCTCGGCGAAGAGGCTCTCGCAGCTGATGAATGTCGAGGTCCCACATTAGACGAAGACTGTGACATCTGCAAAAAATGAAGGCCAAAATGTTAAACTAAGCACCCACTTAGCTAAACAACAGGACGAAAGTGCACTTACACTAGCAGTTCCAGATCGGGAACTCTTCCCTCTACCCATCATTCGGCTATATCCTTTCTTCAGCAAATGGATGAGCTTGAAGACTTGAGAAGTCTGCTCCCGGTTCAGCTACAAGAGGAAGACAAGAAGACAGAGTCAGCATTCGAATGCAACACAAGAAAGCAAGAAAGGATAAAAACTTACCCCACACAATCATCAGGCAAGGGTAAGCCCTCCACGATCTCTACGTCAGCAATATGTAGAGGAAGGTCCTCTACTATACGACCCCCACTCTCACCTATGTACCTCACCTCATTACTCGGTAAGGTCACACTTGGGGGCTGACCACGAGGAACTCTAGAATGGGACCTCCTGGGTCCCTGAGGAGCCAGACGTTCCGCCTACAAGACACAAAAGTTAGTACACTACATATATAGATGAAGAAGCACAAATAAAGATCTTACCTCAGAAGTGAGGTCCGACATCAAACGACCCAAGCAGTAGGCCAGGTACACAGCTGTACGATCTAAGCCAGCAACCTCCGGCTCAACTAACTACATGGCCGCAGCCCCCCGAATCACGACCCCCAAATCAACTATGCTCAAACTGCGCAAGAAGAACATGGTCATAGGGGGGTCCTCCGGAACCAAATAACGACCTAAGGTAGGATAGACCAATCGAGTCAAGCGATCCCCCAGATACCACTGAAAGCTGAATGGCCCCTCAAACACCACCCGCAAGGTAGAAACCCTGAAAGACTCAGTTGTAATGTGGGACAGGACCCCAGGAATATTGACAAAAGCAGTCCACGACACCTGCAGATTAGAAGATCAAAGTTCATTCACATCAAATGAACCCAAAAAAATATATATACACAAGCAAGTCGAAGGCAACATACCTTGGACGCGGCCTGGCTCTCGAAGGTGATCCGAAAATCCTCCAAAGAGGAAAACGAATGGCTATCCCTACCAACCCACCGTGAACCCAGTGGAAACATCCTCAAACCAAGACGGTGAGGACCAAACCTTAGAAAATACTCAAAGAACCACAGCTGCCATACAAGCGAGAACAGTCAGATACGCCTCTACTACAAAGTACGCATATACAAAAAAATATAATATATATGCCTACCCCCCAGTATTCTCCATGGGCCAGTGATAGACGCTCTCCGACACGTCGTGTTAGGCCTACAATCCTGACGACACCATCTCACCAAGGATGCATACGCAGGAGCACCAAAATTGTACTCATGTACTCGGGACAAGTCATCTAAACATGTCAGAAAGCCAACCTGACATACAATCTTCTTCTGGGCAAAAATGGTCGCCCCCAACAGATAAGCCAAGAGGATACGAGCCCGCTTCTCCTCAGTAAGCCCCTGCTCCGCCAAAGCTCCCCATAGCCTCGGTAAGGACACTCGGTCCTCCCTAAAGTGAACAGCCACATGCCCATATAACTCAAGCCACCTATCAGCCTACCGATAGTAGCTCGCGTCATACCGTAGAGGACGCCCTGGAAAGGACAAGCCCGTCAGTACGGAAAACTGATAAGGAGTCGGGAACATTTCTCCTACACGTGTATGGAAGGTGTTCGTGGTATCCCGAAACCTCTCCAGTAACCCACGGGAAACTATCCTAGTATCCCCAGAATGACAAGCCGAGATAACCGATAGAAAGTGCTCAAAATCTGAAGCCTGAACTATCTCCCTAGCCCCCTTAGTAAAGGTATCCAACATCATGGCCCAGTTTGAAGTGGACCCATGAGCTTGCAGATAAGCACTAACTCCCTAGCCAACAAATAAAAATTTCTCAACACCCCGTATACTACAAATACAGCCCAAATAATTCCACACAAGTATTATATACAGCTAACCACCAATCCAGTACAATTCCAATTTATTCGTGTGTTGGAGCACTAACAATTCAAATTTTCAGTACAAAATAAATAAACTGAACAAAACCAAAGAAGTCAGGAACATACCAACTATGGGTTAGACAGATGACTCCGTTTGTCCAACAGCAAAATACTCTGATCCCAAGCCTCCGTCGGGCACCAGCCCAGACGCATGAACCAGTCCTGATACAGAGTTTCCCCATCTTCATGCCGGGGAAGAGGTATCCTGGATGATGGGAACCCAGTACGGAAAAGGTCGCGATTTTCCTCTTCCTCGCCCATAGGACGATTCCCTTTATCTTTGGGAGCCATAGGTGAAGAATTGAAACTTTCTCTCTCTACAAGTGGAAATTTCAAATATCAGATTCGCAAGATACAAGTACCCATTGAATAATGCAACTCGAAATTCAGCTACCAGGCGGAAAATTAAACAAGTTCAAGACAAAAAGCAAGGAATTTGATCAAGAATTGACTTGCCTTCAAGAAGCTTAGAGCTTTCGATAATGGTGGGAGCTAGCTCGACGAAGAATAAGCGAAGTGAGCAAAAACGCGAAGAAGCTCGCGAAAAATCAGTATACACAGCTCAAGTGAGCGCCGCTAGCGGCGCTGGCCTGGGCCGCCAGCTGCCATGGTCCGCCTGCACACGTGGCCCCCCTGTTGCCCCATGATTTCCTTTTTAGCCCAAAAACCCTTATTTTGCACAATTGGTTCGCGGCGAAGACTAGTACCAAGCGCGCGGGAACAAATCCCTTTGGCCTACCAATTCAAAATTCGACAGTTGGTCCATCTCACGGTACCAAGTATTATCAGGTAAAACTAACCCATTTAGTTTGCAGGTCCCTAATGCACAAAGCCCAGGTATTCTCCAACAATATTGATTTCCCGGAGCGGTCAAATTATTTTTAAACCCAGTTGATCTTCTGGCATTATTCGTTTTGCGGACAGCCGGTGTTTGCCAATTGTTTTTAAGCCCAGTCGATTTCCTGGTACTATTTATTTTGGGGACAGGCGGTGTTCGCAAATTGATTTTAAGCCCAATCGATTTCCTGGCACTATTTATTTTGGGGACAGCCGGTGTTCGCCAAGTGTTTTTTTTATTTATTTTTTTATTTTTTATGGAAAGTAAAAAGATTTTATTACTTTCAAATAATCGTCATTTACAAGCCAAAACATAGCTAACAGCTATCGCAGATAACTCCTAAAATAACTCAAACTGATTCTACTCTATCTACCTAGAGTCATGCGAGAGGGAACTTTACAGACTACACCAAATCCCTTCTAGGAAGGTCTTTAGTTGCAGCCCACAGTCCAACGTCTCTTCTCAATAAAAACTACATAAGTTAAACAATACAAAGAAAATAAATCACACAACGACACTGATTTCACAAAGTAGTTCAACTTATAAAGGAAATGGTGCTGTAATTTCGTATCCTTGGCTGCAGCAGCTCTCGCATGAAGTGTAGAGATAATATCCTTCATTATGCTCTCTACTGTGCTTGTCTTCTCTCGGAAAATCCGCATATTTCTCTCTCTCCATATGGAATATATGATGGCAGAAACACATGCTTGGAATGTTTTCCTGTCACATTTCTTGCCTCTGAATTCAGAAATAGCCTACTTGTATACCTGTGGCCAACTCCATGTTATCTCTGAGATGTTCTGCCACATACAGCTTTTCCTCCATATCTCTTTCGCAAAAGCACACTCAAAAAAGAGGTGTTCGAATGTTTCTTCATCTCTGCGACATAAAACATAAATGTCTGGGCCCTGCAACCCTGTTTTGTACAGATTTTTCCATATGGGCAATCTTTCTTGTATACATAGCAAGAGAATAAACTTCCACCTGGGAAGTGATAAGGAGAACCAGACCAAGTTGGCCCATTCCTTCTTTTGCAAATCAGGGCTAAATTTGTTATATACTGCTCCAACCTTATAAAACACCTGCTGTAGATTACAAATAATTGGTGCCAATTCAGCTTTGAGGTCAAACAGTTTCTGCAATATCCAAGCAGCTTGAATTGGTTTTTCCATGATCCAGAAGTTCTTTCTTTTGACATAATAAGCATCCAACCAACGCACCCAAAGCTTTTCTTTATTATGTTGTATATCCCCGAGGAGCTTTCCCAAAGAAGCTTTGTTCCAAACACGGAAATTGAAAATGCCCAGGCCTCCCTTTGCTGCTGGAATACAGAGGTCATCCCAAGCAACTAAGGATCTATTACTTTTCTCAGCTGAGCCTGTCCAAAGGAACCTTCTACATAGTTGTTCTATCTGTTGAAATACAGCAACTGGTAGTGCAAAGAATTGTGCCTAGAAATTTTTGAAGGAGAAGAGAACATCTTTGAGTAGTTGAAGCCTCCCTGCATAAGATAGAAATCTGGAGGCCCAAGCTTGAATCTTCTCAGTCACTTTTGCTATTAAGGGATCATAATGGCCCACATGGAGCTTTTTAGAGGTGAGTGGTACCCCCAAATATCTAAAAGGAAAAATTCCCTCATTCATACCCAAATACTCAATAATATGTTGTTTCTCAGCTTCATCTACAGCTCCAAAGTAAATGTCTGATTTGCCTTCATTAGCTACCAAACCAGAACAAGCTGAGAATTTCTTGAACTTCGCAAACAGAGTTTGAATAGAATCTACATCCCCTCTAGAGAATAGTAATAGATCATCGGCAAAAATGCAATGCACAAGATCAGATTTCTTACATTTGGGATGATATCTGAAGCTTGGATCAGTCTTTAGCTCAGCTAGGCATCTAGAAAGATAGTCCATAGCTATAACAAACAGATAAGGGGAGATGGGATCCCCTTGTCTCAACCCTCTTTTTGCAGGGAATGGATCCATGCGGCTTCCATTAAACATCAAGGAGTAGCTGACAGAATTAATGCACATCATAATCCAGTTCACAAATTTAATAGGGAACTGCATGCCAAGTAGAACTTGTTCAAGAAAAGGCCACTCCAATGAGTCATATGCCTTTCTCAGATCAACCTTTACAATACATCTTGGAGAAATACCCTTCCTTCCATAATGCTTAATGAGTTCATGAGCTAAAATAATATTATCACCTATAAATCTCCTTTTTATGAAAGCAGATTATTCTAGATGCACAACATCATTGAGGACAGAACAAAGGCGATTTGCAAGTGATTTAGCTAATATCTTATATAACACATTCCAGCAAGCGATAGGTCGTTAATCACTCACATAAGAAGGATTAGATTTCTTTGGCACCAGAGTAACTGAAGTGTAGTTTAGAGCCTTGAGGATTTTACCTGAGTGAAATGTACTTTGAATGGCCTGAACTACATCCTTGCCCACTATGTCCCATGAAGCTTTGTAAAATGCAGCAGTGAAACCATTGGGGCCTGGAGACTTATCATCATCAATCTCCATTAGTGCTTGCTTAATTTCATGCTCTGAGAAAGGAGAACAAAGCTGAATTTGTTGAGCAACTGGGATCATGGGCCCATTCTTCATAGTAACAGGGTGTACAGCAGGGAGTTCACTAGAGCTAGAACCCATCATATTCACAAAGAACTGCTGAAACTCTTGTTTAATCTTCTCGCTCTCTGTCAATTGAATTCCTTGAGCAGTATATATAGAGGATATCCTGTTAAAAGCTCTTCTACTTTTCATGCAGGCATGAAAGTACCTGAAGTTCTCATCGCCAGCCTGAATCCAATTTATTCTGGATTTCTGTCTCGTAATATTCTCCTCTATGTTTCTGAGATTATTCCAATTGAGAATTGTTGCTTTCTCCTTGTGTATAAGTTCATTATTGAACAAATCAGTACTCAGCTACTCTTGGATTGATATAACGTCTCTATGGGCATTCTGAATTTTATCATCCAGATTTGTACAATAAAAATTGGCTGTCTTAAGACTAGCTTTTACTTGTTTATGCTTCTGCGACAACTTGAACATGTAAGAACCTGCACCTTCAACCTTCCAGTTAGTAGCAACTGTATTCAAGAAAGTGTCACATTTAGTCCATAAGTTGAAACATCTGAATGGCTTTTTCAATTCATCAGTTTCATTGTGAAAATTGATCAACATTGGAAAGTGATCAGACACGAAAGGCATAAGAAATTCTGCCTCAGCAGCAAGATATGAGGCAATCCACTCACAGTTGCCCAATATTCTATCAATTTTACTGTACACTCTATCCTCTGCTTCTTGTTTATTTGACCAGGTAAAATCTCCCCCCTTTGCCTTAGTATCAGCCAGACCGAGATTGTAGCAAAAGTCCTGCAGCTCATCCGTACTAGAGAAAATATTACGAAATTGAACTCTTTTAGTCACATTCATAGTAGCATTAATGTCCCCCCCCCCAATTAGCCAGGGTTCCTTTATTCCATTCCCAATCTGCTCAATAGCACTCCAGCAATGAGCTCTATGTGCAGTATCATTTCTTGCATATATATAGCAGTGACTAGCAAAGTAGTACCAGAAGTAAAATTGAGTCTCATATGCACAAATTGATCAGTTTCATGCTCAACTAAAACTGTTAGTAAAGAGGGGTCCCAGGCTATCCATATCCTACCATTATAAGCATTGGTATGATTAAAGAAATGAGACCATGTACTAAGCAATTTATTAGCTACCTTACCAAATTTGTTTATTTTCACTCTGGTTTCTAGCAAGGCAGCAAAGCATACTTTACTCGTCAAAACAAAAATTTTCACATCCCTAAGTTTTGAGGGTTTATTCATCCCTCTAATATTCCAAAAGAGGAATTTCATTGGGAACAGGATGATGGAGAAGACTTCCTTACCACATGAAACTCTCCAAAGCGGATCTCAGTTACTGTCTCAGTTGAGACTGGCATCTCTGGATCGGTTATTTCCATCTGCTAAGTAATCTCTGGGCCAGGGTCATTCTCTTGAAGAGCTGCAAAAGAATTCCGTAGTGCTACCGAATTGGCTGTTTACATACTCTTCCATCTTGCTTCTTCTGCAGATGTACCGATGAAGATGTAAGTCATCATGTTTCCTTCATTTTCAGCAAGCTCTGCTGATTGACTTGGTATATTTGCAGTAGTAGAAGGGCTAGCTTGTGTCGGAGATATAATATCCCTTGCTTGATCTATCCCAGTTGCACCCACAGTGCCTCTTGGGACCCACTTCTTTGCCTGCCTTCTTCTTCTTCTTCTCCTGTTATTCATCCCTGCTTGTCTATACTCAGCATTGTTTGTGATGTTTTGAGGAGCTATACCACATCTCTCCTCTAAATGGCCAAATTTTCTGCATTTTTGACAAAAGGCAGGTTTGCATTCATACTTTAGAGCTTGCTTCACCATGTGCCCATTATCATCTTCAAACCACACCTCTGATTTGTAAGGAACAGTTATATCAACTTCAATTCGTAAACGAGCAAACGAGATCCTTTCTTGTTCAGCTGTGAACCTATCAACAGATAAGGGATTGCCCACACAGCTTCCCAATCTATTTAATGAGTCCAAAGACCAGCAGTTCAATGACAGATTAGGGAATTGAATCCAAAGAAGAACCGTTCTTAAGCTAGAGGTATCCATCTTAAAATCAACAGCCCATTCTCTAACAAGGAACAACTTTGAATTAAAAGCATAAGGACCTCGATTTAATACTTCATTACGATCGGCCATTGAAGCAAACTTGAAAGTGAAATAGCCATCTTCATGTAAATAACACTTGGGCATAGTCACAAATTTCCAGTAAGAAGCAACAAAGCTTTCCATTTGATTAAAAAATGGAGCATCACCCAAAACAAATCCATTTAGTGCAGTTGCCCATTTTTCAGATTCATTTTTCATCTCAGATGGTTGTAGTTGTGCAATTGATTTACCATCTTTCAATACAGGGGGAATAAATTTGAGCTTCATAGATTCAGTAGCTAATCTATTCATAGTAATCTGAGTGGGAGAAGATGGGTTTTCTCTGCCGCAGAATTGATCGGCGTTTTAATCACCGTTGGCCCAGGTACCTCAGAGGGTACTGTTGAAACCAAATTTGTTGGCGTAACACTAGCCTCTGCAGGAATATGGTCACTGGTATCAGGAGTGGGAACCATAATACACCGGCTGGCAGCTCTCGGAGAAGACGTCATCGCCGGGTCTTCAATGTCGGGAATACCTCGAGAGAGTGAGCTGCAACATCCTATATCTTCGAGACATTCATTGTCAACAATCGATTCAGCTAAATTCTCAGACGCTATTGAACCGCATTCCATAAACTCTTGCAAGGTCACCGTTGTAGATTTGGTTTTCTTCTTTCTCGCCATTAATGACCGAGGTGCACGATAGTCATCTCAACTTATTGTGCGCCTAGAGCATTTCCTGATGAGAGATTCGCCAATTGTTTTTAAGCCCAGTTGATCTTCTGGCACTATTCATTTTTGGGGACAACCGGTGTTCGTAAACTATTTATTTTGGGGACAGTCGGTGTTCGCCAATTGTTTTTAAACCTAGTTGATCTTCTGGCACTATTCATTTTTTTGGACAACCAGTGTTCGTAAACTGTTATTTTGGGGACAACCGGTGTTCGTAAATTATTTTTAAACCCAGTTGATCTTCTGGCACTATTCATTTTTTGGGACAGTTGATGTTCGTAACTATTTTATTTTGTGGACATCCGGTGTTCGCAAATTGTGCTTAAGCCCGGTTGATCTTCTGGCACTATTTATTTTTAGGTACTGCCGGTTGTCCGCAAATTGTGTCAATCAATGATTGCTTAAACTATTGTAGTTATACTGTCCTTTGTTTTTTTTTATATGTTTCAGTCAATGATTGCTTAAGCTATTGCATTTAAACTTTTCATATGTTTTAACCATTTACAACCGTTATTTTGATCGCGCTGTCTCATCGACCTTTTCATTTCTCGTGCAGGGACGGAATTTCGACATCCGCCGAGTGGTGCTTAGTCAATGTTTGCTTAGAAAAAAGCATTTTATACTATTCACTCTCACCAGTATTATTCTCCATTCACAACCCTCATTTTGATTGCGCTGTCTCGTCGACTTTTTTCGTTTCTCGTGCAGGGACGGAATCTCGGCATCCGCCGAGTGGTGTTTAGTCACTGTTTGTTGAAGCACTCTACGTTGATCATTCTCAAAGTGTTACTGACTTTTTCATTTACTTTGAATACAGGTTCCCTGCAGGCATTTAGAGCATCCCGAGCTATGTTTGCCCTGCTAATAGACCTGTCAATTCCCGAACCGACCCAAAAACCTGACCCGACCCTTTTTTCAAGGTCCTGACACTGATTTCCCGACCCGGAACCCGATCTGACCTGAACCCGATTAACCCGGTGTTTTTGGGTCAAGCCCGACTCGTTAGTGAGTCGGCTCGTTTGACCCGAAAAATAGAACAATTTGTAATTATAAAATAGAAAGTTCAACTAAGTTACCTAAAAAACCATATAAACTTTTTTTTTGTGTTTCATTAACTTTTTCTCTACATCTTTATTCTCTCAAAATGAGAAATTTTGCTCTTAACTACCCTCAAATGGACGGAATTATATTGTACAACTTATCGAATAATTAAACAAAATAAAAAAAATATCATATAGGTGTATATACATTCCAAAACGTGAATAAAATACGTATGTAGTTAATACAAGTTATAAATTAGAGTATATGTGTACAAATATACCGTTTGAAAACATAAATTGGCTATATAATTGAAGAATAAAAATAAAAAAAATTTGGGTCACCCGACTCGGTGGGTCGGCCCGAACCCGTCAACACTTGGTCATAGTCAAGCATTTCTCAACCCGAACCCGAAATTACCCAACCCGCTAGTGACCATAACCCGACATGACCTGGCACGAACCCGACCCGCCCGACCCAAGTGACAGGTCTACCTGCTAACCATTACCCTTATTTTTCTTGTGTTCACAGAGATGAAGTCTTAGCACGCTTCGAGCATGTCCCAATTCAGGTTTGCCTTCATACGCATGCATACTGTACACCCTCACACACCATGTCCACATCAGCATCCTACATGTCGCCTTCGGAATACTTTGATCTTCGCTTTTACTCAAACTCGATCAATGTGGGGGCTTCTGTAGACGCCAAAAAAGCGTCTTCGGATTTCTCCGTAGAAGCCCGATGATGAAAGGAGTAATTTATAAACTTGAATGCTATTTTTTCTTTGAAAGGTAAAATGAGGTCTCAAGTTTTTCCTCAATCACTCCTTCATTTCGATCACATTCCAAAGCACTGTTCAAGAGCTTTCCAACGACACCTCTCGTGTCTTTTTCCGACACCCGGTTGCCAAGTTGCTAACCGAGGGTAAAACCGTATTTTACCGCAGAAGGGTAAAAAGATCTTTTCACATTTTCGGAACACTAAAATTTCTCCGAAAATTAAAATAGATCGGATGTCGTCATTAAGACGACATCCAGCTGGCAAGCTGACAGCCGCCAGCGGCACTGGATTTTAAGCCAGCGGCGCTGGGTGAAATCCTAGGGCCGCTAGTGGCGCTCGCTGGGTCTTCCAAGCCCGTCTTTTTTCTAAGCTCATTCTCCGATTTCGGCCATCTCTCCACCCGTCCAACCCTATTCCTTTCCTTATAAATACGACCCCCGACCCTCAGTTCAAAACACACAGTCTATAGTTGACAACCTCTTTCTCGGTTGAGTACTCCTGAGCTTCTCCCTATTTCTTCCAAATTTATTCTTTGCCTGAGATCTTGTCTTTACTATTCATTTTCTAAATAACCTACATTTCAGGTACTAACTCCTGAGGGCTCAAATTAAATTAATTGCTTAACTATTTATGTAGTCAAAATGTAGATATCGTGCAAATCATGTCTTTTGTTGCTTCCGAAATATTGTCTTTCAATTCCAAGCATGTCTAGTCATTGTAATGCTCAACTTGCCAATCGAATGCATGTCTAAATAAGGGTCAATAATAAATGTCGCGATGCTTGTGATTAACCAATTGATAGTCTAAGTGTAGGTTGATAATCCGGTTTGTGTGGGAATCCTGTCTTTAAATTATTAAGCAAACTTGAGTTAGTAGAGGCCGTCATAAAATGTGCGAGTTGGGTGCCTAACACCTTCCCACCTCGTACCTTCGCCCCTGGACCCTTTATTCTTGGGTACTCATATGTTCTATATGAGCGAGAGTCTTTCTAAACACATGATCAGATCACTTATCGCGCTATTGGGTTGTCCCCTCGGTTTTGTCCCTTCGGTTTATCCCTTCGATAAAACGCCGATAGCAGATTTTTAACCTCTTTCATGGTTTTTATTCAATTCAAGTCTTTTCAAAAGCTTTTCTAACTCTATGGTCCCTTGAACAAATTTTCTATAAGGACGTACACACTCTGTGGACATAGTAGGAAAATCTCGAGTCCTTATAGAATGATATTCGAGAAAGTATGCCCGTTGGTCCTGAAATGATTCAAAAAACTATGGAACAAGTCAAGACAATTCAAGCAAAGATGAAAGTAGCACATGATCGACAAAAAAGGTATACCGATTATAGAAGAAGGCACGAAGGATACAAAGTTGGAGAAAAAGTTTTTCTAAAAATCTCATCAACAAAAGCAGTTATGCGTTTTGGGAAAAAGGGGAAACTAAGCCCGAAGTTCATAGGGCCCTATGAGATATTAAGAAGGGTTGGTAAAGTTGCATATGAATTGGCATTACCGATAGAATTGTCACGGGTACATAATGTGTTCCACGTATTACAATTACGGAAGTACGAATCAGATCCTTCTCATGTGCTACAACATGAACCCCTACAACTGGATAGCAACCTAACCTATGAAGAGAAGCCAGTACAAATTCTAGATAAGAAGGAGAAAATTTTGAGAAGCAAAGTGATACTTTTGGTAAAGGTATTGTGGAGAAGTTAGACATCAAAAGAGGCAACATGGGAAGTCGAAAAAGACATGAAAGATCGATGCCCCCGGCTTTTTGATTAAGGTAGTGTTTGTTATTTAAGTTTTGAGGACGAAACACTATTTAGAAGGGTAGAATGTAACATTCACCTAAATTACTATCCTTAGTTATGGACTAATTTCTTTATAAACCATGAGTTACTGAAAACATAGAGCTATTAGAAACCTTTTAAAGTATTATAGCATGTTCAAAGTTAAACGACATTGTTTCTCATGAATTCAGGGTTGATACGAACCCTAATTCTTAACTGTAAATCCATTATATCTTCGAACAAATCCTACCATTGGATAGAACTATGTTTCAACTATAAGAATAGGCTGTAGTTATGCTCCAATAGCTATAAAAACGCTCCTAGACCAGCCACACAAAGTATTGCAATTCCAGCAGTAGTACCTCAGCGCGTATGTCTGATCTAAGCATTGTTTTGAGGACTCTAAACACGAAACCTTAAGCTGTAAAAAAGCCTAATTGGACAACCTACCTATATGCTACAAGGGTAGCTCATAGCCTTTTAGGAGGCATGAAAACTGGCTAACAACATAGCTTTTGTAACCGACATACACAACCGACCTATGTGGCGTCTTCTATGACGTTTTGCAACCGACTTTGGGCATCCTTATCTTCGACGTTTGCGTATGAGATTTGGCCATATTCTAGCCCTATAAATAGTTGTAAGAACCCTCGTCTTTCGATGCTAATTGAAATATTTAGTTGGAATTAGTGGTTCTTAAATAATACGTCATATGCAACATGATTAATTGTGATAAAATAATTAATAAGGAAATAGTGAAGTCGCCACCAACTTTTAAGGAAACAATTGGAAACCATCAAAGTGCACCTAATTCCTAGTGGGAATTGACTCATACCCAAAAGAGGCCAAAGATTGAGTTTGGGGTTGTGGTTACGAAAAGATAAAAGAATCCTATCTAAATCGCCCGTAATAACGGCCTCTACTAATCCTATCCATGTTGATTCATAATTCATATCGCAAGGTTCCAAACAAATCCGGTCGTTCAAGATCCTAAATTAACTAGGTGGGTTGAACATACCAAATTACTAATGTGATCTCTTTGCATATATTATCCAATTTCATGTGTTAATTAACAAGTATAAACCAAACCAATAATAAGATAAAAGAAATAATTCTCCACCTTGCCGTTCTTTCTAAACGCGCCAAATTGCATATGCACATCAATATGATTGGCAGCAACTTCAATGGAAGTAAAACAATATATATAAGCAAAATAATAAAAATATGCTAATATGCAATTTAGGGCTAAGTACATGCAAAAACCATAATTATATGCTAATATGCTAATTAAATATACTAATCATGCAAACATACAATATTTATACTAACCATGCATTAATCTAGAATTAGATTTAATAAGCATGAAAATATGCAAAGTCACTCTAACTATGCAATGAATTAATTAAGACATGCAATTCAATTATCTAGACATGAATATTATTAATAACAAAACTAGAACAATCAAAACAAGATATACAAAAGAACCATAATCATAATCAAAGTAAAACATGAATTGAAAAAGAGTTTTGAAAGATTCAGAAAATTGCCCTCACGTTAACCTTTTGTTGCACTAGAATTGAATGTCAATTGCTCTTATGTATGAAGTTGATCTTGAATGGTGGTTGAAGAAATCTTGAATTGATTTGATTAGGGTTGCACGGGAGAGAGGAGAGGGAGAATTAGGGTTGCCTCTCAATGAGTTAATGGGTGAGAATCCCGAAATAATGAGTGATAGTCCCGAAAAATGGAGTTTAGGGGGGTATTTAAAGGGATTGGGCTGAAAAGGAGGTCAAATTAGGGTTCCCGGGCCAAAAACGGTGCGCAGCAGTGCCATGGAGCGCCGCTGAGGCTCCAACGGCCTCGATAATGCCGCATGAGATCCAGTAGCGGGGAAATTCGTCCCCGCTTCCACGGAAGCGCCGTTGGAGCACTCGTTTGTACTCCGATTAACCTGATTCTTAGTGCGTCGAATTCCTTGTTCAAAGAGCTTTAGTTTGAAATATTGTGGGCTCATATAGAACAAGTATCCTATGAGTTATGGCACAAACACTAGAGAGGTGTCTGTTTTAGTGCATTAATCAATCATCGGATCATATCTCCTTCGTTTCTAATGGGATTTTGGCCAATAATACATCATTGAAAACTATTTCAAAGGGGAATACAATCCTAGTGGGCTCATACCCCAAATTATCCTTGAATGGCTAAAAATCAGTCTTGAACTATGATATGCGGGTATGAGAAAATCTTTTTTAGCCCATAACTTCATTAAATTATAACTTTTGACTCCGGTGTCCGATTAGGACAAACGACAAGGAGTTGGAAATTTTATGGGAAGGGCTATTTATGGGTATGAAAATTAATGAAATCCTGAGTGAGGATGGATAAAGGGTTTCAAATGAGCCTAATTACGTCGAGCATTGACATTCGTTTTTTTAACATGATTATAGGTCATCATCATCGGTCGTTACGCCAAGGGGACATACTTGGGTGTCTACAGAAGCCCCCACTTTGGCCGAGCTTTGGAAAAGCGACGGTCAAAGTATTTGTCAAAAATGTCTGCAATGCTTTTAAAATGCTTTTTGTTAGAAAAATATTTGGTAAAAGTAAATCCTGACCGCTTGTGGTCAGGGTTACCTGCTTTGCGAATGCAGACTTTGTGCTATTTGCGATAGTTTAGAAGTCAAAGAGCTTTGCGTCACTCCCGTGCCTTGCTTTGCAAACGTGGTGCTTATTGTAATAGCCCATCGTCGGAGAGCTTTGCGTCGCTCTAGTGCCTTTGCATTGCTGACGTGGTGCTATTTGTAATAGCTCGTCGCCAAAGAGCTTTGCATCGCTCCCGTGCCTTATTTTGCTTTGTTGAAATAATGCTTGTGCTTTGCTTTGTAACCTGCATGTTAGTTCAATCAAATAGGACGACATAGAGAGTATGGGGATGCTACGGGACGGACCCTAAGGACGGACCATACTCAATGCAATGGGACGGACCCAAAAAGGACGGACCTTGCACAATGTAACAGGACGGGCTTTGATAAATGCGACGGGACAAATCCAAAAGGACGGGCCTTAGCTAAATGCGACGGACGGACACAAAAAGGACGAAACTTACTCAATGCGACCAGACGGACCTTGCTAAATGCGACGAGATAAAACCAAAAGGACGGACCTTAGCTAAATGCGACGGACGGACCCGAAAAAGGGCAATCTTTACTTAATGTGACGGGACAGACCCAAAAAGATAGACCTTACTCAATGTGACATGACGGACCCAAAAGGACGGACCTTACTCAATGCGACGGGACGGACCCAAAAGGACGGACCTTACTCAATGCAACAGGATGGACGCAAAAGGACGGGCCTTGCTAAATACAATGGGACAGACCCAAAAGGGCGGACCTTGCTCAATGTAACAGGACAGACCCAAAAGCAAAGTTAGAGAACGAACTCCAAATAAAGACACTCAGATTTAAGCACATTCAATGCTATATGTGTGTGCTATGCATGTGCCTCGGAGTGCTTAGTAAGTGCAAATGAATGAAATGACGCTCAAAGTATGCGAATGCAATGCTAACTAGGCCTACAACTCTGTGCAACCTAGCTACGAATAATGATTCATGTGACTCAAAAGTTATGACATACATGCAATGCTTAGAAGGCTGGACTTCAAGGGATAAACGAGAGATTTCATTTTATTTGCAAAGGATTTTTTTTTTCCAAAAGTGTTCGTCTTAAGCTATGAAATAGATGCATGATTGGTGCCTCTGGGGTAAGGGCATATCCCTCAGTTTACTGGTTCGACCGTAAAGCAAGCTAGCGCATGCGGATGAGATTTTGAATATTAAGCCCCCAGTATGCATAAAGTGATCCCATGAGGAATCTCCATGAACATGCCATGAGTAATGAATGCTTATTTAGAGTTATAAAGACAAGAGATGGCTCCGCAAGCCACAAACTATGAGTAGGGAGTCAATGCAAAGTGGAGAATTCCAGGGTAAAGATGTGGGATTATGAATGAAATTAGGCTTGGTGTAAAAAAGTATAAAACATGTGGAGATTGCGTGAGATAGGGAGCGATGCAGGGGAGCAAATTTGAACCCAAGTCTTATGCTCTAAAATGGTACAATCACGGAAATTTTGAAACCCTTAAAAATTTGAGTTGCCATTAATGAAATGATATTATCGAGTTAGGACCTTTAATGAATCCCATGACTAAATGCAAATGGGTCTTGAGATTGAGAAAGATTAGAGTACGGACGGCCTCGAAGAGGTTACCTACGTATCCATAGAGGAATCAGACCAAAACGTTGTTCGAGGACATTTGATTTTTTGTGCCCTAACTTTTGCCTGGATCATTGTCTTGGATGATCGACCCAGCGAGCTTGCCATTTTTGCCTAAGTTATTGAAGGAATAAAATTAGCTGGCTTTCAAATGAGTATGGCCTAACTTTTGCCCAAGCCGCCCTTTTGGGTTTTCAACCTAGCGGACTTTTTTTTATTTAAATTTTTTTTATGGTGCACGCACACACATCTTTTATGAATCATACCTCTAAGAGGTTTTTTGGGTTGTAATGTTAGGTCAAGGTGCGGGTTGCCAAAGAATGGATAACAAAGCTCAAATTCCCATAAAAGCCCCCAGTGTGCTGGGTGTCACTTGATAGTTCAAGGTGAGAAAACTCTTTTTATATTTGGTTCACTCTTGATGCATTTGGAACTTTTGTTTCTCTTTTCTTTTCTTTTTTTTTGAGTTTTCGACATTTGCTTCTTTCTTCTTCTTTTTTTTTAAACTCTTTTTGGAGTTTCTCTCGCTTCTCTTGAGATTTTGGAGACACTTAGAAATTGTTGCACACTTTTCATACCCCGGGTTAGGATAATGTGGTTAAAGAAACAATGTGGCTTATGTGTGATGGCTCAAATGGGCTTCAAGTGGTAATTTGCATTGTGAGTGAAAGGATAATAGTGAAGGGTGCCAAATGAATGCCTCATGTCCTTGGTATGACTTTCAGGATGTATGTCACTTTTGCTTTTCTTTTCTTTTTTTTATTTTTTTTTAATTTTTATTTTTTAAGGTCCTCTTCTCAATAGTTATGGTCCTTTTCATTGATCAAGTTTGGCAACTCAGATTCATCATGGGTTTGCAATCATGAGAAATTCCATGAATGAAAAAAGAAATGTAGGCCTATTTTATTCAATAAAAAAAAAAGCAATACAATGCTTTAAGGGAAATATTAAGACAAGACTTGGACTCGACGTAGAAAGAAAGGGGAAAGGAAATTCTCCAACTAGTCAATGACTCTATGATATTTCAGCTCTGGCTTCACAACTGAGCTAGGCCTCCAATTCAAACACTTGGGTTCATGGTGCATGGATGGTCTCATCGTCGAACAAATCTTGGATCTTGCGCTTCAAGTGCATGCATTCTTCAGTCAGATGACCATTTCCTTGATGGTACTTGCAGTAAGCATTAGGATTCCAGTTCTTGCCTCTCATATTGGGCTCTAGGTCCGGTGTGGGATCGATTGCAGACATATATCCTTCTTCGAGAAGTTTGTCAAATGCTTCATCTTGTGTCATGTTAAGAGATGTGTATACTCTTTTATGCCTACTTTCAATGACATTTACTTCATTTCTTTGATTGAACGAGCCTCCATTATTAGAGTCATGCTTATCTTGCTTGCATCTTAATTGGATGAGGTGCTCGTCTTCAATGGCTATGCCAACTTCAACCAGTTGAGCATAAGTAGTGATCGGCTGGAATTTCATGTGCTCAAGATAATCGGGTGTGAAGTTGTGGACATGAATTGTAATTTGATCCATTGCAGATGGGCAATCAATCATTTCATCCACTTTGGTCCTCCATCTCCTTAGGAAATTGGTGAACCCTTCCTTATCACATTGCTTTGTTATCTCTAGCTCTCTCAACGTCATGGGAGGTAAGACATTGTCAGCGTATCTCTCCAGAAATAAGGTGGATAAGTCTTCCCACTTTTGGATCTTTTGAGATGGCAACTTGAAAAACCAGGCCCTAACAGTAGGGTCTAAGGTTTAGGGAAAGAGGTGAACATACATATCATAATCTACTCCTCTAACGCCCAATGCAGTAGTGAAAGCTCTAATGTGATCTTGTGGATCATCAATTCCTTTAATGATGGGAACTTCAGGCATGGCGAACGTGGTGGGCAATTTTCCTTTAATATGGGGAGAAAAGCCTTCAGAATTGACTATCATGTCGGTAAAGATGCGACTCTTACACAAGACGGACTCAAGCCTATTTAGCTTAGCTTGAAGTTCTTGGACCTCTTTAGTGGGAGATTCGGGCTTGCCATCATTCGTAAAGGGCTCTTCAGGATCCTTGGTAGGAGGATCGAGCATAGCAATCTTAGCCTCTACCTCAACGAACCTAGCATTCATGGCGGTCATTTGGATCCAAAGTTCCTCTATCATTTGAGCTTGAGTCTTTTCGGTATCTCCAGACATATTGGGCTTTGGTTCGTTCGAGTAAACTCGAGCTTTGCGAACCCTGGTTGCAATTCTCAACTTAGTAAGGGACACTTAGGAGGGAAATTCAAAAAAGGCTTTTGGAAGACGACAAACTCTTATATTAACCCTCGAAATCCAAGGATGGGAACTCTAGATGCAAGTTTGACATGAACATGCAATGAAGACTCTTTCTAGATGCCTTGTGACCTATGACTCGATGAATGCAACTATATGATGTGAAAGATTGTGATGCAAGACTCTATAGTGTCCTAAACATGCCTAAAATTATTTACATGCAAATGATATGGGAGAATATAGAATGTCCTAGAATGATATGCAATGTCATATGCGATGTCCTATATGTATGCACAAAATGTCTAAAATTAAATGCATGATGGAAGCTACATGAAGCTACCCACCTATGGCAAGTGGGTGTATGCAAGATTCTAGAATGATGCAAAATGATATGCAATGCAATCTAAAATGATTTTATATGTCCTAGCATGGAGCTTCTAAAAATGAAATGCAATGTATTTTTTTGACCTTTTTTTAGTTAGAAAAAAAGGTGGGAAAAGAATCTAGAATAATTCCTTGTTGGAAATTTGGGTTGTGTTTATTGCGAAAATAATATGGGGAAGAGATTATTAAATAAAACTTTTTTGATGAAGTTCTGTATATATCTCAAAAGATAATTAATATATCTCTGATGCTTTTACATGAGGTTTATATACTAAGTTACATGCTAAATTAGTTAGAGGATATAAACTTAATTTGTTTTATACCTCTCATACAAATAGTAAATTATATTCTTTACCTTACATTTCAAAGCAATGTTATTATTAGTAATCTTATTTTTAATATGTAGCAGATTTCTCAATTTTTAACACTCCTCCTTGAGACTTTTGCTGATCATACCGAGTTTTTGTCTCAAAAACTCAAACCTTGTTTTAGGTAGAGCCTTGGTAAAAATATCAGCTAATTGAAATTCTGACGGACAATGAATTAACGTAACTTCTTTCTCTTGTTCAGCATCTCTGATTGCATGAAACTTTATCTTTACGTGTTTTGTTTTGCCATGACAAACTGGATTCTTGGCAATGGCAATAGCTGACTTGTTATCCAACAAAATTTCTGTTGCTTGATCTTGCTTGTAACCCATATCAGCAAGTATCTTTCGCAACCAAATAGCTTGATTAACTGCTGCAGAAGCTGCTACGTATTCTGCTTCAGCAGTCGATTGAGCTACAACATTTTGTTTTTTTGATATCCACGAGAATACTCCAGAACCAAGTGTGAATGTATATCCGGAGGTACTCTTCATGTCATCCACAGAACCTCCCAATCACTGTCAGAATATGCAATTAATTTTGCATCTTGACATGATTGAAAAAATATTCCATAATCTGACGTTCCTCTTAAGTATCCTAGGATTCTCTTGGTTGTCCCCATGTGGACTTCGCTTGGTTCATTCATGAACCTTGAAAGTAAGCTTGCAGGATACATCAAATCGGGTCTAGTTACTGTAATATGCAACAAACTGCCAACCATGCTTCTGAAATACATGGGATCAACCTTCATATGTCCATCAGACTTGGACAACTGTTCGTTTAATACTAAAGGAGTAGACACTGACTTGCAGTGCTGCATTTTAAACTTTTTCAGAATATCCTCTGCATACTTGGCTTGAGAGATGCAGATTTCCTTGAAAGATTGGTGAATCTCCATGCCAAGAAAATAATTCATTAACCCGAAATCCATCATCTCAAATTTCTTTTTCATCTTGTTTTTGAAGGCAATGATTATGTTTGGATTATTTTTGGTCACGAGCAAATCATCGACATATAAAGAAATAAGTAATACATCTGATTTGCCATGCCTTTTAATATAGAGGGTGTGCTTATTCTTGCTTCTCCTAAAGCCTTGATCAATAAAATAAGAGTCAATTTTACTGTACCAAGCTCTAGGAGCTTGTTTAACCCCATACAAGGATTTCTTAAGGCGATAGACTTGATGCTCTGCTCCTTTTACTGTAAAACCTTCTGGTTGCTCCATATATATCTCCTCCTCAAGGTCACCATTGAGGAATGCCGATTTTACATCAAGTTGGTGTATCTTCCAACTATTCTGAGCTGATAATGCTATCAAAGTTCTAACTGTATCAAGTCTTGCAACTGGGGCAAAGGTATCTCCATAATCAATTCCAGCTTGTTGAGAATACCCTTTAACAACCAATCTTGCTTTATGCTTGTTGATGGATCCATCTGGATTCAATTTGGTTTTGAAGACCCATTTTACACCAATGACTTTTCTGTCTTTCGGTCTATCAACCAACTCCCAAGTATGATTTTTTTGGATCATACTAATTTCAGTCCCCATAGCTTCTTGACATTCTTTGGCCTTAGAAGCTTCGACATAGTTGCAAGGCTCATGGGTAGCAAATTGACAAGATTCACACATCTCGGGATCTAGATGAATTGTTGGACAATTTTGATAAACATCACGTAAGAGTCTTTTACCTCTTGGGCCGGTAGCATTGTCATCTGAAGATGGTAGATCAGATGGTGGTGTGTCAGCTTGATTTGGTGAATTGATTGGTGTTGTAGGAGAAAACCCATAATAATTTTCATCATGAAGAGAATTTGTGTCATCTAGATTATCTTCTCAAGGTTTTTCTGAATACATCTCGGGAGGATTATCAACAAGAACATGAATGATGTTCTTCTCAATTTTCTGCTCTTCCCAGTTCCACAATGTCTACATCTCTACATCTCAACTGATCACAATGTCTTCTGTTTTGAGGTTGAATATCCTATAGCCTTTTGATTGTGAGCTATAGCTGAGAAAGATTCCTTTCTCTGATTTATCATCCAACTTTCCCCTCTTTTGAGCTGGGACATATACATAGCACATCGAGCCAAATATTCTAAGGTGCTTTGCTGATGGTTTAATTCCACTCCAAGCTTCGATCGGTGTTCTCCCTTGAAGTGCTTTGGTGGGAAGTCTATTTAGCAGGTAAATAGTTGTATTCACAGCTTTCGCCCAAAATTTCTTGGGCAAATTATTCTCTGCCAACATGCACCTAGCCATTTCCATCATTGTTCTATTTTTTCTTTCGGATACACCATTTTGTTGTGGCGTATAACCAACTGTGAGTTGATGTTCTATGCCTTCATCCTCACAAAATTTATCAAATTCTGATGAGGTATACTCGCCTCTATCAGACCCGATTTTTTTTTCATTCTACAGCCACTTTGGTTCTCAACAAGAGCTTTATATTTCTTTAGTATGTGTGAAACATTTGATCTATCTTTCATGATGTATACCCATGTCATTCGAGTATAATCATCAATGAATAAGATGAAATACCTGTTCTCGTTGAGTGACAAAGTTCTCTAAGGGCCACAAATGTCGGTATGTACTAGGCCATGTTTTTCTTTTGCTCACCAAGCACCTTTTGTTGGGAAAGGTTTTTGATGTCGCTTTGCAAGTTAGCAAGCTTCACATATGTCTTGCATAACATGGATTGGAGGAAGGTCTCTCACCATGTTCGTTTGATGAGCTTGGTTTAGTGCACCTAGATTGTAGTGCCCATATCTTTTATGACAAAGTCATGTCTCGTCATTTTGTGCTTTGTTTGTTGCTTCACTAAAGTTTCCCCATTCTAAGGGAAAACTTTTATTTTGCATTTTTACACGTGCAATCTCCCTTTTCGCTTTATCAAATATAGTGCAATAATCATCCTCAAAATTTACAGAGTATCCACGTTTGATCATTTGAGGAACACTCAATAAATTTTCGTTGAGCTCAGGCACCAAAAGAACATCTTTAATAAATTTTGTACCTTTTTTTGTTTGCACGTGCACCGTTCCTTTACCTTGGGACTTCACTATTTCTCCGTTTCCTATTCGGACAGGAATCTTTACCGAAGTATTAAGGTCTGTGAAGGTTTCTCGATCACGAGCCATGTGACTCGTGCAACCACTGTCAATAAGCCACCTTTTATTGTAGCCGGAGCATTCAGTTTGACACGCATAGAACAAATGATTCTCAACATCATTGCTCTCGATATAATTTGCGTGTTGGCCTTGATGATTCTGTTGGCTTTGCTTTGTTCTGCATTCTTTTTCAACATGGCCAGACCTTTTGCAATATCTGCATTGAGGTTTGCCTTTATGCCAATAATCTTTTTCTAGATGATTGGTTTTTCCACAGCTACCGCAAGGAGGAAAATTTCCTTTTGGGAAATTTTTGGTGGAGCCATCATGTGCTCCATTGTATTTTCTTTCTAAATATTTTCCTTTACCGTTTTTTTGATTGTACGGCTTTGCTTGATGCCTTATTTGAAAGACACCTTCTTTTTGATTTTCTATGCTCATTCTTTGCTTCGCCTCGAATGCATGGAGGGAGCCAAATAACTCAATAATACTGAGTGTGCTCGTATCTTTTGAGGTTTCGATAATCAAGCCGATTGTATTGAATTGGTCAGCCAGGGTGGCGAGGACTTTTTGTACTATTCTCTGATCGGGAATAGTATCGCCATATATCTTCATCTGATTTACTATTTTCATGACTCTGGAAGAATAATCTTTCGCGCTCTCTTTGTCCTTCATCTTGAAATTCTCAAAGTCTTTTCTCAAAATGTTGAGCCGAATGAGTCTTACTTGCGCGGTTCCTTGAAATTCTTCTTGGAGGACATCCCAACCTTCTTTTGATGTTGAGACTCGGAAGATTCTTGGTGAAATTGAATTTGAAAGAGCGTTATGGATGTGAGATAATGCTTTTGCATCTTTAATCTCATTCTCTTTTAATTTCTTCAATTCAGCTTCAGTATATTGAGCCTCTGCTTTTTTAAACTCAAAACCATTCTCTACGATATCCCAAAGATCATTAACTTTTAGAAAAAGCTTCATTTTTACGGCCCTAAAATCATAATTTTCTCCTCCAAAAGCTGGCGTTGCAGGTATAGAAACTGATGAACCAGATGTTGAAGCCATTTTGAATTATTTTTTTTGTTTTTGATTTTGTTTTTGTGTTTGTATTCTCTCCCTTCTTTTTTTTTTCCTCTCTTTTGGCCCTTAAGATCCTAAGAGCCCTGATACCACTTGTTGGAAATTTGGGTTGTGTTTATTGCGGAAATAATATGGGAGAAGAGATTATTAAATAAAACATTATTGATGAAGTTCCGTATATATCTCAATAGGATAATTAATATATCTCTGATGCTTTTACATGAGGTTTATATACTAATTTACATGCTAAATTACCTAGAGGATATAAACTTAATTTGTTTTATACCTCTCATACAGATAGTAAATTATATTCTTTACCTTACATTTCAAAGCAATGTTAATCTTATTTTTAATATGTAGCAGATGTCTCAATTCTTAACATCACTCAACATGGCAACTTCTCAAGGAGACTCAATTTGTTTTGGAAATTTTACCGATGCAAGTAACATATCTTAATCAGTAATCTTTCGACTTTATATTAAAAAGGAAAAAAGCAAAAATACTCTTGACTTAAGATCTAAAGAATATTACTCTTGACTTGCAAAATAAGTAAAGAGAAAAAAAGATGAACCTAGACCCTAAACAAAATATGGGAAGCAAAAGATTATTCTTGACTTGCTATGGGAACAAGATTATCATTGCTAAGACTTGGGGAAGGGGAAAATATACTCTTGACTTGCTATGGAAAGTATAAAGACAATGCTCTTGACTTGTCATAAGACTCTTGACTTGGATATGGAACATATATTCCGGACTTAAGAAAAGGAAAATATATTGTTGACTTGCTTAAGTACAGAAATAAGACTCTTTTTTTATGTTGAGGAAAGATCATTGGTCAAAATATATTTCTTGCTCGAAATTGATTTTCTTTGATAATAAGTCTCCCTAATATGGTTACTAGCATCGTCGGGAAGATTCATGGATCCTACTTCCTAAAAAGAAAAGATTCTAGACTCTATTTGTAAAACTTGAAAAAACGCACAAGCATAGAAAAGAGAAACCTGCCTAAAGCTAGACTCAAAAAATCCTAAGGGGGGATCTAGTCCTAATATTCTATGGAAACAAATCACATAACAAGAAACCAATCAATCACAATATGGCAAGTAAATCAATTAGCACATTGATATGGACCATGGGACTAAATGCAATGGTTGACGCAGTCTATGGTTTAGATATGGTAACCCACGACCAAATGTGTTTCGTCATCTATGGGATGCATAGTAAGACTAGACGTACCTTTCGCATACCTCGAATGGAAAACACGCGGATGTCATGCGGTGGAACACGACTATGCGCAAGGAAATTCGGACCTAGTGGGTCACTAACCAAGTCATAGACAATGCTTCAAAGGGTAGATCCTATTATAGTGTGGTGATGTTTTTCGACATCTTGCGGAGATGACGCATGCAAATGGATGATATAAATGCAAAGAAATAATAAATATATAAAGGCCTTGAACCAAGAAATATGAATTAACAATCAACATGGATAAGCTTTCGAATTACACCCCCTTATTAAATCCCCAGTGAAGTCGCCACTGTAAGAACCCTCGCCTTTTGGCGCTAATTGAAATATTTAGTTGCAATTAGTGTTTCTTAAATAATATGTCATATGCAACATGATTAATTGTGATAAGGGAAATAATAAGCAAATAGTGAAGTCGCCACCAATTTTTAAGGAAACAATTGAAAACCATCAAATTGCACCCAATTCCTAGTGGGAATTGACTCATACCCAAAAGAGGTCAAAGATTGAGTTTGGGGGTGTGGGTACGAAAATATAAAATGAATCTTATCTAAATAGCCCGTGATAACGGTCTTTACTAATTTCTATCCATGTTGATTCATAATTCATTCGCAAGGTTTCGAACAAACACTACTACAAAATGAGGCTATGCCAACACTCCTCAAATGTTGTATTAGGACCGAAAAATGTCGCATTAACCCTAAGCCAACACTTATTCAATTGCCACCTTAGCTACTGTCGCCTTAGGCATAAGCCAACACTTTTTTAGTTAATAGGCGACACTTTGATGAAGAGTTGCTTATATTTAGTAAAGACAACACTTTTTCAAAGCAACACTTTCTTTAGTTAAAACAACACTTCATTTTAGTTACCTTAATTTGAAAGAAAATTGTTTTATTCTAAAAAAATAAAACAGAAATAATTGTGGGCCTGAGCAGCACCAGGCTCCATAGCCCACATACTAGTAAACCACACCCACACGCCCACTCCTAAAGATTGTACTAGTTAGCAATTTTGTTCCCAACAAGACTTGAACTCGCGAACTCCTTGTTATAAGGCATATAAGAATTACGGTGCAATTTGATCCGATCGTCCAAGATCCTAAATTAACTAAGTGGGTTGAACATACCAAATTACTAATGTGATCTCTTTGCACATATTATCCAATTGCATGCATTAATTAACAAGCATAAACCAAACCAATAATAAGATAAAAGACATAATTCTCCACCTTACCGTTCTTAGTAAACCACCAAATTGCATATGCACATCAATGAGATTGTTAGCAACTTCAATGGAAGTAAAATAATAAATATAAATAAAATAATAAAAAATATGCTAATATGCAATTTAGGGCTAAGTACATGCCAAAACCTTAATTATATGCTAATATGCCTTTTAAATATGCTAACGATGCAAACATGCAATATTTATACTAACCATGCATTAATCTAGAATTAGAATAAATAAGCATGGAAATATGCAAAGTCACTCTATTTATGCCATGAACTAATTAAGACATGCAATTTAATTATCTAGACATGAAAATGATTAATAACAAAACTAGAACAATCAAAGAAGGATATCAAATCAACCATAATAATAATCAAAGTAAAACATGGTTTGAAAAAAGTTTTGAAAGATTGAAAAATTGCTCTCAAGTTAACCTTTTGTTGCACTAGAATTGAATGTCAATTGCTCTTGTATTTGCCTTGCTCTTGTGTATGGAGTTGCTCTTGAATGGTGGTTGAAGAAAGCTTGAATTGATTTGATTAGGGTTCCATGAGAGAGAGGAGAGAGAGAATTAGGGTTGCCTCTTAATGAGTTAATGGGTGAGAATCCCATAATAATGAGTGTTAGTCCCGAAAAACGGAGTTTAGAGGGGTATTTATAAGGATTGGGCCGAAAAGAAGGCCAAAAATGATCCCCAGCGGTGTCATAGAGCGTCGCTGGGGCTCCAGCGACCTCGATAATTCCGCATGAGATCCAGCAGACTATCCCTGAGCTCCAGAGGCGGGGAAATTCGTCCCCGCTACCAAGAAAACACCGCTGGAGCACTCGTTTAAGCTCCGATTGGCTTTTTCTTTTTTTTTCATTTTCTATTTTACATAATGGATAATTTTTTGAAATCAAAGAAGACTTTCAAGAAGTCATCAAGCGCTATCGATTCGGGTCAAAGAGCGTTGGATTCCTTGTTCAAAGGGCTTTCTGTTGAGATATTTTGGGCTCATATAGCACAAGTATCCTATGAGTTATGGCCCAACCACTAGAGAGGTGTATGTTTTAGCGCATTTTTCAATCATCGGATCGTATCTCCTTAGTTTCTAATGGTATTTGGCCCATAATATAGCATTGGAAAGCTATTTCAAAGGGGAATATAAAACTAGTGGTCTTATACTTCATATCATCCTTGCATGGCTAAAAATCAGTCTTTAACCATGATATGCGGGTATGAGAACATCGTTTTTAGCCCATAACTTCATTAAATTATAACTTTTTAGTCCGGTGTCCAATTGGGACAAATGACATGGCGTTGGAAATTTTATGGGGAAGGCTATTTGTCGGCATGAAAATTAATGAAATCTTGAGTGAGTATGGATAAAAGGTTTCAAATGAGCATAATTACGTTGAGCATTGTCATTCGTTTCTTTAAGATTATTGTAGGTCATCATCATCGTCCGTTACACCATGGGGGACACATTTGGGTGTCTATAATATCCTAGAATCCCAGTCAGTTTCCCTACACATTTCTAGTCTCTAAGTCACTCACATACCTCACTCTCTCCAACTGTGCAATTGAACCCGTAAGATTGATACCTCGGCACTTCTAAGTCATTATCTCCCTGAATACTTATGATCATTGCCTCCTATTACCCTTGTTAGAAACCTACGACATGAGGCTTTGATATCCAAGTAGTAGTTTGCTTATACGTTGTGGTTTGAGGCTTAAAATAGTCCATAGAATCCGAGCTTTGGTTCTGCAGGACAGTCAGAGAAACTGTTTAAGTTCTTTAGTAAGTTTCTTTTGATATATTGAATCAATTGAGTTCGTAGGAGGTTATAATTACTCACTTGAATTACTTTAATCCTATGGGACTATGGTGAAGGCGAAGGTGTGAGATATTGAGCAATAGCGAGTAATAACTTTAGTGTGCTCGAGGTAACTATCATGTCCACCTCTTGCTAACTTTTCTTTCATTTTCAACTCTATGTGTTACATGTTATGTACATGAATCAAGTTTTATTGGTTTTATAAAGAGTGTTCATAATGATCTTTAAAGCATTCTTACAAGAGTATCGTTGTATGTTTTGAATTTTGAGGATCAAAGAAGTCAGAGTTGTTACCGAGGAGATAACAATCAGAAAAATGAGACTTTATGTGTTATATGCTTTTGTGTAAAGACAATAATCACTTAAATTGAAAGAATAAAGGCATGTGGGCAGAGAAGCTCATGGTAAAGTACTTCCATGAGTGACGAACATTTTGTACTCCAAAGGATCGTTCCCGAAAGGGAACCCTCCAAGGAGAGTTTTGTATATTGTGTGACGTCCTTAAGGTCATGGTATGTATGTCCATGAATGTCCTGTGTTGAACTATTTTCGAAGGACATAAATGTCCATTCTTGAAGTATCTCCGAAGGACATACTCTACTGTAAAGTTATCTCCGAGAGTACTCAGGGGGTATGATCATACTAGACTTCCGTTGTGGTATTGTGGCCAAGTTTTGTGGGGGAAGACGTTCCCTAAGTAGTATACACATGGTGAAGTATCTCCATGGTGTTTATACTACCTTGTTCACTTTTCCTAATGCCATAACAAAAGAATTGGATTATGGATGTAATGAAGGCATGAAGCTTAGTCAGATACTGAATTATGTTTTGTAATCTGTTATCTGTAAAGTGGTGACCGTCAAAAGCCCTTGTTTTGAAAGTAAACTCTGTTTCAAAGAAAAAGTGTCGATTGCAAGATTGTTTAATCCTATGTGCAAAGGATTCCTAAGGCATAAGTAATTAGGAATTGATTTACAAGGTGGAGTGAAGTTACTCAGCGTTTGCTGATTTTACCCCTATTCTTTCCGTTTACGGGGGTAGTAGTGTCTGTATTTTGACTCTGTTTTACAGGACTTTCTTTTGGGGGAAGTCAGAAATTTTGCGAGAGCTCGCCACTTGTAGCTGAAGTTATAAAGTCGTTTGTAATATAAGCTCGTTTGTAAAAACAGTTATGTTTCAGTTTAATAAAAGTTCACCGTTTGATTTAAATAGCTCACTAGTATTATTATGGTTATTTATTCAGCCTTGTATTTCCTCCTTTTGGAAATACGGCGGTAACAAACCCAAATTAGGCTTTCGCGTTTACTTTTTTTTCTTTAATCAAGATTAGAGACCCAAAAAGCTGAAATTGATTCTGCATCTAAAAAATGGTATTTTACGATTATTTGCTTTGTATTGGGTGATGCACCTTATTTTAGTCAAATGGAAAATTATATTGCTTCATATTGGAAATTTGTGGATTTGCCTAAACGTTTCCTCCATGAATAGGGTTATTTTATCTTTACATTTTCAACTGTTGTAGACAGAGATGAGGCCTAATGGAGGACCCTTTGCGTTTAATGCCAAACCATTTATTCTTGTCGAATGGTCTACGGATTTTGTGATGGATCCAGCTAGCTATAGAAATATTCCGTTGTGGATTCAATTTTGAAACTTGCCTTTGCACTGTTGATCAATGGATTCTCTTAGTCGTCTCGATAGCTGTGTTGTTAAACCTTTGTATGTTGATAAGGTAACTGTTGAGTTGGACAGAGTGTATTATGCTAGACTATTGATTAAAGTTGATATAACAGTACCTTATAAGGATGAAGTGTTGTTTGAGGATGATGAAGGGAATGTTTTTAAGCAAAAAATGACATATGATTAGAAACCAGCTTTCTGCCAGAAATGCAGAAAGTTTGGCCTTGTGGAAGATAAATGTAACCCCGCAAACCCTCAAACTGAACAACTTGCAAGAAGGAGAAGAAGGAGACGTAGGCAAGTGGCTTAGTGGAAACCTAGAGCTACAATTGCAGCAAGCCCTACCGCGAGCTCTGAGACAGCTGCAGCTGCTGCTAATAGCCATGCTACTCCAGCTATTGATACTGCTGAGACTTCACAACATGAACCGGAGTTATTTGAAGAAATGGTTGCCTTGCATAATCAACAAATCTCTGTTGAGGAGATGAGATGGCAGAATATGCAGAGACCCATGCCAGAGATTAGTACAGTCTCTATCCACGACTCTTTTACTGCCTTCCAAGATGAATCTGTGCAGGAAAATGAGAATATTGTGAAAGAGAATACAGATGAGGAACTGAATAGAGAAGAGAGCCCGGGTAACAAGGCTCTTCCTGATAAACCTTTGCATCAATGAAGATTCTCATTTGGAATGTTAGAGGGATGAATAAGCCCTCTAACCTTACTGATGTGAAGAAGTATATTATGAAGAATAAGGCTAGTTTTGTAGCTCTTCTTGAGACTAAGGTGAAGATCAAGAAGTTTGATAGAGTTGGAAATAGGTTATGCAGCACCTGGAATCAATACCGCAACCATAAAGAAGCTCGAAATGGTAGGGTCTGGGTTGCTTGGAATCCTGCTGTTATGAGTGTTCAGATTATTGCTGCTTTTGATCAGATTGTGATCACAAGATTATTATTTCATTCAGGAACAACTTTCTTGTTAACTCTAGGTTATGCGAAGAATGATGTGAATTTGAGAAAAGCTTGCTGGGAGGATATAGAAAATTTTGGTTGCAATATTGCTCAACCTTGGCTCGTTGGGGGTTGACTTCAATGCTACACTGAACAATTCTGAAAGACTGCAGGTGGGAGAACAACTCTCTGGTACTGGTGAGTTGCATGACTTTTTCTATAAGCTCAATCATTAGGTCCAAGGGGATGGAATATACCTGGTGCAACAAACACAAAGATCTTACTAGAGTTTATAGTAAGATTGATAGGGTCATGGGTAATCCTAAATGGTTTGCTACCCATCCACGCATTGAGGCTGATTTTCTTGCTCCTTTTGTTTCTGATCATTGCCCAACTTCTCTGACTATTATGCCTGAGCCTTTCCAGGGGAGGAAACCCTTCAGATTCTTCAACCTATGGATTTCTCAGCCTGGTTATAAGGAGGTGGTTGGTAATGGATGGAAATTTGAGGGTCAAGGATCTGTTATGTATAGAATTTGGTAAGAAAATCATAATTTGAAAAAAGCTTTCAAAGTATCACAATTGTACATGCCACACCTGGAGAAGAAAGTGCAAGAAGCTCAAGAATCATTGCTGCAAATTCAAGAGTTACTTGCAACTGATAAGTTTAACTCTAAAAATATTGAAAAAGAAAGTAAACCCTTTGATAATTTAAAAAAGATGAGAGACACAGAGGAGCTGTTTTTGAGGTAGAAATCTAGGCTTAACTAGCTAAAAGCTGAAGATGACAATTTTAAGTTTTTTCATACCTGTGTGAAGAGTAGGAGAGCACATAAAAAAAATTACCTCAGTGTACACTGTTGGTAATGTTAAACTTCATGACCCTGAAGAGGTGAAGACTGAATTTCAGGATTTTTTTATGAATATGATGGACTCTAGTGCAGCCGAATTACCTGCTATAGACCCTGCAAACATGCCCTGTAATTACAGTTGACTAGCAAGTTGCATTATGTTCAAATTTTACTACTCAAGAAATCAAGAAGGCTCTATGGGAGATCAATGATGACAAAGCCCCTGGTCCCAATGGGTTTACAACTGCATTTTACAAGAATTCTTGGGACATTATGGGTGAAGAGATTGTTGAGACTATTTTTGCCACTTTTGAATCACGTAATATGTTGAGAGCTATTAACTGTACCTCTATAGCTTTAGTTCCTAAGAAATCATGTCCTAGCAATGTGAGTGATTATAGGCCAATTGCATATTTTAATTATTTATACAAAATTTTGTCTAACGCTCTTGCTAATAGACTAAGCATAATGTTGCATGATGTGATTCTATTGGAACAATCTGCATTTATAAAGGGTATGTTTATAGGTAATAACATAATCCTAGCCCATGAAATTGTGAAACATTATGTTAGGAAAGAATCTCCCCCCAATCTGTTCTGAAGATTGATCTCAGTAAAGCCTATGACTCAGTGGAATGGGTTTTCATTGAGCAAGTTCTTCTTAACATGCATTTTCCTGTAAGATTTAAGAATTGGATTATGATGTGTATCTTGATCTACTATGAGCTACTCTATTCTGTTTAATGGCTCTCCCATGACCCCTTTTCCTTCCAAAAGAGGACTTAGACAAGGAGATCTCCTCTCTCCTTATCTATTTGTCATAGACATGGATTATCTTTCAAGATGCTTTAAGGGATTGCAAGAGGTGAGAGAGTTCAAGCATCACCCTAGATGCTTTAAGGGATTTAGAAAGTGACTGATAGAATTCAATCCTGGACCTCTTAGTTCCTCTCTTATGCAGGCGGGTTGCAATTAATCGAATCTCTGTTGTTCTCTATGCAGAACTTCTGGACACAGTTCTTTCAGATCCCTGTTGTAGTTACACACAATATTGAGCAACTATGTAGAAAGTTCCTCTGGACAGGTACAACTAACCCAAGTAAAAGAGCACTTGTAGCATGGGATGACCTTTGTATTCCAGCTACTAAAGGTGTCTTGGGATCTTAAGTTTCACAATGATAACGAGAAATTATGGATTAGATGGGTTAATGCTTATTACATTAAGCATAAAAATTTCTAGACCATAGGTAAGCCTCAACAAGCATCTTGGATCATAAAAAAAGTATTTGATATTAGAGAACACCTGAACAATATTGTTTGTAACTGCCCAAGTACAAAATCGGTGCAGTTTATAAACAGTTCCTCCCTTACTTGCAGAAACTTTTTTGGTGAAATTTGGTTTGGAATCACCTAGCTTTGCATAAATGGAAATTCACTTTGTGGTTGTTTATTAAGGAGAGACTGCCTATTTGGAGTAATATGTTCAAACTTGGGTTTCAAGGCCCGAGCATCTGCTGTTTTTGCTCTGCTGCAGAAGAATCATTCCAGCATTTATTTTTTGAATGTGAGTTTGCATCCCAGTTTTGGTGTAGAGTTTTTAATTGGCTACAGCTTGAACCAGTGCAATGGCATTGGCCTGATGTGTACAAGAAAATCTGTGATACTTTAAAAGGAGGCAAGTTAAGCATAGAACAATGTTAGCTTGTGTTGCTGCTGTAATCTGGCACTTATGGCACGAGAGAAATCAGTGAATTTTTTAAGGAAAAAAAGATTTAAATGAACACATCATGAAGCAGATCATCCTAGCCTTGCATGTGCGTGTTGCAGCTTCCAGAGATATGAAGATATAGAATTTCTTCACTACTTATCTTAATTTTTCTAGTTAGCTGTTGTGATGTTGTGTTGTTTGGATTACCTGGTTTGTTATTTTTACCCATCCTTTTATATTTCCGCAAAATGTCCTATTAGTTTGCTTACTTGCTAATTTCCCTTCATATAAGGTGAATTACAAGTATGTGGAACTAGAGACATTTGCAAATTAGCAGGCTTGTTGCTAGTTAGGGTGTGGGGTATTTTGTATAGTGTTGGTGATACTATGTGCTTATCCTTATCTAGTGTGAATTTGGGGGTTAGATGTATACTCTCGAACTTAGATGCTGTGGTTTATCCTCCATAGGGGAGGTTAATAGGAGAATGCGGCAAATCACTAAGGTTATACATGACTTGCAAATTTCCTGGCATATGGTGCGAAGCACCCCTGTCAATGAGCCAACCAAAATAATCATAAGACTTTTTACCAGACAACGTTGTCTTATCAACCGTAGAAGATGACTCAATCAAGCATACGCATAACGGCATTCTGTAGAATGTGGTACTACTGCTGTGTTTGCTGTCATACCAAGCGTGGGTGAAACTGAATAAGTCCCACGTCCTGCTCCTCTCCCTCGCCCATTTCCCCTACCACGACCACGTCTTGGGAACCCAATACGCTGATAAAAATGGTCATAATCATGACAAGACTTCCCACAATAGCCACAAGGAGGACGGTCAGGGGTGGGCTGATTGGTGCTAGTGCTACGGCCAGCAGGAGTCGGAGCTGTGTTTTGAACTGCAACGCTAACAATATCATTGCGGTCGTCCTAACTTCGAACAATATTTTTGTATCGCTCTTCTTAATTCATAAGGGCATAGGCTTTATTAATACTTGGGGCAGAGGTTTTGTGCTTAGAATCTGTGTTCTAAGTGTCCCGAAAGTATCATCATGAAGGTCCTTAACAAATTGATGTGTCTTCTCATTCTCAGCTTTAGCGATTAATTTCAATGCAGCCGCACAAGTACAACCACACGTTACATCCTCATATCCATGAAGCTCATCCCATAGAGCCTTCAATTTAGTTTAGTAAGACACTATAGTCATACATTCTTGCTTAAGGGATGCTAAATCAAATTTCATTTGATTAATACGCGGACCATTACCAATAGCATAACGTTTCTTGAGATCCATCCACAAATCACGAGCAATTTTGTAACTTGCTACACTAGGTTGGATCGTTCCATGAATAACATTAAATAACCAGGAACAAATAGTTGAGTTATTAGCTTTCCAAGCCGTGCGCCCTTACCCTCAAGACTATTAACATATTTAGGTTTAATAAAATCTCCATTAACAAACCCAAACTTACTCCTAGCCTCTAAACATTGACAATTGCCTTCTCCCACACATCATAAATATTACCCACAAGAATATACCTGGACCTTCCAACGATGACAGATAATAGATTGATGATGGTTCATGAATTAATTATGGCTTCGATTTGTCCTTGTCCTTTCTCATCGTAGGTCCTCAGCCGGAACTTGCGGTGATGATTGTGAGAGGTGCATGAGGTGGGTGATGATGAACGTGAGACTAATGGTGAGGCCTGGTAATGGTGGTCTCGGGCAGAGCAATAGAGGAAGAGAGAGAGAGTGCCAAGTTTTTGGGCTTCTAAATGGGAGAGAGAAAATGGCTTTTACTTTTAAGTAGCTAAGTTATGTTGGTTAACGGGGTAAGGCCGGGTCTTTCCTTAATCAGATGGTTTGTTCTTGTCATCTCCAAATTGAACAACTCTACTATTGGGTGGCTACTACTAGTAGAATTTTAAATCTAAAATTCCTATTTCTCTAAAAAAAAAGAAAAAATACAACTAACCACATCTTTAGTTACCGATTTAACATGGAGGTAGAAAGGTTTCTATGGAGGCGTGGTCGATTTGATGCAGAATTGATGATTTGACAGGGGATCAATTTGGTGAAAATTAATGGGATGTAATTCATGTATGTGAGTTAAGCTTTGAAGGATTGGGTTTTGAGTCTTCAGTGGCAACGTCCAAGGGTTGGAAGCAAGTTGTGCATTTGACGGACTCACCTGAAATTGTGACTATTCTTTAAGGTGCTGCCAAACCATCAATAGATGTGCATGAGCTACTTGGGCCTTTAAGGATTCTTTCTCTTTCATTGTTATCTTATACATATGTCTAAAGTTCCTCATAAAAAGGTGCAATTGCTCATGATTTTGCTAATCTTTGTAGGAAAATTGGGTTGATTCTATAATTGCTAATCTTTGTATAATTAAAGATGTTTAAAAAGATACCTTTTGTATGCTAGATATCATTGTCCAATCATTTCTCCCAGTCTCCTTTAATGCATCCTTTAAGTGCCAAAAAAATGGCCCCAAGTTTCTCTACTCTCATTCTCAAAAATATCATGTGATATAAGATACAACTCATTGTTTCCATCAATAGCCACTGCAAAAATAAGTACACCATCATAATTCCCCTTCAGATAGGCACCATCAACACAAATCAGGCTTCTACACCCCTTGATCAAACTTTGCTTTAAATAAAGGAAATGAAAATGTAGCTGAACACCAATGGCCTCTCAGGACTTGGATTTCTGGAGTTGGAGGAGGTAGTGTACCAGGGTGCCAGACACAATGGGCAACTAAGCCAGGGTTAGTTGCCTTGATAAGTTGGCAGCTTACTATAGGAAATGTCATGGCATAAGCCTTCATTTTATAGGCACTTCACTTCCTCATTTCATGTTTGTTATGTAAGAGATAGTTTAAGGCTTTAACTGGTATGTTATTGTTGGCCCTTATATAATCCAACCATTTCTCTGCCACCCATTTGTAAGAAGCGATTGGGTTATATTCTAGAAGTCTTGTACACTTATGTACATTATGCAATGACTTAATGGCCCATGTAAACCCATGGTCATCTGGGATTTTGCTTGCATGTATTCTAAAGGGACAACACTCTTAAACACATTTTGCAGTGTACCTCATTTTTTCAACTTTCCTTACAACTACATAAATCCCATCTTGAATACAAAATTCCCTAAAAACCATTTTGAATGGTTTCATATCAAAAAACAACATCTACTCTTGATTTCCATTTTCTCTCTCTTCAATATTTATCAAAAAAACAAAATAATTGGTAAGCTGGTCGGCGAGAGCTTTTGATGGGAATGTCAGCCAACCGAACTAACAACTCTTTTTTGCCCATATATTGCTTTAATTTTGCCAATTTTGAACTCTTTAATCACTAGCTTATTTGGTAGAGTTTGAGGAAACTATTGTTGGATCAATGGTTCTTGTGGAAGGGTTTGCAATCAAGGTAGAGAGAGAAATGATGGAGTTGTTTGGCACTCTTTTTCTAAGATGATGAGAGTTGAAATTGGTCCCTATTGAACATGGAAGCTTTAGGGAGAGTTAAGAGAGATGAATAAGAGTATATCATTCTGTCAATTTGTCTCGCCAACGGCACATATTAATGTTACAGTAAATGCTACTAAAGCTACGTTTTCACGATTTAACAATACAAATGTCAGCTCAATGCTCTATGTTCTCTAATTATTATTATTTTTTTTTTACTTTTTTGATCACCATGTTTCACAAATGATAAATGAGGTAATGTGAAAGTCTTTCTTAATACGTGGGGCTCAACAAATTGGGCAATAAGGCATCACTTTTCCAGCTTTTAAAGTTGTGTTTATTGTTGGTCAAAATCGAAACCTAAAACAAATTTAAAATAAAAAAGGATAAGGTAAAATTGTATGATTTTGTGCAAATTGTGATTGAGCTCTAACATTAGTGGTGTTAAAAAGAAATTTAGTGAACCCATATTTCAACTTTTCTGGATCCGCCACCGAATTCAATCATCTAGCATCTAGCATTTAAGCATAGAAACAAAATTTATATAATCAAAACCCAATTTAGAAATTTAATCAATAAACACCTAAATTATTTTGGGTTTAGGGATTTTGGAGAACAAACCATACAACAAAGGACAAGAATGGGGAAATTAAGTCCAGCACCATGGCTGCTGGTGGTCGACAGCCTGCACACCAGCACAGTGGCAGAAGCAATTCAAGCGGAATAGAGGAGTGAGTTCGCGCAAAACAAAAACTAGAGAAGAGAGAAAATGCCGGCGATTAGTCGTCGTTTGTCACGATGAAGCACCAGGCCGAGAGAGAGAGAGAGAGAGAGAGAGAGAGAGAGAGAGAGAGAGAGAGAGAGAGAGAGAGAGAGAGAGAGAGGTCGTGGGAGGTGATGCATAGGGAGAGCTTGTGAGGGTTTTGGCTTTTGTTTTTGAATGTGGTACCGAAGGACATGAAGTCTTCTTTTTTTTTCTTTCTTTTGAACGTGAAACTGAGAATGAAAGAGAAGATGTCTCCCTTTATTTAAGCGACATATAGATCAGAGATGGGAGGAGGGAGAAACGTGTAAAGAAATTCTAGGGAGTGAATATCAGTGTTTTAGTTTATCCAAAACGCAATTAGAGCAACATAAACCACTTAAAAGCTGATTTTATTTTATTTAATATAAAAATACGAAATTCCCTATTTTTTCCTTTAATGCTCAAATCTAAAACCAATAAATACTTTACCAAAATAAATAACTGAATTCCAACCAAAAGATGAAACAATTTAAATAAATAAATGCTAACACAAATATGTACAATTCAATTAAAAGGATCAAAACTAATTATTTAAACTGATTTAATTAGGATAATCTTTGTGACTACGTTAGCAACTTCGTTAACGAAGTGACGACGTGTAAAGTTTAATCCTCGCTAGATTATACTATTGACTGGAAAGACACCAAAAACCCATAATTCCATCAGACCCTTGTAGAACCACTATCATATTAATCTGACAGTTCTTTCTGATATTCGGACTTGATCTCATGGTTGAAATCATTCCTCTAAAATTGCTATATTTTCCATAAAATACATGCTGCTTCTCAAGTTTATGCACAAAGATCTGAAAAGCACTTGTGAAATTCCCAAATCATTACCAATATATCCAAAATTCATAAATCAGTTGAAAAGATATCCCCAAAAATTGGGGAATAATATCGTAAAAAGATAAAGAAACATTTAGAAAAAATCTCTAAATTTCAAAGAATCTTTGAAACAATATAAAATACAAAAACCTATAGGAAAAAGTTTCCAGAAATTCAAAACCCTATGTCACAAATCTCATGAGCTAGTTGCGAAATTGCAAAAGAAGGCAAAATCCATTGAGTTTAACACTTTACACAAGACTCTGTTGACGGAGCTGCTAACGTAGTCACAATAATTATCCTATATATATATATATATATATATATATATATATATATATATATATATATATATATAATATATATGCAGAATTGCTTGATGGACACATGGGCGTCCACATAAGCAAAGCATACTGTAGACACCAAAAATTGTGTCTATAATAAATCCCCGTAAAAACCCGATGATGAAAGGTTTGGATTTTGCTCGAACATGGGTTGCGAGAATAATTGCTCTGATGATTAGCCCAGTTCATTTGAATTAACCAGTGGAAGCCTCTTGTACAGGTGACCCAAACCAGTTGGACTCATTTCAATAGAGTCCAAAGCTGAGAGATAGGCCTCTTTGAACCTAACCCGAAAGGGAACCCAAACCCATGAGTCAACCCTTGGTCAAACAAGGAAACTCAGTCAATCCCATGTGGACCCCCTCGGAAATGCCTCCCCCGCTTGGAAAAACAGTCAGGCGCCTATACAAGCACGCCGCTCCAGGGCCAAGCGGCCACGCTTGGGCTCAAGTGGCTGTGCTGCTAGGCCAAGCGGCTTGACCGCTTGTCCTGCCAGCCCAGCCGCTTGGCCAAGCTGTATGGCCGCCTGGACCTTTTCTCGCAGACGGAGAATACGAGGCCCATCTCGATTTTCGTGCCAAACCCTGGCAGCTCCCCCTCTTCTATATAAACAAACCTTAGGATTTAGTTGAAGATGTGGGTCTTTAGGTTGGTAGTTTCTCTATCAGGTTGAGAATTCTAGAGGTTCTCTCTCTCTCTCTCAAAATTAAACCATAAATTCTGATTCTACTCCTTCTTTAGGTTAGCCCCAGCACCACAAAATAAACCTTCACACTTCGTCAAGAGCATGAATTCAAGAATTATAGCCCAATAAGTTCATTGTGAGCATCCAGGTAATCCAACCTGAGGGTTTTAAATAAATTTTTATATTGCTTGTTATTACTAACGATTTTGGTTTATGTGATATGTACATGCATGACGCGTTTTGAGCAAAAGGGCTTGTATTAAGCCTAATTAATGGATGAATGAATGTTTTTATTTTGTTGTTTATTGCTTCTTATGATTAAATTGTGCTTTGTTTGTGGATTGGTGGATGAATTTTTGGTTTGTCTTCTAACTTGCAGGTTTTAGCATATTTATCGTTTTTAGCAATAAAAGCATGTAATTTGATAAATTGATAAAAGTGGTCACAATACTAATGTTTGTTCAACCCATTAGTTAAAACTAGGAATTTAGACAAATTGAACCTTGTTTGGAACCGTAGCATTAATAATTATATTGAATCAATTAGTAAAGGCCGTTGTTGTCAACATGCCAGTTGGGTGCCTAACACCTTCCTACCTCGTACTCTCGCCCCCGAACTCATTTATAGACGTCTTTCTAGACTATTGACTTGATTCAAAGGTTTCCAAATTACCTTAAATTTGGTGGCGACTTCCGACAATCTAAATCATGTCCTTAGTGCAAAAGGGAAATCTTCATGGGCATTCACACTCAAAGGTTCACGAAAACCCGAACGACCGCGCTCTCCTAGGCTGCCCAGAAACCCGATGCAAGAGGGGGCGAAAAGGGGAGAAAAAATCTGGTAGCCTACAGTGGCGACTTCACTGGGGAAATGATTAAGAGGGTGTAACTTAAAAATCGATTCATTATCATTGTTTTTGCTTGGTTCACTGCCTTGACTGTTCTTATTATTATTTTGTGACTTGTCATTCATCTATTAATTTGCATTCATTGCATTCATGTGCATGCGCTTACCCGACTTCCGAACTTGTTTTTACAAGTTCAAACTAGTTTTTAGCCAATGGAGTGTGGTGAAGTGCCTTGGTGAGAATCCACTCGATTCTTCTTTGCCAAGAAGCATGGATCCTCCCACCTCATGTACCTTCCTACGCATTCGTCCATTCGAAGAGTAGGATAACCAGAATGCCTCTCATTGCCGCGCATCCCACGGATTGTAGTACATTCCTGATCATGAGTACCTTTTGACCAAAACCCTTAAGCCTACTCCATTGTATGAACTAGAACCAATGTTTTAGGTTTAAACTCAGTCCCATGTCCATGCTAGATTTTCATAATCATGTCATTTGCGTTGTTGTGCTGTTTGCCCATATGTGAACGCAATCTTTGCGTAGTCTTTTTGGTCGTCATAGGATATTAGGTTAGACCCCAATTAGGATCATTTTCTTTTTTGAGTCTAGATTTTGTCTTAAGATTGGATCTAGAATCTTTATTTGTAGGAAACAATATCCCTTAATGTTCTATATGATGCACGTTACCTAAGGAAAGATTTGGATGCTTTATTCTTTCCTTTTATTTAGGTAGTGAGTCTAGGCCAAAAGATCTCGATAATATTTCTCCCCCCTCTTTTTAGTAAAGAGTATAATATCTTTTGCTTTATCCCATATCGAGTCGAGATAATATTTCTACCCCTTCCTTTTAGTCAAGAGTATAATATCTTTTGCTTTATCCCATATTGAGTCGAGATAATATCTCTCCCCCCTCCTTTTAGTCAAAAGTATAATAGCTTTTGCTTTATCCCATATTGAGTCGAGATAATATCTCTCCCCTCTCCTTTTAGTCAAGAGTATAACATCTTTTGATTTATCCCATATTGAGTCGAGATAATATCTCTCCCCTCTCCTTTTAGTCAAGAGTATAATATCTTTTGCTTTATCCCATATTGAGTCGAGATAATATCCCTCCCCTCTCCTTTTAGTCAAGAGTATAATATCTTTCATCTTTCTTTTCCCGTGTTGAGATCTTTTGACCTAAACCCATTACTTAATCCCCAAGGGTTGCTTTCATGGTCGCCACTACCTTCAACTTAGGCTTGACCACAACTCCTTTGTAGGTAATCCTCTTACCCTTCGGTCCACGCAATGACACACGTTGCTCAAAGCACTCTATCTTAGCCCTATACTTGGCTAGCCAATCCATTCCAAAAATCACGTCAAATTCCTTCAAATCCATCTGAATCAAATCCGCAGGCAAATCGAAACTAGCTATCCTAATCAGACACTTTTCATACAACGCTTTACAATTAACATTCGACCCATCTGGCATCGTAATGTTTGCACTATACACAGAACTAGGTTCTAAACCTATCTTAGATGCAAATTTCTTAGAAAGAACAGAATGCGTTGCACCACTATCAAACAAAACAAAAGTAGATTGAGAGTTAACGAGAAAAGTATCAGCGATCACATTCGGGTTTGCTTCAGCTTCATTGCGGTTCAGCACATAGACCCTTCCATTCACCCCTCTATGGTTGTTGTCGTTGTTGTTGTTCTGCACGGGGTTGGCAGGTGCGGGAAGTAGTGCTTAATTGTTCACGGCAGGAGCAACAGTTTGTTGCGGTTGTTGTTGTTGTAACTCCCATTTCCACGGTAGTTACCACCATTTCCACGATTTTCATTTCCATTTCCACCACGATTGTTGTTATTATCGCGGTTCTGACCATTGTCGTTCCTTCCACGATTCCAGCATTCAGAAGCTTTGTGACCAAGCTTATTACACTCGAAGCATTGAAGCACGTAACCACGACAGTTCTTGCCAGGATGCGTCTTGTTGCAGCGACTACAAGGCGTATTCCTCCTAGCTAAGATCGTAGCTCTATGAGTATTCGAGTCACGATTCCTGTTCCCGTTGTGGTTCTGGCTACCACCTTGATTGTTGTGATTGTCGTTGTTCGGCCTTGGCCTCTTATCTGCGCCATTCGACTGGGAATAATTTCCTTCGTCACGTTTATGCTTCCCGAGCAACGAATCACGATGATCCACAACACGCTCTTGGTTCAAGGCCTTCTCGTACGATCTTTGGCACGTTTGCGAGTTTCCCATAACATAACGCTGAATATCCCACTTCAGACCATCCTCGAACCTCTCGACACATTCAGCTTCGGTCGTCACAAAGTTAGGTGCAAAAGCAGCAAGTTCGTTGAACTTTGTTGCATACTCAGCCACAGATAACTTTCCTTGATAGATGTTCTCGAATTCCCGTTGCTTCTGGCGACGGATAGCTCTTGGATAGAACCTCTCACGAATAGACTCCTTGAATTCGGTCCACCCGTATTTTTCAATGGCGAGCATATCAATGCCCACATCGCTCCACCACTTGTTCACTTCATCCTTAAGGTAGTATGTAGCGGTATTGAACTTCATGTCATTGGGATGACTAGTAGCTCTAAACAGTTTCTCAAACTCCACAATCTAGTTCTCTAGCTTGGTCGGCTCGGAGCCACCCTCAAACGTCGGAGGTTTGAGTGCATCAAAATCCTTAAAGTTGTGTGTTTCAGGATTCTGCGCATTGTGGTGTTGCTCTTGACGCTCTAACTGGCGCGTAATGTGCTCGACCACATTAGTAAGTGCTACTTCTAGTCTCGCGAGTCGGTCGTTGGTTGCCATTATAACAAATCTGAGACATAAAAGAGCAATGGTTGATCACCATTTCAGCAAAGTTGGCACGTTTGACCCAAATCGGGGTCTAGTTGAGAGATATAGGTTGTTATTGAAACCTATCTCTTGACATTTAGCAAATAGCATATAAGTTTCAATGATCGACCTTACATTGTAGGTCTAAGCAACATACTTGCTTTGAATGTTCTCAGTTCTCATGCATAATAGTTCGATATGCAATAACAAAGTAGACACATTTGTCTCACACGATTGATAAGCAATAACATTCACAATTCACACATTGAGACTCCATACTATTCAGTAGGGAAATAAACAATGACATTTGATTGCATACAATACATGCTTAGCCTTTGGCTCACAATTGATGTGATCATGTTCAATGAAATATTTGCCATAATTCCGACATGGATTTTCCTTCATGTCTAGGCAATACTAGATAGCAGTACGAAACTATTTGTCAACCATGCAATTATGCAATAAAACGATCATATAAAACAAATTCTCAACGGTATCATATAATCAAATGAAATAGTTTTGCAATGACACAAATTGCAAAGAAATAACTATAATAATATTTGTTGCCTATGCAACTACACCAATATCAAACTTGACCACGCAGGGTCATCACAATAACTAAAATCCAATAAACTCAAATAAAACTAGTAATGCAATAATCTAGTTCTACTTGACACTCGCACACATCTGCTTCGCGCTAGGGGACTCATCGTGATCGTCCTTCCTCCTAGGCTTCACTTCCTTGCAGGGTGTGTATGGATAAGCATATCCACCGAACTTCTGGGGCATGAAACGCTTCCTAAAGTCTTCGGCATGTTTGCGCTTCTTTGTCCAGCAGTACTCACACATACCCTTCGGTGCAGGCACTAGCACATGGTTCACCTTCCACTCGAACTCGGACAGGCCCTAACTCAGCTGCGACACCTCTAAAGCAGAGAGACCATCTCGTCCCTTCACCATACTTCTTCTCATGAAGATGAACACTCTTGAAGACCACGTCGTCGTACTTCCCCTTGAGTCCCATCCAAGGATGGATGTTAGGCAGACCAGCTAGCAATAGCTCCACCCATAAGCCTTCGTGTAGACTCGTGCAATTCTCGTACTGATAACGCTCGATCGTAGTGTAAGCACGTCGTATGTAGATACGAATATCCACGAGCTCAGCGTCAGTAGCGAAGAATGGCTCCACAGGAGGAGACCAATTCACAGCAGGAATAGGTGCAACAGTAGGTGCAGCAGTAGGTGCAATGTTGTTGTCGCTTTCGACACCAATATCTTCCAATCCGGCATGTCATCGTTCTCTTCCGTTGGGGTATACTCAGGCTCAGATTCGGAGGGATCCTCGTCTTCATCATGATCGTCATGTGCAACGGGTGCGACGAGTGGAGGCATGGCATGCAGGGCTTGCACGGGGCGTGTGGCCTCGTCCTGTGTGACCTCCTCATCCGCAGCGCGGTCTTCCACGGCCACGTGGCGCACATTCGCATCGTTTCCTGTCAAATCGATGTCTGATGAAGCTACATACTCCACGGGCTGTACACAATGAGCTAAGGCCCCTTCCCTTCTTGTGTGCAGTCGACTTCCTCGTAATTATTCTTGTCCTTACCATCTACAGGAAGACAATGAAACAATAAGAACTTTATAAATCACAAGCAAAGTGATTTCAAATAATTCCTATCTTCTAGGACTACTACGCTCAACGGCTTTAATTATATTTTATTTTTCCCAAAATGAAACTAATTTTTATTAATTTATTAATTAATCCTAAGCAACCTTTTTAAACCTAGGGCTCTGATACCATTTGTAACACCCCCCGAATTCGCAACGATTTCATGGGAACTATCGACGTCATTATCCATGACTCGACACCACTGAACCGTCCCAAACTCGAGGATAGTTACTGCAACATTTATCACTAAGGAGTAAATGCTAAGCAGAAAGAAAGATTAGGCATCAAAAAGAGCTTACTAAGGAACTAAACAAACTAAACAGTTAATATCGGAGTTGTTTATATAGTGAGCTAAAATCATTAAACCAATTTATTACAACTTGTCTTCAAAGGGCTAAATCCAACAAAAATCCCAATGATCTAAACTGAACAGAAAGAGTTCTAAAAACCCGACGCCAACTCTACCTTCCAAGCTGTACGTCCTCAATCAACTAAACCTACACTTTGGTTTCCATGACGGAAACAAAATACAGAAGAAAAGAAAAGAAACAAAAAAGAAACAAAAATCAGATAAACTGAATAAACGTCATCCGTACCCAGTAAAAATATTTCACAAACCTTACCTGAGGTTTTAGAAGAATCATTGAAATTCATTTGCATTCGCACATAAGCATATAATCAAGCATACGCATAACGGCATTCTTTTATATGCAATTCTTGTATAGTGATCATACAAAATACACTACAACAAATGGTCACTTGCGCTACTATAATAATTGTGGCTATCATATGAAATTTCCGTGGCAAAAGCACTTAGCCACGAGAATTTTTCTCGTGACTTGTCGTGGCCTATAAGTCCGTGGCAATCTATTTAGCCACGGTTAAATCTCTCTTGTGGCTATAACGAGAAGTCTAGCCACAGTTTTGTCAATGACACGTTGACATCTTGCCACTATATTTCAATTAGTTACGAGAATTTTTGTGGCGGGTTAATTTAATAGCTACAACTATACTAGTGGCTAATTAAACATGAAAAAATAAATAAGAAAAACCTTAGAATTGTTATTAGTGAGTCTTGAACTTGAGACCTCTCGGAGTTTATAAGTGACTCAAACCATCTATGCTGAACTTCTTATATGATTAAAGTATGGACATTATTATATTTAGAATGTTATTACATGGAAAAAATATCGACATCCACAAAATTTCTCGTGGCAAACTAGTCAAATCCGTGGCAAAAATTTGTAAATGGCCACGAAAAAAAATATTTGGTGGCAATTTGGCCACACAACCATTTTCTGTGGCAATTTAGCCACGAATTTATTACACTCGTAGCAATTTTTCCAAGATGGCCACAAGTTTGGAAAAACAAACATAAAATTATTTTTCCCATGGCAATTTTCTTGAAAATGGCCATGAAATAATTTTTCGTGTCTATTTCAAAAAATCTAAAAAAGTTGGCCACAGAATTTGACATCCCGTGGTAAAATTTGTGGCCCAAGTGATTCATTGTTGTAGTGATACGACATAGACAATCCGTCTTGATTAGAGAGATGTAAGAGAGCGAATAGAACAGCGATTACCCATACTGTTCATCGAAGATACAATCACGCCATGGACTTAATGACTCTAGTGTGCACACTACCTCTAGTACAATTAAACGAGCCTAGAGGACTTAACAAATGGGAAATGATCCATCCCAGACACATTGTGAGGTGTCCATAAGTAACTTGGGAATCACTCATCCCTTGAACTACACCATTAGGTGTAATCCTGATTGCTCGACTACTCCTAGGGATCCATTAGGAGTCTTACTCTCATTTAATTCAATTCACATAATTTGCATTGGTTGACATAGTGGTACTACGAGACCACGACTTACTAATTCATTTCATGCACTTGAAAATGAATAGTAAATAACAATGATAACGATAATTCAATATGATGAGAATTAAACATGCTTTAATTCAATACGACGATAATTCAATAATGATGACAAGCAATGTCTAGCACAATTTAGACAGCACTTCGGCAGGGTAATATGATATACAAAAATTCACAAATCATCCAAGTCATTCAACAATAATATATAGGTGCTCACTAGCATTCAATAATACCCATACCAATTAGCACTTATTTAATAGCATAATAATACTAATACTTCACCATTCAATAATTTTCCAAGAATAATTATATGGACTAATTATTTCCCAAAATATGATAACATTGACATGCTAATTATAATTCATAATTACAGCAGTAAACATGCTTAATAATTCTCAAATTAATAATTCTCAAAATAACAAGGATATAATTTAATCATGCTTTGCATATTAAATTCACAATAAATTCCCAATTAGCACATAACACATCAAAATAGTTTTGATGGGGCTTTGGAAGAAGGTAGGCATGCGCGCTTACCACTACAACGCTACCAAAAAGTAAGTCTGCCCCAATGATTGATGATTATTATGCTTGCTCGTTAGGTCCTAATTAAAAAAAAAATTACCGAATCAGTATTAACTAAATACGAAAATCCAAACAATAACAAAATATTAATATAATTATTTTATTAAATTTCTTGATTTATTTCAACCAATCTAGGCTTTTGAAAATCCGAATTCCAATTCTAAATGAGTACAGAAAAATAAAAAAATTAAATCAAAAATACTGAAAATCGAATTAATAATTACGAAAAATATAAAAACGAAATCCTAACTTCAAAACTAGGTCTAGGTCACGGGTACCCATGCATGGGACCCATAACCTGACCCACCATCACCACCACCACACACTGACCACCATGGTCGGTGGTGGTGGTAGCCGGAGCTCCGACGAAGAGGAGAGAGAAAGAGAGATATGTGAAGAGAGAAAGGGAGAAAACGAGAGAAAAAGAGAGAAGAGGAGAGAAGAGAGAGATGCGAAGAGAGAAAGGGAGAAAACGAGAGAAAAAGAGAGAAGAGAGAGAGCGGGGCCGACCACCCGCCGGCTGTCGGTCACCGCGCAGGCAACGGCTTGGCGGTCCGGTGGTGGTCCGGCGTCGCGCGGGAGGACGGCGAGAGAGAGAAAGCCGCGGGGAAGGGGAAGGGGAAAGAGAAAGAGAGAAAGGAAAAGAAAGAGAAAGAGAGAGAGAGACGGGCGGCGGGCTTGGCCCGTCAGCCCGGTTGCTCACCGGAGGTGGAGGAGGGCCGTGCCCGGCTACCGGCGGGAGAACAAGGGGAGAGAGAAGAGAGAGATAGGTCGTGTGAGTGAGAGAAGGAGAGAGAGAGCTTGTGAGGGTTTGATCAGTTGTGTAAACTAATTAATTGCCTCCTCTTTTTCCTTAAATAGGCCCTCAGTCAACCCAAGTCAAATACTACTAGGTTTAGGAATTCATTTAATAATTTTCTGATTTAAATAGCTAATTAAAACTAATTAAAACAATATGAATAGTTCTTATTCATTTATAAAACATTTTGATTAAACTCCTCGAATTAATAAATGCAATTTATGAAAGTGCCATAATAATAATTAATATTATTATGGCTTAAATTGAATAAATCGAATCCTTGATTATAATTACGATTTAATCTCTGAAACTATTTATAAATCACTATAATAATTATAGAAAATATAGGGGTATCACATATTAGTTTAATTCCGAAGGTCCCGTTTCTGAGGAGTTGAAGGATTATCGGCCCATTAGCATGATTGGGTCAATGTACAAAATTGTGGCGAAACACTTGTCTAATCACCTTAAGAGTGTGATGAATGAAGCGGTGGGTGAAACTCAAGCAGCTTTTATTGGAGGAAGACAAATCCTAGATAGTGTGCTCATCGCAAATGAAATGATAGAGTATTGCAAAAGAAAGAAAGAGGAGGTTTTTGTGTGGAAGCTTGGTCTTCATAAGGTCTATGACTTAGTGTCTTGGTCGTTCATTGACAAGGTACTGACAAGCATGGGATTTCCGCATAGGTGGTGTTCCTGGATGAGAGGGTATTTGCAGTCGGCTGCTGCTTCAATTTTGGTGAATGATACCCCTACAAAACCATTTAAACTCGAGAAGGGTTTGAGACAAGGAGACTCGCTATCGTCGTTCTTGTTTAACTTGGTGGCTGAAGTGTTGAGTTGTATGTTGAAGAAAGCTTTGCAGGCTGGCAATCTACAGAGAGTTCGTATCAATAACGGGGAGTTGGCGATCTCACATTTACAATCTGCTGACGAGATAATAATCTTTTGTCCAGCGAAGAAGAAGTGGATGAATGTGGTTAAAATGATCCTCATAATAACCTTTCAGCTGTCATCGGGGTTGAAGACTAATTTCCATGAAATGCTCACTTATTGGTATCAACATAGACCAAAGGTGGGTTGAATTAGTGGCTGAAGAACTGCAGTGTAAGGCAGCGTGTCTTCCGATAAAGTATTTGGGTATGCCACTGGGTGAGAGTCCTAGGAAGAACGAGTTTTGGATGCCTATGTTGTCAAGAATAGAGAACATACTTGCTACGTGGAACGGAAAGCTGCTCTTGCAGGGTGGTAGGTTAGTTTTGATAAAGTCAGTTCTCAATAGTTTGCCATTGTACTATTTATTTATGTTTAAAATCCCTGTGACAGTAGCGGATAAAATTGTTAAGTTTCAAAGGAATTTTTTTTGGGCGGGGCAAATTGAGGGGAGGAAACCTTTGTGTATGGTGAGTTTGGAGTTAATTCAAAAACCAAAATTCATGGGTGGCTTGGGGGTGGGATCTGTGATTGAGATGAACATTGTAAATGGTTTTGGAGATGGCTACTGGAGGAACACTCACTATGGAAGGTTTTGATTATGGAAAAGTATAATTTAAGGAATGCAGAATCACCGGAAGAGTTGCCTAAGTTGAGATATGGGGGTGTGTGGAAGGAAATCTGTAATTCTCTTAAAAATAGCAGGGTAGTTACTGAAATATGAAAAAAGAATTTAGCGTATTCAGTGAGGAGTGGGATAAGCACGATGTTTTGGCTAGATGTTTTGGTTGGGGAGAGTCCTTTCAAAGAAAAATTCCCAAGGCTTTTTTCTGTGAGCCTTAATCCAAATGCCTCTGTAGATAACATGGGTTTTTGGGACGGGCTAGATTGGTGTTGGAGTTTAACTTGGAGACGTCATTTGTTTGATTGGGAGGAAAGCCAAAAGAATGAATTAATGAGTGTGTTACAACATGTTTATCTTGATACGGGTTCATGTGATAGAGCAACATGGCGACTTTGCTCCAATGGTGAGTATTAAGTGAAATTAATGAGATGACAACTTGCATCTTCATCACCTTTACAGGTACACGAAGCAGTCAAAGGAATGTGAAGAGGGCTGGTTCCTCCGAAGGTTAAAACGTTTATGTGGATGGCGATACTAGGAAGACTAAAGACGAAGGACCGCCTTACACGGATGGGCATCAGTGGGATCAGTAATGATTTATGTTGTTTGTGCGAAGAGGAACAAGAGACGGTGGATCATCTTTTAATTCATTGCAAATATTCGTGTAGAATGAGAGAGAAATGGCTTGATGTATGGTCAATGAAGTGGTGTGCTCCTCTGAAAATGGCAGAGGTCTTTGAACAATGGTGTATCATGGGACAAGGGTCTAAATTTCATAAAGGTATGGATAATGTTTGTTTTTGTGTGAGCATGGTCAGTTTCGAAGGAGAGGAACCTCAGGATTTTTGAAGATACACGTTGTACTGCGGATGAGTTATTTGAACTGATTCTCTTGAGGGTGGGTTTTTGGATACGTGCATGGGATAATGACTTTCCTTATTCACCCCAACAAGTGGTGAGTAACCCTCTTTGCCTCAAGCGCGTGATCTGTAAAACTGCTGCTAGGATCAGTGCTGCGTGGGAAGCCCCAGGAGCTGGGGAATTGAAGTGGAACACTGATGCTTCATTAGCGTCAAATATATGTGCTGTGGGAGGTGTCCTTCGTGATCAAAATGAGAATTTTTGTTATGTCTTTTCTGCCCCATTATCATGTGATGAGATCAATGAAGCAAAGGTTATAGGAATATTTTAGACGGTCCAATTGCACTTGAGCATGGATTGGGCTTTGAAGTTAAATGTGACGTTTGCGTATGATTCGAGCAATGTAGTGAAGTGGTGCAACAACGAAGAAGGAGGACCGTGGAATATGCGTTTCAACCTGGCTTATATAAGAATGGCTAGGAAGAGAGTACCTGATATGATAATTAGATATAGGCCTAGATGCGTGAATGGTGTGGCGGATGAAATGGCAAAACAAGGGCTCTCACGTCAGGATAGATTCGTGGTATGGCTGTGAGGAGTTGTGCGTGTTCTTGCTTTCTTCATATAGGATTGTTTGCCTTATGTAGTTTTGTATGATCAGTTTCAAGTGTAAGCTGTTATGTATTGTTGTGCTATTGTCTGCTGCCATACCTAAACAAATGATAGACAACACCCTTCCTAACCCTTCATAGAAGGTGGAGGTTGGTGTGTTGTGTGATGCTAATAGAGGTATGAGCTTGTGGTGTAATTTGTATGACAAACCTTTTCATTATTAATAAAACTACACCAAATGATCAAAAAAAAAATTGAAATTATTAAAATATAAGATGCCCTTTCTAATAATAATCCAAACCTTCGCTATATAATCCGTGGTCAAAGTGGCAAAATGCTCAGAGCAAGTAGTTACTTTTTAGGCAATGCCTCTGTACTAGTTGCTGAAGCCACGACACTCAGAAATGGTTTACAACAAGCCATAACATAAAGTCGTTATTCAGGCTATCCAAGGGAAATGTAAAATTCCTTGGATCATATATTTAGCCTAATAATGGACATTCGTTTGCTTATTCAACAGACATCACAATACCGTATCCAACATCACTACCATGAGACGAATAAAGCAGACTGGATGACCAAATTAGCAGTCCTAATCATAACAATTTCATATGAGATAATTATCCGGCTATTGAATTTAGAAATATCATTTTTTTCTGATGCGATGGGAGTAACCCTCGAGAGAAGGGCCTTTTAATCGCCTATCGTCCAAACCTCGTATACCCATTTTGAAAATTTTATGAAATACTACTCAACCCTGTTCACCTTCTTCTCTCACAACCTCAATCCAATTACAACCCCACTCTCCTTTCAACACCCACAAATTACAATCCCATTAATCCGCTCCAATTGCAAAACCACCAATTCTCAAATTTCAATCACTGTATAGTTGTTTGTTTTAGTAGACTTGATGGGTTGGTTGACTGTTGAGGAGAGAGAATGAGTGAGTGAATAGGCCTCTTCATAGTCTTCAACACTCCTGTCTCAACTCACTCAACATTTTCTACTGAAAAGGGTTGCAAAAAACAGTTAAAACAAACCCCAATTTCGATATTCATCAACCCCCAATTTTGCAATTTTCAAAGCTTTCCCTAAATTGTCTAGACTTGATCAATCTTTCATGGTAGACTAGTAGACCCATATCCTTTTCTTTATTAGTAAGACAATACCATTCTCGTTTCTTGATGCTGTTGTCTCATAATTTGGTGACTTGTTATTTTTTTTGAGCCTTGATCTTGTCTGTACTAAGAAAGAAGTGGGTTTACTTTTCTGGGTTCTCTTCTCAAAGACCCAGTCCCCAACGCACGTTCTCCATTAAAAAAACGGGAAAATTGTACAGCAAAGACCAAATATGTCTCCAATTGGCTTTATTGGGGTTTGTCTTTGAGGGTTTGAATTTCGCTTTATTGAAGGAATTTGGCTTCATCTGGTACGTGCAGTATAACTTCTAGTAGGCAAATGTCATTTTTATGCTACTGAATATTGATTCTGTGGTCACCCCCATTTGGGTTTACTTGCCATGAATTGCATTGTGTAAGCATTCTGTTTTTGGTATTTCTAGTTTCTTATGAGCATTGTGTTGAGCATCTGATGAAATTGTGCAAGTAGCTAGTAGCATCAATTGGGCCAGTCTGGAAAATCATGGGTTGTGTTTATGGTAAATGCTGTAAGCATCGTCACAGTAAATCGAACGAAAATGGTAAAGCATATAGTCAAGGGAGTAACCAAGGAATACCTGTGTTGGGTGAGAGGTCATTGGAGTCTATTCCAGTACCTTCACATAAATTTTGCTTGGAGTACTCGGTCCTCACGCAACGAGGATACTACCCTGACTCACCTGATAAAGAAAACCAAGATAGTAGTTGCATTAAGACAATGCTACAAGGTAATCCAAATATTCACTTCTTTGGGGTCTTTGATGGTCATGGGCAATTTGGTACCCAGTGCTCAAATTTTGTGAAGGATAGGTTGGTAGAGTTTCTGTTTAGTGATTCCACTTTGTCAGTAGATCCTGTCAAAGCTTTTAACGATGCCTTTCTCCGAACGAATGAGGAATTGCACAACAGTGACATAGACGATACGATGAGTGGTACAACGGCGATAACTGCTCTTGTTGTTGGGAATACACTCTATGTTGCTAATGTGGGTGATTCTAGGGCTGTCATTGCCCTTAAGGATGGGAATCGGATCATTGCACAAGACTTATCTCGTGATCAGACTCCTTTCAGGAAGGATGAATATGAGAGGGTTAAACTGTGTGGGGCTAGAGTTTTGAGTGTGGATCAAGTGGAAGGGCTGAAGGATCAAGATATACAAGCATGGGGTAGTGAGGAGATTGAAGGCAGTGATCCGCCAAGGTTGTGGGTTCAAAATAGAATGTACCCAGGAACAGCTTTTACGAGGAGTGTTGGAGATAGTACTGCTGAAAATATTGGTGTTATAGCTGCTCCAGAGGTGTCTGTGGTTCGACTTACGCCAGATCATCTGTTCTTTGTTGTTGCAAGTGATGGCGTGTTTGAATTCCTCTCAAGCCAAGCAGTTGTTGATATGGTATGTCAATCCCCTATCGAGTAACAGTTCTATTTTTTTTTTAATCTTTTTTTATCATCTTATGCCCCCATTTGACCAATTTGTTTCCCTTGATGCTATAACTAGGTCCTCACTTTGCATTTAGTTAATTATAGACATTCTGATCATCATACTTTTGTTCCCTGTGCCGTTAAAGACATGTTATTAACTTAAGAAGCAGTAGCAGAACTCATAAATGTTTTAAGATGGAACGCTTAGCAATTGACAGAATAAAATGATAAAATTCCATGTTTGTTTGATAAATATTTTGGTAATAAATATGGTTGCTTTCCTGATCAGGAGCCCGTTTGGCCTAGCTTAGTACCTCCCACAAATTTCAAGTTCTCCTCCCACATTTGTCTTTGCCCATCCCCTTTCATCCACTCCTGCGTCCACCTACTACTTTTAAGAAGTTGAGATAAAGCTACAACAATCAGGACTAGAAGTAGAAGCTACAAATTTTCACTTCTCCTTCTTCTATTTCTACCTTTATTTCAACTTCTAGAAGTTGGAGGTGGAGGCGGGAGTGGATGAAAAGGGGTGTGCAAGAACAAATGTGGGAGAAGTTGAAATTGTGAGATAGGCCGAACGTGCCCTAAGGCCTTAAATTTCTTGTTAAGATATATTGATAGGAGATTGAATACTACATCTGATGATAGGATTTTGCTTTATTCTATCTTATCCAAATGCACTAGCCATTTGCTATCTACATGCAATAGTTTTAGTATGTTGGGACTTGGTAGAGAGAAATGCTCGAGTTTTCACTATTTTATTGTACGCTGCCAGATCTAATTCGGGATCGGGGTACTTAGCTTCACTTTGGGATTAAGCAGTAGGCGCTTTTCAGTAGCTATTCCGTTTCTCAGGTCCTTGGGCTAATCTGTAATTTTATTTATTTATTTTTGGGTACAGATCAGGACGAAATCTTATTCATCCACTGGGGAGAAAAACAAGAGGGATAATTAAATACGTAAAAGCCCAAATCAATACAAAAAGGAAAACAATTCTAACCCAATAAGTCAGAAACTCGCTGCTCATAGGCCATAGGGCATAGAAAATTGCCTATTTCGCATCCTAGCACAGACCATGAATTGAATCCTGTTTACATCCTTCATTATGTCCTTTTTAACATCTAAGAAAATTCTTGCATTATGTTCTGCCCAGAGCTCATAGACAGTAGCCAGCAGAGGCTTTGTCTTTTGCATTTGCTCCAAGCTTTCCCCTTGTTGTACTTGTGCATCCATCTTAGCTCACGTTTCAAGCTCCAAGGTCTTCTGGTAGACCCCAACCAAAGCAAGATATGCTGCCAAACAGCTTTAGTAAACTTACATGAGAAGAAAATATGGGATGTTCTTCCAGCTTGTTCTTCACATAAGACGCATCTATTCACCATGATGAGACCACACTTGCAAATGTTATCTATCGTGGGAAGAGCATCATGAATGGCTAAGCAAGTGATAACTGAATGCCTTGTCATAGCTGCCAAATCCCAAACAGGCTTGTGCCAGTAGCCAGGGATGTTTGTTGGTCTGATAAAATCATAAGCCATTTGAACATTCAGCTTACCCCCTTTTTTCCCAAGCAGCAATGAGGTTCTTGCCTGGTACAATAACTCCAGCTTTAAGAATGAACTCGTCTCTTATTGAGAGGACATTCTTCCACATGCTTGAATCATTAGTATGCACGGAAACATCCCAAATCTCTATATTAGTAGTTAATATTCTGCATCAACCCCCTCATGATATGTATGAACAACTCCATGACTATCTGCAATGCTAGAAAACTTCTAGATTTTTTTTTCTCTCGCACTTTAAAGTGAAATAATTTGTATTTTCTTCAACATAGCAATATCTCTTATTTTGGCCTCCGGTAGTAACTGCTCAACTCTGCCTTTCTGAGCTTAGTATAGTTCTTTAAATTTTCTTCTCTTTCAATGAGAACAGCTTCTCGTGGGTTATCCTGCAAGGACAATTGTACAGCTGACCAGGCTTCTTGACAAGCCTGAACCTTAGCAGCAATGTTAGAGTAGGTCTTCTTATGGAGACTCTTGAGCTCAGTCTTCACCTTCTTTAATATTGTAACTAACTGAAACATTCTACAACCCGGGACATGGGTGCTCCATACGCTAGCAATTAGAGCCAAGAATTGCTCATATTTTGCCCGCATATTCAGAACCTGAATGGCCTGGGGGCCGAGTGAACCTGCAACTGAAGTTTCACAAGGGAGGGTGAGTGATCTGAAACTCGAAATGGGAGAAATTCCACTGACGTCAAGGGCTGGTTGAGGGCCAGTAAGCATTACACGTTACTCTAAATGTTTTTGCCCAAGCTCTATCATTTGGATTTTGCTTATTGGTCCATGTGAAATAACATGCTGTGGCAGCAAGATCATCTAGACCAGCAGCTTGAACACATTCAGAAAAATCTTCTATGTTTGAGAGTACAGGTGGTGAGGAACTTATTCTTTTGTCAGAAGAAAGCACTACATTGAAATCGCCTAGACAAAGCCAAGGTTTACTTGTTAACAGAAAAATGAACTACATCCCTCCAGAGATCCTTTCTAGTGCCAGCTGAGTTTGAAGCATAAACAAAAAAAGCTAAAAATACCAAGTGAGATTTCTTGGATTTAGTTCTGAGTGAATGACTTGCATGGAGGAGCTCAGAACCTGCAAGTCAACAACTTCAGGGTCCTAGAGAACCCAATTCTTCCATTGTTATGCCACTCATAATTGAACTGTACTTTATTCTTTCTGAGTTTGCTAGTAATCCTCGGGGCTTTGTGTGGTCTGACTTTGGTTTCAAGCAAAGCACCAACATCCACTTATTTTCAACAAGCTCAACGTTTCTTATTGTTTCAGGGGCTCGTTCATGCCCCTGATATTCCAAGCTGAGAGATCCTATTCCCTCCCTTTCCTCTTTGCATTAGATCAGTCTCCTCTGAAGTCACCTTACCTTCCTGGTCAGTAACATCCACTAGCACATGAAACTGGTTATGTGGGGTATTTATTGGCTGTTGTACTGCTATATGAAAAGGCCTACCAGCTGCCTTCTTGGTAACAGGTGTGAAACCTACAGCACCAAAAAAAAGTGAGAGCTCCCGTAGCCTTTAAAACAGGCTCCTCATCTGTGTGCCAGATTGCTCATTAGAGTCACCAACTACATCCTCAATAGGTTTATCAGTGAGTAATTCAAGAGGCTTATCTTGCACAGGTTCCTTTGGTTTATTCAGCCTGCTTTGATGAAATTGGTGCCCAAATTTCTTACAAGTGTTACAGAAAAAAGTAACCACTCTTAATGGACAAGTTGTTCATGAGTTCCCAGGAAAGGAAGTTTAAGTGTATCTGTGCGAGGAAGAGCACCAGACACATCCACTTCGATCATAACTCGAGCACAACCAATCTTTTGTCCTTGTTAGTTGTAACCTTGTCTGCAAACATTGGTTTTCCAATTTTACTCAAGGCTTTTTCTGACAAAAAATAGGGATCAAGACTAGGAAAAGTCAACCAGACCAGACTTATGATCCAATTCAGGAGAGAATGTAGGAGATTAGTGCTTAAGAAGAGCAGAACAATATTCAAAATACCATGGTCCACTTCTAAGAATGAGATCTCTATCTTCTTCAGATGCGAACCTAAAATAGAACCATCCCTTACGAAAGTAGAGGACCTGAGGCTTTGAGCGGTAGACACATTGTTCCAGTTTATGAACAAAAGTTTGTATGTTATCTAGCTTAGGTGTAGCTCCAATAACACATCCAACAAGGGTATTTTGCCAATAAGCTATTTCATCAACAATGTCAACCTCATCAATCACAACTGTATCAGATTTTTGAGCCTCAGGAACAAAGTGCAACTGCATAACCCTGCCCCTGTTATTAATCCCATTTATTGACTTATCCCTCCACATTTTGTCACCACCCTCACCATTAATCTCAGGAGCTCTAATTTCAGGAAATTCAACATTATGAGCAATTTCATTCAAGTTATCTCCAGAATTAGAGGGACCACAATCAACTCTATCACATTCTCACAAGAATTACCTGGAGTAGCTCCAGATTGTGGTGGAGAAATCCTGCTCATGATCGGATTCAAGAAATCACCAAGTTGCAGCAGCGACCTCGGCGAGTCCAGGCCCTGTGTTGAAGTTCCTTCACCCGTTGAACCACCATTTTCAGTGATTGAACCATCAATAGGAGGATTGGAAGACGACGAAGGGACCTGTGTATTTTTCTTCTTCGGAGGATGACCATGTCCAACCGTGGTGGTGAGAGAGGCGCAAGATAGCAGTCACGCTATCTTAGACCATCCAGAGCATGAGATTGACTCTAAATCCGCCTTTTAGTGCGCTAGTCTGTTATTGCTGCTGCTGTAACTGTTTTGCTAATGATACAATTCTTTCTCATAAAACAAAAAAAGAAATAGAAAAAAGTGTGCATCTCAGGTAGAGATATCTTTATTGATACCAATAGGTCAAAAGAAACTTACCCATTTCCCGTTATAGTACTCTGATTCCTGTCAATTTTGTTGTCCAATCTATAATTGTGGTAATGAATTTGATTTGATTGTCAAATTGTGTAGTCGGCACTTACCATTCTGAGTCGACTGGAGTCTATTGAGTCTCTAAAGTATGAATGTTGAGATTTGAGAAAGCACATGCTACTCGGTGAATCTTCTGTATCTAATTTTGTTCTCACTGGTTGGTGTGTGTGTGATTAGGTTTCCAGTTATGAAGATCCTAGGGATGCATGTTCTGCAATTGTTAGAGAGTCATACAAACTATGGTTGACCCACGAAAATCGCACAGATGATATTACTATCATCATTGTAAACATCAAAGGCCTGTCCGGTGTACGTATTCTGTGACTTTTCTCATGAAGTTTATTTGCTTTCGCAATTTATGCGCCACTGAAGTTGTCTTCATGTGTTGTAACTTGTAAATTGTTCTTGAAATAGATGTCTTAGTAGCAATTTTATTTTTCAAGAAACCCGGTATTTAGCAAGTGCCCGATGAGCATTGTGCAACTACATGAAGTAATGCCATAGCACATACACCCCCTCAAAAAAAAAAAAAAAAAAACAGCAACGCCATAGCACATAAGTTCAAAGTGTGATGTTGTGTTTGTCCTGGTTTTAATGAGCAGATGGAGGAAGCTGATGGCTCATAGCCTTCCTGAGCCGAGGTTTTGTGGTACAAATAGTAATCTCTAAATTAAAGCAATTGTAACAAACTCTGCCTAATGCAGAGCAAGTGCACCTCCCACATGCATTCCCCCCTTTCCCCTCACGCCAAAAATAAAAGTAATGTTATTGCGTCACGTGGAACTTAAACTTAGCAAACAATGATGTCAGCATGGACTAGTTTACACATATTTCTGTCTTGTTGCACAAAAGGCATCCTTTGAGATTTCTGTCATTTTTGGGTGAACTATATTTAGAGTAAGGCCATTTTTTGCTGCTGTAGGTGTGCTCTGGTGATATCTATACTTAGTTTAATTTTGGTATGAGCTGTGCATATGTAATGTTATTTTTATAACATTTAAAGGTAACAATGTGTCTTCGCTCCACCCAAATGACCCAACCCATTTGGTGTTTCTAAACCTAGCGCATCTAGTACTGGCAGGAGATTTTTTTTTTTCAGATAACTAGATATAAATATTATTAAGGTAGCAGCTCCAAACCAGCCTTCAGCCAGAGGAGTGCTAAAGATGTCCAGGATCCAAAACAAGAAAAGAAAATACAAAACACCATCCAAAACTACAACCGAAAGGCCGATCAAACACCACTTCAAACGAATATAAAAGCCTTCTTTCTAAATATGATATCATGAAAAGCAAGCACAAGATCTCCCTTTAATTTAACTTCCCAGAATCCACATCCGTCAACATTGCAAGAATTGTCATTTCATTGAGAACATCTTCCTCATCTGCGCATCCCCTTCTTCGCCAACCTACACTTCTTCTCACTTGAGCTAATGCTTGGGTCACCTCTTCATCATCTTGAGCCAATAGACCTAAAGCTTTACCTAACTCCCAAGTTTTCTTAGCTTCGTCGTGGGGACTACCAAAATCGTCATCACTGCTAGTAACAGGCCCAAAGTCTTCGTTGAGGAATCCCCTTCCATAACCTCTAAGTTGTTGTTCCTCTTCTTCCCTTTTCGGTTAGTACCTTTGTTGTTCTCACTGTTTTTTGACACTTTCTGCACTCTTTTCCCGGATCTTTTACTATGGTTTCTATCTATGATTCTCGGACTTTTCATTTCAACAGACGTATACGTGTCGGATACTTGGACACTAGGATACGATATGACACTAGGACATTTCAAATTAGCAACAAAACAAGAAAAAAAATCCATAAAATAGGCGAGTCTGATGATCCGATCCTCGGATCCTCACCCGAACCCGATCCTCGAATTCCCGAGTCTGAGAAACATAGGTTTCTATCCTTCACCAGACGTGAAATTAAAGCATTCTCTTCCATATAGCATAGTTGACTTCTGTGGTAATTGTGGGACTCGAAATTTATTCAAGACTAGGCTCTCCAGCATCCCTTCTCAACTTTTCATCCTCATCCACCTGAAAACATAAACCTATAGCCTCCTGATTTTCTAATTTCTCTATCGTGTTCTCAAAGCAATCTTGATTCTTGAGCAACCTACTCCTCGGGCGGATCTGTTATATCTTCCTCCACGTCTTCATTTCTTGGACATTCACTCTATCATCAACGCTTTCCTGACTGTCAATCTGATTTGGTAATTCCACCACCAAAAGGTCGTTATCAATATGGTGAGCCAATGAATCATCAAGTGGAGTTAAGACAGCTAGGTCATTTGCAGAATGAATCTGAGAAGCTTTCCAAGGTAGGGAGGCCCCAATTTCTTTAATATACAAAACAACAATCCTCTCAAACTAACACTGATCCTCTATGAATGGCATATGAAGTGTGTCTATGAGAACCTTTCCGGATACCAAATCAACTCCCAAGCTTGTATCTTTATCTAAACAGACCACATCTCCCCATGAACCACCAATAGTTTCAAAATTGTCTGTAGACCATGCTTGACCTGGGACGCCAAAAAATTTCAATCCATACCCGTTGTATTCACACCTATCATATTGACACTGTTCCTTAACTTTGAGAAAGTGCTCCAAGAGACTATCTTTCCCCATTTCCAGTACTTCCCTCACATCTTCATATGACTCAAAGGTAAGTAAACTTTGAATTTCCCCATACTTCTAACCTTCAACAACCTCTTCATCCATTCCTTCCAAACATTAGAGCTAAGTGAGGATTCCATAGTAATACTACATTTAAGCCAACTCAAATTTTCAGTACAAACCTTCTCGGATAGTTCTAAGCTTCAGCTCTGTTGCTGAGTTTTGGCTTCTTCCTGCTCTTTATCCCTTGCTTGATCCCTGGAAATCACATCCTGACTTCTAACTTCATCATGCCTCTGAATTGGCGTCCAAATTTCTTTTGTCTTCTTCACCTCTGTTATCTGTCGTGTTGGTCGAATTGCCGTGGCTCTCTGTGGTGCTGATTGCCTTGGTTCTCTGTCTTTGGCTTCTGATCTCATTTAAACCAGAAAAGTTCCTTGAGAACCTAGCCCGTCTAATAAATATATTTGCTCCTTGCAGCAACGTCCCTCTCGTTCTTCTAATTGCTTCCAAGCCATCTTCAATCTTTTAAAAACTAACAAAGCCAAAGATGAGTTTTGTATGCCTCCTTGCCTTCCTTGCCTTCCTTGAAATAAAGATACCCTTAACTATACCAAAGTTCTCAAATATCTCACGAACTTGCTCCTTTTTTTATCTCCATCACCAGGTTGTCGACAAATACCATAAAATTTTGTTTCAGTTCAGGTTTCCCCAGCCATCTACTATCCCTCTTCCTGCCATCTTCTATGATAGCTTTCATGTTGATTTCTATATGCCGGCCCACAATTTGGGCATTTGGGTTTCGCCCATCGTCTCTCAAAATCAGATCTGAAAGGCCACATATTGCCAGAGGAACAGAGCGTAAGCGGCTTCCAGGGACCCAACCTCCATTGGAGGCCAGGATAACCCCCGGCGACAGTCACTGAGTCACACTGCTGCCGAAGGGAAGTTCTTTGCTTTTTCTCTCTAACAACTATTAGGGCTGGCCGGCTACTGGAGTCAATTTCTAGGGCCGGTAGGAGTTGGTTGTACAAATGACCTCATGTTGATTTCTAGGACTGGAAGGAGTTGGTTGTACAGATGACCTCATGTCAATTTCTAGGACTGGCAGGAGTTGGGTGTACATATGACCTCTAGCTTCCAACTGTAGGCACCCCTCATATTTCCGTCACACAAGGATATAGAGAGTTCTAAGCCTTGAACTTGGGAGCTTAGCATAGAATGCATTTAGATAACCAATTGAGATAAGTTCCCTTGTTTAACCGCTTTCATATATTTTATTTATTTATATATTTTGTGGATAGAAACAGCCTGTATTTCCTTAGCAATGATTGCATCTGATAATATTGAACTTTAATTTACATGGGGATGAATTGGTTAGTATGTACCTATGGTGAATTGAAACTGCATTATTTACAAGATCTCCAATTTGATATTTATTCTGCTGCTTCAGTTTGAACTATCAGAATGAAATTTTCTACTGTCTGAGGCTTGTAAAGTTCTCATCGAAATATTCTATCAGTGAATACTGAATAGAGTTGCTAGTTTCTCATCATCAGTTGGAACATACATTGCAGGGGATATAGGGAATTAGGGATATACTTATCTAGGCCATGTTTATATATGTGTTACTGGTACGCTTGTCTCCTATTATTTATTTGTTTTACTTATTTTGGTTTATTGTATTCTATGTGATTGTTACAGTCAAATGCTGGGGCAACGAATGAACTGAGTAAGGTAGATGCAAAGCCAGCTGCAGTAGGGGCAGAAGGTGCTGCTTCTGACAGATCTGTTTCTACAGGATTGGAATTTTACCGGTCAGCAGAAAGCAATTCATCCGATCTACAGCCTTGTCGACCTATGATCTCTTTGGAACTAAATAGTGTTGCTCCATCTCCAGTATACTCTCAGCCAGCATGAAATGTACAGTCTCCGTATCTTCCAACAACTTTCCTATTCTTTGTAATGAGACGTTGCCGATTGGTTTTTCCTCTCTACCTTATCAGTTGCTCTGCGTTGAGGATTTCATGGTGCTTGCATCATCTTCAACAACTTAGTTGGTGGAACCCCATTGCATGTAATGTGTCTGATCCTGTGTGCTGTTGCAGTTCTTTTGCACGCCTTTCTATTGTTAATTCCTTTGTCTATCTTTATTGCGGTTGTTGGGACAGATGACCTACTAATGGTGAATCAGAATCCTGAGGTCAAGTTCATCTTCATGCTACTTGGATACTTTAGTATTCCATTTTAAACGAGTACAAGTCCATTTCTACTGGAGCCAAATGATCCATTACTCTTTGGCCAGTATGATGAATTAAATTAAAATGAATAATCAAATTGTCTGCACTTCTTATTTATTTTGAATTCGCCAATGCTCACTGCACCTGGGAGAAGGGTCCTCCCCGCCCCCTTACCCTGCCTTGACGGGAGCCTATTTAGAGGCATTGAAGTAATGTTGATGTTGATTTTACATGAGCATGTTGCCTATTGAGGAGACTATCCAACAACAAATAAACCGCCCACTGTTGCTGTATGATTTAACTATGTTTTACAACCGCTATTTGTGTTCAGTAAACCTCTAGTATCATGGACTCCTCACTCAGTATACTCAATATGACTTTGTTAAAATTACAGGTAACTGGAATTGATCCGTCAAAGCAATGAATGAGCGTCTGCAGACTATTCTGTCTTTTTCTGGATGGAATTCTTGCAACGTCAGGCTAGAATGTATGCCCTCCAAAAGCTTTGAACGTGAGGCTAGAATGTATGCTCTCCAAAAGCTTTGACAGTGAAACCGTGGGCTAAGGTATTTTCTTTTCCGTCATGCGGTTACTCTTTTGCTGCCGGTAATTGTATTGAAGGCCAGCTTGTATTGAACAAATCAAGACACTCCAGGAGAGTAGTTATGCAACAAACACATTCCTAGTAGTCTTTTCCATCAAAAGGCTGTTGCTACTGCATTCAGTCATGTGTTATCTGCAGAGTTATGAAGCAACTGGAAATTATTAGCTGACTTTGGATATATGTCAAAGAAAATTGATTTGTTGTAAACTTGTAACAGTATTTGGTGTGACGTCTCTTAATGGTTAATATCAGTAGTTCATCCTTCAAATATTATGATTTGGGTAGCTTACAATCACCTTTGATGAAATTGTATATTTTGATCAGCCAAAAATGAAAACAAAAAACTGTATCTTTCTGCATACATTACAATATCAAGTTGAATGTGTAGCTACTACATTGAGCAACAAGATATGAGGGTACGAAATGCCGCAGTAGCCATTAGGCATACGGTTGGTTCTTGTTCTCGTGGTTTTCCTTGACAAGACCTTCTTAATCTAGCTATGAGTGTTGGTGTAGTTCAAAAGTCCATCAGATAATGTGTTTTTCTCTAGTCCTTGACTGCTTTTATGAATTTGTAACCGGTAAGGCTAAGCATTCCGTTCAACTCGAATAATGAAATGGAAAGGAATGAAACGGAACGGACGCGGAATGTAATGAAACGTAATTAAATGCAACATGGAAATTGAAAAGAATAGAGTTTTTCACTGCCAACAAAATGGGAAAGTTGCTTAGCTAAGTTCCTTAGGTAAGTGCAAGTTTCGGCATGAAGTTCTACTTTCTTTGTCTACCAAATAACTTTTATTACTTCCCAGGAAGTTCTGATTGTTGGCAAATACAACTCCATGGGAAATGCAACTTCCCATATAACGAAACCAACAAATACTTATGTCATGTTGTTTTCGTTGTCTCCATGCTGCGTTCTGTTTCGTTCCGTTCAGTTCCACCGTGCGGTGCAATTTTCGCTCGGTTTTGTTCCACGCTGCATTTTCCGTTTCATTCTGCGCCTCATAATTGTTATGCTAGGAGTGACCGAGTGAATGAATATAATTGGGCTTTCAAAATGTTCTAATGTATTATTATCACTTAGGTCCCCGTTCTCTTCAATAGAAAGCGGGACGAAATGGAAAGGAACGGATAATGGAAGAAAATGTGAGACAAAATGAAGTACAAAATGAGGAACGGATTGAAACGAAATAAAATACAACATGAAAACGACGAACAGAACAGGACCTTATAAAGACTTGAAATCAATTAGACTTTCAGAATACATGGGAGTCATCAGTCATGTATCATTAGACTTTTAACATATTTTTGATTTTTTTTTTTTTGGGGAGGGTTTGGGAAGGGGCAGGCAACCAGGCACGCAGGGGAACAAAAGAAAGGGAGGGTTTTAGTCTTTTAGAAAAGAGCCAATGATATTTGTAATGGTGGACTGGTGGTGAAAGGTTGAAAAACACAAAAGAGCCCTTTGCTACTCTTTCTTTTGCCTTTAGCTACTTGATTTCTCATCTCAGTATCACCACCCCATTCCACCCCTCCCTCATGGCTACCATCACCACAGTAGAGAAGACTGAGGAAGAACTCCGCAAAGAACTCGACGCTCTCCAGCGTCAACAACGCGAGGTCCTCTCTCTCTCGACATTTCTGATGAAGGGTAAGTGCGATATAACATATATTTTTTTGGGTTTTTATTTTATTTCTCTGGCAGATAACAGAGCGTATAAGAGATCCAAGAGGACTTCGTAGATTAAGCAATGGACCTCCTCGCAATTTCGGCCAAAATGTCCCCCTTCACCAGCGTGGTTTCATCAGACCTGTAATTCTCTCTTTCTTTGTTATGTCTTTCTTTTTAAATTTTCAGAAGTTTTGCATATTTTTGGTTGTTGTCTGATTGATTGATTGATTGATTGATTTTTAGGCTGATAGGACGAACTCCAAGGATGAGCCACCTCCCAAGCGTCGATTATCTTCTGCTGTTGTCAAGGTTTTTGAATTTAATTTTGTTTTATTTTTAATGGGTTTGTTGGAACTGTTTCTTTGTGCCCTAATCTTGGATATATGTGTAATTGATTTACTTAATTCTTCAATAATGACGGATTTAAGTTCTCTTTGTTGTATTGAATGAAATGAATGCCCATTTTGTTTACGGCTTGTTTGGTATGAGGGATTGAATCATTGGTGGAAATAGAATTGAAGATTATTCATATATGAAGATGCCCTACATTCATGCTTTAATTGAGACACCCAATGTAGAAAGTTCACTATGCTCACATTACTATCCCGGCCCTTTTCTTCTTACCTCCAACCAATTGAGGTGGGAGCTAATGGTTTCGAACAAGTAGAAGTGAGACTTTATGGGTTTTCACATCTGATAATTGCTGATAGGAGGACAGGGAAAGAGAGAGCTCTATTTGAAATGTATAGGGTTTTGCATTGTGTTGTGGTGTTTACTTTCTGCTGGGGGTGTTTAACATATGAAATTGATGAAATGAAGGTCGATGAAGGGGAGGCGATTGAAGGAGAAAACCCAGTTAATAAAATGCAGGAGGCACCAGCCGACGGGGTGTCTGCTCCCGTGAGCAGAAATGATGCAAGATCCTCTGTTTTGCAGCAAAATCGTTTATCTTCTTCTGGGAGAAGTGGTTTCCAACTCCAACAATCAGAAAATGTAATGAAAAGAGGATCTTTTAAATTTTCTTTTCCTCATTACCCTTTATTTTAACTGAAGTAATAGTCTCTGATATGTCTTGTTTGTTTGTATCAGGGACCTGATTATCAAGCGAGGGAAGTTCCTAGAGTTTTGCCCAAAAATGAAGATCCTAGATTGGTTAATAGGAACAGGAGAATGTTGGGCCAGCTTTTGGGAACACTGGAGGTAAGGAATACTTTCTTATTCCCCTCTCGAGAGAAAACCCTAAATCTTAGTTGAGATGTGTATGAAATAGTTGCATGCAGTAAAATGGTTTTTGCTGTCGATTATATAATTGTAGGAAGATAACTATGATATGTTCAAGCTCTTTTTTTCTTCCATTTTGATTCTTATTGAGTTTTGTGGCTCTGTACCTGTAAGTTATGTTCTGTACTATAGTTTACCTTTTGGTCTCAATACGTATCCTTACAAAGTCCAATCAATACGATTAGTTGCCAATTGGTACCCATGCGTAGTAGACGAATCAAATCAAGCGAGCCTTCTAGTGTTGATGAATTGTTAATTTAATTTAAGATCCAACTCTGTGTCACATAGTATGAAGTACGTTTCAGTACACGGAACGTGTAGTGAAGCGTAATTCGCTGTCTAAGTTGTGCAGTGCACTAAGGATGTATTTTTGGTGTGTGGTATGCTAATTCTGAAATGCAATTTAGGGGGTTGAGCGAATTTATGTGACGCTGATCCAACTTGAGCTCTATCAAGCTAAATTTTTTTTCTTCTATTCTAGTTCTTTTTTTTTAAATTTCTTCTATTATGTTAGGGAAGGAAATACATTAGCAGTTCCATCTTGGGGAGATACACATAGCCCTAATGTTTGTAACTTTGTACAACAAGAGCTCTAGCATACTTGGTCACTTGGCATAACAAGGACTCATGATCAGAGACCTAGGGATCCGAAAAGAGCCCATATAACCGGGCCAAGTGAAAGGAACCAAAGAAGCCCAAACAGAGCAACCCATTAAAGGGCAAGGGTAAGGAGCTCCGAAACCAAGCCCCTAACCACAAACAATCAATTAACAAAACACCCAAAAAAAAAAAAAAAAAAAAACGAAGTACAAGCAATAACTAGAAAAACATAGAAAACCTACTCCTTCCATCCAACTTTGCTGCACTTAAGTCATCATATAGTGTGGATTTTGCAAGAAAAAGGGATAGACCTTCTCATAAGTAGGCTGAAAAGTGGCTTCACAAGGAGCACCAGATTGAAGAGTCAATCTCATGACTCACTCATCTTCAAAATCTGCGTGCAATATGGGGGGCCAAACAGCCACTTCCCACCAAACTCCTCCCATGAGCAACCGAATATTGTAGACAGTCCGAGAGACGATAGTGGACAAAACGCTGGAGTTTGGAGCCAGACGACTAACCATGAAAGGCCAATCAGAAGCTCAATCCACAAATTGAACCAACAATAGTAGCAAATCGCTCAAACTCAGAAGCGATCGGAACAACCCACCCACCTGATCTCAGCTACACAACCAACAAGAACAATTCAGCAAGGAACCCAAAAACCAGAACGGCGGGGAAAAAAAAATCAAGCTATTGAATTCAAGGAGGAAGCAAGATCACAAAAAGGGGGGAAGACAACAAAGGTAAGCTTTCTTCCTCTTCTTCCTGAAAGAGGGAGAAGGAACCCGGTCCAAATAGGCTGATAAACTTTTGGAGGGAAATGGTGAGTTGAGGTGGTGGGCTGGAGCCTGGAAGAAATGGTGGTAGTGAGCAAGAGGAGTAGTCGATGTTGGCAGCTGGTCTCATGGGCTTGGTTCAAGGTCTAGCTAGGAGCTTTCTAGAAAGAGGAGACCACTTCTCTCTCTAGATCTAGAAAACCCTGTTCCTCCCCCCACCCCCCTTTCAAGCTTGTTTGTTGATTACCCAAACTTGCTGGAGCTTTTTTTCAAACATATCTAATTGGTGAAAATGTTATGGTTAAAACAGTAATTTTAATGATTTTGTATATAAATAGGAAAATGTTGTTAAGGCACTCATAAATGACTGTAATCCGTCAATTCAAAATTTCGTTTAACCAATTTATCCAGGTTCGAGTCTCCTCAAGGCCACTGGAGATTTTCCTGGGCGTTAACTTCAGGGCCCATGGGATTAGTTGGGCAAAGCCCGGATACCCATGTTATCTAAAAAATATAAATAAAAATTTAGCTAGATAGGGTGTAAAACTATGAAGAAGTTACATTCCTATATGTATATTACATTCACATTACATAATTTAGCTCTTTATGAACGTAACGAACCGCACATCATGGTGGTCAAGCTTTGGATATTGTGGTTCTGTTTGCTTATTTGCTTGAATAACGAGCTTTGTAGTGCACTTAGTTTTTACTATGAGTACTATTCCTCATACGTTTTATTGCTTTATTTGCGAAGTGTTGTGGTGGTATTTCATGTCTTCTTGTGTCCGTAGCCGCATTCCCATAACTTTGCATTGCAAAGATAGGAACAGGAGATAAGGAAAAAAAGTAAAAACAAGAAGCATTGGAGTCATTCATAAACATTTTAGCTGTCTCTTTTTGACTTAAATACACAGGAATGGAGGTTAATTTAACACGACTGCCTGAGTGATTCAAGTTACTTAGAATCATTAGAAAATGGCAAGTGTAGCCTCTAGATGCATACCCCTGTATTTTGAAGTGCAATTTGTTATCAATAAAATCTTTCTATGATATTTTGTAATCAATCAATTAATTTTGTGTCCATTTATGTTTCTAAGCTTTGGGTATATCTTCATCTCAGATATAAAATCAAGTCAAAGGCTGAAAATTTGTTGTGGTCAATAAAATACCTGATACCATATGAACCTAGATGGTATCTTTGTAATTAGCATTTACTTGAAAATGACTCCTTACTTCACAATTGGCTTCAGTACATGGAACATGGTTTGTACTTCTCTTTGTGTGACTCCATGTTCATTTGCACTTCACACTTTGTGCTTGATGCAATTGGAATTTGAAATACCTGATACCATATGAACCTAGATGGTATCTTTGTAATTAGCATTTACTTGAAAATGACTCCTTACTTCACAATTGGCTTCAGTACATGGAACATGGTTTGTACTTCTCTTTGTGTGACTCCATGTTCATTTGCACTTCACACTTTGTGCTTGATGCAATTGGAATTTGAATATTGATTTCCTTTTTCCTCTGCATGTTTCAGAAATTTAAGAAGGAAGATATGCAGCTATCAGCAACAGAGGCATATATGCGGAGGTCAGACTCCTTGCAACGAGTGAGTACAATTTTCATCTCGACTTTATGTAGGTTAATCGCTTTTCCCCATGTAACATGATAGTAGGCTTAGTTTCTCTTGGAAAAAAAATGCAAAAGTTGCTACCATCCTTGTACACTGCAATGATAACTGAGACAGACTTTGTTTACCATTCTTGTACACTGCACCGATAACTGAGGCAGACTGTGTTTTTCCCCTATTGATGATAACAAGTAATGTCAATTTCAGTTAAGCATGTATTGTATTCTTATCCACAGCATAGCATGAGCTGAACCTTAAATATCTCGAGTGGCTGTAATTGTTTTTGGTTCTTGACATCTTGAATGCATTCTGTCATTTCATTTAAGTTTCATAAGATCTATGATTGATTTGGTGCTAAGAAACTAAAACTTCTATTAGTTGCAGTTTCATGGTAAGCCTCTCATTATTCATTAATGAATTTTTTTTTTATCGTACTAGGCCGAGCAAAAAGCACGTGAAGAAAGTGAAAGGCTGCGGCAACAAGAGCGTGAGCGGATTGCAGAAAATCGGAAGCGTGATCTGGTACGCTGCGAAAATCGTTGCTGATGTAGTGGAATGCCTGTTTCTCTTTCTTGTTAGCATCTCTTCCCTGTCCTCCATGTCCTATTTGTCTTTTAACCTTTCCTTAATCAGGTACTTAGGGCACGTGTGGCTGCCAAAGCTGAGGAGAAGAAGTTGGAACTGCTGTTTCTTCGATGGAGCGAGCACCATAAAAAGCTTACCAATTTTCTAAGGTATTCAAGTCTGTCATCTTTGTGGCAGATCAGGACAACACATTTTCAACTATGATTTGTAGTGTTTGCATGGAACTTCTTGAATTTTAAAAGATTCTTTTTTATTCTCTTGCAGGTTAATTTTAATTTCGGTCCAAAAGCATCCATATTGACAATTTTATTGAGCCAAAGATAAGTTTCATCATGTGCATGCTGTTGAAGCAACTAGATGACTCAATATTTTTCTAGTTTGTTGTGTGCCTCTTAGGTACTAATTGTGGCCCAGTTCCAGTCATTATGGCAAATCTGTAATTGTTTGATCTATAATTTTTCTTGGACTTTCAGGACGAAGACAGAACCCCCTATTTATTATTTGCCTGCTAAGCCAATGGAAGAAAAGATTGAGTTGAGCGATCAGAAGAAGGAACAGGTAAACCAACAAGCGTGACTATATGTTTTCTTCTTGCTCTGAAGTGCACATCCTCTTAGGATAATCAGATCTATAACAAGTTGATTATTTGGTGTTTTCATCTGGTGAAAACCACTAAAAAATGTTGTACTGACTCACTAGTTCTCATATATGTATACAAAATTGAGTTGCAGGCTTTTATGGAATGGAAGGCTGCAAGGAGGGAGGAGCTCTCTGTGTACCAGAAGCAAATCCAAGACCAGTATGTTGCCAATGCGGAAAAGGATCTGGGCAGGTGGTTAACTACTAGGCAACCAAGGAACGGAAACAATGATGCAAACTTGCAGGAAACCATGGACAAAGAGCTGGAAACGCACAGGCTGGAGCATGGGCCGAAGGCACGAAAAATTTCTGGCCCTAACAATGAAGATGAAGAAGAGGATGTTGAAGACATAAATGTTGGGGACGATGATATGATGGGTGATGTACTAGGCCTTGATGAGAATGAGAGGGTTGATGAACACACAAAGCATGAAGCAGACAACACCAATTCTCTTCCAAATGCTATAGATATGTTAGGTTAGTTGCCGTTCCTAGCTAGGCCAATTTGTGTTAGTCTGTCACCTTGTAGCTGTCGCTTCTTTGTTAGTTTGTACTGTTAGTGTTGAGTTTTGTGTTGGAACTACTGTAATCATTTAGACTTGGCTTTGGAGTCTGCGCGAATTATTTCGAGTAATGGTGCCTAAGGACCGTATTTCCGTTCGAGCAAATATTACCTCCCTGCGTCTACTCATTAAAACCAAGGGGTGAACCAACATTGGTAATATGATCTCAAAAAGAAAGAGAAAAAGCAAATGACATAAATTTAGAATGTCACCCTCAATTTGTTCTTCCACAAATAACCACAACAATTGTTTGTCATCCGGAGAGCAAAAAAAAAATGCTAGTCATTAGGGCTGTTCAAAAGAATTCGTATCCGAGCATCCGATCCGAAAATATCCGAAAAAACGGACGAATTTTCGGATACGGATTCGGATATTAATTTTGAAAATTTCGGATATCCGAAATATCTGAAAAATTGTAATTTCGGATATTTTTCGGATACGGATATCCGAAATATCCAAAACTATCCGAAAAATATCCAATTTTTTTGGATTTTATGGATAATTTTCGGATACTTTCGGATTCGGATATCCGAAATATCCGAAAATATCCGAAAAATAACCAAATTAAAGTCAATTAAAATAGAAAAAATTTAACTTTTTCGAATATCGGATATCCGAAATTTCGAATACGGATTCGGATATCAAAATTCACTATCCGAAATTTCGGATATCCGGTTATGAACAGCCCTACTAGTCATCCACTATTGTGACTGTTAGTCTGTTACTGTCTTTCAATGTCTTATGGTTACTTCGAAGTTCCATGTGTACGTGGGTACACCAACCTTTTTAAAAAAAGGAATGAATTTTAAAATAATTAGGTTTCATCTACAATTTTTTTTTTTTTTTTAAAAGGCAAAGAAGTCAGGTTAACCCTAAGGGATTAACCTAAATTGTCCTTCACTAGTAAGTCAGTGAGAGACTGGTCAAACAAACATGACCAAAGAGAACAGGAACCGACAGACTGACCCACATTAGCTATAAAGTCTGCCACCGAATTCGCTTCGCGGAAGCAATGAATAACTTCTACTCTATTAAAAAAAATGTAAATCCTTTTTAGTATCTATTAAAAAAAATTCTTTTTCCCGAGGAATTTTCCACTCATTCCTAAGAGCCTGGATGACTGCTAAGTTGTCTCCCTCAATAGTGATATTAGGAAAACCTCGTGACCGGGCAACCTTCACTCCTTCTCTTAAGTCCAATTGCTTCTGCCATTAAAACTGAACTATCGCCACATGGCTTAGCTCCTAGCACAAAGACTTCCCCAGACTCATCCCTGATACAGAATCTCGCCGCCGCATTAAGGTTATTTTTCTTAGACCCGTCAAAATTTATCTTTGTGTAACCACTTCTTGGAGGATTCCACTTAATATCGCTCCTAGAACCTTTCTTAACTTGTTTCTTAGAAAAAGCCCCTTTAATATCAAAGTCCACTACCTGAGTCGCCAAGGAACATCACTCAGTAAAACTATTACGTACAGAATGTGCAATTTGAACAGGACTAATAGACAAATTATCAAAAATGATCTTATTTCGGGTAAACCAAAATAATCACCACCTTTGCACTAAGAGGATTGTAACACCCCGAACTTCCGTCTAATTTAAAACCATTTAAAATCACGAGTTGCAGAGGAAAAACTCTAGAAATTCGAAGCGTCACCGCCGTATTTAATGTTCAAATTAAATACAAGGCTAGAAAGAAACCAAATGTTTATATCCCAAACATACATACTAGATAATTAAATAATAAGTACCTTCTCCAACTAAACTTAAAACAATTAATTCAAATGAAATAAGAAATAGTAACTATTAATTCTCATGCTAGAGAATTAATCTCATTACAATAGTAAAAATCCCAATAAGTAAAAGTTCCCATCTAAACAAATTAAAATAAATTGTTCTTAGAAGATATATTATCTTCTTGAGTCGCCTTCAACTAGCTCAACCACGAGCTACAAAATCCTTGCAATCTACTCCCCCATATAGACGAATTCCATATAGGTTCATAATAGGCCCATCAGTGCAGAGAAATGGACAACAAACACAACTAGAAAGAAAAACAAACAATCAGCTACGTTGAGTAATTCATAACCACACAATCCATTTACAAATCATGCTTGAATAAATAAAAGACGACATGCTTAAATTTAAACAACCAAACAATCCAAATAATAAATCCAATATTTATTATTATCCATTAGCCAAGTTCATTAGAGAGAATAGAATCGCATGAATGTCAGAACCAACCGCAGAAGGCTCAATAGGAACTTAGTCCCGTGCACAGTGGCAAAAGAGGAATCAACCGTCCCAGAGTATAGATGACTCCCGAAGTACTTCTAGATGTTCCTAAGTATGTATAACCTCTCTCAACCCTTATGTTTACAAGAAGAACAGTTTCACAATAAACTTCACTTGCCCAATTGCTCATTGTATGGATACAAGCTTTAACCAAATACGTTGGGGCCATAACCAATGAACCCACTCAACGTACCAATTGACATTTCCATTCGCTCCCTTTGCTGGATCCATTAACAAAGAAATCTTAACTCTCAATTTATCAATTCCAAGGTGATCACATAGTCAAGTAAATCACATAATCTTGGCATTTCTCAAGTAACACAAATGGTTACAATTTCCGGTGGCAATTTTACATGAATGGCACCTAGGCCTCATTTCATAACCAACTAATCTCAATACCTTTAATTAGGTTCCAATAGTCAAAGTTCATTTCAACTTATTGAAGTAACATGCTTACTAACATGAATCCACATGCGTACCAACATGATACAAAAATTGCAATACAAGCGATATTCCAATTGAACAATTATTAACATAATTTTCGTTTAATAACCACAATAAATCATCCATGTCCTCACATGAATATCAACAAGTAGACATTGCTACACAGTGAATTTCCAACATATAACATGCATTCACTAACATAATTCTATACGAATTATCACAAGGAAATAAATATCAATTATCCCTTTTTTAAAAATATCACAAGTCCAAATATGAATTATCGTTCCCAATTTAATACCAGACAATAAATCACATATTCCACTAGACATGATATTACGAAAATGAATTACATAATTCATCTAGACATGAATTACCTTTAGCAAAAAGGCAATCACGACAAACTAACGTAAGCTCCTTACGTTCACGTGCGGTCAACGGGGCCTAACAAATCCACAACACACCAATAGTCAATACTTTGACTTCTAAATCTCTTAATTAAACTTTAAAGATGATTTAGTATCCTTAATTAAAATAATTAAGTTGCTGAAATTTTCAGTTACTCATGCATGCTCAAAGTTTCGAAAATCAATTTATATAAACTAAATTAGGGAACTTCCGAAAACCCTAAATCAAGTCAACAAGTCAAACCAAGTCAAACCAAAACACCACCAACATCAACCACCATCGTACCACCGCCGCTGACCACCTTCCGACGGCGGCGGTGGCCGTGACAGTCACAGCTGGCAGCCGTGACAGCTGCCCAGCGGTTGCGCACCGTCCAGTCGTGCGCTATACACGGCCTGACCATGTTCCGCCAAACCGAATCCTTTTTTTTTTTTTTTTTGTTAATCAACTTTAACAAATCCAAATCTAAATTAAATCCGAATAATTAATAAATTTCCAGATTTAATAAAATAACAATATTCCACCTTTAAATTCAACATTTGATTCAAATTCAATAATACAATAAACCTAACCCTAATCATGAGTCTAACATACAAAAATAGTAGAATCTAGCAAACCCTAGGCAATACATAAATTAGGGTTTACTCATAAAAACTAGGGTTCATAAAAACAATGAATTTGAATCAAGAACAAACTTTTAAATAATCAAAAGGCATTAAAAACACATACTTGGAATAAAAAAGGTTTAAACTTGAGCAAGAAGATGAATTGTGAAAGAGTGTGGAATTCTCTTTGTTCTTCCTCCTGTGTGTCGTGCGTGAGTTTTGAGAGAGAGAAATCTGAGTGACTTTTTTTTTTTGGTCTAGGTTAAGTTGATGAGTGAGGAAGTTGAGTCCAATTAGGAAACCAATTCCCTAATTCTACTTCGTACTTTTCTCCTCCACCTTCCTAAACTAACAACCAGTCAAACACTCCCAAAATCCACCTTTGTAGGAAAAGATTTTCACAAAATAAAAACTGATCTTTGCCCCCATATTTTCGGCTCTTGGCCGAAAATAATGACCTCAATTAGGCCTTAATTATTTTCGACCAATCCGAAAATAATTAAGCCCAATTGTTTAATTTATTTTGGCCCAATTAATTTAATTAGATCCAAAACAAACCCATACATTAATTAGGCATTTTAATTCATGAGCCCAATTAATATTTTAAATCCAAAATTGCATATTCTTTTTAAGTAATTATTATTCTAAAATGAATAATAATACGGGGTATTACATCATTACCCCCTTAAAAGAAGTTTCGTCCTCGAAACTTAGGATCACCACCAAAGTGAAGCTAGTTCCATAAGGCGAAGTTTTTCACCACACTTTCAAAGTTCAACACAATAATGCAACTCGAAAGTTTAAAAAAATTTCGCAACTTTTCCAAACAACTGAATGAGCATGATGCAATGCAATGCAATGAGATTTCCAGTCTTTAATTTCTTTTCTTTTGTGGATTGTTACACCCTTCCCCCCTTAAAAAGGTTTCGACCTCGAAACTAAGGTTAAGTACCTTGTTCGAACAGTTGAGGATAACGCTTGCGCATATCAGACATGAATTACCTTTAGCAAAAAGGCAATCACGACAAACTAACGTAAGCTCCTTACATTCACGTGCGGTCAACGGGCCCTAACAAATCCACTGTACACCAATAGCCAATACCTTGACTTCTATACCTCTTAATTAAACTTTAAAGATGATTTAGTACCCTTAATTAAAATAATTAAGTTGCTGAATTTTTCAGTTACTCATGCATGCTCAATGTTTCCAAAATCAATTTACATAAACTAAATTAGGAAACTTCCCAAAACCCTAAATCAAGTCAACATGTCAAAATAAGTCAAACCAAAACACCACCAACATCAACCACCACCGCACCACCGCCACTGACCACCGTCCAGCGGTGGCGGTGGCCGTGACAGCAGCCGGGTCCAACCGTGCGCTTTACACGGCCTGGCCGAGTTCCGCCAAACCGAATCTTTTTTTTTTTGTTTGTTAATCAACTTTAACAAATCGAAATTTAAATTAAATCCGAATAATTAATAAATTTCCAGATTTAATAAAATAACAAGATTCCACCTTTAAATTCAATCTTTGATTCAAATTCAATAACACCATAAACCCAACCCTAATCATGATCCTAACATGCAAAAATAGTAGAATCTAGCAAACCCTAGGCAATACAAAAATTAGGGTTTACTCAGAAAAACTAGGATTCATAAAAACAATGAATTTGAATCAAGAACACACTTTTAAATAATCAAAAGGCATTAAAAACACTTACTTGGAATAAAAAAAGGTTTAAACTTGAGCAAAATGATGAATTGTGAAAGAGTGTGGAATTTCTCTTTGTTCTTCCTCCTGTGTGTCATACGTGAGTTTTTGAGAGAGAGAAAAATGAGGGACTTTTTTTTTTTTTTTTTTTTTGTCTAGGTTAAGTTGATGAGTGAGGAAATTGAGTCTAATTAGAAAACCAAATGCCTAATTCTACTCCTTCCTTTTCTCCTCCAACTTCCTAAAGTAACAACCAGTAAAACCCTCCCAAAATCCACATTTTTAGGAAAAGATTTCCACAAAATAAAAACTGATCCTTGCCCCCATATTTTCGGCTCTTGGCCGAAAATAATGGCCTCAATTAGCCCTTAATTAATTTCGGCCAATCCGAAAATAATTAAGCCCAATTGTTTAATTTATTTTGGCCCAATTAATTTAATTAGATCCAAAACAAACCCATACATTAATTAGGCATTTTAATTCATGAGCCAATTAATATTTTAAATCCAAAATTGCATTTTCTTTTTAAGTAATTATTATTCTAAAATGAATAATAATACGGGGTATTACAAGGATAAAGTCCCATTCTGAGAGGAGACCATGAAGGAAATTCAATCTTTCCACAAAGTTAAGGGAGTCGGGAACTAAAATGTTAAGTCTTTTACTACACAATGATTGGACTTCGTCCCACATTTGGTAAAAATGTGGACAATAAAAAAAAAGTGAAGCTTATCTTTACAATGATGCTTACAAAAAACATACTCTTGCGGAATAAACACTTTACTTTGTTGGAGTCTGTGCTTAGTTGGAAGACCATCCAAACACAGTTTCCATAAAAAATCTTGATTTTATTTGGCAAATTTAACTCCTCGATCTAACTAAAATTGCACTTAGTCTTATATTGATTATTGATACCCTGTGCTAACAAAGTTGCTGATTTAAGGCTATTTTCTCCCCAACTTATTTCTGTTTATTTCAGCAAATTTCAACAAATTTCAGCAAACTTCAACATAGTTAAATAAAGTTAAACAAAGTTCAACAAAGTTAAACAAACCAATATACAAACTAGTTATAAAAAACACTTGAATCAACAAGATTCAACAAAAATAAACAAAGTTCAAAAACGAAGTTCAACAAAGTTAAATAAAGTTCAACGAAGTTCAACAAATTTCAACAAAAATAATTTTTCAGTAATAAATATAAGCGTTTTTCAGTTGGGGAGAACAAACCCTTAGCTGAAATTTCTCCAGTTGTTGATAAACCCCAATACGATTTATTAGGTACTGTGTTGAATGAAATTAGAATTCCTATGATTAACCTGACAATATTATTAGGTAGAACTTTCGAGAGAAGCGAACAATCTCATTCACCTTGAGGAGAAATAAACATACTTACTAGTATATCTAGATCATGTAACGAAACATTTGGATTAACAGAGTGGTATTTATCTTGTAAAGGAAATTGACAAACCCAATTGTCCTTTCAGAATTTAATATTCTCACCATTCTCAACTTGCCATCTAATACCTTCTTTAAATAATGAACGCACTTTCAACAAATTACTCCATTGCCATGAAGTTTTCTTCCCTTTGGAATATGATCGAATAAATTTTGCCATTTAAGATATTTGTTGCTAACTAATTTAACCCATCTATTACTAGGATCCTTCAAAAATTTTCAAATCAACTTCATTTGCATTGCTTTGTTAATAGCTCTTGCTTTACGGAGACCTAAACCTCCAAGATTTTTTGGCCGATACACTTTGTCCCGACCAATGAAATTCGGGCTATGACTATCAGGAGCTTTATTCCATGGGCAAACAGCAAATACAGCAAAATAAGGTAAATGTATCATGTACCTAGGTGGGTGCTAGACCTGGGCAAACGGACGGGTCCCCGGTGGCCGGTCCGACCCGACCCAATTTTAACCGGGTCATTACCCACTTAAGCCATTACCGGGTGAGCCTTAATAGGGTCACGCCATTATGCGTTTTAAATGGGCCGGGGGGCGGGTCGACACCGGGTCCCGTTTTGAGCAGATTTTGAGTTCACGCCTTCACGCTCCCAGCAATTCTGCCCCATAAATGGCAATTGCTCAGAGCTGCAATCAATCAATTTTCTCTCTCTCCTCCATTATTCTATCTCTCTCCTCCAACCCACACCCAAATTCCCCAAAACTGAACTTGGAGTGCCCTCCATTGATATGTTGTCTGAACTCCTGCAGATACTTGACACGAGGATTTTTCCAGTGCAGAGATTCCACGGTGTTTCCATGGGGTGGTTTCATGAGGATCTGCTTCTTAATTTGCTTTTAAAGTTTTGATTTTTTTTCCTTTTTGGTTTGTTTTTGTTTAAGGATTTTTGCTTGCGGTTTGTTGTATTTGTTCAAAGAGAGAAAAACTCCTTAGATGAGTCATGAGAGAGAGATGTTATGACTTGATGAGTATTTGATGAAGAGAGAGATTCTTGGTGGGGTTTTGGGTTTCATTGTCGGCAAAGGGAAATTTCTTGAAACAAAATAAGGGTAATTCCATGACTTCCATCCAATGCCAAAAAAAAAAAAAAAAAAAAAAGGAAGACGGGCTAAACGGGTCGGGTTGGCCCATGACCCACCAGACCCATTAGTAAGTGTGCTTGACCCGACCTGACCCGGCCCATTAATCAAATGGTTCGACCCGGCCCGTCCCAGTGCCCAGGTCTAGTGGGTGCTAATTTGGAGCAACTAAAAATCCATCAAAATAGGCGGAAGAAAATTAACTATAAATTAACTGGAGGCCAAACAGCAAATACCTCCATCATGCTGCAAGAGGAGTCCCAACAAGACGACCTACACGCAGATGTCAAACTACATAAGTGCGTAAGTGCTTCTAAGAGTTACTGGGTTAGTAGATGAACTTTGACAATAAGTATTGGGATCCTGGCAAGTAAGGGTGTGTTCTTTTCCACTTAGTGGACCTTATTTAATCAGTGAAAATCAGTGGCAAAAATCAGTGGCAGGACCTTACTCAATCAGTGGAAATCAGTGGCAGAACCCACATTCCTCCTCACAGAATCAGTGGCAGGACCTTATTGAATCAGTGAGAATCAATGGAAAGACCTTATTGAATCAGTGAGAATCAGTGAAAAGACCTTACCGAATCAGTGAAATGACCTTACTCAATCAGTGATAATAAGTGGAAGGACATTATCCAATCAGTAAAAAATAAGTGAAAAAGAACGCATCCTAACTAATTCTATCACTATTTTCCCATTCATCACGGTAGATAACACATCGAAGACTTGAAGAGAACTAAAAGGTTTCGTTTACTTAACATAGTAATAAAAGTGTATTAACTTTTTCACCCCATCTTTTCTTAGTGTATGAGAACATATTCATTGCTGGAGGAAATTAAAAATTGGCTGGGATGCAGTGCTAATTCAAGGAGTATTGATGGGTTGCTGAACTAGGTGAACAGACAAAAAGGCAGCAAATTCAAGAGGAATATATATGTTGTTGCTGTAGCTGCATTTAGGCCTGGCAAAAACTAACCCGACCCGATAACTCGATCCGAACCTAACCCGAAAAAAGCGGGTTAGGGTTGGGATTTTCGACCCGAAACATTAAATGGGTCGACCTGATTGACCCGAAAACTTAAATGGGTTAGGTTAAGGTTGAAAATTTCAACCTGCTCAACCTGAAAATTACCTGCTCAACCTGAAAAGTTAAACAGGTTAGGTCATAGATCAGGTCGACCTGATTTGTATCGGGTTCGGGTCGACCTGATCCGTTTAACCCATCTAACAAGTGAAATGGAAAAAATAAAAAAGTGACCCAAAACTTTTTAACCGGCCATAGCCCATGAGCCAATCAGCAGCCCAAGCCCAAAATAGAGAAGCTTAAAAGAGTGAAAAAAATGGAACCCTAGCCCTCATTTTTTTTGCCGTCATTTTATCATTCTCTATTTCTCTCTCTTCCTCACTGAAGTTCACTCTCTCTCACTCTCTCATATTCTCGATTCTTCTTCTTCCTCTTCGTCTCTTCCTCACTGTCTCGACTTCTCTCATTCTCTCTCATTCTCTATCTTCCTCATCTTTCAAGCTCTTTTACTATGTTACTCACTCACTCTGTCTCACTCTCTCTCACTCTCAGTCTCACTCTCTCACTCTCTCGATCTCTCCAAATCAGTAAAATAAACATTCATTCAACAATCAACAGGTATTATTTAGTTATCAAATTTGTGTTCTTTAATTTGTTATTCTTATTTCTCTTATTTTTTTTATACTTTGTTTATTTATTTTTTTCTGAATCAATATTTTCATTTCTCAGTTGAAGTCTTGAAGATCTATACTGATTGCAAATTTATGCTGATTTCTGAATATTTTTGTTGTTATCAATATTTTTGTTATCTATACTACCGTAAGTTGTTATCAATATTTTTGTTATTTTTTAATTCATACTTTAATTATTAGACTTAATTAGGGTTTCTGATTTCTGAATTTATGCTTAAGGTTTTGTTAGTTTGATTATAATTTTTAGGGTTTAAACTTGTAGAGTTTTCATTTTTGTTTCTTATAGTTTTTGATTTTTGATTTTATGTAGATGGAGGGTTTTGCTGATGATATTGAAGATCTGAGGTCTGATGAGGAGTTAGACTCGACGCCTAAAGCTGCTAGTGGGAGCGTTAAAAGCAAAACAACAAACACAAAGACATTTTTGGGTAAGAATTTCAAACGTTCTAGGAGGCTTAGTTCTGGTGTTTGGGTTAATTATGAGTTTCTTAAACCTGATATGGATGGAAAATTAACTTGCAAATGCAAAAAATGTGGTAAAGTGTATAATGCGGATAGTAAAATGGGTACTGGAAATCTGATTAGGCATCTTAAGAATTGCAAAAAGAGGTTTACCAGGGATGTAGGGCAAATGATTTTAGAATCTGGTACTAGTGGTTCTTTGTCTAATAGGTTTCTTAATTTCAACCCTGATGTATTTCGTGAAATGTTGGCTGTTGCTGTTGTTAAGCATGATCTTCCATTTCAATTTGTTGAGTATGAGGGAATTAGGAGGTGTTTCAATTATTTGAATCCTGATTTAAAAGTTGTTTCAAGAAACACTGTGAAGGCTGATATTCTTAAGATGTATAAGAACGAGAAAGGGAAATTAATGGATGAGTTGAGCTTAGTTCCCGGTAGAATAACACTCACTTCTGATTGTTGGACATCTATAACCACTGATGGATACATTGCTTTGACTGCCCATTATATTGACAAAGCATGGACTTTGCAAAAGAGAATTTTGAATTTCTGTTTTTTGCCTCCTCCCCATTCGGGTATTGCTTTATGTGAAGAAGTGCATACATTGTTGAGAAGTTGGGGTATTCAAAACAAAGTGATGTCTATGACTTTAGATAATGCTTCTGCCAATGATGTCTTTGCTGGTTTGCTTAAGAATGAGCTTGATTTGGTGTGTGATGGTGAGTTTTTTCATGTGAGATGTTGTGCACATATCCTGAATTTAATTGTGCAAGATGGTTTGAAAGTTATTGATGAGGCTGTTGTGAAAGCTAGAGAGAGTGTCAAGTATTGTAAGGGTTCCCAATCTAGAAAGCAAAAGTTTTTGGAATGTGTGAAATATGTTAAGCTTGATTATGTGAAGGGACTTAGGCAAGATGTGCCCACTAGGTGGAACTCCACTTACATAATGCTTGAGAGTGTGTTGTATTACAAAAAGGCATTTCTTCATTTTCAATTAACTGATAAGAATTATGCTCATTGTCCAACAAATGAGGAGTGGGTGAAAATTGAGAAACTTGCTAAGTTTTTGAAAGTTTTCTATGAAGTGACCGTTGCATTTTCTGGAAATCAATACACTACTGCCAATCTTTACTTTCCTTACGTCTTGAGGGTTAGATTGTTGTTGAAAGAGGAGTTGCTTAGTCGGGACAAGTTATGTTTAATATGGCTACTAAGATGTTTGAAAAGTTTGAAAAGTATTGGGATGATTTTAGTATCATAATGGCGGTTGCGGTAATCTTGGATCCTCGTTTTAAGCATCAATTTGTGGAGTGGGGTTTTAAGAAGGTTTATGGGGAAGATAATTATGAGAATGAGTGGCATGAATTTGAGGGCAAATTTGAAGCTTTATATAAAGCTTACAAGGGTGATTCATCTCCATTTGAGTTTCAAGCGCCTGCAAATCAGCAAGGTGAAGGCATATTTGATGTTGCTTCCGAATTATTTATGACGGTAAATTATTTAAATTTTTTATGTTTTGTTCTTTTACAATATTCTTTCACATATGTTATTTGCACTTATCAATTTTATTGTTTCCTCTATTGTCTAAATGTCTTTAGGACTTTGATAGCTATTCTCAATTTGGGAAAAGTAGTGGGACAATGAAATCTGATTATGAGTTGTATAAGGAAGAGTCTCTTATGCCTCGCACAACTAAATTGGACATTCTTCTCTATTGGAGGACAAATGAAGTTCGTTATCCTACTCTTTCAAAGATGGCAAGGGATATTTTAGCTATTCCTATATCTACAGTGGCATCCGAATCTGCATTCAGTACCGGTGGTCGGGTACTTGATCCTTATCGGAGTTCGTTGAAGCCATGTACCGTGGAAGCCGTGATTTGTCTAAGAGATTGGGCTTTTGGACAAGGTATTAAATTGTCTAATTTTCTATTTTTAATAATCTGTGTAATCTCATTTTGTAAAGAAAAATTCTGTCTTTTTTTAAGTTTTCTTTGATAATCGTATTAATTATATTTTTTTGTAGCTTTGATTGAACCACAAATGGAGGAGCTTTGTGGATCCATAATGAAATTAAAGGTGAGCGATGAAGAGAACCCAGTTGAGAGTCCACTTCAATCGGGCTTCGCAGCCGAAACTCCGGAAAGTGCAACCGAATCGGCAATGTTTCATTGATTTAAAGTTCTGAAAACTAGTTTAATTGTTGATGGATTTTATTGGTTGTAATTTGTAAACTTGTAACTTGCTCAGACTTTGTGGTTTGTTATTTGTTATTTGCTATGGATTGTTGACTCTAGGATTATGAATTATGATGAATTGATGATGCTCCTGTCACTCTGTCAGCATGCTTTGAGGTGCTTTGAGCACTTGAGGAGGTGCTGCCAAAGTGCCAACAACCAGTTTTTATGAATTATTTTATAGAAAATTTTTTTACTACTAGTATATAGACTTTTTGAATGAAGTATGAAGTGTGCAAAAATAAAATCAGGTTATGCAGATCATTTCAGGTCAACCTGATCTGTAACAGATCAGGTTAGGGTCAGATTTTTTGACCTGTTTATTAAACAGATCAGGTTAGGGTCGAGTTTTCTGACCTGTTTAGTAATCAGGTCAGTCGGGTTCAACCCGAACCCGACCCAACCTGATCTGTTTGCCAGGCCTAGCTGCATTGATCTACTGAGTCTGGAAAGCAAGAAATGATGTCTGCTTCAAAGATGGTGCACTCACGAATGATGCAATCTTGTTACAGATTAAATATGAGGTGAGAACTCGTATTGCAGGAAGAATGCCCAAGAAGTTATCAGGCTCGGATAGGTTGCTGCTTGACAAAATATTGTAATTTGCTTTAAATGTTGTTTGTTGTTTGTTGTTTTGTTATATAAGGTTTGTTAGTGTTGAAGTGGGTTTGTGTCCCACATGAAAAGATTTGGTGGTCTTGAACATATATATAAGGAAGTGGATTACTCCACCCATTGTCAATTGGTTTTGGGTTGGAACCCCACTTGTCTTGTATGTGTGCTCACTTGTTAAGGCCCAATTGTTGAAATTTATCTGTTTGGTTGTGTGAGGTATTACCTAGTCTTGCTAGGTTGTATGGTGCCAGTTTAATTTAATACAATGCTATCTTTGAAACAAAATAAAAATAAAATTCCACCTAGCCTACCCCCCAACCCAATAGGTGAGTTATACTCCCCTCTCCACCTAGCTACATAGAGCCTCTTCCCTTCTCCGTGGAGCTGGGAGTATATAAAAATTTGCGCCCCCCAACCTAGAGTTGCTAGGTGGGGAAGCAATCTGTTACCGAGCTATCTCATTGGGAATAACAAAAGCATCTCCGAATACTCAAAGTTTTATATCCGAAGCATATTTTCAAGAATTGCTCGGGTTTTGGCAAAAGCATCACTTCAAAGTCGTATCGATTGGTTGAAAGGACTAAAAGAAAACGTTTTTCTGGTATTCCTGGCATCTAGAGCTTAAATTGCATCGTGACTAAGTCGGAATAACCCTTCTGAGAAGGGTTCTCTAATTTTGTACTATTTACTCCTTAAAATAAAAGAGACTAAATAGGTGAAGGAAATGTGTTTGGATCCTCTAGAGGTCCCTTCTCTAGAGTTCATGTAGAGTTGCTTTTAGTGTCTATCTCTCCTTTAACTATCTATTTTCCAAAAGTTACCTTTCTAATCCAATGGTTCCAAAAAAACCCTCCTAATCCGATGATGAGAGAAAGAAAAACTCTAGAGAAAGAACTCTAGATGATCCGTTACCAAAAGAAATTCTCCAGATGATGGCTATACTCCAATCTCCATTACTCCAATAGTTGAAAAACTCTCACAATTTGACGCCTTCCGAAAAAAAGCATGTCAATCCAAGAAGTTTTGCTTAGTGCAATATGACAAATCAACTAATGCTCAAGGCGGAATTGACTTTCTGTCAGTCGCTGCAGTTCACTGGGAATTAATTTCTGTTCTACTACAATAGATTCTTAATCACAGTAAACATTCAGGAAGCAGAGTCAAAGCAGAGTATTCCCTATACTCCTATAGGCTAGACTAAAGCCAGAATTTGGCGCCTTCAAAATAAATATTCTCAAAGCAACAAGTTTTTTTTTTTTGCTTGTCTTCAAAGCAACACGTTGCTCAGTGCAATACGATCCAAAATCAGCTAATGCTCAAGGTGGAAGACATATTCTGTCAGGCGCTGCAGTTTACTGGGATCTAATTTCTGCTCCGCTACAATAGATTGCTTCGTCACAGTAAACATTCGGGAAGCAGAGTCCAAACTCCAACCCTCCTGCAAAACATCTGCGTAGATAAAGCAGAAACTAATGTCAGCAACCAAATGCAAATGAAGACCACGTGAACCAAGAGAGAATCCTCCCAGAATCTTTTTTTTTTCCTTCCTTTTTTGCAATCTACTTTAATATTCATATGCCGCTTATAACTTGCACCAGAAAATGTGAAACACATGTTCCTGATTGTACTTGTTATCTTGTTTTAGGCATTCTCATGTCTCAGCAGGAGGCATCGTCACTAATTTTGTCATACATCCTCTTTAGCTCAATGCCCAAAAAATCGATTAACTGGAAATGGTAAACTTTGACCAAATGAGTGAAGAAACTCTCTTCTTTTTTTGTGTGTGTTAAGAAACAAATTAAAATTGTATTAATCAAGAATCAAGCAATAACAAATGTGTAACAAGTCCTCATAATCAATAGACAGAATGAAGTCTGAACTTCCTTTTACAAAGAAAAAACTCAGAAGTCAAGCATCTGGAATGGTGCCTACACTATTTTATTCTACGATAGTGGTATTGTCTCTAAACTTTGGTTAAAGTGGATCTCCTTCAAGCGATGAAGTGAACTACGGAAGTTATAGCGTATTGATCAATTTAGAGTAAATTGCCAGGTAACCTAAAAAGTTGCAATGATACAACGTGATCTAGGGCACTGAAATAATGGTATATCTTTATTTAAAGTGTTTTGCATATCAACACAGAATATAACTTACATTTTGTCACATCATCCTCACTCATCCCCAGAAAAAGTGCTGTATCCGGAACATTTATGGTAGAGTAAGCGGCAACGAGCAATTGAAACATCTTCTTGGTATAGTTTTCTGCAAATCAAAGCTCACAAAATTAAGACAATAGAGGGTTGAACTAGGCATATGAATTGCAGATTTTGTAGATCATGCATGTATGCACTTCATATTTATACAAATGAAAGCTTGCAACTCCCAGAGAAAAGCAAGTTTAAAAGCAAAATGCAAAAATTCCTGGAATATTTTATTTTCTTTCTCGTCATTAATTCTTCTTAACTTCAAGTTTGTAAACTACCATAAGTATAGTTTAATATAATCTATTTTAGTTAGTAACATATATAAGGAAATACGCATGTCCAGTAGTTAGTAGCATTTAGGTAAGATTGTAAAAATTACAGCTTCTAACACAATAGCTGATCGAGAAACGCTATATACTCTCAAAGCAATCCACGTCCTAAAGTATTAGATTGTGAGGCTCCTCTATAACTGAACAAGTGGCTAATTATGAGGACATTAAGCAATTTAATTAGGTACACTTGGATTGCACAGCCCTTCCTCCCAACTTGCATGTCCATTCCATTAAACAAGCACCTAGTTGATTGCATAAGTGTAAGGCCCTGTTCTTTTCGTCGTTTCTATACTGCATTCCGTTCCGTTCTGCACCGCACTGCAATTTTCGTTCCGCTCCGTTCCGTTCTGCACCGTAATTTCCGTTCCGTACCACACAAGTTATATTTCTTATTCCATTCCGTCCCGCGCTGCGATTTCCGTTCCGTTCCGTTCCACACTGTGCTGCAATTTCCGTTCCGTTCCTCACCGTCCCACATCATTCCGTTGACGAGAACAGAGCCTAAGTCCTAAACTATCTAGAGTTTGGAAACTAAAATATAACCAAGCTTAAATACCCAATTGATTTTATTCCTAGTAAATATTCCTATAAGAATCCTAACATTATTAGGAAACACTATCTTGCGAAAGTCGTTTATGTGTTTATGTGACAGGGACTCTCTCTCCCTCTCTCTCTCTCTGACCGGCGCTCTCTCTCTCTAAGCTCTCCGTCGGCTCTCTCTCTCTCTCTCTCTCTCCCTCTCTCTCTCTCTCTGACCAGCGCTCTCTCTCTCTAACTCTCTCTCTCTCTCTCTCCCTCTCTCTCCCTCTCTTCCCCCTCAAGGTCGGTGATCGCCGGCCGCTCTACAAGGGTCGGCGACCGCCGTCCAAACCCAGCCTGACCCACTAGGGGCGGAATTGACCTCCGATCTACTCGTCGGAGGCTTCGTTTGACCTCCGATCGACTCGTCGGAGTTCTCTCTCTCTCTCTAACTCTCTCTCTCTCTGAACGGCTCTCTCTCTCTCTCTTGCGCTTGCCATCTCTCTCTCTTTTGCGCTAGCCCTCTCTCGCGGGGTTGAAGAGACCTCCGACCGTTTCGTCGGAGGCTTCAACTATTTCGTGTGCTACTCTTTCTCTTAAGTGGAACCTAGTAACATTGCGGGTTGTTTCTGTTTTGGTTGCTGTTTGTATCTCTAGCCTATCTCGTATTAATATTATTATTATTATTATTATTATTATTATTATTATTATTATTATTATTATTATTATTATTATTATTATTTTTATTGTTATTATTAAAGTTAGTATTATAATAGTAGTAGTAGTATTATTTAACTAATAGTTTTGCTACTACTAGTAGTAAGTTAGTTGTACCATTGTTTCGGTCGTCTTTATAAGTAGTACTATTACTGTGTGTTGTTGCCTTTGTTGTGGGTATTTGCCATTATTACTATTAGCATTATTACTATTAGTATTAGTATTATCAGTATTATTAGTATCATTGTAATCATTATCTTATTATTATCATTGTCATTATTAGTACTATTACTATTATTGTAAGCAAATTTTATTTGCAAGCATAGACTTTGTCTGTTATATAGTTACGGTTTGCGTTACCTAACCTGTTGGTGTGCTAGTACGTACTTAGTTTCATGGCTTTCTAATTTGTAGTTTGAGTTAACTGCTTGACCATTGTCTTTTTCGGTCGGTGTGGCGTCTTTGACTTCTATTGGTAGGGTTAGGGCCAGTCCTCCGGTGAGCTCTGGGTCTCGAAGGGGGAGAGTTGGGGCAAATAGATTGCGGTTCGGCACATGGAATGTAGGGACACTCACGGGAAGAACTCTAGAGTTAGTGGAGGTTTTAGAAAAATATAAGGTTAACATCGTGTGTGTTCAGGAGACGAGGTGGTCAGGCGCCAAGGCAAGAGAGATCAATGGATTCAAACTTTGGTATTCAGGGTGTTCGAGTCAAAGGAATGGGGTCGGGATCTTAGTCGATAAGGAGCTTAAACAACATGTTGTAGAAGTTAAGAGAACCAATGATAGGATCATGTCTATCAAGGTTGTGGTGAAGGAGGAGACCTTCAATGTCATTTGTGCTTATGCACCGCAAGCAGGGTTGGATATGCAACTTAGGCGTCGCTTCTGGGAGGAGTTAGATGAGGTTATTCAGCAGGTTCCCCCTAGTGAGAAACTCCTGGTAGGAGGAGACTTCAATGGACACATAGGGGCCACGTCGGATGGGTATTCCGGCGCTCATGGAGGGTTCGGGTACGGAGTTAGGAACGATGGTGGCACGGCGGTCTTAGATTTTTCGACGGCGTATGACCTAATGGTAACCAACTCCTACAACAAAAGAGAGGAGCACCTAGTTACTTTTAGAAACAGCACCGCTAAGACCCAAATAGATTACATTCTTGTTAGGCGTGGCGACCGAGGGGCGTGCATGGATTGCAAGGTTTTACCAGGTGCGTGTGTGTCGACCCAACATAGGATGGTCGTTTTGGACCTTGAGATGAAGGGGTGGAAGAGGAAGAGAAGTGTACACAATGGCACCAAAATCAAGTGGTGGAATCTTAGAGGAATCGGGGGGAGTCAATTTAGGGCAAAGGTTGAGTCGGATAGCATCTGCAGAAGAGAAGGTAATGCGAGTCAAATGTGGGCAGGGGTGGCGGATCTCATTAGGAATGTGGCGAAGGAGACTTTAGGAGTTGCAAGAGGGATAGGAAGTAGCAAGAAGGAATCCTGGTGGTGGAGTGAGGATATTCAAAACAGGGTGAAGGCTAAGAAGGTTGCCTATAAAGCCCTAATGGATAGCACTATAGATGAGGAAAGGGTGGAGAAGCGGGAAGCTTACAGAGCGGCAAAGAGGGAGGCAAAGAAATCAGTAGCAGAAGCCAAAAGTAAAGCATATGAGAGCCTGTACCAAAAATTGGCCACTAAGGAGGGAGAACAGGATGTGTACAGGTTGGCGAGAGCTAGGGAGAGGAAGACTAGAGACCTGGATCAAGTTCGTTGTATTAAGGATGAGGCGGGGAGAGTTCTTGTGGACGACGCGAACATCAGAAGAGGTGGCATGGGTATTTCAATGAGCTCTTTAACAACGTTGGAGACGTAGCCATTTCGTTGGGAGACCTTACCACATCCGAGCAATACCGCGACTACAGCTTTTGTCGTCGCGTTACGAAGGAAGAAATCAAAGGGGTCATGCGGACGATGAAGAGTGGGAAGGCAGTAGGACCAGATGAGATACCCATAGAGGTATGGAAGAGTTTGGGGGAAGAAGGTCTATTTTGGTTAGTTAGGCTTTTCAACGTGATCCTTAAATCCGCAAGGATGCCGGAGGAGTGGCGACTCAGCACATTGATTCCTCTATACAAGAACAAAGGAGATATCCAAAGCTACAACAACTATAGGGGTATTAAGCTACTCAGTCACACCATGAAGCTATGGGAGAGAGTGATTGAGAAGAGACTAAGGAAGAGTACTCTAATCTCGGAGAACCAATTCGGTTTCATGCCAGGGAGGTCAACAACGGAAGCGATTCATCTGATTAGACGTTCTATGGAGCACTACAGAGAGAGACAAAGGGACTTGCACATGGTTTTCATTGAGTTGGAGAAGGCGTATGACAGGGTACCCAGAGAAGTTTTGTGGAGGTGCTTGGAAGCCAAGGGGGTTCCAGTCGCCTATACCCGAGTGATTAAGGATATGTATGAAGGAGTGAGGACTAGGGTCAGGACTACAGGAGGGGAAACTGAGCAATTTTCTATAGATATTGGGTTACATCAAGGGTCATCGTTGAGTCCCTTTTTATTCGCAACCGTCATGGATGAGCTCACTAAGACTATCCAGGGGGATGTGCCTTGGTGTATGTTGTTTGCCGACGACATTGTTCTGATAGACGAGACTAAAGAAGGTGTTAACGCCAAATTGGAACTTTGGCGGGACACACTAGAGTCAAAGGGATTCAAGCTAAGTAGGACAAAGACCGAGTACTTGGAAGGCAAATTCACAAGAGATGGGGTTGCCTCGGATATGGAGATTAAGATTGGTACGGAGGTGGTACCAAAGAAGGATTGTTTCAAATATCTCGGTTCAGTCATACAGGGCAACGGCGAGATTGACGATGACGTGACTCATCGTATCAGAACAGGGTGGCTAAAGTGGAGGAGTGCAACGGGAGTTCTATGTGACAGAAAAATCCCACTAAAACTTAAAGGCAAATTTTATTGTACAGTCATCAGGCCAGCTATGCTATATGGGGCGGAGTGTTGGCCGGTGAGGCAGGTGCATGTGCAGAAGATGCGGGTGACCGAGATGAGGATGCTTCGTTGGATGTGCAACTCTACAAGAAGAGATAGAATTAGGAACGAAGTGTTGAGAGGCAAGGTGGGAGTGACCGATATCGACAACAAGATGCGAGAAACAAGGCTTAGGTGGCTTGGGCATGTGAGGAGGAGACATCGTGATGCACCGGTGAGAAGGTGTGAGAGAATTACACTTAGAGATTGTAAACGAAGACGAGGACGCCCGAAGAAGACTTGGGAAGAGGTAATCAGGCAGGATTTGACCCGTCTAGATCTTACCGAGGACTTGGTCCTAGATAGGAGAGTATGGCGTAGCAGGATCCGTGTAGAGGATCCGCGTTAGATTAGGGTTGTGCATTGGCTAATACTAGGGGTTGATTCAGTTTGTTTATAGCCTGTAGCGTCTACTTCACTTTAGGTTGCTCAGTAAGTAGAATCTTGTGTTAGTATGTTTACTGATTTACTTTCCTTGTCCTTCTGATCATTCTTTACTGCTAAAAAAAAAAAAGTTTTCAAATGCATTTTCAAAAAAAAAAAAAAAAAAAAGTTTTTGTGGGTCTCTCGGAAACAATCTCTCTTCTAGGCGACTAGTTAGGGGTAAGACTGCGTACATCTGGACCTCCCCAGACCCCGCCCTAGGCGGGACACTTACTGGGTTGTTGTTGTTGTTGTATCTTGCGAAAAACACTGAAGTCTTTAACCCCAGGACCTATTATAGTATTACTCATGATGTCCTCTTGGTTGTTCCTTTACTCTGTTCCTTGACTGTTACTTGTGCTGATAAGCATATGTGCGTCATGGAGCCAAAAGATTTACTAGTCTTTGGCTTTGGAATATAATGAACCAAATTAGTTGATCAAATCGTCTGCCCAATGGTGGTTGCCCTTCAGATCAGGGGCCAAACAGAAACATTCTCTATGTTGTTGCAAAGAGTAAGGTTGTTGCGTACACCTGACCAAACTGAACTTCTTTTCACTGAAGTGAACTTCTCTTTAACTGAAGTGAATTTTAGTGAAAACTTCAAGAAGAAGTTGAAGAGAACAGGGCCTAAAGGGTGTGTATGGTAGAGGGGGGGTGTGTGTGTGAACTTTATCATAAGTCTAAACTAATTCAAAGTATCCAGACACTCACATTCCCACAGAATACAACAGCTTCCCTTACCATGTAAAAAGCCAATTTCATTTGGAAGTCGAAGGCTCCCCTCAAAGTGCAGACTTTTGTGTGGACTATGGCATTGGGTAAGGTGAATACTCTGATGTGGACGCTTTTGTGGCAAACAATATTAAGAAAGGCAGCAAGGCAACATCAGTAGATCCACCCAATTAGACCATTATTCAGTTTCCTTTAATTGTTTATTTTGTTTCCCTAAATGCTTAGATTTTATATTCTGCAGAATCTAGATCTTATATTTACGATACTGGGATCTCTTTCCTTTGTTAGTTAAGATCCTAATATATTCTAGGGTTTCTTTCTCTTGTTATTACAGCCTATATAAAGGGCCTACAATAATCATTAAAAGGGTAAGCAATTAATCTCTCAAAAAATCGTCTTGAAAGGGGGCTCTGTGAGTCTGCGTTAGACTTTGAGCGGGGGCTCTGTCAAGGACGAGTCTGCCCTCACTATAGGTTCTCAGAAATATTCTTCCTTGCCAAGACCCGTGACTAGATCCTACGCTAAAGCACATAACATACTCATGATATGATACAACGGCGGAGGCCGAGATGGTCTATTTCCCAGGATATGTGTATACTTTGCAACCAGGCTAGCGAGACATGTTTACACCTATTCTTACACTGTGAGTTTACACAGTCTCTCTGTGAAGTTGGCTGTTCAGCTTTGGGGGGGAGTGCATCATTTGTCCTCCCACCATCACTCATCTCCTACAGACACTGTTTTGGGAGGAGAAAGGCGAATATAATGGGGAAGAAGATGGAGGGGGAACCGACAAAGGGTTGCTTGGGACAAGGGGAAAATGGAGACAAATTGTCTTCGTCTGTGTGCAATTATATATCGGAGGGAGTAGTACCTAAAAGCTAAAACCGATATGGAATTCTCAGTGTTTTCTAGTAATATCTCTGGGTTTTTTCTATCCAAACATGGTGCATATAATCCAACAAATGGCCATAGTTGTTTCTCCATGATACTAATTATGCAGCTAATACCCTAAATGCAATTGTCACTTCCTTTCCAAGGACAACAGATACCAAGCCAAGTAGTAACCCACTGCTTGTCCTTTGAGTGAAATGATATTCATGGAACAGATGGATGATGTTTTCATTTTTCTGATTACAAAGCACAAGTGGTATTACAAATACAATGGATACATCAACATCAACATTGCCCCAGTGCCTCCAAAGAGGCTCCCTCCTAGGCCAGGTAAGGGGGGGGGGGTTCTAGCCCTGTCAAGACAGAGAGGCTATATCTATTTCACCTGATAAATGAATCATGATGACCATCAGCCACTTCACAATAATTAAGAAGTGCATACAGTCTGATGAGCCAATTTGATTTAGTCCATTACATTCCCAAACCAAAGAATAGTGAATATTTTTGGCCCCATCAAAAATGAACCAAGAGTCTGTCTCTTGTTTGGTGAGATTTATACCTTGCAGACTTAACCAACAATGGAGTGCTTAGAATGTGAAATTAGCTTATGCAAATATTCCTTCACAATACTTTGAAGACATTATACTCACTAGAACTGCAATTTATATGCTATCACCTATCTTAATTTGAAAGCCAGGTGATGTTATCTCTATTCTCTCATCTAAAACCTGCTTTCAGCTTGCTCTGATTTTAAGATTTTCTATCAGAATGAGTTGCAGACTAATCTTTCCTTAAGATATTGCTCATTTACCCACTTCAGTCTACCCATAAGGGTAAAATATAGCAACTCTCAGCTCCTAGTTTGGCTCTATTTTATCTGCCTGAATCAAGGAACAAAGGTTTGGTAACTACATATAAAACTAGTTGCAAGTACAAAAATGAATTGCTAAAACCAGAAAAACGCAGAGCTCTACAGATTCTTTTTATGGAGGAGACTATTCTGTATCAGATACTTGAGGGGGCACAAACGCTTCCATTCATCTTGAACCTTTCACACCAGAAATATTATATTAGTTCCACATTCTAAACTTCCAGCCATTTAAAGAGCCAAATAACCAATTCAAGCATCTCAAAATGGAAGCACACATGTTTCAAGAATATTCAGGTCATATTGAACTAAAACCTCCTGTAGTTGATAACAAAAATAGACGGTTACGAAACCAAAATTATTCACCTACTTCTTGCCCAAATTAAGTGAGCACAAGAGAAGAACTTGTAGAAAATTGAATCTATAACAGTATGGTCAGTATCTCGTAAGGACATGACATGGCACTCTTAACATCTCAGAACAATGGGTTTCTGAGCAACTCATCTGAGAAAGATCAGATCATACTTTGATTCTAGGTCTCATTAGTTAAATACTTAAATAAAAACTCATTATCATTCGAATAATAACTTAGCCTCAGTTATGACTTATGCTACAGGGCTTACTGAAGTATAATTCTCATAGTTCAGTCCCCATACCTCCTTTTCCAGATCCACATCTGATTTCGGAAAAAAAAGAGACTGGAGTTCTACGTGTTTTTTCAGATAGGAAAAATCATTTTAAGAAAGAGGAAGAAACACGTACAGCCCATAGGAGAAATATTCCTCCAAAAAAAATCACCACAAGGGAAAAGCACTAAAAGCCCTAGCCGCCAAATACACCGCACGTCGGCAAACAAACTCAAATAGCTTGGAATTTCCAGAAATATGTGGTTCCATTCCACCAGAAGGCACCAGAAATAGGCCACAAAAGGCACACCTACACAGCTACACTGCAACTTATGCTACTTACCTTTCCCATCCCGCCATAACAAGTCGGAAAATGTTGCACAATAGTCGCAGGACAAACAAAAAACACCGTTCTCTACCATTAACAAGCCACTTCCAAACAGTCCTTGCAAAGTCAACATGCATGAACATATGTAGACGGCAGAGAAGTCTAACTAACAACTGGACGCCATACGTTAAAACCATCCTTTGATGATACTACAACATTACCACCAACAATCCAGTACGGATACTGTCGAGGGCAGGGTCTGTCTAGGGAGGTCCAATAATATGATCAAGTCGGCAGAATATTGACATAATTTTGATGAAGTATCATGAGCTCTCTAAAATACCACAAAGTTATACTAACTATAAACATTGAGCAAAAATACAACTCTTGGGTCCTCGAAGGCGATTACATAAAGCATAGGAGATACAGTTCTAAAACTAGAAGATTCAATACTTTGCCTAATGTCTTGCACGCGAATGTCCAATAGAAACAAGAGTCATACAAATAATGAAAGTCTGCAACAAATTACAAAAAAAAAAAATAATAATAATAATAATAAAAACCCAACAAATAAAAGAGCAGGTGTTAAAAAAAGAAGCAAAGAACTAACCGGAGAAAGCAGCCACAAGGGGTTGAGTTTGAGGGCTCCAATCAAAAGAACGAATTGCTTCGTAAACACCACCATAGTCCCTTGTCCATTGCTTCTGCCCAATCCTCCAAGCCGCAAATATTTCTGGTTGGCTATCTTTTACCCCTGACGGTATTGATTTCCACACAAACCTAGCGCTATTGCTGTTAACATTGCGAAATTTTACGACTTTAGAAGCAAAGAATCAACCAATTTATATCCTGAACTCCATAATTCGAAAAGTAAGAAAGATCACAAACAAACAAACAAAAAAAAAAAAAAGGCGAAATTTGAACAAACGAAGCCGCAAAAATACTCAAAACAAAACCTAGCGCTGTTGCTATTAACATGGTGAAAAATCACAACTTTAAAAACAATCAATTAATCAGTCAATTTAAATCCTTAGCTTCATAACTCGAAAATTACAACGGATGATCAATGTATAATTTCACAGTTTGAAACCGCATAAAAATTGCAACCAAAAAAAAAGGGAAAAGAGTAAAACTTACATATCACCGGCGTAGATGTGCCCTAGCAGGTGAATTGCGTACGGCCAATCATTCTGAAACGCAAAGCCTTCGGAAGAAACCTAAGAGAGAGAAAACGTCAAGAATATTATTGAAGGGTTTGATTTGAAAGTACGACAGTGAGAGTTAAGAGTGAGAAAGATGAGTAAATTTGCCTGAAGCATTAGGTTATCGCAAATATCAGCAATCTTGTCGTAAGAACCTGAAGTAATTGCATCAGTGAGAATCGAGAAATCCATGGTTGGGTTGCTTGCAGAGTTGGTTGGTTTCGTTAATGGAGTTTTGAAGAGTTGCGCTTGAGAGAGAAATTCACGCCTTTAGAGTCATGGCGGTTTGCCCTTGGTACGATATACATACGCATTACAAAGAAATCATTTTATGTCATAGACGTTCAGCACGTGATCTAGTCGTCAACAGGTCGGGTTAAATAATAATTTATTTATATCGAATTTGAGTGTCGGATTTGGCAGTGTAAATCTCGGGTCGGGTCAGATCGGGTAACTTGAGGTTCGGTGATCAACATATCAGATTATCAGCAGGTTGAATCTTTTTCGGTCGGATACGAATTGATCACCTAGTCAAAAAAAAAAATAGTCGATTAGCGACCGGAATTTTGAGACGAACTAAAATCAATCGCTAATTAGCTTCCGATTTTTATCGGTAGTTAATTACCGACCGATTTGTGTTGTTTGCGACCGAAATCGCTTCGGTCACTAAAATAGCGTCCAATTTTAGTAAATGGACGACCTTTTTGGACGCGGTTGCCAACAAAACCATTTACTTTTTAAGTCAACAAGCCCATTTTTTTAGTCAATAAACCCTAGAATATTTAAGGAGGAGTGCAAACCCACCCCATATTTTTTTTCCTCCGCCTCTTCTCCTCCTTTCTTCACTTTCTCTCTCTTCTCCTCTCCAAAACTCTCATCTGATATTTCCTTCTTCAAAAGTCAGAACTCAAGTCTCAAATGTCTCTTTCTCTCTCCTATCCCCATGTCTCAAGACCTCCATTTATTCTCATGTGAAGCTCTGTTTTTTTTCGTTCATTAAATTAAGCTCGCAAATTAGCTTGACCAGCTTCGAAATAGAGAGGAAATGACGACGAAGACGAGATCGGCGGCGAGACCGAGAACAACGGCGAAGACAAGATTGACGGCGAGTACATGATCGACGGCGAGGACACGATCGACGACGAGGGTGACAAGATCGGCAGTGATCACTAGAATTTGAAGAATCTGGCCATGAATCAACTGATCTAACATGATATGATTTTTAGGGTTTGTAGAAATAATTTTGTTACGAGATTGTTAAATCTAGCATAAACCTTTGATTTATTTTCTGGTTTTTTTCACAAAGTATAGTTGAAATTTTGCTTTTTTACTAGTAATTTTTGATTAATTTTACGTCGTTGTTGTTTTCGTCAATCGTAGATTAGTTTTTCGATTAACTTGAGATATATCAACTCTTTTCAATTAATTTTCGTAATTGTTATTGTTGTTAAATTTAGATCTTGTAATTTCTGTTTTTATATTTGTATTTCATAGGTGAGAGAAAGCTTTCCAAATTTGTGATAAAATCTTGTAATTCTTCTTTTTCGCTTAATTATTTTTTCTGAGATCTTGTAATTTTTCTTAATATTTATTTTTGATTCATGAAATCCATGGTAGTCGACAAATCATCAATTCAAAATAATTGACAGATCCTGTAAGTTTTCTTTTCATTTATCTATCTCATCTTCTCCTTCTCTGGTAAGGGCCAGAGGCTAGTAGGGGTAGGGTGGGTGTTGGGGGGGGGGGTGGAGGTAGGGGAGTTGGGGGGTACAGAGGCACAAGGAGTCCTTGTCTAATAATTATTTTTAAAAAAAACTAATTTAGATTAGCGTCCGATAAACAGACGCCATTCTCGGTCGTCAACTTTTGGTGTCCGTTAATTTGGTCTCAAAAATAATTAGCGTCCAGTGTTTTTGCTTCCGCAAAAAATGGACGCTAATCGGTCGTAAAACCTGATTAGTGACCGATTAGACATGTTCAGCGACCGATGTCTCTGGTCGCTAATTACTTTTTTTCTTGTAGTGTTTGATGGGTTTTTTTGTGAATTAAATAGGGAGTATTGGAGAGTGAAAGTTAGAGGGATGACTTTATTGTTGGGTTTGTTTCAGCAGAGGGTCTCTCTCCATGCGATAGTTAGGGCAATGCACAATTGCTTCAATTTAATCCATAACATCTATAGAGCACAAGTTAGTAATGTCACTATCATATCGCATAACATCAAAAGTCTTAAGTTTAATAATCTCTCTTTTAAATTCAATGGTTAGATTACCCTCATGGACATCAATATTGGCACTGTAAGTTTTCAGAAATGACCTTCCTAAAAGCAAAGGGATATCCTTGGATGAAATGGAAGTGTCACCCATATATATGTAGCATACAAAAGTCTGTTGGATATGTGTTAAATTGATCAAAATATCCTCTAACACAACTTTAGGATACGTGTTAAATTTATTAGCACGCAAAGTATCCTCTAGCATATCATGTCTACCATCATGATTAGCATATCTATCAAACTGTCATGTACTCCCTAACTATATATGAAACACATCCATGGGAAAGTACATCACATAAGACTTCATCTTTATAAATTTTTCATATGGAGAAAGAACCTAGGGTTTGCTTATTAACTTGCAAATCATTACCCTTATTCAACGATCTCAAAGTATAAGGATGAGGGTGTTTCATTATGGATAAATCTAGTTTCTCAACATATTGGTTTGCATTCAACCTACATCCAAGACACCACCACATTCCAAAATGCCATCACCTCATAATGCTCGCAACAAGAGCGATGAGGAGGGCACAAAGACAGATTTTGACTTTGACGCCCATGAAGATGAAGATGTCAACAAACTCAACAAGATTGAATCTGTGATCCGAAACAACGGCTTATTCGCCAACTACAATGCTAATGATGGTAGTGTCAATGCTAAGATAGGGGCAAGCTTCCCGGAAGTTCTCTATGCCTGAGGTTCCGAGATTCATTGGAACTGACAATCCACAAGATCACTTCAAGTAGTTCTTCACTACTTCCATGGGCTTGAGAGAAATTAGCAAGAGTCTTTACATCCACTTGTTCCTACAAACTCTTGATAACCCTGCTCGTCGTTGGTTCTACACCTTGAATTTGGGGAACTACCACACATGGTCAGATTTCACTTCGGTCTTCCTTCCACGCTACAAGGACAATGTTGCTCTACCTATGACTGTTCGATTGTTAGAAATCCCTAAGGAAGAAGAAGATGAAGGATTCACTTCCTTCCTTCAGCGTAGGAGTACTAAGATACCCAAGATGGTCGAGCGACCTTCCCAAAGTGATCAAATCCGTCAATTCATCAAGGTTCTGCAGTCAGCTTACAAGGAACATCTCATCTATCAAGCCATTGACTCCTATCACTGGCTCTATGATATGGGTATCTTTATCGAAGATGACCTTCTTAACAATGCCACTTAAGTTGCGAATAACACAAGTATCCACATGGGGTTGTCCTCCATATTTATGTCGAACAACCCGTGCTCGAAGAGTAAAAGTCTCTTGGTGTGCAAGTCTAGTTCAGTCCAATCAAGTCTACAATGTCTAGTTTGTCTTCGTCTATAAAGTCTAGCTTACTTCTCGTGTAATGTTTTTCTTCAATTCAATAAAGATTGCATTTTGTTTCATATCCTTGTTCTTTGTTGAATCACATGACGAAGTTATGTTGCCTATGACAGAATATCCAAAAAAAAAAAATCAAAAATGAAATTCAGAAGAAAAAAAAAAGAAAAGAAAAAGAAAAAAACAAGAGTCTTCATTGTGGAGAACATCAAAGTAGGAACTCCCTAATGATAATACCCATTAGAGCTGGCAAACAGGTCAGGTCGTGTCAGTTCGTGTCTGGTTTCGTGTCATTTTCGTGTCGGTCTCAAAATACATGAAATTAATATAAAATTAAAGATAATTACATTCTATGAAAAGTTAGTTTAATCGTGTCAAATTCGGTAATATGTATTCGTGTTCGTGTCGTGTTCGTGTTTCTCTCATTAACTTCGTGTTCATGTCGTGTCGTGTTATCATGTCATGTCGGACTTTGCCAGCTCTAATACCCATAGAGGATATACAGTTGAATCGTCTGTGTTGAGGACAAGAGTCATTCATTTGGTACCTCACATCAAAAGCCTTTCTAACCATTCACATCATAACCACTTGCAGCCCTTTAAATCTTAAACACATAGCCTCTCATTGCTTAACCACATCATCCTTACTCAGAGAATGGATGTGTAGGACATGGGAATAGAAGCAACCTTCTAGGCATGGTGGCCAAGCTACAAAGGAGCCACAGCAAGAAAGATTAAAAATTCGAAGAAAAAGGAGAACTCCAAAGTTCAAGAGCAAAAAAATAAGAGAAAAAATCAAGAGAAATCAAAGATCCACAAGAGTGTTAAAGCTTCAAACACAGCTAAATGGTGGTCTAACCTGAACATTGGTCTCTAAGCCACCTTGCCAAGACCAAAAGCTTCTTTACCATTTAGCATACTTTGGGGAAGGGATTTACATAGGGTTTCTTTGAGCCTTTACCTCTTTATTTGGCACCTTTACCCAGCCTAACATTACACCCCAAAAGCCCTCCAAGAGGTACAACTATTCAATTGTGTAGTCCTAAACTACGTTGGCCTGATTCCAGATACTGGATACGTAGGAAGCCTCGAAGAGGTCCATCGACGACAATAACTTTGTCACATGATCATAAGGAGTTCTTCCACTCCACCATCTTCACCTAAGGCTGAAAAAATGAAAAGACAAAAGAGCCCGGTTGGTTGAAAAACTTGAAAGGACGGCCTAGAAAAAAGTTAGGGCAACAAAAAAAAGAATAAATTCCCAAATCGTGAGGAAACATAAAATTTTGAGGATGTTAGAGCATTGTTTCTCATGAAAGCACTCTTTGGTCAGTTATCTAGAGTGATACTCATCACCTTTCTCTTAAGCTTGCGCACTGACTTTCCCGCGGAAGCTGTTTTTTCTGAACAAGTCAGTTCCATATTCAAAGTTGTCCACCTCGTCCCTATCCTATAAGTTGGGACATTCTCCATCAATACATCAAGTCTCTCATGGCTTATCGTCCATAGCTCCTTGAGCATGCCATAACCATCAAGACCACACATCATGGGGGATGATTCTCCCTTGACTGCACTCAGTCTTGTCCACATATCTCATACATTGTCAAGGTCACCACGGGATTGAAACTCCTCCTCACAAAACTTATTCAAACATGAACACCCTTGTAAGGACCCGGGATTTCTACGGCCACGAAGTACGTCCTTATAGAAAATTTGTAAGCTGGGGGCTTTAGATAAGTTCAAGGAACCGTCGAGTTAGAAAAGTTTTTAAAAAGGCTTGAATTGAATAAAAACCATGAAAGAGGTCACATATCTGCTATCGGCGTTTTATCGAAGGGACAATCCGAAGGGACAACCCAATAGCGCGATAAGTGAACTGATCATGTTTTTAGAAAGACTCCCGCTCATATAGAACATATGAGTACCCAAGAATAAAAGATTCGGGGGTGAAGGTACGAGGTGGGAAGGTGTTAGGCACCCAACTCGTCCGTTTTATGACGGCCTCTACTAACTCAAGTATGCTTAATAATTTAAAGACATGATTCCCACACACCGGATTAACAACCTAGACTTAGACTATTCATTGGTTCATCACAAGCATCAAAACATTTATTATTGACCCTTATTTGGACATGCATTCGATTGGAAAGTTGAGCATTACAACGACTAGACATGCTTGAATTGAAAGACAATATTTAGTAAGCAATAAAATACATGATTAGCATGATATCTACATTTTGACTACTAGAAAATAAACAGTTAGGCAATTAATTTATTTTCAGCCCTCAGGAGTTAGTACCTGAACTGTAGGCTATTTAGAAAATGATTAGTAAAGACAAGATCTCAAGCAAAGAATAAATTTGGAAGAAAGAGGGGGAAGCTCGGAAGTACTCAACCGAGAATAGATGTTGTCAATTGTAGACTGTGTGTTTTGAACTGATGATCGAGGGTCATATTTATAGGGAAAAGAATAGGGTTGGACGGGTAAAGGATGGCCGAAAATCGGAATTGGGGCTTAAAAAAGACGGGTCTGGAAGACCCAGCGAGCGCCGCTGACGGCGCTTGCCACAGCCGCTAGCGGCGCTGGCTGTAATTCTAGCGCCGCTGGCGACTGTCAGCTTGCCAGCTGAATGTCGTCATAATGACAACATCCAATCTATTTTAATTTCCGGAGGAATTTTAGTGTTCCAAAAATATGAAAAGACCATTTTATCCTTCTACGGTAAAAGACGGTTTTACCCCCGGTTAGCAACTTGGCAATTGGGAGTCGGAAAAAGACACGAGAGGTGCCGTTGGAAAGTTCTTGAACGGAGCTATTGAATGTGAATGGAATAAAGGAGTGATCGAGAAAAAACGTGAGACCTTATTTTACCTATCAAAGAACAAATAACATTCGGGCTTTTGCGGAGAAATCTGAGGATGCTTTTATGGCGTCTATAGAAGCCCGCACTTTGATCGAGCTTGACTAAAAGTGAAGATCAAAGTATTCCGAAGGCGAATTGCATGATGTTGATCTGCACATGGTGTGTGAGGGTGTACAGTATGCATGCATATGAAGACAAACCTGAATTGGGACAAGCTCGTAGCGTGCTGTTCGGGTAATGGTTAGCAGGGCAAACATCGCTCGGAATGGTCTCAGTGCCTGCAGGGGACCTGTATTCAGAGTAAAATGAATAAAATTAGTCTAACACTTTGAGAATGATCAACGTAGAGTGCTTCAGCAAACAGTGACTAAACACCGTTCGATGGATACCGAGATTCCGTCCCTGCACAAGAAACGAAAAAGTTGACGAGACAGCGTGATCAAAACGACGGCTGTAAATGGTTAAAAACACTGGTGAGAGTGAATAGTATAAATGACGTATTCTAAGCAAACAGTGACTAAGCACCACTCGGCGGATGCCGAGATTCCGTCCCTGCACGAGAAACGAAAAGGTCGACGAGACAGCGCGATCAAAATGACGGCTGTAGAATGGTTAAAACATATGAACAGTTTAAATGCAACAATTTAAGCAATCATTGATTGAAACATATAAAAACAAAGGACAATATAACCACACAAGTTATCATTGACTGACACAATTTGCGGACACCGGCTATCCTATAAATAAACAGTGCCAGAAGACTCACTGGGCTTAAAAACAATTGCGGACATTTGCTATCCTTGACAATGAACACTGGCTGTCCCCAAAATAATGGGCACTCGCTGTCCCCAAAAATAATGGACACTGGCTGTCCCGAAATGATGGACATTTGTTGCCCCCAAATTTATGGACACCGGCTATCCCGAAATAATGGACACCGGGTGTCCCGAAATGATCGACACCGGCTGTCCCAAAATTGTGGACACTGGTTGTCCCAAAATAATGGACACCGGCTGTCCCCAAAATAATGGACACTTGCTGTCCCAAAATAATGGACACTGGCTGTCCAAAAATGATGGACACCGGCTGTCCCAAAATAATGGACACTGGCTGTCCCAAAATAATGGACACTGACTGTCCAAAAATAATGAACACCGGCTGTTCAAACACAATTTAGGAAATTGGCTGTCCCAATAAGTAGATAGTGCCAGAGGACCCACTGGGCTTAAAAAAAATAATTTGACCGCTCCGGGTGATCAATATTATTAGAGAATACCTGGGCTTGTGTATTTGGGACCTGCAAAATAAATGGGTTAGTTTTACCTTATAATATTGGGTACCGTAAGGTGGACCAACTGTTGAATTTTGAATTGGTGGGCCAAAGGGACTTGTTTTCGCGCGCTGGGCACTTGTTTTCGCCGCGAACGAACTGTGCGAAATAACGGTTTTTGGGCTGGAAACGAAGTCGTGGGACAGCAGGGGGCCCCGCGTGTGTAGGCTGCTCCGCTAGCGGCGCTGGGCCTCTTAGCGAGCGCGCACTTTGAGCTGGATAAGTAAGTTTCCACGAGCTTCTTCTCGCGTTTTTGCCCATTTTTTCTTCTTCTTCGTCTTCTTCATCGAGCTTCCTCCTCCATTGTCAAGAGCTCCAATCTTTTGAATGTAAGTCAAATCTTGACCAAATTCATTGCTTTTTGTCTTGAACTTGTTTAATTTTCCGCTTAGTTGTTGAATTTCGGGTTGCATTGTTGAATGGGTTTTGTATCTTGCGAATCTGAAACTTGAAATTTCCACTTGTAGAGAGAGAAAACTTCAATCCTTCTCCTATGGCTCCAAAAGATAAGGGGAAGCGTCCTATGAGCGAAGAAGAGGAAAATCGTGACCTTTTCCGTACTGGTTTCCATCATCTAGGATACCCCTTCCCTGACATGCAGATGGGGCAACTCTATATCAGGACTCTTTCATGCGTATGGACTGGCGCCCGACGGAGGCTTGGGACCGGAGTATTTTGTTGCTGGACAGACAGAGTTATCTGTCTAAACCACGGTTGGTATGTTCCTGACTTCTTTAGTTATGTTCAGTTTATTTATTTTGTACTGAAAATTTAAACTGTTAGTGCTCCGACACACGAACAAATTGGGATTATACTGTATTGGTGGTCAGCTGTATATAATACTTGTGTGGAATTATTTGGGCCGTGTTTGTAGTATATGGAGTGCTGAATTTTTTTTATGTGTTGGCTAGGGTGTTGGTACTCGTCTGTAGGCTCATGGGTCCACTTCGCACTGGGCCATGATGTTGGACACGTTTTCTGAGGGGGCTAGGGGGATAGTTCAGGATTCAGGCTTTGAGCACTTCCTGTCGGTCATCCCGGCTTGTCATTCTGAGGACACTTGGATAGTTTCCCGTGGGTTATTGGAGAGCTTTTGGGATACCACGAACACCTTCCATACGCCTGTGGGAGAGATATTTCCTACCCCTTATTAGTTTGCCATACTGAAGGGCTTGTCCTTTAGAGGGCGTCCTATACGATATGACGCGAGATATCATCGGCAGGCTGATAGGTTGCTTGGGCTATATGGGCCTGTAGCTGTCTACTTTAGGGAGGACCGAGTTTTCTTGCAGAGGCTATGGGGAGTTTTAGCGGAGCAGGGGCTTACTGAGGAGCAGCGGGCTCGTATTTTCTTAGCTTACCTGTTGGGGGTGACCATTTTTGCCCAGAAGAAGAGTGTATGTCAGGTTGGCTTCCTGACATGTTTAGATGACTTGTCCCGGGTACATGAGTACAATTTTGGTGCTCCTGCATATGCATCCTTGGTGAGATGGTATCGTCAGGCTTGTAGGCCCAAGATGACGAGTCGGAGAGCGTCTATCACTGGCCCATGGAGGATACTGGAGGTAGGCATATATATCATTTTTTTTGCATATGCGTGCTTTGTGGTAGAGCCGTATCTGATCGTCTTTGCTTGTATGGCAACTGTGGTTCTTTGAGTATTTTCCAGCTTTCGGTCCTCACCGTCCTGGTTTTAGGATGTTCCCACTAGGTTCACGGTGGGTTGGTAGGGATAGCCATCCGTTTTCTTCTTTGGAGGATTTTCGGACTACCTTCGAGAGTCAGGGCGCGTCCGATGTATGTTGCCTTCGACTTGCTTGCGTGTGTGTGTTTATATATATATATATATATATATATATATATATATATATATATATATATATATATATAGAGAGAGAGAGAGAGAGAGAGAGAGAGAGAGAGAGAGAGAGAGAGAGAGAGAGAGAGAGAGAGAGAGAGAGAGAGAGAGAGAGAGAGAGAGAGTTTTGTTAATTTGATGTGAATGAACTTTGATCTTGTAATCTGCAGGTGTAACACCCCGAATTTCCGTCTAATTTAAAACCATTTAAAATCACGAGTTGCAGTGGAAAAACCCTAGAAATTCGAAACGTTACCGCCGTATTTAATGTTCAAATTAAATACAATGCTAGAAAGAAACAAAATGTTTATATCCTAAACACACGTACTAGATAATTAAATAATAACTATCTTTCAAGCTAAACTTAAAACAAACAATCCAAATGAATTAAGAAATATTAAGCCACTAATTCTCATGCAAGAGAATTAATCTCATTACAATACAAGTCTTAATAAAACAAGTTCCAAAGTCTAAACAATAAAAGTAAATTGTTCTTAGAAGATATACAATCTTCTTGCGTCGCCTCCCTAGCTCTCAACCACGAGCTACAAATCCTGTCATCTACTCCTCCATATAGACGAATTTCATATAGGTTCATCATAGGCCCATCATTGAAGAGAAATGGACAATAATCACAAGTAAAAAGAAAAACAACCAATCAGCTACGCTGAGTAATTCATAACCACATAGTCCACTTAAATCTCCAAGTCAAGCTAACATGCTTAACTAAAAATAATAATCATGCTTTAAGAAAATAAAAGACGAGATGCTTTAAATTAAAGAAACGCATAAACACCAAATAATAAATCCGATATTTATTATTATCCATTAGCCAAGTTCATTAGAGAGAAGAGAATCGCATGAATTGTCAAACCAACCGCAGTCGATTCAATAGGATCTTAGTCTTGTGCACATTGGCAAAGAGGGATCAACCGTCCCAGAGTATAGATGACTCTCGAAGTACTTCTAATGTTCCTAAGTATGCATACCCTCTCTCAACCCTTAGGTTTACAAGAAGAACAATTTCATCTACAAAACTTACTTGCCCAATCATCATATATGGATACAAGTACTACATTGGGGCTACGACACGCAGACATTGACCTGCCCAATATTTCTCAATAACAATTTGTAATACCCCGACTATTTACGTTATTTTCAGAAAATAATTTATTATTATCTAAAGTAAAAATAATTATTTGATTTGTATATTTAGTTGTATTTATTTTTTTATTTGTAAGGTAAGAAGAGGTTGTTATAAAGGGGAACTAGGAGACTCTCCTCTCGAGAGTGACTCCTAGTGTATTCTCATAAAGAATTTGACGGAGCTCTCTGGACAAAGGGGATTCGTAGTAACACTCATGTTGGCAAGAATGTCCATGGTTAGCCATCCAATCAGCTGCACGGTTTCCTTCACGAAAGACATGTTGAAAGGCTACCGGGTTTCGAAGTGCAAGGAAGCGTCTGGAATCAATAATGAGCGCATGAATAGACCATGAAATTTCAATCTCTCCTCTTAATGCATGTATGACAGTTAAGTTGTCTCTTTCTATTTCCAGCCGACCACACCCTAGGTCTATGGCTTTCTTGACCCCATCACTAAGTCCTGTGGCTTCTATAATTAGAATAAAAGCTTGTCAAACTGATTTAGCACTAGCTCCCACAAACTGACCTTCCTCATTGCGAATGACAAACCCTGTAGCTGCGAGATTACCTTTTCGGGACCCATCAAAGTTAATCTTTGTGTGACCCGCAAGTGGTTGTCCCCATTTGACCAACTTAGCTTCGGCCACCTTAGGCGTATTACTAGAACCGTTTTCTTTAGACGGAGAGAAAATGGAAGGTTTAGACGGATGCGTCCATTCTGTAAAAGAGCTTTTGGCTTTAAGCCAGCAACCAGTAGGGTTAAAATTATCATTTCTGAATACTACATTGTTACGTTCTCTCCAAATGCTCCAAATCATAAGGATAGCTTTAGCAATTTCCACTGAGTTGTACCCACTACCAGGTTTGATCGAGACAAGCCAGTTGAGAAGGTTATTTGATGGTGGTATTATTTCCAGCCATCCGTTATCATAGGCCATGTTCCACAGTTTTCGCGTTTTGGGGCATTCAACGAATAGGTGATCCATACATTCCAAAGATGTTTGACATAGTGGGCATTTAGCATCCAGAGGGATACCTCTATCGGCTAATGTTTTACGAACCGCAAGTGATCGATGGCATGCTTGCCATATGAAAATTTTTACTTTCGGTGGAACGTCTAACTTCCAAATCCAATGAAAACTCCATTTACTGACGGTCGCCATATCAATGCCGTGAGCTAGCCTTGTAGCAGTTTTTGTCGAAAAAATGCCATTCCCCGAAAGACCCCAGCAAAACTCATCATCTATGTCATGAATAGGTAAGGGAATGGCCAAAATAAGCTCCAAAATATCTTGGGAGACCACTGAATTCAATTTGGTGCGGTCCCATGCTTTCGAACTGATGATAACATCACAGAATTTCCATTCGAGAACTGATTCTGGGATGCTCTCAATATCAATTAGTTCAATCAGTGGACGATTGGTGGCACCAATTATCTGTCTAGAAATGAATGTGTTGTCCATCTCCTGCTTTCCACCGAATACCTTTCCTAAAGAGAGTCCTATTATGTAGAATTTTCTTCCAGCCCCATGACTGAGAATTCTTAATTTTACAGTCCATAAGACCCCCGTGCTGAAGATATTTTGCCGTTACAGTTCTAACCCAGATTTTTTTGGTTCCGTAAGAATTTTCCATGCTAATTTGCAAAGAAAAGCACTATTAACCGCCTCCAATTTTCGAAGTCCCAAACCACCAACTACTTTGGGTTGACAGGTTTTACGCCAACTGATGACAGAAAAGCCACGGGAATCCCCATCTTTTTTCCAGAAAAAATCTCGGTTGATGTTGTTGAGTTCCTGACACGTGGCTTTAGGAATTTTGAAACATTGCATTGTATGGGACGGAATAGATTCTAAGTTGGCTTGAATTAGTACTGTTCTACCAGCCTTGGAGAGGGAACCAGCGACCCAAGCATTCATGCGATTTCGCGATTTGTTAACAAGATCTTGGAATTGGGTCTTTGAAGCCCTCTTGTCAAGCACGGGCCAACCAAGGTATTTTCCCAGATTATGTTTGATAGGAATCTGAACAATAGCATTAATCATCTGTTTGGTAGAGTCAGAGACATTTTTAGAGCAAACAACACTAGATTTATGAAAATTAACTAACTGACCAGATTGGGTGCAGAATTCATTGAGGATAGCCATAAAGTTTGCTACATGTATCCTTGTTAGCTTTGCAAAAGAGAATACTATCATCTGCAAAACATAGACCAGGTATGACGGGAGCTTGTGGGGCGATTTTGATACCAAGACCTGATTTACGATCAGCGCTAGCCAGAGTTATCCGTCGAAGGAGTACATCCATGCATAGAATGAATAAATATGGAGAAAGAGGATCTCCTTATCCTAACCCTTTGGAGGGACCAAAGGGTGGTGATGGTTCATCATTAATCATTACAGAATATGAGACTGTGGTAACACATTGTCTAATCCATTCAATCCATTCATTACAGAAGCCCAAGGCTTGTAAGCAAGAGAATAAAAAATCCCATTCAATTCTATCATATGCTTTTTCCATATCTAATTTAATAGCTAGCCAACCTGTTTTGCCTTTACCGTTTTTAAAGTAATTCATAATTTCATGAGTGAGCAAAATATTGTCGTGGATTGATTGTCCGGGGATAAAGACACCTTGTAAAGGGCATACCATATCATTTAAAAACGGCCGTAGGCGATTGAGTAGAATCTTAGAAATGGTTTTGACCAAAGTATTGCAGAGACTGATAGGCCGAAGGTGATTAACTGTTTCGGGAATCTTAACTTTAGGGAGTAGTGTTATAAAGGTGTGATTTATCTATTTCAGCATTTTTTTTATTATGGAAGTATGCTTTGATGGCATCACAAATGCTATCTCCAATTAGGTGCCAATATCCCTGAAAAAAACTTGCGCCAAACCCGTCTGGCCCGGGAGCTTTGGTCGGATCCATTTGAAAGATGGCTTCCTTAATTTCCTCATTACTGATGGGTTTGATTAACTCTTGGTTGATTTCATCATTAACAAGGCGGGGGGTGTCGCTAAGATCCAAATGGTGAGCTTGACCATGGTCTGATTGAAATCTTTTTCTAAAAGAGGTCGTAATATGTTATTTAATCATAGTGTCATCTTCTATCCAGGCACCCGAGGCTTCTCTTATCTTAAAAATCTTTTTCTTTTTAGCTATCTGGTTATGAATTCTTTGAAAAAATGACGAATTACGGTCACCATCAGTTAGCCATTTACGTTTACCATAAACATTCCAATACTTTTGTGAAAAAAGGAGTAGCCTTTCCCTCTAGGCAATGAGTCTGTCTAATGTTGCATGAAGATTGTGATTAAGCGGTTCTTGTAGTAAGCGTTCTTCGACATGTTTAATTTTTTCTAAATTACGGTTTGCATTGTTGTGAATGTGGCCAATATATGAGTGGTTCCATTGTTTAAGATTCACTTTTAAATGCTTTAGTTTTCGTGTAATAGAAAACATACGGGACCCAGGATATTGTACACCCCATGCTTCTTTGACCATTTTTTCTGTGGTGGGAAATTGGGTCCAGAAAGGTTGAAATCTAAAAGGTCTTGGCTTAGACACTACCTGCGGGCAAGTGTCTATGACTATGGGGGCATGATCCGAGCATGAAAAAGGTAGGTGTTTGACAATGCTTCCAGGAAACATTTGCATCCAGCTTGGGCAGCCAAGCGCTCGATCCAACTTTTCAAGTGTAAAGATACCATTGAATTTCTTTCGCCATGTGAAAGGAGAACCGTTAACTGAGATAGATTCAAAATTATTGCGACCACAAAATTGTGTTAATCTTTGAAATCGTGAAGGATTACATGCGACCACAAAATTGGAAGGGAGGTATTGTGTACGATTGTTTCTAGTTGATCCCAGAAAAAGTCCTTTAACCCTGCTGGTGCCGGGGCATATAAACCTGCAACTGCAAACCTATTGGTTGCCAGATCTTTGATTTCTAACATGATGATTCTATCTTGTTTATGAACAAGATTAATTTCCGTATCTTTTTCATTCCATAATGCCCATATACCTCCCGAGTGATTAACCGGTTAACGTATTCAAAATTGGTAAAACCAAGTCGTTTAATAATGCGTGATGAATTAGTTGTATTCGTAAGAGTTTCTAGAAGGAACATGACATCCGGTTGAACATATTTCCGGAGGAAGCATACTTCGCCAACGGCTTGCGCTTTCTTAGCGCCATTAACGTTCCAAGATAAGAATTTCATTTATAAAAAACCTTTGGATAAAACAAGTTCAAGAAACTAGTCTTACTGCTACCGACCAACACTTCCAATCCAAAGTAGTTCATTAATTCGAGTAAAGAGGAATAAGATAATAAAAGCTTCCCCAAATGCCAACGAACACCAGAAGCACAAGAACGAAACAAACTACATGGATTTATCCAAATGATATGATTATGGCTTAGTGCAATAATAAACAACCAACCGTGCAGCTTTCGAATTGGGCTAAGGGGTTGAACCCAGTCCATCGAGCAACCCAGCAAGGGTGCTTGAATGACTTCTAGTAATTGGCGGAAATTAAAAGCATAGCAAAGATAATTACAGTAATACAAAAAATCAAATGTGATTGATCCAAAGTAGAGATAAAAACTTAAAGTCCAAATTATACAAAAGTTCCGATCATCAAACAAAGATACAATCCAAGAGACAAGAAAAGTTCGGGATAAAGAAGACTGGCTATAAACAGAGTACATAGAAAATAAAAAATTGAACAATTAAATATAATCTTAAAGATCATAATAAGGCTGATTATGGAAAGGTTGTTGTCAAAAGAAAAGGGTACTAAATCATGAGGCAACCAAGGGTAGGGCACCTTGCAATGTCGCGCAAAGAGGTACATGTTAAAAGAGGCTAGAATATTAATCAAGAGAGATAGAGTGCAATCAAAATTACAAGCATTCGAGTATAAAATCCAAGAACTGAAATTACTTAAGGGCATACAAAGTGAGACCCAATTTTCAATAGAGAGAGCAGTGGGCAAAGCCATGTCCATCAAGAGACCCATAAAAGTCCCTCGAATGACTTGAGAAAAAATCATGAATATAAGAAAAACTAGCCACAGGAGAATGTATTCAGAAAAGCTCAGCCAAATAACCATGATCCAATACCCAAAATATCCAGCTGAAACCCATCAAGCTTGCAAAGGCGAAGAAGCACCTTATCCCACCGAGTTCCGCAATACTCAAAGGATGCCAACAAGTTAGAACAAAAAACTGAATACAGACAATTTAATAGAAAAAATTACTAGCTAGAGATATAGAAAGGGCAGGTAGAGTCCAAGAAGATTGAACTACTCGTACTGAGTTATTCACAATAAATCTGAATCTGAACAGGCTACAGGCAATAGAGAGAATTCTATAAATAAAAACTGAAGCAGAGATTACAGACAAGATGCTACAGACCCATGTTAGTGATAATTCCACTTCAACCACAAGGTTCAAAAACTTTATATCAGGAATGTCACTAGTAATCATCAACAGAGAAGGATTATGCATTTGCAAGATAGCCAATGAAACAACTGCAGGATACGAAATATGATCCATAGTTCCAATCAAGCCAAAAAAATCAATCATACCAACCTTCGAATCAAGAAGGTGACCCAATGACAAAAATAGAGTAACTGTCGCATAACACAAATCACAAAAGGACACATACAAATTGGGTGAGAAAACCCAAAGAACACTAAGCAAGGTCAACCGCAGCTTATCTATAAAGAGAAAATATTGCCATATCGAATTTCTCAACTCCACTAGCTCATGACAGGGAAAAGGTAGCCCATTAAAATAGGCAAGTATAACCATACCATAGTAGAGAAAAATAGCTTATGTAAACGTAGCTTTAATCCAAAAGACATTGGATCCAGGTACCTAAATAATTCTAATCCCTGCTCAAAAACATTCACCCAACTCATAAAACGAGCATTACTGATAGCAACAAAAAAAAGACCTTTGTCAACTAGGGCCTTAACGTAAAGAGGAGCTAGACACGAGCCCCTGCAATAAGTGTCCAGCAATGTAAAATATAATTCCTCATGCTCGGAACCACATCTACTCATGAATTTTTCCATAGCCAAAGACCCGTCCATCACCAGCACATGGTGAATGACATAATAATTGTTTCTAACAACATAATGGAGTAAGAACCAACATGTAAAATTTGAAGGCTTTTTCATACAGCACCACGCTATCACTAAGACATTCGACACACTATAGTAAGCGCAGGAGTGGCACAAACAGCAAGGTGACGGAAGAGAACAATTAACACCCAAGCCACCTAGAATATAAACTCTAATAGAGTGACCTGGACTGATAGAGAGGAGTAAGGAGGAAGAAGTAAATGAGAGGCAGGAACAAAGGAAACCAGCTGGTAGAAATAGGGGAATTCTACCAATGAAAGGTCTAGTTTGAAGGGGGAAAAGGATGGAGAGATGTAAATGAGTAAAGTGGGTAAAGGAAAACACCAATGAAGCCACCAGCCACAACATAATCCACAGAACATAACTAAGATGCACAAGTACACTAAACCCATAAGAATCACGCCTAAACAATGGGTTGAGCAACAAAAATATAGATTTGGGAGAGATAGTACCAGAACACTGAGCGGAGCGATGCCCATGACGGACCATAGTGAATCTTTGATCTCTAGATTGCTGACCTTTGAGCACGGTGGCAAACACGTCTAATTGACCTTTAAAATCCATAACCACCACCCAAATTTGCTTGAGGTAGTGGCTAAGACCACAATTCTTACAAAAACAAGCTGTCAAGCTAGAAGGACTCAACAATTGGAACTTAACAACACTCAAAATTCCCACCGCCTTTCTCATAATTTGGGCCAAATCGACCAATTAACGGTGAAATCGCTCAAGCCAAGCTTTGTTGATGCACCCATAACAGATAAAACGACCTCTAAATTGGCGAGCACCATGGGATGAGACCAAAGAACGACTGGGTACCGCCGCCTTCGTCCATCCAAATCGAGCAACAGTAGCTCGAATTTGCCCATAAAAAACATGATTAGAGCTGAAAGGATGAGGCTTTGAGTTAAGGAAGACAATATTGAGGAAGAAACTAGTTGATTTCATGTGGATTTGCGGTGGTAGATCGAGGTGGTGGCTAGGGTTTGGCGGCGGTTTATCAGAGGTTCGTAGTTTCTTGAGAGCATATTCTCTATATTTAGTTGTATATGTTTATGTGTGTACTTATTTTGGCTTTTAGAAAAGAAAAAGAAAGGTTTAGAAGTCCAAACCGACTTCACTTTCCTTCACCGCCCAACTCCTTCTTTTATTTACTCCATCAGCTTATTTTTCCAAGTCTCCTTTTCTTCTTATACGCATAACACCTTCACCATCGTTCATCTCTCGCAGAACCGCCATCACCATCTTCCCCAACTTTCTCTCTCTCATGCAAACTTTACTGTAGACACCAGAACTGTCCTACTGAAGATCTAATTTTGCTACTTTCTCTCACCTTGTCCTGTTTCGTGTGAGCTTCTCCTGCCTCGCCTCTGTTTTGTGTTGCTGTCCACGATGATGGCCATGGATTCCGGTGAGCCGTAAGCCAAGCACCCCGAATGCGACTTGTTGATGGCCGATTGCTACCGTTCAGCCTAGTTCAAACCTTTTCCTGGGTTTGATTCCAAAAACCCTAAACCGCAAATTTATTGTTTCAATTTCTGATTTTTAGGGTTTTGATTATTAAGTTCAATTCTAATTTGATTATATATGCATATATGCTAGATGATTTAATTGAGGAGATTATGATGCGTAATTGTTTTGGAGCTCGATTTAGAGGTAACCCTTTCTATTCGATTGAAGTTGAATGTTATTTTCCCCTTTTTTATGTGTAAATTGGATGCTTGACATGAATATTATGTGAATTGCTATCTGCTGAATTCTGATATTTTGATTATCTGATTATTGCTATTATCATGATATATGATTGAATGATTGTGGGAATGGTTTAATGTTTGTATGCTGAAATTCATATTAGTTTTCTGAATTTATTGGGCTTAAAGATAGTTCTTATATTATGGTTAGTTGTGTATATTGGCAGAGGTATTGTTGAGCTAGATTTTTAACGGTTAGCCTTGGTATACAAAGACCTAGAATGAGAACTATATGATGCCTTGGGAAACTGTGCCTTGTTATGGATTGTTTACCTAGAATGAGTGTTTGCAATAAGTTGAGATTATAGCTTTTGATATGAGATTATGACAACGATTATGATATGATATTGATCTTGGTTCGAGGCTCGATAGTTATTAGTTTCTTTAGTTCTTGACATGTGGGTGAATAACCTAAGACGTTGACTCTTAGGTGATGAGCAGTATTTTATAAAATGGTTACATGGATATGAATTGTTCCGAGAATGGACTTTTGAGAGCCTGGGGGCTATGTTATGAGTTATGGGGCCTATGGACAAGTTATGGAATGGTTTTGTTTCTGCGGTTTACCGCCGTCGAGGCTAGGAGCTAGTGACCGAGAGCGATTGGCACATATTCTTGGGAATTGAGTTATAGATGGTATTGAGACTATTTTGGAGATAATGTGATTTCTAAGGTCATAGTTGACATGAGTTGAGATTTTAGAGCTTTTAATTATTATTCGATAGACTGCTTGGTTACTCAACATTGTTGATTGGTTGCTTCCTATGTTACGTGTGTGTGCATCCATTTTTCTTCAATGGTGGGCCTATGATGAACCTATGCGATATTCGATTGCATGGGGGAGTAGATTGGAGTATATTTTAAAGGTTGTTCGATGGTGAAGATCTAAATGGACTAGTGGATTCAGAGCTATGGAGATGTTTACATTATTGTTTATTTTGAATGTAACCAATATATTGTTAGAGATACTTGGTTTGTTCAGACTTGTAATGTTTGCCTTGCACTCATTCGTATGAGTGAGTATGACAGTGATGCTCTAGATTTTGTTTAGAAGTCTTCCGCTGTAAATGTTGGTTTTCTTGTATTTTCTGTTTAAGCAGGTTTTTAATAAGTCGATAACTTGAGATGTCTATTTACAAAGGAAACTCTGCCAGATTTTCGGCTCGAGTTTATCTATTTTTATTTATTTATTATTTAGAAAATCTGGGGTGTTACACAATTCCCATTCGCATCCTTCGGTGGATCCATTACCAAAGAAATTTTAACTCTCAAATCATTTTAATATGGTGATCACATAACAAGTAATACACATATCTTGGCATCTCAAGTAACTACTCCACAGTTACAAATGAATGATTAAGTTCACAATTCCGATTGCAATTTTCACATGAATGAGCATAAACACCCTATTCACAACCACCTAACAATATACCTTTTCCAGGCTTCCAATATTGTTTACCAAATCAATAGTCAAAATCACATTAACTTATTGACCCAACATGCGTATGAACATGATCCAAATAGCGATAGCCCCGATAGGCTATATCCAAATTGAACAAATATCAATATATCTTCAGTCCAATATCACAATAATTACTCCACGTAACTACAAAGATTAACATGTATTATTATATAACATGAATCCCAACAAATAGACATTGCTACACAAAGTCAATTTCCAACATTGATCACATGCATTCACTATTATAATTTTATATGAATTATCACAAGAAATAAATAACAATTATCCCTCATCCACAAACTAAGTACGAATAGAAATCCCAATTCAATACTAGACAATGGATATACCTTGTGCAATAAGGCAATCCAACAAATTCCCATAAGCTCCTTACATTTTAGGTGCGATCAACGGGCCATAACAAATCCACAATAAACCAATAGTCAATACTTTGACTTCTAAACCTTTTAATTGAACTTTCAAGATGATTTAGTACCTTAATTAAAATAATTAAGTTGCTGAAATTTAATTACTCATGCATGCTCAAAAGAATCCAAACAAAATTTATATAAACTAAATTAGGAAGCTTTCCAAAACCTAATTGAAGTCAACAAGTCAAAAGAAGTCAAACCACAAAACACCACCGCTGACCACCGCCAGCGGCGGTTGGTGGCACCGAGCAGCCGCCGCTGCTGGCTGCCGTGTTGCACGTCCATTTTTTATTTTTTTTTGTTAATCAATTTAACAAATTTCCAAATCTAGATTTAACCTGAATAATTAATAAATTTTCAGAATTAATAAAACACAAGATTCACCCTTTTAAACTCAACCTTTGGTTCATTTCAATAAAAACATCAACCCAACCCTAATCATGATTCTATCATGCAAAATAGTAGAATCTAGCAAACCCTAGACAAATACATAAAATTAGGGTTTACTCATACAAAACTAGAGTTCATAAAAACTCATACTTGAATCAAATTTAAAGCTTTTAAGAATCAAAAACTAGTTTAGAACACTTACTTGTAAATTTAAGATCAAAATTGAACAAGAGAATGAATTATGAAAGAGAGCCAAAATTCTCTTTCTTCTTCCCTTGTGGTGGTAGACAGTTGTGAGTGAGAGAGAGCTGTGTGTGTGTGTTTTTTTTTTGTTGTTTAGTAAAGTGTCAGTTGTTTTTGAAGTAGAGTATTTAGGAACCCAAATATACTCTTTCTCTCTCTCAACTTCTCCTTTACTAAAATCTCTCCTAAGATCACTCCTCAATCCACCAATTTAGGAAACAAAATTTTAAAACAAAAATTCTGATTTTCCTCACCCATATTTTCGGCTAGGGCCGAAAATTATGGCTCCACAATAGCCTAATATTTTCGGCCCACACAAAACACTTTTATTAATTTGGCCCAATTAATATTAATTAGGTCCAAAATCAAAACTCTATTATTGATTAAGCACTTTAAACATTTTGAGCCGAAATAATATTTTAAAACCAAATTTGCGTTTTCTTTTTAAGTAATCATTATTCTAAAATGAATAATAATACGGGGTATTACACCCTTACCCCCTTAAAAGAAGTTTCGTCCTCGAAACTTAGGATCACCACCACAATGAAGCTAGTTCCATAAGGCGAAGTTTTCACCACACTTTCAAAGTTCAACACACAATGCAACTCGAAAGTTTAAAAGTTTCGCAACTTTTCCAAATAACAAAATGAGCATGATACAATGCAGTGAGTTTTCCAGTCTTTACTTTCTTTTCTTTTGTGGATTGTTACACCCTTCCCCCTTACAAAGGTTTCGACCTCGAAACCAAGGTTAAGTACCTTGTTCGAACAGTTGAGGATAACGCTTGCGCATATCAATCTCAGTCTCCCAAGTCGAAGTCGCTTCTACGACATTGTGGTTAGCCCACAACAGTTTCACAATATTGATCGTAGACGCACGAGTTTTCTTCGTATTCTCGTCTAGGATTCTCACAGGTTTAGTTCGCTCCTCAAGGACTCGAACTGGTTGCTCTTCATAGGTAAGTGTGTCATCTAACACTACCTTTTCAGGATTCAGCACATGACTTGGATCATGGTGATACCTCTTAAGTTGTGACACGTGGAACACATCGTGCACTTGCTCCAAATCCATAGGCATATCAAGCCTATAAGCGACCTCTCCAATTCTTTCAAGAATCTCATAGGGTCCAATATACTTTTGGCTAAGCTTTCCTTTGCGCCCAAATCTCATCACTCCACGAGTAGGTGATACCTTAAGAAGTACCTTCTCACCAACTTGGAATTCCTCCATCTATCGATGTTGATCTGCATAGGCTTTCTGTCTATCTTGTGCAGCTTTCATCTTCTCTTAGACAAGTTTCACTTGATCCACAGTCTCTTGGATAAAATCCGGACCCAAAACAAAGGTCTCACTTATGTCGTTCCAACACGTAGGAGATCGACACTTCCTCCCATACAGCGCCTCGTAAGGTGCTGTACCAATGCTCGCATGGTGGCTATTGTTGTAGGAGAACTCAATCAAAGGTAAACTCTTCACCCAAGAGTCCTTCATCTCTAGAGCACAAGCTCTTAACATGTCCTCCAACGTTTGAATAGTACGCTCCATTTGACCATCTGTCGCAGGATGAAATGCCGTACTAAATTTCAACTTTGTACCAAAAGTATTCTGCAATTTGTCCCAAAAGTTCGACAAGAATCTCGTATCCCTGTTTGACACAATGTCTTTAGATACTCCATGTAACCTTAAGACTTCTTTCACATAAGCCTCAGCGAGTTGGTCCATTGACCAAGTCTTCTTCATTGCAATGAATCTCGCCGTTTTTATCAGCCGATCGACAATAACCCATATAGTGTCCTTCCCGGATCTCGTCTTTGGTAAACCAGTCACGAAATCCATCGAGATTGAATCCCATTTCCATCCAGGAATTTCCAGTGATTGAACAAGACCTCCAGGCCTTCCGTACTCGATTTTCACCTTCTGACAAGTAAGACACATTGCCACATACTTAGCACACTCTCGCTTCATGCCACATACTTAGCACACCTTCTGAAGTTTCAAGTCTTTCTACAGCTTATCACCACCTGGGTGAACAGAATACGCAGTTCCATGCGCCGCATCTAGAATCATTCTCTTCAACTCGGCGTTGTTTGGTACACACCAACACCCCTTCATCTTGATCGTACCATCATCAAGGATCTCATAATAAGGATGCTTTCCATCCTAGATCTTGACACGTAACTCCTCTAGAAACGGGTCATGAACTTGCAACTGTCGGATCTCATCATAGATCGACAGTCGCACTACAAGTGCATTCAACAACACTGCAGTCTCACCTTGTTGAACAACTTCTAAGTCCAACTTTCTGAATTCCTCACACAAGTCATATGGTAGCACCATCATGTTATTCACAGTGTGTGAAGTTTTCCTACTCAACCCATTAGCCAGTACATTGGCCTTTTCCTCGTGATACTGAATATCCAGATCGTACTCAAATATCAACTCGAGCCATCTCCGTTGCCTCATATTCAATTCCTTCTAAGTGAAGATATACTTCAAACTCTTGTGATCTGTAAAGATCTTGCAACGAGCTCCGTATAAATAATGCCTCCAAATTTTCAAGGCAAATATTACGGCAGCTAACTCTATGTCATGAGTAGGGTAATTCTTCTCATGCACTTTCAACTGGCGGGAGGCATAAGTAACCACCTTGCCATGTTGCATAAGTACACAACCCAACCCATTCTTTGAAGCGTCACTATACACCTCAAACCCTTCCGTACTAGACGGTAAAGTCAAAACTGGTGCCGTTGTCAACCTCTTCTTAAGCTCTTGGAAAGCTTCTTCACATTGTTCAGTCCACTTGTACTTCATCTTCTTTTTCATCAAATTTGTGATAGGTCTAGCTATCTTAGAGAAGTCTTGCACAAATCTCCTGTAATAGTCAGCCAATCCGAGGGAACTTCGTACCTCAGTCACACTCTTCGGAGCAGGCCAATCCATGATAGCCCGAATCTTAGAAGGATCAACAGAGACTCCTTCTTTAGAGATAATGTGCCCAAGAAAAGCAACACTCTCTAGCCAAAACTCGCACTTTGAGAGTTTAGCGTACAACTTCTTATTTCGCAACACTTCCAAGACAGTCCTCAAATGTCTTGCGTGTTCCTTCTTGTCTTTCGAATACGCCAAAATATCATCATTAAACACGACTAGAAAACTATCCAGATATGGTCTAAAGGTGTTATTCATCATCTCCATAAATTTGGCAGGTGCATTAGTTAACCCAAATGGCATAACGGTAAACTCATAATGCCCATACCTTGTCCTAAAGGCAGTTTTCGCAATGTCGACCTCGTCAATCCTCAGTTGATGATAACCAGACCGCAAATCCACCTTCGAAAACACTCCAGTCCCTTGGAGTTGATCAAACAGGTCTTTAATCCTAGACAAAGGATACTTATTCTTGACAGTGACCTTGTTCAACTCACGATAGTCAATGTAGAGATACAAACTACCATCCTTCTTACCCACAAATAAAACTGGTGCGCCCCACGACGATACACTAGGTCTAATGTACCCCTTGTCTAACAAATCCTCTAATTGCTCCTTTAGCTCTTTCATCACCAAAGGTGCCATTTTATACGGTGCCCTCGAAATCAGACCTATCTAGGAACTAGGTCAATCTGGAACACAGTGTCCCTCACTGGTGGCATACCAGGAATCTCCTTAGGAAACACATCCGAAAACTCATTGACCACATCAATCTTTGAGATTTCCTCGTCTATTCGCTCTACATTCTGAATGTGACACAAAACTCCCTCACATCCCTTCTTTAAGTGTTTCTTCGCCACTAACATTGAAATAATCCCAACTCCTCCCTTAGTGACAATTCCTTTATAAGAGATTCTATTACCTCTAGGTCCTTTCAACAATATCTTTTGTTCACTACAATCGATTCTCGCTTTATACTTGCTAAGCCAATTCATACCCAAAATGACATCAAAATTTCTCAATTGGAACTCAATCAAGTCTGTAGGCAATTTAGACCCTGCAATGTTCACATGAACATTGGGATGCACAACTATACACAATACCACCTCTTGAGAAGGAGTGGCGATACTAGTCTCTAAAGACTCCACAACTCCTATCCCATGTTTCTTAACAAAGTTTTCAGATATGAATGAATTTGATGCTACAGAATCAAATAATACATAGACAGGCAAAGAATTTACAAGAAACTACCAGTCACCACATTGTTTGCCGGATCAGCCTATACTTGATTCATCACAAACAAACGACCCCCATTTCTGTTCTGGTTGCCATTATTGTTCTGAACATTTCCAGCCTGTCTATTTTGACGATTATCACCCTGGTTATTCCCGTTTTGACCTTTAACTGCAGGAGCTTGAACATTGTTGTTGCCCCCACCATTGTTCACGGTTTTTCAATTCTGAGGACAATCAAAAGAATGATGCCCCAACTCTTGACAAGTGTAGCATCTCACCTTATTTCCAGCACAGTCAATCCTTGGGTGATTCTTATTGCACCTCTTGCAAACGTAGGGTTTGCCCTTCCAACCCCATTATTACGATGGCCATTTCCATTCTTGGAATTCCCACCCTTATTGTGGTTGTTGTTGTTGTTGTTGATTGTTCCCTCCCCGAAACTTATCCTTTTTCTCGCCACCACTACCCTGAGGTCGTCAAACTTCCTCTTTTTCTCAGTCACCTTCTCTCTGTGCTTTAGAACCGCAGCTTGGTTCACATCACGATTGTAGACCTCTTGTACGGTCTGACACTTATAACCCCCAAAAGACTCATGAATGGTCCAGTACAACCCATTCTAGAATCTATGGGCCCTATGTTGTTCCGTAAGGACTAATCCTCCCGCGAAACGATCTAGGTCGTCAAACTTCTCAGCATATTCCTGAACAATCATCCTTCCTTGGATAAGGTTCAAGAACTCATTATACTTCTGGTTTTGGAGATACTCTGGGTAGAACTCCTCTCTAAGGACCGTTTTGAACATTTCATAATTAAAACCCTCTCGAGCTTTAATAGCTGTGCCATTGGTCCTCCATCTACGATCTGCCTTCTTCCAAAATAGATAGGTAGCACTGTCCACCTTAAGTGCCTCCGGACACCCTGTTATCGCGAAGATTTTCTCTAAATCCCGCGTCGAGTCGTCAAGGAGTACAGGATCCTCGCGTCCCTTAAACACATGCAGATTATGCCCTTTAATCTTCTTAGATACTAAGGCGAAATCGTCACCCCCACCTACCCTATTCTCCCCCCTTTGCATCATCTGCGCGATGAATGCATTAGATTGCGCCAAAGCTTGTTGCGACTGAGCCAGTTGCGTCAACAAAGCTTGCGTTGTTGCCTCTCCATTAACATTATTGTTATCCCCCATTGAACTGGTAGACTACTCGACTCTTTGTCTATTTCTTCTAGGTGGCATCTAGCGACCTAAAGGATCAACAAAAGCAAAAGAAAAGACTATTAGCTACCCATATCACACTCAGGTGCGATAATCATAACTAACATATACACATTGACTCATTTATATGTTTCAATAGCCAACTAGGGCTCTAGGCTCTTATTGCATTCAAGCATGGCTTGTCACACTCTTGTGTACTAGCAAGTTTAATGTTTCAATAAACTTTTTTCTTTCTCAAAAATAAACAATTTACAATCATAATGAAACATTCATGCCTTATTCATAGGCGCATTCACAATACTCATGCTCCAGATAACAAGTAAATAACACGATTTCTTGCGAAAATCCCATCTCATGAATAAAATAATCTAGTATTTGTTCTCAAAAATGAGTGCTTGCCAAACCAAGCCTCAAATAGCATGAAATAAAGTAAACTTTAACATTCTAAGCATAATGTCAAAAATAAATGGCTCGCAGGCCCAAATTAAGTCTCACATAGTATACTCCAATAAAACTAAATAAATCTAAAAATCACGCTCCTATCGCGCGGTTTCTCAAAGGATAGCGACACACATGTGTCACTTGGACCTCGTCCATCTCCTCCTCTTCTTCCATAGGCTCCTCATCTTCTTCTGGATCCTCCTCCTCTTCAGTAGGGGTCCTTGGCTCATTGGGCTTGCCATTCAAGCCTATGGGCCAATCTCTAACAACGCTAGGTCTAGATGACTTTGCAGGAACCTCAGGAACATGAGGCGAAGAATCCTTTTCAACCCCGACAGTAGGCTTTTCAGCCTCCTCAGCGAAGTACTCCTTTTCGAACGCCAGCGCACGGTCTAAGTCAGCTCGTGCCTCCTCTTGAGTCCATGGGTCGTCCACCTCTAGCAATGGATCGTACCCTTCAGCGTTCTCCACTTACACCTCGTAAGGGTCTCTAAGCATATCCGGTTGATCCTCGTCCCACGCATATGCTCTCGTGATCAAGGTCTCCAATGTCTCTAGATAGGGGTAGTCCCTATCGTTCCTCATCTCCCAGTCCACTAGCCATTTGTTGTGAAACTGGCTCCACTTAGCAGTCGTGTAGCCAAAGCTTTTGATGAAGTAGAAGGCCTTCATCTTATCCGAGCGCAAAGACGATTAAACACCATAACACTCATTGTACTGCATGAATACTTCTCGCACGAGGTCAACGTATTCCTCCAAGAAGCCTCCCTCATAGCGGAGCTCCCTTGGATCTTCAGGAGTAACGGGCCGTTCACGCTTCACCATCTGCACGCGAGAAACAACACGTTAGTACCTCACTCGAGTACTTCATATAATACCAAAACAAGTAAAAGAACAAATCAACTCATGTCGGCTTACAAAGCTTTTATTCACATAACTTAAGTCTATTTAAGTTTTCATCTATGAGTACATCTTAATGATATACTTTTCCCACTATGCCATTCATACTTATAGGATGAAAACTCCTAGCATATGCTTCCTAACATACGCATTGATACCAACTTGTAACACCCCAAATTTCTATCTAATTTAAAACCATTTAAAATCACGAGTTGCAGCGAAAAAACCCTAGAAATTCGAAGCGTTACCACCGTATTTAATCTTCTAATTAAATACAAGGCTAGAAAGAAACAAAATGTTTATATCCCAAACACACGTACTAGATAATTAAATAATAACTATCTTCCAAACTAAACTTAAAACAAACAATCCAAATGAATTAAGAAATATTAAGCTCCTAATTCTCATGCAAGATAATTAATTTCATTACAATACAAGTCTTAATAAAAACAAGTTCCAAATTCTAAACAATAAAAGTAAATTGTTCTTAGAAGATATACAATCTTCTTGTGTCGCCTCCCTAGCTCTCAACCACGAGCTACAAATCCTGTCAATCTACTCCCCCATATAGACGAATTCCATATAGGTTCATCATAGGCCCATCATTGAAGAGAAATTGACAATAAACACAAGTAAAAAGAAAAACAACCAATTAGCTACGCTGAGTAATTCATAACCACATAGACCACTTAAATCTCCAAGTCAAGCCAACATGCTTCATTAAAAATAATAATCCTGCTTTAAGAAAATAAAAAACGACATGCTTTAAATTAAAGACATGCATAAACACCAAATAATAAATCCAATGTTTATTATTATCCATTAGCCAAGTTCATTAGAGAGAAAAGAATCGCATGAATTGTCAAACCAACCACAGTCGACTCAATAGGATCATAGTCCTGTGCACGTTGGCAATGAGGGATCAACCGTCCCGTAGTATAGATGACTCCCGAAGCACTTCTAATGTTCCTAAGTATGCATACCCTCTGTCAACCCTTAGGTTTACAAGAAGAACAGTTTCATCTACAAAACTTACTTGCCCAATCATCATATATGGATACAAGTACTACATTGGGGCTACGACATGCAGACATAGACTTGCCCAATATATCTCAATAACAATTCCCATTCGCATCCTTCGATGGATCCATTACCAAAGAAATCTTAACTCTCAAATCATTTTAATATGGTGATCACATAACAAGTAATACACAAATCTTGGCATATCAAGTAACTACTCCATAGTTACAAATGAACGATTAAGTTCACAATTTCGATGGCAAATTTCACATGAATGAGCATCAACACCCTATTCACAGCCACCTAACAATATACCTTTTCCAGGCTTCCAATATTGTTTACCAAATCAATAGTCAAAATCATACTAACTTATTGACCCAACATACTTACAAACATGATCCAAATAGCGATAGGCTATATCCATATTGAACAAATATTAATATGTCTTTAGTCCAATATCACAATAATTAATCTACGTAACTACAAAGATTAACATGTATTATCACATAACATGAAACCCAACAAGTAGACATTGCTACACAAAGTGATTTTCAAATATTGATCACATGCATTCACTATTATAATTCTATTCGAATTATCACAAGGAAATAAATAACAATTATCCCTCATCCACAAATTAAGTACGAATCGAAATCCCAATTCAATACTAAACAATGAATATACCTTGTGCAATAAGGCAATCCAACAAATTCACGTAAGCTCCTTACGTTTTAGGTGCGGTCAACGGGCCCTAACAAATCCACAATAAACCAATAGTCAATACTTTGACTTCTAAACCTCTTAATTGAACTTTAAAGATGATTTAGTACCCTTAATTAAAATAATTAAGTTGCTGGAATTTAATTACTCATGCATGCTCAAAAGTTTCCAAACAAAATTTACATAAACTAAATTAGGAAACTTTCCAAAACCTAGTTGAAGTCAACAAGTCAAAACAAGTCAAACCACAAAACACAACCCAACACCACCATCACCACTGCTGCCCCACGGCAGGGCGTTGCCATGTTGGACGTCTAAATTCTTTTCTTTTCTTTTTTTGTTAATCTATTTAACAAATTTCCAAATCTAGATTAAACCCGAATAATTAATAAATTTCCAGATTTAATAAAACACAAGATTCAACCTTTTAAACTCAACCTTTGGTTCAATTCAATAAAAAATCAACCTAACCCTAATCATGATTCTATCATGCAAAATAGTAGAATCTAGCAAACCCTAGACAAATACATAAACTTAGCTAGGGCTTACTCATACAAAATTAGGGTTCATAAAACCCTCATACTTGAATCAAATTTAAAACTTTTAAGAATAAAAAACTAGTTTAGAACGCTTATTTGTAAATTTAGGATCAAAATTGAACAAGAGAATGAATTATGAAAGAGAGCGAAAATGCTCTTTCTTCTTCCCTTGTGGTGGTCGACGGTTGTGAGTGAGAGAGAGTCGTGTGTGTGTGTGTGTGTGTGTGTGTGTGTGTGTGTGTGTGTGTGTGTGTGTGTGTGTGTGTGTGTGTTTGTTTAGTAAAGTGTCAGTTTTTTTTAGAAGTAGAGTATATTTAGGAACCCAAATATACTCCTTCATTCTCTCAACTTCTCCTTTCCTAAAATCTCTCATAAGATCATTCCTCAATCCACCAATTTAGTAAACAAAATTTTAAAACAAGAATTCTGATTTTCCTTACCCATATTTTTGGCTAGGGCCTAAAGTTATGGCTCCACAATAGCTAGGACACAAACACTTTTACTTAATTTGGCCCAATTACAATTAATTAGGTCCAAAACCAAAACTCTAATATTAATTAAGCACTTTAAACATTTTGAGTCCAAATAATATTTTAAATCCAAATTTGCATTTTCTTTTTAAGTAATTATTATTCTAAAGTGAATAATAATACGGGGTATTACAACAGGTGTCATGGGCCGCTTTCGACGGTATTCCTGGGCCCGGCCCATATTACCACTAAGTCTTTCAGGGTATCCATCTTGCGGGTGGTTTTTGAGGGGCCATACAGCTTTGAGTGGTAGTATCTGGGAGACCGCTTGACTCGGTTGGTCTATCCTGCCTTGGGTGGCCTTTTGATTCTGGAGGACCCCCCTATGACCATGTTCTTTCAGCATAGTCTGAGCGTAGATGATTTGGGGGTCGTGACTGGGGGAGTTGCGACCATTCAGTTTGTTGAGTCGGAGGTTGCTGACTTGGATCGTACAGCTATGTATCTGGCCTATTGCTTGGGTTGTCTGATGCCGGACCTCGATTCTAAGGTAAGATATTTATTTGTGCTTTCCATATGTATGTAATGTATTGACTTTTGTGTCTTGTAGGCGGATCGTTTGGCTTCCCGGGGACCCAGAAGATCCCACTCTGGAGTTCCTCGTGGCCAGCCCCCAAGCGTATCCTTATCGAGCAATGAGGTGAGGTACATTGGTGAGAGTGGGGGTCGTGTAGTGGAGGAGCTCCCTCTAGACATTGCTGATGGAGAGGCCGTGGAGGGTTTACCTTTGCCCGATGATTGCGTGGGAGTAAGTTTTTATCTCTTCTTGCTTTCTTGTGTTGCTTTCGAATGCTGACCCTATCTTTGGTCTTTCTCTTGTAGTTGAACCGGGAACAGACTTCTCAGGTCTTCAAGCTTATCCATTTTCTGAAGAAAGGATATAGCCGGATGATGGGTAGAAGGAAGAGCTCCCGATCTGGGACCGCTAGTGTAAGTGCACTCTTGTCTTATTGTTCAGCCAAGTGAAGTGCTTAGTCTAACATTTTGGCCTTGATTGTTTGCAGATGTCGCGGTCTTCGTCTTCTGTGGGACCCTGACATTCATCTGCTATGAGAAGCTCTTTGGAGAGCAGACCGTCTGTTGCTCGTTCCCCTACTGTGGCTATGACCAGGCCTCCTGGTGATCAGGCGCCCGAACCTTCTAGGCCTTACATTCCTGTGCCTGAGATGTTTTCTCCAGCGGATTTCCAGCCTTCTTTGAGTAGTAGGCCCGTCGTGACTCCTATGGCCGGAGGTTGGGTGAATGCTCCCGGGTCGGACGTGCCCCAAGCTGGGCCTTCATATCAGAATGTGGCTATGGACTTTGCTAGTCAAGCCACGTAGAGCATCTTTGGGCCGGGGTTTTCGGCAGGTACCCCTATGCATGCACCGGTGCATGATGGACGGGATATGAGACCTAACAACAGCAGGCAGATTTACAGCTCGTTCAGTACTCAGGGCTCCTTCTACTACTTGGTCGGGAATTATGGTCATGGGCCTTCTGTTTAGGATGAGGTTGATAGCATTGGCGATGATGACCCCAGCTGAATAGTGTAGACCCGATTTGTGAATCTTGGTATTCAGAACTTTGAACTCCTATTTTTATGCATTTTATGTGACATGTATGCTATTATGACTCGATTATGCCCGTCTGATCTCTAAGTATGCAATATGTTATGCCATAAAGAGTAGGCCACAATTTAGGGAATAAAATATAGAAAAAGGGTAAAAATTGCATGAAAAAGCAAAAATTACACATATTATACACCCTAATAAAAATAATAAAAAAAAGAAAAAAGAAATAAAACTAAGAGAGTCTCGGGCCTTGTAACCACATTGCATATTGGAAAATCGGGCTTAAACCGGGTGGAACAGACCAAATGGGCGGACGAGAGCAAAAGGGAAAAGCTCATTGGGCCGAGGTCAGGGCCGCTAGCGGCGCTAGACAGAGCCGCTAGCGGCGCTAGACAGAGCCGCTGGCAGCTCTGGCTTTGGGCCTTTTTCGCGGATTTCTGACTCCTTTTTGGCCCATCTCTTTGCCTATAAATAGGATTATGGGATGTCTAATGTCGTATCTCTTTTTCAGACCTTTAGCTCCCCAAATTTCTCAAAACTTCTACCATGGTGAAAACTTTCAAAAATCTGTTCAATGCTTGGTGTAAAAATCTTACTGTGGAAGATAATCTAGAACTGGCTCCGTACCATGTCTCAACCTTGTTGGCTCTAAAACCAACCAAAATCTTGTGGCCTCCCCTCGATCTGCATTGAAATATTGGGACCCAAACTTGCACTTTTTCTGTTTTGGTAACTGAATTATGCCCTTTAGTAGAAGAATTTGCTGCAACCTGGGTAGAGCCTTCGGCGTTGTCGTCGGCAGGCTTTTCTTCTGAACAGGATGCAATATTTAGGCATTGTCGTCGACAGGCTTTTGTTCTCTGCTTGTTGAATCGCCTATTGTTTGTTAACGAAGAATCCTCCAACCCGGGTAGAGCCTCCTTGCTGCGAGTGGTGAATCAAGTTGGTGAAGGGCTTTCTCCTTTGCATCTGGTTGTGGGGGAAACTACCTTAGGGCTTGACAGGTTGAAAATTTTGCCTCATAAAGCCTTTTCTGGCAGCCCCCTGCTGTTTCAAATTTGGTTATGCGAGCATCTAAGGCTAATAGAATCACTGGAGAAGATGATAGCTCGTACCCCTCAAGCCTGGAAGAGGAAAAATTATACTGCCGCTAGATTCTTGGTTAGGAAAAGGCTATATGAGGAGAAGACCCTTGCGGAATTGGATGCCTTTTTCCATGCTGGACCTGTTATTCGTTGGCCTATATCTTGGTGGGATTTAACCTCTTTGGTTGCTTGTTGCAAATTTGTTTCTCACACTAAGATAGTGGGTCTGTACAGGAGTACATGTTTCTTTTCCTCTAGCGTCATGAGGCAATATGGTTTAAAGCAGGTTATCCCTCGTCAGGAGACTACGAGACAAACTACCTTGACTTTGACAACTGAATTTGCTAAGGACTGGGGCACATACTGGCGTGGTAGGGATCGATGGCAGTACCCCGGGTGATTGTCCCAACTCAAGTTTCTGAGACCAACTTAACTTGGCTTTCTTGCAGTGATGGAGAAGCGAAGCGAGCCCTTCGTCATGAGGAGTGGAACCAACTAGTACCTAGGTATGACTTAGGAACATGAAACAAGAAAAGGAAGGAAGGGCCTTATAAGGAAGGCTATCATGTAACAAAAAGAGGCAAGCCACTATCTCAAGGAAGCGATCATAGGTCATCCTCAAGCCAAGGTCCTTCAAAGAAGAACTCTTCAACGAAACCTTCTAGAGGGAAGAAGGATTAAAGTAGTTTTCTTTAGAAAGCAAGTCTAGTTTTAAAAAAACAAAGAAAAAAAAGTATTAAGAATTTGTTTAGCTTAAACCCTCATAGTTGCACTTTTTTTTTCGTAACCTTAGGAATTTTCAATTTATGCAATGTAGGCTTATTCCTCCAGTTTGAATAAAGATTAACCCTTTTTGAATGAGTTGAATGGAATTTTGGTCAGGCCCCTTAAAAGGGTTACCTACGTATCCAGTGTGGAATCAGGCTAGCTTAGTTCGTTCAAGTTGTGTACGTCTCTTCTTTTTCTTTTTTTTTAAATTTTCGGATTTTATTATTATTTTTTTTATTTGTTTTTTTTAGACGTAGCACTTCTTCAGTTGGTCCATGTTGGTGAGCTGACTGAACTCGATGCCATCAATGTCCATAAGTCGGATTGCGCCTCCTAATAATATGTCTTTGATGATGAACAGACCAGACTAGTTTGGTCGGAACTTGCCTCTGCCGTTAGTAACTGGTGCACGTAGCTCTTTCCAAACCAAGTCCCCTTCTTTCAGGTTTCGAGGTCGAACCTTTTTGTTGAACGCTCTTGCCATGCGTTGTTGGTACATGTGTGAGTGGTCTAGACCCCGTAGGCGCCTTTCATCTGTGAACATGAGTTCATCATAACGGGCTTGCATCCAATGTGTTTCTGAAAGTTCACCTTCTAAGGTTATGCGCATGGAGAGTAGTTGGACTTCTATGGGTAGTACAGCTTCCATCCCGTGGACTAGGGAATATGGTGTAGCTCCTGTGGATGATCTTATGGAAGTTCTATACCCCCAAAGGGCAAATGGGAGTTTTACAGGCCAATCTTTGTAGTTTTCTATCATTTTTTCGATGATAGTTTTGAGGTTCTTGTTGGCGGCTTCCACTGCGCCATTGGTTTGGGGTAGGTAAGAGAATGATTTGTGGTGCTGGATTTTGTAGTTTTTAGTAGGGTGGCTGTTTCGGCTTTGAAGTGGGATCCATGGCCGCTAATAATTTCATGCGGAACACCATATCGACAGATGATGTGAGGATAGCATAGGACTGTGCTTCAACCCATTTGGTGAAATAGTCTATGGCTACTAGGATGTATTCATGTCCTCCAGAACCCTTGGGGGTGATTTTTCCAATGATGTTTATTCCCCATGCAGAAAATGGCCAAGGGGATGTGAAGTCATGGAGCATTGAGAGTGGCATATGCTGTAGGTTGGCATATATCTGACATTTCTTGCGTTTCTTGACATAGTCGTAACAGTCTCTTTCCATGGTGGTCCAGTAGCATCCTAGTCGTAGGACCTTTCTAGAGAGGATTCGACCACTCATGTGTGGTCTGCACACCCCATTGTGTACCTCATCCATGATTTTTGCGGCTTCTTCGGCGTTGACTCTATTGCGGGACTTTCTGTACAGAACCCCCTTGTATTCTATCTATTGTGCCGCTAACAGACGGATGGCCCGTTGAGCTCTTATTGGTGCATCTGGTGGATATGTGCCTTTGGTGATGTAGTTGAAGACATATTGGTACCAAGGATCTTCTTCAATCGGAGCTAGGATTAAACACGTGTTGAGGTTGTTGAGAAGGCGGGCTCACTTATTCTTCGTATGTGGAGTGGCATCGTTGAGAGAGTTCAACTGCTCAAATTCATGTTTTAAAAAGAATAATTTGCATTCTTCTTTTCGAAGTTTACTTACATTGCTTAAATTATTTAGTTAATGATTTGTGCAACTTTGAGTTCATCGGGTTTATCAATAACTAAACAAAGTAAGAAATGAGCAAGAGGAATTTTTATTGATTTGCAAGAAATAAGCACACATGACTTTAGAGAAAAGGGTCTCTAATTCCCGTCAAAAAGAAACTAGACTTAGAAAGTAGTAAAAGAGGAACACCCCCTGTTCATGACTCAACTTAAAGATTTAGCTAAGATCCTAACTCAACAAAACTTTGGGACTCAGACTCGACTCCTTTAGCTCTTTCTTGTAGCCGACTAGTTCCAGGCTTCATAGGTATCATCTTCTTTTTTCAGAGGTGGCGGAATCCTCCTGCTGTCTATGATTTTCTTTGTATCATCTTTTAGGCGGATGCAGTCGTCCGTGGAGTGGCCGAAGACTCGGTGATAGCGGCAGTAGAAATCATTATCTTTCTTCACCCCTTGGAGATCGTCGGAGGGGACTATAGGCTTGAGGTCTCCTCTCCATATGAGGGTATTCAAAACTTTTTCGATGGGGGCGCACAATACAGTGTACTGTTTTTGATCAAAACGACGCCATCCTTTTATAGCCCAAGTGCTAAGAGGCCACATGGTTCCTTGATCAATGAAGCAGGTGATTACCTTTTTCAGGCGTTTACACTGGTTGCTATGATGCCCATTAGCTTCACAATACTTGCATCGGAGGTAGGGATTCCCGTCCCTTGGAAGCAGTTGAGGAGTAGGCCTTCTTGGGTGGGCATATCCGTACTTGACCATCTGGCTAAACATCTCATCTTGCTGGAAACGAGCTTCTCCTTTACCCAGGATAATGTCGCACTCCATAGGTTTGTCTAGTAAGGCGATCTTCTCCTTCATTTGCTGAATTGCACTGTGGTGTTGTGCCACGTAGATAGACATCCCCTCAACGGTCTCTTTTATTTCCTCGAACTCATTGGGTTCCCCTATTTCTTCAGGAGGGTATGTTTCGAGTTTTTCAGAACCAATGAAGGTGTAAGATTTAGTGTCTGCTTCCTCTATAAAGGCTACTTCTTCGGGAGAGAATCCCCAAAGATCAATAACCTCACTGTCTTTTTCTATCTTCAAGACAAGAGCCTTGTCGATAATTGCTTTGATAGGATTAGCTTCAATCTCCACAAATTCTCCTTCTAGCATCATTTTGACTTTCTGGTGGAGGGTGGAGGGTGGAGGCTACAACATTTAGACCACGGAGCCAAGGTCGTCCCAACAGCAGATTGAAGGTGGCCGGGATATCCATGACATAGAACTGGACCATTTTCTCTACAGCTCCTGAGGTGACATTCATAGTTATGGTGCTAAGGACCTTTCGGCTGGAGTTTTCGTAAGCACGTAGGCCTTGCGCTGAGTGAGCCAAGTTCTTGATGTCTATGCCCAACTTTACTGCGGTTCTCAGTGGGCACACATTCACTGTGGACAAAGAGTCATAGGCACATATTTGCCCATAGCCAATACAGACAAGTATAAGGCATTGTTGTGTAGGGATCCCTCTGGAGGTAGTTCATATCACTGTCAGAAAAGGTTATCGGTCGTGGCTTATCCCCTACTAAGAAGCTGACCAGCTCACCAGGCCTCATATCTTGTGAAACTGAAAACTTTGACAAGGCCTCCAGGATGGCTTGTCGGTGTTCATAGGAAGAGGCTAGAAGTTGCCAAATGGAGATGTCGGCTTTGATCCTTTTGAGATGTCCTATAAGGGGAGACTCTTTGTCCTTGGCACGAGTTTCTTCAACTTCTTCTTCAGTTGGAGACTGAACCCTATCATTGTAGATGTTAGGTGGCCTATAATGACGACCAGAACGTGTCAAATCACTACAAGAAATAAGCTATATTGCTACCGCGTTATCGGTCGCAAAGATGAGCTAATCGGTCCCAAATATTGGTCTGCGATCGATTTACGACCGATCTATAGAGGCAGCAAATATCCTGGTCACAAATCAAATAAGCGACAGATAAATCGGTCCCAAAACGGACCAACCGATTTAAAATAATATTACCGACCGATAAATTGGTCGCTTACTTGAAAAAACATGAAAAAAAAGAGGAAGATATTTCCTTCCAATGTCGCAATGAAACGTTAATGCTCGCTTGAATAACACCATTCATCAGTAACTCAAACCCAATAGCCCAACATCAACCAAAACCATCCAAAGAACCAAAAAATCTGAACAAAAAAATTTAATACAAGGAACAATCAATAAATCCTTGGCATATATTTCAACAATCACTGATTGAGCAGTAATACAAAACTAATCTAAAAATCTGAACAAAAAAAATTACACAACTCAATACATATACTTCCAACTACTAGAAAACTGAAATCGTAGACAATGAACAACAAATTCAAGGTGTAAATAACCGCAACAAAACTCATCAAAAAATACATCTACTAACTTTGAATTTCCTAGATCCGCCTCTCAGTTAATCATGTCGAGGTGTTCTCCCAGATCGCTTGCTTCTCCATCGCCATCAATTGCCCATATCGCTTTTCCATCGTCATTAATTTGCCCAGATCGTCATTCGTTTGCCAAGGTGGAGCAAAAGGCGGTGGAGTATTTTTCTAGTGACGTTGTTCGTGGTTTTGTGAATTTTTGATATTTTTACAAGGTTTTTTAATGGGGTTTCAAGGGTTTGAGAGAGGGGAGTATTTGTGGGTTTTTGGTTTTGAGGGTTTCAAGGTGACGAATATTTGGTAGGGCTTTGAGAATAGGAAGATGAAGAGTCAGGTTTATGAGGAGAGAGAAGAGCAAGGGGTTGGGAGGAGAGAGAGAGGCCAGATCTGATAATTACAGGAGAGAGAAGGGAGTGTTAAGGAGAGAGAGAAAGGAAGGAGAGCTGAGGAGAGGTTTGGAATGGCTGTGAGGTTGTGAGTGGAAAAAAACCTAAGTGTTGCTTATATATGCCCGACCACATTTCTTTTTGTACTTTTTTATTTTTCCAAATTACCGACCGAATATCGATCGGTAATTAATAAAATCGGTCGCTAAAAGACCAACCGACTTTAAATCGGTCGCTAATATTTAGACCGATGTTAAAACGGTCGGTAACTAGTTAGATTCTGACCGATATGAAATCGGTCGGCAAATCACGTGTTTCTTGTAGTGAATGGGCAACGCCTATGGGAGATCTTGTTTGGACTTCCCATACATCTTCTTCGTCACTGTCCCATATTCCAGCGACCTCAAGTCCCAGAGCATTTTCGACACTTATATGTAAGATGGCACCTAAAGGGTTACTGGAGTTGCTAGGTGCCTGTCCAGGCTACGATAAGGGTATGGTGCCATTCCCAATTCTATCTTGGATAGCGTGCTTAAGAGCCCAACAATTATTAGTGTCATGTCCCTTCCCTAGGTGGTATTTGCAGTAGTCGTCCTCTTTCTAGTTACGTCCCTTGATAGCTGGTTCCGGAGTAGGACCAATGGGTTGTAGCAGATTCTTTTTGATCATTCTTTCGAGAACATGAGACAAGGTCATGCCGAGAGCGTTGAATTCTCTTGGTGGCTTCCTTTCAGCAAAAGTATTCACAGCAGCTACCTCATTGACTTGAGTACCAGAAGAGGTTCCAGTAGTTGTCCTCTTGTCTCTCCCATAAGTGAAGGGCTTACTAGTTGCATGATCTTTGTTTTTGTTGAGATCATCTTCAATGAGGATGCCAACATCATAAAGACGCTGGTACGAGTCAATGGCTTGATATCGAAGATGATTCCTATAGGCAGGTTGCAGATTCTTAATAAAAAAAACCTAATTTGTTCAGCTTTAGAAGGCCTCTCCACCATTTCAACTATCTTAGACTTCCATCGACGGAGGAATTTAGTGAATCCCTCGTTCTTCTCTTGAGTGGTGATTTCAAGCTCTCTCAAAGTGATGTGGAGTGTAGCATTATCCATGTAACGAGCCAGGAAGACTGTGGTAAAAATAGACCAGGTTGGGTAATTTTCCGAATCCAAAGTGTAGAACCATCGTCGAGCATGAGTATCAAGGGTCTAGGGAATAGATGGGCATAGAGTTCCTTGTTGATTCCCCTTAGCCATAGCAGTAGTGAAGGATTTCAGATGATCATGTGGTTTATCGACTCCAGTGAAAGTGGGCACTTCGGGCATAGAGAATTTGGCCGGAAGTTTGCCTTTTGTAAGAACCCGGGATTTCTACCTGCTCCACGGAGTGCGTCCTTATAGAAAATTTGTAAGCTGGGGGCTCTAGATAAACTCAAAGGACCATCGAGTTAGAAAAGCTTTTGTAAAGACTTGAATTGAATAAAAACCATGAAAGAGGTCATAAATCCGCTATCGGCGTTTTATCGAAGGGACAAACCGAAGGGACAATTCGAAGGGACAACCCAATAGCGCGATAAGTGAACTGATCATGTGTTTAGAAAGACTCCTGCTCATATAGAACATATGAGTACCCAAGAATAATAGGTTCGGGGGCGAAAGTACGAGGTGGGAAGGTGTTAGGCACCCAACTCGCCCGCTTTATGACGGCTTCTACTAACTCAAGTTTCCTTAATAATTTAAAGACATGATTCCCACACAAACCGGATTAACAACCTAGACTTAGATTATTAATTGGTTCATCACAAGCATCAAAACATTTATTTTGAACCCTTGTTTAGACATGCATGCATTCGATTGACAAATTGAGCATTACAACGACTAGACGTGCTTGGACAGACAATATTTAGGAAGCAATAAAAGACGTTTACTAGCATGATATCTACATTATGACTACTAGAAAATAAACAATTAGGCAATTAATTTAATTTGAGCCCTCAGGAGTTAGGACCTGAAATGTAGGCTATATTTGACAAAAATAGTAACGACAAGATCTCAAGTTTGGAAGAAAGAGGGAGAAGCTCGGGAGTACTCAACCGAGAATAGAGGTTGTCAACTGTAGATTGTGTGTTTTGAACTGAGGGAGGAGGGTTGTATTTATAGGCGTGGGAAGTAGGGCTGGATGGGTAGCAGTAGCCGAATGTTTGGAGTTGGGCTATAAAAAAACTGGGCTTGGAAGCTGAGCCAATGCCGCTAGCGGCTCTGGTGAGCGCCGCTAGCGGCTCAGCTCACAACTGCTAGCGGCTCTAGATTTTACTCCAGGGCCGCTGACGGTTGTGATAAGCCAGCTGGATGTTGTCATAATAACGACATCCAGTCTATTTTAATTTTCTGGATGAATTTTGTATTCCGAAAAATATGAAAACACCGTTTTAACCTTGGACGGTAAAAGACGATTATACCCCTGGTTCGCAACTTGGCGACCGGGAGTCGGAAAAGGTCATGAGAGGTGTCGTTGGAAAGCTCTTGAACGGGGCTTTTGAATGGGAGTGGAATAAAGGAGTGATTAGAGGAAAAACCTGAGACCTTATCTTAAGTATTAAAGCAAAAATAGCGTTCGAGTTTATAAATTACTCCTTTCATCATAAGGCTTTTGCGGAGAAATCTGAAGGCGTTTTTTTGGCATCTACAGAAGCCCCCACTTTGATCGAGTTTAAGTAAAAGTGAAGATCAAAGTATTCCGAAGGCGACATGCAGGATGCTGATGTGCACACGGTGTGTGAGAGTGTACGATATGTATGCATATGAAGACAAACCTGAGTTGGGACATGCTCGTAGCGTGCTAGGATTTCATCTCTGTGAACACAAGAGAAAAGAGAGGTTATGGTCAGCAGGATAGAACACCGCTCGTAGATGGTCTAAACGTCTGCTTGGGACCTGTGTTCAGAGTGAATGAAAAAGTTAGTAATACTTTGAGAATGATCAACGTAGAGTGCTTCGACAAACAGTGACTAAACACCGCTCGGCGGGTGTCGAGATTCCGTCCCTGTACGATGAAAAAGTCAACGAGACAGCGCGATTAAAAATAACGGTTGTAAAATGGAAAGTAACACTGGTGAGAGTGAATAGTATAAATGATTTATTCTGAGCAAACAGTGACTAAGCACCTCTCGGCGGATGCCGAGATTCCGTCCCTCCACAAGCTAAGAAACAAAAAGGTCGACGAGATAGCGCGATGACAGCTGCAAAATGTTTAAAACATATGAACAGTTTAAATGCAATAGCTTAAGCAATCATTGACTAAAACATATAAAAAAAAATAAGGACAGTATAACTGCAACAAATTAAGCAATCATTGACTAACACAAAATAAGTAACCTCGTAGAAGGACAGTTTAACCGTGATAGCTTAAGCGATCATTGGCTGACCCAAATTTGTGACATTAGGACATCGGGACATTAAGACTTCGGGACATTGGGACGTTTGAGATATTAGGACATTGAGACTTTGGGACATTGGGATTTTTTGGGATATCGGGTTATTGGGATTTTTTGGGACATTGGGATTTTTTTTTTGGATGGCAACTGTGGTTCTTTGAGTATTTTCCCGCTTTTGGTCCTCACCATCCTGGTTTGAGGATGTTCCCACTAGGTTCACGGTGGATTGGTAGAGATAACCACTCATTTACCTCTTTGGAGCATTTTCGGGCTATCTTCGAGAGTCATGCTGCGTCTGAGGTATGTTGTTGTCGACCTGTTGGTATATGTGCATTTTTTCCTAGTCTAGTTGGTGTGAATGAACTTTTGATCTGGTAATCTGCGGGTGTCGTGGACTGCCTTCGATGGTATTCCTTGAGCTCCGCCCCATATTACCATGGAGTCTTTTAGGGTATCCTCCTTGCGGGTGGTCTTTGAGGGGCCATTTGGCTTTGTGTGGTACTTGGGGGACCGCTTGACTCGGCTTGTCTATCCTGCCTTGGGTGTTCATTTGGTTCCGGAGGACCCTCCGATGACCACGTTCTACCTGCGCAGCCTGAGCGTGGAAGACTTGAGGGTCGTGGCTCGTGGCCTGGTATGGCGGCCACAGAGTTCATTGAGCCGGAGATTGCTGGTTTTGATCGTACGGCTGTGTACCTGGCCTATTACTTGGGTCGTCTGATACCGGACCTTATTTCTGAGGTAAAATCTTTGTTTGTGCCCTTTTCAGCTATATGCATAATATACTGGCTTTTATGTCTTGTAGGCGGATCGTTTGGGTCCTCAGGGTCCTAGGAGGTCCCATTCCAGAGTTCCTCGGTGCCAGCCCCCAAGCGTGACCTTGCCGACTAATGAGGTGAGGTATATTGGCGAGAGTGGGGGACGTATAGTAGAGGAGTTCCCTCTACATACTGCTGATGGGGAGACCGTGGAGGGCTTACCCTTGCTTGATGGTTGTACGGGGGTAAGTCTTTTTTATCCCTTCTTGTGTTTTGTATTTGCTTTTGAATGTTGACCATATCTTCTGTCTCTTCTTGTAGCTGAACCGGGAGCAGACTTCACAGGTCGTCAAGCTCATCCACCTATTGAAGAAACGCTAAAGTCGGGTGATAGGCAAAGGAAAGAGTTCCCGGTCTAGGACTGTTGATGTAAGTAGACTGTCATCCTTTGTTTAGCTAAGTAAAGTGCTTAACTTAACTTCTCGATCTTGATTGTTTGCAGATGTCGCAGTCTTCATCTTTAGTGGGACCTCGACATTCTTCTACTGCGAGGGTCTCTTCAGCGAGTAGGTCGTCTATTGCTCGTTCACCTCCCGTAGCTGTGACCAGGCCTCCTGTTGATGAGGCGCCCGGACCTTCTGTGCCGCACATTCCCGTGCCTGAGATGTTTTCTCCAGCGGTTTTTTAGCCTTCCTTCGGTAGTAGGCCTACTGTTACCCCCATGGCTGGAGGTTGGGCTAACGCCCCTGGATGGGATGTGCCTCATACTGGGCCTTCGTATCAGGATGTAGCTATGGACTTTTCCAGTCAAGCCACCAAGAGCTTCCTCGCAGCGGGGTTTTCGGCAGGTACCTCCATGCATGCACCAGCATATGATAGACGGGATATAAGGCCAAACAACAGCAGGCTCATTTATAGCTCGTTTAGTACTCATGTATCACCCCCGAATTCGCAACGATTTCCTAGGAACTATCGACGTCGCTGTGCGTGACTCGAGACCGCTGAACCGTCCCGAACCCGGGGGGAATGTCACTGCAACATTTATCACTAAGGAGTAAATGCTAAGCAGAAAGAAAGACTAGGCATCAAAAGTTAATAGCTAAACAGTTATCACTAAGGAGTAAATGCTAAGCTGAAACAAACTAAACAGTTAATATCAGAGTTGTCTATATAGTGAGCTAAAACCATTAAACCAAATTTATTACAACTTGCCTTCGAAGGGCTAAATCCAATAAAAATAATCCCACGATCTATCTTAACAGAAACAGTTCTATAAACGGACGCCAACTCTACCTTCCAAGCTGTACGTCCTCAATCAACTAAACCTGCACTTTGGTTTCTGTGACGGAAACAAAATACAGAAGAAAAGAAAAGAGACAAAAGAGAAACAAAAATCAGATAAATTGAATGAATGTCATCCGTACCCAGTAAAAATATTTCGCAAACCTAACCTGAGGTTTTAGAAGAATCATTGAAATTCATTTGCATACGCACAAAAGCATATAATCAAGCATACGCACAACGACATTCTTTTATATGAAATTCTTGTATAGTGATCACACGAAATACGACATAGACAATCCGTCTTGATTAGAGAGATGTAAGAGAGTGAATAAAACAGCGATTACCCATATTGTTCGTCGAAGATACAATCACGCCATGGACTTAATGACTCTAGTGTGCACACTACCTCTTGTACAATTACACGAGCCTAGAGGACTTAATAAATAGGGAATGATCCGTCCCAGACACACTGCGAGGTGTCCATAAGTAACTTGGGAATCACTCATCCCTTGAACTACACCATTAGGTGCAATCCTGATTGCTCGACTACTCCTAGGGATCCATTAGGAGTCTTACTCTCATTTAATTCAATTCACATAATTTGCATTGGTTGACATAAGTGGTACTACGAGACCACGACTTACTAATTCATTTCATGCTCTTCACAATGAATAGTAAATAACGACGATAATGATAATTCAGTACGATGAGAATTAAACATGCTTTAATTCAATAACGACGATAATTTAATAATGATGACAAGTAATGTCTAGCACAATTTCGGCAGCACTTCGGCAGGGTAATATGATAACCAAAAATTCACAAATCACCAAAGACATTCAACAATAATATATAGGTGCTCACTAGCACTCAATAATACCCATACCATTTAGCATATAATTAATAGCATAATAATATTAATAATTCGCTATTCAACAATTGTCCAATAATCATCATATGGACTAATTAATTCCCAAAACATGTTAACATCAACATGCTAATTATAACTCATATTTACAGCAGTGAATCATGCTTAATTACTTCATAATAACGACGATATAATTTAATCATGCTTTGCATATTAAATTCACAACAAATTCCCAATTAGCACATAACACATCAAAATAGTTTTGATGGGGCTTTGGAAAAAGGTAGGCATGAGCGCTTACCACTACAACGCTACCAACAACAAGTATGCTCCAACCAATCGACAATAATCACGCTTGCTCGTTAGGTCCTAATTAAAAACAATTATCAAATCAGTATTAATTAAATACGAAAATACAAACAGTAACTAAATCTTAACCTGATATTTTTATTAAATTCCTTGAATTATTTCAACCAATCTAGGCTTTTGAAAATCTGAATTCCAATTCCGAATGAGTGCAGAAAAATAAAAACATTAAATCAAAAGTACTGAAAATCGAATTAATAATTACGAAAAATATAAAAACGAAACTCTAACTTTAAAACTAGGTCTAGGTCATGGGTACCCATGCATGGGACCCATAACCCAACCAATCACCACCATCACCACCAACCGACCACCTTGGCCGGCGGTGGTGGCTCGCCGGTGACCGGCGAGGAGAGAGAGAGAGAGAGAGAGAGAGAGAGAGAGAGAGAGAGAGAGAGAGAGAGAGAGAGAGAGTTTGCGAGCATGAGAGAGAGAAAAGAGATAGCAAGCGAGAGAGAGGAAGAGAGAGCAGGGGGGCCCAGCCGACGCCATGGGCCATCACCGGCGACCACCCAGGCACGGTGTGGTGGCTCGCAGTGGCGCAGGGCCGAAACAGGGGAGGGGAGAGAGAAAACGCGAAGAGAAAGAGAGAAGGAAAAAGACAGAGAAAGAGAGAGAGAAAATGAGAGGTTACCGGCGGCAAGGGAGGGGCGACGCCGGCGGTGGTTTCCTGTGAGCAAACCGAGAGGAGAGAGAGTGAGGTTCGGTGAGGGAGAGAGGATGGGTGAGAGAGAGAGAGTGCTTGAGGGTTTTGGCTCAGTTTGCAAAACTGTTGAATTGCCTCACCTTTTCCTTATATAGGCCCTCAGTCAACCCAAGTCAAATACTATTAGGTTTGGGAATTTATTTAATAATTTTATGATTTAAATAACAAATTAAAACTTATTAAAACTAATTAAAACTATTTAAAACTATATGAATAATTCTTATTCATATATAAAACATTTTAATTAAACTCCTGAAAATTAATAAATGCAATTTATGAAAGTCCCATAATAATAATTAATATTATTATGGCTTTAATTGAATAAATCGAATCCTTAAATGAATATACGATTTAACCTCCGAAACTATTTATAAACCATTTATAATACGATTTAATTTTCGAACTATTTATAAATCATTTATAAATCGATATAATAATTACAGAAAATAATGGGGTATCACAACTCATGTCTCCTTCCATTATTCGAATGGGAACTAAAGGATCAATGGTAGACCTTGCTTGGGAGAAGCAAGAATAGGTGGATTGGCTAGATAATCTTTAATCTTGTCGAACGCTTCCTGACATTGGTCATCCCATTCAATTTTGACCCCCTTCTTCAACTTCTTGAATATGGGTTCGCATGTTATGGTGAACTTTGATATGAATCGACTAATGTATTGAAGTCGACCGAGGAACCCCCTTATTTCTGTTTCATTTTTGGGTGGCGGCATTTCAACTATTGCTTTGATCTTGGATGGATCAATTTTGATTACCCTTGTACTGACTACGTAACCCAACAGCTTGCCTGACGTGACCCGAATGCACATTTTTGGGGATTTAGTCAGAAATTATACTTGCGTAATCTCTCGAAGAACTTGTGTAGTGCCTGAATATGCCTGTCTCGGTACCTTGATTTCACAATCATATCAACCACATAGACTTCGGCTTCTTTATGCATCATATCATGTAGCAAAGTTTTAGCGGTCCTTTGGTAAGTTGCACCTGCGTTTTTTAATTCAAAGGGCATGACCCTGTAGCAATAGGTTCCCCAAGGAGTTATGATCGTGGTTTTGCTCATGTCTTCTTTGAGCCATTTGAACCTGATTATATCCTGCGTAACCATCCATAAATGACAACAGAGGGTATTCAGCCGTGTTGTCTACCAAAAGGTCAATGTGGGGTAAAGGAAAATCATCCTTTGGGCTAGCTTTGTTGAGGTCCCTGAAATCGACGCACATTCTGACTCGGCCATTCTTCTTCGGTACTGGGACCATATTGGCAATCCATTTAGGATAGTCGGACACCACAATAAACCCAGTGGCAAGTTGCTTTTGTACCTCCTCCTTTATTTTCAGTGCCCATTCTGATCTGAGGCGCCGTAGCTTCTGCTTAACTGGTTTAGCATCAGGGTATAAAGGGATTTTATGTTCGGATATGCTCCTTTCAATTCGCGGTATGTCCCTGTACGACCAAGCAAAAACATCTGTGTACAGTTTCAAAAGTTCAACAAATTGCTCACGTTCCTGTTCAGTTAGGGATAATCCAATTCTTACTTCACGAGGTTCGCTTTCATTGCTTAAATTAATTAACTCTGTTTCCTCCACAATGGAGGTCTTTTGTTCATGACTGATTACTGCTTTTAGCAGATCTTTAGGCAACTTATTTTCATCATTGGGTTTGTCAATAGCTAAACAAGGTGAAAAATAAGCAGAAGGATTTTTCATTCTGAAATTCCCTTCACATTGACACTAGACTTAGGAAAAGAAAAGGGGACATTCCCTGTTACTGACTCATCCTTATGACCTAAGCTAGACACTGACTCTGACTGAGACTCGGAATCAGATTCTTCCATCATCGGTCCTTCCCCAGTAGATATCATGACCATTCGTCCATTCGGGTTAGTCCAGCTTACTTCTTTGCGCCATCCTATCGTGACATCTTCAGTAGTATATATTAGGTCCGCAGGATTGAAGTTGCTATCACGGAGAGCCATTACCTCTTCATTCATCTCAGGAGCTTCAGCAATCCTAGTTTCTTGGCCGAATAAAAGGCCTAGCAGCTGGTTACCTGGTGCTTTGGTCCAATCTTGACTTGCCGGTTTCGAGAGGTGATGTGCCTCCTCGTCTAGCTAATTGCAGTCTTGGAAAATTTCAAAACCCGAGTGTGTGACCTTGGCTTCTTCGTCATAGTACGGCTCGGGGAAGCCGTAGTATGGGCAATAGTCCCCTTCTGTGATGAACTGTCCATTAAGTGTGCAGCTGTAAGGGGGTATGACTTGTTTTCCCTTAAACTGTTTCCTTTGTTTCAAACCCTGATCATGGGTTTCTTTGTCAGTAGGTTTGTAACCAAGTCCAAAAGAGTTATTTTTGGCTTCGAATTTGAAGGTGGTGGGCCCTTGTCCATTTCTTCCCAGACCCATACCGGGTATGTACCCTTGCTTCTTGAGAAAACCATTAACCTGAGGGTTCGAATGTGGTATGAATGGTGCTTGATCTATTTCGAGCATGTTGATTTCAAGCTGCAGCTCATACTGTCGCACTATGATCTTGAATATGTGAGATTTTAGGGGATAAATGGCTCCGGAATTAATGACAGATTGGATGTCATACTTCAAACGGTAGCACTGTTCGGTGAGGTGACCAAACCATCTATGATATCTGCAATAGAGGTAATGATCTTCCTCTTCTGGCCAAACTACTTCCAAGAATTGTAGATCTCCACGGCGAAGTAGAGCTGTCATGACATCATGAATAGGTACCGCTAGTGGCGTGAATTCATGGGTTGGAATATTTGATCTTTCCCTGGATAACCAATGATGCGTGGGCCACATAGTCCCTTCATTAATGAAGGCTTGAATCTTGTCTCTCAGATTCCTGCAGTCATTGGTGTGATGTCCGCAGGCTCAACAGTATTCGCAATAAACACTTGGGTTTCCGTTTTCTGGGACGAGTTCGTAGGTAGGTCCTATCGAATGCATGTAGCCATATGCCCTTATTTGTTGAAAAATGCGTTCTTGAGGCCAACGGGGTGGCCCTTGATTAAGAACAACCTTGTCACCTTCTAGTGCCCTGATTCTTTGCTCTAACCCAACAACCGTTTTCTGTAGCCTTTTGATCTCGGAGTGATAGATAACTATATATTGGGTTAGGTGCTCGATATCGTCCTGTGCTTCAACAAGGGCCTGGATTGGCTTGCCTGTGCTTCTGTACTCAACGAGGCTAGGGGTTTCATCAGGATCAAGGCCTACTTGGATTTTGGCCTCTCGGAGTGATCGGTCCAATTGTTCCCCCAAGTCAAGGGATTCATTTTGAGTATCAAGTACCGATTCTCTTGAAGCTTCGTGGACTGGATATGCAGTTGTCACAAAATGAGTTTTGATCTTCTTAGCACTCTGGCCCACTTCTGACCTTGGCATGAGGAGAGATTCTTTCTGTGTATCTTCAGCTGAGGAACGCTTGCTGGACCCTGGCATGATCTGAACGAGTAGATGACCATTTATAATTAAAAAGACCACAAGACTCTCATCTAAGAAAAAATGTTGACCCACACATAGAAAACACATTGTCCTAAAGAAAAGATCCTTACACCTAAATGCCCAAATAATTCCCTAATATCAAAGGAAAAATAAAGTCAATGAACGAAAATAACAAAAATAGAAAAGGACAGGCTACCTATTTTCTTTATTTTTCTAGACTCAAAGAAAATGGAAAATGGGGATAAAAATAAAATAAAAAAAGAATTTCGGTCCTCATTTTTTTTTTTTTTGCAATTTGTTTTTGGCGGCATATTTCTTTTGCCGTTTTTTGTTTTTTTTTTGACCGAATCTGGATTACATAAAAAAAAAAGAAATAAAGAATTAGAAGAAGGGAGAGGGGAAATAGGAACGACTGACTCTTTTTTTTGCTAAAAAGATCCTAAGAAAATGTTCATGACTTTTTATAGAATATATCATTGGGAAAAAGACGAGTGTTCGTTGAATTGAATTCTCGCACCGTTTTTGGGCATTAGGAACTAACTAAAAATAAAAAAAAGACTCCTAACACGTAGGTACATGTTGGCACATAGTCACGATACTCATGCATTCAGGCAAGCATTATAACGACATAGTTACAGGCAAAACTGCGATCAGACGAGGATTACAACGACACATGCACAACAAGCAAGCGAATGCACGAATGTAGGCTACAGGCTTTTGGCTCCCGTGAGGTCACCGCGACAAATTACAATTTCTGTTCGGCGGATGGTCGACACATCAATTGTAATTCCTTTTCACCAACAAGAGTCGATGAGTCATGGGTGAGGAAGCATCGATTTGCACGATAGGACAACTGTATATTCCTTTAGATATACGGGTTGTCTACGAGTTGCGACACAAACTTCCTCGAGGGTCGATAAGGGTCAAAAGATTGTGCCAAAGCACAAGCAAATGATGCAAAATGTGGAACATATTATTAAACAATTAAACAAACTTGACTTTCGAGTCTCACCCTCTTAAATAAGTCCCCAGTGAAGTCGCCACTGTAAGGACCCGGGATTTCTACCTGCTCCACGGAGTGCGTCCTTATAGAAAATTTGTAAGCTGGGGGTTTTAGATAAGTTCAAGGGACCATCGACTTAGAAAACTTTTGTAAAGACTTGAATTGAATAAAAATCATGAAAGAGGTTACAAATCTGCTATCGGCGTTTTATCGAAGGGACAAACCGAATGGACAATCCGAAGGGACAACCCAATAGCGCAATAAGTGAACTGATCATGTTTTTAGAAAGACTCCCGCTCATAAAAAACATATGAGTACCCAAGAATAATAGGTTCGGGGGAGAAGGTACGAGGTGGGAAGGTGTTAGGCACCCAACTCGCCCGTTTTATGACGGCCTCTACTAACTCAAGTTTGCTTAATAATTTAAAGACATGATTCCCACACAATAGGAAGCACGGAGCACTTAGTAACAAGAAAGACCATGAGACTCTCACCTAAGAAAAATGAAGACCCACACATAGAAAAACACATTGTCCTAGAACAAAAAAGATCCTTAAGCCTAAATGCCCAAATATTTCCCCTAATATCAAAGAAAAATAAAGTCGATGAACGAAAATAAGAAAATAGAAAAAGTCGGACTATCCTATTTTTTTTTACGATTTTTCTAGACTCAAAAAAATTAGAAAATGGGATAAAAAAAAAATAAATTTCGGCCTCTTTTTTTTTTTCTTTTTTTACTATTTTTTTTTTTTGTTTGCTTTTCCTTTTTTTTTTTTTTTTTTTTTTTTGCTGAATCTGAATTACATCAAAAAAAAAAAGAAATAGAAAATGGGAGAGGGGAAATTGGAGGGACTGACTCTTTTTTTTTACTAAGAGACCCTAGAAAATTGTTCATGACTTCGACTGAATATATCATTGAGGAAACGAGTGCTCATTGAATAGAATCCTCGCACCATTTTTGGGCATTAGGAACTACCTAAAAATAAAAGAAAAAGACTCTTAGCATGCAAGTACATGTTGACACATATTCACGACATTCATGAATTTAGGCAAGCATTACAACGACGCAGTTACAGGAAAAACATGTGATCTGACGGGCATTACAACGACACATGCATAACAAGCAGGCGGATGCACGAATGTGGGTTTGGAGGCTTTTTGGCTCCTGTGAGGTCACCACGACAAATTACGATTTCCGTCTGGCGGATGGTCGACACATCAATTGTAATTCTTTTTCACCAACAAGAGTCGATGAGTCGTGGGTGAGGAAGCGCCGATTTGTGATAGGACAACTGTGTATTCCTTTAGGTATGCGGGTTGTCTACGAGTTACGGCACAAACTTCCTCAAGGGTCGATAAGGGTCAAAAAGTTGTGACAAAGCACATGCAAATGATGCAATGTTATTAAACAATTAAGCAAACTTGACTTTCGAGTCTCACCCTCTTAAATGAATCCCCAGTTGAGTCGCCACTATAAGGACACGAGATTTCTACGGCCACGGAGTGCGTCTTTATAGAAAATTTGTAAGCTGGAGGATTTAGATAAGTTCAAGGAACCGTCGAGTTAGAAAAGCTTTTGGAAAGACATGAATTAAATAAAAACCATGAAAGAGGTCACATATCTGCTATCGGCGTTCTATCGAAGGGACAAACTGAAGGGACAATCCGAAGGGACAACCCAATAGCGCGATAAGTGAACTGATCATGTTTTTAGAGAGACTCCCGGTCATATAGAACATATGAGTACCCAAGAATAAAAGGTTCAGGGGCGAAGGTACGAGGTGGGAAGGTGTTAGGCACCCAACTCGCCCGTTTTATGACGACTTCTACTAACTCAAGTTTGTTTAATAATTTAAAGACATGATTCCCACACACCGGATTAACAACCTAGACTTAGACTAAAAATTAGTTCATCACAAGCATCACAACATTTATTATTGACCCTTATTTAGACATGCATTCGATTGGCAAGTTGAGCATCACAGCGACTAGACATGCTTGAAATTGAAAGACAATATTTAGTAAGCAATAAAATACATGATTAGCATGATGTCTACATTTTGACTACTAGAAAATAAACAGTTAGGCAATTAATTTAATTTGAGCCCTCAGGAGTTATTACCTGAACTATAAGCTATTTAGCAAATGATTAGTAAACACAAGATCTCAAGCAAAGAAAAAATTTGGAAGAAAGAGGGGGAAGCTCGGGAGTACTCAACCGAGAATAGAGGTTGTCAACTGTAGACTGTGTGTTTTGAACTGAGGGTCGAGGGTCATATTTATAGGGAAAAGAATAGGGTGGACGGGTGTAGGATGGCCGAAAATCGGAATTTTGGGCTTAGAAAAAGACGGGCCTGGAAGACCCAGCGAGCGCCGCTAGCGGCCTTGGGATTTCACCCAGCGAGCGCCGCTAGCTGCCTTGGGATTTCACCCAGCGGTGCTGGCGGCTGTCAGCTTGCCAGCTGGATGTCGTCATAAGGATGACATCCAGACTAATTTAATTTCCGGAGGAATTTTAGTGTTCCGACAATATGAAAAGACCATTTTAACCTTTTGCGGTAAAAGACGGTTTTACCCCCGGTTAGCAACTTTGCAATCCGGAGTCGAAAAAAACACGAGAGGTGTCGTTGGAAAGATCTTAAACGGGTAGTTTTAATGTTATCGGAATAAAGGAGTGATCGTGGAAAAACCTGAGACCTTATTTTACCTATCAAAGCAAAAATTGCATTCAAGTTTATAAATTACTCCTTTCATCATCGAGCTTTTGCGGAGAAATCTGAGGACGCTCTTTTGGCGTCTACAACCCTCTTAGATCTTGTAGGAGAGTTTAACATACTAGGTTAGGTCGCATGGAGCCATAAGTCAAAAGTTTCAGCATAAGTCACATTTGCATAAGTGTTAGAGTCACCTTAAAGGCATTCATGTGTACATGATTTCTCAACGTCTTGAGTCTCTATGTATTAACATGTTGATTACCTTGCCCCGTGCATATTACCATGTAAAACCCTTGTGCATCTTGTCATGGTCATTTGGGTATGTCTATTGCATTTTTACTTCGTGCATATCTATTGAGGACTCGGCCTTGTATGCTCTCTATTCAAACCAGTATGCCTAGAGCTCAGTATTCAACAAACAATAGCAATCAAGTACGGAAGCCACTTTCCATTAGCAATCAAGAACAAAAGCAACCTTTCATTAGCAATCAAGCGCGGAAGCAACCTTCCGACTACAATCACGCAAGGAAGCAGCCTTTCAACCACAAAATCAGAGTTAAACCAGGTACAACGGTACTGCCCGGTAAGACTAACCTATTTGTTTTGCAGGCCACATCTGCTAAACTTATAATGTATGCATAATCTGACTTTGTGTATATCTACTCATATGCATAATATGACTTTGTCTATATCTACTCATATGCATAAATTGACTTTATTTGCATATATCTATCTTACCCTGCATAATTTGACCTTGCAGACGTTGTCTCTTATGCATAAATTGACATTGCCTAATTTCTGACAGCTAATATTTTGGTCAGCGTGAATAGATTTTTCGCAAAATATATGCTCTTTTCTGACAAATAATAATTTGTTTCGCAGGAATAGATTTTCTGCAAATATATATGCTTTTCCAACATCTAATATTTTGTTTCATAGGGATAGATTTTCCGCAAAATATACACTATTGTGTAAGATAACTGATCCTCTATTTTGTAGAAATGATTTTTTCACAAAATGCATTTTCCAAGCTATTCACTTATTCGAGGTTATTCATTTATTCGAGGTTCTTCATTTATTCGAAGCTATTTATTCATTTACAGCCAATCACGCCCATAATCCGTGGTTGCGTTGTGTTGTCATGTTTTTCGTTCCTATTGCAAGGACGGAATCTTGGCATCTTCTGAGCGTGTTTTAGTTAATGTTTGCTTAGACTAGCATTTATACTATTCATCCTCACAAAATTTTGTTTTCCATCTACAGTCGATCATGAACCAAATTTGTGGCTGCGCTGTCTCGCTAACCTTTTCGTTTTTTGACAATACAGGTCTCATGCAGTTGTCCATCACCCACCGCGAGCATTTTTCATTGCTAACCATTACCTTTATTTGTTCTTGTGTTTACAGAGGCGAAATCTTAGTATCCATGGAGCGTGTTCCATCAAGGTTTGCCTAATTTGCATTCATACTATACACTGTCACACATCGATTGCACGTCAGCATCTTGCATGTCGCTTTCAAAGTACTTTGATCTTCGCTATATTCAAGCTCGATCAAAGTGGGAGCTTCTGTAGACGCCAAAAAGGTGTCGTCAGATGTCCCCAAATGCCCGATGATGAAATGAGTAATTTATGTATCCGTGTCCTATTATGCCTTGATAGGTGAATGAGATCTCAAGTCTTCTGAAAGTTTCATCCATTTCCACTTCATTCAAAAGCCCCTTTCAATATTTTTCTATCGCTTCATTATGTGTCAAAATCTGATTTCGCACGTAAGAGTTATGGTCAAATGAATTTAAGGGTGAAAACATATGTACCCGAATACAGCAGACCGTGATTCCCGTCTATTTGGGAGTTCATTTGGTTGAATTAATTTGGGAGCATTAAATTTCTGGATTCCTTATTCAAATATCTTTCCGATGACATATCATGAGCTCACACCACATTTCCATCCAAGGAGTTACGAGCCCAATAATGACTAGTTGTAATAATCCGCAAATTATTCATTTTTGAATAATTAGTTTTAAAAAAACTTTTACTCGTTTTGTGTCTTTTTGAGTTAGCATTTATTTATTTAAATAGTTTGAGATGTGCCTAGAATTAGTTTATTTTGCTTGTTTATTTTGGTGAAATATTTATTGGTTTTGGATTTAGCATTTTAAAGAAGAAAAAATGGATTTTGGCTTTTTAAATAGAAATAAAATAAAAATCAGCTTTTAAGTGATTATTTGAGCTTCAAATTGCGTTTTGGCTAAAATGAAATACTGAGCTCACTTACTAGAATTTTGCCTAACGTTTCTCCCCCTCCTTGCTTTATGTGTCGTTTCTTACATCTGATAATAAAAAGGAATTAAAAATTTGGTGTTAAATGGCAATGAAAACGTGTACAGAACCTCTATATTTCCTTTCGTGTCCTTTGGTGTTTAACTAACTGAAAGAAAGGCGAGGAAAGAAAAAGAAAGGCAAAATGTACGCTTCCTTTCTCTCCCATCCATTTCCTTCACCCTCATTTGCTACCTTTTTCTTTCTCTCCTTCATCAAACAAATTCTCTATTGTTGAATTTAGGCTCAATTTGGTTCTAAATAAAAGTGAATAGTTAACTTTGTGAGTAAACTGAATCCAGAGATATGGATTGGTGATCGATGGTTCAACCTACAGTAATTGGATCATTTATTTTGTTTTATACTCAAAAGAGGATTTTTTTCTTGGTGTTTGAAGACCTACTTCTGGACATCATTTTCTGAGTTTCTTTTTATTTGTAATACTGGTAGTCTTTCTCTGCCTATTAATTCGATTTTTCTTTCAGCTTAATATACTTCTCGATTACATTTTGTGCTCTATCTATACATGACTTGATCGAATTTGTTTTGTTTCTATGATACTTTGTTGTGAACGTATTATTAGGTCCTCGATTGCTACTTAATATATTTACTCTACATTTAAAATTGACATAATATTTGTGTGGAAATAGAATAGAAGTTAAATTGGGATAATGGATGTTTCTGTCTTGTTTTTCATACTTCAATATCTCTTCAGTTTGATTGTTAATTGGTAGTTGTTATCTTTGTAAGATAAACAGTAGTGATATTGAAAAATATGGGTCGAAAAGTACAAAAGACTTGATGACTTAGTGGAATAAATCTTTTCACTTGTTATACGTATTTATATATTTGATGGTCGGATTCCTGTAGCTTCCACCATGTTATTTATATTAACATACTTACACCCCTAAGAAATGTCTTTGGCGTCATATGTTGAGTTGATATGCATGATTTACATATGTAAGAATAGACTTCATGATATTGGGGTTGGATTTGTTTTATTTGTTTTGAGGATAAAATATTTGTTTTTCGTTGTCTCCTCTACATTCTATGTTATATATATATATATAGGGGAGGATTCCCATGAGAATCCTTGTTTATATGAGAACCATGAGAACTCATCCTCACATTGGTTAACTTATATACATAATCGGGTTAACTTTTATATAGAATAGGGTTAACTTTTGTACATGATAGGGTTAACTTGTGTACATATAATAGGGTTAACTTGTGTATATATAACAGCGTTAACTTTTATACATGTCAAGCTTAACTTTATACATATAACAGGGTTAACTTTATACATTTAACAGGGTTAACTTTTATACATGATAGGGTTAACTTTAATTAATAAGGGGGTTAACTTTTAAACTTGATAGAGTTAACTAATGGTTGAGATTAAACTATTTTTTCCCCTCTCACACTCTCTCCTCCACCCACGCCACCGCCACCTCAGCCTGCCCCGGCCTGCTACCACGCACCAGGCCACCGTCGGGGTCGCCACCAATCTCTGTCAGCCGCATTTTCTCTCTCCTCCCTGTTGACACCATGACCACCATTTTCAAAGCTCCATAAACACAACTATGAAGATTTGTAATTGTAATTTTTCTGATAAGTAGGCTAAATGGATGTAATTTTTTTCAAATCCCGATTCACGCCATTAAAGATGACGAAATTTTGTGTTGAGTACCTAACTTATACGAAATTCACCATTGAAATCAAAATGTTGAGCTTCTTTAAAGTTAAGGGAAAAGGGATTGGGGATGGTACAGACATTTTCACTCTCCATCACAAAACTACCGATGGGATCCACGTTCGATCGCCGTTGACCTCCGGTGACCTGTTTGTTGCTTTCTCTTTCATCCCCAAACTCCAAAATTGGAAATGAAAAAAAATCAAATCGAAAATGTTAGGAGAAAATGAGAAATTAGTGTTAATCAGGGGCAATAGTAAATTTCAAAATCCATGGGAAAACTTTTAATCCAATTTGATGGCTCGATGAATGTGTTAAAGTGTAAATCCAAGCTTCATTGACACTTAATTGCCATGTCAATGAAGTTTTTTAACCTTCCTGGTTCACTACGGGGAAGAGAAACAAATGGGGAGTGGGAAGGAAGGGTAAAAAGTCAACCTTACCCCCCATTAAATGGACGAAAGGTCCAGCCCGTCCTTAAATGTCAAAAGAATTACATTCTATGCCATTGCCTTGCGCCTAGTCTTATCTGGGTCCTTGATCTTGCATCCAACGGTATAATATATATATATATATATATATATATATATATATATATATATATATATATATATATATATATATATATATATATATATATATATATATATATATATATATATATATATATATATATATATATATATATATATATATATATATATATGCCATTACATTACACTGAAAGTCATCTTTCGATAAATATATAGTTAGGGAAGAGAGAAAAATACTCAAAGTAAAAGTTCTTAAAAGTCAATTATTTATCTACGAACATGTATGTTCCTTCTTTTTTTCTTGACTAATTGAATAATTTTTAGTTTCCTTCATATTGAGAAGTTCATTCCTATTAGTTAGCATCGTTGTGATTATGTTATTTTTTCCCTTTATTTTATCTGTAACTTCTAATATGATACTTTCACTAATAAATATATAATTGTTAGTATATTATAATAGAGGTGTCAATCTCTAAGAAGTTCAACAACGTTAACATCTGCAATTGTTGATAGAAAGTTCAAAGGTAGACTTTCATTTTTTTATTTGGGGTTCAAGGTTACTTCTTTAGTCAGTACGTATATAATAAACTTCTTTAAATTTTTCAATTACTATTCTTAAAATTTTGTGATGTTATTTTCAATTTAAATATATTATTTTCCTACTTGTTTTATGTTAATCTGAAAGTTAAATAATTTTTGCAGTTGCAATGACGATCAATAATGAGTTGTATTCTAAATACGACGATTTTGATGACAAAATAGGTGTCGATGAGGATGTAATATAGAGCAACACACGTCATGCTGGTGAATATATATTACAAATTTGACCATGTAATAATATGCATTTCTTTCTGACATCATAAATATATATATAATATTTTTTTAATAAGAAAAATGAAAACATAGACACATTGCGAAATAAGAGACCATTTTGCTTCAACATTTGAGGCTGAAAGTTCAGTTCCCACTGATGACGTTGTTATACATATCAATACTTTATCCCAACAAAAGATAATCTATTTTCACTTCATTTGTGAAAACGTCATTTGATATGAATACCAAATTGTCATAAATATCTTAAAAAATTATTGCTTACATATAAATTACGCTCTACACATGTAATGCAATTTTATTACAGGAAATCTCGCAAGTATGGATAAAAGAAAAATTTTCAGCAATAAAGAGCAACAATATATTATATGTTGCTTGCAACATCTGCAAAGAAAAAACTGAAGTCTTATGACCGCTCATTTACTTGCACTGTCAAAATCCCTCATACTGCAACATTTCAACCCAAGTATGTAATTATTTTGTAACTGTTCTTATTATTTTAACTTGTATATTGAACTCACTACAAGAAATTTTATTTTTTCCAACAGGACAGTATCTGTTTGTAAATGATATTTTTTTGTCGGTAAAAACTTTTACCGACAGATAATTATGTGGCTCAAGTGTTGGTATATACTCTGTCGGTAAAAGTTTTTTCGACAGATATTAATTACTGTTGGAAATGCTACCATATACTAACATAAAATTAATGTTGGTCCAATGTCTTTTCCAACAATAATAACTGTTGGTATTAACTTTCTCCAACAGTTATGTATTGTTGGTAACTCTGTTTTCCGACAGTAAACGTTTGATGGTAATATTGATTTCGACAGATATGATTGTTGATAAGATAAATATTTCTCCAAATTCATTTCCAACTATCTGTTGGTAATAATAACACCAACAGAAATGTGTACGCAGAACCGAGTCTGGTGGAGAAAACATATGCCAAGATCTATTACATGATTAGTTTGGACTCCTATTCTATAACTATATAGAGAAGGGTTCCCATGAGAACCTTTGTTTATATGAGAATCATGAGAACTCATCATCACCTTGGTTATCTTATATACATAATATGGTTAATTTTTATACAGGATAGAGTTAACTTTTATACATATAACAGGGTTAGATTTTACACATATAACAAGAGTTAACTTTTATACATGATAGGATAAACTTTTATATTTAATAGAGTTAATTAGTTACTGAGATTAATTACACAAAAACAATAAATAGAAATCTAACTGAACACTCTCTCTCCTCACTTCCAGTAACGCAAACACTGTATTTCTCTCTCCTCACCTTACTCCTCCCTCTCTTTACAACCCCGCCCTATTCCAGCCACCGACGGCTCCAGTCACGGGCCATCGGTATATGGTACTGCTCGCCCAAACTGGTGTCATTCTCCGGAGAAATTCGCCAATTTACGGTGCAATTCCATGGATGAGTTCATACTTAACAATCTATGAATTTGGGAGTTATGGCATATGAATTTGCACTTCACATTTAATGAATTTGAGTGTATTTACTAATGAATATGGGTTTAGTGACTAATGAATTTGTACTTGTTGATTGATGAGATGATGACTCTGGGTTTTTCATCAGATGAGTTAGGGGTACGAGGTAAGATGGAGACAACACTAATGGAATTAAGGAAATTATAATTTGATGAATTTGCAAATTTAAGGATAGAACATAATTGGTGACAGCCATGGATGTACAGAAGTAATCGAATTTTTGGTACAGAGCATCAGACAAGATTAGGGGCTTGCGTGCTTTGTGAGGGACGGGTCTCGGTTTTTCTTTTCCGCAGTTCAGTCAAAAGTGCATGGAAACTACTTGTTTGCCATTTATGACACGAGTGTATTATGGGCCGTTTGATCTTGCAAAATGAAGGGATCAGATTAGTTCTCACAGTTATTATAGAAAGATAAGTTCTCATATGTCCTAATCCTATATATATATATATATATATATATGTTAGGATCGGGCTCAAATGAGAGCACTACTTTCAGTGAGAGCATGAGAGCAAGTATAATGTGTCGGATCGCAATTTCAATGGCCCAGATCTATCCTACAGAGGCAAGGACGTGGGGGTCATTAAAAAAAGAAATGGAACATGCAGGTAATTTTTAGACATCAGTATATAAGCCAAAAAAAGGCTAGCTAAGATCCTCAGCCGTTTGTCTCTCTCTCTCAGACTACCGCCATTGATGGCGTCTGAGCTCCGGCGACCTCCCGCCACACTATCTCGTCTTCTCTGTCTAATCGTCCTCTCTCTCTCATCTTCTCTGTATCTCACTGTCATTCTCTCTATCAACTGCTCATGGCGAACGAGATCGGAGACTATAATCGCCAATATCTCTTACCCAGCTTATCACCGGCGTTGATGGCGAAGATCGACGATGATTAATGGCGAAACAACGCTCCAGTGCCAGAAAATCAAGGGTTTCAAGCTTCTTTTTTAGCTGATTCGGTGTTAATTTGGTGCAAAATTTCATTGTGGTGGTCTTCTTCAAATTTCTGGATGTGAGCATAGCTAAGCTGAGTATTTTCTCTCTGTATCAGGTTCGTTTCTCTCTTTGTATCTCTCTCAATTACTGAATTTCTGGTTGAATTGCTAAATTGTTGAGCTTCAGGGTTGAATTATAGATTTTAGTGTTGAATTGTTGTGTTTCCTAAAAAAATGATTGTGGTGTGGCTTGTGGTTATGATGTGTAGAATTGGAGGTAGGTTTGTGGTTTGATGAGTAGAATTTTTTTTTTATGCAAATTTGTAGCTAGATGTGAAGTAATTGAAATGCCGAAAATAATTTTGTGTACCTCTGATTTTGTGTTAGTGTACCTTTGGTGTTCTTTTATTGTACCTTTGGTAAAATTTTGCATCTCATTTTGAAAGATGAGCAGACACACCTTCCAGGTTTGTACAGTCTTGTACAAAGAACAAGGCATGTCTAGGGCCTTCCAGGGTAGTCTTTCATTTGGGTTGTTTGGATTATAGTTGATAAATTTCTGTAATTGATTGAATTTCAATAAATTTTGGGGATTTCTTATCTGGGTTTGTTTTCTTAGGGTCAATACTTGAGCTAGTGTGTTTGAATCAGTGATTCATTGAACTGATCAAATTGAGTTCTTTTTAACTTTGTTCCTTTAAGATTGAGTTGATTGTAACCTTGTTACCAGTGAGAATTTAATGAGTGATGGAAGAATTGATAGGCTGTCACAATTTGATTTTGTGTTCTACATGTCAATATGTATGACCAAAGTGTATTCTAATTTCTAACCACCCATACTGTCTTTCTTGTTTTTGATTATTTTCGGTTGTAATTATGTGATTTTTATTGAGAAAACCAACCAAAATAGTACTTACAAGGCTAAAGAGGAGAGAAATGAGGTACAAACACCTACCAGATTAGGTGCCAGCAGGATTCAGAGCTAGTCTAAAGCCAACCAAGAACGCAATAACCATTTTTCCACCATTAGTCTTTTTGTTACTTACTTTTATCCAGCTGCATTTAAATTTGGATAAATGTGGCCAGTTGTTGAGCCAGAGATGTTAGGCTTTTGGTTATTTAGCTTTTATTTTGCAAATCTGATTTGTTTTAATGAGCTTATAGTTTTTACTTCTATATCTTATGTCATTATTGAACAATGAGTTGTACGACAGAATATTCATGAACTTTTATAACTGCATTTAGGCTACGTGGAGGATGACAGGGTTTGTGTTCGAGGGCTATACTGACTAATACTCAGTAGAGTCATGTGCTCTGTAGTCTGCTCATTAGTAGTACAGTTGTACCAACACCTTTGACAGGTTTGAGTTACGTGTTCACAAGAGAGTCATTGACCTCTTCAGCTCCCTAGATGTGGTCAAGCAGATCACCTCTGTACCACCATTCAACATGGTGTTGAGGTTGAGGTTACAATAGCAGATTCTTAAACATGCATGTTGTGGTTGTCATTTTTGTAGGGGGTTTGTAGTTGTCCCATATAGTGGTGTATTCATTGAGAATTGTGAAGATACTAAATTGTTCGATGTCTTCTTTTAGCTATTATGTTATAATGTTTTTGAGCGTTGGACATGCATGATTTGTTAATGCTTTATTTTTTAGTAGCACAGTTGTTATTATCAGCATTTGCTTTGCTAGATACCGACTTTAAATCTTCAAAGGGAACAAAAGCTCTAATGATTATCTGCTGCTTGTCTGTGAAGATCTGTGAATCACAAGATAAACCCCTGTACTTGGTAGCCCTTCTTCAGCAGTTTAGGGGTGAGAAATGCATTGTTTTTACGTCATCTGTAGAGTCAACTCATAGGCTATGCAGCTTGCTGAAATATTTTGGCGATCTGCAAATCAAGATCAAAGAGTACTCGCGTCTGCAACGCCAAGGTGTAAGAAGGTATGTGCTCTGTCCTCCTGTCCCTTCTACCTAGCTCACTGGAGTGACGACATTTGATTTTTTACCTCAGAGCTAAACAGTTTACATGTTTCCATTTTGGGTTGGGTTTGCTTGTCATGCAAGATGTTTCCTCACAAGGGTATCTGCAATGGCAGAACTGTTTTGAATTTTAAGCCATTGTGTGTCAATGCATTGCCATGTGTCCAATTCTTTGGCAGACAGTTCCTCTTTCAGGGAAATGTTGCTATCGTGAAGGCTTTTTTCTTCTGAATGATAAGAACTTTGAGGTGAAATGGTCGGTAGAAGAAGCTTTATTTTTCTTATTTGAATAATCTCTTCTTGTTGTATGAGTTCTTGCAAACTTCCATACCCATTGCCAAGCCATCAAGATAGATTTTCGGGATTGGGTTTAAATGTTGTAGTAGCAAAACTTAGTGTACCTTTGGCATAATCGAAATATACCTTTGGTATAATCGAAATGTACCTTTGATATAATCGAAATTAAATGTACCTTTGATATTCTTATAGTGTACCTTGGGTAGAATTTTCCTGTAAGCCCATGAAATAGTTTGTATGTATCTTTATATGATTGTATTGTGCCCTCTTATTTGATAATTAATTTAGTGTACCTTTGATATTGTTCTAGTGTACAGTGTACCTTTGGTATACTTTTTGTATAATTTCTTGCTAACTGTCATTCAAGTGGTCTTACCATGTGCATTGGAGTGCTTTTGTCTCTTGGGTTCCTTACCCCTGCATAATATCTGGTTAGCTGTTGGGCTGTGTTCTGTCATGCACAAAATTATAATGTTTTAGCTACCTCTTTGTTGTAGAAAGCACAACACCATGATGAGAATGGGTTCACGCATAACACTTTGTCACTAGTTCTCATGCTGCATTTTTTTTTTGGCCGTAGCTAGCTTCATAATCAAGGTGCAAAGTGTAAACCAAAATGGGGCTCCAATGAAACTTTCAGGGAAAGTTTGGGTAATTTAGTTATAGCAGTAATTTTGCTTTTTATCTACTTTGTAATTGATATTCTTAATGCATTCAACTATGCAAGCCTATTAGCTCAATTGGTAGAGCAATGTGCCTTTGCACATGGAATGTGGGTTCAAATCCCACATAGGCTATTTGTGACAAGAATGAACAAATGTAAATCTTCTACCAAGATTTAAAAAGGTTTGGAACATGTTCTATAAATAGCGTTGGATTTCACCGTGGTGGATCAGATAGTAGTCAACCCCCTCTCTGATTATCTTCAGTCCTCTAAAGCTAGAAAGAAAAGGGTTAGACAGGATACTAGAATAGTAGGATATCTGTAATCCTACTTTCTTCAAGCTTAAATACTCTAGTGTGTGATACAATCCTTTACCTGACTACTGACATACTCCCTCAGAGAGTTGTTCCCTCAAAAAAGACATTTATATCATATTTCTTAATGAATCTGAGACATTATGAACTGGATTTATTATCAGTTTTGTAGAGTCTCATGCTCTACCCAGAATCATTTTTCACCAGTAGATAGTTTTATTCAACCTTTACTAATAGAATTTAAATTCAAGAAATAACTTATTGTTAGAAAACCAAAGTATTGGATAAGGCTTGCAGGTTACAATTTGACCCTGCTTGCCTGCTGGCTGCTACAATGAATTCCAACTTACACCTAATCCAAAATTCTTCCTTAAGAAAACCCAAGTTACCCTGTGCCCTATAGCCAAATATTTATACAAGTGCTTGACCAAAACTTTCAGGACACAAGAAAGCTCAAAACATGGAACAAAAGGATTAGTAATTTGGCTTACCTATCAATGCACCTTCGTCTTCTGTATTATGTACCTTTGGCTTACCTACCATGTACCTTTGGCTTACCTACCATGTACCTTTCTCTTTTGTATCTAGCAAAAGTAAGTGAGCAAACAACACGACATAAGCCACCTATACTGTCATTTAGTTCTACTTCTTCATTTATATCTGGCACGAGTAAACAAGTAGAAGTAGATCATGTTCAGTAAAACAGGCTACCCATCTATGCTTCTATACTGTCATTTGCTTCTAATCCTAAAAGGATAATTTACTAAATTATAAAAATAACTAAAATTGCACTTAAATTACAGATTATGCAGCCCATGTGGGATTTGAACCCATATCCATTGTACAATAGTGTAATTGCTCTACCACTTGAGCTAATTGGCTTATGAGTAAGTCACATATTCAAGAATTAAACAAGAATTGTTTACAGAACCACCAAAACCTTTCAACTGAGAATAGTTCAATGTTTTTCCTTCACCAATCGATGCACATATATGAAGAGAAGCTAGATGTTTATAGTCTTATCATGTCCTATCCTTGCTTGAAGGCAATGAACCAGCTAGATGTTTATAGTCTTATGATGTTCTATCCTTGCTTGAAGGCAACGAACCACAGCTACAATTGAACTCAACTCAGCTTTACCAAAAGTACACTAAAAATATTCCAAAGGTACACTAGAACTATATCAAAGGTACATCAAAATTATATCAAATGTACAATAAAACTGGAAGGGAGTCAAACTTCAGGATCAATTTCCTCATCTATAAACTGTATGAAAATATAGTGCTTCCTCATTATTTACGCTGTTTAGCATCTTCAAGATATGCTGAAATCATAGTGTAACCCAATGATAATACAGTAGTTCCGCAAATCAGATTTTATGTAGTTCATAATCGTCAATTAAACACCCACCTACCAGCTACCAACTGAAAATAATGCTTGCATTGAAATTCAGAACAGAAGAGTTCACATACATAAAGAAGTTGTCATATGATGAACAAAAAATTGATTATATTGGTTTGCCATAAGGTGCGTCAATTTATCATTATTTTTCTACCTTTTTAAGCCAAGATTGAAATATGGAATTAGAATGCATTGCCTACCATCTACTTGACAGAGAGTTCATAAATAGAAGCCTGGAACTCCTATTATAATGGGAACCCCAGTATAATCTTACCTACCTCAGTAATTTCCATTTTATTAACTTACAACAGCACTCATGTGGTTGTGAGTGGCGTCAAATTGACGGGCAGTCAATAAAGGGATATACTAAAGAATGAGCAGATGATAAAAAAAGAAAAGAGAAAAGAAAGGGCGGGGGGAGGCAACACACATATTTGATCCCAACACATATTTGAACCTACTTACATACAATATTCACTATATCTGAAAATCACCGAATACGAATGCTATACAGAGCACTAGGCCATGTGTGTACACCAACAGAACACAACAATTTAGCAGGACTATATGTTAACAGCAAGTTGTAGGGGCAACAAACAAGTAAATGCCTCAAGAACATGTATCTGCAAGAACAAAACCCAAGCATCCATTTCAAATATCATACAACCACTCACATGCTTTGACAGTTTTCCAAAAGACCCAATACAAGCTTTTTGACTCGAGAAAATGATGCAATGACGCGGTAAACTTCCAAAAATAAGAGTACATCCTTTTATATGCCAAATGCATCACATTGAATACAACAATTTCAATTTGCCAGTTCACCTGGTGAGTAATGCTTTGATCAGTCACCTCAAATGGAGCCCTATTTTCCTCCCAAGAGACTGCGCCCCCAAAGGCAAAGATAACAAAGAGTAAAGACACCCTGGGAACCTGTAATGAATGACCAGTTACATAAGAGAATAATATACATAACTAGACACCAAAACCAGATAAATATGTAACCAGTGATACACTAAAACCAATACCACAACCAAACTAATACCAGTAAACTCAAACCAGAAAGTTCATGACTAATGATCCAATAAATCCCAAACAACAAAAATCATCACAATAATCCAACAATTAATCAACACAAAAAATTGTTAAACCATCAGTGGCTCCCTGCAATTTAAAATTGAGCAATAAGCTAAGCCACCAACCAACGTTGAGAGGTATCAGATGTCGCAAATTGAGAGCGCATTTTCTAATTTGGATTTGAAAACCTATTTTAAATACTAATCCTCCATCACTATACAGTTTACAGGAAGTGGATCTCCTCCCAAGCTCTTTCAAAACGGATCTTAAGATTATACCAAAGGTACACTAAAACAATACCAAGCGTTTACTATAAAGATTAATTGAAGAGACAAAATCACTAACAACAGTTGAATTACTATAAAAACATCAAAGATACATTGCAATCATGCCAAAGATACACTATAAATATACCAAATGTACATTAGGGCACACAAAATTGCAAATCTCCAAATCAAATCCTTAACAATCAAACTTAGCAACAAATCAAATCTCGTTCCAATTTGAAAACTGAAATTGAACAACATGACCTCAACACGAGGGTTGAAAAGATCCAATATCAATTAGACATCGTATGTAATTGAACATCATTTCGAAGCTAAGGGTTTAAAAAATCTCAACTATCTTTGTATATTTCAATTCAACCCAAACACAGCTCACGTCTCCAAAGTTGCAAACATAAATAACGAAATCACAAATCCAATAAACAGAAAACATAAAATGAATTGAACAACCACCACAAAGAAAAGCAAAATTTGGAAAACAAATAAGACAAACAATTGGGTCATGTAGCTGAAAATCAAAATCGACTAAAGAGTTTCATAGTGACTGACTCTCCGCAAATGGCAAAACATACGAAGAATATGGAAAAGGTACTAATCAACTCGTCAATGACAAAGAATAGAGAAGCTGACTTGGAACAGAGAGAAGCAGAATTGGAGGAGAGGGAAGAGGGCGTGGAGGGAGAAGAGAGAGAAAGGCTTGTAGACTGAATTTGAAACGACTGCAGGCGACATTTAAATTACCTATATTTTTATTTTTTGGCACGCGAAATGACAAGTTTACCATTAATGAAACGCGCGATCTGAGCCATTGGTTCTTTAAATAGTGTGGCTCTCATTTGATCTCATGCTCTCATTATAAAACTGCGAACCCGTCCCTATATATATATAGTCAAATCACAATCACAAAAGGAAGACATTGTTACATCATAAACAACGTCTAGAGAGAAAAGAAAGAAAAGAGAAGAAAGGAAACAGGATTAAACATCAGAGGGAGGAATAGGTTATGATGGCTCATTGTTGTCATCAGTAGGCTCGTCAGTTTCAACCTCAAACCCATCCCTCAGCATCTTGACAAGCTCATCATGCCTTCTTTGATGAGCCTCATCAGCCTTTGTAACTGCATCAGTAAGATCAACGACCTTTTGAGCCAGAGAGTCTTGCTTAGAGGTCACAGCATTGAGCCTTGCTTCCACCAGTTGGAGCGTTGTGAACAGTGCAGCTCTGTTTATGCTTGCCCCTTCCATAGAAACAGCCTCTGGGCCCTTTTCCCCCCTCAGAACCAACCTCCTCTTCTTCCTTCTCCTCCTCCTGATCCTCATCAACCTGAAGCCAGTTTGCTTCAAATACTGCTTGCCCACCTCATTCACAGTCGTAGGTGGTGTCCCAGTAGAGAAAAGGCACCCTAAAGTGCTTGAAGACCAAAGTAAGTGCATACCCATATGGCAGAGAATGGGTGATTTTCTTACCGCTGAGGGCATAAGCGATATGGTGAATCATGACAGCAGGAAGATTCACCTTCTCTCTCCTTTCAACCAAATCCATGATGCTCATGTCATAGGCTGAGCAATACTCCCTGGCTTCCTCCCTAGGGACCAGACTCCTAAACACAAGGGCAAAGTGCAACTTGTGCATAGGAACAAGGTCCACAGCCTTGACTCTCTTAGCCTCATCGGCCTCCATATGTCTGGAGTACTTTCTCACAATGGCTATAGGGTCAAGTCCATCATATTCAGGCCAGGCACCACCCCTAACCCATTCAACAAATCCTTCACAAGGGATTTCCAAGATTTTCCCTAAATCAGAAGCATTGAATTTAAGGGGAACCCCAGACACCTCACTCCTGACTACCCCCTTTTTCACTGTACAGTTCAAGTAAAACTGTTTGAATTCAGCATAGTGAAAGGTAGTCCTGGTGGTCACATAAGTACCCCACCCATGAGAGAGAACATTTTTGACAAACTCCCCAATCCCATTATTCTGCATCCAGTCTAAACACCAAATTTTACCTGACATGCTCCTTCTGGATAGGATTTGAGAAATCCTGGCATCAATCTCATCCTGGCTCATCTTCTTTTTCTTGCCAGTGGTGCCAGCAGGGCTAGAGGCAGATGGCATGGATACTAAGGCTTTCTTCCTCTTGGCAGGACGGGAAGAAGCCTCAGCAGCCTCTGATAAAGGAGTCTCAGACAGGATGTCCACGACACACTTAGCAACAGATCTCCTCTTCTTGGATGGAGGTGGTGTGGGAACAGGCTCTGTGACAGGATCCTTTAGGTGAGGACCCTGTTTCTTGGAAGACACAGCAGTTGTCTTCTTGGCTTTCTTGGACCAGCTGTGGAAATAGGTGATTCCACAGCAGGTCCTTGTTCCCCCTGAGAAGCAGCGCTCTCTGTTTCAGGCTTCTCTCCTCCCTCACTCTCCTTTTTCTCTCCCTCTGACTCTTCTATTGATTTCCCAGCACCCTCTTTATTTTTCTTTCCTTTCTCACCTTTCTCCTTCACGTATTTGGCCCCAATTGCATCTCCTTCATCCAGAAGAGCGTCAACTTTTGCAGCTAGCTCAGAAACGCTAGCTCCTTTTGGAGCACTTTTCTTAGTTTTCTTTTTGGCAGAAAAAACCGAGGCCCCTGCCTTTGTAGCATCATCCTTCCCCAGGTTTTCAGTGGAAGAGGATTTAGGTGATGATGGTGGTGATGAAGAAAGCTCAGTGGGTCCTGTCTTCTTGCGAGCTGTCATTTTGACAGGGGTGGAGGATTGGATGGGAGTGGTGGAAGGTGATTTCTTAGCTGGAGATTTATTGGATGAAGTTGATCGAGTTCCAGTCGCCATTTTATAGCCTGAATTAGGGTTTAGAGAAGAAAGAGAAAGAAACGAGAATTTAGGAACGATTGTTTGAATTAAGGGAAAAAAATTCAAAAATCTTGAGGAGAAGATGAAGAGAGAAAGAGAATTAACGGGCAGATTTTTTGTGAGAGAGAGATAATTAATGGGAAGAATTAGAGAGAGAGAATTCAGGGAGCTGATTTGAGTTGTGATGATGAAGAACAATGGTCTAACCCCCTATTTATAGGGAAATAATCCCAACCGCCTCTAATAATTAGGAAATCAGACAGAATTAAATGCGTCTGAATTTGCCCGTTGGGAACAGGTTAGCTTGAGGCAGAGTGACTGAGGGAACAGGGTCCATGTATTGGTCTTAAGGTTCATACAACAATAGTTTTGAGGACAATAAGGGATATATCAATAGAACAAAGTGAGTCCTTTAGTTCAGGTCATACAGTTATGCATTTTACTACACGCAAGCTGGCATAGACATACAAAACTTAAAAGGCCACACAAATCACATATATACACACATAAAACATGTAGACACACTTTAGCCAATCATCGAGGGAACAGGGTGCACATACAACTAACTAATCTTGATCATGCCTATTTCTAGTCTAAGTTTCTCATACCTTTTCTCTGCTCAATGGTTTAGTAAATAGATCTGCTAATTGATCCTCCGTCTTGCAAAAATTCATTTTAATGAATCCTTTCTCTACATTGTCTCTCAGAAAGTAATGTCTAATGTCAATGTGCTTTGTTCTTGAATGTTGCACTGGATTTTTGGAAATATTTATAGCACTTGTGTTGTCACACAAGATTGGCATACAACCTACATCAATTCCAAAATCCTTTAATTTTTGTCATACCCACAACAATTGTGCACAACATGAAGCTGCTGCCACATACTCAGCTTCAGCAGTAGACATGGCCACAGAATTTTGCCTTTTGGAGGCCAAAGAGATCAAGCAAGGCCATAGGAAAGTTTCCATGCCTGATGTGCTCTTCCTGTCTACAAGGTATCCTACATAATCAGCGTCAGCATAGCCAATTAAATCAATGCCAGCACCTCTAGGGTACAAAAGACATAAGTCTTCAGTTCCCTTAAGGTACCTTAGGATACGTTTGACTTGTGTAAGATGTGAATCTTTGGGGTTCGCTTGAAACCTTGCACACAAGCCAACACTATACATGATATTACATCTACTAGCAGTTAGGTACAATAAAGAACCAATCATACCTCGATACACTGTTTGATCAACACTCTTACCTGCTTCATCCAAGTCAAGCTTGACATTGGTGGCAACAGGTGTATCATAGACCTTGGCATCTCGCATGCCATAATTCTTGATCAACTCTCTAGCATACTTCTGTTGATGAATCATTGTTCCTTCAGAAGTTTGTTTGATTTGCAAGCCTAAGAAAAAATTAAGCTCACCCATCATACTCATTTCAAATTCACTCATCATCAACTCAGAGAATTCCCTGCACAAAGATTGAATAGTTGCACCAAAAATTTTATCATCAACATAGATTTGTACAACTAACAAACATTACCCCTTAGCTCGTAAGAACAAGGTTGTATCAACTTGTCCCCTTTGATAACCATTGTCCATTAAGAACTTTGACAAATGTTCATACCAAGCTCTAGGAGCTTGTTTCAAGCCATACAATGCTTTGTCAAGTTTATAGACATGGTCAGGGGATTCATTGCTTTCAAACCAAGGGGGTTGCTTCACATAGACTTCTTCTTTCAAGTACCCATTCAGAAAGGCACTTTTGACATACATCTGTTGCAATTTGAAGTCTATAAGAGCTGCAAACGTTATCAGCATGCGTATTGCCTCAATTCTAGCAATAGGGGCAAATGTCTCATCATAGTCAATCCCCTCTTGCTGGTTGTATCCTTGAACAACCAATCTAGCCTTGTTTCTAACTACAGTACTAGTCTCATCTAGTTTATTCTTGAACAACCATTTAGTCCCAATGATGATCCTTTTATCAGGCATAGGAAAAAGGTGTCAGACCTTGTTCCTTTCAAACTGGTTGAGTTCCTCCTGCATTGCAGTTATCCAATCAGCATCCTGCAAGGCATCATTAATATTATGTGGTTCAATATATGATAGGAAAGCAGAAAAAGCCATAAAGTTCTGTACAGAAGCTCTCGTTTGAATTCCCTTGTTTATATCACTAATGATTTGATTCATGGGATGAGAGCTCTGATGTTTCCAAGAACGTGGCTGGAAGCCAGAACATTCTGGATCATCTCTTTGTGGAGAGGGAACAGGGTCCTCACTTGGACTTTCATTGTGATCAGCTCGTTCCTCTATGGGTGTTGTTCCCATATCAAGAGTATTCGTTCCCCCTGAGTCCATTGTGTGGACTCTTAGAGGTGTAGAACATGTTTCTTCCTCCACAACATTACCTGTTTCTCCTGAGGCTTCTTCTTCTTCTTCTTCTTCTTCTTCTTCTTCTTATTCTTCCCTTTTTGGGGCAAGGCCAATTGAGAAGTCTTCTTTATCCTGCAGCAATGACTCAAAACTTGCATTAGATTCATCAAACACAACATGGACACTTTCCTCAACTTTCTGAGTTCTCTTGTTGAGGACCTTGTATGCTTTGCTCTGTGGAGCATAGCCTACAAAGACAGCCTCATCACTCCTAGCATCAAACTTTCCTAGGTTAGTCTTTTCGTTGTTATGTACATAGCACTTACAACCAAAAGCTCTAAAGTGGGAAATGTTAGGCTTTCTTCCTCTGAGTAATTCATACGGTGTCTTTCTCAAAATGGGCCTTAGCATGGCACGATTTATGATATAACAAGCTGTAATGACAGCCTCTCCCCACATGTTCCTAGGAAGATCACTTGCTAGTAATAGGGTTCTAGCTATGTCTTCCAAGGTCCTGTTCTTCCTTTCAACTACCCCGTTCTGTTGAGGTGTCCTTGGGGCAGAGAAGTTGTGATCAATGCCATGTTCAGCACAGTAGTTTATGAATTTGTCATTTTCAAACTCTGTGCCATGATCAGACCTTAGAAATAGTATATCAGCTCCAACCTGTTTTTGCATTCTATTAGCAAAGATTTCAAACACAACAAAGGTTTCATCTTTAGAAACAAGCAACAGGGTCCATGTGAATCTTGAATAGTCATCTACAATAACAAAAACATAATTTTTTCCTCCATGAGTTTGAACTCTCATAGGACCACAAAGATTCCTATGTAGAAGCTCAAGGGGTCGTGAAGTACTTACCATGTTCTTTGCCTTAACAGAAGACTTTACCTGTTTACCTCTAGCACAAGCACCACATAACTCATCACTTTTGAATTTGATCTTAGGTAATCCAATGACAAGGTTCTGTGATACTAGCTTGTTCAACGTATTGAGACTTACATGCCCAAACCGTCTATGCCACAATGAGGCATCAGTTTCAATAGCACTGAGACATGTTAGAGAGTTACTGGAAAGCTTATTTACATCCACTTTATAAACATTCTTGTGCAGCTTTCCCTCTAGTACAACATTATTTGTCTTGTGACTTGCAACTATGAAATTACTTACAGTGAATAGGACATTGTTCCCTTTATCACATAGTTGTGAGACACTCAACAAATTATGCTTCAAACCATCAACCAAGTAGACTTCATCTATGGAATGTGATAGTGACTTACCAACCTTACCTATACCAACCACATCACCTGTTTGGTCATCACTAAAAGTCACACTTCCACCTTCATAGGCTGTGAGTGAAAGAAATACAGACTTTTCTCCTGTCATGTGCCTTGAGCAGCCAATAGTCCACATATCATGGCTTTCTCTCTTTCACCTTAGCCTGCAATGAGATTCACTTGTTAGTTTTAGGAACCCACATTCGCTTGGGCTCCCTTTTCTCAGAATCATTTTTAACTCTGTCTTTTCTCAACCAAACTTGTTTTACAAGTTGTTTATTTTTAGCAACAGACCTAGTTCTCTCCTGGCATTCGTACCTGTAGTGACCACCTTGTCCACAATGCCAGCAGAGTCTGTTATATTTCAATCCAACATATTTGGTGTTGGGAGTCCAGTCATCCTTCTTAGATTTTCTTCCTAGACCATTTTTAAACCTATTGTGATGATCATTTATCCATTTTAAGGCTTGAGATGAGCTAGTCTATTTGTTAAGACGAACTAGTTCTTCTTGAACCTTATCCAACTTGCCTTTATGGTCGATAGTTTTTTCAAGCTATTTTTCCAAGTTGATCCTAAGAATTTCACATTCATATTTTAACTCATCTAGGTCAGTTTCATCACACACATATATAGGTTTTAAAGCCTTAGTGGTTTTCTTAGATAAATCAGTCTCAAGAGATAAACATTTACTTTCAAGGGTGGACCTTATTCTCTCCATTTTGCATACCGTTTCTTTACGATCATTGATTTTCTTTTTCAAGGTTTTTAACATTTTCTCGTAATTCATTTTGATCTCTAACAGTTCACTTACATATTCCTTTGAATCATATTGTAAGCATGCAAAATGTTATCTTTTTCAATGTTTAGCTCTTCATACTGATTCATCATAGAAAGAACCATCTTAAGCAATTTATTTCTAGACTAAGAAGCATTTTGACTTTTAATTTCAAGAATACCTACCTATGCTTCTTCATCCTTAGAAGAGATTTCTTTGCTGGCCATAGTGCATAGATCCTCCAATTCATTCTCTGGGTTATCCTCCTCGTTGTCTGACCAGCCAGCCAGCATGCTCACATATCTTGCTTCTCTTTTGATGAACCTTTTTGGCTTTCTGGAGGAGGATGAACGTTGTTCTGTCTCCATGTTCTCAGTTGGCTCAGGACACTCGTTCATGATGTGACCAAGTCTTGAGCACTTGTGACATCTGACCTTGGACTTGTCAAAGTTTCCACCTTTCCCTGAATTTGACACAGCTTGAGTAAAGCTTCCTCTATTACCATAGAAGCGAGCAAACTTCCTGCCAACAAGGTTTATCTCATCTTCGTTTAGGTTTAGGTCATCTTCAGGAATCTCATCCACTTGGAAAGAAATCTCCTTTTCTCTCTTGGTGTCATTAGATTTAACTTGCAACTCATGAGTCATTAAGTTGCCAATTAATTCTTCAACCTTCATAATGGTCAAATCCCTTGCCTCTTGGATAGTTGTAACTTTGGGCGTCCATGTAGTGTCTACTGGTAGGCTCCTTAGAAGCTTTCTAACAACATCTTCTTCATCAAAAGGTTTGCCAAGGGATTTGAGTTGATTTAAGATATTGTTGAACTGAGCATACATGTCTTTGATAGTCTCTGTTGGTTCCATGTTAAACAATTCATATTGCCTAATCAACATATCTATTTTGGATTGCTTTACCTGAGAGGTGCCTTCATACGCAGTCTCCAAGGTCTTCCAAATGCTTTGAGTAGTGTCACATCCTTGAATACGATTATATTCCTTAGCATCAACTCCACATTGTAGGAGTTTGACAGCTTTAGCGTTCTTCTCCATCAGCTTGATGTCAGTGTCGGTCCATTTTTCTGGAGGCTTGATGGTTGTCTTGCCTTCTGCATCTACTTGCTTTACAACTAGATCTCCCTTATGAGATATTTTCCATAACTCGTAGTCTTCAGCCTTGATGAAAATTTCCATCCCTTTCATTCACCAAGAGTAGTAGTCTCCATTAAACAGTGGTGGACGGTTAATGGTTTGTCCTTCCCTCATCTCACTAGGTGCACTCATTTTGCGGAAAAACTCAAGGTGTTAATCTTTTAATGAGTAGCCTTGCTCTGATAGCAACTGAAGCGTGCCTAAGTTACTCTAGAAGGGGGAGGAGGGGGGTGAATAGAGTGACTCCGATTTTTCGCGTTTTATGACTTGAGAACAAGGTAGGGAACATCGTTATGGACATTGTTCCTACGCAGTGAACTGAACAGAAATTAAAAGACTAAATGTAAATAACACATGGCTTTTTTCACGTGGAAAACCTCCTAGGCTCAATAGAAGTAAAAATCACGACCCAATTACTTGGGATTTTGTCACACTACCTCTCTTATAGCCAGAGCCAAAAGCAGGATACGTTACTGTACCCAAACAACACCACACACCGTTACTGATGTGTTTCCAATCTCTGCAAGTCACACACTGACCTGAGAGAAACTCTACGCTTGTTACTAAGCTAGAGCTATTACAGATTACCAGATTGTTTGTCCGATTACATGCTTCAATACTAAGCAAAAATAAGATCATAGAAAACCTATTATGCAATGACCAATGTAACCAAGACTCAAACTGACCAGGACAGGGAACATGGTTCAAGGTTGTTCTTGTGAGTACAGGACGTATCTGGTTTGGACGATTTAATGCTTTGCACAAATGATTCTGATCTCGATAATGCACGCCAACCTTAACCCTTCAACTGAGCCTATCAGGCGCCTTATATAGGCAGGCCCAGAAGCTCAGTCCAATTAGGTTAAATCTCTTCAGAATATAAAAGATAAGATCTCCTCAAAAGATTGGATAGTGTTTAAGTAAAGATCAAAGATCTTTCCTTAACTCGTCCTATATTATAAAAACCGTCCAAATACCTTAACAAAAAATCTTTGCGAGCTAGCAAGTTGTTTATCAGAATATAATCTCTAAAAGATAATTAGAAGTATTCCAAAAGATAATTCACTTAACTAAACAATATAAACTTGGCCATTAAGATAATATCTTTTCAAATTAAAATACTTTTCTGTTTAAAACACGATTTTGCAATATTCGTTTTTCAAAAATAATAATATTTGTGTGAAGATCTAAAGAGATATTCGTAGAAATAATAAATACGATATTATGCAAACTCGTTCAGATACACAGCTAGAAGAAATAGGGTCCAACTCGTTGTTCTCCTTTGGTTCCTTCAAGCATTAGTGCTGGTGATAGAGAACAGGGTTCACAAGAATGCTCCCCTGTACTCATAGACGCATGCACTCAGTCCTACAACCTTGTTCCCTTGTCATGATCAACATAGACTCTTGCTAACTAGTCAAGCATAGTACATAAAGACTAATGACAAATGCACTTAACTACATTAAATAATCTGCATGTCTTATGAGGATCCAAGCATCTTCATGAGCAATCATGCTTTGAGCATTATAACTTCTCGCATCCTTAAGTAAACCTGCCATCATAGTTAGTTAACACAAACATAAGGACACTATGTTTCTTATCATCAAAACCAGGAACCCAACATTTTGTTTCCCTCTTGTAGCTGAACTTGGGAGCAGACTTCTCAAGTCTTCAAGCTCATCCACCTGCTGTAGCCGGGTGATGGGTAAAGGGAAGAGTTCTCGATCCAGGACCGCTGATGTAAGTAGACTTTTGTCTTTTTTTTAGCTAAGTGAAGTGTTTAGCTTAACATTTCGGTCTGGAATGTTTGCAGATGTTGCAGTCTTCGTCTTCGGTGGGACCTCGACATTCTTCTGCTGCGAGGACTTCTTTGGCGAGTAGGCCGCCTGTTGCTCGTTCACCTCCTATAGCGGCGACCAAGCCTCCTGTTGATGAGGCACCCGGACCTTCTATACCGTGCATTCCTGTGTCTGAGATATTTTCTCCAGCGGGTTTTCAGCCTTCTTTCAGTAGTAGGCCTGTTATAACCCCTATGGCTGGAGGTTGGGCGAATGCCCTGGATGGGATGTACCTCAAGCTAGGCCTTCATATCAGAATGTGGCTATGGACTTTGCTAGTCAAGCCACGGAGAGCCTCTTTGGACCGGGGTTTTAGGCAGGTACCCCTATGCATGCACCCGTGTATAATGGACGAGATATATTTTGCCTAACAACAGCAGGCCTATTTATATCTCGTTCAGTACTCAGGGCCCTTTCCACTATTTATCTAGGTACTATGGTCAGGGTCTTTCCGTTGAGGATGAAGCTAATAGCAATGGTGATGATGATCCAAGTTGAACAGTATAGGCTAGATTTGTAAACATTGGTCCTCCAAACTTGAACTCCTGTTTTATGCATTTTATATGATATGTATGCTATGATGACTCGATTATGCCCGTCTGATCTCTAAATATGCAATGCTATGCTATAAAGAATAGGCCATAATTTAGGGAATAAAATAAAGGAAAAGGGTAAAAATTGAAAGAAAAGCAAAAATTACACATATTATACCCCAAAAAAAAAAGAATAAAAATAAATAAAAAAAAAACGAAAAGAATAAGACTAAGAGATTCTCGGGCCTTGTAACTCCGTTGTGCATTTCAAAGATTGGGCTTCAAACAAAAAGAAAAATGTCGACTGGGTCGAGGTCGGGGCTGCTAGCGGCGCTGGTCACAGCCGCTAGCGGCTCTGGCTTTGGGCCTTTTCCGTGGATTTCTGACTTCTTTTGACTCGGCTCTTTGCCTATAAATAGGATTTATGGGATGTCTAATGTTGTATCTTTTTTCAGACTTTTGCCCTCTCAAATTTCCCAAAGTTTCTACCATGGTGAAGTCCTTTGAAAATCTGTTCGACGCCTGGTGTAAAAATCTGACCATAGAAGATAAACTAGAACTGGCTCTGTACCATATCTCAACCTTATTGGCTCTAAGACCAACCAAAACTTTGTGGCCCCTTCTTCGATCTGCTTTGAATTATTGGGACCCAGACTTGCACGTCTTCCGTTTTGGTAACTTTGAATTATGCCTTCTAGTTGAAGAATTTGCTGCAATTACTAATATGACTGATGTTCTTCCCCCAACTGTGCCTTATTTGAGGGATGGTTTTAGTAATCAGTTCGGGAAATCTCTAAGCTTGACATCTGTAGAAGCCAAAAGCATGATTCTCGGTGTCGATGTGGACTTAGTTCAGATCTGTGAAAAAATTGCTTCTTCTTATCAACAGGATGCGATATTTCGGCGTTGCCGCCGACAGGCTTTTGTACTTTGCATGTTGAATCGCCTATTGTTTGGTAATGCCGAGTCCTCCAATCTAGGTAAAGCCTCGTTGCTGCGAGTGGTGAAACAAATGGCTAAAGGGCATTCTCCTTTGCATCTGGTTATAGGAGAAAATATTTTAGTGCTTGACAGGTTGAAAATTTTCACCTCACGAAGCCTTTTCTGCAGCCCCCTGCCACTTCAAATTTGGTTATGCGAGCATCTAAGGTTGATAGAATCGCCAGAGAAGATGATAGCTCGTACCTCTTAAGCCTGGAAAAAGAAGACTTATACTGCTGCTAGCTTCTTGAATAGGAAAAGGCTATATGATGAAAAGACCCTTGTTGAATGGGATGCCTTTTTCCATGCCGGACCTGCTATCCGTTGGCATGTGACTTGGTGGAGCTTGACCTCTTTGGTGGCTTGCTGTAAATTTATCCCTCACACTACCATAGTGGGTTTGCACAGGAGTACTTTCTTCTTTCCTTCTAGAGTTATGAGAAAATATGAGTTAAAGCAGGTTATTCCTCGTCAGGAGACTTTGAGACAACCTACCTTGGCTTTGACCATTGAGTTTGCTAAGGATTGAGGAAAATATTGGCGTGGCAGGGATCACTGGACAGTACCTCGGATGATTTCCCCAACTCAAGTTTCTGAGACCTACTTGAACTAGCTTTCCTGCAGTGACGGAGAAGCGAGACGAGCCCTTCGTCATGAGGAGTAGGACCAACTAATACCTAAGTATGACTCAGGAACAGGAAGAAAGAAAAGGAAGGAAAGGCCTTATGAGGATGGTTATCATGTAATGAAAAGAGGCAAGCCCCCAGCTCAAGGAAGCGATCATAAGTCGTCTTCAAGCCAGGGTCTTTCAAAGAAGAACTCTGCAACGAAACCTTCTTAAGGGAAGAAGGATTAAAGTAGTTTTCTTTAGAAAGCAAGTCTAGTTTTAAAAAAAAGTAATAGGAATTTGTTTAGCTTAAACCCTCGTAGTTGCACTTTTTTTTTTGTAACCTTAGGAATTTAAATGTTTGCAATGTAAGTTTATTCATTCAGTTTGAATAAAGATTGTCCTTTTTTGAATGAGTTGAATGGAATTTTGGATTGATTTTGGTTGGGCCCCTTAAAACAGTTACCTAAGTATCCAATGTGGAATCAAGCCAGCGTAGTTCGTTTAATTTGTGTACGTCTTTTTTTTTCAAATATTTTTATTTTTATTTTTACTTTTTTAAGACGTAGCACTTCTTCAGTTGGTCCATGTTGGTGAGCTGACTGAACTCGATGCCATCAATGTCCATAAGCCGGACTGCGCCTCCTGATAAGATGTCTTTGATGATGAACGCACCGGACCAATTTGGTCGAATTTTGCCTCGGGAGTCGGTGACTAGGGCACGTAATTCTTTCCAAACTAAGTCCCCTTCTTTCAGATTTCGAGGTCGAACCTTTTTGTTGAATGCTCTTGCCATTCGTTGTTGGTACATGTGGGAATGGTCTAGAGCCCGTAGGCGTCTTTCATCTGTGAAATGAGTTCCTCATAACGAGCTTGCATCCATTGGGTTTCGGGAATTTCACCCTCTAAGGCTATGCGCATGGAGGGTAGCTGGACTTCTATGGGTAGCACCGCTTCCATTCCGTAGACCAGGGAATAAGGTGTTGCTCCTGTGGATGATCTTATGGACGTTCTATACCCCCAAAGGGCAAATGGGAGTTTTATGGGCCAATCTTTGTAGTTTTCTATCATCTTTTCGATGATAGTCTTGAGGTTTTTGTTAGCGGCTTCTACTGCGCCGTTGGTCTGGGCACGGTAAGGAGATGATTTGTGGTGCTGGATTTTGTAGTTCTCTAGTAGGGTGGATGTTTCGGCTTTGAAATGGGATCCATGGTCACTAATAATTTCATGCGGAACGTCGTATTGACAGATGATGTTGTTCCTTATGACTTTGGCCACTTGCTTGGATGTGCGGATGGCATATGACTGGGCTTCAACCCATTTGGTAAAATAGTCTATGGCTACTAGGATGTATTCATGTCCTCCGGAGCCCATCGGGGTGATTTTACCAATGATATATATTCCCCATGCAGAAAATGGCCAAGGGGATGTGAAGTTATGGAGCATTAAGGGGGGCATATGTTGTAGGTTGGCATATATCTGACACTTTTTGCATTTCTTGACATAGTCGTAACAATCTCTTTCCATGGTGGTCGAGTAGTAACCTAGTCGTAGGACCTTTCTAGAGAGCATTCGAACATTCATGTGTGGTCCGCATACCCCATTGTGTACCTCATCCATGATTTCTTCGGCGTTCACACATCTGAGGTTGACTCCATTGTGGGACTTCTTGTATAGAACTCCCTTGTACTCTATGTATTGTGCCTCTAAGAGACGGATGCCCCGTTGAACTATTATTGGCGCGTCCTGAGGGTATCTGCCTTTTGTGATTTAGTTGAAGACGTCTTGGTACCAAGGATCTTCTTCGATCTGAGCCAGGATTAGACTTGTGTCAAGGTTGTTGCCGAAAGCTGGCTCGCTTCTTTTTTGTATGCGGAGTGGCATTGTTGAGGGAGTTCAGCTGCTCAAATTTCTGTAAAAGAAATAATTTGCATTCTTCCTTTGCGAAGTTTACTTTCATTACTTAAATTGATTAGTTAATAATTTGCGCAACTTTGAATTCATTGGATTTATCAATAGCTAAACAAAGGAAGAAATGAGCAAGAGGAACTTTTATTGATTTGCAAAAAGATAAGCACAAATGACTTTAGAGAAGAGGGTCTCTAATTCCCGTCAAAAAAAAGAAACTAGACTTAGAAATAAAGCAAAAAGGGGAACATTCCCCGTTTAAGACTCAACCTAAAGATTTAGCTATGATCCTAACTCGACAAAACTTGGAGACATAGACTCGATTCCTCTAGCTCTTGCTCGTAGCCAACTAGTTCCAGGCTCCATCATCGATATCGCCATCCCTTAGTGGTGGTGGAACTTCTCCTCTGTCAATGACACCCTGGATGTCGTCTTTTAGGCGAAGACAATCGTCTGTATGGTGTCCAAATATTTGGTGATACTTGCAATCAGAACGGTTTTCTTCTGGTGCAGCTTTGGCATCCTCCAAAGGGATACAAGGTTGAATGTCAGCTCTCCACACCAATGCGTTCATGACAGTTTCCATTGGTGCAAAGAGAGGGGTGTATCGTTCCTGACTATGACGACACCATCTGATTGTCCAAGTGTATGGCGGCCACATTGTCCCTTGGTCGATGAAGCGTAAGACTAGTCCCTTAAAGCGCTTTCATTGATTGATGTGATGTCCTTCAGCTGCGCAGTAGGTGCAGCTTAGAAATGGATTTCCGTCTTTTGGGAGAAGCCTTGACATGGGAGTCCTTGAACGGACGTATCCGCACTTGGACATTTTGTGGTAGAGGAGGTCCTAACGCTACCAAGTTTCTTCTTTAGCCAAGATGACTGTGTTCTTGCGCTTGGAGGTGCGTTCTTCCAGGATGTCAACCTTTTCTCTTATTTTATGAATTCCCTTGATTATGCTACCCAGACATTCCTGTATCTGACCTCTCTCGTCTTCCATCTTGCTTCTCCCCAGATCTAACACTTATCCATAAGACTTTTGTGAGATCAGAGCAATCTCCTCACCGTAAATGAGGAGAGAGTAGTCTTTGGGATCTTCAGTTGTGATATGGTTGATGGCACCCAGGAGGTTATCAGTACTTTCAGGTTCTTCAGTTTTAGGTAAGGGTAGAGTGTCATTGTCTATTTTGTCCTGGATGATATTTTTAAGAGCCCAACAATTGTTTGTGTCGTGCCCTTTTCCTTGATGGTACTTACAGTACTCGTCTCCTTTCCAGTTACGGCCCTTAATAGATGGTTCCGGAGTGGGACCTACGGGTTGCAGCATATCTTTGTCCACTAGCCTCTCAAAAGCCGTACTGAGAGTTATTCCCAATGGGGCGAATTCCCTCATTGGCTTGTTTCTGGGTGTGAGAAACTCTTTTGGCGAAACATTAGAGGAAGATTCGCCACTCTTGCATTTCTTTTCTGGTTCTTGGAGAATCGGGTTAGGCTTTCCTTGAGATATGGATTTCCGATTTTCAGATGAGGGGACAAACATTGGCGTGTCCCATAACCGTCTTGACTTATTGTTGGTAATGCAGTTTCCAACCTGTCAACTCGATCTGTCATCTCGACAAGGTACTCTTGAACCATTCTGATCATGGTGCAGTTGAGGTGAATTGGATCGATGTATTGTCGAAAGTCAAATTAAACCTCTGTCTAGTCTATCTTCTTTGGACCCCCTATCCTGAATAGGAAGCACGGAGCACTTAGTAACAAGAACAGACCATGAGACTCTCACCTAAGAAAAAGGACGACTCGTATATAGAAAACACATTGTCCTAAAATAAAGATCCTTAAGCCTAAAATGCCCCAATATTTCCCCTAATATCAAAGGAAAATAATGTCAATGAACGAAAATAAGAAAAATAAAAGAAAGACGGACTACCCTATTTTATTTTATTTCTCCAGACTCAAAGAAAATGGAAAATGGGATAAAATAAAATAAAAGAAATTTTGGCCATCTTTTTTTTATTTACCGCAATTTGTTTTTTGGCGTTTTTATTTTTGTTCGCCATTTTTGTTTTTGTTTTGCTTATTTTTTTTACCGAATCTGGATTACATCAAATAAATAAATAAATAAAGAAATAGAAAATGGGAGAGGGGAAATTGGAGTGACTGACTCTTTAAAAAAGATTCTAGGAAATTGGGAAAATGACGAGTGTTCATTGAATTGAATTCTCGCACCATTTTTGGGCATTAGGAACTAGCTATAAATAAAAGAAAAGATTCCTAGCATGTAAGTACATGTGGGCACATAGTCACGATATTCATGCATTTAGGCAAGCATTACAACGACATAGTTACAGGCAACCATGTGATCAGACGGGCATTACAACGACACATGCACAACAAGCAAGCGAATGCACAAATGTGGGCTAGAGGCTTTTGGGCTCCTGTGAGGTCACCACGACAAATCACAATTTCTGTTTGGCGGATGGTCGAGACATCAATTGTAATTCTTTTTCACCAACAAGAGTCGATGAGTCATGGGTGAGGAAGCGTCGATTTGCACGATAGGACAACTGTATATTCCTTTAGATATAGGGGTTGTCTACGAGTTGCGACACAAACTTCCTCGAGGGTCAATAAGGGTCAAAAGGTCGTGCCAAAGCACATGCAAATGATGCAAATGATGCAATATGGAACATGTTATTAAATAATTAAGCAAACTTGACTTTCGAGTCTTACCATCTTAAATAAATCCCCAGTGAAGTGGCCACTGTAAAGACCCGGGTTTTTTTCATTTTGCTCCACGGAGTGCGTCCTTATAGAAAATCTGTAAGCTGGGGGATTTAGATAAGTGCAAGGAACCGTCGAGTTAGAAAAGCTTTTGTAAAGACTTGAATTGAATAAAAACCATGAAAGAGATCACAAATCTGCTATCGGCATTTTATCGAAGGGACAAACCGAAAGGACAAAACCGAAGGGACAACCCAATAGCGCGATAAGTGAACTGATCATGTTTTTAGAAAGACTCCCGCTCATATAGAACATATGAGTACCCAAGAATAAAGGGTTCGGGGGCGAAGGTACGAGGTGGGACGGTGTTAGGCACCTAACTCGCCCGTTTTATGACGGCCTCTACTAACTCAAGTTTGCTTCAAAATTTAAAGACATAATTCCCACACAAACCGGATTAACAACCTAGACTTAGACTATTAATTGGCTCATCACAAGCATCACAACATTTATTTTTAACCGTTGTATAGACATGCATTTGATTGGCAAGTTGAGCATTACAACGACTAGACATGCTTGGAAGGACAATATTTAGTAAGCAATAAAAGACGTTATTTAGCATGATATCTACATTATGACTACTAGGAAATAAACAATTAGGCAAGTAATTTAATTTGGGCCCTCAGGAGTTAGTACCTGAACTGTAGGCTATGTTTGACAATAATAGTAAAGACAAGATCTCAAGTTTGGAAGAAAGAGGGGGAAGCTCAGTGTTAATACTCCTGAGAATAGAGGTTGTCAACTGTAGCCTGTGTGATTTGAACTAAGGGAGGAGAGTCGTATTTATAGGCGTAGGAAGTAGGGTTGGACGGGTGAAAGAAGCCTAAATTTTGATTTTGGGCTGAAAAATAGTCGGGCTTGGAGACTTAGCGAGGGCCGCTGGCAGCCCTGGTGAGCGCCGCTGACGGCTGTCAGCTGCCAGCTGGTTGTCTGGAGGAATTTTAGTGTTCTGAAAAATATGAAAAGACCGTTTTACCCTTCTGCGGTAAAAGACGGTTCTACCCCCGATTCCCAACTTGGCGATCGGGAGTCGGAAAAATTCATGAGAGGTGTCGTTGGAAAGCTCTTGAACGGGGCTTTTGAATGGGACTGGAATGAAGGAGTGGTCGAAGCTAAAATAGCATTCAAGTTTATAAATTACTCCATTCATCATCGGGCTTTTGCGGAGAAGTCTGAAGGCGCTTTTTTTACGTCTACACCTACTTTCCACTCGAAGAAATCCCCCTATCATACTGGACCATGTAGCCAATCATGAGTCCCCTAGGTGGCAAGACGGTTGAAGGACCCAGATTTCTACGCTACGGAGTGTGTCCTTATAAAAAATTTGTAAGGTGGGGGTTTTAGATAAGTTCAAGGATCCGTCGAGTTAGAAAAACTTTTGAAAAGACTTGAATTGAATAAAGACCATGAAAGAGGTCACAAATCTGTTATTGGCGTTTAATCGAAGGGACAAACCGAAGGGAAAATCCGAAGGGACAACCCAATAGCACGATAAGAGAACTAATCATGTTTTAGAAAGACTCCCGCTCATATAGAACATATGAGTACCCAAGACTAAAGGGTTCGGGGGCGAAGGTACGAGGTGGGAAGGTGTTAGGCACCCAACTCGCTCGTATTATGGCAGCCTCTACTAACTCAAGTTTGCTAAATAATTTAAAGACATGATTCCGACACAAACCGGATTAACAACCTAGATTAGACTATTAACTGGTTCATCACAAGCATCATAACAATTATATTGACCCTTGTTTAGACATGCATTCCATTGGCACGTTGAGCATCACAACGACTAGACATGCTTGGAATTGAAAGACAATATTTAGTAAGCAATAAAGAGCATGATTAGCATGACATCTACATTTGACTACTAGAAAATAAACAGTTAAGCAAGTAATTTGATTTGAGCCCTCAGGAGTTAGTACCTGAACTGTAGGCTATTTAGCAAATGAATAGTAAAAATAGATCTCAAGCAAAAAATAAATTTCAAAGAAAGAGGGAGAAGATCGGGAGTACTCAACCGAGAATAGAGGTTGTCAACTTTAGTCTATGTGTTTTGAAGTGAAGGTCGAGGGTCAAATTTATAGGCGAAGGAGTAGGGTTGGACGGGTGGAGAAATGGCCGAAATTTGGAGATGGGGTTGAAAAAAGACAGGTTTGGAAGACCTAACGAGCGCCGCTAGCTGCTCTGGGATAGCACCCAGCGTCGTTGACTGCGTTGGCCACAGCTGTTGGCGGCGCTGTCTGAAAATCCAGCACCACTGGCAGCTGTCAGCTTGCCAGCTGGATGTCGTCATAATGACCACATCCAGTTTATTTTGTTTTTCGTAGGAATTTTAGTGTTTCAAAAATGTGAAAAATACCGTTTTACCCTTCTGCAGTAAAAGACAGTTTTACCCTCGGTTAGCAACTTGGAAACCAGGGTCGGAAAAAGACACGAGAGCTGTGGTTGGAAAGCTCTTGAACGGGGCTTTTGAATGTGATCGAAATGAAGGAGTGATCGAGGAAAAATATAAGACCTTATTTTACCTATCAAAGCAAAAATAGCATTCAAGATTATAAAGTACTCCTTTCACCATCGGGCTTTTGCGGAGAAATCTGAAAACGCTTTTTTGGTGTGTATAGAAGCCCCCACTTTGATCGAGTTTGAGTAACAGAGAAGATCAAAGAATTCTGAATGCGACATGCAGGATGCTGGTGTGCGCATGGTGTGTGAGGGTGTACAGTATGCATGCATATGAAGGCAAACCTGAATTGGGACATGGTAGTAGCGCGCTAAGACTTCATCTCTGTGAATACAAGAAAAACAAGGGTAATGGTTAGCAGAAGCAAACAACGCTCGGGGATAGTATTAATGCCTGCAGGGAACTTGTATTCAGAGTAAATGAAAAAGTTAGTGACACTTTCAGAATGATCAATGTAGAGTGCTTCAACAAACAATGACCAGGCACCACTCGGCGGATGCCGAGAAGCCGTCCCTGCACGAGAAACGAAAAAGTCGATGAGACAGCAATCAAAAATGACTGCTGTAAACGGTTAGAACATATGAACGGTTTAAATGCAATAGCTTAAGCAATCATTGACTGAAACATAAGTCGGGGTTTTTACCCTTAGGTGCTTTGTACCCAAAATTTTTTAAAATGGGGACCTCGTCCCTGGGCACTTCGCACCCGAAATTTCTTAAAATGGGGACCTCGTCCCCGGTTAAAGGGACATTGTCCCTGGGTATAGGGACTTCATGCTTGGTGTAGGAACTTTGCCTCTGGTATAGGGACTTTGTCCCTTGGTATAGGGACTTCGTCTCCGGGTATAGGGAATTCGTGCCCGAGTATAGGGACTTCGTCTCTGGATATAGGGACTTTGTCCATGGGTGTAGGGACTTTGTCCCTGGTGTGTGGACTTGGTCCCTTGTTATAGGGACTTTGTCCCTGGTGTAGGGACTTTGTCCCGGGATGTAAGGACTTTGTCTCCGGTTATAGGTACTATGTCCCTGGGTGTAGGGACCTTGTCCCCGAAATAAATAGTGCCAGAGAACCAACTAGGCTTAAAATAATTTCACTGCTCCTGGAGATCAATATTGTTGGAGAATACCTGGGCCTGTGCATTTAGGACCTACAAAACAAATGAATTAGTTTTACCTAATAGTACTTGGTACTGTAAGATGGGCCAGCTGTTGAATTTTGAATTTGTGGGTGAAAGGGATTTGTTCCCGCGCGCTTGGTACTTGTCTTTGCCGCGAACCAACTGTGCAAAATAATGATTTTTTGGCTGAAAAGGATGTCGTGGGGCAGCAGGGGGCCCACGCGTGCAGGCCGGCTAGCGGCGCTGGGCTTCAATTTGAGCGCCGCTGGCGGCTCTCACAACGCCGCTAGCTGCGCTCCCTTGAGCTGGAAAAATTGATTTTTCGCGAGCTTCTTCGTGTTTTTGCCCATTTTTGCTACTTCTTCTTCGTCGAGCTTCCGCCATTGTCGAGCCTTCCAACTTCTTCAAGGTAAGTTAATTCTTGACCAAATTACTTGCAATTTATCCTGAACTTGTTTAATTTGTCGCCTAGTAGCTGAGTTTTGGGTTATATTGTTGAATGGGTACTTGTATCTTGCGAATCTGACTTTCGAATTCTGCACTTGTAGAGAGAGAAAGTTTGAATTCTTCACCAATGGTCCCAAAGACAAAGGGAAGCGTCCTATGGGTGAGGAGAGAAAAACCGTGACCTCTTTCGTACTGGGTTTCCGTCATCTAAGATACCCCCTCCACGACATGCAGACGGAACGACTCTGTACCAGTACTCGTTCATGCGTCTGGACTGCCGCCTGACAGAAGCTTGGGATCGTAGTATCTTGCTGTAGGAAAGACGGAGTCATCTGTTTAACCCACATCTGGTATGTTTCTAACTTATTTGGTTTTGTTCAGTTTATTTATTTTGTACTGAAATTTTGAACTGTTAGTGCTCCGACACACGAACAAATTTGGACTGTATTTGTAGTATATGGAGTGTTGAGAAATTTTTATTTGTTGGCTAGGGAGTTGGTGCTTATCCGCAGGCTCATGGGTCCACTTCGAACTGGGCCATTATGTTGGATACTTTTAATGAGGGGACTAGGGGGATAATTCAGGCTCGGGTTTCAAGTATTTTCTGTCGGTTATCCCGGCTTGCCATTCTGGGGATACTAGAATAGTTTTCCGCGGGTTACTAGAGAGGTTTTGGGATACTACGAACACCTTCCGTACACCTGTGGGAGAGATGTTCCCCACTCCTTATCAGCTTGCCGTACTGACGGACTTGTCCTTTAGTGGGCATCCTCTACGGTATGACGCGAGCTACCATCGGCAGGCCAATAGGTTGTATGAGCTATATGAGCCTGTTGCTGCTTTCTTTGGGGAGAATCGAGTCTCCTTACCGAGGCTATGGGGAGTTTTGACTGAGCAGGGGCTTACTGAGGACCAGTGAGCCAGTATCTGTTGGGAGCGACTATTTTTCGCCCAAAAGAAGAGCATATGTCAGGTTGGCTTTCTGACATGTTTGGATGATTTTACCAAAGTACATGAGTACAACTTTGGTGCTCCTGCGTATGCTTCCTTGGTGAGATGGTGTCGTCAGGCTTGTAGGCCTAAGTTGACGAGTTAGAGAGCGTCTATCACTGGCCCGTGGAGGATACTGGAGCTAGGCATATATATTTTTTTCTTTGTGTATATGCATACTTTGTAGTAGATCCGTATCTGATTGTTCCTACTTGTATGGTAGCTGTGGTTCTTTGAGTATTTTCCAACTTTTGTTCCTCATCGTCCTGGTTTGAGGATGTTCCCACTGGGTTCCAGGTGCGTTGGTAGGGATAGCCATCCATTTTCCTCTTTGGAGGAATTTCGGGTAACTTTCGAGAGTCAAACCGCGTCCGATGTATGTTGCCTTCGACTTATTTGTGTACATATATATATTTTGGTTCACTTGATGTGAATGAACTTTGATCTTGTAATCTGCTGGAGTCGTGGACTGCTTTTAACGACATTCCTGGGGTGCAGTCCCATATTACCACTGAGTCCTTCATGGTACCTACCTTGCGGGTAGTGTTTGAGGGGCCATTCAGCTTTGAGTGGTACTTGGGTGACCCCTTGACTCGACTGGTCTATCCTGGATTGGGTGGTCATTTGGTTCTAGAGGACCCCCCTATGACCATGTTCTTCCTGCTGATTTGGGGATTGTTTTTCAGGGAGCTTCAGCCATGCAGTTTGTTGGGCCAGAGGTTGCTGGCTTAGATTGTACAGCTGTGTACCTGACCTACTGCCTAGGTCGTTCGATGCCAGACCTCACTTCCGAGGTAAGAGCTTGATTCGTGTTTTTCATCTATATATGCAATGTACTGATTTTTGTGTCTTTGTAGGCGGATCGTTTGACTCCTCGGGGACCCAGGAGGTCCCATTCTAGAGTTCCTCATAATCAGCCCCCAAGTGTGACCTTACCGAGTAATGAGGTGAGGTACAGTGGTGAGAGTGAGGGTCGTATAACAATGGAGCTCCCTCTACGTATTGTTGACGGAGAGGCAGTGGAGGGCTTACCCTTGCCCGATGATTGTGTGGGGGTATGTTTTTATCCTTTCTTGTTTTCTTCTTTTGTTTTTGAATGCTGACTATGTCTCTTGTTTTCCTCTTGTAACTTCCCAAGTCTTCAAGCTCATCCATTTGCTGAAGAAAGGATATAGCCGGATGATGGGTAGAGGGAAGAGTTCCCGATCTGGAACTGCCAGCGTAAGCACATTTTTGTCTTTTTGTTTTAGCTAAGTGGAGTGCTTAGTTTAACATTCTGGTCTTGATTGTATGCAGATGTCGCGGTCTTCGTCTTATGTGTGTCCCCGACATTCATTAGCAACGAGAGCCTCTTCGGCGAGTAGGCCATCTATTGCTCGTTTTTCTACTGTGGCGGCGACCAGGCCTCCTGTTGATGAGGCGCCCGGACCTTCTATACCGCATATTCCTGTGCCAGAGATGTTTTCTCCAGCGGGTTTTCAACCCTCTTTGAGTAGTAGGCACGTTGTGAGTCCTATGACTGGAGGTTGGGTGAATGTTCCTGGGTGGGATGTGCCACAAGCTAGGCCTTCATATCAGAATGTGGTTATGGACTTTGCTAGCCAAGCTACGGAGAACCTCTTTAGGCCGGGGTTTTCGGCAAGTACCCTTATGCGTGCGCTTGCGCATGATGGACGGGATATGAGACCCAACAACAGCAGGCCGATTTACAACTCGTTCACTACTCAGGGCTCTTTCTACTACTCCACCAGGAATTACGGTCATGGTCCTTCCATTGAAGATGAGGCTGATAACAATGGTGATGATGACCCCAACTGAGTAGTGTAGACTTGATTTGTAGATCTTGATCCTTGAAACTTGAACTCCTGTTTTTATGCATTTTTTTTGTGACATGTATGCTATATGACTCGATTATGCCCGTCTGATCTCTAAATATGCAATGTGTTATGGAGAAAAGGGTAGGACACAATTTAGAGAATAAAATAAAGAATAAGGTAAAAATTGCAAGAGAAAGCAAAAATTACACATATTATACCCCCTAAAAAAAAGAAGAAAATAATAAAAAAAAGAAAGTAGAAAAAAGAATAAAACTAAGAGAGTCTCGGGCCTTGTAACCACGTTGTGCATTAGAAAATCGGGCTTGAACCGGGCGGAATGGATCAATTGGGTGGACGAGAGCAAAAGGGAAAAACCGACTACGCCAGGGTGAGGACCGCTGGCGGTTCTTGGCCAATGTTGAGGGCCGCTAGCGGCGCTGGCCAGAGCCACTGACGGTTTTGGCTTTGGGCCTCTTCATGGATTGCTGACTCTTTTCTGACCCGACTTTTTGCCTATAAATAGGATTTATGGGATGTCCAATGTCGTATCTCTTTTTCAGACTTTTGCTCCCCAAATTTCTCAACGCTTCTATCATGGTGAAATCTTTTGAAAATATGTTCGATCTTTGGTGCAAAAATCTTACTGTGGAAGACAAACTAGAACTGGCTTCGTACCATATCTCAACCTTGTTGGCTCTGAAACCAACAAAAATCTTGTGGCCTCTTCTTCGATTTGCATTGAACTATTGGGACCCAGACTTGCATGTTTTCCATTTTGGTAACTCTGAGTTGTGCCCCTTACTAGAAGAATTTTGCTGCAATTACTAACATGCTTGATGTTCTTCCCCCAGCTCTACCTTATTTGAGCTTAGTAATCAATAGAGGAAATCCCTAGGTTTGTCATCTGCGGAAGCCAAAAGCATGATTCTTTGTGCCGATGAGGACTTGGTTCAAATCTATGAAAAGTTTGCTTCCTCTTCTGAACATGATGCTATATTTAGGCATTGCCGTCGACAGGCTTTTGTACTCTGCCTGTTGAATCGCCTCTTATTTGTTAATGCAAAATCATCTAACCTGGGTAGAGCCTCGTTGCTGCGAGTGGTGAATCAAATAGCTGAAGGGCATTCTCGTTTGCATCTGGTTGTAGGAGAAACTATTTTAGGGCTTGACAGGTTAAAATTTTTGCCTCACGAAGCCTTTTCTGGCAGCCCCATGCTGCTTCAAATTGGGTTATGCGAGCACCTAAGGCTAATAGAGTCACTAAGAAGATCATCGCTCGTACCCCTCGAGCCTGGAGGAGGAAAACTTAGAGGTTGTTTGGCCTGGCTTTTTTAGGTGCTTTTGGCCACAAAAAACACAAGTTGGACCAAACACCTCAATGTTGAAAAAATAAAAATTGCTTTTAAAAAGTTGCTTTTTGAGAAAATGACCTATAGAAGCAGAAGTAGAAAAATAAAGCTTTTGCTTCTTCTTTTGGAAAAGGCGCGTGTTCATTTCATGAAGAATTTTGAAAATTCCTGACATGTCCCCTTAAAATTAGAATATTACTCTTCATAAAATTAATATACGTTTTATTTTCTCAGCAGATCACCTCTCTCTCCCTCCACCCCCCCTCTCTCCCCTCTCTCTCCTCAAATTCGAAAAGTTTCAGCCTATGTTCGAAAAAAATAAATTGTCGGTGATGAATTCGTCAAAGGACGTCCTCCTCCTCCATATCCGAACAATAAGGTTGGTGGTCATCTTGATTTCTAAATTTTAAGGGTTTATAATTTGTGTTTTTTAAGGTTCATTATTTTGTAGAATTACTAATAAAATCCCAAATTAGATCTACACTTATGACACCAATATGCATCCTATACCATCTCGAAAACCATCGAATGCAAGGTAGCAATATTCTATTGTTGATGAGGTTAGATAATTTTATTTTTATTTTTTGTGAATGAATTGTTTAACCCTAAAAATTGGATCTAATTTGGCTATTCTCTTTCTTAATTCACAGGCAAAGGGATCACAAAGTCATGTAGGTCATGGTGATTGGTGAGATTTTGGCATCATCTCAACAAATCAATTCACAGTCCTAACAATGAGAAGGTGAGCATGTAATTTGAATTTTTTCAAAAAGTTTTTTAGGTTTGATTTGGTGGTAATTTAGGTTTGAAATTGGAACATTGGGGCATGATCATCTCCCTCTGATTTGGTGCTTATATGATTTAAAAAAATTTATGCAAGTTATTTGGGGTCAAGTGGAATGTTATTTTTGGGTCAAGTAGAATGTGCTTATTATGATTTGGCTGACATTTTGCCACGGAACTGAATAGGTTTTTTTTAAAAAAGCTTGAAGAAGTTTGGGTGGGTGCTATAATTGAGTGCTTTATGTTTGATGCTCATAACCTCGTGGGGTTTATAAATGTTCATAGATTTTGTTATCTTAAATGATAATTTGATCAAAGTTCCAAGGTCAATGGATTTGCTGATGAGAATGTGAGTGGGTATGGGATTGTTTACCTGGTGTTTTGTCTTTTGCAATTCTTGTCACCACCATCGTGGGTTTTGCCGCTCAACCCATCTCAAAGATTATTGTTCCCTTGTACTATTGATACATATGCCACTAACATATATTTTGTGATTATCAACTATGTGCATGCCTTCCCTTATCTGGGCAAGTGCCAGTGGGGATTGATATCTTGCTCATGAATTTTGATCTTACATGTGCATCCCTTTTTATGTTTGCCTTCTTTTCCATTTCTACTTGATGACAATAGCAACATCATAGATTCAACTGTTGTGAGCATTAAGCAGAGCTTGCTCTCCTTTATCAGTAGATGCTTCACATGAATGAGAATATGGCGTGTGAATGCTGTCTCAAGTGATTAATGCTCAGATGATCAAACAATCACTATGGGAGGAATGGCGTTGTTTTTGCATTAGATTATTATGAAAGTGTAATCCACAAGTTTGATTATACAACAGAAACTGGTCATTAACTTACTATTTGTGTTACAGACTTACAGAATAATCAGTGTGAGTGTGCTTCTCCATGTCCTGTAATCTGATTATATGTCCTAATAAATTGATGTGTGCCAACATCCATTTTAATGAGCACATATCTCATAGTGTTTATAATTTTGCTAGTGGTCCATGATAGTGGTTCATGTAAAGAGCGACTATTGATTGATATTACACTTTTGTGCAGGTTTTCAGAACCTCTATCCTCACATTGTTCCTGGCAATACTTGTGGGAATAGCTTGTGTTGGGTTTCCACTGTGTGAATCTCAGAAGCATGATGAACCACCTGATGACTTCTTTATTGAATTGACACTTAAAATCTGAATATTCTCATCAAATCCGCTATTGAACTATGAGTTTTCGGTTGAAAAGAAGTTTTATTGCTCTTTATTTTGGGTGTATGAGATTTTTCGGTTGAAGAAAAGTTGTATTGATCTTTTTTTGGTTGTATGAAATTTTGGTTGAAGGGAATTTGTATTTTTATTTTTATTTTTATGGAAATAGTGTTTTTGTGATAAATACTCTCGAATTTCATAGTGCTCTCTTTTCTGTAAAGAAAAAAGAAAAAAAGAGAAAAAAAGTGAAAACAAAAACTAGTTTACGAAAATTACTTGTAATGTTTTATGAATAAAAGTAGTTACATTTTTTCTATCTTTATCCATTTTATATATGAAGAAATAAAATAACATTTTTTATTATGCAAATGTAGGCCAAATAGCGAAAAATTATCAAAAGCACTTCTATCATAATTTTTGCCAAACACCTTGTAGCTTCTCCAAAAGCAGCTTATGCTAAAAGTGTTTTTAATTCACAAAAGCAGTTTTGGAAAAGTTAGGCCAAACGGCCACTTATACCGCTGCTAGCTTCTTGGTTAGGAAAAGGTTGTATGATGAGAAGACCCTTGCTGAATGGGATGCATTTTTCCATGCTGAACCTGTTATTCGTTGGTATGTATCTTGGTGGGGTTTGACCTCTTTGGTTGCCTACTGCAAATTTGTTCCTCATACTACGATAGTGGGTTTGTACAGGAGTACATGTATCTTTCCCTCTAGGGTCATGAGGCAATATGGGTTAAATCAGGTTATTCCTCGTCAAGAGACTACGAGACAGCCTACCCTGGCTCTGACGACTAAATTTGCTAAGAACTGGAGCACATACTGGCGCGGCAGGGATCGTTAAACCGTACCCCGAGTGATTGTCCCAACTCAAGTTTCTGACACCTACTTAACTTGGCTTTCTTGCAGTGATGGAGAATCGAGGCGAGCCCTTCGTCATGAGAAGTGGAACCAACTAGTACCTATGTATGACTTAGGAATAGAAAGCAAGAAAAGGAAGGAAAGGCCTTACGAGGATGGCTATCATGTAATGAAAATAGGCAAACCTCCAGCTTAAGGAAGCGATCATAGGTCGTCCTCAAGCCAAGGTCCTTCAAATAAGAACTCTTCAACGAAGCTTTCTGAAAGAAAGAAGGATTAAAATAGTTTTCTTTATAAAGCAAGTCTAGTTTTAAAAATAAAAGTAGTAAGAATTTGTTTAGCTTAAACCCTCGTAGTTGCAACTTTTTTTTTTTTTTGTAACCTTAGGAATTTTAATTTATACAATGTAAGCTTATTCGTTCAGTTTGAATAAAGATTGTCCTTTTTGGAATGAGTTGAATGGAATTTTGGATTGATTTTGACTGGGCCCTTTAAAAGGCTTACCTACGTATCCAGTGTGGAATCAGGCCAGCGTAGTTCGTTCAATTTGTGTACGTCTCCTTTTTTTGGATTTTCGGATTTTTTTTATTATTCTTTATTTATTTATTTATTTTAGACGTAGCACTTCTTTAGTTGGTCCATATTGGTGAGCTGACTGAACTCGATGCCATAAAGGTCCATAAATCGAACCGCGCATCCTGATAATATGTCTTTGATGATGAACGGACCGGACCAGTTTGGTCGAAACTTGCGTCTGGGTTCAGTAACTGGTGCACGTAACTCTTTCCAAACTAAATCTCATTCTTTCAGATTTCGAGATCGAACCTTTTTGTTCAATGCTCTTGCCATGCGTTGTTGGTACATGTGTGAGTGGTCTAGAGCCCGTAGGTTCCATTCATCCATGAGCATGAGTTCATCATAACAGGCTTGCATCCTTTGTGTTTCTGAACGTTCACTTTTTAAGGCTATGCGAATGGAGAGTAGTTGGACTTCTATGGGTAGTACGGCATCCATCCCGTAAACTAGGGAATAAGGTGTAGCTCCTGTGGATGATCTTATGGACGTTCTATACGCCCAAAGTGCAAATGGGAGTTTTACAGGCCAATCTTTGTAGTTTTCTATTATTTTTTTTATGATAGTTTTGAGGTTTTTGTCGGCGGCTTCTACTGCGCCATTGGTTTGGGGTTGGTAAGAAGATGATTTGTGGTACTGGATTTTGTAGTTTTTTAGTAGGGTGACTGTTTCGGCCTTGAAGTGGGATCCATGGTCGCTAATGACTTTATGCAGAACGCCGTATCGGCAGATGATGTTGTTACTTATGAATTTGGACACTTATTTGGATGTGAGGATGGCATAGGATTGTGCTTCAACCCATTTGGTAAAATAGTCTATGGCTACTAGGATGTATTCATGTGCTCCAGAACCCTTCAGGGTGATTTTACCAATGATATCTATTCCCCATGCAGAAAATGGCCAAGGGGACATGAAGTTATAGAGCATTGAGGGTGGAATATGCTGTAGGTTGGCATATATCTGACATTTCTTGCATTTCTTGACATGGTCGTCACAGTCTCCTTCCATGGTGGTCCAGTAATACCCTAGTCATAGGATCTTTCTAGAGATCATTCGACCATTCATGTGTGGTCCACACACACCATTTTGTACCTCACCTATGATATCTGCAACTTCTTCGGCGTTTACACATCTGAGGTTGACTCCATTGTGGGATTTTTTGTATAGAACCCCCTTGTATTCTATGTATTGTGCCACTAAGGGACGGATCGCCCATTGAGCTCTTATTGGTGCATCCGGAGGGTATGTGCCCTTGGTGATGTGGTTGAAGACATCTTGATATCAAGGATCTTCTTCGATTGGAGCTAGGATTAGAGACGTGTTGAGGTTGTTGCGGAAGGCGGGCTTACTTCTTCTTTGTATGCAAATAGGCATCATGCTGACAGGATCGGGTATGGTAATCAAGGATGCTAGTTTGGACAGAGTGTCTGCAAATTGATTGTCCTCTTGGGGTAGGTAGGTGAATGCTACTTCTTCAAACTTGTCGAGTACTTTATCCAAAAATTCCTGGTAGAGTGTCAGGCTTTCACTGTGAACTTTCCATTTTCTAGAAACTTGGTTGATGAGCAGTAGAGAATCTCCATAAACTTTGAATATCCTGATGCCTAGGCCTACAACTGCTTGTAAACCTATAATACAAGTTTCGTATTGTACCGCATTGTTTGTGACAGGAAAATCTAATTTTAGCGAGATGGGAGTATGAGCTTCATCGGGAGATAACAAGAGTACTCTTGCGCCATAACCCATTTGGTTAGATGCCCCATCAAGGTACATTTTCCAGCAGTTATCTTCAATTAGAGCCACATCTTCGTCGAGAAAGTAATATTGCTCATGGTCCTTGGCTGTGTGAGTGGGGTGCTCGGCCAAGTATTCTGAAACTGCATGTCCCTTGATGGTTTTTGTAGGGTCAAAGTTGAGATCAAATTCAGATAGCAAAACTGTCCACCTCGCAATTCTTCCACTTAGGACTGGCTTCTCGAAGATATATTTGAGTGGATTCATTCTTGACCTTACAAGTACGGGGTGATTAAGCATGTAATGTCTAAGCTTCTTTTTCGCCCAGACCAAAGCCAAGCAAGTATTTTCAAGGCTCGAGTATCTGGTTTCATAATCGATGAATTTCTTGCTCAAGTAATATATGGCTCGTTCTTTGTCCTCTATGGCTTAAGCTAGTATAGCCCCATTGTGATACCCCAATATTTTCTTTAATAATTATTATATTGATTTATAAATAGTTTCGGAGATTAAATTGTAATTACATGCAATGATTCGATTTATTCAATTAAAGCCATAATCATATTAATTATTATTATTATGAGACTTTCGGAATTTACAATTGCCAAATTATTTGAGAGTTTTATTTAAATGATGTTAACAATCGAGAGAATTCATATTTCTTTTTTTTATTGATTCTGGGAGAATTTTATTCAATTAAATTAATGGGAATATTTCTTTTATTCCTAGCTTGACTTCCATTGACTAAAACTCTCTGGTGCATATATAAACAAAGTGAAGGGTTCATTATTCAGTTTGTAAACTCTCACAACTAACTCTCTCACACCCGACTCTCTCTCATTCCGGTCCCCCTTGCTGTCGCCGGAATCCACAAGCCTACCGTCATCAATCACCGCACGTAAGCTTTCTCTCTCCTTCTCTTTCTCTCTCTTTCTTTCCCTTTCTCTTCCTCACATTCCTTTCTCTTTCTCCTTCGTTTTCTCCTTTCTCTCTCTTGTCGGCAGCCACCAGGGGCCAACCTTCACCGGCCACCGCCTCCTCTATCCTCCAGTCAGTATCTGGGCTGACGGGCCAAGCCCCGCCACCCCTCTCTCTCCCTTTCTCTTTCTCTTTCTTTTCTCTCTCCTTCGTGTCTTGCGCCGTGAACCACCTTGGTGGATCCACCGCCACCAGCGCCGGTAGTGGCTGATCGAAGGGTCACCGGAGGTCACGTGACTACCGTGGGTGGTGGTCGTGGTGGTGTTTCGTGGGTCACAAAAGCAGTTTTACAGTTTCGCTCTTTCGCGAATTACTGGCATGCAGATTTTTGGTGATTTACGGCAGTTTTTAATTTCTTGTTTTAATTTTTCTGCACTCGTTTGGAACCCGAATTCGGATTTAAAAAAATCTAGATTGGTTGGAATAAATCATGAAATTTAAATTAAATATCAAATTAATATTTAGTTACTGTTTAGATTTTCGTATTTAATAAATTCAGTTTCGATAATTGTTTTTAATTAGGAACTAATAAGAAAGCCTGATAATCTTTGTACGTGGAGCTTACGTACTGTTTGGAAGCATTTTAGTGGTAAGAGCTCATGCCTAACTTCTTCCAAAGCCCCATCAAAACTATTTTGACGTGTTATGTGCTAATTGATAATTTGTTGTGAATTTAATATGCAAAGCTTGATTAAATTATACCGTCGTTATTATGAAGTTATTAAGCGTGATTCACTGCTGTAAATATTGTTTATAATTAGCATGTCGATATTATCATGTTTTGAGAATTAAGCAGTCCATATGATGATTATTGGACAATTGTTGAATGGTGAATTTTTAGTATTATTATGCTATTTAATACTTGCTAAATGGTATGGGTATTATTGAGTGCTAGTGAGCACCTATATATTTATCATTGGATTAATTTGAATGCAATGTGATTTTTGGATATCATATTACCCTGCCAAAGTGCTGCCGAAATTGTGCTAGACATTGCATGTTATCTTTATTGAATTATCGTTATTGAATTAAAGCATGTTTAGTTCTCATCATATTGAATTATCATTGTCGTCGTTATTTACCATTCATTGTCAAGAGCATGAAATGAATTAGTAAGTCGTGGTCTTGTAGTACCACTATGTCAACCAATGCAAATTATGTGAATTGAATTAAAGTAGAGTAAGACTCCTAATGGATCCCTAGGACTAGTCGAGCAATCAAGGTTACACCTAATGGTGTAGTTCAAGGGATGCGTGATTCCCAAGTTACTTATGGACATCTCGCAGTGTGTCTGGGACAGATCATTCCCCATTTATTAAGTCCTCTAGACTCGTTTTTTATACTAGAGGTAGTGTGCACACTAGAATCCTTAAGTCCATGGCGTGATTGTATCTTCAATGAACAATATGGCTAATCGTTGTTCTATTCGCTCTCTTACATCTCTCTAATCAGGACGAATTATCTGTGTCATGTTTTGAATGATCACTATACAAGAATTGCATATAAAAGATTGTCGTTATGCGTATGCTTGATTATATGCTTATGTGCGTATGCAAATGAATTTCAATGATTCTTCTAAAACCTCAAGTAAAGTTTGCGAAATGTTTTTACTGGGTACGGAGACGTTTATTGAGTTTATCTGATTTTTGTTTCTCTTTTGTTTCTTTTCTTTTCTTCTGTATTTTGGTTCCGTCAAGGAAACTAAAGTGCAGGTTTAGTCGAGTGAGGATGTACAGCTTGGAAGCTACAGTTGGCGTCGGGTTTTTAGAAGTCTTTTTAGTTAAGTTGAGATTGTTGGGATTTTCGTTGGAGCCCTTTGAAGGCAAGTTGTAATAAATTGGTTTAATGGTTTTTAGCTCACTATATAAACAACACTGATATTACTGTTTTAGATTGTTTAGATTCCTTAGTAAGCTGCTTCGATGCCTAGACTTTCTTTCTGCTAAGAATTTACTCCGTAGTGATAAATGTTACAGTAGCATCACCAGCGTTTGTGACGGTTCATAGGTGTCGAGTCGTGCAAAATGACGTCGATACTTCCCGAGAAATTGTTGTAAATTCGGGCGTGTTACAATGTTATCAGAGCCCTAGGTTTAAAAGGTTGCTTAGGATTAATTAATGAAATAATAACGATTAATTTCATTTTGGGAAAAGTAAAATGTAATTAAAGCGGTTGAGCGTAGTAGTCCTAGAAGATAGAAATTATTTGAAATCACTTTGCTTGTGATTTATAAAGTTCTTATTGTTTGATTGTCTACATGTAGATGGTAAGGACAAGAGTAACTACGAGGAAGTCGACTGCACACCAAAGGGCACGTGCCCAAGCTCACCGTGCACAACCCGTGGAGTACGTAGCTTCATCGGATAGTGAGTCGACGGGAAACAGCGCGAAGATGCGCCATGAAGCCGCGCAAGACCGAGCCGCACACGAAGAAGTCGCACGCGACGGGGCCGCACGCGATGTGCAAGCCACGCATGCCGCGTCCCCACCAGTTATACACGCCGCGCGTGATGATTACAAGGATGAAGATGAGGATCATTCTAAGTCCGAGTCTGAGTATACCCCACCTGATAGGTCTGACGAGATGCCTGACTTGGAAAATATTGGTGCCGAGAGCGACAACCACACTGCACCTACCGCTGCACCTGCTGTTGCACCTACTCCTGCTGCAAATTGGTCTCCTCCCGTGGAGCCATTCTTTGCTACTGACGCTGAGCTTGAGGATATTCGTATCTACATACAACATGCTTACACTACGATCGAGCGTTATTAGTACGAGAATCGCACGAGTCTACACGAAGGCTTATGGGTGGAGCTACTGCTTGTTGGTCTGCCTAATATTCATCCTAGGATGGGACTCAAGGAGAATTAAGACAATGTAGTATCCAAGAGTGGTCACCTACACGAGAAGAAATATGGTAAAGGAACGCGATGGGCTCTTTGCTTTAAGGATGTCGCATTCGACTTATGTCTGTCCGATCTCGAGTGGAAGGTGAACCATGTATTAGTGCCTACGCTCAAGGGCATGTGTGAGTACTGCAGGACATAGAAACGCAAACACGCCGATGCTTTTAGGAAGCGTTTCATGCCCCAGAAGTTTGGTGGATACGCCTACCTGTACACGCCTTGTAAGGAGGTGAAACCTACGAGGAAGGATGATCATGACGAGTCCCCTAGCGCGAAGCAAAACCGTGCGAGTGTCAAATAGAGCTAGATGTTTGATTTACTAGTTTTATTTGAGTTATATTGAACTTTTAGTTATTGTGATGGCCCTGTGTAGACGCCAAAAAAGCGCCTTCAGATTTCTCTGCAAAAGCCCGATGATGAAAGAAGTAATTTATAAACTTGAACTGCTATTTTTGCTTTAATGGTTAAGATAAGGTCTCAGGTTTTTCCTCCAAACACTCCTTTATTCCAATCCCATTCAAAAGCCCCGCTCAAGAGCTTTCCAACGACATGTCTCATGCCTCTTTCCGACTCCCGGTCGCTAAGTTGTGATTTAGGGGTAAAACAATCTTTTAACGTTCAGGGGTAAAACGGTCTTTTCACATTTTTCGGAATATTTAAATTCCTCCGAAAAATAAAAATGGACTGGATGTCATCATTATGACGACATCCAGCGGGCAGCTGACCAAATTCCCAGGGCCGCTAGCGGCGTTGACCCTGCTTCTGGCCTGACTCATTTTTCAAGCCCAATTTGACTTTCAGCTCATTTTCGGTCGTCCAACCCTACTCCTCCACGCCTATAAATACAACCGTCCACCTTTAGTTTAAAACACACAGTCTACAGTTGACAACCTGTATTCTCAGTAGTATTGCCTCTGAGCTTCCCCCTCTTTCTTCCAAACTTGAGATCTATTTTTACTATTCTTGTCAAATATAGCTTACAGTTCTGGTACAAACTTCTGAGGGCTCAAATTAAATTAATTGCCTAATTGTTTATGTTCTAGTAGTCATAATGTAGATGTCATGCTAAGTAACATTTTTATTGCTTCGTAAATATTGTCTGTATAGCCGTTGTAATGCTCAACTTGTCAATCAAATGCATGTCTAAACAAGGGTTAAATAAATGTTGTGGTGCTTGTGGTGAACCAATTGATAGTCTAAGTCTAGGTTGTTAATCCGGTATTGCATGGGAATTATGTCTTTAAATTATTAAGCAAACTTGAGTTAGTAGAGGCCGTTATAATACGGGCGAGTTGGGTGCCTAACACCTTCCCACCTCGTACTTTCGCCCCCGAACCTATTATTTTCTGGTACTCATATGTTTTATATGAGCGGGAGTCTTTCTAAAAACATGATTAGTTCACTTTTCGCACTATTGGGTTGTCCCTTCGGTTTGTGCCTTCGATAAAACGCTGATAGCAGATTTGTAACCTCTTTCATGGTTTTTATTTAATTGAAGATTTTACAAAAGTGTTTCTAACTCGATGGTCCCTTGAACTTATCTAAACCCCCAACTTACAAATTTTCTATAATGACGCACTCCGTGGAAACCAATACACAACATAAAGGATTGGACGAAAATCCCGGGTCCTTACAGTGGCGACTTCACTGGGGATTTATTTAAGAGGGTGAGACTCCAAAGTCAAGTTTGCTTTATTGTTTAATAATATGTTGCATATTTTGCATCATTTGAATGTGATTTGGCACAATTTTTGACCCTTATCAACCTTCGAGGAAGTTTGTGTCCCAACTCGTAGACAACCCTTATATTTAAAGGAATATACAGTTCTCCTATCATGCAAATCGACGCTTCATCACCCATGACTCATCAATCCTTGTTGATGAAAAGAATTACAATTGATGTGTCGACCATCCACCGAACGAAAATTGTAATTTGTCGTGGTAACCTCACAGGAGCCAAAATCCTCTAACCCACATTCGTGCATTCGCTTGCTTGTTTTGCATGTGTCGTTGTAATGCCCGTCTGATCACATGTTTGCCTGAATGCATGATTATCGTGATTATGTGCCAACATGTACTTACGTGCTAGGAGTCATTTCTTTTATTTTTAGCTAGTTTCTAATGCCCAAAGATGGTGCGAGAATTCAAATTCAATGAACATTCATCATTTTCCCGATGATATATTCTCAAAAAGTCATTGAACAATCTTCTAGGATCTTTTTAGTAAAACAAAAAAGAGTCAGTCTTTTAATTTCCCCTTCCCTTTTTTCCATTTCTTTATTTTCCTTTTTCTTTTGATTTAATTCAGATTCGGCCAAAAAAAAAAAAGGAAATCGAAAATCAAAAACAAAAATCGGCAAAAAATCGAAGCCGCCGAAAAAAAAAAAAAAAAAGAGATCGAAATTCTTTTATTTTATTTTATCCCATTTTCCATTTACTTTGAGTCTAGAAAAATAAAAAATAGGATAGTCCATCTTTTTCTATTTTTCTTATTTTTCTTCATTGACTTTTTTTTTCTTTGGATATAAGGGAAATATTCCGGCATTTAGGCTTAAGGACCTTTCTTTTTTAGGACATTGTGCTTTCTATGTGTGGGTCAACTTTTCATTAGGTGAGAGTCTGATGGTTTTTTCTTGTTACTAAGTACTTCGTGCTTCCTATTCAGGATAGGATCTGAAGAAGAAAGATATTGCTAGGGTTCGATTCACCTTTCTACCGTACATTGATTCAAACCATCCTGATCGCATCATGATCAGAACAGTTCAGGAGTATCTGGTCGAGATGACTGACCGAATGGATAGGTTGGAAACCGACATCACCAACATTAACTCGAGACAGTTGTGGGATACACCAATGTTTGTCCCTTCTTCTGAAAACCGGAAATCCGTGACTCCAGGAAAGCCTGATCTTGTTCCCCAAGAGCCAGAAAAGAAACGTAAGAGCGACGCGTCTTCCTCCAATGTCTCATCAAGGGAATACTACATACCCCGGAGTGACCCAAAAATAGGGATTTCTCTCCATTGGGAATAACTCTCAGCACGGCTTACGAGAGATTAGTGGACAAAGACAAACTCCAACCCATAGGTCCCACTCTAGAACCAAGTACCAAGGGTCGTAACTGGAAAGCAGGCGATTATTGCAAGTATCATCAAGGGAAAGGGCATGACACGAATGACTGTTGGGCCCTTAAACACATCATCCAATACAAGATAGACAATGACACTCTACCATTACCCAAAGCTGAAGAAACCGGAAGTTTTGGCAACCTCCTGGGTGCTATCAACCCATATTACAATCGAGGAGCCCAAAGATTACTCTCACCTCATTTATGGTGAGGAAATCACCTTGATTTCCCAAGAATCCTATGAAAAAGGACCAGACGTGAGAGGCAACAAAACAGTGGATGACAAAAATCAAATACAAGAATGTCTGGCTCGTATAATTAAAGAGATACAAGAGATGAGAGAGAAGGTTGACATTCTAGAAGAACGCACCTCCATGCGCAGGAACGCAGTCATCTTGACCAAAGAAGAAACTTGGTGGCACCAAGACCTTCTTTATCACAAAATGTCCAAGTATGGTTATGTTCGTCCAAGGACTCCCACATCAAAGCTCCTTCCAAGAGACGGAAATCCATACCTAAGCTTTACCTACTGCACGGCTGAGGGACATCACATCAATCAATGCAGGCGCTTTAAAGGGCTAGTCTTGCGTTTCATTGACCAGGGACAATGTGGCCACCACATACTTGGACAGTCAGCTAGTGTCGTCATAGTCAGGAAAAGTATAGACCTCTCTTTGCACCAATGGAAGCCGTTATGAACGCACTAGTATGGAGAGGTGACATCCAACCTCACATCCTTTTGGAAGATGCCAAGTCAGAACCGGAGGAAAATCGACCCTATTGCAAGTATCATCGAGTATTCGGACACTATACAGATGACTGCCTACGCCTAAAGGACGACGTCTAAGGTGTCATTGATAGAGGAGAGGTTCCGCCACCGCTAAGGGATGGCAATGTGGACGATGAAGCCTGGAATTAAATGTTTACCCAAAAGAGTTAGAGGAATCGAGTATGAGTCCCCAAGTTTTGTCGAGTTAGGGGTCCTAGCTAAATCTTTAGGTTGAGTCTTGAATAGGGAGTGTTCCCCTTTTTACTTTCCTTCTAAGTCTATTTCTTTTTTACGGGTATTAGAGACCCTTTTCTCTAAAGTCATGTGTGCTTATCTCTTTTTGCAAATTAATAAAAAGTCCTCTTGCTCATTTCTTTCTTTGTTTACCTATTGATAAATCCAATGAATACAAAGTTGCACAAATCATTAACTAATCAGTTTAAGCAATGTAAGTAAACTTCGAAAAACAAGAATGTAGATTTTCACTTTTACAGGAATTTGAGTGGCTGAACTCTCTCAACAATGCTGCTCCACAAGAAGAAGCGAGCCAGCCTTTTGCAACAACCTCAACACAGAGATGACTTTAGCTTCGATCGAAGAGGATCCTTGGTACCAAGACGTCTTCAGTTATATCACCAAAGGAATATATCCTCAAGATGCACCACTAAGAGCTCAACGGGCCACCCGTCTCTTAGCGGCGCAACACATAGAATACAAGGGGGTTCTGTACAGAAATGCCACAACGGGGTCAACCTCAGATGCGTGAACTCCGAAGAAGTCGCAGAGATTATGGACGAGGTACACAATGGTGTGTGCGGGCCACACATGAATGGTCGAATGCTCTCTAGAAAGGTCCTACGGTAGGGATACTATTGGACAACTACGGAAAGGGATTGCTACGACTATGTCAAGAAGTGCAAGAAATGTCAGATATATGCCAACCTGAAGCATATGCCACCCTCAATGCTCCACAACTTCACATCCCCTTGGCCATATTTTCACATGGGGAATAGATATCAATGGTAAGATCACCCCAAAAGGCTCGGGAGGACATGAATACATCCTAGTAGCCATAGACTATTTTACCAAATGGGTCGAAGCCCAATCCTATGTCGTCCTTACCTCCAAACAAGTGTCCAAATTCATAAGGAACAACATCATTTGCCGATACGATGTTCCGCATGAAATTATTAGTGACCATGGATCCCACTTCAAAGTCGTGGCAGCCACTCTCCTCAAGAACTACAAAATCCAGCACCACAAATCATCCCTTTACCGTCCCCAAACCAATGCCGCAGTAGAAGCAGCCAACGAAATTCTCAAGACTATCATTGAAAAGGTTATAGAAAACTACAAAGATTGGACCATAAAACTCCCATTTGCCCTTTGGGGATATAGGACATCCATAAGATCTTCTACGGGAGCAACACCTTATTCCTTAGTCTACGGAATGGAAGCAGTTCTACCCATAGAAGTCCAACTACCCTCCATGCGGATAGCTCTAGAGGGTGAAATTCCTGAAACCCGATGGTTACAAGCCCGCTACGAAGAGATCATGTTCACGGATGAAAATCGCCTACGGGCCCTAGACCATTCCCACATGTACCAGCATTGCATGGCAAGAGCATTCAACAAAAAGGCCCGACCTCGGAATTTAAAGGAAGGGGACTTAGTTTGGAATGAATTACGTGCCCCAGTTACCGACCCCAGAGGCAAATTTCGACCAAACTGGTCCGGTACGTTCATCATCAAAGACATTCTGTCAGGAGGCGCAGTCAGACTCATGGATATTGATGGCATCGAGTTCAGACAGCTCACCAATATGGACCAACTGAAAAAGTTTTACGTCTAAAAAAAATAGAAAAATTTAAAAATAAATAAATAAATAAATAAAAATTTTCGAAAATTTTAAAAAAGGAGACGTACACAATTGGACGAACTACGCTTGCCTGATTCCACACTGGATACGTAGGTAACCCTTTCAAGGGGCGCGGCCAAAATCAATCCAAAATTCCTTTCAACTCATTCAAAAAGGGATAATATTTATTCAAACTGAGCGATTAAGCTTACATTGCAAAAGTTCTTAACTCATTAAGGTTATAAAAAAATAATAAATGCAACTACGAGGGTTTAAGCTAAACAAATTCTTCTTATTATTTTTTTTAAAAACTAGACTTGCTTTCTTAGAAAACTACTTTAATCCTTCTTCCGTTTAGAAGGCTTCATTGAAGAGTTTTTCTTTGAAGGACCCTGGCTTTAGGACGACTTATGATCGCTCGCTTGAGCTGGGGGCTTGCCTCTTTTCAGTACGTGATAGCCTCCCACTTGAGGCCCTTCCTTTCTTTTCTTGCTTCCTGTTTTTGAGTTATACTTTGGCTTTAGCTGGTCCCATTCCTCATGACGAAGGGCTCGTCTCGTTTCTCCATCACCGCAGGAAAGCCAGTTCAGATAGGTCTCAGAAACTTGAGTTGGGGCAATCACCCGAGGTACACTCCAACGGTCCTGGCTACGCCAATACTTTCCCCAATCCGTGGCAAACTCAGTGGTCAAAGCTATGATAGTAGGTCTCATAGTTTCCAGACGAGGAATAACCTGCTTCAACCCGTATTGCTTCATGACCCTAGAGGGGAAAAAGAAAGTAGTCCTGTACAAACCCAGTATGGTAGTATGAGGAACCAAATTGCCACAAGCCACTAAGGAGGTCAATCTCCACCAGGATACATGCCAACGAATAACAGGTCCCACATGGAAAAAGGCGTCCCATTCAGCAAGGGACTTTTCAGAATACATCATTTTCCTAACCAAGAAGCTAGCGACCGTATAGCGTTTCTTTGACAAAGCCCGAGGAACACGAGCTATCATATTATCTGGCGACTCTATTAACCTCAGATGCTCACATAACCAAATTTCAAGCAGCACCGGGCTTCCTGAAAAAGCTTTATGAGGAGAAATTTTCAACCTGTCGTGCCCAATAATAGTTTCCCCTACAACCAAATGCAAAAGAGAATGCCCTTCAACCATTTGATTAACCACTCGCAGCAACGAGTCTCTACGCAAATTAGGAGATTCTGCATTAGCAAACAATAGGCGGTGTAACAGGCAAAGTAAAAAAGCCTGACGGCGACAACGCTTGAATATTGCATTCTTTTCAGAAGAAATAACAAACTTTTCGCAGAGTTGAACCAAGTCCACATCAACACCAAGAACCATGCTTTTGGCTTCTGCAGATGACAAACACAAGGATTTCTCTTACTGATCCCTAAAACCAACTCTCACATAAGGCATAGTTGGGGGAAGAACATCAGGCATATTAGTGATTGCAGCAAATTCTTCAACTTAAGGGCATAATTCAGAGTTACCAAAACGGAAGACATGCACGTCAGGGTCCCAATAATTCAGAGCGGATCGAAGAAGGGGCCACAATATTTTTGTTGGTCTTAAGGTCAGCAAGGTAGAAACATGGAATGGAGCCAATTCAAGTTTGTCATCTACGGTCAGATTTTTGCAGTAGGCATCGAACAGGTTTTTAAAGGATTTCACCATGATAGAAGATTTGGGAAACTTGAGAGAGCTAAAAAGTGATACAACATCAAGTATCCCGTAAATCCTAATTATAGCAAAAACGCGGGCCACAAAAAGTCAGAAATCAACAAAAAAGCCCGAACCAGAGCCGCTCAGGGCCACTAACGGCCTCAGCCTGCAGCTTAACGCCACTAGCGGCTCTGACCCTGGCCCGGTCCGATTTTTCCTCTCGCTCCAGCTCTCTCCCTTGATCCGGGCTGCCCGATATAAACCCAGTTTTGATACGCGCGCTGAATTATAAAGCCCGAGACTCTCTTAGTTTTATCTTTTTCAATTTTTCTTTTTTTATTATTTTTTTCATTTTTTTAGGGGGTATAATATGTGTAATTTTTGGTTTTTATTGCAAATTTCTACCCTTTTTTATTATTTTATTCCCTAAATTATGTCTTTCTCCTACTGCATAACACATTGCACATTTAGGGATCAGACAGGCATAATCGAGTCATCATATCATACATATCATAAAAATGCATAAAAACAGGAGTTCCAAATCTCAAGATCAATGTCTACAAGGAAATCCAAAATCGCTCAGCCAGATTCGTCACCACCGTTATTGTCAGCCTCATCATCAACGGACAGCCCCTGACCATAGTTCCCAGTTGAATAATGGAAAGAAGAACTATAAATGAGCCTGCTGGTTTCGGGCCTCATGTCCCGCCTATCATATACTGGTGCGCGCATAGGGGTACCTACCGGAAACCCCGCGGCAAAGAAACTCTCCGTAGCCTGGCTGGCGAAATCCATAGCCATATCCTGATGCGAAGGCCGAGTATGAGGCACATCCCATCTAGGGGCGTTTGCCCAACCTCCAGTCGAGGGCGTAACAACAGGCCTACTACAAAGAGAAGGCTGGAAACCTGCGGGAAAGAACATCTCAGGAATATACGGTATAGAAGGTCCGGGCGCCTCGTCAACAGGAGGCCTGGTCACAATTACGGGAGGTGAACGAGCAACAGACGGTCTGCTCGCCGAAGAAGCCCTCGCAGCAGAAGAGTGTCGAGGTCCCACTGAAGACGAAGACTGGGACATCTGCAGACAATCAAGGTCGAGGTGTTAAGTTAAGCACTTCACTTAGCTAAACAAAGGATAAAAGTCTACTTACATAAACGGTATTGGACCGAGAACTCTTCCCCTTGCCCATTACACGACCATAGCCTTTCTTTAGCAGGTGAATGAGCTTAAAAATCTAAGAGGTCTGCTCCCGGTTCAACTACAAAAAAAGAGAGAGCCACGAGATAGAGTTAGCACTCAAAAGCAAACACAAACACAAGAAGGGATAAAAAGGAGCTTACCCCCGTACAACCATCAGGCAAGGGCAAGCCCTCCACAGCCTCTCCGTCAGCCATATGAACAGAGAACTCCCCTACTATGCGTCCCCCACACTCCCAAATGTACCTTACCTCATTGATCGGCAAGGTCACGCTTGGAGGCTGACCATCAACTCTAGAATGGGACCTCCTGGGACCCTCAGGAGCTAGGCAATCTGCCTGCGAGACACGAGAAGTCAGTATAGCACACATTTGGCTAAAAAGATGCAGAAAAGTTTCTTACCTCAGAATTAAGGTCTGGCATTAAGCGAACCAAGCAGTAAGCCAGGTACATAGCCGTGCGGTCCAAGCCAACAACCTCCGGCATAAGAAACTCCGTGCCCGCCATACTACGGATCACGACTCCCAAGTCTCGCACGCTCAGACCATGTAGATAGAACATGGTCAAAGGAGGATCCTTTGGAACCAGGTGACTACACAGAGAGGGATAGACCAGCCGAGTCACACGGTCCCCCAAGTGCCATACAAAGCCAAATGGCCCCTCAAAGACCACCCGCAGAGAAGACACTCTAAAGGACTCAAGGGTAATATGGGGTGGAACCCCAGGGATACCATCAAAAGCGGACCATGACACATGCAGGTTACCAGTTCTAAAGTTCATTCACACCAAATGAATAAAAAAAAATACACAAGTCAACAACAACATACCATGGATGCGGCATGGCTCTCGAAGATGGCCTAAAAATGCTCCAGAGAGGTAAACGAATGGTTATCCCTACCAATCCACCGTGAAGCTAATGGGAACATCCTCAAACCAGGACGGTGAGGATCGAAAATCGAAAAATACTCAAAGAACCATAGCTTCCATACAAGCACACAAAAAGGATGATTTCCACATTCAAAAGCATAGGCAAAAAAAAAAAGAAAGAGTGAAGTATGAGAGCCTACATCCAGTATCCTCCATAGCCCCGAGATAGATGCCCTCTCACCAAGGAAGCATAAGCGGAAGCACCGAAGTTGTACTCATGGACCTTGGTCAAATCCTCCAAACATGTCAGGAAACCGACTTGAAATACGCTCTTCTTTTGAGCAAAGATGGTCGACCCCAGCAAGCAAGCCAGGAAAATACGGGCCCTCTGCTCCTCAGTAAGCCCCTGCTCCGCCAAGGCCCCCCACAACCGCACCAAAGAGACCAGATCCTTATCAAAGTGAGTAGACACAGGCCCATAAAGCTCAAGCAAACTGTCACTATGTCGCCAATAGCTCGCGTCATACCGAATACGACGCCCTCTAAAGGATAGCCCCGTCAGCACAACAAACTGGTAAGGGGTGGGGAACATCTCTCCTACAGGCGTGTGGAAAGTGTTCGTGGAATCCCAAAACCTCTCCAATTGCCCCCTGGCAATGATCCTAGAATCCATCGAGTGACAAGCAGGAATAAGAGTCAGGAAATGGTCAAGACCTGAGCCCAATACCAAGTTTCTAGCCCCCACGGAAAAGGTCTCCAACATCATAGCCTAATGGGAGGTAGCCCCATGAGCCTGCAACAAAACTCCAACACCCTAGCCAACAAACAAATTTTCCTCAACACCCCATATATATTACAGATGCAGCTAAAACAATTCTACACAAATTATATGCAGCTGACCACCAATCCAGTACAAGTCCCAATTTGTTCGTGTGCCGAAGCACTAACAGTTCCAATTTTCAGTTCAAATATACTGAACAGAAAAAAAGATAGTCAAAAAACATACCAGCTCCAAGTTAGACAGATGACTCTGCCTATCTGGTAATAGAACACTGCGGTTCCAAACCCCAGCCGGGCGCCAGTCCAGCCGCATGAAAGAATCCTGGTACAACCGAGCTCCATCCGCGTGACTAGTCGGAGGTGCACTAAAAGAAGGTAGCCCAGTGCGGAAAAGGCTCCGGTCATACTCCTCCTCACACATGGGACGTTTTCCCTTATCCGCGGGAGCCATGGGAATACAATGAAGCTTTCTATCTCTATAAGTGGGGAATTAAAAGTTTCAGATTCGCAAGGAACAGGCACCCATTCAAAAATGCAACCCAAAATTCAGCAACTAGGTGAAAAAATAAGCATGTTCAAGACAAAAACCTAAGAATTCGGTCAAGAATCGACTTACCTCAAGTAAAGTGGATCACTCAACAATGGAGAAAGATCGAAAATTTTGCTCTCGACAATGAAGCTCGGTGAGAATGAAGAATGCACGCAAAAAAAAAGGAGGCGCCGAAGCGCTTTTTACTCGGCTCAAGGTAGCGGCGTTGGCCAGAGCCGCTAGCGGCCTTCAACAAAGGCCCAGCGCCGCAAGCGGTATTGGTTTGGGCCGCTAGCGGCCCTACAGACCTGCACACACAGGCCCACTTGCTGTCCCACGGCCCCCTTTTCCAGTCTAAAGTTCGTTACTTTAGTTCGTTTGCGGCAAATATTAGTACCAAGCGCGCGGGAGCAAAGTACTCTGGCCCACAAATTCAAATTCGACAGTTGGTCCATTTTACGGTACCAATTATTTGCAGGTAAAACTAACCCGTTTATTTTTGCATGTCCCAGATGCTGAAACTCGGATCTACACTGCAACAACTTTTACCGCCCAGATTATTTTTAAAGCCCGGAAATTCTATCGGCCTTACTAAACAACTCAAAATTATAAATTTTTGGGGTCAGGAAAATGGTCGCTTAAGCTGTTGCGGTTAAACTGTCCCACTGCGAGGTCACAAATTTTTGGGGTCAGTCAATGATCGCTTAAGCTATTGCGGTTAAACTATCCGTTTACGAGGTCACAAATTTTTGGGGTCAATCAATGATCGCTTAAGCTATTACAGTTAAACTGTCCTTCTGCGAGGTTACTTATGTTGTGTCTGTCAATGATTGCTTAAACTGTTGCGGTTATACTGTCCATTATTTTTTATGTTTCAGTCAATGATTGCTTAAGCTATTACATTTAAACTGTTCATATGTCCTACCCATTTTTTTTACAGCCGTTATTTTAAATCGTGTTGTCTCGTTGACCTTCTCGTTTCTCGTACAAGGACAAAATCTCGACACCCGCCGAGCGGTGCTTAGTCACTGTTTGTCGAAGCACTCCACGTTGATCATTCTCAAAGTAGAACTTTTTCATTCACTCTGAATACAGGTCCCCAGTAGACGTTTAGACCATCTACGAGAGGTGTTCTATCCTGGTACCATAACCTCTATTTTCTCTTGTGTTCACAGAGATGAACTCTTAGCACGCTACGAGCATGTCCCAATCCAGGTTTGTCTTCATATGCATACATATTGTACACTCTCACACACCGTGTGCACATAAGCATACTGCATGTCGCCTTTGGAATACTTTGATCTTCGCTTTTACTCAAGCTCGATCAAAGTGGGGGCTTCTGTAGACGCCAAAAAAGCGCCTTGAGATTTCTCCGCAAAAGCCCGATGATGAAAGGAGTAATTTATAAACTTGAACTGCTTTTTTTGCTTTAATAGTTAAGATAAGGTCTCAAGTTTTTTCTCCAAACACTCCTTTATTCCAATCCCATTCAAAAGCCCCGCTCAAGAGCTTTCCAACGACACGTCTCATGCCTCTTTCCGACTCCCGGTCGCCAAGTTGCGATTTAGGGATAAAACCATCTTTTAACGTTCAGGGGTAAAACGGTCTTTTCACTTTTTTCGGAATATTTGAATTCCTCCGAAAAATAAAAATGGACTAAATGTCGTCATTATGACAACATCCAGTTGGCAGCTGACAGCCGTCAGCGGCGCTGACCTATTTTTACTATTCTTGTCAAATATAGCCTACAGTTCAGGTGCAATCTCCTGAGGGCTCAAATTAAATTAATTGCCTAATTGTTTATTTTCTAGTAGTCATAATGTAGATATCATGCTAAGTAACATTTTTATTTCTTCCTAAATATTGTCTGTATAGCCGTTGTAATGCTCAACTTGTTAATCAAATGCATGTCTAAACAAGGATTAAATAAATGTTGTGGTGCTTGTGGTGAACCAATTAATAGTCTAAGTCTAGGTTGTTAATCCGGTTTTGCATGGGAATTATGTCTTTAAATTATTAAGCAAACTTGAGTTAGTAGAGGCCATCATAATACTGGCGAGTTGGGTGCCTAACACCTTCCGACCTCGTACCTTCGCCCCCGAACCTATTATTTTTGGGTACTCATATTTTCTATATGAGCGAGAGTCTTTCTAAAAACATGATTAGTTCACTTTTCGTGCTATTGGTTTGTCCCTTCGGTTTGTCCCATCGTATAAAAACCCCAAACATACAAATTTTCTATAAGGACGCACTCCGTGGAAACCAATACACAATATAAAGGATTGGACGAAAATCCCAGGTCTTCACACCCTGCGTGGTCAAGGTTGATGTTGGTGTAGTTGCATAGGCAATGAATATTCGTATTGTTTTTTACTTTACAATTTTTCTCATTGCAAAACTATTTCATTTGATTACATGAATGTCGTCAAGAATTTGTTTTATATAATCGTTTTATCACATAATTGCATCGTTGACTCAGTTTCGAAATGCTATCTTGTATTTCATAGACATGATGGGAAATCCATGTCGGAATTATGGCAAAATTTTCATTGAGCATGATCATATTAAATGTGAGTCAAAGGCTAAGCATGTATTGTAGGCAATCAAATGTCATTGTTTATTGCCCTACTAAAATAGTATGGAGCCTCGGTGTATGAATTGTGAATGTTATTGCTTATCAATCGTGTGAGACCAATGTGTCTACCTTGTTATTGCATATCGAACTATTATGCATGAGAACTAAGAACTATTCAAAGAAAGTATGTTGCTTACACCTACAATGTAAGGTCGATCATTGGAACTTATATGCTATTTGCTAAGTGTAAAGAGATATGTTTCAATTACAACCTATATCTCTCAACTAGACCTCGATTTGGGTCAAATGTGCCAACTTTGCTGAAATGGTGATCAACCATTGCTCTTTTATGTCTTAGATTTTTATAATGGCAACAACCGACCGACTCGCGAGATTAGAGGTAGGACTTACTAGCGTGGTTGAGCACATTACGCGCAAACTAGAGCGCCAGGAGCAAGACAACAACGAGCAGAATCCTTAGACGCGCAACTTTAAGGATTTCGATGCACTCAAACCTCCGACGTTTGAGGGTGACTCTGAGCCCACCAAATTGGATAACTGGATTATAGAGTTCGAGAAACTGTTTAGGGCGACTAGTCGGCCCAATAACATAAAGGTCAACACCGCTACTTATTACTTTAAGGGTGAAGCGAACAAGTGGTGGAGCGACGTGGGAACTGAATTGCCCGCTATTGAAAATTACGGATGGAGCGAATTCAAGGAGTCCATTCGTGAGAGGTTCTATCCTAGAGCCATTCGACGTCAGAAGCAACGAGAATTTCAGAACATCTATCAGGGAAAGCTATCTGTGGCTGAGTACGCGACAAAGTTCAAGGAGCTTGCTGCTTCTTTACCTAACTTGGTGACGACCGAAGCTGAACGTGTCGTGAGGTTCGAGGATGGCTTAAAGTGGGATATTCAGCGTTTTGTCATGGGAAACTCGCTGACGTTCCAAGGATCTGACGAGAAGGCCTTGAACCAAGAGCGTGCTGTAGAGCGTCGTGATTCGTTGCTTGGGAAGCATAAACGTGATGAAGGGAGTTCTTCCCAGTCGAATGGCGCAAACAAGAAGCATCCTGGCAAGAACTGTCGTGGCGACGTGCTTCAATGCTACGAGTGCAATAAGCCTGGTCATAAAGCTTCTGAATGCTGGAGTCGTGGAAGGAATGACAATGGTTAGAACCTCGATAACAACTACAATCGTGGTGGAAATGGTAATGGTAATCGTGGAAATGGTGGTAACTACCGTGAAAATGGGGGTTACAACAACAACAACCGCAACAATGATGCTGCTCCTGCTGCGAATAATCAAGCATAACTTTTCGCACCTGCCAACCCCCCACAGAACAACAACAACAACAAAAAACAACAACAACAACAATAGAGGGGTAAATGGAAGGGTCTATGTGCTGAACCACAATGAAGCTGAAGCGAACCCGAATGTGATCGCTAGTACTTTTCTCGTTAACTTTCAACCTGCTTTTGTGTTTGTTTAAAATAGTGGTGCATCGCATTCTTTTCTTTCCAAGAGCTTTGCATCTAAGATAGGCTTAGAACCTAGTTCTTTGTATTGTGCAAACATTACGATGCCTGATGGATCAAATGTTAATTGTAAAGCGTTGTACAAAAAGTGTCAGATTAGGATAGTTGGTTCCGATTTGCTTGCGGATTTGATCCAGATGGAGTTAAAGGAATTTGACGTAATTTTGGGAATGGATTGGTTAGCCAAGTATAGGGCTAAGATTGAGTGTTTTGAGCAACGTGTGTCTTTACGTGGACCGAAGGGTAGAAGGATTACCTACAAAGGAGTCGTGCTCAAGCCAAAGTTGAAGGTAGTGGCGACCAAGAAGCAATGGAGTGTATGACTAAAGGTGAAGCGATTTACCTATGTCATGTAGTGGATACAAGACGAGAAGTTGAAGTTTCGGAACCTATTCCAGTTGATTCGGAATACGCTGACGTCTTTCCAGACGAGAATCTCAGAATGCCTCCGCGACGCATAATTGACTTTACGATCGACTTAGCTCCAGGTTCTGCTCCTATCTCGAAAGCTCCTTATCTCATGACTCCTGCCGAGATGAAAGAACTAAAGATGCAACTCGAGAATTTACTGGAGAAGGGATACATACGTCCTAGTGTATCGCCTTGGGGTGCTCCCGTGCTGTTTGTGCGACAAAAGGATGGTAGTTTGAGGTTGTGTGTAGACTACCACGAGTTGAACAAGATTACAATCAAGAATCGATATCCACTTCCTAGGATTGACGATTTGTTCAAGCAACTACATGGAGCGACTGTCTTCTCAAAGATCGACTTCTGTTCAGTATACCATCAACTGAGGATCCCTAAGCCTCACATTGCAACGATCGCATTTAGGAAAAATTCACTATTATGCCCTTTGGGTTGACGAACGCACCTGCGAAGTTTATGGATTTGATGAACCGTACGTTCCAACCTTACCTCAATCAGTTTGTAGCTGTCTTTATTGATGATATGTTGGTCTACTCGAAAAACGCTACTGAGCACGAGCAATACTTACGAACCGTTTTGGAGAATTTTGCGATGACATCAACTGTACGCCAAGCTGTCGAAGTGGGAGGTTTGGTTAGAGGCAGTTTCTTTCTTAGGACACGTGGTGTCTAAGAATGGAGTTTCTATTGACCAGAAAAGATACGAGCTGTTATGGATTAATCCGCACCGAAGAGCGTGACTGAGGTTAGACATTTTCTTGGGTTAGCTTGTTACTATCGTAGGTTTGTGGAAAGATGTTCCAAGATAGCGCAGCCTATGACAAACCTGATGAAGAAGACGATGAAGTTCGTATGGTCTGAAAAGTGTGAAGCTACTTTTCAAGAGTTGAAGAAAAGACTTACGAGCGCACTGATTTTGACTTTGCCATCAGAAACTGAAGGCTACGAGGTCTATAGTGACGCGTCTAAGCATGGCTTAGGTTGTGTGTTGATGCAACATGGTAAGGTAGTGGCTTATGCCTCAAGACAACTGAAAAAGCATGAGGATAACTACCCTACTCACGACTTAGAGGTCGTTGCTGTCGTATTTGCTATGAAGATTTGGCGACATTATCTCTATGGTTCTGCTGTAAAGATGTTTACGGACCACAAGAGTCTCAAGTACATTTTCACGCAAAAGGAGTTAAATATGCGACAAAGAAAATGGCTATAGTTATTGAAGGAGTAGGACATCGATATTCAGTATCACGAAGGAAAAACTAATGTGGTAGATGACGGTTTGAGTAGGAAGACTCGTCATACGTTTGTAGATGCCAAAAAAGCGCCTTCAGAATTCTCCGCAAAAGCCCAATGTTGAAAGGAGTAATTTATAAACTTGAACGATAATTTTGCTTTAATAGGTAAAATAAGGTCTCAGTGTTTTCCTTGATCACTCCTTCATTCTGGTCCCATTCAAAAGCCCCGTTCAAGAGCTTTCCATTGACACCTCTCTTGACTTTTTTCGACTCCCAGTCGCCAAGTTGCAAATCGGGGGTAGAACCGTCTTTTACCGCAGAAGGGTAAAACGGTATTTTCATATTTTTCGGAAGACTAAAATTCCTCCGGAAATTAAAAAAGACTGGATGTCGTCATTATGAATGACGACATCCAGATGGCAGCTGGCAGCAGTCAGCGGCCCTCGAATAAAATCCAGGGCCGATAGTGGCAGTGGCCTGAGCCGCTAGCGGCCCTCGCTATGTCTCCAAGCCCGGCTATTTTTCAGTCCAAAATCCAAATTTTGGCTCCTTTCACCCGTCCAACCGTACTTCCTGCGCCTATAAATACAACCCTCATCCGTCAGTTAAAATTACACAGTCTACAGTTGACAACCTCTATTCTCGGGAGTATTGACACCGAGCTTCCCCCTCTTTCTTCCAAACTTGGGATCTTGTCTTTACTATTTTTGTCAAACATAGCCTATAGTTTAGGTACTAACTCATGAGGGTTCAAATTAAATTATTTGTCTAATTGTTTATTTTTCTAGTAGTCATAATGTAGATATCATGCTAGTAAACGTCTTTTATTGCTTCCTAAATATTGTATGTCCAAGCATGTCTAGTCGTTGTGATGCTCAACTTGCCAATCGAATGCATGTCTAAATAAGGATCAATAATAAATGTTGTGATGCCTGTGATGAACCAATTAATAGTCTAAGTCTAGGTTGTTAATCCGGTTTGTGTGGGAATCATGTCTTTAAATTACTAAACGTACTTGAGTTAGTAGAGGCCGTTATAATACGAGCGAGTTGGATGCCTAACACCTTCCCACTTCGGACCTTCGCCCCCGAACCCTTTATTCTTGGGTACTCATATGTTCTATATGAGCGGGAGTCTTTCTAAAAACATGATCAGTTCACTTATCACGCTATTGGGTTGTCCCATCTAAAGGAATATATAGTTGTCCTATCGTGCAAACCAACATTTCCTCACCCACGACTCATCGACTCTTGTTGGTGAAAAAGAAGTACAAATGATGTGTCGACCATCCGCCAAACGGAAATTGTAATTTGTTGTGGTGACCTCACAGGAGTCAAAAGCCTCTGGCCCACATTCGTGCATTCACTTGCTTGTTGTGCATGTGTCGTTGTAATGCCTGTCTGATCACATGTTTGCCTGTAATATTGTCTGTCCAAGCATCTCTAGTCGTTGTGATGATCAACTTGCCAGTCGAATGCATGTCTAAATAAGGGTCAATAATAAATGTTGTGATGCTTGTGATGAACCAATTAATAGTCTAAATCTAGGTTGTTAATCCGGTTTGTGTGGGAATCATGTCTTTAAATTACTAAGCAAACTTGAGTTAGTAGAGGTCGTCATAATACAGGCGAGTTGGGTGCCAACATCTACTTACGTGCTAGCAGTCATTTCTTTTATTTTTAGCTAGATCCTAATGCCCAAAAATGATGCGAGAATTCAATTCAATGAACACCCATCATTTTCCCAATGATATATTCTGTCACAGTCATGAACAATTTCCTAGGATCTTTTTAGCAAAAAAAAAAAAACAAAAAGAGTCAGTCACTCCCATTTTCTATTTTTTTTATTTTTGATGTAATCCAGATTCGGTAAAAAAAAAATGAAAGCAACAAAAAAAAAAAAAAAAAATGGCGTGAAGAAAAAAATGCGCCGAAAAAAAAAATTGCGGAAAAATAAAAAAAATGATGATCGGAATTCTTTTATTTTATTTTATCGCATTTTCCATCTTCTTTGAGTCTAGAAAAATAAAAAATAGGATAGGGGTCCAAAGAAGAAAGACTTGCCAGATGTTCAATTTGACTTTCTACAATACATTGATCCAGTTCACCTCAACTGCACCATGATCAGAATAGTTCAAGAGTACCTTGTCGAAATGACAAACCGAGTTGATAGGTTGGAAGCTGACATTGCCAACATTAAGTAAAGACAGTTATGGGATACGCCAATGTTTGTCCCCTCATCTAAAAATCGGAAATCCATAACTCTGGGAAAGCCTAATTCGATTCTTCAAGAGACAGATATGAAACGCAATAGTGGCGAGTCTTCCTCCAATGTTTCGCCAAAAGAGTTTCTCACACCCGGGAACAAGCCAAGGAGGGAATTCGCCCCATTGGGAATAACTCTTAGTACGACTTTTGAGAGGCTGATGGACAAAGACATGCTGCAACCTATTGGTCCTACTGCAGAACCATCTATCAAGGGCCGTAACTGGAAGGAAAACGAATACTGCAAATATGACCAATGCAAAGGGCATGACACAAACAATTGCTGCGCTCTTAAACATGCCATCCAAGACAAAATAGACAATGGCACTCTACCATTGTCTAAAACTGGAGATGCTGAAAGCACTGATGACCTCCTTGGTGCCATCAACCATATCACTACTGAAGATCCCAAAGATTACTCTCACCTCATTTACGATGAGGAGACTTCTTTGATCACGGAAAGGTCTTATGAAGAGGAGTCAGATCTGGGAAAAGACAAGACGGAGGATGATAGGAATCAGATAAAGGAAAGTCTGGGTCGCATAATTAAGGGAATTCAAGAAATAAAAGAAAAGATTGACATCCTAGAGGAACGTACCTCCAAGCGTAGGAACACAATCATCTTGGCTAAGGAAGAAACTTGGTGAGACCTCTTCTAACATAAAATGTCTAAGTATGGATACGTCCGTCCAAGGACTCCCACGTCAAGGCTCCTCCCGAAAGAAGGAAATCCATTTCTAAGTTGCACCTACTGCGCAACTGAAGGACACTACATTAATTAGTGCATGTGCTTTAAGGGACTAGTCTTACGCTTTATCGACCAAGAAACAATGTGGCCGCCATATACTTGGACCGTCAGCTGGTGTCGTCATAGTCAAGAATGGTACACCCCACTCTTTGCACCACTGGACGCTGTCATGAACGCCTTGGTGTGAAGAGGTGACATTCAACCTTGCATCCCTCTGGAGGATGCCAAAGCTTCACAAGAAGAAAATCGTCCCTATTGCAAGTTGGAGGAGCCTGGAACTAGTTGGCTGGAAGCAAGAGCTAGAGGAATCAAGTCTGAGTCCCCAAGTTTTGTCGAGTTAGGATGTTAGCTAAATCTTTAGGTTGAGTCTTGAACAGGGAGTGTTCTCCTTTTTGTTTTCTTTCTAAGTCTAGTTTCATTTCGACGGGAATTAGAGACCCTCTTCTCTAAAGTCATGTGTGCTTATCTTTTTGCAAATCAATAACTATTCCTCTTGCTCATTTCTTCTTTTGTTTAGCTATTGATAAATCCAATGAACTCAAAGTTGCATAAATCATTAACTAATCAATTTAAGTAATGTAAGTAAACTTCGCAAAGCAAGAATACAAATTATTTCTTATATAGGAATTTGAACAACTGAACTCCCTCAAAGATGCCACTCCATATACAAAGAAGAAGTGAGCCAGCCTTCTGCAACAACCTCGACACAAGTCTAACCCTGGCTCCGATTTAAGAAGATCCTTGGTATCAAGATGTATTCAACTACATCACCAAAGGCACCTACCTCAGGACGCGCCAATAAGAGCTCAACGGCCATCCGTCTCTTAGTGGCACAATACATAGAATACAAGGGGGTTCTATACGAAGACCCACAATGGAATCAACCTCAGATGTGTGAACGCCGAAGAAGCCGCAGAAATCATGGATGAGGTACACAACGGAGTATGCGGACCACACAAGAATGGTCGAATGCTCTCTAAAAAGGTACTACGACTGGGGTACTATTGGACCACCATTGAAAGAGACTGTCACGACTATGTCAAGAAATGCAAGAAGTGTCAGATATATGCCAACCTGCAACACATGCTACCCTCAATGCTCCATAACTTCACATCCCCTTGACCATTTTCTGCATGGGGAATAGATATCATTGGTAAAATCACCCTGAAAAGCTCGGGAGGACATGAATACATTTTAGTAGCCATAGACTATTTTGCCAAATGGGTTGAAGCACAGTCCTATGCCATCCTCACATCGAAACAAGTGTCCAAATTCATAAGGAACAACATTATTTGCCGATACGGCATTCCGCATAAAATTATTAGTGACCATGGATCCCATTTCAAAGCCGAAACAGCCACCTTCCTAAGGAAATACAAAATCCAACACCATAAATCATCCCCTTATCGTCCCCAGACCAATGGCGCAGTAGAAGCCGCCAACAAAAACCTCAAGACTATCATCGAGAAAATGATAGAAAACTACAAAGATTGGCCCATAAAACTCCCATTCGCCCTTTGGGGATATAGGACGTCCATAAGATGATCCACAGGAGTGACACCTTATTCCCTAGTCTACGAAATAGAAGAAGTGCTACCCATAGAAGTCCAGCTACCCTCCATGCGCATAGCCTTAGAGGATGAAATTCCCGAAACCCAATCGTTGCAAGCCTGCTATGAGGAACTCATGTTCACAGATGAAAGACGCCTAAGCACCCTAGACCATTCCCACATGTGCCAGCAACGCATGGCAAGAGCATTCAACAAAAAGGTTCGACCTCGAAATCTGAAGGAAGGGGACTTAGTTTGAAAAGAATACGTGCCCCAGTTACTAACCCCAGAGGCAAATTTCGACCGAATTGGTCCGGTCCGTTCATCATCAAAGACATCTTATCGGGAGGTGTTGTCCGGCTTATGGACATTGATGGTATCGAGTTCAGTCAGCTCACCAACATGGACCAACTGAAGAAGTGCTACGTCTAATAAAAACAATAAAATAAAATAAAAACCGAAAATTAAAAAAAAAAGAGATGTTCAAAAATTGAACGAACTACGCTGGCCTGACTCCACACTGGATATGTAGGTAACCATTTTAAGGGGCCCAACCAAAATCAATCCAAAATTCCATTCAACTCATTCAAAAAAGATAATCTTTATTCAAAACTGAACGAATAAGCTTACATTGCGTAAATTAAAATTCCTAAGGTTACAAAAAAAAAAAAAAAAGTGCAACTACGAGGGTTTAAGCTAAACAAATTCTTACTACTTTTTTTTTTAAAACTAGACTTGATTTCTAAAGAAAACTACTTTAATCCTTCTTTCCTTTAGAAGGCTTCGTTGAAGAGTTCTTCTTTGAAGGACCTTTGCTTGAGTACGGCTTATGATCGCTTCCTTCAGTTGGGGGCTTGCCTCTTTTCATTACATGATAGCCTTCCTCATAAGGCCCTTCCTTCCTTTTCTTACTTCCTGTTCCTGAGTCAAACCTAGGTACTAGTTGGTCCCACTCCTCATGACGAAGGGCTCATCTCGCTTCTCCATCACTGCAGGAAGGCCAGTTCAAATAAGTCTCAGAAACTTGGGTTGGGGCAATCACACGAGGTACTGTCCAGCGATCCCTGCCACGCCAATATTTTTCTCAATCATTAGCAAATTCAGTGGTCAAATCCAAGGTAGATTGTTTCGTAGTCTCCTGACGAGGGATAACTTGCTTCAACCGATATTGCCGCATGACCCTAGAAGGAAAAAGGCAAGTACTCTTGTACAAGCCGACTATAGTAGTATGAGGAATGAATTTGCAGCAAGCCACCAAAGAGGTCAAGCTCCACCAAGTCACATGCCAACGAATAGCAGGTCCGGCATGGAAAAAGGCTTTCATTCAGAAAGGGTCTTCTCATCATATAGCCTTTTTCTAACCAAGAATCTGGCAGCAGTATAAGTCTTCTCTTTTCAAGCTTGAGAGGTACGAGCTATCATGTTCTCTGGCGATTCTTTCAACCTTAGATGCTTGCATAACCAAATTTGAAGCAGCAATGGGCTGCCAGAAAAGGCCTCGTGAGGCGAGACTTTCAACCTGTCAAGCCCAAAAATAGTTTCCTCTATCACTAGATGCAAAGGAGATTGCCCTTCAGCCAGTTGATTCACCACTCACAACAACGAGGCTGTACCTAGGTTGGAGGACTCTGCATTAGCAAACAACAGGCGATTCAATAGGCAAAGTACAAAAGCCAGTCGGCGGCAACGCCTAAATATCGCATCCTATTCAGAAGAAATAGCAAACTTTTCACAGATTTGAACTAAGTCCATATCGACACCGAGAATCATGCTTTTGTCTTCTGCAGATGTCAGGCCTAGAGACTTCCTGTACTAGTTACTAAAATCATCCCTCAACTAGACATATTAGTAAGGCACAGCTGGGGGAAGAACATCAGACATATTAGTAATTGAAGCAAATTCTTCAACTAGAGGGAATACTTCAGAATTACCAAAACGAAAGACGTGCAATTCGGGGTCCCAATAATTCAGAGCATATCGAAGAAGGAGCCACAAAATTTTGGTTGGTCTTAGAGTCAATAAGGTTGAGATATGGTACGGAGTTAGTTCTAGATTATCTTCTATGGTCAGATTTTTACACCAGGCATCGAACATGTTTTCAAAATATTTCACCATGGTAAAAGTTTTGGAAAATTTGAGAGGGCTAAAGTCTGAAAAATAGATACGACATTAGACATCCCGTAAATCCTATTTATAGGCAAAGAATCAGGTCAGAAATCCACGAAAAAGGCCCAAAGCCCGGCGGCTCTGGCTAACACCGCTAGCGGCCCGCACTTCAACCCGGCACCGCTAGCGGCCCAGCCCAGCGCCCCTAGCGGCCCCGACCTTGGCCCAAATGACATTTCTCTTTTTGTTGTGACCCACCCGCTTGGTCCGTTCCGCTAGTTTGAAGCCCAACCTTTTAAATGCACAACGGAGTTACAAGGCCCGAGACTCTCTTTGTCTTATTCTTTTCCATTTTTATTTTTATTTTTTTAGGGGGTATAATATGTGTAATTTTTGCTTTTTCTTGCAATTTTTACCCTTTTCCTCTATTTTATTCCATAAATTGTGGCCTACACTTTACTGCATAACACATTGCATACTTAGAGATCAGACGGGCATAATCGAGTCATATGGCACTCATATCAAATATATGCATAAAACAGGAGTTCAAGGGTTGAAGACCAATGTTTACAAAACAATCCTACATTGTTCAACTGGAGTCATCATCGCCATTGCTATCGGCCTCATCCTCAATAAAAGGTCCCTGACCATAGTTCCCAGCCGAATAGTGGAAAGAGCCCTGACTACTGAACGAGCTATAAATAGGCCTGCTGTTGTTAGGCCTCATATCCCGTCCATCATACGCTGGTGCATGCATAGTGGTACCTGCCGAAAATCCCGGTCCAAAGAGGATCTCCGTGGCTTGACTAGCAAAGTCCATTGCCACATTCTGATATGAAGGCCCAGCTTGAGGTACATCCCACCCAGGGGCATTCTCCCAACCTCCAGCCATAGGGGTAACGATAGGCCTACTACTAAAAGAAGGTCGAAAACCAGCTGGAGAAAACATCTCAAGGACAGGAATGTGCGGCATAGAAGGTCCGGGCGCCTCATCAACAGGAGGCCTGGTCGCAGCTGCAATAGGTGACCGAGCAACAGACGATTTGCTCGTTGAAGATGTCCTCGCATCAGAAGAATGTCGAGGTCCCACAGAAGGCGAAAACTGCGACATCTGCAAACAGTGAAAACTGAAATGTTAAGCTAAGCACTTCACTTAGCTAAACAAAAGACAAAAGTCTACTTACATCAGCTATCCTGGATCGAGAACTCTTCCCTTTACCCACCACCCGGCTATAGCCTTTCTTCAGCAGGTGGATGAGCTTGAAGACTTGAGAAGTCTACTCCCGGTTCAGCTACAAGAAGAAAGAAAAGATAGAGTCAGCGTTTAAAAGCAACACCAAAAAAAAAGCAAGAAGGGATAAAAAACTTACTCCCGTACAACCTTCAGGCAAGGGCAAGCCCTACACAGCCTCTCCATAAGCAGTGTGTAGAGGGAACTCCTCTACTATACGTCCCCCACTCTCACCAAGGTACCTCACCTCGTTGCTCGACAAGGTCGCACTTGGGGGCTGGCCACGAGGAACTCTGGAATGAGACCTCCTGGGACCGTGAGGAGCAAAACGACCCGCCTACAAGACACAAAAGTCAGTATATCACACATATTGTTGAAAAGGCACAAATAAAGATCTTACCTCAAAAGTAAGGTGCGGCATCAAACGACCCAAGCAATAGGTCAGATACGCAGCTGTACGGTCCAAACAAGCAATCTCCGGCTCAACAAACTCCATGGCCGCTATTCCTCGAGTCATGAACCCCAAATCTTCTACGCTCAGGCTGCGCAGGTAGAACATGGTCATAGGAGGGTCCTACGGAACCAAATGACCACCCAAGCCAGAGTAGACCAGCCGAGTTAAGCGGTCTCCCAAATACAACACAAAGCCAAATGGCCCCTCAAAGACCACCCGCAAGGTGGATACCCTAAAGTACTCGATGGTAATATGGGGCGGAACCTCGGGAATGCCGTCAAAGGCATTCCACGACACCTGCAGATTACAAGATCAAAGTTCATTCACATCAAATGGACAAAAAAAAAAACATACATATAGTAAACAGATGCAAGAGCATTTGAGGGCTTGTCATCTTGCATAATAAAGCATTTAGCTATTAGTTAATTTCAGCATGCATTTAAACCTAATTAGTCCGTACAAGCATGATTAGTGTTAATTAAGCCTAGTTTGCATTTGTAATTTGTTTTCCAGCTTTGTAATAACTTAAGTCACGTTTCCTAAGGGATAAGGAGTCACATGATGAGAGAGAAAGGCCTAGAGGACCATTAATTCAATGCATTGGGCAGCAAGGATACATTCTAGGTGCTTCCTAGGTCATTTAGGAACCCTTTCCCCCCTATATATATGTAGAGGCTGCGTTGTAGCCAAAAGAACGAAGACTATGATGAAGAATATGAAAATGAGAGTGTTATCTCTTTTAAGCCTTTGAGCTTGGTTTATTCTTTCTCTAAAATACTTAGTGCTTAATTCCTTGAGTGTTCTTGAGAGGAGTAGGAAATCGAATGCTATTGTAATTAGTGTGGTGCTTAATTTGCTTTATCACTAGTTACTCTGGTTTTCGTCAATTTGATATTTCCTGGTGGTGTTTAAGTACTTTAGCCTTGAATTAATCAAGTTGTTTAGGCCGGGTGATGGAAACTTTATCCAAGTCATATCTTTTATTTCTTTTCTTTGATATAAACACAACAACCCAGAAAAGATTTTATCTTTGGTTAGAGAACGAGTTGATTAGCCGTTGTGTTGCGTAAATCCGTTGAGTTTTATGCATCAAATTGGTATCAAAGCTTTGGTTTTCTTGGCTCGTTCCTTCAGAGGTTTTTCTTGATTAGAGAGTCCTCTTTCACATGGTTTTGTTTTGAGGACAAAAGGAGAAGATTTGAGTGCTCGTGGAAGCAATTTCCCTTAATCACTCCTGCTGGATCGGCGACTAGAACAGGATTGTTCTTTTGGTTCTTTGGCACACTTCGAAAGGTAAAAGTGTGAACTTTGATACTTTTCTGAGTTCTTTAGACCTTTATCTTTGGATATCTCTTGGCAGTTTTGGTTAAATTGTTGTGGGTTGGAGCAGTTTTTTGTGTGAAGTTGCAATACGTGCTGCGCGTGAACTGGGATATTTGTTTTTGTGTTATTCTGTTTGCTTTGGACTTTACCTGCAACTTTGTGGTGAATATTGTTGGGTATCTCCATGGTTATCTTATTTTGTTTTCTATCTTTGTTATCCAAGTGGTTTGAAGTGGAAAGGTTTAGTCTTTGGTCTTCATTTGTGCTCAAACATTTTATTGGTCCTGCTGGATTGCGACCAGGAGTCATGTTGTCATTTTGCTTATATCTCACGATTTAGAGATCAAGTTTATGTCTTTCTTGCTCTTATAGACTCCTATGACCTCATACTACAAGATTATCTTGGTAAATTTCTACTTTAGTGCCAAAGAACCAAAGTAGACCATTTTTGAATGAAATTGAACACAAAGAGTGCTGTCTCTTTTTATCCCTAAATCTCATTGTCTTAGGAGTGAATATCCTTGTGCTTTGAGTCCTTCTTTCAATATTAAACTTGTATTAGAGTTTATATTGTGGTGAGGGTTTGTTACTTTGAGAGTTTAAGAGAGATTCAATACTGATTATCCAAGAACGAGCTTAGCCGTTGAGTTATGCATCATAAACACCAGGGTTTGAATTTTACTCCCTTTGCTATTGGGTGTTTAGCATAATTGAAGAGTCGCCACCAAATTTCAAGGGAAAAACTTGAACACCAAAAAAGAACCCAAATCGAAAGTCTAGAAAGACTGCAACCTAGGTTTACTACACCCAATCCCGATTGGGGATAAATTGACTCTAATGACCCAAAGGACCAAAGTTGAGTTTGTGAGTGTGGGTACGAATTGGGAAGGTGTGAGGCACCCAATTACGCCCGTTAAATAAACGACCTCTACTAAATGATCTTGATTAATAATTGCAGTTGCACGGTTCTAAACAAATCCGGTCGTCCAATTCATAGAATTAACTAAGTGGGTTGAACAACATGAATTATTGCTATTGTTATCGCTTTGCACATGATTTATCCAATTACATGCTATGAATTAATAAAGGGCAAGATTAACCCAATAAATACACAAGATAATAATATTCTCCAAAACCTACCGTTCTTGCTTAACACGCCAATTTCCAACTTGCATCAATAAATAAATTAGTAACTTCATTGGAATTAAATCAAAGACATAAAGAAGTAGTTAATAAAAACATGCTTCTCATGCAATAATAATAACTAATAAGAAAATTAATCTAAGCTTGCAATTAATCTAATTCTATAGTAATTAAACTAATTAAATATGTAAATATGCAAAAACATGATTTTTATACTAAACATGCAATAAACATGAATTAAACTAATCTAACATGATAAATATACTAATGTTAAAAATCATAATGATTACATGCAAATTAATCAACCATAAGCATAATCTAGATAAAATACGATCTTATAAAGAATGATTTAAAGAAAATAAACCCTCAGGATGGAGAACTTAGATGTTCACTTATGAACGGACGAATTCCAAAAGATCCTTGTTCTTGATCAAAGATAGATGAATTATGTGTTGTCTTGTGAAGATGAATAATATTAAAGGTTTGTTTGTGGTGGAAAGAGTAAAGGATAAGTTTTTATGGTGGGAGGACGATTAGAGTAGTTTAGTTGGTGAAGGAGGAAGGAGATGGATGAAGATAGAGAGATTAGGGTCAATTAAAGAGTTCTAGGGTTCAATTTGACCTCTCCATTGTGTTCTCCTTGAAAAAATGGAGGAAAAGAGTATATATAGAGGTAGGTTTAAGTCTGGGACGGAACTGACAAAAAGGCCGGACAAAATAGTCCAACAGACGCGTTTCGGGGGACCGCTTGGTGTCCAAGCGGCTACTGCTCCAACAAGCGGCTAGCCGCTTGGACTAACGATCTTTCAACTAGGGCAAGCGGTTCAGTCGCTCCAGCTAGCGATCTTTGAAAGGCCCATAACTTCTTCGTTTGACCTCCGATTGACCTGATTCTTTTTGCATTGGATTCCTTATTCAAAGAGCTGTCCTTGGAAATTCTCATTAGTATTTCTGGAGTTATGTCTCAAACGCTAAAGAGGTATCTATTTCAGTATACCTTGCGGTAATTAGATCATATCTCTTTCGTTTCTTATTGGACTTGGACCCATAATATGTCATTTTGAAGGTATTTGTGTGAGGAATCAATGTAATTTAGGCCCACTAGGGAATTATTCCTATAATGGAGGAGAATCCTATTTGAACCGTGGAGTGTGGTAATCAGAGTATCTCTTTTGTCCAATAACTTTGTGGTATCACATGTTTTAACTCCGGTGTCCGTTTGGGACAAGGTAAGGGTCGTTGGAAAGGTTATAGAAAAGGATATATGATTATGGTGAAATGAGACTTATGCCAATGATCAAGAGTTCAAACACTTCGGAAATTCTTACTGTCCATGTTATTCCATATCCATCATCATCGGGTTTTTGGTGGGACAGAGACACAATTTGGTGTCTACAGAAGCCCCCATTTTGGCCGAGCTCGAATAGTGCGAAGGGTAAAGTAGTTCAAGCAAGGACCTGCATCTTAGTACCATAAACAGACAAAATATATGGTGAAAATTGTATGTGATACGATAATGTAAGAAGCTTGACCTGAACGAGATGGAAATTGATGTGGTGGAATTCGTCGAATTGAAGCCGAAGGATCCTCGCCTGATTGAACATTGAAGATTGAATATTGAACTCGCCGGATTGAAGCCGATGAACTCTCGTCTAGATTGAAAATTGAAGATTGAATATTGAATATTGAAGTCGACAGAACTCGCCGGATTGAAGCCGATGAACTCTCGTCTAAATTGAACATTTAACATTGAAGATTGATACTGAAGTCGACAGAACTCGTCGGATTGAAGGCTATGAACTCTCGTCTAAATTGAACATTGAAACATAAATAATTTCATGAAAGTAATAAATAAATTATTCTTTCAACGACCTTGTGCTGTAGGTCACACAATAAAAAACCTTTCAACTATCAGTCGAACAGTGAGACCCTATGCTGTATGACACACAATAAAAATATTCATCAGAGATAAGATAGGTAAAAAATGATAAAAAAATCCTTCAATTTTCAGTCGAAGGGGGAGATCCTATGTTGTAGGTCACACAATAAATGTCCTTCAATTTTCAGTCATAGGGAAACCCTATGTTGTAGGTTACACAATAAATGTCCTTCGATTTTCAGTCAAAGGGAAACCCTATGCTGTAGGTTACACAATAAATGTCCTTCGATTTTCAGTCGAAAGGGGAACCCTATGCTGTTGGTTACACAATAAAAATATTTCATTAGAAATAGAATAAATGATAAAAATCCTTCGATTTTCAGTCGAAGGGAGAGATCCTATGCTGTAGGTCACACAATAAATTTCCTTCGATTTTCAGTCGAAGAGGAATCCTATGTTGTAGGTTACATAATAAAAAATTATGGTAAATGTAACGTGCAAGTAATGTCGTGTAGTTTCGACCATTGGTCGAGTAACCTGTATGGTTAGTAAATTATAGAGATAACTGATGCGTTGACTCTTGGTCAAACGCGAACCTGTATAAAAGGTCAGACAAAATAGTTGGTTTAACAAGCCACATACGTAAACATTCATTTGCATATGAGTGTAATCAATGCGATAATCAGAAAAGACACGACTCTTCTGAAAATAGTGTTCCAAAGGACACACATACATCCTAACACCTTAAAAGATATGGGACAAAACCGTAAGGATTAGACCCATTAGTGAAGAATGTTTAGGAACTCACCCAATCAAATGATGATGCAAAAGTCTAATGATATGCAAATCAAATGCATTTAAATATTGTGGTATGTAAATGTGTACATGAATGTCATGAGACTCAATGCAATGTGATGATAACTAGGCCTAAAGCTCCATGCAACCTAGATATGAATGATGATGCACATGACTGGACATATGTAATGATAAAATGTATGCCTAACAGACAATACTCGAAGGAAAAAAATAAGAGATAATTTTTTTTTTTTTATATTCTTTTTTAAGGAGAGTGCCCCTCATAAGTCATGTGACAAGTATTCAGTAGAGATGTCTTCATGTAAAACGCAAAGCCTCTATTGTTGAGGTGCGACCAAACTTGTTGAAGTGGCTTCCTTTTGTAGATGAGACCCAAAGTCTTCAAATGCTTTTCACAAGAATTGGGGGAAACAAAATCCCCCAGTGTGGATCAAAGTTTTTTTTTCTAATGATGATATCAAGAGTGACGAACTTTCAGATGGAGTCATAGGTCCAACGAATTACAGTTGCAAAGCCACGAGTAGCGATTATAGAGCCAAAGCAAAGTGGAGAATTCTGGGTAGAGATGTGGTATTATGAAAGAATCGGGCTTAAGTGCTAAAAATAAAAAACAACGGAATGTTTCGTGATGGATAGAAGATGATGAAGGTAGTTCAAACTCGACTCCAAGTCTTGAGCTCTAAAATAGGCTAAAAATCACAGCATTTTGAAACCCTTAGAATTCTGAGTTGTCATATGAAAATTGATTGTTTAGAACCTTTGATTATCACATGTGAAATGTGAGACTTATTAATGAGATTTTAACGGAGCCGGGCCTCTTAAGAGGTTACCTACGTATCCTTGCGAAATAAGGCCAAAACGTAGTTCGTGGACCACAAATTTTAGTGCCCTAACTTTTGCCTGAGTCATTGTCTTGGGGGATCGACCCAGCGGGCTTGCCATTTTTGCCTAAGCCATTGAATGAATATGCTTAGCGGACCCTTTTTTGTTTTCGATTATGCCCTAACTTTTGCCTAGGTCGCCCTTTCGGATTTTCAACCTAGCGGGCAATTTTTTTTATATTTTAGTGAACACACATCTTTGAAGGGTCACACCTCTAGGAGGTCTTTTGGGTTGTAATGTTGGGCCAAGGTGATGGTTGCCAAAGAAGGGATATAAAGGCTCAAATACCCATAAAAAGCCCCCAGTGTTCTGGGTGTCACTTTGTGGTGAGGGAACTCTCTCCTTAAAATCGAGTCATTTGAGATTATTATTTTTTTCTCTTCTTTTTTTTTTTGGATGTTTTTTATTTTTATTTTTGATCTCTTGCTCTATGAGCTCTTTCTCTTTTGAGTTGTGGAGCTTTCCTCACCAATTTGTGATTTTAGTGACACTCAAGGATGATACACACTTTAAGAAAGAAAGTGGCTTGTGTTTGTTGGCTCAAATGGGCTCCAAGTGGCAACTTTAATTGTTGTAGGTGAAAGGATAATAATATAGGGTGCCAAATGAATGCCTCATGTCCTCGGTACGACTTTGGAATGTGTGTCTTTCTTTTTTTTTTATTGGTCTTTCTCAATTAGTCTCAGAAGTTAAGGTCCATTGCATTGTTCAATCTGATTTAGCAACTCAGATTCATCATTGGATTTCCAAGTTACTTATTCCATGAGAAAAGAAAGAGATAAAGGCTTATTTTATTCAATGCAAAACAAAGCATTACAATGCTCAAAAGGGATCCTCAGACAAAACTTGGACTTGACAAAAGAAAGAAAATGGGAGGAACTCTCTAACTTAACCTAAAACTCTATAAGAATCAAGTTTGGGCTTCGCCATTGGGCTTGGTGTCTATATGGACGACTCCATCAACAATCAAATCTTAAATCTTTCGCTTCAAATACATGCAATTTTCCGTGTGATGACCATTTCCTTCATGGTATGCGCAATAGGCTATAGGATTCCAATTCTTACCTTCACTATTGGGCTTTGGGTCTAGTACATGATTGATTACCATATTCCGTGTTTTAGGTTTGATCTTCCCGTTATTGATTTCATTTCCTTGATTGGAGGATCCTCCATTATTGGAGAAATTCTTGACTTTATTGTTGCCTACGTTATTGGGTTGTGCATAGGTGTTCATGGCTTGATCTTGTGTGAGTTTTCCTTTGGATCTTTCCATAGTGACATTAACTTCATTTCCTCGATTGGAGGATCCTTCGTTGTTGGAAAAATTCTTAACTTCATTGTTGCCTACGTTATTGGGTTGTGCATAGGCCGCATTGATGACTTGATCTTGTGTGAATGTCTTTTTTCTCCTTTCCATAGTGGCATTAACTTCATTTCCTCGATTGGAGGTGCTTACTTTGTGGGAAGGCATAGTGTCCATAAGATCTTGGATTTTATTTTTCAAGGTCCAACATCTTTCGGTGTCCTTTCCCTCTATGGAATTTGCAATATAATGAAGGAGTTGGACCCATTAGAGTGAGGTGGTTGTTCGTGACTAATTTGAAAAGTGCCTTGGTATAAGTCATACTTAAAGGTGTGTATTGTCTTTGAGTTTTCTTGTCATAAAGCGTCTTACCATTGTCTTTGTTGAAAGAGCTTCCCGCATGGGGATTCTCCTTGTCTACATTTGGTGGTTGTAGAATGTCTTTGTTCATGAGCTTCTCGAGAGTAGTGGAGAGGCTCATGGGTAATAGTTGCAGAACTTGCTTGACTGAGTGGCGAAGAACTTGAGGATTTTGTTGGATGGGGTTCTCCTTTTTGGGATTTCCGTCTTGATCATTAGACTCTAGTATGGAGTATGTGCTTATTCTACCTCCTTCTTTGCCCAATATTTCAATACCAGTTAACTTGTCATTCATGCCTTTTAGTTCCTTGAGAATGTCGACTAGGAGCTCTTAGATAGTCCTCTTTGGTGTAGACATGGTGATTGTTTTCGGTGATTGGTGTCGGTGCTTAGCTAAAACCTTGAGCTTATCCAACCTGGACATGATTACTGACTTAATGAGGGACACTGGGAAAGAAAATTTGAAACAAGATTCTTGGAAATAACACACTCTTAATTATCCTTGGAGTCCTATCATGCAAGTCTAAGATGGACATGCAGTGACGACAAGTCTATATGCAACGTGGTCTTACATGAATGCAACTATATGTGACATGCAAATCCTAGAATGATGTAGATGAGTGATACGAATGTTCATGTGAAATGCATGATATGCAGAGGCTCTAGAATGACCTAGACGTGTAAGCCATGAAACAATGTATGAGGAACTGACCTACGATGATTAATCATGGAATCTAAATGTCCTATATGGGATACAATATGTATGATCAACACTTAACGAGTAGAGCTACCCATCTATAGTAAATGGGTGTTCTAGAATGACGTATGATGCAATGTAGAATATTCTATATGTCCTAGCATGGAGCTTCTAGAATGAGATGCAATGTATTGATTTTTTTTTTTAAATAAAGAAAAGCTAGGAAATTAATCTAGAATGATTCCTCAACAAAGTTGCCATAATATACAAGTAACATGTTGAGGCCAAAGATCCATGACTCAATAAAAGAAAAATAAGGAGACTCTTGAGTTAGAGACAGAGAAAGGGGAAATATTTTATTCTAGACTCAGATTGGGAGAAAGTAAAAGATATTATACTCTTGACTAAGGAAAGGAGTAGTTTTTATTCTATACTCAAATTGGGATAAAATAAAAGATTATACTCTTGACTAAGGAAAAGGGAAGATCTTATTCTAGACTCAAAAATTGGAATAAAATAAAAGATTATACTTTTGACTAAGGAGAGGGGAAGATCTTATTCTAGACTCAAATTGGGATAAAATAAAAGATATTACTCTTGACTAAGGAAAGGGGAGATTTTATTCTAAACTCAAATTGGGATAAAATGAAAGATTATACTCTTGACTAGGGAAAGGAAAATATTTTTATTCTAGACTCAAATTGGGATAAAATAAAAGATTATACTCTTGACTAAGGAAAGACTGACTTTATTTTATTTGGGATCTTTGGCTAAAACCCATTACTTGGACGGGGAGGAAAAAATGAAGGAAAAATTTTTCTCCTAAGGCAACAAGCATCATAGGTATCATTCATGGAATATTATTTCCTAAAATAAAAATATTCTAGATCAATCTTAGGCATAGAAGATTACGCAAAGATTGCGTTCACATTAGGGCAAACAACACATTCGCGCAAAAAATGCTGTCACAAAGATCTAGCATGGACATGGGACTGAGTTTCAAGCCTAAAACATTGGTTCTAGTTCATGCAATTAGGTAGGCTTAAGGGTTTTGATCAAAAGGTAATCATGATCAAGAATGTACAACAATCCGCGGGATGCACAACAATGTGATGCATCCTTGTTATCCTACTTGACAAATGGACGAATGCATAGGAAGGTACATGAGGTGGATCCATGTTTCTTGGCAAAGAAGAATCGAGTGGATTCTCACAAGTCACTTCACCACACTCCAAGGGCTAAAAACTGGTTAGAACTTATTAAAACAAGCTCGAAAGTCGCGCAAGCGCATGCAAATGAATGTATGAATGCAAAGATAACAATTAATATGAGCAATAATAACAAGGTCATGAATAATGCAATTTTAACAATTAATCAAGATCAACATTCAAGTTACACCCTCTTAAAAATCCCCAGTGGAGTCGCTACTGTAAACACTAGGGTTTGAATTTTACTCCCTTTGCTATTGGGTGTTTAGGATAATTGAAGAGTCGCCACCAAATTTTAAGGAAAACACTTGGAAACCAATAAAGGACCCAAATCGAAAGTATAGAAAGACTCCAACCTAGGTTAAATACACCCCAATCCCGATTGGGGATAAATTGACTCTAATGACCCAAAGGACCAAAGTTGAGCTCGGGGGTGTAGGTACGAATTGGGAAGATGTTAGGCACCCAATTGCGCCCGTTAAATAAATGACCTCTACTAATTGATCTTGATTAATAATTAAAATTGCACGGTTCCAAACAAATCTGGTCGTCCAATTCCTAAAATTAACTAAGTGGGTTGAACAACATGAATTATTGCTATTGTTATCGCTTTGCACGTGATTTATCCAATTACATGCTATGAATTAATAAAGCACAAGATTAACCCAATAAATACACAAGAAAATAATATTCTCCAAAACCTACCGCTCTTGCTTAACGCGCCAATTGCCAACTTGCATCAATAAATAAGTTAGTAACTTCATTGGAATTAAATCAAAGCAATAAAGTAGTAGTTAATAAAAACATGCTTCTCATGCAATGATGATAACGAATAAGAAAATTAATCTAAGCATGCAATTAATCTAATTCTATGGTAATTAAACTAATTAAATATGTAAATATGCAAAAACATGATTTTTATATAAACATGCAATGAACATGAATTAAACTAATCTAACATGATAAATATACTAATGTACAAAATCATAATGAATACATGCAAATTACTCAACCATAAGCATAATCTAGATAAAACATGATTTTATAAAGAAATGATTTAAAGAAAATAAACTCCCAGGATGGAGAACTTTGATATTCACTTACGAACGGACGAATTCCCAAACGTTCTTGTTCTTGATCAAAGGTAGATGAATTATGTGTTGTCTTGTGAAGATGAATAATATTAAAGGTTTTTTTGTGGTGGAAAAGGTAAAGGATCAGTTTTTATGGTGGGAGGATGATTAGAGTAGTTTTCTTGGTGAATGAGGAAAGAGATGGATGAAGATAGAGAGATTAGGGTTAATTAGAGAGCTCTAGGGTTCAATGTGACCTCTCCATTGTGTTCTCCTTGAAAGAACGGAGGAAAAGAGTATATATACAGGTAGGTTTAGGTCTGGGACGAATTTGACAAAAAGGCCGGACAAAATAGTCAAATAGGTGCCATTCGGGAGGACCGCTTAGCGTCTTAGCGACTACCGCTCCAACAAGCGCTAGCCGCTAGGAATAACGGTCTTTCAACTAGGACTTAGCCGCTTGGGCAAGCGGTTTAGCCGCTCCAGCTAGCGATTATTGATTGCAAAGGCCCATAACTTATTCGTTTGACCTTTGATTGACCTAATTCTTTATGCATTGGATTTCTTATTCAAAGGGCTTTCTTTGGTTATATTATAAGCCCAATTCGCATTAGTATTTTGGGAGTTATGGCCCAAACACTAAAGAGGTGTCCATTTTCAGTATATCTTGCGGTAATTTGATCATATCTCATTCGTTTCTTATTGGACTTAGACCCATAATATGTCATTTTGAAGGTATTTGTGTGAGGAATCAGTATAAATTTGGCCTACTTGGGAATTATTCCTCTAGTGGAGGAGAATCCTATTTGAATCGTGGAGTGCGGTAATCAGAGTATCTCTTTTGTCTCATAACTTTGTGGTATCACATCTTTTAACTCCGGTGTCCGTTGGGACAAGGTAAAGGTCGTTGGAAAGGTTATAGAAAAGGGTATGTGATTATGGTGAAATGAGAGGCTTTATGCCAATAATCAATAGTTAAAACACTTCGGAAATTCTTACTATGCATGTTATTCCATATCCATCATCATCGGGTTTTTGGTGGGACAGAGACACAATTTGGTGTCTACACATATACAGGAAAATCAAAGGCAACATAGCTCGGACGCAGGATGACTCTCGAAGGTAGCCCAAAAATGCTCCAAAGAGGCAAATGGGTGGTTATCCCTACCGACCCACCGTGAACCTAGTGGGAACATCCTCAAACAAGGACGGTGAGGACCAAAAGCGGGAAAATACTCAAAGAACCACAATTGCCATACAAGCAAGAATAATGAGATACAGCTCTCCTACAAAACATGCATATGCAAAGAAAAAGGGAAACATATATTCCTACCTCCAGTATCCTCCACGGGCCCGAGATAGACACCCTCTGACTCGTCGGCTTAGGCCTGCAAGCCTGGCGACACCAACTCACTAAAGCAGGGTACCCCGGGAACACCAAAGTTGTACTCATGGACTTTGGACAAGTCGTCTAAACTTGTAAAGAAGCCAATCTGGCACACGCTCTTCTTCTAGGCAAAAATGGTCGCCCCCAATAGGTAATCCAAGAAAATACGAGCCCCCTACTCCTCAGTAAGTCCCTGCTCTTCCAAGGGTACCCATAACCTCGGCAAGGAAACTCGGTCATCTCTAAAATGGGCAGACACAGGCCCATATAGCTCAAGCAACCTATCACTCTGCTGATAATAACTCCCGTCGTACTGTATGCGACGCCCTCTAAAGGACAAACCTATCAGTACAACAAACTGATAGGGGGTAGGAAATATCTCCCTCACAGGTGTGTGAAAAGTGTTCGTGGTATCCCAAAACCTCTTCAATAACTCCCGAGCGATTATCCTCTTATCCCTAGAGTGACAAGCTGGGATAACCGACAAAAAGTGCTCAAAACCTGAACCCTGCACTATCTCCCTACCTCTCACAGAAAATGTGTCCAACATCATGGCCCAGTGAGAAGTGGACCCATGAGCCTGCACTAGAACACCAATACCCTAGCCAACAAATAAAATTTTCTCAACATCCCATATGCTAAGAATACAGCCAAAACAATTCATATAGAGCTGACCACCTGTCACGCCTCGAAATTTCGTCTTTTTGCGTGTTTTGTTATCGCTTTGCACGTTGCATGTTCAAGCATTGCTTGGTGCATGCTAATCAACTTAGAATCACGATCGTACTTGCTTATCTTGCATATGTTAGTGTCCTAGAAATTGTTTTACACCTTCGTATAGGTAAACTCGTTTTGCTTTGGGAAGCGATTACTTCATGTCTCAAGTTCCGGGACGAAACTTCTTTTAAGGAGGGTAGAATGTGATACCCCAATATTTTCTATAATTATTATATCGATTTATAAATGATTTATAAATAGTTCGGAAATTAAATCGTATTATAAATGATTTATAAATAGTTTCGGAGATTAAATCGTATATTCATTTAAGGATTTGATTTATTCAATTAAAGTCATAATAATATTAATTATTATTATGGGACTTTCATAAATTGCATTTATTAATTTTGAGGAGTTAATTAAAATGTTTTATATATGAATAAGAATTATTCATATACTTTTTAAATAGTTTTAATTAGTTTTAATGGGTTTTAATTTGTTATTTGAATTAGAAAATTATTAAATAAATTCCTAAACCTAGTAGTATTTCACTTGGGTTGACTAAGGGCCTATATAAGGAAAAGGTGAGACAATTAGTCATTTTGCAAACTGAGCCAAAACCCTCAAGCATTCACTCTCGCTCTCCTCTCTCTCACCGTCCTCTCCCTCTCCCTCTCCTCTCTCCTTCACCGAACCTCACTCTCTCTCCTCTCGGTTTTCTCACCGGAAACAACCGCCGGCGTCGCCCCTCTCTTGCCGCCGGTAACCTCTCCTTCTCTCTCTCTTTCTCTTTCTTTTTCCCGTCTCCCTTCCCTCTCTGTTTTTGTGTTCGCGGGACCACTGGACCACCACCGGACCACCAGGCCGACGCCTGGGTGGCGACCAGTGAGTGGCCGACGTGGCCCCGTCGCCCCTACTCCTTCTCTCTTTCTCTCCTTTTCACTCTCTCTTCGCAACCTTCTCTCTCTCCTCCTCGCCGGAGCACCGGCGACTACCACCACAGGCCATGGTGCCCAGCGGGTGGTGGTGGTGGTGATGGGTCAGGTTATGTGTCCCATGCATGGGTACCCGTGACCTAGACCTAGTTTTGAAGTTAGGGTTTCGTTTTTATATTTTTCGTAATTATTAATTCCTTTTTCAGTATTTTTGATTTAATGTTTTTATTTTTCTGCACTTATTCGGAATCGGAATTAGGATTTTCAAAAGCCTAGATTGATTGAAATAAATCAAGAAAATTAATAAAAATATCAGATTGTGATTTTGTTACTGTTTGTATTTTCGTATTTAATTAATACTGATTCGGTAATTTTTTTAATTAGGACCTAACGAGCAAGGGTGATTATTGTCATGCCTACCTTCTTACTTACTGTTGGTAGCGTATTAGTGGTAAGCTCTCATGCCTGCCTTCTTCCAAAGCCCCATCAAAACTATTTTGATGTGTTATGTGCTAATTGGGAATTTGTTGTGAATTTAATATGCAACGCATGATTAAATTATATCGTCGTTATTATGAAGCTATTAAGCATAATTCACTGCTGTACATATGAGTTATAATTAGCATGTTGATGTTAGCATGTTTTGGGAATTAATTAGTCCATATGATGATTATTGGACAATTGTTGAATAGCGAATTATTAATATTATTATGCTATTAATTATATGCTAATTGGCATGGGTATTACTGAGTGCTAGTGAGCACCTATATATTATCGTTGAATGTCTTTGGTGATTTGTGAATTTTTCGATATCATATTACCCTGCCGAAGTGCTGCAGAAATTGTGCTAGACATTACTTGTCATTATTATTGAATTATCGTCGTTATTGAATTAAAGCATGTTTAATTCTCATCATATTGAATTATCATTATCGTCGTTATTTACTATTCATTGTCAAGGGCATGAAATGAATTAGTAAGTCGTGGTCTCGTAGTACCACTTATGTCAACCAATGCAAATTATGTGAATTGAATTAAATGAGAGTAAGACTCCTAATGGATCCCTAAGAGTAGTCGAGCAATCGGGATTGCACCTAATGGTGTAGTTCCAGGGATGAGTGATTCCCAAGTTACTTATGGACACCTCGCAGTGTGTCTGGGATGGATCATTCCCCATTTAATAAGTCCTCTATGCTCGTATAATTGTACTAGAGGTAGTGTGCACACTAGAGTCATTAAGTCCATGGAGTGATTGTATCTTCGATGAACAGTATGGATAATCGCTGTTCTATTCGCTCTCTTACATCTCTCTAATCAAGACGGATTGTCTATGTCGTATTTCGTGTGATCACTATACAAGAATTGCATATGAAAGAATGTCGTTGTGCGTATGCTTGATTATATGCTTATGTGCGTATGCAAATGAATTTCAATGATTCTTATAAAACCTCAGGTAAGGTTTGCGAAATGTTTTTACTGGGTACGGATGACGTTTATTCAGTTTATCTGATTTTTGTTTCTCTTTTGTTTCTTTTCTTTTCTTCTGTATTTTGTTTCCGTCACGGAAACCAAAGTGCAGGTTTTGTTGATTGAGAACGTACAGCTTGGAAGGTAGAGTTGGCGTCGGTTTTTAGAACTATTTCTGTTCCGTTTAGATCGTTGGGATTTTTATTGGATTTAGCCTGTTGTAGGCAAGTTGTAATAAATTTGGTTTAATGGTTTTTAGCTCACTATATAGACAACTCTAATATTAACTGTTTAGTTTGTTTAGTTCCTTAGTAAGCTCCTTTTGATGTCTAGTCTTTCTTTCTGCTTAGCATTTACTCCTTAGTGATAAATGTTGCAGTGACATCCCCCCGAGTTCGGGACGATTCAGCGGTGTCGAGTCGTGCACAACGACATCGATAGTTCCCAGGAAATCGTTGCGAATTTGGGGGTGTTACACCACCAATCCAGTACAAATCTCAATTTGTTCGTGTGTCGGAGCACTAACAATTTAAATTTTCAGAGCAGAACCAAAAAAAGAGAGAGTCAGAAACATACCAACTGAAAGTTAGACAGATGACTCTGCCTGTCCAGTAGCAAAACACTACGGTCCCAAACCCCAGACGGGTCTCAGTCCACGCGCATAAACGAATCCTTATACAAGTTTGCCCCATCTGCATGTCGAGGAAGGGGTAGTGTACTAGAAGATGGAAGCCCAGTACGAAAGAGGTCCCGGTTTTCCTCCTCCTCACCTATGGGACGTTTCCCTTTATTCTTGGGAGCTATAGAAGAAGAATGAAGTTTTCTCTCTCTACAAGTGAAAATTTCAAGTTTCAGATTCGCAAGAAACAAGTATCCATTCAATAATGCAACCCAAAATTCAGCAACTAGGCGGAAAAATAAACAAGTTCAAGACAAAAATCAAAGAATTTGGTTAAGAATTGACTTACCTTGAAGAAGTTGAAGCACTCAACAATGGGGATAGCTCTCGACAAGGCTCTCGACGAAGAAGAAGCACAATGAAACAAAACGCGAAAAACTTCGCGACAAACTGTTTTGACTTGCTCAAGTCGTGCGCCGCTAGCGGCTCTCACCAAGAGCCCAGCGCCGGCGCTGGCCTGGGCCGCTAGAGGCCCTGCCTGGCATGCACACGCGGGCCCCTCCTGCTGTGCCACGACTTTGTTCCAGCCCAGAAACCGTTATTTCAGTTCGTTCGCGGCAAAGATCAATACCGAGCGCGCGGGTGCAAGTCCCTTTGGCCCACCAATTTAAAATCCAACAATTGGTCCATCTTACGGTACCAAGTATTATCAGTTAAAAACTAACCCAATTGTTTTGCACGTCCCAAATACACAAGCCCAGGTATGCCCCGACAATATTAATAACCCAGAGTGGTCAAATGTTTATAGGACAGCCAGTTTCCAAAATCGGGTCAGTCAATGACCGCTTAAGCTATTGCAGTTAAACTGTTCTTTTTCCACAATGTCGGGTCAGTCAATCACCGCTTAAGCGATTGCGGTTAAACTGTCCTTTTTCTACGAAGTCACAAAGTCGGGTCAGTCAATGACCGCTTAAGCTATTGCGGTTAAACTGTTGTTTTTCTACGAAGTCACAAAGTCGGATCAATCAATGATCGCTTAAGCTATTGCAGTTAAACTGTCCTTTATCTACGAGGTCACTAATTTGGGTCAGTCAATGATCGCTTAAGCTATTGCGGTTAAACTGTCCTTTTCTACGAGGTCACTTATTCGGGTTAGTCAATAATCGCTTAAGCTATTGCAGTTAAACTGTCCTTTCTACGAGGTCACTTATTTTGTGTCAGTCAATAATTGCTTAAACTATTGCGATTATACTGTCCTTTGTTTTTATATGTTTCAGTCAATGATTGCTTAAGCTATTGCATTTAAACTATTCATATGTTTTAACCATTTTACAGTCGTCGTTTTCATCGTGCTGTCTCGTTGACTTTTTCGTTTCTCATGTAGAGACGGAATCTCGGCATCCCCCGAGTGGTGGTTAGTCACTATTTGCTCAGAATAAAGCATTTATACTATTCGCGTTGTCTCGTCGAATTTTTCGTTTCAAGTATAGGGACAGAATCTCAGCACCCACCGAACGGTGTTTAGTTACTATTTGTCGAAGAACTCTACGTTGATCATTCTCAAACTATTACTAACTTTTTCATTTACTCTGAATACAGGTCCGCAGCAGACGTTTAGACCATCTACGAGCGGTGTTCAATCCTGCTAACTATGAACTTTATTTTTCTTGTGTTCACAGAGATGAAATCTTAGCACGCTACAAGCATGTCCCAACTCAGGTTTGTCATCATATGCATACATATTGTTCACTCTCACACACCATGTGCACATCAGCATCCTGCATGTTGCCTTCGGAATACTTTGATCTTCACTTTTACTCAAGCTCGATCAAAGTGGGGGCTTCAGTAGACGCCATAAAAGTACCTTCTAATTTCTCCGCAAAAGCCCGATGATGAAAGGAGTAATTTATAAACTTGAACGGTATTTTTGCTTTAATAGGTAAAATAAGGTCTCAGGTTTTTCCTCGATCACTCCTTCATTCCAGTTCCATTCAACAGCCCCATTCAAGAGCTTTCCAATGACACCTCTCATGACTTTTTTCGACTCCTGGTCGCCAAGTTGCGAATCGAGGTTAGAAGCGTCTTTTACAGCAAAAGGGTAAAACGGTCTTTTCATATTTTTCGGAACACTAAAATTCCTCCAGAAATTAAAAAAGATGGGATGTCGGCATATTTTTCAAATCATACAGTCTACAGTTGACAACTTCTATTATCGGGACTATTGACACCGAGCTTCCCCCTCTTTCTTCCAAACTTGAGATCTTGTCTTTACTATTTTTGTCAAACATAGCCTACAGTTCAGGTACTAACTCCTGAGGGCTCAAATTAAATTACTTCTCTAATTGTTTATTTTTCTAGTAGTCATAATGTAGATATCATGCTAGTAAACGTCTTTTATTGCTTCCTAAATATTGTCTGTCCAAGCATGTCTAGTTGTTGTGATGCTCAACTTGCCAATCGAATGCATGTCTAAATAAGGGTCAATAATAAATGTTGTGATGCTTGTGATGAACCACTTAATAGTCTATGTCTAGGTTGTTGATCCGGTTTGTGTGGCAATCATGTCTTTAAATTACTAAGCAAACTTGAGTTAGTAGAGGCCGTCATAATACGGGGGAGTTAGGTTCCTAACACCTTCCCACCTCGTACCTTCACCCCCAAACCCTTTATTCTTGGGTACTCATATGTTCTATATGAGTGAGAGTCTTTCTAAAAATATGATCAATTCACTTATCGTGCTATTGGGTTGTTCCTTCGGATTGTCCCTTCGGTTTGTTCCTTCGATAAAACGTCGATAGCATGGTTTTTATTCAATTTAAGTTATTTCAAAAGCTTTTCTAACTCGATGGTTCCTTGAACTTATCTAATCTCTCAGCTTACAAATTTTGTATAAGGACACACTCCGTGACCGTAGAAATCCCGGGTCCTTACAACGTTGAAAACTGCTTTAGTACTTCCGAAAGAGATCTTTTGCGACTTACAGAGTCTAGACGTGGAGATTGTGCTGAAAGATGACGTTCAATGTACCTTAGCGCATATGTCAGTTCGACCAACTTTGCTCGACGAGATCAAGGGTAACAGAATTAAAATGAGGATCTTCAACGAATTCTACGCCAAAAGGACGAGGGTAGATTCGAGTACTTTGCTACTGGTTAAGACGGTGTCTTGAGATTTCGTGATCGTGTCTGTGTGCCGAATGACCCGGATATCAAGAGTCAGATTCTGGGTGAAGCTCACAATACCCCTTATTCTGTGCATCCTGGTGGAGACAAGCTTTACAAAGACCTTGACCAAGTATTTTGGTGGAAGGGTATGAAGCAAGATGTCGCTGAGTTCGTGACTATGTGTCTGACGTGCCAGAAGGTCAAGATTGAGCACAAGAGACCTGGTGCAATGATTCAATCGCTTGAAGTTCCTACGTTGAAATGGAATTCGATTTCAATGGACTTTGTCATGGGTTTACCTTTGACACAGAAGAAGAACAACGCCATTTGGGTCATTGTAGATCGTTTGTCGAAAGTTGCGAGATTTATCCCAATAAATGACACTTGGGGAATGGAGAAATTAGCGGATGCGTACGTCAAGGAAGTCATAAGACTTTATGGTGTTATTCCATAAGATATCGTTTCAGATAGAGACTCGAGATTTCTCTCTCATTTTTTGCAGAAATTGCAAGAGACTTTTGAAAGCAAGCTGAACTTCAGTACTGCTCTTCATCCTGCGACGCATGGTTAGACGGAAAGGATGATTCAAACTTTGGAGGATATGGTATGAGCATGTGCTCTCGAGTATCAAGGCTCGTGGGATACACACATTACATTGATCGAGTTTTCTTACAACAATAGCTATCACTTAACCTTTGATCGAGCATCATATGAAGCATTGTATGGTATGAAGTGTATATCGTCTGTTTGTTGGAACAAACATTAGCGAAACTGCAGTTTTGAGTCCAGAAATGATACAACAGATTGTCGATGTGGTCAAGGTGATTCAAGCGAAGATGCGTAGTGCACAAGATTGCCAGAAACCGTACGCTGATAGAGGTCGTAGACCTGAAGTGTTTGAGGTGAGAAGCAAGGTAGTTTTGCGAGTATCTCCTACCAAGGGTGTCATGCGTTTTGGTCCTAAGGGAAAGTTGAGTCCTCGTTACATTGGACCTTACAAGATCCTGAAAAGGATTGGTGAGGTTTCTTATCGACTAGCTTTACCTGTGGAACTTGAGAAAGTCCAACTCATGTTGTTCAACCTGAAGCGATGGATCTTGACAAAATTCTGACTTATGAAGAGCGTCCTATCAAAATAGTGGACCGCAAAGAGCGCTCAACTCGAACCAAAACTAATCCGATTGTCAAAGTCGTTTGGTCTCGACAAGGTCAAGAAGAAGCAACATGGGAAGCAGAATCCATGATGCGCGAGAAGTATCCAGACCTCTTTCTTGAAGGTACTGGTCCCACTTGAGTTTCGGGACAAAAATCCTTTTAAGGAGGGTAGAATGTCATGCCTCAAAATTTCGTCTTTTTGCGTGTTTTGTTCATCGCTTTGCACGAATTGCATGTTCAAGCATTGCTAATCAAATTAGAATTACGATCGTACTTGATCATCTTGCATATGTTAGAGTCCTAGAAATTTTTTTATACCTTCGTATAGGTAAAATCGTTTTGTTTTGGGAAGTGGTTACTTCATGTCTCAAGTTTCGGGACAAAACTTCTTTAAGAAGGGTAGAATGTGATACCCCAATATTTTCTATAATTATTATATTGATTTATAAATAGTTTTGGAGATTAAATCGTAATTACATGCAATGATTCGATTTATTCAATTAAGGTCTTAATAACATTAATTATTATTATGGGACTTTCGGAATTTATAATTGTCAAATTATTTGAGAGTTTTATTTAAATGATTTTAACGATCAAGAGAATTCATATTTCTTTTATTATTGATTCGGGGAGAATTTTTTCAATTAAATTAATGGAAATATTTCTTTTATTCCTACCTTGACTTTCATTAACCAAAACCCTTTTGGGTGCATATATAAACAAAGTGACGGGTTCATTATTCAGTTTGCAAACCCTCACAGCTGACTCTCTTTTTCTCTCTCTTTCTTTCCCTTTCTCTTCCTCACGTTCCTTTCTCTTCCTCCTTCGTTTTCTCCTTTCTCTCTCCTGTCGACAGCCACCAGGGACCAACCTTCGCCGACCACCGCCTCGCCCACCCTCCGGTGAGTATCCGGGCTAACGGGCCAAGCCCCGCCACCCCTCTCTCTCCCTTTCTCTTTCTCTTTCTCTTTCTTTTTCTCTCTTCTTCGTGTCTTGCGCCATGAACCACCACTGTGGACCCACCGCCACCAGCGCCGGTGGTGGCTGATCGGAGGGTCACCGGAGGTCACGTGACCACTGTGGTTGGTGTTTGTGGTGGTGGTTCGTGGGTCACGCAAGTAGTTTTACAGTTTCGCACTTTCGCAAATTTTCGTGCACATTTTTGGTGATTTTCAGCAGTTTTTAATTTCGTGTTCAAATGTTTCTACACTCGTTTGGAACCCGAATTTGGATTTTCAAAAGCCTATATTGGTTAGAATAAATCAAGAAATTTATATAAAATATAAAATTAATATTTCGTTACTGTTTGGATTTTCTTATTTAAAGAGCTCAATTTTGGTAATTGTTTTTAATTAGGGCCTAACGAGCAAGCGTGATAATCTTTGTTCGTGGAGCTTATGTACTATTTAAAAGCGTTTTAGTGGTAAGAGCTCATGCCTACCTTCTTCCAAAGCCCCACCAAAACTATTCTGATGTGTTATGTGCTACTTTGGAATCTATTGTGAATTTAATATGCAAAGCATGATTAAATTATATCATCGTTATTGAATTATCGTGATTGAATTAAAGCATGTTTAATTCTCATCATATTGAGTTATCATTATCGTTGTTATTTACCATTCATTGTCAAGAGCATCAAAATGAACTAGTAAGTTTTGGTCTCGTAGTACCACTATGTCAACAAATGCAAATTATGTGAATTGAGTTAAATGAGAGTAAGACTCCTAATGGATCCCTAGGAGTAGTCGATCAATCCTGATTGCACCTAATGGTGTAATTCAAGGGATGCGTGCTGATTCCCAAGTTACTTATGGACACGTCACAGTGTGCACACTAGAGTCATTAAGTGCATGGCGTGATTGTATCTTCGATGAACAGTATGGGTAATCGTTGTTCTATTCGCTCTCTTACATCTCTCTAATCAAGACGGATCGTCTATGCCATCTTTTGAATGATCAATATACAAGAATTGCATATGAAAGAATGTCGTTGTGCGTATGCTTGATTATATGCTTATGTGCTGATGTACAGGTTGGAAGCTAGAGTTGGCGTCGGGTTTTTAGAACTCTTTTTAGAGCAGTTGAGATTGTTGGGATTTTGGTTTGATCCCTTTGAAGGCATGTTGTAATAAGTTTGTTTAATGGTTTTTAGCTCACTATATAGACAACTCTTATAATATTGTTTTAGATTGTTTAGATTCCTTAGTAGCATCCCCTGGGTTCATGATGGTTCAGTGTTCGTTGTCGAGTCATGTATAATGACGTCGATAGTTCCTGTAACGACCCGGGATTTCCATCGGCCATGGAGTTCGTCCTTATAGAAAATTTGTAAGCTGGGGGTTTAGATAAGTTCAAGGGACCATCGAGTTAGAAAAGCTTTTGTAAAGACTTGAATGGAATAAAAACCATGAAAGAGGTCACAAATTTGCTATCAGCGTTTTATCGAAGGGACAATCCGAAGGGACAACCCAATAGCGCGATAAGTGAACTGACCATGTTTTTAGAAAGACTCCCGCTCATATAGACATATGAGTACCCAAGAATAAAGGGTTCGGGGGCGAAGGTACGAGATGGGAAGGTGCAAGGCACCCAACTCGCCTGTTTTATGACGGCCTCTACAAACTCATGTTTGCTTAATAATTTAAAGACAATGATTCCCACACAAACCAGATTAACAACCTAGACTTAGAGTATTAATTGGTTCATCACAAGCATCACAACATTTATTATTGACCCTTATTTAGACATGCATTCGATTGGAAAATTGAGCATCACAACGACTAGACATGCTTGAAATTGAAAGACAATATTTAGTAAGCAATAAAATACATGATTAGCATGATATCTACATTTTGACTACTAGAAAATAAACAGTTAAGGCAATTAATTTAATTTGAGCCCTCAGGAGTTTAGCACCTGAACTGTAGGCTATTTAGCAAATGAATAGTAAAGACAAGATCTCAAGCAAAGAATAATTTGGAAGAAAGAGGGGGAAGCTCGGGATTACTCAACCGAGAATAGAGGTTGTCAACTGTAGACTATCTGTTTTGAACTGAGGGTCGAGGGTCATATTTATAGGAAAAAGATTAGGGTTGGACGGGTGAAGGATGGCCAAAATTAGGAATATGGGCTTATAAAAAGACGGGCCTGGAAGACCCAACGGCCCTGGGATTTTACCCAGCGCCGCTGACGGCGCTGGCGAGTGCCGCTGATAGCACTGGCCACAGCCGCTAGTGACGCTGGCTGCAATTCCTGCACCGCAGGCGGCTGTCAGCTTGCCATGTGGATGTCCTCATAATGACGACATCCAGTCTATTTTAATTTCTGGAGGAATTTTAGTATTCCAAAAATATGAAAAGACGTTTTTACCCTGCTGCGGTAATAGACGGTTTTACCCCCGGTTAGCAGCTTGGCAACCGGGAGTCGGAAAAAAACACGAGAGGTGTCATTAGAAAGCTCTTGAACGGGGCTTTTGAATATGATCGAAATGAAGGAGTGATCGAGGAAAAACCTGAGAACTTATTTTACTTATCAAAGCAAAAATAGCATTCAAGTTTATAAATTACTCCTTTCATCGTCGGACTTTTGTGGAGAAATCTGAAGATACTATTTTGGCGTATACAGAAGCCCCCACTTTGATCGAGTTTCAGTAAAAGCGAAGATCAAAGTATTCCGAAGGCGACGTGCAGGATGCTGATGTGCACATTGTGTGTGAGGGTGTACAGTATGCATGCATATGAAGGCAAACCTTACATGCTCGTAGCGCGGTAAGATTTCATCTCTGTGAACACAAAGAAAATAAAGGTAATGGTTAGCGGGGCAAATATCGCTCGGGATGGTCTCAATGCCTGCAGGGGACCTGTATTCAGAGTAAATGAAAAAGTTAGTAACATTTTGAGAATGATGAACGTAGAGTGCTTCAACAAACAAGGACTAAACACCACTCGACGGGTACCGAGAATCCGTCCCTGCACGAGAAACGAAAAAGTCAACGAGACAGCGCGATCAAAAATAACGGATGTAAATGGTTAAAAACACTGGTGAGAGTGAATAACATAAATGCTTCATTCTAAGCAAACAGTGACTAAGAACCACTCGGCGGATGTCGAGATTCCGTCCCTCCACGAGAAACGAAAAGCTCGACGAGACAACGCGATCAAAATGACGGCTATAGAATGGTTAAAACATATGAACAGTTAAAATGCAACAGTTTAAGCAATTATTGAATGAAATATATAAAAACAAAGGACAGTATAACCACACAAGTGATCATTGACTTACACAATTTGAGGACACCGGCTATCCTATAAACAGTGCCAGAAGATTCACTGGGCTTAAACACAATTTGTAGACACTGGCTATCCTAGACAATGAACACTGGCAGTCCCCAAAATAAAGGACACTGACTGTCCCAAAAAAAATGGACACTGGCTGTCCCGAAATGATGGACACCGATTGTCCTCAAAATAATGGACACTGGCTGTCCCAAAATAATGGACACCAGCTGTCCCCAAAATAAATGGACACGGGCTCTCCCAAAATAATGGACATCGGCTGTCCAAAAATAATGGACACTGGCTGTCCAAAAATAATGAACACTGGTTGTTCAAACACAATTTAGGAAACCGGGTGACCCACTAGGCTTTAAAAAAAAAATTTGACCGCTCTGGGTGATCAATATTATTATTCGAGAATACTTGGGCTTGTGTATTTGGGACCTGCAAAAGAAATGAGTTATTTTTACTTGATAATACTCGGTGTCGTAAGGTGGACCAACTGTCGAATTTTTAATTGGTAGGCCAAAGGGACTTTCTCCCGCGCGCTCGGCAATGGTCTTTGCCGCGAACGACCTGTGCGAAATAACGGTTTTTGGGCTGGAAACAAAGTCGTGGGACAGCAGGGGGGCCTGCTCGTGCAGGCTGCTCAGGGCCGCTAGTGGCGCTCACTTTGAGCTGAATAAGTTGATTTTCGCGAGCTTCTTCTCGCGTATTTGCCCATTTTTTCCTCTTCTTCGTCTTCTTCGTTGAGCTTCCTCCTTCATTGTCGAGAGCTCCAAGATTTTGAAGGTAAGTAAAATCTTGACCAAATTCCTTGCTTTTTGTCTTGATCTTGTTTAATTTTCTGCCTAGTTGCTGAATTTCGGGTTGCATTGTTTAATGCGTACTTATTTCTTGCGAATCTGAAACTTGAAATTTCCACTTGTACAGAGAGAAAACTTCAATCCTTCTCCTATGGCTCCAAAAGATAAGGGGAAGCGTCCTATGAGCAAAGAAGAGGAAAACCGCGACCTTTTCCGTTTTGGGTTTCCATCATCTAGGATACCATTTCCCCGACATGCGGATGGGGAAACTCTATATCAGGACTCTTTCATGCGTATGGACTGGCGCCCGATGGAGGCTTGGGACCGGAGTATTTTGTTATTGGACAGACAGAATCATCTGTCTAACCCACGGTTGGTATGTTCCTGACTTCTTTAGTTCTGTTCAGTTTATTTATTTTGTATTGAAAATTTGAACTGTTAGTGCTCCTGTACACGAACAAATTGGGATTATACTGGATTGGTGGTCAGCTGTATATAATACTTGTGTGGAATTATTTGGGCTGTGTTTGTAGTATACAAGGTGTTGAAATTTTTTATTTGTTTGCTAGGGTGTTGGTACTCGTCTGCAGGCTCATGGGTCCACTTCGCACTAGGCCATGATGTTGAACGTCTTTACTGAGGGGGCTAGGGGGATAGTTCAGGGTTCATGTTTTGAGTACTTCTTGTCAGTCATCCCGGCTTGTCATTCTGGGCACACTAGGATAGTTTCCCGTGGGTTATTGGGAAGATTTTGGGATACCACGAACCCCTTCCATACGCCTGTGGGAGAGATGATTCCTACCCCTTATCAGTTTGCCGTACTGAAGGGCTTGTCCTTTAGAGGGCGTCCTATACGGTATGACGCGAGCTATCATCGGTAGGCTGATAGGTTGCTTGAGCTATATGGGCCTGTAGCTGTCTACTTTAGGGAGGATCGATTTTCCTTGCCGAGGCTATCGGGAGCTTTAGCGGAGCAGGGGCTTACTGAGGAGCAGCGGGCTCGTATTTTCTTGGCTTACCTGTTTGGGGCGACCATTTTTGCCCAGATGAAGTGTGTATGTCAAGTTGGCTTCCTGACATGTTTAGATGACTTGTGCCGGGTACATGAGTACAATTTTGGTGCTCCTGCATACGCATCCTTGGTGAGATGGTGTTGTCAGGCTTGTAGGCCCAAGCTGACGAGTCGGAGAGCGTCTATCACTGGCCCATGGAGGATACTGGAGGTAGGCATATATATCATTTGTAACAGCTACGAATTTACAATGATATCCCGGGAACTATCGACGTCACTGTGCGCAACCCGACACCACTGAACCCTCACAAACCCAGGAGCGCTACTGCAACATTTATCACTAAGCAGTAAATACTAGGTAGAAAGAAAGTAAAGGCATCAAAGAAGCTTACTAAGGAATCTAAACAATCTAAAACAGTTAATATCAGAGTTGTCTATATAGTGAGCTAAAACCATTAAACCAATTTATTACAACTTGCCTTCAAAGGGCTCAAACCAATAAAATCCCAACGATCTAAACTGAAAAGAAAGGGTTCTAAAAACCGACGCCAACTCTATCTTCCTAGCTGTACGTCCTCACTTGACTAAACCTGCACTTTGGTTTCCGTGACGGAAACAAACTACAGAAGAAAAAAAAAAGAAACAAAAATCAGATAAACTGAATAAACGTCATTCGTACCCAGTAAAAACATTTCGCAAACCTTACCTGAGGTTTTAGAAGAATCATTGAAATTCATTTGCATACGCACATAAGCATATGATCAAGCATACGCATAACAACATTCTTTTATATGCAATTCTTGTATAGTGATCATACAAAATACGACATAGACAATACTGTCTTGATTAGAGAGATGTAAGAGAGCGAATAGAACAGCGATTACCCATACTGTTCATCGAAGATACAATCATGCCATGGACTTAATGACTCTAGTGTGCACACTACCTCTAATATAATAAACGAGCCTAGAGAACTTAATAAATGGGAAATGATTCGTCCCAGACACACTGTGAGGTGTCCATAAGTAACTTGGGAATCACGCATCCCTTGAATTACACCATAAGGTGTAATCCCGATTGCTCGACTACTCCTAGGGATCCATTAGGAGTCCTACTCTCATTTAATTCAATTCACATAATTTGCATTGGTTGACATAGTGGTACTACGAGACCACAACTTACTAATTCATTTCATGCTCTTGACAATAAATAGTAAATAAGGACGATAATGAGAATTCAATATGATGAGAATTAAACGTGCTTTAAGTCAACGACGATGATTCAATAAAGATGACATGCAATGTCTATCACAATTTCGGCAGCACTTCGGTAGGGTAATATGATATCAAAAAATCACAATCATCCAAATACATTCAACGATAATATAATGGTGCTCACTAGCACTAAATAATACCCATACCAATTAACAAATATTTAATAGCAAAATAATACTAATAGTTCACCATTCAACAATTTACCAATAATCATCATATGGACTAATTAATTTTCAAAACATGATAATATCGACATGCTCATTATAAACAATATTTACAGCAGTGAATCATGCTTAATAACTTCATAATAACAATATAACACTAAAATGCTTCCAAACAGTACGTAAGCTCGACGTACAAAGATTATCACGCTTGCTCGTTAGGCCCGAATTAAAAACAATTACCGAAACTGAGTTTATTAAATACGAAAATCCTAAGAGTAACGAAATATTAATATATATTTTTATTAAATTTCTTGATTTATTCCAACCAATCTAGACTTTTGAAATCCGAATTCAGGTTTAAAACGAGTGCAGAAAAATTAAAACACGAAATTAAAATATGCAGATAATCAATAAAAACTTAACGACAATTGCAAAACTGCGAAAAACAAAAGCGACTTACTCAAGCCACGAACGACCACCACGACCACCACCAATAGTGGTCCGGTGACCCCTTCTCCACCCACCGGCGCCGGTGGTGGTGGTTGGTCCAGCGTGGTGGTTTACGGCCATCAACAAAGAGAGACCGAAAGAGAGAGAGAGAAAAAGAAAGAGAATGCGAAAGGGAAAGAGAGAGGTGACAGGGCTTGGCCCGCCAGCCCAGAAACTCACCGGAGGGAGGAGGACGTGGTGACCGGCGAAGGGTGGTCCCTGGTGGCTATCGACAAGGGATAGAAAAGAGAAAACGAAGAAGAAAGTGAAAAAGAACGTGAGAAAGAGAAAGAGAAAGAAAGAGAGAGAAAGAAGAGGAAAGAGAAAGCTTACCGGCGGTGAATGACGGCGGTGGGCTGGTGGATTCTGGTGACAGCAAGGGGGACGGGAATGAGAGAGAGTCGGGTGAGAGAGATTCAGTTGTGAGGGTTTGCAAACTGAATAATGAACCCTTCACATTGTTTATATATGCAACCACAAGGGCTTTGGTCAATGAAAGTCAAGCTAGGAATAAAAGAAATATTCCCATTAATTTAATTGAATAAAATTCTCTTCGAATCAATAATAAAAGAAATACGAATTTCTCGATCGTTAAAATCATTTAAATAAAACTCTCAAATAATTTGACAATTATAAATTCCGAAACCTCCTTAATAATAATTAATATTATTATGGCTTTAATAGATTAAATCGAATTATTGAATATAAATACGATTTAATCACCGAAACTATTTATAAATCATTTACAAATTAATATAATAATTATTATAAATATCGCAAATACTGCACTACGTACCATTCATTGTAGAATGTACTCCTGGATCAAAACTCTTACGTAGTTTTGACCAGGGGATCCGGTCAGTAGGACTCCTTGGGTGCCACTAAGGTGGGTATGGATGTTCTTTCCCGTAAAGAGGGATATGATTGAGAAACTTATGGGATGACTCGCAACTTAGAGTCGAATTGATCCGAGGAACCCCCTACTCTCCTCGAAGAAGTAGGAAAAGGCTCAAATGGAATGATACGCCTGCTCATTCGAGGCGTTCAACCCAACAAAATTTGATAATATACGGGGATCAACCCAATTCTTAGCTTTGAGTATAAAGATTAGACTTCTCAAAAATATTTGTTCTTCACTGGCGAATAACATTCATTGGGGGTGGATAAATGGATGATTTGTGTGGAGTATGGATATGTATTGGTGGGTAATGGCTTAAAGGAGCCTTTCGGATAGGATCCCCCAGGATGGCCCGAAGCCAAATAAGAGGGGACGATCAATAATTAGCTTTTATTCGATCATAGGCATTCCACTGGGGAAAATAGTTGTAACTGGGGAAATATGGATTCCAAATGGCGAATGTGAATTTGTATGAAGGTGGTTTGATGGAATGGTAGGTGGAACACCCATGATCGCGTATAAGCAAATTTCTGATTCTAACCTCGAATTTGGCCTCGGGCCGGGTTTGTGTACGTAAACGAATACACTGGTTTTAAAAACATTTTGAACATAATATACATCACACAAGTGAGAGAAGTTCTTTTTATTTTATTTTCCGAGTTGAATTATTAGGTGGAAGCATATGAGTGCAAATGTACAAAATGCAATTAAAGAGGCCTCGGAATAAACATATTACAAATTGAATATTTACAATAAAAATACAAAACATGTCTAAAAATCCTAAAAAGGAGAAAAAGACTTGATTTTCATGTACATGGCGCCTCCGGGGCTCGATCTTCATCTTCGTCTTCAAAAGTCGGATTTATTCACAAAGATTGGTTCATTTACAAAGGAATTGATTTATTTACAAAAGAATCGGTTATTTACAAGAGCGGTTTGAAAGAACCGACAAGGGATTAATCCAAACGCGACTTATTAACTCCTAGTTTATTTTTAAAATTAGTGGGACACACTAATAGAATAAATTGGAGATTTTCGTATATTTGTAATTTTGTTTGATAATTGAACGAAAATCATTTGGAGAATCAAACAAAACCATTTTTACAATAATTTGGACAGAACTTCTAAAATTCATATCTCGGTCATAACTCTGCCAAATCGAGTGCTTCAAAAGCCTAACTGGGTTTTTTTTACTTCATGTTTTTACTGTAGAAAGTTGACTATCGGTGAGTTATTCATGATTTACAAGCTTTTGGAAGTCATTGGGCAGACCATTGGTGTTTGATTTATTGGGAAATATTTATAAGTGATCTAGGTCTAATATTTACAGAAATTAGACTAGACTTTAAGGTGGGTATGTACACAACATTTCATGAATTTTAGATAAGTCTAATTCATTTAAAAAAAATAAACAAAAGAAATGTACAAAAAGCCCTAATGTTCTAAGTTAACCAAAGTCTTTCATTTTGACAGAACCAAGCTCGGTTTGATTAATTCATTACAAATCGAAAACACATTCTAATGGAGTGATTAGAAAATGTAAATTGGTTCTTATTGAGTCTATTATCCAAATCAAAGTTCATCTTTCATTGAAGAGGTGCAAAGCACCGCAGACTTTTCGGCTAAGTGAACATTATCATTTCTTGACATATAATCGGTTGGTTAAATTTAGAATGAAATCTACTTCGTTAAACTTGAATTCTTATTTACATATTGAATTAGACACACAAAGGATTTCATACAAAAAGTATCAAGAAAAACACACTATCCTAAGTGGTTAAATTGAGCTATTTCTTTACAAGGTCGAAATCTGAGAAAATCTTCAAAGGGACAGCACTACTTCGTCTTTTGAAAATTCATTTAAAATTCAATTCTTATCCAACTTGGACGACATAGGCAGCTGTAGACAGCTAAGGAAGTCCTCCTCAGTTTACTGAGAAATAGACTAAGTCCAATACTTAACCATTTGTTAGTTATTTACAGAACTAATGACATTGGTCATTTTTAAACACAGAAAGTTCAAAATTCAATTGTGGATGATATAACCGTTACATCTGGATGATTGTTATCTCGTTAGAAAGCCCTCTGGATGCGGTTTCCTCTAACACTCAATTCATCAAATTCCAATCATTGGATCTTCCTAGATCTACAAATAAATTCTGCTCTGAAAACTGTCAACTATTCGATTCATTACAACTTTGTACAAAAAAACATTCTGAGGCCTCTATCTGCAAAATGACCTTTTTTATTCAATTTCAAGTATAAAAAAATGAAAATGGTGATGAGAAAGAGAGAAACATTCATTGATCATCCAATTTTGGCACAAGCAACTCTCTTCCTCACCGCAAAAAATCACTCTCTACAAGCTGGATCTAAGTCCCGGCCCCCATGGAGACGGGTTCGCGTGGGCACTTGAACCCTTACCTAGGAATTTTGGCCTTTCAAAAAATAGGGTGGTTCGTGCCCACACCTATAAAGAGTCCAACCGGTCAAAATGAGATTATTAAGGGGGATAATAAGGTTTAATAGCAATATATATACAAAATGAAACGGTTAGTGAAAACACTTAGAAAATAAATAATTGAAGGAGAGAGATAAAAGATTACCCTTGCGTAGATCTAGAAATCTAAATCTTTAAAATTAAGTTAGTTAGTACAAACGCCCTTTAGTTTGCACTAACTAGATAAAAAAAAGAAGTTTTAGAAATAAAGAGAAGTTTTTAGAAAAGCTTCAAAAATTGAAGTTAAAAGATGATAGAAAAACTAGAGAGAGAAGGAGATTTTAAGAAGTAGAGATGAGAAAGAGGCAAAGGGCCCTCAAAACAACTTTTTAAGGTGTATTTATAAGGGGGGGGGAAGATGGGGGAGAATTAGGGTTAGGAGAAATTGATGGTGAGATTTGATGGTAGGTGAATTGTGAGATGAGGGATGAGAGAATGTGGATGGGAGGGTGACAAATGTCAAATTTGTGGTGAAGGAAGAAGATGGGAGGAATTTTATGAGGTAGAAGTGAGTAGGAAAGAGAAATGATGAGATAAGGTGGGAGATGAAAATAGAAAAGGGAAAAACAAAATTAAAGAAAAAATAATTAAAAAACTTTTTTTTCGTTTTTATTTTTCTTCTCCATTTTCGGTTATGAGGAGAGATTTTTTTTTTTATTTTATTTTTTGGGTGGGGGTGTTAATTTATGGAAAATGGGAGGATATTTTGGTATTTCTACTTTATACCATTATTCTCTTTTGTCTTTAGCTATTGGATTGGAATATAGGAATATTGTGATGTCATGCACTTCATCATAATGATGTCATGAAATGATGTCATGCATGACATCATAATTCCATTCCTTATTTATTTTTCTATTTTCTCTTTTATACTCTTTTTTGGATTTTTGTTTTATTTTCTTTTTGGGCTTTGGGCTTTGCTTTGCTAATGGGTTGGGTCACCTTATGGACCCTAAATTCATTTTTAGCCCAAATGACTTATTTAATTAGGGTACTTACAGTTAATGCTAATATTAACTGTATTAATTATTTAAAAGAAATACAAGTCAAAATTCGGCGTCTACAGATGCCCCTCGTTGGCCGAGTTTCTGAGGAATTGATCAGGTTCCAAAGAAATGAAGTTCAACGATACAAAAGACACTTAATTTTGACTTGCAAAAATATTAATGATAACAACGATAATAATTATCGTTTAAATGGTAGCGGCCTAACCATTAACCACATTCTTCCGTGCACCTCCAGGCGTAACTTCTTTGATCTCGAAGTTTAACCGTTGTTCTTCTGGATGTTCTGGGTATTCGGGATGTTCTGGGTATTCTGGATTTTTTGGATCTTCTGGATGTTTTGGATGTTCGGGATGTTCTTGATGTTCTGAACGTTCTTGACGTTCAGGATCTTCTTGATGTTCTGAACGTTCTGGACGTTCGGGATCTTCTGGATGTTCTGGATCTTCTGAATGTTCGAGATGTTCTCGATGTTCTTGATGTTCTGAACGTTCTTGACATTCGGGATCTTCTGGATTTTCTGGATGTTCTGAACGTTCTTGACGTTCTGGGATATCTCTGGGCGTAACCTCTTTTATCTCGAAGTATAACCATAACTCTTCTCGGATGCTTCTGGGCGTAACCTCTTTCATCTCGTGGTATAACCATGATTCTTCTCGGATGCTGATAATTCTTCCAAATCTTCGCGTGCATGCATGCACGATAATCTTCCTTTCTATTCTTCATTTCCTCACCTTCTAACTCCTTAATTCTTCATTCTTCCTAAATGCTTTTCTTATGCACAATGTTCATGCTTTTTCAATAAAAATTGCCCCAAGGCAAAACATTTACTTCTTTATTTTCGAAAACACCTCTCTTTCGATTTGAAAGTTCAATTCATTGTTTTTCTTCAAAAATCATTTTTCTCAAATTTCCGGGATTATTTTTTCAATAAAATCGGATACATTTTCTTCATAAAATCTTTTCTCAAATTTCCGGAATAAAACCCGAGTTCATTTTTTTCATAAAAGACATCACTCAGCTATTAGTGAGGTTCATGTTCATCAAAGGATGACACATTAGCTCACTAATGAACTATGTTAATGGCTCTTTTGAATTTTAATCACATAATTCAAATATCTCCCAAGATAGTATGGTTTGAATGCATGAGGAATGTCCATGTTTTATTTTGGTGAAAGGTGTAAGAATGAAATTGACAAGAACACCACCCCCTTCCTTTATAGCCATGGCCGGCCACCCCCTTGGAGCACACCACTCTATTTTTCTCTTCATCTTCTTCCTTCTTCACTTACTTCCATTCTTGCTTTAAGCTCATTTTCCATGGCTTTGTCTTCAAAGAATGAAGTTGATAATGATTTTAGGCATAAACTCATCCACTTCACTAAGAAAATTAAACCCAAGCAAACACATTTTCTTTCTCTTTTTATCAACTCAATTCAACGTTTCATGTGCCTCAAAATAAATTGGGACCTCATCGAAGCCTGTCTTCAATATTGAGATCCTATAGATCATGTTGATCGCTTCGGTACTCATGAGCTTTGCCCTCTAGTTGAGGAAGTTGAGGGATTCTTCACCCTCTAAAATGATTGTCCTCTTGTCACACCTCTTGCGAAGTTATGTCTTGAGAGGGACCTTAGCCTTGTCTTAGGCCCTTCTTTCTTCACTTCAAGAAATGTTCTTATGGGAGAATCTCTCCTTCTTGAGAACATATTTTCCATGTTCGAAAAGCTGAGGCGGTACTACCAAATGGAGGAGGGCGTCTCTTTTGAGTATGCAAGGTTGAATTCCCTTGTGCTGCTTTTGTTGGGTAAATACCTCTTGGAAGGAGGAAAGAATTTGTGCCATGACAAGTTCGCTCTTCTTAACGCTCCCACTCGTTCTTATAAACCAAAGAACGTCCAAGAAAGGGGAAAGTCTCTCAAATGTAAGAATTTGGAGAAAGAGGGTAATTGGGGTGACGCCTTTCAAAGCGAGATCAAATGGGTGCAAGAATTCATTCCTTTTGGCAAGGTGGTTTATTCGACCGAGGATTACTGATGCAGGAGCAAGTACGTTAAAGGACAAGCAAGAAGACGACGAATCAAGAACGTCCAAGAACCCAGTTCTTGAAACGTTAATGCTTGATCTTGAGCTGCTCATTGCCAAGAGTATAATGCCACGTGAGGTAAAGTGTGAGGTAACTATGTTAGAGTGGCAAGAAGATGACTAGAAGCTGAAAAGAAGAAGCCTTGGGCGCCAAGGAAACTGTTCCAGCGGTTTTGAGCCTTGGGCGCTAGGTAATCAGTTGTTCAGTTCTATTTCGTTTAGTATTCCATTTATTAGTTAGAATATGTTTAGGAGAGTAATAATCTGATTGTTATTAGTATTAGAAGTCCATTAGGTATTAGGAAAGATGTTAGTTAGTCCGTTTTACAATTGTAGTCAGTTTTGTAGTTAGTTTCCTATTCGGACTAGGATTAGGATTCCGAATAGCTTTAGATTTTCTTGGTCTATAAATAGGGGAGAGCTTTGCTATTGTAAACTCGTGCTTTGATGATTAATTATTGAATACATGAGTATTTACCCCTCAAACTGAGTGATTCAGGTTGAAACCCTTACGAGTGATTCGTGAGTTGTTCTTGAGTGATTCTTGAACAAGATCCCTTTGTGTGATACTATCAAAGGTTAATTTCTGTTTTGTTACTTATTTCACATCAACTTGGTATCAGAGCTAAAGGTTTGAGCTTTCTTAAGTTTAAACAACACGGTCCTGAGCATAAACACGACACCATAGCGAGCTTTAGAGAAAGATTCTTGCAAGATCCGCCCTTTGTTCACGAAGACAGCCAAGAAACCCCCAAGAAACCAACAACCGAAGCTATGGGTGAGCCCAGCGAACTAGCAAAGTTGTTAACAGCCATGGAGGATCTTAGGACGTCTTTCAAATCTCAAGAAGAGCGGATGGCTGCTATGGAAAGAAGAAACCAAGAAGATAGGGAGAACATGGAGACAAGGATGCGCAGAATTCATTGGAGAAACCACAACCGTGACCCCGACTTCGATGAGGAGTTTGAAGACACAAGTGGGACTAGAACCAATGACACTCCTAAACCACGACATCCCTATGATGATGACAGGAACTTGAAGGTCGAACTCCCTGAATATGACAGTTCCTACGACCCAGAGGCCTTTCTTGATTGGCTTAGAACTATGGAGAGAGTCTTTGAATACAAGGAGTATGATGAGCGGCGAAGATGCAAGTTAGCCACGCTTAAACTCACCAAGCATGCTTCTTTATGGTATGAAAACCTAAAGGCTCGACGCAAGAAGGAAGAGAAAGCAAAGATTGAGACTTGGGACAAACTCAAGAAATATTTAAAGAAACGATTTTTGCCTAAAGAATTTGAGCAAGAACAGTTTTTCAAACTCACATCCTTAAGCCAAGAAACCTCAAGTGTACAAGACTACCTCCAGAAGTTTGAACATATGCACATGATGTGTGATCTTGAGGAGAAGGAGGAGTTAAAGATCGCGCGGTTCATCAAAGGTCTAAACCCAACTCTAAGGCGCAAGGTAGAGCTTGTTCCTTACGTAACCTTTGAGGACGTCTGCAAAATTGCTCTCAAGATTGAGAAGCAAGAGAAGGAGCAAAAACCGGTTGCCCGAGATGTGATTAAAGGCTATACAAATTTTCGGAACCAATACAATGCAAGAGAGAATGCAACATTCTCCAAGAGCGCAAGTGTCCCTAGCAAGCCCGTAACTCAAGACAAAGGCAAAGCCGTGGCTACTAAGGACAAGAACCAACTGCGTTGTTTCAAGTGTCAAGGATATGGACACTATGCCTATGAGTGCGGCTCGAAGAAAGCGCTCACCATCGCTGAGCTAGAAGAGATGGAGCCCTCGTTTGTTATGCCCATAACCGAGGATAGTGATGAAGATATTGGAGAGCCATTCATTGAAGATTATGGTATACCCGAGGTTGGAGAGACCCTAATCCTTACGAAGTTGCTACATACGACTGTGGCCGTTGATGAGTCCGACCAAAGGGAGCAAATATTCCATTCTCGCTGCAAGGTTAGAGGTAAAGTTTGCAATTTGATTATTGACTCTGGGAGTTGTACTAATGTTGCCTCTAAAGAGATGGTTGATAAGCTTGATTTGCCTACTAAAAGTCATCCTAAACCCTATACTGTGCAATGGTTGAATGATGGGGGAGGGTTAAAAGTGACTAAACAAGCTAGAGTTTGCTTTACTTTAGGGTGTTATAAAGACGATCTATGGTGTGATGTACTGCCTATGGGTGTTTGTCATATATTGTTAGGTCGTCCTTGGCAATTTGATAGGAAAGTTAGTCATGATGGTGTAAACAATATCTATACTGTTGAGCATAACCAGAAACGAATCAAATTGTTACCCTTGACTGCCACTGAAGTTAAAGAAGCAAAGGCTAGTAAAAAGGCGAGTCGTGTAATGGTCATAGGAGAGAAAGAGATGGAAAAAGAGGTGGCTAGTGAAACTATGAGCTACCTAGTGTTGTTGTTTGAGCCTAACATGTGTAACAATCCCAATTACGATCCTGAGTTACGCCTATTGTTAGAGAGGTTCAAAGAAGTATTCCCCGAGGAGTTACCCCCTGGTTTACCTCCTATGCGTGGCATAGAACACCAAATTGACCTAGTTCCTGGAGCACCACTTCCAAATAGGCCAGCATATCGGTGTAACCCCGAAGAAGCCAAAGAGTTACAAAGACAAGTTGAAGAGCTTGTGCAAAGAGGCTATGTGAGAGAAAGTCTAAGTCCATGCGCTGTTCCTGCGTTACTTGTGCCTAAGAAAGATGGGACATGGCGTATGTGCATTGATAGTAGAGCTGTCAACAATATCACAATCAAATATAGGTTCCCTATGCAAAGATTAGATGATATGTTAGACGAGCTACATGGTTCCCAGTTGTTTTCCAAGATAGATCTTAGAGCTGGATACCATCAAGTGAGAATCAAGGAGGGGGATGAATGGAAAACCGCGTTCAAGACACGACATGGTTTGTATGAGTGGTTAGTAATGCCTTTTGGCTTGTGCAACGCTCCTAGCACATTCATGAGGTTGATGAACGAGGTATTGAGAGCATTCCTTGGTAAATTTGTTGTGGTTTACCTTGATGATATTCTTATATTCAGCAAGACCAAGGAGGAACATCTAGTACATCTACAGCGTGTATTTGAGAAGCTAAAGGAACAACAGCTTTTTGGCAAGTTAGAGAAGTGTGATTTCATGCTTCCTAAGGTTATATTCCTTGGTTACATTGTATCCAAAGATGGTGTACATGTTGATCCGTCCAAGGTAGAAGCTATGGCTTCATGGCCAGCCCCAACCAATATACATGAGGTACGTAGTTTTCATGGCTTGGCATCATTTTATCGGAGGTTTATACGCAATTTTAGTTCCATTACTGCTCCTATTACTGAATTAATGAAAAAAGGAGAGTTTAATTGGAGTGAAAGTGCGCAAAAGGCCTTTGTTGAGGTCAAAGAGAAGTTGTGTCAAGCACCTATTCTAGCATTACCCGATTTTGATAGATTGTTTGAGGTTGAATGTGATGCTAGTGGGGTGGGTATAGGTGCTGTTTTAATTCAAGAAAAACGTCCTATTGCCTATTTTAGTGAGAAATTGAATGGAGCTCGTTTGAATTATTCTACATATGATCGAGAGTTCTATGCAATTGTGAGAGCTTTGGAGTATTGGTCCCATTATTTAAGGCCTAAGCCTTTTGTGTTGCACTCGGATCATGAAGCTCTCAAGTACATTCATGGCCAACAGAAACTAAACCCTAGACATGCCAAGTGGGTAGAGTTTCTACAATCTTTTACATTCTCGGCCAAGTACAAAGATGGGAAGAGCAATGTTGTTGCTGATGCTCTTTCACGAAGAAACCACTTGCTTGTGACACTTGAAGCGAAGCTCCTAGGCTTTGAACATCTCCAAGAACTATATGACAAGGATGCTGATTTCTCTGAGTCATTTAGAGCTTGCAAAGAAGGGGAGCATGGTGATTATTTCATACAAGATGGGTTTCTATTCAAGAGGAACAAGTTCTGCGTTCCTAGGTCCTCTGTACGTGAGCTATTGGTTAGAGAAGTTCACTCGGGAGGATTAGCTGGACATTTTGGAGTAACTAAAACCCTTGAGCTGTTACAAGAACACTTTTATTGGCCTAAGATGCTCAAAGATGTACATGCTATTGTGACGAGATGCGCTACATGTCAACGGGCCAAGAGTGCTTTTCACAAAGGGTTATACACACCATTACCGGTTCCTAGCATTCCCTGGGAGAGTGTGAGCATGGATTTCATTGTGGCACTCCCTAGAACTCAAAGGGGAAAAGATGCTGTGATGGTTGTTGTTGATAGATTGTCCAAGATGGCGCACTTTGTGCCATGTCACAAGACCGATGACGCCTCTCATGTTGCTGACTTGTTCTATAAAGAGATAGTGAGGCTACATGGCATTCCCAAGACCATTGTGTCAGATCGAGATACTAAGTTTCTGAGCTACTTTTGGAAGACACTTTGGAGACTCGTTGGGACGAAGTTACTCTTTAGCACTTCACATCACCCACAAACAGATGGGCAAACCGAGGTTACAAACAGGACCCTTGGTACTTTGCTTAGAGGGTTGGTGAGTAGAAGCACAAAAGATTGGGATATTAAGCTAGCACATGCGGAGTTTGCAAATAACAGAACGCCTGGATTTACCACGGGTCGTTCTCCATTTGAGATTGTGTATGGCATTAATCCTTATTTGCCTATTGATTTCGTGTCTTTGCCTAGAGATGATGTTATCAATGTAGATGCCAAGGCAAGACAACAAGCTTTCCAGAAGACCTGTGAGCAAGTTCGTGCGCGAGTAGAGAAGATGAACTCAAGGTACCAAGCTAGAGCTAACAAGGGAAGAAAGCAAGTTCTATTTGAACCTGGTGACTTAGTTTGGCTACACCTGCGCAAAGAAAGATTTCCTTCTAGACACAAGAACAAGCTTATGCCTCGAGCAGATGGTCCTTTTCAAGTTCTAGAGAAGATTGGAGACAATGCATACAAGATTGATCTTCCTAGTGAGTATGGAAACGTGAGCTCAACCTTCAATGTCGGTGATCTTAGCCCTTACTTAGAGGATACGAATTTGAGGGCAAATTCTTTTAAAGAAGGGGAGGTTGATGCAGGAGCAAGTACGTTAAAGGACAAGCAAGAAGACGACGAATCAAGAACGTCCAAGAACCCAGTTCTTGAAACGTTAATGCTTGATCTTGAGCTGCTCATTGCCAAGAGTATAATGCCACGTGAGGTAAAGTATGAGGTAACTATGTTAGAGTGGCAAGAAGATGACTAGAAGCTGAAAAGAAGAAGCCTTGGGCGCCAAGGAAACTGTTCCAGCGGTTTTGAGCCTTGGGCGCTAGGTAATCAGTTGTTCAGTTCTATTTCGTTTAGTATTCCATTTATTAGTTAGAATATGTTTAGGAGAGTAATAATCTGATTGTTATTAGTATTAGAAGTCCATTAGGTATTAGGAAAGATGTTAGTTAGTCCGTTTTACAATTGTAGTCAGTTTTGTAGCTAGTTTCCTATTCGGACTAGGATTAGGATTCCGAATAGCTTTAGATTTTCTTGGTCTATAAATAGGGGAGAGCTTTGCTATTGTAAACTCGTGCTTTGATGATTAATTATTGAATACATGAGTATTTACCCCTCAAACTGAGTGATTCAGGTTGAAACCCTTACGAGTGATTCGTGAGTTGTTCTTGAGTGATTCTTGAACAAGATCCCTTTGTGTGATACTATCAAAGGTTAATTTCCGTTTTGTTACTTATTTCACATCAATTACCGAGGTGTTCCACTCCCGGGGTTAACCCATATCACCTTTTATCTCCCGTGGCGTTGCTTATGCCAAATGGTCCTCAAGCAAATGCTCCTCCAACTTCGTTCAAAATTTTGTTTCACCAAAAACGCCTATCTTCAAGATTTTCAACGCATGACTTCACTTTCGGGGTCTCGTCAAATTCTTACGGCTTCCCCGACTCTTCATGATGAAACCTTGGAGAAAGATTACGCATTTTGGTTGATTGACCACTTGGTTAACGAGGGAAAGCTCCAAAGTGAAGAAAATGGGCCATCGGGCCGCATCGGGCCTGTCGAAGGGCGGTTCGGACGGGTTTGGAGAGCTGGCGGGCCGATCTGGGCCGAGCCCAGCGCTGCTGGTGGGCTGGTGGACCCGTCGGGTCATGCGGGTGAGGGTGCAGGCAGGTCGTATGGGCTGGGTGCTACTCTCGAGCCAGGCGGGCCGTGGGCGAGGGGTGAGCCGAGCTGGGCCGGTAAGGGGTTCCGTGTCGGGCCGTATATGGGTACGGGTGCTGGGCCGCATGAGAGAGAGAAAGTGGGTTGGGATGGGGGTTTCGGTTCTGGGCCGAATGTGAGTGAGGGAGTGGGTTGGGGGCATCTTGGTTCGGGGCCGAGATTGGTAAGAGAGGGTGAATGGGTGGATTGGGCTGAAAATGCTCAAAAGAAAAGGAGGGGGCCCCACTGATTGTCAAGGAAATTGGGAGTTGAAGCCCAATGTGTGTTTTTTTTTTTTGGTTTTTCTCTTTTTTTTGTAGGCTTAAACATAGGCTAAAAATGAGGGAAATGAAAAGGTTTAATTCCCTCATCTTATTGTACTTAGCCTTTGTAATGGTAAATACTTATTAAAGTCTATTATGAAGTGGGAATTTATTTTGTGGTGGTAATTCATCTCTTATTTATTTATGCACAAGATTATGATTTTAATCATTAATGCAACATATATGCTCAATGGCCACCTTAAACTAGTTATCACCAATTTTAGAGTCCATGTCCAAAATTCACCACTTATTTTTTCATTGGCTTAAATCAACTATAATTAGGTTTGAAATTCCAAATTATAAGTTGATTCGTTTTTTTTCCTTTTTTTTTATTTTTAATTTTTTTTGATTTTCACGTTTTTTTTTTGGGCATCTCTGTACTATAGCAAATAAACATAACTTTGACCGAATCCTTGCGAATTGCCTACGTATCTCGTAAAGAGAATCAGGTCAGACGTAGTTCGGGCGCTAGCCCAGACATTGGTTCTTTTCTTTTTCCTTTTTTTTTTTGTGCTCTCTACTGAGCTTTTCATACAAATTACATCATAAATAAAGGTAATGAAGTTAATCATAAAACTTCTTCAATTGGTCCAGGTTGGTAATGCTAGGACGTTCATTCCCGTCCAAATCAGCTAACTTCACATCTCCTCCAGGCGTGATTTCCTTGACCAAAAATGGACCGGACAAATTGGGTCAAAATTTGCCCCTAGGGTCATGCCTGGGTGCTCTGTTTTCTTTTAGAACAAGACCTCCTTCTTGAATATCTCGACTTCTCACCTTCTTATTATAAGATCGAGCAATGTAGCGTTGGTAGTTCTGTATGTTGTTGAGAGCTGCGTGTCTCTATTCAGCGGTGAATGCCAGTTCTTTATATCGGGCCTTATGCCAAAGCTTTTCAGGAATACCACTCTCGGCAATGACTGTCAAAGACTTAATCTCCGTTTCAATCGGAAGCATTGGTTCCATGCCGTATACCAGTGAGTACGGTGTTGCCCCGGTTGGCGTGCGAATTGATGATCTGAATCCCCAAAGGGCATATGGCAGCTTCTTAGGCCATTCTTTCGTTCTCTCAAATATCTTTGATAAAATAGATTTGACCGTTTTGGTCGCGGCCTCAACAACTCCATTAGTCTGAGGTCGGTATGGTGATGACTAATGTTGCTTCACTTTGTACTTCAGGAGAATCTCTTTGAAGTGCCCCTCGAATTGTGGGCCATTATCAGATATCATCACAAACTTGGACACTTGTCGTGTCCCTAGCTTGGAGTATGAGGCCGTTTCGACCCACTTCGAGAAATAGTCGATTGCCACCAAGATGTATTGGTGCCCATTGAAAGCTTTCGGATTGATTTGACCAATAATGTCAATGCCCCCAGTTGAGAATGGCCATGGTGACGTCATATTATGGAACTCCGCAGAGGGCATGTGATTCAGATTTGAGAATATCTAGCTTTTTTTGCAAGCTTTGACATACTTGTAGCAATCATGCTCCAATGTAGTCCAATAATATCGAGTTCGCAGAATCTTCTCAGCAAGCATCTTTCCATTCATATGTGGGCCACAATCACCCCCATGTACTTCTTTCATGATCTTCTGCACTTCTCTGGAATCAACACAGAGTTGAAGGGTCCCGTCAAACCCTTTATGGTACAGTTTGTCCATATAAAGTGCGAAATGAGTCGCAAGGCGGCGGATAGCCAGTTGATCTTTCTTTGAGCTCTCTTGAGGATAAGAGTATCATTGAGGTACTTCTTGACATCCGTGAACCACGGTTCATTCTCTGCATCTGTAATTAGATTCACATGATCACATGATATGGCAGACTTGTGTTGTTCTTCCAGAGTGATGGTCTGAGCTCGAATTTCTCCTCCCCAAACCAGAGTGGTTGCCAGATTGGCCAATGCATCTGTAAAAGTATTCTGCTTTCTGGGCAAGTGTCTGAAAGTGATATTCTCAAAGCACGGAATGAACTGCTGTAAGCAGTTAGTGTACATCTTTAGTCGTTCATCAAGGACTCTCCATGCCCCGATGGTCTGGGAAATGATGAGATTTGAGTCACCATATACTGCGAGGCGCCGTGCCCCTGCCGCCAAGGCTGCCTTTAGACCGTAGATGCATGCTTCATATTCCGCTGTATTGTTCGTGGTCGGGAAAACCAACTTGACTGAAAATGGCACATGCAATCCTTCTGGACTAATCAAGAGCACTTCGACTCCATTGCCCCTTTTGTTACAAGCTCTGTCAAAATACAACCTCCATCTGTCTTCTTGTATAACATGAATGTGTTCATCAGGAAAAGTATCGTCACATTCCTCTTTAGTCATGGGCCCATCTGCCAGAACATCCGCTAGCACTCGCCCTTTTACAGATTTCTGATTCAAACATTGGATGTCAAATTCTGACAACAAAGCATGCCAACGAGCAATCCTCTCACTCGTGATTGGTTTATCGAATAAGTACTTGATGGGGTCCAATCTCGAGACGAGGTAAGTGGTTGTGATCTTGGAGGTATTGCTTCAACTTTCTTGTTGTGTATACCAGAGATATGCACGTCTTTTCCAGAGGATTGTATCGAGTCTCGTACTCGAGAAGCTTCTTACTCAGATAGTAGATAGCCACTTCTTTTCTCGTTTCCTCTTCATATTAAGCCAGAAATGCCCCCATAGATGTTTCGGTCATTGTGAGGCACAATATCAAGGGCTTCCTTGCTTGCGGGGGTGCCAGAATTGGAGGCTTCGCCAGATAACTCTTCATCATTTCAAATGCCTTTTGGCAGTCATCATTCCACTGAAGGGATGTACCCTTCCTGATCAGCTTGAAAATTGGTTCACATTTCAAGGTCAGTTGAGAAATGAATCTGCTGATGTATTGAATTCTTCCTAGAAAACCTCGGATTTCCTTTTCAGTTCTCGGTGGTGGCAACTCAGAAATAGCCTTCACCTTGTCAGAATCAATTTCTATGCCCCTCTGGCTAACAACAAATCCCAGGAGTTTACCAGATGTAACTCCGAACACACATTTCTGCGGGTTGAGCTTCAGATTGAACTTCCGGATACGATCAAAGAATATTTTCAAAGAGGAGAAGTGATCCTCCCGAGCACGGCTCTTAACTATCATATCATCCACATACACCTCGACAATATCATGAATTAGATCATGTAAAATCGTCGCTGCAGCTCGTTGGTAGGTGGCCCCGACATTTTTCAAACCAAAAGGCATGACCTTATAATAATACGTGCCCCAGGGGGTGATGAATGATGTCTTGATCTGATCTTCTAGAGCCATAAGGATTTGATTGTATCCTGAAAATCGATCCATGAACGAGAACAGAGCATGTCCCGTTGTATTATCAACCAGCATATCGATATGTGGTAATGGGAAGCAGTCCTTCGGTGAAGCGAAATTTAAATCTCGGAAGTCGATACACATTCTTACTCGACCATCTTTCTTGGGAACAACAACAATGTTCGCCAGCCGATCTGGGTGCTTTACAGCCCGTACAAATCCAGCATCAATCTGCTTTTGAACTTCTTCTTCAACTTTGAGACTAATCTCTGGTTTCATTTGACAGAGCTTCTGCTACTTTGGCTTGCTATTAGGAAGCAAAGGAAGACGGTGCTCAGCAATACTGCGGTAAACACCCGACATGTCGGCATAAGACCATGCAAATACATCCACATATTCTCTCAACAACTCAATGAAAGACTCTTGCTCTTCAAGTGACAGAGATGACCCAATTTTAACTTCTTTTTTATTTTCTTTTGATCCAATGTTTATTATTATGGACTCTTCAATCGGTGATATGCATGTTTGTGGTAACTCATTGTCATATGATGATGCATCATGATCAGAATCAAGCTCTTGTGCACAAATATGTTCTGAGAGAAGGAAAGGATGGGTATTTTTAACATCGGACAGGTCATCCGACGAGGGATATTCTGTGGTGGAAGTGGACTCATCAGATTGGCACTCATCAGATATTGGGCCCAGCAGGTGATCTGGCTCGGTACTTGGGTCGGTTGATGATTCTGAAGTGGTGGATGTGCTTGCATGGGCTACTGGATATTGGTTCAGGTGGATGGTTGCCCACATAAATCTTCACTTCTTGCCCTCCTTCTTTACCCTTGTACTCATAGCTCCATTTCCTCACAATGTGCTTTGATTCGATCAAATTAGTGGGATCGAATACATCATCATTGAAATCATCTGTCTTGAAAAGTCGGTTCAGCACTCTGTATCGGATATTTTCAACCCAATCAACTTCCTTTTCCTCTTCCTTCAACTTCTGACAATCCTCGGGATCATACACCTCAACATCTTTAAAGAAAATCTTATGACCTGGGAGTCTTCTATGCTCTCTTGATTCCAACCATGGCTCGGGAAAGCCATAGTAGAGTTCATTCTGTCCTGGCTACACAAACTGCCCATTCAGCGTCTTGGAGATAGCCTTCGGTGCCCCTTGGCTGACATATGGTTGTACCCTAACCCAACTCGGTGTCGGTTGTCCATCGGTAAGATAGGTTCCTTAATGTCTCGTCCATTTCTTCCAAGGTCGGTTCCTGATACATTTCCCATTTTCAGCATCATTCTTGCCCCTGGTGAATCAGCACTCATGATCCAGGTGGCTGGATGGTTGGTAGCAGGTAGGGAGGCTGATTTGGCTGTGGAGTTCGACATCTGGTTCCTGGGGAACAGGGAAAAATGAGGGTTCTTTTTGGTGGAGGGTATGAACATATGTGCACAAATGTATGACTACCATGGGAGACATCAAAATCACATGATTAAAAAAAAAATCTTTTTTTTTTTTGTTTTTGAAAATCTTTTTTTTTTTTTGAAAAATGGACTTCCCCGAAAAAGTCCTTAATTTATTTGAAAATTAAATCTTTTTTGATATTTTTCCTCCAAGTCAGACAGTAAATAAATAACCAATTCTCGGCATTCTCAAAGGCTTTGCACTCTTCTTTTTTTTTTTTGCTTCCTCTCTTTCTCTCTTTTTTTTTGCGTTTCTCTTTTTTTTTTCTTTTTTTTTTTCTTTTTCTCACTTGTTTTTTGTTGATAAACTGGTTGGACCGCACCCGAAGGCTGCCTACATATCTCCAATGTGTGCAAACATAATTTTCGAAAATATGGGGTATTTTGAAAAGGTGCATTGCAGAATCAGGTCCACGTAGTTCTTCCTACTGACTAAGAGATTTTTTTTTTTTTTTTTGGGTTTATTTCGGTCGAGCTCAAAGTGAGCGCCTACGTACCACGTGCATGTGCATACATGTGTGTCTAATACATAGTCAAAAGTGATGATTAAGTCCTACGGGGGATCAGACCGTTACGTAGTTCTGTTACCAGTGCTTAAGAAAAAGGTTTACTTCCTAGATAGGTGACGAAAAGATTTACTTCCTAAATGGTCGAACTCAAATGAGCTGCCTACGTACCCCAATACAAGTGTTTCTAATCAGAGTTGATAAGTGGGCACATTGATTCATGGGGATCAGACCATACGTACTTCTGGCCTGTTAATTAACACAATTATTGGTTCTGAAAGACAAACGGCTCCTTGCTGGTAAGATCTTTTAGAGTAAATCTGCGTTCATGAGCTCGTGCACCATTCTTCGGAAGGGCACACATAAGTGAAGGGGATGAATGACCCTTTGGTGGTATAAGCAGTAGCTTCTGTGAGAATCGTCGACATGTTGCATGGGGATATCTGGAGGGTCTAATGGTGTGATAAGGCCTCTCATTACCAAGTCTTCAAAGAGTTCAAGAAGGTCTTGGCCAAGTGGCGCTAAAAGTCGAGGTGGAGAGTGGGGTTGAGAAGGGTCTTGAACCTTTGCAAAGTAATTATCAAGGGTTATCCCGTGGTTCAGAATAGACTGGATACTGTGGTGATCATCGTCAGATATTTCAGAATAATAAAGTTCATTCATTCCCTTGACGAGTAATATACGTGTTTCTTCCTCTGAGGACTCATAGGTGCGTACGTCAAACTGATTTTTCCATCGGGTCAAGTAGCTCTGAAATGTCTCACCTACTTCTTGTTCTATTTCTTGCAGCCTAATAAGCTCAGGATCTACCCAATCATGTGCCCAATCCATAAATGCAATGCCAAGATCCACCCATGTGTGTTTCTTTTTCCAATTGAGTGTATTGAACCATCTTAGGGCTTCTCCGTTCAGACTGTGACCGAACAAATAAATATATATTCTGGTCGTGAAACCCCAAGAATCCATGTTGTCCCGGTATAGGTTCAGGTGAGTCACAGAGAGACCTCCCATTCTAAACTTCTGAATGCTCATGAAATCCCCAGATGAAGTGGTTCCGGGTGCTGGGTGTATATCCCACTTTTCAGTATCTTTTGCATTCTGAGCTGATTCTTCCATGTCTAACAATTTCAAGTCTTCGAGGACATGCTTGGCATTTATGCCCTAGGCTTCAGGATCGGACACTTCATCAAGATCAATGAAAAAGTCCATCAAGTCATTCACTATACTTTGGTCATTAACCTCTAGGCAATATTGATGAAAGAATTTTCGGATCAAATCCTCCAAAGATGGAGGTAAAGGATTAATCTCTTCATAATACCAGGATAAAGCTGTACCCTCCAAATACCAGGAAAATAATTGTATCATCAGTAGCAATGGTGGTCTCCAAGGTAGGAGGGCATCACAATACGCCGTTAAAAATAAGGTGGAGTTGCTAGTTCCATCGAATTTCTGAATGGGAGGAATTTCAAAATCAGCACAGAGTCTGTAGCTTGGAAAAGATCGGGGTCTTTGAGATCCATTCGGCCCCATCAAAATCCTTTTGCCGAATGAAATGTTGACTTGAACGGATCCCTGACCTATCAAGCAATGCCGAGGCAGAATGGTCTTTAGAGGAAAAGAATGTATTGACTTGGAGGATAAACATTTTTTTTTTGAAAAACACACATTTTTTTTTGAAATGAGTATGTACATTTTTTGAAAAACAAATTTTTCAAAATAGAGGCTTTTCGGGAATGTCCTTTGAAATGAACTTTCTCACGAAAGAGAGATTTTTTTTTGAAAACAATTGTTTTTTTTGATGATATTATGCATGAGATGCATGAATGCAATGGATGCATAGTGCCGAACTGACTCAATAAATAAATACAAGTAACAGATTCAAGCATGCATCGGTCCCAAGTGCTCCTAGAGCTGATCTATAGATGATATTTTCAGGTGCTTCATTTCACTTAGTTTTTGGAGTACACATACAGGGACAGGCACTACATGAACGCCAATATGTGTGGTAGCTTCCTTAATGTTTTATTGGTTAGCTAATCTGCCGCTCACTCCATGAACGGGCGACCACCCTATAAAAGCAGTAAATTGAGATCGCGCGTGTGTGTGGGCACCATTTGTTCAAACAAGCATTCCAAACACACGTAATTTTCACATATGTACATGATATACACAAGATATATACAAAATATAAAGAAAAGGCATTTCATAACATCATTCAATTTGCTTTCAAAGGGATACAACGTACTTTCGGATTTAGACCTCTTATAAAAGTAATATCCCCAGTGAAGTCACCAGTCTGTGGGGCCAGATTCCCGGGTTTTCCTGGATTAGGACCCGGGAATCATCGCGTTACATGCCAGAGGCACGTCCCACGGAAATCGACCGATTGAAGAAGCCAATTGTCAAGGAATCATCTTGAGGTTCGAAGTCGCCACCTTGTTATAACCCGAACAAGGACGGGTTTTTACAAAAGAAGAGTCGCCACCTTGTGATGAACCAAACAAGGAAGGGTTTTTACAAAAGAAAGGGTTTTATAAACGATTTTAAAGAAAACCATTTAAGAAACCCAAAAGTTGACTCCATCGCAATAAGGCACGAAATTTCTTTGACTGGTTTGTGAATCAGAGATCTTGGTTTGGGGTCTAGGTTAGAAGGTGCGGACGTCCTCGGACCCGTCTCCTCCTCTGTACTGAGTACGGGCTCGTTACTAATACGTTGTATCTCATATGAAAGTTTTCAATTGAATTATGGAATGCCTTGTATGATAAAAGAAAAGCACATATATGTACACATTGTCACTTAGCACACAAAAAAAATCGGTTTTGAACCGGTATATTCGTCTATGTACGGCGGGTTTTGATATTGCAAATACTGCACTACGTACCATTCATCGTAGGTCTTGAATTTACTCCTGGATCAAAACCCTTACGTAGTTCTGACCGGGGGATCCGGTCAGTAAGACTCCTTGGGTGCCACTAAGGCGGGTATGAATGTTCTTTCCCGTAAGGAGGGATATGATAGAGAAACTTATGGGATGACTCGCTACTTAGAGTCGAATTGATCCGAGGAACCCCTTAATCTCCTTGAAGAAGTTGGAAAAGGCTCAAATGGGATGATTAGCCTGCTCATTCGAGGCGTTCAACCCAACAACATTTGATAATATACGGGGATCAACCCAATTCTTAGCTTTGAGTACAAATATTAGACTTCTGAAAAAATTTGTTCTTAACTGGGGAATAATATTCATTGGGGGTGGATATATGGATGATTTGTGTAGAGTATGTATATGTACTGGTGGGTAATGGCTTAAAGGAGTCTTTCCGATAGGGTCCCCCGGGATGGCCCGAAGCCAAATAAGAGGAGACGATCAATAATTAGCTTCTATTCGATCATAGGCATTCCACTGGGGAAAATGGTTGTAACTGGGGAAATATGAATTCCACTAGGGAATGTGAATTTGTATGAAGGTGGTTTGATGGAATGGTAGGTGGAACACCCATGATTGCGTATAAGCAAATTTCTTATTCTAACCTCGAATTTGGCCCCGGGCCGGGTTTGTGTACACAAGCGAGAGAAGTTCTTTTTATTTTATTTTCCGAGTTGAATTATTAGGTGGAAGCATATGAATGCAAATGTACAAAATGCAATTAAAGAGGCCTCGGAATAAACAAATTACAAATTGAATATTTACAATAAAAATACAAAACATGTCTGAAAATACTAAAAATGAGAAAAAGACTTGATCTTCATGTACATGGTGCCTCCGGGGCTCGATCTTCATCTTCGTCTTCAAAAGTCGGATTTATTCACAAAGATTGGTTCATTGACAAAGAATTGATTTATTCACAAAAGAATTGGTTATTTACAAGAGCGGTTTGAAAGAACCGACAAGGAATTAATCCAAACGCGACTTATTAACTCCTAATTTATTTTTAAACTTAGTAGGACACACTAATATAATAAACTAGAGATTGTCGTATTTTTGTAAGTTTGTTTGATAATTAAACGAAAATCGTTTATAGAATCGAACAAAACCGTTTTTACAATACTCTGGACAGAACTTCTAAAAGTCATATCTCGGTCATAACTCATCCAAATTGCGTACTTCAAAAACCTAACTTGGTTCATTTTACTTCATGTTTTTACGGTAAAAATATCAAGTCATGAAAGTTGACGATTGGTGAGTTATTCACGATTTACAAGCTTCTGGAAGTCATTGGGCAGACCATTGGTGTTTAATTTATTGGGAAATATTTACAAATGATCTAGGTCTAATATTTACATGAATTAGACTAGGCATTAAGCTGGATAAGCACACAACATTTCTTGAATTTTAGACAAGTCTAACTCATTTAACGAAAATAAACAAAAGAAATGTACAAAAAGCCCTAATGTTCTAAGTTAACCAAAGTCTTTCATTTTGACAGAACCAAGCTCGGTTTGATTAATTCATTAAAAATCGAAAACACATCCTAATAGAGGGATTCATAAGTCTAATTTGGTTCTTATTGAGTCTATTATCCAAATAAAAGTTCATCTTTAATTGAGAAGGTGCAAAGGACCACAGACTTTGCAGTTAAGTGAACGGTATCATTTTTGGACATTTAATCGGTTGGTTAATTTTAGAATTAAATCTACTTCGTCAAACTTAAATTCTTGTTTACAGATTGAATTAGACACACTAAGAACGTTCTACAAATATTATCAAGAAAAACACACTATCCTAAGAGGTTAAATTGAGCCATTTATTTACAAGGTTAAAATTTGAGAAAATCATCAAAGGGACAGCACTACTTCGTCTTTTGAAAATTCATTTAAAATTCATTTGGTATCCAAACTGGACGAAATAGGTGGCTGTAGGCAGCTAAGGAAGTCCTCTTCAGTTTAATCAGAAATAGACTACGCTCAACACTTAACCATTTGTTAGTTAGTTACAGATCTAAGGACGTTGGTCATGTTTAGATACAGAAACTTCAAAATTCAATTGTCCACGATTGAACCGTTGGCTTTGGATTATTTTTATCTCGTTAGGAACCCTTTAGATAAGGTTTCATGTGACACTCATTGCATCAAATTCCAAACGTTGGCTACAAATGAATTCTGCTCTAAAAACTGTCAACTATCCGAATTATTACAACTTTGTAAAAAAAATAAATTCGAGGCCTCTATATGCAAAATGACCTTTTTTATTCAATTTCAAGTATAAAAAAATGAAAATGGTGATGAGAAAGAGAGAAACATTCATTGATCGTACAATTTTGGCACAAGCAACTCTCTTCCTCACCACAAAAAATCACTCTCTACAAGCTGGATCTAAGTCCCGGCCCCCATGGAGACGGGTTCGCGTGGGCACTTGAACCCTTGCCTAGGAATTTTGGCCGCTCAAAAAATAGGGTGGTTCGTGCCCACACCTATAAAAAGTCCAACCAGTAAAAATGGGATTATTAAGGGGAATAATAAGGTTTAATAACAATTTATATACAAAATGAAATGGTTAGTGAAAACACTTAGAAAATAAATAATTGAAAGAGAGAGATAAAACATTACCCTTGCATAGATATAGAAATCTCAATCTTCAAAATTAAGTTAGTTAGTACAAACTCACTTTAGTTTGCACTAACTAGATAAAAAAAAAGTTTTAAAAATAAAGAGATGTTTTTAGAAAATCTTCAAAACTTAAAGTAAGTTAAAAGATGATAGGAAAACTAGAGAGAGAAGGAGATTTTAAGAAGTGGAGATGACAAAGAGGCAAATGGCCCTCAAAACAACTTTTTTAAGGTGTATTTATAAGGGGGGAAAGATGGGGGAGAATTAGGGTTAAGAGAAATGGAGGGTGAGATTTGATGGTAGGTGGGTGGTGAGATGAGGGTTGAGAGAATGTGGATGGGAGGGTGACAAATGTCAAATTTGTGGTGAAGGAAGAAGATGGGATAAATCTTGTGAGGTGGAAGTGAGTAGGAAAGAGAAAAGATGAGATAAGGTGGGAGATGAAAATAGAAAATGGAAAAACAAAATTAAACAAAAAAATAATTAAAAAAAGGAATAAAAAACGGGGGGGGGGGGATTTTTTTTCTTTCTTCTCCATTTTCGGTTGTGAGGAGAAATTTTGTTTTTTGATTTTTATTTTATTTTTTGGGTGGGGGGTTAATATATGGAAAAGGGGAAGGTATTTTGGTATTTCTACTTAATACCATTATTCCCTTTTGTTTTTAGCTATTGGATGGGAACAAAGGAATATTGTGATGTCATGAAATGATGTCATGCATGACATAATAATTCCATTCCTTATTTATTTTTGTATTTTCTCTTATATACTTTTTTTTGGTTTTTTGCTTTATTTTCTTTTTGGGCTTTGGGCTTTGCTTTGCTATTGGGTTGGGTCACCTGTAAGAACCCTCGCCTCTCCGGCGCTACGCGGTGGAATTTAATCTTTGTATTGGAATTAATGGTTCTTAAATAATACGTCAATATGCAATTGAAATTAATTATGGGGAATAACAATTTGCAAATAAAGAAGTCGCCACCATATTTTAGGGGACAATTGGAAACCATCAAAAAGTGCACCCAATTCCTATTGGGAATTGGCTAATGCCCATGGGGACTAAATATTGAGTTCGGAGGTGTAGGTACGAAATAAACAAAACGAATCTCATCTAAATCGCCCGTATAAACGGCCTCTACTCAGCTTATCCATGCCAAATATTTATTTACGCTATATGGTTCCAAATAAACTCGGTCATCCAAGATCCTTAATTAACTAGGCGGGTTAGAGACAACCAAGTTACCTATGTTATCTCTTTGCACAATTTATATCCAATTCACATGCATACTATTATCAAGAAAAAACAAGATATAAGAACAATAAATTGACGCTCCAACCTACCGTACTTTGCTAAACGCGCCAAATATTGCATATGCCCATCAATAAATTCAATAGTAACTTCAACGGAAGAACAATGCAAAGATATCAACTTTATGCTAAAATAAACCTATGAGGTTGCTATATGCATGCAAAAAACTATAAAAAGATGCAAACTTGCAGAAACTAATAAAAAGATGCTAACTTTAAATTAACTCATTATGCATAATTATATACACAGACCCAAACATGCAGATTTACTCAACCATAATCAAAAACTAAATAAAACATGATTAATAGACAGTAAATAAGAGATTTAATAAAGAATTTAGGCCCTCAGGATGGTTAACCTGGACGTTCTATTCGAACGGGACCAGTAGAATTGGAATTGCTCTTCAATCTTGGGTGCTAGGTTAGGTACAACTCATTATCCAAAGACTGAGGTTACAAGGAATTTGGTTTAGATTTCCGATCAATGTCCTTTCCTACTTACGTCCATGTTAATCCATTACCATCATCATCGGGCGTTCCGGTGCCAGGGGATGAGAACCGATTAGGGTGTCTACAGAAGCCCCTACTTTGGTCGAGCAGTGAAAGCGAAGGTCAAAGTATTTGCTGAAAATGCCTGTAGTTTTTTTGTTTGAAAATGCTTTATGTTAGAAAGAAAGGAGTAGACTCCTGACCGCCTGTGGTCAGGGTTACCTGCTTTGCGGGTGCTAACGCGATGCTAATTTTAATAGGTTCGTCGTCAAAGAGCATTGCATAGCTCTGCTTTGCGGGTGCCAATGTGACGCTAATTTTAATAGCCTCAACATCGAAAAGCGTTGCGTAGCTCTGCTTTGCGGGTGCCAACGTGACGCTAATTTTATAGCCTCAACATCAAGGAGCATTGCGTAGCTCTGCTTTAGTGATGCATATGACCTGGAAAATTGTGCTTGCAAAAAATTGAATAAAGTGCTGTGCCTACAAAAATTAGATGGGATGCCTGTGTCTGCGAAAATAGAAGATACCGGGTCTCTAGGATAGGGAACCAAGTTGTAGGGGCAAAAAAGTCATTTTGGGTGACATGCCCAAATCTCCCGGTCTTCTAACGGTCGAGAAATGCAATCCCGCGCGGAATTTGAAGTTGGAGGCCCGGCCGGTGAGAGGCGGAAGAGAAAAGAGGTTCAGTGGCATATGCGCAGGGCCGCCGAGCGCTGCGCAGCCTTATCAGGCCTGCTCAGCGGCTCAGATGATAGTGCGGGGGTGCTGAGAGGGGGGTGTTGAGAGGAGCCGCTGAGCCTGGGCGGCCTTGAACTGGGCCGTGGGGCCGGTTCAGAGGGGCGGATGGGGTTTAATTTGGGGAGAGCCGAATTTTAGGTCATTTCTTCCCCAAAAATTCGAGACTCTCTCTCTACCTCCATTGTTGCCCAAACTTCATTTCTTGCTAAAAATTGCTCAAATTTGCTCATTTTTGCTTGCACTTGCTTGCTTTTCCATAATCTTTGCATAATTTGAAGTTTATTTGTGATTTCTCACAAATTTGGGGTGAATTTGAGAGTGGGTTTTTAAAACCCTTGGAGAGAGAAAATCTTGTCTTCTTCATTTTTGCTTGTTGTTCTTGCTTGCTTTGCTCATCCTTCTTCATGGCTCCAAAATTGGCAAGGAAGAGGAGTAGGAGGAAAGAGGTGCGGGAGGAGGTCGAAGAAATCGACATTTTCACCAAGGCTTTTCCTTCTCATGTGAAGCCTTCAAAGAGGAAGCCCAATGTGGCATTTCCTCAAGATCGATACACCCGGTCGGACAGGATGCCCGACATTGTTTGGGATCGATCGGAGTTGCTTTTCCGACCGGCGACTCATTTGAGCTCCCGGGCTTCCAAGTTCGTGGTAAGCCTCAAACTTTGAATTAATAGTTTTATGCATTGAATTTTAGCTTATATGCTTTGCCTTGAGTTAGAATTTGTGTAGGAATTGTATGCAATTGTCAAGCTTGTAGCGCATGTGATCTTGCGCGGCTTGAACGAACTTAGAAACATGCCTAGGATTGAACATTTGATTGAAATGTGAACCTAAGGGGTTGCGAATTGATCATAGGAACCCGATGGGAATTTGAAGGCCCATGGCAACTATGGCTCTGCAGTGAGACTTTTTAAAATCTTGCCCAAAGAGGTGCAGGATGCGATTTTGAATGCGGGGTTTGGGCCCCTTTTGAAAGCAGCGGACTCGGTTGAGCGGGTCAAAAGGTGTATTGTCCACTTGTCTTTGGAGCGTTTTTGGGATACTACTAACACGTTCCATTTCCCTAATGGGGAGATGATGATCACTCCCTCGGAGTTTGCTATGTTGACCGGGGTACCTTGCGTGGGTATGGCCATTGTCTGTGACGTTTCCATTTGGAAGCGTAAGGCGGAGATGGTGGAGCTTTTCGGTCCTTGGGGGAACACTTGGGGTCACCATTACCGTTCCTATAGCGAGCTTTTCGCTGCTTTGTAGGATACGAGGTATAAGAGAAATACCTCGGTGGAGCAAAAGGCGAGGATGTTTGTTTCGCTCGATTTGAAGGGGGATCGAACACTGGGAAGATGTTGGGATCGAGATGTGCGAGTGGGGGCTGTTTGTCTGTTTCCCTGACCCTCTCCACTGCTACCTGCACAAGACAAGCAAAGGTGAACTAGCTCGGGGGGTCGACCCGAGAAGACCCCTCCGATGCTTAAGTTAGTAAATGAAGATCCGTACGAGAGGTACTTTTGTACAGGCAGGTATATTAGGACTAATGAGGTGAGGATTTGATTGAGCGTTAGACTATGGGAATCAGAGCTGAAAGACGGAATGTCAGAGCTCAATGTAAGACAGCGTGAATGTTCTCTCAATAGAATGACCTTCCCTTTGCCTTGATTTTCGCGCAGGTATTTATAGGTCAAAAGTCGGCTAGCTTCGTCGAATGAAAAGTGGACACGTAGCCGTGTACGTACGTCCCTCTCTAAGTCGGCTTAGAGAGGGTGGTCATGTGAGTTGTGGTACGATCCCTTGGGATGATTCCACATAGGGGTTCGTACAGTTGATGTCGTCACTTCTGTCCTTGGGGCTTAGAGAGCGTGGGCGCCAAGGCAGTCATCCGAATCTCTGTAGGAGTATTCGCATGGTACATGTGCTGGCGTCAGGGTTGAGCGTACAGAAAGCCTAAGGGCCGATTCATGGCTGAGTCGACCCTCGTAGTCGAGCCAGAGCATAATTGTCGTCCTTGGGTCGGTGCAAGATTGGTAGTTGAGGTAGACCTTCCCGGGTCTGTTGGAGATGTTGAGTAGCGGGCGGGGGAACCCTCAATCAGGGGTTGCCCCTCGAGGTGAAGAAATGCCTTTTTAGAGTTGTCCATGATCCTGGCTCTGCTGAAGGTCAGGATTCTTCTGGCGTAGCTAGTACGGGGGTCGATAGCTCGACCCACGATATTTTGGTTATGTCATTTTGCCCTCACATCTTAGTAGGAGGAGAGTCATTTCCCGTCGAGTCCTGCTGAGATGTGGTTGGTCCGTTGACGGGATTTTCGTTCAGTGGGCTTTGCTTTCGGGTCCATTTTTCCCTTGAAAGGGCCCCTTTTGTCGGGATGAATAGTTCGTGGGCGCAGTTGGGCCGTCCACCTGTCAGTCATGCAGGTATAATGTGCTTTTCTAGGTCTCTTCGCCTATAAATAGTCAGAGCCAACCTCTCTTTCCTCTCTTCATTTTTGCCATTTGAGTTTTTAGAGAGAGAAAGTGGGTCTCCGAAATTTCTCACGAGTCTTCTGTTGATTCGTTACTGTCTGTTCGATCTACCGGTCTAGATTCGCCATCCACCTTTCCACAAGGTACAAGGTTTTTCTCTTGGTACTTTTCTAGCTTGCATTTATTTGTTTTATTTTCATATCGATGTCTTCCCCCATTGATGTATCGTCGGGGTCTGATAGGTCGCCTGAGGCATCTCGACCAGGGACCTGGGGATCTTTCCCCGAAAGTTCCGGTCGAGGTTCGTCTAGTCAGGGGCCTGGCCCGTCGTATGAGGAGTCTTGCCCTCATCCTTCGAATGACCCAGTTCCCCCGATTCCGCCGGGGTTTCCTTTTTCTGAGTTTCGTCCGGGTTTTGAGTGGTCGAGCCCGGACGAATTGCTTCTTCCAGATTGGGTCACTCCGTTCCGGCTTCGGGAGGAGTCTTGGTATGCCAGGGTTCTGTCGGACCCCGACATTCCACGAGGCTTCAAACAGGATGTGTTGAATGTCTTTCAAATGAGTGTAGCGTTGGGAGAGATCCGTGTTTTAGACGGGGTCAAAAACTAACGCTCTGTCTCTCCCCTGCAGGGAGACGAAGACGAAATGTCCAGGGCTCGTATTAAACAAACTTGTCGTTCGAGAAGAGGGGTGTAGACACCCTAATCAGTTCCCATCCCTTGACACCGCAACGCCCGATGATGATGGTAATGGATTAACATGGACGTAAGTAGAAAAGGACATTGCTCGGAAATCTAGACCAAATTCCTTGAAACCACAGTCTTTGGATAGCCCTTGTTATAAGGATTCTAGCGCCTTGGACCTTGCTTCAATCAGGTTCTCGGATCAAGAGATATTGCGTCTCGATGATTTGGGTCAAAATCGCTCAATCCCGACTCCCTGGGTCAGCCCAAGGGCAATTTCATAATTTACTGAGCACAAAAAGTCAAAAAATCCTAGTCACTCGTGCGCCGTCTGGCCCAGAGGCTATCGTTACCTGCCCGGCGGCCAGCGCGTGGCAGTGGAGGCCTTCTGGCCAGCCGCTGAGCCCCAGCGGCAACCGCTGGCCCCAGCTGCACTCCGTGTGGCCGCTGGGCCTGTTTTTTGGCTGGGCCGAGTTGTGGCGCCGGGTTTCTTACCCTAAGCCCCAAAATCTGTCCCCCAACTCTATAAATACTCCTCTTCACCCTCTTTTGCAGAGGGAAGTCAGTTCATAATTTTGAGAGCATTGAGAGCACATAAATTCCTAAACCAAAGAGAATTCAGAAATCTGAAGATCCAAGCAATCATTACACCTAGCCTAGCACCCAAGATCGAAGAGCAATTCCAATTCTACTAGTCCCGTTCGAATATAACGTCCAGGTTAACCATCCTGAGGGCCTAAACTCTTTATTAAATCTCTTGTTTGCCGTTTACTAATCATGTTTTATTTAGCTTTTGATTATGGTTGAATAAATTTGCATGTTTTGGGTTTTGTATATAATTATGCATGGTTACTTAATACAAAGTTAGCATCTTTTTATTAATCTATAAAAGTTTGCATCTTTTTGTAGTTTTTGCATGCTTATAGTAGCCTCATAGGTTTATTTTAGCATAAAGTTGATATCTTTGCATTGTTCTTCCTTTGAAGTTACTAACAATTTTATGGATGCGCATAAGCAATATTTGGCGCGTTTAGCAAGAAAGGTAAGATGGAGATTTATTTCTTTTATTTTATTATTGGTTTGGTTTATGCTTGTTAATTATTGCATGCAATTGAATAATATGTGCAAGGCGATCACATTAATTAATTTGGTTTGTTCAATCCACCTAGTTAATTTAGGATCTTGAACGACCGGATTTGTATGGAACCTTGTGATACAAATTATGAATCAACATGGATAAGATTAGTAGGGGTCGTTAATTCGGGCGATTTAGATAGGATTCGTTTTATCTTTTTCGTACCCACACCCACGAACTCAATCTTTGGCCCCTTTTGGGTATGAGTCAATTCCCAATAGGAATTGGGTGCACTTTTGATGGTTTCCAATTGTTCCCTTAAAACTTGGTGGCGACTTCACTATTTGCTTGTTATTTCCCCTAGCACAATTAATCATGTTGCATATGACGTACTATTTAAGAACCATTAATTCCCACCAAATATTTCAATTAGCGCCGAAAGGCGAGGGTTCTTACAGTGGCGACTTCACTGGGGATTTAATAAGAGGGTGTAATTCGAAAGCTTATCCATGTTGATTATTAATTCATATTTCTTGGTTCATGGCCTTTATGTGTTCATTATTGCTTTGCATTCATATCATCCATTTGCATGCGTTATCTTCGCAAGATGTCGAAAGACATCACCACACCATAAACAGGAATTACCCTCTGGAGCATTGTCTATGACTTAAGTCGGTGACCCACTTGGTCCGAATTACCTTTGCACATAGTCGTGTTCCGCCCCATGGCATTTACATGTTTCTATTCGAGATATGTAAAACGGTACGTTTAGTTTTACTATGCATCCCATAGATAACGAAACGCATCCGGTCGTGGGTTACCTTATCCAACCATAGATTGTGTCAACCATTGCATTTAGTCCCATGGTCCATTCAAGATGCTAGTTGATTTACTTACCATATTGTGATTGATTTCTTCCTTGTTATGTGATTTGTTTCTTTAGATTACTAGATTAGGCCCCTGTTAGGATCTTAGTAGTCTAGAGTATAGGAAGCTTCCTAGTCGTGTATGTGACTAACTTTGTAAACTAACTTAAGATCGAGTCTAGAATCTTTTCTTTTTAGGAAGTAGGATCCATGAATCTTTCCGATGATGCTAGTAACTATATTAGGGAGACTTATTTTCCAAGAAAATCAATTTCGAGCAAGTAATATATTTCGACCAATGATCTTTCCCAAAGATAAAAAAGAGTCTTATTTCTTTCCTTTAGCAAGACAATAGTATATTTTCCTTTTCTTGAGTCTGGAATATATTTTTCATATCTAAGTCAAGAGTCTTATGGCAAGTCAAGAGTAGCGTCTTTATACTTTCCATTGCAAGTCAAGAGTATCTTTCCCCTTTCCCAAAAAAAAATCTTATTCTCATAGCAAGTCAAGAGTAATCTTTTGCGTCCATATTTTGTTTAGGGTCTAGGTTCATCCTTATTTCCCTTTACTTATTTTGGAAGTCAAGAGTAATATTCTTCCTTTCTTGAGTCAAGAGTATTTTTTTTTTTCCCTGTTTAATATAGAGTTAAAAGATCATTGGTTAAAATACGTTACTTACATCGCAAAATTTCCAAAACAAATTTAGTCTCCTTGAGAAGTTACCATGTTGAGAGATTATTCTAGATTCTTTTCCAAACTAAAAAAAAAAACTCAAAAAATTGCATTTGCATTTCATTTTTAGAAGCCTCATGCTAGGACATATAGAATTATTTTAGATTGCATTCCATCGCATATCATTTTGCATCATCTTAGAACATTGCATACACCCACTTGCCATAGGTGGGTAGCTTCATCATGTATCTCATACTAGATAACTTGTGCATACATATAGGACATCGCATATCGCATTGCATATCATTTCTAGGGCATTATAGATTCTCCCATATCATTTGCATGTAAATAATTTTAGGCATGTTTAGGACACTATAGAGTGTTGCATCACACTCGTTCATCACATATATGGTTGCATTCATCGAGTCGTAGCCCACAAGGCATCTAGAAGAGTCATTATTGCATGTTCATTTCAAGCTTGCATTTAGAGTTCTCATCTTTGGACTTCGAGGGTTAATATAAGAGTCTGTCTTCTTCTAAAAGCCTTTTTCGAATTTCTTCCCAAGTGTCCCTTACTAAGTTGAGAATTGCATCCAGGTTTGCAAAAGCCCAAGTTTACTCAAAGAAACCTAAGCCCAATATGACTGAAGAAGGTGAGAAAACCCAAGCCCAAATGATGGAGGAACTTTTGACCCAAATGACCGCCATGAATGCTAGGTTCATTGAATTAGAGGCTAAGATTGCCAAACTTGATCCTCACACCAAGGATCCTAAAGAGCCCATTTCAAATGATGATAAGCCCAAACCTCCCACTAAAGAGGTCCAAGAACTCCAAGCTAAACCAAATAGGCTTGAGTCCATCTTGTCTATGAGTTGCATCTTTAACGACATGATAGTCAATTCTGAATGCTTTTCTCCCCACATCAAGGGAAAATTGCCCACTAAGTTTTCCATGCCTGAAGTTCCCACTTTCAAAGGAACCGACGATCCACAAGATCACATTAGAGCCTTTACTACTGCATTAGGCCTTAGAGGTATTGAACACGATCTGTATGCTCACCTCTTTCCACAAACCTTGGATCCCGCTGTAAGGGCCTGGTTTTTCAAATTGCCATCTCAAAAGATTGAAAAATGGAAAGACTTATCCACCTTATTTCTAGAGAGATATGCTGACAATGTCTTGCCACCCATGACATTAAGAGAGTTGGAGATAACCAAGCAAGGTGATGAGGAAGGATTTACAAATTTGTGAAAAGGTGGAAGACCAAGGTCGCCGAAATGATTGATCGCCCATCTGAAAGGGATCAAATTAGAATTCTTGTCCACAACTTGACACCCGAGTAACGTGAGCACATGAAATTCCAGCCGATCACTACTTATGCCCAATTAGTTGAAGTTGGCATGGCCACTGAAGATGACCACCTCACCTAATTAAGCAACAAGCAAGGCAAGCATGACTCTAATAATGGAGCTCCTTCGATCAAGGAGATGAAGTAATTGTCATTGTAAGTAGGCATAAAAGAGTATGCATACCTCTTAGCATGACACAAGATGAAGCATTTGACAAACGCTTCGAAGAAGGCTATATTTCAGCAATCGGTCCCACACCGGACCTAAAGCCCAATAAGAGAGGCAAGAACTGGAATCCTAATGCCTACTGCATGTCTCATCAAGGAAAGGGTCATATGACTGAAGAATGCATGCACTTAAAGCGCGAGATCCATGATTTGATCGACAATGAGACCATCCATGCACCATGAACCCAAGAGTTTGAATTGGATGCCTAGCCCAGTCGCGAAGCCCAAGCTCAAATATCATAGAGTCATAGTCTAGTTGGAGAATTTCTTTTTCCCTTTCTGTCTTTTTCGAGTCCAAGTCTTGTCTTAGTATTTCTTTCTTCATGGAATTTCTCATAATTGTAAACCCATTGATGAATCTAAGTTCCCAAACTTAATCAATGCAAGGATCTTAACTATTGAGAAGAGGACCTATAAATTACAAAAAAAGAAAAGAATAAAAAAAAATGGGACACACATCCTATGAGTCATACTGAAGACATGAGGCATTTACTTGGCACCCTTCATTATTATCCTTTCACCCACAATGCAAATTACCACTAAGAGCCCATTTGAGCCATCAAACACAATAAGCCACATTCTTTCTTTAACCACATTATCCTAACCCGGAGTATGGGAAGTGTGCAACAATTTCTAAGTGTCACCCAATCTCAAGAGAGGCGTGAGAAACTCCAAAAAGAGTTAAAAAAAAAAAAGAAAAAAGAGCAATTGTCGAAAACTGAAAAAAAAGAAGAGAGAAAAAAAGTTTCAAATGCATCAAGAGAGCACCAAAAATCAAGAGTTTCCTCACCTCGAAACATCAAGTGACACCCAGCACACTGGGGGGGGGCTTTTATGGGAATTTGAGCCTTATTCCATTCTTTGGCAACCTGCACCTTGACCTAACATTACAATCCAAAAGACCTCTTAGAGGTATGAATCTTGAAAAATGTGTGTGCACCAAATATAACAATAATAAAAAATAGCCCGCTAGGTTGAAAACCCGAAAGGGCGGCCTAGGCAAAAGTTAGAGCATAATCATCTAAAAGCCCGCTAAGTCTTTTCATTCATCGACTTAGGCAAAAATGGCAAGCCCGCTGGGTCGATCATTCAAGACAATGATCCAGGCAAAAGTTAGGGCACTAAAAATCAAAGGTTCTCGAACTACGTTTTGGCCTGATTCCTCCGTGGATACGTAGGTAACCTCTTTGCATTGAGGCCCGACTGTACTCTAATCTTTCTCAATCACAAGACCCATTTGCATTTACACATGGGATTCATTAAAGGTCCTAACTTAATAATATATATCACTTCATCAACGGCAACTCAAAATTCTAAGGATTTCAAAATTTCCGTGATTTTATCCCTTTTAGAGCCTAAGACATGGATTCCAACTTGCTTCCCTGCATCGCTCCCTATCGCACAAGGTCTCCCCGTATTTTCTATTTTTGCACCAAGCCCATTTCTTTCATAATCCCACATCTCTATCCTGGAATTCTCCAATTTGCATTGACTATCTACTCATAGTTTGTGGCTTCCGTAGCCATCTTTTCTTGGATCAATAACTCCAACTAAGCATCCATCACCCGCATAAGCTTGCTCGCTTTACGGTCCGACCAGTAAACTGGGGGCTTTACCATTGCCCCAGAGGCACCAATCAGGCATACATCTCATAGCTTAATAGGGACACTTTTGGAAACAAAAATCCTTTTGCAAATAAAATAAAATCTCTCGTTTATCCCTTGGAGTCCAATCTCCAATGCATTGCATACATGTAATAACTTTTGAGTCACATGCATCATTTTTCATTACTAGGTTGCATGGAGTTGTAGGCCTAGTTAGCATTGCATTTGCACACTTTGTGTGTCATGTCACTCATTTGCACTTACTAAGCACTTTTTGCCTCCTAGCCACCTGCATAGCACACGCACATAGCATTGAATGCGCGCAAGTTGGAGTGTCTTTATCTGGAGTCCGTCTCTAACATTCCTGTTTTCGGTCTGTCCCGTTGCATTGAGTAAGGTCCGTCCTGTTGCATTAAGCAAGAAGCGTCCTTTTGGGTCCGTCCCATTGCATTGAGCAAGGTCCGTCCTTTTGGGTCCGTCCCGTCGCATTGAGCAAGATCCGTCCTTTTGGGTCCGTCCCATTGCATTGAGCAAGGTCCGTCCTTTTGGGTCCGTCCCGTCACATTGAGCAAGGTCCGTCCCGTCGCATTGAGCAAGGTCCCTTCCATTTCATTGAGCAAGGTCCGTCCTTTCGGGTCTGTCCCGTTACGTTTAGCAAGGTCCGTCGTTTTTGGTCCGTTCCGTTGCATTTAGCAAGGTCCTTCCTTAGGGTCCATCTTGTAGCGTCCCCCTACTCTTTCTGTCTTCCTATTTTAGTGAACTAACATGCAGGTTACAAAGCAAAGCACAAGCATTATTTCAGGAAAGCAAACAACGCACGAGAGCGACGCAAAGCTCTCCGACGATGGGCTATTACAATTAGCACCACGTCTACAAAGCAAGGCACGGGACCGACGCAAAGCTCTTGGACGTCTGGACTATCGCAGATAGCACAACGTCTGCATTCACAAAGCAGGTAACCCTAACCACAGGCATTCAGGATTTACTTTTATCGCATCTTTTTCTAACATAAATGTTTCCAAAGCATTGCAGGCATTTTTAGCAAATACTTTGACCTTCTCTTTTTCAAGCTCGGCCAAAGTGGGGGCTTCTGTAGACACCCTAATCGGTTCTCATCCCCTGACACCGCAACGCCCGATGATGATGGTAATGGATTAACATGGACGTAAGTAGAAAAGGACATTGCTCGGAAATCTAGACCAAATTCCTTGAAACCTCAGTCTTTGGATAGCCCTTGTTATAAGGATTCAACCACCTGGGTCAGCCCAAGGGCAATTTCGTAATTTACTGAACACAAAAAGTCAAAAAACCTAGTCACGCTCGCACCGTCTGCCCCGCGGCTATCGCTACATGCCCGACAGCCAGCGCGTGAACGCGGAGGCCTGCTGGCCAGCCTCTGGGCCTGTTTTTTGGCTGGGCCGAGTTGTGGCGCCGGGTTTCTTACCCTAAACCCCAAAATCCATCCCCCAACTCTATAAATACTCCTCTTCACAATCTTTTGCATAGGGGAGTCTGTTTATAATTTTGAGAGCATTGAGAGCACATAAATTCCCAAACCAAAGAGAATTCAGAAATCTAGAGATCCAAGCAAGCATTACACCTAGCCTAACACCCAAGATCGAAGAGCAATTCCAATTCTACTAGTCCCGTTCGAATAGAACGTCCAGGTTAACCATCCCGAGGGCCTAAACTCTTTATTAAATCTCTTGTTTACCGTTTATTAATCATGTTTTATTTAGCTTTTGATTATGGTTTAATAAATTTGCATGTTTTGGGTTTTGTATATAATTATGCATGGTTAGTTAATACAAAGTTAGCATCTTTTTATTAATTTATGCAAGTTTGCATCTTTTTGTAGTTTTTGCATGCATATAGTAGCCTCATAGGCTTATTTTAGCATAAAGTTGATATCTTTGCATTGTTCTTCCTTTGAAGTTACTAACAAGTTTATTGATGCGCATATGCAATATTTGGCGTGTTTACCAAGAAAGGTAAGGTGGAGATTTATTTCTTTTATCTTATTATTGGTTTGGTTTATGCTTGTTAATTAATGCATGCAATTGAATAATATGTGCAAAGCGATCACATTAATTAATTTAGTTTGTTCAACCCACCTAGTTAATTTAGGATCTTGGACGACCGGATTTGTATGGAACCTTGTGATATGAATTATGAATCAACATGGATAAGATTAGTAGAGGTCGTTAATTCGGGCGATTTAGATAGGATTCGTTTTATCTTTTTCGTACCCACACCCCCGAACTCAATCTTTGGCCCCTTTTGGGTATGAGTCAATTCCCAATAGGAATTGGGTGCACTTTTGATGGTTTCCAATTGTTCCCTTAAAAATTGGTGGCGACTTCACTATTTGCTTGTTATTTCCCCTAGCACAATTAATCATGTTGCATACGACGTATTATTTAAGAACCATTAATTCCCGCTAAATATTTCAATTAGCGCCGAAAGGCGAGGGTTCTTACAAGGGGGTCTTGACTGCTCCTCTCCCATGAGTGAATTTGAGCTGATAGGAGATCGGCTTGTCTGCCCTCATATAATGAAGTATGTTTTTTATCCTTCGAGTAGTTTTCTTTGTATTTTTGCCAAAGTCCTCTTGCCCATTTTGACCTTCTTCATTTGCTTATTTTGTAGGGAGTATAGAGAGAGAAGTTCTTCGGGGCAAATGGAAGGTCAAGCCAGTGCTTTGGGTGTTTTACCCGACTCTTCATCTGATCGGTTGACCAGGTCTATCGATCATGTAGCTAGTACTTCTGGCTCGCCTGGTGGCATGCCCGAGCCTGTTGGGTCGGAACATGAAGAGGCTGAGGTCTCTCAAGGGTCTTTGGAGAGCGGTGAGATCAGGGTCGAGGATTTTTCTCCAGTTGAGGATGAAGATCTTCCTCCCCCTTCTTCAGAGGAGAAGAAGAAGAAGAAGAAGAAGAAGAAGAAGAAGAAGAAGAAGAAGAGGAAGTCGAGGTCCAGTAGGATGGTGAGTTCACCGACTTCCGTGCCTTTGGAGGAGGTGGAACAAGCTGATTTGGGAGGCGTAGAGATAGAGCTAGGCTTGGAACATGTGGAGGAGGATCCCGTGGATGGGGGATCGAAGCAAGGGAAAAAAAGCCGATGCTGTCCCTATTCATTTGAAACGGTAGGTTTGGGCTGGCAGGTCGGCTGAGGATATCGAATCGCTTGTGGTGCGATATCACCTGCCCCCGGGGATGTCTTTTATCTGTCCCAGCAAGTCGGAGGATTGCTACCCTACTCCGCCCAACTGCATCCCATTTTCCACAAAATTTTTTGACGAGGGTTTGAAGTTTTCCCTCCCTCGTTTGATTAAGAAGATAGTGGGTCGTTTGGGAGTTCACTATTTTCAACTCCAGGCGAACTCCTGGAGGTCGTTGATCGGTCAGGCAGCAGCGGTCCATGTCCATAAGCTAGAGGTGACCAATGCTGTTCTTCGTCATCTGTATCTCAGGGTGTAGTCGACCAAGCTCGGGACTTGGTATTTGAGCCCTAGAAAGGTCGGTCCTTGAGTAATGTCACCCTATGGAAAGAGAGTTTCCTGTTTCTGCACAATGAGCATGGATGGGATGGAGTGTGCCCTCCTTGGAGGGAAAACTATCTGAAGGAGGTAGCTAGTGAGTTGTTTGGTCCGGACCGCGAGCCCCTGGACTCTTTGTCCCTGGCCGAGCGTCGGACGGTAGAGTACTTCCGTTACCCTAGCCGAGATGAGGGTGTATGTGAGAAGGTCAAAGCTCCCCCCATTGGAAGATCGATAAGTCCTGGTTCTCCACTGAAGCTTTCCTGGTCTTCATTGGTTTTCGGTCGACCATGACCCATGGTATAATGGCCTTGTCTTCATTGTTTCCTTGCTCTAAATCTTTTCTGTTGGTCGAGGGTTTTGCTTAACTCTCTTCTTTTCTTCATGTTTTGCAGAGGCCGCCGTTGTTGAGCAGTTAGAGATGCCGGAGGGAGATCAGATGGTGGCCGGGACGACCTCCAAGGCTTTTCTTGGAGCTTTCAAGGATACGGCCGAGGCTCAGAAGAAGCTTGCATCGGTAACAGATCTTTTCTCCCCCCATCTGTTGTAGTCGATAGTCCTATAATTGATGCTGATGACTTTCTTGTTTTATGCAGCCTCGCAAGAAGAAGAAAGTAACGGTCTTCAGGACGACGGCAAGGTTGACGAAGGGAGGTTCTTCGACTAAAGCTTTATCTGACGTTGACCTTCACCCTAGAAAGAGGTTGGGTGACGAGGTCCCGGTGTCACAGGAGAGGGTGTCTCCTTCGAAGAAGAGAAAGGTTGATACCCCTGGTGTCGGGTTGATCCAAGCGAGTCAGCCCACTGCCGTTGCCTAGGGGATAGTTACCCCTCCTGTCAGAATTCAAGAGACGGGTGATGGCACTTCCATCTCGGTCGTAGCAGAAGAATTTTCCCCACTGAGTTTGAGGAGCATTGATGAAATGCAGGCTGTCCGATCTACCCGAAGGGACAGCAATGAGTTGACGGGCCAAGCGTACATGACTAGCAGGCGGAGTCCTGAAGGTCATGCCCTCAAGATGCCAGCCGTTCTGGGGGCTCCTCTGGATGAACAATCCAAGATTGCCGAGGTTGTCTTCCCTAACTTGTTCCATGGGAAAGACATGGAGCAGGTAACTTCAGAGTTGGGGTCGACAAATGTCGTGACGGCCCTTTTGAGGCGTATGGCCACAAGTCGACTGAAGGTATTTTCACAGCCGTTTCCTTCGTCTGTTTTCAGCCAAGTTTTTTCGGATGTTACTAATTTGTTTGTATTTTTCAGGATGACATTCTCCTGCGTGCGGTTATTAGGGCCGACGAAGCTCAACGGCGTCGGTTGGTCATCCAGTGTCAAGAGTGGCAGGCGAACGCCGAGGCTAAAGCCCGGGAGGAGGCTCGAGCTGAGTTGTTGGGTCTTCGTGCCGAGTTGGAGAAGGTGAAGGTCGACCTTAAGGAGGGGAAGTCTCTTCTTACTGAGAGAGAGCGTTCCCTCGAGGAGTTGAGAGGGAGACTGGAGGAGGCTAACAAGGCCAATGCTCAAGTCACTGGTCTCCTCGACGTTGCCAAGGCTGAAGCCAAAGATTGGAAGACCAAGGAGGCTCGGGCCCAGGCTGACCGGAGGGTGGCTGTGGATCGTCAGACTTGATTCTGGAATGAATCCCTGCTCCAGGTGTATGGAGAAGGAGATGTTGGAGCTTCTGTGGTCAGCTCCCTGGCTAGATTTCGGAAGCTCCGAACTTCTACCGACCCCGATCATCTAGCTGAGGCCAGTAGAATCGAGGACTCTATTGCCTCGGATTTGAAGGATATGGAGGCCACTGTTGCTGAGAGGCGGGCAGAGAAGGAAGCAGAATGATCAGGGCCGTCTGAAGCTTACACCCCCGAGTTAGGGGGGTTTGTACTTGTTCCTTTTCAAGGTGGTTGGTCACCCTTGTTGTAAACTGTTTGCGCGCCCTCCGCTTTTGAGGGTTGATTAATGGAGATGTCGATTCTTAGTAAACTCTAATATATTTTTTCTCTAGCTCATACTTTCGTCAACTTAAATAATTGATCATTTATTGTTTTTCTGAGAGGTCATTGCATGTATGACAGCTGTCGCGGGTAACCGCTCGTGCCTTTCCTTTTTTGCTTATAAATAGGCTTGTCTAGCTCATTGATTTCGTCATCCAACTTTCTAGAGAGATGTCTTCCTCAGCCATTTTCATTTGTTCAGGCTCTAGTGATGAGTCCTCCATGAATATCGAGTCGGTATCCCGAGCGTATCGCCTTCGGTCGGGAAGGCGCGTTGTAAGGAATAATCGATCAAACAAAGCGTGTGAGGAAGGTGCTTCGAAGTCGACTCATGACGAGCCCTTGAAAGTCCCTGATAAGTTCAGTGAAGCTAATTTAGCTAGACTGACAATTCCTGATTTTGTTCGCCTCTTCGAGGATACTTCTCTGTCGGAACGTCTCCGTACCCATATTTGGATAGTGTTTCAGCAACTTCAATCCCAGGGGGTCCTGGAATGTCTCGAAGTTGAGCCTCTGGCCGTAAGGCTGCCTGGTGAGGGTGGAAGTAGACCTAACTCTCCCCCCGACCCCGTTCCTCCTAAAGTAGACCCTGGTCCAGATATTCCTTCTCCTGGAGTGAGGGATCCTGAAGGTACAGAGCCCCTTCGAGGCGAAAGTCGGCATGAGACAGTGGGTGAGCAGAGTCGTTAGGCTCAGCAAACCCGTAGGCAGGCTTTGGAGTGAGAGATTCCGCATGTTGAGGAGACTAGGAGATCAATATTGGAGGAGCAGACACAGGCAGCTTGGAGGGTCGGTCAACTCATGAAAGACCTTTGTGCTGCAAAGCGAGCAGTCGAGGATAAAATCCTTGAAGGGGAGAAGAAACTCCATCGTTCTCTGGTTCAGAGACAACAAGCATATGAGCAGGAAATCAAGCACAAGCGTGAAGCTCTAGACCCTAGGCCCTCATCCTCTTCCATTACTGCAGTTATTTTGGATCTGTTATGTAGCTTCTCTGTAATAATCTGTACCCTCGATATTTTGAATGAATGAATGACTTTATGTTCTTGAATCTAGCTTGTGTAGTTACTTTTCCCACCCGAGGTAAAGGTGTGGTACCTAATCGTTTCTTTTCTCTTTAGGTGGGGGCGAGAACCGGGTTCACACTGTATCTCCGTGCCACGTGTCTCCTGAAGAGAGGCTTCGCTTGGTCTCCCCTGGCTTTTTTGCCTATAAATACTTGAGTGAACTTTTCACAATTTCATCCAACTCTTCTCGCATTACTTTCTCTCTCTAGAAATATTCTTCCAGACTCCAGTGATCTTTCTCGAGCTTTTCTCTGTTTCTGAGATGGCTGGTTCCAAGAGGAAAGCTACAACTATTCATCGTGGAGAATCTAGTAGGCAGGCTAGGAAGGTCAAGGGTGCTAGGAAGAGTCGTGTCTCGACTTCTTCGGAATCTTACACCCCGGACACTCCCCGATGCTCTCCTGGGTCGAGCTTGGGCTCGGAGGCTCAGGATCTGATCACTGCTATTTGGAGATCTTGAGCGGAGCATCGGGGGTCCGATGGTCGGGCACTTCCTGCCGCTGAGGTTCTGGCTCCTCCTCCTGCTGCCAGGGGGCCTGAACCACCTGCTCGACTTGTTCCTTTATCGGAACGGTTGACCAATCGTCTTCAAGAGCTTCATCGGGAGATCGGTGGAGCTTTGGAGAGGGAGGCGGCCACCCAAGCTAAAATTCGCCGATGGGAGCAGAGGGACAATGCCCCCCTGGACGCTAGGACCGAGCTCGCGACTCGGATTACCGGAGGGGTCGAGGAGTTGCACGGCCTTCGGGAGCGGAGGGAAGAGCTCCTGGATGAAGTGAGGGTTCTGAGGAATCAGCTGGAGGGTCAGCCTCCTAGTTCTCCCCCTCTATCCCTTTAGGCTCTGTATTGAGCATGTCTTGTACTTGGCGATCTTCTCCGTGACCTCTTTCTTCCATGGGCAGGTCAGGAGGTTGTCTTGTACTTGGCAATCTCTTCCCCGGCCTCTTTCTTCCAGAGTTAGGTCGGAGGGTCGAGTCTTATCTTTTTCGTAGGTAGACTTTTTGGCTTTGTCGAGCTTCCATGCCGACTAGGAACTTTGTAGATGAACTCAAACTGTGTAGTTTCATCCTTCGATCTTGTGTAATCTTTTTCTTTAATCAATCTAAAGATTATTAGTTTGAATGATTCGATTCTGTCACTGTTTGAAAATTTCAAAATTTTGCCCAACTTTTTTCCATTGCTCGATCATTGATACTCGTTTACTCGTCGTGCCTCAAGTGTAAAATGTACTGAGGTAAGTATACCCTACCCCCACACTCGAGGTGTGGCTGTTTGGGTCGTATTTTTACTTTATTCTGGGAGTTGTATAGTCTGGTGTTTTTCAAAATGCCGGTTACTCTCCCTTTGTCATAAAAATTTCCGGTTGATGTGATGGTTGGGAGATTCAACCCTTCGGGATACCACACGTTTCCTCTCTGAATTCAGGCTCTTTCTCTCCCAGACGCCGGTTGGAGGTGACGGTTTGTCTTCTTTTGGAAAGGTTATAAATACCCCCAGGGTTGCTTGGAAATTTCGTCATTCTCATCGTCATTTCTCGTTTTCACTTTCTTTCCCTAGATTTCTTGAGCTCCATATAAGCTCTTCCAAGTAGCCTAGTAGTCGTCGTGACATGTCTTCTCCGCCTTTCAAGAGTCGTAAGCTCCATCTTGGGGGTAGATCTACCCCTCGTCTGTCTATAACGATGGGCGGGGTCCCAGTCACCCCTAAAGTCGAGTCTGCCGCTGGGCCCAGTGGGTCGACAATGGTCAATATGCCCCTTGACCCCCGTTCCCACGAGGAGCATTGTGGGTGTGATTACTGCGTGTCTCTGGATGCTCTCAGATTTGCTAGGAGGAGGGAAGGCTATCTCCCCCCTCTGCCTGCTGACGCTCCTATCGACCCTCAGGCCCTTGAGGCTCAAGCAACCAAAGCTCTGTATGACCGGAAGCATCATCGGTCTGGGTTTGCAAAGGCTTGTGAGAAGCTGGCGGTGGCCGACCATAACTTGAAGAGGTTGCCATCGAGCTAAAGATGGCTGAGTCGAGGGTGACAGCCATCCAAAATGAGATTGCTAATGAGACTGCTCGAGTAGAGGCTATTGAGAAGGATGCAGTCCTTCACAAGACTGCCCTTACTACTGCCAGTGGTCGACATTCTCTTTTGAAGGAGTACGGTCAGCGTTTGGTGGTCAGTCTGTCCCAGGATTTGCCCCTTGATATGGTCTCTTTCAGTTGCTTTTTTTTTTTTTTTTTTTTGGGGTCTGTAACTTTTTGGCCCAATGAGGCTTTTAAATATCGTTTCAATGAATGAGATTGACCTTTTGCTAAGCTCCTTTTGTCTCTTATGACTGTATTGATATGCTAGAATCGTTTGTTTTTGCAAAGGTCTTGTCTTGGCCAATCGATCCTTTTTCTTGTTGGTATGTAAGGCGTTTCAGCCCTGTAAGGCATTTAGGTTATCTGAACCTATTTAGCCCAATTTTTTAGGCGTTTGGCCTGCTGTGGAGGGTCGTAAGATCTCAAGTCTGCGTCCCCGAGTAGTAGTATTTTGCGCATGAGACGTAAAGCTCATGTAAAGGCTTTAGGCTTTGTGGGCCTGTTTTTGCCCGCAATTAGATTTAAGCCGTTTGGACCCTGTGAGACTTTCATCATCATCGGATCATCTTATTCCAATGTAAGGCGTTTTTAGGTCGTTGGACCTATTTAGTCCGATTGGTCGGTTAGGCGCGTAATAGTTTAGAATAGGGTTGTCAAATTATTAGATATTTTGCCCCCTGTTACGCGTCTGACCATCGAGTCTTGTTAAATCAATTATCCTGCGAGCTTGTTATGGAATCGAAACGCATATGCGTATGCCCCCAAGCTCGCGGGTTAATTGATTTATTTTTTTTTTAGCAATTAAGTAGTTGATAAGAGATGTTGATAGAAGATGTTGTAGGGTTCCCACCCGTTTGTCATTGATTGAGGTATTGTCTGGGTCCTCACCCCTTACAGAGGTCGATTTTTGCAGGGATCGCCTAACCCTTTACAATCTGGACAATTTTGGTGGGATCGCCAAAAAACCCTTTGATTTAGTAGACAATTTTTGTTGGGATTTGTGAACCCATGAGAAAGATAGACATTTTTAAGGGGATTTGTGAACCCTGGGGTCGATTTTTGCTGGGATTTGCCAACCCATTTCGCTCGATTATTAGGAAAAAATCAGTCAACCTCTGTTACATGTGGAATTTCCTCAGGTTTTTGAGGTTCCACGCTCCAGGTAGTGGGATTCCACTCATGTTTTCCAGCCGGTATGTGGCTGGTCGAATGACGCCCGTGATTTTATAGGGCCCTTCCCAGTTAGGTGTCAGCTTTCCTTGTTCAGACAGTTTTCCCGTACTCTCCGTTTTGCGGAGTACCAAGTCGCCTGCAGCCATATGTTTCCCCTTCACCCTCCTATTGAATTGTCGTATCAGCTGATTTTTGGCTATTTCCATTCGTAGGAGGGTGTCTCCTCTTGTTTCAGGCAGTAGGTCGAGGTTGAACCTCAACAGTCGATCGTTTTCTTTAGGGTCGTATGAAATTACTCGGAGAGATGGAGTAACCAACTCTATGGGTAGGACAGCTTCTGATCCATAAACCAATCTGAAAGGAGCTTCCCCCGTGGCATTTTTTGTGGTGGTTCTGATCGACCAAAGAACTTCATAGAGGCTTTCCTCCCAGAGTCCTTTGGCTGCCTCGAGCTTGCGTTTCAAACCATTGAGGATGATTTTGTTGGCTGCTTCAGCCTGACCATTCAATTGTGGTCTGGCCACAGTGGTGAATCGTGCCTTTATGCCAAGATCCGACAAGTATGTTTTCAATCCTGGATTATCAAACTGAGGACCGTTATCGAATATAATCGCCCTGGGAACTCTAAAGCGGGTGATTACATTCTCCCAGATGAACTTTCTGATGTCTTGTTCCTCGATACGCCGTAAGGCCTTAGCCGCGATCCACTTTGTAAAATAGTCGATTGTTACGACTAAGAACTTGAATTGTCTTGGTGCCTCTGGAAAGGGACCCAATATGTCCATTCCACAATGGTGAAAGGGGAGTGGTTCTAGTAATGGGGATAAGTTCATAGCCGGCTGTCGGTTTACCAAGTTCACAGCATCGGATCTTATGGTCGGCCAAAAGTATCCGGTTCTGAGAGCTTTTCCGGCTAAGGCTCTTCCAGCAATGTGTGACCCACACATTCCACTGTGCAGATCATCCAAGATATCGGCTCCCTCTGAGGGAGTGACACATCTGAGTAATGGTTGGTTGAAAGCTCGCTTGTACAATACTCCATCAACTAGGATAAACCATTTTGCTCGCTTCTTTACTTTCGCCTTTTCCTTTTCATCCCCCGGTAGAGTCCCATCTTTGTGATAGTCGATTATGGGATCCATCCAAGTTTCCGACCTATCGAGCAAGTTTACTTCAGGAGGCTTTGTGATGCTTTTTTCTTGTAGGACTTCCCACAAAATCGATCGTGGGAGTCCGTTTATAGCAGAGTTGGCCAGCTAGGCCAGGGCATCTGCCTGTTGGTTGTCTGACCTCAACACATGCTTGATGGAGAATTCTTCGAAATTTGAAATTTCTTCCTTCGCTTTTTGTAGGTACGCCTTCATGGAGTCTTCCCTGGCCTCATAGTCTCCTGTGATCTGAGATACTACCAACTGGGAATCCATGATTACTACCATACTCTAGGCTCCTACCATCCGAGCCATTTGTAGGCTTGCTAGCAGGGCCTCATATTCTGCTTCGCTGTTAGATGCTGTGAATTGGAATCGCATGGCGTATTCGAACACACCTCCTTCAGGGTTTTTGAGTACCAGACCTGCCCCACTCCCGTTACGGCAGGATGAACCATCGACTGCCAGTTCCCACTTCATCGACCACAGTACTGGTTGTTCGTTGATAGATGCCATTCCCACTGTGAAGTCGGCAAATGCTTGCCCTTTCATGGCTCTCTGGGCTCATATCCTAGGGAGAACTCGCCCAGCTCGGTGGCCCATGGCTTTAGTCTTCCAGCTCGCTTTGGGCTCTGCAGAACTGCCTTCAAGGGTTCATTAGTGAGTACAGTAATCTCATGGGAACAGAAGTAAGGTCGCAGCCGTCGTGCGCTTATGATTAGAGCCAAAGCAAACTTTTCCATATCAGGATATCGTGTTTCCGCGTCCAAAAGGACGTGGCTCACGAAGTAGACTGGGTGCTGAGTCTTATCTTGCTCACATACCAGAGCCGTTCCAATTGCCCGTTCTGAGACTACCAAGTAGATAAAAAAAAATTCTCCCACTTCTGGGCTTACCATCCGTGGTGCTCTAGCTAGATATGCTTTTAGTTTCTCGAAGTCCGCCTGGGCCTCCGTCGACCATTCGAACTTTTCTCTGTTTTTGATGGCCTTGAAGAATGAGGCACATCGATCCGCCGATCGTGAGATGAAGCGACTGAGAGCCGCGGCACAGCCGGTTAACCGCTGCACGTCTTTGAGGCTTTTGGGTGGATGCATGTCTATTACAACCTATATTTTCTCGGGATTGGCATCGATTCCTTGCTGGCTTATCATGAAGCCCAACAATTTTCCCCCCGGGACCCTGAACACACATTTTTGGGGGTTGAGCTTGATATTGTGCCGACGCAGGGTGTTGAATGTTTCTTTTAACTCCGAAATGTGACTGTCGCTTTTCTTGCTTTTGACGACCATGTTGTCTACATAAGCCTCGACATTTCTCCCCAGCTGAGGAGAGAAAACCTTTTTTACTAGGCGTTGATATGTTGCCCCCACATTTTTCAATTCGAAGGTCATCATATTGTAACAGAATACTTCATCGTCAGTGATGAAGGCTGCCTTTTCTTGATCTTCCTCTGCTAGCCGTACCTGGTGGTACCCTGAAAAAGCATCCATAAAGCTGAGAAGTTCATGCCCAGACGTGGAGTCAATCAACTCGTCAATTCGAGGGAGGGGGATGTCGTCCTTCGGGCATGCTTTGTTAAGATCTGTAAAGTCGACGCACATCCGCCAAGTCCCATTGTGTTTTTTGACTAGCACCACATTGGCTAGCCACTCCGGGTAAAGGCACTCTCTGATAAATCCGGCCTTCAGCAGCTTTTGAACTTTGGCTGTTGTAGCTTCACTTCTCTCCCTACCCATTTGCCTCTTCTTTTGCTTTACATGCTTAAAACTGGGCTGTACCTTTAGCCTATGGATGATTAGATAACCATATATGCCTGGCATATTAGATGGGGAGAATGCAAAGATGTCGGAATACTCTTGGAGTAGCCCTATTATGTCTCTTCTCTGAGGGTCGACTAGGTCTGCCCCGATATATGTGATTTTTTCTGGCTGTGACTCATTCAACCTGACCTCCGAGGTTTCCCCCGATGGTTCGGGTCGATTTTCAGGCTCAAACCTGGTATCGATATGATCAGCAAGATAAATTTCTAGGAGCATACATCCAGCTATCTTCCTCTTGCCTTCCCTTACACTCTTCTTTTTTGCTGCTGCGATCTCTGCAAGGGTAGGGGCAACAGTCAGTGTTGTCCCTATGTCCTACGCTATCACCACTGACTTCGTAGGTTTTAAGGGAAGGTCGTCGTCTTCGTTTTCTAGTTTCTTGCTATCCAGAGGATCGACATACGATTTTTGGGCGGTCTTCTGGTCACTAACCACCTGCCCGATTAGGCCGTTCCCCCGACCAAATTTCATAATTAACTAGGACATGTGGATCACCGCGTTGATGGATGCTAGAGTGGGTCGACCGAGGATGGCGTGGAAGGCCAATTTCGTATCGACCACCAAGAATTCGATGATCTGCCTTCAATGAGCCCCCTTTTCTCCTATTCGTACCGGGAGAATGATGGTGCCGATAGAGTAGACTTTGTGCTCGCCAAACCCAAAGACGGGCAGTGATACGGGGGTAATCATGTCTTCACTGTACCCCAATCGTCGGAGGCACTTATAGGTGATGATGTCGGCCGAACTTCCTGTATCAATGAGGACTCGCTCGGTCACTAAGCCTGCGATCTTGAGAGTTACGACCAGTGGATCGTCATGTGGATGATGCAATGCTCGGGCATCACGCTCGTCGAAGGTTACAGGGGAACCCCCACAGCCATTATTTGTTCAACACTGGGATAATGATCCTGTCGTTGCTTATTGGTCGACCCTCCTCCACCTAGGCCACCATAGATCATTTTAACGACGTTGGTCATATCATCCTCTCCCGACTCTTCGTCTTCCACAACCGTCGTCACCTTCGGTTTTTTGTAGACATTTTTCATTTTTTGAAAAACTGCTTCAACTTTCCTTCGTCAGCTTGTTTCTCAAGGTTTTTTACCAGCCTCTGACAGTCTTGGGTCGTATGCCCCACATCTTCATGGTATGCGCATCGAAGCTTTGGGTTTCTCTCAGAGAGATCCCTAACAATAGGAGGCGGGATGTCGAGCAGTTTTCGATCCATCTTGTTGAAGATGGTTTCTTGGTCAACACTGAACGGCCACTTCTTTTAGGAGGCCCCCTGGACACAGCAAGTGCTTCTGCTGGTCGCTTGCCTTTGTCGCTTTTAGTATTTTTACTCGACTTAGCCTCGAGCTTTGGGTCTGTCTTCCCATTGCCCGGGGTATATCGTCCCGACTGTTCTTGTGAGTTGGCATATCCCACGGTGAATCGTCTAACCTCTGGCAATGTTAGGAATCCTTTTTCCTCTCACTTCAAATTTATCTGGAACTTGAAGTGCAACCCCTCGGTTAACCTTGACACAAAGGCCGCGCTGGCGAGCCTTTCGTCCAGGTCATCAATTTCGAGGGTTTCCGCATTGAATCGAGCAAGATAATCTTTCAAGCCCTCTTTCTTGTCCTGTTTTAGTTTGTAGAGGTGTTCCGTGGTCTTTCTCTGCTGGATGTGTGCCATGAAGTGATTCTTGAAGCTTTTTTCCATCTGAGCCCAAGAGTAGATACCCTTAGGGGCAAGTGAGGCATACCATCGGATGGCAAGCCCCTTCAGAGTCATTGGAAAATTTCTACACAGCGCCACATCACTTAGAGTTTGGTTCATCATGGTCGCTCGGTAAGCCATGATGTGATCTTGTGGGTTCTGGGGGACCTCATACTTGTCCGGCATTGGTTTTAATTTGGACAGCATTGGAGCCACCATGATCTCGTCGCTGAACGGAGTTAATCCTACAGCTGGTGTTTCACTCCCCAAGTTTGCTAAGGTATTAGATACCCCAATGTTCCCCATGGTGGTGGGGCTCGGGATTTGGAGTATCGACGGTTGCAAGATTGTGTTAATTTGAAGTGGACTAAACCCTGTGAGGAGTTCCTGATCCCGTTTTCGTTCATTCTCATATCTTTGATTCAACTCTGTCAATTTCTGCTCTTCGATTTGCCGTTCAGCCTCTCGGTATTCAATGATATTGCGAAGGTCTTCCTGAGTCCGACTCGACCCTTTCTGTTTCTCTTTTTCATAGAGTTGGTATAGCTCTTTGAGCTGTTGTTCTTCCGCTCGCCGGGCTTCCTCCCTTTTGAGTACAATACCCCTAAGGTTGAATCTGGGAATTCTGGCCGCTCACTCATGCAAAACCATACACCTTCCCCACAGACGGCGCCAAATGTTTCGCCTGATTTGAAGGGGGGTCAAACACTGGGAAGATGTTGGGATCGAGATGTGCGAGCGTGGGCTGTTTGTCTGTTTCCCTGGCCCTCTCCACTGCTACCTGCACAACACAAGCAAAGGTGAACTACCTCGGGAGGTCGACCCGAGAAGACCCCTCCGATGCTTAAGTTAGTAAATGGAGATCTGTACGAGAGGTACTTTTGTACAGGTAGGTATATTTGGAGTAATAAGGTGAGGATTTGATTGAGCGTCAGACTATGGGAATCAGAGCTGAAAGACGGAATGTCAGAGCTCAATGTTAGACAGCGTGAATGTTCTCTCAATAGAATGACCTTCCCTTTGCCTTGATTTCCGCACAGGTATTTATAGGGCAAAAAGTAGGCTAGCTTCGTCGAATGAACAGTGGACACGTAGCCCTGTACGTACGTCCCTCTCTAAGTCGGCTTAGAGGGGTTGGTCACGTGAGTTGTGGTACGATCCCTTGGGATGATTCCAGGTAGGGGTTCGTACAGTTGATGTCATCACTTCTGTCCTTGCGGCATAGAGAGCGTGGGCGCCAAGGTACTCATCCGAATCTCTGTAGGAATATTCACATAGTACATGTGCTGGCGTCAAGGTTGAGCGTACAGAAAGCCTAAGGGTCGATTCATGGCTGAGCCGACCCTCGTAGTCGAGCCAGAGCATAATTGTAGTCCTTGGGTCGGTACGAGACTGGTAGCTGAGGTAGATCTTCCCGGGTCTGTTGGTGATGTTGAGCAGCGGGCGGGGGAACCCTCGATTAGGGGTTGCCCCTCGAGGTGAAGAAATGCCTTTTTAGTGTTGTCGATGATCCTGGCTCTACTGAAGTTCAGGATTCTTCTGGCATAGCTAGGACGGGGGTCGATAGCTCGACCCTCGATATTTTGGTTATATCAATGTTCATAGCCTACCTCCTTGCCACTACCATCTTTGGTGACAAAGGGGAGCGTATCCATGCTATTTACCTCCCAAGCTTGTTGGATTGGGAGAGAGTGAGAGAGTACAACTGGGGGTTGCCGGGATATGCCAACCTCTTGAGATGTATGCGGTTTGCTTGCCGCGTGAATGATGAGGGATGCAAGCACTCGACTCTTCCTCCCGTGAGCTTGTGCGGTTTTTGGAAGGTCTTACAGGTGCGTTTGCTTTTTGCATCTGTTTTTGTGGATTTGCATGATTTAAGTATGCCGTGCTTAATTCCATGTTTTGATGTAGGCTTGGTTTTTTGAGCATTTCCCGGACATGGCGCCTACGGGCTGGGAGTTAGACTTCCAAGTTTGTAGGGCATGGCGTCATAGGGGTCCTGCGCCTCTGCAGACTCTCCAGCAGTATAGGGAGGCCCTCCTGCGCCTAGACTGGCACAAGGTAAAGTAGCTTTGCTTTTTGTTGCATGGATTGTATTTCTTAATGTGGAAATATCATACGTTGCATGCTTGCGTAGATTGACTACTTCTCATTGGCGAAGTATCATGGTTTAGCTTCGGATGCTATCCTAGCATCTAGGGCGGTGGGCCGCCAGAGGATCGTGATTGCGGGTCCGTTCTCTTTTGAGTGGTACTTAGGAGCGCGGATCTTCCGTCAGGTTTATCCTAATGTGGAAGGCCCCAGGATTTGCTCGGATCCTCCCTCGACCATGCTCTTGGTGAGGTGCTTGTCTCGCGAGCAGGTTGCGGAGGCCATGGTGGGCTCGGATGCTATACAGTATTTGAGGGAGCCTGCGGAGGACCTCGCGGGGCACTACCAACAGTTCCACCGTGATCGCCTCGTGCCTTCATTTGTGGGTTTGAAGGTAAGAATTTAATGTTTTGATATTTTATGCCTTTCTTGTTTTGTCGGATGCTAACTGACTTTGCTTTGTAGGAGCCTCGGGCTGAGGCCATTGATGTGGATATCCCGGACATGCGGGTCCGAGGTCGGGACTGTGGCGGGAAGGAGTGGTGGGGGGAAGTACCCATGACGGAGGACCTTGATGAGGACATCCAGGGCCTTCCTCTTGCAGTTGGGCATCCAGGGGTAAACTCATAATTTTACCAATATGTGCAATGCTTTGTCATTTTGCATGCTTGTTTCGTTGCGTAGCTTGACCGTGAGCAGACTGGGAAAGTCTTCAGGATGATGCATGCCATGAAGTCCTGGATATCCCGAGCTCTTTCGAGGGGTACTTGCTCAAGAGTTGACTTGGACAAGGTAAACTTGAATTTGCATTTTCAAAGTTACATGCTTCGAGAAATGTATCTTATATATTTGTTGGGATGCAGGTTGAGTACCGTCAACCCCTTCCACGTCGATCACGACAGGTAGTATTGTCAGATGATGAGGTTGTGAGCTCTCCTGAACGTAGCTCTTCGCGCGAGAGGAGCCCTCGGAGGGAGAGTCCTAGGAGAGAGAGTATGCCTGCACATCGGACAGACCGTTCTGGTGGGAGTAGGATTACTCCGTTTGTGGAGCCTACTCCTATGCCTATGCCGATGTATCCTTCTTATCTCGGGTATGCGGGGTATCCTTCATATGGCGGTCTTTATTACCAGCCTCCTGTCCCTTCTCCTATGATGCCTACCATGCCTAGGGTTTTTTGACTTTTTCGTGCGAGCCGTATATAAGCCTTGGGTTAGTCCGGTTTTGGGACATCACCTTCATAATTTACTAGTAATATAGAGCCTTTTAGAGAGAGAAACCTCCCCATTAATCTAGATTTCAGCCATGACAAGCTTTGAAGTTAAATTTGATAAGTGGTTACAATCTATAACCCCCGAGGAGAGGATGAGACTTGTGCCTTTCCACTTGAATGCTCTCTTCCACTTGAAGCAAGTTCAAATTGTTTGGAACCTTCTCGAGGCCGCCGTTGAATTATGGGATGACAAACTCCATGCTTTTAGATTTGGGTATAATGAATTGTGCCCTCTTCACGAAGAATTTGCCGTCATACTTGCATTCCCTCATGATCAAGCTCCCGCTACTCCATGGCTCGGGGCCAACCTTGAAGGTTACTATAAAAGTTATCTTGGCTTATCCCCAACACAAGCCTCCTCCGTTTCGAAGAGCGGTGAGCTAGACCTCAATGGTGTGATTGACATCTTTTTCCCCAAGGTAAGGGATGATTGCGATGAGACGTGTTTTTATCTTATGTCTCTTGCATAGGTACCTCTTTGTTGGTGGAGGTAATAATGGTAAAACTTGTATACTTAGAATTGTTGAGCAATTTCAAAACGATTTTACCTCTGTCTCTTGTTCTTGGGGAAACTTTAATTTGCTTGGACCGCAAGAAACAAGAGCCGTCGCCTGGCGGATGGACAGGAAGCCCTCTTCTCCTTCAAGTGAGTGCTTGAATAAATTGCTTTGCTAAAGTTTGAATCTTTAATGGATATCTAACTTTATGTTTTGCCTTGTTGTTTTTATTTTGTAGATATGGCTTCTGGAGCATATGTGCTTCATTGAGAGGCCGGCTAATGCGCTCAAATATCAACCAAAGTAGTTTCCTGCTCGTCGGAGGCTTTATTATGAATCCACCATTGATGAATGGCGCGGTTACCTTAAAGGTTGCCCTTTGCTAAGATCGATTGTCAAGTGGTGGGGCCTATAATCCTCAATTGGATGTAGCAAGGAAACGGGATATTATCAAGTCCTTGGCCTTCATAACTTGACTTACATATTTCCTAGCCGTATCATGCGACAATATGGGAAACGCCAAATTATCCAACAAAAGGATAGTGTTGCTCCTGCTACACGGGCTTTGACAATTAGCATGGTGAGATCTTGGGAGTGTGCATGGGATCGTCGCCCTAAGTGGACTATTCCTCACATCAAGGCCCCTACGGCCATATCTTCGGGTTATGAGGCTTGGATGGACTGTAAGACTGAGGAGGGCCGTCGTGCATGCAGGAAATCCGAACAGGGCGATCTTAAGGCCCAATCGGCCAAGGCTAGTTTAAGGCTTTCCAAACCTAATGATCCTAAAGGGAAGGATAAGCAAAAGGGAGTCAAGCATGTGAAAAGTGTTCTCAACCCGAAGGCCAAGAAAGCTTTAGCAAATATTACTACCAAACCGCAAGGGGAGCCCCAAATTCGGGCCAATGATCATGAGGCCTCCTCAAGCGTCTCTCTAATGGAGGTTGAAAAAGAAGAGCCTTTGGTTCGAGAGAGATGGGCTCCCAAGGAACGCGAAGTGGAAAGCCCAAAGGTAGATGAGCCCATGGAGGATGCAGTCCCTACCACCGAAGCTACGGAGTAGTCTATTATGGAAATACTCTTTTGGAGCATGTCTCGCTTAGGATTGCCTTTTATTTTCTTTAAATTCAATAAGGGTGATGTGCCCCTTCTTTAGATTTAGATTTAATTTTTGCCTTAATATTTTGGGAATTGCCAAGTCTTTGTAATGGACTTTATTATTATTTATGGAGACATGCTCATTTTAATATTGCAACCTTTTGTTTATTATATGCATATATTTTAACAACTTTTGAACGCGAATATGATGAAGGGACCGGGCCCAATTGCAATTGGGTTGTCCTACGTATCCTTTTAGGGGAATCAGGCCGCTCGTAGTTCTTATCCTTTTTTTTAACATTAAATCCACTTTTTTTTTTTTTAGGGATTAGGTAGCCTTGTATGGGCCTCTCGAAAGTGCTATAGTGGGTGTCTTGCCTAAGCATAGAACCTCTTTAATTGATCCATGTTTATCCATTGACTAAACTCGAGCACGTCCAAATCTGCCAATCTTGCGGCGCCACCCGTTAAGATCTTTGTAATAATGAACGGGCCTGACCAGTTGAGTCTAAATTTGCCTCTTGGGTTAGTGACTTTGGCCCTTACCTCTTTTAGTATCAAATCTCCAACCTTAAGGTCTCTCATTTTGAGCCTTTGGTTAAAGTGCTTGGTTATCTCCTTTGATAGACTCTTACGTTGTGCAAAGCCTGTAACCTTTTCTCATCTAGTAAGACTAATTGGTCATAGTGGGCTTGGACCCAATCCACTTCTGGAATTTGACTTTCTAAAATGATCCGTAGAGATGGGACCTCTAACTCAATTGACAATACGGCTTTCATTCCGTGGACCAAAGAGTATGGCGTTGCTCCCGTCGATGCGCGGACCGACGTTCTGTAATCCCAAAGTGCGAATGGCAACTTGTCAGGCTAATCCTGATAATTCTCGGACATTCTTTCGATGATTTTCTTGATATTTTTGTTAGCTGCTTCTACTGCGCCGTTAGTTTGCGACCTGTAAGGAGACAACTTTCGATGCTGGATCTTAAACTGGGTTAAAAGCTCAATCACTTCTTTCATGAAGTGTGACCCATTATCACTGATGATTTATTAGGCTAGCATGGCCCTCATTGACGTTTTCGTGACTGTAAGGTAGAGGATTAAAGGCATGCCTGGAGTGGGCGTACTAGAACGGGTGGTTCGGACAAAAAGGCATTGTTCGTCCCATTCTGTCTTTACCTCTTTTTTGAGTTTCTTGAATATGGGCTCGCAAGTGATGGCCAACTTGGAAATGAACCTGCTAATGTATTGGATCCTCCCTAAAAAGCCTTTTATTTCTTTTTCTGTTTTTGGAGGTGGCATGTCTATTATGGCTTTGATCTTAGATGGATCAATTTCGATTCCTCTAGTACTTATGAAAAATCCTAGAAGTTTGTCGGATGTAACTCCGAATGCGTACTTTTTGGGATTCAGCCTCATATTGTACTTCCTAAGCCTATCGATGAACTTTTGAAGTGAGGGTACATGCCCTTCCCTATCTTTAGACTTTATGATCATGTCATCTACGTAAACTTCAGCCTCTTTATGCATCATATCGTGGAGCAGGGTTGTCGCAGTTCTTTGGTATGTGGCTCCTGCATTCTTAAGCCCAAATGGCATTACTGTGTAGCAATAAGTGCCCCATTGTGTGACGAAAGTGGTTTTCTCTTCATCCTCTTTGGCCATCAGGATCTGGTTATATCTTGCATACCCGTCCATGAACGATAGGAGGGTGTGTCCAGCAGTACTATCTACTAGAACATCTATATGGGGTAACGAAAAGTCATCTTTTGGGCTTGCCTTGTTCAAATCCCTTAAATCTACACACATTCTGACCCGTCCGTCCTTTTTTGGGACTGGGACGATGTTGGCTACCCAATCGGGGTAATTGGCCACTATTATGAAGCCTGCATCTAGTTGTTTTTGGACTTCCTCTTTGATCTTAAGAGCCCATTCTGGCTTCATTCTTCTGAACTTTTGTTTGACTGGTTTGCAGTCGGGCTTTAACGGGATGGTGTGCTGGGCAATGTTGCAGTCTATGCCGGGCATGTCCTTGTAGGGCCAGGCGAAAACATCCGTATAATTCTTTAGGAGTGTTACGAATTGTTCACGTTAATTGGATGTTAAAGACAAACCTATTTGCACGTGGCGAGGCTCGTCATTAGTTGCAATATTTATTGTCTCTGTTTCTTCGACTATTGAAGTCTTTCGCTCATGTTCGATTAATGCTTTAATGACTTCTTTTGGCAATTCCTTTATATCTTCTGAACTAATAGTAATGAGGCAATCCGAGTAAGCAAAAATGACACTCATAATATTAATAGAAGTGGACAAAACATCAATGAGGTCATCACCAAGGACCTTAAGCAACAGCTTGGACGGGGGTGGACTACCCGACACTTCTAGGATAACAGACTCAGAATCAGACTCGGACTCGGAATCACACTCAGAATCAGAATTGGGCCCTTCTGTAGGACCGTTGCAAATCGTGAACTTGTACTTGGTTCCCTCGACTGGAGTCCACCTCGTCTCGTGCTTCCAGGTGGTGCGGTCTGGTCTGATTGGGGCGATCAGCTTGGACGGGTCGAACCTTTCGTTTAAAAGCACAGTAAAGGGCAGTTCGTTTGTTGTCTCGTCGTATTGTCGACGTTCTTCGCCAAATAGTAGCCCAAAGTCGTTGGGTGCCATGTCTTGAAATGGATCGGTAGTGGATCGGTCCTCATTAGGAGGTATGGGTGTGTCTTCATTCATGGTGAAGCAGTCTTGAAATGCCTCAAATCCTGGAACTAGGATCCCATTGGTTGTGTATGGTTCAGGGAATCCGTAGTAAGGATATGGGTCGCCTTCTTGAAAAATTGCCCATTGAGAGTGAGGGGATAAGGATCCATGCTATGTGGAACGGGCTTGTTGGCCGCGCGGGCTATTTTCCTAGCCATTTCCTTGGATATGTAAGCTCGGACTTCTTGCTTTGTGGGCTTGTAGCCTAGCCCAAATAGATCGTTTTTTTATCTTTGTGTTCCAACAGGTTTGAACTACCTTGGGGTGAGGGCCCAACGTGGTGCCTGGAAAGTGGCCTTGCTTTTTGAGTAGAGCATTCACGTTGAGTGTGGGCTCTATTGTTTCTATGAAGGCTATCTTCTCGAAGCCCCATAACTCCTCATCTTGCTCATTATGCTTAATCTTTCGAACTGGAGCTTTTTCTATCTGGCTACCATAGTATCGGCGCAGACTTCCAGAGTGGATCCTGCCAAGGATAGTTTTACCTTTTGGTGTAGGGTTGAAGCTACGGCGTTCAGCCCATGTAACCAGGGCCTTCCCAAAAGTAGGTTGAAGGTGGCTGGTATGTCAATACATGGAACTGGAGCATCTTCTCGATTGACCCCATATTAATGTTCATTGAGAAGGTGCCCAAGACGTTTCTTTTGGAATTATCGTAAGCTCTTAGCCCTTGTGCGAAATGCGCGAGGTTGTTGCAATCTATTTTGAGGTGTTCAGCGATCCTCAAAGGGCACACATTTACAACTGAGCCATTGTCGACTAAAGTTATAGGGACTTGTCTTTGTTGACAAATTACAGTCAGATAAAGGGCTTTGTTGTGGTGGATACCTTCAGGTGGAAAGTCTTTACTAGAAAAGGTGACGGGTGTGGATGAATTTCCTTTGACCAGGAGGTTAACTAGCTCTTCAGGGGTGGCGTTTAGAGAAATGGTGGTTGCATTCAAGGCCTCTAACACGGCCCTTCTATGAATGATAGAAGTGCTCAACAATTGCCAGATGGATATGTCAGCTTTTGTCCTTTGTAATTGTTTGAGAATGTTGGTCCCATCATCCTCTTTAGCTATTTCTCTTTGGGCCGGATCCCTATTGGGGATTGTTATAGGCTCTACGGGTTGGATTTGGGATGGGTCCATGTAGATATTTTCGGGCCTGAACTCGCATCCTGATCTTGTCAGGTAGTTTAGAGCTTTCTCATCTTCTTCTTTCTCATCATCGGACATATGATACCAAGCTTTGCCATTAGCTATGTCATGGACTTGAAGAGTCAATACGTCTTCTGGATCAGTGTAGGATCCATTATCCTCCTCACCTCTATCCGAAAGGCCACAAATGTCTAGCGTGGGCCTTGGGCTTGGGTATGGTGGTATGGCCTGCCCAACAGGAGTGATCAGATAGGATGGATCAAACCCTTCTTCAATGTTGATGGCAAAAGAGTTCCCAAGGGGATTATTGTTGTTGCTGGGTGGCGGCGCGTCTTTAGGCAATGGTATGGTGCCATTGTCAAACAAATCCTTGATTTTCTCCTTGAGAGTGTAACACTTTTCGGTATCGTGTCCACGCCCCCTATGGTATTTGCAGAGTGCAGACTCGTTCCAATATGATGATCTTTTCTCTACGGGTGGATCGGGAGTAGGCCCAATCGGGTGTAGATAGTCTCCTTTAACTAATTTGTCTAGGGCCTTCACATAAGGCATTCCGAGGGGAGTAAACCTTCTTGGACGCCTGTCAGCAATGGTGTTTACTTCATTTCCTCTACTTGTGGAGGCATGGTTGGTATTGGTGTATTTCTTATCCTTCTAACCACTTGTGTGTGTTGTTGTAAGTGACCTTGTTCTTTCCTCTTTGGGGTTGGTCATCTTCAATGGCCATGCCTACTTCAGTTAGTTGGGCATAAGTGGTTATAGGTTGAAACTTCATGTGTTCGCGGTACTCAAATCCCAAATTTTGGACTAGCATTCTAATTTGACCCCTTTCAGATGAGCGATCAATCATTTCAGCGACCTTAGTTCTCCATCTTCTCACGAAATTGGTAAACCCTTCTTTGTCACCTTGCTTGGTGATATCCAATTCTCTCAATGTCATAGAGGGCAACACATTGTCGGCATACCTCTCGTGGAACAAGGTGGATAAATCTTCCCATTTTTGCAATTTTTGGGTGGGCAATTTGAAGAACCAGGCCCTGACACCAGGGTCCAAGGTTTGGGGAAAGAGGTGAACATACAGCTCTTGTTCAATGCCTCTAAGGCCCAATGCAGTGGTAAAGGCTCTAATATGATCTTGTGGATCATCAGTTCCTTTGAACGGGGGAACTTCAGGCATGGAAAACGTAGTGGAGCAATTTTCCCTTGATGTGGGGAGCATAGCCTTCAGAATTGAAGATCATGTCGTTGAAGACACGACTTTTGCCTAAAACAGACTCAAGCCTATTCAGTTTGCTTGGAGTTCTTGGACCTCTTTAGTGGAGGGCTCAGCCTTTTCCTCGTTGGGCTTGGGCTCATCATCATCCTTAGTAGGGGGATCCAACTTAGCGACACGGGCTTCCGTATCAGTGAATCTAGCATTCATGGCGACCATTTGGCCTAAAAGGTCATCCATCTCTTGGTCGGCGGTTTTCTCAGCATCTCCGGACATGGTGGACTTAGGTGAATTAGGTGGTGAGGATTGAGGTGACAGTGGCAGCGTGCGAAGGTAATTGAGCCAAATGGGGCCCACGAACTGTGCTTGCGGTGAAGGTTTGAACAACAACTTGCGGACTAATCTCTTACTGGACTCGTCCCTCTCCCACTTCCTAGGACAGGGATCTTTACTCCTACCAATTCTAGACATAAAAAAGGCTCGCTTAAGAAAGTAGGAAGTAAATGGAAAAACTCCACAGGAATCAAATTGGTTCTCCTAGCCTTTGTTTTGGTTAAACCATTCAAGAGCATCATCAATAAAGATTTTATTTTAAAACAAATGTGGGAAGAGAATCTAGCACTAATCCTCAACATGGTGATCTTCGGGAAATATGCGATTTTATATAAATAGTATATTCTACTCAATGATCTTTCGACTTTATTAGAATAAAAAGTACTCTTGACTTGCACATGGAATGAAATTCCCTAATTCAAGGAGAAGATATACTATTGACTTGCATATAGAAATAAGTAAGACTCTTTTTTTTATTTTGTGAAAGATCATTGACGGGAATATATTATTTGCATGCAATCTAATTCATATGTAAAGGAACGTCTTCCTAATATGGTCACTAGCGTCATCGGAGTCATACAGGGATTCTACTTCCTAAAAAGGAAAGATCCTAGACTCTATTTGTAAACTTGACAAAACGCACAAGCAAACAAAAGGGAAACCTTCCCTAACCAGGACTCAAAAAGAAATCCTAAGGAGGGATCTAGTCCTAATATTCTACGGAAACTAATCACATAACAAGGAAACAATCCATCATAATATGGCAAGTAAATCAATTAGCACCTTGATATGGACTATGGGACCAATGCAATATTTGACACAATCTATGGTTGGATATGGTAACCCTCGACCGCATGCGTTTCGTCGTCTATGGGATGCATAGTAAAACGAAACGTACCGTTTTACACATCTCGAATGGAAACATGTAAATGCCATGCGGCGGAACACGACTATGATCAAAGGTGATTCGGACCTAGTGGGTCAGCGGCCTAAGTCATTAGACAATGCTCCAAAGGCTTAAATCCTGTTTATAGAGTGGTGATGTCTTTCGACATCTTGCGATGATAACGCATGCAATATGGATGCAAAAGCAAAGAAAGTAAACACATACGGTAACTAATTGAACCAAATAGCTAAAATAAATTATTGACATGGACAAGTGTTCGAATTACACCATCTTGTTAATTGTCCCCAGTGAAGTCGCCACTGTAAGAACCCTCGCCTCTCCAGTGCTCCGCGGTGGAATTTAATCTTTGTATTGGAATTAATGGTTCTTAAATAATACATCAATATACAATTTAAATTAATTATGGGAAATAACGATTTTCAAATAAAGAAGTCGCCACCAATTTTAGGGGACAATTGGAAACCATCAAAAAGTGCACCCAATTCCTATTGGGAATTGACTCATGCCCATGAGGACTAAATATTGAGTTCGGGGGTGTAGGTACGAAATAAACAAAACGAATCTCATCTAAATCGCCAGTATAAACGGCCTCTACTAAGCTTATCCATGCCAAATATTTATTTACGCTATATGGTTCCAAATAAACTCCGTCATCCAAGATCCTAAATTAACTAGGCGGGTTAGAGACAACCAAATTACCTATGTTATCACTTTGCACAATTTATATCCAATTCACATGCATACTATTATCAAGCATAAACAAGATATAAGAACAATAAATTGACGCTCCAACCTACCGTACTTTGCTAAACGCGCCAAATATTTCATATGCACATCAATAAAGTCGTTAGTAAACTGTAAAAAGACGCAAACATTAAATTAACATTAAATAGTCAACTTTATGCTAAAATAGTCAACTTTATGCTAAAATAAACCTATGAGGTTGCTAAAATTAAATAGTCAACTTTATGCTAAAATAAACCTATGAGGTTGCTATATGCATGCAAAAAAACTGTAAAAAGATGCAAACATTAAATTAACTCATTATGCATAATTATATACAAAGACCCAAACATGCATATTTACTCAACCATAATCAAAAGGTAAATAAAACATGATTAATAGACAATAAATAAGAGATTTAATAAAGAATTTAGGCCCTCATGATGGTTAACCTGGACGTTCTATTCGAACGGGACTAGTAGAATTGGAATTGCTATTCAATCTTGGGTGCTAGGTTAGGTACAATGCTTTCTTGAGTCTTCAAAAATCTGAATTCTCTTTGATTTAGGGAAATATGTGCTCTCAATGCTCTCAAAATAATGAGTTGACCAACCTCTATCAAAAGAGTGTGAAAAGGAGTATTTATAGAGTTAGGGGACGGAATTTGGGGCTTAGGGTAAGAAACCCGGCGCCAAAACTTGGCCCAGCCAAAAAATAGCCCAGCGGCCACACGGAAGGCAGTTGGGGCCAGCGGCAATGCCGCTGAGGCTCCGCGGCCTGCCGCTAAAGCTCAGCGGCATGCTGCTGTGCCCAGCGGCTGCCCAGAGGGCCACCGCTATCACGCGAGTGCCGCCGGACTGACAGCGTCAGCTGCTGGGCCTGGAGGCGCTCGCGTGCCTATGGTTTTTTGACTTTTTGTGCTCAGTAAATTATGAAATTGCCCTTGGGCTGACCCAGGGGGTCGGAATTGAGCGCTTTTCATCCAAATCTTCGAGACACGATATCTCTTGATCCGGGAGCCTGATTGAGGCAAGGTCAAAGGCATTGAAATCCTTATAACATGGGCTATCCAAAGACTGAGGTTACAAGGAATTTGGTCTAGATTGCAGAGCAATGTCCTTTTCTACTTATGTCCATGTTAACCATTACCATCATCATCGGGCATTGCGGTGCTAGGGGATGAGAACTGATTAGGGTGTCTATATCTCCTTATGGACCCTAAATCCCCTTTTACCCCAAATAACTTATTTAATTAGGGTACTTACAGGTAATGCTAATATTAATTGTAGTAATTATTTAAAAGAAATACAAGTCAAAATTCCGTGTCTACACATTGAACGTGACCTTTCATCACAATCTCCACGTCGAGACTTTGTAAGTCACAAATAATCTCTTTCGGAAGTACTAAAGCAGTGTTCAGTGTATGACGAGTCTTTCTACTCAATGCGTCAGCTACCACGTTAACTTTCCGTTCGTGATACTGAATAGCGATGGCGTACTTCGTCAACAACTCTAGCCATCTTCTTTGTCGCATATTCAACTCCTTTAACGTGAATATGTACTTGAGACTCTTGTGGTCCGTGAACATATTGACAACAGAAAAATAGAGATAGTGTCACCAAATCATCAAGGCAAATACGACAGCGGCGAGCTCTAAGTCATGAGTAGGGTAGTTATCCTCCTGCTTCTTCAGTTATCTTGAGGCATAAGCCAGTACCTTACCATGCCGCATCAAAACACACCTTAAGTCATGCTTAGATGCGTCACTATATACTTCATATCCTTCAGTTCCCGATGGCAAAGTCAAAATCTGTGCGCTCGTAAGTCGTTTGTTCAACTCAGAAAAGCAGCTTCACACTTTTCAGACCACACGAACTTCGTCTTCTTCTTCATCAAGTTTGTCATAGGCTACGCTATCTTGGAAAATCCTTCCACAAACCTACGATAGTAACCAGCTAACCCAAGAAAACTTCTAACTTGAGTCACGCTCTTCGGCGCGGATCAGTCCATAACAGCTCGTATCTTTTCTGGATCAACAACAACTCCACTCTTAGACACCACGTGTCCTAAGAAAGAAACAGTTTCTAAACAAAACTCACACTTTGACAACTTGGCGTACAGTTGATGTTGTCGCAAAATCTTGAAAACGGTTCGCAAATGTTGCTCATGCTCAGCAGCGTTCTCCGAGTAGACCAAAATACAGTCAATAAAGACAACTACGAACTGATCGAGATAGAGCTGGAACGTAAGGTTCATCAAATCCATAAACTTCGCAGGTGCGTTCATCAACCCAAAAGGCATTACAGTGAACTCGTAGTGTGCATACCTCATCCAAAACGTGGTCTTTGCAATGTCAGGCTCGGAAATCCTCAGTTGATGGTTTCCTGAATGTAAGTCGGTCTTCAAGAAAAAAGTCGCTCCACGAAGTTGGTCAATAGATCGTCAATCCTAGGAAGTGGATAACGATTGCTGATCGCAATCTTCTTCAACTCGCAGTGGTCTATACACAGTCTCATACTACCGTCCTTCTTACGCATAAACAAACCAGGAGCACCCCAAGGCGATACACTAGGATGTATATATCCCTTCTCCAGTAGTTCTTCGAGTTGCGTTTTCAGTTCCTTCATCTCGGCAGGAGCCATACAATAAGCAGCTTTCGAGATCGGAGCAGAACCTGGAGCTAAATCGATCGTAAAGTCAACAATACGTTGTGGAGGCATTCTGGGGATCTCGTCTGGAAAGACGTCAGCATATTCTGAAACGACTGGAATAGGTTTCGAGACTTCAGCTTCTCGACTTGTATCCACTACATGACATAGGTAAATCTCTTCACCTTTAGTCATACACTCCTTTGCTTTCATGGTCGCCACTACCTTCAACTTCGGCTTGACCACGATTCCTTTGTAGGTAATGCTCCCACCCTTCAGTCCACGCAACGACACATGTTGCTCAAAGCACTCTATCTTAGCCCTATACTTGGCTAACAAATCCATTCCCAAAATTACATCAAATTCCTTCAAATCCATATGAATCAAATCCGCAGGCAAATCGGAACCAGCTATCCTAATCAGACACTATTCGTACAACGCTTTACAATTAACATTCGACCCATCAGGCATCGTAATGTTTGCACTATTGACAGAACTATGTTCTAAGCCTATCTTACATGCAAAGCTCTTAAAAAGAAAAGAATGCGATGCAGCACTATAAAACAAAACAAAAGCAGGTTGAGAGTTAACGAGAAAAGTACCAGGGATCACATTCGGATTCGCTACAGCTTCATTGCAGTTCAACACATAAACCCTTCCATTCACCCCTCTATTGTGGTTGTTGTTGTTCTGCGCGGGATTGGCAGGTGCGGGAAGTCGTGCGTGATTATTCGCAGAGCAGCAGCATTGTCGCGGTTGTTGTTGTTGTAACCCCCATTTCGACGGTAGTTACCACCATTTCCGCGATTAGCATTTCCATTTCCACCACGATTGTGGTTATTATCGCGGTTTTGACCATTGTCGTTCCTTCCACGACTCCAGCATTCAGAAGCTTTATGACCAAGCTTGTTGCACTCGTAGCATTGAAGCACATCGCCACGACAGTTCTTGCCAGGATGCGCCTTATTGCAGCGACTACAAGGCGTATTCCTCTTAGCTAAGATCGTAGATCTATGACTGTTCGAGTCACGATACCTGTTCCCATTGTGATTCTGATTATCACCTTGGGTGTTGTGATTGTTGTTGGGTCTTGGCCTCTTGTCTGCGCCATTCCACTGGAAAGAACTCCCTTCGTCACGTTTATGATTCCCAAGCAACCAACCATGACGGTCCATAGCACGCTCTTGGTTCAAGGCTTTCTCGTAAAATCCTTGGAACGTCAGCGAGTTTCCCATAATAAAATGCTTAATATCCCACTTCAGACCATCCTCGAACCTCTCAACACGTTCCGCTTCGGTCGTCACCAAGATAGGTAAGACCTACTTCTAGTCTAGTGAGTCAATCGTTGGTTGCCATTATAACAATTTGAGACATAAAAGAGCAATGGTTGATCACCATTTCAGCAAAGTTGGCACACATTTGACCCAAATCGGGGTCTAGTTGAGAGATATAGGTTGTAATTGAAACCTTTCTCTTGACATTTAGCAAATAGCATATAGGTTCCAATGATCGACCTTACATTATAGGTCTAAGAAACGTACTTGCGTTGAATAGTTCTCAGTTCTCATGCATAATAGTTCGATATGCAATAACAAAGTAGACACATTGGTCTCAGACGATTGATAAACACCAACATTCACAATTCACACATCGAGACTCCATACTATTTTAGTAGGGCAATAAACAATGGAATTTGATTGTATACAAAACATGTCTAGCCTTTGGCTCACATTTAATATGATCATGCTCAATGAAAATTTTGCCATAACTCCGACATGGATTTCCCATCATGTCAAGGCATAACGGATAGCATTGCGAAGCTATTTTTCAACCATGCAATTATGTGATAACACGATCAAATAAAACATTTTCTCAACGATCTCATATAATCAAATGAAATATTTTTGCGATGAGACAAATTGCAAAGTAAAGAATAACACGAATATTTGTTGCCTATTCTACTACACCAACTTCAATATTGACCACGCAGGGTCATCACGATACTGCTTCGCACTAGGAGACTTGTCATGATCGTCCTTCCTCCTAGGCTTCACCTCCTTGCAGGCCTTGTACGGATAAGCATATCCACTAAACTTCTGGGGCATGAAACGCTTCCTAAAGTCATCAGCCTGTTTGCGTTTCTTGGTTCAGCAGTACTCACACATGCCCTTCGGAGCAGGCAGTAGCACATGGTTTAGCTTCCACTCAAACTGGGACATGCATAACTCGGCTGCGACACCATTAAAGCAGAGAGACCATCGCGTCCCTTCACCATATTTCTTATCGTACAGATGACCACTCTTGGAGACCACGTTGTCGTATTTCTCCAGTAGTCTCATCCAAGGATGTATGTTAGGCAGACCAGCTAGCAGTAGCTCCGCCCATACCCCTTCATGTTGACTCGTGCGACTCTCGCACTTATAACGCTCGATCAAAGTGTAAGCACGTCGTATGTAGATACGAATATCCTCGAGCTCAGCGTCAGTAGCAAAGAATGGGTCCACAGGAGGAGACCAATTTGCAGCAGGGATAAGTGCAACAGTAGGTGCAGTGTGGTTGTCGCTCTCGACACCAATATCTTTCAAATCCGGCAAATCATTATGCTCGTTAGCTGGGGTATACTCAGGCTCAAATTCGGAGGGATCCTCATCTTCCTCCTCGTGATCAACACACGCGGCGTGTACAGCAGGTAGGGGCACGGAAGGCGCTACTTGCACGGTGCGTGCGGCCCTGTCGCGTGCGACTTCCTCGTGCGCGGCTCGGTCTTGCGCGACCTCAAAGCGCACGTTAGCGTTTTTTCCTGTCGACTCGCTGTCCGATGAAGCTACATACTCCACGGGTTGTGCACGATGAGCTAGGGTGCATGCCCTTTGGTGTGAAGTAGACTTCCTGGTAGTTACTCTTGTCCTTACCATCTACAGGTACACAATTAAACAATAAGAGCTTTATAAATCATAAGCAAATAGATTTCAAATAATTCCTATTTTCTAGGACTACTACGCTCAACGACGTTACTTAACTTTTAATTTCCCCAAAATAAAACTAATCTTTATTAATTCTTTAATTAATTCTAAGCAACCTTTCTAAACCTAGGGCTCTGATACCATTTTTAATACCCCCGAATTTACAACGATTTCTTGGAAACTATCGACGTCGTTGTGCGCGACCCGATATAACTAAACCGTCACAAACCCAGGGGCGCTACTGCAACATTTATCACTAAGGAGTAAATGCTAAGCAGAAAGAAAGTCTAGGCATCAAAAGGAGCTTACTAAGGAATCTAAAAAATCTAAAACAGTTAATATCAGAGTTGTCTATATAGTGAGCTAAAACCATTAAACCAATTTATTACAACTTGCCTTGAAAGGGCTCAAACAAATAAAATCCCAACGATCTAAACTGAACAGAAAGGGTTCTAAACACCGACGCCAACTCTATCTTCCAAGCTGTACGTCCTCACTCGAATAAACCTGCATGTTGGTTTTCGTGACGGAAATAAAATACAGAAGAAAAAAAAAGAAACAAAAGACAAACAAAAATCAGATAAACTGAATAAACGTCATCCGTACCCAGTAAAAACATTTCGCAAACCTTACCTGAGGTTTTAGAAGATTCATTGAAACTCATTTGCAGACGCATATAAGCATATAATCAAGCATACGCCTAACGACATTCTTTTATATGCAATTCTTGTATAGTGATCATACAAAATACAACATAGACAATCCGTCTTGATTAGGGAGATGTAAGAGAGCGAAAAAAACAGCGATTACCCATACTGTTCATCGAAGATACAATCATGCCATGGAGTAGGGCTGTTCATAATCTGGTCTAGACCGGAATATTGGACCGACCCGGACTTGAATTCACCTGGAATACCCAGACCGGAATCTAGTAGGTCCGGGTTCTGGGTCGCTTTGAGCATTGATTCAGGTTCAGGTCTTTTTCTGGTCTGAACCCGGAATTTTCCGGTCTAGACCGGAATAGACCGGAATCTTAGTTTTGCTGGGAAAAATAGGAAAAAGACTTATGAATATTAGTTTACGACTCTTTTGGGTTTTCATTTAACTCATTTTCATTGTTTCTCTCTCCACTCTCCCTCTCAAGTCTCAACACTTCAAGTCTTCTTCTCAACCTTCACCTCAGTCCCCACCTTCGAACATCCACTAGTATTAAAAACAAAGAAAACCCAAGAATCCTTCTCTGTCAAGTAACATTTCGCCCATTTCTTGAAATTCAGGACAAATAACCCAAAATTGAGGAAACCAAAAGATCATCATAGCCATAGCCACCCGAGTTGACGAGATCCATGATGTGGCCGAGTTGACTCGGTGGACTCGGATATGAACTCGCTGGTCATGTTGTTCTTGTTGCTCCTTTCGGTATTATCTGAGATCTATTGTGGTCTGGTGGTAGCATTTAAATTGGCTCCATTTTCAGTAAACTATGGGAGGAGATTTTGCGAGGAAAAAATAATGAATTCACCATAGTATATTGCTTGTAATATATTAATAACACCAAAAGAAGCTTTCCCAAAGTGAAAGCAAACCAGGCAAAGGCAAACCAAAAGCCACGGTCAGTGACAAAAGCCGGAAATAAAAAATTAAAAAAAGTCAAAACTGAATACCGGGCTTTCAAGTCTTAAACTCTTTATTTGTGCTTTCCATCTTTATATGTAATGTACTGACTTTTGTGTCTTGTAGGCGGATTGTTTGGCTTCCCGGGGATCCAGGAGGTCCTATTCCAGAGTTCCTCGTGGCCAGCCCCCAAACGTGACCTTACCGAGAAACGAGGTGAGGTACACTAGTGAGAGTGGGGGACGTATAGTAGAGGAGCTTCCTCTAAATATTGTTGATGGAGAGGTCGTGGAGGGCTTACCCTTGCCCGATGATTGCGTGGGGGTAAGTTTTTATCTCTTCTAGCTTTCTTGTGTTGCTTTCGAATGCTGACTCTCTCTTTTGTCTTTCTCTTGTAGCTGAACCGGGAGTAAACATCTCAGGTCTTCAAGCTCATCCATTTGTTGAAGAAAGGATATAGCCAGATGATGGGTAGAGGGAAGAGGTCCCGATCTGGGACCGCTAGTGTAAGTGCTCTTTTGTCTTGTTGTTCATCTAAGTGAAGTGCTTAGTCTAACATTTTGGTGTTGATTGTTTGTAGATGTCGCGGTCTTCGTCTTCTATGGGACCTCGATATTCATTTGTTGGAAGAACCTATTCTGCAAGCAGACCGTCTGTTGCTCATTCCCCTACTTTGGTCGCGACAAGACCTCCTGTTGATGAGCCCGCGGACCTTCTACGTCGTACATTCCTGTCCGTGAGATGTTTTCTCCAGCGGGTTTCCAGCCTTCTTTGAGTAGTAGGCCCGTTGTGACTCCTATGGCCGGAGGTTGGGCGAACTCTCCCGGGTGGGGCGTGCCCCAAGCTGGGCCTTCAAATCAGAACGTGTTTACGGACTTTGCTAGTCAAGCCACGGAGAGCATCTTTCGGCAGGGGTTTTCGGCAGGTATCCCTATGCATGCGCCGGTGCGGGATATGAGGCCTAACAACAGCAGGCCAATTTACAGCTCGTTGAATACTCAGGGCTCCTTAACTAATCGGCCGGGAATTATGGTCATAGGCCTTCCGTTGAGGATGAGGCTGATAGCAATGGCGATGATGACCCCAACTGAATAGTGTAGACCCGATTTCTGAATCTTGGTCTTCAAAACTTTGAACTCCTGTTTTTATGCATTTTATGTGACATGTATGCTATTATGACTCGATTATGCCCGTCTGATCTCTAAGTATGCAATATGTTATGCCATAAAGAGTAGGCCACAATTTAGGGAATAAAATAAAGAAAAAGGGTAAAAATTGCAAGAAAAAACAAAAATTGCACATATTATACCCCCTTAAAAAAAGAAAAAGAAAAAAGAAAAAAGAAAAAGAAATAAAACTAAGAGAGTCTCGGGCCTTGTAACCACATTGCGCATTGGAAAATCAGGCTTAAACCGGTGGAACGGACCAAATGGGCGGACGAGAAGGGAAAAGATGACTGGGCTGAGGTCAGTATTGCTAGCGGCGCTGGGGGCTCTGCGCCAAAGGTAAGGGCCGCTAACGGCGCTGGTCACAGCCGCTAGCGGCTCTGACTTTGGGCCTTTTTCGCCAATTTCTGACTCCTTTTTGACCCGACTCTTTGCCTATAAATAGGATTTACAGGATGTCCAATGTTGTAACTCTTTTTCAGACCATTAGCTCCTCAAATTTCTCAAAGCTTCTACCATGCATGGTGAAATCCATCGAAAATCTATTCGATGCTTGGTGCAAAAATCTGACCGGGGAAGACAAACATGAACTGGCTCCGTACCATGTGTCAACCTTGTTGGGTCTAAAACCAACCAAAATATTGTGGCCTCTTCTTCGATCTATATGGAACTATTGGGACCCAGACTTGCAACGTTTTCCGTTTTCGTAGCTCTCTATTATGCCCTATAGTAGAAGAATTTGATGCAATTACTAATATGTCTAACGTTCTTCCCCTAGCTGTGCCTTATTTGAGGAATGGTTTTAGTAATCAGTATAGGAAATCTCTAGCCTTGTCATCTACGGAAGCCAAAAGCATGATTACTGGTGTCGGTGTGGACTAAGTTCAAATCTGTGAAAAGTTTGCTCTTTCTTCTGAACAGGATGCAATATTTAGGCGTTGTCGTCAGCAAGCTTTTGTTCTCTCCTTGTTGAATCGCCTATTGTTTGTAATGCAGAATCCTCCAACTTGGGTAGAGCCTCGTTGCTGCGAGGGGTGACTAAAGTGGCTGAAGGGCATTCTCCTTTGCATCTGGTTGTAGGAGAAACTATCTTATGACAGGTTGAAAATTTTGCCCCACGAAGCCTTTTCTGGCAGCCCCCTATTGCTTCAAATTTGGTTATGCGAGCATCTAAGGTTGATAGAATCGCCAGAGAAGATGATAGCTCGTACCCCTAAAGCCTGGAAGAGGAAAACTTATACTGCTGCTAGCTTCTTGGTTAGGAAAAGGCTATATGAGGAGAAGAGCCTTGCTGAATGGGATGCCTTTTTCCATGCGGGACCTATTATTCGTTGGCATGTATCTTGGTGGGGTTTGACCTCTTTGGTTGCTTGCTGCAAATTTGTTCCTCATACTACGATAGTGGGTCTATACAGGGGTACATGCTTCTTTCCCTCTAGGGTCATGAGGAAGTATGGGTTAAAGCAGGTTATCCCTCTTCAGGAGACTACGAGACAACCTACCTTGGCTTTGACAACCGAATTTGCTAAGGACTAGGGCACATACTGGCGTGGCAGGGATCGTTGGACAGCACCCCAGGTGATTGCCCCAACTCAAGTTTCTGAGACCTACTTAACTTGGCTTTCTTGTAGTTATGGAGAAGTGAGGCGAGACCTTCGTCATGAGGAGTGGAACCAACTAGTACCTAGGTATGACTTAGGAACAGGAAGCAAGAAAAGGAAGGAAGGGCCTTATGTGGAAGACTATCATGTAATGAAAAGAGGCAAGCTCCCAGCTCAAGGAAGGGATAATAGGTTGTCCCCAAGCAAAGGTCATTCAAAAAAGAACTCTTCAACGAAGCCTTCTAAAGGGAAGAAGGATTAAAGTAGTTTTTCTTTAGAAGGCAAGTCTAGTTTTAAAAAAAAAAAGTAGTAAGAATTTGTTTAGTTTAAACCCTCGTAGTTGCACCTTTTTCTTTGTAACCTTAGAAATTTTAAATTTATGCAATGTAAGCTTATTCGTTCTGTTTGAATAAAGATTATCCCTTTTTGAATGAGTTGAATGGAATTTTGGATTGATTTTAGTCGGGCCCCTTAAAAAGGTTACCTACGTATCAAGTGTAGAATCAGGCCAGCGTAGTTTGTTCAAATTGTGTACGTCTCTTTTTTTTAAAATTTCGGAATATTTTTTTTAGACGTAGCACTTATTCAGTTGGTCCATGTTGGTGAGCTGACTGAACTTGATGACATCAATGTCCATAAGCAGGACTGCGCCTGCTGATAAGATGTCTTTGATGATAAACGGACCGGGCCAGTTTGGTCGGAACTTGCCTCTGGGGTTAGTAACTGGTGCACGTAACTCTTTCCAAACCAAGTCCCCTTCTTTCAGGTTTCGAGGTTGAACCTTTTTGTTGAACGCTCTTGCCATGTGTTGTTAGTACATGTGTGAGTGGTCTAGAGCCCGTAGGCGTCTTTCATCTGTGAACATGAGTTCATCATAACGGGCTTGAATCCATTGTGTTTCTGAAAGTTCACCTTCTAAGGCTATGCGCATGGAGGGTAGTTGGACTTCTATGGGTAGTACGGCTTCTATCCCATAGACTAGGGAATAAGGTGTAGCTCCTTTGGATGATCTTATGGATGTTCTATACCCCCAAAGGGTAAATGGGAGTTTTACAGGCCAATCTTTGTAGTTTTCTATCATTTTTTTCGATCATAGTTTTGAGGTTCTTGTTGGCAGCCTCCACTGCGCCATTGGTTTGGGGTCGGTAAGGGGATGACTTATGGTGTTGTATTTTGTAGATTTTTAGTAGGGTGGATGTTTCGGCTTTGAAGTGGGATCCATGGTCGCTAATAATTTAATGCGGAACACCGTATCGGCAGATGATATTGTTCCTTATGAACTTGGACACCTGTTTGGTTGTGAGGATGACATAGGACTGTGCTTAAGCCTTTCTGTGAAATAGTCTATGGCTAGTAGGATGTATTCATGTCCTCCAGAACCCTAGGGGGTGATCTTTCCAATGATGTCTATTCCCCATGCAGAAAATGGCCAAGGGGATGTGAGGTTATGGAGTATTGAGGGTGGCATATGCTGTAGGTTGGCATATATCTGACTTTTCCTGCATTTCTTTATATAGTCGTAACAGTCTCTTTCTATGGTGGTCCAGTAGTATCCTAGTCGTAAGGCCTTTCTAGAGAGCATTCGACCGTTCATGTGTGGTCCCCACACCCCATTGTGTACCTCATCCATGATCTCTGCAGCTTCTTCGGCATTTACACATCTGAGGTTGACTCCATTGTGAGACTTTTTGTATAGAACCCCCCGGTATTCTATGTATTGTGCTGCTGAGAGACGGGTGGCCCGTTGAGCTCTTATTGGTGCGTCTGGAGGGTAGGTGCCTTTGGTGATGTAGTTGAGGACATCTTGGTACCAAGGATCTTCTTCAATCGGAGCTAGGATTAGACACGTGTTGAGGTTGTTGCAGAAGGCGGACTCACTTCTTCTTTGTATGTGGAGTGGCATCGTTGAGGGAGTTCAGCTACTCAAATTCCTGTTTTATAAAAGGAATAATTTGCATTCTTGCTTTGCGAAATTTACTTACATAGCTTAAAATGATTAGTTAATGATTTCTGCAACTTTGAGTTCATCGGGTTTATCAATACCTAAACAATGGAAGAAATGAGCAAGAGGAATTTTTATTGATTTGGAAGAAATAAGCACACATGACTGTAGAGAAAATGGTCTCTAATTCCCGTCAGAAAGAAACTACACTTAGAAAGCAGTAAAAGGGGAACACCCCCTGTTCATGACTCAACCTAAAGACTTAGCTAAGATCCTAACTCAACAAAACTTGGGGACTTAGACTCGACTCCTCTAGCTCTTGCTTGTAGCCGACTAGTTCCAGGCTCCATCTTCGACGTCACCATCCCTTAGTGGCGGAGGAACTTCTCCCTTGTTGATGACCTCTTAGATATCATCTTTTAGGTGGAGACAATCATCCGTATGGTGTCCGAAGATTCTGTGATATTTGCAATAAGGACTACTCTCCTCTTGTGTAGCCTTGGTACCTTCTGGAGGGATAAAAGGTTGAATGTCATCTCTCCATACCAAAGCGTTCATGACAACTTCCCTTGGTGCAAAGAGAGGGGTGTATCGTTCTTGGCTATGATGACACCAACTGACTGTACAAGTATATGGCGGTCACACATTGTCCCTTGGTCGAGGAAGCGCAAAACCAATCACTTAAAGCGTCTGCACTGATTGATGTGATACCCTTCGGCTGCACAGTAAATGCAGCTTAAGATTGGATTTCCATCCCTCGGGAGGAGCCTTGACGTGGGAGTTCTCGGGCGAACGTATCCATACTTAGACATCTTGTTATAAAGGAGATCTTGACGCCACCAAGATTCTCCTCTAGCTAATATGACTGCATTCCTATGCTTGGAGGTGCGTTCCTCAATGATTTCAACCTTTTCCTTTATTTCTTGAATCCTTCTGATTATGTAGTCCAGACTTTTTTGCATCTTGTCTTTGTTGTCTTCTATCTCACCTTTTTCCAGATCTGACTCTCCTTCGTAAGATTTTTGCGAGATCGAGGAAACGTCCTCGTTGTAAATGAGGTGAGAGTAATCTTTAGGATCTTCAGTAGTGATATGGTTGATGGCACCCAAGAGGTCATCAGTACTTTCAGCCTCTTCATTTTTAGGCAATGGTAGAGTGTCATTGTCTATTTTGTCTTGGATGGCATGTCTAAGGGCCCAGCAGTTGTTTGTGTCATGCCCTTTGCCTTGGTGATATTTGCAGTATTGGTTGGCATTCCAACTACGACTCTTAACTTCAGGCTCTAGAGTGGGGCCTATAGGTTGCAGCATCTCTTTGTCTACTAGCCTCTCAAGAGCCGTACTCAGAGTTATTCTGCAGCGAACTCCCTCCTTGGCTTGTTTTGGGGTGTTAGAAACTCTTTTAGCAAAATATTAGAGGAGGATTCGCCACTCTTGCGTTTCTTTTCTGGCTCTTGGAGAACTGGATTAGGCTTTTCCTGAGATACGGATTTTTGATTTTCAGATGAGGGGACAAACATTGGTGTATCCCATAATTGCATTGACTTGATGTTGGTAATGTCAGCTTCTAACTTGTCAACCCGGTCTGTCATCTCGACGAGATATTCTCAACTGTTCTGATCATGGTGCAGTTGAAGTGAATTGGATTGATGTTTTGTCGAAAGTCAAGTTGAACCTCTTTCAAATCTCTTCTTCCTTGGATCTCCTATCCTGAATAAGAAGCACGAAGCACTTAGTAACAAGAAAGAATATGAGACTTTCACTTAAGAAAATGACGACCCACACATAGAAAAACACATTGTCCTGGAAAAAAAAGATCCCTAAGCCTAATTGTCCAAATATTTCCCCTAATATTAAAGGAAAATAAAGTCGATGAACGAAAATAAGAAAAACAGAAAAAGACGGACTATCCTATTTATTTTTTTTACGATTTTCTAGACTCAAAAAAATGGAAAATGGAATAAAACAAAAGAAAATTTCGGCCCATTGTTTTTTTTCGGCTTTTTTTTAACGCCATTTCAAATTTTTTTTCCTTTTCTATTCTTCTTTTTATGGCCGAATCTGAATTACATCAAAAAAAAAAATGAAATAGAAAATGGGAGAGGGGAAATTGGAGGACTGACTTTTTTTTTTTTTGCTAAGAGGTCCTAGAAAATTGTTCACAACTTCGATAGAATATATCATTGAAGAAACGAGTGTTCATTAAATAGAATTCTCGCACCATTTTTGGGCATTAGAAACTACCTAAACGTAATAGAAAAAGACTCCTAGCACGTAAGTACATGTTGGCACATAGTCACGACATTCATGCATTCAGGCAAGCATTACAACGACGCAGTTATAGGCAAACATGTGATCCGACGGGCATTACAACGACACAAGCATAACAAGCAAGCGAATGCACGAATGTGGGTTTGGAGGTTTTTTGGCTCCTATGAGGTCACCACGACAAATTACAATTTCCGTCCGGCGGATGGTCGACACATCACTTGTAATTATTTTTCATCAACAAGAGTCGATGAGTCGTGGGTGAGGAAGCACCGATTTGCACGATAGGATTATTGTATATTCCATTAGATATAGGGGTTGTCTACAAGTTACGGCATAAACTTCCTCGAGGGTCGATAAGGCTTAAAGGATGTGACAAAGCACATGCAAGTGCTGCAAAATATGGAATATGTTATTAAACATTTAAGCAAACTTGATTTTCGAGTCTTACTCTTTTAAATAAATCCCCAGTGAGGTCGCCACTGTAAGGACCTGGGATTTCTATTAGCCACGGAGTGCGTCCTTATAGAAACATTGTAAGCTTGGGGTTTAGATAAGTTCAAGGGACCTTTTGTAAAGACTTAAATTGAATAAAAACCATGAAAGAGGTCACAAATCTGATATCGGCGTTTTATTGAAGGGACAAACCGAAGGGATAATCCGAAGGGACAACCCAATAGCGTGATAAGTGAACTGACCATGTTTTTAGAAAGACTTCCGCTCATGTAGAACATATGAGTACCCAAGAATAAAGGGTTCGGGGGCGAAGGTACGAGGTGGGAAGGTGCTAAGCACCCAACTCGCCCGTTTTATGACGGCCTCTACTAACTTAAGTTTGCTTAATAATTTATAGACATGATTTCCACACAAATCTGATTAACAACCTAGACTTGGACTACTAATTGGTTTATCACAAGCATCACAACGTTTATTATTGCCCCTGATTTAGACATGCATTCGATTGGAAAATTGAGCATGACAACGACTAGACATGCTTCAAATTGAAAGATAATATTTAGTAACCAATAAAATAAATGATTAGCATGATATCTACATTTGGACTACTAGAAAATAAACAGTTAGGCAATTAATTTTGAGCCCTCAGGAGTTTAGTACCTGAACTGTAGGGTATTTAGCAAATGAATAGTAAAGACAAGATCTCAAATAAAGAATAAATTTGGAAGAAAGAGGGGGAAGCTCGGGAGTACTCAACTGAGAATAGTGGTTGTCACTTGTAGACTGTATGTTTTGAACTGAGGGTCGAGGGTTATATTTATAGGGAAAAAAATAGGGTTGGACTGGTGAAGGATGGCCGGAAATCGGAATTTGGGCTTAAAAAAAAGACGGGCTTGGAAGATCCAGCGAGCGCCGCTGGCGGCTGTCAGCTTGCCAGCTGGATATCGTCATAATGACGACATCCAGTCTATTTTAATTTTCGGAGGAATTTTAGCATTCCGAAAATATAAAAAGACCATTTTACCCTTCTGCGGTAAAATACGATTTTACCCCCGGTTAGCAACTTGGCAACCGGGAGTCGAAAAAGACACGAGAGGTGTCGTTGGAAAGCTCTTGAACGGAGCTTTTGAATGAGATCAAAATAAAGAAGTGGTCGAGGAAAAACCTGAGACCTTATTTTACCTATCAAAGCAAAAATAGCATTAAAGTTTATAAATTACTTCTTTCATCATCGGGCTTTTGCGAAGAAATCTGAAGACGCCACATGGTCCCATCATTAATGAAGGCTTTGATTTTGTCCCTCAGACTTCTACATTCATTGGTATGATTTCCGCATGCTCGGTAGTATTCGCAGTAAATGCTTGGGTTTGCATTTTTTGGGATGAGTTCATAAGTAGGTTCCAATGGATGCATGTAGCCAGATGCCCTCATTTGTTGAAAAATGTGTTCTTGAGGCCAACGAGGTTGCCCTTGATCAAGAAGAACTTTGCCACTCTCTAAGGTCTTAATCCTTTGTTCCAGCTAGGCAACCGTTTTTTGTAGCCTTCTGATCTGTGAGTGGTAAACAATTGCATATTGAGATAGGTGTTCAATATTGTCTTGCGCTTCAATGAGGGCCAGGCTTTGCTTGATTGTTCCTCTGTACTCAACGAGACTAGGGCTTCTCGGAATGACCGGTCCAATTGTTCCTCTAAATCAAGGGATTCATCCTAAGTATCAAGGACCGATTCTTTTGAAGCTTCACAGACTGGATTTGCAGTAGTAACAAAATGAGTTTTGATCTTTTTAGCGGTTTGGCCCGTTTCTGTCCCAAGTACGAGGCGAGACTCTTCCTGTGTATTTTCAGCCGAGGAGCGCTTGTTGGATCCTAACATGATCTGAACGAGAAGATGACCATTTAGAACCAAGGAGACCACGAGACTCTCATCTAATTAAAAAGACGACCCTATATAGGAAAACACGTTGTCCTAAAAAAGATCATTAAGCCTAAATACCCAAATATTTCCCCTAATATCAAAGGAAAATAAAGTCGATGAACGAAAATAAGAAAAATAGAAAAAAAAAAAAAAGGACGGACATCCTATTTTTTTTTTTTATCTTTCTAGACTCAAAGAAAATGGAAAATGGGATGAAATAAAACAGGAAAAAAAAGAATTTCGGCCTTTGTTTTTTTTTATTTTCCGAATTTTGTTTTGGCGTTTTCTTTTTTCACCCCATTTTTTGTTTTTTTTTTTTGCTTTTCCTTTTTTTTGGCTGAATTAGAATTACATCAAAAAACAAATCAGAAAATGGGAGAGGGGAGAGAGGAAATCGGAGAGACTGGCTCTTTTCTCTTTTGCTAAAAGGTCCTAGAAAAATGTTCATAACTTCGACGGAGTATATCATTGGGGAAACGAGTGTTCATTGAATAAAATTCTCGCACCATTTTTGGGCATTAGGAACTACCTAAAATAAAAGAAAAAGACTGATAGCACATAAGTACATGTAGGCACATATTCACGACATTCATGCATTCAAGAAATCATTACAACGACGCAGTTATAGACAAAACATGTGATTAGACGGGCATTACAATGACACATGCACAACAAGCAAGCGAATGCATGAATGTGGGTTTGGAGGCTTTTTGGCTCCTGTGAGGTCACCACGACAAATTACAATTTCCGTCCGGCGGATGGTTGACACATCAATTGTAATTCTTTTTCACCAACAACAGTCGATGAGTCGTGGGTGAGGAAGCACCGATTTGCACGATAGGACAACTGTATCTTCCTCAAGATATATAAGTTATCAACGAGTTACGGCCCAAACTTCCTCGAGGGTCGATAAGGGTCAAAAGGTTGTGCCAAGGCACATGAAAATAATGCAGATGATGCAATATATGGAACATATTATTAAACATTTAAGCAAACTTGACTTTCGAGTCTCACCCTCTTAAATAAGTCCCCAGTGAAGTCGCCACTGTAAGGACCCGGGATTTCTACGCCACAGAGTGTGTCTTTATAGAAAATTTGTAAGCTGGGACTTTAGATTAGTTCAAGAAACCGTCGAATTAGAAAAGCTTTTGAAAAGACTTGAATTTAATAAAAACCATAAAAGAGGTCACAAATCACTATATAGAACATATGAGTACCCAAGAATAAAGGGTTTGGAGGCGAATGTACGAGGTGAGAAGGTGTTAGGCACCCAACTCGCCCATACTATGACGGCGTTTACTAACTCAAATTTGCTAAATAATTTAAAGACATGATTCCCACACAAACAGGATTAACAAACTAGATTAGACTATTAATTGGTTCATCACAAGCATCACAACAATTATTATTGGCCCTTGTTTAGACATGCGTTTGATTGGCAAGTTCAGCATCACAACGGCTAGACATGCTTGGAATTGAAAGACAATATTTGGAAAGCAATAAAGAGTATGATTAACATGATGTCTACAGTTTGACTACTAGAAAATAAACAGTTAAGCAAGTAATTTAATTTGAGCCCTCGGGAGTTAGTACCTGAACTGTAGGCTATTTAGAAAATGAATAGTAAAAATAGATCTCAAGAAAAGAATAAATTTGGAAGAAAGAGGGAGAAGCTCGGGAGTACTCAACCGAGAATAGAGGTTGTCAATTGTAGACTGTGTGTCTTGAACTGAAGGTCGAGGGTCATATTTATAGGCGAAGGAGTAGGGTTGGATGGGTGGAGAAATGGCCGAAATTTGGAGAATAGGCTTGAAAATAGACGAGCTTGAAAGACACAGCGAGCGCCGCTGGCGGCTCTGGGATATCACCCAGCATCGCTGGCGGCTCTGTGATATCACCCAGCGTCGCTGGCGACTCTGGGATATCACCCAGCGCCGTTGGCGGCGTTGGCTGAAAATCCAGCGCCTCTGGCGGTTGTCAGCTTGCCAACTGGATGTCGTCATAATAACGACATCCAGTCTATTTTAATTTTTGGAGGAATTTTAGTGTTCCAAAAATGTGAAAAGACCGTTTTACCCTTCTGCGGTAAAAGACAATTTTACCCTCGGTTAGCAACTTGGCAACCGGGAGCCAGAAAAAGACACGAGAGGTGTCGTTGGAAAGCTCTTGAACGGGGCTTTTGAATGTGATTGAAATGAAGGAGTGATCGAGGAAAAACTTGAGACCTTATTTTACCTATGAAAGAAAAAATAGCATTCAAGTTTATAAATTACTCCTTTCATCATCGGGCTTTTGCGGAGAAATCTGAAGACGCTTTTTTGGCGTCTATAGACGGTGAGTGGTACCGTCTTCTTGGGAGAGGACGTGGTTGGGGTTGCTGCTACTGGCTGGGCCGCTGGCTGCTAAGATGGTGCGGCGGCAGCTGGCTGGGTCGAGGTAGAGGCACGAGTGTTGCATTGCCAATGATGGTAACTAAACATCCTTCCCCTCCTATATTGCACTATAGTCTCGGGAATCAAGGGTATACCATTTTTAGCACACATCCACTCGGTGTAAGCTTGTTGTAACACACCCGACATGTATTCTAAAGTCAAACACCAATCATCCCCACACATTTAGTGATCCCAATTGTAGTTCACCCCATCAATCACAATGTTCATATAGTTCAACTTAACAGTAAGCCAAGGTTCAACCAAAGGAAAAGTCCTCAAGAGGTTATACACTTGCCAACCCGGAAATTCAGCTGATTCATTAGTGTAAGAAGCAAAAGCATTGCAAGCATGATGGAAACGATGAACATATTCAGCTATGGTCTCTTCGGGGTGCTTGCGCAAAGTCATAAGGTGAGGTGGTGGTTGTGGAAAGTTGAGTTGTGCCACAAGGTTAAAGGGATTGAGTTGAGGCATCTAGTAAACAAAATAAGAAAATAACATTTAGTGGGTTAGGAAACTAAATCGTGTAAGAAATTCAAGTATTCATAAAAGCATAAAGCACAAAACACAATTCAAAGACACATCAATTTTCCACTCTAATTTCTACCCCATATCTCACACGGCTTAGTCAAGTTTTACTTGTCAATTTTCTGATTTTGTTTCTCTTTTTATTTATGCATATTATTATGCCCTGATACCATCTTGTAAGACCCCGGTTTGGATACTACTAATTAAACATGATTATAAACAACTAATCCAAACCGACGCGTCACCGCCGTACTTACCCTAAGGCAAATACAAGGCTTAGATAGATATAGAGAGAAGTCAAACTTATGTTACATATTCATAAAGTATAATTATTATTATTACAAACCGACTACATTGAGTTCTCGTCAATCTGGGGAAGCCACTGTACAACTATGCAACATAAACACGAACTAACAAAGCATAAAATACAGCCATACATCCTTGCTCTCACCCTTGCCCAAAATCTGTATCACAAAGTGTAACACCCCCGAATTCACAAAGTTTTCCTGGGAACTATTGACGTCATTATACCCGACTCGACACCACTGAACCTTCACAAACCCAAAGGCGTTACTGCAACATTTATCACTAATGAGTAAATGCTAAGCAGAAAGAAAGACTAGGCATCCAAAGGAGCTTCTAAGGAATTTAACAATCTAAAACAGTTAATATCAGAGTTGTCTATATAGTGAGCTAAAACCATTAAACCAATTTATTACAACTTGCCTTCAAAGGGCTAAATCCAATAAAATCCCTATGATCTAACGTGAACTAAAAAGAGTTCTAAAAACCGATGCCAACTCTAACTTGCAAGCTGTACGTCCTCAATCAACTAAACCTGCACTTTGGTTTCCGTGACAAAAACAAAATACAGAAGAAAAGAAAAGAAACAAAAGAGAAACAAAAATCAGATAAACTGAATAAACGTCATCCGTATCCAGTAAAAATATTTCGAAAAACTTACCTGAGGTTTTAGAAGAATCATTGAAATTCATTTGCATACGCACATAAGCATATAATCAAGCATACGCATAATGATATTCTTTTATATACAACTCTTGTATAGTGATCATACAAAATACGACATAGACAATCCGTCTTGATTAAAGAGATGTAAGAGAGAAAATAGAACATTGATTACTCATATTTTTCATCGAAGATACAATCACGCCCTGGACTTAATGACTCTAGTGTGCACACTACCTCTAGTACAATTACACGAGCCTAGAGGACTTAATAAAAGGGGAATGATCCATCCCAGACTCATTGGGAGGTGTCCACAAGTAACTTGGGAATCACTCATCCCTTGAACTATACCATTAGGTGTAATCCCGATTGCTCGACTACTCATAGGGATCCATTAGGAGTCTTACTCTCATTTAATTCAATTCACATAATTTGCATTGGTTTGACATACTGGTACTACGAGACCACGACTTACTAATTCATTTCATGCTCTTGACAATGAATAGTAAATAACGATGATCATGATAATTCAGTACGTTGAGAATTAAACATTCTTTAATTCAATAACGACGATAATTCAATAATGATGACATTGCATGTCTAGCACAATTTCGGCAGCACTTCGGCAGAGTAATATGATATCAAAAAATTCACAAATCATCCAAGACATTTAACGATAATATATAGGTGCTCACTAGCACTCAATAATACCCATACCAATTAGCATATAATTAATAGCATAATAATACTAACAAGTCAACATTCAATAATTGTCCAATAATCATCACATGGACTAATTAATTCCCATAACATGATAACATCAACATGCTAATAATAATTTATAATTATAGCAGTAAACATGCTTAATAATTGTCATAATAACACCGATATAGTTTAATCATGCTTTGCATATTAAATTCACAACAAATTCCCAATTAGCACATAAAATATCAAAATAGTTTTGATGGGCCTTTGGATGAAGGTAGGCATGAGAGCTTACCACTACAAGGCTACCAAACATCAAGTATGCTCCGACGATCGACGATTATCACTCTTGCTCGTTAGGTCCTAATTAAAAATAATTATCTAATCGGTATTGATTAAATACGAAAATCCAAACAGTAACTAAATATTGATATGATAATTTTATTAAATTCCTTGATGTAGTTCAACCAATATAGGCTTTTGAAAATCCAAATTCCGATTCCGAATGAGTACAGAAAAAGAAAAACATTAAATCAAAAATACTGAAAATCGAATTAATAATTACGAAAAGTATTAAAACGAAACCCTAACATTAAAACAAGGTCTACGTCACGGGTACCCATGCATAAGTCTCATAGCGCGACCCATCACCACCTCTCGGTGGTGGTGGTCGTCGGAGCTCCGGCGAGGCGAGGAGAGAGAAAGTGCGAACGAGAGACAGAGAGAGCGGGAAAGAAAGAGAGAGCAAGGGGGAGGGGGAGGCGACGCCGGCCATCCACCGACGACCCCTCAGGCGGTGGCCTGAGGGCGTGGTTGTGGCGCGTGGTCGCGCGACAGTGAACCCAGAGAGGGAGAGATAAAACGAGAGGAAAATAGAGAGGCAAGAGAGAGAAAATTATCGGCGGGAGAGGGGGCGATGCCAGTGGTTTTTCGGTGAGAAACCAAGGGGAGAGAGTGAGGGAGAGAGTGAGGGAGAGAGCCGGTGAGAGAGAGAGAGAGAGAAGAGAGTGAATGCTTGAGGGTTTGATCGGTTGTGCAAAACTGATCAATTACCTCCTCTCTTTCTTTATATAGGCCCTTAGTCAGCCAAAGTCAAGTACTACTAGGTTTAGGAATTTATTTAATAATTTTCTGATTTAAATAGCTAATTAAAACTAAGTAAAACTAATTAAAACGATATGAATCATTCTTATTCATATATAAAACATTTTCATTAAAACTCCTCAAAATTAATAAATGCAATTTATGAAAGTCCCATAATAATAAATAATATTATTATGAGTTTAATTGAATAAATCGAATCCTTGAATATAATTACGATTTAATCTCTGAAACTATTTATAAATCATTTATAAACCAAAAAACTTGAGACATGAAGTAATCACTTCAAAATAAACAAAACGAGTTTACCCATACGAAGGTATAAAACAATATCTAGGACACTAACATATGCAAGATGAGCAAGTACGATTGTGGTTGTACATTGATTAGCATGCACCATGCAATGCTTGAACATGCAATTCGTGCAAAGCGATAAACAAGACACGCAAAAAGACGAAATTTCGAGGCGTGACAAACTTGAGACATGAAGTAATCACTTCCAAAAAAACAAAACGATTTTATCCATATGAAGGTATAAAACAATTTATGGGACACTAACATATGCAAGATGAGCAAGTAGGATAATGGTTGTACGTTGATTAGCATGCACCATGCAACGCTTGAACATGCAATTCGTGCAAAGCGATAAACAAGACACACAAAAAGACGAAATTTCGAGGCATGACATTCTACCCTCCTTAAAAGGAGTTTCATCCCGAAACTCAAGTGGGAATAGTACCTTCAAGGAAGAGGTCTTGATACTTCTCGCGTGTCATCGATTCAGCTTCCCATGTTGCTTCCTCTTGACCTTGTCGAGACCAAACGGCTTTGACAATCGAAATAGTCTTTGTTCGATTTGAGCGCTTTTTGTGATCCACTATCTTGATAGGACGCTCTTCATAAGTCAAACTTTCATCGGGATCGATTGTTTCAGGTTGAACGACATGAGTTGGATCATGTACGTATCGCTTCAACTGGGAGACATGAAACACACTATGGACTTTTGCAAGTTCCACAGGTAAAGATATTCGATAGGCAACCACACCAATCCTTTCTAGGATCTCGTAAGGTCCAATGTAACGAGGACTCAATTTCCCCTTACGACCAAAACGCATGACACTATTGGTAGGAGATACTCGTAAAAGTACCTTGCTTCCCACCTCAAATTCTTCAGGTCTACGACCTCTATCAGCGTACGATTTCTGGCGATCTTGAGCACTAAGCATCTTTGCTTGAATCACCATGACCACATTGACGGCCTGGTGGATCAATTCTGGACCCAAAACTGCAGTTTCACTAATGTTGTTCCAACAAACTGGCGATCTACACTTCCTACCATACAATGCTTCATATGGTGCTCGAGCAATGCTTGTGTGATAGATATTGTTGTAAGAGAATTCGATCAACGGAATGTGTGTATCCCACGAGCCTTGATACTCGAGAGCACATGCTCGAAGCATATTCTCTAAAGTCTGAATCGTTCATTCCGTCTGACCATCAGTTGTAGGATGAAAAGCAGTATTGAACTTCAACTTTCTTCCAAAAGCTTCTAGCAATTTCTGCCAAAAGTGTGATAGAAATCTCGAATCTCTATCTGAAACGATATCTTATGGAACACCATGAAGTCTCATGACGTCCTAGACGTAAGCATCCGCTAGCTTCTCTATTTCCCAAGTGTCATTCATTGGGATGAATCTCGCAACTTTCGTCAAACGATCTACAATGACCCAAATGGCGTTGTTCTTCTTCTCCTGTCAATGGTAAACCCATGACAGAGTCCATTGAAATTGAGTTCCACTTCCACGTAGGAACTTCAAGCAATTGAATCATTCCACCACGTCTCTTGTGTTCGATCTTGACCTTCTGGCACGTCAGAAACTTGGCCACGAACTCAGCGACATCTTGTTTTATACCTTTTCATCAAAACATTTTGCGAAGATCTTTGTAGATTTTGTCTCCACCAGGATGTACAGAATGAGGAGTATTGTGAGCTTCACCCAGAATCTGACTCTTGATATCCAGTCATTCGGCACATAGACACGATCACGAAATCTCAAGACACCGTCTTGACCAGTAGAAAAGTCCTCGGATTTACCCTCGTCCTTGTGGCGTAGAATCTGCTGAAGATCCTCATCTGAATTCTGTTTACCCTTGATCTCGTCGAGCAAAGTTGGTTGAACTGACATATGCGCTAAGGTACATTGAACGTCACCTTTCAGCATAATCTCCACGTCTAGACTTTGTAAGTCACGAATGATCTCCTTGGGAAGTACTAAAGCAGTACTCAACGTATGACGAGTCTTTCTATTCAAAGCGTCAGCTACCACGTTAGCTTTCCCTTCGCGATACTGAATGTCCATGTCGTACTCCGTCAAAAGCTCTAGCCATCTCCTTTGTCGCATATTCAACTCTTTTTGCATGAATATGTAGTTCAAACTTTTGGTGATCCACAAACATCTTGACAGCAGAACCATAGAGATAATGTCGCTAAATCTTCAAAGCAAATACGACAGCAGCAAGCTCTAAGTCGTGAGTAGGGTAATTATCCTCGTGCTTCTTCAGTTGTCTTGAGGCATAAGCCACTACCTTACCATGTCGCATCAACACACAGCCTAAGCCATGCTTAGACACGTCACTATAGACTTCATATCCTTCAGTTCTCGATGGCAAAGTCAAAATCAGCGCGCTCGTAAGTCGTTTCTTCAACTCTTGAAAAGCAGCATCACACTTTTCAGACTACACGAACTTCGTCGTCTTCTTCATCAGGTTTGTCATAGGCTGCGCTATCTTGGAAAATCCTTCCACAAACCTACAATAGTAACCAGCATACCCAAGAAAACTTCTAACTTCCGTAACGCTCTTCGGTGCGGACCAGTCCATAACAACTCTATTCTTTTCCGAGTCTACAGCAACTCCATTGTTAGACACCACGTGTCCTAAGAAAGAAACATTTTCTGACCAAAACTCGCACTTCGAAAACTTCGTGTACAACTGATGTCGTCGTAGAATCTCCAAAGCGGTTCGCAAGTGTTGCTCGTGCTCAGCAGCATTCTTCAAATAGACCAAAATATCGTCAATAAAGACAACTACAAACTGATCGAGATAAGGCTGGAACGTACGATTCATCAAATCCATAAACATCGCAGGTGTGTTCGTCAACCCAAAAGGAATCACCGTGAACTCGTAATGTCCATACCTCGTTCTAAACGCGGTCTTTGCATTGTCAGGCTCGGAAATCCTTAGTTGATGGTATCCTGAACGTAAGTCGATCTTCGAGAAAACAGTCGCTCCACGGAGTTGGTCGAATAGATCATCAATCCTCGGAAGTGGATAACGATTCTTGATCATAATCTTGTTCAGCTTGCGGTAGTCTATACACAACCTCATACTACAATCCTTCTTACGCACAAACGAAACAGGAGCACCCCAAGGCGATACACTAGGACGTATGTATCCCTTCTCCAATAATTCCTCGAGTTGCGATTTAAGTTCTTTCATCTCGGCTGCAGCCATACGATATGCAGCTTTCAAGATCAGAGAAGAACCTGGAGCTAAGTCGATCGTGAAGTCAACAATCTGTTGCGGAGGCATTTCGGGAATCTCGTCTGGAAAGACGTCAGCGTATTCCGAAACAACTGGAATAGGTTTTGAGACTTCGGATTCTCGACTTGTATCCACCGCATGACATAGGTAAATCTCTTCACCTTTAGTCATACACTCCTTTGCCTTCATGGTCACCACTACCTTTAACTTTGGCTTGACCACGACTCCTTTGTAGGTAATCCTCCTACCCATCGGTTCACGCAACGACACACGTTGCTCAAAGCACTCTATCTTAGCCCTATACTTGGCTAACCAATCCATTCCCAATATCACGTCAAATTCCTTCAAATCCATCTGAATCAAATCCGCACGCAAATAGGAACCAGCTATCCTAATTGGACACTTTTCATACAACACTTTACAACTAACATTCGACCCATATGGCATCGTAATGTTTGCACTATACACAGAACTAGGTTCTAAACCTATCTTAGATGCAAAGCACTTAGAAAGAGCAGAATGCGTTGCACCACTATCAAACAAAAAAAAAAGCAGTTTGAGAGTTAACGAGAAAAGTACCTGCGATCACATTCGGGTTCGCCTCAGCTTCATTGCGTTTCAGCACATAAACCCTTCCATTCACCCCTCTATTGTTGTTGTTGTTGTTGTTCTGCATAGGATTAGCAGGTGTGAGAAGTAGTGCTTGATTGTTCGCAGTAGGAGCAGTAGTATTGTTGCGATTGTTGCTGTTGTAACCCCCATTTCCACGGTAGTTACCACCATTTTCTCGTCTTCCATTTCCATTTCCGCCACGATTGTAGTTGTTATCGCGGTTCTGACCATTGTCGTTCCTTCCACGACTCTAGAATTCGGAAGCTTTGTGACCAGGCATGTTGCACTCGAAACATTGAATCACGTCACCCCGAGAGTTCTTGCTAGGATGTGTCTTGTTGCGGTGATTACAAGGCGTATTCCTCCTAGCTAATATTGTAGCTCTATGACTGCTCGAGTCACGATTCCTGTTCCCGTTGTGGTTCTGATGACCACCCTGATCTTTGTGATTGTCGTTATTCGGCCTTGGCCTCTTATCTGTGCCATTTGATTGGGAAGAACTCCCTTCGTTACGTTTATGCTTACCGAGCAACGAATCACGACGATCCACAGCACGCTCTTGGTTCAAGGCTTTCTCGTAAGATCCCTGGAACTTCAGCAAGTTTTCCATAACAAAACGCTGTATGTCCCACTTCAATCCATCCTCGAACCTCTCAACACGTTCAGCTTCGGTTGTCACCAAGTTAGGTGCAAAGGCAGCAAGCTCGTTGAACTTTGTCGCGTACTCAGACATAGATAGCTTTCCTTGATTGATGTTTTCGAATTCTATAACAACTTCTCGAATCACGACGATCCTTGATTGATTGCCCTAAACAACTTCTCGAATTCTATAATCCAGTTCTCAAGCTTGGTGGGCCCAGAGCCACCCTCAAACGTCGGACGTTTATGTGCATCGAAATCCTTAAAGTTGCGCGTCTCAGGATTCTGTGCGTTGTGGTATTGCTCCTGGCGCTCTAACTGGCGGGTAATGTGTTGGGCCACATTAGTAAGTCCTACTTCTAGTCTCGTGAGTCGGTCGTTGGTTGCCATTATAACAAATCTGAGACATAAAAGAGCAATGGTTGGTCACCATTTCAGCAAAATTGGCACGTTCGACCCAAATTGAGGTCTAATTGAGAGATATAGGTTATAATTGAAACCTTTCACTTGACATTTAACAAATAGCATTTAAGTTTCAATGATCGACCTTACATTGTAGGTCTAAGCAACATACTTGCTTTGAATAGTTCTCATTTCTCATGCATAATAGTTCGATATGCAATAACAAGGTAGACACATTGGTCTCACACGATTGATAAGCAATTACATTCACAATTCACACATTGAGGCTACATACTATTTTAGTAGGGCAATAAACAATGACATTTGATTGCCTACAATACATGCTTAGCCTTTGGCTCACATTTAATATGACCATGCTCAATGAAAAGTTTTCCATAATTCCGACAAGGATTTCCCATCATGTCTAGGCAATACGAGATAGCATTACGAAGATATTTGTCAACAATGCAATTATGCAATAAAACGATCATATAAACAATTTCTCAACGATATCATATAATCAAATGAAATAGTTTTGCAATGAGACAAATTGCAAGTAATTAACAATCATAAATATATGTTGCCTATGCAACTATACCAACATCAAACTTGACCACGTAGGGTCATCACAATAACTAAAAGTTCGAATGAAACTCAAGTAAAACTACTAAAGCAATCATCTAGTTCTACTGGACACTCGCACACATCTACTTCGCACTAGGGGACTCATCATGGTCGTCCTTCCTCTTAGGCTTCACCTCTTTGCAGAGCGTGTATAGATAAGCATATCCACCAAACATCGGGGGTATGAAATGCTTCCTAAAGTCTTCGGCATGTTTGCGCTTCTTTGTCCAGCAGTACTCACACATACCCTTCGGCGCAGGAACTAGCACACGGTTCACCTTCCACTTGAACTCGGACAGGCATAACTCAGTTGCAATGCCTGTAAAGCAAAGGGACCATCTTATACTTTCTTCATACTTCTTCTCCTGCAAGTGACCACTCTTGGAGACTACGTCCTCGTACTTCTCCTTGAGTCCCATCCAAGGATGGAAGTTAGGCAGACCAGCTAGCAGTAGCTCTACCCATAAGCCTTCATGTAGACTCGTGCGATTGTCGTACTGGTAATGCTCGATCGTAGTATATGCACGTCGTATGTAGATACGAATATCCTCGAGCTCAGCTTCAGTAGCGAAGAATGGTTCCACAAGAGGAGACCAATTCGCAGCAGGAATAGGTGCAACAGTAGGTGCAGGAGTAGGTGCAATATGGTTGTCACTCTGATAGGCCCGCAAGTGCACGGGTTATATCATCGTAATAAAATATCGTATCCATAGGGAGCTATCACTTCCAAGTATTAAGTTTTCCTTAAATTGTCAAGCTAAGCGATTCACACTTGAGTTGGTGATTATAAACTATTCAATTGAAGTTAAACACAATTCCAATAACAGTTAAACTATCAAGAAAAAGGACCTAGAGTTGATTTCACCAAACTAAAGTTCTTGATGCAACGAATAAAACTAGCTAGCATGTCATGTCAAGTATCGCAAGGACGAATAATAGAAGCATAAAACTTATCTCGAAGAAATAGAGGCAAACTCAATGCAAACTTAACTACCTATTCTCATGGAGCCAAGCAAACATCAAGAGCATGAAGAACAGTTTCAATCCAAAGTCCCGGAATCATCTAAACTACTCTCGTGATTAGACAATACCGATGATTGTTTGAAGTCAAGCAATTTATATTCCCCTTTCGATTATATATAAATCACCCAAAATAAATCAAGATTCTCTCTCAAGAATTATGAACGATTAGGGCACAAACAATCAATCGCAATATATCTCAACAATCATGCTAGCCAAAATTATCCACACATCAATCAACTATAGTAGGGCTACATCAACTCTAGATAGGGAAATTAGCTACTCATGGCTAAGGAGATAAATAAACACAAGTTCAAGAACATGATAAACATGGAACAAACAAGAAAGAAACGAGTAAATTCAATCTAAAATCAAGCATAAACTTAAAAGCAAAGAGAGCGTGGAAGAGATAGTAGAGATGAGAAGTAAACCGATGTGATTCAACTATAATTTGCCAAAAGCTTGAAGAAGAAATCCAAAGCTTGAATTCGATCTCCAAATACAAAACCCGCACCACGAACAAGTGTTTGAAAGCAATAATCTAAGTAATTGAAACTCTAATTCTCTCTAATGATCTAAGAAAGCAATAAGATGGATAGTCTATGATAGTTTGAGCCCCCCTTGAGTGCTCTATCTATGCCTCTTTATAGGCTTGAAAGAGGAGTAGTCAGAATTAGGAGAGACAAGAGAGAGAAATAGAAGAAGGCTCTTCGAATTCCACTCTCGTCAAATGATTGCCCGGGCGCGCGAATCTCGTGCAAAAGTTGCCTGGTCGCGCGAACACATTTTGAACGAAGAATGGAGTTGCTGCCACCTTTGCGTGGGCACGCGGATTCCAAGTACAAAATGTGCGCGGCCACGTTCTTTTCTTCGCCTTCAAACTTCAATCCCTTCCACGTGGGCGCGCGGATTCCAAGCTCCAAATGTGCGCGGCCATGTTCTTTTCTTCATTTGGCTCCAAATTGCATCCTATAAAGACAATCAAACCAAAAAACATCCAAGAAGCGTAATCTCATCCAAAAGAATCAAATTCCACTCAAAATCAACAAAACTTATTCCACAATAACGAGAATGAGTGCTCATTTGACAAGGAAAATGATACTAATTATGCACTCATCAAACTCCCCAAAGCTTAGACCTTTGCTTGTCCCCAAGCAAAACACATTAAGACAAAGGAGGCAGGGAACAAAGGACATGAGATCATCTTCTCAAACCAAGTTTCAAAAGCAACATCAAGGCCAAAAGAATTTATTCAAGTCAAGAACAATTGTGATATAACCGCTCGAATTCACATAGCACATCATGTAATAGCGATCCAAAACATCCAATCTTACCACAAGACCCACTCTCGAATGTCGCATAGCAAAGTAGAAAGACCCTCACTTTAGGTAAGTGGACACTCACACTCAAGTGTTTAAAATTGACAATCAAAGTGGGTTTCTCTCAATACTCATGTCAAAAGTCACGTCTTACCATATGCTCACTAATCGTCTCACATCTCCTCCGCTAAGGACAAATGATATAAACTAGTCAAGAGGACTTTCACAGGTTGTAACGTAGGCTTAAGGGTGAAGGGTAGGACAAATTCGTTCGGATAGTTGGCTTAGGATGTCATGAAACTAGTGGAACAAAAATCATTGATTTACCTCACGGCCATAAAGGTAAACAATGCGGAACTCCGACTAACAAAAAGCAACATCTAACCAATATCACCAAACTCTATTGAAATACTCTTCATCCAAGCAGAACTTTCAAGTGTTCAACTTTTTTATTCCCCTTTTTATTTTTTGGGAACCTTTTTTTATGTTTCTTTTTTCTTTTTCGGAACCGAACTTTGAATTTCAACCATTATTTCAATAGCTTACAAAAACCACAGAGTTACACATTGTGAAATGTACTGTAAACTCCAAGATCAATCCTACTCCACAACTCTCATGACAAATTGGTTAAACATGGTTTTTCCGGTCAGAAGGCTTGTAATGCGGGTGAAAGCAAAGAATAGGCAAAGCTCAAAGTGGTTCACAAGGGATATCACACCCAGGTAGGCTTATTTGGCTAATGTGAGCTAAAAAACCAAAGAATGCCTCAATCATACTCGTTCAATCAATGTCAAGTGCGGACTCAAAAGAGAAAAGAGAAATTAATTCTGTCCGGAGAGGTTGAGAAGCCTTTCCCCAAGGTGAGTTCTAGAAACCAATGACTAAGAGAGAGTTTCACACATGAAAAACACAATAGACCGTAGTGATGCACGGTCTTCAAAGCTCAAAACTCACGGGTCAATGTGGTCTATCCAACTCAACTATGCAACATCCAAAAGTCATCATCATAGATGCCACAAACCATGAATCGCAACAACAATCATGTTATGTAAAACATAGGCTCAATCACATTGCCACAAGAACAAGGGTCAATCCTCTCGATTTTTACAATAAAACAAGAATCATCATCGAAGGATCACATCTCACACGTTTTTTTTGGTTTTTTCTTTTTTTTATTTTTTTTTGGATATTTTTTTTATGCATACGGGATTAAAACCTAAACTATATGCAAAACAAACAAAAATAAAAGATATAAATAAAAAAATAAAACTACTCTAAAAATGAAAAAAAACAAAATAAAAAACTATATGCAATGCAATGCAATTCACATTTCACAAAACATCATCAAAATCACCTCCCCCAAGCTTGAAACGAACATTGTCCCCAATGTGAGAAAATACAACAAAATAGAGGGGAAGGAAGAAGAGAAAACTCACGGAGCCTCCCTCGAACGAGGAGGGAGAGGGTCCGAAAAATGGTGTTGGCTTAGATGCCAAGTCGTTGCCGCTCGTACCATGGTGTGAATTTCCTGAAGTAAGGTCCGCAACGTAGCCACCTCGGCCTCAAGTTGCTCGACACGGGTGAGAACATCGGGTGCAACGACCCGAGGGGTTTCGGTCTCCACACTAGCACTTGGTGGCGGAATGTCACACTCAAAGAGCCAATTTTCCTCGTTGTCATCAAGTCGGATGCGGGATTCGTTTGGCAAAGTGGTGTAAGGGACCCCGTTCACCTTCCAAACATATGTATCTGCAGTAGTGCCATGAGCAAGCATTTGGAACTTAATAATCCTGACAATATCAAGATAGGTGGGGCCCTTCTCCGGTTGCAAACTCAAAGTGGAAGGGTCAGGAAATCTGGAAGATTGCGGGCGATAAAGGTGATGACACCCCCACAATTAATAACACTCGAGTTCTTTTCACGCACTTTAAGTAGTCGGGAAACCAGCCAATTAGCGTGGTCGATCCGTACCGTGTCCTCTTGCGTCATAGCCCATAGAAAGAAGAGCTCATCTCGAGGAACAGTACCCAACTCTCCTCTAAAGAAGATAAAAGATTCAAGCAACCGATGAGCAAGCAGAGAGCAGGACTAACAATCAAAGTGGCCTTGGCTCATTGAGGATTGTAATGTGATTGCTCGGTTATCTTGTGCCAAAACTCCCCATCATCAAATTCCAAAGGTAACTCGATTTTAGGCCCTATGTTCCCATTGGTCAGCCACCCGAACATCTCATTGAGCTTTTTATAAGAGAGCTCATAGTTCTTGTTCATGAGGCGAAAAGTGATATGATGATCAGAAAATTGATTCTCATTTTCCGACAAGTCCCGGATGGTTAAAGTGCTCAGAAACTCAAAAGTGAGTCGACTTATGAATGCCCAAAACTTCATCCCACTCCAAACCATCTACAAATAAATCCTCAAGATCAGGTAGAATACCAAGTGCCTCAGCTGTTTTTTCATGGAAGAACCGGGTGAGATGCAACTTCCATTGACTCAAATTCACGAAAATATCGAGTTGATCACGAGAGGGAAAATTTATTCCCATAGTGTCAGTTTTGGGAGGAACAACTGGTGTCTCTCGCGCTTGTCAATTAGGACGAGAGCTAGCGGGAGTAGAAGATGAAGCAGGGCGTTTACCCCTTGCATTGGCACGACCCATGTTCCCAGAATGATCAGAACATACTACGACGCTGCTGAAATACAGTGCCCGAGTTCAGCAAACAAGGTTAATCCCAATTAACCCACTGACGCCAGTAGTACACCAAGTGACTCAGTCCCAAACTCCAATACACCAATATCAATAATAAAGCCACAAAAGTGAAGCAAAGTTCACAAGTCCCAAACAGTTAATTGACAATTGAGGTCAAAGCAACCCAATTTCAACAAGGTTCAGTCCAGCCAACGATCACGTGATCTGTTTCACTCAACCAGTCAGAAGGCATAGTCATAGAGCCAATTGTCTAGTGTTGCAAAAACAGGGGAAGGAGAACCAAATCGTGTCACAAATTGAAGTAATAATTGGTAGAATACCTCTGCAAGATGGAACGGGACTCCCAGATTGAACGATTGTGTTCAAAGACTGACCGAATTGATCAGGAATCGAACACCACAGGATGAAGTGCTAAACTGATGAGCGCGGAACAGGGAGGCGATGGGCGGTTGTCGGCAGGTCGACAGTAAGGCGGTAGTTCAGGCGGTGTTGTGGTGATGATGGTGGATTGCGGGAGGAGACAGAGAGGATTTGTGGTAGTGGAGGGATGTTGATGATGGAGGACGGCGATGGACAGAGAGAGGGAAGTGAGAGGCGAGAGGGTGAGGGCTGTGGGTTTTGTGAGGAGAGATATTAAAGTTGGGTCGTTGGACCCTTGGGTTGCCCCGCAGCAGTCGCACGGACGGGCTGGATGGTGCTCAAATTTCGCGCGGGCGAGCGAGGTGGGCAGGGAGTTGAAGCTTGTCTCGCGCGGGCGGGCGAGATTGAGAGCTTGAAACCGCGCGCGCGGGTAACTGATTGGAACAAGGAGGCTGACGCCGCGCCGGCGGGCAGCGTGGTGAACTGAAGCCCGCGTGGGTGGGCAAGGTAGGCAGGGGGTTGGAGCGGTTGTGGCGCGGGCGGGCACGTGGTTGCCTGTAATTCGCGCGGCCAAGCAAAGATAGGCGGAAGTGCTTTGGCTGATTGGGTTCCTTTTGGGTACCTAAAAAAAATAAATAAATAGAAACTAACAAACCTTTTTTTTTTCTACAAATAAATAAATAACAAAACAAAACAATAAAATTTGGGTTGTCTCCCAAATAAGCGCTCTTTTAAAGTCGTGAGCTTGACACAATGAATCCATCACGCGGACTGAGCATCGGAAAGGGTAGACTCGACCCTCACACGAATAGGATCTCCCGCCTTGTAATGCTTAAGACGGTGTCGATTCACTTTGAACGTTTCCACATCATCTTTCAAAGGGCGCACCTCAATAGCGCCATAAGAAAACACATTAACCACTTGAAAGGGACCCGACCAACGGGACTTAAGCTTGCCCGGAAAAAGGTTGAGTCGGGAATTGAAAAGAAGGACCAAGTCACCTTCCCGAAACTCTCTCCTATTGATGTTCTTGTCGTGCCACCTCTTGGTTTTCTCCTTGTAGATACGAGAACTCTCATAGGCATCCAACCTCAATTCATCAAGTTCATTAAGTAGGAGGAGACGCCTCTTACTTGCGGCCTTGAAGTCATAATTGAGGGCCTTGGTTGCCCAATAAGCACGGTGCTCAAGCCCAACGGGAAGATGACAAGGCTTCCCATAGAGTAACCGAAATGATGTGGTGCCAATAGGTGTCTTGAAGGCGGTCCTATAAGCCCAAAGAGCATCATCGAGCTTTAAAGACCAATCCTTTCTCGAACTAGATACCGTCTTCTCCAAGATTTGCTTGATTTCACTATTAGAAACCTCGACTTGGCCACTTGTTTGAGGATGATAGGCCAAGCCGACCTTGTGAAAGACACCATATTTCTTCAAGAGAGCCTCGAATTTATGCTCAATGAAATGAGAACCTCCATCACTTATCAAGACACGGGGCACACCAAAGCGAGGAAAGATCGTCTTCTTTAAGAACTTAGTCACAACTCTTGCATCATTAGTTTGAGTAGCTATGGCCTCAACCCATTTGGAGACGTAGTCAACAGCCACCAAAATGTACGTGTTACCATAAGAGATGGGAAATGGACCCATGAAGTCAACTCCCCACACGTCAAATGCCTCAACTTCAAGAATGTCGGTAAATGGAGTCTCGTTCCTTTGGCAGCTATAACACTCTTCCACATGCTTTTGAGCATCTTTAAACATTGTTGGCCAATAGAATCCGGATTGAAGAACTTTTGCCACGGTTTTAGAGGCACTAGCATGGCCACCACATGGAAGATCGTGGAAATGAGAGAGTATGCCTTTCACTTCTTCCTTAGGAACACAACGCCTTAGAATACCATCGGTGCAAGACTTGTAGAGGTGAGGATCATCCCAATACAACATTTTGGTATCGGAATAGAACTTCTTCTTTTGGTTGTAGTTCATTCCATGAGGCACAATACCGCAAACAAGATAGTTTACAACATCCGCATACCAAGGAGGCTCGACGGCTTGTAGGGAGAACAAATGATCATCCGCAAAAAAGTCATCAATTGGTAGCTCACCATCCTTGCTCAACTCATAGTAAAGTCGAGAAAGATGATCGGCTACAGTGTTCTCGGCCCCTTTCTTGTCTTTGATCTCAAGGTCGAATTCGGTAACGGCGCCAAAAACTTGATAGGCCCGCAAGTGCACGGGTTATATCATCGTAATAAAATATCGTATCCACAGGGAGCTATCGATTCCCAGTATTATGTTTTTCTTAAATTGTCAAGCTAAGCGATTCAAACTTGAGTTGGTGATTATAAACTATTCAATTGAAGTTAAACACAACTCCAATAACTGTTAACTATCAAGAAAAAGGACCTAGAGTTGATTTCACCAAACTAAAGTTCTTGATGCAACGAATAAAACTAGCTAGCATGTCATGTCAAGTATCGCAAGGACGGATAATGGAAGCCTAACCTTTTCTCGAAGAAATAGAGGCAAACTCAATGCAAACTTAACTACCTATTCTCATGGAGCCAAGCAAACATCAAGAGCATGAAGAACGGTTTCAATCCAAAGTCCCGGAATAATCTAAACTACTCTCGTGATTAGACAATACCGATGATTGTTGGAAGTCAAGCAATTTATATTCCCCTTTCGATTATATATAAATCACCCAAAATAAATCAAGATTCTCTATCAAGAATTATGAATGATTAGGGCACAAACAATCAATCGCAATATATCTCAACAATCATGCTAGCCAAAAATATCCACACATCAATCAACTATAGTAGGGCTACAACAACTCTAGATAGCAAAATTAGCTACTCATGGCTATGGAAAAAATTACACCCAAGTTCAAGAACATGATAAACATGGAACAAACAAGAAAGAAACGAGTAAATTCAATCTAAAATCAAGCATAAACTTAATAGCAAAGAGAGGGTGGAAGAGATAGTAGAGATGAGAAGTAAACCGAAGTGATTCAACTATAATTTGCCAAAAGCTTGAAGAAGAAACCCAAAGCTTGAATTCGATCATCAAATACAAAACTCGCACCACGAACAAGTGTTTGAAAGCAATAATCTAAGTAATTGAAACTCTAATTCTCTCTAATGATCTAAGAAAGCAATAAGATGGATAGTCTATGATAGTATGAGCCCCCCTTGAGTGCCCTATTTATGCCTCTTTATAGGCTTGAAAGAGGATTAGTCAGAATTAAGAGAGACAAGAGAGAGAAATAGAAGAAGGCTCTTCGAATTCCACTCTCGTCGAAGGATTGCCCGGGCGCGCGATTCTCGTGCACAAAAGTTGCATGATCGTGCGAACACATCTTGAACGAAGAATGGAGTTGCTGCCACCTTTGCGTGGGCGCGCGGATTCCAGGTACAAAATGTGTGCGACCACGTTCTTTTCTTCTCCTTCAAACTTCAATCCCTTCCGCGTGGGCGCGTGGGCGTGTGGGCACGCGGATTCCAAGCTCAAAATGTGCGCGGCCACGTTCTTTTCTTCATTTGGCTCCTAATTGCATCCTATAAACACAATCAAACCAAAATACACCCAAAGAAGCGTAATCTCATCCAAAAGAATCAAATTCAACTCAAAATCAACAAAACTTTTTCGAGAATAACGAGAATGAGTGCTCATTTGACAAGGAAAATGACACTTATAATGCACTCATCACACTCTCGACACCAATATCTTCCAAGTTAGGCATCTCGTCACACCTTTCCGCTGGGGTATACTCAGGCTCGGACTCAGAGGGATCCTCGTCTTCCTTCTCGTGATCAACGCGCGCGGCGTGTGAGGGAACTGGGGCGGCAACAGGCGCGGCTGGCACAGGGCGTGCGGCCTCGTCGCGTGCGGCAATAGCATGCGCGGAGCCGTCTTGGGCGGCCTCGTGGCGCACATTCGCATTGTTTCCAGTCGACCCGCTGTCCGATGAAGCTACATACTCCACGGGTTGTGCACGGTGAGCTAGGGCGCGTGCCCTCTAGTGTGCAGTCGACTTTCACGTAGTTATTCTTGTCCTTACCATCTACAGGTAGACAATCAAACAATAAGAAATTTATAAATCACAAGCAAATTGATTTCAAATAATTCCTAGCTTCTAGGACTACTACACTCAATGGCTTTAATTATATTTTATTTTCCCCAAAATGAAACTAATATTTATTAATTCATTAATTAATCCTAAGCAACCTTTTTAAACCTAGGTCTCTAACACCATTTTGTAACACCCCTGAATTCACAACGATTTCCTGGGAACTATCGACGTCGTTATACACAACTCGACACCACTGAATCGTCACAAACCCAAAGGCGTTACTGCAACATTTATCGGTAAGGAGTAAATGCTAAGCCAAAAGAAAGACTAGAAATCAAAAGGAGCTTCTAAGGAACTTAACAATCTAAAACAGTTAATATCAAAGTTATCTATATAGTGAGCTAAAACCATTAAACCAATTTATTACAACTTGCCTTCAAAGAGCTAAATCCAATAAAATCCCAACGATCTAAAGTGAACTAAAAAGAGTTCTAAAAGTCGATGCCAACTCTAACTTCCAAGCTGTACGTCCTCAGTCAACTAAACCTGCACTTTGGTTTCCGTGACGAAAACAAAATACAGAAGAAAAGAAAAGAAACAAAAGAGAAACAAAAATCAGATAAACTGAATAAACGTCATCCGTACCCAGTAGAAACATTTCATAAACCTTACCTAAGGTTTTAGAAGAATCATTGAAATTCATTTGCATACGCACATAAGCATAAAATCAAGCATACGCATAACGAGATTCTTTTATACACAACTCTTGTATAGTGATCATACAAATTACGACATAGACATTCCGTCTTGATTAGAGAAATGTAAGAGAGCGAATAGAACATCGATTACCCATACTGTTCATCAAAGATACAATCACGCCATGGACTTAATGACTCTAGCGCGCACACTACCACTAGTACAATTACACGAGCCTAGAGGGCTTAATAAATGGGGAATGATCTATCCCAGACACACTGCGAGGTGTCCATAAGTATCTTTTGAATTACTCATCCCTTGAACTACACCATTAGGTGTGATCTCGATTGCTCGACTACTCCTAGGGATCCATTAGGAGTCTTACTCTCATTTAATTCAATTCACATAATTTGCATTGGTTTGACATAGTGGTACTACGAGACCACGACTTACTAATTCATTTCATAATCTTGACAATGAATAGTAAATAACGACGATAATGATATTTCAATACGATGAGAATTAAACATCCTTTAATTCAATAACGACAATAATTCAATAATGATGACATTGCATGTCTAGCGCAATTTCGGCAGCACTTCGGCAGGGTAATATGATATCCAAAAATTCACAAATCATCCAAGACATTTAACGACAATATATAGGTACTCACTAGCACTCAATAATACCCATACCAATTAGCATATAATTAATAGCATAATAATACTAACAAGTCACCATTCAATAATTGTCCAATAATCATCATATGGACTAATTAATTCCCAAAATATTATAACATAAACATGCTAATTATAATTCATAATTACAGCAGTAAACATGCTTAATAATTCTCATAATAACGCCGATATAATTTAATTATGCTTTGCATATTAAATTCACAACAAATTCCCAATTAGCATATAACACATCAAAATAGTTTTGATGGGGCTTTGGAAGAAGGTAGGCATGAGCATTTACCACTAAAACGCTACAAACAGTAAGTATGCTCCGACGATCGACGATTATCACGCTTGCTCGTTACGTCCAAATTAAAACAATTACTGAATCAAAATTAATTAAATACAAAAATACAAACAGTAACTAGTTATTGATATGATAATTGTATTAAATTCCTTGATTTATTTCAACCAATTTAGGCTTTTGAAAATCCGAATTCCGATTCCCAACGAGTACAGAAAAATAAAAACATTAAATCAAAAATACTAAAAATCGAATTAATAATTACGAAAAATATAAAAACGAAACCCTAACTTTAAATCGAATTAATAACCCGACCCATCAACACCACCACCATCCACTGGCCACCATAGCCAGTGGTGGTGGTCGCCGGAGCTCCGATGAGGCGAGGAGAGAGAAAGTGCGAACGAGAGGGACGAACGAGATAGAGAGCAGGAAAGAAAGAAAGAGCAAGGGGGAGGGGGAGGCAACGCCGGCCATCCACTAACGACCCCTCAGGCGGCGGACTGAGGGCGTGGTGGTGGCGCGTGGTCGCGCGCCAGCGAACCAAGGGAGAGAGAGAGAGATTGCAGCGAGAGAGAGAAAACGAGAGGAAAAGAGAGAGGGATGAGACAAAGAATTACCGGCGGGAGAGGGGGCGACGCCGGTGGTTTTCCGGTGAGCAACCAATGGGAGAGAGTGAGCGCGAGAGCAGGTGAGGAGAGAGAGAGGAGAGAGTGAATGCTTGAGGGTTTGATCAGTTGTACAAAACTGATCAATTGCCTCCTCTTTTTCTTTATATGGGCCCTTAGTCAAACCATGTCAAATACTACTAGGTTTAGGAATTTATTTAATAATTTTCTGATTTAAATAGCTAATTAAATTTAAGTAAAACAAATTAAAACAATATGAATAATTCTTATTCATATATAAAACATTTTAATTAAAACTCCTCAAAATTAGTTAATGCAATTTATGAAAGTCCCATAATAATAATTAATATTATTATGTTTTTAATTGAATAAATCGAATCCTTGAATATAATTACGATTTAATCTCCGAAACTATTTATAAATCATTTATAAACCAATATAATAATTATAGAAAATATTGGGATATCACACAAAGGAATTCCATGCAAAGAGAACAAACACAAAACAAAAGGAAAATTAGGGAAAGCTAAGTAAACTCACCCCACCATGTAAAATCCATTTTATTTATACTTAAAATACATTTAGCATCAACAATCATTATTAATAATATTAGTAATAATATTCATAATAATAGTCATAAATATATTTAAAAAGATTGTCTGTCCTTATTATCATGTTTCATTCATTTCTCTTTTACGTACATAGCCATGCATAAGTACTAATGCATACTAGAAGAATATCAAGCAAACATCAATACACTCAAGCTTATTATTACTCAGAAAATGACCTTTGAGGTCTAAATATCAAATAAACTAATATTTCACAAGTCACTCTATTGCTTAGGCAAAAGTAGTAGTGCTAGTAAATATTATTAAGTTAGGTAGTGTGGAAGAGCATGCTTAACTCAGACTCTAAGAGTCCTACACTCGGGTTTATTAACCCTACATATATCATTTCATTCAGCCTGTCGGCGCATATGTTATATATCATTTCATTCAGCCCATCGGCGCATATATCATAAAACTCGGGTTATCACCCTACTCATATATCATATAAACTTAGATTAAACCGTAATTAAGCGTTAACTCAGGATTAATTAACCCCTACAACTTAATTACCAATGGGTTTAATCCTACATCATTTTATTAAAGTGTGCACACTAGCATGCTCTTCAATATCCCAAGGGTACCAAGTTTGGGAGCACACTACAAGTTAATTAGTCAAATTCATTCTCTCAATTTCCTTAATCGGTCATATTCATCTCAATATGCATAATCATATATTCATATCATTTCATTGTCTCATTCTTTCGGTCATAACACAAGTTCCATGCTTCGCAAACTTAGTTCACTTTTATTCATTCATAAACTTGTCATTCACCATTCGATCATCACACATCATATCAATTCCATCATATATACACTTATCATTAATCAATCATTTATCACCTCATGTACATAATCAATTCTCTAAAACAAACATATTCATCCATCTCAATAATCCATTTGGCTATCATCTAACATTTAACATACAATAAGTCTTTACATCTCTTGATCCTCTTAACAAATCACGTAAGAACATAAAACACAAACCAACCACCAACTTAAATATATCCACTAATAATCATGCTCTTAGCATTCATTCATTCGATTATTTCACATGATCAATAATCACTTAATAAATCACAACAAGACAATTAAACATATGTTTTCCACATTCAAACCATTCAGCCATTATATGTTCAACCCAAGTATATAATCCTATTTCCTTAAAATAAATCCAATCATAATTCAATATTCACCAAAACTTCATCTAGCATATAATTAGAATAAAAACAAGTGATTATCTTTTAAGTTCATTTAAAGTTGGGGGTTTGATGGACATGAGAGTACCTTTGTCTTCCAAGCTCAAGAACATCACATTCTTCTTCTAGCTTTTTCCTCTTTCACTCACTAACACAAGCTCCTAAATTTGTATAACACTTCACAAGCATTAAAACTAAAATTCTCAATTTCATTTCTTTTTCTTCTCTTTTTCTTTTTTTTCGGCCTTAGGTCATTTTGGTCCCAAAAATAGTTCTTTTGTTTCTCTAAAACTCTATAAGTGATCTAAGTGATAATAATCTCTTTAATTTTCTAGGTTTCGAAATTTATTAAGTTAAACTTGTTTTATTTTCTTAAAAATCCTCTTTCGAAAGTTCTAGTAACATTGATCCATTTTCTAAGCCTTTTTCCAATTTTGAAATTAACAAACCCAAAATGAAGAGATATAAGATTATTTAGCTAAAGTCATGATAAGTCAAAATCCAAACTTACGTATAGATTATTTTGGCATGCAAGAACGTAAATGGGTTTTTAACTTGGATTTTTCTATATCTTTGATTTTCGAATGATTCCTTTTATAAATCAATTCCTTTTATTTATCTAGACTATTTTATTTATTTTAGGGTTTTTAAATTCTTAAACATGGATTTCTAAGTGATGAACAATAATTATCAAAATAAGAAGTTGAAGAGTTGAAAGACCTTGAAGATGTTGTGGTGGTGCTTTTGAGGGTCTGGGGTCCGTGCGTCCGGGAGAGGATGGTGCCAAAGTAGTGGTGACGGTGGTGAGAGGAGAAGAACAAGATAGAGTTAGATAATTAATCAAGAAAATGCTTAAGTAAAATAAATGGATGAATGCTTGGAGTCTTGTTTTTATTTCTTACCACTCCTTTGTTTCTTTCTTTTCTTCTCTTCTCTCGGTTTCTCCTTATCTTTTTACTTCATTTTTGTTTTTCTTTGGTTGAATGATATTTGTGTTAGGGACGATTTATGAGAGTGTAGTTGATGAGATGACAATTGAATAAATGAAAAGGAGGAAGAAGAGTGGTGATGCCGGTTTGGGGAAGAGGAAAAGGAGGAATTGTAGGCTTAGGCTTACTTGTGAGATTGAAGAAATTATTTTTGGGTTAGAGAGCGTAATGATGATTGTAGAGTATGGCTATATCTTCTCCCATTTGTTCTTTTTATTTGCCTTCTTTTATGTTCTTAAAATCTTAGGGCCTTTCTTCTTCACTTCCTTTTACTCTTCCACCCATCCATTCTCCTTCTCCCTTCCCATGTATAAATTGTGATACCCCAATATTTTCTATAATTATTATATCGATTTATGAATGATTTATAAATAATTCGGAAATTAAATCGTATTATAAATGGTTTATAAATAGTTTCGGAGAGTAAATCGTATATTCATTTAAGGATTCGATTTATTCAATTAAAGCCATAATAATATTAATTATTATTATGGGACTTTCATAAATGGTATACATTAATTTTGAGGAGTTTAATTAAAATGTTTTATATATGAATAAGAATTATTCATATTGTTTTAATTAGTTGTAATAAGTTTCAAATTAGTTTAATTAGTTTTAATTAGTTTTAATTAGCTTTTTAAATCAGAAAAATTATGAAATTTATTCCTAAACCTAGTAGTCCTTGACTTGGGTTGACTAAGGGCCTATATAAGGAAAAGGTGAGACAGTTGATCAGTTTTGCAAACTGAGCCAAAAGCCTCAAGCAATCTCTCTCTCTCTCTCTCTCTCTCTCTCTCTCTCTCTCTCTCTCTCTCTCTCTCCTCTCTCTCCTCACCGGCTCTCTCTCTCTCCTCGGTCTGCCCACCGGAGAACCACCGCCGGCCTCCCTCACTTCCGGTAATCCCTTCTCTCTCCCTCTCTCTCTCTATCTCTCTTTCTCTTTCTTTCTCTTTTTCTCTTTCGCTCGCACTCCTCTCCCCTCTCCCCTGTTTTGGGCCATCGCGCCACCTGAACCACCACGGCACCAACAGGCCTCGCGTGGGTGGTCGCCGGTGATGGCCCAGGCTCGGAGACCTAGTTTTGAAGTTAGGGTTTCGTTTTTATATTTTTCGTAATTATTAATTCGATTTTCAGTATTTTCGATTTAATATTTTTATTTTTTTGCACTCATTCGGAATCGGAATTTGGATTCTCAAAAGCCTAGATTGGTTGATATAAATCAAGAAATTTAATAAAAATATCAGATTGAGATTTCGTTACTATTTGTGTTTTTTTATTTAATTAATACTAATTTGGTAATTGTTTTTAATTAGGATCTAACGAGCAAGCGTGATAATTGTCGATTGGTTGGCGCATACTTGTTGTTGGTAGCATTGTAGTGGTAAGCTCTCATGCCTGCCTTCTTCCAAAGCTCCATCAAAACTATTTTGATGTGTTATGTGCTAATTGGGAATTTGTTGTGAATTTAATATGCAAAGCATGATTAAATTATATCGTCGTTATTAGAATGTTATTAAGCATGATTCACTGCTGTGAATATGAGTTATAATTAGCATGTTGATGTTAGCATGTTTTTAGAATTAATTAGTCCATATGATGATTATTGGACAATTGTTGAATAGCGAATTATTAATATTATTATGCTATTAATTATATGCTAATTGGTATGGGTATTATTGAGTGCTAGTGAGCACCTATATATTATCGTTGAATGTCTTTGGTGATTTGTGAATTTTTGGATATCATGTTACCCTGTCGAAGTGCTGCCGAAATTGTGCTAGACATTACTTGTCATCATTATTGAATTATCGTCGTTATTGAATTAAAGCATGTTTAATTCTCATCGTCTTGAATTATTATCATCGTCGTTATTTACTATTCATTGTCAAGAGCATGAAATGAATTAGTAAGTCGTGATCTCGTAGTACCACTTATGTCAACCAATGCAAATTATGTGAATTGAATTAAATGAGAGTAAGACTCCGAATGGATCCCTAGGAGTAGTCGAGCAATCGGGATTGCACCTAATGGTGTAGTTCAAGGGATGAGTTATTTTTCAAGTTACTTATGGACACCTCGTAGTGTGTCTGGGACGGATCATTCCCCATTTATTAAGTCCTCTAGGCTCGTGTAATTGTACTAGAGGTAGTGTGCACACTAGAGTCATTAAGTCCATGGCGTGATTGTATCTTCGATGAACAGTATGGGTAATCGTTGTTCTATTCGCTCTCTTACATCTCTCTAATCAAGAAGGATTGTCTATGTCGTCTTTCGTGTGATCACTATATACAAGAATTGCAAGTAAAAGAATGTTGTTGTGCGTATGCTTGATTATATGCTTATGTGCGTATGCAAATGAATTTCAATGATTCTTCTAAAACCTCAAGTAAGGTTTGCGAAATGTTTTTACTGGGTATGGATGACGTTTATTCAGTTTATCTGATTTTTGTTTCTCTTTTGTTTCTTTTCTTTTCTTCTGTATTTTGTTTCCGTCACGGAAACCAAAGTGCAGGTTTAGTTGATTGAGGACGTACATCTTGGAAGGTAGAGTTGGCGTCGGTTTATAAAAGTGTTTCTGTTAAGATAGATCGTGGGATTATTTTTAATGGATTTAGCCCTTCGAAGGCAAGTTGTAATAAATATGGTTTAATGGTTTTAGCTCACTATATAGACAATTCTGATATTAACTGTTTAGTTTGTTTAGTTCCTTAGTAAGCTCCTTTGATGCCTAGTCTTTTTTTCTACTTAGCATTTACTCCTTAGTGATAAATGTTGCAGTGACATCCCCTCGGGTTAGGAATGGTTCAGCGGTGTCGAGTCGCGTACAGCGACGTCGATAGTTCCCAGGAAATCAATGCGAATTCAGGGGTGTTAGAAATGGTATCATAGCCCTAGGTTTAAAAAGGTTACTTAAGATTAATTAATGAATTAATAAAGATTAGTTTCATTTTGCGGAAAATAAAATATAATTAAAGTCGTTGAGCGTAGAAGAAGTCCTAGAAGATAGGAATTATTTGAAATCAATTTCCTTGTGATTTATAATGTTCTTATTGTTTGATTGTCTACCTGTAGATGGTAAAGACAAGAAAGACTGCGCGAATGACGACCGCACACCAAAGCGCACGCACCCTAGCCCATCGTGCACCATCTGCGGAATACGTAGCTTCATCGGATAGGGAATCGACTGGAAATGACGCGAACGTACGCCGTGAACCCGCGCAAGATCGCGCCGCACGCGTGATCGTCTTACGCGACGAGGCCGCACGCCCCGCGCCAATCCCCGCGCCTGTAGCCGCGCCTATTGCTGCCCCAGTTGTCGCACCTGCTGCATATGTTGATGAAGAGGAAGATCCCTCTGAGCATACAGCGCCGGAAGAGCATGATGACATGCCGGAATTGGAAGATACTAGTGCCGAGAGCGACAACAACATCGCGCCTACTCTTGCACCTATTGCTGCACCTACTCCTGCTGCAAATCGGTCTCCTCCTGTGGAGCCGTTCTTTGCTACTGATGCTGAGATGGAGGACATACGTATCTATATACGACGTGCTTACACTACGATCGAGCGTTATCAGTACGAGAATCGCACGAGTCTACATTAAGGTTTATGGGTAGAGCTACTACTAGCTGGTCTGCCTAACATCCATCCTTGGATGGGACTCAAGGAGAAGTACGACGACGTAGTCTCCAAGAGCGGTCACTTGCACGAGAAGAAGTACGGAGAAGGTACGAGATGGTCTCTTTGCTTTAGAGGCGTCGCAACTGAGTTATGCCTATCCGAGTTCGAGTGGAAGGTGAACCACTTGCTAGTGCCTGCGCCGAAAGGTATGTGCGAGTATTGCTGGACCAAGAAGCGTTTCATGCCTCAGAAGTTCGGTGGATATGCTTATCCGTACACGCCTTGCAAAGAGGTGAAGCCTAGGAGGAAGGACGATCATGACGAGTCCCCTAGCGCGAAGAAGATGTCTGCTTAGAACTAGATTATTGCCTTATTAGTTTTACTTGAGCTTTATTGAACTTTAGCTATTGTGATGGCCCTGCGTGGTCAATTTTGATGTTGGTGTAGTTGCATAGGCAAAAAATATTTATGACTACTATTTACTTGCAATTTGTCTCATTGCAAGACTATTTCATTTGATTATATGATATCGTTGAGAATTTATTCTATATGATCGTTTTATCACATAATTGCATGGTTGACTCATAGCTTCATAATGCTATCTCGTATTGCCTAGACATGATGGGAAATCCATGTCGGAGTTATGGCGAAATTTTCATTGAGCATCATCATATAAATTGTGAGCCAAAGGCTAAGCATGTATTGTATGCAATCAAATGTCATTGTTTATTGCCCTACAAAAATAGTATGGAGCCTCGATGTGTGAACTGCGAATGTCACTGCTTATCAATCGTGTGAGACCAATCTGTCTACCTTGTTATTGCATATCGAACTATTATGCATGGGAACTGAGAACATTCAAAGCAAGTATGTTACTTAGACCTACAATGTAAGGTTGATCATTGAAACTTATATGTTATTTGCTAAATGTCAAGAGATTGGTTTCAATTATAACCTATATCTCTAAATTAGACCCCGAATCGGGTCAAATGTGGCAATTTTGTTGAAATGGTGATCAACCATTGCTCTTTTATGTCTCAGATTTGTTATAATGGCAACCAACGACCGACTCGCGAGACTAGAAGTAGGTCTTATCAATGTGGTCGAGCACATCACGCGCCAGCTAGAGCGCCAAGAGCAAGATCACAACGCACAGAACCCTGAGACGCGCAACTTTAGGGATTTCGATGCACTCAAACCTCCGACGTTTGAGGGTGGCTCTGAGCCCACCCAGTTGGAGAATTGGATAATTGAGTTTGAGAAGTTGTTTAGGGCGACTAATAGGCTCAACAACATGAAATTCAACACCGCTACGTACTACCTGAAGGGTGAGGCTAACAAGTGGTGGAGCGATGTGGGCACTGATCTACTCACCATTGAGGAATATGGGTGGACCGAGTTCAATGAGTCTATTCGTGAACGGTTCTATCCAAGAGCTGGCCGTCGCCAGAAGCAACGGGAATTCGAGAATATCTATCAAGGAAAGCTATCTGTGGCTGAGTACACAACAAAGTTCAACGAGCTTGCTGCTTTTGCACCTAACTTGGTGACGACCGAAGCTGAAAGGGTCGAGAGGTTCGAAGATGGCCTGAAGTGGGATATTCAGCGTTATGTTATGGGAAACTCGCTGACGTTCCAAAGATCTTACGAAAAAGCCTTGAACCAAGAGCGTGTTGTGGATGTCGTGATTCGTTGCTCGGAAAGCATAAAGGTGACGAAGGGAGTTCTTCCCAATCGAATGGCGCAGATAAGCGGCCAAGGCCGAACAACGACAATCACAACAGCCAAGGTGGTCACAACCACAACGGGATCAGGAATCGTGACTCGAATAGTTATAGAGCTACGATCTTAGCTAGGAGGAATACGCCTTGTAGTCGCTGCAACAAGACGCATCCTGGAAAGAACTGTCGTGGCGATGTACTTCAATGCTACGAGTGCAATAAGCCTGGTCACAAAGCTTCTGAATGCTGGAGTCGTGGAAGGAACGACAATGGTCAGAACCGCTATAACAACTACAATCGTGATGAAAATGGAAATGCGAATCGCAGAAATGGTGGTAACTACCGTGGAAATGGAGGTTACAACAACAACAACCGAAACAATATTGTTGCTCCTGCTACGAATAATCAAGCACTACTTCCCGCACCTGCCAACCCCGCGCAGAACAACAACAACAACAACAACAACAACAACAACAACAACAACAACAACAACAACAACAACAACAACAACAACAATAGAGGGGTAAATGGAAGGGTCTACGTGCTGAACCGCAATGAAGCTAAGGCGAACCCGAATGTGATCGCTGGTACTTTTCTTGTTAACTCTGAACCTGCTTTTGTTTTGTTTGATAGTGGTGCAACACACTCTGTTCTTTCTAAGAGATTTGCATCTAAGATAGGTTTAGAGTCTAGTTCTGTGTATAGTGCAAATATTAGTATGCCAGATGGAACGATTGTTAATTGTAAAGCATTGTATAAAAAGTGTTCGATTAGGATAGCTGGTTCCGATTTGCCTACGGATTTGATTCAGATGGATTTGAAAGATTTTGACGTGATTTTGGGAATGGATTGGTTGGCCAAGTATAGGGCTAAGATTGAATGCTTTGAACAACGTGTGTCGTTGCGTGGACCGAAGGGTAGGAGGATTACTTACAAAGGAATCGTGGTTAAGCCAAAGTTGAAGGTAGTGGCAACCATGAAAGCAAAGGAGTGTATGACTAAAGGTGAAGAGATTTACCTATGTCATGTAGTGGATACAAGTCGAGAAGCCAAAGTTTCAAAACCTATTCCAGTTGTTTCGGAGTACACTGATGTCTTTCCAGACGAGATTCTAGGAATGCCTCCGCAACGCATTATCGACTTCACGATTGACTTAGCTCCAGGTTCTGCTCCGATCTCGAAACCTCCGTATCGTATGGCTCTTGCAGAGATGAAAGAACTGAAAACGCAACTCGAGGAACTACTGGAGGAGCGATACATATGCCCGAGTGTATCGCCTTGGGGTGCTCCTGTTCTGTTCATACGTAAGAAGGATGGTAGTATGAGACTGTGCATAGACTACCGAGAGTTGAACAAGATCACGATCAAGAATCATTATCCACTTTCGAGGATTGATGACCTATTTGACCAACTTCGTGGAGCGACTGTTTTCTCCAAGATCAATCTACGTTCAGGATACCATCAACTCAGGATTTTCGAGCCTGACATTGTAAAGACCGTGTTTAGGACGAGGTATGGACACTACGAGTTCACGGTGATGCCTTTTGGGTTGACGAACGCACCTGCGATGTTTATGGATTTGATGAACCGTGCGTTCCAGCCTTATCTCGATCAGTTCGTAGTTGTCTTTATTGACGATATTTTGGTCTATTCAAAGAACGCTGATGAGCACGAGCGACACTTGCGACCCATTTTGGAGATTTTGAGACGACATCATTTGTACGCCAAGCTGTCGAAGAGCGAGTTTTGGTTAGAAACTGTTTCCTTCTTAGGACATGTGGTGTCTAAGAGTGGAGTCGTTGTTGACCCAGAAAAGATTAGAGCTGTTATAGACTGGTCCGCAACGAAGAGCGTGACCGAGGTCAGAAGTTTTCTTGGGTTAGCTGGTTACTATCGTAGGTTTGTGGAAGGATTTTCGAAGATAGCGCAGCCTATGAAAAACTTGATGAAAAAGACGACGAAGTTCGTGTGGTCGAAAAAGTGTGAAGCTGCTTTTCAAGAGTTCAAGAAACGTCTTACAAGCGCGCCGATTTTGACTTTGCCATCAGGAACTGAAAGGTACAAAGTCTTTGGTGACACGTCTAAGCATGGCTTAGGTTGTGTTTTGATGCAACATGGTAAGATAGTGGCTTATGCCTCAAGACAATTGAAGAAGCACGAGGATAATTACCCTACTCACGACTTAGAGCTTGTTGCTATCGTATTTGCCTTGAAGATTTAGAGACATTATCATTATGGTTCTGCTGTCAAGATGTTTATGGGCCACAAGAGTCTCAAGTACATATTCACACAAAAGGAATTGAATATGCGACAAATAAGATAGCTAGAGTTATTGACGGAGTACGCCATCGACATTCAGTATCACGAAGGAAAGCTAACGTGGTAGCTGACGCTTTGAGTAGAAAGACTCTTCATACGTTGAACACTGCTTTAGTATTTTTAAGGGAGATCATTCATGACTTGCAGAGTCTAGATGTGGAGATGGTGCTGAAAGGTGACGTTCAATGTACCTTAGCACATATGTCAATTCGACCAACCTTGCTCGACGAGATCAAGGGTAAATAGAGTGCAGATGAGGATCTTTAACGGATTCTATGCCACAAAGACGAGGGTAGATCCGAGGACTTTTCTATTGGTCAAGATGGTGTCTTGAGATTTCGTGATCGTGTCTGTGTGCCGAATGACCCGGAGATCAAGAGTCAGATTCTAGGTGAAGCTCACAATACACCTTATTCTGTACATCCTGGTGGAGACAATCTTTACAAAGACCTTCGCCAAATGTTCTGGTGGAAAGGTATGAAACAAGATGTCGCTGAATTCGTGGCTAAGTGTCTGACGTGCCAGAAGGTCAAGATCGAACACAAGAGACCTGGTGGAATGATACAATCGCTTGAGGTTCCTACGTGGAAATGGAATTCAATTTCAAAGGATTTTGTCATGGGTTCACCCTTGACACAGAAGAAGAACAACGCCATTTGGGTAGTTGTGGATCGTTTGACGAAAGTTGCGAGATTCATCCCAATGAATGACACTTGAGAAATGGAGAAGCTAGCGAATGCTTACGTCAAGGAAGTCATGAGACTTCATGGTGTTCCAGAGGATATCGTTTCAGATAGAGACTCGAAATTTCTATCACATTTTTGGCAGAAATTGCAAGAAGCTTTTGGAAGCAAATTGAAGTTCAGTACTGCTTTTCATCCTGTGACTGACGGTCAGACGGAAAGGACGATTCAGACCTTGGAGGATATGCTTCGAGCGTGTGCTCTTGAGTATCAAGGCTCGTGGGATACACACATTCCGTTGATCGAGTTTTCTTACAACAATAGCTATCACTCAAGCATTGATCGAGCACCATATGAAGCACTGTATGGAAAGAAGTGTAGATCGCCAGTTTGTTGGAACGACATTAGTGAAACTGCAGTTTTGGGTCCAGAAATGATCCAGCAGACCGTCGAAGTGGTCAAAGTGATTCAAGCAAAGATGCATAGTGCTCAAGATCACCAGAAATCGTACGCAGATAGTGGTCGTAGACCTAAAGAATTTGAGCTGGAAAGCAACGTACTTTTGCGAGTATCTCCTACCAAAGGTGTCATGAGTTTTGGTCATAAGGGGAAGTTAAGTCCTCGTTATATTGGACCTTACGAGATTCTGGAAAGGATTGGTGAGGTTGCTTATCGATTAGCTTTACCTGTGGAACTTGCAAAAGTCCACAGTGTGTTTCATGTCTCTCAGTTGAAGCGATACCTACATGATCCAACTCATGTCGTTCAACCTGAAACGATCGATCTAGATGAAAGTTTGACTTATGAAGAGCGTCCTATCAAGATAGTGGTTCGCTCTCGAACAAAGACTATTTCGATCGTCAAAGTCGTTTGGTCTCGACAAGGTTAAGAGGAAGCAACATGGGAAGCTGAATCCATGATGCGCGAGAAGTATCCAGACCTCTTCCTAGAAGGTACTAGTCCCACTTGAGTTTTGGGACGAAACTCCTATTAAGGAAGGTAGAATGTCACGCCTCGAAATTTCGTTTTGTTTATCGCTTTGCACGAATTGCATGTTCAAGCATTGCATGGCGCATGCTAGTCAACTTAGAATCACGATCGTACTTGCTCATCTTGCATATGTTAGTGTCATAGAAATTGTTTTATACCTTCGTATAGGTAAACTCGTTTTGTTTTGGGAAGTGATTACATCATGTCTTAAGTTTCGGGACGAAACTTCTTTTAAGGAGGGTAGAATGTGATACCCCAATATTTTCTATAATTATTATATCGATATATAAATGATTTGTAAATAGTTCGGAAATTAAATCGTATTATAAATGGTTTATAAATAGTTTCGGAGATTAAATCGTATATTCATTTAAGGATTCGATTTATTCAATTAAAGCCATAGTAATATTAATTATTATTATGGGACTTTCATAAATGGTATTTATTAATTTTGAGGAGCTTAATTAAAATGTTTTATATATGAATAAGAATTATTCATATTGTTTTAATTAGTTTTAATTTGTTTTAAATTAGTTTTATTTAGTTCTACTTAGTTTTAATTAGTTTTTTAAATCAGAAAAATTATGAAATTTATTCCTAAACCTAGTAGTCTTTGACTTGGGTTGACTAAGGGCCTATATAAGGAAAAGGTGAGACACTTGATCAGTTTTGCAAACTGAGCCAAAAGCCTCTCTCTCTCTCTCTCTCTCTCTCTCTCTCTCTCTCTCTCTCGACGTCCTCTCTCTCCTCACCGGCTCTCTCTCTCTCCTCGGTCTGCCCACCGGAGAACCACTGCAGACCTCCCTCACTTCCGGTAACCCCTTCTCTCTCCCTCTCTCTCTCTCTCTCTCTCTCTCTTTCTCTTTCTTTCTCTTTTTCTCTTTCGCTCGCACTCCTCTCCCCTCTCCCTTGTTTTGGGCCGTCGCGCCACCTGAACCACCATGACACCACCACGCCTCGCGTGGGTGGTCGCCTATGATGGCCCAGGCGCGGAGACCGAGCCCCCTCCTCCCTCTCCTCTTCTCTCTCCCCCGTTCTCTCGTTCTCTCTTTTTTTGCGTTTCTCTCTCCTCTCTTCGCCGGACCTCCGGCGACCACCACCACCGGCCATGGTAGCCACTGGGTGGTGGTGGTGGTGTTGGTTTGGGTTATGGGTCCCATGCATGGGTACCCGTGACCTAGACCTAGTTTTGAAATTAGGGTTTCGTTTTTATATTTTTCGTAATTATTAATTCAATTTTCAGTATTTTTGATTTAATGTTTTTATTTTTCTGCACTCATTCAGAATCTGATTTCGGATTTTCAAAAGCCTAGATTGGTTAAAAAAAATCAAGAAATTTAATAAAAATACCAGATTGAGATTTCGTTACTGTTTGTATTTTTGTCTTTAATTAATACTAATTCGATAATTGTTTTTAATGAGGATCTAACGAGCAAACGTGATTATTGTCGATTGGTTGGAGCATACTTGCTGTTGGTAGCGTTGTAGTGGTAAGAGCTCATGCCTACCTTCTTCCAAAGCCCCATCAAAACTATTTTGATGTGTTATATGCTAATTGGGAATTTGTTGTGAATATAATATGCAAAGCATGATTAAATTATATCGTCGTTATTAGAAAGTTATTAAGCCTGATTCACTGTTGTAAATATGAGTTATAATTAGCATGTTGATGTTAGCATGTTTTGAGAATTAATTAGTCCATATGATGATTATTGGACAATTGTTGAATAGCGAATTATTAATATTATTATGCTATTAATTATATGCTAATTTGTATGGGTATTATTAGGTGCAAGTGAGACCTATATATTATCATTGAATGTCTTTGGTGATTTGTGAATTTTTGGATATCATGTTACCCTGCCGAAGTGCTGCCGAAATTGTGCTAGACATTACTTGTCATCATTATTGAATTATCGTCGTTATTGAATTAAAGCATGTTTAATTCTCATCGTATTGAATTATCATTATCGTCGTTATTTACTATTCATTGTCAAGAGCATAAAATGAATTAGTAAGTCGTGGTTTCGTAGTACCACTTATGTCAACCAATGCAAATTATGTGAATTGAATTAAATGAGAGTAATACTCCTAATGGATCCCTAGGAGTAGTCGAGCAATCGGGATTGCACCTAATGGTGTAGTTCAAGGGATGAGTGATTCCCAAGTTACTTATGGACACCTCGTAGTGTGTCTGGGACAGATCATTCTCCATTTATTAAGTCCTCTAGGCTCATGTAATTGTACTAGAGTTAGTGTGCACACTAGAGTCATTAAGTCCATGGCGTGATTGTATCTTCGATGAACAGTATGGGTGATCACTGTTCTATTCGCTCTCTTACATCTCTCTAATCAAGACGGATTGTCTATGTCGTATTTCGTGTGATCACTATACAAGAATTGCATGTAAAATAATGTCGTTGTGCGTATGCTTGATTATATGCTTATGTGCGTATGCAAATGAATTTCAATGATTTTTCTAAAACCTCAGATAAGGTTTGCGAAATGTTTTTACTGGGTACGGATGACGTTTATTCAGTTTATCTGATTTTTGTTTCTCTTTTGTTTCTTTTCTTTTCTTCTGTATTTTGTTTCCGTCACAGAAACCAAAGTGCAGGTTTAGTTGATTGAGGACGTACAGCTTGGAAGGTAGAGTTGGCGTCAGTTTATAGAACTGTTTCTGTTAAGATAGATCGTGGGATTATTTTTATTGGATTTAGCCCTTCGAAGGCATGTTGTGATAAATTTGTTTTAATGGTTTTAGCTCATTATATAGACAACTCTGATATTAACTGTTTAGTTTGTTTAGTTCCTTAGTAAGCTCCTTTTGATGCCTAGTCTTTCTTTCTGCTTAGCATTTACTCCTTAGTGATAAATGTTGCAGTGAAAACCCCTCGGCTTCGGGACGTTTCAGCGGTGTCGAGTCGCACATAGCGACGTCGATAGTTCCCAGGAAATCGTTGCGAATTTAGGGGTGTTACATAAATCTTTTCTTTTTCATTTTCCCTTCTCTAATGTTAAATAGATTTATGAATAGTAATGTAACATGTAATGTTGGTTTCATGTTTTCATTTTGCCAAGTTTGTTTTAGAATTCTCTAGGGTGGTGCCAAGTGGCTTGTTAGTTTAATTAATGGAATAACCGAAATCTAGCTTAATTCTCTTATTAGTTTAATTAATAGGTTTTAATGGAATAAGCAAAGTTTTTTCAAACTAATGTAACTGATCACATTTTGATCACTAATACACTCGTTAGTTTTGTTAATGGTGTTTATAACACTAATGGGCTCGTTATCTTATTTAATTGTAATTTACAATGATAAGCAAAATTTTTTAAGCTAATTAAATACTATTTTAGTTTAATAAGAGTGTTTAAATTTTTGGGTTATTACAGTAGTAGGATTACAACTTAAAAAGAATACTTTACAATTTAACCTAACATCCTATTTATAAACAAGTTCATCCAATTATCATCAAACTATTATTATCAAAAGAATATTTTGAAACATATTTTACATGATGGTTGCAAAACTTTATCACCAAGTTTTTCAAAAATCCAAGTTCCTTCTTCAAACTAACCTTTGCATTAAAATGTTTTACAATACAAGATGTAGCATGAACGTTGAATTTTGTAGCGGAAGTGGAGCACTATCAATAACCTTGTTTGGAAATTATGCAGAGCTCATTTTTTTTTAAAAATAATAATTACTGAAGAAACAAGGAATTTACAAGCAGAGATTTTAAACTTACCTAGCTTTTCATTCAATTTGTATAACATAAATATTCAAATCAAATTTCACATCTTATATAGTTCGCTTAATAACTTTTACTAGGAACTAGACAATCTGATCACAAAAACATTACAAGAACCGAACATTAGAACCTTCTACGTGTTGATGGCATCCGAATCATTAGAAGCATATGGCATTCAACAACTCCGATGAAAAACAAGACGAATAGTTGAAGCATAATACTGATATTCACATCACCACATAGTATATAAATAACCATACTGTAGCATATATTTTATACTAGTTTTTGCCCGTACAATGCACGGAATTTTTTTAAAAGAAAGATAGTAATTTAATTGTAGATTTGTTGCATTTTCCCTTAGTAAAGGTACTTTTACTGAAATTTGGCTTATTTGTACATTGAACATGTTCACAATTATAGAGACCTTTGCCTTAGATACTAAATAATGAATGATATAAATACCATATTTGATCTTAGCTAAACGACCAAGAAAACATATGTTTTGGTCCTACCTTGAAATTCTATTTCTACAATAATTTATGCTCTATCTCTTACTTCATATTCCGATGTGGGACTTGTACCATATTTATTACTTTCTTCTCCATTGTGAGACTTATAGTAAGTTGGTAAATTTATCATTAGTTTTTCCCTTTTCTCTTTCTTCTTACATGTAATTAAACACGGCGCATATTGATTTTGTTGAATTCAAATGGTTAGGTTAAAATTTAAAGACATCACCTTATAATGACCTCAAACCTTAAAAAACAGTCAAGAAGACCCATGTTTTACTTTAGGTTTCGTCTTCTACCTTTATATATGTTCCCTACATCGTCGGTTTTCTATTATTTCGATATGGGACTTATGGGCAACAAAAGTATATTCTTGGCCAAACCTAGACATTTTTCTTAGTTACAAACTGTTTTGCGTGACCCATTTGGGACAGATAACCATTTTCCTATCATTAAATAAATAGTACGCTTGATCTAACGCTAAAGGCCGAGAAATGTGTTAGGTTTATACATGTTATTTGTTTCATCTTTTCATTTTCTTATTGATGTGGGACACATAATAAGGTGGTATCTTACGAGTTCTTATGTAAAACGTTTTTTGTCTTACATGTGTATATATGAGTAAATGAATAATAATTTAGAAAAGATAATGAGAATGATAATACATGCGTGTAGCACTTAAAAGGTTTAAAATATGTAATAATGATCCGTGGGTGGACGCTAGAGGGGGCCTTCTTAAAGAAAATTATGTATCGTAGTTGGCGAGTGGCTCACCAAGTAGTAAATTGATATTGAAATTGATTTTTGCCAAAGGGCTAAGAAAAATGTGTTTTATCTCAAACTTGATCCTATATACTTATATATGCAGTACCTCGGCGCCTACTTCATTCTTCCGATGTGGGACTCACAATACTGTTAAGAAATGTAAATTGATTTTAAAATTTTACTGAAATGAATTGCTAATTACATATCTTAGACTATCATTGCATATATATATCATAGTAGATTAGTAGAACCATCACTTTTCTTAACCAATCAAAATGTTGTAGTTGCCAATAAATTGATCTAGTTACCAAATTGGTTTGGGTAATAAGATATAGAAAAAAAATAATTCAAGACAACCTTTAGTCATTCAATATAGAAATTGATTCTGTTTGGCAGTAGATATCATGATTTAATTTCCTTTGAATTGAAACTGCAATATATAGCGATTTCATGTGAGTAATTTAAGATGTTCTTATGTATCAATCACTTTTCATAATTGCCTATTTAGTTCCTTCCTTTTTACAATACTACTTATATGTACTTATGTGGTACCCTAAAATTTTCTATAATTATTATATTGATTTATAAATAGTTTCGAAGATTAAATCAGATGTTCATTCAAGGATTCGATTTATTCAATTAAAGCCATAATAATATTAATTATAATTATGGGACTTTCATAAATTGTATTTATCAAATTTGGGGAGTTTAATTAAAATTCTTTATATATGAATAAGAATTATTGTTCATATTGTTTTAATTAGTTTTAATTAGCAATTTAAATCAGAAAATCATTTAATAAACTCCTAATCCTACTAGTATTTGACTTTGGTTGACTGAGTGCCTATATAAAGAAAAAGATGGAGCAAGTAATCAGTTTTCACAACTGAGCAAACCCTCACTATTTTCCCTCTCCTCTTTCCCTCACAAACTCACGTTCTCTCTCTCTTCTTCTCCCTCTCCACCGAGCTCTCCCCCTCCTCCTTGCTGCTCACCGGAGAACAACCACCGGAGGGTCTCTTCACCAGCGGTAAGCCCCACCCGTCTCTCTCTCTCTCTTTCTCTTTGTTTTTCTCCTTCTCTCTCTCCTTCGCGAACTCTCTCTCTCGCCTTTGTATTCGTTCCCACGGTCACCGGACCACCAGGCCACCACCGGACCACCAGGCCGTCGCCTGGGTGGTGACCGGCGGGTGGCCGGCTCCGACCTCCCTTCCCCCTGCTCTCTCTTCTTCTCTCTCTCGTTTTTTCTCTCTTTCTCTCTTCGCACTCTCTTTCTTTCTCCTCGCCTCGCCGGCGCTCCGGCGACCACCACCACCGGCCATGGTGATGGGTCAGGTCATGGGCCCCATGCATGGGCAACCGTGACCTACACTTGTTTTTGAAGTTAGGGTTCCATTTTGTATTTTCGTAATTATTTATTTCGATTTTTCACACATTTTCGTTTATTGTTTATACTTTTCTGCACTCATTCGGAATCGGAATTCGGATTTTCAAAAGGCTAGATTGGTTAAAATAAATCAAGAAATTTAATAAAATTATCAGATTCATATTTCATTACTGATTGGATTTTCGTATTTAATTAATACAGATTTGGATATTTTTCTCCTCTCTCTAAAAAAAAAAAAACCCTAGCTTCCCTTTGTCCTCCTGACTCATCTTGGGGTTACCACTGACGTTTTTGCCAGTGGTTAGCCTCTCTGTTATTATATTATTTTCCTTGATTCCAATGTAGTTTTTGTAGTTTAATGTTCGGTAGGGTTATTAATAAACTCTCCTTTTGTGGGAGATCCTTTGAGTCTCCGCGTTCGTCGGAGTTTGATTGGTCTCCGCTTTCGTCAGAGTTTCATCATATAGTTTTGTTTATTGAGTTAAGTTTCATGAATCGAGAAGACAAGTTCGATCTGCTATGTCAAGTGGATCTACATTTCCAAAAAGTTGCAGCACGTTTTGTGCTTACCTCCGATTGTAGGGATCACGCGTTGGCGCCCCGCTTTCTTTATAGCATTATTTATGCTATGTTCAGGCAGTTGATGATTAATTGTCAGTTATCGACAGAGCCGATCAAGATGCCGATTTCTAGCAGCGATGTTTGATTTGGTATTTACATATCCACGGAGCTGATCAAGACACCGATTTCAAGCAACGATGGCAGAAGTCATATTCATCTTGGTATATTAGATTATTATTCTTGTTTTAAGAATATTAGGTGGAGTCATATTCGTAGGGATTATAATTCGGTTGCTCATGAGTTAGCCTATGTTGTTCCTTCGAAAGTAGATTTTAGTTGTTTTATGGTATTTGGAATTCCTTGTAGCGTGAACAACGCGTTGATGTTAGTTTTGAGTCAATTGAATGAAAATTAGTGACGTATTGAAGCATTGAGATCAAAAAAAAAAATTAATACAGATTTGGTAATTATTTTTAATTAGGACCAAACGAGCAAGCGTGATTGTCTTTGGTTGTTGGAGCGTAGCTACTGTTTGTAAGCGTTTGTAGTGGTAAGCGCTCATGCCTACCTTCTTCCAAAGCTCCATCAAAACTATTTTGATGTGTTATGTGCTAATTGAGAAATTGTGGTGAACTTAATATGCAAGACATGATTAAATTATACCATCGTTATTATGAGATTTATTAAGCATGTTGACGAGCATCCTTGACGCATAGCATTGTGATTTGTGAAGGTCAACCCGTTACATAAGTGTCCTCCACACTCAACATTGCAGAGTTGGAGTATTGGTAGGCGTCCTTTGGCGACATGCGTGACAATGCCACTCTTTCAACAAGCGTCAATTGGCAAAATTAGGCCAGTGACCAGCAACACCTGACGAAACTCGACAGACGAAACATGTACTTCCTAGCGCCAAGCATGACAAAGTTCTTTAGCACCACAAAGTGGGAGTATCGAGTTTTCACCTCTTGAACTTACACATACACTGGTTTGTTTGACTGTACTTGGTTATATGTTTTTCCAAGTTGCCTAAATACTTATAGAAGCATGCAATCACTCCATAAGATCAAGTCATCACGTAGTTCAAATGTTTTTGTTTTTGTTTTGTCGTGCACAGTTTATACTCTTGTGGGCTCGGAGTAGCTTTTTTTTTGTTTTGGATGTGCAGTTCTTCATGTGCAGTTTAAACTCTTGCTTAGGAGCAACCATTGTATCAACAATTTGGTAGGCTGGTGCGTGTGAGCTTTCTCCACACCTTGACGATTTAATTTTTCTTTAAAGTAGACTTGGTGCTTGTGAGATTTCTTCAAGTCTTAATACTTTAAACTACTTCATATGCAGTTTAAGCTCTTGCTTAGGAGCATTGCAGATGCGGACTTCAGAGTTTAGGATAAAGCTCACCCAAAGTCGTTCACCATCAACAACCTTGTTGGCGTCATTTGTGTAGACACTCTGAACAACGAAGGTGGTAAATGTACGAGTGTTAAGTTGGAGACATGGTGCTTAGGATCTTTCTCCATGTCTCTTGAGACTTTGAAATAGACTTGGTGCTTGAGAGCTTTCTTCAAGTTTTGATGGTTGATGCTTTGAGGTAGACTTGGTGCTTGACAGCTTTCTCCAAGTATTGATATGTGAAGCGTTGGGGTAGACTTGGTGCGTGTGAGCGTTCTCCAAGTCTTGAAGATTTTACTTGAACTTGGTGCTTGGTAGCTCTCTCCAAGTGAAGTTCTAGGTGGACTTGGTGCGTGGGAGCTTTCTCCAAGTTTTAATGCTTGATGTTTTAAGTTAGACTTGGTGTTTAGTAGCTTTCTCCAAATCTCTATGCATGAAGTTTTGAGACGTTTGGTGCTTGGGAGCATTTTCCATGTCTCGATGTTTGAAGTGTTGGGATAGACTTGGTGCTTGTGAGCGTTCTCCAAGTCTTGCCCCCCAAGGTTCTTGCCTTTTCCCCCCAGAGATGCTTGATTTTTCCTTAGCAGAAGGAGGAGGGTGAGGGTTGATGAACCCCTTTCATGGCGATTGTGGCTCAGACGAAGACGTCTCTGTAGAATCGCTATCTTCATCTTCTTTGTCTTGGGAAGGATAGCCTTTGTGGTTGACGATAAAAGGTTGCATGTCCTCGAAGTCATCATATTCATTTGAAGAAGTATAACCCCTATGGTTAACGATTGTGAGCTCCATGTCGTGAGCTCGTGTTGCCAACTCTTGAAAGGTTCGTGGCTTTATTCCTTGGAGTATGTAGACCAAATCCCATTGCATGCCTTGAATGCACATCTCGACTGCCGAGGTCTCAGTGAGACGATCCTTACAATCAAGGCATAGCGCTCCAACGGTCTATGTAGTCAACGACGAGGTCGTCCTTGCCTTGCCTATTGTTAGTCAGCTCAGTCATGCTGACGACACGCCTTGTGTTGTAGAAGTGATCTAGGAACTCTCCTTCCATTTGTTTCCAACTGGCGATGGATTCCGCAGCCAGATTCGTGTACCAGTCAATTGTTGTCTCATTGAGTGAGCGAACAAACTGCTTCACCAAATGGTCGCCATCAGTCCCAGCGTTGTTGCAAGTCTCTAAGAAGTGAGCGACATGCTGCTTAGGATTACCATTCCCATCAAATTGTTGAAATTTGGGAGGTTGGTAGCTAACAGGCATTGTCAACCTGTCAATCCTCTTGCTGTACGGTTTAGTGTAGAGGTGTGTTCATTGTGAGTCGTTACCAAGATGAGTCTTAAAACACTTGCTATCATGTCATTAATTTGTTCGACAGTAAGAGAGCAGGTGTGAGACTCGTGGTTGTTGCTGTGTCCATCAGTTTTAGAAGACTCGCCCATCTTTTTCTTACCCAATTTCTTTGTTAATGAAGCAATATGTTTGTTTTGACGCTTGATTTGAGCGTCCTTCTCCTTGCTATCCTTAGAGAGTTTGTCAAGAAGTTGTCTCATGCTTTCAAATTGCTCCTCTACAATCTTAACTTCTGTAGCCATAACAGAGACGATAACGGATCGTGAGGGATCAACAACTTGTTGGAGTGGGTTGGCTTCGTGTGATGAAGGTGTGGAGAAATCTGTGTTGATACAAATATCCTCCACATGGGGCGACGATCGGAGCGTTTGATTGATGTGAGTGAGGATCTTCTCGACTACATCTTTTGTACCCTACTTCCATGTTGGTGAAGCAGTCGCTTGTTTTGTTTCACCTGAACACTTAACACCAAACACAAGTGATTCGCGAGACCTTTTGAGGGCTAGCGAAGGTGATTGAGCGGTAAGGGTACCAACAACTTTTCTCATGCTCTTGGTAGCCTTATTGTGTTGGCTGTTGGGCATAACACCATCACTTATATACCGTCGACTTGATGATCCAAATGATTTGTGGGGATGTTGGAAGACAGTTCTTCGTGATGCCATGTTAGCTGCAGCGAAGTTGATGTGATTTGTTGAGGAGACAGAGATGAGAGGCATAGAGGTCCCACCGGGTGTGCCAAAATTTGTAGACAACAAAATTAATGCGTAGGCAAAAATAAGTTGAACAAAATATAATTTGTATTGATTTGAATGTATGGGTTACAATCTCTGTATTTTTATCTGTTACAATAAACAAATAAATAAATCCTCTGATTCTATCTCCACGTTGACTTGGAGTCCAGGGTCAAATGACTTGATCTCGAACAAAGTAGTTACGTATCCCCCGAATGTTGCGGCGAACACGTAGATCTGGAGTCGAGAGCCTAGGCTTTATCTCGAATGGAAGTATTGTGATGTAAGCGCACCTTGTGATGACTTGTAAGTCGTTGAGGTTGTGCTTCTGCAGCTCTTCAATTTGAATGTTCTTGATTGAGGGTTAATGAAGACTTGAATCTCAATCAAGGTTGCAAAGGTGGTGGAGGGAATGCTCTGGCAGGGCTTTCTGCTTGTAGATAATTTCCAACCCCTGGAATGAAGTGAGACTTCGGTATTTATAGAGAGGAACATGGAGCTCTGATCCATTAACGGGCTTGGTAGTCATGGACTGGCCCAATTTCTTAACTTGGTAGTCTTTTCTTGTGGGTTTGGCTGATTTAACTGTTTATTTGGCCCAACAGGTGTGGGTTGGCCCAAAGGTTAAACACAAGCCCATTTTGACGGCTTTTGGCCCATCTTAATTTCCAGGATTAATTTATTAAATTAAGTTAAATATATTTTAACCCAAAATAATTAATTAAATTCAATTAAGGCACTTAATAAATTTTTAGTGCCTACACTGACCTCAATTACGTGTAATTCAGCCCAAATATCTTCACTGCTTGAAGGAAAAAAATTGAGTTGAGCCCTAATTTCAAATTAGGAAAAAAATTAAGGTCAGAAATGGGCAGGTTCATTAAATTCAATTTTAATGGGTATTCAATTTGCAAACCTGAAATCGTGAGGGAAGAGAAGGTGAGCGGCGAGTTTGAGTATAGATGGCCATGGCCGTTGTTTTGATGAAGAAGACCAATAGAGAGCAGTAGATGTGAGGAGAAAAGAAAGGAGGAGGAGGAGGAGGAGGAGGAGAGAAGAAATGAGGGTTTCTATTTTTCAACCCTTATATACCAAAGGGTAGTATAGGTAGTTCAAGGCATTTATTGGTGGTATTTAGTTAAGTGGGTGGTGGTATTTAGTTAAGTGGGTGGTGGTATTTAGCACTATGTTTTATATTATCTGTGGTTATTTTTTCGGTTTTTGCTTTTTTAACGGTCAGCGACCGATATGCGATCGCTAAACTTAATATCGGTGGCTGTTTTAAATGGTTAGCGACCGATGACATGTTTGTCGGAAAATCCGTCGCAATAAGACCGTTTTCTTGTAGTGATATTTCTCTATTGTTCAGTAACATCTAAGCTTGATATAAACCAACTATTAAAGTCAGAGATTTAAAGGGAAAAAATATATGAGATGAGAAGGAATACACAAAAACTTCTATGAGATGATCTCACCATGAAACGACCGTTACAATTTGAATAAAGGTGTTACTTTTAGACTAACTAGTACAAAAAAACATGTTACAATTCTAAAAAAAAAAAAAGAAAAGTGCTTACTTTTAATTCTTTCCGTGAGACAATGTCACACAAAACCTTATGGAAGGTATAGTGTAGGGCAATTTCTTGGCTATATCTAGGAGCAGCCAATTGACTACACCACAAACCATTGGGCTTTGGGCATGCTCTTAACTACACCTAAGAGTAGCAAATGTACTTGGACGTGAGAGGGAAAGTATTTTGTTCCACTCAATTCCCCCTTAAAAAGAACTCAATAAATATCACTTATGTGGTTATGAGGGTTGTCAACATACAACGTCCGTCCCCTTAAACATTCTCTGATAACATATACTCCGTATTAACAATGAAATGATTACAGAGTGGATGGAACATTACAACCTATTATTTCATAGGCGCGAAAAGCATGCTCACCATATCAAGCACATTCAGGTTACATTGTTAAGATTTTTGCAAAATATAAACTTTATCAACTCATCCAACACGTATATCCAACTAGTACTAGGTATTAACCTAGCTCATAGTACTAGCTTGAATCGTCCTAGAAATACATCGACATATACTTATAATCCTCATATACCCACATCTAAGACCTCGAAGAGATGTCCTAATATCGGTCAACAGTAATTGGAATGCGTCATATTTTCCGGCTGCTCTTCCTTGCACCTCATAGGGCAGAACCTGTGCAGGATAAATCCCCCTACTCGAGAAAACAATGTTCATAAGCATTCATTTCGTGGTCAAAACAACTGAGCCTACATTAATGGTTAAAAAAAAGAGCAGCAAAACAATAAAGCATAATGACTCATTAAACCGAGCACAACTAAGTCCAATGAAATTCACAACAAAAGGTTGATCAGCAGATGTACTTAGGAGCATCAAGTATCAATAAATTTCCCTGGTACAAAACAGCCCCCAGCTATATGTTATAGCGACAATTTTATAAAGGTGCTGTTTCTCTGTAATGGTTGACGAATAATCCAAGTAAAAAGAACACAATTTTTTTACATAAGGCTAGCAATGACAAACCTTAAAATATGTAGAAGATTGTCAAGCTCTATGCAAGGAATTCGAAGAATTTCACTGTAGGTTTGAGCAATATACTTAACAAACAGTCAAGATAGTTTATTTACTCTATAAGAGATAATTGTTTCCACATGCTTGTTTGCCCAAACATGTGATATCATTCTGTAGAAGACTCAGAGGTCCTAGAAACAAATAGACATTCTATAGAAACAAATAGACATTCTATTGAATGTGATACTTCATAGTGATTTTCGTATTATGATCATAAATTATCATTAAAAATGAAAAACATTCATTATAAGAAAAGAAAAAGAAAAAGGTAAGTACAAGTGACCATTAGGTTGCAATGTATCCATGAGGATAGGGCAGCAATGGTACCATACAGACAAGGACAATGATATTCATACAATAGTTGTACCTTACAACCTTTTTTTTATGCGAGGGGAGGGACAAAGTTGCCCTTGCTCCTTGGGATTTCAGGGGGTATTTGTGGTAGAGTGAAAAAGGGGAGAGGAGAGAGATAGACACATAAAAATGATTGTAAGGTACAATCATTGTATGAGATTCATTTACAAAGATATAACAAAAGAAATCGAGAAAACAGTGATATTAACACATAATACTCAAGACTACTAGTAATCATAACGGGGGCCCAGTTAGGCATTTGGTCCAAATAAGTATACCTATTCAAGCAGGTGATATCAATACTCAAAGTCACCCTTGTACCACTCTTGAAATCACTAAAGCCAAATTGCAGATCAAGTTTTCCAGCTGAAAAGTTGGCAAACCAGAGACCCATTACTTCAACCAAATATAGTGTACTGACCAATAATATTGGTAAGCTGAACTGCTGAAGTGATTGACTTATTGGAAGGAAATAATCAAGCAAAAAAACAGGAACAAATTATTGCAAATAAAGCATTATCCGAAAGAACTATGCAAATAAAGCATTATCCGACTGATTGGCCAGGCGCCCAGGCCCACCACATTTCTACTTAGGAGCATCTACTTGATACTCCCGGGTGTAGGAAATAACTCTGGCGCCTACTTAGACTCCATCTAAATGTGTTCTAAAATTAATTCCTATGAGCTGTAAAATAATTAAACACAAATAGTTAAGTATAGTAGTATACTATACTAACCCCTTGAAGACACTAATAAGGAATATAACATTAGTTGGGCCTTCAACCATCAGCTTAAGCTTTTGGTTGAGTTGGTTCCAACAAATAGTATCATACCAAGGAGAGACCAAGAGGTATTGAGTTCGAATTCTGACAACCCCATTCCCTAAGTGGAATATTTCAGCACATGGTATGAGGAGGGTCTGTGCATCATCCACACTTCAAGCCCAATGGGCATTCATGTGAGGGGCATAATAAGGACTATAGCATTAGTTTCGCCTTCAACTATCAGAGCCAGTGACCAGAAGGTCCTGTGTTCGAATCCTGGCTGCCCCCAGTTCACCATCACCTTAAGCAGATGGTTGAAGGCCCAACTAATGTTATATTTCTTATTAGATACAGTCTTTATTGTCACTATACTAATCCCTTGATGACATCAGCATACTGTATAGAATGAACAAGAACTTTCATGCAGTCATATTGTTGTTTTAGGGAATAATAGCATACCCAAAATTTAAAATCTATAAAAGGAACATAAGAGACAATCACCTGATCGCTGACAAAATCTTGACTGTGTCAAATTTCTAACCTCTGTCATAGCTAGCTTAACTTCTTCAACAACATCAAGAAGATTATGCAAAAGCAAATTGGTTTTCTGCACAAACAAAGAAAAACATAAATCACAAGCAGCGAAATCCATGCTTTAATAATCCCAAAGCCAAATAATCCCATAGCTCATCCAGGCTCGGACTCCTGGCCTAGGTAGGGGCAAGGAGAATAGGAGGTTGAGGCGGTGTGCATTCTTTGCTATCTTTTGGTGCGTTAGGTTGGAGCCAAATTTCCGTATTTTTTATGGGCCCTATAAGCTCTTGACTTTGCATGGGATCAGGGGGTGTAATTGGCTTTTCGTTAGGCCAAGGTATCTGGGGCTTTTGGAGGGGTGCCCCTCACTGATGTGCAATGTCACCAGGTTCCCCCAGCTTGTCATTGGTTACCCATTTGAGTTTCAACAAAAAAATTCTTTATATAAAAAATTGAAATGATCAATATCTAAGGTCACTGTCAAGAAATTTACCATTTATATCCAAATTTGACCAAGATAAGGGGGAATTCTATTTACCAACAGAAATATCTATGGTTCCATGGTAGTATAGACCCTTATTTTAAGAAAATACTTTGCATTTAAGGCTAGGGCTCTTCTGGGTTTAAAGTCATCTCAGGGTCAATTCATGTCACTGATCATGTGTGCTCGAGTAATATTGGGTTGTGGGTGGAATCTGGTTCAGGTCATTGTATTCCAGGTTACTTCAGTTCAATCAATGTTTGTTCGAATCTAATCGAAATTTGAGCCTAGTTGGGTAGAATGGGATCACATTTTGTGAGCTCCATTAGTAACTAAGTCAATGGACTGTCACAACAAGCCATAATAGAATATTGAACACTACTATCTATATCTGTGCGTAACACTGCAAGAACAAGGTAATGAATCATACTTGTGTTTCTCGTGCAATAGTCCTCAAACCAGTATATGCAGGGATACTCTCACCACTTAAAACAAACGAAAACGCAGTGCAAGCATCCATGTTTAGGAACATCTGGTTCAGACACAACAAAGGGGAAAAGATAGAAAGACAGGTTGAAAGTGTTAAGGGGCTATTGCAGAAAAGGGGGCAAAAGATGGAAAAAAGAAAAACAAAAGTACCACTAGGAAGACCCTCACCTTAGATATCTTCAAATAGTTCAATGTGTTTAAGATGGACATACCAGATGTGGAGTAGTCTACAATGAACCTGTATATGTGGAAAACAAAGATCAATTCAATAGAAGAGTTAATTTAACAGAAAATTTCATAAGCTTCAAAAACACGAGCATCAACATCATACCAACCTCTGAGACATGAAGCCAAGATGATCAAAAAGAAAATTATGTTGACCATTTGTAGTCTTTAAGCTCTCAACTTCACATAACTAATGACATGAGAAATGCAAATTCTCAGTCAAACTCTAAGCAAAAAATTAACAGTTGCAAAAAAGAAAAATAGTGTTAGGAGAGACCTGCAATTCTGATTGCAATGATCGGCAAGAAACCCTCTTCTTGAGATAATCCTTGACAAACTCAGTTGTTTCTGTGCAGATAGGGCGCTTCATTACCTTGAAACAAGTGCGCAACGATTCATTTAAGTTCTTAATTTTTCTATCTGACACTCCCAATTCCTTTCTCAGTGAAGAAATGTCATCGAACTCCTACACATGAAAGACATAAGCAGCACAAATTCAAATCGCATTACCAAGTTTCTTCAAAAACTAACAACAAAGTAAGGAATAAGATGAATTATTGTATTAAACCTAAGAATTTGACAAGCTTATTAGAGGACCAGAAAACAAGCCTTACATCAGAAATAGATAAGACAAAGTGCATGTCAGAGGGGATAAAATAACAAAGAAAAGGCCACAACTACACATCCATAGAAGACCAAGAAAAAAAAACCTATCCATAGCTATGTCAATGATTCGGTCATCCTACATAACCACCAAACCGATAAAACTGCAAGAGACGCATTCCAATTTCCACAATCTTCGATAAAACTGAAAGAGAAGCATTCCAATTTCCACAATCTTCCACTCTGTCCCCCAACCAACAAATTTCAACTAGAAAAGCTCCAAATTCGTGCTGGAGCATCTAGTTTTCCTTCTTCAACTCAAATAAGCAAAATGGGTAAAGCAAGAAAACTCAGCTTGCCATGTCTATGTGAGTCTATTAGCAAGAAATTGTATCAGGATATGCCTTCAAAAACATATTGAAGAACTACGTACATTATTTGAGCAAAAAGAATACAATATTGTACTTAGAAATCAACTATTTGGTACTTTAAAGCGAGCTCTTGCTTTTTACAAAGTTACTTCAATTTAGAAAAGGAAAAAGATTCGATATCAAAGAGATAAACAAACAGGAATGCAAGTAAAAGAAAATAAATGTACACCAACATCAACATCAAAACAGAAAATGAAGCAATAAAATATTAAGGAAAAAAAAGGAATGGCAAAAAGAAAAAATGAAGCAGAAGCAGAAAAAGAAAAAGTATACTAATCAAATGTACAGCAAGACAAAGCACAAGTATCCTCTACAAAAAAAACATTCACAAATTCCTCCAGTTCCGATGAATATCAGTATTAGTATAACCCCGAAAAGCCCCCGCAGCCCTAGCCCATAAAGAAGCTAGGTATATGACCTTCTCCCAAAGCACCCAAGAGGAACTGAACACCAATGAAGACCCATGCATTCCTCTCCAACTAGATGCACCACAAGATCAAAAATTAAGCATTACGCCACAACAACTTCCACCCCCCAAAATCCAGAAATCGCATCTGCTAGAAAGGCTCGAAACTGCAACGATACACCAATCAGGGAAACAGCCTATTGTAGAAACTGTGGGCCACTTCACACCAATGAAAAATATGTGCTGAAGTCTCACTACTAGCCCAGGGTAGCCAACACATATCAGGCGAAAAGCCACCCTCCATCTCCTCTGCTGCCTCAAATCATTCGTGTTGACCCTGTCCATGCCAAGACTCTCCTTTGTTTTTTGGCTAATTCCAAACGGCAAGCCGCCAACTAGGGGTAGAGTTATAAACTTGAATATGCAGATACATGATGCTTCTGTGCTGTACAGTGTACTTGGGTCAGATAAAAACTTCATTCCATCTTTCTTTTATGTACAACCTCTGCTCATGGGATGCAAGATAATTCACTTCATTCTTCAGGTAGTTTTCAGACTGAGGTTTCAAAATATAACTGATTTAAATTTTATGAGCATTATCTTCCTTGTATTTTCAAAATTTTTCTCCATCATGTTAGGTGTTTATCCCTTACACATCCCTGTCAAGTAAAGTAACCAAAGGTACATATCCACATGAAGAAATAATTTAGCTAGGAAATATCAATTGATTCTTTTCATATAAGTCGAAACACGAACTGTCATGACAAAGATTCCATCCAAACAATTCTTTCTGAAGAACATAAGAATGTATGAGTAGGACTAGGGATATTCCAACACAGGTGAAGAACTGTTAGGAAGAGTGAAGAATAATCAGAGACTTGTTGACTAGTTGATCAAAACCCTTGTATTCATAAGAAGTACTGTGGAGTGTGGACAGCAAACTGAAATGACAAAAAAATATATTCCTCTTTTACGCATGACACTTGAACTTCTTATACGGATTCAAGTCTAAAATAGGAAGTTAAACACAGTGGCTCTGGATCATATTGGTTCACTTCATTTCCTCATTACTTTCCTTTTTGTTGGATTTCTAGTTTCTTTCATTTCACCATGCTAACCAACGATAAATCTGTCAAACAGGCATCTTTGGAAATGCTGCTCAGTACCCTCAAAAAAGGGGAACGAACATTTAGTGCTCAGTAATTAATACAGGCTGAACAAGCTCATGTAGTCAAAGTGCCGAAAAATCTAGCTGGACATCAACAACTGCGAGCTAAAAGGATGCATACCAAAAAAAATTCCTCAGTATCGGTAGGACAATACTCCAACTGAAAGCCATTAACTTGAATAGCCTTTTCACTGTTTACATAAGATTGCTGACAACTTGACATCAACATTTTGGATTCTTGAACCCTAGAATTCAATCGTTGAGCTGGATCCTGCATACCAAAGGTTTATGATAAATTTTAAATATATAAGGATCAAACAAAAGGACTGAAAGACTGAAAGGAAAAGAAAGGATAAGGAGAATTCATACCAACAGTTTGTCCCGCTTCAGATGTAGTAACTGCAGTTTTGCCTTTTCATACACAGTTTTATACAAAAGTGATTTTTTCTCCACCATGCTACATAGATAATTTGATCAGAGAAAGTCAAACCTAGATGACAACAAATTTTCTAACACAAAGGGGGCCAAGATTTCACCTTTTATTTTGCGAGAAGCATGCAAAGTCATTTGCTTTCTGTGGAAGTCAGTAAAGTCAAATGGTCACAAAACTTATACCTACACATGCCTTGAGCTCCACAAAGAAAATATATAAAGCTGTTGAATCAACCATAAATGAAGTTGTAATGAGGTGGACTTAAAACAGACCTGAAAGCTTATGTCACAACGTAGAAGTTCATAAGTTGTCACCTTCTCCAGATGGACCAATATATCATCTAGTTTCCCAATCTGGAAGGACAATAGAGATATGGAACAAAAATTTTCAGAAACAAAAACAGTATAAAATAGAAAGGTCATAAAGTACAATGTTAAAAGATCAGGGGTCCTCAAACAGTGAACTGAGGGTTGGGTATTGAAGGGAGAAGCTGAGAAGCAATAATCAGGGGTTACTTAATCAGTAGATTTGCTCTTTTCACACAAAGTAGAAAATTTGTCAGAGATGAGAACATGCCAGTGCCAAATCAAGCTTGTCGATCCATGGAGAAAGCAACTGTTGGGTCATCTTGCAGAAGCTGGTGAAAATCTACAAGGTACACATGAAGTCAAGAGCCAAATCGACAAATGAAGTCTCTCACTCTACTTCAAAAGAATAAGAAGCTACTTTAGATGGAACCAAGCAGGGCATTACATCAGCCTGATATCTTAATGTTGCATCAGCTCCGATCTTGTGAGATACTTGGCTACCTTCTACACAGTGATTCTGATGTTTGAGCGATTTTGAGTTATGCTGGATAAATGGAATTTCATCATGGTCGTCCACAGCTTTATCAAATAACCCTCCATATTTCCTCTTTAAACCAGAAGAGCTACTACTACCACATACATGACATGGTTCCTCTAAGAGTTCATCCTTTTGGTCATATTTGCTTGTAAGCAAATTGGATCTAGGGGTTGCGACATCTTTTCTAAGAAAAAGATGCACATTAGCGTCATCTCCGGAATCACATAGCTCATCATGCAATGGAGAACTCTCCACTACCTGTTCCATCAGTCGTGATAAAAAGGGAAAGATATGAGAAATGTATCACATCAATTAGCCAATATAATGGAAGAGGCAGATGCCAAGCTGGTATACCCATCCCATTAAAGACAAATGGGCCTGCTGTGGCATACCTACTCACTAGCTTCGAAAACCTACATTATGTGTGAAATCAACTTGCTACCATCCAATAAAAATAGGTATTATTTAACTTCTTTGTGGGCTAAGGCTCCTGGTAGTTTCCTGACTTATTCTGTTAGCAGATTATGCGTAATAGGGCTTACTTGCTATTAGTATTTATATAGAGGACTCCTTGCCCTCTGAGGGTGTACTTCTCATTTCTCATTGATATAAGCTTTGTTCTTTTTTTTAGATAAAGAAAAAGATTTTATTAAAAAGAATCAATGTACAGTAAATCAGAGGACAAGGCATCCCTTCTTTTTTTATAAGAAAAAATTATATTAAAATTGCTGTAGAAACAGCTCAGGAGGACAATATGTTTTCTCAAAAGATACAATTACAGGCAGGCCAGATTGGCCCAATTTCTTTGAAAGAGCTAAGGAGGACAACGCATCCTCTATCTATAAAACCATTTACAAAGTGACCCACATCCGTTAATATAAGCTTTCTTCTTATCTAAAAAAGAAAATAAAGTTAATAAATCTGACCTGGTTTGGCAACTCATTTGATTTATCCAAACTTGCAGTAGCTCCATCAGTAGACTTCATGCCTTGTACTGCTAATGCCTTTGCTGATCTAGCCATGGTTCTTCTAGTTTGACTCAAGCTACCCAGCGTACAAGATTCGGAAACCTCCATCATAGATGTTTGGAAGCACATGGAGGTTTCAGAGTTCCCAACCATGGATTCTTCATTTCTCCTTTGACTCTCTTGGGCAACATCTTTGGGATGGACAATATCAGATGAAAACAAATTGGTTTCTGCTCTGGAATTTTCAGATCTTAGATAAGGGTCTACACGTATGTGGGACTGACCCTGCTGGTTCAGCTTCATGGAAGGAGTTCCCTTACATTGTGGAGAAGCTGATACCATCTTTTCCACTTCATCCGCAGGAGGACAAACAGACTCATCATGCATCCCAGTCAATGTATTATATTTCAAGTCATTTAATGTAATCTCCGGCAGAGAGGAATCACTTCTCATAGATTGGAGAGTTCCTTTTGCATGGTTGTCTATTGGCACAGGATGTTTTAACCCTTTCTTTTGGAAGGCTGTGAGAGAGGGAGAAACCATGGCATTGGTAATATTTGTAAACCTATCCTGGGAGGGCAAAGCTTTAGACAGAGACTGCAACTCTACATCTTTAACATTTTCTTCACTACAACTTGCATACTCTGTATCTTTTGTGGACGTCAAACCATTGCTATACGTCTTGCTTAAGCTTTTGAATTCTCCCTCATTCTCAGCAACATTAGAAAATATTTCTTCCAAGCAGGCCACTGGAGCACCCACATGATTTATTGAAATGTCTTTGCTTCTATACCTCAAAAGATAATTTTTGGTCATGGACCTGGTCAAACGCCCTGAAGGTATTACTCTTGAAGCATTACTTTCAACCTTAGAAGTAGAAGCGAATGGAAAAGCTTCAAGCCTTTTCAGTCTAGAGGCACCTCTTGTAAGAGATGATGCACTCAAAACATGTTTAATGCTTTCTTTATCACCTTGCTCTTTCACCCATGGACTAGAGTTCGACTGATCATTCGGAAAGTTGTCTGAAACCTGGAATATCCGTCCACGTTTAGCAAGCAATGAGGAAACCGAACCTGCAACGGAAGGTCTTGCTGGCTGCTCGCTACCCAAGTTCGACAGGGTCCTTGATGGAGGGGATGCAAACTTTCCACCAGCTACTGCTCCGTCTTTCGTAGATTCTTCCTTATTGGCAAATGGCATAACCTGCAAATAAAGAGGGATTTGTCAATATACTACGATGAACCAAAACACTATGACAAAACCTATTTGCCTTGTACAAAAGCCTAAGCACCAAAACCGAAAACAATCTGGACATCATGTTCAGAAAAGATTATGTGAAGGATCCTCCAGCCAAATTTCCTTGGTCTTTTTTTGAAATTGGCCTCTTAATCAAATTCACAACACCAAACCGAACACTTCTTGAGCAGCAGTTGGCTGTCGTCTATTCTCATGTAAACCAATTCACTTGTCTTGATGATTACACTAAATCAAGGTTACCAATCACCTCCCACAATTAGTCTCATAAACTGCAGATTTTCATACTTGCTCCAACTGTTACCTTTACTGGTCCCTCTCTAACAAATTTTAAACAGGTAAAACAGCTATTAAACTTTTTTAGATAACATGGGTGTCCAATCTTTGATTAACTAATCCCAAGGTCCCTGAAGTTGACAACCTGGAAAACCTCCAGAGGGGACACGAACCAGGGCCCTCTGGAACAGATCTGAGAAGTCTTACCGGCTGAGCTTTTTCTTCAGGGTAGGTAAAACAGCTATTATTAATTTAAAAAATATCATTCTAATAACAACACCTGATATTCCTGAAGATAGGGTTTGAAAAAGAAATCAAAGAAAAATGCAGTGGTGCAAGTATTCTTAATGCACATGATTGTGGAATTTTCATCAACCAATAAATTATCTATAGGAAAAGAAAACAAAATCACTGGTGCTTACATCTGCCTTAACAACTGGAGTTTTTATCTGGTCATCAGTGCGGGTAGCCAGGTCACCATCCACATTAAACGAGTTATTGTTAGCTATATAAAGTAGTGTAGCAGCAGCAAGACTATCAATTCCCTCACCAATATCTCTACCAGCAACAGAAATTCCATCAGCAGATGTTTTTTCCATGCCAGTAACATGGCCGACATCTGCACATTTATCATCCTTTGGATCTAAAACCTCATGCCTGTTCTGGTCTGCCACAGAAATACAATCCTTTTTCAAGGAACTAATTGTGTTTGAGCATTCAACATCCTTAGCAGCTTCAGCCAATAGCATATCCAATTCAGGAGGAAGCTTTCCGAAATCATAACTGTGCGGGTTTTCACTCACAAGACTCATATCATCTGAGTGACCACTGTCATTAACTTTATCAGAAGGCAATGAAGAATGGGAACTTGCCTTTCTGGGAGAAGTTAGTACCATCAAATCCCCAACACCAGTGGTATTGGAAATTTGACCAGGAGTTCTCTCATCAAATGCTAGTCGGGTCCCAGTTGGCGTTTTAAACTCGCCTCCAGAATCTGATCTAGCAAGACTACGAAAATGCATAGAGAAAGCAGTTGAATCCATCGTAATATCATGATTTTCATCTGAAGCTGCAGAATCTGAAAATCCTCTAGGTTTAATAAAATCCATCGACACAGGACCAAAAAAGTTATCTTCTGCAAACAGAAAGCAAAAAAGACCTTCAGGATCACTCTCAACACGATATATTGGAGAGAATAGGAGACGGAAAACGTAGCTCTTCAAATGTTCTCACTAACTGAATTTGAGAGCTCAACAAGAGGAAAATGAAATCAAACAGTAAGGGTGTCTAATATGAAATTCCGAAAGTGTATTTTCATAGATGATACGTTGTTGTCAATTCCAATAAAGATGCTTCAAAAAGTTGCACAATTTTAAAAATCTTCCTCTGAGAATTGGTACTCCCATTTGCCCTTTCTGATTGACATCAAATTCACAAACTATCTGCCGCTCCCATTGAGCATCAAACTATCATTTATATGTTATTTGTCAAATCATTTGTAAGCCAATCTTTTGTTGGTACATGTAACATAAGATGCGCTTATGTTTGATGGTACTGCGTAGACCACCAAGCTTCACTTTCATTCCAAGAGCCTTATAACCTAAGAAATCCCATAGTTGAGCATGTTTAGCTGAGTAATATTGGGATAAGTGACCTCTTGAGAAATTTCTAATGTGTGAGACTGTGAGTGAGGACAAAACATACTAGAAAGCCTTATGGTGGTTTGTGGTCACACTTATGGTTGGATAGGGTCGGATGTTACCATAAAAGCTTGAAATAGAAGCAATAAGTCATGGATATAGCACCGATGACCAAGCCATGATGACAGACTTTCCCTATTTCGAGTTCTTGGCTTACCATCAACTTAATACCCATTCATTTTGTACTCTTATTGTTGCTGTTTCTTTTTGATTTGTAGCTATTTAATAGATCTAGCTCTTCTTCATATAGCACTCCTCATTAAAACTCAAATACTTTTTTTTTGATAATTAATTAAAACTCAAATACTCATGTCACATACTCGCTCCCAACACATTTTACTTAAAAATTGAGAGGCAGCTCCCATTATTTTAATCAGTCCCCACTCCCCAGTCTTTTAAAATACTAGTAACTCATTGTTTTTAATACTACTTTAAACTTCTCTAGGGTTCTTACTTCTTACAGATGTCTTAAGGGGCTGTTTGGCCAAGCTTATCCAAAATTCAGTTTCTCCCCCTCATTCCCTCACATTCTCCCCCCTCTACCACCAAATTCAGCTTCTAAGAAGCTGAAAATACCCCTCAAGGTGGCCAGAAATAGAAGCTCCAAATTAAAGCTTCTACTTCTAAGCTCTTTGGGGGCTATTTTCAGCTTCTAGGAAGCTGAAATTGATGGTGGAGAGGGAAGAATGTGAGGGAAATGAGGGGGAGAAGCTGAAATTTGAAGAAGCTTGGCCAAACACCCCTAAGTAATAATTCTCAAGGAGAAAGGTGTGATCCCTCTATGGTTGATAACTACTCCAACATCTCAGATCAAACTCTTATCAAACCATACTTTTCAGACTTCAAAGTATGCTTCTTTACTTCAAAGTATGCTTCTTTCCTGTAACTCAAAATTTTCCCTTGGCAACATTCATAACAGTAAATGGAACACAAGCACATGAATAAATAAAATAAAATAAAATGGACTCCTAAAACTGAATTTTTAACAAATACTGTAACTTTTATTTGGCTAACATCAACTTCCAATTCACAAAAACAGAACATGAACCACTTTCTTTTTATACTATCAACAATTCACAACAGCCATATATATTTCCAATACTCAAAAACCCTAACAGCAAAAATACAATGGCCAATTCTTTCCTTCTTTTTTTTTTTTTTTTTGGTTCACAAATGTTAACGAATGGGCATTAATTAAGGCTATATACACATACCATCATTTGAGGTAGCAGAACCAAAGGTATTACTGCCAGGTGAAGGAGATTCCATAGGCCGTAAAAAGGACCGTTTCACAACAGCTTCATCATCATCAGACTCATCACTACTAGTTTTAAGCAATTCCATAATCTCCTCACTCTCTCTCCTCGACAACCGCCCATTGCTAGACTCGATTTCGGTTCCAGAGCTCGAATTCGGTCCTGCATTATTATTCGGAGGTGTTTCGTCATTGTCGTCATCCCTAGTGAACAAATGAATAGCGGTTGTTTCAGCAAAACTAACTCTTCGTGAGCGTTTCTTTTGTAGAGCGATTGTTTCTTCTTCAATTTCGATGTTGAGGTTTGGGTTGGGATTTTTTGGGTCTTTTGATGATGACATGGTTTTAGGGTTTTTGAAGGGTGTTGTTGGGAATTGTTTAGAGGTTCATTGAATTGGAAATGTTAAGGTTTATGGAGAGAATTGGAGGGTTTGGGGGTTTTGATTGAGAGGGGTTGTGTGTGTTGTGGTACTGAAATGGTGAATTGATGAGGAGTGCTGTGAGAGAGAGAAAGAGAGAGAGTGTCAGATGGAGAAGTCAGAAGAGAGAGTGTCGGATGGAGAAGAGAGAGAGATTGCTTTGTGCGGGAAATGCTGTCTCTAAAGATAGTTCGAACTTCAAACATAGGGCAAGCTATGACGAGTACCTAGCTGGACATTGCTACACATATTGATATACATACAGGTCTATTCAGCTCAAGTTAGGGTCGGTTCTCCCTAACTTAGACCTTGTTTGATAGGATGTAAGTTAATCAAGGAACTTTAACTTTTAAGGAATAATGAGAAGTTACATGGTTTAGTTCTTTCACTTTCATGAAAATTAAAGTTCCATGTAAGTTGAAATTTCCATGAATCATAGGAAGTTGCTTACCTAGGGGGGCTAAGTAAGTCCAACTTCCCATGCTAATTTAGCTCAAATGACATTTTTATCCTTGAAGGTTAAAAATAACAATTACATATGGATTGGGCAATTTGTCATTTTACTTTTATATCCAAGGAAGTATACTTTGTGAACCAAACTATGGTATTTCCATGGAATTAATACTTACATAGGAAGTTGAAGTTCCATGATATTACAACTTCCCTATGTAAGTTGAGACAATTGAACCAAACAAAGCCATTTCGTTAATATTCATTGTTGAATTTTTATTTTTGTTGAACTTTGATGAATATTGTTGAACTTCGTTGAACTTTGTTTATTCTAATGAATTTCGTATAACTTTGTTGAACTTTGTTTATTTTTGCTGAATTTTGTTGATTCAAGTGTTTTTTATAACTAGTTTGTATATTGGTTTGTTTAACTTTATTGAATTTTGTTTATTTTACTGAATTTTGTTGAAATTTGTTAAATTTTGTTGAACTTTGTTTAACTTTGTTGAAGTTTGCTGAACTTTATTGAAGTTTAGTATAACTCTTTGAGTCTTACGGGAAGACAAGTAAATTTGTCTTCCGTAGCTGATGTGGTATAACAAATCAGTTTTAGTACAATTTGAAAGTGCGCTGATATGGAACATAAGTTAGGGGCTTAGTGGGCAGTCGCAGTTCACTCAACATATTATTTCTCTCTCACAACCAAACCCCTCTCTGTCTCACACAACCCCCATAATAGCTCTCTGTAACTCACCTCCATAACTCTCTGAAACTCACCACCATAGCTCCTCTCTCTTACAGTACTTACCCAAGCAAGAATTATGTAGATTTGCATGAGTGAGTCATGGAATATTGTCAAATTTCCATAACTTAGTGAATTGCCATGACTCAATTGTGGAATTTAGTCAAATTTCTACACCTTAGTGAATTCTCATGACTCAATTGTGGAATTTAGTCAAATTTCTTCAATTTAGTGAATTGCCATGACTCAGTTGTGAAAATTTCAACACAATATAAAAAAAATTATTACTATTGGCGGTTGATTTAGTTCTTATTCATATATTTTCGTACAACTGAATTCAAGCTAGTACAATTTTGGGTAAGTTCGCCTAATGTAGTAAAATTGACTTCAAGTTGGCAAAATTTTGGGTTGTTCACTCAACATATTACGTCTCTCTCATAACCAGACCCCTCTTTGTCTCACCCAACCCCCAACGTAGCTCTCTAAAGCCAACACCTTAGCGCTCTCTCTCTCTTACTTACCCAAGCAAAGGGGAACAAACACCCCTATTGAGCATCCCCATGATTATCGTTCGCAAACCCAGAAGTCTTCAATCCTCAATTATTTGGATATATACAACGACAACAATTTGTACTAAATCCTAGTATAATTGTACCAAGGTATTTCAATTTGAACTAAATACGATGCTAAAAGACTAATATACTAAAAACTTTGTAAAATGATTCATCCACCGTATTTACTAGCAGATGGCCTAGATATGGGAACCTACTCGTGGCCCATAACACCTTAAACACCTATGAATATACACCATGGTAATTTTGTGCTAAACCTTAGTATAATTGTACCAAGGTATTTCAATTTGAACTAAAGATGTTGTTAAGAAACAAATATACTAAGAACTTTGTATAATGGTCTGCCTGTCTTTTTACTAGCAAATGACCCACATATGGGAACCCACTCGTGACTCACCCATGGCCCATACTTATTTATTTAAGGTCCAAACCCAATAATAAACCTTAACACGCCTATACTTGTAGACACCCTAATCGGTTCTTATCCCCTGACACCGCAAAGCCCGATGATGATGGTAATGGATTGACATGGACGTAAGTAGAAAAGGACATTGCTCAGAAATCTAGACCAAATCCCTTGAAACCTCAGTCTTTAGATAGCCCTTGTTATAAGGATTCCAACGCCTTTGACCTTGCCTCAATCAGGCTCCCGGATCGAAAGATATCGCGTCTTGAAGATTTGGGTCAAAACCGCTCAATCCCGACCTCCTGGGTTAGCCCAAGGGCAATTTCGTAATTTACTGAGCACAAAAAGTCAAAAATCCCTAGTCGCGCGCATGCCTCCTGGTCGAGCGGCTGACGCTGTCAACCCAGCGGTACACCCGTGACAGCGGGGGGCCTTTAGGCCAGCTGCTAGGCCCACCGGCATGCCGCTGGCCCCTAGTTGCCTTCTGGGCAGCCGCTGGGCCTGGTTCTGGCTGGGCCAAGTTTAGCGTCGGGTTTGCAACCCTAGGCCTCTAATTTCGTCCCCTAACTCTATAAATACTCCCTTTCATCCTCTTTTGAGAGAGGTTGGTCAGTTTATAATTTTGAGAGCACAAATACTCCAAATCATAGAGAATTCAGAATTTGAAGATTCAAGCAAGCCATTGCACCCAATCTAGCACCCAAGATTGAAGAGCAATTCCAATTCTACTAGTCCCGTTCAAATAGAACGTCCAGGTTAACCATCCTGAGGGCCTAAATCTCTTATTTAAACTTCTTCTTTTATTATTTATAATCATGTTTTACTTAGCTTTTGATTCTGGTTGAATAATTATGCATGTTTTGATCCTTGTAAATAATTATGCATGTTAGTTTAATTTAAAGTTTGCATCTTTTTATTAGTTTATGCAAGTATGCATATTTTTTATGTTTATTCATGCATGTAGCAACCTCTTAGGTTTATTTTAGCATAAAGTTAATATTTTTGCATTGTGCTTCCATTGAATTTACTAACAAATTTATTGATGTGCAAATGCAATGCGTGGCGCGTTTAGCAAAGTCTGGTAGGTTGGAGCGTTTTATTATTGCTCTTCTCTTTTGCTTGTGTTTGATAATAAATATGCATGTAAATTGGGTATAAATTGTGTAAAGCGATAACGGTAGATAATTTGGTTGTCTTTAACCCGCCTAGTTAAATTTAGGATCTTGGACGACCGGATTTATATGGAACCATATGGTTTAAATAGATATTTGACATGGATAGGCTTAGTAGAGACCGTTAATTCGGGCGATTTAGATGAGATTCGTTTTGTTTATTTTGTACCTACACCCCCGAACTCAATATTTAGCCCCTTTGGGTATGAGTCAATTCCCAATAGGAATTGGGTGCACTTTTTGATGGTTTCCAATTCTTTCCTAAAAACTGGTGGCGACTTCATTGCTTGCGAATTATTATTCCCCATCTCAATTGAATTAAAATTGCATATGACGTATTATTTAAGAACCATTAATTCCAATCAACAAAAGGGATCCATCGATCCCGAAAAGCGTCGGAAAGGCGAGGGTTCTTATAGTGGCGACTTCACTGGAGATTTTTATAAGAGGGTGTAATTCGAAAACCGTATGTGTTTACATATGACATATGTGTTTACTTATCCATGGCAATAATTTATTTTTGCTATTTGGTTCAATTACCGTATGTGTTTACATTCATCGTTTTGCATCGATATCATTCACTTGCATGCGTTATCATCGCAAGATGTCGAAAGACATCACTACACCTTAATAGGATCTACCTTTTGGAGCATTGTCTATGACTTGGTTAGTGACCCACTAGGTCCGAATTGCCTTGCACATAGTCGTGTTCCACCCCATGGCATTTACATGTTCCCATTTGAGATATGTAAAACGATACGTTTAGTTTTACTATGCATCCCATAGATGACGAAACACATCCGGTCGTGGGTTACCTTATCCAACAATAGATTGTGTCAAGCCATTGCATTTAGTCCCATAGTCCATATCTAGGTGCTAATTGATTTACTTGCCATATTGTGATTGATTGTTTCCTTGCTATGTGATTAGTTTTCATAGAATATTAGGACTAGATCCCCCCTTAGGATTTTCTTGAGTCCAGTTTTGGGAAGGATTCCCTTTTGTGTGCTTGTGCGTTTTGTCAGGTTTATAAATAGAGTCTAGGATCTTTTCTTTTTAGGAAATAGAATCCATGTATGACTCCGACGATGCTACTGACCATATTAGGAAGATGTTCTTTTCCATACGAATTAGATTGCATGTAAATAATATATTCCTGTCAATGATCTTTCACAAAATAAAAAAAAAGAGTCCTATTTAATTCCTTTAAGCAAGTCTACAATATATTTTCCTTTTCTTGAATTCGGGAATTCTATTCCACATCTAAGTCAAGAGTAGAGTCCTTATTCATTTCCATAATGCAAGTCAAGAGTATAATTTCTAATTTAATAGCAGAGTCGAAAGATCATTGACCGAAATATACTATTTATATAAAATTTCGTCTCTCCTAAAAATCGCCATGTTGAGGATTAATGCTAGATTCCTTTTCCCACATTTGTTTTAAAAAAAAATAAAATCTTTCTTATCGTGGAGTTTTCCATTTATTTCTTATTTTTCTTAAACGGGCCTTTTTATCTCCAGAATTGATAGGAATAAAGATCACGGTCCTAGAAAGTGGGAGAGGGACGAGTCCAACAAGAGATTAATCCGCAAGCTGTCATTCGAACCTTCACCGCAAGCACAGTTCGTGGGCCCCATTTAGCTCGAGTACCTTCGCACACCGCCATTGTCACTTCATACTTCACCACCTAACTCACCTAAGTCCACTATGTCTGGAGAAGCTGAAAGAACCGCAGACCAAAAGATGGGCGACATTTTGGCCCAATTGGTCGCCATGAATGTTAGATTCACTTATATAGAAGCTCGTGTCGCTAAGTTGGATCCCCCTACTAGGGATGAAGATGAGCCCAAACCAAATGAAGATAAGACTGAGCCCTCCACTAAAGAGGTCCAAGAACTTCAAGCTAAGCTGAATAGGTTTGAGTCCGTTCTAGGCAAGAGTCGTGTCTTTAATGACATGATTATCAACTCCGAAGGCTATCCTCCCCACATCAAGGGAAAATTTCCCACTAAGTTTTCCATGCCTAGAGTTCCTACATTCAAAGGAACCGATGATCTACAAGATCACATTAGAGCTTTTACAACTGCATTGGGCCTTAGAGGCGTTGAACAAGAGTTATATGTACACCTCTTTCCCCAAACCTTAGACCCTGCTGTTAGGGCCTGGTTCTTCAAGCTACTCACTCAAAAGCTACAAAAGTGGGAGGACTTATCCATTTTGTTCTTAAAGATATATACTAACAATGTCTTGCCTCCCATGACATTGAGAGAATTCGACATTACCAAGCAAGGTGACAAAGGAGGATTCACTAACTTCGTAAGAAGATGGAGGACCAAGGTTGCCGAAATGATTGATCGCCCATCTGAGAGGGATCAAAGTAGGATGCTAGTCCAAAACTTGGCCTCTGAATATCGTGAACACATGAAGTTTCAGCCCATAACCACTTATGCCCAACTAATTGAAGTAGGCATGGCCATTGAAGATGACCAACTCCAAAGAGGGAAGAACAAAGTCACTTACAATAACAACACAAGTGGCTACAAGGATAAGAAATACACCGACACCAATCATGCCTCCACAAGTAGAGGAAATGAGGTGAATGCCATCACTGACAGGCGCCTGAGAAGATTTACTCCCCTTGGGATGCCCTATGTCAAAGCTCTAGACAAGTTAGTCAAAGGAGACTACTTGCACCCTATTGGGCCTACTCCTGATCCACCCATAGAGAAAAGATCGCCGTATTAGAATGAGTCCGCATTCTGCAAATACCATAGAGGTCGTGGGCACGACACCGAGAAATGCTACACTCTCAAAGAGAAAATTCAGGATCTGTTTGACAATGGCACCATACCATTGCCTAAAGACGCACCACCGCCTAGCAACAATAATAATCCCTTTGGGAACTCTTTTGCCATTGACATAGAGGAAAGATTCGATCCATCCTACATAATCACTCCTATTGGGCAAGCAATACCACCTTACACAAGCCCAAAGCCCACACTAGACATTTGTGGCCTTTGGGATAGCGATGAAGAGGATAATGGACATTATACTGATCTCGAAGATGTGCTAACTCCTCAAGTCCACCACATAGCCAATGGAAAAGCATGGTATGACATCTCCGATGACGAGAAAGATGAAGATGACAAGGCTTTGAACTACCTCACAAGGTCGGGCCGCCAGTTCAGGCCCGACAACATCTACATGGATCCACCTCAAATCCAACCTGTAGAGCCCGTATCAATCCCCAATAGGGATCCAACCCAAAGAGAGGCAACTAAGGAAGATGATGGAACTAATATCCTTAGGCAATTGCAAAATACCAAAGCTGACATATCCATTTGGCAATTGTTGACCACTTCTATCACTCATAGAAGGGTCGTGCTAGAAGCCTTGAATGCAACCACTATCTCTCCAGATGCTACTCCCGAGGATGTGGTTAACCTCCTGGTCCAAGGAAAGTCATCCACACCCGTCACCTTTTCTGACAAGGATCTTCCACCCAAAGGCATTCACCACAACAAAGCCCTCTATCTGACTGTAATTTGTCAACAAAGACAAGTCCCCGTGAGTTTAGTTGACAATGGCTCTGCTGTAAACGTGTGCTCCTTGAGGACTGCTGAACACCTCAAAATAGACTGCAACAACCTCGCGCACTCCGCATAAGGGCTAAGAGCCTACGACGATTCCAAAAGGAACGTCATAGGCACATTTTCCATGAACGATAACATTGGGCCCATTAAGAAAATGGTCCAATTTCACGTCATAGATATTCCGGCCACCTTTAATCTACTTTTAGGAAGGCCTTGGTTGCATGGGCTTAATACTGTAGCCTCAACCCTTCACCAACAGGTGAAGCTATCTCTCACAGGATCCACTCTGGAAGTCTGTGCCGATACCATGATAGCCCAGATAGGAAAAGCTCTAGTCATAAAGATAGAGCATAATGAGCAAGATGAAAAATTATGGGGCTTTGAGAAGATAACCTTCATAGAAACAATAGAGCCCACGCTTGATGTGAATACCCTACTTAGAAAGTAAGTTACTTTCCAGGCACCACTTTGGGTCCTCACCCCAAGGTAACCCAATCTCGCTGGAACACTAAGATAAAAAATGATCTATTTGGGCTAAGCTATAAACCCACTAGGCAAGAGATCCGAGCCTACATATCCAAGAAAGTTGCCAGAAAGAAGGCCCGCGCGGCCAACAAGCCAATCCCACATAGCATGGATCCCTATCCTCTAAGGCTCTAATTCTCAATGGGCAATTTCTCCAAAAAGGCGATCCATACCCCTACTATGGATTCCCAGAACCTTAGGCGATCAATGGAATTTTAATTCCAGGCTTTGAGGCATTTCAAGACTGTTTCACTACGAGTGAAGAGGCATCGTCACCTCTCAAGGAGGACCAATCCACTAAATATTAGGCTAATGACATGGTACCCAACGACTTTGGGCTACTATTTGGTGAAGAACGTCGCCCATACGATGAGGCAATGAGCAAACTTCCCCTCACTGTGCTTCATAATGAAGGTTTCGACCTATCCAAGCTGATTGCCCCAATCGGGCCCGATCGCGCCACCTGGAAGCACGAGACGAAGTGGGCTCCAGTCGAGGGAGTCAAGTACAAGTTCACAATCCGCAATGGTCCTTCAGAAAGGCCCAATTCTGATTCTGAGTCTAATCCTGAGTCCGAGTCTGATTCTGAGTCTGTTATCCTAGAAGTGTCGGGTAGTCCACCTCAATCTATTCCTGCTGCTACTAAGGTCATTAGTGATGACCTCATTGATGTATTGTCCGCTTCTATTAATGTTATGAGTGCCGATTTCGCTTACTTGGATTGCGTTGTTGCTAATAATTCAGAAGACATGACAGAATTGCCAAAAGAAGTCACTTAAGCACTAATTGAACATGAACAAAAGACTTCAAAAGTTGAAGAAACAGAGACAATAAATATTGCAACTAATGATGAGCCACGCCATGTGCAAATTGCCTTGTCTTTAACTTCTAAAGAACGTGAACAATTCGTAACACTCCCAAAGAATTATACGGATGTTTTCGCCTGGTCCTCCAAGGACATGCTTGGTATAGACCGCAACATTGCCCAACATACCATCCCGCTAAAACCCGACTGCAAACCAGCCAAGCAAAAGCTAAGAAAAATGAAACCAGAGTGGCCAGGCTCTCAAGATCAAAGAGCAGGTCACAAAAAACTTGATGCATGCTTCATAAGAGTGGCCAATTACCCCGATTGGGTAGCCAACATCGTTCCAGTTCCAAAAAAGGATGGACGGATACGAATGTGCGTGGATTTCAGGGACTTAAACAAAGCAAGCCCCAAAGATGACTTTCCACTACCCCACACAGACGTTCTAGTTAAACAATACAGCAGGACACGCCCTCCTATCATTCATGGATGGGTACGCAGGATATAACCAGGTCCTAATGGCCAAAGAGGATGAGGAGAAAACCACTTTCATCACAAAATGGGGCACTTATTGTTACACCGTAATGCCATTCGGGCTTAAGAATGCAGGGGCCACATACTAGAGAACCGCGACCATCCTTCTCCACGATATAATGCATAAAGAGGCTGAAGTATACGTGGACGACATGATCATAAAGTCTAAAGAAAGAGAAGGGCATGTACCCTCACTTCAAAAGTTTTTCGATAGGCTTAGAAAGTACAACATGAGGCTCAATCCCAAAAGTTCGCATTCGGAGTCACATCCGGCAAACTTTTAGGATTCGTCATAAGCACCAGAGGGATCGAGATTGATCAATCCAAGATCAAGGCCATAATAGACATGCCCCTTCCAAAAATAGAAAAAGAAATCAAGGGTTTCCTGGGAAGAATCCAATACATTAGTCGATTCATTTCCAAATTGACTATCACATGCGAGCCTATATTCAAAAAGCTCAAGAAGAGGTAAAAACAGAATGGGACGAACAATGCCAAAATGCCTTTGACAAAATTAAGGCCTATCTGTCTACACCACCTGTACTGGTACCGCCCATGCCAGGCATGCCTTTAACTCTCTACCTTACTGTCACATAAACATCAATGGGGCCATGCTAGCCCAAGAAATAAACAAGGAAGAGAAAGCCATCTACTATGTGAGCAAGAAGTTTCTAGAATATGAAACCCGCTACTCCCTCTAGAAAAGACATCCCTAGCCTTGGTCGCCACGAACAAGAAACTACGACAAAACATGCTCCAACACACGATCCACATAAGATCGAGAGAGAATCCTCTGAAGTACATATTTGAGAAGCCCATCCTGAATGGTAGAATAGCAAGATGGACCGTCCTTTTGTCTGAGTTTGACCTCAGATTTGAACACCAAAAAGCAATCAAAGGACATGCTATCTCGGAATACCTAGCTGATCAAGCTATAGACGAACCTGATCGCAAGGAAGAATATCACTTTCCAAACGAAGGGGTAATGACCCTAGACAGTGAAACCTGGCAACTATATTTCGATGGAGCATCTAACCAAAAGGGCTTTGGGGTAGAAGTGTTAATAGTATCTCCTGACGGTGCACATACACCTATTTCGGACAAGTTGGATCACGAGGTCACCAACAATGGCGCGGAATATGAAGCTTGCATAATAGGATTGCAATCCACCATAAGCCTTGACATTAAGACACGTCGAGTCTATGGTGACTCATCGCTCATAGTCAACCAAATTTCCAAAGTATGGAAAGTCAAAAGCGAATCATTGGCACTCCACCAAGAATACTTAGACAAAATCGTGGTGTACTTCAACCGAATACATTTCACATACCTTCCACGAGAAGATACCCAATTTGCGGATGCCTTAGCTAAATTGGCAAGCATGATCAACATACCTGATTCCATTCGAATGATGGCCATTTGCGTACAAAGAAGGTCCGAACCTTTATATTGCGATGCTTTGGAGGTATTCCATGATGAAGAAGATGAATGGTACACTGATATAAAGAACCTACTCGTCCATCATATTTACCCTCTTGATTCTAGCCTTAGAGCCCAAAAGGCACTTAGAAGGCTTGCATCCCAGTTAATCGAGGTACAAGGTCAAATATACAAGAAAACCCCAAACGTGATTAATCTCTTATGCTTAAGCACCGAAATGCCCCATAAAGTCTTAAGAGACGTACACGGAGGAGTTTGTGGACCGCAGATGAACGGTATGATGTTATCTAGGAAGATAATTAGGCTTGACTATCATTGGACCACAATGGAGAAAGACTGTTGTGAATTCGACAAAAAGATGCGCACAGTGTTAGACACACACAAATCTACAACACATACCGCCAAACCCACTATATACTTTCACCTCACCTTGGCCTTTCTCGACTTGGGGGAAAGATATCATTGGCAAAATAACCCCAAAAGGTAAAGGGGGCCATGAATACAATCTAGTGGCAATTAACTATTTCACTAAATGGGTTGAGGCGCAATCCTACGCAAAACTCAAAGCAAAGCACGTGGTCAAGTTCATCAAGAATAATATAATAGCTAGATATGGGGTTCCCCAAGAGATCATTAGCGATAATGGGTCACATTTTATGAAGGAAGTAATTGAGCTCCTAGCCCAGTTCAAGATCCAACATCAGAAGTCATCTCCCTACAGACCGCAAACGAACGGTGCAGTAGAAGCAGCTAACAAGAATATTAAGAAAATCATCGAAAGGATGTCTGAAAACTATTACGATTGGCCCGACAAGTTGTTTTGCACTTTGGGGATATAGGACTTCCATCCGCGCATCGACAGGAGCAACACCATACTCTCTAGTTTATGGAATGGAAGTCGTATTACCAATTGAGCTAGAGGTCCCATCTCTAAGGACTGTCTTAGAACGCCAAATTCCAGAAGTGGATTGGGTCCAAGCCCGCTAAGACCAATTAGTCTTACTAGATGAAAAAAAGTTGCAAGCTTTGCACAATGTGGGAATCTATCAAAAGAGGTTAACAAAGTACTTCAACCAAAGGCTTAAAATGAGGGACCTCAAGGTTGGAGATTTGGTACTCAAAGAAGTAAGGGCCAATGTCACTTACCCACGAGGCAACTTTAGGCCCAATTGGTCCTGTCCTTTTCTCATTACAAAAATCCTAACCTGTGGAGCTGCAAGATTGGCAGACTTAGACGGGATTGAGTTTAGTCAGTGGATAAACATGGATCAACTAAAAAGATTCTATGCCTAGGCAAGGCATCTAACATAGCACTTTCGAGAGGCCCACACAAGGCTAAGCAATCCCGGGGAAAAAAAAAAATGTGATTCATTGTTAAAAAACGCACGGATAACAACTACGAGTGGCCTGATTCCCCTAAAAGGATACGTAGGATAACCAATTTGCAATTGGGCCCGGCCCCTTCATTATTTTCGCGTTCAAAAGTTGTTAAAAATAAACAATAACAATAAAATAAATAAAGTTGCAATATTGGATAAAATCGAGCATGTCTCCATAAATGATAAAGTCCTTTACAAATGGCTTGGCAATTCTAAAAAGTAAACAAAGTGCAAATATTTAAATTAAAGTCCTAAAGGGGCACATCACCCTTATTGAATTTAAAGCAACACAAAAAAGGCAACCTAAGCTAGACATGCTCCAAAAAGAGTATTTTTATTAGTAGACTACTCCGTAGTTTCGGTAGTAGGGTCCGCATCTTCCATGGACTCATCTACTTTTCGATCCTCCGCATCACGTTCCTTGGGAGCCCATCTCTCGGATCATAGGCTCTTCTTCCTCAATCTCCATTAGCGGTGTGCTTGAGGACGCCTCGTGATCATTGGCCCAAAGTGGTGGTTCCTCCTGCGGTTTAGTAGTGATCTTTTCCAAAGCTTTCTTGGCCTTTGGATTTAGGATGCCTCTCACATGCTTAACTCCCTTCTTCTTACCCTTGACGGTGCACATACACCTATTTCGGTCAAGTTGGATCACGAGGTCACCAACAATGGCGCGGAATATGAATCTTGCATAATAGGATTGCAATCCGCCATAAGCCTTGACATTAAGACACGTCGAGTCTATGGTGACTCATCGCTCATAGTCAACCAAATTTCCAAAGTATGGAAAGTCAAAAGCGAATCATTGGCACTCCACCAAGAATACTTAGACAAAATCGCGGTGTACTTCAACCGAATAGATTTCACATACCTTCCACGAGAAGATACCCAATTTGCGGATGCCTTAGCTAAATCGGCAAGCATGATCAACATACTTGATTCCATTCGAATGATGGCCATTTGCGTACAAAGAAGGTCCGAACCTTTATATTGCGATGCTTTGGAGGTATTCCATGATGAAGAAGATGAATGGTACACTGATATAAAGAACCTACTCGTCCATCATATTTACCCTCTTGATTCTAGTCTTAGAGCCCAAAAGGCACTTAGAAGGCTTGCATCCCAGTTAATCGAGGTACAAGGTCAAATATACAAGAAAACCCCAAACGTGATTAATCTCTTATGCTTAAGCACCGAAATGCCCCATAAAGTCTTAAGAGACGTACACGGAGGAGTTTGTGGACCGCTGATGAACGGTATGATGTTATCTAGGAAGATAATTAGGCTTGGTTATCATTGGACCACAATGGAGAAAGACTGTTGTGAATTCGACAAAAAGATGCGCACAGTGTTAGACACACACAAATCTACAACACATACCGCCAAACCCACTATATACTTTCACCTCACCTTGGCCTTTCTCGACTTGGGGGAAAGATATCATTGGCAAAATAACCCCAAAAGGTAAAGGGGGCCATGAATACAATCTAGTGGCAATTAACTATTTCACTAAATGGGTTGAGGCGCAATCCTACGCAAAGCTCAAAGCAAAGCACGTGGTCAAGTTCATCAAGAACAATATAATAGCTAGATATGGGGTTCCCCAAGAGATCATTAGCGATAATGGGTCACATTTTATGAAGGAAGTAATTGAGCTCCTAGCCCAGTTCAAGATCCAACATCAGAAGTCATCTCCCTACAGACCGCAAATGAACGGTGCAGTAGAAGCAGCTAACAAGAATATTAAGAAAATCATCGAAAGGATGTCTGAAAACTATTACGATTGGCCCGACAAGTTATTTCGCACTTTGGGGATATAGGACTTCCATCCGCGCATCGACAGGAACAACACCATACTCTCTAGTTTATGGAATGGAAGTCGTATTACCAATTGAGCTAGAGGTCCCATCTCTAAGGATTGTCTTAGAACGGCAAGTTCCAGAAGTGGATTGGGTCCAAGCCCGCTAAGACCAATTAGTCTTACTAGATGAAAAAAAGTTGCAAGCTTTGCACAATGTGGGAATCTATCAAAAGAGGTTAACAAAGTACTTCAACCAAAGGCTTAAAATGAGGGACCTCAAGGTTTGAGATTTGGTACTCAAAGAAGTAAGGGCCAATGTCACTGACCCACGAGGCAACTTTAGGCCCAATTGGTCCTGTCCTTTTCTCATTACAAAAATCCTAACCTGTGGAGCTGCAAGATTGGTAGACTTAGACGGGATTGAGTTTAGTCAATGGATAAACATGGATCAACTAAAAAGATTTTATGCCTAGGCAAGGCATCTAACATAGCAATTTTGAGAGGCCCACACAAGGCTAAGCAATCCCGGGGAAAAAAAAATGGGAATGATTGTTAAAAAATGCACGGATAAGAACTAGGAGTGACCTGATTCCCCTAAAAGGATACGTAGGATAACCCAATTGCATTTGGGCCCGGCCCCTTCATTATTTTCGCGTTCAAAAGTTTTTAAAAATAAACAATAACAATAAAATAAATAAAGTTGCAATATTGGATAATATCGAGCATGTCTCCATAAATGATAAAGTCCGTTACAAATGGCTTGGCAATTCTAAAAAGTAAACAAAGTGCAAATATTTAAATTAAAGTCCTAAAGGGGCACATCACCGTTATTGAATTTAAAGCAACACAAAAAAGGCAATCCTAAGCTAAACATGCTCCAAAAAGAGTATTTTTCTAAATAGACTACTCCGTAGCTTTGGTAGTAGGGTTCGCATCTTCCATGGACTCATCTACTTTTGGATCCTCCGCATCACGTTCCTTGGGAGCCCATCTCTCGGATCATAGGCTCTTCTTCCTCAATCTCCAGTAGCGGTGTGCTTGAGGACGCCTCGTGATCATTGGACCGAAGTGGGGGCTCCTCCTGCGGTTTAGTAGTGATCTTTTCCAAAGCTTTCTTGGCCTTTGGATTTAGGATGCCTCTCACATGCTTAACTCCCTTCTTCTTACCCTTCCCCTTCAGGTCATTAGGATTTGAGAGTCTTAGGCTAGCATTGACTTTTTGGGCCTTAAGATCGCTTTGTTCGGATTTCCTACATGCACGGCGACCCTCCATGGTCTTGCAATCCATCCAAGTTTCATAGGACGAAGATATGGCCATAGGAGCCTTGATATGAGGAATAGTCCACTTAGGACAACGGTCCCATACACACTCCCATGATCTTACCATACTAATTGTCAAGGTTCGCACGGTAGGAGGAACACTATCCTTTTGTGGGATAATTTGACGTTTCCCGTATTGTCGCATAATACGACTAGGAAATATATAAGTTGAGTTATGAAGACCACTTGACGGTCCATCTTAGCAAGGGACATCCTTTAAGGTACCCAAGCCACTCATCAATGGTAGATTCATAATACAATCTCCGGTGTGCGGAAAATTACTTTGGTTGATACTTGAGCGCATTAGTGGGTCTCTCAATAAAGCACATGTGCTCAAGAAGCCATATCTACAAAAAAGCAATATATAAAGTCAAAGATCCATCAAAGATTCAAACTTTATTAACAAGCAAATAATTCAGGCAACTATCAAAGGACTTACTTGGAGAAGAAGAGGGCTTCCCGTCCATCCACCGAGTGATGGCTCTTGTTTCTCACGGTCCAAGAAAATTATGGTTTCACCAAGAATAAGAGACATAGGGGTAAAGTCGTTTTGAATTTGTTCAACAATTCTAAGCATACTAGTTTTACCCTTATTACCTCCACCAACAAAGAGGTACCTATGCAAGAGACATAAAATAAAAGCAGGCTTATAATAAGTCTCACTCATCACATCATGATCATCCCTTACCTTGGGGAAGAAGATGTCAATTACACCATTGAGGTCTAGTTCATCACTCCTAGCAATAGAGGAAGCTTGTGTTGGTGATAGGCCAAGATACCTTTTGTAGTAGCCTTCAAGGTTTGCACCAAGCCATGGAGTGGCGGGTGCTTGGTCATGAGGAAACCCAAGGATAGCGGCGAATTCTTCGGGAAGAGGACATAATTCATTATACCCAAAACGGAAGACATGAAGGTTATTGTCCCAAAATTCAATTATGGCCTCAAGGAGATTCCATACGATTTGAACTTGCTTAAGGTGGAAGAGACCATTCAAGTGGAAAGGCACAAGTCTCATCCTCTCTTCGGGGGTCATGGATTGTAACCACTTGTCAAATTTCACATCAAAACTTGTCATGGCTGAAATCTAAGAATAATTTTGGGGTTTCTCTCTAAGAAGCTCTCTATTGATGGAAAATTATGAAGGTGATGTCCCAAGTCGGACTAACCCAAGGCTTATATAGGGCTTGCGCGGAAAAGACGAAAAAAATAAGGCAACCCTTCAAAAAGGGGCTCCAGCGGCTCCTAGGATAGTCGATGAACGCTCAACGGTGCTCGATAGTGCAGCGCAGGCCCAACGGTCAGCCGCAGGAGCCTGGCGGCACCCGTTTTTGCCCCAGCTGCTTCGCGTGTGCCACTAGAACGCTCCCGTCGGCCGTTGGACCCTTTTCTCGGGACGAGTCCCTTTTCTCCGGTTTTGGACACTTTCTTTAACCTATTTGGACTCAAATATGGCTCTTTTTCCTATTTCTTCTATTATTTCTATTTTGTATTATTTCCTTAAAATTAATGGAAACTCCACAATTTCCTTATTTCTTTTTTTGATGATTATCATCTTTTTTTTTTACTTGTATCTTTTTCTATTAATCCCCTTTTACTTATTATTATCATTTCATTTTTTCACCCCTTTTCTTTTTTCATTTTGTTAGAGGGGATAGGGTACACCCATTTTTTAACCTTTTGGTTGTACCATTTTTTGCTAAGTGGCTATTATTTGCGCTTTTTGCTTGACTAGTTGTGCATTTGCATTAGTCTAATTATGTGCAGGGACCAATCAATAAGCAAGCAATATTTTACAAGCACAAAGTTCGAATGATTGTTCAATACAAATGTTCAAAAATGTATTTCACACAAATACATTGTCATAAAAGCTATCACCCGCATCATTATCCTTACGGGGCACCTTAAAGTGGTCCTCCGACCTTCGCACCTCATCACCAAAAATCGACGCGACAACTTGGCTAGGATCGAATGAGGAATGTCGGGCAGGCTCCCGATATGAACTCCCTTCCCCAGCATAGCTCGAGTCATACCCCCACGAATAACGAGGAGGCATGGTAGGCACCATAGGAGCAGGAACCGGGGGCTGGTAGTAAAGGCCGCCATACGAAGGATATCCCGCATACCCGGGATAAGGAGGATATATCGGCACATGCATAGGAGTAGGCTCCACATACGGAGTCATCCTACTCCCACCAGGGCGGTCCGACCGATGTACAGGCACCCTCTCTCTCCTAGGACTCTCCCTCCGAGAACTCCTCTCGCGTGAAGGGCTACGCTCAGGAGAGCTCACGCCCTCATCATTCGACATCACCACCTGTCATGACCTACGAGGAAGGGGTCGACGGTACTCAACCTACATCCCACAGAAAGTTATAAGACACATTTCTCAAAGCAAGCAACTTTGAAAATGCAAGTTTACCTTGTCCAAGTCAGCTCTTGAACAGGTACCCTTCGAAAGGGCTCGGGATATCCAAGACTTCATGGCATGCATCATCTTGAAGACCTTTCCGGTCTGCTCATGATCAAGCTACACAAAGAAAAGTCAGTACAAGCATATAATGAAGCAAGGCATTTCACGCTTTGGTAAATTACGAATTTACCCCTGGATGCCCAACGGGAAGAGGAAGGCCCTGAATGTCCTCATCAAGGTCCTCGGTCATAGGGATTTCTCCCCAGCACTCATTCTCGCCATAATCTCGGCCTCGAACCAGCATATCCGGGACATCCACCTCGATGTCATCAACCCGAGGTTCCTACAAAAGCAAAGTAAGTTAGTATCAATAAGGCAAGAGGCATGGAATATCAAGTATAAATTCTTACCTTCAAGCCCACAAATGAAGGCATGAGGCGATAACAACGGAACTGCTCGTAGTGCCCCGCAAGGTCCTCCGAGGGCTCCCTCAAATACAGCATAGCATCTGAGCTGACCATGGCCTCCGCAACCTGCTCGCGAGACAAGTACCTCATCAAGAACATGGATGAGGGAGGATCCAAAGGAATCCTTGGGCTCTAAGTCGGGATAAACTTGATGGAAAATCCGCTCTCCTAGATACCACTCAAAGGAGAACGGGTCCGCAATCAGGATCCTCTAACGGTCCACCGCCCTAGAAGCAAGGATGGCGTCCAGAGCCAACCCATGATACTTCGCCCATGGGAAGTAGTCAATCTACACAAACATGCAACATAAGATATTTCCACACCAAGAAATGCAATCTATGCAATAAAAGCAAATATCATATTTTTACCTTGTGCCAGTCAATGCGCAAGATGGCCTCCATATACTGCTGGAGGGTTTGCAGAGGCGCTGGACCCCTATGGCGCCATGCCCTACAAATCGGGAAATCCAAGGGCCAGCCCGTAGGTGCCAACTCCGGGAAATGCTCTAAAAACCAAGGCTACATTCAAACATGAAATTAAGCACCACAAACTTAAATCATGCATATCAAGCAAAGCAAATACAAAGGTAAGAAAACGCACCTATAAAACCTTCCAAAAGCCGCATAAGCTCACGGCAGGAAGGTTTGCCTGCCTGTACCCCTCATCGTTAACGCGGCAGACTCGGGAGGTAGATGGCATGAATGCGTTCCCCCTTGTCACTGAAGATAGTGGTGGCAAGAAGGTACGCGATAAACTTCCCTGCCTTTTGCTCCACCGAGGTATTCCTCTTATACCTTGGGTCTTTCAAAGCCGGAAAAAGCTCACTGTAAGAATGGTAGTGGTGACCCCAAGTGTTCCCCCAAGGGTCGAAAAGCTCCACCAACTCCGTCTTACATTTCCAAATGGAAACGTCATAAACAATGGGCGTACCCACACAAGGTACCCCGGTCAACATCGCAATTTTTGAAGGAGTAATCATCATTTCCGTATTAGGGAAGTGGAACGTATTGGTAGTGTCCCAAAAACGCTCCAAAGACAACCGAAAAATACATCTTTTGACTCGCTTAACCGAGTCCGCCGCTCTAAAAGGGGGCCAAACCCCGCATTCAAAACCGCATCTTGCACCTCTTTAGGCAAGGTTTTGAAAAGCTTAACCGAAGAGCCATAGTTTCCATGGGCCTTCGAATTCCCATCGGGTTCCTATGATCAAGTTCAACCTCTTAGGTTCACATTTCAATCAAATGTTCAACCCTAAGCATGCTTCTAAGTTCGTTCAAGCCGCGCAAGATCACATGCGCTACAAGCTTGACAATTGCATACAAATTCTATACAAATTCTATCCAAGGCAAGCATATAAACTCAAAATTTAATGCATAAAACTATGAATTCAAAAGTTTGAGGACTTACCACGAACTTGGAAGTACGAGAACTCAAATGAGTTGCGGTCGGAAAAGCAACTCCAATTAATCCCAAACAACGTCGGGCATCCTATCCGACCGGGTGTATCGATCTTGAGGAAAAGCCACATTAGGCTTCCTCTTTGAAGGCTTCACATGAGGTGGAAAAGCATTGGTGAAAATGTCAATTTCCTTGACCTCCTCCCGCACCTCGGCCCTCTTACTCCTCGTGTTTCCCAATTTTGGGGCCATGGAAGAAGGATGAACAAGCAAGCAAAGACAAAGAAGCAAAAATGAAGAATTTTGGATTTTCTCTCTCCAAGGGTTTCAAAAACCCACTCACAAATTCACCCCAAATTTGTGAGAAATCACAAATAAACTTCGAATTATGCTAAGATTATGCAAAAGCAAGCAAATGCAAACAAAAAGGAGCAAATTTGAGCAAGAATGAGCAAGAATTGAAGTTTGAGAAACAATGGAGTTATAGAGAGAGAGGCTCAAAATTTTGGGGAAGAAATGACCCAAAAAATCGGCCTTCTCTCACTTAAACCCCGACTGCGCCACTGAACCAGCCCAGCAGTCCGGTTCGGGGCCGCCCAGGCTCAGCGGCCCAACCTCTTGCCCTGGCAACCAGGCCGGGCCGCTGCCCTCAGCACCTCCGCAGCGCCACCTAAGCCGCTGAGCGGGCCCGATAAGGCCGCTCAACCCTCAGTGGCCCAGCGCATGGCCGCAGGACCTCTTTTCTCTTCCGCCTCTCACAGGGTGTGCCCACGAGTTCAAATTCCGCACGGGATTTCATTTTTCGACCGTTAGAATCCCGAGAGATACGGGCACGTCACCCAAAATGACTATTTTGCCCCCGCATCACGGTTTCCTATGCTAGGGACCCGGTAAAATATAATTCTGACAGGCACAGGCACCACAAAATGATTTTCTCAAGCACAGGCACGAAATCTAATTTTTGCAGGCACAATTTCTCAAGACACAAGGCATTACATCATTTTCTTAAAGTACAACAAGGCATCGAGAGCAATGGAAGCTGTTCGACTGGAGACTGTTAATTCACTCTTACGTCTGCATCGGCAAGGCACATTTATTTTAGCAGAGCTACGCAACGCTCTTTGACGTTGAGGTTATTAAAATTAGCGTCACGTTAGCACCCGCAAAGCAGAGCTACGCAACGCTCTTTGATATTGAGCCTATTAAAATTAGCATCACGTTGGCACCTGCAAAGCAGGTAACCCTGACCACATGCGGTCAGGATTTACTTTTTATCTTTTCTCTAACATAAGCTTTTTTAAAAAAAAAAACACTGCAGGCATTTTTTAGCAAGTACATTGACCTTCGATTTCACAAGCTCGACCAATGTGGGGGCTTTTAAAGATACCCTAATCGGTTCTCATCCCCTGGTACTGCAAAGCCCGATGATGATGGTAATGGATTGACATGGACGTAAGTAGAAAAGGACATTCCTCGGAAATCTAGACCAAATCCCTTGAAACCTCAGTCTTTGGATAACCCTTGTTATAAGGATTCCATCACCTTTGACCTTGCCTCAATCAGGCTCCCAGATTGAAAGATATCGCGTTTTGAAGATCTGGGTCAAAACAGCTCAATCCCGACCCCCTGGGTCAGCCCAAGGGCAATTTCGTAATTTACTGAGCACAAAAAGTCGAAAATCCCTACACAAAAAGTCGAAAATCCCTAGTCGCGCGCGCGCCTTAGGGTCGAGCGGCTGACGCTGTCAACCCAGCGGCACACGCGTGACAGCGGGGGCCTTTAGGCCAGCCGCTAGGCCCAGAGCCGGTGGCCCCCAGTTGCCTTCCGGGCAGCCGCTGGGCCTGATTTTCTGGTTGGGTTGAGTTTGGCTCCGGGTTTGCAACCCTAGGCCCCTTATTTCGTCCCCTAACTCTATAAATACTCCTTTTCATCCTCTTTTGAGAGAGGTTGGTCAGTTTATAATTTTGAGAGCAATTTGAGAGCACAAATACTCCAAATCATTGAGAATTCAGAATTTGAATATTCAAGCAAGCCATTGCACCCAACCTAGCACCCAAGATTGAAGAGCAATTCCAATTCTACTAGTCCCGTTCGAATAAAACGTCCAGGTTAACCATCCTGAGGACCTAATATCTTATTTAAACTTCTTCTTTTATTATTTATAGTCATGTTTTACTTAGCTTTTGATTATGGTGAATAATTATGCATGTTTTGACACTTGTAAATAATTATGCATGTTAGTTTAATTTAAAGTTTGCATCTTTTTATTAGTTTATGCAAGTTTGCATCTTTTTTATGTTTATTGATGCATGTAGCAACCTCTTAGGTTTATTTTAGCATAAAGTTAATATATTTGCATTGTGCTTCCATTGAAGTTACTAACAAATTTATTGATGTGCATATGCAATGCTTGGCGCGTTTAGCAAAGTGTCATAGGTTGGAGCGTTTTTATTATTGCTCTTCTCTTTTGCTTGTGTTTGATAATAAATATGCATGTAAATTGGGTATAAATTGTGTAAAGTGATAACGGTAGACAATTTGATTATCTTTAACCCGCGTAGTTAAATTTAAGATTTTGGACGACCGGATTTATATGGAACCATATGGTTTAAATAAATATTTGACATGGATAGGCTTAGTAGAGGCCGTTAATTCGGGCGATTTAGATGAGATTTGTTTTTTGTTTTTTTTTTATTTCGTACCTACACCCCCGAACTCAATATTTAACCCCTTTGGGTATGAGTCAAATCCTAATAGGAAGTGGGTGCACCTTTTGATGGTTTCCAATTGTTTCCTAAAAATTGGTGGCGACTTCATTGCTTGGCGAATTATTATTCCCCATATCAATTGAATTAAAATTGCATATGATGTATTATTTAAGAACTATTAATTCCAATCAACAAAAGGGATCCATCGATCCCGAAAAGCGCCGAAAAGGCGAGGGTTCTTACAATACTCAATCGTGAACTATTTCTAATACCAATAGCAGGTACTGAATAATGTCACTAGTAGGTCCCGAACGAAGTTATTAGCGGGAATTGAATAATGTCACTAGCAGGTCCTGATTGAACCCATTAACAAATTGAATAATATTAGTAGCAGGTCGTGAGTTGAGATGGTTTAACAGGAGATAGTATTTAAGTGGGTGAAAATAGAGGCAAGAGGCGTGAAACGAGCTAGTTTGGTTACCTGGAGAAAGTGTATAAGTGGAGTTAATGGGGGTGTTTTTGTTTAATGAGTGAGCAAAAATGAGAGAAGAATTAAAAGAGAAACATTTGCATAAAGGCAGCCGATTGTTGGTCGGTTCTTGGGAGGTACCCGCCAATGGAGTTAGAAAAGTATATATTCAAAATTAAAATTGTACAAAACAAATTGTATGCAAATTGTACTAAAACGGCTATATATGTACTATAAATAAGTATAATATTCAAAGTGGTGTAAAGACCCGGAACTTCTCGATTCCTTTTGCCACGGAGTGTATCCTTATAGAAAATTTGTATGCTGGGGGCTTAGATAATAAGTTCAAGGAACCATCGAGTTAAAAAAGCATTTAAAAAGATTTGAATTGAATGAAAACCATGAAAGATGTCAAAATTCTGCTACCGACGTTTTACCGAAGAGACAACCCAGTAGCTGGAAAAGTGAACTAATCATGTTTTAAGAAAGACTCTCGGTCATATAGAACATATGAGTACCCAAAAGTAAAGGGTTCGGGGGCGAAGGTATGAGGTGGGAAGGTCTTAGGCACCTAACTCGCCCGTATTATGACGCCCTCTACTGGCTCAAGTTTGCTTAATAATTTAAAGACATAATTCCCACACAAAACCGGATTAACAACCTAGATTAGACTATTAATTGGTTCACCACAAGCATCACAACATTAATTTTTAACCCATATTTAGACATGCATTTGATTGGCAAGTTGAGCATTACAACAGCTAGACATGCTTATTTACAGAATTGAAAGACAGTATTTAGGAAGAAATAAAAGGCATGATTGGCATGATATCTACATTTTGACTACTAGAAAATAAACAATTAAGCAATTAATTTGATTTGAGCCCTCAGGAGTTTTTTTCCTGAACTGTAGGCTATTTTAGCAATTCAATGGTAAAATTAGATCTCAAGCAAAGAAAGCGGGGGAAGCTTGGTGCTAATACTCCCGAGAATAGAATTGATTTGAAAGAAAGAGGGAGAAACTCAGAGTCAATACTACTGAGAATATAGGGTGTCAACTTTACACTGTGTGTTTAGTGGACGGAGTAGGGTTGGACGGGTGTAGAAGATAGAGTCGTGGAGTGAAGAAGCTGGCGGCAACTAGCTCAGTGGAAGCCGCTGGCGGTTCTAGAAAAAGATCCGCAGCCGCTAGCAGCTCCGGGCAGAGCCGCTGGCGGCTCGAGCCGTTTCGTTACTGTTTGGATTTTCGTATTTAATTAATCCTGATTGAGTAATTATTTTTAATTAGGACCTAACGAGCAAGCGTGATTGTCTTTTGTTGTTGGAGCATACTTACTGTTCGGAAGCGTTTTAGTGGTAAGTGTAGGCTACCAGATTTTTCTCCCCTTTTCGCCCCCTCTTCCTTCGGGTTTCCCGGCAGCCTGGGAGAGCGCGGTCGTTCGGGTTTTCGTGAACCTTTGAGTGTGAATGCACGTGAAGATTTTCCTTTTGCACTGAGGACATGATTAAGATTGTCGGAAGTCGCCACCAAATTTAAGGTAATTTGGAAACCTTGGAATCAAGTCGATAGTCTAGAAAGACGTCAACTCAATTCCTGTGCACCCCAATCCCTATTGGGGAAATTGACTTCATAAATGAGTTCGGGGGCGTGAGTACGAGCTAGGAAGGTGTTAGGCACCCAACTCGCCTGTTGACAATAACAGTCTTTACTAATCGATTCAATATAATTATTAATGCTATGGTTCCAAACAAGGTTCAATTTGTCCAAATTCCTAGTTTTAACTAATGGGTTGAACAAACATTATTATTGTGACCACTTTTAACAATTTATTAAATTACATGCTTTTATTGATAAAAACGATAAATATGCTAAAACTTGCAAGCTAGAAGACAAACCAATAATTCATCCACCAATCCACAAACAAAACATAATTTAATCATAAGAAGCAATAAATAACAAAATTAAAACATTGATTCATCCATTAATTAGGCTTAATACAAGCCCTTTTGCTCAAAACGCGCCATGCATGTACATATCACATAAACCAAAATCGTTAGTAATAACAAGCAATATAAAAATTTATTGAAAACCCTCAGGTTGGATTACCTGGATGCTCACAATGAACTTACTTGTTTATAATGCTTGAATTCATGCTCTTGACGAAGTATGAAGGTTTATTTTTTGGTGCTAGGGCTAACCTAAAGAAGGAGTATAATCAGAATTTATGGTTTAATTTTGACAGAGAGAGTGAACCTCTAGAATTCCCAACCTGAGAGAGAAACTGCCAACCTCCAGATCAACCTCTTCAACAGAACCCTAAGGTTTGTTTATATAGAAGAGGGGGAGTTGCTAGGGTTTGGCACGGAAATCGAGATGGGCCTCGAATTCGCGTCCGCTAGAAAAGGTCCAGGCGGTCATACAGCTAGGCCAAGCGGCTGAGCTGGCAGGACAAGCGGTCAAGCCTCTTGGCAAGCGGCTTAGCCGCAAGGCAAGCTGTCAAGCCGCTTGGCCTAGCGGCACAGTCGCTTGTCCTAGCGGCCATTGCTTGAGCCCAAGCGTGGCCGCTTGGACTTGGAGCGGCGTGCCTGTATTGGCGCCTGACTGTTTTTCCAAGCTGGGGAGGGTTTTCCGAGGGGTCCACGCGGGATTGACTGCGTTCCCTTGTTTAAACAAGGCTTGACTCATGGATGTTGGTTCCCTTTCGGGCCCTTAGGTTCAAAGAGGCCTATCTCTCAGCTTTGGACTCCAATTGAAATGAGTCCAACTGGTTTGGATCATCTGTACAAGAGGCTTCCACTGGTTAATTCAAATGAACTTGGCTAATCATCAGAGCAATTATTCTCACAACCCAAGTTCGAGCAAAATCCAAACCATTCATCATCGGGTTTTTACGGGGACTTAAGATAGACACAATTTTTGGTGTCTACAGATGCACCTACTTTGGCCGAGCTCCAATAGAGCGAAGGTCAAAGTATTCCTGTGCCAATACCTACAATAAAACAGGAAAACTGAGTGAGGTGACAATCAGTTAAAGATAAACAATCATTTTAGAGTAATAAATTTCACGGTTTATTTGACTGAGAGTTTGACCCTATGCTGTAGGTCACACAATAAAAATCCTTCGATTATCAGTCGAACGGAGAGACCCTGTGCTGTAGGTCACACAGTAAAAATATTTAAGATAGGTCATAAATTATAAAAATCCTTTTCTTTTCAGTCGAAGGAGACCCTATGCTGTAGGTCACACAATAAATGTCCATCGATTTTCAGTCGAAGGGGAACCCTATGCTGTAGGTTACACAATAAATGTCCTTCGATTTTCAGTCGAAGGGGAACCCTATGCTGTGGGTTACACAATAAAAATATTTCGTTAGAAATAAGAATAAAAGATAAAAAATCCCTCGTTTTTTAGTCGTAGGGGACCTTATGCTATAGGTCATACAATAAATGTCGTTCGATTTTCAGTCGAAGGGGAACCCTGTGCTGTAGGTTACACAATAAAAGTATTTCGTTAGAAATAAGAATAAAGGATAAAAATCCTTCGATTTTTGGTCGAAGGGTGACCCTGTGCTGTAGGTCAGACAATAAACGTCCTTCGATTTTCAGTCGAAGGGTAACCCTGTGCTGTAGGTTACACAATAAAAATATTTCGTTAGAAATAAGAATAAAAGATAAAAATCCCTCGATTTTTAGGCGTAGGGGACCCTATGCTATAGGTCACACAATAAATGTCCTTCGATTTTCAGTTGAAGGGGGACCCTATGCTATAGGTTACACAATAAAATTATTTTGTTAGAAATAAGAATAAAGGATAAAAATCCTTCGATTTTTAGTCGAAGGGTGACCCTGTGCTGTAGGTCAGATAATAAACGTCCTTCGATTTTCAGTCGAGGGAACCTGTGCTGTAGGTTACACAATAAAAATATTTCGTTAGAAATAAGGTGAGTAGTAAATGTTATGGTAAAGGCTAATAAACTGTTGCTCAGACCTTAGGTCGGGTGCGAGCCCATGCCATTTCAACGAGTTTAAATGTACAAACCTGTGGGTTTAAAGTAGTCCTTCTTTCATAAACGGACTTTGACGCGCAAATAACTGCTATGGACCTCGCGTGGGGCCCACTGATTTTGAACCAATGGCCCAAAAAACGTCAGAGGTGAGAGAGTGGGCCAGGTGGTCAAGCCGCCACGTCAAGCGGTCGAGCCACTAGGTGGAGCGGCTAAACCGCTGGATGGAGCAGCTATGCCGCTTGGTGTGCAGCAGTTGAACCGCTCACCCAAACGGTCACGCCGTTGGGACTAGCAGCTAAGCCGCTTGCCTTGCGGTCTGACCGCCAGCTGGGTGGTCTGACCGTCCACCTAGGCGGTTTGACCGACCATTAGGTTTCTTCACGGGTATGCATAAAAAGAAAAAAGGGGGGAGGCCGAAATGGGTCATCTTCCCCATTTTGCCTTCACGGGTATGCTCCAAATCTTGAGGTTTTCTTGCTCAAACTCTTAATAGAACTTGATTTTGTTAGTTGTTCTTGTGTTTTTGAGTGTCAAAACTCAAAATTGTGTGAATTTGTGAGTTTTGTGAGTTTCAGTCAAATTTTCAAAAACTCCATTTTTGCTCTTTATCCATGGCTCCTAAACTTAGAGGAGGTAGGAAAAGGAAGGGGCAAGAGATTGTTGTTCATGAGGCCCCGAATATTTTCACTCGGGTTTTTATTTCCGGTATACCCCATCATCGGGTGGGTGAGAACCGGTTAGTCCAGGACGAGTTCACTCGTAGTGATTTTCATCCTACCGATCGTTGGGAGCCTAGCGATCTTGTTTTCAAGAAGAAGGAGCATTTGGTTACCGTTGGTACCAAATGTCGGGTATGTCGTCTTTTTTTTTCTTTGCTCTTTTACACTTAGAAAATCATGTGTAGGCAAACATAGAACTTTTAGGTTGAGAGCTGTAGTGTAGCTAAATGTGGAAAAACCAATTTGCATGAAATTGTTTTTCTTGCTAATTTGTGAATTCTCGTTGGTTTCTTGTATTATATATATTTTGCATGTGAAGAATGAATTTGAGTGAAATTCATCTTTAATGGTGAAAAATAAATTTGTATGAAATTTATTCTCGTTGTAATTATATATATATTCTGTGAAAATAAACTTGAGTGAAGTTTATTTTTATTGTGGTGGTTGATGGTTTTTCGAGTATATTTGTGGAGAATAAACTTGTGTGAAATTCGTTCTCTTTAAAATTCACTCTTGTCATATCGGTTTAGCTAAAATGCTAAATTTTACTAGTTGTAAAAATTTAGGACTAAACCGGAGACTGGTAGTTGTAACTAGGATCACCTAGCTAATTGTCTTGCAATTATTGTGTTGTATAGGATGTCGACACTACCATGCGGGGTTATGGTAGCCTTTCGGGTATCGAGAAAGCCCGTAGGTATGTGACTCCTTCGGTCGACGCTATTGTGGAGCGTTGTGGCTTCGGTCACTTTTTAGCGTCCATCGCTTTTGCGGAGCGCGTCGACCGCTTGCTTGTTAGATGTCTTGCGGAGCGGTACTGGGATACTACCAGTACTTTTCATTTTCCTATGGGTGAGATCATGATCACCCCTTTCGAGTGTGGTCTCATTTCCGGGCTCCCTTGCACCGGTACTCCTATCACTTATGGAGACGTGAGTAGGGAGGTTATGGTGGAGATGTTTGGCCTTTTTGGGCCAACTGGGATGGTAAGGAGTATGGTCGGACTGACGTTATGGTCCAGTTTTTGACCAACCCGGGGAAGTTGAAGAAGGTCACGGCGGAGCAGCACACTCGCCTTTTCTTGGCCTATGTTCTAGTTTCTTCTGTCTCTTCGGATAAAGCTAGTAGGTACCATGTTCCCTATTTTCCGTGCTTGCAGCATTTGGACAGAGTTGCGGAGTACAATTGGGGTCTTCCCGCATACTCTTGTCTTCTACGGTGTTTGAGGCAGTCCAGCCGCCTAAGTGGAGAGGAGGGCGCGTCTCGCGTCCCCTTAGTCGGTTATTCGAAGGTTATGGAGGTAATTTCCTTCTACCCTTCTTATACTTTGTGTTTTTGGCTTTTTACTCATAGCTTATGCCTAATCCATGTACTTTGCATATCTTAGATTTGGTTTTATGAGCATTTCTCCGACCTTGCCCCTCTTCTCGAGACAGGGAATTTGTCCTTAGGGAGGCGATATATCCCTTGACCGCTCAGGATGTAAGCCATTAACCTTTGTGCTTTTTTCTTCCTTTTATCCTTTTGTGTGCTCAATGTTTGCTTTTCTAGGTCGACTAGTTCCCCTGGACGGATTACCTCCCGGGTCTCTCGGACAGATTTTTGGGTGCTCGGGAGTATGACCAGAGGAGGATCCTTATTGAGGATCCTTTTGGTTTTGAGTGGTTCTTGGGAGAGAGACTGATTAGGTAGACTTTTTCCGACCTTCCGGCTCCGAGGATTCCTTTGGATCCTCCGGGTTCGATGCTTTACGTTTGTCACCTTACCATGGAGCAGGTAAGGGCGGCTACTGTCGGGGCGAATACCCTCGAGTATCTGCTTCCAGCTGATCCTGAGGTGGATCTTATGGTGGCATATACTGATTTTGTTGAGGCTCGATTGTGCCCCAACTTCTCTACTGACCCGGTAAGTAATGTACTTTTGTTTCTCAATTTCGTTTGGAAATTTAGAAATGTGTCTAATATTTTTGGGTCTTTGTAGAGTGCTACGAGTTCTTCGTCGTCTCATGTGACTGCTTCCTCTCCGCGCCCTACTCTCCCTTCTATGTCGGTGAGTTATACAGGAGCGGATGAATCACCTCAGGCTCTCTTGATTCCTGAGTTTCGTGGTCCTGATGAGAAGGTTGAGGGATTGCCTCTACCAGCTGGTTGTAGGGGGGTAAGTGAGAATCCATTGTAATTTGCAATGTTTCCTTTACGTGCACAGTTAGATGCTGCGAAGACGCGAATGATCTATAGGGGCATGCAGGCCTTTAAGAATTGGTTTTCCAGGTTCGCGTCTCGAAGTGTATGCACGAGTCGTCGGTCCGACGTTCGAGAGGTATATTCATTTCAAGTAATAGTGCTTGATTTGAATTTTTGTAATTTTCTGACCTTGAACTTATTTCGCAGCCTGTTCCTGTGGCGAGGCCTCCCAGGCCTCCAGTTGTTCGTACTCCGGAGTCGGTGTCTACACCGCGGTGTCCTCCTCCTAGGCAGGAGAGTACGGAGGTGCGTCAGGGGACGCCTCGAGCTAGAGTGGATACGGGGAACCCGCCCCAAGTGCCTTATCTTTCGCAGTGGCCTACACCGCCTCCCTATATGGGGTATCCGGGCTATCATATGCCCATGTATCCTCCAGTCCCTCCAAGGGGTTCTTGGATTCAGGAGAGTACGGGGTATGGTGGCTATCCCGGCATGTCGGAGCCACCGCGTCATTCACTGGATCCCGCTTACTTGACGGGTTTGTTATTTGCTTTCGATCCTAGAGCTTGGGCGATGTCTCAGCCCGGTCCTTCAGGTGCTCCATCATTGAGTGGACCCGGAGAGTCGTTTCAGGCGGGTCCGAGTACTGGCGAAGATGGCCAGTGATATTTTTTGTAGTGCATTTCAGACTTTCGGGCTTGTATTAAACCTGCTATAAATATATTGCATTTTATTCACGCATAAACATATATCACGCAAATGCCCATATGTGAACTTAATCAACTAATTTTCGAGTAGGAAATCACAAATCATGATATTCGAGAATTTAGGATTCCCGAGATTTTAGCACATTTGGAGTACCCCTTCCCCTAAAATAAAAATAAAGTAAAGAAAAGCAAAATAGAAAAAGGTAATTAAAAGGGTAAAATATTAATAAAGGAAATAAAGAATCAGAAAATAAAAGGAATAAAAGTGGAACTTGATAATCAAAATAAAAAGAAGGAAAGAAAATAAAAGGGAATAAATAGAAAAGTGGCAAGAGCCAAAAATTAAGGTAAGAAAAATATAAGGAAAGGCTTCCAAAATCTATCCAAGTGGGAATTAGGAAAGTAGAGCCCGGTCAAACGGTGGGGTCGGGTGGACAGAGGCCTTTCGCGAAATAGCACACCAAGCGCCTATACAAGGTGACCGCTAGAGCTCCTAGCGGCTGTGCTAGAGCTCTAGCGGTTGCCGCTTGTCCTAGCGGTCAAGCGCTTGTTGGAGCGGCTTAGCCGCTTGTCCTAGCGGCTGAGCCGTCCGGACTAGCTGTGAGGCCGTCTGGCCCCTTATTCGTCTGTTGTCTGAACTTCCTTAATTTTTCGACGAGAATCCAACCGTGGCCTCTATATAGTTGGATTTCTTTCTCTTCTCTTCTCACCACTTGCTTTGAGCCCCTAGAGAGAGAAAATTCCTTGAGAGAAAATCCTTAATCTTAACAATGGTGAACTTTGATGATGTCTTTGATGCTTGGTTAACTTCCATGACTATAGAGGAGAGGTTAGAGCTTACTCCCTTCCACCTTAATGCTTTCTTTCATATCTCAAAAAGTTAAGATTTTGTGGGACTTTCTTCATGCTTCCATTGAGTTTTGGGACCCTAAGTTCCATGTCTTCCGTTTTGGTGCTCATGAGATGTGCCTTTCGGTGGAGGAGATCTCCGATATAATTGGATTTCCAACCGAAAGCCCTCCCGCCGTTCCTTACTTGGGGAATGCTTTCGTGGGTGATTTTCAAAGGTACCTCGGGTTGTCTCCCCGTCAAATGGGTCAAGTGTTTCATGTTCAGGATGTTGATCTTGCCAAGCTTGTTACTTTCTTCACCTCTAGGGCCCAGGATGCGATGGATATGAGGTACAAGAAACGTGCCTTTGTATTTTGCCTCCTCCATCGTTATTTGTTCGTTGGTGGTAATGAAGACGCTCTTATTCCCTCCGAAAAGAAGTTGACCATCAATAGGGCCAAAGCTTGCCTTCTTAGAGTAACCGAGCAAATTCAATGGGACAGCTCTCCTATGCACTTGGTCGTGGGAGAGACAATCCTTGCTTTAGATAGGCTCAAGTGCAATCCTCAAGAGTCCTTCACCGAGAGCCCTTTACTCCTTTCAAGTAAGTTTTGTGATAAAGCCTTAATCTTTGTGGATTTAACTTTGTTTGGTGAAATTCTCATCTTGTATTGACTTGAATTTTTCTTTTTTTGTTTTTGTGTAGATATGGCTTCAAGAGAGACTTGATATCCTCGAAATGCCTTCAATAGATACTCGAAAGTATCTTCCCAAGCAACTTTCGTCAAGACGTCGACGCTTTTCCCTATCCTCCCGTGAGGAATGGTTGGAATTCTTCTATGCCAAAACTTAAATGGGTTGGTTCATTCCGTGGTGGCATTCCACTAAAATCGTAGGATGTAGGGAAGATATGCCCATCATCCGGATCGTAGGCTTACGCACCCTGACTTCCTTTTTGCCGAATCGCCTTTTGCGACAATATGGTTTACGGCAGAGAATTTCGAATGTAAGCTACGTGTGCCCTCGTCAACGACCCTTGACTCCTTCTGTCCCGTTGGGAACGATATTGGAGTCGCCGTCAAATATGGGTTAAACCAGTATTTCCTCAATCTCATGGGTTGACGATCTTTTACGAGCAATGGATTTGGAGCGGTGATCGCCGAGTCAACCCAAAGCTTCTAGAAGAGGAAAAGAAAGTTGTTCAAAACCCGCAAATATGATGAGCCAAGCGATGTAAGGATAACTCGCATTGATAGGCCCGCTAAGCTTTCCAAGCTCCAAACTAATGGTAAGGGAAAAGGTAAGGCAAAGGCCCAATCTAAGAAGAGGAAGAATCCGGCCCACTCGGCCAAGCAAGTAGCTCCAATTAGGCCCAATGATCACGAGGCCTCTTCTAGCTATGGTAGGGAAAGATGGGCTCCAAAAGAACGAATGAAACTTGATGAGCCTAGCGAGCCCGTCCAAGAGCCTAAAGTCAAAGACAAGGAGGAGTAGTCCACCTCTAGTTGTCTAGCAAGTCTTGTTTTTTTTTGCTTAGTAGTATAATTCAAATAACGGGTTCGCATGCCCAAGTAGATGTAGTTTTGGATTGCCCTTTTATTTATTTATTATTTTTCTCGCATTTTTTTTATTTTTTTATTATTAGAGCATGTAATGGACTTTAGCCATATTAATGAAAGACTTGCTTATTTTGCATTAATCGAATGGATTAAAACTCCCTTATTGATTTATTTTATTAAAGTGGCCGGGCCTAGGTGATATGGGTTACCTACATATCCATGCGGAATCAGGCCAATGTAGTTCGTAAAACCAAATCCTGTTTTCTTTTTTTCGGTCGTGGGGCCTATGTGGACGGGTTTGACCGATTTTGACTTGGATTCGGTGCCTTAGTGGGCCCTCTCAAAGATTTAACATTTATGCATAGAATCGCTTAAGTTGGTCCATGTTTGTGAGTTGAGTGAACTCGTTGTCGTCTAAATCCATTAACTTTACCGCTCCACCGGATAATATTGTCTTGATAATGTATGGGCTGGCCCAATTAAGCTTGAACTTTCCCCGAGGGTCGACTACAATTGGTCTTACCTCTTTTGGAACTAAGTCTCCTTCTTTTAGTCCTCTAGCCTTGAATCGTTGATCAAAATGTCTTGCCATCCTGGCTTGGTAGACGTGACCGTAATGTAGGGCATTTAGTCGTCTTTCATCTAACAAGACCAATTGGTCATACCGGGCTTGGACCAATCCAGTTCGGGTAATTCACTTTCCAAAGCTATCCTTAAAGAGGGGATTTCTACCTCGACTGGGAGTACCGCCTCCATTCCGTATACTAAAGAATAAGGCGTTGCTCCTATTGAGGATCGAATGGTAGTTCTATATCCCCATAAGGCAAATTGTAGCCTGTCGGGCCAATCTTCGTAGTTTTCCATCATCTTAGCTATCATCTGTTTTACGTTCTTGTTTGCGGATTCTACGGCTCCATTTGTTTGTGGCCTATAACGTGAAGACTGTCGATGTTGAATTTTAAACTTAGTGAAAAGCTCGGCAATATCCTTTTTGAATTGAGTCCCGTGATCACTTATGATCTCGTGGGGTACTCCATATCTGGTAATGATGTTGTCATGTATGAACTTTGCCACATGTTTTGACGCTATTCTTGCGTACGAGCGAGCTTCAACCCATTTGGTGAAATAATCTATTGCGACTCATATGTATTCATGGCCTCCTTTTCCTGTAGGGGAGATTTTTCCAATGATGTCAATGCCCCATGCAGAGAACGGCCATGGTGAAGTGAACGTGTGTAGAGGAGTAGGAGGTCTATGTTGTAAATTGGCTTGGAATTGGCAGCGTGTGCACTTTCTCACGTATTCAATGCAGTCCTTTTCCATTGTGGTCTAATAGTATCCTTGCCTTAGGATATTCTTGGCCAAGTTTAGTCCATTCATGTGAGGACCACATACGCCGTTATGTATGTCGCTCATGACTTTGCTTACTTCACGTTCCTTTAAACATAGCAGACTTAGCCCTTGTGGTGTCTTTTTATAAAGTTTGCCTTGCACATGTATGTATTGTGAGGCTATTCTTCTTAAAGCTCTTTGTGCCTTGGGTGTTGATTGTGGAGGGTAATCACCTTTGGCGAGTAGATTGAGGATGTCGGTAAACCATTCCTCTTCTTCTTCCTCATTGGCGCGTACTTCAAGTGCATTACAAAAGGCGGGCTCAGTGCGCCTTTCAATGTGAATGGGCATGGAGATTACATCATCTGGAATATTTATCATGGAGGCCATTTTTGCTAAGGCATCCGCGAACTGGTTGTCATCTCTAGCAAGGTATGTAAAACGGACGTGAATGAAATATTTGGCTATCTTTTCAAGATATTCCTGGTAAGGTGCCAGGGATTTGTTTTTCACTCTCCACTTTTTGGAGACTTGGTTTATGATGAGAGTTGAATCTCCATATACCTTTAGATCCTTAATTTTTAGTTCTATTGCTGCTTCTAAATCAATGATGCATGCTCTATACTCGGCGCCGTTGTTGATCACCTCGTGGTCTAATTTGACGGCTATGGGACTATGTGCGCCTTCTGGGCTGACCAATAATACTCCTACGCCATAACCTTTTTGGTTTGATGCTCCGTCAAAGTACAACTGCCAAGTGGTTTCTTCGACACTCATTATTCCCTCATCAGGAAAGTCATGTGTAACATCTTCGCTAGTAACTGGGTTTTCAGCGAGATGTTCAGAAATGGCATGTCTTTTGATCACCTTTTGGTGTTCAAAAGTTAGATCGAATTCTGAAAGCATGACAGTCCATCTTGCTATTCTTCCACTAAGAATGGGTTTTTCGAACAAGTTCTTTAGTGGATTCATCCTTGACTTTATATGGATACAATGTTGTAGCATGTAATGTCAAAGCTTTTTCGTTGCAGTGACCAATGCGAGACACGTTTTCTCTAGTGTGGAGTAGCGTGTTTTGTATTCTAGGAATTTCTTGCTAAGGTAGTATATTGCCTTTTCGTCATTCTCCACCTTTTGGGCCAACATAGCACCCATTGCGGTTTCTGTGACTGTTAGATATAGCATAAGTGGTTTTCCCGGAATTGGCGGAAACAATACGGGTGGATTAGCTAAGTGTCCTTTTTGAGCTTTTTGAAGATAGGCTCGCATGTAATAGTCAATTTGGATATGAATCGACTTATATATTGGAGTCGTCCTAAGAATCCTCTTATCTCTTTTTCATTTTTGGGAGAGGGCATATCTCTTATGGCTTTGATTTTGGTAGGATCAATTTCAATGCCTCTTGTGCTTATGACGAACCCTAAGAGCTTGCCAGAAGTTACTCCGAATGCGTACTTTTGAGGATTCAATCTCATGTTGTACTTCCGAAGCCTGTCAAAGAATTACTTTAGAGAGGGTATATGCCCTTCTCTCTCCTTGGATTTGATGATCATATCGTCTACATACACCTCGGCTTCCTTGTGCATCATGTCATGTAGAAGGGAAGTTGCGGTTCTTTGGTATGTTGCTCCCGCATTCTTCAACCCGAAAGGCATGACGGTATAGCAGTATGTTCCCCATTGGGTTATGAAGGTGGTTTCCTCCATGTCTTCTCTGGTCATTTGTATTTGGTCATACCCTGCATAGCCATCCATGAATGATAAGAGGGCATGTCCTGCGAGTATTGTCCACTAGTACGTCTATATGTGGCAGGGGGAAGTCGTCCTTTGGACTTGCCTTGTTTAGATCTCTGAAATCGACGCACGTCCTTACTTTGCCATCCTTCTTTGGAATGGGCACTATGCTAGCAACCCATTCTGGATACTGAGCAACCCTAATAAAACCTGCTGCGAGCTTTTTCTGCACCTCTTCTTTGATTTTCAATGTCCACTCAGGTTTCATTCTCCGAAGTTTTTGCTTCACCAGTTTTGAATTAGGATTGAGCGGTATTGTATGTTGTGCTATCTCACGACTTATTCCCGGCATATCTTTGTAGGACCAAGCGAAAACGTCTATATATTCTTTTAAGAGATTTATAAAACTTTCTCGCTCTTTGGGAGTTAACGATAAGCCAATGCGCACTTCGCGCGACTCTTGATCGTTTGCAAGATTGATTAATTCTGTTTCTTCCACAATTGAAGTCTTTTGTTCATGCTCTAATAGTGCTTTAGTTACTTCTTTGGGTAATTCTTGTTCATCTTTTGAATTATTAGCTATTAAGTAATCCAAGAAGTAAGCAGAATCAGTAATCATTTCATTGATAGAGGAAACTGGAACATCAACTGAGCCATTACTATTGGCTTTAACATCATTAGACTTGCAAACAGAATTAAACATAGATTTGGGTGGACCACCCGATTCTACTATATTAGACTCGTCTTCAGAATCAGACTCAGTCCGGTCGGAGTCAGTGTCAGTGCCAGGCTTGGATTCTTCGGAGATCGTCATCTTGATCTTCTTTCCGTTGGCTCCTGTCCAACTTATGGTGCGTTTCTGCTTTGTGAGTTGACCCTCGTTTGGAGTGATCAACATAGTTAGGTCAAAGTTTGCATCTTGAATTGTATTATTGACATTGTGGAGCTCTTCATCTTTTGGATGGCGATGCTCTTGTCCAAATAATAGACCCAAAGCGTTGTTGGGTGTGTCCTCGACCCAATCAAAGTTCAGCCTCCTTCTTACAGGCAAAGGAGTTTCTTCCAGCGCGTAGCAGTCTTGGAAGACTGCGAATCCGGGAACTTGGATTCCATAAACAGGGAGAAGATAGAGCTCGGGAAAGCCATAATAAGGGATTGGATCTCCAGACTGGACGACCTGCTCGTTTAGTGTGTGCGGGTAGGGTGCCATGGGGATGTCATAGACTTTGTTGTCCCTAATGGCCCTTCTTTTCGCCTTTTCTTTAGCAATGTATTCTCGTAATTCCTATTTGGTAGGATTATAGCCCAACCCAAAAAGATTATTTCCGGCTTTGGATGACCAAACTGGAAGTGATTTGGAGACATCTTTGCCTAGAGATGTGCCAGAGAAGTGTCCCTGATTTCTTAAAATGGCATTAGTTCCTAAGTGAGAATATGGTGCGAAAGGAGATATATCTTGCTCAAGTACGGTGATGCCTTCAGTCATAAAGTCCCAGAATTCTTCATCTTGCGTAGTGTGCTCGACTATAAGAACCGGCGTGTCTTCAATGCTAGCGATCATAGAATCAGCTCTAACCTCTAGAACCACCCCTCCGACCATTATTTTGACCTTTTGGTGTAATGTTGAAGCTATGGCGTTTAATCCATGAAGCCATTGGCGTCCTAGGAGTAAATTGAATGAAGCTGGGATGTCGATGACGTGGAATTGTACCATTTTCTCAATTGAATGAAGCTTCCTTAACCTTGCTTTCTATCCATGTCACACGGTTTCCCATGGTTTCCAACATTTTCATCATTTCAGCCAATATCTCATCAGTATTCTTAGGTGGTGGAGGTGACATATCATCTTCGGCCATTTTGGTCAACTTAGAACCAGGTGGTCGATATGGAGGGGGAGTAACAAACACTGCGTCAGACCTAGCTTTGCTCAGAGGGAGAGATTCCAATACGAGCTTTCTAACCAGACGTTGATTACTATGATCGCGCTCCCAACTTTTCGGACCGACTATTTTCTTCCCAATCCTGGACAGCGGATAAGACTTAGAAAATGAAAGACTAACAAGTTCCAAAAAAGAAAGTCTTAAAACAAAAGTGGGAAGTCTCTATCTAGAATATTCTATCAACATAGTTACCCTTGGGGACTAAGTAATGGGTTTAGGTCAAAAGATCTCGACACGGGAAAAGAAAGATGAAAGATATTATACTCTTGACTAAAAGGAGAGGGGAGAGATATTATCTTGACTCAATATGGGATAAAGCAAAAGATATTATACTCTTGACTAAAAGGAGAGGGGAGAGATATTATCTCGACTCAATATGGGATAAAGCAAAAGATATTATACTCTTGACTAAAAGGAGAGGGGAGAGATATTATCTCGACTCAATATGGGATAACACAAAAGATATTATACTCTTGACTAAAAGGAGAGGGGAGAGAAATTATCTCGACTCAATATGGGATAACGCAAAAGATATTATACTCTTGACTTAAAGGAGAGGGGAGAGATATTATCTCGACTCAATATGGGATAAAGCAAAAGATATTATACTCTTGACTAAAAGGAGAGGGGAGAGATATTATCTCGACTCAATATGGGATAAAGCAAAAGATATTATACTCTTGATTAAAAGGAGGGGGGAGAGATATTATCAAGATCTTTTGGCCTAGACTGACTACCTAAATAAAAGTAAAGAATAAAGCATCTAAATCTTTCGTAAGGTAACGAGCTTCATATAGAACATTCAGGGATATTGTTTCCTAAAAAGAAAGATTCTAGACCCAATCTTAAGACAAAATCTAGACTCAAAAAGGAAAATCCTAATTGGGGTCTAACCTAATATTCTATGACGACCAAAAAGACTATGCAAAGATGGAGTTCACATATGGGCAAACAACACAACAACGCAAATGACATGATTATGAAAATCTAGCATGGACATGGGACTGAGTTTCAACCTAAAACATTGGTTCTAGTTCATGCAATGGGGTACGCTTAAGGGTTTTGGTCAAAAGTTACTCATGATCAAGAATGTACTACAATCCGCGGGATGCGTGACAATGTGAGGCATTCTAGTTATCCTACTCGTCCGAATGGACGAATGCGTAGGAAGGTACATGAGGTGGGGGGATCCATGTTTCTTGGCAAAGAAGAATCGAGTGGATTCTCACCAAGGAACTTCACCACACTCTATTGGCTAAAAACTAGTTTGAACTTGTAAAAACAAGCTCGGAAGTCGCGCAAGTGCATGCACATGAATGCAATGAATGCAAATTAATAGATGAGTGACAAGTCACAAAATAATAATAAGAACACTCAAGGTAGTGAACCAAGCAAAAATAATGATAATGAATCGATTTTCAAGTTACACCCTCTTAATCATGTCCCCAGTGAAGTCGCCACCAGATATTTCTTCCCTTTTCGCCCCCTCTTCCTTCGGGTTTCCGGGCAGCCTAGGAGAGCGCGGTCGTTCGGGTTTTCGTGAACCTTTGAGTGTGAATGCACGTGAAGATTTTCCTTTTGCACTAAGAACATGATTAAGATTGTCGGAAGTCGCCACCATATTTAAGGTAATTTGGAAACCTTGGAATCAAGTCGATAGTCTAGATCAGAAAGACGTCAACTCAATTCCTGTGCACCCCAATCCCTATTGGGGAAATTGACTTCATAAATGAGTTCGGGGGCGTGAGTACGAGCTAGGAAGGTGTTAGGCACCCAACTCGCCCCGTTGACAACAACGACCTTTACTAATCGATTCAATATAATTATTAATGCTACGGTTCCAAACAAGGTTCAATTTGTCCAAATTCCTAGTTTTAACTAATGGGTTGAACAAACATTATTATTGTGACCACTTTTAACAATTTATCAAATTACATGCTTTTATTGCTAAAAACGATAAATATGCTAAAACCTGCAAGTTAGAAAAGAAACCAATAATTCATCCACCAATCCACAAACAAAGCACAATTTAATCATAAGAAGCAATAAATAACAAAATTTAAACATTCATTCATCCATTAATTAGGCTTAATACAAGCCCTTTTCCTCAAAACGTACCATACATGTACATATCACATAAACCAAAATCGTTAGTAATAACAAGCAATATAAAAATTTATTGAAAACCCTCAGGTTGGATTACCTGGATGCTCACAATGAACTTATTTGGTTATAATGCTTGAATTCATGCTCTTGACGAAGTATGAAGGTTTATTTTGTGGTGCTAGGGTAACCAAAAAAAGGAGTAGAATCAGAAGTTATGGTTTAATTTTGACAAAGAGAGTCAACCTCTAGAATTCCCAACCTGAGAGAGAAACTGCCCACCTCCAGACCAACCTCTTCAACTGAACCCTAAGGTTTGTTTATATAGAAGAGGGGGAGCTGCCAGGGTTTGGCACGAAAATCGAGATGGGCCTCGAATTCGCCGTCCGTAAGAAAAGGTCCAGGCGGCCATAGAGCTAGGCCAAGCGGCTGACTGTTTTTCTCCCCTCTTGGACCTGGAGGGGGCGTGCCTGTATAGGCGCCTGACTGTTTTTCCAAGCGGGGGAGGCTTTTTCGAGGGGGTCCACGCGGGATTGACTGAGTTCCCTTGTTTGATCAAGGATTGACTCATGGGTTTGGGTTCCCTTTCGGGCCCTTAGGTTCAAAGAGGCCTGTCTCTCAGCTTTGGACTCCAATTGAAATGAGTACAACTGGTTTGGATCACCTGTACACGAGGCTTCCACTGGTTAAGTCAAATGAACTTGGCTATCATCACAGCAATTATTCTCGTAACCCAAGTTCGAGCAAAATCCAAACCTTTCATCATCGAGTTTTTACGGGGACTTATTATAGGCATAATTTTTGGTGTCTACAGTAAGCGCTCATGCCTACCTTCTTCCAAAGCCCCATCAAAACAATTTTGATGTGTTATGTGCTAATTGGGAAATTGTTTGTGAATTTAATATGCAAAGCATGATTAAATTATATCATCGTAATTATGAGATTTATTAAGCACGTTTACTGCTGTAATTGTGAATTATAATGAGCATGTCAATATTATCACGTCTTGAGAATTAATTAGTTCATATGTTGGTATTTGGACAATTGTTGAATGGTGAATTATTAATATTATTATGTTATTTAATACTTGCTAATTGGTATGGGTATTATTGAGTGCTAGTGAGCCCTATATATTTATCGTTGGATGTATTTGGATGATTTGTGATTTTTGGATGTCATATTACCCTGCCGAAGTGCTGCCAAAATTGTGCTAGACATTGCATGTCATCTATGTTGAATTATTGCTATTGAATTAAAGCATGTTTAATTCTCATTGTATTGAATTATCATTATCGTCATTATTCACTATTTATTGTCAAGAGCATGAAATGAATTAGTAAGTCGTGGTCTCGTAGTACCATTATGCCAACCAATGCAAATTATGTGAATTGAATTGAATGAGAGTAAGACTCCTAATGGATCCTAGGAGTAGTCGAGCAATCGGGATTATACCTAATGGTGTAGTTCAGGGATGCGTGAATCCCAAGTTGCTTATGGACACCTCACAGTGTATGTGGGACGGATCATTCCCCATTTATTAAGTCTTCTTGACTCGCTTATTGTACTAGAGGTAGTGTGCACACTAGAGTCATTAAGTCCATGGTGTGATTGTATCTTCGATGAACAGTATGGGTAATCGCTGTTCTTTTCGCTCTCTTACATCTCTCTAACCAAGACGGATTGTCTATGTCATATTTGGTGTGATCACTATATAAGAATTGCATGTAAAGAAACGTCGTTATGCGTATGCTTGATTATATGCTTATGTGCGTATGCAAATAAATTTCAATGATTCTTCTAAAACCTCAAGTAAGGTTTGTGAAATGTTTTCACTGGGTACGAATGTCGTTTATTCAGTTTATCTGATTTTTGTTTCTCTTTTGTTTCTTTTATTTTCTTCTGCATTTTGTTTCCATCAGGAAAACCAAAGTGCAGGTTTAGCCGAGTGAGGACGTACAACATGGAAGTTAAAGTTGGCATCGTTTTTTAGAACTTTCCTGTTTAGTTTAGATTGTTGGGATTTTTGGTTTGTGCCCTTTGAAGGCAAAGTTGTAATAATTGGTTTAATGGATTTTAGCTCACTATTATAGACAACTCTCCTTAGTAAGCTCCTTTGATGCCTAGACTTTCTTTCTGCTTAGCATTTACTCCTTAGTGATCAATATTGCAGTAACGCCCTTGAGTTTGTGAAGGTCCAATGGTGCCGAGTCGTGTACAACGACGTCGATAGCTCTTAGAAAATCGTTGTAAATTCGAGGGTGTTACAAAAGTCAACGAGACAACGCGATCAAAATGACGGTTGGGAATGGTTAGAAAACATATGAACAGTTTAGATGCACTAGCTTAAGCAATCATTGACTAAAACATTAAAAAAAAAGGACAATATAACTTGCTCTTGGCAATCATTGAGTGACACAAAATGAGTAGCCTCGAATAAAAGGGGACAGTTTAACCGCTCTCGCGATCATTGACTGACACAAATGAGTAGTCTCGAATAAAAGGGTAGGTAACCACTCTTGCGATCATTGACTGACATAATGAGTAGCCTCTAATAATCATTTACTGACATAATGAGTAGCCTCGAATAAAAGGGTCAGTTTAACCACTCTTGCGATCATTGACTGACATAATGAGTAGCCTCGAATAAAAGGACGGTTTAACCGCTCTTGCGATCATTGGCTGACATAATGAGTAACCTCAAACAAACGGGACAATTTAACCGCTCTTCCGATCACTGACTGACATAATGAGTAGCCCCGAATAAATGAATAGCCTTGAATAAATGAATAGCCTCGAATAAATGAATTGAGTAGTAAATGAATAACTTCGAATAAATGAAATTAATGGTAAATTCTGCACAAAATAAAAAATTAGCACAAAATTCAGTGCTAAGTAGTGTTAGAAAATACATGGACTTGTGCATTTGGGGGGCCTGCAAAACAAATGAGTTAATTTTACCCGATGGTAGTATTGTACGGTAAAATAGACAGACTGTTGAATTTTGAATTTGTGGGCCAGGGGTTCGTTCCCGCGCGCTTGGCACTGATCTTCGTTATGAACAACTGGGTCGAATAATGAACTTTGGGAAGAAAGAATTAGCTGTGGGGCCAGCGTTGGGGTCGTGCGTGCAGGCTAGCCACAGTCGCTGGCGGCCCAGGCTGTCGAGGCGGGGAGTTGCTGGCGGCCCTCGCGGGAGCCACTAGCAGCCCTCGTTGAGGCTGAATAAATTGGATTTTCGCGAGTTTTAGCTCGCGTTTTTACTTCATTGTCTTCCTCACCCAACCAAGAGTGATCCGCCATTATCGAAGCTTGAAGTTCTTAGCGGGTAAGTTGATTCTTGACCAATTTTCTTGCTTATTGTCTTGAACTTGCTTGGTTTTTCACCTAGTAGCTGAATTTTAGTTGCATTGTTGAATGAGTGCTTGTATGTCGCGAATCTGACACTTGAAAATTTTCACTTGTAGAGAGAGAAAGCTTGAAAGTGCTTGTTAATGACTCCAAAGGATAAAGGGAAGAGTCCTATGGCTAGGGAGGAGGATTACAGGGACATTTTTCGTACTAGATTTCCTTTATCTGGAGACCTCCTCCTCATCATATGAATCGGGCGAACTTGTATCAGGACTCACTTATGCGTATGGACTGGCGTCCTGCGAAGGCTTGGGACCGCAATATACTTTTGTTTGATAGATCGAGTCACTTGTCCAACTTGCGTCTGGTATGTTTCTGACTTTCTTGGTTTTGTTTACTTTGTACTGAAAACTTGAACTGTTAATGCTTCGGCATACGAACAAGTTGGGATTGTACTGGATTGGTGGTCAGCTATGTAGGATATTTGTGTAGAACTGTTTGGATTGGAATTGTAGTGTATGGGGTATAGAAAATTTTGTTGTTTGTTGGCTAGGGAGTTGGCAAATATTTGCAGGCTCATGGGTCCACTTCGAACTGGGCCATTATGCTAGACTCTTTTTCTAGTAGGACAAGGGAGTTGATTTGGGCTTCAAGGTTTGAGGTCTTTTTGTCTGTTATCCCGTCTTGTCATACGGGTGACACTCGAGTGATTTCTCGTGGTTTGATAGAGAGGCTTTGTGACACCATGAACACCTTTAATACCCATGCGGGAGAGATGTTTCCCACTCCGTATTAGTTTGTTGTACTAACGGGTTTGACCTTTAGAAGGCGTCATTTGTTGTATAATGTGAGCTACCACTTACAGGCATGTTAAAACGATTAAATAAAAATGATCAACCAAACATCACCCTAAAAAGAAAGGACGACTGAAGGATCGAAGAATAACGGGACTCCGGCCCTCCGCGCCCCCATCTCAGTGCGCGCGCGCGCGATAGAGGGAGTCTACAGCTGTCTCTAAAGATAGTTCGAACATAAAACATAGGGCGAGTATGACGGGTACCTAGCCGGACATCGCTACACATATACCGATATACGGGTCTATTCAGCTAAACTTAGGGTGAATTGTCCCAACTTATTTTCGTTTATATATATTGTTGAATTTTTTTTGTTGAACTTTATTGAATGTCGTTGAACTTTTTGAACTTTGTTTATTATTGTTGGATTTTGTTGATTCAAGTATTTTTTATAACTTGTTTGTATATTGGTTTGTTTAACTTTGTTGACATTTGTTTATTCTCCTGAATTTTGTTGAATTTGTTGAATTTTTTTGAATTTGTTGAATTTTGTTCATATTCATTTAACTTTGTTGAAGTTTGTTGAATTTATTGAAATTTGCTAAACTTTATTGAAGTTTGCTGAAAAAAACAGAATTAAGCTGGGGAGAACAAACACTTAATTCTGTTTATTTCTGCAAACTTCAGCAAATTTCAGCGAATTAACAAAGTTAAACAAACTTCAACAAAAAAATAAAGTTAAACAAATTTCAACAAAGTTAAACAAACCAAAAATACTTGAATCAACAAAATCATTAACTTTATATAAAAGACTTGAAATCCCGACTCAAAAGTTTTTTTGATTCGGAAACCGAACCTATAGGCATGGGCGGAACCGGAAAAAAACAGTCAAGGATTAACTCAGCACGTGGTCTTATTAGTTACCGTGTGGCTGAGGCGTCAAAGCCAGGAAGCAAAAGGGACTCTATTATCAGTTCAAAAGAACTAAAGAAGAATGGAGAAAGGCGACACAAATTTCTTCTACGCTGGTTGTTTGTTACAATAACAAGGACTATATCATCAGGTTTTTCCCCTAATTTTATTTTCCAATTTTAGAGATTTGTGCGATAATATAAATTTGTGTCTTATTTGTTTTCCAATTCATCATTGATTCATGTATTGAGTTAGGAATGGAATTGGGGATTCTGATACTGTGCTCTTTTATTAATGCATATCAAATTTAAATTGTTCTTAATCAAATTCAGAAATTTAAGTCGCATACAAGGTGTTTATTAGAATTCCCCATTTCAAATTTATGCTTGTCCTTTGGGCTTATGTTCATGGTATAACAAATTTTGTATTATGGCAAAAATATTTTCTAATGAGATGACATTAGCACCAGCATGGATTGAATTGTCGGTGGTGGACCTCTTTGCTGATAGGTGTTTCTCCACCCTATTCTTTTTCCATCCGTCTCTTAGGTCCTAATTGGATTCATAAGCTAACAACTTCTTAATGTCGATGTAAGCTGGGTGTTCGTGTAGAATTCAGTGCTTGTATTTTTTCAATAGCTTGGTCTCAATCATCTTCACATGCTCTGGGTGGTCTTCGAATGTTTATGATATCACCTGATTTCCAATTGTTATAGTACAGTTGAATGAATCCCATAAGTATCTCACTAAAGAGTTATGTGTTTGGTTATTGGATTGCAGCAAGGCAGTCAGCGGTGGTCACACTGTAAGATGTCTTTGAACAATATATTTTGACTATGTTAGTTGTTTGATTAACGTACATGTTTTGGATGAGTAACTCTTGTATTTGTCAGAGTTTGCTCAGACTTACTCCATCATAGAAACTAATTACATTTATACTGCAAATGCTTATTTGGCATTAAGATTTCTTTTTCCAGAAAAGGGTTTATATATATATGATCGGGCTCAAATGAGAGCACTACTTACAGTGAGAGCGTGAGAGCAATTATGGGCCGTCGGATCCATGATCTAAGGGTTACGATTGAGCTTCAGATACAACTAATAGTTACAGGACATGCGTGTCATTTACAGAAAGACAGGGGTATCTAGTCTTTCCATCTAGCGTATAAAAGCAAAAGACACTCATAACCCTCATTTCATTCACTCAGCAGCAGTCGACCCTCTCTCTCTCTCTCTCTCTCTCTCTCTCATTTCAGTAACCCATCTCCACCCTTTCTCTCTCCTCTCCGCATCTCTCTGTCCAAGCTCACCACTACCAACTCTAAAACCGCAATTGACTGCGATAGAAGCGAAACAAACGACGATCTCCGGCGATTTAAACTGCCATTAATGGTGATTTAGAGCTTCGAGAACCGCCATGGCCGTTAGCTCTAACCTCTCTCTCCTCACACTCCCTCTGTCCTCTTCCCCGTAAACAGCTCCGGAGATGAAGAGCCACTCCGCCATCGCGCCTCCTTCACCACCATTTCTCAGATTCTCTCCTCTGCCATTGACGAGCTTTGAATTCCGCCATTAATGGCGATGTGGAGCTCAACCTACGCTTATATAGACAAAATGTTGGATAGAATTTCGAATTTTTTTTTTTAATGTTTTGTAGCTGGAGTTTCATCTGAGTTTGTATATCTAGGTTTTTTTTTTTTTTTTCCGATTTAGATCTGGATCGTTGTTACATAATTTTGTTTCATTTTTTCTTCATTTCATATAGAATTGTATTTCAATATTTGGAATGGAATTTTAGTTTTCGTTCTACTTTTTTTCGATTTTTGTTGAGAAATTTATACAAATTTTACATTTTGTAGATTGTTTGGTTAAATTTTGTATTTTTTTATATTATAAATCAGGAACCTTGTTCTTTTCGTTTTCGAGGTTTAGTGTTGAAATGGAGGATGGTAGAAAGTTCATGTTTTGAGCACTAGTGGTTGGTAGCTTGCGGTGGTGAAGGGTGTGCGAGGGGTGGAAAGAGAAAATGATGTTTAAGCTCCGGCTCGGTCGGAGATAGGTCTCGAGCGATAATTCACTAACACCCGTTACACCCGATGCCCATCAGTTTAGGTCGAAAGCGGGGCTAGGGTTCACCTTGCCCTACTGTGCTCCATTTTGTCCTTAAGGTATCTAATGTTTCGAGGCGGGAGAGAGTGCATAGGGTTTGGGGACTAGTGTCCCCAAACCCTAAGCCGTCTTAAACCAGGGTTTGCGTTTATTGGGGGCAACAAGAGGTGCTAGGGATTTGGGGACGCTAGTCCCCAAACCCTAAGCCGTCTTAACCTAGGAATTGGGTTTATTGGGGCAACGAGAGGTGCTTAGGGTTTTGGGGATGAGCGTCCCCACTCGTACCCAAACCTTAACCCGGGGGTTAGGATTTGAGGGCTAGGGTTTAATGGGTGAGGGTTTGGGGGTCAAGGGTTTGAGGGTTAGGGTTTGGGGGTTAGAGTTTTGGGGGTTAGGGTTAGGGTTAGGGTTTGGGGGTTGGGGGGTTAGGGTTTGGAGGGTTAGGGTTTGGGGGGTTAGGGTTCGAGGGTTAGGGTTTGGGGGTTAAGGTTTGATGGGTAGGGTTTGGGGGATTAGGGTTTGAGGTTAAGGCTTGGTGGGTTAGGGTTGTGGTGATTAGGGTTTGGGAGGGTTTAGGTTTGGTGTTAATGAGACATGTGCATGGCACATGCTTTCATTAATGAGTGGATCAATCGAAGCCATCCATATATTTGAAATCCAATGGTTACAAAGTGCTCTATTATTTTGGCCCAATTATAATTAATTAGATCCAAAATAAAACACATATATTAATTACGCATTTTAATTCATGAGCCCAATTAATATTTTTAAATCTAAATTCACATTTTATTTTTAAGTAATTGTTATTCTAAAATGAATAATAATACGGGGTATTACAATAGTGTATATATATTACCCATTATACGCGAATAATGCGAACTAAAACTACAGACTATAGGTAGGCGAAAAGTTTGATTTTTAAAAGAATGAAAAAAAACTGTAACCGTACGCATGATTCAGGTAGGCGAAAATTCTGATCCTAGTGCAGTCCATCGGAGAAGGTCTGGTGGGGAGGTGGGTGAGGACAGAGAACGCCACTGGCGCCAATGGCCGGAGCTTCAATTTCTACGGCTCAGGCAACGGAGCGACAATGTCTTGAGGCTGAGCTCCGATTGCACGAGGGCTAGCTTGATCGAACAGGTGCAATGAAAAATGGAGGGGCTAGAGCGGTGAGCACGTGATAGCCCATTCAATGTTGATGAGGGGCTTCCATCAATGGCTTTGATGTTGTTGTCTTAAGTTAGTGGCAGAAAGATTGAATTACTAAGTGAGGAGAGAGAGGGGGGTAAGGGAACGCGTGATGTACCTGTATTCCGTGATTGAATTACACTTAAATTTCAGTCACTCAATGTAAAATAGATGGTTTAGACTAGGAGTTCACACTGTTAGCATATGTGAAGTTCACATCGGAACACAATTTTATATATATATATATATATATATATATATATATATATATATATATATATATATATATATAAGAGCACATCATTACAAATACGACGCGTTGGCCATTAATCAAAAAGACAGGGGCATTGGCGTCATTCGGCTTTCAGCATATAAAAGCCCTAAAACTCTAATTAACCCACCCCGCCCCCATCTCCTCACGCTCGCACTCTCTCTCCTCTCAGTCTCTCTCTCTTCACCCTCTCTCTCTCTCTCTCTCTCTCTCTCTCTCTCTCTCTCTCTCTCTCTCTCTCTCTCCCTCTCCTCTCACCCTCTCTCGCCGACATTAATGGCGGTCACATTTCCCCCCAAACTCATCCACTCAGCGCTCTCTCTTTCTATCTCTCATCTCCAAACTCATTTTCTCTCTCCACCACGAGCTCTCTCTTTCTATAACCGCCATTAATGGCGACTTGGATCTCTTTCACCAATTCAGATTCAAATGGACCACATGCAAGGCCTCCGACACCACTAAATCGCCAACAGTAAGCTCGATCGTAAAAGAAATGAAGCTCGATCTGGATATTGTGGAAGATCAAAGCTTCAAATTTAGGGTTTCGAGGTACTTTTTGATGTAATTTTAATCTTCTAGCTTGAGAATTAGGTTGTTTCATTTCTGAATTGTTGTATTTAGTTCTCAATTTGAAGCTTGATTATTTCATTTGTACAAATAGTCTAGTTCTGTAATGGTTTCGTTTGTTTTTTTTTATGATTTTTATGCGAATTAAGTCGAGTTTAGTTTTGTTTTTGTTTGATTTTCATTTGTAATGGTTTTATTTTCCTCATTCTAGCTTGGAATTCTTGTTTTACATCTCTTATAATTTTTATCCTTAATTTAGTCCATTTCAAATGTCATTTTTTATTATTTATAATTATTTATTAATTTTTTTTATGAATTACAGATCTGGAATTATGTTCGTTCATTTTGTTAATATGAAGTTTTGATCCTTTTTGTTTTTTTTTATTTTTTTATTATCTTGATATGTAATTCTGCATGATTTTTCTGTTGATTGTTACTCTTTATTAAATAAATTGTGTGAAAATGGAGGAGAGAGGAATAAATTTGGGACTAGTTAGGGGAATAGAGAGAAACCAAAGCAGGTGGAGGCTGGTGGGTGATAGGGGGTGGTGCAGGGCTGATGGTAGCCCTGGTGAGAGGGGTGGTGGGGGCTGAAGGTGGCCGTGGTCGAGGTCGCCGGCCGGCGCCGTCATCGAACGGGGCCGGGTGGGAGGTGGAGGGTGGTGGCAGCGGGGTGCCGGAGGAGAGAGAAAAATAGGTTTTAGGCTTGGGATCCAACATTGACGAGATTCACCGAGAAGACGATGTAAGGTGACACGCGTTACACCTTATACCCACCATTTTAGGTTGAAACCGGGGTCAGGGTTCACCTTACTCTACTGTACACCATCTTCGTCCATAGGATATCTTTCGTTGCGGGGGTGGTGGCGAGTGCTTAGGGTAGCGTCCCCAAACCCCAAGTGTTCTTAACACGACATTTGGGTTCATGAAAGGCGACGACGGGTGCTTAGGGTCAGGAGACTAGCTAGAATCCGCAAACCCTAAGACGTTTTAACACGACATTTGGGTTTATGAAAGGCAACGACGGATGCTTCGGGTTAAGGATTTGGATTTCGGTGGTTATGGTTTGGGCGATAAGGGTTTGGGGTTAGGATTTGGGGGGGTTTGGGTTTGTAGGGTTAGGTCTTGGGGTTAAGGGTTTGGATCTAGGCAGTTAGGGTTTGGGGTGTTAGGGCTTGGGGTTAGGGGTTTGGTTGTTAGAGTTTGGAGGGTTAGGGTTTAGAGGGGTTAGGGTTTGGGGGGTAGGGTTTGCGGGGTTAGGGTTTGGGAGTTAGGGTTTGGGGGGTTAAAGTTTGGGTGTTAGGGTTTTGGTGGTTAGGGTATGGAGGGGTTAGGGTTTGGGGGGTTAAGGTTTGGGCGTTAGGGTTTGGGGGGTTAAGGTTTGGGCGATGGGGTGTTGGGGGTTAGGGTATGGAGGGTTAAGGTTTGGAGGGGTTAGGGTTTGGGGAGTTAGGCCTTTGGGGGTTAGAGTTGTGGGGTAGGGTTTGGGGGTTTTGTTTTGGTTTGGGTTGGGGGGAGGGGGGGATTTAGAGTTGGGGGGTAAGGTTTGGAGGGTTAGCGTTTGGTGGGTGAGAGTTTAGGGGATCAGGGTTGGAATGGGTATGGTTGGGGGGTTAGGGTTAGGGTTTGGGGGGGGAGGGGTTAGGGGTTGGAGGGGGTAGGGTTTGGGGGTTAGGGGTTGGAGGGGGTAGGGTATAGGGCAATTTATTGAAATGCCATTAATGAGGCATGTGCTGTGCACATGATCTCACTAATGCTTGAATCAATCTGAACCATCCATGCTTGAAATTTAATGGTTACCATTTGCTCTCATGCTCTCCTGGTTTAACTGATCTTATGTGAACCCAATGTTTTTATTTATATATATAATAGAAGTTTCGTTTTTAATTTAGGATCCATTCAGTTAGTTTTGCAAAAAGGAATAAAAGGGAGACAAATACACAAAGAAGTAAGTGTGGAAGGAGGGAAGTTCCATACAACAATGTGTAGAAGACCTTTCGAGTACAATATCAGGTCTGGTTACTCCTCTAATTTTCTCTACTATACTGTAATCTAAGTTGATAACATGTTGACTTTCTTAATATAGAATTTATGTGATTTATATCTTTGTATGTTTGACTAGACAGCTATATCAGCTCTTGTTTGTTTGACTGAATGATTATATTAAAAGATGGATTTCGATACTCCTGAAGAACGTATTACAAAGGTCTCTAAAAGAAAATGGTATGCGTCAACGTCAAAAGAAAGTAAAGAAGAAATAAGAAGAAAAAACAAAGAGAAGCATATTATGCAAAAAAGAATAGAGAAACTCCCTTAAATCTATTTTTTACATTCCAGTTTTGAGATAACCAAGGTATTCCAATTCCATTTTCATTTTTTTTGCCATTTTAGTCTTACTTCCAAATTTGGTTGGTTTCCAAATATGAAAATACGAGCGATCAACGCAGATGTTGCAGAAATAAAAGGATCTGATCATTCTGATGAAACAATGTGAACCATCTTCTTAAAGTGAATACACATCAAAGTGAATCGTGAGGTAACTGATTTTCCTTTTGTCTATTCTTTTCTTTTTGGCCATTCTCCCCTGCTCTATCATTTCCTTTAATTGAGTTTTAGAGCTTCAAGTACTTGATTTGGCTTTGGATATAGCCTTTTGCTGTCTACTGGTCTTTTGTGTTATGAAATTTTGGAATTACTAGAGCAGGGTTATAGTTGATATAAAATAAATAAATTATGATGCTAATATTGTCAAATAGTGTTTGCAAAATGCAAGAATGTATGACGAATGGTGTTGGCATTGAAATGCTTTCAAATCTTCGTGATTATTATTAATTCAAATGGGTATGCCTTAATTTCTTTTAGTTCTCACATTTGAGTTCTTTTAGTAATAATGGTGAAACTGATGTACTCTCCAGTCTTCCTTTTTATTTAAAATTTGATTTTGTGATTGTTTTATGCTTGAATATTTCTACATGCATGATGACATTTAAGACTTATTACTTTGTTATATAATTTACAGATAAATTTGTTCATGTTTCTACCCATTATTCTTTGAAAGTCAGCCTGTATCTCAGTCAACTTTAAAATAGAACATAAACGTAGGAATGCCTTTTGTGGTATTGATCATATGGTTAGCACTATTGTAGTTTTTTCTTCAATACTAATTGTTTGAGTCTTTGCTTCTATTCGTGAAGTGAATGGAATTCAGTTGGTCTGAATATATATTTGAATTCTTTCTTTTTCGGCTGTTTTCCAACGTACAAACATTTTATGCCTTCCACCATTCTTTGGTTGAAATGCAGGGGAACTTTTGATCTTGATTTATTATATTGTTTGCTAAGGTGTCAATTACATAGTCTTTAATGTAAGCAGATAACATAAGGGTTACAAATGATGGCATGGTGCTTTCAGTTTCTTTTACTGTTTGTTATTGTTTTATATATGTTTGACTCTACTGAGTCACTGACATAGTAGGACAATAAGATAATTGAGTAAATCAGGTAGAGCAGGGATGACAGGTGTTCTGCGGAATAATATCAGGCAACACCTGATATATCCAAAATACCGAGGGTCGAGGAGTCGACCATTACTCCTTCAAAGACACGGTCTTGGCCATGGGCAGGGTCAAAGCCGCCCCCAACTCACGAAGCATCGACTTCCTATGACAAAAGGAGTCCCAAATCGAGGGTTCTTTCGATTACCACTCAACGCCCCATTCAGACCCGAGAAGACCTATATCGACCAGAAGGTCGACTTTATGCCTACAGCACGACCAAAAATGGTCGACCCACACAGAAGTCGACGTCGAAGGCTTCTAGAACATAGAGGTGACGCCAGCAAGTGTACTGAACGGATATTCCTTGAAAAATCCGGGTGATTTCCTTGGCGCCCACTCCTTCAAGGCTCAAGGACAACAGTCACGACATCAATTGTACCACCCCCGACGTGGAGCACTCTTAGGGGGTCGTACCAAAGGTCACGTGACCTCCCACTCTAAACCGACTAAGAGAGGAACGTACATATGGGGGTACGTGGCCATTGTTCATTCGTCGAAACCAGCCGAGTTTTGCCCTTTATATACTTGCACAAAATTCAAGGACAAGGTAAGTTTTTTCCATTCAGAGAACATTCCCGCTGATTGAGGCAAGCGAGAGAGAATACTCTGACATTCTGCTCTGACATTGCGTCCTTCAGGTGTGATTTCCGTACATAATCATTCAATCAACCCCCACACCCTCAAATCGACCACATTTACTCTTACCTCAAAGTACCTCACGTACAAATCACTATCTAACTTTACCATCGGAGGGGTCTTCTCGGGTCGACCCCCCGAGGTAGTTTACCTCTGCTCATCTTGTACAGGTTCATTTGGTCGATCAGAAGCGTGGACTGCAACGTTGACCCTCGTATCGAGATCTAAGCATCTTCCCAGTGTTCGACCCCCTCAAAATCGGGCGAAACATTTGGCGCCGTCTGTGAGGAAGGTGCATGATCTTGTATGAGTGGACGACAAGAGACACCAGACTCTATCGAACTTCCTGATCTTATAACTACCAAACTGCTAAGCCCGCCATAAACCAAAAGACAACTTAAGGTTCAGATGGAAGCCATACCCAATCCAGAAGTGTCCCACGACTCTGATGGAAATGAAAGTCATAGTCACGGTAACTCGGAAGTCCCCGTCACTAGGGGTGAACTACAACAGATCATGGGAGATCTACAAAATACAATGAAAGAAACCCTTGAATGTCTGGTCAAGGAATTGAGACCTCCGCGACATCGGGAAAGAGGGGAGACTTCACGGGGAGGGAGCAAGGCTCCATCGGAGGCCAGGCATCCTCCTCCTCCTCATCCAGAACCTTCTCCATCTCTAACTACCCGTTCTGTGAGGGGCAGCTGGTCAACTTGTAGCACGGGTGGGTCTAGGGAACCAAGAACCGCTCAAAGGAAGCCTTCGAATCGCCCGACTAACTCGGATGATTTGAGGAAATTCCTAGAAAAGAAGAGGGTGGAAAAAGAAACTAGCAGGTATGGTACCGACCTGAGAGGTATCATACGGAAAAGAGAAGACGCCTGACGGGTCGAGGAACAGCAACTTCAAGAGTTGTACCAGCTCTATGAGAAAGAAAAGCAAAAAGGATCGAGCCGTACTCAGGATGATCTCCGCAATATCATCGACTACAGGGAGGTCGAACGCCAAGCTGAAGAACAGAAACTTAAGGAGCTACACCTAAAGTATGAAGAAGAACGCAGAAGGGATCAGGAGCTCCTTATAGGGATTAGTGCCACTTGTGCTACAACGGTACTTCAGCCATCGGCTATTCAGATCCCAAGTTCTACGAATGTCGGGAACGTCGGGGTATCTAATACCCTGGCAAATTTGGGGAGTGAAACGCCAATACTGCGACTGACCCCATTCAGCGACGAAATCATGGCCGCCCCAATGTCGTCACAATTAAAGCCGATGGCCGACAAGTATGAGGTTCCTCAAAACCCACAAGATCATGTCATGGCCTATAGGGCAACGATGATGAACCAGACTCTGAGCGATGCTGCCTTGTGTAGAAACTTTCCAATGACACTAAAGGGGCTAGCCATCCGATGGTATGCCTCGCTGGCTTCGAAGAGTATACACTCTTGGGCCCAGATGGAAAAAAGTTTCAAAAACCACTTCGCCGCACACATCCAGCAGAGTAAAACCACCGAACATCTGTACAAGCTCAGACATGACAAGAAGGAAGGCTTGAAAGATTATCTCGCTCGATTCAACGCCGAAACCCTCAAAACAGACGACCTTAATGAAAGGCTCGCCAGCGCTGCCTTTGTGTCAGGGTTAACAAAGGGGTCACATTTCAAATTCCAGATTAGTTTGAAACAAGAAGAAAAGGGGTACCTGACCTTACCAGAAGTCAGACGATTCACTGTGGCCTACGCCAACTCCGAAGAACAGTCCGATCGATACAATTCAAACAATGGAAAGACAGACCCAAAGTCGGAAGTCAAGTCGAGCAAAAGCAGCAAAACTGACAAAGGCAAGCGCCCGGCAGAGGCACTCGCCGTAACAAGAAGTCTTTATAAAAGGAGCGATTGGAGGAAGACTGACCCCTCCGACGATCAGTGGCCGTTCAGCCTGGATCAACAGACCATCTATAACAAGATGGATCGAAAGTTGCTCAACGTTCCACCGGTTATCGAGGCAATGCCGTAAAAATGATGGATCGAAAGAAGAATCCAAAGAAGACGACATGGCAAATGTCGTGAAAATGATTTATCGAGGCATGGGCGGTGGTGGTTCGACAAAGAAGCAACGCCAAGACCACTATCGCAATGCCGAGCAGGTGATGGCAATGGGAGTCCCTGCTATGGGGCGAGCCCAACGGTTACCTTTGATGACTGGGATGCCCGTGAACTGCATTACCCGCACGATGACCCATTGGTGGTGACTTTAAAGATTGCGGGCTTGCTCACCGAGCGAGTCCTCATCGACACAGGATGTTCAGCTGACATCATCACCTACAAATGCCTTCAACGATTTGGTTATAGCGAAGACAAGATCACCCCGGTATCACTATCGGTCTTTGACTTCGGCGGACATAAAGTTTACCTGATTGGCACAATCATTCTCCCCGTCTACATTGGAGAAAAGGGGGCACGACGAAGGGAAATTATTGATTTCCTGGTGGTCGATACAAAACTGGCCTATAACGCTATAATCGGTCGTCCTACCTTGGCCGCCATTAATGCCGTCATCCACATGACTTGGCTGATCATGAAATTCGACCGGGGGAATGGTCTGATCGGGCAGGTCGTGAGCGACCAAAAAACAGCCAGGAACTCCTATGTAGACTGTCTCGATAGCAAAAAACACGACTCTGAAGAAGAAGAGGATCTTCCCCTGCTACCTACGAAGTCGGTGGTCATAGCGCAAGAGATTGGGACAGCACTGACTGTTGTCCCTACCCCAACCGAAATCGCCAAAGTCAAAAAGAAGAGTGTGAGGGAAGGAAAAAGGAAGATAGCTGGGTGCATGCTCCTGGAGATGTACCTAGCTGACCATATCGAGGCTAGGCCTGAGCCAGAAGATCGACCGGAGCCTTCGGGGGAGACCTCAGAAGTAAGTTTAAGCGAAGAACAAGTAGACAAAGTTACATATGTCGGGGCAGATCTGACGGAGCCCTAGAAAGGAGATATCACAGAGCTACTCCAAGAGTACGCTGATATATTCGCATTCTCTCCATCTGACATGCCTGGAATAGACGGTGATCTGATCATCCATAAACTAGGGGTACAACCCAGCTTCAAGTCGGTAAAGCAAAAGAAAAGACAGATAGGGAAGGAGAGAAACGAGGCCGCAACAACCGAGGTATAAAAACTTTTGAAAGCAGGATTCATAAGGGAGTGCCTCTACCCAGAATAGCTGGCCAACGTAGTATTGGTCAAGAAGCACAACGAAACCTGGAGAATGTGTGTGGATTTCACAGATCTCAATAAAGCTTGTCCCAAGGATGTCTTTTCTCTGCCACAAATAGATGAACTGATCGATTCTACTGCTGGCCACGAACTTCTAAGCTTTATGGATGCCTTCTCAGGCTACCATCAAGTAAGATTGGCCGGGGAAGATCAGGAAAAGGCCGCGTTCATCACCGAAGACGGAGTATTCTGTTATAATATGATGCCATTCGGCCTAAAAAATGCAGGGGCTACCTATCAGCGGTTGGTCAAGAAGGTCTTCTCTTCACAACTCGGCCAAAATGTGGAAGCCTATGTAGATGACATAGTCATCAAAAGCAAGGAAGCGACCAATGATTACTCAGATCTGAAAGAAACCTTGGACACACTCCGACGGCATAACATGAAACTCAATCCCAAGAAATGCATGTTCGGGGTTCCAGGGGGAAAGATGCTGGTCTTTATGATAAGCCAATGAGGGATCGATGCCAATCCTGAGAAGATTCAGGCCGTGCTTGATATGCAACCATGAAAATGTCTGAAGGATGTGCAACTCTTAACAGGTTGTATTGCAGCTCTCAGTCGCTTCATCTCGCGGTCGGCCGATCGATGCACGTCATTCTTCAAAGCCATCAAAAACAAAGAGAAATTCGAGTGGTCGGCCGAAGCTCAAGCAGACTTTGAAAAACTAAAAACATACCTAGCGAAAGCACCGAGAATGGTGAGCCTGGAAGTCGGGGAAAAAATCTTCATCTACCTTGCAGTATCCAACCGAGCAGTAGCCACCAGTCACGTGACGCCCAAAGATCGCCTGCGCGACGTTGGACGCCCCCGAGGCCGGGGTGGGGCCAGTCTTCCCATATGCGCAACAAGCCCGAAAACTAGTAAGAGACAAGGACATAAGCACACCATGACACTAACCTGCACCGAAACATATGCGTCAGTACTCGTAGACAGGCATGGGAGTCGCCTCATATGGTCTTGACCGGCACCCTGGGCTGGGGAAATGTCACCACGTGACAAGCTCCTCCACCAAAACTGCAAACGCCCTTGTGCGGCACAAAGAGGCTCGCTGCTCGTCGCTTTCTTGCGCCCCCGCGCTCGCCCAACGAACAACTAGACATCCTTGTGCGGCACTCAGCAGCTTGGTGCTCGTCGCTTCCTTGCGCCCCCGCGCTCGCCCCATGAATAGCCAGATGCCAATCCCACACATCTCCTTAGCATCACAGCATCCATAGTCTCAAACCGCAAAGCTTGCTGCACTGCACCTTCATTCTGTGTCGTCCCAAAGATCTTTGACTCAACATGTCGCCTCCCTATACGTTGGCTTCGGCCACGAGTCCCAAGCAGCCACGAAATACTCCTCCACCTGAGAAGCGCTCACCCCTCGAGCACACTCGTCTTCCCCCATGGTTGACGCACCACCAACGCCCACGTTGCTGCCCCCACCAAGCAGCCATCCCAGGGATGCATCCTCCTCGCGTCCAAAACACATGATAGGTAACAACTGGTGATGAATCGAAGCCTCGCCCAGCGAAGAATGTTGAGCCCTGCTCTAATACCATAAGTCACGTGATGCCCACAGATCGCCCGTGTGGCGCCCGACGTCCCCGAGGCCGGGTTCGGGCCAGCCTTCCTATATGCGCAACAAGCCCGAAAACCAGTAAGAGACAAGGACATAAGCACACCATGACACTAACCTGCACCGAAACATATGCGTCAGTACTCGTAGACAGGCATGGGAGTTGCCTCATATGGTCTTGGCCGGCACCCTGGCGCTGGGGAAATGTCACCACGTGACACACCACTCTGGTGAGCGAACGGGAAAAAGTACAACACCCAGTCTACTTCATAAGCCATGTCCTGCTGGACGCAGAAACACACTATCCCGACATTGAGAAATTTGCTTTAGCATTAATCATCGGTGCATGTCGAGTAAGACTCTATTTCGGTTCCCATGAAATTATCGTGCTCACTGACCAACCGTTGAAGACGGTCTTGAAAGGCCCAAAGAGGGCGGGAATATTGAAACCTTGGGCAACAGAATTGGGCGAATTCTCTATAGTATTCGAACCTCGACGAGCCATCAAGGGGCAAGCACTTGCAGATTTTGTAGTGGAAATGGCCTCTATAAACGACCAACCAGTATTATGGTCGACACAATGGGAGTTGGCCGTGGATGGATCATTCTGCCGCAACGGGAGTGGGACAGGTCTGGTCCTCAAAAATTCTGAAGGGGGATATTCGAGTATGCCCTTCGATTTTAATTCTCCGCCTCTAACAAGGAAGCGGAATACGAGGCCTTGCTGGTTGGCTTGCAGATGGCCAGAATGGTAGGGGCACAGAGAGTTTCAGTCATCATGGACTCACAATTAGTTGTGTCCCAGATCACCGAAGACTATGAAGCCAGGGAAGAGTCAATGAAGGCATACCTTCAGAAAGCCAAGGAAGAAATTTCAAGGACCGAAGAATTCTCGATCAAGCATGTGCTGAGGTCATATAATCAACAGGCAGACGCTCTGGCCAAACTGGCGAGTTTGGCCATCAATGGACTTCCAAGATCGATATTCTGGGAAGTCCTTAGAGATAAAGGCATTTCCAAATCTCAAGAAGTAAACATGCTCGACAGATCGGAGACATGGATGGATCCCATAGTCAGCTACCTCAGAGACAGGGTCCTACCAGAGGATGAAAAGGAAAAAGGTCGAGTCAAGAAAAGGGCCAAATGGTTCATTTTGGTCGATGAAACATTATACAAACAAGTCTTCAATCAGCCATTGCTTCGATGTGTCACACCTTCTGAAGGAGCAAACATCTTGGACGACTTACACAGTGGCATGTGCGGATCGTACATAGCCGGGAGAGCACTGGCAAGGAAGGTCCTAAGGACCGGGTATTTTTGGCCAACTATGCAATCTGATGCTCTGAGTTTGGTAACTCGATGTAGGAAATGTCAGATACACTCAGCGGTACAGCGACAACCGGTGAGGAACTTATCACCGATCCCGGAACAACTCCCCTTTCATCTTTGGGGGATGGATATACTGGGACCTCTCCTCGAAGCACTGGGGCAATTCAAATTTTTTGTGGTAGCCATTGACTACTTCACCAAATGAATCGAAGCGAAGGCTCTGCGCCGCATCGAGGAACAAGATGTGCGGAAGTTCATTTGGGAAAACATAATCACCCCATTTGGCGTCCCTCAGGGGATTATATTCGACAATGGACCCCAATTTGACAACCCGAGCTTAAAGACATACCTTTCAGACCTAGGGGTCAAAGTTCGATTCACAGCCGTAGCCCGACCCCAATCAAATGGTCAGGCAGAAGCTCCTAACAAGATTATCCTCAGTGGGCTGAAACGCAAGCTGGATGCAGCTAAAGAGTTGTGGGAAGAAAGACTCTATGAGGTCCTATGGTCCATCAGAACCACAACAAAGAATGCAACTCGGGAAACCCCGTTTAGACTGGTCTATGGATCAGAGGCTGTCCTCCCCATTGAGCTTGTTACCCCATCTCCTAGAGTGATCTCATATGATCCCGGAGAAAATGACAGGCAGTTGAGGTTTAACATCGACCTACTGCCCGAAACCAGAGGAGACGCTCTCCTACGGATGGAAATAGCTAAAAACCAACTGATACGGCAGTTCAATAGGAGGATGAAGGGTAAGCACATGGTAACTGGCGACCTGGTACTACGAAAGACTGAGAGTACGGGTAAACAAGCTGAACAAGGAAAGCTAACTCCCACTTGGGAGGGACCATACAAAATCACGGGGGTCATTCGACCAGGGACATACATACTGGAAGATATGAATGGCATCCCACTGCCAAGGGCGTGGAACCTCAACAACCTGAGGAAATTCCACATCTAAAAAGGGTAGGCCGATTAACCCCCAAAATCGGGCAAAATGGGTTGGCGAATCCCAGCAAAAATCAACCCAAGGGTTCACAAATCCTTTCAAAAATTGTCTATCCTTTTTCAGGGTTCACAAATCTCTTTAAAAATTGTCTGCTGAATCAACGGGTTTTTTGGAAATCCCACCAAAATTGTCCAAGTTGTAAAGGGTTAGGCGATCCCTTAAAAAATCGACCTCTGTAACGGGTGAGGACCCTAACAATACCTCTATCAATACAAACGGGTAAGAACCCTACAACATCTTCTGCCAAAAAATTATGTCTACACGACTACTAATTACTTGATCCCTCAAAAGAAATTAACTAATTACTTGATCCCTCAAAAGAAATTAATTAACCAACGAGTTTGGGGGCATACACATATGCGTTTTGACACCATAACAAGCTCGTCGGTCAATTAATCAAATATCGACCGATGGAATAGATCCGTAATGGGGGGCAAAGTATCTATTATTTTGGCAACCCTATTTTAAACCATTACGCATCTAACCATCAAAGATCGGGCTAAACTGGTCAAACGACCTAAGCCTTAGATTGGGCTAAACTAGTCAAATGACATAAGCCTTACATCGGGTTAAACTGGTCAAACGACCTAAGCCTCAGATCGGGCTCAACTGATCTGACGATCTTAATCCCTACATGGTCCACACGATCTGAATCTAATTGCGGGCAAAATAGGTCGACAAACCTAGCCTCTACACAAGCTTTATGTCTTGTGCGCAAAATGCTACCACTAATAGACGCAAGCTTTAGGCCTTGCGGACAGGCACATCAGGCCAAACGCCTAAGTGCAATAATCGGGCTCAAAGCTTACATACGTACAGAACGAAGGGTCGACTGGCCAAGCCAAGACCCTACGACAACAAAACATACAATTCAATATATTCGAACAGACGAAAGACGATCCGAAATAGAAAAATCGAGAAGATTAGCAAAAGGTTGATTTCATTCATCAGTCAAAATGTACAAGCCTCATCAGGCCAATATCGCAATTCAAGAAAAAAAAAAAAAGAGGAGGCGAAGCAAAAAGCTAGACTAAAGAGACCCTATCACGGGGCAGGCTCCAATGCAAGCTGACGACCCTACTCCTCGAGCTGGCGATTACTCTCTTCAAGGAGATGACCATGCTCCTGAAAGAGAGTATGCTGGCTGCTGGTCTTGATAAAGGCAGTCTTGTGGAGAGAAACATCCCTGCGGATAGACGCCATCCGAGCGGTCTCGCTCGCAATCTCTTGCTTGATGGCCACCACCCTCGACTCTGCCATCTTCAGCTCGATGGCCAGCTCCTCTAGATTATTGTCGACCAGCGTCATCTTCTCGTAGGCCAAAGCATAGCGAGCCCGATAACGCTTCCTAATGGATAGCGCTTTAGCCTCCCGAGTCTCGAGAATCCGAGGATCAGAAGGGACGTCAACAACCAAGGGAGGGAGATAACCCTTCCTCCTTCGATTGAACCGAAGGGCGTCAAAAGCAACGCAGACAGAGCACCCGCAACGCTCCCCATTCTGGCGCCGTTCTAAAGGCACATGGACGGGGATGAATTGCTCGGCCCTGCCGAAGGCTCGACCTTGGGCACAATGGGGACCCCGCCCATCGTTATAGATAGGCGAGGAGTGGATCTACCCCCAAACTCAAGCCTACAACTCTTTGAAGAAGGAGAAGACATGCTATGCGACTCTTAGGCTGCTTTGAGAGCTTGTCAAGAGCTTGAGAGGCTAGAGAGAGAAAGTGAAAGCAAGAAGTAGTGGTGAGAAAGAAGGAATTCCCAGCAACCCTAGGGGGGGAGGGTATTTATAATCCTCCCAAGGGAGACGAACAGTCACCTCCAACCAGTGTCTGAGAAAGGAATAGTCTCAAGATCAAGCTGACACGTGTAAAATCCCGATGGGGTGTGGCGGGATAGCCCAACCGTCACATCTGTCAGAAGTAATTATTAAAAAGGAAAGCAATAGACATTCTGAAGAAAATCAAACTATAAAACTCATGAGAAAAAGGAATGCTCGATCTTACAAATAATCGCACCTCGAGTGTGGGGGCAGGGTATACTTACCTCGTCACATTTTACACTCAAGGTACGATGAACAGGCAAATATTGATGATTATATGCTGAAAAGAACATTGACAAACTCAAAACTTGGAAACTCGACAAATTCAAAACTTTTCAAGACACGATCTTTTGATTAATCAGAGAAAAAGATTACACAAGATCGAAGCTCGGGACTACACAATTCATCTACAACGTTCCTAGTCGGCATGCAAGCTCGACAAAGCCAAAATGTCTACCTACGAAAACAATAAAAAGATCGACCCCCCGACATGCTCCAACAAAGAGGAGAAGATGGATGTCAGGGAGGAATTTGCCGCCCACCGACGAAGCCTAAAGAGACAGAGGGGGAGAAAGAGGAGGTGGAACCTCAAGCTGATTGCTCAGAACCCTCACTTCATCGAGGAGCTCCTCTCTTCGCTCTCGAAGGCCATCCAGCTCCTCGACTCCGCCAGTAATCCGGGCAGCCAGCTCGATCCCCACATCCAGAAGGGCGTTATCCCTCTGCTCCTAGCGACGGATCCTAGCCCGACAAGCTTCTTCCCTTTCACAAGCTCCACCAATCTCTCGATGAAGCTCCTGGAGACGGTTAGACAACCGTTCCACCATAGGAACACCCCGGGGCAACACAACAGACTCCCTTGCAGCAGTGGGAGGGACTAGCACATCTATGGTAGGAAGCATCCGACCATCCGACTCTTGACGCTCTGCTCGAGATCTTCTGATAGCAGCGACTAAGGCCCGAGCCTTAGAACCCATGATCGATCCAGAAGTAGATCGAGGAGTAGAGGGAGTGTAGGACTCGGAAGAAGTCGAAGCACGACTCTTCCCAGTCCCATCGACCTTTGGAGCCTGTCTGCTAGGCGCACCGCGCTGAATGATGACAACCTTTCTCTTGGAGCCAGCCATTACGGAAGCAGAATAAATCTCAAGGAAAATTACTGGAGAGAAGAAGGATAATTCTAGAGAGAGAAAGTGATGTGGGAAAAGATGGGTGAAATTGTGAAAAGTTCACCCAGCTATTTATAGGCAAAATACCAGGGGAGACCAAACAGTGACTCTCTTCAGAAGACACGTGGCCTCAGGGAATGCGTGAACCCGGTTCACGACCCCAACTGAAAAAAGTAAAAACGCTTCGGCTACCCCGTCCATCCCTCGACTGACACAGGGGAGAAAGGGCGACACGAACAGAAGAGCAAATAAAGGCCATTCAGACACGTAGGACGGGAATTCAAGACTTCCATTAAAAAAAATCATAAAGTACAAGCTATTACAGAATGATTGTATGTCGAGCTAAAGCTAGAAAAAAGCTCAAAGGCCTAAGGACTCGCGCTTGTACTTGATCTCCTGCTCCAAGTGGGATACCCCAATATTTTCTATAATTATAATATCGATTTATAGTTCATTTATAAATATTTTTGGAGATTTAAATCATATATTTATATAACGATTCTATTTATTAAAATAAAGCCATAATAATATTAATTATTGTTATGGAAATTTCGTGATTTATAATTCTCAAATTTGAGGGATTAATTAAATTGTTTTGTATATGAATAAGGTTTATTCATATTGTTTTAATTGGTTTTAGTTAGCAATTAAATCAGAAAATTATTCCTAAGCCTAGTAGGTTTTGACTTTCAATGGCTGGAGACCTATATAAGTAAAGAGATGGGTTAATCTATCAGTTTGTAAAACCGACCAAAAACTTCACCTCTCTCTCTCTCTCTCTCTCTCTCTCTCTTCCTCACCCGATTCTCTCTCTCTCTCTGTCTCTCTCTCTCTCTCTCTCTCTCTCTCTCTCTCTCTCTCTCTCTCTCTCTCTCTCTCTCTCTCTCTCTCTCTCTTTCCTTGCTTCCGCCATCGATCGCCGGTGAGCTCTCCTTCTCTCCCTTTCTTTCTCTCTCTTTCCCTTCTCTCTCCCCGTGCTCTGTTTTCTCTTCCCCCTCTGTTTTTCGCGAGCAACGGCCATCGGGCCACTGCCGCGCCTGGGTGGTCGTCGGCAAGTGGCCGACGCGGCTGGTCCTTTCTCCGACCTCTCTGTCTCGCTCAGTCGCTCTCTTTCTCACTCGCAATATCCCTCTCTCTCTCTCTCTCTCTCGCAATTTCTCTCGCCTCTCTCTCCTCCGTCGCAGGTGCTCCGGCAAGCCACCGCCGACCATGGTGGTTGGTGGGTGGTGGTCTTGGTGATGGGCTAGGCCGTGGGTCCCCATGCTTGGGTGATCGTGGCCTAGACTCAAAAAACCAATTAGGGTTTCGTTTTAATTAATTTCGTATTTTCAGTATTTTTCAATAATTGTATTTATTTTTCATTACTCGTTTGAAACCCGAATCCAGATTTTCGAAAGCCTAGATTGATTGAAATAAATCAAAAAATTTATATAAAATATTAGATTAATAATTTGTTACTTTTTAGATTTTCGTATTTACTGATTATGTCTCGGTAATTGTATTTAATTAGGACCAAGCGTGATCGGGTCGTGATTTGCAAGCTTACCCACTGCTTTGTGAGCGTTTGTTAGGTAAGAGATTGTGCCTACCTCTTTCCAAAACCCATAAAAAGGTTTTGACTTGTTATGTGCTAATTGCCTATTTATTGTGAATTTAATATGCGAAGCATGATTAAATTATATCGTCCTTAATTATGAGAATTAGAAATATATTGTTCGCTGTAATTATGAAATATGTTGAGTATGATGAGTTTATGAAGTTTCGTTAATTAGTTAGTTGATATGCTAATTATTGAGCATGTATGACGATGTTGAAATTCTAATATTATTATGATATAATATAAGTGCTATTTGGAATTGGTTATTATTGAGTGCTAATAAGCGCCTAATATTCTTGTATGGATTATTTGTTGAAAGTGTAATTTTTGGATATCATGTTTTACTGCCGAAGTGCTGCCGAAATTTCATTTGACATATATGAAGCATGATTATGTTAATATGCATAAATATCGTTATTATCGTCATTATTATTATTCAATTTCATGAGCAAGAAATGAAGAAGTACTAAGTCGTGGTCTCGTTGTACCACTAAGTCGACCAATGCAATTATGTGAATTGAATTGTAAATGAGAATAAGACTCCTAATGGATTCCTAGGAGTAGTCGAGCAATCGAGACTTATCTAATTGATGTAGTCTAGGGATGCGTGATTCCCAAGTTACTTATGGAAACGTCGTAGTGTGTTCGGGACAGATCATTCTTCTTTGTTTAATTCTCAACGTATCGATTATTATGTTAGAGATAGTGTGAGTATACACTAGAGTAAGTCTATGGCATGTCAATATCAATTGATGAACAGTATGGGTAATCGCTATTCTATTTGCTCTCTTATTACTCTAATCAAGATGCTTTGTCTGTTTGTGTTCGAATTATCACTAAAGCAAGAATTGCATGTAATTGAATATTGAGTATGCGTGTGCTTGATTGTATGACTACTTGTGCATGCAAATGAATTTCAATGATTCTTCTAAAACCCAGGTAAGGTTTGCGAATGTGTTTTTAGTGGGTATGGACGACTTTTATTCAGCTAATTTGATTATTGTTTTCTTTTGTTTCTTTTCTTTTCTTCTGTACCTTGTTTCCGTCACGGAAACCAAAATGCAGGTATTGCCGAGTGAGGACGTATAGCTTTGGAGATTGAGTGTAGGCTTGTTCTTTAGAACTGTTATCTCTTTTGGATTATGGGATTTTGGTTAGTGCCCTTGAAGGCAAAGTTGTAATAATACTTTAATGGACCTAATTTCACTTGATAGACAACTCTGATACTAATGTTTAGATTATTTCGATGCTTCCTTTGATACCTAGCTTTTTTTTTCTGCTTAGCATTTGCTCCTTAGCGATAAATGTTGCAGTAGCAACTCTCGGGTTTGGGACGGTTCAGCGGTGTCGAGTCGTGCACAACGATGTCGACAGCCCCCAGGAAATCGTTGTGAATTCGGGGGTGTTACAAATGGTATCAGAGCCCTAGGTTTAAAAGGTTGCATAAGGTTTAATAAATGAATTAATAAAGATTAGTTTCATTTTGGGGAAAATAAAATGTAATTAAAGCCATTGAGTGTAGTGGTCCTAGAAGTTAGGAGTTTGTTGAAATCACCTTAATTTTGATTTAAATGTTCTTATTGTTTGATTGCCCTTTTGTAGATGTCAATTACAAGTACTTACCATGGCCATACACATCATATAATCAATTGATTGATCAAACGTACATCTGCGCATAATGTTGCCTTGATGTACATGTACTACTACTGTACTAGTTGTTGTGGGTTTTTTTCTTGTGTCGGGAGTATCTCTAGTTGGGCGTTAGGCTTCCGTCGGTTAGGCGACGACTTTAATACCTGCACACACAAGAACGTTAACTAGCCCGGAGGGAGGGGGGTTTCCAGGATCCCCGCTCCGAAGCTTAGGTCAGTCTCGAGAGTGGTGCTAGTAATAATTCTGGTGAAAAGTAGTTGTTTCTTCACATGCCAGGAGACTGGTATTTATAGGGTGATGTTTCCCATGGAGCTGTCTTTGGGGGGACACGTGTCGCCTTTGGAATGGCTCCCGATGTCCAGCTTCCTCTGATGGCACGGGCCTGGGGCAGGCTTTGTGGACCGAACCGCTCCCGCGGTTGACAGATTTGGCTTTGGGCCTGAGTCTTTATTTTAGGTCACAACATTTTCCCTTCAGAAAGGGGCCTTTGTGGTGTCTACGTGGCAGGGGCGGTTTCTGACTCTTTGTGACGTGATTGAGGGACATTTGAAATTCTGGAGACGTTTCGCGTACTTTGATGTTTGCCCGTTTTTCTATATAAGGGCAGGGCTTGAGTGCGAGGTTTCTCATTCGCACTTTTGTCTTTTTGTTGTTTGATTCTCTCTGCTTGAGGTTCTGAGCATGTCGTCTGGTGGTAAGTCGAAGGTCTTCTCTTCTCGCAAGAGGACCCGTTCTTCATCGAGTGAAGGTAGCCGCATGTCGGGTGGTGATGCTTGCCCTGATGTCCTGGGTGTCGGCGTCCCTCCTGTCGTTCCCGTCGGTGCGACGGAGTTGGGGAGGGCTTCGCCGACCTCATCGGCCGACTTGGGCGTTGACCTTGGGTCTCCGGTTGTTCGTGGTGCTTCTCCTAGGAGTCGCGCGCATGGCAACCCTTTCGTCGGCCCAATCAACCGAGATGCTCATGAAAAGGGGCTGAAGTACAACTTGGAGCTGCTTGGGGCGGCTACTATGGAGCTTAAGGAGATGGAGCAGAAGGCTGCTGTCCATAAGACGGAGCTGGAATTGGCCCGGGCCAGGGTTGAAGAGCTGAAGGTGAAGAAGGCTCAACTGACGGGCCTCTATCGCCATCTGAAGGATGAATTGAAGGCTGACGCTGTTCGTCGTGATGGTCGGACTTAGCCGTCGGTCTGTGGCTTCTAAATAATCGCGTTCAGGCTTTGTTTTTGTTTTTTTTTTTTCTTTTTATTTATTTATTTTTTTTTTTTTTTTGTGTGTGGCCCTTGTGGGGTTGACCTCCCCTGACGACTTTGAAATGAAATGCACTTGTGTTGTCACTTGTCTTGTCATCCTTCTTGCCCTTTGGAACTTTTCCATGCTCCTCTCTAGAGTGGGGGAGGGTTTCAACATGTTGCTTGACTGTTCCTGGTCCAGGTGTCTTTGTTTAACAATTTTTTCCCCAATCAAAGTGCGTTGGAGTTAGGGACATCCGGTCTGTGCTGTATACGTACCGCGCCACGTGTCCATAGCTGATTTGGCCTTGGCGTGATTATCGATGTTGAGCTTTGGTGGGTGTGATCCCAGCTGGCCGTGAGGAGTGGTTATATATTGGGAGCTCTAGACTCTCTTTACTAGTACTGAACCTTGTTATGGTTTCCACCATTGAGATTTCCACAGGCTCCAGTGACTCTTCTGAGGAACCTGAGGTTAGCAGCAAATATAAACTTCACCGATCGGCGCGTCGGTGCTCTGAAGGGAGTACCGCTAGTTCCTTTTTTTCGGCGTCGAACATTATTCAAGCGGCCGGTATCAGGTATGGCGACCTAGTTGCCAGTGAGTCATTGGGGGCTTGGTATGCTCGTCACTTGTCGAATCCTGCCCTTCCTCGCCATATTAAGCTGGCATTATCTCAACTCAAAGAGGAAGATGTGAAGCGCCATCGTCTTGAGTATGCGACGACGTCGCCCTTGGCGGTGCGTCCTCCTTCTCCTTCCGTCGACCCTTCGTTGGTAAGGGACGAGGCGAGAAGGCGGAAGAACGACGAATTGAAGGCTCTTCGTGCGGAGATTGACGGTGTGCAGCGGGACCTGGAGGCGACGTCCAAATCCGTCGCCCTTATGACTCTGAAGCTGGAGGAGGCTCATCGTAAGTGTGGGGAGTTAAAGCGGCATCAGACGGAACTAGGGACCGAGCATGACCGGGTTTTTGGCGAACTGTCGGCCTTGGACACACCGTCGCTCTGATGCATTCTAACGCCGTCTTGTTCATTTGTTGGTGGATTTAGGGTAGTTCCTGTGTCAGGGGGTTGCCCCTTTGCTGAGTATGCCCTCATTGGGCTTTCCTTATGTAACTTTTAGTGTAACTGATAGGTATGGTCTGCTCTTTGCCCCTGTCCTCTGTATTGATACACGTGTTCCCTGTCCTTCAGTGGTTACGCGTCTATAAATAATAAGTGTTTCCTTTCACTCTTTCACTTTCACTTTCTTTGGTGGCATTCTCTCTCTACTTTTATCTTGAATATTTTACCTTTGGTCTTTGACTTTCGTCCGTTCCTAAAAATGACCAACCAACCAGCGTCATCGTCTTCAGGCGCCGGAAAGCAGATAAGGTATCTTGGCCGGTCGGCCGCCGAGGCTTTGAAAAAGACGGATGAACGTACACATTTTATTCCTCTGACTAAGTGGGTCGCCAAGATGAAAGAGCCGGGGACTCCTCGCCGAACCTTCATCTCCAAACTTGCAATCCCAAGTGACTGTGATCTGGTCTTGCCTGAACCGACCGACGTGATGTTCTTCCCGCCAGATAATGGCATCGCCATTAACATGGGAATGATAGAGGCGGGCTTTCGCTTGCCCTTGCATCCCTTTGTTAAGGAGTATATTAACGACTACAACGTCGCCCCCGCTCAGCTACTGCCCAACTTTTGGCTGTGCCTAAACGGGTATATCACCATGTGTAAAGTGATGGGGTATCCTACATCGATAGGCGTGTTTAAGGCGATGGTGAAGTTGGTCCCGGCGGGGAGTAATTCGCGTCGCCGATTGTATACAGCGTCGGTTTTGGAGGACTTCCTCTTTGTTTGTTATCCCTGGGACAATTATAAGGACTGGCGATCGAATTGGGTTTATCTTGTCAGGAAGGACAAGGAGGCATTTGAGGACATCCCATATTGGGATTCTGATGATTCCCACGTTCCATGTGGGTCGGAAGCCGAGCCCCTGTCGTCCACTTATAGGGTTATCCTGGATAGCTTTCGCTTGGTGAGGACTGTTGCGACTAGTCTTCCTAAGAGGAAGGCACCCAGGTCCAAGGGTGGCGAGGGTTCGGCCTCCGTTGGTGGAGAGACATCAACGAGGAAGCCCAAGGCCTCGGAGGAGGTTAAGTATGAATACCACAAGGTCTTGTATGCCCCGACTAAGGGCTGGTTTCTGATGCATGGCTATCTGTCGTATGTCAGCTTGATCGCCAACCTCCCAGACAAAGGTATATTTTCCTCTCTCGTCAGCCCACTTCTTTATTTCTGCCGACGGAGTATCTGACCTTTTCTTTTTGCAGACGTTCATGAGGCCATGCTTGTCGCCCAGCATAGGGGTGAGGCCTTGGACGTATCCGCTCACGCCATGCCCCGGGTGTTGGCATATTGGAAATCCAGGGGATTTTCCTATGTCCCCACTGGCGTCAATTGGTCTCCTTCGTTGGGGTATGGCTCGGTTGAGGAGAATTTCCGGGGCGTGAGCCCTCGGGAGACGTCGTCTCTACATCCGACTGGCCCTTTTGCCCAGGCGAAGGTTCGTACCGAGGAACGGTCCCGAGCAGCGGCTATCATTCGTCAGAAAAGGAAGGTTGCCGGTACGGCGTCGGCTTCATCCAACGAACCGTTGCCCAAGAGAAGGGAGCTGGAGCAAATACCGGTCAAGGCGACAGTGATACCCGATGCGGTTGCGGCTCAGGTGACTGCTCAGACGTCTCTGGTTGGTGACGAGGACGCGAGTCTCTTGCAACACCTATCCGCGTCTCTTTCTGGCGACAACCCCGACTACGCCCGGGCGTCGGAGGTGGGAGAGCAAACTCCGTCGGCGCCGGGCGTTATCCCTGTGGTTGAACTGGATGAAGAAGAGGCCCCGCGGGGGGGCGGTGAAACTGGGAAGGTCTCGCATTACTTGAACCATATTTCTGGCCAGCCCATGCCTTTCTCCGATGACCTCTTTTGGAATGACGCTCAGAGGGAGGCGATAAAGGCGTTCGCCGCCTACGCGTCCACGCCGGCGGCAGCTGAGGCGCTTCTGGGCGACGTGTGTACTCGTGGTGCCCTCGAGTTCCTGCATGACCCGTTCTCTGTAGTGAGTATTTCCCTTTGCCCCTTGCTTTGTTTGTTTTACCTGATTGCTGATGGGCGTGTTCTTGTCTTTCACAGGGTGTGGACGTCTGCACCGGGTTGATCAAGAGAGGGCAGGACGTAGAGGAAGATTTGGACGTCGCTTATGAGGCGAGGGTCATTGTGGAGCAACAGAAAAAAAGGTGCAGTTTGTTGGATCTAGTTGCAATGATCTAACTAATAGGCTGTGATACCACTGTTGGATGTAGTTGCAATGATCTAATCATATAAGCGGAAGACAACTAGAAACAGGAAACTTAATGGGTCATTAAATACACATAAATATAGCTCTTGATGCGTGCCTCGTTGATCGATTAAATATCTATATGTTCGAATTAGGATTCCAAGTGTAATCCCTCTACCGTAGTCCACGCAGCAATCGATAGATCAATCCAAACACGTTCGTTAGCTAGAACGAGCACAAGGAACCGTTCTTTGGGCTATGGAGGTGCTTGGTTACTTTAGAGAGAGAATATGAAAGAAGGAGGCTATCAGTTAAAACCTGTAACCTAGTTACATCCTCCTTCTCTTCTATTTAAACTGTAGAGTTCACATGTAGTGGGCTAACCCTAGGTAGACCCACTTACCGTTCTCTCTTATTAATTAACTAATGCGACTCCTAGGTCCATTAATTACTTATTGATCCATCGATTACTTAAGCGTGTGACCCGTTAGGCCCATCACCTTTAGTAGTCGGCCAACTCTTATAGGTCCAATTATCATAAACGGTCTCAAGCTAAACGTTACGACCTACTAAATCGATGGGTTAACTATCTCTGTTATTAATCCCGAATTTTGCACCTTGACTGACAGGACATAAATCCTTCAATCTCCCACTTGTCCTTGAGGCAAGTGTGCAAATCCATTCCCTTGTCACTTAATGTCTTGATGTGAACGTAAGGTAAGAAGTCTAGTCATCCTTACATCGTTCATATCTTTTCTTGATTCCGAATTGGATTGTTAAGACAAATGATTATCCAATAATCCATTTGAGCACGGCCATGCATTTCACAATCCCAATTCTACAAAAGGCCCATAGACAACGATCCCCGTAGGGAGGACAATTCCCATCTTGTGCGTTCATGAATTCCAACATGATTTTCAATAATCCGGACGTATCCGTTATTGCCTCCTTTTACGCAAGCGTTAGGAGTAATCACAGATCACCAATCCTCATGTCTTTATTCATAACCACTCAGGTTTGAGAAATGGTTCAAGATAGTTTTATGAGAGTCTAATATGACTACTCGTTCTTAAAGAACTCTCATGGTGGGTCTGTCCGATCATGACCAATTCATATCTATGCAAATGGTCCTTGACATCCCATGTCTGCAGCCCATGAAACAGGCATTGAGATCATCTTGCAATCTAATCATCACTGGTTATTAGAATCCAATTCTAACACCTAGATTAGGGACAAATAACCACAAAATCCAGTTCACTCAATAGGGTTTCATTATCCAAGACATCGTCTTGATAACCTATTTGGATATTTGTGTTATATTATTTTGGATTAATATTCAAATTCATACAGAAAACTGAATAGTACCAAAATTTTATTAATGTGATAAATGTGCATAACAATGTTTTAATCATGAACACCATTTCATAATCTAAAACAATGAAGCTAAACATCTCCGAAGTGCTGAATGCCTATCGAAGCTGTGTGACTCTCGTGCTTGGCCTGATCAAGCGGCTTAGTCAATGGATTAGCGACATTCTCGTCTGTATGAACCCTGCATATGCTAATATCACCATCTTTGACCCATTGTCTAATAAGGTGATATTTGCGATGTACATGTTTAGACTTCTGATATGACCTTGGCTCCTTGGCTTGGGCGATGGCTCCATTATTATCAGAATAAATAGCCAACGGTTCAGCCGCCGTAGGCACAACTCCAAGTTCAGCTATGAACTTGCGAATCCAAACAGCTTCCTTCGCAGCTTTCGAAGCTGCGATGTACTCCACTTCCGTTGTAGAATCTACCACAGTGCTTTGCTTTGCACTCTTCCAGGACACTGCTCCTCCATTAAGACAGAAGACAAATCCTGACTGGGATTGAGAACCGATTCTGTCTGTCTGGAAGGACGCATCAGTGTAACCTTTCACCATCAACTTTTCTTCACCACCATACACCAGGAAGTTATCCTTAGTTCTTTTCAGATACTTCAAGATATTCTTGGCCGCAATCCAATGTGCCTCACCTGGGTTGGCCTGAAATCTACTCGTCATACTCAAAGCATACGAGATGTCTGGACGAGTACAAATCATGGCATACATGATAGATCCTATAGCTGATGCATAAGGAACTCTACTCATGCATTCTTTCTCAGCAAGTGTCTCAGGACCCCTCGTCTTGCTAAGAATCGTGCCACGAGTCATGGGTAGTAAACCCTTCTTAGCATCTTGCATATTAAACCGAGATACTATCTGGTTAATATACATACTTTGGCTAAGTCCAATTAGCCTTTTGGATCTGTCCCTGCAGATCCTGATGCCCAAGATGTACTCTGCCTGTCCGAGGTCTTTCATTTGAAAACACTTTCCAAGACAAGTCTTTACAGCCTACAGCATTGAAATGTTGTTTCCAATGATCAGTATGTCATCAATATACAAGACCAAGAAGACAATTTTGCTCCCACTGAACTTCTTGTATACACAAGGTTCTTCTGCATTTCTAATAAAGCCAAATTTATTTATGGCTTCATCGAAACGCAGATTCCAGCTCTGGGATGCTTGCTTCAACCCATAGATAGATCTCTTTAGCTTGTAAACCTTCGAAACGTTCTTAGGATGTGTCATGTACACATCCTCTTCCAGAACCCCGTTCAGGAAGGCGGTTTTGACATCCATTTGCCAAATCTCATAGTCATAATGAGCTGCAATTGCTAGGAGTATCCTAATGGATTTAAGCATGGCAACTGGTGAGAAAGTTTCATCATAGTCAATTCCTTGAATCTGCCTATAACCTTTTGCCACCAGTCTAGCTTTAAAACTAGAATGTTTCCATCCTTGTCCGTCTTGATCTTAAAGATCCATTTGCACCCGATGGGCCTAGCTCCATCCGGCAAAACGACCAAGTCCCAGACTTGATCCTCGGACATAGAATCCATTTTGGATTTCATGGCTTCTTTCCATTTGCTGGAATTTAGACTCGTCATTGCTTCCTTGTAAGTGGTGGGTTCTTCACTTTCCACAAGAAAAATGTCACGACTCTCCGTCATATAGATTGAAATGTATCTATTTGTCGGAGTTCTGACTCTATCAGACCTACGAAGGGTGGATTCTTGTTCAACCTCTGGAGTTGCCTCTAGAGTTGAATCTGCAGTTGTTTCCGAAACATCTTGGATGGATTCTAAATCCTTATCCATCTCCATTTGTTGCTCATATTGAATTTCTTCGAGATGAACTTTACTCCCACTTGTCTCTTTGGAAAGGAATTCCTTTGCCAAAAAGACACCATTCCAAGCAACAAATACCTTGTTCTCAGTTCGGTTGTAGAAATAATAACCGTTCGTTTCCTTTGGATAACCCACAAAGAAAACTTTGTCTGATTTGGGCGCAAGCTTATCGCCGAGTAACCTCTTTACATAAGCTTCACACCCCCAAACCTTGAGAAAAGACAGCTTGGTAACCCGTCCCTTCCACAGTTCATGTGGTGTCTTCTCAACGGCTTTTGACGGAGTCTTGTTCAATGTGAAAGTTGCCGTCTCGAGAGCATATCCCCAGAAAGAAATAGGAAGATTGGCGTGACCCGTCATTGATCTAACCATATCTAATAAGGTTCGATTCCTCCATTCAGACACACCGTTCCATTGTGGTGTTCCGGGCGGAGTTGGTTGTGAAAGTACTCCACAACCCTTTAGATGTTCATCGAACTCTAGGCTCATATATTCGCCTCCTCGATCCGATCGAAGAGCTTTGATTTTCTTGCCTAGCTGGTTTTACATACCGTATTTAGGTTACAAAAATACAAACGGTACGCGGACCGTATTTTGAGCCACACTAGATCATACATTCATTCACCCATAAGATGGGTGACCCATAGAATATAAAATATATCCAAAAGCCATATAATAAACAAGTAGATCAATTATCTAATAACTGAAATAAATTAAATCATATGCTAATGGGATCAGGTTATACTTTATACTAAATGACTGCCGTCAAACACACAAAAGGGTCTAGGCAATTGTTACTGCGTGCCCTAGTCCTCTAATTACAATTCCTTCCTCCTCTTGATTATAGATACAAAAATGCAGGCGAGCTCAGCTATCCTATTCTATCAACATGCATGATTGAATAAACAATGACGACTGTACTAATTGCATCTCAAAAGTTTGGAAAAGAACAAAAGCATATCACATAAAATTGACTTTTTCTACCAACAACAATCAATTTGATGCAATACCATTTACCAAAGCCGCATCATATTGAGATGAAGTCAATGAATCCCAAGCCCATGATCAAACAATGACAATACAATTCAATGATAGATCCAATCATTAAAATAAATATGCAATATTATATGATCAATCCAAGCATAGACATTTAACCAGTAGTTCACTCCCAGCGAAAATAAACATGCATACGCTCGATATGAAAACGAAAAGAAAAAACCATCTAATGCTAATTTTTTCGTGCAACAAGCAGATAAAAACTGATCTAATTAATAGGCTCTGATACCACTGTTGGATGTAGTTGCAATGATCTAATGATATAAGCGGAAGACAACTAGAAACATGAAACTTAATGGGTCATTAAATACACATAAATATAGCTCTTGATGCGTGCCTCGTTGATTGATTAAATATCTATATGTTCGAATTAGGATTCCAAGTGTAATCCCTCTACCGTAGTCCACGCAGCAATCGATAGATCAATCCAAACACGTTCGTTAGCTAGAACGAGCACAAGGAACCGTTCCTTGGGCTATGGAAGTGCTTGGTTACTTTAGAGAGAGAATATGAAAGAAGGAGGCTATCAGTGAAAACCTGTAACCTAGTTACATCCTCCTTCTCTTCTATTTAAACTGTAGAGTTCACATGTAGTGGGCTAACCCTAGGTAGACCCACTTACCCTTCTCTCTTATTAATTAACTAATGCGACTCCTAGGTCCATTAAGTAATTATTGATCCATCGATTACTTAAGCGTGTGACCCGTTAGGCCCATCACCTTTAGTAGTCGGCCAACTCTTATAGGTCCAATTATCATAAACGGTGTCTAGCTAAACGTTACGACCTACTAAATCGATGGGTTAACTATCTCTGTTATTAATCCCGAATTTTGCACCTTGACTGACAGGACATAAATCCTTCACAGTTTTGGAAGGATAAGTTCCACGCTAAGGAGAAAGAGTACGATGCCGGGCGTCGGGACATTTCCAACGCTGACCTTTTAAGGAAGGACTTGAAGCTGTTTGAGGACGACCAATCCGCGTTGAAGGACCAGTTGGCCGCTGCGGAGCGTCGCCAAGAAGAGGCCGAGGCGAAGGTAGCTACTTTATCTGCTGAGGTTAATCGTCTGAAGGAGGTGGCGTCAAAGGCGACGATTGAGAGGGATGACGCCCTGAAGAGGGGCGAGGAGCTTTCGACTTCGGTTAAGACTTTGACTGCTGAGAATAAGTCTTATGTTGACAAGGTCTCTGGGTATCGGACGCAGGTGACGGCTATCTCGGAAAAGTTGAAAGTTTTCAAGGAAGCTTCGTCCCAAGGCGACGCCGTAGAGAACTTTAAGCAGTCGGAGGAGTATCGATCATATGGAGAGGCGGAGCATAGTAGGGGGTTTGTTGCTGCTCGGACTCGTTGCACTGTCGTGCTTCAGAACCTAGTTGACCCTGATACTCAGCTGGCCGGCTTGGCCGGCTTTGACAAGTCGGGCCACGATTCTGATTCTGAGAGCGGTTGAAGTCCTGTTTGTATTTAATGCTTTTTGTTAAATCGTCTTGTAATCTGGATTTATGGCTTTTTGGGAATGGAAACTTGACCTTTTGATACCACGTGTCTCTTCATCTTGCTTATATTTTTCTTATATATATACGTAGCTTGGCTCCTCTGCTTTATCTTGCTTTCCATTTCCTAATTTGCTTTCAAAACGAACGCAAGGATAGTAAGTTCATATGGCTGGCGACGGACCAACTTTGGTCGATTCTTCCTGGCTTAACTCTCTTCCCCAAGATAATGCAGGGGTGTCATGTTCTGCTCGCCAAGGAGATGCATCGGCGCCGAATCTGTCGCTTCCCGGTGACGTTTCGGCATCGAATCCTCTTCCCACCGTCGATGTTGCCCCGATCGTCGCCTACTCGCAGGAGTATATTGACGCTCTGAGGGAATGATTAGTGTCGAGGAAGCCGAGGGCGTCGAAAAGGGGGCGTGTGCCGTCAGGTATTCCTTTGGTAGCGGAGCCTCTGGCCGTCAGAGTTCAAAATGATCCGTCTTTGGCCGCTCTTGTTGCCCCCAAGGCGGGGGACATTAGGCAGCATTTTTCTCGTACGGCGGATGGTAAAATTTTCATAGATGACGACGAGTTGTGGCGTTTGATTGATAGTGGGATGCTTGGAGAGCCAATGGCGTCGCAGGCGTGCGACATGCACCGGCGGGTTAACGGTGGCGGGTTGGAGGATGGTGATGCTGGTGATGGTGGGGCGGGCAGTGCTAGTCCTGAGGTTGCTGGCGTCGCAGGCCCGAGTTCAGCCGGTGTTGAGGGTGATGGTTGTGGCACCCCTCGTGACGAAGGCTTTTCTTTTTTCGAGGCGAAAGCACGGGACGACGTGGGCGCTATCGAGGGATTCTTTGCCCGTTTAATGTGTATGATTCCTTCGGCGGACTTGGCTCATATGTGCGGTCAGAAGGGGCGCCAGATGGACCAGATCCTTCATTGTGCTTGTGAGTTCATCGTTCGGTGGGCGGGCTTCACGCATTATTTCTACCCGTTGATGATCCGGGCGAGGAAGGTCCTCAAGGAGAATAGGGAGTTGCGGAAGGAGAACAAGGTGCTACTTAGCTAGGCGGAGGAGCACGTGTTCCTGGCGGAGGCGAGGTTACAAAGCAATCTTGATAAGACAACGGAGTTTGAAGAGGACCGTCGTCAGTTACTTGAAAGGATTGACGTCGTCACTAGTGAGCGGGATGATTTGGCGAGTCAACTTGAGGGCTTCAGGGTCGGTGGTTCGGGCGCTCCGGAAAGCATTCATTTTGAATTCGGTCGAGCGGAAGAGCGGCGGCGTTTTTACGAAGCCTTTTGCAACTTATTCCCTACCTCTGACTGGGTGGAGTTGGTGAGAGAGCTTGGTGGCGTTGAGGCGCTTGTTAGCTCTGGCGGCCATGTTGGCGCCGAGCGCGATGGTGAGTCTACTCAGCCTAGTGAGTTCGCTCAACCTGGCTCCGGCGAGGAGGATGGCGAGGGCGCCAGCTCGTAGTTGAGGGAAAGGCTATGGTTGGGCATGGGGCCGTGGAACCATAGGTCGTGTATTTTGCTAACTTTTGTACCGGGCCTTTTAGCTGGCATATGCCAGGGCCTCTGTTGTAAAGTTATGAATAAAGATTGTATGTTTAGTTTCGTCATAGACTGATTGTTTATCAGTGTTTTATTCGACGTTTACTATTCTTAATGAACTGCCTTTAGCTGATCTTATTTTCAATCAGAGTTCGTAAAGAGTGCGATGTTAGGTGAAAGCGTGTACTATTTTCATTCATGTAAATATTTTGCACCCTAAGGTGTTTACAAGTGAATGATAAGAGGATTACACAGCTTGATATCCTAGACGCCTGACCTAATTTGGCCGTCGCATTTTCGGCCGACGGGGGTCAGATGTGGTACTTCTTGAGGTTGCCGGTGTTCCATGTCCTCGGGATGGGCTCTCCGTCCATTGTTTGGAGGCGGTAGGTTCCCTGGCGGACTTCTTCCTTAATCATGTGCGGGCCTTCCGAGGTGGCAGTCAGCTTACCAGATGTGGATGCCTTCCCTATAGCTTCAGTTTTTTTCAATACCAGATCTCCCAGGTGCAAGGGCCGAGGTCGGACCGTCTTGTTGTACTGTTTGGACATTCTAAGGCGATAGATTTCAACTATTAGGAGGGTGTCGCCTCTTTTTTCCGGTAAGAGGTCGAGGTCCTGTCGGTGGGAGGCGTTGTTGTTTTCTTCATTGTACATTAACACTCCCAGGGTTGGCTCTTTAACCTCGATGGGAAGCACCGCCTCAGCTCCATAGACGAGCATGAAAGGCTTCTCACCCATTGCATTCTTTTCCGTGGTCCTCAGCAGTTCAAGAGTTCGTCGGCCCATAGCCCCTTGACCTCATCGAGCTTCCTTTTCAGCCCAGGAGAATCTGTTTGTTGGAGGACTCGGCTTGCCCGTTCGACTGTGGGTGGGCGATGGCGGTGAAGTTGCCGGTGACGCAGTATTTCTTCAACCATTCCAAGAGCTTGGGGGTTTTGAATTGTGCGGCGTTATCGAAAGTTATCTCCATGGGACAGCCGAAACGCGTGATGATATTGCGCCAAACGAATTTCCTGACATCCACCTCCGCAATTTTGGTCACCGCTTCAGCCTCTATCCATTTAGTAAAATAGTCGACAACGACTATAATGAACTTGTGTTGATACTTCGCCGTCGGGAATGGCCCGAGGATGTCCATGACCCAACGGGCGAAGGGTAGGGTGGTGGAAATGGGCTTAAGTTCCGTGGCAGGCTTGTGATACATGTGTGCAAACCTTTGGCATTTGTTGGATTTGGCTGAATAGGCGACGACATCCTGTCTCAGCGTTGGCCAGAAATAACCCGTTCTAAGGGTTTTTGTGATCACCAGAAATAACCATTTTTGTGATCCTGTCGATGTGCGAGCTACAAACGCCGTCGTGGAGGTCAGACAACACTTTCTTCCCCGCCTCAGGGGTAATACACTTAGCAAAGGTTGCGAGTATGAGACTTTGTACAGCTGTCCTTCGAAGAGAGTGAACCATTTGGACCTTCTCTCTACTCTCTCGGCCTCTTTCTTATCTTCCGGTAGGGTTCGGTTCGTGAGGAATTGACTGATTGGGTCCATCCAGGTTGAACTCCTATCTAGGATCATGACCTCCTGCTTTTTTATGCTTCTCTCCGCTTTTACGTCCAAAAAGACGGATCGGGGGTGGTCAGTCTTAGCGGAGCTGGCGAGCTTGGAAAATGTGTAGGCCTGATTGTTCTCAGATCGGGGGACTTGCGTGATCTTGAAGCTTCCTAGTTTGGCGATCCGCTCTCGGGCTTTGGCTAAGTAGGCTAGCATGTTTTTGTCTCGGGCCTCGTAGGTGCCGTTGATCTGTCTAACGACCAAGTGTGAGTTGGAGTGTGCTTGGACTCTAGAGGCCCCTGCAGCGACACATTACTCGATGCCTGAGATTACATATTCTGCCTCGTTATTCGTGGCGTTAAACTTAAACCTGAGGGCATATTCGTAATCTTGGCCTTCCGGAGATGTGCAAATGAGGCCTGCTTCAGATCCATGGTTTGTTGCCGATCCGTCGACATAAATTGTCCAAGGGACATCGGGATTATATGACGGGTTTGGGCGGCGAGTACTTTCGGCGACGAAGTCCCCCAGGGCCTGTCCTTTGATAGCTTTTCGAGGTTCGTACTCTATTCCGAGGCCCTGAAGGTCTACAGTCCATTTGAAAAGTTTCTGTACTTCTCGGACCGTTCGTGGTGGTTCCATGTTCATGATTGCTGCCACCTTGTCGGGATTGGCGTCGATTCCTCGCTGGCTAATCATGTATCGCAGGAATTTTCCGACCTGTACCCCAAAGACACATTTTTTGGGGTTCAGTTTCATGTTGTACAGCCGTAGATTCTCGAAGGTCTGCTGCAGGTTGTGAACGTGGTTGCCTCTGAGCTTGGTTTTTACGATCATGTCGTCCACATATACCTCCATTGAGTCGCCCAGCTGATACTCGCATATCTTGTTGACCAGCCTTTGATATGTGGCGCCCGCGTTCTTGAGGCCGAAGGGCATAGCTTTATAGCAGTAAAGCCCATGTTCAGTGATGAAGGCGGTGTTTTCTTGGTCGACCTCGTCGAGGGGGACCTGATGATAGCCGGAGTAGGCATCCATGAAGTTCAACGTCTGATGCCCAGCCGTCGAATCGACCATCCGATCGATTCTTGGTAGGGGGAAGCTGTCCTTTGGGCAGGCTTTGTTAAGGTCAGTGAAGTCAATGCACATGCGCCACGACCCATTTGATTTTTTAACCAAGACCACGTTGCTGATCCAACCGGGGTATCTGCATTCTCTGATAAAGCCGGCTTCTAACAGCTTCGCCAGTTCTTCTCTCACAGCTCTATTTCTTTCGTCCCCCAAATGACGTTTCTTTTGCTTCACGGGGGTTGCTGTCGAGAGGATGTTGAGACTGTGCATAATGATGTCGGGGCTGACTCCCGGCATGTCTTCTGCGGAGAAGGCGAACACATCCTGATACGCCTGTAGGAGCTGGATCATCGATCGTTTCTCTTCACCCATCAGGGTATATTTCGTCAACGGCTACTTCTTTTGTTGCCTCTACGGCCACGGCTTTTTCTGTGATTTCCTCCCGTGGGTCGATGTCGTCCTCGCCGGTTGCAACGACGATGTTCATAGCCTCTGCCACCTGTTTTCCTTTTCTTTCGGTTTTCTCCCGGTCGGTTTCCAGGATGGGCCGGACAATTGTGAAGTAGCATTCTCTGGCTGTCTTTTGGTCGCCGTATAGGCTGCCAATTTCGCCGTCGTCGCATTTGAATTTCATGAGGAGCATGTGGGTGGCCACCACAGCCCTTATTTTGTTCAAGGAGGGTCGGCCGAGGATGACGTTGTACGCGGAGGAGTCTTCTACCACCAAGAAGTTGATAAAGGTTGTTCGGCACCTTCCTGGGGGTCCGAAGCGAACCGACAGTCTACAGCTCCCAAGTGGGTGGACAACCTTTTTCCCGAATCCGACAATGGGTCTGGTGACTCTTTGGAGTTATCCTCGCCGTAATTCAGCTGTCTGAAGCAGTCGATGGAAATCACATCGCCGAGCTTCCACTGTCTATCAGTATCCTTTTAACCCGTCGGTCCTGAAATTTTTGCTCTACTACCATAGGATCGTCATGGGGGGCGACGATCCGTCTCATATCTTCTTCTGTGAAGGTTATGGGCTTCATTGGTTTTGACGGTCCGGGGACGAGGAGTATGACCTGGGCGGCTTCCCTGACGTAGGCTTTGTGAGCGCTGATGGTTCTGTCGTCCAGTAGCAATCCCCGTGCAATAGTGGCGACGAAGTCGCCGTCGTCACTATCTGGCTTTGGTGGTTCTTCTTTTTTGGCGATAGGCTTGGCTACGGCTTCCCTTCGGACGTAGTTCTTGAGGCGTCCCTGTGAGAGGAGGAGGCGGAGCGCCCTCTCCAGGTCCTTACGCTCAGCCGTGGTATGCCCACATCTTCGTGGTAATCGTAGAACTTGGCTTTATCCCGTTATCTGTAGGATGGTCGTATCCGACTGGGGTCCCTCAACCAGTTTTTGTCCTTGATGTCGGTCAGGATAACTTCCTTTGGGTGTGAAAAAGGATATGCCTCGTTGCCTTCATAGGAGAGGAGAGTGGCCTTTCTGGAGGAGTCCCCTCGGGGCTTGGGGGCGCTGGTTGTCATTATTTCCACGCTTATCTTCTTTCCCGCCTGTGGTGGTGTCACCTCTTTTTCCTTTTCTTTGTTGGACTACACGACTCCGGTCGTGGTACAGAAGCCTTCAGCCCTGTCCAATGCATCGCGAACGGAAGTGACTCGCTTCTTCACCAAGGCAAATTTATATGTGCTGGGCGACAGCCCTTGTAGGAAGTAGAAGTAGGCAACTTCGTCATTCACTTTTCCGATTTCTGTCTTTGCCGTGTTGAACCTTTTGAGGTATCCTCTTAGCGGTTTTTTTCGTAGTTGAACGACACTTGCCTGGTGCGAGATGGTTTTCTCGGACCGTTTGTTGCCGACAAAATGGTTAATGAACTTCTTCGTTAATGTTTTAAAATTGTCGACTGAGCCGTGGGGTGTTCGTTGAACCATTTGAGCGCTAGGCCCCGCAGTGTGGGCGGGAAGAATTTGCATAGGGTGGGTACATTAGTCGTGTATGTGCCATCCACGTGCTCAATAGGGTCGATCAGCGCGACGCCATTGTACACAGCTATGGATGGCACCTTGATCTTTGCCACTCTTGGGGCGTATAAAAATTCTCTCGTGAAGGGCGAGTCAGGTCGCTTCTCATCCACACAGAGCTCTCCCAGCCTGTGCGACAATGATAGCACGGAGTGGTTGTCGGCTTTGTGGTCTCCGTTTCTCTCGTGCCCCTCGCCTCGTCGGTGAGAGGACGACACCTCGAGTGTCTTGCCCTTGGAACGACTGTGGAATGTTCCAGAGCTAGATTCGTCGTCCGCGTACGGTGTTGAGATGGAGGCCCTGTCTCTCCTCATGCGTATTATGGTCTGCCGAGCATCGGGTCTCGAGGAGCCGCCTTGATTGGTGGCTGTCTCCCGGTCGTCGCCTCTGATTGATGATATCCCGGGCGTCTGGCCTCGAGGGTTCTCCACACTCCTTGCCGGGCTCCTGTTCATTCTCCCAACGGTCCCGACGCTGGTTTAGGACATGACGCACGTCTTCCGGGTCAAGGTCATGCCTGGGCAGGGGCCTTGGTCCTGTTTGCCCAAGAGCGGTCGTCAAAGGTGTGCCGAGGCTGCGGATGGGAAACGGGCGGTGGACCGGAGGGGGCTGTGCTTTGAGGGCGTCTCGAACCTCTCTCGCCACGCCCTCCATTATCTTTTGCTGCATGGTGGTTATGGCTCGAGTCAGGTCTCCCTTGTATACCAGGTTCTCAATGATGGGTTGGCCACCAGGGGTCTGCACTGAACTTCTGAAAGGTGGTGGAGGTGTGGGATGGGCGGCGTCCGGGTTTGGCGGGGGCCCGTGAGGGGCCTCCGATCCAGACCCGTCGGTTATATCTTCCACCTCCGTCATCGGATGATGTTTTGTATTGGTTTGATTTTTCGCTCAACTAGGTAATACTCCCCAAAGACGGCGCCAAATGTTGTGGGGTTTTTTCCTGTGTCGGGAGTATTTCTAGTTGGGCGTTAGGCTTCTTTCGGCTGGGCGACGACCTTAATACCTGCACACAAAAGAACGTTAACTATCCCGGGGGAGGGGGTTTCCGGGATCCCCGCTCTGAAGCTTAAGTCATTCTCGAGAGTAGTGCTAGTAATAATTCAGGTGAAAAGTAGTTGTTTTTTCACATATCAGGAGACTGGTATTTATAGGGTGATGTTTCCCATGGAGCTGTCTTTGGGGGGACACTTGTCACCTTTGGAATGGCTCCCGATATCCAGCTTCCTCTGATGGCATGGGCATGGGGCAGGCTTCGTGGACTGGACCGCTCCCGCGGTTGACAGATTTGGCTTTGGGCCTGGGTCTTTATGTAACACCCCGGATTTTCTAACTATTGAATAAATAAAAATACACAAACTCGAGCAGAAAATCGGGCAAAGTTTCCTTTGTAAATAGACCTCCCAAGTTATCGACATTCTATAAACCTGCTTAAACAGAAAATAAAACAAGATCCAAACATTACAGCTGAAGACTCCTAACCAAATCCGGAGCATCACTGCCACACTCACTCGTAAGAATGAGTGCAAGGCAAACATTACAACTCTTAACAACCAACAAACATTAATGCTTTACAATTTACAACTGAATGAAGTTGAACAACTACAAAATATAGTCACAAGAACAACGTGACTCTTTCTTCTGGTCAGCTCGAATTGAATGGTCCATCTAGATCTTCACAATTGAACAACCTGTAAAACATACTCCAATCTACTCCCCCATGCAATCGAATATCGCATAGGTTCATCATAGGCCCACCATTGAAGAAAAAATGGACGCACACACACGTAGCACATAAAGCAACAAATCAGCAAAGCTGAGTAACCAAACATTTTATCGAATAATAAATAAAAACACTTGAATCTCAACTCAAGTCAACTTTGACCTTGTAGTCACATAATCCTCAAAGGTAGTCTCAATTGCGTTCTAGAATACTCTCCTAGCTATAACTCAATTCCCAAGAATATGTGCCAATCGCTCTCGGTCACTAGCTCCTAGCCTCGACAACGTGGGAAGTGAACTGGCGGTAAACCGCAGAAACAAAACGATTCTCATAATTCGGTCATAGGCCCCATAACTCATAACATAGCCCGCAGGCACTCAAAAGTCCACTCTCGGACCAATTCTCATAACCATGTAACCATTTCATAAAATACTGCTCATCACCTAAGAGTCAACGTCTTAGGCTACTTGCCCACATGACATGAACTAAAGAACTAACAACGTCTGAGCCTCAAACCAATATTCATATCGTATACTCATATTTCCATCTCATATAACAATTCTGATCTGATTCTCATCTCACAGTCAAATACCCATTTGGGTCTGTAATACTATCGTCACAACATGGCACAGGTTCCCAAACAATCATGTAGCTCTCGGTCTAGGTCTCTGTATACTAAAGCTAGCAGCTCAAAATCTAGCTTACAACAGGACTGCCAACTTACATAACTTAAACTCTAACAAAACTTCTCTAATATATATATCCACAAGGTTCAAGTAGTTTACATTCTAACTACAAGTTCTATAATTCAGAGAACCATATGCTCTATTCATACCAACAAAGGTAATATTTCAGGCTTTACAAAAACAGAACACATTCTGAAATTTACAGCATATCCCATAGCAAATTAAATCACCATTCAAACATAATTAGCTTCATGTAATGGCAACTTCATATCATGATTGAACACATAAAAATTCACATGTTGAACATCCAATTCACACATAAAAGAGAAATTAACATTCATCTCCAAACCAATAGAAAGGGTTATCTCTAATCAATAGAATCCAAACAATCATGCCTCCAAAACCCATCAACCAGTACACCAAATTATCTATAAACATAGTTAGCAAATCAGAATTTGTAATTTAAAACCTAAAACAGAAATTGTAACTCAAATTAAAGGGTTTAGGGTTTACACAAACTGAACCCACGAAAAGGGCGCATTGGGCCTGAACATCGAGCTTGGACGACGACTACTAGCGGCCTTCACGTTGGCTGGTGGACGCGGACTCCATGGCAGCACCATCGAACCACAAAGATGAAGCAAGGCAGAGCATGAGAAGGGATCGCGTGAACAGAACAGTGAGAGGAGAGAGAAAATTCCGATTCTTAACAGCGAAGTACCAGAACCCGCAGTAAACTTTGGAGAAGAGAGAGAAATTACTGGAGAAGATGGTGGAGAATCATGGTGAATATGGTGATGTTGGTTGTGTCGTTTGGTGCTCAGCAAAGAAGAAAAGGAGAAGGAAAGCAGGGGAAAGTTAATTAGAGGCTTAATAGGATTCTAAGGCGGTCGAGACTAAACCGACTCTTGTTTCCTTTTTTTTTTCTTTTCACAAACCTCTCAACAATACAAACTTAAAACATACATCTAAAAAAAAATAGATATCAAATAACTCTAATACTAAATAAATAACATCTTATAATAAATAAAACAAATTCAGAAAATACTTTAAATATACGGGATAATACATTCTACCACCCTTAAAAAGATTTTCGTCCCAAAAATCCCTTAAACAACGATGTTAGCAAACATAAGGAACAATACAAGACTTGTGGGTTATGGCCCACTAAGATAATCCATAACAAGCTGATCATGCAACATTTAATCATATAAGCACATAATTCACCTTGAGCACATAGGCATATAGCACATTGCATAAGTCGACACCAAGCAATGGACACTAGACACTAAGACCAACGCAAGCATATGAAGATGCTCACGTCACCCAAAACCAAACCCGCTCTGATACCAATTTGTAACACCCCGGATCTTCTAACTATTCAATAAATAAAAATACACAAACTCGAGCAGAAAATCGGGCAGAGTTTCCTTTGTAAATAGACCTCCCAAGATATCGACATTCTATAAACCTGCTTAAATAGAAAATAAAACAAGATCCAAACATTACAGCGGAAGACTCCTAACCAAATCCGGAGCATCACTGCCACACTCACTCGTAAGAATGAGTGCAAGGCAAACATTACAACTGTTAACAACCAACAAACTTTAATGCTTTACAATTACAACTGAATGTAGTTGAACAACTACAAAATATAATCACAAGAACAATGTATGAGCCTCAAACCAATATTCATATCGTATACTCATATTTCCATCTCATATAACAATTCTGATCTGATTCTCATCTCACAGTCAAATACCCATTTGGGTCTGTAATACTATCATCACAGCATGGCAAGGGTTCCCAAACAGTCATGTAGCCCTCGGTCTAGGTCTCTGTATACTAAAGCTAGCAGCTCACAATCTAGCTTACAACAGGACTGCCAATTTACATAACATAAACATTAACAAAACCTCTCTAATATAAATATCCACAAGGTTCAAGTAGTTTACATTCTAACTACAAGTTCTAAAATTCAGAGAACCATATGCTCTAGTCATACCAACAAAGGTAATATCTCAGGCTTTACAAAAACATAACACATTCTGAAATTTACAGCATATCCCATAGCAAATTAAATCACTATTCAAACATAATTAGCTTCATGTAATGGCAACTTCATATCATAAATGAACACATAAAAATTACCATGTTGAACATCCAATTCACACATAAAAGAGAAATTAACATTCATCTCCAAACCAATAGAAAGGGTTACCTCTAATCAATAGAATCCAAACAATCATGCCTCCAAAACCCTTGAATCAGTACACCAAATTATCTATAAACATATTTAGCAAATCATAATTTGTAATTTAAAACCTAAAACAGAAATTGTAACTCAAATTAAAGGGTTTAGGGTTTACACAAACTGAACCCACGAAAAGGGCGCATTGGGCCTGAACATCGAGCTTGGACGGCGACTACTAGCGGCCTTCACGTTGGCTGGTGGACGCGGACCCCATGGCAGCACCATCGAACCACAAAGATGAAGCAAGGCAGAGCATGAGAAGGGATCGCGTGAACAGAACAGTGAGAGGAGAGAGAAAATTCCGATTCTTAACAGCGAAGTACCAGAACCCGCAGTAAACTTTGGAGAAGAGAGAGAAATTACTGGAGAAGATGGTGGAGAATCATGGTGAAGATGGTGATGTTGGTTGTGTCGTTTGGTGCTCAGCAAAGAAGAAAAGGAGAAGGAAAGCAGGGGAAAGTTAATTAGAGGCTTAATAGGATTCTAAGGCGGTCGAGACTAAATCGACTCTTGTTTCCTTTTTTTTTTTTTTCTTTTCACAAAACCTCTCAACAATACAAACTTAAAACATACATCTAAAAAAAATAGATATCAAAGAACTCTAATACTAAGTAAATAACACCTTATAATAAATAAAACAAATTCAGAAAATAGTTTAAATATACGGGATATTACACTTTATTTTAGGTCACAACACTAGTCCTTTCAGAATATGGGAAAATCGAAGAACTGGGAGCTCCCTTCAGTCCAAAGCCACACAAATCAGAAATTATTTTTTTTATTTTCTCCTGTTTCTTTTTGAATACCTTATTGATAGATTGTGCTTGCTTTCGGCTACAAGGAACTCCCTATCTCTGCAATTTTCTTATTTTGTAAAATGTACTTATAAAACTTTAACATTTTCTATGGTCAGCTGTTTCACAAAAATGCTAACAAATTAGAGGAGAGAAAAAAGCAAGACTGAGATGAACGACAAAACACAAGTTGGGAAATCGAATATTGTAGCAAAATGGATGATAATATATAGCTAGAGATCAAGAGTGAGATTACAAGAGACGTGCATGTCTTTGTTATAAAGCCTTGAAGGCATGGCACATAGGAAATAGCTCATGGTTTCTTTCCAAAAGGGCTTTTTGGGTGGAATCAGGGGCGGAACCAGAAAATTCGTATTGGGGGGACAAACTATTAGTATGTCATCTCAAAATTAGTAGTCGGGATATTAAATTGTCAGTTTCGGCCATCATTTTATCAAAGGTAGAAAACCGCGAGCGATGATCGTTGTACCTAAGCACAAGGTGGAATACTTGCATATCATTCATAGCGAGCCAACACACGACGAGCGTGACGAGGCCGCAGCTGTGCCTGTGGCGCACGACAATGGCGCACATGAGCACGAGGTGGATCAATCCGCGCATGGTGATCACAGTGATGACGTGCCAATCGATCTCAACCATGATTTCGAAGCTAATGAGGATCCTGATTTTGAAGAGGAACCTACTGAGTCCGAACCTGAGGCTGACGATGCTTGTGCTGAGGAGCCGAACGTTGAGCATAACTCTGTGGATCTCGAGATGCGATTTGAGTATGGAGCTGGAGTCCCTGATTCACCTACCATGCCAGACTTAGAGGATATTGGTGATGCAAGCGACACCAACTGTGTACCTCCTTCTCCTCCTACTGATGTGTCTCCTCATGTGGAGCCCTTCTTTGTCACTGATGCCGAGCTAGAGGACATCCTGCATATATCCATCGTGCGTACACTGTGATCGAGCGATACGAATATGAGAACCGCACGAGGATACACTAAGGCTTTTGGGTAGAACTCTTACTGGATGGCTTACCCAACATGCATCCTTGGAGAGGTCTCAAGGAGAAGTATGACGATGTGGTACTGAAGAGTGGCTACATCAACGACGAGAAGTACGGCAAAGGCATCCGTTGGGCGCTGAGTTTTCAGGGTGTTGGCAATGAGTTATGCTTGTCTGAGTTTGAGTGGAAGCTTAATAACGTCTTAGTGCCTGCTCCGAAGGACAGCTGTGAGAGCTGCTGGTCAAAGAAGCGCAAGCTTGTGGACAACTTTAGAAGGTGCTTCTGGCCCAAAACTTCAGAGGGGACGAGCATCCTTACACGCCATGTAGGGAAGTGAAGCCAAGGAGGAAGGATGATGATGATACACCTCCTGGATCGAAGCAAAACCACGTCGAGGTTTAGCTATTTTATTGACTAGGGTTAGTCGTTTTGTTTAGAAACATTATTTAATTTTAGTGATGACCCTGCGTGGTCAAGATTGGTGTGTGTAGGCTACCGGATTTTTCTCCCCTCTTTCCTGATTTCCGGGAGGCCGGCTGGATAGCATGGGAGAGCACGTCTTTTGGGTTTCGTGAATCTCTTGAGTGTGGATGCACATAAAGATTTTTCTTTCGTACTAAGGACATGATTAAGATTGTTGGAAGTCGCCACCAAATTTAAGAAAATTTGGAAACCTTGGAATCAAGTCGATAGTCTAGAAAGACGTGAACTCAATTCCTGTGCACCCCAATCCCTATTGGGGAAGTTGACTTCATAAATGAGTTTGGGGGCGTAGGTACGAGCTAGGAAGGTGTTAGGCACCCAACTCGCCCGTTGACTACAACAGCCTTTACTAATCAATTCAATGCGATTATTAATACTACGGTTCCAAACAAGGTTTAATTTGTCCAAATTCCTAGTTTTAACTAATGGGTTGAACAAACATTATTAACGTGACCACTTTTAACAACTTATCAAATTACATGCTTTTATTTCTAGAAAACGATAAATATGCTAAAACTTGCGAGTTAGAAGGCAAACAAATAATTCATCCACTAATTCACAAACAAAGCATAATTTAAAATAAAAAGCAATAAATAACAAAATATGCATTCATTAGTCTTAATACAAGCCCTTTTGCTCAAAACGCACCATGCATGTACATATCACATAAACCAAATTCGTTAGTAAATAACAAGCAATATAAAATTTATTGAAAACCCTCAAGTTGGATTACCTAGATGCTCACAATGAACTTATTGGGTTGTTATGCTTGAATTCTTGCTCTTGATGAAGTATGAAGGTTTATTTTGTGGTGCTAGGGCTAACCTAAAGAAGGAGTAGAATAAGAATTTAGGGTTTTTTTATATATGAGAGAGAGAGTGAATCAACCTCCAGTCTCTAACTGCCAACCAAAAGACCAACCTTTTCAACTGAACCCTAAGGTTTGTTTATATAGAAGAGGGGGAACTTCCAGGGTTTGGCACGGAAATCGAATGGGCCTCGAATTTGTCGTCCACGAGAAAAGGTCCAGGCGGCCATGCAACTAAGCCGAGCGGCTGAGCCGGCAGGACAAGTGATTGAACCGCTTGGCAAGCGGCTTAGCCGCTAGGCAAGTGGCCAAGCTGCTTCGCCTAACGGCATAGCGGCTTGTCCTAGCGGCCACCGCTTGAACGTGGAGCGGCATGCCTGCATAGGCGCCTGTCTGCTTTTCTAAGCGGGGGAGGCTTTTCCGAGGGGGTCCACGCGGGATTGTCTGAGCTCCGTTGTTTGACCAAGGGTTGACTCATAGGTTTGGGTTCCCTTTCGGGCGCTTAGGTTCAAAGAGGCCTATCTCTCAGTTTTGGACAACAATTGAATTGAGTCTAACTGGTTTGGGTCACCTGTACAAAAGGCTTCCACTGGTTAATTCAAATGAACTGGGTTAATCATCAGAGCAATTATTCTCGCAACCCAAGTTCGAGAAAAATCCAATCCTTTCATCATCGAGTTTTTATGGGGACTTATCATAGACACAATTTTTGGTGTCTACAGAAGCCCCTACTTTGGCCGAGCTCGAATAGAGCGAAGGTCGAAGTATTCCTGTGCCAATACCTGCATTAAACAGGCTGAGTGAGGTGACAATCAGTTAGACATAAACAAATCATTTTAGGATAAAGTAATAATTCTCCCGGTTTATTTTGCCGAGAATTTGACCCTATACTAGAGGTCACACAATAAAACTCCTTCGACTATCAGTCGAACGCAGACACCCTGTGCTTTAGGTTACACAATATGACATATTTCGTTAGAAATGAGGTAAATGATAAATGTCCTTCGAGTTTTAGTCGAAGGGAGACCTTGTGCTATAGGTTACACAATAAATGTCCTTCGATTTTTTGTCGAAGGGGAACCCGTGCTGTAGGTTACACAATAAAAATATTTCGTTTGAAATAAGATAGATGATAAATGTCCTTCGATTTTTTATGGAAGGGGGATCTGTGCTGTAGGTTACACAATAAATGTCCTTCGATTTTCAGTCAAAGGGGAACCTGTGCTGTAGGTTACACAGTAAAAATATTTCGTTAGAAATAAAGTAAATGATAAAAATCCTCCGACTTTTAGTAGAAGGGGGACCCTGTGCTGTAGGTTACACAATAAAAATGTCCTTCGATTTTCAGTCGAAGGAGAACCTGTGTTGTAGGTTACACAATAAATGTCCTTCGATTTTCAGTCGAAAGGGAACCTGTGCTGTAGGTTATACAATAAAAATATCTTGTTAGAAATAAGGTGAATGATAAAAATCCTTCGACTTTTAGTCGAAGGGAGACCCTATGCTATAGGTCATACAATAAAGCATGTTTAGAAGTAAAATGGGTGGTAAATGTTATTGTAAAGGGTAGTAAAATGTTGCTCTGACCTCACGTTGGACGCGAACCCATGCCATAGGCCAAGTACAAATGTACAAACCTGTTGGTTTAAAGTAGTCCTATTTTCATAAACGGACTTTTGAGGGCAAATAACTGCTATGGGACTCACGTGGGGCCCACTGATTTTGAACAAATGGCCCTTAGAATATTGTAACTGAAAAGTGTATGGCGGTCAAAGTGCCACGTCAAACTGTTAAACCGGTAGGTGGAGCGGCTAAACCGCTTGCTGGAGCAGCTGCGCCGCTCGGTGGAGCGGTTGAACCATTCCTCCTAACGGTGAAGCCGTTTGGACTAGCGGCCAAGCCACGTGGCTTGCGGTTCAACCACCAGCGTGGTGGTCTGACCGTCCACCTAAGCGGTTTGACCGGTCGCCAAGTCTTCACGGTAGAATAAAGGGGAAAAGAAGGGGGAGGCCGAAATGGGTCTTCTTCCATTTCGTGCCTTCTTCCTTTATCTCCTCCATTTTTCTTCAAGCTTTCAACCTCCATCAAAGCCTCTAGCTCCAAATCTTGAGGTTTTCTTGCTCAAATTCTTAGTAGAACTTGGTTTTGTTAGTTGTTCTTGTGTTTTTGAGTGTCAAAACTCAAAATTGTTCTTCATCCAAATTTCACTCAAATTTCCAAAAACCCCATTTTTTTGCTCTTCATCCATGGCTCCCAAACTTAGAGGAGGTAGAAAAAGGAAGGAGCAAGAGATTCTGGTGCAGGAGGCCCTGAATGTTTTCACTCGGGTTTTCGTTTCCGGTGTAACCCGTCACAGGGTGGGTGAGCACCGTTTAGTCCAGGATGAGTTCACTCGTAGTGATTTCCATCCCACCGGTCGTTGGGAGCCCCACGATCTTGTTTTCAAGGAGTATTTGGTTACCGTTGGTACCAAATGTAGGGTATGTCGTTTTTTTCTTCTTTGCTCTTTTACGCTAAGAAAATCATGTGTAGGTAAACATAGAATTTCTAGGTTGAGAACTGTAGTGTAGCTAATGTGGAAAACCAATTTACGTGAAATTGTTTTTCTTGCTAATTTGCAAATTCCCGTAGGATTCTAGTAATTTTTTTTTTTTTTGCATGTGAAAAATGAATTTGTGTGAAATTCATCTTTAATGTTGGAAGATAAATTTGTATGAAATATATTCTCATTGCAAATTTCTTTGTGAAAATAAACTTGAGTGAAGTTTATTTTTATTGTGATGGTAGATGGGTTTTTTGAGTATATTTGTGGAGAATAAACTTGTGTGAAATTCGTTCTCGTTGAAATTTGCTCTTGTTATATTGGTTTTGTTAAAATGCTAAATTTTACGAGTTGTAAAAATTTAGGACTAAACCGGAGACTGGTACTTGTTACTAGGATCACCTAGCTAATTATCTTGCAATTATTGTTTTGTATAGGACGTAGATACTACCCTTTGGGGTTACGGTAGCCTTTCCGGGATTGAGAAAGCCCGTAGGTACGTGACTCCTGCAGTTGGCGCTATTGTGGAGCGTTGTGGCTATGACCATCTTCTAGCGTCCATTGCTTCTGTTGAGCGCTCCGACCACTTGCTCGTTAGAGGTCTTGCGGAGCGGTACTAGGATACTACCAGTACTTTTCATTTCCCTATGGGTGAGAACATGATCACCCCTTTCAAGTTCGGTCTTATTTTCGGGCTCCCCCTCACTTATGGAGAGGTGAGTAGGGATGACATGGTGAAGATGTTTGGCCTTTTCGGGGCCAATTGGGATGGTATGATGTATGGCCGGACTGACGTAATGGTCCCGTTCCTAACCACCTCGAGGAAGCTGAAGAAGGTCACGGCGGAGCAGCATGCCCGCCTTTTGTTGGCCTATGTTATAGCTTGTTCCGTCTTTGCGGATAAAGCTAGTAGGTATCATGTTTACTATTTCCCGTGTTTGCTGGATTTGGAAAGAGTTGCGAAGTACAATTGGGGTCTTCTCGCATACTCCTGTCTTCTACGGTGCTTGAGGAAGTGCAACCGCCTCAGTGGAGAGGAGGGTGCGTCTCGCGTCTCCTTGGTCGGTTATTGGAAGGTTATGGAGGTAATTTCCTTTTTCCCTTCTTGTCTTTGTGTTTTTGGCTTTTACTCACCACTTGTGCCTAATCCATGTGCTTTGCATGTCTTAGTTTTTGGTTTTTCGAGCATTTCCCCGACCTTGCCCATCTTCTCGAGACAGGGGATTTGTCTTGTCCAGCGATGCAGACCTGGAGGGGATGGGCATCTTGCCCATTTACTACGCTGCACACCCTTAAAGAGGCAATATATCCTTTGACCGCTCAGGATGTAAGTGATTACCTTTTGTGCTTTTATCATACTTTTTATCCTTTTGTGTGCTCATTGTTTACTTCTGTAGGTCGACTGGTTTTCCTGAACGGATTACCTCACGGGTCTCTTAGACCGATTCTTGGGTGCTCGGCAATATGACCAGAGGAAGATCCTCATTGAGGGTCCTTTCGATTTTGAGTGGTTCTTTGGAGAGAGACTGATTAGGCAGACTTTCTCCGACCTTCCGGCTCCGAGGATTCCTTTGGATCCTCCGGATTCTATGCTTTACCTTCGTCACCTTACCGTGGAGCAGGTGAGGGCGGCCACTGTCGAGCGAACGCCCTTGAGTATTTGCTTCCAGCTGATCTTGAGGTGGATTGTAGTTGGCGTATACCGAGTTTGGTGAGGCTCGGTTGTGCCCCAACTTCTCTACCGACCCGGTAAGTAATGTACTTTTGTTTCTTAATTTCGTTTGGAAATTTGGAAATGTATCTAATATCTTTAAGTCTTCGTAGAGTGCTGCGAGTTCTTCTTCGTCTAATGCGACTGCCTCTTCTCCGGCCCCTACTCTTCCTGAGTTATACAGGAGCGGACGAGTCACCTCAGGTTCTACTGATTTCTGAGTTTAGTGGCCCCGATGAGGAGGTTAAGAGATTGCCTCTACCAGCTGGTTGTAAGGGGGGGTAAGTGAGAATCCATTGTAATTTGCAATATTTCCTTTGTGTTTATACTGACTCTTTTCTTTGTCTGCACAGTTGGATGCTGCTGAGACACGGAAGATCTATAGAGGCATGCATGCCTTTAAGAACTGGATTTCAAGATTCGCGTCTCGGAGTGTATGCACGAGTCATCGGCCAGACGTTCGAGAGGTATGTTCATTTCAAGTAATGGTGCTTGATTTGATTTTTTTGTAATTTTCTGACCTTGAGCCCATTTCGCAGCCTGTCCCTGTGGCGAGGCCTCCTAGGCCTCCGGTTATTCGTGCTCCCGAGTTGGTGTCTACACCGCAGCGTCCTCCACCAAGGTAGGAGATTACGGAAGTGTGTCATGGGACGCCTCGAGCTCGAGTGGATACGGGGAACCCGCCCCAGGTGACTTATGTTCCGCAGTGGCATGCACCACCTCCCTATATGGGGTATCCGGGTTATCACATGCCTATGTATCCTCCAGTCCCTTCGAGGTATTCCTGGAGTCAGGAGAGTACGGGGTATGGCGGCATTCCTGACATGTCGGAGCCACCGCGCCATTCACTGCATCCCGCTTACTTGACGGGTTCATTATTTGTATTTGACCCGAGAGCTTAGGCGATGTCTCAACCCGGTCCTTCAGGTGCTCCCTTATCAAGTGGACCAGAAGAGTCATCTCAGGCGGGTCCGAGTACTGGCGAAGATGGCCAGCGATATTTGTTGTAGTGCATTTTGAACTTTTGGGCTTGTATTAAACCTGTTATAAATATTGCATTTTAATCGCGCACAAACAATATCACGCAAATGCCCATATGTCAATTCAATCATCTAATTTCCGAATGGGAAATCACAAAACACGAAATCTGAGAATTTAGAATTCCTGGGAACATAGAAAATTAGGGGTACCCCATCCCCTAAAAAAAAAAAGAAAATAAAAAATAGAAAAAGATAATTAAAAGGGGAAAATAATTAAAGAAAATAAGACAATCAGAAAATAAAAAGAAAAAGGGTCAAACTTGGTAATCAAAATAAAAAGAAGAAAAGAAATCAAAAAGGGAATAAATAGAAAAGTGGCAAGAGTCAAAATTAAGGTAAGGAAAATTCAAGGGAAGGCTTCCAAAATTTGTCCAAGTGGGAATCAGGAAGGTAGAGCTCGGTCAATGGAGAGGTCAAGTGGACCAAAGTTGTCTCGCGATGTTGTTGGACAGGCGCCGATACGAGGTGACCGCTAGAGCTCCTAGCGGCTATGCTAGGGCGCAAGCGGTTGCTGCTTGGGCAAGCGGCTAGCGGTTTGGCCGCTTGTCCTAGTGGTCATGCTGTTGGTTGGAGCGGCTCAGCCGCTCGTCCTAACGGCTAAGCTGTCCAGACAAGTTAAGAGGTCGCCTGGCCCTTTTTCGTCAGTTGTCTGTATTTCCTTAATTTTTCGACGAGAATCCAACCGTGACCTCTATATAATCGGGTTTCCTTCTCTTCTCTTCTTACCACTTACTTTGAGCCCCTAGAGAGAGAAATTTCCTTTAGAGGAAATCCTTAATCTTAACAATGGTGAACTTTGATAATGGCTTTGATGCTTGGCTGGCCTCCATGACCGTAGAGGAGAGGTTAGAGCTTACTCCCTTCCATCTTAATGCCTTCTTTCACCTCAAAAAAGTCAAGATTTTATGGGACTTTCTTCATGCTTCTATTGAGTTTTGGGACCCAAAATTTCACGTTTTCCATTTTGGTGCTCATGAGATGTGCCCGTTGGTGGAGGAGTTGTCCGATATCATTGTTTTTCCAACCGAAAGCCCTCTCGCTGTCCCTTACTTGGGAAATGCTTTTGCGGGTGATTTTCAAAGATACATTGGGTTGTCCTCACGTCAAGTTGCACAAGTGCTTCATGGTGAGGATGTTGATCTTGCTAAGCTCGTGACTTTCTTCACCTCCAGGGCCCGGGATGCGATGGATACGAGGTACAAGAAACGTGCCTTTGTATTTTGCCTCCTCCATCATTACTTGTTTGTAGGTGGTAATGAAGACGCTCTTATTCCATCCGAAAAGAATTCTACCATCAATAGGGGCAAAGCTTGCCTTCTTAGGATGAGAAAGCAAATTCAATGGGATAGCTCTCCTATGCACTTGGTTGTGGGAGAGACAATCCTTGCTTTAGATAGGCTTAAGAGCAATCCTCAAGAGTCCTTCACCGGGAGCCCTTTACTCATGCAAGTAAGTTTTTATGATAAAGCCTTAACCTTTGTGGATTTAACTTTATGTGGTGAAATTCTCATCTTGTATTGACTTGAATATTCTTTTTCTTTTTTTTTTTTTTTGTGTAGATATGGCTTCAAGATAGACTCCACTTGCTTGAGGCTCCCATCGAAACTAGGAAGTTCCTCCCTAAACACTTTCCGGCGAGACGTTGAAAGTTCTCCGAATCCTCTCGGGAGGAGTGGATAGCATACTTCTACACCGACATCCAACCGGCTTGGTTCGTCCCATGGTGGCGTACCACCAAAATGGTAGGGTGTAGTGAGAATGTGCCCTTTACAAGGATCATTGGTTTGTATACCTTGACATTCTTCCTACCGAACCGCCTTCTCCGCCAATATGGCTTAAGGCAAAGGATCCCGAATGTAAGTGGCGAGCCTCCTTGTCGAAGGCCCTTAAGATCCTCTTTGGTGTCTAATTGAGAACGACACTGGAACTGTCGCCAAGTATGGACTAAACCGGTATACCCGCATTCAAACGGGTTATCTAGCTTTTGTGAGGAATGGATTTGGAGTGGTGACCATCAAATCAACCAAAGGCTCCTAGAAGAGGAAAAGAGGTTGTTCAAGGCCCGCAAATATGATGAGCCAAGCGGTATAAGGATAACTCCCTTTGATAGGCCCACTAAACCTTCCAAGCCCCAAACTAAGGGTAAGGGAAAAGGTAAGGCCAAAGCCCAATCTAGGAAGAGGAAGAATCCGGCCCACTCGACCAAACAAGTCCTTCAAGCTAGGCCCAATGATCACGAGGCCTCTTCTAGCAATGGTAGGGAAAGATGGGCTCCAAAAGAACGAATGGAACTTGATAAGCCTAGCAAGCCCGCCCAAGAGCCCGAAGTTAAAGACAAAGAGAAGTAGTCCACCTCTAGTTGTCTAGCAAGTCTTGCATTTTGTGTTTAGTAATATAATTCAAATAACGGGTTTGCATGCCCAAATAGATTTAGCTTAGAATTGCCCTTTTATTTTTATTATTATTTCGCACTTTTTTTTCGTTAGAGCATGTAATTGACTTTAGCCATATTAATGAAAGACTTGCTTATTTTTGCATTAATCGAATGGATTAAAACTCCCTTAGAGATTTCTTTTATTAAAGTGGCTGGCCCAAGTTATATGGGTTACCTACATATCCATGCGGAATCACGCCAATATAGTTCGTAAAACCAAATCTCGTTTTTTTATTTATTTTTAATTTTTTATTTTTTTTTCCGATCATGGGCCCCGCTTGGACGGGTTTCACCGATATTGACTTGGATTTGGTGCCTTAGTGGGCTCTCTCAAAGATTTAATATTTATGCATAGAATCGCTTACGTTGGTCCATATTTGTGAGTTGAGTGAACTCGATGCCGTCTAAATCCATTAGCTTTACCGCTCCACCGGATAGTATTGTCTTAATGATGTATGGGCCGGCCCAATTAGGCTTGAACTTTCCCCGAGGGTCGACTACAATTGGTCTTACTTATTTTAGGACTAAGTCTCCTTCTTTTAGTCCTCTAGCCTTGAATCGTTGATCAAAATGTCTTGCCATCCTTGCTTGGTAAACATGTCCTTAATGTAGGGCATTTAGTCATCTTTCCTCTAGCCAGACTAACTGATCATATCGGGCTTGGACCCAATCGACTTCGGGTAATTCACTTTCCAGAGCTATCCTTAAAGAAGGGATTTCTACCTTGACTGGGAGTACTACCTCCATTCTGTATACTAAAGAATAAGGCGTTGCTTCTGTTGAGGATCGAATAGTAGTTCTAAATCCCCATAGGGCGAATTGTAGCTTGTCGGGCCAATCTTCATAGTTTTCCATCATCTTTGCTATCATTTGCTTTACGTTCCTGTTTGCCGATTCTACGGCTCCATTTGTTTGTGGCCTATAAGGTGAAGACTGTCGATGTTGAATTTTGAACTTCGTAAAAAGTTCGGCGACATCCTTTTTGAATTGGGTCCCGTGATCACATATGATTTCGTGGGGTACTCCATATCTGGTAAGGATGTTGTCATGTATGAACTTTTCCACGTGCTTTGATGCTATTCTTGCGTACGAACGAGCTTCGACCCATCTGATGAAATAATCTATCGCGACTAGTATGTATTCATGGCCTCCTTTTTCCTGTAGGGGTGATTTTTCCAATGATGTCAATGCCCCATGCAGAGAACGACCATGGTGAGGTGAAGGTGTGTAGAGGAGTAGGAGGTCTATTTTGTAAATTGGCATGGAATTGGCAGCGTGTGGACTTTCTCACATATTCAATATAGTCCTTTTCCATTGTTGTCCAATAGTATCCTTGCCTTAGGATTTTCTTGACTAAAGTCAGTCCATTCAGATGGGGACCACATACGCCATTATGAATGTCGCTCATAAGTTTGCTTGCCTCACGTTCCTTTAAACATAGAAGACTTATCCCTTGTGGTGTCTTTTTATAAAGTTTGCCTTGCATGTGTATGTATTGTGCGACTAGTCTTCTTAAAGCCTTTGTGCCCTAGGTGTCGATTGCGGAGGGTAATTGCTTTCGGCTAAAAGATTGAGGATGTCAGTAAACCATTCCGTTTCTTCCTCCTCATTGGTGCATACCTCGAATGCATTACAAAAGGCTGGCTCCGTGCGCCTTTGAATGTGAATGGGCATGGTGATTACATCATATGGAATATTTATCATGGAGGCCATCTTTGCTAAGGCATCCGCGAACTGGTTGTCCTCTCTAGGGAGGTAAGTAAAACAAACATGAGTGGAATTTTTGGCTATCTTTTCAAGATATTCCTGGTAAGGTGCCAAGGATTCTCTTTTCACTCTCCACTTTTTGGAGACTTGATTTATGATGAGAGTTGAGTCTCCATATACCTTTAGGTCTTTAATTTGTAGCTCTATTGCCGCTTCTAAACCAATGATGCATGCTTCGTATTCTGCACCGTTGTTACTCACTTCATGGTCTAATTTGACAACTATGGGACTATGCGCGCCTTTTCTAGGCTGACTAATAATACTCCTACGCCATAACCCTTTTAGTTTGATGCTCTGTCAAAGTAAAACTGGCATGTGTTTTCTTCGACATTCATTATTCCTTCATCGGAAAAGTCATGTGTGGCATCTTCGCTATTAATTGGGTTTTCAGCGAGATGTTTAGAAATGGCGTGTCCTTTGATCGCCTTATGGTATTCAAAAGTTAGATCGAATTCTGAAAGCATGACAGTCCACCTTGCTATTCTTCCACTAAGAATGGGTTTCTCGAACAAGTACTTTACTGGGTTCATCCTTGACTTTATATGGATAGTATGTTGTAGCATGTAGTGTCGAAGCTTCTTTGTCGCAGTGACCAATGCGAGACACGTCTTCTCTAGTGTGGAGTAACGCGTTTCGTATTCTAAGAATTTTTTGCTAAGTTAGTATATTGCCTTTTCATCATTCTCCACCTGTTGGGGCAACATAGCACCCATGGCGGTTTCTATGACTGTAAGGTATATCAAAAGTGGTTTTCCCTGAATTGGGAGAACTGTAGACGCCAAAAAAAGCGACTTCAGATTTCTCCGCAAAAGCCCGATGATGAAAGGAGTATTTTATAAACTTGAACGCTATTTTTGCTTTAATAGGTAAGATATGGTCTCAGATTTTTCTTCGATCGCTACTTTGTTTCCGTCCCATTCAAAAGCCCTGTTCAAGAGCTTTCCAATGACATCGCTCATGACTCTTTCCGACTCCCGGTCGCCAAGTTGCGAAGTAGGGATAGAACCGTCTTTTACCGCCCACGTGTAAAACGGTATTTTAATATTTTCGGAACACTAAAATTCCTCGGGAAAATTAAAATAGACTGGATGTCGTCATTATGACGACATCCAACTAGCAGCTGACAGCCGTCAGCGGCCCTGGATTTAAACCTAGGGCCGTTAGCGGGGTTGACTCAGCTTCAAGCCCGACTATTTTTTTCATGCCCAATTCCGAATTTTGGCCATCCTTCACCCCTCCAACCCTATTTCCTTCCCTATAAATACGACCCTCCTCCCTGAGTTCAAAACACACAGTCTACAGTTGACAACCTCTATTCTCAGTAGTATTGACTCTGAACTTCCCCCTCTTTCTTCCAAACTTGAGATCTTGTCTTTTCTATTCTTATCAAATATAGCCTACAGTTCAGGTACTATCTCCTCATGGCTCAAACTAAATTATTTGCCTAATTGTTTATTTCTAGTAGTCATAATGTAGATGTCATGCTAGTGTAACGTCTTTTATTGCTTACTAAATATTATCCTTCCAAGCATTTCTAGTTATTGTAATGCTCAATTTGTCAATCGAATGCATGTCTAAACAATGGTTAAAATATATTTTGTGATGCTTGTGATGAACCAATTAATAGTCTAAGTCTAGGTTGTTAATCCGGTTTGTGTGGGAATCATGTCTTTAAATTGTTAAGCAAACTTGAGTTAGTAGAGGCCGTCATAAATGGGCGAGTTGGGTACCTAACACCTTCCCACCTCGTACCTTCGCCCCCGAACCCTTTATTCTTGGATACTCATATGTTCTATATGAGCGGGAGTCTTTCTAAATACATGATCAGTTCACTCATCGCGATATTGGGTTGTCCCTTCAGATTGCTCTTCGGTTTGCCCCATCGATAAAACGCCGATAGCAAATTTGTTACCTTATTCATGGTTTTTATTCAGTTCAAGTCTTTTCAAAAGCTTTTCTAACTCCTTGGTCCATTGAACTTATCTAAACCCCCAGCGTACAAAGTTTCCATAAGGACGCATCCGTGGCCGTAGAAATCCCGGGTCCTTACAATGGCGACTTCACTTGGGATTTATTTAAGAGGGTGAGACTCGAAAGTCTAGTTTGCTTAATTGTATAATGACATGTTCCATATGTCGCATCATTTGCATGTGCTTTGGCATAACCTTTTGACCCTTATCGACCCTCGAGGAAGTTTGTGTCGTAACTCGTAGACAACCCGTATATGTAAAGGAATATACAGTTGTCCTATCGTGCAAATCGACGATTCCTCAGCCATGACTCATCGACTCTTGTTGGTTAAAAAGAATTACAATTGATGTGTCGACCATCCGCCGAACGAAAATTGTAATTTATCGTGGTGACCTCACAGGAGCCAAAAGCCTCTAACCCGTATTTGTGCATTCGGTTGCTTGTTGTGCATGTGTCGTTGTAATGCCCGTCTGATCACATGTTTGCATGTGAACTGCGTCGTTATAATGCTTGCCTGAATGCATGAATACCGTGACTATGTGCCAACATGTACTTACGTGCTAGGAGTCTCTTTTCTTTTATTTTTAGCTAGTTCCTAATGCCCAAAGACCGTGCGAGAATTCCATTCAATGAACACTCGTCATTTTCCCCGATGATATATTTTCATATAACGTCGAAGTCATGAACAATTTTCTAGGACCTTTTTAGCAAAAAAAAAAAAAAAAGAGTCAGTCTCTTCAATTCCCCTCACCCATGAAAAAAAGGAAAAGCAAAAAATTGGGCTTAAAAAAAATGCCGAATTTTTTTTTTTTCTGAAAATAAAAACAAATGCTGAAATTTCCTTTTTATTATTTTATCCCATTTTCTTTGAGTCTAGAAAAATGAAAAAAAAAATAGGATGGTCCGTCTTTTTCTAATTTTCTCATTTTCGTTCATCGACTTTATTTTTCCTTTGATATGAGGGGAAATAATCGGGCATTTAGGCTTAGGTTTTTGTTTTCTTCTTTTCCATTTCTTTTCATTGCATTGCACTGAATTGCATTGTACGTACTATATGCTCCATGCTAGGATTCATAATTAGTCATCATGCTTACATTATCGTCATTTTGCATCTGCATTTGTACAAAAGTCCAAGTTTTGCATTCATCAATGTCTTCATTTGTTCACTACGTCTCATGCATTAGAAGTCTAGACGAGTCAATCATAAGTCTTCTAGGGTCATTTTGCGTCAATTCATTGTCATACATGTCAAGGTCAGTCCGTCATGCATCTTGCATATGGTTGTCGTAACTCTGTCATTGCATTGTCATCATCATGCATTCAAGTTCATATAGACATCCATAAGCACATTCACCTTAGGGGCTATCGAGGGTCTTCTAAAAATCACGAGTCATTGTTTTCAAGTCCTTTCTTTGGCGTCTTTCTAAGTTGAGACTTATGTTCAGGATTAGGGGCTCGAGGAAGATTTACGGTGATAAAAGGTTGGGCTCGATCGTCCGGCAGATTGGTTCGTGTACAAGCTACATTACCACCACATTCCAAAAGGCCATCACCCCATAATCCATCACCACCACAAAGCTCGCTACCACTCAATACATCCCTTACCTCACCAATCACACCCCCAAACTTCACTATGGTAAAAACCACTGACGAGAGGATTGATGAGCTCATGAGTGAGTTGGAAAGGATGCGACTCAAGGTTGAAGATTTGGAAAATAAGAAAGAGGATGAAGCAAGAATCCTCTCTGACTCCGACTCAGAGGAAGAAGGACCAAATGCCAAGCTGGCTAAGATTAATTCTGTGCTCGAAAGCAGCGGCCTGTTTGCCAACTACCACGCTAATGTTGGTAAAGTCAATCCCAAAGTCAAGGGAAAGCTTCCAGCCAAGTTCTCCATGCCTGAGGTTCCGACATTCACTGGAAAAGATAATCCACAAGACCACCTCAAGGCCTTCACTACTTCCATGGGCTTAAGAGGAGTTAACAAACATATATACATTCACTTGTTCCCACAGACTCTTGATGCCCCAACTCGTCGTTGGTTCTACACCTTGTATTTGGAGAACTACCACACTTGGTCAGATTTCACTACAGTCTTCCTTGCACGCCACAAGGAAAATATTGCTCTACCTATGACCCTTTGAGAGTTAGAGATCACCAAGCAAGAAGAAGATGAGGGATTCACTACCTTCCTTAGGCGTTGGAGGCTAAAGATAGCCGAACTGGTTGGGTGATCTTCGCACACTGATCAAATCCGCCAACTCGTCAAGAATCTGCAACCTGCTTACAAGGAACACCTTAAGTATCAAGCAATTAACTCCTACAACTAGCTCTATGATGTGGGTATCCTAATTGAAGATAACCTTCTTAAGAATTCGACTTAAGTTGTGAACAATGCGAGTATCTAAAGGGGGTTATCCTCCATATCCCTGTCCAACAGCCAGTGCTCGAGAAGTTGAAGAGAGTCAAAGTCCCCTAATGTGCAAGTCTAGTTGAGTCCAGTCAAGTCTAATGATGTCTAGTCTGTCTTTTCAATCCGTCCATAGAGTCTAGCTTACTTCTCGTGCAATGCTTTTCTTCGATTCAATAAAGATTGCATTTTGATTTCCATCATTGTTCTTTGTTCAATCCTATGACGAACTTAAGTTGCTTATGAAGGAATAAAAAAAAAATCAAACAATAAAATAAAAATAATAAGCCTTCATTGTGGAAAACATCAAATATGAACTCCCTAATGATCATCTCCATAGAGGACATACAGTTGAATCGTCCATGCCGAGGACAGGAGGCATTCATTTGGCACCTCACATTAATATCCTTTACTACCTTATACATCATTACCACTTGCAACCCTTTGAGCCTTAAACATATAGCCTTTCATTTCTTAACCACATCATCCTTACCAAAGTAATGGGTGTGTACGACATGGGAATAGAAGCAACCTTCTAGGCAAGGTGGACCGACCTACAAAAAGAACCACCAAGAGAAATACAAAAAAAAGAGAGAACTTGAAAGTTCAAAAAAAAAACCAACAAAAGAGAAAAAATTCGAGAGCGATCAAAGATCCTAAAGAGTACAAACACTTCAAGCACAACCAAATTAAACGGTGGCCTTACCTAAACATTGATCCCTAAACCACCTTGCATTATCACAAAATTCTTTTCCATCTATCGTACTTTGGGGAGGGGAATTACATTGGGTTTATTTGAGCCTTTATTATTTCTTTGACACCTTAACCCAGCCTGACATTACAACCCAAAAGCCCTCCAAGAGGTACGACCATTCAACTGTATAGTCCTGAACTACGTTGGCCTGATTCCACATATTGAATACGTAGGAAACCTCAAAGAGGTCCGGCCACGACAATCACTTTGTCACATGATCATCAGGAGTTCTCCCATTCCATCATTCTCACCTAAGGCTAAAACAAAAAAAAAAAATGAGCCCGGTAGGTTGAAAACTTGAAAGAGCGGCCTAGGCAAAAGTTAGGGCACCAAAAAAAAAATGAACAAATTCATCATCTTGAGGCAACATAAATTTCTGAGGATTTAGAACATGGTTTCGCTTGTAAGCATTCTCTTTGGATAGTCGTCTAGATTCATACTTATCACCTTTCTCGTAGGCTTGCACATAGACTTCCCAACTGGGGGCTTTTTCAGAATGACTCGGTTCTTTTTCCGCTACGTTCCAAGTTGTCCATTTCGTCCCTATACCTTAAGTTAGATATTTTGTACCGCTGCATCAACATCCAAGCTCCTCGAGTAGGTCATAATCATCAAGAACCACACATCAAACTGGGGGCTGATTCTTCTTTGACTGCACCCAGCCTTGTCTTGTCTCATACTCTGTCAAGATCACCACAGGAATGAAATTCTTGATCACAAAAACTTTTCCCGTATGAAGACCCTCTTCAGACCCTATAGGAGAGTCATGCATGTTAGGCTAGGTCGCATGGAGCTTTGAGTCAATAGAGTCTTCATACATCATATTCACATAAGTACTAGAGTTGCCTTCAAAGGCATGCATGTGTACATAATTTCTCAGTGTCTTGAGTCCCTGCGTGTTTACATGTCAATTTCCCTTTGCCCCGTGCATATTACTATGTCATGTCTTGTGCATCTTGTCATGGTCGGTCGGGCATGTCTATTGCTTCTTTTCCCTATGTGCATATTTCCACTGCAGGTTTGAGTCTACCCGCTCTCCATCGAAATCACCAAGCCCGGAAATCATGATCAAGCCCAGAAGAGACCTTCTGACTACAACCAAAAATGGAAATAACCTTCCAACAACAGCCAAACGCCCGGGCCCCCACTTGTTGTCCCATGACTTTTTCCAGCCCAGAAGCCGTTACACCATTTCGTTCGCGGCAAAATCAATACCAAGCGCGCGGGAGCAAGTCTCTTTGGCCCACAAATTCAAATTTGACAGTTGGCCCACTTTACGGTACCAATTATTTTCAGGTAAAACTAACCCAATTAATTTTGCAGGTCCCAAATACTTGAGCCTGGATGTATGCCTCGACGACATTTATCGCCCGGAGTGTCAAATTATTTTAAGCCCGAGAAATCTGCTGGCCTCATCAATGTCCCAAAGTCTCAATATCCCAAAGCCTCAATATCCCAAAGTCTCAATGTCCCAAAATCTCAATGTCTCAAAGTCTCCAAAATCCCAATGTCTCAATATCCCAAAGTCTCCAAAATCCCAATGTCCAAATGTGTCAAAAATCTCAATATCCCAAAGTTTCAATGTCCCAAAGCCTCAAAATCTCAAAAATCCCAATATCCCAAAGTCTCAATGTCCTAAAGCCTCAAAATCTCAAAAATCCCAAAGTCTCCAAAATCCCAATGTCTTAATGTCCCAAATTCTCCAAAATCCCAATGTCCCAATGTCCCAAAGTCTCAATGTCCCAAAATCCCAATGTCCTGAAGTCTCAATATCCCAATGTCCCAACGTCCCAAAATCAGGTCAGTCAATGTCTGCTTAAGCTATTGCGGTTAAACTGTCCTTCTACGAGATCACCAATTCGGTCCAGTCAATGATCGCTTAAGCTATTGTGGTTAAACTGTCCTTCTACGAGATCACAAATTCGGGCCATTCAATGATCGCTTAAACTATTGTGGTTAAACTGTCCTTCTGCGAGGTCACAAATTTTGGGGTCATTCAATGGTCGCTTAAGCTATTGCGGTTAAACTGTCCTTCTGCGAGGTCACAAATTTTAGGGTCAGTCAATGGCCGCTTAAGCTATTGCGGTTAAACTGTCCTTTTGCGAGGTCACAAATTTTGGGGCCAGTCAATGGTCACTTAAGCTATTGCGATTAAACTGTCCTTATGCGAGGTCACAAATATAGGGTCAGTCAATGATCGTTTAAGCTATTGCGGTTAAACTGTCCTTCTACGAGGTTACTTATTATGTGTCAGTCAACGATTGCTTAAACTGTTGCAGTTATACTGTCCATTATTTCTTATATGTTACAGTCAATGATTGCTTAAGCTATTGCATTTAAACTATTCATATGTTTTAACCATTTTACAGCCGTCATTTCGATTGCGTTGTCTCGTCGACCTTTTGGTTCCTTATGCAAGGACGGAATCTCGGCATCCGCCGAGTGGTGCTTAGTCACTGTTTGCTCAGAAGAAAGCATTTATACTATTCACTCTCACCAGTGTTACTTCCCATTTTCAGCCGTTATTATTAAACACGCTGTCTCGTTGACTTTTTCGTTTCTCGAACAAGGAAGGAATCTCGACACTCGCCGAGTGGTGTTTAGTCACTGTTTGTCGAAGCACTCTACGTTGATCATTCTGAAAGTATTACTAACTTTTTCATTCACTCTGACTACAGGTCCCCAGTAGACGTTTAGAGCATCTACGAGCGGTTTCCTATCCTGCTAACCATAACCTTTATTTTCTCTTGTGTTCACATATATGAAATCTTAGCACGCTACGAGCATGTCCCAACTCTGGTTTGTCTTCATATGCATACATACTGTACACTCTCACAAACCGTGTGCACATCAGCATCCTTCATGTCGCCTTCGGAATACTTTGATCTTCGCTTTTACTCAAGCTCGATTAAAGTGGGGGCTTCTGTAGACGCCAAAAAAAGTGCCTTCAGATTTGTCCGCAAAAGCTAGCTGATGAAAGGAGTAATTTATAAACTTGAACGCTATTTTTGCTTTAATAGGTAAGATATGGTCTCAGGTTTTTCTTTGATCGCTCCTTCGTTCCCGTCCCATTCAAAAGCCCCATTCAAGAGCTTTCCAACGATACCTCTCATCACTCTTTCCGACTCCCTGTCGCCAATTTGCGAATCAGGGGTAGAACCGTCTTTTATCGTTCAGGGGTAAAATGGTCTTTTCATATTTTTCGGAACACTAAAATTCCTCCAAAAAGTTAAAATAGACTGGATGTCTTCATTATGACGACATCCAGCTAGCAGCTGATAGCCGTCAGCGGCCCTGGTCTAAAACCCAATGTCGCTAGCGGCGCTGACTCAGCTTCAAGCCCGACTAATTTTTTCAAGCCCAATTCCGAATTTCGGCCATCCTTCACCCCTCCAACCCTATTTCCTTCCCAATCAATACGACCCTCCTCCCTCAGTTCAAAACACACAGTCTATAGTTGACAACCTCTATTCTCAGTAGTATTGACTCTGAGTTGCCCCCTCTTTCTTCCAAACTTGAGACCTTGTCTTTACTATTCTTGTCAAATATAGCCTACAGTTCAGGTACTAACTCCTGAGGGCTCAAACTAAATTACTTGCCTAATTGTTTATTTCTAGTAGTCATAATGTAGATATCATGCTGGTCTAACGTCTATTATTGCTTACTAAATATTGTTCTTCCAAGCATGTGTAGTTGTTGTAATGCCCATTTTGTCAATCGAATGCATGTCTAAACAAGGGTTAAAATAAATGTTGTGATGCTTGTGATGAACCAATTAATAGTCTATGTCTAGGTTGCTAGTCCGGTTTATGTGGGAATCATGTCTTTAAATTATTAAGTAATCTTGAGTTAGTAGAGGCCGTTATAAATGGGCGAGTTGGGTGCCTAACACCTTCCCGCCTCGTACCTTCGCCCCCGAACCCTTTATTCATGGGTACTCATATGTTCTATATGAGCGGGAGTATTTCTAAAAACATGATCAGTTCACTCATCGAGCTATTGGGTTGTCCCTTCGAATTGTATTTTCGGTTTCTCCCCTCGATAAAATGCCGATACCAAATTTGTGACCTCTTTCATGGTTTTTATTCAATTCAAGTCTTTTTAAAAGATCTTCTAACTTGATGGTCCATTGAACTAATCTAAACCCCCAACTTACAAATTTTCTATAAGGACGCACTCCATGGTCGTAGAAATCCCGGGTCCTTACAGGAACCAACACAGGTAGATTAGCTAAATACTCCTTAATTTTGTCGAAAGCCTGTTGGCATTGATCATCCCAGGTAAATTTGGTGTCCTTTTTGAGCTTTTTGAAGATGGACTCACATGTAATAGTCAATTTGGATATGAATCGACTTATATATTGGAGTCGTCCTAAGAATCCTCTTATCTCGTTTTCAATTTTAGGAGAGGGCATATCTCTTATAGTTTTGATTTTGGTAGGATCAATTTCAATGCCTCTAGTGCTTATGACAAATCCTAAGAGCTTGCCAGAAGTTACTCCAAATGCACACTTTTGAGGATTTAATCTCATGTTGTAGTTCCGAAGTTTGTCGAAATATTTCTTTAGAGAGGGTATATGCCCTTCTCTCTCATTGGATTTGATGATCATATCATCTACGTACACCTTGGCTTCCTTGTGCATCATGTCATGTAGAAGGGAAGTTGCGGTTATTTGGTATGTTGCCTCCGCATTTTTCAACCCGAAAGGCATGACAGTATAGTAATATGCCCTTCTCTCTCCTTTGATTTAATGATCATATCGTCTACGTACACCTCGGCTTCGTTGTGTATCATGTCATGTAGAAGGGAAGTCGCGGTTCTTTTGTATGTTGCTCCCGCGTTCTTCAACCCGAAAGGCATGGCGGTGCAACAATAAGTCCCCCAGTGGTTAATGAAAGTGGTTTTCTCCATATCTTCTTCGGCCATTTGTATTTGGTTATACCCTGCATAGCTGTCCATGAATGATAAGAGGGCATGTCCTGCGGTATTGTCACACCAGTACGTCTATATGTGGCAAGGGAAAGTCGTCCTTTGGACTTGCCTTGTTTAGATCTCTGAAATCGACACACATCCTTATTTTGCCGTCCTTTTTTGGAACGGGCACTATGTTAGCGACCCATTCTGGATATTGAGCGACCTTAATTAAACCTGCTGCGAGCTATTTCTACCCCTCTTCGTTGATTTTCAATGTCCACTCAAGTTTCATTTTCCGAAGTTTTTTCTTTACCGGTTTTGAATTAGGATTGAGCGGTATTGTATGCTGTGCTATCTCACAACTTATTCCTGGCATAACTTTGTAGGACCAAGTGAAAACGTCTATGTATTCTTGTAAGAGATCTAACGTTTTCTCGCTCTTTGGGAGTTAGCGATAAGCCAATGCGCACTTGGCGCGGCTCTTGATCGCTTGCAAGATTAATTAATTCTTTTTCTTCAACAATTGAAGTCTTTTGTTCATGCTCTAATAGTGCTTTAGTTACTTCTTTGGGCAATTCTTGTTCATCTTTTGAATTATTAGCTACTATGTAATCCAAGAAGTAAGGAGAATCAATATTCATTTCATTGGTAGAAGAAATAGGAACATGAACTGAGCCATTACTATTGGCTCTAACATCATTAGACTTGCAAAAAGAATTAAACATAGATTTGGGTGGGCCACCCGACTCTACTATATTAGACTTGTCTTCAGAATCAGACTCAGTCCGGTCGGAGTCAGTGTCGGTGTCGAGCTTGGATTCTTCGGCGATCGTGATCTTGATCTTCTTTCCATTAGTTCCCATCCAGCTTATGGTGCATTTCGGCATTGTGAGTTGACCCTCGTTTGGAGTGATCAACTTAGTTGGGTCAAAGTTTGCATCTTGAATTGCATTACTAACATTATGGAGCTCCTCATCTTTTGGATGGTGATGCTCTTGTCCGAATAATAGACCCAAAGCATTGTTGGGTGTGTCCTCGACCCAATGAAAGTTTAGCCTCCTTCTTACAGGCAAAGGAGGGGTGAAGGTGATCCTTCCTTTGTTGAGGGTGTTGGATAAGGTCTCATAGGATGCAGATGACCCCCCCCCCCCCCGTAGACCAGGTCTTGTATCTTGCATTTCAGGTTCATGCACTCGTCCTGACCACGTCCTCTTCCCTGATGATAGATGCAGAAAGAGGTATTGTTCCAGTTCTTACACTTATTTCCTGGATCTGGATCGGGCGTTGTTCCGATGGGATCTAGATAACCTTTCCAACAAAAATCTTGAAAGATTTCAGTTGGGGTTGAGAAAAGAGGCGTTTATACCCTTCTTGGCCTTTGGTTATAGTATTCCTTCTCTGGATTTGCGGTATCTTTGCAGCTACATGGCTTGACTTCTATGAGATCTTGAATTTTATGTTTAGTGCCCAACATTCTTCAGTGTCGTGGCGTCTTCCCCTGTGGTAATTGCAAAACTTACGTGGGTGCCAAGCAATACCAGGAGAAACATGATCAGGGGTAAGTCCCAGTGGTTGTATGATCTCAATACTTATGAGTATTTCAAGAGTGTGAGCAAGGCGGAGAGGTAATGAAGAAAAGTCCCTTTGGGTCATATCCCTAGTGGATGGGGCGTGACTTTTAAGTGGGATATTTATGCTTTGATGGATGATAGATGCGGATTGCGTTTCTGCGTCATCTCTCTCTTTTCTCTTCATTTCAATGTTAGTTACCTCTTTGTCTATTTGTTTTAGGCCAGCGGTGATTTCCGAGAGCAATTCTTCCAATGACTTCGTAGGGGTGCTTTTTATTGCTTGAAGGTCATCTTCTTCATCACTATCCCAAATTCCAGCTACCTCTAAATGGAGGGAGTTACGCTTAAATGGTGGGATGGACTGTCCGATTGGCACAATCAGACGACAGGGGTCATTTTCCTCTTCTTCATTTGTAATGACGAAAACTGCACCTAGAGGATTGGTGTTGTTGTTTGGAGTGGGAACATTCTTTGGCTTGGAAATGGTCCTATTATCAAAAAGATCATGGATTTTATTTTTGAGTGTCCAACACTTTTCGGCATCATGTCCTTTTCCTCTATGGAATTTGCAATAAAGATTAGGATTCCATGATGGGCTCCTCTTTTGGACGTCAGGATCCGGAGTGGGACCCACGACGTTGAGATAGTCATTTTTGACCAGCTTTTCCAAAGCTTTAGCATAGGTCATGCCCAATGGTGTGTATTGCCTTTGCGGTTTGTCGTAGACATCATTGACTTCATTAACCTTATTGGAAGAGCATCCCGAGTTGGGATTCTTCTTATAATTCGAGTCATAAGTGCCTTTGTTGAAGAAGTCCTTGCTTTTCTCCTTTTTAAGTGCTTGATCGTCCTCTATGAGCAATCCCACACTATTAAGCTGTGTGTATGAAGAAGTTGCTTGATATTTGAGAGGATTCAAGTAAGGAGGTTGTAAGTTCTTGATAAGTCTCCGAATTTGCACTTCCTCGGATTCGGCCACTTTAGTTCTCCATTTCTTAACAAAGTCAGTGAATCTTTCATTTTCACCTTGCTTTATTGCTTCCAACTCTCTCATGGTAGTTGGTTGGATGACATTGTCGGCGTACCTAGTGAGGAACAAACTAGACACCATGTTCCATTCTTGAATCTGACTGGGCTCAAGCTTGAAGAAACATGCCCTAACAGTGGGGTCCAACGTTTGTGAGAAGAGGTGAATATAGAGGTCAGGATCAACTCCTCTTAGGCCTAATGCGATGGTGAAAGCCCTTATGTGATCTTTTGGATCATCGGTCCCTTTGAAGGTGGGGACTTCAGGCATAGAGAATTTTTGTGGGAGTTTACCCTTGATGTGAGAGGAATATCCTTCAGCATTAATCATCTACTCACTTATGATCTTGTTTTAAGTCATAGCTAACTCAAGGTTCTTAATTTGTGCACATAGCTCTTCTACTTTGTCATTTCGAGGTGGAGGGTCATCCTGGTTAAAAGGTCAGCTTCCTTAACCTTCCTTTCTATCCATGTCACATGGTTTCCCATATTTTCCAACATTGTCATCATTTTGTAGGTTGCCGTATTTTTCTCCCCTCTTTTCCGCGTACCTCACCTTCGGCCCTCCTTTCGGGGGATCGGGTTTTACAAACAGCCTGGGAGAGCGTGTTGGGTGATCAAATTTCGTGAATCTTTTACTGTATATGCACATAGAGATTTTTGTACCAAGGACATGATTAAGATTGTCGGAAGTCGCCACCAAGTTTTGAGGTAATTTGGAAACCTTGGAGATCAAGTCGATAGTCTAGAAAGATGTCAACTCAACTCCTGTGCACCCCAGTCCCTATTGGGAAATTGACTTCATTAATGAGTTCGGGGGCGTAGGTACGAGCTAGGAAGGTATTAGGCATCCAACTCGCCCGTTAACAACAACGGCCTTTACTAATCGATTCATTATAATTATTAATGCTACGGTTCCAAACAGGGTTCAGTTTGTCCAAATTCCTAGTTTTAACTAATGGGTTTGAACATGCATTATTAATGTGACCACTTTTAACAATTTATCAAGTTACATACTTTTTATTGCTAGAAAACGATCAATATGCTATAAAACCTGCGAGTTAGAAGGCAAACAAGGTAATTCATCCACCAATTCACAAACAAAGCATAATTCAATATAAAGCAATAAATAATAAGTATGCATTCATTCATCCATTCATTAGGCTTAATACAAGCCCTATTCCCCAAAACGCGCCTTGCATGTACATATCACATAAACCAAATTCGTTAGTAATAACAAGCAATATAAAATTTATTGAAAACCCTCAGGTTGGATTACTTGGATGCTCACAATGAACTTATTGGGTTGTATTGCTTGAATTGATGCTCTTGATGAAGTATGATGGTTTATTTTGTGGTGCTAGGGCTGATCCAAAAGAAGGAGTAGAATCAGAATTTAGGGCTGATCCAAATGAACTGGGCTAATCATCAGAGCAATTATTCTCGCAACCCAAGTTCGAGCAAAATCCAATCCTTTCATCATCGGGTTTTTACGGGGACATATTATAGACACATTTGTTGATGTCTACAGAAGCCCCTACTTTGGCCGAGCACGAATAGAGCGAAGGTCAAAGTATTCATGTGCCAATACCTGCAATAAAATAGGAAAACTGAGTGAGGTGACAATCAGTTAAAGATAAACAATCATTAATTCCCTGGTTTATTCGACCGAGAGTTTGACCCTATGCTGTAGGTCAGACAATAAATGTCCTTCGATTTTCAGTCGAAGGGGACCCTATGCTGTAGGTTACACAATAATTGTCCTACGATTTTCAATCGAAGGGGACCTTATACTGTAGGTTACACAATAAAACGTCCTCCGATTTTCAGTCGAAGGGGACCTTATGTTGTAGTTTACACAATAAAACATTGTATTAGAGATAAGATAAGAAATACAAATCCTCCGATCTTCAGTCCAAGGGTGACCCTATGCTGTAGGTCAAACAATAAACGTCCTTCGATTTTCAGTCGAAGGGGAACCATATGCTGTAGGTTAAACAATAAAAAATATTTCGTTAGAAATAATATAAGAGATAAGAAATCTTTCGATTTTTTGGTCGAAAGGTGACCCTATGCTATAGGTCAAACAATAAACGTCCTTCAATTTTCCGTCGAAGGGGAACCCTATGTTGTAGGTTACACAATAAAAATATTTCCTTAGAAATAATATAAGAGATAAGAAATCTTTCGATTTTTGGTCGAAAGGTGACCCTATGCTGTAGGTCAAACAATAAACGTCATTCGATTTTAAGTCGAAGGGGAACCCTATGCTGTAAGTTACACAATAAAAATATTTCGTTAGAAATAATTAGTAAAGGGTAGTAAAATGTTGCTCAGACCTTAGGTCGGGTTTGAGCCCATGTCATTTGGCCAAGTATAAATGTGCAAACCTGTGGGTTTAAAGTAGTCCTGTTTCATAACGGACTTTGGCGCGCAAATAACTGCTATGAACCTCGTGTGGGGCCCACTGATTTTGAACCAATGGCCCAAAGATATGTAGGGGGGGAAGTGGGCCAGGAGGTCAAACCGCCACATCAAGCGGTCAAACCGCTACGTGGAGTGGTCTAGCCACTGGCTGGAGCGGCTACGCCGCTTGGCTTGCGGTCTGACCGCCAGCTGGTTGGTCAGACCGTCCATGTGGCGGTTTGACCGGCCACTAGGTCATTTGTGGGGTTCTGCCATAAAAGGAGAAGGGGGTGGCCGAAATGGGTCATCTTCCCATTTCGAGCTCTCTCTTTCTCTCTCCTCCATTTTTGCTCAAGTTTTTCAACCTCAATCAAAGCCCCTAGCTCCAAATCATAAGGTTTTCTTGCTCAAATTATTAGTAGAACTTGATTTATCTAGTTGTTCTTGTGTTTTTGAGTGTCAAAACTCAAAATTGTGTGAATTTGTGAGTTTCACTCAAATTTCAAAAGCTCCATTTTTTTGCTCTTCATCCATGGCTCCTAAGCTTAGAGGAGGTAGGAAAAGGAAGGGGCAACTAGTTATTGTTCATGAGGCCCCGAATGTTTTCACTCTGGTTTTTGTTTTCGGTATACCCCATCACCGGGTGGGTGAGAGCCGGTTAGTCCAGGATGATTTCACTCGCATTGATTTCCATCCTACCGTTGGGAGCCCATCGATCTTGTTTTCAAGGGGAAGGATCATTTGGTTACCGTTGGTACCAAATGTCGGGTATGTCATCACTTCTTGTTCTCGCTATTTTACACTTAGAAAATCATGTGTAGGCGAACATAGAATTTCTAGGTTGAGAACTGTAGTGTAGTTAAATGTGGAAAACCAATTTGCGTGAAATTGTTTTTCTGGTTAATTTGTGAATTCCCGCAGGATTCTTGTATTTATATGCATATGAAGAATGAATTTGTGTAAAATTCGTCTTTAATTTGTGGAAAATAAATTTGTTTGAAATTTACTCTCATTGCAATTATATATTTCTGTGAAAATAAACTTAAATGAAGTTTACTTTTGCTTTGGAGGGAAACAGTTTTTCGAGTATATTTTTGAAAAATAAATTTGTGTGAAATTTACTCTCTTTAAAATTTACTCTCGTCATGTTGGCTTTGCTAAAATGCTAAATTTTAAGATTCGTAAAATTTAGGACTAAATTGGAGACTGGTAGTTGTTACTAGGATCACCTAGCTAACTTTCTTTGCACTCTTTTCTTTTTGTGCTGTTTTAGGATGTTGACACGGCCATGCGGGGTTACGGTAACCTCTCGGGCATCAAGAAAGCCCGTAGGTACGTGACTCCTTCGGTGGACGCTATTGTGGCTTCAGTCACTTTTTAGCGGCCATGGCTTCTGTCGAGCGCTCCGATCGCCTATTGGTTAGAGGCCTTGCGGAGCGGTACTAGGAGTACGTTTTTATTTTCCTATCGGTGAGATCATGATCACGCCTTTCGAGTTCGGTCTTGTTTTCGGGCTTCCTTGCACCGGTACTCCTGTTACTTATGGAGATGTGAGCCGGGAGGTTATGGTGGAGATGTTTGGTCTCTTTCTGACCAACTGGGATGGTAGGGAGTATGGTCGGACTGAAGTCATGGTCCAATTCTTGACCAACCCGAGAAAGCTGAAGAAGATCACAACGGAGCAGCACACCCGCCTTTTCTTGGCCCATGTGCTAGCTTGTTCGTTTTCGGTTAAAGCTAGTAGGTATCATGTTCGTTATTTCCCGTGCCTGCGGGATTTGGATAGAGTTGCGGAGTACAACTGGGGTCTTCCCATATACTCTTGTCTTCTACAGTGTTTGAGGCAGTCTAGTCGCCTTAGTGGAGAGGAGGGTGCATCTCGCGTCTCCTTAGTCGGTTATTGGAAGGTTATGGAGGTAATTTCCTTTTACCCTTCTTGTACTTTGTGTTTCGACTCTTTGTTAATAACTTGTGCCTAATCCATGTATTTTGCATGTCTTAGATTTGGTTTTATGAGCATTTCCCCGACCTTGCCCCTCTTCTCGAGACAGGGGATTTGTCCTTTCCAGCGATGCAGACCTGGAGGGGACGGGGTTCTTGCCCATTTACTACACTGCACGCCCTTAGGGAGGCGATATATCCCTTGACCGCTCGGGATGTAAGCAACTTTCCTTTGTGCTTCTTTTGTCCTTTTATCCTTTTGTATGCTTATTCTTGCTTTTGTAGGTTGACTGGTTTCCCTGGACGGATTACCTCCCGGGCCTATCGGATAGATTCTTGGGTGCTCGGGTGTACGACCAGAGGAGGATCCTTATTGAGGGTCCCTTTGGTTTTGAGTGGTTCTTGGGGGAGAGACTGATTAGGCAAACTTTCCCCGACCTTCCGGCTCAAAGGGTTCCTTTGGATCCTCCGGATTCTATCCTTTATGTTCGTCACCTTACCGTGGAGCAGGTGAGGGCGGCCACCATTGGGGCGAATGCCCTTGAGTATTTGCTTCCAGCTGATCCTGAGGTGGATCTCATGGTGGCTTATACTGATTTCGTTGAGGCGCGGTAATGCCCCAACTTCTCTACCGATCCGGTGAGTAATGTACTTTTGTTTCTTAACTTCGTATGGAAATTTAGAAATGTGTCTGACATTCTTAAATATTTGTAGAGTGCTTCGAGCTCTTCGGCTTTTTCTGCTCCGCGTCCTACTCCTAGTTTGTCGGTGAGCTATACAGGAGCGGACGAGTCTCCTCAAGTTGTACTGGTTCCCGAGTTTCGTGGTCCTGATGAGGAGGTTGAGGGATTTCCTCTACCTACTGGTTGTAGGGGGGTAAGTGAGAATTCATTGTTATTTGCAATGTTTCCTTGGTATTTATGCTGATTCTTTTTCTTATGTGCACAGTTGGATGCTGCTGAAACACGCATGCCCTTAAGAGTCTGATTTTCAAATTCATGTCTCGGATTGTATGCACGAGTCGTCGGTTCGACGTTCGAGAGGTATGTTCATTTCAAGTAATAATGCTTGATTTGAATTTTTCGTAGCTTTCTGACCTGGAGGTTATTTTTACAGCGTCCTCCTCCTAGACAGGAGAGAGTGTAGAGGTGCATCAGGGGACGCCTCGGGCTAGAGTGAATACGGGGAGCTCACCCAAATGCCTTCTCTTCCGCAATGGCCTGCACTGCCTCCCTACATGGGTATCCGGGCTATCATATGCCCATGTATCCTCCACTCACTCCGAGGGGCTCTTGGAGTCAGGAGAGCAAGGAGTATGGCGGTAATCCCGACATTTCGGAGCCACCTCGTCATTCATTGGATCCCACTTGCTTAGCGGGTTCATTATTTGCTTTCAACCCTAGAGCTTGGGCGATGTCTCATCCCAGTTCTAAGGTGCTCCACCATCGAGTGGACCCAGAGAGTCGTTTCAGGCGGGTACGAGTACTGGCGAAGATGGCCAGTGATATTTGTTGTAGTGCATTTCGAACTTTCGGGCTTGTATTAAACCTGCTACAAATTATTGCATTTTATTCATGCACAAACATGTCATACAAATGTCCATATGTGAACTTCAATCAACCAATTTCCGAATGGGAAATCACGACATTCGGGAATTTTTAGCACATTTGAGGTACCCCTTCCCCTAAAATAAAAATAAAGTAAAGAAAAGTAAAATTGAAAAAGATAATTAAAGGGGAAAATATTAATAAAGGAAATCGAAAAATAAAAGGAATAAAAGTGGAACTTGATAAAAAAAGAATAAATAGAAAAGTGGCAAGAGCCAAAATTAAGGTAAGAAAAATATAAGGGAAGGCTTCCAAAATCTGTCCAAGTGGGAATTAGGAAGATAAAGCCCGGTCAGGCGTGGGGTCGGTTGAACCGAGGTCTCTTGCGAAAAGAGTACACCAGGCGCCTATACAGGATGAACGCTAGAGCTCCTAGCAGCTGTGCTAGAGCTCTAGCGGCTACCGCGTGGACAAGAGGCTATGCCGCTTGGGCTTGCGGTTTGGCCGCATGTCCTAGCGGTCAAGCCGTTTCCTGGAGCGGTTTGGCCGCTTGTCCCAGCGTCTTAGCCGTCCAAGCTAGCTTCAAGGCCGCCTCACCTTTTTTCGTCATTTGTCTGAACTTCCTTAAATCTTCAACGAGAATCAAATCGTAGCCTCTATATAGTTGGGTCTCTTTCTCTTCTCTTCTCACCACTTGCTTTAAGCCCTTAGAGAGAGAATTCCTTGAGAGAAAATCCTTAATCTTAACAATGATGAACTTTGATGATGCTTTTGATGCTTGGTTGGCTTCCATGACTGTAGAGGAGAGGTTACAACTCACCCCTTTTCATCTCAATGCCTTTTTTCACCTTAAACAAGTCCTCCTGCCGTTCCCTACTTGGGGAATGCCTTCATGGGTGATTTCTAAAGGTACCTTGGGTTGTCTCCCCGTCAAGCGGGTCAAGTGCTTCATGGTGAGGACGTCGACCTTGCCAAGCTTGTGACTTTCTTCACTTCCAAGGCCCAAGGTGCGATGGACATGAGGTACAAGAAGCGTGCCTTTGTATTTTGCCTCCTCCATCGTTATTTGTTTGTTGGTGGTAATGAAGATGCTCTTATTCTCTCCGAAAAGAAGCTTACCATTAATAGGGGCAAAGCTTGCCTTCTTAGGTTGACTGAACAGATACAATGGGATAGCTCTCTTATGCACTTGGTTGTGGGAGAGACAATCCTAGCTTTAGATAGGCTCAAGAGCAATCTTCAAGAGTTCTTCACTGGGAGCCCTTTACTCCTTCAAGTAAGTATTGTGATAAATTCTTAATCTTTGTGGATTTAACTTTATTTGGTGAAATTCTTATCTTCTATTGACTTGAATTTTTCTTTTTGTTGTTTCTGTGTAGATATCGCTCTAAGAGAGGCTCAACATTCTTGAGATGCCTACCATACATACCAAAAAGTATTTGCCCAAGCAACTCCCGTCGAGACGTCGACAGTTTTTCCTATCTTCACGCGAGGAGTGGTTGGAATTCTTTTATACTAAGATCCCAATGGGTTGGTTCATCCCGTGGTGGCATACCACCAAGATTGTATGGTGTAGTGAGAACGTGCCCTTTACAAGGATTATTGGCTTACGTACCCTAACTTCCTTCTTGCCAAACCGCCTTTTGAGACAATATGGTTTACGGCAAAGAATTCCAAATGTAAGCTGCGTGTGCCCTCGTCAACGACCCTTGACCCGAAACTTCTAGAGGAAGAGAGAGCATTGTTCAAGGCCTGCAAATATGATGAGCCTAGCGGTGTGAAGATAATTCCAATCGACGGGCCCACTAAACCTCCCAAGCCCCAAACTGAGGGTAAGGGAAAAGGTAAGGCAAAGGCCCAATCCGAGAAAAGGAAGAATCCGACCCTTTTGGCCAAGCAAGTAACTCCAAGTAGGCCCAATGATCACGAGGCCTCTTCTAGCTATGGTAGGGAAAGATGGGGTCCAAGAGAACGAATGGAACTTGATGAGCCTAGCAAACCCGTACAAGAGCCCGAAGTCAAAGACAAGGAGGAGTAGTCCACCTCTAATTGTCTAGCAAGTCTTGTCCTTTTTTGCTTAGTAGTATAATTCAAATAACGGGTTTGCATGCCCAAGTAGATGTAGCTTAGAATTGCCCTTTTATTTATTTATTATTATTATTGTTGTTTTTTTTTTTATTATTATTCGCGCTTTATTATTTTTCTTTATTAGAGCATGTAGTGGACTTTAGCCATATTAATGAAAGACTTGCTTATTTTTGCATTAATCGAATGGATCAAAACTCCCTTTAGAGATTTATTTTGTTAAAGTGGCCGGGCCCAAGTTATATGGGTTACCTACATATCCATGCGGAATCAGGCCAATGTAGTTCAAAAACCCAAATCTCGCTTTTTTTTATTTTATTTTATTTATTTCCGGTCGTGGGTCCCACGTGGACGAGTTGACCGATTTTGACTTGGATTTGGTGCCTTAGTGGGCTCTCTCAAAGATTTAACATTTATGCATAGAACCGCTTAAGTTGGTCCATATTTGTGAGTTGGGTGAACTCGTTGCAGCCTAAGTCCATTAGCTTTGCTGCTCCACCGGATAATATTGTCTTAATAAGATATGGGCCGGCCCAATTAGGGTTGAACTTTCCCCGAGGATCGACCACATTTGGTGTCACCTCTTTTAGGACTAAGTCTCCTTCTTTTAGTCCTCTAGCCTTGAATCGTTAATCAAATTGCCTCGCCATCCTTGCTTGGTAGACATGACCATAATGTAGGGCATTTAGTCGTCTTTCATCTACTTCGGGTAATTCACTTTCCAAAGCTATCCTCAAAGAGGGAATTTCTAACTCGACTAGGAGTACCGCCTCCATTCCGTATACTAAAGAATAAGGTGTTGCTCCCGTTGAGGAACGAATGGTGGTTCTATATCCCCATAAGGCGAATTGTAGCTTCTCCGGCCAATCTTCGTAGTTTTCTGTCATCTTAGCTATCATTTGTTTCACATTTTTGTTTGCGGATTCTACGGCTCCATTTGTTTGTGGCCTGTAAGGTGAAGACTGGCGATGTTGAATTTTAAACTTAGTGGAAAGCTCGGCAACATCCTTTTTGAATTGAGACCCGTGATCACTTATGATCTGGTGGGGCACCCCATATCTGGTGATGATGTTGTCATGTATGAACTTTGCCACGTGTTTGGACGCTATCCTTGCGTACGAACGAGCTTCAACCCATTTGGTAAAGTAGTCTATCGCGACTAATATGTATTCATGGCCTCCTTTTCCTGTGGGGGTGATTTTTCCAATGATGTCAATACCCCATGCAGAGAACGGCCATGGTGAAGTGAATGTATGTAAAGGGGTAGGTAGTCTATGTTGTAAATTAGCGTGAAATTGGCAGCATGTGCACTTTCTCACGTATTCGATGCAATCTTTTTCCATCGTTGTCCAATAGTATCCTTGCCTTAGGATTTTCTTCACCAAGGTGAGTCCATTCATGTGGGGACCACATACGCCATTATGTATATCGCTCATGACTTTGATGACCTCGCGTTCTTTTAAGCATGGAAGACTTAACCCTTGTGGTGTCTTTTTATAAAGTTTGCCTTGCACATGTATGTATTGTGCGGCTAGTATTCTTAAGGCTCTTTGTGCCCTAGGTGTGGACTGTGGAGGATAAACGCCTTTGGCGAGTAAATTGAGAATGACGGTAAACCATTCTTCCTCTTCTTCCTCGTTGAGGCATACTTCAAGTGCATTACAAAAGGCGGGCTCAGTGCGCCTTCGAATGTGAATGGGCATGGAGATTACATCAACTGGAATTTTTATCATAGAAGCCATCTTTGCTAAGGCATCTGCGAACTGGTTGTCATCTCTAGGAAGGTATGTGAAATGGACATAAGTGAAATATTTGGCTATCTTTTCAAGATATTCCTGGTAAGGTGCCAGGGATTCGCTTTTCACATTCCATTTTTTGGAAACTTGGTTTAAGATGAGAGTTGAATCTCCATATACCTTTAGATCCTTAATTTGCAGTTCTATTGTCGCTTCTAGACCAATGATGCATGCTTCATATTCGGCGCCGTTGTTGGTTACCTCATGATCTAACTTGACGGCTATGGGAGTATGTGCACCTTCGGGGAAGACTAATAATACTCCTACGCCATAACCCTTTTGGATTGATGCTCTGTCAAAGTATAATAGCCAAGTGTTCTCCTCGACACTCATTATTCCTTCATCTAGAAAGTCATGTGTAGCATCTTCACTAGTAACTGGGTTTTCGGCAAGATGTTCAGAAATGGCATGTCCTTTGATCGCCTTTTGGTGTTCAAAAGTTAGATCGAATTCTGAAAGCATGACGGTCCATCTTTCTATTCTTCCACTAAGGATGGGTTTTTCGAACAAGTACTTTAACGGATTCATCCTTGACTTTATATGAACGGAATGTTGTAGCATGTAGTGTCGAAGCTTCTTGGTTGCAGTGACCAATGCGAGACACGTTTTCTCTAGGGTGGAGTATCGTGTTTCGTATTCTAGGAATTTCTTGCTAAGGTAGTATATTGCCTTTTCGTCATTCTCCACCTTTTGGGCCAACATAGCACCCATGGTGGTTTATGTGACTATTAGGTATAACATAAGTGGTTTTCCCAAAATGGGCGGAACCAGTACGTGTGGTTTAGCTAAGTATTTCTTAATCTTGTCGAAGGCTTGCTGGCATTGATCATCCCAGGTAGATTTAATGTCCTTTTTGAGCTTCTTAAAGATAGGCTCGCATGTAATAGTCAATTTGGATATGAATCGACTTATATATTGGAGACGTCCTAGGAATCCTCTTATCTCCTTTTCATTTTTGGGAGATGGCATATCCCTTATGGCTTTGATTTTGGTAGGATCGATTTCAATACCTCTTGTGCTTATGACGAATCCTTAGAGCTTGCCCAAAGTTACTCCAAACGCACACTTTTGAGGATTTAATCTCATGTTGTAATTCCGAAGCCTGTCAAAGAATTTCCTTAGAGAGGGTATATGCCCTTCTCTCTCCTTTGATTTAATGATCATATCGTCTACGTACACCTCGGCTTCGTTGTGTATCATGTCATGTAAAAGGGAAGTCGCGGTTCTTTGGTATGTTGCTCCCGCGTTCTTCAACCCGAAAGGCATGGCGGTGCAGCAATAAGACCCCCAGTGGTTAATGAAAGTGGTTTTCTCCATATCTTCTTCAGCCATTTGTATTTGGTTATACCCTGCATAGCCGTCCATGAATGATAAGAGGGCATGTCTTGCGGTATTATCCACCAATACGTCTATATGTGGCAAGGGAAAGTCGTCATTTGGACTTGCCTTGTTCAGATCCCTAAAGTCAACACACATCCTTACTTTGCCATCCTTTTTTGGAACGGGCACTATGTTAGCAACCCATTTTGGATATTGAGCAACCCTGATAAAACCCGCTGCGAGCTATTTCTGCACCTCCTCTTTGATTTTCAATGCCTACTCCGGCTTCATTCTCTGAAGTTTCTGCTTTACTGGCTTTGAATCCGGATTGAGCGGTATTGTATGCTGTGCTATTTTGCGAATTATTCCCGGCATATCTTTGTAGGACCAAGCGAAAACGTCTATGAATCCTTTTAAGAGATTTATAAGCTTTCTCGCTCTTTGGGAGTTAATGATAAGCCTATGCGCACTTGGCGCGGCTCTTGATCATTTGCAAGATTTATTAATTCTGTTTCTTCCACAATTGAAGTCTTTTGTTCATGCTCTAATAGTGCTTTAGTTACTTCTTTGGGCAATTCTTGTTCATCTTTTGAATTATTAGCTACTAAGTAATCCAAAAAGTAAGCAGAATCAGTTATTATTTCATTGATAGGGGAAACTGAAACATCAACTAAGTCATTACTATTGGCTTTAACATCTTTAGACTTGCAAACAGAATTAAACATAGATTTGGGTGGACCACCCGACTCTACTATATTAGACTCGTCTTCGGAATCGAACTTGGTCCGGTCGGAATCAGTGTCGGAGTCAGGCTTGGATTCTTCGGAGATCGTGATCTTGATCTTCTTTCCATTGGCTCCTGTCCAGCTTATAGTACGTTTTTGCTTTGTAAGTTGACCCTTGTTTGGAGTGATCAACTTAGTTGGGTCAAAGTTTGCATCCTAAATTGCATTATTGACATTGTGGAGCTCTTTATCTTTTGGATGGCGATGCTCTTGTCCAAATAATAGACCCAAAGCATTGTTGGGTGTGTTCTCTACCCAAACAAAGTTCAGCCTCCTTCTTACAGGCAAAGGAGGGATGAAGGTGATCCTTCCTTTGTTAAGAGTGTCGGATAAGGCCTTATATCATGCGAACGACCCCTTCATTGACGAGGTCTTGTATCTTGCGTTCCAGGTGCACACATTCGTCTGTATGGTGTCCCCTTCCTCGATGATACATGCAAACAGCAGTATGATCCCAGTCCTTACCCCTATTTCCGGGATCTGGATCGGGTGTCAGCCCAATGGGCTCTAGAATGCCTTTCCAAGATAGGTCCGGAAAGATTTGAGTTGGGGTTGAAAGGATGGGAGTATATACCCTCCTCGGCATTCGGTTATGGCACTCCTTCTCGAGATTGACGGTGTTTTTGTAGTTACATGGTTGAACTTCTATGAGATCTTGAAATCTGTGTTTCAACGCCCAACACTCTTCAGTGTCGTGGCCTCTTCCCCTGTGGAAATTTCAAGACATACATGGGTGCCAAGCGATCCCAGTGGTCGTATAATTCAAATGCTTATGAGTATCTCAAGAGTGTGAGTCAGATGGAGAGGTAGCGGGGAGAAGTTTCTTTTGGTCATATCCCTCATGGATGGGACGTGACTAAGTGGGAGACTCACGCTTGGGTGGAGGATAGATGCGGAATCTGCTTCCACATCCTCTCTTTCTTTCCTCTTCATCTCGATGTTAGTTACTTCTTCGTCTATTTGTATTAGACCAACAGTGATTTCCTTGACCAACTCGTCCAATGATTTCTTGGGGGTGCTGTTGGTTGTGTGAAGATCATCCTCCTCATCACTATCCCAAATTCCGGCCACCTCTAGATGGACGGAGTCAATCTTAAAGGGTGGGATGCGATGTCTGATTGGCACAATCAGGCAAGAGGGGTCATTTTCCTCTTCTTCATTTGTAATGACGAAAACTGCGCCTAGAGGATTGGTGTTATTATTTGGAGTGGGAACATTCTTTGGCTTGGGAATAGTCCCATTGTCAAAAAGATCCTGGATTTTATTCTTGAGTGTCCAACACTTCTCAGTGTCATGTCCTTTTTCTTTATGAAATTTGCAATAAAGATTAGGGTTCCATGACGGGCTCCTCTTTTCGACATCGGGATCCGGAGTGGGGCCCACGACATTGAGGTAGTCATTCTTGACAAGCTTTTCCAGAGCTTTAGCATAGGTCATACCCAATGGGGTGAATTGGGGTTCTTCTTGTAGCTTGAGTTACACCTTTGTTGAATAAGTCCTTGTTTTTCTCCTTTTTGAGTGCTTGATCATCCTATATGAGCAATCCCACACTATGGAGTTGTGCATGTGAAGTAATTGCTGGGTATTTGAGAGGATTCAAGTAGGGAGGTTGTAAGTTCTTGATGAGTTTTCGAATTTGCTCTTCCTCGGATGGACGATCGAGCATTTCAGCCACTTTAGTTCTCCATTTCTTGACAAAGTCAGTGAAGCTTTCATTTTCACTTTGCTTGATTGCTTCCAACTCTCTCATGGTGGTTGGTTGGATGACAATGTCGGTATACCTAGTGAGGAATAAACTAGACACTTTGTTCCATTCCTGAACCTGATTGGGCTCGGGCTTGAAAAACCATGCCCTAACAGTGGGGTCCAAGGTTTGTGAGAAAAGGTGAATATAGAGGTCGGGATCTACTCCTCTTAGGCCCATTGCAGTAGTGAAAGCCCTTATGTGATCTTTTGGATTATCGGTCCCTTTGAAGATGGGGACTTCAGGCATAGAGAACTTTTGTGGGAGCTTCCCCTTAATGTGAGAGAAGTATCCTTCAGCATTGATCATGTAGTCACTTTTGATCTTGTTTTGAGTTAGAGCTAACTCAAGGTTCTTAATTTGAGCACTTAGCTCTTCTACCTTCTCATCTCGAGGTGGAGGATCATCCTGGTTAAGAGGGTCAGCTTCTTTGACCTTGCTCTCTATCCATGTCACACGGTTTCCCATAGTTTCCAGCATTTTAATCATTTCAGTCAACATCTCATCGGTGGTCTTAGGTCGTGGAGGGGGCATATCATCTTCGGCCATTTCAGTCAAATTAGAACAAGATGGTCGATACGGAGGGAGAGTAACAAATACTGCGTTAGGCCTAGCATTGCTCGAAGGAGGAGATTCCAATACGAGCTTCCTAACCAGACGTCGATTACTATGATCGCGTTCCCAACTTTTCGGACCGAATGTTTTCTTCCCAATCCTGGACGGCGGATAAGACTTAGAAAAGGAAAGACTAACAAGTTCCAAGAAAGAAAAGTTTTAAAACAAAGATGGGAAGTTTCTATCTAGGATGTTCTATCAACATAGTTACCCTTGGGGACTAAGTAATGGATTTAGGTCAATAGATCTCGACTCAATATAGGATAAACAAAAGATATTATACTCTTGACTAAAAGGAGAGGGGAGAGATAGTATCGAGATCTTTTGACTTAGACTCACTACCTAAATAAAGGGAAAGAATATAGCAACCAAATCTTTTCTAAGGTAACGAGCATCATATAGAACATTCAAGGGTATTATTTCCTAAAAATAAAGATTCTAGACTCGATCTTAAGACAAAATCTAGATTCAAAAAAGGAAAAGATCCTAATTGGGGTCTAACCTAATATTCTATGACAACCAAAAAGACTACACAAAGATTGCGTTCACATATGGGGAAACAGCAAACAACGCAATATGACATGATTAGGAAAATCTAGCATGCACATGGGACTGAGTTTCAACCTAAAACATTGGTTCTAGTTCATGCAATGGGGTAGGCTTAAGGGTTCTGGTCAAAAGATACTCATGATCAAGAATGTACTACAATCCGTAGGATGCGCGACAATGTGAGGCATTCTATTTATCCTACTCGCCGAGTGGACGAATGCGTAGGAAGGTACATGAGGTGGGGGGATCCATGTTGCTTGGCAATGAAGAATTGAGTGGATTCTCACCAAGGCACTTCACCATACTCCATTGGCTAAAAACTGGTTTGGACTTGTAAAAACAAGCTCGGAAGTCGCGCAAGCGCATGCACATGAATGCAATGAATGAAAATTAAGGATAATTGACAAGTCATAAAATAATAATAAGAACACTCAAGGCAGTGAACCAAGCAAAAATAATTATAATGAATCGATTTTCAAGTTACACCCTCTTAATCATGTCCCCAGTGAAGTCGCCACTGTAGGTTGCCGTATTTTTCTCCTCTCTTTTCCGCGTGCCTCACCTTCGGCCCTCCTTTCGGGGGGTCGGGTTTTCAGGACAACCTGGGAGAGCGCGTTGGGTGATCGAATTTCGTGAATCTTTTAGTATATATGCACATAGAGATTGTTGTACCAAGGACATCATTAAGATTGTCGGAAGTCGCCACCAAATTTTGAGGTAATTTGGAAACCTTGGAGATCAAGTCGATAGTCTAGAAAGACATCAACTCAACTCCTGTGCACCCCAATCCCTATTGGGGAAATTGACTTCATTAATGAGTTCGGGGGCGTAGGTACGAGCTAGGAAGATGTTAGGCACCCAACTCGCCCGTTAACAACAACGGTCTTTACTAATCGATTCAATATAATTATTAATGCTATGGTTCCAAACATGGTTCAGTTTGTCCAAATTCTTAGTTTTAACTAATGGGTTTGAACAAGCATTATTAATGTGACCACTTTTAACAATTTATCAAGTTACATACTTTTTATTGCTAGAAAACAATAAATATGCTGAAAAACCTGCGAGTTAGAAGGCAAACAAGGTAATTCATCCACCAATTCACAAACAAAGCATAATTCAATATAAAGCAATAAATAATAAATATGCATTCATTAGGCTTAATACAAGCCCTATTGCCCAAAACGCGCCATGCATGTACATATCACATAAACCAAATTTGTTAGTAATAACAAGCAATATAAAATTTATTGAAAACCCTCAGGTTGGATTACCTGGATGCTCACAATGAACTTATTGGGATGTATTGCTTGAATTCATGCTCTTGATGAAGTATAAAGGTATATTTTTGTGGTCCTAGGGCTAATCCTAAAGAAGGAGTAGAATCAGAATTTAAGGTTTGTAATATGAGAGAGAATGTCCAACCAAAAGACCAACCTTTCAGAGAGAATCTCCAACCTCTTAGAGAGAATTTCCAACCTCTTAGAGAGGATATCCAACCTCTTAAACTGAACCCTACGGTTTGCTTATATAGAAGTGGGGGAGCTGCCAGGGTTTGGCACGGAAATCGAATGGGCCTCGAGTTTTGCCATCCGCGAGAAAGGGTCCAGGCGATCAAATCGCTAGGCCGAGCGGCCAAACCGGCAGGCCAAGCGGTCAAGCCGTTGGCCTAGCGGCACAACCACTTGTCCTAGAGGCCACCGCTGGAGCCCAAGCGTGGCCGCTTGGACCTGGTGCGGTGTGTCTGCATAGGCGCCTGTCATGATTTTCGTGCGGGGGAGGCTCTTCCGAGGGGGTCCACGCGGGATTGACTGAGCTCCCTTGTTTGTCCAAGAGTTGACTCATGGGTTTGGGTTCCCTTTCGGGCCCTTAGGTTCAAAGAGGCCTATCTCTCAGTTTTGGACTCCAATTGAATTTAGTCCAACTGGTTTGGATCACCTGTACAAAAGGGTTCCACTGGCTAATTCAAATGAACTGGGCTAATCATCAGAGCAATTATTCTCGCAACCCAAGTTCGAGAAAAACCCAATCCTTTCAACATCAGGTTTTCACGGGGACTTATTATAGACACACAATTTTTGGTGTCTACACATTTCAGTCAACATCTCATCGGTAGTCTTAGGGGGTGGAGGTGTCATGGCACTTTCGACCATTTCGGTCAACTTAGAACCTAGTGGTCGACATGGAGGGGGAGTAACAAATACTGCGTCGGACTTAGCTTTGGTCGAAGGGGGAGACTCCAATACGAGCTTCCTAACCAGACGTTGATTACTATGATGCGCTCCCAACTTTTCGGACCTACCATTTTCTTCCCAATCCTGAACAGCGGATAAGACTTAGAAGAGGAAAGACTAACAAGTTCCACAAAAGAAAAGTTTTAAAACAAAGATGGGAAGTTTCTATCTAGGATGTTCTATCAACATAGTTACCCTTGGGGACTAAGTAAAGGGTTTAGGTCAAAAGATCTCGACGCGGGATAAAAATAAAAACATATTATACTGTTGACTAAAAGGAGAGGGGAGAGATATTATCTCGACTCAATATGGGATAAAGCAAAAGATATTATACTCTTGAATAAAAGGAGAGGGGAGAAATATTATCTCAACTCAATATGGGATAAAGCAAAAGATATGATACTTTTGACTAAAAGGAGAGGGGAGAGATATTATCTCGACTCAATATGGGATAAAGCAAAAGATATTATACTCTTGACTAAAATGAAAGAGGAGAGATATTATCTCGACTCAATATGAGATAAAGCAAAAGACATTATATTCTTGACTAAAAGGAGAGGGGAGAGATATTATCTCGACTCAATATGGGATAAAGCAAAAGATATTATACTCTTGACTAAAAGGAGAGGGGAGAGATATTAATTCGACTCAATATGGGATAAAGCAAAAGATATTATACGCTTGACTAAAAGAAAGGGGGAAGATATTATCGAGATCTTTGACTAAAACTCACTACCTGAATAAAGGGAAAGAATAAACCAATAAATCTTTCCTAAGGTAACGAGCATCATATAGAACATTCGGGGATATTGTTTCCTAAAAATAAAGATTCGAGACTCGATCTTAAGATAAAATCTAAATTCAAAAGGGAAGAGATCCTAATTGGGGTCAAACCTAATATTCTATGACGACCAAAACGACTACGCAAGGATTGTGTTCACATATGGGCAAACAACACAACAGCGTAAATGACATGATCATGAAAATCTAGGAAGGACATGGGACTGAGTTTCAACCTAAAGCATCGTTTCTAGTTCAAGCAATGGGGTAGGCTTAAGGGTTTAGGTCAAAAGGTACTCTTGATCAAGAATGTACAACAATCCGCGGGATGCGCGACAATGTGATGCATTCTTGTTATCCTACTCGTCGAATGGACGAATGCGTAGGAAGGTACATGAAATGGGGGGATCCATGTTTCTTGACAAAGAAGAATCGAGTGGATTCTCACCAAGGCACTTCACCACACTTCATTGGCTAAGAAACTAGTTTGAACTTGTAAAAAAACAAGATCGGAAGTCGCGCAAGCGCAAGCGCATGCACATGAATGAAATGAATGCAATTTAATAAGATGAATGACAAGTCACAAAATAATAAATAAGAACACTCAAGGTAGTGAACCAAGCAAAAATAACAGCATTGAATCGATTTTCAAGTTACACCCTCTTAATCATGTCCCCAGTGAAGTCGCCACTGGAGGCTACCGGATTTTTCTCCCCTTTTTCCTAATTTCCTGGCGGCCGGATGGATAGCCTGAGAGAGCGCGTCTTTTGGATTTCATGAATCTCTTGAGTGTGGATGCACATAAAGATCTTCCTTTCGTACTAAGTACATGATTATGATTTCCGGAAGTCGCCACCAAATTTAAGGAAATTTGGAAACCTTGGAATCAAGTTGATAGTCTAGAAAGACGTCAACTCAATTCCTGTGCACCCCAATCCCTATTGAGGAAATTGACTTCATAAATGAGTTCGGGGGGGGGGGGGGGAGGTACGACCTAGAAAGGTGTTTGTCAACCAACTCGCCCGTTGACAAGAACGGCCTTTACTAATCAATTCAATGCGATTATTAATACTACGGATCCAAAAAATGTTCAATTTGTCCAAATTTCTAGTTTTAAGTAATGGGCTGAACAAACATGATTAACGTGACCAGTTTTAACAACATATCAAATTACATGCTTTTACTGCTAGAAAACAATAAATATGCTAAAACCTGCAAGTTAGAAGGCAAACAAATAATTCATCCACTAATTCACAAACAAAGCATAATTTAACATAAATTGCAATAAATAACAAAATATGCATTCATTCATCCATTCATTAGACTTAATACAAGCGCTTTTGTTCAAAACGCACCATGCATGTACATATCACATAAATCAAATTCGTTAGTAAATAACAAGCAATATAAAATTTATTGAGAACCCTCAGGTTGGATTACCTGGATGCTCACAATGAACTTATTGGGTTGTTATGCTTGAATTCTTGCTCTTGATGAAGTATGAAGGTTTATTTTGTGGTGCTAGGGCTAACCTAAAGAATGAGTAGAATCAGAATTTAGGGTTTTTTTTTTATATGAGAGAGAGAGAGAGAGAGAGAGAGAATCAACCTATAGTCTCTAAATGCTAACCAAAAGACCAACCTGTTCAATTGAACCCTAAGGTTTGTTTATTTAGAAGAGGGGGAACTTCCCGGGTTTGGCACGGAAATCGAATGGGCCTCGAATTTGCCGTTCGCGGAAAAAAGGTCCAGACGACCATGCAACTAGGCCGAGCGGCTGAGCCGTTAGAACAAGCGATTGAACCGCTTGGCAAGCGGCCGCCACTTGCACTCAAACGTGGCCGCTTGGACCTGGAGCGGCATGCCTGCATAGGCATCTGTCTGCTTTTCTAAGCGGGGGAGGCTTTTCCGAGGGGTCCACGCGGGATTGACAGAGTTCCCTTGTTTGACCAAAGGTTGACTCATGGGTTTGGGTTCCCTTTCGGGCCCTTAGGTTCAAAGAGGCCTATCTCTCAGTTTTGGACTCCAATTGAATTGAGTCCAGCTGGTTTGGGTCACCTGTACAATAGGCATCCACTGGTTAATTTAAATGAACTGGGTGAATCATCAGAGCATTTGTTCTCGAAACCCAAGTTCGAGCAAAATCCAATCCTTTCATCATCGGGTTTTTATGGGGACTTATCATAGACACAAGTTTTGGTGTCTACAGTGTGTTGTGATGTAGTTGCCTAAACAACAAATTTTTATGACTCTTATTTATTTTTCAATCTATCTTATTAGAAAACTATTTCATTTGATTATATGAATGTCGTTGTGATTTGTTTACATCATTGTTGTATCACATATTTGCATGGTTGACTAAAAGCATGAATGCTATCTCATATCGTCGTGACATGATGGGAAATCCATGTCGAATTTATGGCAAAATTTTCATTGAGTATTTTCAAAGAATTCGTGAGCCAAGAGCTAAATCATATCAATATGATTACGTGTGATTATTTATTGCCCTACTAAACTAGTATGGAGCCTCATTATATGCATTATGAACGTCTTTGTCTATTCTTGTGAGACCAATGTGTCAAAGGTGTATTATATGCCTATCGAACTATTATGCATTAGAACTGTGAACAATAAAGTAAGTATGTTCCTTAGACCTACAATGTAAGGTCGATTATCGAAACTTCTATTCTGTTTGCTAAATGTCAAGAGAAAGGTTTCAATTACAACCTATATCTCTAAATTAGACCTTAATGGGTCGAGATGTGCAAATTGTTTGAATGGTGTTCATACATGACTTTTATATTCTCAGATCGCAAAATGACAACCAAGACCGATAGAATTGCAAGACTCGAAGATGGTCTGACCGACGTGGTTGAGATCATGGTGCGATAATTGGAACGCCTAGAGCAAATGGAGACCGCAGAAGCCTCTGAAACGTACAGTTTTCGAGACTTTGACGCTCTTAAACCTCCTACGTTCGAAGGTGGTGTTGATTCGACTAAATTAGAGAATTGGATCATTGAGTTTGAAAAGTTGTTCCTGGCTACGAGTCGGCCTAACAACATGAAGATTAGCTCTGCGACGTATTACTTGAAAGGTGAGGCCAGTAAATGGTGGAACAATGTGCGAACTGACTTGCTGGCAGTACAGAACTATAATTGGGATTGTTTTAAGGAATCCATTCGTGCTAGATTTTATCGTAGTTTTCCACGACGCCTTAAACAGCGTGAGTTTGAAGGCTTAAGCCAAGACAAGCTGTCTGTGGCTGAGTATGCTGCCAAGTTCAACGAGCTTGCTATTTTTGCTCCCAATATGTTGACAACTTAAGCTGAACGAATTGAAATGTTTGAGGATGGACTGAAATGGGACATTCAATGTTTTGTCGCTGGACAATCCGTCACTTTTCAGTAATCTTATGACAAGGCCCTGAATCAGGAGACGATTGTAGGACGTCGTGACACGCATCTGGGTAAGAACAAGCGCGACGAAGGCAATACATCCCACTCGAACAATGGCGACAAGAGGCCAAAACCTAGTGGCAACAACAACAATTACCGAGGTGGTCAGTACCACAGTGCAAATAGGAATCGTGACTCGAATAGTCATCGAGCTACAATAATGGCTAGAAGGAATACGCCTTGTACTCGCTGTAACAAGACGCATCCTTGTAAGAATTGTCGTGCTGACGTGCCATAGTGCTATGAATGCAACAAACTGGGTCACAAAGCGTTTGAATATTGGAGCAAAGGAAGGAATGGCAATGGACAGAACCGCAATAACAACTAGAATCGTAGTGGGAATAATAATGGATATCGTGGTAATGGTGGTAACTACCATGGAAACGGGGGTTACAACAACAACAACAACAACCGCAACAACACTGCTCATGCCGTGAGAAACCAAGTACAAGCTCCTGCAACTGCTAACCGCGCGCCGAACAACAACAACAACAACAATAGAGGGGCGAATGGCAGAATTTTTGTGATGAATCGCAATGAGGCAGAAGCAAACCTGAACGTGATCGCTGGTACTTTTTTTGTTAATTATTTTCCCGCTTTTGTTTTGTTTGATAGTGGTGCATTGCATTCTTTTCTTTCTAAGAACTTTGCATCTAAGATAGGCCTAGAACCTAGTTCAGTGTATAGGGAGAACATTATGATGCCTAATGGGCCGAATGTTAGTTGTAATTCATTGTACGAGAAGTGTTTGATTAGTATAGCTGGTTCCGAGCTACCTGCAGACTTGATTCAGTTTAAATTAAAGGATTTTGACGTTATTTTGGGAATGGACTGGTTATACAAGTGTAGGGCTAAGATAGAGTGTTTCGAACAACGTGTTTCTTTGCGAGGACCTCAAGGTAAGAAGATCACTTATCGAGGACTTGTGGTCAAGCCTACGCTAAAGGTGATGGCGACTATGAAAGTCAAGGAGTGTGTGACTAAGGGTGAAGCGATTTACCTTTGTCATGTGGTGGATACGAGTCGCGAGACGGAAGCTCCGCAGCCTATTCCTGTAGTTTCTGAGTACGCTGACGTATTTCCTGAGGAGATTCTCGGAAAGCCTCCAATACGCATTATCGACTTTACGATCGACCTAGCTCTAGGTTCTGCACCAATTTTGAAAGCACCGTATCGCATAGCACCTGCTGAGATGATGGAACTGAAAACACAACTTGAGGACTTGTTGGAAAAGGATACATAAGTCCGAGTGTATCGCCTTGGGATGCTCCTGTTTTGTTTGTACGAAAGAAGGATGGTAGTATGACACTGTGCATTGACTACCGCGAGTTGAACAAGATCATGATCAAGAATCGGTACCCACTTCCCAGAATTGGCAATCTCTTTAACCAACTGCGTGGAGCATCTATTTTCTCAAAGATAGACCTAAGATCAGCTTACCATCAGTGGAGGATTTCCGAGCCTGATATTGCGAAGACCGCGTTTAGGACGAGGTATGGGCACTACAAGTTCACTGTGATGCCTTTTGGGTTGACGAATGCGCGTGCGAAATTTATGGACTTGATGAACCGTACGTTCCAGCCTTACGTAGACCAGTTCGTTATAGTCTTTATCGATGATATTCTGGTTTACTCAAAGAACGCCGAGGATCATGAGCAACACTTACGTACTGTTTTGGAGATCTTACGAAGACATCAACTTTACGCCAAGTTGTCAAAGTGTGAGTTTTGGCTAGACACGGTATCTTGCTTAGGACACGTGGTATCTAAGGATGGTGTGGTTGTAGATCCAGAGAAGATTCGAGCTGTTACAGATTGGCCTAGACCAATGACCGTGACCGATGTTTGGAGTTTTCTTAGACTTGCTGGCTACTATAGACGATTTATAGAAGGTTTTTCAATGATCGCACAGCCTATCACGAATTTGATGAAGAAAACAAAAAAATTTGTTTGGTATGACAAGTGCGACACTGCTTTCCAAGAGTTGAAGAAACGTCTTACAATTGCACCAATTTTGACATTGCCATCGGGAACGGAAGGATATGAGGTCTACAGTGACGCGTCTAGGCATGGCTTAGGATGTGTTTTAATGCAACATGGAAAGGTCGTGGCTTACGCCTCGTGACAATTGAAGAAGCATGAGGATAACTATCCTACGCACGATTTAGAACTTGCTGCTGTCGTATTCGCATAGAACACTTGGAGACATTACCTGTATGGTTCCGCAGTCAAGATATTCACTGATCACAAGAGTCTCAAGTACTTCTTTACGCAGAAAGAGTTGAACATGTGCCAAAGGATATGGCTAGAACGTCTGATGGAGTACGACACTGATACTCAGTACCAAGAGGGAAAAACGAATGTAGTCGCTGATGCTTTGAGTAGTGATGTAGGAGCAAGTACGTTAAAGGACAAGCAAGAAGACGATGAATCAAGAACGTCCAAGAACCGAGTTCTTGAAACGTTAATGCTTGATCTTGAGCTGCTCATTGCCAAGAGTATAATGCCACGTGAGGTAAAACGTGAGTGAACTATGTTAGAGTGGCAAGAAGTTGATTAGAAACTGAAAAGAAGTGGCGTTAAGGCAAAAGGAAACTAAAGGAAACTGTTCCAGCGTTTTAGCCTTGGGCGCCAAGGAATTAGCTGTTTAAGTTTAATTTCGTTTGACTATTTTCTTGATTAGTTAGAATATGTTTAGGAACGTAATAATATGATTATTATTAGCATTAGGAGTCCATTAGGAATTAGGAAAGCTGTTAGTTAGTTCGTTTTACAATTGTAATCATTTTCGTAGTTAGTTTCCTATTTGGATTAGGATTAGGATTCCGAATAGCTTTAGATTTCTTTGTCTATAAATAGGGGAGAACTTTGCTATTGTAAACTCGTGCTTTGATGATTAATAATTGAATACATGAGTATTTACCCCTCAAACTGAGTGATTCAGGTCGAAACCCTTACAAGTGATTTGTGAGTTGTTCTTGAGTGATTCTTGAACAAGATCCCTTTGTGTGATACTATCAAAGGTTAAATTCCATTTTTTTACTGATTTCACATCAATTGGTATCAGAGGTGAAGGTTTGAGCTTTCTTAAGCTTAAACACCCACGGTCCTGAGCATAAACACGACACCATAGCGAGCTTTAGAGAAAGATTCTTGCAAGATCCACCCTTTGTTCAAGAAGACAGCAAAGAAACCCCCAAGAAACCTACAACCGAAGCTATGGGTGAACCCAACGAACTAGCAAAGTTGTTAATAGCCATGGAGGATCTTAGGACGTCTTTCAAATCTCAAGAAGAGCGGATGGCTGCGATGGAAAGAAGAAACCAAGAAGATTGGGAGAACATGGAGACAAGGATGCGCGGATCTCATTGGAGAAACCACAACCGTGACCCCGACTCCGATGAGGAGTTTGAAGACACAAGTGGGACTAGAACCAATGACGCTCCTAAAGCACGACATCCCTATGATAATGACAGGAACTTGAAAGTCGAACTCCCTGAATATGACGGTTCCTACAACCTAGAGGCCTTTCTTGATTGGCTTGGAACTATGGAGAGAGTCTTTGAATACAAGGAGTATGATGAGCGGCGAAGATGCAAGTTGGCCACGCTTAAACTCACCAAGCATGCTTCTTTATGGTATGAAAACCTAAAGGTTCGACGTCAGAAGGACGGGAAAGCAAAGATTGAGATTTGGGACAAAATCAAGAAATATTTAAAGAAATAATTTTTGCCTAAAGAATTTGAGCAAGAACAGTGCTTGAAACTTAGGTCCTTAAGCTAAGAAACCTGAAGTGTACAAGACTACCTCCAGAAGTTTGAACATATGCACATGATGTGTGATCTTGAGGAGTTAAAGATTGCACGGTTCATCAAAGGTCTAAACTCAACTCTAAGGCTCAAAGTAGAGCTTGTTCCTTATGTAACATTTGAGGACGTGTGCAAAATCGCCTTCAAGATTGAGAAGCAAAAGAAGGAGAAAAAACCGGTTGCTCGAGATGTGATTAAAGGCTATACAAATTTTTGGAACCAATACAACGCGAGAGAGAATACAACATTCTCCAAGAGCGCAAGTATCCCTAGCAAGCCCGTAACTCAAGACAAAGGCAAAGTCGTGGCTACTAAGGACAAGAACCAAATGCGTTGTTTCAAGTGTCAAGGATATGGACACTATGCCTATGAGTGTGGCTCGAAGAAAGCGCTCACCATCGCTGAGCTAGAAGAGATGGAACTCTCATTTGTTATGCCCATAACCGAGGGATAGTGATGAAGATAATTGAGAGCCATTCATTGAAGATTATGGTATACCCGAGGTTGGAGAGACCCTAATCCTTACGAAGTTTATACATACGACTGTGGCCAATGATGAGTCCGACCAAAGGGAGAAAATATTCCATTCTCGCTGCAAGGTTAGAGGTAAAGTTTGCAATTTGATTATTGACTCAGGGAGTTGTACTAATGTTGCCTCTAAAGAGATGGTTTATAAGCTTGATTTGCCTACTAAAAGTCATCCTAAACCCTATACTGTGCAATGGTTGAATGATGGGGGAGGGTTAAAAGTGACTAAATAAGCTAGAGTTTACTTTACTTTAGGGTGTTATAAAGACGATCTATGGTGTGATGTACTGCCTATGGGTGTTTGTCATATATTGTTAGGTCGTCCTTGGCAATTTTATAGGAAAGTTATTCATGATGGTGTAAACAATATCTATACTGTTGAGCATAACCCGAAACGAATCAAATTGTTACCCTTGACTGCCACTCAAGTTAAAGAAGCAAAGGTTAGTAAAAAGGCGAGTCGTGTTATGGTCATAGGAGAGAAAGAGATGGAAAAAGAGGTGGCTAGTGAAACTATGAGCTACTTAGTGTTGTTGTTTGAACCTAACATGTGTAACAATCCCAATCATGATCCTAAGTTACGCCTATTGTTAGAGACGTTCAAAGAAATGTTCTCCGAGGAGTTACCCCCTGGTTTACCTCCTATGCGTGGCATAGAACACCAAATTGACCTTGTTCCTGGAGCACCACTTCCAAATAGGCCAGCATATCGGTGTAACCCCGAAGAAGCCAAAGAGTTACAAAGACAAGTTGAAAAGCTTGTGCAAAGAGGCTATGTGAGAGAAAGTCTAAGTCCATGCGCTGTTCCTATGTTACTTGTGCCTAAGAAAGATGGGACATGGCGTATGTGCATTGATAGTAGAGCTGTCAACAATATCACAATCAAATATAGGTTCGCTATGCCAAGATTAGATGATATGTTAGACGAGCTACATGGTTCCCAGTTGTTTTCCAAGATAGATCTTAGAGCTGGATACCATCAAGTGAGAATCAAGGAGGGAGATGAATGGAAAACCGCGTTCAAGACACGAAATGGTTTGTATGAGTGGTTAGTAATGCCTTTTGGCTTGTGCAACGCTCTTAGCACATTCATGAGGTTGATGAACGAGGTATTGAGAGAATTCCTTGGTAAATTTGTTGTGGTTTACCTTGATGATATTCTTATATTCAGCAAGACCAAGGAGGAACATCTAGTACATCTACAGCGCGTATTTGAGAAGCTAAAGGAACAACAGCTTTTTGGCAAGTTAGAGAAGTGTGATTTCATGCTTCCTAAGGTTATATTCCTTCATTACATTGTGTCCAAAGATGGTGTACATATTGATCCGTCCAAGGTAGAAGCTATGGCTTCATGGCCAGCTCCAACCAATATACATGAGGTACGTAGTTTTCATGGCTTCGCATCATTTTATCGGAGGTTTATACGCAATTTTAGTTCCATTACTGCTCCTATTACTGAATTAATGAAAAAAGGTGAGTTTATTTGAAGTGAAAGTGCGCAAAAGGCCTTTGTTGAGGTCAAAGAGAAGTTGTGTCAAGCACCTAATCTAGCGTTACCAGATTTTGATAGATTGTTTGAAGTTGAATGTGATGCTAGTGGGTGGGTATAGGCGCTGTTTTAATCCAAGAAAAACGTCCTATTGCCTATTTTAGTGAGAAATTGAATGGAGATCGTTTGAATTATTCTACATATGATCGAGAGTTCTATGCAATTGTGAGAGCTTTGGAGCATTGGTCCCATTATTTAAGGCCTAAGCCTTTCGTGTTGCACTCGGATCATGAAGCTCTCAAGTATATTCATGGCCAACAGAAACTAAACCCTAGACATGCCAAGTGGGTAGATTATCTAAAATCTTTTACATTCTCGGCCAAGTACAAAGATGGGAAGAGCAATGTTGTTGCGGATGCTCTTTGACGAAGAAACCACTTGCTTGTGACACTTGAAGCGAAGCTCCTAGGCTTTGAACATCTTCAAGAACTATATGACAAGGATATTGATTTCTCTGAGTCATTTAGAGCTTGCAAAGAAGGGGAGCATGGTGATTATTTCATACAATATGGGTTTCTATTCAAGAGGAACAAGTTCTGTGTTCCTAGGTCCTCTGTACGTGAGCTATTGGTTAGAGAAGTTCACTCGGGAGGATTAGCTGGACATTTTGGAGTAACTAAAACTCTTGAGCTGTTACAAGAACACTTTTATTGGCCTAAGATGCTCAAAGATGTACACGCTATTGTGACGAGATGCGCTACATGTCAACGGGCCAAGAGTGCTTTCCACAAAGGGTTATACACACCATTACCGATTCCTAACATTCCATGGGAGAGTGTGAGCATGGATTTCATTGTGGCACTCCCTAGAACTCAAAGGGGAAAAGATGCCGTGATGGTTGTTGTTGATAAATTGTCCAAGATGGCGCACTTTGTGCCATGTCACAAGACTGATGACGCCTCTCATGTTGCTGACTTGTTCTATAAAGAGATAGTGAGGCTACATGGCATTCCCAAGACCATTGTGTCAGATCGAGATACTAAGTTTCTGAGTTACTTTTGGATGACACTTTAGAGATTCGTTGGGACGAAGTTACTCTTTAGTACTTCACATCACCCCCAAACAGATGGGCAAACCGAGGTTACAAATAGAACCCTTGGTACTTTGCTTAGAGGGTTGGTGAGTAGAAGCACAAAAGATTGGGATATTAAGCTAGCACATGCGGAGTTTGCATATAACAGAAAGTCTGGCTTTACCACGGGTCGTTCTCCATTTGAGATTGTGTATGGCATTAATCCTTATTTGCCTATTGATTTCGTCTATTTGCCTAGAGATGATGTTATCAATGTAGATGCCAAGGCAAGACAGGAAGCTTTCAAGAAGACTTAAAAGCAAGTTCGTGCGCGAGTAGAGAAGATGAACTCAAGGTACCAAGCTAGAGCTAACAAGCTTATGCCTCGAGCAGATGGTCCTTTTCAAGTTCTAGAGAAGATTGGAGACAATGCAAATAAGATTGATCTTCCTAGTGAGTATGGAAACGTGAGCTCAACCTTCAATGTTGGTGATCTTAGCCCTTACTTAGAGGATACGAATTTGAGGGAAAATTCTTTTAAAGAAGGGGAGGTTGATGCAGGAGCAAGTACGTTAAAGGACAAGCAAGAAGACGATGAATCAAGAACGTCCAAGAACCCAGTTCTTGAAACGTTAATGCTTGATCTTGAGCTGCTCATTGCCAAGAGTATAATGCCACGTGAGGTAACTATGTTAGAGTGGTAAGAAGTTGATTAAAAACTGAAAATAAGTGGCATTAAGGCAAAAGGAAACTAAAGGAAACTGTTCCAGCGGTTTTAGCCTTGTGCGCCAAGGACTTAGCTGTTTAAGTTTAATTTCGTTTGACTATTTCCTTAATTAGTTAGAATATGTTTAGGAAAGTAATAATCTGATTATTATTAGCATTAGGATTCCATTAGGAATTAGGAAAGCTGTTAGTTAGTTCGTTTTACAATTGTAATCAGTTTCGTAGTTAGTTTCCTATTTGGATTATGATTAGGATTCCGAATAGCTTTAGATTTCTTTGTCTATAAAGAGGGGAGAGCTTTGCTATTGTAAACTCGTGCTTTGATGATTAATAATTGAATAGATGAGTATTTACCCCTCAAACTAAGTGATTCAGGTTGAAACCCTTACGAGTGATTCGTGAGTTGTTCTTGAGTGATTCTTGAACAAGATCCCTTTGTGTGATACTATCAAAGGTTAAATTCCGTTTTTTTTACTAACTTCACATCAAGTAGGAAGACTTGACATACCTTAAACACAACATTAGTGCTTCCTAAGGAGATCATACATGATTTGCAAAGCCTCGAGGTGGAGATTGTGTTTCAAGGTGACCTTCAGTGTACCTTAGCACATATGACCGTTCGACCAACGTTATTAGAGGAGATCAAAAATAGACAACGTGGTGATGAGGATCTTTAGCGGATTCTAAACCACAAGGACGAGGGTAGGTCCGAGGACTTCACTTTGGGCCAAGATGGAATTTGAGGTTTCGAGAATGTGTTTGCATACCCAATGACCCAGTTATCAAAAGTCAGATTCTGGATGAAGCTCATAATACGCCGTATTCTGAACATCTTAGTGGAGACAAGCTTTTCAAGGATCTTCACCAAGTGTTCTGGTGGAACGGAATGAAACAAGAAGCCACTGAGTTTGTGGCAAAATGTTTGACATGTCAAAAGGTCAATATCGAGCACAAGAGACCTGGTGGAATGGTACAATCACTGGAAGTTCCTACATGGAAATGGAATTCAATTCCTATGGATTTTGTCATGGGTTTACCTTTGACACAATATAAGAACAATGCTATATGGGTGGTAGTAGACGTTTAACGAAATTCGCAAGATTCATCCCAATGCATGACACTTCGGAAATGGAGAAGCTAGCTGACGCTTATGTCAAGGAAGTAATGAGACTTCATGGTGTATCCAAAGATATTGTTTTTGATAGATACTCGAGATTTCTCTCTCACTTCTGGTAGAAATTACAACAAGCTTTCGGAAGCAAATTGCAGTTTAGTACCGCTTTTCATCCTGCAACAGATTGCCAGACGGAAAGAACGATACAGACTCTAGAAGATATGCTTCGAGCGTGTGCCCTTGAATATCAAGGTTCGTGGGAAAAACACATTCCATTGATCAAATTTTCATACAACAACAGCTACCATCCGAGTATCGATCGAGCACCATATGACGCCTTGTATGGTAGGAAGTGTAGATCGCCTGTGTGTTGGAACAACATTAGCGAGACTGCAGTTTTGGTGTCCTGACATGATCTAGCAGACCGTCGACATTGTGAAGGTGATTCAAACAAAGATGCGAAGTGCACAAGATCGCCAGAAATCATATGCAGATAGAGGTCGTAGACCTGAATAATTTGAGGTGGGAAGCAAGATACTTTTGCGAGTATCTCCTACCAAGGGCGTTATGCGTTTTGGTCGTAAGAGGAAACTGAGTCCTCGTTACATTGGACCTTACGAGATCCTAGAAAGGATTGACGAGGTTGCTTATCGTTTAGCTTTGCCTGTGGAACTTGAAATTCCACAGTGTGTTTCACGTTTCACAATTGAAGAGATACGTACATGATCCAACTCATGTCGTTCAGCCTGAAACGATCGAACTTGATGAGAGTTTGACGTATGATGAACGTCCGGTCAAGATCACTGACCAAAAAGAGTGCTCGACTCGTACAAAGACTATTCCAATTGTGAAAGTTATTTGGTCCCGTCATGGTCAAGAAGAAGCAACATGGGAAGCTGAATCCATGATGCGCGAGAAGTACCCTAATCTCTCTATTGAAGGTAATAATTTCATTTGAGTTTCGGGACGAAACTCTTTTTAAGGAGGGTAGAATGTCACACCTAGAAATTTCGTGTTTTGTTACTGCATTGCATGAGTTGCATGTTGTAGCATTGCATGTTGCATTGCTAATCGACTTAGATCTCGACCGTAGTACTCGCATTGCATTGTCGTAGTCCAAAAATCGTTTTATACCTTCGTATGGGTAAACTCGTTTCGTTTGAGAAGTGATTACTTCATGTTTCAAATTTCGGGACGAAACTTCTTTTAAAGAGGGTAGAATGTGATACCCCAATATTTTCTGTAATTATAGTATCGATTTATAATTCATTTATAAATAGTTTCGGAGATTTAAATCGTATATTTATATAACGATTCGATTTATTCAAATAAAGTCATAATAATATTAATTATTATTATGGGAATTTTGTGATTTATAGTTATCAAATTTGAGGTATTTAATTAAATTGTTTAAGGTTTATTCATATTGTTTTAACTAGTTTTAATTAACATTTAATTGGTTTTAATTAGCAATTAAATCAGAAAATTATTCCTAAGCCTAGTAGGTTTTGATTTTCATTGATTGGAGACCTATATAAGCAAAGAGATGGGTTAATCTATCACTTTGCAAAACTGACCACAAACCTCACCTCTCTCACTCTCTTCCTCACCCGATTCTCTCTTCTCTTTCTCTCTTCCTCACCCGATTCTCTCTCCTCTTTCTCTCACTCACGGCTGCTCTCTCTCTCTCTCTCCCTCTCTCTTCCCTTGCTGCTGCAGCCGATCGCCAGAGAACCGCCCCCCCACCCCCCCGTTGGTGAGCTCTCCTTCTCTCCCTTTCTTTCTCTCTCCTCGTGCTCTGTTTTCCCCTCCCCCTCTGCTTTCGCGAGCAATGGCCATCGAGCCACTGTCGCGCCACCAGACCGCGCCTGGGTGGTCGCCGGCAAGTGGCCGACACCACTGGGCCTTTCCCTGTCCTCTCTCTCTCGCTTAGTCGCTCTCTTTCTCACTTGCAATCTCCCTCTCTCTCTCTCGCGATTTCTCTCGCCTCTATCTCCTCCGTCGACGGTGCTCCGGCGAACCACCGTTGACCATGGTGGTCGATCGGTGGTGGTCTTGGTGATCGGCTAGGCCGTGGATCCCCATGCTTGAGTGATCGTAACCTAGACTCGAAAAACCAATTAGGGTTTCGTTTTACAATTTCGTTTTAATTAATTTTGCATTTTTAGTATTTTTCAATAAATATTTTTTATTTTTGTTTACTCGTTTGGAACCCGAATCCGGATTTTCAAAATCCTAGATTGATTGCAATAAATCAAGAAATTTCAATAAAATATTAGATTAATATTTTCTTGCTGTTTAGATTTTTGTATTTACTGATTATGTCTCGGTAATTGTATTTAATTAGGACCGAACGGACAAGTTTACCTACTGCTTAGTGAGCGTTTGTTAGGTAAGTGATTGTGCCTACCTATTTCCAAAACCCATAAAAAGGTTTTGACTTGTTATGTGTATGCGAATTGCCTATTTGTTGTGAATTTATTATGCGAAGCATGATTAAATTATATCGTCGTTAATTATGAGAATTAGAAATATATTCTTCGCTGTAATTATGAAATATGAGTATGATGAGTTTATGAAGTTTCGTTAATTAGTTAGTTCATATGCTAATTATTGAGCATGTATGACGATGTTAAAATGCCAATATTATTATGATGTAATATACGTGCTATTTGGAATGTGTTATTATTGAGTGCTATTGAGCAACTAATATTCTTGAATGGATTATTTGTTGAAAGTATAATTTTTGCATATCATGTTTTACTGCCGAAATTTCATTAGACATATATGAAGCATGATTATGTTAATATGCATAAATGGCGTTATTACTGTTATTATTATTATTATTCATTGTCATGAGCATGAAATGAAGTAGTAAGTTGTGGTCTCGTTGTACCACTAAGTCGACCAATGCAATTATGTGAATTGAATCGTAAATGAGAATAAGACTCCTAATGGATCCCTAGGAGTAGTCGAGCAATCGAGACTTATCTAATTGATGTAGTCTAGGGATGTGTGATTTCCAATTTACTTATGGATACCTCGTAGTGTGTTCGGGACGGATCATTCCCCTTTCTTTAATTCTCTACATATCAATTATTATGTTAGAGATAGTGTGAGTATACACTAGAATAAGTCCATGGCATGCCAATATCAATCGATGAACAGTATGGGTAATCGTTGTTCTATTCGCTCTCTTGATACTCTAATCTAGATGGTTTGTCTGTTTCTGTTCGAATGATCACTAAAGCAAGAATTTCATGTAATTGAATATTGAGTATGCGTGTGCTTAATTGTATGACTACTTGTGCATGCAAATGAATTTCAATGATTATTCTAAAACCCAGGTAAGGTTTGCGAAAGTGTTTTTACTGAGTATGGACGACATTTATTCAGTTTATCTGATTTTTGTTTTCTTTTGTTTCTTCACTTTTCTTATGTACCTTATTTCCGTGACGGAAACCAAAGTGCAGGTGTTGCCGAGTGAGGACGTATAGCTTTGTAGATTGATTATAGGCTTGTTCTTTAGATCTGTTATCACTTTTGGATTTTGGGATTTTTGTTAGTGCCCTTGAAGGCAAAGTTGTAATAATATTTTAATGGACTTAAGTTCACTTGATAGACAACTCTAATATTAATGTTTAGTTTGTTTAGATGCTTCCTTTGATACCTACGCTTTTCTTTCTTCTTAGCACCTACTCCTTAGCAATAAATGTTGCAGTAGCAATCCTCGAGTTTGGGACAGTTCAGTTGTGTCGAGTCGTGCACAACGACATCGACAGCTCCCAAGAAATCGTTGGTAATTCGGGGGTGTTACACCAAGGCTTGCTGCTTCTGAACCAAAGAATGATGAAGTACTCTCCCCTTGTCAATAGCAAGAGTCATATCCTCGACCACTCGCTTCGCTTCACGAAGGTCCTTCATGTGTTGATCGATCTTGCGAGCCACTTGCACCTGCTCATTCAACACATCCTTCCCAGCTCTATCAGCCTGCTGGATCTCATGCTTCATGATCTGCTCATGGGCCTCTTGAGCCTTACGAGCCTGCTCAGCCTCTAACCCTCGACGACGCTCGCTTTGGTCGAGGCCACCACGGAAGGAGGAATATCGGAGATACGATCGGTCTTAACAGGAATTGGTGGAGGAGAGTCTGAGCGACCGCTCCCCTCACCAGGTATCCTCACAGGCAGAGGCTCGACATCGACACACTCCAGGATTCGCTAGGATTGAAGTCGCTTAAACACCATCCATATATGGGTACGACGGTGTTCGGATAAGGAAGTATCCTCGAAAAGACGAACAAAGTCGAGAACCTTCAACCTGGCTAGATCAGCATCTCTATATTCATCAAGATCGGTTGAAACCTCGGAATGAGGAAATTTCGAAGGCCTACAATCGTGTGTTTTGCCCGATCGAGGGGTTTTTGCAACACGTTTGCCCGACCGAATACGATATGCTCTGGATACTGCCTCAGTATCTACAGACGACTCATCACTAGAACCCGACGAGATGAAAATAGCAGATGAAGACATTGTGAAATTTTGGAATGATGACACAAATGCACAGAAACAAGCCTTTTTATAAGCAGAAAAAAGGCATGAACAGTAACCCACGACAGCTGTCATGCAGGCAATGACACCTCAGCGAGCAATAAATGATCAGTGATTGAAGTTGTTAAGTAACAATAAAAAGCAAGTGGAGGTTTCAAACATCGATGTTTTCATTAATCGACCCTCAAAGGCAGAGGGGACGCGAGTATGCTACAGAGAGGGTGACCAACCACCCTAGGAAAACAAATACAAAGCCCCATAGCAGGGAGAGATCTCTTATGTCCAGGCCTACTGCGCTTGTTCCTCCTCCTCCGCCCGTTTCTGAGCGACCATCTCCTCTATGTCCTTCAATTCAGGGGCAATACCAGCCTTAAGCTTGTCCGCCTCAGCCTGACGAACGGAGTCATCGGAGTTCCGGAGGTTCCGAATTTTGGCCAAGGCCTCGACCACTGAAGCTCCCATATCATCGGCACCATAAACCCAAATAAAGGCGTCGACCCAAATCCTGGTCTGGCGCTCGACCGCTCCTTTCAGGTCGACTTTGGTCCGAGTCGCCTGAGTCTTCCACTGACTGGCATCAGCTCTGGCATCCTCTAGAAGCCCTGCAACCTGAGCGGTGGCTTTGTTGGCTTCCTCAAGATTCTCTCTCAGCTCCTCGAGAGAACTTTCCCTCTCGATCAACAACAACTTCCCCTCCTAGCGGTCCGCTTTGGCTTTCTCCAGGTTAGCTCGGAGCTTCAGCGGTTCCGCTTGGGCTTCCTCTCGAGCCTTATTCTCGAGCTCATCCTGCAACTCCTGACGTCGAAGGACCGACTGACGTCTTTGGGCCTCATCGGCCGTAATCGTAGCACATAGAAGGATGTCCTCCTAAGAGAAGGAAACAAGTAGGGTTAACACCTGCATTACAAGTCAAAGAAAACCTAAGGAGAAAGTTCACAAGGTTAACCTTCACACGGCTAATGGCCATGCGCTTTAGGAGCGTCGTCACGGCATCGGTCAACCCCACCTCCGAAGACACTTGCTCTATGTCTCGTTCATGAAAGAGATTAGGGTAGGCAGCCTCAGCAATCTTGGCCTATTCGGCCTGAGGAGCATCCATGAAAAAGGACATCTTAAGGGCATGACCCTCGGAACCCTGCCTGCTCACCATGTATGCATGGCCCGTGAATTCATTATTACCCCTCCGGGTGGAGCTCACCGCCACCATTTCATCAATGCTCTTCAGACTCAGTGGAGAAAATCTTCCCTCCACAACAGTCGTGGAAGGAGCAACATCCACCTTCTTAACCCCGATACGAGGGAAGATTATCCCCCAGGAATTTGCAGCAGGCTCGCTCATCAGGATCGACCCTCTACCACCAGGGGCGGCCTTCTTCTTCTTTGAAGGGGATACCCTCTCGGGCGATGCCAAGACTTCATCGCTCGATCTTTTCTTGGTGGGAGGGTACCTCCCGGATGTAGTCTTAGACGAGGAATCTCCTTTCCTCGATAAAGACCCAACTTTCCTCGGCCCATAGATCATCGCCTTCTTCTTCGCCTTGGGAGACTACAAAAATGAGACATAACGAGAAAGTCATCAATATCGATTGTGAGAAAGTCAACCATAACAGAAATGTAAAGGGTAAAGTCCTTACAGAAGCAAGAGCCCTCTGGTTCTGGACCATATCCTCTATGGCCCCAAGAAACTCTCGAGACGTCGTCCCTGCCACCATCCTCTCCCCGTTATGCATTTTCAACAAATCTACGAGGGTAGCCTCTGCGAGATAAAAAGAAAGGGAGGGGGGTCAGTCAAAACTACAACTCGTCAAGCAGACTCAAAGCAAAAGAGAACAAGAAACAAGGTCGTTATACCATGGGACATGGTCGACCTAAAACCCACGAAGACCATGAAAGCTTTGTGAGAAAACCAAGATTTCTCAATCTCCCAGTGAGGGGGGACAACGATGCCCTCACACATCCCCTCATCTCTATTTGGGTGGCGGAAGTACTCCACTGTTCTACGTTCGGGAGTAGACAGGGCCTTCAAAGCACCACTCTTCGGGCCAAACAATCTCCCGCCTACTTCCTCTCTATAGTCCTCCCTCCAAGGAGGACATTCTCCATCCCATCCCTGCTCACAGTGCAGGAACATGAAGTTCTCCTTCCACATAGTGACATTGCTTAAAGCCCGGCGCATGGAAAAACCCTTCCTGTGGGTCAAGTACCAGGTCCCAAATTTGGTTAGGGACACCCGCTGATACAAATGTCGCAGCACAGCATCTGTCACCGTGAGATTATGAACCTGGGCCGCAGCCGGCAGACCTATCAACCACCACCACGAGTTCGCCTGAAGTTGGAAATAGTGAATGTCCAGAAGGGTCACTATCCTTTTCATGAGAGGAGGGAGGGGGAACCTCAAACCCTCATCAAGAACCTTCGTGGAAAAGGTAATGATCTGCGGCAGAGCAGGATGACATCCCTCCGTCATACTAGGGAAGATGAAAGACATCCCCGAGGGCAAATCATAGTGCTCCGCCAACGAGTTAATAAAATCCATCGATCTCTCTGCTAAGACTGACCGCTTCTGATGGATAGGAACAGCGTCGACCTTCTTACCCTGTTTAGATCCTTCGTCCTCAGGATCCCCATCCACTGAATCGTGACCGAGCTCCACCTCTATGTCCCCATGATCGACCACCTTCGACTCTGCTGGAGGCTCTTGAGTCGAGGAAGCATCCTTTCTAATGGACCTCGACTTCTTCTTCTTCTTCTTCTTCTTCTTCTTCTTCTTCTTCTTCTTCTTCTTCTTCTTCTTCTTCTTCGAAGAATGAAGATTAGGGTCCTCATCCTCCATCAGCGGAGAACCCTCGGAGCCAATCTCACCCTCCTCCCGAGAATTGTGGGGAGCATCGACCTCAACTGGATCTGACAAGATCGGCTCGGGCATAATACCAAGCGAGCCTAAGACGCCTGCTGTTTGGTCAGTCGACCGGGCTATTCGGTCGGTTGTAGAATCAGGCAAGACACCTGGGGTACTAGACTGGCCCGCCATTTGGTTAGACAAGCACTGCTCTTTCTGCTCCCTGCAAAGTAAGCAAGTGAAGTCGGTCAGAGATCACAATAAGAAGACAATGAAAACACAAGAGAAGAACAATCAAAGGGTGAAGACATACTCCGTAATATGAGGGCAGAATAGCCAATACCCTACTTGCTCGAAATCACTTAGGGGAGAGGGGCTGTCAAGACCCCCTCCACCCAAACGGCAGGTTCTTTTGAAGCGAACCCTCACCGTCTCGTCCTCGTCTCCTTGCAAGGAAGGGACAGAGCGTAAAGGTTCAACCTCGTCCACAACGAGGATCTCTCCCAACGGGACGCTCCTCTGAAAGACATTCAAGACATCTTGCTTGAAGCCTCGTGGGATGTCGGGGTCTGACGGGACCCTGGAGTACCAAGACTCCTCTCGAAGCCGAAACGGGGTCACCCAATCTGGAAGAAGCAATTTGTCCGGGCTCAACCATTGGAAACCCGGACGAAGCACAGAATAGGGAAAGCCCGGCAGAATTAGGGAAACCGGATCACTCGAAGAATGAGGGCAAGACTCCTCACACGACGGACCAGGCCCCTAACTAGACGAATCCCGACCGAAATACTTGGGGAAAAAGGACCCCTAGTCCCTGGCCGGATCGCCTCAGGTGAACCATCGGACCCCGACGATACATCTATGGGCGAAAACATCGACATGAAGAAAAAACAAATAAACACAAACAGAAAAATACCAAAAGAAAAACGTCATACCTTGTGTAAGGTAGAAGACGACTCAACGACGGTAGATCGAAGAAACGACGAAAAGCCAACTGAAGACTCACCAAAATCTCGGAAACCCACTTTCTCTCTCTAGAAAATCAAATAGATGAAATGAAGAGAGGAAAGTGAGGCGAGCGCTGGCTACTTATAGACAAAGAGACCAAGAAAAACACGGCTTCCGCATGATTGACAGGTGGACGGCCCAACTACGTCCACCAACTACCTGTCCCGACAAAAGGGCCCTTTCAAGAGGGAGATGAGTCCGAATCAGAATCCCAAACATGAAACCGTCTTGTCTGCAAGCCGACCACATCTCAGCAGCCCTCAACGAAAGATGACCCTCCTTCTACTAAGATGTGAGGGCAAAATGATATACCCAAAATACCGAGGGTCGAGGAGTCGACCATTACTCCTTCTTCAAAGACACGATCTTGGCCTTGGGCAGGGTCAAAGCCGCCCCCAGCTCACGAAGCATCGACTTCCTCTGACAAAAGGATTCCCAAATCGAGGGTTCCTTTGATTACCACTGAACGCCCCATTCAGACCTGGGAAGGCCTACATCGACCAGAAGGTCGACTTTATGCCTACAGCACGACCAAAATGGTCGACCCACACAGAAGTCGACCTCGAAGGCTTCTAGAACATAGAGGTGATGCCAGCAAGTGTACTGAACAGATATTCCTTGAAAGATCCGGGTGATTGCCTTGGCGCCCACTCCTTCAAGGCTCAAGGACTACAGTGATGACATTAATTGTACCACCCCCGACGTGGAGCACTCTTAGGGGGTCGTACCAAAGCTCACGTGACCTCCCTCTCTAAACCGACTAAGAGAGGAACGTACGGACAGGGGTACGTGGCCACTGTTCATTCGTCGAAGCCAGCCGACTTTTTCCCTATATATACCTGCACAAAATTTAAGGCCAAGGTAAGTTTTATCGATTCAGAGAACATTCCCGCTAATTGAGACAAGAGAGAGAGAATACTCTGACATTCTGCTGTGACATTGCGTCCTTCAGGTGTGATTTCCATACATAATCATTCAATCAACCCCCACGCCCTCAAATCGACCACATTTACTCTTACCTCAAAGTACCTCACGTACAAATCACTATCTAACTTTACCATCGGAGGGGTCTTCTCGGGTTGACCCCCCAGGTAGTTTACCTCTGCTCATCTTGTGCAGGTTCATTTGGTCGATCAGAAGCGTGGACTGCAACGTCGACCCTCATATCGAGATCTAAGCATCTTCCCAGTGTTCGACCCCCTCAAAATCGGGCGAAACAACACCTCTGTACATTCTTAACACATATTGGGATCAATGACTCAAATGAAGTTGAATTCTGAGTATTTGTTTTGTCACTAACCTTGAAAACAGCCTTGCAGAGAGAGAGCGCTTGAGGCAAATACCACTTGATAATAGAATCAGATTCCTAGAAAGTCATATTTTAATGGAACAAACTACATAACATTATGCAGGTTATTGGCATGTTAGCTACGAGTATCAAACAAAGGAGGTCAATCATACATCAGATGCATCTAGCAAAAGAAGGTGTCTATAAGGAGGGTACTTGGATACAATGGAACATAATTGAACATATAGGAGCTTGGCTCATGGGTATGAGTAAGAAGTAAGATGGAGAAACCCAAATATGTATTGCAAGAAACAAATACACAAGTCTGCGGCAAATAGAATATTGACCCTTTCATCACTCATATTGTTATTTATGCTTGTATAATTTCGTATTTTCCCAAATATGGAATATATTGACTATTTTTTCTTGATATAGTAGCTTCCAATTTACATACTTATGATTCAATGTTTTTACTTTTCTAAATTTCCAAAGTAGTGATTGAACGTAAATAATTAGCTCGTGCATATGCACGGGCATTTTCAGAAAAAACGAGGAAAAAGCCTTTTTGTTGTTGATAATAAGAGTAACTTGCTGCTTTGCAGAGAAGAGATAACCGATTTGCTCGTACAATAGTATTGAATCAGCTCCCAATTAAACAATTGAAGAGAGATAAAATCTCCCTCCACCTCGATTACCTTCCAATTTTGAGACTCAAGGTATTCCAATGATTAATAAAATTTGTGACTTGGGAGGTAAGTGTAGTTTTTTAAGTTTGTGGGGCCTGATTCTCGGATTTTGGTGAGGTACGATCTGGGAATCGATGGGATTACACGCCGAGCGGCACGTCCCACAAAATTTACCTTAACGAGGGTCGACTGTTAAAAAAAGAATATATATAAAGTTTCGAAGTCGCCATCTTTTTATGACCTAAACAAGGACGGGTTCCAAAAGGAAAGGGTTTAGTAAAATATTTAAAAAGAAAATCATTTACAAAACCCATAATTGACTCCATTGCGATAAGGCACGAAAAATCTTGTGATTGGTCTGCGAATATAAAGACTTGGGCTCGGGGTCTAGGTTACAAGGTGCGGATGTCACTCGGACCCGCCTCCCCCTCTGTATTGAGTACGTGCTCTTTAATAATACGTCAAATCCCTTTGAAAGCTTCAAATTTGGTTACATTATGCCTAAAAATGAAAACACAATACGTTCACGTTGTCACACAACATGCTTGTACACAAATCAAGGTAAAATGCCTAAAACTGATATATTCACATATGTAAGGCGGGCTTGGATACGCTTATACTACACTACTTACCAATCATCAGAGGTTTTGAATCTACTCATGGATCAAAGCCCTAATCGTAGTTCTTGACCATGGGATCCAATCAGTAAGACTCTTTGGGTGCCACTAAAGGGTGTTTGATTGTTCTTTCCCGTGCGAGGGATATAATTGAGAAACTTGTAAGATGACTCACAACTTAGAGTCGAATTGATCCGAGGAAACCCCTATTCTCCTCGAAGAAGTAAGAAAAGGTAGGTTCAAATGGGAAGATTTACCCGTTCATTTGAGCCGTTCAACCCAACAACATTTGGTAATATACAGGGATCAACCCAATTCTTAGCTTTGAGTATAGGTATTAGACATCAAAAAACTATATGTCCTTCACTAGAGAATAACATTCATTGGGCATGAGTAAATGGGTGATTTGAGTAGATTGTGGGTATGTATTTGTGGGTAATGGCTTGAAAGAGTCTCTTCGATAGGATCTCCTGAGATGGCCCGGAGTCAAATAAGAGGGGACGATCAATTATTCGCTTCTATTCAATCATAGGTATTCCACTGGGAAAAATGGTTGTCACTGAGGAAATGTGGATTCCACTGGGGAATTGTGATTTTGTATGAAGATGGTTTTATGGAATGGTAGGTGGAACATCCATGATCGCATATAAGCAAATTTCTGATTCTAACCTCGAATATGGCCCAGAGCCGAATTTGTGCACAAGTGAATATATCGGTGTTTATTAACAATAATTGGACAAAATGCAAACGCTTCATGCTGAAATCAAACAACATTTTTTATTATGGCCGAGTTGAGTTATTTAGGTGGAAATATGCTACGCAAATATGTACACAAACGAGTTAATAATGGCGTTAGGGAGACGAATTACGTCATTGAAAACAATATATACAACAAAATGATAAAAATATGTACAAGTACTACAAAAATAAATTATCACTTGTACTTGATATCTATTGCAGCTCCGGGGCTTGGGATTGGGTCCCGTCTTCAAAAGATCGAAAAACCGATGTTGAATTTATTATTCTCAATGAATTGATCTTAAAATTTGTTATATACAGCCCACGTTCATGAATTTGGATAAGGGATTGGTCCAAATGAAAAGTTTTATTCATGAAATTATTTTTATAATAAACTAGGCTCATTTGGAAGATAGATTGGAGAGTTTTACATTCTTATATTTTCATTTGATGATTAAACAAAAATTCTCAAGTGATGAAAATAAAACTGTTTTTGTGCAAGTCTGGGCAGAACTTCTAAAACTCATAACTACATCTTTAAGTAATAAAATGGAGTGATTCGAAAGCCTAACTTGTGTCAATTGTGGTTTTCTTTGTACTGTAAAATTTCAAATTGAGAAAGTTTTTGAGTAGAACGTTATTGTCAAATTACAAGCCTTTTGAAGTACAAATCAGAATTGCGATTTTTGATTTAATGAGAATTAGTTACAATGATTTGGTGTCCAATACTTATACATATTAAACTAAGTTTGATGGTTATTATATACACAAATTATCAAGAGTTATTGTTGAGCTTAAGGCAATTAATGAAATTAAACAAATGTCCAGCACTTTGTTCTTTAGTTCATTGTTGGTAGAAACAAATCTTCCTTGGCAGCTTAGTGCTCGATTTTATTTAATTCGTTAAAATATATTAGAAGCCCAAATTGAGTAATTCCAAATTTCATAATGGTCCAAATTCAGTTTAGTATCCAGTTGAAGAGTCCTTTCGCATTAGGGTAGTGTTAATCATCAAGTTATTTACATATTAGTGAAGACTATCAATTCTGGACGAAAGCTTGTTGTCCCATTTTTAGTATTTTTTATACTCAATAAAACTTCGTCAACTTTTGACAGATCGAAGCAAGTACATTGAGAAATGTTCTTAAACATTTTTAAAACTTAGTGACGTTTCTAAGTGAGGTAATTAGGTCATTATTAAACAAGTTAAAAACAATCCAAATGTATAAACAGTCCAGCAGCACTTTGTCACTAGATAAATCATAGTAAATTTATTTCTTGTCCAAAATGTAAAATATTAGTCTCTGTAGAAACATGGACATGTCCTTTACAAGTTGGCCAGAAATAAGTCTAAATCGTTCATTTTCGCAAGTTATAGCTCGTTTTATCCTTGAGAGTCAGATCTGGAAACTTTAATGTTCTAACCGTTTGATCTTGATGAAATTTACGTCATTTTAAAGATAACGGACCAAATTTTCAGTAAGAGTTAATTGCACTCAGATCTAACCGTTTGATCATCCGAAAAATGTAAAAGACGTTGATACTACGAAACTGTCAAAAATCCGAGATTATTACAACAACTAATTATTGCTTCTCTAAGGCCATTATTTCGTTTAACATGCAAAATGAACATTTTTTAGCATTTTTGATGAGAAAATGATAAGGTGGTGAGTATAGCAAACAAACAATGGAACAAACAAAGTTAGCACTTACTCATCCTCACCAAATTTTCATTTTTATCTTGTAATTAACGTCTAAACCCTTGATGAAGGTTGAATCCTATTAATTTCTTGACCGGAGTGAAAAATGGGTTGGCTGGGGTTGAACCATCCCATATCACAACACACCAATAAGTTGATTTGTAGTTAGTATAAGTTAGATTAGTAGATGAATAAAAATTATTTACACAAAAATGAAAAAAGTGAAAAGAGGATGAATAAAAATTACAAAGATGAAAAAGAGCTTTACCCTTTGGTAGATGTGGTTGATCTTGATTCTTCAATGGTGAAGGTTGTGAAGAGTGTTTTTTTTTTTTTTACTAGAAATTCTACTAAGGTTTTATTTTAATTAATATAAGGATGTTTAGTTGCAAAATGCTAAGGCAAAAGAAGATTAGAATGTGTAGTGATTTTTCTAAGGAAGAGGCTCCTTTTTAAGTGGGAAATGGGGGTATTTATAGGAGAAGTGTGTGGGATTTTTGGATAGTTTTTGGGATTAAAAAAAAAGGAAAAATCAAATAATTAAAACTAAAAAAATCTGATTTCTTACATCACTTAATTAAAGTAAAAAGAAAATAAAAAAGAGGAGAATATAGAAAGGAATAAACCTCAAGTAAAAGGTGTCTAGATAATGAGACAAGTGTGATATACTTTGGGATTTAAGGGAATAAGACAAATTGAATAAAACAATACTAATGAAAAGAAGAAAGAAAATAAAAGGAAAGGAAAAGGAAAAGAGAAGGAGAGAGAGAGATAGCGCTTGGTGGGGTCCACATGAGGAGAGAGAGAGTGTGTATGTGCGCGCACGCGCACGATGGGGCTGTTAAAAGAAAAGAAAAGAAAATATAAGGAGGGGAATGGGTGATTTACGTAAGAACTAAAAAAGGGAATTAGCTTTTACTAGAAGTTCTTTGAGCTCAACCTAAATTGAGTTTTTGGACTCGGTTAAGTCTTGGTTTCATAGATTGGGATGTATTTTTCGATCTGGCTTGTGCAATTATCAGCCTGTTTATTATTGAAGCTTTTTTTCGTTTTAGATCATTGGCTTTCGATTAAGGTTTTCGGTATTGTGGTGGTTATTGTTTGCCCTCAATTTCGCGATGTTGTTTTGGTCTTGTCGATTCTGCCTTGGTCTTTTCGATTGAATCTTCTCCTGGTGCTGAGAGGATTTTGAAGAATTGATCATCTTTGTGGTTCTTGTGTTCTTGTGAGCTGATGAACAAGATGAAGATGGAAGAGTAAGATGCTTCAATTTTAGATTTATCTAATTTGTACCATTTTTTAGTCTTTCTTTTCTTTGTTCTTGGCTGTAATTGTCTCTTTAAGTCCTTCACTAATTTATTAGTGAAGGCATCTTAGGTAAACCTATAATGAAGGTTAATTACCTGGTTGTCTTGCCTTTTAAAAAAAAAAAACAAAAAAAAAAGGATTGAGATTTTTATTTTATTATTTTCGGTGGGGTCCACTGAGGGAATGAAAACAGATTTTGTATTTTCTAGTTTTTTGCAATTTTTTTTATTCTTTCTCTCTTCTTTGTCGTGGGTTTTTGTTTTTGGGAACTAGAGAAATAAAAAAAAGGGGTTAATATTTAGAGATGTCTAAGGATCCCTACTAAAATTTTCAAAACTACAACTTTTTTTTTATTAAAATACTTTTTTTTATTATTATAAAAGCTAATAACTATGGCAATAAGAACAATACGAGTAACAAGAATAAACCAAATAAAAAGAAGAGTCAAAATTTTGACGTCTACAGATGTCCCTCATTGGCCGAGCTTCAACGAAGCAAAGACCAATGACAAAAGGACGGTAAATTTTGACTAAGGATAAAGCGATTCTTGGCGTAGCTATACCAAGACGTAGATGTTACTAGTGCGACTATCTAAAGTCTCCATTAATAAGTCACGGTATAAGTGATCAAATGTTTTAAACCAGATAAGTCTGCGCGTAGCAATTAAAAGCCTTACCTAATAGGTCGCGGTGTAACTGACCAAACATTCTTAACCAATTAAGTAACAATGTGCGTAGCTATTAAAAGTCTTAGCTAATAGGTCGTGGCGCAATTGACCAAATAGTCTTAACCAACTAACTCTGTGCGTAGCTATTAAAAGTCTTAGGTAATAGGTCGTGGCGTAACTGATTAAACAATCTTAAACAAAATGTCTATGCATGGCCATTAAAAGCTTTAGCTAATAGGTCGCGGTGTAACTGACCAAACAGTATTAACCAAGTAAGTTTGTGCAAAATATTAGCGCAGTTCTTGTGGGATCGTAACACAATAAATCCGTAAAAATCTTGGCTTAGTTATTAAAGCCGTAACTGAGAGACTTTTTATTTTAGCTAGAAAAATTCATCACTTTCTTACATTTTTTTTAATCGTTCTTTTATTAGGATGCTTTTTTTTTTCTTAATGCAACATGGGAAAATCACTAACCATAATCTTTTTCTTCTCTTTTTTTTTTGAAAAGTCCCTCTAGTGCTCAAATTTCATTTTCAACACAAATTTTTAAAATTGTACAAGAGATTTATCGCACTAATTAACCATTTATTTTGAAATTGTACATGGAGATATATTGTCACCAAAAGAGGAACGCGTGCATTGTTTTTTAGGATTGTAGTAATGGATGTGTAAGTGGGTGGGAGGTTGAACACTACACAACTTCGTCTTTAAATGGGGTGGATGGTGAAAGAGTGTAAAATCACCATCTTTTTCATCTTCTTACTTATTTCTCTACTTTCATAGCCAAAATCCAAGCTAAACAAAAAATGTCTCCAAGTGATGAAATTGATGAAAAAACATAAAAAAAAATACTTAGAAAATTTGTCCTAAATGCAAAACTCAAAGAAACTAACTCTTCTTCCTCTTTCATTAACTCTCTTCTTGCTTTCATAAAGTTTTCAATAGATTGGAATCTTATAAGATCATCTCTCAAATATTGGGATGAAAGTCTTCATCTTTTTAGAATTGGGAAAATTGAGAAGTGTTCCCTTGTAGAAGAAGTGGAAGAACTTCTTGGGTTAAATAAGAAGGAAATTCTTGTTACCCCAAGTACGAATCTATGTCATAGTAACCACATAAGTGACCTCTTGGATTTACCTACCTCCATCACTAAATACTATCTCTTAAGTGATAGTGTTCTCAATGAGCAAAAAAAGTGATAGTGTTCTCCTCTTTAGTATGGTAGATAGGTTTAAAGATGATGAGCCATCTTTTCAAATGAGTGGGGAAGTAACTTATATGGAAGCTAAGCTTAAAATAAGCATTTTAGCTATGTTGGGTATTTTTCTTTTGAGGATGGAAAATACTATGTGTAGTGTAAGGTGTATTGATCTTGTCAAACATATTAGTTTTGGTGGAAGGCTAGGTCCTTTTGTCCATGAGGAGACCTTGTTGGGTCTTGATAAGTTGAAAGACAACCCCAACTCTTTCATGATAGGTTGTCCTCTTGTTTTACACATTTAGTTATGTGAAAAATTCAAAATTATAAACCTTCCAAAATCCATTTTTAAACCCAACGGAACTTTGAAAAGAAGCAAATCCTCACTATACAAGATTCATGAGGTAACTCGTGAGTGGGGTTTGGGATGATGTTTTTTGTGGTGAAATTGAGTGGGTGCAACATGTTTTAAAACTCGGCAAGGTGGTGTACTCGACCGAGGCTACAAAGGGGTGCTCCTCCCTAGCATAACTCACATCACATTTTATTATCCTTGGAGGTGCCTCCGTCAAATGGGTTATAGACAAGTCCTTCTCAATCTCCCAACAAAAGCTTGTTATTCCAAATCGGCGGGTCATTCCGATTTTTGGCACATGGCATATATTTCGAGTAACCAACTAACATTAGAAGCTTTCCCGGTGTAACACATGAAAAAATTATCGACTAATTAACCTCGTGTTAGTACTAATATATAATATATTAGTCTAATTAATCCACTATTAATTTTTCATTTTCTTAACAAGGCTTATTATTATTTTCAGCTAGATATCTGCATAGAAATTAAAATATTATTATTTGTGATATATAGGTAATTTCGATAAATAGGATTTCCGCTAAAAAGAGTTAGAATGATAATTGTCCTAAGTATTTATGTTAACTTCTTAAGTAAGCTGGTAGTAGTAACAATTTATCTAACACAATTAATTAGTGCATGCTATGCCACGTGTCGCGGAAAGGGGAAGGACTTATCACTAAATCAATACATGTCACCACCATATCAAGCCACATATCCTTGTTAAGCTAATCACATTCTTAATCCCAACTATTTGCATGCTACACTATTCACTTCAGTAGATTTTTGCTATTTGTCATTCCACTTCTACACTACTTTCACCCACCAAATATAAAGTCATTCTCTACACTATTGTACATGCATTTTTACTTATCATCTTCCAAAAGCCAAAACAAAAATAGAGAAGTGAGCCGTGAGACTCCTTGCCGAGCTCACGCCATCTTCTTCGTCGTCATCGTTCTTCATCTTCACTTCACACTTGAGCTTCTACTTGCATGCTTTATAATCTCTATAGCTAGTACTTGCACATACAAAAGTATTATGGTATATACCAACCTTGTTCAATTACCCATTTCTTGTTGAATTTCTACCTTGATTGATCTGATCTAATTCTTATTGTTCTTGTTGGTTAATGATCCTTGGTCATTAGATCATCCTCAAGCTTCGGCACCGACGTCTGACTCCGTACCGAGCCGAACCCAAGGGTGTCCTGCACTTCACGGTATCAAACGCTTTCACTTAAGTTTCATTGATTTACAGTTGCAATTACCCGTAGGGACGTATGAACTAGGTAGAAATCATACCTAGGATGTGTTTAAGGACGATCGGTAGTAAGATTGGAGGCCAAAACCCTGTCGGTTGAGCCCCCAAAATACTAGATGAAATATTACGTATTTGCATGTAATAGTAACTATATGGGATTAGTACTTAATTTATATTATTGCATGATTAATTGAGCTTATTAATAATTAAGTATGTTTATCAATGGATTATGCGTCACCCAGTGGCCTACCCACTAATGGGTAGTAAAATCTAAGGATACATGCAACTCGAATTAAGATAATTAATTACAAGAAATTACTGATTATGTCGATTATGGGTGGATAGTTGAATGATTAGTATTTCTTAATTTTCAAACTAGTAGCTACGTCAAGCGCACTAGCTGAAGAACGAGGTGACGAGATAAATACATGTCCACCACTTTCCCGCGCCTAATACGGACAAATCAGATAACTACCGTTTTTATAAAATTACGTGCTAGATGCCTTTTTATGTTTTTGTAGTGTTGTGATTATTACTTACCACTAAGAAAGACAAAAGCATGAAAAATGATATTACTTGGTCTTTTACATAAAAACTCCATATGCTAGTTACTCTTTGCATATACTGTTCATTAACCGTAGTCAATAATTGATGTCTGTATTTTATAAAAACTAGCTCTATGAAAACTATAAGGTGTTAGCTAAAAATTACAAGTATCAGATTGAGTACAAAAGTTGTTATGTGACTCACGGGACAAAATCTGAACAGAATGTCATTTATACATGTTTCTCTATTTAGCTACTATGTGAGCATTATATGAGTATTTTGGAATGGAAATATGAATGAGTATGTGTCTACATGAAAATATGAAAGGTGTACTTATGTCTGGTAAAATGATAGATACATCATTCCAACGGTACAAGCTATTGTTGTTATAAACAGAATTGTGGTTATATACATATCATAAGTGTACTAGTGAAATATGAGCTATTGATTTATGAGTTATATGCTGAATCTGAGACTATATGGATGACATACTTCGATATTGATTTATTTGTTTTGGATATAGAGTTTCGGGCAAACTATACATGGTCTATTATGGGTAGGACTCTTGTACGGCGCCTACAGAGTGAAGTGACCACTTTACATCAGGGTAGAGACTGGGATAGTTAACCCGGGATCCCAGGGGTGTGAACACCATTAAGTACATAGCGGGTTGAGTATGTTTTGGGCCCCCAACGCATAGTCGGATGTTATGTTGAGATATGGCGCATTGCAAGTGGAAAACAATTATGAGATATATTGTACTACGGAAAGATATAAGAGTATTACAGAATGACTGAAAAGTACGATGAGATACATTGATACGAGTATGAGAGGGTTGATATATCTTATCCTGTGCGAGCCGGTGTGGTTAGCTGATGGGTATTTCAACCCCAGGCTAATTCGTGCTCTCTTGCCCATAGTTACCCTTAGTCGAGTTAGCCATTGAATTAATATTATTTGTTTCTGTAACTGAAGTTGTCTGGTAATACGTGTTACTGTACTATAGAAAATAGTCGAGATTTATGTCAAAATCACTTATGACAAGTCAGGTAATAATTAATGAACCCACCTTATATGTTACATGCTATGTGCTAAACAAGACCACCTAATAAAATGTTTTTACACGGTGGGGTTTATTTACAAGCATTTATGCTGATTTTCTTCCTTTTTTGTTTTTCAATGTTTTCTCTCTTTGGATGAAAATGCCTAAGTGCAGATTCTGGGAATGGAGGAGTATGGAGATATGAGAGCGATCATGTAACACCTCCGACTTCGCAACGATTTCCTGGAAACTATCGACGTCGCTATCCACGACTCGACACCGCTGAACTGTCCCAAACCCGGGGGATGTTACTGCAACATTTATTGCTAAGGAATAAATGCTAAGCAGAAAGGAAAAACTAGGTATCAAAGGAAGCATCTAAACAAACTAAACATTAATATCATAGTTGTCTATCAAGTGAACTTAAGTCCATTAAAGTATTATTACAACTTTGCCTTCAAGGGCACAAACCAAAAATCCCATAATCCAAAATAAATCATAAGTCTAGAGAAACAGCCCACGTTTAAACTTCAAGCTATCGTCCTCACTTAGCTACGCCTGGACTTTGGTTTCCGTGACGGAAACAAGATACAGAAGAAAAGAGAAGAAACAAAAGGAAACAAAAATCAGATAAACTGAATAAACGTCGTCCATACCCAATAAAAACACTTTCGCAAACCTTACCTGAGTTTTTAGAAGAATCATTGAAATTCATTTGCATGCACAAGTAGTCATACAATCAAGCACACGCATACTCAATATTCAATTACATGCAATTATTGCTTTAGTGATCATTCGAACACAAAAAGATAAACCATCTTGATTAGAGAAATAAGAGAGCGAATAGAACAGCGATTACCCATACTGTTCATAGATAGATATAGACATGTCATGGACTTACTCTAGTGTATATTCACACTATCTCTAACATAATACTCGATACGTAGAGAATTAAACAATGGGGAATGATCCGTCCCGAACACACTACGAGGTGTCCATACTAAGTAACTTGGGAATCACGCATCCCTAGACTACATCAATTAGATAAGTCTCGATTGCTCGACTACTCCTACGGATCCATTAGGAGTCTTATTCTCATTTATAGATTCAATTCACATACTTGCATTGATTGACTTAGTGGTACAACGAGACCACAACATACTACTTCATTTCATGCTCATGATAATGAATAATAATAACGACGATAACGACATAAAGGCATATTAACATAATCATGCTTCACATATGTCTAACGAATTTTCGGCAGCACTTCGGCAGTAAATCATGATATCCAAAATTACACTTTCAACAAATAATTCATCCAAGTATAATAGGTGCTCATTAGCACTCAATAATAACCCATTCCAAATAGCACGTATATTATATCATAATAATATTAGAAATTCACATCGACATACATGCTCGATAATTAGCATAAGAACTAATTAATTAACGAAACTTCATAAACTTGTCATAGTCAACATAAATCATATTTACAGTGAAGAATATATTTCTAATTCTCATAATTAACGAAGATATAGTTTAATCATGCTTCGCATATTAAATTCACAATAATATTCAAATAGCACATAACACATCAAAATAGTTTTGATGGGGCTTTGGAAAGAGGTAGGCAAAATCGATTACCTAACAAACGCTCACTACACAGTAGGTAACCTTGCTAATCACAACCCGATCACGCTTGTCCGTTTGGTCCTAATTAAAAACAATTATCGAGACATAATCAGTAAATACGAAAATCAAAACAGTAATAAAATATTAACCTAATATTTTATTTAAATTCCTTGATTTATTTCAATCAGTCTAGGCTTTCAAACATCCGGATTCAGACTCCAAACGAATACGGAAAGATAAAAACAATTATTGAAAACTACTGAAAAATACGAAATTAATTAAAATGAAATTATTAAACGAAACCCTAATCGGTTTTTCGAGTCTAGGCCGTGATACGCCAAGCATGGTGACCCACGACCTAGCCCATCACCAGGAGCACCACCCACCAACCACCATGGTCGGCGTTGGCTCGCCTGAGCACCGGCGATGGAGGAGAGAGAGAGCAAAAGAAAGTGCGGGAGAAAGAGAGAAGAATTACGAGAGAGAGAGAGCGGCTGAGAGAGGGAGGAGCGACGGGGAGGACCCCGCCACGTCGGCCACTCGCCGGTGACAACCCAGGCGCGGCCTGGTGGCGCAACAGTTGCGGCTCAGCAAAACAGGGGAGGGGAAAAAATAGAGCACTAGGAGAGAGAGAGAAGGGAAAAGAGAGAGAGAGAGAGAGAGAGAGAGAGAGAGAGAGAGAGAGAGAGAGAGAGAGAGAGAGAGGGGGGGAGAGCGGCTCACCTGGTTGTGGCCTGGTGGTCCTCCGGGGACTGGCGGCCGAGCAAGGGGGAGGAGAGAGAGAAAGTGTGCGTGCAGTTTGGAGAGAGAGAGAGAGAGAGAGAGAGAGAGAGGAGAGAGTGAGCCGTGAGAGAGAGAGAGAGAGAGAGAGAGAGAGAGAGAGAGAGAGAGAGAGAGAGAGAGAGAAAGTGTGAGGTTTTGGCTCAGTTTTTGTAAACTGATCAATTTGCCCATCTCATAGCTTATACAGGTCTTTAGTCAATAAAAGTCAAAACCTACTAGACATAGGATAAATTTTCTGATTTAATTGCTAATTAAAAATAAATAAAAGCAATTAAATGCTAATTAAAACTAATTAATACGATATGAATAAATCTTATTCATATACAAAACTATTTTAATTAAATCCCTCAATTTGATAATTATAAATCACGAAATTCCCATAATAATAATTAATATTATTATGGCTTAATTTGAGCAAATCGAATCGTTATATAAATATACGATTTAAATCTCCGAAACTATTAATAAAAGAATTATAGATCGATATTATAATTATAGAAAATATTGGGGTATCACATATCACGATCACATACTTTGTACTTTTGGTTTAGACTTCTGATTATGGAAAATACTACTGTCTGTAATAACTATAACAACTACTCCTAAGTTGTCCATAAGAGACATAATTATATTAATAATGTAAATTAAGTTAAGTTTGGGTTTATTGGTAAGTTGATACTATCTGCAGCCTTGTGTTTGTCTAACCGGCAAGCACAGCTGTAACGCTCCGGAGGTTAATTCTGCTTGATCCGCTGCGAGATAAATATTATATTGTTGATAAGCAGGCTTAATTCCCGGGGTCTTACAGAGTGGTATCAGAGCAACAATAAGTCTGAAAAGAAAAGAAATAGGCTAAAATATGATAAAGCCGAGTGAGTTTGAGAGTGGGATGGTTATATTGAAAGGGTTAAATGTGTACTTGAGTATTGCTTGTGCTATGTGGTTTTGGATTGAAATGTGACTTGGTATTATGTGTGGTGTTGTTTTATGAAGCCAACCTTGCTTATGTTCTAACAACTACGTGAATAGATGAATCAGATGAACTTTCCTTTCATGAATTTCAACCCCGAAGATGTACCACACCCCTAAACCTAGCGGCCTCTCGAAAATGAGAAGATACCGGATTACGTTCATCGTTTCCACCAGGCATCTCTTGACTACTTACGCTTCCATCCGGATACTGATGAGCCTATGACTGAGGAAATTTGGCAAGTTCACGCCTTTGTCCGAAGTCTTCCATCCGAAGAGCCATGGTTGTGTGTTAAGAGAAACTATGGTATTATTGCTAGGGATAATTACTTTTTTGATGTCCCGCACTACACTTCATTTTCTGGAAGTTGCTTTGCTTCAGGCCCAAGTTGAATAGCGTTATATTCAGGAAGGAATTACCTTAGACCCCGAAACGGTTGTGTTTTATCAGGAAATGACAGACACACTTCAGACCCACTTCGATTTTGATCTCGAACCAGTTCCTTTAACTATACTTTCACCTGTGCTTGCTCTCCTTGCAACTGGAGAATTCCCTAACCAGTCGTATGCTAATGGCCATGCTCCTCACCTTGCGAACGAATACCTGTAGACTGCGATTGCGTACTATGTTGTTATGTATGCCAGTAAGGGCTATGTGTTATATAAATAATTTTGCTAGTTTCTTTCCCGTATTTGTAATAATTTGATGGTCATAGTAGCTATCTTGGGAAAATGTTGTAATTTATAGCCATAAACTACCTGATGTATTAAAATGTTTATTTGTTTTAAACTATATATGTGAGTAGTTGTAACACCCGAATTATCGTCTAATTTAAAACCATTTTAAAACACGAGTTGCAGCGGAAAAACCTTATAAATTCGAAGTATTACCGCCGTATTTAATGTTCAAATTAAATACAAGGCTAGCAATAAATAAAAAATATTTTTATTACAACAACGCATACTAGATAATTAAAAATAATAACTATCTCTCCAAACTAGACTTAAACAAATAATCCAAAGGAAATAAGAAATATTAAACTATTATTTCTCATGCAAGAGAATTAATCTCATTTCAATAAAAATCCCAATAATACAAAATCCAAAGTCTAAACAATAAAGATAAATTGTTTTTAGAAGATATACAATCTTCTTCAGTCGTCTCTCCACTAGCTCCCAACACGAGTTATAAATCCTGTCAATCTACTCCCCCATATAGAAGGATTCCATATACGTTCATCATAGGCCCATCATTGAAGAGAAATGGACAAAAAATACAAGTAGAAAGAAAAACAACCAATCAGCTACGCTAAGTAATTCACAACCACATAGTCCGTTTAGGTCTCCAAGTTAAGCCAACATGCTTAATAAGATAAATAATCATGATTTAAGAAATAAAAGATAACATGCTTTAATTTAAAGACACGCATCAATACCAAATAATAAATCCATAGTTTAGTATTATCCATTAGCCAAGTTCATTAGAGAGAAGAGAATCGCATGAATTGTCAAACCGACCGCAGTCGATTCAATAGGATCTTAGTCCCGTGCGCATTGGCAAAAAGAGGGATCAACCGTCCCGAAGTATAGATGACTCTTAGAAGTACTTCAAATGTTTCTAAGTATGCATACCCTCTCTCAACCCTTAGATTTACAAAATGAACTATTTCATTCACAAAACTTACTTACCCAATCATCAAATATGGATACAAGTACTACATTGGGGCTACGACTCGCATACATAGACCTGTCCAATCTATCTCAATAACAATTCCCATTCGCATCCTTCGGTGGATCCATTACCAAAGAAATCTTAACTCTCAATTCATTTTTATAAGGTGATCACATAACAAGTAATTCACATATCTTGGCATCTCAAGTAACTACTCAACAGTTACAAGATGAACAATTAAAGTTGACAATTCCGATGGCAATAATTTCACATGAATGAGCATCAACACCCTATTTACAACCACCTAACAATATACCTTTTCCAAGTTTCCAATATTGTTTACCAATTCAATAGTCAAAATCACATTAACATATTGAAACAACATGCTTACAAACATGATCCAAATAGCTATAGGTTATATCCAAATTGAACAAATATTAATCATATCTTTAGTTCAACATCACAAATAATTACTCCACGTAATTACAAAGATTAATATGTATTATCATATAACATGAATCCCAACAAGTAGTCATTGCTACACAAGTGAATTCCTAACATTGATCAACATGCATTCACTATCTCATAAATCTACGCAAATTATCATAAGGAAATAACTAACAATTATTCCTTGTCACAAGTCCAAATATGAATTATAATCTTCAATCCGACACTAGACAATGACATACTAACATTGAATTACCTTTAGCAAAGAGGTAATCCAACAATCAAACAACTTAATCTCCTTACGTTTTAGGTGCGGTTAACTGGCCCTAACAAATCCACAATAAACCAATAGTCAATACTTTGACCTCTAAACCTCTTAATTAAACTTTAAAGATGGTTTAGCACCCTACACTTAAATAATTAAGTTGCTAGAATTTTTGTTACTCATGCACGCTCAAAGACTTTTCAACCAAACTTTAAAAAGCCAATTAGGAAAATTTTGCATAAACCCTAATTGAAGTCAACAAGTTAAAACAAAAGTCAAACAACAAGTCAACACCACCAATCAACCAACCACCACCATCAACACCGCTAGCCACCGCCAACGGCGGCTAGCAGCTGGTGACAGCCACGGCGGGTAGCTGTGACAGCCGCCCAGCGGCTGCGGACGGTGCCACTGTGTGCTGTGCACGGCTCGGTTGTGCTTCGCCTAGAAAATTATTTTTCTTTTTTTTTAATCAATTTAACAAATCCAATACTAAATTAAACCTGCATATTTAATAAATTTTCAGATTTAATAAAATCACAAGATCCAATCTTTAAACTCAACCTTTGATTCAAATTGACTAAAACATCAAATCCAATCCTAATCATGACTCTAACATGCAAAATACTAGAATCTAGCAACCTTAGGTCAAAATATAAAATTAGGGTTTGCTCATCAACATACTAGGGTTCATAAAAAACGAAAATTTTGAATCAAAAACACACTTTTAATAATCAAAAAGCAATAAAAACACTTACTTTGAATTAAAAAGGATCAAACTTGGACAAGAGGATGAATTATAAAAGAGTAGAAAAATAGTTTTCTTCTTCCCCTTGATATCGGTCGTGCGTGAGGTAGAGAGGAGTGAGTGGATCTTTTTTTTTCTTTTTGTTTAGGTTTAGTTGATGAGTGAGAGGAAGTTGAGTCTAATTAGGAAACCAATTTTCCTAAATTTACTCCTTCCTTATCTCCCTCTAACTTTCTAAATAAATATCCAATCAAACTCTTCTAAATCAACACTTTTTAGGAAAAAAATTTTGTGAAGAATAAAACTGATTTTCTTCCTCATATTTTCGGCTAGGGGCCGAAAATTATGAGCCAAATTAGTCTAATATTTTTGGTCAAGCCCGAAAATATTAGCCCACAATACTCTTTTATTATTTTGGCGCAATTATAATTAATTAGATCCAAAATACAACCCATACATTAATTAGGCATTTTAATTTATGAGCCCAACTAACATTTTTAAATCCAAATTCACATTTTCTTTTTTAGTAATTATTATTCAAAAATGTATAATAATACGGGGTACTACAATAGTACCTTATATCTGAACGAACTTATTTTCAGCTAACATATATATAGGTATATACGAGGCTAGGAGTACATTATTTATTTGTGAGGATAGGAGTACGTTATTTATTTGCCAAATATTATGGGTACCTAGGGATCGATTCTTTATTCTAACAAGGAGGAAGAGATCGATTTAAATGCGTAATGTGTTTCGTGAGTGAGAATTACATGGGTGTAATTTTCTGCATATATGAATATTGGGTGTTATATCAAATGTAATTTATGGTCGTTGTTATTTGAGGAGAGAATAATATTGTTTGATTTAGGAGGAAGAAGATGAGTGGTGATACCCTTGTGTCGGGCGAGGTGCCCAACAATACTACTGCAACTAGTGATGATCGTGATACTCGTCTTGAGACACTGAAGACATTGTGTCAATTCTTTGGTCATGCCTTAAAGGAACAAATGGAAGATAAAGTTAAAGAAAAGATGAAAGAAAAGGAGAAAGAGAAAATTGAAGGTGATCCACAAGCCCTTATGTTTAAAAATTTGGGAATCCATCAACTACCAAACTATGAAAGAGGCGGTAACCCTTTGGCTTTTACACTGGATACGTAACATGGAGAAATTGTTTGGGCCATACGATGTCTTGAGGACATGAAAACTTGTTATGGTCCGTACTATTTAAGAAAGGAAACAGATGACTGGGGGCAGATTGCTAAAGAAAAGACTGTTGGTGACAAAAACATTCAATTGGGATAAATTTAAAGAAAAGATTAATGAAAGATTTTACCCCCATTCACTTAGAAGGAGGTAGCAACAGGAGTTTGAGAATCTAATTTAAGGAAAAATGTCTGTGACTGAATATGTTGCTATGTTTCATGAGTTGTCTCGGTTTGCAGAAGCTTTAGTGAAGGATGAAAAAGACAGAGTACAGAGATTTGAAGATGGTTTGAATTGGAAATTACAGAAGTTAGTTGCTATTTCTTCTTCTACTTTCCAGGCAGCATATGATACGGCAATTAACATGGAAAGATTCAGGAACGTAGAAGTCAAGGTCTTCAGGTAAAAAGGAAAGGTGATGATCATGACAGAGTGAGTGATAGTCGAGACAAGAGGCCTAGGTCCAGTTACTCGGGTAATAGCTTTCGGCAACGTCGTGGAAATGGTAGTTACAGAGGAAATTTTAATGGTAACCGTGGTGGGAATTCGAAGTTTACTAATGTTTGTAGAAAATGTGGTAGGAGTCATCCTAACAGAGAGTGTGCTGGGCCAATTTCTCGTCTGGGTCATAAGGCAAATGAATGTCATCAAAGGTCTCAGAATCAGGCAAATAACAGAGGAGGATACAACAGGAGCGGGAACAACAATGGTCAATCTGATTACTACCAGGGATGTTCCATGACTAGACCTAGTCAAGTGTCAAATGCTCTGCAACCTAAGATGCCCAAGAATTCAGTTCCAACTGCTACCAATAATCAAATGAGCCAGAAGGGCAAGATTTATATCATGAGTCGGAGTGAAGGAGAGGCTAGTCCGCATGTGGTTACTGGTATATTTACGGTTTATTCGGAACCAACTTTAGTTTTATTTGACTCTGGTGCTACGCATTCATTTATTTCTTTATCATTTGTTCAGAAACACAAATTAGAGCCCACAACTGCATATACTATTGACATATCCACGCCTACTGGTAGTCTTGTTAAATGTCATAATTTATATAAATATTGTCATATAGTACAGTCATAGTTGAGACAGAATTATTAGCAGACTTCATTCAATTTGACTTAAAAGACTTTGATGTTATTCTGGGTATGGATTGGCTTGGTAGATACCATGCGCGAATTGAATGTCATTTACAGAAAGTTTCATTTTAAAGGACAAGGTGTAAGAGAGTGTCACATAAGGGAATTGCCACAGCACCTAGGATTAAACTTGTGTCTGCCATGAACATAGAAACTCACATAAGGAAAGGATATCCCGTCTACCTTTCTTTAGTGACTGATCACACACCACATGAGAATTCTTTAGACCAAATCCCCGTTGTATGTGAGTACCACGATGTTTTTCCCGAGGAAATACCAGGGATGCCTCCGCAAAGAGCTATAGACTTTTCTATCGACCTAGCCCCATGTTCTGAACCTATTTATAAAGAACCCTATAGAATGACACCAACTAATATAAGGGAACTTAAAAATCAATTAGAAGAACTTTTAAGTAAAGGGTACATTAGGGCATTAGGCTCAGTGTGTCACCTTTGGGATCCCTAGTCTTGTTTGTTAAAAAGAAAGATGGAAGTCTAAGATTGTGTATTGATTACCGGGAGTTAAATAAAATTACTCTTAAGAATAAATATCATTTACCTTGGATTGAATATTTGTTTGATCACTCAAGGGGAGCAGCGTTATTTTCTAAGATTGATTTGAGGTTAGGCTACCACCAGCTGAGGATTAAAGAAGAAGATATTCCCAACACTGCATTCCGTACTTGATATGGACACTATGAATTTAAGGTAATGCCTTTTGGACTGACTAATGCACCTGTTGTTTCTATGGATCTTATGCATAGGACTTTTCAGCCGTATTTGATTAGTTTGTGGTTATGTTTATTGATGATATACTGGTTTATTCCAAGAGCAAGGGAGATCATGAAGAGCATCTATGGATTGTGTTAGACATATTGCGTGAACATCGTTTGTATGCCAAGTTGTCTATGTGTGAATTCTGGTTAGAGAAAGTTGCTTTTCTTGGTCACATTGTTTCTAAGGATGGTGTTTCAATCGATCCGGATAAAGTTATGGTTGTGCGTGAATGGCCTAAGCCCTCAAATGTTACCAAAGTACGTAATTTTCTTGGTTTGGCAGGATATTATCGGCGGTTTGTTGAGAACTTTTCAAGGATTGCCCAGCCATTGGCTAATTTGTTAAGGAAGACTACTAGATTTCAGTGGACAGAAGTGTGAACAAGCTTTTCAGATTCTTAAGGAGAAACTTATTAGTGGCCCAGTGCGTCAATTCCCCACCGCAAGCGTTTTGCCCCTGCTAACCATTACCTTTATTTTTTTTTCTTTTGTTCACAGAGATGAGATCTTAGCATCCACCAAGCGCGTCTCACTCAAGGTTTGCCTAACTTGCATGCATATTGTACACTCTCACACACCAAGTGCACATCAGCATCTTGAATGTCGCCTTCGAAATACTTTGATCTACGCTTTTACTCAAGCTCGATCAAAGTGAAGGCTTCTGTAGACGCCTAAAAAGTATCGTCAGATTTCTCCGCAAAAGCCCGATGATGAAAGGAGTAATTTATACACTTGAATGCTATTTTTTATTTGATAGGTAAAATGAGGTCTCAAGTTTTTCCCAATCACTCCTTTATCTCGATCACATTCAAAAGCCTCGTTCAAGAGTTTTCCAACGACACCTTTCGTGTCCTTTTCTGACCTTCCATCGCAAAGTTGCCAATTGAGGGTAAAACGGTCTTTCACCACAGAACGCTAAAATGGTCTTTTCACATTTTCGAAATATTCAAATTCATCCGAAAAATCCCAAAAGTGATTGGACGTCGTCATATGACGACATCCAGCTGGAACCGCAAGCGGCTCTGGATGAATTTTCAGAGCCTCCACCCTCAGTTCAAACACACAGTGTACAGTTAACAACCTCCATTCTCAGTAGAGTATTCCTGAGATTCCCCCTCTTTCTTCCAAATCAATTCTTTGCTTGAAATCTGTTTTTACTATTCAATTGCTAAATAGCCTACAGTTCAGGTACTAAACTTCTGAGAGCTCAAATCAAATTAATTGCTTAACTGTTTATTTTTCAGTAGTCAAAATGTAGATATCATGCAAATCATGCCTTTTATTGCTTCCTAACTATTGTCTTTCAAATTCTGTAAATAAGCATGTCTAACTGTTGTAATGTTCAACTTGCCAATCGACTACATGCCTAAATAAGGGTTAATAATAAATGTCATGATGCTTGTGATGAAGCACATAATAGTCTAAATACAGGTTGTTAATTCGGTTTTGTGTGGGAATCATGTCTTTAAATTATTAAGCAAACTTGAGTTAGTAGAGGCCGTCATAAAACGGGCGAGTTGGGTGCCTAAGACCTTCTCACCTCGTACCTTCGCCCCCGAACCCTCTATTCTTGGGTACTCATATGTTCTAAATGAGAGGGAGTCTTTCTAAAAACATGATTAGTTCGCTTTTCGCGCTACTGGATTGTCCCTTCGGTTGTTCCTTCGGTTTGTCCCTTCATAAAAGGCCGGTAGCAGAATTTTGACCTCTTTCATGGTTTTTATTCAATTCAAGTCTTTTCAAATGCTTTTCAGTAGTCAAAATGTAGATATCATGCCTTTTATTGCTTCCTAAATATTGTCTTTCAAATTCTGTAAATAAGCATGTCTAACTGTTGTAATGTTCAACTTGCCAATCGACTGCATGCCTAAATAAGGGTTAATAATAAATGTCGTGATGCTTGTGATGAACCACATAATAGTCTAAATATAGGTTGTTAATTCGGTTTTGTGTGGGAATCATGTCTTTAAATTATTAGGCAAACTTCAGTTAGTAGAGGCCGTCATAAATCGGGCGAGTTGGGTGCCTGAGACCTTCTCACCTCGTACCTTCGCCCCCGAACCCTTTATTCTTGGGTACTCATATGTTCTAAATGAGAGGGATTCTTTCTAAAAACATGATTAGTTCGCTTTTCGCGCTACTGGATTGTCCCTTTGGTTGTTCCTTCGGTTTGTCCCTTCGTAAAAGGCCGGTAGTATAATTTTGACCTCTTTCATGGTTTTTATTCAATTCAAGTCTTTTCAAATGCTTTTCAGTAGTCAAAATGTAGATATCATGCAAATCATGCCTTCTATTGCTTCCTAAATATTGTCTTTCAAATTCTGTAAATAAGCATGTCTAACTGTTGTAATGTTCAACTTGCCAATCGACTGCATGCCTAAATAAGGGTTAATAATAAATGTCGTGATGCTTGTGATGATCCACATAATAGTCTAAATATAGGTTGTTAATTCGGTTTTGTGTGGGAATCATGTCTTTAAATTATTAATCAAACTGGAGTTAGTAGAGGCCGTCATAAAATGGGCGAGTTGGGTGCCTAAGACCTTCTCACCTCGTACCTTCTCCCCCGAACCCTTTATTCTTGGGTACTCATATGTTCTAAATGAGAGAGAGTCTTTCTAAAAATATGATTAGTTCGCTTTTCGCGCTACTGGATTGTCCCTTCGGTTGTTCCTTTGGTTTGTCCCTTCGTAAAAGGCCGGTGGCAGAATTTTGACCTCCTTCATGGTTTTTATTCAATTCAAGTCTTTTCAAATGCTTTTCTAACTTGACGGTTCCTTGAACTTATCTAAGCCCCCAGCTTACAAATTTTCTATAAGGACACACTCCGAGGCGAGGAAAGTCCCGGGTCCTTACACAACTATACTAGTAGTATTCTTGTTTGTCATCTTCACACTACCAAAGTCACCCGCTTTGTAGTTCAAGAAGAACTCCCTCTTCAGAACACTATGATACGATGTCCCCGTATCAACAATCCACTCAATATCAGAATCACCAACATGTGCACCCTTAATAGTAGCACAAATCATAGTGACCAAATAATCATCTTTTGAACCTACGACAACGGCTGAAGTGTTGTTATCCTCCACCTCATTTTCTCCCTTCATATTCTCTTGTGCTTCCTTCTAATAAGCACAGTCCTTCTGAATATGACCAGGTCTCTGACAAAACCAATACTTTCGGGTTTCCTTAAACTCGCCCGACTCGAACCTAACCCTATCCTTGTTGCGTCCCCTAATACATCTGTTATCACTTCTACCCCTTTTTTGCATAACAAGACCATGTGAATTATCTGTACCCATCTCCTTTCTTCTCATCTGCTCATTGAACATGCTATCTTTGACCACATCCAAAGACAACACACCACCAGAAGCTGAATTGCTAAGGGACACCTCCAATGTTTCCCAATTGTCTGGAATGGATCTCAAAAGAAATAGTGCGCGCAACTCATCATCAAGCACAATCTTCATATAAGTTAGCTATTAACAATATTTTGGAAATCACTCAAGTGTTTTGACACAGATTTTCCCGCTTTTAATTTCATGTTTACAAGTCTATTAATCAAAGAGGCTTTGTTATAAGGTATTTTTCTCTCATAAAGACCCTCTAATATTTTCCACAAAACATATAGGTCACTTTCCTGAGATACATGGTTGAAAATACTAATATCAACCCACTGCATAATACTCCATCCGTTTCCGAAAAACCTTAACATTAACTTTTTCATGATCTCCTATGCACTACTTTGTTCATGAATATTTGTATTTAAATGAAGAAATAAATTACAAAAAATTTGATTTTCTAAAAGTACTTTTGAAAACGAATCTAACCATAGTATTTTAACATTGTGAATAATTTTTTTTCCTTAAATTAATGGTTAGAGTTTGTAAACTTTGACCTTCAAAAAACAAATGTTAATGTTTTTCAGAAACGGAGAGAGTAGTACCCAATGTTTTGCTCTTCAATTTTCCCTAATCCTTGTCACTCATTTTTTTCTTGTTTAGAAGGAACTGTTTCCTCCTTACTCTTGTCCATATCAATTGGCTCATACAAATATCTACAATACAAGAGATCCTCCATCATTGATTCATCGGTCGCCAAATCGAATAATTGGTTGAAGTCAACTTAATTAACAATAATGTCCACAAACAATAAAAGAATGCTCTGATACTACTCGTTGGGATCGACAACCAAATTCACCAAGCCAAGAATCACACACAAACACCCAGGAAAATAGTAACAAAATAACCAACACAATATTTAACGTGGAAAATCCCAATCGGGTAAAGACCACGGGCTAAACCAACGATCAATCCACTAACAATCAATAGTGGCTACAACGTCTAATCCAACCTTTTGAAGAAAATCGACTTGAAATAAACAACAATCAACAATAGGTAATACACTAATTTTTAGGAAAGAGTACAAATTGATACACTCTATCAATTTTACTCCCAAATAAATAAACCTTAATAGATACCTTTGTTGAATAAACAACCAATAGAGCACTCACACACCTTTGAGAACTGAGCTAAGACCCAAAGCTGAATTACACACAACTACGTGTCGTCTCCCCCTCTTCTCCACAAATAGAGTTGAGTATCTTCAACAATCACACACACTCTCTCTGTTTTCTTCTTGTTCTCCCAAGACCTCTGTAGCGAGTTCTCTCCAAAAGACAAAACTCTTTCTTTTGCTCTTTTTTCTCTCACCCGTAAAAACAGTTTTCCCTTCACTTTTCTTTTTGTTCACACGCAGCCTCATGCCTTGCCAAGGCTTCCTTCACAAGTTACAAACATTAGCCCAATGTGAGCTCATTTGTTTTTCAAATAACTAAGGCCCAAAAGAAATAAAGCGTTCTCACAAAAACCAACCGAGAACAATTCTGTTGTAGCAAAAGCTTTCATTTTTTTCCTTTTCTTGTTGCTATAACTAAATACTTAACAACAGTTTATCATTTTCTTTGGGTATGAGAGAGAAAAACAAGAAAAAAAAAAGGACCAACTTAATACTCTGTTTTTCCAGTGTTTGTCCATCTTTTCCAATCACGTTTATGGCGACACCAAAGAAAAAATAAGCTTTCGAATGAGACAACCATACCTACCAATTATAATTATTCTCAAGAGTAATTGTTTTACGACCATAATTCCCAGCGATTGACTCCATTGTTTTTGGCGAAATTTTCTGGCGATGACGTAAAAGAAAACAACAAAGTGATTAATTATTCTCAAAATGACAGGAACAATTATCGTTGTTGGCTACAATTGTTTAAACTTGGTAACATGATTAATGGTTACATCGAATTCTGATCTAGATCATAGTTAATCCATTTTTCTGACTAAGTATGAGAAATAAAATTTCGCAAATTTTAGTTTCGTGAAACTGCTCGTGTTGTATATCACCTAACTTACTAATGTAGTAATTGGTAGCAAAAATGTTATCATTTATAAGCGAAATTTATCAAGGTACGGGTAGCAAAACTATTATCCTTGATAAGCTTGTTATCAAGGTACTGGTAGCAAAAGTCTTATAATTAATTGATGATATGACCTACCTTTAGCATTTTAGAAACACACTACGATGTAAATTGAAATAATTTATCAGTGTATGGTAATGAAATTGGGGTCAATGTGAACAAAATTTAAGTTAAAAAAAATTCATAGATTATATACGATAAAGCAACTATTAATATTTATTTTAACATTATCAAGCCTATTATACTAAGGTTAGTATTAGAGAAAAATAAATATTTGTTAAAAAAAATTATCAAAAAAACGTATGATGATTATCATTGTCTTAGAAAAAGTTGAAAGTAGTTTTATTATCTAAAACACATCTTCTCATAATTTCGACAATTTTCACCATTTTCAGACAAACTATAGAAGCAAAAAAAGCTTACTATAATGGACCTTACACCTTAAAGCCTAAACCTTCCTCATACGGTTCAATTTCAAAACCATCTTAAATCATACATACATAAAAATATACAATCATAATAGCAAAATCAGCTATATTGTAACGTGTCTTATATTATATCAAGATATTGACTCTTATTATAAATCTTAATCCTTAGGCTCTTTTCGAATTAAATAATATACATAAATATACAATCGATAAAAGTAGCACAATTTGCGATAATTAGAGATTAGGACGGGACCATAGTACCATATCGATCTAAATTGTGTTCCTCTCAAGAAACAAAATGTTAGTTCTATTAGTAACAATAATCAAGTGTCTGTGGGTAGTCAAGGACAACACAAGATTAATATCTTATATAAATAATCGTATGAAGTGCATGTAAAATAAAATTATTTGTGTAATAATAAAGAATGTAATAGAATGACAATGTCTCAATAATAATAATAATAATAATAATAATAATAATAATAATAATAATAATAATAATAATAATAATAATAATAATAATAATAATAATAATAATAATAATAATAATAATAATAATAATAATAATAATAATAATTTTGCGAAAGTATAAAGTGCATTAATAATAGGCCATACAACATCTACAAACGATATCAAACTAGGATTCTCCCCGTGCTACGCACGGACGACCAATTTGTCACTATATTTTTATGTTTAGATTAATTCTAATTATTTTTTTTAAGTTATACAAGGGTATTTAAAGAATAATAGAAAATAGTGATTGGTCAAAATGTTACACATGTCATATCACTCATCATTCTTGATACGAGTATAACAAGCAACTCAACTGAGCACAAGGAATAAAACATGGACGCTAATCAACTCTTTGCAAGCATTAGCACCATTGGTTATGTAGAGGCTCTTAAGGATAATCCTAGTTGTTTTAAGGGTTATACCTTAATTACTTTGCTTAATTAGTCCTTAATTATGCTTGCAATGATGCTTAGGCGTAGCTCTAATTTCTGCATTTTGTTTTGTTAAATATGCGTACTAATTAGGCCTTACAAAAGGACTTTGTTCCTTAGCTTCATAGTTGATAAAAATAGCTTGAAAATAGCATGGAGTGGGCAGCAAGGCAGCAGCAGATGAAGATAAAAGATACAACAACACCCACTAGTGGATTCGTACAAAGGAGACGCTCCAAATTGTACTATTCGAGTACACTTGTGAGCTGGCGCCAGGACCACAAAAACGGCTCCTTTTGAGAGCCTGATCTCATTGTGTCACCTTAGCTTTCTAGAATGATGCTATAGGGTTCTCAGCTTATAAATAATATCCTTATCCTTGTAAGAAAGCAGATTTGATGAATGAAAACACAAGATAGAGCACTGCCTCTGTTCACAAGTGATGTTTTGGTATTTACGCTTCTACTAAATCTTTCTTAGTGCTTGATTGCTTGGGAGAGATTAGCAAGGGTGGGGATCCTCTTAGGCGACTAAACTTGTGCTTAATTGTTGGGTTTTGGAGTTAAGAGTTAACTGCTTTATTTATCTAAACCCAAAAAATACAAAAAGAAGTTACTCTGTTTCATTCCGACGAGCTTGCTGTTTGTTTCGTATCAATTTGGTATCAGAGCTTTGGTTATTAAGCTCGTTTCTTCAAGGATTCTTGTTATTTGGTCTGTTAGCTTTCTTCTCGTGGTGCTTTCAAGTGGAAAGGAGGAGTCTTTGACCTTCAAACAGCTCATTATATATTTCATCATTCTCGCTGGACGAGCGACTGGAGCAGTATTGAGATTTCTCTTATATCTGAAGTTCTAGAGGTAATGTTTGTGACTTTCTTAGGTCTTTGGATTCCTAAGACATAGATCTACAAAACTCTCATTTTGATTTTGTCTTGGAAAGTCGTGAGATAATTCATGTTATTTGGCTCTGTTTTATATGCGTTTGAGTTGAAGCTAGTTGTTTGTTGTTGGAAAGTTATTTTCTGGTTATGTTGTGATTATTTGGGTGATATAAGCTTGTAATCTTCTTGTCTTAACCTTTCTCTTCTTAGTCTATATTTCTATCTCTCTCTCTCTCTCTTGTTCTATTGAAGCAAGAAGAACACACCCTCATTTCTCTAAACGTTTACATTGAACGTATTGAAATCTTAGGGGCTCATTTGTGATTTGCTTCCCAAAACACAATACCTTCTATTTCTGTCTAAACTAGCCACAAAACAAACCCTTAAGCCAAATATTTTGACAACACCACAAAGAACCTAACTACAAAATGGCCGGAGGTTTTCAAAGGGGCATGACTTTCGAACAAGCTCAACTCTTGGGACGTTTTATGGCTCTTGAGGATAAGTTCAATCGTATCCTTACATTTATGGAGAGACAAGTTGGAGTAGGGAATCCTTTTCACAATAGAGGTGGCCCTCCCGATGAGAGTGGAGACTCTAGCTCATCCCATGGCGGGTCTAGTGAGGGCTCTCTTTCTCGTTCTCCTCGGAGAAGAAAGGGACACAAGGATGATTTGAGGGACCTCAAGCTGGAGGTTTCGGACTTTGAGGATACTCTTGACCCTAGTGACTTCCTTGAGTGGCTACGCAACATTAAGAGGCTTTTTGAAGCCAAGGGCTATGATAATGAGAAATGCTACAAGGTGGCATCCCTTAAGAGGAAGAAGTATGCTTCTCTTTGGCTCGACAGTATGCAGCAACAACGAGCAAGAGAGGGCAAAAGCAAGGTCAAGACATGGAGTAAGATCAAAACCTTGTTGACAAGGAGGTTTGTGCCCGAAAGTTACAAGCAAGACCTATACCTCCAACTCACTCAACTATCTCAAGGGGCTATGGAGGTGAAAGAATATGTCCAAGAGTTTGAGAAGCTTGTGATGTCTGCCGGTGTCATTGAAGCTCACGAACACACCATAGCATGGTTTGTTCATGGCCTAAACCCAAGAATTAGGGAGAGGGTCGGGCTACAACAATTGTGGACCTTAGAAGATGCCATCAAGTTGTCTCTCAATGTGGCCAAGCAACAAAAGGATAAGAGGTCTTACCCCAAGCTCTTTTCTAAGACCCCAACTACCTATTCTAACGGTAGTACAAGTGGTACTAAAGACTCTAATATCAAGCAAGAAAAGAAGCCCGAGGCGAGCAAGCCTCTCTCTATGGAGAAAAGATGCTACAAGTGCCATGGTTTTGGCCATTATAAGGCGGATTGCCGTAACAAGAAGGCCTTGACAACCAAGGAGGCCAAAGAAATACCCACGGATATTGAGTCTGAGGGTGAACCATTGAGTGATCCTCACTATGATGATTATGAAGAGTATGTGGAGGCGGATAGAGGTGAACTTCTAGTCACAAGGAGAGTCCTCCATGCCGAGGAGATTCCTAAAGATCGGGCTCAAAGGGAAAACATCTTCCATATTCGTTGCACTATACAAGGGAAAGTTTGTCAACTCATCCTTGATTGGGGTAGTTGTGCAAATGCCGCTTATACACTCCTTGTAGATAAGCTTGGCTTGCCTACCTCCAAGCACCCTAGCCCTTACAAGCTTCAATGGGTTAACAAGCGCAACGAAGTCAAGGTAACTCGACAAGCTTCTATTCCTTTTTCCATTGGTACTACATATAAAGATGATGTGCTTTGTGATGAATTTCCTATGGATGGTTGCCATGTTTTGTTGGGTAGACCGTGGCTTTTTGATAGGCATGTATGGTATAACGGGAGGGCTATTAATACTTATTCCTTGTTCTTGGGTGGAAAAAAGATTACTTTAGCTCCTTTGTTACCATGTGATATTGTTGATGAAAATGCTAAGCATGGAAAGGGCTTGTTCATGAGTATGTCCAAGGTTGAAAAGGAGTTGTGTGACAATGTTATTGTGTGTGCTTTGCTTATTGTTGAAGAAGGATAGTCCTTGGTTGGTTGTGATGTTCCTATGCTGGTGAAACCTTTGCTTGAGTCTTATTGAAATGAACTTGAGTGTGATGCAAGTGGAATTGGCATTGGGGCTGTTTTGATTCAAGAGAAGAGGCCTATTGCTTTCTTTACTGAGAAACTGAGTGGTTCAAAGCTCAATTACAGCACCTATGACAAAGAATTCTATGCTCTCGTTCGTGCTATTGATCATTGGGCGCACTACCTCAAGCCAAAACAATTTGTGCTCTATTCCGATCATGAGGCCATGAAGTACATCAATGGCCAACTTAAGCTCAATCCACGGCATGCCAAGTGGGTAGAGTTCTTGCAATCATTCTCCTTTGTGTCAAAACAAGGAAGGTAAGACTAATGTAGTGGCCGATGCTTTATCAAGAAGGTACCCAAAGTTCTCTATCTTGGACGCTCGGGTACTTGATTTTTCTTTCATCAAAGACCTCTACCTAGAGGATGATTTCTTTGCTCCTATTGTCAAACGAGAGGCCCCTGATCCTAAGAAGCAATACACCATGCAAGAAGGGTTCTTATTTAAGAACAACAAGCTTTGTGTCCCTAAGAACTCTATAAGGGACTTGTTGATCAAGGAGGCACATGCAGGTGGTCTAGCTGGTCATTTTGGCTACACCAAGATTTATGAGATCTTATGTGAGCATTTTTATTGGCCGTGCATGCTTGGTGATGTTCAAGCGCTTGTGGCTCGTTGCACATCTTGCCAACAAGCCAAGGCTCAATTTCACAAAGGCCTTTACACACCTCTCCTGGTTCCTAATGGTCCTTGGGAAGATTTGAGCATTGCTTTCATTATGGCTCTTCCTAGGACACAACGAGGCAAGAACAAGGTCATGCCTAGGGCTGATGGTCCATTCAAGGTGCATGAACGAACTGGAGACAATGCCTACAAGGTTGAGCTACCAGGAGATTCAAGCGTTTCTAGTACTTTCAACGTTGGAGATCTTATGCCATACTTGGAAGATGAGTACTTGGACGACTTGAGGACAAGTCCAAATCAATAAGGGGAGAATGATACGAGTGTAACAAGCAACTCAACTGAGCACAAGGAAGAAAGCATGGACGCTAATCAACTCTTTGCAAGCATTAGCACCATTGGTTATGTAGAGGCTCTTAAGGATAATCCTAGTTGTTCTAAGGGTTATACCTTAATTACTTTGCTTAATTAGTCCTTAATTATGCTTGTAATGATGCTTAGGCGTAGCTCTAATTTCTGCATTTTGTTTTGTTAAATATGCGTACTAATTAGGCCGTACAAAAGGAGTTTGTTCCTTGGCTTCGTAGTTGATAAAAATATCTTGAAAATAGCATAGAGAGGGAAGCAAGGCAGCAGCAGATGAAGATAAAAGGTACAACAACACCCACTAGTGGATTCGTACAAAGGAGGCGCTCCAAATTGTACTATCCGAGTACACTTGTGAGCTGGCGCCAGGACCACAAAAAAGGCTCCTTTTGAGAGCCTTATCTCATTATGTCACCTTAGCTTGTTTCTAGAATGATCCTCTAGGGTTCTCAGCTTATAAATGGTATCCTTATCTGTAGACGCCAAAAAAGCGTCTCCAGATTTCTCCGCAAAAGCCCGATGATGAAAGGAGTAATTAATAAAGTTGAACTACTATTTTTGCTTTAATAGTTAAGATAACGTCAAGGAATTTTCCTCCAAACACTCCTTCATTTCATTTCATTCAAAAGCCTCGTTCAAGAGCTTTCCAACGAAACGTCTCGCGCCTCTTTCCGACTTCGGGTCGCCAAGTTGCGATTTAGGGGTAAAACCGTCTTTTACCGTGCAAGGGTAAAACAGTCTTTTCACATTTTTGGGAATATTTAAATCCCTCCATAAAATAAAAACGGACTGGATGACGTCATTATGACGACATCCAGCTCGCTGCTTTTTTTGGGTAAAAGGTCATAATGACGTCATCCAGTCCGTTTTTATTTTCCGGAGGGATTTAAATATTCCCAAAAATGTGAAAAGACTGTTTTACCCTTGCACGGTAAAAGACGGTTTTACCCCTAAATCGCAACTTGGCTTTTGCGCTGACCATATTCCCAGGGCCGATAGAGGCGCTGACCCTGCTTCTGGTCCGACTCTTTTTTGGGCCCGAATCCAAATTTCGGCTCCTTTTCAGCCGTTCAACCCTACTTCCTGCGCCTATAAATACGATCCTCCACCCTCAGTTCAAAACACACAGTCTACAGTTGACAACCTCTATTCTCAGTAGTATTGACTCTGAGCTTCCCCTTTCTTTCTTCCAAACTTGAGATCTAGTTTTGCTATTTTTGTCAAATATAGCCTATAGTTCAGGGTCCAATTCCTGAGGGCCCAAATTAAATTAACTGCTTAACTGTTTATTTTCTAGTTGTCAAAATGTAGATATCATGCTAGAATAGCATTTTATTGCTTCCTAAATATTGTCTGTATAGTCGTTGTGCTGCTCAACTTGTCAAACCGAATGCATGTCAAATTAAGGGTTAATAGTAAATGTTGTGATGCTTGTAATGAACCAATTAATATTCTAAGTCTAGGTTGTTAATCCGGTTTTACATGGGAATTATGTCTTTAAATTATTAAGCAAACTTGAGTTAGTAGAGGTCGTCATGAACGGACGAATTGGGTGCCTAACACCTTCCCACCTCGTACCTTCGCCCCCGAACCTATTATTTTTGGGTACTCATATGTTCTATATGAGCGGGCGTCTTTCTAAAAACATGATTAGTTCACTTTTCGCGCTATTGGGTTGTCCCTTTGGTTTGTCCCTTCGATAAAACATCGATAGTAGATTTGTGACCTCTTTCTTGGTTTTTATTCAATTCATGTCTTTACTAAATCCTTTCTAACTCAATGGTCCCTTGAACTTATCTAAACCCCCAACTTACAAATTTTCTATAAGGACGCACTCTGTGGAAACCAATACTCATATAAAAAGGATTGGACGAAAATCCGGGGTCCTTACAGTGGTGACTCTGCTTGGGATTTATTTAAGAGGGTGAGACTCGAAAGTTAAGTTTGCTTAATTGTTTAATAACATATTCAATATTTTTGCATCATTTGCATGTGCTTTTGCACAATCTTTTGACTCTTATTAACCCTCGAGGAAGTTTGTGTCGCAACTCGTAGACAACCCGTATATCTAAAGGAATATACAGTTGTCCTATCGTGCAAATCGACGCTTCCTCTCCCATGACTCATCAATCCTTGTTGATGAGAAGAATTACATTTAATGTGTTGACCATCCACCGAACGGAAATTATAATTTGTCGTGGTAACTTCACAAGATCCAAAAGCCTCTAGCCCACATTCGTGCATCCGCTTGCTTGTTGTGCATGTGTCGTTGTAATGCCCGTCTGATCACATGTTTGCATGTAAACTGCGTTATTATTATGCTTGCATGAATGCATCAATATCGTGGTTATGTGCCAACATGTACTTACGTGTTAGGAGCCTTTTTCTTTTATTTTTAGCTAGTTCCTAATGCCCGAAGATGGTGCGAGAATTCCAATTCAATGAACACCCATCATTTTTCCGATGATATATTCTAAAAAGTCATTGAACAAACTTCTAGGATTTTTTTTTAAGTAAAAAAAAAAGAGCCAGTCTTTCAGTTTCCCCTCTCCCTTTTTCAATTTCTTTATTTTTTTTTCTTCTGATGTAATTCAGATTCGGTAAAAAACAAAAAACAAAAAAAAAAGCGGCCGAAAATCAAAAAAAAAATCGAAAAAATATAAAAATACCAAAATTCTTTTTATCCCATTTTTCATTTTCTTTGAGTCTAGAAAAAATTAAAAAAAAAAATAGGATAGTCCATCTTTTTCTTTTTTTCTTATTTTCGTTCATTGACTTTATTTTCCTTGGATATTAGGAAAATATTCGGGCATTTAGGCTTAAGGCTTTTCTTTTTTAGGACAATGTGTTTTTCTATGTGTGGGTCAACTTTTTCTTAGATGAGAATCTCATAGTCTTTTTCATGTTACTAAGCGCTCCATGCTTCCTATTCAGGATAGGGGGTCCGAAGAAGAAAGGAAACCTTGAGAAAAGTTGGCTCGGCCTTTGACAAGGCTGGTTCGTCTGCAGCCGTCGACACCACCAGGTTCTCGTTTACCTCCACCACAAACAGCCTCGCCATCAATAAATTCACCATCACTACATACCTTTTTCTCCACACCTATCACCCCTCCCGACTTCGCAATGGCAAAGACTACTGATGAGAGACTGGATGAGCTCATGAGTGAGGTAGAAAGGGTACGACTCAAGGTTGAAGATATAGAGAGGAAAGGAGAAGAAGAGTCAAGGATCCCTTCCGATTCCGACTCTGAGGAAGAAGAGTCAGATGCCATGCTGGCTAAGATCACCTCTGTGCTCAACAGTAGCGGCCTGATCCCCAACTATAGTGCCAATGTAGGAAAGTTTGACACTAAGATCAAGGGTAAGCTTTCGGCCAAGTTTTCTATGCCTGAAGTACCCACCTTCACGGGAGTCGACAACCCACAGGACCACCTGAAATCCTTCACTAATGCTATGGCTCTAAGGGGAATCAACAAGAAACTCTATGCCCATCTGTTTCCCCAGACCCTTGATACACATGCTCGATGATGGTTCTACTCCCTAGATCTGGAAAGCTACCCAACTTGGTCCGATTTTACCACGGTCTTCCTGGCTCGATACAAGGGCAACGCTACTCTTCCCATCACTTTGAGGGAGCTTGAAATTACCACTCAAGAAAGGAACGAGGGATTCACTAAATTCCTCCGTCGATGGAAATCAAAGATAGCAAAAATGGTGGAAAGGCCCTCTGAAACCAAACAAATCAGACATTTCATTAAGAACCTACAACCAGCCTATAAGAGTCACCTTCAATATCAGGCCATCGATTCATACCAGCGTCTCTATGACGTTGGCATCCTAATTGAAGATGATCTCAACAAGAACAAGGACCAGGGCACCCCTAAGCCCTTCACTTACGGGAGAGACAAGAGGACAACTGCTGGGGCCTCCTCTGGTGCTCAGGTTAATGAGGTAGTTGCTGTGAATACCTTTGCTGAAAGAAAGTCACCAAGAGAATTCAACCCTATTTGAATGACTCTGTCACATGCCCTTGAAAGAATGATCAAAAATAATCTACTGCAGCTCATCGGACCTACTCCAGAACCATCTGTTAAGAGTAGAAACTTGAAAGAGAGGGAATACTGCAAGTACCATCAAGGAAAAGGGCACGACACCGACAACTGTTAGGCTCTTAAACATGCTATCCAAGATAGAATTGACAACGGTACTATACACTTACCAAAACCTGGTCAAGCACCCAGCAACTCAAACAACCCTTTAGGTACAATCCTACATATTAGTGTTGAAGATGCCTTGGGACTCGAGATTGCTGGAATATGGGACAGTGACGAGGAAGATGTATGGGAGGTCCAAACCAGATCACCCATAGATGTGGCCCATTTGACACGTTTCGGTCGTCATTATATGCTACCAAACATCTACAATGACAGGATCCAACCTCCAACGGAAGAAGAAGTGGAAGAAGTTCCCGCAAAAGACAAAGAGTCTCTCATCACAGGGCAGCTTAAGAGAATCAACGTCGATATCTCCATTTGAAAACTTTTAGCCTCGTCCTACGAACATCGTCAGGACATTTTGGAAGCCTAGCCAAAACTTTCGGTATCACCGGATATGAGGCCTGACGAATTGGTCAGTTTCTTGATAGGAGTATAACTCAACCGACCATTACCTTCTCCGACAATGAACTACCTCCCGAAGGGTCCTCACACAATAATGCTTTGTACTTGACTGTATTTGCCATGGGCAAGTATGTACCTATGACCCTGGTGGACAATGGATCTGCCGCGAATGTATGCCCGTTGAGAACCGCCGCAAAACTGGGCATCGATATCAAGAATTTGGCTCACTCAGCACAAGGTCTGCGCGCTTATGACAACTTCAGTCGAATGGAGCTCGGCACCATAACTATGAATGTTACCTCTGGACCTATAGAGAAAATGGTCCAATTTTATGTGATGGATATTCCGGCCACTTTCAACTTGTTATTGGGGCGACCTTGGCTCCATGGTTTAAATGTTGTAGCCTCTACCCTTCACCAGAAAGTCAAGATGATGTTAGAGGGAGAAATTGTGGAAATCGAGGCCAACCCCATCAAAGCAACTATTGACAAGACTCCTGTCTTGAAAATAGAACATGATAGCAAGGATATTTACCTTTGGGGATTCTCTCCCGAAGAAGTAGCCCTCATAGAGGAAGACACCAAATCTCACAACTCAAACAGTTCTCGGGAATTCGAGACCTATCCTTCTGAAGAAATAGGAGAGCTTGATGAGTTCGAAGAAATAAAAGAAACCATCGAGGGGATGTCTATCTACGTGGACATCACCAGCGCGCGATCCAGCAAATGAAAGGGAAAATCGCCTTGTTGGAAAAACCCACAGAATGTAACATTATTCTGGCCAAAGGGGAGGCTTGCTTCCAACAAGACGAAATGTTTAGCAATATGGTCAAGTATGGATATGCCCATCCAAGGAGGCCTACCTCTCGCATGCTTCCTAGGGACGAAAACCCCTATCTTCGGCGCACGTATTGTAAAGCCAATGGGCATCATACCATTCAATGCAAGCGTCTAAAAAGGGTAATCACCACCTTCATTGATCGAGGAACCATGTGGTCACCTAGTTTCTGAGCTATAAAAGGATGGCGCCGCTTCAACCAAAAACAGTATACACAACTGAACATCCCCATCGGCAACGTCATGAATACCCCCATATGGAGAGGAGACCTTAAACCCATGATCCCCGCGGACAACCACCAGAGATGAACAAAGACCAAGACTCCTACTGCGCTATCACTGGACCTTAGGCCACTACACGGATGATTGCATTCGCCTGAAGGATGATATACAGAAGATAATAGATAGTCGAGAAGTTCCGCCGCCTCTAAAGGAAGAAGAGGAAGCCTGGAATTAATTGCTTACCCGCAGGAGCTAGAGGAATCGAGTCTGAGTCCCCCAAGTGTTGTCGAGTTAGGGTCCTAGCTAATTCTTTAGGTTGAGTCTTGAATAGGGAGTGTTACCCTTTTTACTTTTATTTCTAAGTCTATTTCTTTTTGACGGGAACTAGAGACCCTCTTCTCTAAAGTCACATGTGCTTATCTCTTTTCGCAAATCAATAAAAATTCCTCTTGCTCATTTCTTTCCTTGTTTGGCTATTGACAAATCCAATAAATACAAAGTTGCACAAATCATTAACTAATCAATTTAAGCAATGTAAGCAAACTTCGTAAAGCAAGAATGCAGATTTTCACTTTTACAGGAATTTCAGTGGCTGAACTCTCTCAACAATGCCGCTCCACAAAGACGAAGCGAGCCAGCCTTTTGCAACAACCTCGACACAGAAATGACTTTGGCTCTGATCGAAGAGTATCCTTGGTACCAAGACGTTTTAAACTACATCACCAAAGGAATATACCCTCAAGATGCACCACTAAGAGCTCAACGGGCCATCCGTCTCTTAGCGGCGCAATACATAGAATACAAGGGGGTTCTATACAAAAAGTCCCACAACGGGGTCAACCTCAGATGCATGAATTCCGAAGAAGACGCGGAGATTATGGACGAGGTACACAATGGTGTGTGCGGGCCACACATGAATGGTCGAATGCTCTCTAGAAAGGTCCTACGGTTGGGATACTACTGGACTACTATGAAAAGGGATTGCTACGACTATGTCAAGAAGTGCAATAAGTGTCAGATATATGCCAACCTGCAGCATATGCCACCCTCAATGCTCCACAACTTCACATCCCCTTGGCCATTTTCCGCATGGGGAATAGATATCATTTGTAAGATCACCCCAAAGGGCTCGGGAGGACATGATCACATCCTAGTAGCCATAGACTATTTTACCAAATGGGTCGAAGCCCAATTCTATGCCGTCCTTACCTCCAAACAAGTTTCCAAATTCATAAGGAACAACATCATTTGCCGGTACGGCGTTCCGCATGAAATCATCAGTGACCATGGATCCCACTACAAAGTCGAGAAAACCACCCTCCTCAAAAACTACAAAATCCAGCACCACAAATCATCCCCTTACCGTCCCCAAACCAATGGCGTAGTAAGCCGCCAACAAAAACCTCAAGACTATCATTGAAAAGATGATAGAAAACTACAAAGATTGGCGCATCAAACTCTCATTTGCCCTTTGGGGATATAGGACATCCATAAGATCCTCTACGGGAGCAACACCTGATTACCTAGTCTATGGAATGGAAGCAGTTCTACCCATAAAAGTCCAATTACCCTCCATGCGCATAGCCTTAGAAGGAGAAATTCCTGAAACCCAATGGTTACAAGCCCGGTACAAAGAGCTCATGTTAACAGATGAAAGACGCCTACAGGCCCTAGACCATTCCCACATGTACCAACAGCGCATGGCAAGAGCATTCAACAAAAAAGTTCGACCTCGAAATTTAAAGGAAGGGGATTTAGTTAGGAAAGAATTACGTGCCCCAGTTACCGACCCAAGAGGCAAATGTTGACCCAACTGGTCCGGCCCATTCATCATCAAAGACATTCTATCAGGAAGTGCAGTCAGGCTCATGGATATTGATGGCATCGAGTTCAGTCAGCTCACCAATATGGATCAACCAAAGAAGTGCTACGTCTAAAAATAGAAGAAAAAAAAAAAAAAAAAAAAAGACGTTCACAAATTGCACGAACTACGCTGGCCTGATTCCACACTGGATACGTGGGTAACTCTTTTGAGGGGCCCGGCCAAAATCAATCCAAAATTCCTTTCAAACTCATGCAAAAGGGATAATCTTTATTCAAACTGAACGAATAAGCTTACATTGCAAGATTTAAACTTCCTAAGGTTACAAAAAAAAATAATGCAACTATAAGGGTTTAAGGTAAACAAATTCTTATGATTATTTTTTTTTCAAAACTAGACTTGCTTTCCTAGAAAACTACTTTAATCTTTCTTCCCTTTAGAAGGTTTCGTTGAAGGGTTCTTCTTTGAAAGACCTTGGCTTGAGGACGACCTATGATCGCTCCCATGGGCTGGGGGCTTGCCTCTTTTCAGTACATGATAGCCTCCCATTTGAGGCCCTTCCTTTCTTTTCTTTGCTTCCTTATTTGAGTCATACTTAGGCTTGAGCTGGTCTCACTCCTCATGACGAAGGGCTCGTCTCGCTTGTCCATCACCGCAGGAAAGTCAGTTCAGATAGGTCTCAGAAACTTGAGTTGGGGCAATTAACCGAGGTACAGTCCAGTGCTCCTGGCTACGCCAATACTTTCCCCAATCCGTAGCAAACTCAGTGGTCAAAGCTACGATAGTTGGTCTCGTAGTTTCCTGACGAGGAATAACCTGCTTCAACCCATATTGCCTCATGTGCCCTCGAGGGGAAGAAGAAAGTAGTCCTGTACAAACCCAGTATGGTAGTATGAGGAAATAAATTGTCACAAGCCACTAAGGAGGTCAAGTTCCACCAAGACACATGCCAGCGGATAACAGGTCCCGCATGGAAAAAGGCATCCAATTCAGCAATGGATTTTTCAAAATATAGCCTTTTCCTAACCAAGAAGCTAGCAGCGGTATAGGTTTCTTAGACCAAGCTCAAGGAACACGAGCTATCATATTATTTGGTGATTCTATTAGCCTCAGATGCTCACATAACCAAATTTGAAGCAGCAGGGGGCTGCCAGAAAAAGCTTCGCGAGGAGAGATTTTCAGCCTATCGAGCCCAATAATTGTTTCCCCTACAACCAGATGCAAAGGAGGATGCCCTTCAACCATTTGATTAACCACTCGCAGCAACGAGGCTCTGCCCAAGTTAGGAGATTCTGCATTAGCAAACAATAGGCGGTTCAACAGGCAAAGTACAAAAGCCTGACGGCAACAACGCTTGAATATTGCGTTCTTGCTAGAAGAAATAGCAAATTTTTCGCAGAGTTGAACCAAGTCCACATCGACACCAAGAACCATGCTTTTGGCTTCTGCAGATGACAAACCCAAGGATTTCTTGTACTGATCCCTAAAACCATCTCTCACATAAGGCATAGCTGGGGGAAGAACATCAGGCATATTAGTGATCGCAGCAAATTCTTCAACTAAAGGGCATAATTCAGAGTTACCAAAACAGAAAACATGCTGGTCAGGGTCCCAATAATTCAGAGCGGATCGAAGAAGGGGCCACAATATTTTTATTGGCCTTAAGGTCAGCAGGGTAGAGACATGGAACGGAGCTAGTTCAATTTTATCTTCTACGGTCAGATTTTTGCACCAGGCATCAAACAGGTTTTCAAAGGATTTCACCATGATAGAAAATTTGGGAAATTTGGGAGAGCTAAGGTTTGAAAAGTGATACAACATCATGTATCCCGTAAATCCTATTTATAGGCAAAAACGCGGGCCAAAGAAGTCAGAAATCCACAAAAAAGCCCAAACCAGAGCCGTCAGCGGCCCTGGTCAGCGCCGCTAGTGGCCCAAGCCTGTAGCCCAGCGCCGCTAGCGGCCCTGACCCTGGCCCAGTTCAAATTTTCCTCTCGCTCCAGCTCGCCCCATTGATCCGGTCTGCCCGATTTAAGCCCAGTTTTGATACCCGCGCTGAACTTACAAAGCCCGAGACTCTCTTTGTTTTATCTTTTTCAATTTTTTTTCTTTTATTTCTTTTTTTCAGGGGGTATAATATGTGTATTTTTGCTTTTTCTTGCAATTTTTACCTTTTTTTTCTTTATTTTATTCCCCAAATTATGGCTTTTCCTACTGCATAACGCATTGCATGCTTAGAGATCAGACGGGCATAATCGAGTTATCATATCATATATATCATAAAAATGCATAACAACAGGAGTTCGAAATCTCAAGATCAATGTCTACAAGGAGATCCAACATCGCTTAGCCAGAGTCGTCATCACCGTTACTGTTAGCCTCATCATCAACGGACAGCCCCTGGCCGTAGTTCCCAGTCGAATAGTGAAGAGAAGAGCTATAAATGGGCCTTCTGTTTTCGGGCCTCATGTCCCGCCCGTCATATGCTGGTGCACGCATAGGGGTACCTGCCGGAAACCTCGCGGCAAAGAAACTCTCTGTGGCCTGACTGGCAAAATCCATAGTCATATCCTGATACGAAGGATCAGTATGAGACACATCCCATCCAGGGGCATTTGCCCAACCTCCGACCGTGGGGGTAACAATAGGCCTGCTATCAAGAGAAGGTTGTAAACCCACAGGGGAGAACATCTCCGAAATGTACGGCACAGAAGGTTCGGGCGCCTCATCAACAGGAGGCCTGGTCACAGCTACGGGAAGTGAACGAGCAACAGATGGTCTGCTCGCCAAAGAGGCCCTCGCAACAGAAGAATGTCGAGCCCCCGCCGAAGACGAGGACTGGGACATCTGCAAACAATCAAGATCGAGATGTTAAGTTAAGCACTTCACTTAGCTAAAACAAAGGATAAAAGTCTACTTACATCAACGGTCTGAGATCGAGAACTCTTCCCCTTGCCCATTACTCGACCATAGCCTTTCTTCAGCAGGTGGATGAGCTTGAAGATCTGAGAGGTCTGCTCCCGGTTCAGCTACAAAAAAAAGCCACAAGATAGAGTCAACACTCAAAAGCAAACACAAACACAAGAAGGGATAAAAAGGAGCTCACCCCCGTACAACCATCAGGTAAGGGCAAGCCCTCTACAGTCTCTTCGTCAGCCATATGAAGAGGGAACTCCTCTACTATGCATCCCCCACTCTCCCCAATGTACCTCACCTCATTGGTCGGCAAGGTCACTCTTGGGGGCTGACCCCGAGGAACTCTAGAATGAGACGTCCTAGGACCCTGAGGAGCTAGACGATCCGCCTGCAAGACACAAGAAGTCAGAATATCACACATACAGCTAAAAAGATACAGAAGAGTTTCTTACCTCAGAAGTAAGGTCTGGCATCAAGCGATCCAAGCAGTAGGTCAGGTACACGACCTTGCGGTCCAAGCCGACGACCTCCGGCATAAGAAACTCCATGGCCGCCATACCACGGATCACGACTCCCAAGTCCCGCCCACTCAGACCACGCAGATAGAACATGGTCAAAGGAGGATCCTCCGAAACCAGGTGACTACCCAGGGAGGGATTGACCAGCCGAGTCAAACGGTCCCCCAAGTACCATACAAAGCCAAATGGCCCCTCAAAGACCACCCGTAGAGAAGACACTCTAAAGGACTCCAGGGTAATATGGGGTGGAACCCCAGGGATACCATCAAAAGCAGACCATGACACCTGCAGGTTACCAGTTCAAAAGTTCATTCACACCAAATGGACCAACAAGAAAAATGCACAAGTCAACAACAACATACCATAAATGCGGCATGGCTATCGAAGGTGGCCCGAAAATGCTCCAGAGAGGTAAACGAGTGGTTACCCCTACCAATCCACCGTGAACCTAATGGGAACATCCTCAAACCAGGATGGTGAGGACCGAAAGCCGGAAAATACTCAAAGAACCACAGCTGCCTTACAAGCATGAAAATAAGCTCCAAGCCCAAGAGCAAGCACGTGCAAAGAAAAAAAAAATGGGCCTACCTCTAGTATCCTCCATGGGCCCGAGATAGATGTCCTCTCACTCGTCTCCTTAGGCCTACAAGCCCGATGACACCATCTCACCAAGGAAGCATAAGCGGAAGCACCGAGGTTGTACTCATGGAGCTTGGACAAATCCCCCAGACATGTCAAGAAACCGACTTGACATACACTCTTCTTCTGAGCAAAGATGGTAGAAACCAACAAGCAAGCCAGGAAAATACAAGCTCTCTGATCCTCAGTAAGCCCCTGCTCCGCCAGAGCCGCCCACAACCGCGCCAGAGAAACCCGATCCTTATCAAAGTGGACAGACACGGGCCCGTAAAGCTCAAGCAAACTGGCACTTTGTGTCCAATAGTTCACGTCATACCGAATACGACGCCCTCTAAAGGATAGCCCCGTCAGCACGGTAAACTGATAAGGTGTGGGGAACATCTCTCCTACAGGTGTATGGAAAGTGTTCGTGGAATCCCAAAACCTCTCCAATAACCCTCTGGCAATGATCCTAGAATCCCCCGAGTGACAAGGAAGGATAACAGTCAGGAAATGGTCCAAACCCGAACCCAGTACCAAGTTCCTAGCCCCCACTGAAAAGGTCTCCAGCATTATAGCCCAATGGGACGTAGCCCCATGAGCCTGCAACAAGACACCAACACCCTAGCCAACAAACAAATTTTCCTCAACACCCCATATACTACAAATACAGCTAAAATAATTCCACACAAATTATATGCAGCTGATCACCAATCCAGTATAAGTCCCAATTTGTTCGTGTGCTGAAGCACTAACAGTTCCAGTTTTCAATTCAAATATACTGAACAAAAAAAAAAAGGGGGAAAATCAGAAAACATACCAGCTCCAAGTTAGACAGATGACTCTGCCTATCCGGTGGTAGAACACTGCGGTTCCAGACCCCAGCCGGGCGCCAGTCCAGCCGCATGAAAGAATCCTGGTACAGCCGAGCTCCATCTGCGTGACTAGTCGGAGGTGCTCTAGTAGAAGGTAACCCGGTGCGGAAAAGGCTCCGGTCATACTCCTCCTCACTCATGGGACGTTTTCCCTTATCCATGGGAGCCATGGGAACACAATGAAGCTTTCTCTCTCTAAAAGTTGGAAAATAAAAGTTTCAAATTCGAAAAGAACAAGCACCCATTCAACAATGCAACCCAAAATTCTGCAACTAGGCGGAAAAATAAGCATGTTCAAGACAAAACCCAAAGAAATCGATCAAGAATGGACTTACCACAAGCAAAGTGGAGCACTCAACAATGGAGGAAGCTCTCGACAATGGCTCTCGACAATGAAGAGGAAGAAGGCACGCGAAAAAAAGAGAAGCGTCGAAGCGATTTTTACTCGGCTCAAGCCCAGCGCCGCTAGCGGCCCTGCAAACCTGCACACGCGGGCCCACTTGCTGTCCCACGGCCCCTTTTTCCAGTCCAAAGTTCGTTACATCAGTTCGTTCCCGGCGAATAAAAGTACCAAGCGCGGGAGCAAAGTACTCCGGCCCACAAATTCAAATTCGACAGTTGGCCTATTTTACGGTACCAACTATTTTCAGGTAAAACTAACCCCTTTATTTTTGCAGGTCCCAGATACTGAAACTCGGATCTACACTGCGACAACCCTTACCGCCCAGAGTGCCAAAATTATTTTTTAAAGCCCAGAAATTCTATCGGCCTTACAGCTCAGTATTACAAACTTCGGGCCAGTCAATGATCGCTTAAGCTATTGCGGTTAAATTGTCCTTCTGTGAAATTACAAATTTTGGGGTCAGTTAATGGTCGCTTAAGCTATTGCGGTTAAACTGTCCCTCTGCGATATTACAAATTTTAAGGTCAGTCAATGGTCGCTTAAGCTATTGCGGTTAAACTGTCCCTCTACGAGGTTACTTATTATGTGTCAGTCAATGGTCACTTAAGCTATTGCGGTTATACTGTCCATTATTTTTATTTTTTTTATATATGTGTTTCAGTCAATGATTGCTTAAGCTATTGCATTTAAATTGTTCATATGTCCTAACCATTTTTGCAGCCGTTATTTTAATCGCGCTGTCTCGTTGGCCTTTTCGTTTCTCGTACAGGGACGGAATCTCGACATCCGCCGAGCGGTTTTTAGTCACTGTTTGTCGAAGCACTCCACGTTGATCATTCTCAAAGTATTGTTAACCTTTTCATTCACTCAAAATACAGGTCCCCTGCAGACGTTTAGATCATCTACGAGCAGTGTTCTATCCTGATACCATAACCTCAATTTTCTTTTGTGTTCAGAGAGATGAAATCTTAGCGCGCTACGAGCATGTCCCAACTTAGGTTTGTCTTCATATGCATACATATTGTACACTCTCACACACTGTGTGCACATCAGCATCCTGTATGTCGCCTTCGGCATAATTTGATCTTCGCTTTGACTCAAGTTCGATCAAAGTGGGGGCTTCTGTAGATGCCAAAAAAGCGTCTTTAGATTTCTCTGCAAAAGCCCGAAGATGAAAGGAGTAATTTATAAACTTGAACTGTTATTTTTGCTTTAATAGTTAAGATAAGGTCTCATGTTTTTCCGCCAAAACTCCTTTAATCCATTTCCTTCAAAAGCCCTGTTCAAGAGCTTTCCAACGACACGTCTCATGCCTCTTTCCGACTCCCGGTCGCCAAGTTGCGATTTAGGGGTAAAACCGTCTTTTACCGTTCAAGGGTAAAACGGTATTTTCACATTTTTCGGAATATTTAAATTCCTCCGAAAAATAAAAACGGACTGGATGACGTCATTATGACGACATCCAGCTGGCCGCAGGATAAATCCCAGCGCCGCTAGCGGCGCTGACCCTGCGTCTGGCCCGACTCTTTTTTCGGCCCAAATCCAAATTTCGGCTCCTTTTCAGCCGTCCAACCCTACTTCTTGCGCCTATAAATACGACCCTCCACCCTCAGTTCAAAACACACAGTCTACAGTTGATAACCTCTATTCTCAGTAGTATTGACTCTGAGCTTCCTCCTCTTTCTTCCAAACTTGAGATCTATTTTTGCTATTTTTGTCAAATATAGCCTATAGTTCAGGTACAAATTCCTGAAGGCTCAAATTAAATTAACTGCTTAACTGTTTATTTTCTAGTAGTCAAAATGTAGATATCATGCTAGAATAGTGTTCTATTGATTCCTAAATATTGTCTGTATAGTCGTTGTGCTGCTCAACTTGTCAAACGGAATGCATGTCAAAATAAAGGTTAATAGTAAATGTTGTGATGCTTGTGATGAACCAATTAATAGTCTAAGTCTAGGTTGTTAATCCGATTTTGCATGGGAATTATGTCTTTATATTATTAAGCAAACTTGAGTTAGTAGAGGCCGTCATGAACGGACGAGTTGGGTGCCTAACACCTTCCCACCTCGTACCTTCGCCCCCGAACCTATTATTTTTGGGTACTCATATGTTCTATATGAGCGGGAGTCTTTCTAAAAATATGATTAGTTCACTTTTCGCGCTATTGGTTTGTCCCTTCGGTTTGTCCCTTCGATAAAACGTCGATAGCAGATTTGTAACATCTTTCATGGTTTTTATTCAATTCATTTCTTTACAAAATCCTTTCTAACTCGATGGTCCCTTGAACTTATCTAAACCCCCAACTTACAAATTTTCTATAAGGCACACTCCGTGGAAACCAATACTCATATAAAAAGGATTGGACGAAAATCCCGGGTCCTTACAGTTATCCTTCTAAGAAAGAAGATTTGATGAATGAAAACACAAGATAGAGCAATGCCTCTGTTCACATGCTATGCTTGGGTATTTACGCTTCTACTAATTCTTTCTTAGTGCTTTATTGCTTGGGAGAGATTAGCAAGGGTGGGGATCCTCTTACGCGACTAAACTTGTGCTTAATTGCTGGGTTTTGGAGTTAAGAGTTAATTGCTTTATTTATCTAAACCCAAAAAACAGAAAAAAGAAGTTACTTTGTTTCATTCCGACGAGCTTGCTGTTTTTTTTGTATCAATTCTCCTATTAAAAAAGATAAAAAGTAGCTATCACTTGTCACTTAACTTGCAATTGTGTTTGATAAAAAAAAAATGCAATTATGCATGAGATATATAACTTAATAATCTGTCACTCCACCCATTGATATTTATTAAAGCATATCCATATAAATTATTTTATATCTAACTTGTATTCATGCCCTCAAATATAAACGTAACTAAATATTAAACAATTGTTATATTAACGTCGATTATTCCCACAAATAATACTCAATTTTCAAGTAGCCTACACTTATACCAACTGATACAATGTTTCTTATTAAACAACTGTCGGATTTATTAGATTGTTCCGTAATATGTATTTCACTAATTGGAATCTAAAAGTTGAAAGACTAACCTTCATTCAACTGGAAAGAAAAAAAAATAGCAAAAACTCACCATCAAAAAAGGGAAAATAACATGTAATTCATCATAATGTGACAATTGTATGTTACCTGTGCTTATACCCACAACTATATAACATTGTTATATTATGTGCATCTATTCCCCCAAATATTTATCTTTTGATCTATACCCAGTAAATGTTTTTGTTGTGTTGAAAACATTAAAATTTGACATTAACACCATTTTAGATTGTCTTAATATAATTCTAATTAAAGACAAAAGAAGGATAATAATAGGCTATGTGATTATTAGCACAATTTGGTGAAAACCACCTTCAAAGTTTCACTATTTGTTCAGTATCCCCTGAATTGTTGTTATTTGTTCATAACCACCTTAAAAGTTGATTACGCCCTTAGACTCTCCCTTTAAGTGATTTTCGGGCCAAATTTCATATTTCTCTTCCTGTTTTACCCTCACGTGAGTGGCACATGTCATTTTAAATGATACTCTTGTTTGACCAATTTAATTACCATGTTAGACAAAATTAATTACCATGTTAGATGGTACAGAATACCGAAATATGTGTGGTTTGTGGACCATCTCTGAATTCCACGAATTCATCTCCTCAACTGAACTAAAGTCACCAGTCCCTATCAAAAACACCATCCATTTATAAATCATAATGATACACAAAACACCATAAACAAAACCCCACCACCATTTCCTCCTTTTTCATCTCTTTCTTCCCTCACAATGTCGAACTCCTCCTCACGAGCAACTGGTGCAAAGCACTCCCAGGAGGAACATTATTAGCCATTCTTCTCAAAAAAACCCCACTGTGATGCATAAGCCCACCACCATATGATTTTCTCTCTCATCATCTTTTGCCTAATTTTGCAGGGTTTTGTTGGGATTCATTGATTTTGGTTGTTAGGGTTGAATCAAATTTCAATTGAAGAAACAAGGAGGAGAGAGAATTGCCAAGGTGAAGGAGAGGGAACTTGGAGAGGTCATTATCAGAGAGGAAAATAGGCGAGCGATAAAGAGGGCATGATTAGTTGGTAGCAAATTGGGAGTTTTGAGAAGATCTTTAATTTTACCCTTTATTCTAGAGAATCACCCTCACTGGCTATTGCACTCCCAGAGAGAGAAATTGACGGAATTTTCTAGAGAGTTATTTTTTCTAAATAGATTAGTTAGTGGGTTTTTCTAGGCTAATGAAAAGGCAAGGAATCAGCGCGTCAACAACACAGACAAAGGGAGGACACTTTGGGCGGGAAAATATTTTACCACAGGCTGCCATGTGGACAAGGACGACCTGTTTTAGTAAGGAGTTATAGATAGCGTGTTCAACAAGATAATTATTTCATTGTATTTTATCTATGTCGACTCCTTTTCGAATACAGACTGTAAGAATATCTACATTAAAACTTTTGAAGGAATAAAGATGTTTTTAACTTTGACTTATATTAACATCTATATGGAACGATGCCCACGAATAAGACATTAGACCGCTTACTAAATTTTACCCTGGCTAAAAGTAATGCCAAGAAATTAAACGTTATGTTTGAGCTCCTAAATTTTTCTTTTTGTTTTTGAGGTGTTACTTTTGTATTTTACGTATCTTGATTATATTATGAAATTATTGTTTGTCACTAATTATTATCACAAAAATGAGTTTAATATGCTTGGTACTTGAAAGTCATCGTAGCGAACTATCGAAAGTAGACTTCTTAATCTTAGCCGAAGGGCGAAGAAAGTACTAACTTGCTCAACATCCCTTGTTTTTATACATGTTCACGACTTACTTTCTCCCTTCTTTCTTTTAATGTGTGACTCATAACAAAGTAGTGGATCCAAAATATAATTACTAAATGATAAAAATATACTCACTATAATGAATAATCACATCATAAGAAAAGTGGAAAGCATATCTTACATAAGCTGTGAGATATTTTAATTGCCCAATATTAGTGTTGCCTTATATGGGACGTGGAAACGTCAAGTGCTTTTACCAATTGTAATTAGTTTGTCAACCCTTTTTATCCATCATTATTGTTATCATGGATTTCGAAAGTATTTTCTTTTTTTTTTGGATGAGACTTGGAAGGTTCTTTTGGTTGCAATCTTTACACATATATCATATGTGTAAATTCTCTGTTGTTTGATGACTTCACTGTGGAATGTGTTTATATTATGTAACATTGTTAGTTTGTTTCTTTGTTACTGTGTTACTCTTTTATGGGAATACTTTCATTTTTAAGTTTGTTTTTTTTTTTCACAAAAATTGTTTGGTACAAAGTTGCACTTGTACTTGAACAACGACACTCTTGTACTCAAAGACAAAACTCATATCAAAGAGCCACAAAATGTATGTTTTGCTTCAACTTTGACCCCCTAATGATATACATGTTGTTTCTCTCATATCTCTCTTATTTTTTTGATGTGGGACTTTATATCAATATGAGTATATTGATTTTTAAAGTGAATATTAAATGATATTTTTCCTCCCATAAAAAATAATAGATGTCTTCCCCCAAACAAATAAGAAAAAGTTATTTTTGGACTTTGCATTTAAGAAAACAAAAAACAAAGTGGCTTCACCATTAAAGTTGCAAAAACGTTGCTTCTCTAATATCTTAGATAATATATTTTTTTGTACTTCTTTTTTTTTGTTGATTATTTTGTTATGAATTTATTTCCATATTGAATTGGTATATATATTTGTTTTCCTTTTAGGTGTGATCTCAAATCTTCTTTTATGTATTGTGAGGAGTGTAAAAGGTGAATACTCAAACCACACTAAAAGTTGGAAGGCTGGAATTGAGGAGATGTTTGGATTAGACTTTTGGAATCACCACATGAAAACATACATTTTTATTTTAAATAGGATTCTAATTTTAGTTTGGTTATTTAGTGCAGAAAGTGTGTATCATCAATTGTGTTCCTCATACTATGATCTCAGTTGTACAGGAACCTTGATAGTAATGTTATCACCAAATATTTCTACTCTTTGTTCTGAGACATTTAAATGTGGCTATTGTTTTGTAGTTAGACATTTAAATCTTGCTCCCAAGAACTTGATGAACTTCAAAAAAGTAGTGGAGCATTACGTACTTCTTGCTAGGAAAGAGAAGTTTCAAATACAACTCATAAACCATGGCACACATTAGCATGTATTAGGTAGTTCAAAACGTTTAGAGTGGGTAATTTTCGAAGGTTAACATAGTTTCCTTGGTCATCCAAGAATTTTTAACCTTACACCATATCTATTTAGACTTTGATACTTAATAACAATGAGAAAGGGAGAAGAATATATAGACATTAAAAATAGTGTGTAATATAACATGGTGTGTACTGTATGGACACCTATTCCAATATTTTGCCATAAAAAACAATGTGAACTACAAATCGCCCCTTGATCATCGTTATACAGTCCATACAATCCATACATATTTCAAGTTGTCTGTATTATCCAGACCACACAAATGAGCAGGTTGTGGTGCAATAATTCATATTATTTGAGTTTGTGTGCCAAATGGCCATGCAGTGCTGCATGCTACATCCCTTATGTGTTCTGGTGGTATTCAATTCCCTACTAGTTTTTATCCCCGTGCTTCGCACAGACTCGTAAAATAATTTTACAAATATATAAAGCTTAATAGCCTTATCCAAATATATCATGAGAATGGAAATATGCTGAGCATATTCCACGTTGGAATAAAGTCATGAACTCGATGAAATAGAGGGGATAATTTGGTGTTAAGAATACCTATAGAGACTTTATCTAATAGAAAAAGAAGAGGTATTCTGAAAGTATATGCTTAATTTATTTTTCTATACTTCGCAAGTAAGTATATCAATTGTGTCTTTAGGATAGTGAATACTTCAATTAGTACATTCAATCAATCTAGCCACTATTCATTTTATTCTCTCCCAACAAAATGTCTAAGTGCCCAAAAGTAACTTGAAAATTTTGAAATGATTTAACCAATAAAATTACAAACTTGACATATCCAAACAATATGCACACCACTCATAGTGTGATTTATTATAATAAATAATGAATATGGTCATGTCTTATACACTTAGTTTATATACCAAACTTTGTGGGACAAATATAGGACATATGTATCTCATTTTGAAGTATTTTTAAAATCCAATTCAATGTGGTAAGAATCATAATATTCCAAGTTGTGTGACCAAAGTTATGTTATTTTATAATTTGAGACAATATGCTAATAATGATAAATGTGATAATTAATTTGATGCATTAATGAGTGATGACAACTTGGATGACTTGCTTGCATGGCAACTTATGTATCAACCCTTCACGCTTATGTGTCGCCTACGTGGCGTCCCACGTGTCATCACCACACGAAGAACGTGTATATATATATATATATATATATATATATAGGTTTTATTCCCGTGCTTCGCATGGGCTCGTAAACTAATTATTATGAATATTATATAATAATATAATGTTATATTTGATGTGAAATTATTTATTTTATTAGTAAAATATATTTTATTTTATTTTTGCAAAGATTTCTATCCATAGGATGCAGCATGCTAATTCTTGAAATGATATTTTCATGCGACCTTCATTTGTAATGAGATTGGACTAAGTTTAGATAAATAATAAAAACAGTATATGTACACTAATTTTAATAAGTAATTCAATTAATGAAAATAATAAATAAACTCATTCTGCATTAACGGTATATGTGCACTAAACGTTGATAGCACATGCTCGTTTTATTCCGCACAACTAAAACTATGAGACCAAGTTGAGCACATGTGCCGTGTGCGTGTGATCTACACACGAACAGTTCCTCTTATGTGACGTCCTACGTGTCATGACCATATGGAAAGAACCCAACTTTATAAGACATATACATATATATCTTGTTTTGAAGCATTTTTCAAATCCAATACAACGAAATCAGATTTATAATTTTTTGACTTACGTAATTAAAGTTATTTTATTTTGTAATTTAGAAATATGCTAATAAATATGTAATTAAGTCAACTAATGATAAGACATTAATGATAGATGATATGTCATGCTACATGGCAAGTTTGTGCTTACGTGTCATGCCCACACGACGTCGCTTGCATATGTGGTGTCCCACGTGTCGACCTCACACGAAGAAGGACCCAGTTATATATATATATATATATATATATATATATATATATATATATATATATATATATATATATATATATGATATGATATGATATGATATGATTTAAACACTGACCTGAGATTTTAAGTGAACATGGAGTAAGGCATACTTTAAAAGACACAATAGCTTAAGGAAGTTTTTGTTTCTTTAGTATGTTTTAAACTCGCACTGCCTTAATATGTGATTTATGAGATATTATCCCAATTAGTTTTTTGTTTCTTGCCATATAGTTTGGGGTAAGATCAAAAGTTCCGGTTGTAGATTTTGAATGATTATTATATACTCACTTTGTTACATGAGCTTTTAACCAGACTAGGCTTTTTGAATCTTCCATGAACCTCAAGTGGGAAGTTTTTGACAACTGAGAATGATAGGGAGCTCTCACCATCAGCCCACAGGGAGAAACATGAAGGTATATTCCTTTAGTTTTTGATTGACTGATATGACAATCTTGATTTTTCCGGTTATAAATTGGAGGCTTCATATGCAGCTAGGGCTGTTCATCCGATTTTCGGATACCCGAAATTTCGGATAGTATATTATGATATCTGAATCCGTATCTAAAATTTCAGATAAACGATTTTCGGCTATCAGAAATTTCGGATTCGGGTACTCAGATATCCGATATCCAAAAAAACTTATTTTTTTCCTATTTTTGTTGACTTTAATTTGGTTGTTTTTCAGATATTTCAGGTATTTATGGGTATTTTGGATATCCGGATCCAAAATTATCCAAAGAAAACATAACATCTAAAAATTTTGGATATTTTTCGGATAGTTTTGGATATCTGTATCCGAAACATCTGAACGAAAATTATCCGAAATGATGATTTTTCGGATATTTTGGATATACGAAATTTTCAAAGTTGATATCCTAATCCGTATCTGAAATTCGGATATCCATTTTTTCGGATATTTTTGGATCGGGTTTTCGGATCAGATGGTCGGAAAAGAATTCTTTTGAACATCCCTATATGCAGCTTTTAAATTGTTGCGCGAGAATTAGCTATAATTGTAACGAGGCAATTTGAAAGTGGTGCTGTTAGAGGTTCAACTGTGAATGCATGAGATGGTTTTGGACACAATCTAACACAAATGAAACCACAAGGTCATTTTCCTATACTTTCTTACGTAACTATTTTAAAGCAGTATGGAATGCTTAATGCTATCTACTTGATCTAGCTTGCTATGGACATGTTTATCATTGAGGGGTTCCTTTCCTTTCGACAATTGACATTAAGTTCTTTTCTGTGAGTATATACTTCTCTTACAAAAGGGAAGTTCCGGATACTTTGCGACAGATTGATGAACATAAGCTTTACACAATTGTTGTTAAGATTGTGTCGGTATTATCATCTTGACAAAGATAAAGCTACGAGTAGTTGAGACTTGACAGATAAATAGCAGTTGCCATGTTTTTGAAAGTATCCCTTGCATTCCTTAGCATGCACAATTGAAGTTCAAATTATCTCCAATACAAAGACCCTTTAATTGACTTCTTTCTTCCTTTTTAAATCTTAACTTTTGATATTTATAAAATCTGCATGGTAATCTAACTCTGCTTTGCTTTTTTAAGTTATTATGACAGAACTAATATGCAATGATTTAATGAGTTTGTTTCCCTTACCAACAAATTAACTACTCCTAGTAGAACTAAGATTCAATAATATAATGGGTTTTTATCCCTTGCCTCCTTATAAATGTTCGCTTTCATGATTATTGATTAGCATTTGCTTGGCATGTGATTACAATGTCCAATGCTTGAGCTCTTACTAGGTAATTTACTCATATGGACTCCAAAAACAAGTTTCTGCCTTGGAATTCCAATAAAACAAAACTGCCTGGAATTCCAATAAATAATTTATTAAAAAAAACACTAAAAAAGGAATCAATTACACATTAGATGGGTATTTTACCCACTAGATTAAAACAAATCTGGAAAAATGGACACAAATAATCCCACAAATTGATCGTGTGACAAACATAATCCCACATTTAACTTTCTCCACTAATAATCCGACATTTTATTCTTCCTCACAATAATGCACCCATTGTTAATGGGGTTAAGCCTTCATTAACAATGAATGACGTGGCATCTGAAACCCCTTCTCCACCCCTTCCTCCACCAGCCCAAAATTCCTAATGGAGCGTTTGTTTAGTGGGAATAGGAGGTGGGGATAGGGATTAGAAAATTAAGATTGTAAAATCACATGTTTGGTGTAAGGGATGAGGAATAAGGTAGGGCATAGGGATAGGGATAGGGATAAAAATGTCTCTAATCCCACCTTTTTAATCCCATAGAGAGGTTGGTAATTGGAGGCGAGATAAGAGTTTTTAAAGCTAAATTACTATCATGCCCATTAAAAATGACTGCAGATTTTGTCTAGTCTTTTTATTAATTGCATTTTGGTAAACTAACTTTATAATCCCCAATCTAATATATATATTCACATAACAAACAATGTAATGAGATTAATTATACAAATTCCCTATCCTCTCAACATAAATCTCATCCTCATCCCCATAGTCTCACAATCTCATTCCCTCCCAAAATGCCCTGTTAACCTCCCATCCACCCACCACCAAGCAGCCCCTCCTCCACGAAGCCTCTCAAAAGTCCTTAACCTCCCATCCACCCACTACAAATTTCTCTTGTAACCATTACAATCTGCAAAAATGCTCAAAAATCTATTGAATCGTCCATTTGGGGTCATTGGTGGAATTTTTGTGATTACAACAAGATTCGAGGATGAAGTTTGGTCGTGTTGTTTTTCTAGATACAGAGCAAGTTGAGTGGCAAAACTAGAAGAAGGCAACGAGGTGAAAGATGGCCAATGAGGTGTAGCTCGATGGTGGTGGTGATGGTAAATGAGAGGGACCAGGGTTTCTGGGCTAGTGGGGAAAAGGTAGGAAGGAGGTTGGAGCATGAATACTTAACCGAGAGTTAACCCCGTTAGCAATGGATACATTGTTGTTGGAGTATATAAAATGTGGGATTATTTAGGGAGAAAGTTTAATGTGAGATTATTTTTGTCGGATGACCAATTTGTGGGATTATTTGCATCCATTTTCTCAACAAATCTTAATCTGGTTATAGTATCAAATTAGCTGTTCTATATTATATTGGCGACTAATGCCTCCAATAATGTACAAGAACATTAAAAAAACAATCTTAAATACTTAATATCAAGTATGAACTCAATCAATATTATATATTTATTCAAATGCACTATATCACAGCCTATTAGCTAAAATTAAATCTGTGCATAAGTTGTCATCTCTAAAAGTTGCTTCAGTAACCGTTATCAATAATGAAAATATTGTCCACCGGAGAATCAACCTCTCACCTACGGCGAGGGGGCTCTAGGAGGCACAACGAGTGTGTCTTTTTCCCTTTCATTCTCTGTTTATCATTTTTTTATCACCTTTTTCATTATGGTGAGCGAGTTTAGAGTTGATTCGAAGATTTTTTGATTGGTTCGTGTTGATTACCAACTTCGTGTTACAGAATTTGCACGTTGAGATAAGTTCGAGGTAGTCTTGAAGATGGAGGAGATAGACTGGTTGGAGCATTCGGTGGTGTCGCCGTGGAAAGGGAAGACAGGGGAGAAGGGTATTGTCAAACATGTGGCTAGCAGATACATCTTGGTACTGAGGATTGCTGCTAACAATGGGGGACATTTCTTTCTCTTGGAGAAAATTCCATTTGATAGCCGAGCAGTGTCTCTTATTTCAAGCTAGTGGCAAGGTTGGGAGGCATTGTTGCAAGCTAGTGGCAAGGTTAAAGCTTCTATGGCTGCACCTAGAGGGCATGTTGCTCCTGTCCCGGCACCACGCCAGCAACCCATCCAGAGCCGCGCAGGCTTCCTTGTTGCAGGAGGTGTGGCTCTACGGAGATTGTTTGGGAGGATGTTGCGAAACCTGGCCCAGATAAAACCATGGTGTAGAGGCGAGGTACGTTTGATCGTTCTGGGGGGAGGCAGCTCCAGGCGGACCGGCCATGGCGTCAAGGTGCTTCACCGGTGAGGGATCGTTCCAATGGAATGGGAGAGAATTTTGGGAGATTCTTTATTCCCGCGCGTGATTATAGGGGGCGAGGCAGTTATTTTGGGCAAATATCTCGGTAAGGTGGTAACGTTGATACTCAGTCAAATCCCCATTTGAATTATCACATGGCACGTGGGTCTGGTGTTGATAATAATGTTAATACTGAAATGGCACGTGGGCTACTTAATAATAGACAAAAGGAACATTGGCTAGTTGGGCGTGGTTTTGAGGGTCACAGACATAATAGGAATTTTGGGCCAACTAGGGGTGAAGGAAATTCTTCTAATTTGGGCCCAAATTTATTAAGAATCATGTCTCAGTTTTTCAAAGATTAGGACATGGGCCAAATCAGAGGGATATCACTCGACAAGCGCTGGGGGAACGAGCGACAGACACACGATCTCTGGTGGTTGGTGGTGGCCGGAGTCCACGTCAGCCGGAGGAGTCAGGCCAGCGACAGGTACCGCCGGGCATAGAAAACACCGGTGGTTCTGGGATGAGGGTTGCCTGGCCTCGACGGCACCTTTGTTGCAGTCCAATAGCGCCTCAGGCTAGGGGAGGTGGTGCATTTTTGGAACCTGCTCTGGCAACGGATGGTCAGACCACTCCGGGGAGCAAATCGGCAGTAGGTAATGGTGATGGGGGTGTCTCAAATGGTGGGCCAGGGCTGTTCAACGTACAGGGGGTTATAGGGGAGCCACTAGCTGCAACCAGCGAGGGGTCACCGGTGGTGGGCCCTGTTGCCTCGAGCTCGGGACAGGGAACGACTACTTTAGAGGGCAGTGAGCTGGGTGAGGGACAGGCTATTGCTTTGGGAACCAGGTCAGGGAAGAAGGGGGGTTTGTTGGAGGAGATGTGTCAGGTTGGGGCTTGGTTAGCTGAGGTGGGGTTCCGATTTCAACGGACAGCTCAACACGAGGTTCCAGTTAGTGATGTCAAGGCCCGGTTGATGATAGATCTTGGGGATGTGGATCCTGAATTTGATGATGATGAGGACGATTTATTTAGCTCGTCGGATGATGAGGTCGGTGATGGGTTGCTTTTGACTAGGCTCCGCAAGGTTGAGGACAGGGAGCTAGAGAGTAATGAGAGGTTGAACTTTTTCAACATGGGAGGGATTCATAACGGGGTTCCAAGCAGGTTTCTTTGAGTGCGGTTCCGCTGTCTAACATTGGGTGCTCAGGAGGACGCACTTCTGAGGCTTCTGAGACTTCCAGTCCCTTCTCCTTTACTCCTATTATCTCTCATGTTGTAACTACTAGTCATATTGTAGCTGTTAATTTTTTACTAACCAGGCTTTTTCTGTTGATAATCTTTCAGGTGCAAGTAAGGGAAACAACAGTACTAGTAAGGGAGAACAATCTGCTGTGTCGCATGATGTGGAAGCGACTGGTTCTCCGTCGTGCCATGGGGACTCTGGTGCCGAGGGGAAGGTTGTGACTATCCCTCCATTGGCGGGTGAGAGAGACGTCTGTAATCCTCAGTCTCTCCTTGATGATATGACTTAAAGTGGTTTGTAGTGGGGGGGAGTTAGGCAATGTCCAAGTGTCGCCTCCTTGCTTTTCTAGTAGGAGGATTGCGGTTGGGATGAGGGAGCTTAGGAGTCTCCAGCCTTCGTCCATTCTAGGGGAGGGGGTCGTTCGTAGGTCTAGGGTCAATTTGGTTCTAAATGAAGATTATTAGTTGGAATGTGAATGGGGTAGGGAATGTAGAGAAGTGGGGTCTAGTACGGGAGGTGGTGAGTCAGGCTTGCCCAGATGTGGTGATGTTCTAGGAGACGAAGGTCGAGGGGGTAGATTCTTTCTTTATTCATAATCTTTAGGAGGTTGGGTATAAGGATTGGGTCTGTTTACCTTCAGTTGGGGCGTCCGGGGGAATTCTTCTTGTTTGGGATACCCGTTTTGCGTCTCAGGTTAATGTCCACTTTGGTCATTTCAAAGTTTATGTGTTGTTGAGTGTTAGAGGGAGGGGTGAGTGGTGGTTTTCTTCTGTCTATGGGCCGTGTAATGTTGCTGATCGTGAGTCTTTGTGGGACGAGCTTGCGGCCTTGTCTGGTTTGTGTTCTCCTAGGTAGGTTATAGGGGGCGACTTTAATGTTGTCCGTCATGCTGGGGAGAGACGCGGGAGAGGTTTAACTGCGGGTATGCGTGAGTTTGACTTGTTCATTCGGGAGTCAGCTTTGCGCGACTTGCCTCTTAGTAATGGGCAGTTTACTTGAGGGGTGAGTGGGAGGCATAATGCGGCGTCATGCATTGATCGCTTCCTTGTTATGAATGAGTTCGAGGATGAGTATCCTGAGTTGGTCCAGGAGGTTATGCCTCGCCCTTGTTCCGATCATTTTCCTATTATGCTTCATTCTGCCCCGATTAAGTGGGGCCCCATTCCCTTTAGATTTGAGAATGACTATCCATGTGGAGTTTGGTAAGCTTGTTCATGAGTGGTGGGCGAGTTGTGAGGTTGAGGATTGGACGGGGTACTGTTTCATGAGGAAGTTGAAGTGTGTGAAGGAGCAGTTGAAGGTGTGGAATAAGGAAGTTTTTGGAGATGTGAGGGTTAGGAAGGGTGATGATATAACCAAAATACTGAGGGTCGAGCAATCGACCCCCGTCCTAGCTACGCCAGAAGGATCTCGACCCTAAGCAGAGTCGAAGCCATCGTCAATCCGGAAATAGCAGCTCCCTACCCCTAAGGGTAGCCTCAGGCCCCTGCTAGACCCAAGAGGATCTACATCAAACAAAAGTCATGCACTAACCAGAAGACCAACATTATGTTCCTACCAGACTATAAAGGGTCGACTCATTCAGGAATCGACCCTAAAGTTTGCTATGAGCCCAATGATGACGCCAGCATGTGTACTGAACGAATATTCCCTAGGAGATTCGAGCAAATGCCTTGGCTCCCACTCCCAAGGACAGTAGTGACGGCATCAATTGTACTACCCCTGACGTGGAGTCCCCTCAGAGGGTCGTACTAAAACTCACGTGACCACCCTCTCTAAGCCGACTTAAAGAGGGACGTACGGGCAAGGCTACGTGTCTACTGTTCATTCGACGAGGCTAGCCGACTTTTTCCCTATAAATACCTGCACGGAAACCAAGGCAAAGGTAAGTCATTTCATTCAGAGAACATTCACGCTGATTGAGGCAACAGAGAGAGAATCCCCTAACATTCTGCTCTGACATTGCGGCCTTCAAGCGTGATCCTCATATCCAGTCACTCAATTAACTCACACGCTCCTGAGTCGACCACACATACTCCTACATAAAAGTTACCTCACGTACATCTCCTCATTTTCTAACTTTACCATCAGAGGGGTCTTCTCGGGTCGACCCCCTGAGGTAGTTTACCTTTGTTCACCTTGTGCAGGTAATACTTGGTCGACTCAAGAGGCGGACGACAGCCCAGACTCCCGCATCAATACCTGAGCATCTTCCCAGTGTAAGACCCCCTCAAAATCGGGCGAAACATTTGGCACCGTCTGTGGGGAAGGTGCATGGTCTTGCATGAGTGAGCGTCCGGAAACTCCAGATTCTATTAAACTCCCCGACCTCATAACCACAAAACTACTTACTCCCCCATACCCAATCAGAAAACACCCGACGGTTCATATGGACGTTGTACCTAATCCCGAAGGGTCACACAACTCTGATGGATATGAGAGCCAAAACTTTGAAAATCCCGAAGTCCCTATAAATAGGGGCGAACTACAGCAGATCATGGGAGATTTACAAAGTACGATGAAGGAAACTCTCGAATGTCTGGTAAAAGAGCTAAGGCCTCCTAAAAATTGGGAAAGGGGGGAGACCTCGAGGGGAGGCAGCAGGGTTCCATCAGAGACCAGACGTCCTCCTCCTCCTCCACGCCCCAAGCCTTCTCCATCTCTAACTACTAGGTCTATGAGGGACAGCTGGTCCACTCGTAGCACCGGCGGATCCAGAGAACGCAAGACCTCTCATGGAAAACCCTTGAATCGCCCGACTAACTCGGACGATTTAAGGAAATCCTTGAAAGAAAAAGAGCGGAGAAGGAAACCAGCAAGTACGGCACCGACCTAAGGGGTATCATACTCAAAAGGGAAGAAGCCCGACGAACAGAAGAACAACAGCTCCAAGAGCTATACCAACTCTATGAAAAAGAAAAGCAAAAAGGGTCGAGCTGTACTCAGGCTGACCTTCGTAATATCATCGAGTATCGAGAGGCTGAACGCCAAATCGAAGAGAAAAAACTCAAAGAATTGCATCAAAGGTACGAGGACGAACGAAAACGGGACCAGGAACTCCTCACGGGGTTCAGTCCCCCTCAAGCTACCACCATTTTACAACCACCGATCCTACAGATCCCGAGTCCCATAACTGTCGGGAATGTTGGGGTATCTAATACCCTAGCAAATTTGGGGAGTGAAACACCTGCTATGGGATTAACCCCATTCAGCGATGAAATCATGGCGGCTCCAATGCCATCAAAATTAAAACCAAGGGCTGACAAGTATGAAGTCCCCCAGAATCCACAGGATCACATCATGGCTTACAGGGCAACCATGATGAACCAGACTCTAAGTGATGCGGTGTTATGCAGGAACGTCCCGATGACCCTCAAGGGGCTTTCCATCCAATGGTATGCTTCACTGACCCCTAAGAGTATCTACTCTTGGGCTCAGATGGAAAATAGCTTCAAAAACCACTTCGCTGCACACATCCAGCAAAGAAAAACCACGGAGCACCTCTACAAGCTCAAGCAAGACAAGAAGGAAGGGTTAAAAGATTACCTATCTCGCTTTAATGCGGAAACCCTCGAAATAGTTGACCTAGACGAAAGGCTTGCTAGCGCAGCCTTTGTGTCGCGGTTAATAGAAGGGTCGCACTTCAACTTCCAAATCAATTTGAAGCGGGAAGAGAAGGGATTTCTGACCCTTCCAGAGGTCCGACGGTTTACTGTGGCCAACGCCAACTCACAAGAACAATCAAGGCGATATACCCCGAGCAATGGGAAAACAGACCCGAAGCCGGAGGTAAAGTCAAGCAGAAGCACTAAAACTGATAAAGGCAAGCGTCCAGCAGAAGCGCTTGCCGTATCCAGGGGGCCGCCCAAGAGAAGCGATTGGAGGAAGACCGATCCCTCCGACGACCAGTGGTCGTTCAGTGTTGACCAACAGACCATCTTCAACAAGATGGACCGAAAGCTGCTTGATGTCCCGCCTCCCATTATCAGGGATCTCTCTGAAAGAAACCCGAAGCTTAGATGTGCATACCATGATGATGTTGGGAATACAACCCAAGATTGTCAAAGGTTGGTCAAGAACCTCGAAAAGTTAGCCGAAGAAGGAAAGCTAAACAGTTTCTCAAAAAGAAAAATGTCTACAAAAAACCAAAGGTCACTACTGTCGTTAAAGAAGAAGAATCAGAAGAGGATGATATGACCAACGGCGTCAAGATGATCTATGGGGGCCTTGGTGGAGGAGGATCGACCAAGAAGCAACGACAGGATCATTACCGCGGGGCTGAGGAGATAATGGCAGTGGGAGTTCCCCCCATTGGCAAGATCCTGCCAGTAACCTTCGATGAGCAAGACGCACGAGCGCCTCATCACCCACATGATGACCCGTTGGTAGTAACTCTCAAGATCGCGGGCCTACTCAAAGAGCGAGTCCTCGTTGACACAGGAAGTTCAGCTGACATCATCACTTACAAGTGTCTTCGACAATTGGGCTACAACGAAGATAAAATTACCCCGGTTTCACTGCTGGTCTTCGGCTTTGGCGGGCACAAAGTCTACCCAATTGGCACGGTCATCCTTCCCATTCGTATCGGGGAAAAGGGGGTACGGCGGAGGCAAATCATCGAATTCCTAGTGGTCGACACGAAGTTGGCTTACATCGCCATCCTCGGTCGACCCACTTTAGCCGCCATCAATGCGGTGATTCATATGTCTTGGTTGATTATGAAGTTTGACCGAGGGAACGGCCTGATCGGTTAGGTTGTCAATGACCAGAAGACAGCCCGAAAATCATTTGTCGATTGCCTCGACAGCAAGAACCGGCATCACGAAAAAGAAAAAGACCTTCCCTCACTGCCTACGAAGTCGGTAGTCATAACTCAGGAGCTAGGGACAGCACTGACTGTTGCCCCTACCCCTGCAGAGATCGCCGCAGCAAAAAAGAAGAGTGTAAGGGAAGGCAAGAGGAAGATAGCTGGATGCATGCTCTTGGAGATATACCTAGCTGATCACATCGACACCAGATTCGAACCTGAAAATCGACCGGAGCCGTCGGGGGAAACCTCGGAGGTCAGGCTAAGCAATGAGCAGCCAGAAAAAATCACATATATAGGGGCAGACCTAGTCGAGCCTCAGAAAGGAGATATAACAGGGCTACTCCAAGAGTATGCTGACATCTTCGCGTTCTCCCCATCTGATATGCCTGTGATAGATGGTGATCTGATCATCCATAAGCTAGGGGTACAACCCGGCTTCAAGTCGGTAAAGCAAAAGAAAAGACAGATGGGTAAGGAGAGAAGTGAAGCAGTAACCGCCGAGGTTCAGAAGCTGCTGAAAGCTGGGTTTATCAGGGAATGCCTCTACCCAGAGTGGCTAGCCAATGTGGTGCTAGTCAAAAAGCACAATGGGACTTGGAGGATGTGCGTTAACTTTACAGATCTTAACAAGGCGTGCCCGAAGGATGATTTTCCACTCCCTCGTATTGACGAGTTGATTGACTCCACGTCGGGGCATGAGCTTCTAAGCTTTATGGATGCTTTCTCAGGGTACCACCAGGTGCGGCTGGCAGAGGAAGATCAAGAAAAGGCCGCCTTCATCACTGATGATGGGGTATTTTGTTACAACATGATGCCCTTTGGTCTCAAAAATGCGGGGGCAACCTATCAGCGCTTGGTGAAAAAGGTGTTCTCTCCTCAACTAGAGAGAAATGTCGAGGCCTATGTAGATGACATGGTCGTCAAGAGCAAGAAAGGGGACACTCATTACTCAGATTTGAAAGAAATATTCGACACCCTACCACGGCATAATATGAAGCTCAACCTCAAGAAATGCGTGTTCGGAGTCCCGGGAGGAAAATCGTTGGGTTTCATGATAAGCCAACGAGGGATCGATGCCAATTCCGAGAAAATACAGGCAATGATAGACATGCACCCGCCCAAGTGTCTAAAAGATGTGTAACGATTAACAGGCTGTGCCGCAGCTCTCAACTGTTTCATCTCACGGTCGGCTGATCGATGTGCCTCATTTTTCAAGGCCATCAAAAATAGAGAAAAGTTTGAATGATCGGCGGAAGCTCAGGCAGACTTCGACAAATTCAAAGCATATCTAGCCAGAGCGCCCCGAATGGTAAGCCCCGAAATGGGAGAGAAAATTTTCGTCTACTTAGCAGTCTCAGATCGGGAAGTTTCAACCGCCCTAGTATGTGAGCGAGATAAGGTTCAGCACCCAGTCTACTTCGTGAGCCACGTCCTTTTGGATGCGGAAACACGATATCCTGATATTGAAAAATTTGCTTTGGCGCTAATCATAAGTGCACGATGGCTGCGGCCTTATTTTTGTTCCCATGAGATTGTTGTGCTTTCCAACCAATCCTTGAAAGCGGTACTGAAAAGCCCAAAACGAGCAGGAAGGTTAAAGCCATGGGCCACAAAACTGGGTGAATTTTCTATAGAATATGAGTCCCGAAGAGCCATCAAAGGGCAAGCATTAGCGGATTTCTTACGATCCAGAAGAAAACGACAGACAATTGAGATTCAACCTTGACCTACTGCCCGAAACAAGAGGAGACACCCTCCTGCGCATGGAAATAGCAAAAAATCAGCTGATACGACAGTTCAATAGGAGGGTGAAGGGCAAGCACATGGTAGCAGGTGACCTAGTACTACGAAAAACTGAGAGTACGGGTAAACAGCCAGAACAAGGAAAACTGACCCCCAACTGGGAGGGACCATACAAAATTACTGGTGTCATCCGACAAGGGACATATCGGTTGGAAAATATGAACGACATCCCACTACCGAGAGCATGGAAGCTCAACAACCTGAGAAAATTCCACATCTAGCAAGGGTTGGCCGATTTACCCTAAAAATCGAGAAAATGGGTTGGCGAATCCCAGCAAAAATCGACCCTAGGGTTCACAAATCCCTTCAAAAATTGTTTATCTTTTTCAGGGTTCACAAATCCCTACAAAAATTATCTATTAAATCAAAGGGTTTTTGGCAATTCTATCAAAAGTGTCCAGCTTGTAAAAGGTTAAGCGATCCCTGCAAAAATCGACCTCTATAAAGGGTGAGGACCCTGACAATACCTCTATCAATGACAAACGGGTGGGAACCCTACAACATCTTCTGTCAACATCCTCTGATCATTTGACTACTGAAGAAAATTAATTAACCAACGAGTTTGGGGGCATACGCATACGCGTTTCAACCTCTTAACAAGCTCGTAGGTCAATTAATTCAACGACACTCGACCGATAGATACGTAATGGGGGGCAAAATATCTAATGTTTTAACAACCCTACTCTAAAACATTACGCATAGACCTGGCAAACGGGTCCGTCAGGTCGGGTTTCGGTCGGTCAAATATGGCTCGGGTTAAATACGGGTCGGGTCAAATACGGGTCCAATACATCGGATCAAATACCGGTTCGGTTTCGGGTTACCCAACAGGTTTGACAAATATTCTCTCACAACATTCGGGTTCGGGTCGGGTCATTTCGGTCTCGGGTCAAAATGGGTCGAGTCATTTCGCGTTTGAATCTTGTCGGGTCGGGTTCTGTGGTGGGTCAGGTTCAGGTCGGGTCAGTTTTTGCCAGCTCTAATTACGCATCTAACCATCGAATATCGAGCTAAATAGGTCCAACGACCTAGAACGCCTTACAACGAACTAAAACGATCCAACGATCTGAAAGTCTTACAAGGTCGACTCAATCTAAATCTAGTTGCGGGCAAAATAGGTTCACACGCCTAAGCCTCTACATGAGCTATATGTCTCATGCGCAAAATACTACTGCTAAGGGACGTGAGCTTCAGAACATACGGACCTCCACATCAGGCTGAACACCTAAAAAATCAGGCTAAATAGGTCCAAACGACCTAAACGCCTAATCGGATCGAAAGCCTGGCATACCTACAAAAAACAAAGGATCGACTGGTCAAGCCATGACCTTTGCAAACAAAAACATACGACTTATAACATTCAACTCAATACATTCGCAAGAAATAGAAGGAGGCTAGCAAAAGGTCGATTTTATTCATTGAGTAGATACTTACAAGCCTCATCAGGCCATCACGTACATCTCCTCATTTTCTAACTTTACCATCGGAGGGGTCTTCTCGGGTCGACCCCCCGAGGTAGTTTACCTTTGTTCACCTTGAGCAGGTAATACTCGGTTGACTCAAGAGGCAGACGATAGCCCAGACTCCCACATCAAGACCTGAGCATCTTCCCAGTGTTCGACCCCCTCAAAATCGGGCGAAACAGGTGAGATTCTTAGGGAACTTTTGGTGTAGAGGGACATGATGAGGAGCTTTTAAGGTGGAGTGTAGAATTGAAGAATAGTCTAGAGGTGGTTTTGTTGAAGGAGAAGCAAAGTCAGAGGCCAAAGATGAAAGTTCGATGAGCTAAGGAAGGGGACGTTAGCTCTAGGCTGTTTTTTAAGGTTGTCAGTGGACGACGACGGAGGAGTTACATTAAGGAATTGGAGACAGGGGATGGGGAGATTGTGTCAGATAGTAGTAGGATTAGTGCGGAGATCACGGACATTTATAAGGGCCTTTTGCAGAGGAGGTGTTAGATAGGCCTATGATTGAGGGTGTGGAATGGTCACCGATTTTCCCAAGATATAGGGTTTGGCTCGAACGGCCTTTCGAGTTGGATGAGATTAGGGAGGCGGTGTTTGGGATGGAGGGAGAAGTCGTCTGGGCCAGATGGTTTTACTATGGCTTTTTATCAGGAGTACTGGGAGGTGATTAAAAACGACTTGCTTGGGGTGTTTAATGAGTTCCATGCTACGGGGGTTATTGGGAAGAGTATGAATTCTAACTTTATTACTCTCATTCCTAAGAAGGATCGTTCCATTGGGGTCAAGGATTTTCAGCCCATTAGCCTGGTTACGAGTGTCTATAAGATTATTACTAAGGTGTTGTCCATTAGGTTTGGTGTTGTTTTGTCTAGGACAATTTCGGTTGCCCAGAGTGCCTTTGTAGAGGGGCGCCAGATTCTGGATGCTGCTTTGGTGGCTAATGAGGTGGTCGATGATGCTCGTCGTTCTGCTTTTAAAGGGGTGGTGTTCAAGTTGGATTTTGAGAAAGCTTATGATCGGGTTAGTTGGGCTTTTTTATATCGAGTTATGGACAATAAGGGGTTTGGAGGCCGTTGGCGTAAGTGGATTAGAGGTTGTCTTTCCAACACGATCTTTTCTGTTTTGGTTAATGGAGCCCCTAGGGAGCGGTTTCCCTCCTCTCATGGTCTTAGGCAGGGAGACCCTCTTTCTCCTTTTCTCTTCACCTTGGTGGTTGACGTCCTTGGTAGGATGTTGGATAGGGGTGTTGAGCGAGGGTTGATAGAGGGTTTCAGGGTTGGTAGGGAGAGGGTTCCTGTCTCTCACCTTCAGTTCGCCGATGATACTATTCTATTCCTAGCAGCGGAGGTTGAGGGGTTTAAGAGGGTACTTACTCTTCTGCAGGACTTTGAGGTCGTGTCTGGGATGCGTGTTAACTTGGCTAAGTGTAGTTTAGCGGGGGTTAACGTGGAGGACGGCTTCCTAGGTATGTTGTCGGGTCTAGCGGGATGTCTGGTACAGCAGTGGTCTCTGACCTACTTGGGGTGCCTCTTGGGGGTAATCCCCGGTCATCTTCCTTTTGGGAACTAGTTGTCTCTAGAGTGGCTAAGCGTCTTGATGAGTGGAAAGGGGTGTACTTCTCGTTGGGGGGAAGGATCACGATTTTGCACTCTTGCCTTACTAGTATCCCTCTGTACTATCTCTCCCTGTTTAGGATTCCCGTTAGTGTAGCTAAACAACTTGAGCGTATAATGCGGGATTTCTTGTGGTCTGGTGTGGATGGGGGTAGGAGAGAACATCTTTTTAGTTAGGACCATGTATGTAGGCCTAAGTCGGGGGGGGGGGTGTCTGGGTTTCGGGCGGTTGGTGTCTAAGAACATTTCGCTAGTGGGTAGTTGGTTATGGCGTTTTCCTTTGGAGCCTGAGTCCCTATGGCACCGAGTAATCACGAGCAAGTACGGTCTAACAGAATGGATAGGACGCCCGAACTGGTACTGCAGTTTCTCATGCTTGCCCATAGAATTTTATATCTCAGGTATCACCTCTTTTCTTTCCCCTAGTTGGATTTCATGTGGGTAATGGCCATCGGGTAAGGTTTTAGGATGATGTGTGGAAGGGGGACGCCACGTTCTCCTCCGCCTATCCTTGGGTTTATCAGTTGTCCACACTCCATGAGGTGCCAGTATCGGAATTCTACTCTGCTACGGGTGGTTCTTGGAACCTACATTTACGCCGAGCGCCCCATGATCGTGAGATGGAGAAACTTGTTTCCCTCCTTAGCGTGCTAAACACTACTCTTCTCGTCCCTAGGGACGATTCTCGGACTTGGGAAGGAGACCCTTCTGGGGTTTTCTCCAGCATGTCCTTCTCGTATCGGCTTAGCCTGCCTTCTCAGTTCCCCCATTTTCCCCTTGCTACTTATATCTGGAAGTCGAAGATTCCTCTGAAGGTGCGTGCCTTCGTGTAGACTTTGGGGTTAGATAGGGTGAATACGCATGACATGTTACAGCGGCGGAGGCCTGGTTGGTGTTTGTCTCCAAGTGTGTGTTATGTGCCGTCACGACTGTGAGAACGGCTTGCACCTGTTTGTGATGTGTGAGTTTGCTAGGGTGTTGTGGGGCATGTTGACAGGGGGTGAGCCTTTTGCTAGTCCGGCTACAATGGCCCAGTTTTTGCAGATGAGATTTGTTGCTGGTGGGAGGGGGAGAGAGGGTAAGCTATGGCGGAGGTGTGCTTGTATGGCCATTCTGTGGTGTATTTGGCTAGAGCGGAATTCGAGGGTCTTCTCCGCTTCAGGGAAGACCGTCGACTGTGTTTGAGATCATATTGTTTATTTGGCTTCGCTTTGGGCGAAGGCAGCTGGGGCCTTCAAGGGTGTTCCACTTACCTTTGCTCAACTTCATTGGGGGGAGTTGTAGATATTTTTTGTATTCTTTTGAGGACTCCTTGTCCTCCTTCTTGTATTCTTTCAGTTGATTGATTAATAAAAAAAAATTTTATCTAAAAAAAATTGGCTAAAACTACGCATAAGAAGATAAAAAAAAACCGTAGGCATAAGAACACTCTAACAAGCAAACAAAGATTTTTAAATAGTTTACATATAATATGACGACTTTTACATTTATTAAAAATTTTGACCAATAATAGCTTTTTAACCCGTGCATCGCACAAGGTTCATGCTAATTATCTTTTAAATAAACACGGGTGTACAAATTAATCATTTTAAAATTATGTGGGACAATATGACCTTTTAAAAAAAATATTTAAATAAATTTCCCCTGAAAACTGAATTTTTGAGGAAATCTTCACTTAAGAATTATGTTTCCCCGTTTTTCTAATTTTTTTCCTTCCTATTTTCTCCATTTTGCACTCTATTTTCTTATTTTCCAGTTTTTTTTTCTTTTTATTTTTTTTTCTTTTCCCTTTTCTTTTTGTTTGCTTCTTGTTCCTTCCCTATCTCTCTCTAGTCTCTTGTCCACTGAACCCACCACCACCCCATCCCCACCCTACAGTGGCGGATGCAAAGGGGGACAGGTGGGGACAGTGGTCACCCCATTTTTTTAAAAAAAAATCTCTGACTTTTTTATTATTTATTTTTTTAATTTGCAACTGAGATTAAATCACGTGAATTTGGATTGCTCCTCAAACGCTCTCATTCTCTCAGCGCCTCTTCCTTTCCTCACACACACACACGACATAACTCCTCTCTCATCCCCTCTCCATCTTTGCTTCTCCTCTGTCCTCTCAACTCTCGCCTCACACAGACACACACGGCACTGGACTACTGGGTTACCGGCGCCGCGCAGGAGAGACGAAGTACGAGCTCGACAGTCGACGGCAAGGCTCGACGCCACGGCGAGGCTATTGCAAATTTGCAATTCTGCGAATCCAAATGCTCTTATTTGTTGAGGTACACCACCTTAATTCTTTCCCTCAATCCCTTTCTCCATAGTTAGTATAGATTATAACTTGTGGGTTTTGAGTTAGAACTTAGAAATTGAACAAATTTGAGTAATTTGGTTTATTTAACTCAAATAAGTTGAAATTAGGGTTTGAAAAATAATTTATTAGATTGATTTGAGTAATATTGCGAACTGATTATTCATAAATTGAATAAATGTTTAGAGGTGTTTGTTAACTTGTGGTGCTAATTTCATTTAAAAATGGGTATTTATTCATTGGAGTACTCTTGTTCATTGTAGATTCCATTTTTTTCTTGCGTGGCTTCACTGGCTTGTAATATTGAATAATTGTTTGATCATTTTTGTAGAGAAGGATGTCTTTAGTGAAGTAACCAATGATGAGGTGCTCCATCGGTTCCAAAATATAAAGACTCGTCGAGGACAAATGTAATTTTTATTTGGTTATTTTGTAATTTTTTTTTCTTCTACCCGCATTAGTTGTAATGTGGAATTGTGTGACGCTTTGATATTAAACTTTTTTTTTATGTAATATGCATCGATTATTTTCACTTGATTTTGTCACCTTATTTTCCGAATCCTGGATACGCCACTGCCACCCTACCCCCACCGGCGGTCACAGCCACCACCTCCATCAACAACCTCACCATCACCATCACGCCTCTCTCTCTCCTCCATCGAGCTCACCATCACGCCTCTTTCTCTCTCCTCTCCAATCAGCATCCCCCATTGCCCCTCTCATCACCTCTCCTATTCTTCTTCAATTTGTTGACACTCTCAAATATCCCCCAAATTCCAATTATCAATCTCCCTTTGTTTCGTTACTTTTACGGTGCAAAGTTTAGTACATTCTATAAATTAGTCTAAAACTTTCTTAAATCACTCACACAAGAAAATATACAGAAAATGACTTCTGGGTTTCAACCAAATTTGTGGGGACATCAATTAAATGAAGCAACCCCATCAAATTCTTCACAGCAACAAAATTCAAACTCAAACTCATTTGCTACGCTTTTAATTCGACATCTTCCTGAAGCTATCCCTTTTGACACCCTTTCCCGTCTTTTCTCTCACTATGGCGCTGCTTCTGTACGTCCTTGTCCTGCTGGAAGGTAAAATTTCTTTCATTCTCTTTTCCTTTCATGTTTTTTGTTGTGGGTATTTTGTCTTTTCTGCTGCTTTGATTGTTTGAGAAAAGTCATATGGTGTGCTTTTTGATTGACAATTTATCATCATTTTAGAGCAGATTACTTTCATAAATTGTGATAATGATTCTTTCTTCTGAATTTGTGCACTTTTGTTATTGGTTTGGTTTCATAAGATTGAGCTAAATTTGGTATTCAGTCTTCTTACCATGATTTCAGTTGTGGGTTTTTTGCATTTTATGCTATTTAGCTTGTTTGAGAAAAGAGGGTGTGCACAGTGTACATATTTTTTTTGATAAAGAAAAAGTATATTGATATGATGTTAAATGTACAGCAGGAGAGAGGATAAGGTATCCTCTAAATAAAACATTTATAGATTGTCCCAATTCCTCTGTATATCAGTTATAGAGTAATCCCTAAAAGCCCCCGCAGCCTTAGCCCATAAGGAGGCTAAATAAGTAATTCTCTCCCAAAGCATCGCAGGAGTTGCTGAAAGTCCCTTAAACACTCGTGCATTCCTCTCTACCCAAATGCACCACAAAATTGCAAAATAAGCATTGCGCCACAGCAACCTCCTCTCCTTGCCACCCCCAAAACCCCGGAAATGCACCTGTAAAAAGGCCTCAACACTAGAAGGGTAAACAAACATCTCCCCCTGGATCAACCTACGCCAAAGACTCTGTGCCACATCACACCAAAGAAAAAGATGTGCAGAAGTCTCGCAGCTAGACCGACATAACGAACACATATCTGGTGACAAAAGCACCCCGGGTCTCCTCCGCTGCCTTAAGTCGTTTGTATTAACCCTATCCAGCACCAAAGTCCACACAAATGCCTTCACCTTCATAGGTACCTTTGCTTTCCAAATGTAGTCTGCTAGAGGAAAACAAGGGAGAGGTGTCCCCAAATCCCGACAGAAGGACTTGCAAGAGAACTCCCCCGAAGGCTCCCCAATCCACCTCCTAGAGTCATCTGAGCTCGACAGCTGAATAGGCTCTACAAGAGTAAGAAGCAAAGTGAGTTCTTCCATCTCCCTATCATGAGGTGGCCGACGAAGATGTAAATTCCAGGAACCACTCTGTACCGAGAAAAAGTCAGCAACCATACCCCCATGTAGAGTGGTCAACTGAAACAATCGAGGAAATCTCGTACAAAACTGCTCACCACCCCTCCAATTATCCTCCCAAAACCTAATGCGTGCACCATTCCCAAGTACCAGCTCAACATGAGGAAGGAAGCGCGGAAGGATTTGTGAAATAAACTTCCACGGACTAGCATGTGTATAAGTCCCTGTAAACTGTGTGTCCCACCCGTTGTGTTGCGTTCCATACCTACTTCGGATGACCCGATGCCAAAGACTATTAGGCTCCCGTGGAAAACGTCAAAGCCATTTGCCCGCAAGGGCGATGTTTTTTGCCACCAACCTGTCCATACCCAAACCACCTTCCTCCTTAGGGCGATACACCTTGTCCCAGCCCACCAAGTGATCCTTACGCTCCCCATCCACACCAGTCCAAAGGAAGTCTCTCATGAGTTTCTCGATCCTATTAGCTACGGCTACTGGAATCCGAAACAAAGAGAGGTAGTACAACGGAATGCTAGAAAGACAAGATTGAATTAGGGTAATCCCTTGGTTTTAAAAAGAGCGCCTCAAGCGCGCTTAAGCGCGAGGCGACCCAAGGCGGAGGTGTCATCGCCTCAGATGGCCAAAGCGAAGCGTTTTCCATGAGGCGAGCAAAAGCGCGTGCCTCAAGCTGCCTCAGAGTAAAGCGCGAAGCGGCCTGAGGCGGCCGCCTCATGGGCTGACGTGTGATTTCGGCCTGAAATAGGCACAAGATTGAAAAAAAGAAAAGAAAAGTGGAGGAGAAAGAAGAAAAAGGGCCGGAGATGGTCGATTTCTCGCCGGAGATGGTTGATTTCTCGCCGGAGATGGTCGATTTCTCGCCGGTCATGGTCGATCTTGTATATCCTCTTTCAATCTGACTCCTTTCCGATCTTCTTCTTTCCTCTGATGCCCAATTTTCATGTTCTCTTTCTTCGCATTCTCTCTCCTCTGTTTGCCTTCTCTGTTTCTATTTTTATGGGAGAGTGAGCTGCTTTATGGCTGTGTCCTTCTCTTTCCTTTATTACGTTATTATTAAAGCTACTTTTTCAGAAGTCTTTTTGACTTTTCACTTTACTGAGTCCTTTTCTACTGACTCTCTCTTCTTTACAGCTGTCTACAGCTGTTTGCTTTTCTTAACTTTTTATACCAGGCTATAAAAGTGGCCCTTCAAACTTCACTTCTTTTTTGTTTTTAAATTTTAACCGTCATTAACCTATTACGCCTACTACTCCTTATTCGGCTACTACAGTCCTACACCATGAGATGACTCACATTTTTTTCTTTTTTCAATTTTATATCCATTTCTTGGATTAATCCTTAAGAATAAATCTGAAAAAAAAAATAAAATAAAAGCTTTTAGAATGCATTTTCAGTAAAGAATTATTGTAAAATTTATTTTATTAATAATTATATTTCTTAAAAAATATGCGCCTCGCCTACGTGAGGCGTGCGCTTTCGCCTCACGCCTCTCGCCTCGGCGCTTCGACCCCTTTGCGCCTCGATGCGCCTCGCGCTTTTTAAAACCAAGGGTAATCCTGCCCCCGAACGAGAAATAAACTCGCTTCCAACCATCCAAGCGCCTGGACACCCGCTGCACAACTGGCTCCCAAAAAGCCTCCGAACGTGGGTTACCTCCTAAAGGCACACCCAAGTAGGTAAGTGGCCACTCCTGTATCTGACAGCCTGCTAAACCTGCTATCGTCGTCAAAAAGTCGTTACCCACATTTATCCCAGCCACACTACATTTCGCAAGATTGACTCTCATCCCCGAAATCACCTCAAAAATTTGCAAGATTGTCAAAACATTCTTAAATTTCTCAAGATCCGCATCCAAGAAGAGGATAGTGTCATCTGCAAACTGAAGGTGAGAGACATGCACCCCCTCCCAACCCACTTTCAGACCAGCAACGACTCCCATCTCAATACCTCTCTCCAACATCCTACTAAGCATATCTACCACCAGCGTAAACAGAAAAGGCGACAATGGATCGCCTTGCCTCAAACCCCTAGAGGAAGAAAACCACTCCCTCGGCGCTCCATTTACGAGCACAGAAAAGTGAGCATTCGAAAAACAACCCCTAATCCACCGCCTCCATAGTAACCCAAAACCTTTCCTCTCGAGTACGCTATCAAGGAAACGCCAACTCACCCTATCATAAGCCTTCTCAAAGTCTAGCTTGAAAACAATACCCTGTGATCCTCTACGCCTCGCATCATCCACCGTCTCATTAGCCACCAAAGAAGCATCCAAAATCTGTCTCCCCTCCACAAAAGCGCTCTGAGAGTAAGAAATGGTAGTAGCCAGAGCTTCCCCTATCCGCACAGAGAGGACTTTCGTGATGATTTTATAAACACTAGTAATGAGGCTGATAGGACGAAAGTCCTTAACTTTTATAGAACGATCCTTCTTTGGAACTAATGTGATGAAATTAGAATTGATACCCTTGCCACATGAAATTCTGCAAAAACAGAAGAAGATCATCTTCAATCACCTCCCAAAAAAAGGCCATTGTGAAGCCATCGGGGCCCGGGGTTTTCTCTCTATCCATACTGAACACCGCTGCTCTAACCTCCTCTAGCTCAAAAGGGCATTCTAGACGAGCCGCCATAATTGGTGAAATTGGGCTCCCGTCCAACCCCTCAATACGAGGTCGTAACATTTCCTCCTCGCTAAAAAGTGAGCGATAGTATGAAGTAATCTCACGGCTGATCTCCCCCACATCGGTAACCACATCCCCATCATCATTCTCCAACTCCTTAATAAAACCCCTTCTCCTCCTCCCATTGACTACCTTAAAGAAAAGCCTCGAATTTGTGTCTCCTTCTTTAGCCCACCTCACTTTCATTTTCTGTCGTCGACACTGCTTCTCCCTCAAAAGCACCTCCTGAAAATCATTTTTCAACTCAACACTCTTGCGTACAAGCTCCTCACCCCCCTCTACGTTGCTAATTGACTGATCCACTATGGCAATCTCACTCAACAACTCATTCTTTCTCTGGTTAATGTCCCCGAAAACCTCCTTATTCCACCCTTTGAGATGCTCCTTAACAAATTTCAATTTTCTCATGAAACAATAGCCCTGCCACCCCTGGACCTCACAAGTGCCCCACCATTCAGCCACCTTCCTACGAAAATTCTGATGTAAAGTCCACATATTCTCAAAGCGAAATGGAGTTGGACCCCATTGCACCGGCCTGGAGTGAAGGGTTATCGGAAAGTGGTCGGAGCAAGGGCGCGAGAACACCTCCTGTGACAACAAAGGAAACTCGTCTTCAACCGCATTAGTGAACAAAAACCGATCCAACCTCGAAGAAGCACACCGTCGCCCACTAACACTCCATGTAAACTGATTTTGTCCCACACTGCGAACGACATTGAAATCTCCCCCGAGAATCCAGTGTGGGGGAGCAAAGCCCAGCCAACTCTTGGAAAAAAGATCGTCGTTCAGAATGTCTACATGGGCCATACACTGAGGTAAACCACCATTCCCCTCTACCTCGAACGTTCAAACACACCGTCACAGAAAAACAGCCCAAAACGACGTCGACCTTGACAGCAAACCTAGTATCCCACATTACCAAGATTCCTCCAGAGGCCCCCAAAGACGGAAGGACCACCCAGTCCTTGTCTCGTGAGTCCCAACAACTCCTAACAAAAAATGAATCTGCAACCTCCACCTTTGTTTCCTGTAAAAACACAACATCGGGAGAGATTTTAGAAACAACCTCTCTCACCATATCCCGCTTATTGCTCCTTCCTAAACCATTAACATTCCACCTCAAAATCTTCATAAAGAACGACTACGACCCCTCCTACGGCCGCTCTCCTTGCCATAGTTAACACTGCTCTGTAGATTACGAAGTTCCTTCTCCCAATTTTTCCCTTTCTTCCGAGAGTGCACCTTTTCACCCACACTCACCTGCATCTCCTTCTCCGAGACATCATACAGCTAGCATCGCATGAGCCCAAGAACTGCCTGCGGATCTCGGTCATCAACACCCGGGCTTGTCAGTGGTGCTAACTCAATAACACCACCTTTAGGGGCAACTGTTATGTCTGAATTACACGCACCAACACCTGTACTCTCCTCCGCAGATGATAGAAACATATTAGAATCTCCCAGATTCAGCAAATTTACCTCCATATCACTGTCTGTTGACATGTCATCAACCTCCTTCCGACGTAAGCTCTCTATAAGGAGCTCCGTCTCAGCATCCTCATCATCAAAATCACTGAACAAATCATCATCGTCTTCCCATCCCCCAAGCTCAGGGACCTCCTTCGTGGCATCTCCCAAATCTGTTCGAAGCCGGACAAAAACATCCTCTATTGGAACCTCAGATTGTGCTTTAGTCTCCTTAAGAATCTGAGTCGTATCAGCAACCCACTTCCCAAATAAATAAATATCTCCAAGTAGCTTGCTAGCCTCCAAGACGGACTTTGGAAGAATCACCTTCCCTCCTGCCGAAGGCCACAGCCCCTCACACCCGCCACTCAGCTCATCGCTGCCAACCAAGGGAGGGGAATACGTAGCCAACTTGCACTGGGAGCAACCCCCTGTCCCACTCACCTCCCTAACCTCCTCGCCGGCAAATTCCGACCCCAAAGCAGCCCCATTAGTGGTCAAAACCTTCGCCGGAGACGCACCTCCCACCACCTGCACAGATTCTGTCTCAGGCGTTGGTATCGCCGGCCGATCCCCTGGCCCACTCACCTCCCTAACCTCCTCGCCAGCAAATTCCGACCCTAAAGCAGTCCCATTAGTGGTCAAACCCTTCGCCGGAGACGCAGCGACCTGCCCCCTTGAACTGCCGGCAAATTCTGTCTCAGGCGGTGGTGTTACCGTCCTCTGATCTGCTTCTCCAGTCGCCGACCGGTCAGCCTCCGGTGGCCGGTGGTGGCGCCGCCGATAAACATGTGACCAGCGACCGCCATCCCCTTGTCGACTGTTCTCGCTCTCTCCCCCTGCTGCCAGACGTGAGCTGGCCTCGTTTTCCCCGCCGGAAACCCTCTTATGTGTCGGGCCGTCTGAACCCTTGCCCCGCTGGACCCAAATCTGCCTGACTTTTGTAACTGGCCAAGTCTCTCAAAGGCTGACTTCGCAGATCTGATTAACTTAGGCATTGGGCCCCTTGCATAACCCCCAGGCCCAAGCCTTTGGAACACAGTACTCCTATTCCCCAGCCTTTCAAAAGCTGAGCACCGAGGCCCAAATCTGCCAACTGACCCTCTAGGCCCAATTCTTTGAAAAACTGATTTATTTGACTTATTCCTAACGGGAAGGACTAAAACAGAATTTGAGCGAGATTCTAGCCCTGAAATCTCGCGCCTTCCATAATCTGCTTCTCCATCTCCAACGCTTCCCCTCTGCAACACCTTTGAATTTCTATTCTCCGGTGCACGCTCCGGCCACCCATCCCTAGGTGAATGATGCTGCTGGTTCTGCAATAAGCGAGGACTCCCTACAAAAATAAATCGAGGACCAAAGCATTGCAGGGCCTCAAACAGGGCACTCCATCCTCGCCCGCTATTACCCTCAGGGATTCTTACAGCTTTACCCTTCCATGGCTGCTTCTCCAACAGAAAAAATCGTCCAGCACCATTGATACTAATACGTAGCAACAAGATATATCCATTCCCACGCAAGGTTCTGACCCACCTCCCAGCGCTATCTCCTCGCCATAGTGAGATCGCCTCCTTCCCCCACCAAAGGAGTTCCTCTCGACTCAGCCGAATTACGAACTTGTCTTCCCGACGATGCTCCACCAATAAATAATCAAAATTATCACGTTTCAGATCAAAACGTTTATTCTCAATCCTAAAAACAGACTCCATGATTAACTAAGATGCTAACTCTAAAAGAATTAGACAAGATGAATGTCTGCATATTCTTTTCCTGTAGTAGACCATTGTACAGACTTCCGTTTTTCTTCTTTTCTCATATTCTTCTTTGCACAGTGTACATATTGATATATTGATATGGTAAAAGTTTGAGGGTGTGCATTTTGATGTTTGAATGGGTTAACTATCTTATAGGAAGATATTATTTCTGCAATTGTATCATGTTTGGTTCTTTCAAAGGATCAAAGCTGTAAATTTTTTTACTTTGTAGTTCATCATTTTAAGCAAAATGGAGAAGACTGAAGGTGTCTGCATTTTGAATGACCTTTGGATATTATTTTAGAATAAATTGCTTGGTAATTTCTGTCATGTTTCTTTCTTTCAAAGTTGGTAACTTTTGTAATCCTTGGTCATAAAAAAATTGAGCAAAATGTGGGATTGTAATAGCTCTTAATTGCATCTATGTGCGTTTTATTTTATCACTTGTTTCTTTTTGTCAAACCCACTTTGGAATTGGTGCATGTAGTCCATGTTCTAGTGACTGAAATTTTTTGTTTGAAACAGGGTGCCTTTGCCCTGTATGTATCATTAAGCTGGCAATTAATGCAATCAAGGGGAATTTTCTTTGCTAAAAAAGATAGAAAAGAATGCTAGTTCTTATTGATATATTCAGTGTGCTGCTGCTTTGTCATGAGCATGTGTTTTTTTGCTTCTAGCTCATTAATATAACATGAAACATGTGACGGAACTTAAGCATGGAGTCCAGATCGATGTAAAATCACATATGTACATTGATGAGGCTTCTTTTGACAATGTTGAGCTCTTCTGAAAGAGGAATAGACTTTGTATCAGTGTCTGATTCATGTTCCTCGCTCCCCCCCCCCTCCCAAAAAAAAATTTAACGTATGTTAGTATAACAGGATGCACTCAGTATCTTCTGCTTATTCTTTAAAGATTAGGTGTTAAATTACGCAGATGACTCTCATGAGAAATTTTGTACCTTTTGGCAGGTTAAGAAACTGTGCTTTTGTGGACTTCAAGGATGAACTCACTGCTTCGCAGGCTCAACGGCAGTTAAACGGGTATTCAACTCAAGTGTTTCTATTTCATATCAAGATATTATGGTTTCTCCTCTCAGTTAAGGAGGGGAGAGTGTTGTGGAGGTGTGCCTGCATGGCTATTCTGTGGTGTATATGGTTGGAGAGGAACTCGAAAGTCTTCTCCGAGACACATAGGTCTCCTGATTTAGTTTGGGATCACATTGTATATTTGGCGTCTCTCTGGGCAAAGGCGGCAGGGGCTTTTAAGGGCATCCCGCTGACCTTAATCCAGCGACATTGGCGTGATGTGTAGATATATTTAGCTTGATATTGAGGATGCCTTATCCTCAACCTTTTGTATTCTTTAACAATTGTTTAATAAAATTTTTCTTATCTAAAAAAAATAAAAAATATATATATATTTTAATTCCACCAGCATATGTTTGTTGCTTATCTCTGTTATCTGTCGATGACTTCTAAGTTCTAACCATATTGTAAGTGGTTGGTTAGGTTGCGGTTTCTTGGTAAAGTCTTGTCTGTGGGGAGAGCAAGTAAGCATGCAGAGGACAATAAGCTTGTGGGAGGAGATGCTCAAATGAATACACTGAATAATTTGAGTAAAGAAGCTGCACAGAGTAGAGACTCCCATGAAGATTCGAAATCAGGCGTCCTGCGTGCCGGTGAACCTATTGCAGAGAAGCTTGGAGTCGATTATCCATTTCCTCCTCATCTGGAGTATTTTCTCTGCTACCTCAATTACTTGCTGCTTAACTGTTGCAATCAACGTGATAGAGTTATCATTGATTTGTTGTTGTTGTTATTAATGTCATTCTGATGTCCTTGACTTGGTATCTAAATTGACAGGATTTCTTTACTAAGAGCATGACCTTATTAGCTAATGGCTTCATAACCTTTCTGTCAATTTTTATTTTATCTGACATTGTTGGAAAACATAATTCTGAAGTAGCATCCTTGGTGAAACTTGCATCTTATCCGTTAACGGAACACCCAATATATGTTTCTACTGTCAAACTAATTAATACGCTCGCCTAGGCTGTTCATAGATTAAGTAGCAACCTAGCTTGCATCTTGTCCCATTTGTTCTCCAGCAGTTTTGGTCTGTGGATACCAGCATGTGCTTGAACATGGTGTGAAGTGTGAACCATTGTAGAGTTTCAACTATAGTAGTCCTTGACCTTTATCACATTCGCGTATCCATTAGGATTCAGAAGTGTTGCAAGTAGTTGTATTCGTACGTTGGTCTTTTCTGAAGCTGAATGCCATATGTGTAATCTGGATACAGGCATAAGGCTTGTGTAAAGTTTCATCGTTATTGAGGTAGTTATGGTGATCTGTTCAATCTTGATCGAAATGAACAGTGTAGATAGTACGTGAGTTGTCTGGTAGTAGGAATATGAAATATGCAACACAGAAGAAGGTTTTTTTATTTATTTTATTTTATAATTTGCAACACTGAAGAAGGTAATTGGGTATTTGGGTTTGGAAGGCATAGTCAACTTAGGCCATCATATTTAGCAAGTCACCAAGTCAGGTCTGAATAGGATAATCAACAGGAAATATAAAGGTTTTTCATGGGAAACAGAGTTCATCTAAATAACATAATCAATCTGCCACATTGTGTCATGTAAGTAGGTAGGTGTGACCAGCATATACAATGGGGAATATACTGAAACTGTTATGACATTTATTCTAACTTGGTGTATGAGAGGGAGAAAAAGAGGGTCGAGAGGGTTTTGCCGCAGTTAGCCTTCATCATCATATTATTAAGATATGTGTCACGAAAACTCTATGACAGGAATGCTTTGTTTCCTAATCTTTGCAAGTTGATGGATTCCATTGAAACACCAGATGTAATTAAATTGCTAAGTACATTTGAATTTTGATTGATAACTTCCACAAATGTTGAAAATTAGAAAATTTTATTCCGTCACATAGGGTTAGAACTTAGAAATATACTCTTCCACAAGTTATGATGGTACATGAGGGGGAGGGTGTACATTCCGTTGTGTTGCCAGACTCGGAAGAAACAATTACTTTGTTGTGCCAGGGGGACTCAAAGGCCGGGGGAACGGTTGTGACCATTCCACCTCTGGCGGGTGAGAGGGACGACCGAGACCCTTAGTCTCTTCTTGATAACCTTGATCTTAGGGTTGAGTGTTCGGCTGGTGAGGCGGCTTGTGTCCAGGTGTCTCCTTCGGGTTTTAGGTGTAAGAGGAATAGGGTGGGAATGAGGGAACTTAGGGGTCTTCAGTCTACTCTGAATTATGGGGAGGGAGGTAGTCGTAAGGGTCGGGGTGCTAGTGGTTTTAAATGAAGATACTTAGTTGGAATGTTAATGGTTTGGGGAGGGTCGGGAAGAGGGATCTTGTGCGGGAGGTTGTTGGTCGTGCGTCTCCGGAAATTGTCATGTTTCAGGAGACGAAGGTCGAGGTAGTGGATAGCTTTTTTGTTCGGAGTCTTTGGGAGGCCGGATCCAAGGATTGGGTCTTTGTGCCTTCGGTCGGGGCGTCTGGGGGTATTCTTATTGTCAGGGATACTCGTTTTGCGTCCCAAGTTGAGGTTCATTTTGGCCACGTTACTCTTTCAGTGTTGTTGAGAGTTAGAGGGCGGGGTGAGTGGTGGGTTTCCTCTGTGTATGGCCCGTGTGGTGCTGTGGACCGTGACTCCTTTTGGGATGAGTTAGCGGCTCTGGCGGGCCTATGCTCTCCGAGGTGGGTCTTTGGGGGTGACTTTAATGTTGTTCGTCATGCGTGGGAGCGTCGGGGCCGAGGTTTGACGGGGGGTATGCGTGATTTTGACACTTTCATTAGGGAGTCGACTCTTCGAGACTTGCCCCTTAGCAATGATGCCCAGTTTACTTGGAGTGTCAGTGGGAGGCGCAATGCGACCTCCCGATTAGACAGCTTCCTTTTTACCAACGAGTTTGAGGATGAGTTTTCGTCTTTAGTTCAAGAGGTGTTGCCTCGCTCTTGCTCTGATCATTTTCCCACTGTCCTTCACTCTGCTCCTATTAGGTGGGGCCCTACCCCCTTTCGTTTTGAGAACATGTGGACTACTCATGCGGTGTTTGGGGCGAAGGTTTGGGAGTGGTGGCTGAGTTGTGAGGTTGAAGGTTGGAGAGGTTATTGTTTTATGAGTAAGTTAAAGTCTGTTAAGAACAGTTTGAAGGTATGGAATAAGGAGGTCTTTGGTGATGTGAGGGTGAGGAAGGGGGAGCTTCTTAAGGAGATTTTGGCTACGGATCAGGCTTTGAGTGAGGAGGGTCATGATGATAAGTTATTGAGGAAGAGTGTGGAGTTGAAGAACAATTTAGAGGATGTGTTATTAAAAGAGAGGCAGAGTCAACGGTAGAAGATGAAGGGGAGATGGGCTAGAGAGGGGGATGTGAGCTCCAGGGCTCTTCCTTAAGGTGGTCAATGGGAAGAGGAGGAGGAATTATGTTAAGGAGTTAGAGGGTGCGGATGGTGAGCTTGTGTCGGATGTGGATAGGATTAGTGCGGAGATTACTGCTTTCTATAAGGGCCTCTTTGCGGAGTAAATGGCAGATAGGCCGATGATTGAGGGGTTGGACTGGTCCCCTATTGATTCTCATTTTAGGCAGTGGCTTGAGCGGCCTTTTGAGTTAGAGGAGATTAGAGCTGCGGTGTTCAGTATGGATAGGGAGAAATCCCCGGGGCCGGACGGTTTCACTATGGCTTTCTACCAGGATTGCTGGGATGTGATTCAGGAGGACATTTTAGAGGTTTTTACCGAGTTTCATTCTACTGGGGTGATTGGGAAGAGTATGAACTCTATCTTTATCACCCTGGTCCCGAAGAAGGATAGGTCTATCAATGTGAGAGATTTTAGGCCGATTAGCCTGGTTACGAGTGTTTTTAAAATCATTACTAAGGTTCTTTTTATCCGCCTTGGGACTGTTCTGTCTGGGACGGTTTCGATGGTCCAGAGTGCTTTTGTGGAGGGTCGCCAGATCCTGGATGCTGCTTTAGTGGCGAACGAGGTGGTGGACGATGCTCGTCGCTCTAGTTCTCAAGGAGTAGTGTTTAAGTTGGATTTTTAGAAGGCTTATGATCGAGTTAGTTGGGGTTTTTTGGATCGGGTTATGGATAGGAAAGGATTCGAAGGGAGATGGCGTAGATGGATTAGGGGTTGTTTGTCTAACGCTAGCTTTTCTGTCCTTGTTAACGGTGCGGCTCGTGAGTGGTTCTCGTCGTCGCGGGGTCTTAGGTAGGGAGATCCCTTGTCTCCTTTCCTCTTCACTTTGGTTGTTGATGTACTTGGTCGGATGTTGGATAGGGGGGTGGAGCGAGGGTCGGTTAAGGGTTTTAGAGTTGGACGGGAGAGGGTGTGAGTCTCGCAGCTTCAGTTCGCCGATGATACCATCCTCTTCCTCTCGGCTGAGGTAGAAGCATTTAAGAGAGTTCTAACCTTGTTACAAGTGTTTGAGGTGGTGTCCGAAATGAAGGTGAACCTGTCTGAAATGAAGGTGAACATGTCTAAGTGTAGTTTGGCTGGGATTAATGTGGGGGATGGTGTTCTTGAAACCTTTGCTGGTCTTGTGGGCTGCCAGGTGCAGCAATGTCCGCTTACCTATTTGGGGGTGCCTCTAGGGGGTAACCCCCGCTCAGCGTCTTTTTGGGAGCCAGTGGTGTCTAGAGTGGCTAAGCGGTTAGATGGCTGGAAGGGAGTCTATTTTTCCCTTTGGGGGGGGGGGAATTACTATTCTTCAGTCTTGTTTAACTAGTATTCCTATTTACTACCTCTCTCTGTTCAAGATCCCGGTTAGTGTTGCTACTAGGATTGAGAGGATTATGAGGGATTTCCTCTGGTCTGGGGGGCGTAGGGATAGGAGAGATCACCTGGTTAGCTGGGACCGTGTTTGCAGGCTGAAAACGGAGGGGGGGGCTGGGTTTCGGTAGATTGGTGTCCAAAAATATTTCGCTTGTGGGTATGTGGTTGTGGCGGTTTCCCCTAGAGTCTGATTCCCTCTGGCACCGAGTAATTAGGAGCAAATACGATCTTATGTGCAACGGGTGGGACACTCATGCTGGCTCCAACGTATCTCATGCTTGCCCTTGGAAGTTCATTTCCCAGGTATCGTCTCTTTTCTTTCCACTGGTCAGGTACAATGTGGGTAATGGACAACGGGTTCGGTTATGGGAGGATGTGTGGAAGGGAGATCTCCCTTTCTCTTCCACATATCCTCGGGTTTTCCTGTGGCTGCATTCTTCTCGGTCACGGGTGGATCGTGGGACTTACATTTACGCCGGTCACCGCATGATAGGGAGATGGAGGAGATTGTCTCCCTCCTGAGTGTTCTTAACTCTACTCTCATCGTCCCTAGGGATGATTCTAGGACTTGGACGGGGATCCCTCGGGAATCTTCTCTTGCAAGTCCTTCCTCTACCATATTAGCCTTCCCTCTCAGTTTCCTCACTTTCCCTTACCTACTTACATTTGGAAGTCTAAGGTTCCATTGAAGGTACGCGCTTTTGTGTGGACTTTGGTGCTTGGTAGGGTGAACACTTGTGACATGCTGCAGCGTAGGAGACCTAGCTGGTCCCTTTCACCAGGATTTTGTGTGATGTGTCGGCATAGTGGGGAGGATTGTCTGCACTTTGTTTGTGCAATGTGATTTTGCGCGGAGTTTATGGGATAGATTGATGTGTGGGGAGAGTATTGTGTGCCGATCCACGGTGGGTGGTGGGCGGATTCTTACAGTTACGATTTGCTGCGATGAGGAGGAGTAAGGAGGGGAGATTGTTATGGCGATGTGCTTGTATGGCTTTACTTTGGTGTGTTTGGTTGGAGAGGAAAGCCAGGATCTTTCTTTTTCGAGACTGAGAAGACAATTGATTATGTTTGGGATCATGTAATCTATTTGGCTTCTCTTTGGGCTAAGGCGGCGGGGGCCTTTAAGGGTGTCCCGCTAACGTTAGTTCAACGCCATTGGTGTGATGTGTAGATAGTTCTTTCTTTTATACTAAGGATACCTTATCCTCCACCTTTTTGTATTATTTACCTCTTGATTAATAAAATTTTCTCTTATATAAAAAAATGATGGTACGTGAGGGTAGGGTTTGTATGTAAGGAAGGATAGGAATGAAGAGTCATAATTCACATGCTTGAGATGCTTTGCCTGTGGTTGTTTGCGATCTACGGGGATGGTCTAGACCAGTTATCCAGGCTTTGAACATAAGGAGTGGAAAATCATGTGGAGAGGGCTTTATTGTTTGGCTTGTCATTCAAGAGGACATCTTGTCCCATCTCTGTAACCACATGCCCGCACCTGTATATGTGTTACATTAGTGGTCACATATAGCCACCAGAGTTCTAGGTTTGGAACACAGGTCTATAACTTTGACCACCTAAAAACTGAATACTCAGATTTTGTGTAGGAAGATGAAGAGCTAGGTGCTGGATCCCATAGGAGAGAGAGAGTACTCAGTAATGGTGGAGAAGGAAATAGTGTTGCAGTAGGGATGAGGGAGGTGGTTGGGATGGGGAAGTTGGGGAAGAGAGAGGGATGAGGGGGTGCCATGGTGGGGTGTGGGGGCAAGCAGCTGTTTGCAGAGTTTTATTTTTATAGTTAAGCCAACCATTAACAGAAGGAATGAGATACTCTAAACCTTTCGGCTCCTGTGGGGTAGAGTTATATCTTTGTGTTTCAAAATTTCTTGTTTGATGTCGATCGGAGAATTTGAGAATTTCCCTTTTTGTCTTAATTCCAAGCTAAGCTAAGTTAAAGATGTCGATCTCGATTCTGAGAATTTCGAGCTCCTAAGGAATCAAAATTTGAGCTTGATTTTGAAGGTTTTGAGATGTAACAATTGATACCAACATCTGCTTCTTCTACGTTTTTATGAGGAGATTTAATGGACTGTTGTTGTTGTTGTTGTTGTTGTTGTTGTTGTTGTTGTTGTTGTTGTTCAACGGGGAGTTTTTCAACAATGGTGGAGCTCATCGTGTTTGTTACAGTTATGGTTGCCGGAGTGAAGAAAGAGAGAGAGAGAGAGAGAGAGAGAGAGAGAGAGAGAGAGAGAGAGAGAGAGAGCTGTTCTGTTTGTGTTATGGTTGTTATGGTGGTTGTTGTTCTGTTTCGCCACGAAAACAGGGGAAGAGAGAGAGAGAGAGAGAGAGAGAGAGAGAGAGAGCTGTTCTGTTTGCCGGAGTGTTATGGTTGCCGGAGTTATGGTTACAATTATGGTTGTTGTTGTTCTGTTTCGCCACGAAAACAGGGGAAGAGAGAGAGAGAGAGAGAGAGAGAGAGAGAGAGAGAGAGAGAGAGAGAGAGATGTTCTGTTTGCCGGAGTGTTATGGTTGCCGGAGTTATGGTTACAGTTATGGTTGTTGTTGTTCTGTTTCGCCACGAAAACAGGGGAAGAGAGAGAGAGAGCTGAGCGAGAGAGAGAGATGAGCGAGAGAGAGAGCTGAACAGATTTTAATTCAATTTCGTTAGTTTGCTTTTAGTTTAGTTAGTTTAATTAATTTAGTTAGTTTAATTACTTTAATTAATTATTTCGTAAAATTAATTACAAGTCACTTAAAAGTCACGTGAGGGTAAAATGGTCAGAAAATTTTTGAATTTGGTTGGAATTTCACTTAAGGTGTGACTCACACGGCGTTTGTAACATTAAAGGTGGTACTGAACAAATAACAACTTTTCAGGGGGTACTGAACAAAACGTGTAACTTTTCAGGTGGTTTTCACCAAATTGCGCTATTTTTTTATTTGTAATTGCTGAAATGTTCGCGCAAGTCACATTCCTCCGTTCCATTCTTTTTATTTGATGCCAATCTCAATGGTCATAATGATTTAGACTAAGCTCTGTAAATTAGAATATGAAATATACTCAATAGACTTATGTACTAATCATAATAAGTGATAAAAAGCAATTTCGAGAGTAATTTAGACCATCCCAGCACAACTTAGACGTGATTGACCATATAACGTGGTAATCACTCTCAGTGGTCATAATGATTTAGACTAAGCTCTGTTAATTAGAATATGAAATACACTCTACATACTTATATAATAGTACTCATAATAAGTGATCAAGAGTAATTTCGAGAGTGATTTAGACCATCACTGCTCAACTTAGGGCTCGTTCTTTTCGACTGGGAACTGGTGACTGGTAACTGGGCAAAACTGGTGAAAATTGGGCAAAACTGGTAAGTGTAACTGGTAACTGGGAGAAACTGGGTCAAACTGGGCAAAATTGGGACAAACTGAAAATTTGATATTTTTGAGTGTTTAATAATAATAATAATAATAATAATAATAATAATAATAATAATAATAATAATAAGAATAATAATAATAATAAGAATAATAATAATAATAATAATAATAATAATAATAATAATAATAATAATAATAATAATAATAATAATAATAATAATTCTTATTATTATTATTATTATTATTATTATTATTATTATTATTATTATTAAAACTATTTTTAATATTAATACTAATATTACTTTTATTATTATTATTTTTTTTTGTTATAAGGATATTTTAGTCATGTTTAAATATTAGTCAATGCATTGATATAACATATTATATATTTAATTATTATGTTTAATATGTATAAATATCAAAACTGGGAGAAATTGGGCAAAACTGGGTCAAACTGGACAAAACTGGGAGAAACTGTATTTTATAACTGGTAACTGGAGAAAACTGGTCAAAACTAGGGAGAACTTGTCAAAACTTGGCAAAACTGGAAACCAGTTGAAAAGAACATGCCCTTAGATGTTATTGGCCATATGAAGTGGTAATCACTCTCAATGGCCGTAATGATTTAGACTAAGCTCTGTTAATTAGAATATACAATACCTTTAATGGACTTATGTAATAGTAATCATAATAAGTGATCAAAAGCATTCGAGAGTGATTTTGACCATCATGGCTCCACTTAGACGTGATTGGCCATATAAAGTGCTAATCACTCTCTCAATTGTCGTAATGATTTAGAGTAAGCTCTGTTAATTAGAATATGAAATACACTCAATAAACTTATGTAATAGTAATCATAATAAGTGAGCAAAAGCGATTTCGAGAGTGATTTAGACCATCTCACGTCAACTTAGGGCATGTACTTTTAAACTGGTTTCCAGTTTTTTCCAGTTTTGCCCAATTTTGCCCAGTTTTGTTTAGTTTTCACCAGTTACCAGTTACAAAATACAGTTTTGTCCAGTTTTATCCAGTTTGACCCAATTTTGTCCAGTTTTGCCCAATTTTAATAAAAAAAAAATAATTAAATAAATAAAAAATAATAATAATAATAATAAATAAATAAATATTATTAATATAAATATTAATATTAATATTAATAATAATAACAACAGAAATAAACATAATTTGTAATGTTATTATTATTATTATTATTATTATTATTATTATTATTATTATTATTATTATTGTTGTTGTTGTTGTTGTTGTTGTTCGTATAATTATTATTATTATTATTATTATTATTATTATTATTATTATTATTATTATTATTATTATTATTTTGTCATAATAATACTAATAATAGTAGAAATAATAATAATAAAAATATTATTATTTATGAATAATTATAATAAGAATAATAAAAATAAAATATATTAATAATAATAATAATAATAATAATAATAATAATAACAATAATTATTATAATTATAATTATTATTATTATTATCATTATTATTGTTGTTGTTGTGAGTATTTTTATTAAAATTATTATTATTATTTTTGTTGTTATTATGATTATTATTATTATTATTATTATTATTATTATTATTATTATTATTATTATTATTATTATTATTATTATTATTATTATTATTATTATTATTATTATTATTATTATTATTATTATTATTATTATTATTTGCCAGTTTCTCCTAGTTTTTCCCAATTTTTCCTTTTTTCTCCCACTTTGACCCAGTTTTCCCAATTTCTAGTTAAACTTTCCAATTTTCACCAGTTTTGTCCAATTTTTCCAAGTTTCCAGTTGAAAAGAACGAGCCTTTAGATGTAATTGGTCATATCAGCTGATGAAAGTTATAATATTAGATAAGAATGTATTTTCATTCTGTATCTTCTATAAATTGCAAATCAAAAATGCTGTATAGGTAGAGTGTTTTTCCTTACTAGTGATCGCCTTAGAAAAAGTGAGTTTCTGTGAAATAAATTTTGTAAGTACTGAGGGTCAAGCAGTTCTCCTCAGCGGCGGAACTAGGGGGTGGCCAGCGTGTGCCACGTCCACCCCCATAATCGAGAATACCAATAAATAAATCCCACGCGTATCTTTTTATAGCAATGTGAAATTGTCACAATGGTTAGAGTTTTCCTTCTAAACTTTTGCTTCAGCTGTGCTTTGGAACGGGTTGTTTCAGATTTTCGATTCAATTTTGAGTCTTGCTATTCGGGTTGTATCGGGTCATGGATCTGGTTAATCGGATCGGGTTATCGGGTCGGGGTCAGCATTGTCAGGTCTAATTAGGACTTTGTTTACTACCTTGCAGCTTTCTACGTTAGGTTGGAACTAACTAAGTGTTTACTTAGTAATTTGCCTACTTCACTAGTACTTTAATTAGTGCACACTTAATTAGGATATGTGTTTTTAATTGTTGGTCAGTCCTAGAGTTAAACTATTAGTCAGCCCTAGAGTTAAACTGTTGGCCAGCCATGATTAGGTGGTCCCAGTTGGCATGGTCCCGTTAGTCCAAAATTAACTGCATCATCTCAATTAATCTTTTGCATTAGATTAAATGATTATGTGAATATGGCCCTAGCGCTTAGAATAAAATACCTGGCATCTAGTTCCGCCAAACATTCCGAGTATGTAGATTCAAATATAGTTCATAGTAAAGAGATTTCATTTCTTATAGATTTTCGAAATCGGTCAATTCCAAAAAGACAACTCGACACTATTTATCAAATTGGAAAGTTTGATTTCAAAACTGCTTTTTTGGTTAAAAATCATGAAGAGACAATTAGTCTCAAAGAAGAGTTTAAGAAAATAAAATTACTTTCTAAACCCGCCATAACTAAATACTTGAAAAAGTTTAGATATATTCATTTTGGTATGATTGAAGTTGCTTTAAAACCTCTTTCTAGAGAATGATTAAATTGTCATTAAGAGATAATGATATAAATGGTTATAAAGATTCCTTACTAGTTATGGTTCAAACTAATATATGCAACGAACCTATAAATTTTGATTGTTATCCTAATTGTTCGATCGATTTAACTGATCCTTGGATTTCAGATACGTTAATTTTTTATTTTTTTTTTTGTAAAAGATCTGTGTGATTCATATTACCAACCAAGCAAAGTTTATATATACAACCTAAGGGAGAGAAATACTGTCTTGTACCAAACTCAGAGTAAGTTTAGCCAAGGAGTACACTCAAGCCTCAAAACTATTTACATCAATGTTTGTAAATATTTAACGTCTCTGATTCTAAGATTTCTAGGTTGACAAAATTTTAATCTTGTTTAAATTTCATCTACAATTTGTTTCGCAATGTCTATAACATTTCTCTCTTTAACTTGCAAACTCATGTTATTCCTTTCAATCCAGGAGTAGTAGATGACAGTTTCAACACATGCAGAAAGGACTAACTTCTTCAATTTGCAGTAATTTCTTCTTGAGAGAACCCAATGTTGCCAATTCAGAGAGGGTAAAACTCCCATGTGAGCCCAGGTACACATCTCCTTCAGCTGGCCCCTTGTCCAGTCACAATGAAAGATCAGATGCTCTCCAGTTTCATCAGTTCTGTGACAAAGTACACATGCAGGATCAACATCAATGCAAAAAATTTGTAATCTATCTTTGGTGAGGAGTCTTCCCAGTACAGCTAGCCAGATGATAAAGCTGTGTTTAGGCACTGTTAAACTTCCCCCAAATCAGTTTTGCAGTAGGCATATTAGGTTTTTCACCCCTCAGCCCCTTATAACCAGGTGCTATTGTGTATTCTTTATCCCCATCTCTCCATTCATTGTTGCTCTGAAACAATGTCCTGATGTCAAAAAAATCTCTTGATGTACCAACTTACATCAGAGCTAAGCTGTACAGACCAGAAGCCTCTGTCTTTAATATAGATGCTATTTATCCATTTGAACCATAACAAGTCTTCCATTCGTGCAAGAGCATAACAATTTCGCAATAGCTGTTGTATTCCAGGTCTTGCATGATTTAAAACATAAGCCACCAGTTCTTCTTGGCTGACAGATAAAATCCCAAGCAACTAAAGGAATTTTCCTATGGCCTTCAGAAGCTCCCCAAAGAAAGTCTCTACACACTTGAGTGATCTCATGTATGATACTTTGAGGCAGCAAGAACATAGAGGCCCAATAAACATGAAGAGAGAACAGAACTGAATTAATTAGTTGAACTCTTCGCATGTAAGAAAGGTGTCTAGTACTCCAACAATGAATCCTTGCTGTAATTTTATCAATGAGAAAGTAACAATCAGCTTTTGTCCAACGGGTGGGAGATAGAGGCATACCTTGGTATTTCAGAGGAAATTCACCAAAATTAAAACCAGTTATATCTGCTGCTTGTTTCCTCACTGCTTCTGTCACATCATTAATATAAATTCGGGAGTTGAGGTGATTAGCTTCCAAGCCTGACACCATGGTGAAGTGAGAAAGAGCCTCTGTGATCCTAGTCAACGAAGCTAGATTGGCTTTGCAGAAGATCATGAGATCATCTGCAAAGCATAAGTTGACAAGTTTGAGGTCCTTACAGAGAGGATGTAATTTGAAATCCTGAAGCTCACTGGCTCTTTTGAGTAGCCTAGTGAGGTATTCCATAACCAGAACAAAAATAAAGGGAGATATTGGATCTCCTTGCCGTAATCCTCTCCCTCCCTTGAAGTGGCCATGATGTTCACCATTGATATTGATAGAGTAACAAGGGGATGTGAGGCAGACCTTGACCCAGTTCCTGAATATAGAGGGAAATCCCATTTTCTTCATAATTTCTTCCACAAAAGTCCAATGTACAGTACCATAGGCTTTTCGTAAGTCTATTTTGAGAAGACATCTGGGTGACACATTCGTCTTCCTATTATATAACCTAATCAGGTCTTGACTTATTAAGACAGTGTGGATTACGGACCTGCCTTTCACAAAGGCACCTTGGTTGCCATCATTTACTTTAGGAAGAACCAAGGAGAGTCTATTATAGATTTGCTTTGATATGACTTTGTAGATGGTATAACAACAAGTAATGGGGCGAAAGTCACTTGGAACAGCAGGGTTAGCTACCTTTGGGATCAGGGAGTTGGAGGTAGAACTAACCTGTTTCAACAGATTTCCAATGGTAAAGAAGTCCAAAATAGCTTCAGTGAGTAATTCTCCAGTAATATCCCACGTGGCCTTAAGGATTTCACTATTAAAACCATCAGGTCCTGGGCATTTATCTGAAGGTATTGAGAGGAACACCTTCTTGATTTTATCTCTGCTGAAAGGCTTGATGAACTGCAGTTTGTGAGAGGTACTCAGGACTGGGCCATTTGAAACAACCCATTTACTGACATTTTTCCTAGGACAGTTATTAACTCCTAACATGCCTTCATAATAACTCAAAAAGGAGTTCGCTATGGTAGGGTAGTCATAGCACCAGTCTCCATTAACTTGTATGCAGCTGATTCTATTTTCAGTTCTTCTTCCTTTGAGTGCATCATGAAAGAATTTATTATTTTGATCCCCTAGGGAGATCCAACTGGCATTGCTGTTCTGTCTAAGGGCATGTTCTTTTCAACTGGTTTCCAGTTTTGTCCAGTTTTGCCCAGTTTTCTCAAGTTACCAGTTACAAAATACAGTTTTGTCCAGTTTTGCACAATTTGACCTAGTTTTGCCCAGTTTTGTCTAGTTTTGCCCAGTTTTGTCCAGTTTTGTTCAGTTTTGCCCAGTTTTAATAATAATAATAATAATAATAATAATAATAATAATAATAATAATAATAATAATAATAATAATTATTATTATTATTATTATTATTATTATTATTATTATTATAATTATTATTATTATTATTATTATTAATCAATAATAATAATAATAATAATAATAATAATAATAATAATAATAATAATAATAATAATAATAATATTCTTATTATTATTAATATTATTGATATTATTGATATTATTTATTGTTGATAGTATTATTATTAAATATTAAAAATAATAATAATTATTATTATTATTATTATTATTATTATTATTATTATTATTATTATTATTATTATTATCATTATCATTATTATTATTATTAACAGTGAAAATTAAACAATTTTCAGTTTTCCCCAGTTTCTCCCAGTTACCAGTTAGACTTTCTCGTTTTCACCAGTTTTGTCCAGTTTCTCCCAGTTACCAGTTCTAGTTTGCAGTTGAAAAGAACGATCCCTAAGGAAGGATTGCTCAGCTTTAGCATATTCTGCGTAATCATTAGCCAGTTTCTTTTCTTCAACTTGAAACTGCATACTAGAGGGATGTTGGTGCATAAGCACCTATGCAGCCAAAAGAGCTTCTTTAGCTTGTTGTTCTCTCACTAAGATGTTGCTGAAATGCTAAGTATTCAATTTTCTTCAGGACTTTCTTCATACTTTTCAATTTCTGAACCACTTGATACATAAGAGTCCCTTGGATAGGTGTAGCTCATGCTGTCTTGACAATATCCAGAAAACCAACAGAGGAGATCCACATATTTAAGAATTTAAAAGGCTTTACACCGAAACCAGGCATAGAAAAAAAATGAACAAGCAGGGGACTATGGTCTGAGATACTTTCAGGCATAAAAAATACCTCATAATTGGGAAAAATATCCATCCACTCATCATTTCCAATTACTCTATCAAGCTTAGAGAAAATGCGTGATTCATTCTCATGATTATTTTTTCAAGAGTATCTGTTACCCTTCCATGGCAAATCAATCAAACCACAATCATCAACACATTCTCTAAAATCCCTATAATCAGTAGGGGTAACAGCGTCCCCACCAATTCTGTCATCAGAATATAATAGACCATTAAAATCACCTAGTACAATCCAGGGAATCTTAATTTTAGGTGCCAAAATTTTCAAAGCGTTCCATAAATCAACTCTTTCTTCATTGCTATGGAAGCCATAAAAAAGGTACACAGAAATGGCTTACAGTTGCAAGGTCAGTTACCTTACAATGAACCCATTGAGCCTCAGCAGCTAAAATCTCCACTTTACAGCAATCAGTCTTCCAAAAAATCTAAACTCGACCTTTTGGGTGTGCAGTGTAGTTAGCATAAGATTCCCACTGAGGACACATATTTTTGTGAATTTTTTCAAAGTTTTTCAGCCTAACTTTAGTCTCAACAAGGGTGCAAAGACCAACCTTGTTCTTATTGCAGAAGGTGCGTACCTCCTTCTGCTTTTCAGGGGCATTGAGACCCCTGATGTTCCACACCACGATCCTATCCATCCCCACTAATGGGAATTTCATCCCCCCTGCCTACATCAGAGGTAGTTGCAATATTTTCCTTTTGTTGTTGTGCAGCAAACTGAGCTGTAGCATCTTCATTGTTCAGTTCAGGTATAGGAACAACTCGACCGCTTACAATTTGCCTCCATTCCTGGTTATTTCCCTTGTTCTGCACATTTGCATCTTGTACTGGTTGCTGTACAGCTACAGTAGCAGCTTGAGGAGCCTCATCAGTAACTGTAGCAGCCCCACTCTTCTGATTCTGCCTAGTGGCCCTACGAGTTCCATTCTTCTTCCTGCAACTTTCTTCATTATGACCAAACCCCTTACAATGTGCACACTTCAAAGGTTTCCATTCATAAGTGATAGCTTGTTTGATCATGTCCCCATATTCATCCTCAAAGTATACAAAATCAGGTAGCTCTTTCCCTATAGCCATTTCAACAAGCACTCGAGCATAATTAACCTTATTCTTTGACTCAGTCATTCGATCAATCATTATAGGCTGCCCAAGGAGACTGGTTATTTTACTCAGGGAACTAGGGTTCCAATACCATACATCAAGGTCAGGGAATTGAATCCAAATAGGATCTGAATGGATATTAGAAGCAGTCATGGCCTCTTGAGTCCAAGGTTTAACAATTAGAGGTTTATTATCAAAATGGTGAATGCCTCCCTGTATAACAGCATCTTTGCTAAGCATCGTATCAAACCTCAGAATCATCCTCCAATTTTTCAGTCTAATAATTTTATTTATGCCATGACTCCCCCATTTCCGTCTAAATCCTTCAAGAACATCAGTTGGAGGGTATGATCCAAGAACATAACACACAATAGCATTGTTCCAATAATCAATTTCCGATTGAACATCACTCATATCAATTTTGCAAGTTTTAAACTCCTCATTTTTCACAGGTTCAACATATGAAAGTTTAAACCCATTATTAGTTAACCTAGGAATATCAAATTGATCCCATACTGAATGAGACTTACCCCGAGATTGTGCAGACCCACCAGAACTAGCAACTGAGCTAACATCGTCTTCAGTAGCTGGGTTGTCTACTGGTGGCTCACCTCCCTCACCTTCCGTTTCTTCCGCCCAGGAGCGTCGTGAAGACGATTTCGAGTGAATAAGTTCCAGCCATTGATTTAGCTTCTTTTGAGCTGCTTCTTTCTGGTTAGGGTTTTGCACAGCAGATTGCAAAACTTCAGTAACTGCCTTTGTCATACTTCGATGAAGCTTGCGTTCAATTTCAGTTGCATCAAGGTCATTATTAAGATTACGAACAACCCTAGTGGATGCCATTGTATCATCAAATCTTGAACCCCGGCCTTTTCAATCGGAGTAGCCGACACCGGCTGTTTCTTCTTGTTCTTAGGTGGTCATCCTCGTCCCCGATTCATCGGAGGCGCATGATACATTAGTTTTAGATGTTCATCTTCCTAGTTATTCAAATGACCAAAATGTTGAGCATGTCTAAACTGCTCAATTTAGAGAACATGTTGAAAACTTTGCTGTTATTTATCGTATTTATTTTAGATTAATGTCTTCTCATTTAAATCCAAAATGTTTATTACATCCCTGTTTTAGTAAAACTGTATTATTGAAAGTAGAAACGAAAAACGCTACTACTTTTACTCCAAGAAAATTAAGATGGGATGAAATAACCATACCTCAACAATAATTAATTCAAAATAATCAACCTCGTAAGAGCATATCTCAAAAACAAGTTGACCAAATTATAGAAGAGCCAGATGGCCAAATTATAATTAAATTTGGTTATTCTAGTACCCCAATAGAAGTATCTCCTAGCTCGTCTTTTATTTATTTATACAGATACAACTAGTAGTTCTTCCTCTCATAATATTTATAGACAAACTCATTATGAGGAAACTTCAAAAAATCATTATAAAACTCCAATACCCGAATCAGTGGGAGACTCCTCATCTCCTTCTAATTCTCCTACTCTCTCCGCAATGAAACCACCAACATACTCCTCCACTAATATTATATCCAAACCCTTCCAAGAAGATTTTAATTTAAAATATAACTAAGATAAAAAGAACTGGTTTTAGGATCATTTGATAATATTAGTAGAGATCATATCAGATTAGAATGGTACTCTGAAATGGAACGTCTAAAAAACAACATTTCCTTTTTTTACCTAGTTTTCAATATTTACCTCTAGAAATCAAATCCCTTTTCCATTTTCTCAACTTCAAATTAATACTCATATAGATTTAACCCAAAAATAGACCCTTAATGATGAAAGAATAGTCACTTCTATTCATCCACCATTTACTGAAATTCAAATAATGAAGGATCTTTTGACATCGCTAGTTCCCTTTAAAGTGGGAAGAAACAATAACGATGGTTGCCATGTAAATTTAGGAGACATTAAAAAATTATATCACCAAAATAATTACTCTAATCAACTCCTCAATACCATCTTTAAGAAAATGGAGATGTTATCTACCCAAGTTGAATCAATTCCTAAGTTTTCGGAAATAAAAATTCACTTCAAATTTGAAACCATAACCTCTAACAAGTCAAAGGAAGTAAAATTTCCTTTCGACATATCTCAACCATATTTTAAACCTTCCGGTATGTCTTTGGAAAGAAAAAAAATGATTAGCGTACCAGATGAAATTGATACTTCTTTTTTTTTTTTTTTTTTTTTTTTTTTTGAGGGAAAGACCGAATCACGGTCACTGATCTTCCATTAATCTAGACAAATCATCATCCAAAGTGGACAACACATTGGTCGGGAAAGACACCTCCCAAAACTGACATCCTACTTCCCACGGTTGCACATACGCAAGCTCATGAGCTACTCTATTGCTTTCTCTACGAACAAAAGAACAAGACACACTACGAAAACGTAAAACTAAATCTAAAACATCATCGACAACCAAATCAAAGTAGCTACGACCTTTATGACTGAAATGTAAAGTATGCATTAAACAAAGTAAGTCAATCTGTCTCCATAACAATATGATCAAACCCATGAACAAAAGCCATTTGTAAACCAAAGTAGAGAGATTTTGCGTCCGCAATCTACTCCTCCCAATCTCACTAAAAATACACGTAGCACCCACTACTGCCAAGCCCATAGAGTCCCTGCCAACTTTCCCCATACTTGTTCCAAACTCACCAATTTTACCAGCATCAACATTGAATTTCATCACACCATTTGCTGGCTTAAGCCAACGCACTGTGTTCCTCGTCCTTTGCCCCGCATTATTGGTTCCCTGTTTTTCATGGTCAAGCTCACTCAACAACTTATCGACACGCTGAATCACATGTGCAGGATCAGACACAAACCCCTCAAAAATCATTTTGTTTCGCATTTCCCAAACAGCCCACATAACCAAACAGAACCTGCGGAACTCCTCGCTACTCAGCTTGTCTCGTGCCTCTGTAACCCAATCTCTTACAAAGCGGAACATTGCTTGACCCATAAACTGCAGATCATTCGCCTCCCACACTGCATTGGCACAAGGGCAGTCACGCAGAGCATGCATCCCGTCCTCAGACCATCCCACACAAAAATTACAGCAAGCAGGAATATTTTCTATCCTTCTGTGCAGACCTTCTTTCGTTGGAAGTGCGTTACGGCATGCTCCCCACAAGAACATTTTCACTTTCGGAGGAATATCACACCCCCAAATACAGTTCAAAAACGACTTGTATACCACAGATGAAGACGCCTTCGACTCAGCTTCTTGGGCCTCAAAAAGTCCATGATAGGCAATCCTCACAATATACTCTCCATGTTTATCCCAACTCCAAGAAATAGTGTCGCCAACCTGTCTCGAGCTAAAGGGAATTGCAAGAACACTATCCACTTCAAACGGGAGACACACCTCACTAACGCGAGCGACATCCCACGCTCTAAGGGGATGATTGATCAATTCACTAACACGCATATTGGGATCGTGGTTGCCTTGTGGTGAAACTAGACGATGTGACCCATGACTCAGGAGCCAAGGATCACCCCATACACGCACCTGCACCCCAAATCCAATACCCCACCGCATCCCTTTCCGCAAGACCCACTTGGCCTCTCAAATACCCCGCCAACTATAGCTAGGAATAGAACCGAGTGACGAGTTAAGAAAATCGCCATCCGGAAAATAACGAGTTCTAAACACATCGCCAAGCAGCCCACCTTCCCCATTAGCAAAACGCCAAGCCTGTTTACCCAAAAGTGCCCAATTAAAACGTTTATAATCCCGAAAACCCAAGCCACCCCTTTTTTTGGTTTACACATTTTCTGCCAAGAAATCAAATTAATCTTTTTTTCATCCTTCTTTTGGCCCCAAAAGAAATGTGAAACCATGGATCGAACATCATTGCAAAAGGTTGTTGGCAATTTGAAAACACTCATCGCGTAGGTAGGGACTGATTGGGTCATTGCCTTTATCATCACTTCCCTACCAGCTCTAGATAGCAACGATCCCTTCCACCCTTGAAGTTTTTTCCACAATTTCACCTTCATTGAGCCATAAATCACCTTTTTTGAGCGACCCACCATAGTGGGTAGACTAAGATATATATCATGCTGGTCAACCTTAACCACACTATGTTCCTGCAAAACATCCCGCTTCACGTCATCTCTCACTCCCTTACTAAACCAAACATTTGAGTTTTCGTAACTCACCATCTGACCAGATGCTCGTTCATAAGTAGACAAAATGTCTCTGATACTATTTGCCGCAGCAACAAAAGCTCTAGAGAAGAGAAAGCTGTCATCTGCAAAAAATAAATGAGTAACAGATGGAGCACCTGTACAAATACGTGCACCCTAAATGGCTCCCTCCTCCTCGGCCACTCTGATCAACCCCGAAAGAGCCTCAGCGTAGAGAATAAATGAATAAGGTGATATCGGATCCCCTTGCCGAAGTCCTCGTTCTGGTAAAAAAAACTTTTGTAGGTTGCCCATTTACCAAAACAGAAAAAGAAACCGCTGGCACACAGACCATAACACTTTTAATCCATACCTCATTAAACCCCATTCGCATCAACATTCTTTCCAAAAAATCTCATTCCACACGATCATAAGACTTTGCCATATCGAGCTTCAAAGCAAAATAGCATTCCCTCGAGTTCACAGATCTCAAAAAGTGAAAGGTCTCAAACCCCAACAAAATATTATCAGTAATCAAACGCGCTGGCGTAAAAGCACTCCGATTCAAAGAAACAATACTCGGAAGGATACCTTTTAATAAGCTAGACACTTTGTTCCATTCTTGAATCTGATTGGGCTCAAGCTTGAAAAACCATGCCCTAACTGTGGGGTCAAAGGTTTGTGAGAAAAGATGAATATAGAGGTCAAGATCCACTCCTCTTAGGCCCATCGCAGTGGTGAAGGCCCTTATGTGATCTTTTGGATCGTCGGTCCCTTTGAAGGTGGGGACTTCAGGCATAGAGAACTTTTGTGGGAGCTTCCCCTTGATGTGAGAGGAATATCCTTCAGCATTGATCATGTAGTCACTTATGATCTTGTTTTGAGTTAGAGCTAACTCAAGGTACTTGATTTGTGCACTTATCTCGTCTACTTTGTCATCTCGAGGTGGAGGATCATTGTGGTTGAAAGGGTCAGCTTCCTTAACCTTGCTTTCTATCCATGTCACACGGTTTTCCATGGTTTCCAACATTTTCATCATTTCAGCCAACATCTCATCAGTAGTCTTAGGTGGTGGAGGTGGCACATAATCTTTGGCCATTTTGATCAACTTCGATCAAGATGGTCGATATAGAGGGGGAGTGACAAATACTACGTCAGACCTAGCTTTGCTCGGAGGGGGAGATTCCAATACGAGCTTCCGAACCAGACGTTGATTACTATGATCGCGTTCCCAACTTTTCGGGCGGACTGTTTTCTTCCCAATCATGGACAGCGGATAAGACTTAGAAAAGGAAAGACTAACAAGTTCCACAAAAGAAAAATTTTAAAACAAAGATGAGAAATTTCTGTCTAGAATATTCTATCAACATAGTTACCCTTGGGGACTAAGTAATGGGTTTAGGTCAAAAGATCTCGACACGGGAAAAGAAAGATAAAAGAAATTATACTCTTGACTAAAAGGAGAGGGGAGAGATATTATCTCGACTCAATATGGGATAAAGTAAAAGATATTATACTCTTGACTAAAAGGAGAGGGGAGAGATATTATCTAGACTCAATATGGGATAAAACAAAAGATATTATACTCTTAAATAAAAGGAGAGGGAGAGATATTATCTCGACTCAATATGGGATAAAGCAAAAGATATTATACTCTTGACTAAAAGGAGGGGGGAGAGATATTATCTCGACTCAATATGGGATAAAGCAAAAGATATTATACTCTTGACTAAAAGGAGGGGGGGAAGATATTATCGAGATCTTTTGGCCTAGACTCACTACCTAAATAAAAGGAAAGAATAAAGCATCCAAATCTTTCCTAAGGTAACGAGCATCATATAGAACATTCAGGGATATTGTTTCCTAAAAATAAAGATGCTAGACACAATCATAAGACAAAATCTAGACTCAAAAAAGGAAAAGATCCTAATTGGGGTCTAACCTAATATTCTATGACGACCAAAAAGACTACGCAAAGATTGCGTTCACATATGGGCAAACAGCACAACAACGCAAATGACATGATTATGAAAATCTAGCATGGACACGGGACTGAGTTTGAACCTAAAACAGTGGTTCTAGTTCATGCAATGGGGTAGACTTAAGGGTTTTGGTCAAAAGTTACTCATGATCAAGAATGTACTACAATCCGTGAGATGCGTGACAATGTGAGGCATTCTAGTTATCCTACTCGTTGAATGGACGAATGTGTAGGAAGGTACATGAGATGGGGGGATCCATGTTTCTTGGCAAAGAAGAATCGAGTGGATTCTCACCAAGGCACTTCACCACACTCCATTGGCTAAAAACTAGTTTGAGCTTGTAAAAACAGGCTCGGAAGTCGCGCAAGCGCATGCACATGAATGCAATGAATGCAAATTAATAGATGAAGGACAAGTCACAATGTAATAATAAGAACACTCAAGTTAGTGAACCAAGCAAAAAAAATAATAATCAATCGATTTTCAAGTTACACCCTCTTAATCATGGCCCTAGTGAAGTCGCCACTGTAGGCTACCAGATGTTTTCTCCCCTTTTCGCCCCCTCTTCCTTCGGGAATCCGGGCAGCCTGGGAGAGCGCGGTCGTTGGGGTTTTCATCACCCTTTGAGTGTGAATGCACATGAAGATTTTCTTTTTGCACTAAGGACATGATTAAGATTGTCAGAAGTCGCCACCAAATTTAAGGTAATTTGGAAACCTTGGAATCAAGTTGATAGTCTAGAAAGACGTCAACTCAATTCCTGTGCACCCCAATCCCTATTGAGAAAATTGACTTCATAAATGAGTTCGGGCGTGAGTACGAGCTAGGAAGGTGTTAGGCACCCAACTCAGCCGTTGACAACAACGACCTTTACTAATCGATTCAATATAATTTTTAATGCTACGGTTCCAAACAAGGTTCAATTTGTCCAAATTCCTAGTTTTAACTAATGGGTTGAACAAACATTATTATTGTGACCACTTTTAACAATTTATCAAATTACATGCTTTTATTTCTAAAAACGATAAATATTGCTAAAACCTGCAAGTTAGAAGACAAACCAATAATTCATCCACCAATCCACAAACAAAGCACAATTTAATCATAAGAAGCAATAAATAACAAAATTAAAACATTCATTCATCCATTAATTAAGCTTAATACAAGCCCTTTTGCTCAAAACACGTCATGCATGTACATATCACATAAACCAAAATCATTAGTAATAACAAACAATATAAAAATTTATTGAAAACCCTCAGATTGGATTACCTGGATGCTCACAATGAACTTATTGGGTTATAATGCTTGAATTCACGCTCTAGACGAAGTATGAAGGTTTATTTTGTGGTGCTAGGGCTAACCTAAAGAAGGAGTAGAATCAGAATTTATGTTTTAATTTTGAGAGAGAGAGAGAGAGAACCTTTAAAATTCCCAATCTGAGAGAGAAACTGCCAACCTAAAGACCAACCTCTAAAACTGAACCCTAAGATTTGTTTATATAGAAGAGAAGGAGCTGCCAGGGTTTGGCACGGAAATCGAGATGGGCCTCGAATTCGCCGTCCGTGAGAAAAGGTTCAGGCGGCCATAGAGCTAGGCCAAGCGGCTGAGCTGACAAGACAAGGGGTCAAGCCGCTTGGCAAGCGGCTTGACTGCTTGACCGCTTGGCAAGCGGCTTAGCCGCAAGGCAAGCAATCAAGCCGCTTGTCCTAGAGGCCACCGCTTGAGCCCAAGCGTGGCCACTTGGACCTGGAGCGGCGTGCCTGTATAGGCGCCTGACTGTTTTTCCAATCGGGGGAGGCTTTTCCGAGGGGTCCAGGCGGGATTGACTGAGTTTCCTTGTTTGAACAAGGGTTGACTCATGGGTTTGGGTTCCCTTTCCGGCCCTTAGTTTCAAAGAGGCCTATCTCTCACCTTTGAACTGCAATTGAAATGAGTCCAACTAGTTTGGATCACCTGTACAAGAAGCTTCCACTGGTTAATTCAAATGAACTGGGCTAATCTTCAGAGCAATTATTCTCGCAACCCAAGTTCGAGCAAAATCCAAACCTTTCATCATCGGGTTTTTACGGGGACTTATTATAGACACAATATTTGGTGTCTACACTTACCGGTCGACAAAATTTTTGGTGGGATAATGCAGTAAGGGAAGCTGACAGAACTTATATTCACAACCATAAAATTGATAATAAAACTGATATGGAAGAAGTTTGCGATGGCACCTCTATACTTATTCATGCCATATTTATGCCCTTTATTGGCAACCCCAAAGAAGAATTAACCTCGTCTAAAATAGTTCTAACCAACCTCAAATGTCCAACTCTTAATGATTATAAATGGTATAAAGACGTCTTTCTTACCAATGTTCTTAAAAAAGCAGACTGTAATGAAGCCTTTTGCAAAGAGAAGTTTATATCAGAACTTCCTTCCATGTTCTCCGAAAGATTATTCATAAAAATCCAAGAAAAATGAAATTCCTTATAATGCAATGACATATGGGTATATATTTGCCTCCATTCAAAAAGAGACTATATCTCTGTGTTAAAAATTAAAAATACAATCAAAATATGTTTTCGAAGAATCTCACTGTAGAAAAGAGTTCGGATGTTTTTGCGATGCCTTTGGCCTTCCAAAAATCCAAGCCCCTTCAACCATAAAAAAGAAAAAATCAAAACATTTCCATAAAAATCATATAAATCCTCCAAAAGTTATCCATCCCAAAGGCAATCTACTAGTAAAATATTAGTGTAGTTTTTCGTGGGATACTAGCAAACACTAAACTGAGACACCTCCTTAATTTACTCATCTCAACTTTTAACGTGGTTTGAAAGTTCACCTTTTGCACGCCTCACAACACATCCTTTGATTGAGAAAATCAAATAAAATTAGTTGGTAAACTAAAAGAGATAATAACTGATTTAGTATACAAGAAAGGATGACAATATCAAGATTCTAAATACTAACAAATTAGGAAATAACTAAATTAGGCAAATGAAAGCTTAATATACAAGATTTTGCGCAAGCTGAACTTCCAAGCTCTTTTTTTTTAATAAGAAAGATTTCACAAAAGCTAATTTACCAAGAGTATAAAGGTTGACTCTACTAGATTTTACAAAGGCTGAGATTAGATAATATACAAAACTTAGGAAACAAGAGCAAATTAACAATTGGCATTACTAGGAAGGAAACTCACGCAAGATGATTTGCAAAACTCACTGTACAGTTTCTTTATGGTGCTAAGTCACACAAGATTCTAATATTGAATAAAAAAAAGGGAAGACAAAAATCCTTGCAAATTATTTATGGTGCAATTTATTGCAGTTCAAAATGAAAATGAAAATCTACTTCTCATAATAGTGTATATGAATCCCACATCGAAAAAATAAGTAGCAGTAGTGAGGTGAAGAACATATATAAGAACAGACGCTCGAGCTTCAACCAAAACACATCTTACATACTTAGCCCTTTGGGATAAATCAAGTGTAGTATCTATTTGGTGAGTGAATTGCCAATAATGATACTAAATTAATTTTTCAAGAATGTCCACCATGGTAGGTTCTATCTTGATCTTCCACTATCGACCAATGTGTATTATTCAAGCTATCAATAAAAGTTTATAATGAATCCCACAATTGAAAAAGAAAGGAAAAACTAAGCAATTAATACATTCTATATTTAAATTTTAATGTAGTTTTTGTTGAGTAGTAGCAAAATTTAATTCTACCACCTCCTTAATTTTTTTTTCAACTTTTAATCTGCTTTAAGAGTTCACTATTTGCCCCCACCTTACAATTTCAAATAACAAAATTAAGTGATATAAGAAAATTTTAAAATACTATTGTAGGTTTTTATGTGAGGCTTTTAAAAGTCCAATTCAAGCCTTTTCTTAATTTTCGCCTATCAACTTTTAATATGGGTTGAGTATTGAGCTTTTACTCTCCTTACAATACATAAAGAAAATTTGAGATCACACCTAATAAGCAAAGCAAATATTTGCAAACTCAATATGACAATAAAACCTTAACAAAATAATGAAGAAATTATCATAGAAAGCGAGAAACGTTAAGTTGCAGCTATTTATAATGGCCTGGCTCCATTTTCCTTTTTGTTTTTATTTTAACCCAAAGTCAAACTGAATTTCTTTTTTTTTTTTTACATGTTCAAAATAGTTTAGCAATGTTGAATATGGGAAAAGACATTTGTCTTTTTTTTTTTAAGGAAGAAAAAATAGCTTTTGATATTAAAGGAGCGAAAATATTTACCTTAGAAATCAATATATTCAAATAGCTATAAGTCCCACATCGGAAAAATAGGAGAAAAATGAGAGAAACAACATGTGTAAAAGTTGAAGCAAAACACACATTCCAACATTCCAACATTCATTGACTCTTTGATACGGACTTTGTCTTTGACTGCAAGAGTGTTGTTCAAGTACAATTGTTGTACCAAATGATTTTCGTGAGATGCTACCAAAAAAAGTACATCGGTATAGTTTTATATGACCAAGGTTGAAGTAAGACATGTAGTTCTTAAGTTTTTGATCGTTTGGCAAAGATATATGTTAGCTATAAAAGTAGTATCTCTTAAAGTAAAAAAAAAAAATAAAAAAAAAAAAATTCAAACAAACGTAACAAAAAAGAAAAGTATTATAAATCCCACAAGGAAAACAAAAGTGAAGGATCAAGTAAAGAATGTGTATAAAAAATATAGAGTTAGTTCAAAGCTACACACACATCTTTATTGGCATTTTGGCTATGATAAATTAAAGAGGAAGATAATAGTAAAATCTGATACTACAACTCCCACATCGGAAGAGAAACCTAGCTAACATCAAGTTTGTTTAATCCTGCATTGGAAAAGAAAATAAAAGACAAAGTAAAGAGCGTGTATAAGAAATAGAGTTAGCTCCAAACTACACAAATCTTTCTTATTAGTTGGCTATGGGAAATTGAGGAGAAAGATAATAGTGAATCGTTTGTTACAACTCTCACATCGGAAATGAATTTAGAGATGAAACACTATATCTAGCTGTAGAAAACAGAAAAATATGATTAGAGTAGTGCATATTTGTCGTGGTATTTTTAGCTAGCATCAAGTTTAAATTTTAACTTTAAATTCTAATATTGATATGTGCGCATATAACATATTAGCCCATAATAATTGAGATTTTTTTTAAGATGGTATTTTTAGCTAAGTTGAAATTTAAAGTTTTGTTAAAAATCTAATATTTGATACGTGGGAATAACATATATTGTTGATGATAAAATAAAAATAGCCAACGCAATAGGGTGCTGTCATTGGCACTGCTTAAGAGTTTCAAAAATATATTATGCTGCAAATATATCATATTAGAATTTTTGTAAAGACGTATGTCTATACACAATAATATGTGGCTAAGTCCTCAACCATTGTAAATTTATGTAATTACAATTATTCTGGATTTAATTTTTAAAAAAAAGGGAGACAAATAATTGTAAATTGGTTGCTACACGTACATCACTTGGGGGAAGAAATGAAACACAAATGGTATATAAAAATAAAAAAAAAACCACTATGAGAGTAAGATATATCTTTCAAAATTTAACGTATAGAGGTAATTAATTATCAATTTTTAACTTTTTACTACAAATATCCCGTGCAAAAAAGACCAAAACCAAAGAAAAATGAAAAAAGAACCATTATTTGCTACGAATGTGGACGAGTAGGACACAAAGCCAAAAAAAGCCAACAAAAATATCAGAGATTTGTGCCAAAAACTTTCTTCTTTACTTATATTAAAAGAAGACTCAAAATCCAGTTCCTACATCTCTGAAGAATATGATCAACTCTTTCAAATCCAATCTACTTCTGATAATTCTAGTGATTCTTCCTCCAATGAATCATCAAGAATTTTTCTAGACAAATGCATTAATATCATAACTGAAAGTAAATATGAAAAAGATTTTGAACTTATAGATTGAATTGAAGATCCTGACGTCAAAAAAGAATATCTATTAAAATTAAAATAATTAGTTATAAAAGAAGAATCTTTTTCTAAACCAGAACCTGTTAATCTTGCAAAAATATTTGATCGTCATCTAACTCCTAATATATTCAAATAAATTACTATCAAAGATCTCCAAACTGAAGTTAATAACATAAAATCGCAAGTTAAAGAACTTCGACAACAATTTTTTAATCTTAAAGCAAAAGATCTAGAACTACAAACTCGACTAGCCATACTTGCGCCCAAAATTGATAACTTAGGAGATGAACCATCTTCATCTTCTGCTACAGAATTACCTCCAATTCAAATTTTTCCACATGAGCCTACACAAGATCAACTCAATGTTATTGATAAAATAAATCTTTTGAAATGGCATATTCTTATTTCCATCAAAATTGGAAATGATTTTAATATTAGTACCATTGCTCTCCTAGACAGTGGTGCTGATCAAAACTGTATTAGAGAATGACTAACAACTTTCACTTTTTATGGAAAAATTTCAAATTGACTCCATGGTGCCAATGGAGATCTTCTCAAAATTAAATATAAACTTTCAAAAGCTTGTGCTTGTAACAATGATAACTGTTTCAAAAATACTTTCATTCTATTAAGAAATATTAATTGTGACGTTATATTAGGCACCCCATTTATCACTCAAATATATCCTTTTAGTGTAGATAGAACTGGCGTTCATACAAATATTATGGGAAAGAAATTATCTTTTCAATTTCTTTCTCCTATTTTCCAAAAAGATTTTTTTTACTTCAATCATCTTCTATTTATAAACATATTAATTTAATACAAAATAAAAAATCTCAAATCTTTTTCCTACAAAAAGAAATCTCATATTTAAAAATAGAAGAACAATTACAAAATCCTTCACTTCAAAAGATAATATCTGACTTACAAGATATTTTTCAAAAAGAAGTTTGTGCTGATATTCCCAATGACTTTTGGGAAAGGAAGAAAACATGTTGTTTCTCTTCCCTAAGAGAAAGTATTCTATGAGCAAAATATTCCTACAAAAGCTAGACCAATTCAAATGAATCACGAAATGCTTGAATTCTGTAAAAAAGAAATTCAAGCACTTCTTGATAATAAATAAATAAAAAAAACTAATTCATCCTTCAAATTCTCCTTGGAGTTGTGCAGTCTTTTATGTTATGAATCAAGCAGAAAAAGAAAGTGGCGCCCCAAGATTATTATTATTTTTTTTTTTTGGAAAGGTTAATAATTTTTTTCCAAAAAAACATATGGACATTACAACGCAATTGTTCAGTCCCACTACCAGTAGCTAGATTGAACTAAGCTAAACAGCAAACACCATAGTAACCAATTCCAGCGCACGCAGGGCAGGAAAATACAGAGTATTTAATCAAAGAGGCAAAGCAAACTAACGAGGAACATAATTTAGATCAGTCTGCATCAGTGTATGACGCTTGTGACAGCTGGAACCATGCGCTCATATGCAGTTGATGAATAATCGTCTGCACACATCCTTGACTGTACTACTCTCTTGCTTGAAGATCGTAGCATTCCTCACATTCCAAACAGCATGACACACAACAACCATGATGGCTTTGATCACTTTCTTCCTAGGATTCTTCCCCCAGCAGCTTTGACTGCCCATTCTAGTACCTGATCCCAAGAATAAGAGGGGATAGGCACTCCAACCCAATTTATCAATGAACCCAGCAGCTTCATAGAGAATAAATTCATTCAAAAAATAGGTGACTGTGTGATTCAGGAGCAACATTACATAAAACACAACCCAGGCTAGTGATGTTGCCAATATCCAGCCTCATGAGTCTATCCACAGTAGGCAGACGTTGCTTGCAAACCAACCAGAAACAAAATGACTGCTTAGGAACATTCAGAGGAGCCCATCAAATCTTAGACCAAGACACAACAGGGCTATCTGGGATCAGTTTCCTATACGCAGCACTGATAGAGTATTTGTAGGTGTTCAGAACCACTTGCTTCACCCTCTCTCGATCATCAAACATCTTTTTGACCATCCAAGAAGCTTGCATGGGACAATTCATGCCCCAAACATTTTGCCTCTTAATGTAATAAGAAGAAATCCATTGAATCCAAAGTTTTTCCTTCATATTGTGAATATCCCAGACAAGTTTACCAACTGAAGCAATATTCCAAAGTTGCAGCTGAAAGATGCCCAGACCCCCTCTTGACGTAGGTGACCAGACATATAACACTCCCGAATTTACAACGGTTTCCTGGGAGCTATCGACGTCGTTGTGCACGACTCGACACCACTGAACCGCCCCAAACCCGAGGGTAGTTACTGCAATATTTATCACTAAGGAATAAATGCTAAGCAGAAAGAAAAACTAGGTATCAAAGGAAGCATCTAAACAAACTAAACATTAATATCAGAGTTGTCTATCAAGTGAACTTAAGTCCATTAAAGTATCAGTACAACTTTGCCTTCGAGGGCACAAACCAAAAATCCCAAATAATAAGTCTAGAGGACAAGCCCACAATTAAACTCCAAGCTACAGATCCTCACTCAGCAATACCTGCACTTTGGTTTCCGTGACAGAAACAAGGTACAGAAGAAAAGAGAAGAAACAAAAGAAAACAAAAATCAGATAAACTGAATAAACGTCGTCCAAAAACACTTTCGCAAACCTCACCTGGGTTTTAGAAGAATCATTGAAATTCATTTGCATGCACAAGTAGACAAACAATCAAGCACACGCAAACTCAACATTCAATTACATGCAATTCTTGGTTTAGTGATCATTCGAACAGAAACAGACAAACCATCTTGATTAGAGTAATAAGAGAGCGAATAGAACAGCGATTACCCATACTGTTCATCGGTTGATATTGAAATGCCATGGACTCAATCTAGTGTACAGTTACACTATCTCTAACATAATAATCGATACGTAGAGAGTAAAACAATGGGGAATGATCCATCCCGAACACGCTACGAGGTGTCCATAAGTAACTGAAATCACACATTCCTAGATTACATCAATCAGATACAGTCTAGATTGCTCGACTACTCCTAAGGATCCATTAGGAGTCTTATTCTCATTTACAATTCAACTCACATAATTGCATTGGTTGACTTAGTAGTACAACAAGACCACGACTCGCTACTTCATTTCATGCTCATGATAGTGAATAATAATAATGACGATAATGACATTAATGCATATTAAGAATAATCATGCTTCATATATGTCTAATGAAATTCCGGCAGCACTTCGGCAGTAAAACATGATATCCAAAAATTACACTTTCAACAAATAATCCAACAAAGTATATTAGGTGCTCATTAGCACTCAATAATATCACATTCCACTTAGCACATATATTATATTATAATAATACTAACAATTCACATCACCATACTTATTCAATAATTAGCATATAAACTAATAAATTAACAAAACTTCATAATCTCAACATACTCAATATAATTCATAATTACAGCAAAGAATATAATTCTAATTCTCATAATTAACGACGATATAATTTAATCATGCTTCCCATATTAAATTCACAACAATTAGGTACTTACCACATAACAAGTCAAAACCTTTTTATGGATTTGGGAAAGAGGTAGGCACAATCTCTTACCTAACAAACGCTCACTAGACAGTAGGTAAGCTTCCAAATCACGACCCGACTACGCTTGTCCGTTAGGTCCTAATTAAATACGATTACCGAAACATAATCAGTAAATACGAAAATCTAAACAGTAACAAAATATTAATCTAATATTTTATTTAAATTTCTTGATTTATTTCAATCAATATAGGCCTTCGAAAATCCAGATTCGGGTTCCAAAAGAGTACAAAAAAATAAAAATAATAATCGAAAAATACTGAAAACACGAAATTAATTAAAAACGAAAATAAAATTCGAAACCCTAACTTATTGTGCAAGTCTTGACCACGGCCACCTACAAGGGGACCCATGGTCGAACCCATCAGCACCATCACCGCTCACCGACCACCATGGTCGGAGGTGGGGGCTTGCCGGCGACCGACGTCAAGAGAGAGAAGAGGGTTTGCGAGAGAGAGAAGGAGAACGAATGAGAGAGAGAAAGGCTGAGAGAGAGAGAGAGGCCGAGGGAGCCCAGCGACGTCGGTGACTTGCGGGCGACCACCCAGGCGTGGCCTGGTGGCGCTGCAGTGGCCTGACAGCCGCTGCTCGCGAAAACAGAGAGGAGGGGGAAAAACAGAGCATGGGGAGAGATCAGAGAAAGAGAAAGAGAGAGAAAGAAAGAGAGAGGAGGAGAGGCGGCTCACCTGGTAGTGGCCCTAGTGTTTTCCCGCGATGGACAGCCGTGCAAGGAGAGAGAGAGAGGGGTGGTGGTTGAGAGAGAAAAGAGAGAGAGAATGCAATGCTAGAACATGCAACTCGTGCAAAGCGGGAAACCAAAACACGAAATTTCTAGGGTGGACATTCTACCCTCCTTAAAAAGGGTTTCGTCCTGAAACTCAAATGGAATTAGTACCTTCGATAAAGAGATCTGGGTACTTCTCACGCATCATGGATTCAGCTTCCCATGTTACCTCTTTTTGACCATGACTGGACCAAATAACTTTCACAATCGGCATGGTCTTTGTACGAGTCGAGCGCTCTTTTTGGTCAGTGATCTTGAATGGACGTTCTTCAAATGTCAAACTCTCTTCAAGTTCGATTGTTTCTGGTTAAATGACATGAGTTGGATCATGTACGTATCGTTTCAATTGAGAGACGTGAAACACATTGTGGACTTTTTCAAGTTCCACGGGCAAAGCTAAACGATAAGCAACCTCACCAATCATTTCTAGGATCTCATAAGGTCTAATGTAACAAGGACTCAATTTCCCCTTACGACCAAAACGCATAACGCCCTTGGTAGGAGATACTCGCAAAAGTATCTTGCTTCCCACCTCAAATTCTTCAGGTCTACGACCTCTATTTGCATATGATTTCTGCCGATCTTGTGCACTTCGTATCTTCGTTTAAATCACCTTCACAATGTCGACAATCTGCTGGATCATGTTAGGACCCAAAGCTGCAGTCTCGCTAATATCGTTCCAACACACATGCGATATACACTTCCTACCATACAAGGCTTCATATGGTGCTCGATCGATGCTCGAATGATAGTTGTTGTTGTAAGAAATTCAATCAACGGAATGTGTTTATCCCGCGAACCTTCGTATTCGAGGGCACACGCTCGAAGCATATCCTCCAGAGTCTGAATTGTTCTTTCCGTTTGGCCATCCATTGGAGGATGAAAAGCGGTACTAAACTTCAATTTGCTTCCGAAAGCTTCTTGTAGTTTCTGCCAAAACTGAGTGAGAAATCTCGAGTCTCTATCAGAAACAATATCTTCGGGTACACCATGAAGTCTCATAACTTCCTTGACATAAGCGTCAACTAGCTTCTCCCTTTCCCAAGTGTCATGCATTGGGATGAATCTTGCGACTTTTGTCGAACGGTCTACAACGACCCAAATGGCATTGTTCTTCTTCTGTTTTAAAGGTAAACCCATGACAAAATCCATAGAAATCGGATTCCATTTCCATGTAGGAACTTTCATTTATTGTACCATTTCACCAGGTCTCTTGTGCTCAATCTTGACCTTTTTACATGTCAAACACTTCGCTACAAACTCAACGACTTCTTGTTTCATTCCCTTTCCACCAAAACATTTGACGAAGGTCTTTGTAAAGATTGTCTCTACCTAGATGTACAGAATACGGCGTATTATGAGCTTCACCCAGAATCTGACTTTTGATAGCTGAGTCATTGGGTACGCAAACACGTTCTCTAAATCTCAAAATTCCATCTTGGCCCAAAGTGAAGTCCTCAGACCTACCCTCGTGTTTGTGGTTTAGAATCCGCTGAAGATCCTCATCACCACCTTGTCTATCTTTGATCTCTTCGAGTAATGTTGGTCAAACAGTCATTTGTGCTAAGGTACACTGAACGTCACCTTCAAACACAATCTCCACCTCGAGGCTTTGCAGATCACGTATGATCTCCTTAGGAAGCACTAAAGCAGTGTTTAAGGTATGTCGAGTCTTCCTACTCAAAGCATCAGCGACTACATTCGCTTTACCCTCATGATACTTGATATCGATGTCGTACTCCCTCAGAATTTCTAGCCATCTCCTTTGGCACATGTTCAACTCTTTCTGTGTAAAGATGTACTTGAGACTTTTGTGATCAGTGAACATCTTGACTGCGGAATCATACAGGTAATGTCTCCAAATCATCAATGCGAATACGACAGCAGCGAGTTCCAAATCGTGCGTAAGATAATTATCCTCGTGCTTCTTCAACTATCTTGAGGCGTAAGCTACAAACTTTCCATGTTGCATCAAAACACAACCTAAGCCATGCTTAGACGCGTCACTATAGACCTCATATCCTTCAGTTCCCAATGGCAAGGTCCAAATTGGCGCGCTCGTTAAACGCTTCTTCAACTCTTGAAAACCAGCTTCACACTTTTCAGACCATACAAACTTCGTGGTTGTCTTCATCAAGTTCGTGATAGGCTGCGCAATCTTTGAAAAACCTTCCACAGACCTTCTATAGTAGCCAACGAGTCCAAGAAAACTCTGAATTTTGGTCACGGTCCTTGGTCTAGGCCAATCTGTAACAGCTTGAATCTTCTCTGGATCTACTGCCACACCATCTTTAGACATCATGTGTCCTAAGAGCGATACCGTTTCAAGTCAAAACTCGCACTTTGACAACTTGGCGTAAAGTTGATGTCTTCGCAAAATTTCCAAAACAGTACGTAAGTGTTGCTCATGCTCCTCGACGTTCTTTGAGTAAACCAGAATATCATCGATAAAGACTACAACAAACTGGTCTAGGTAAGGCTGGAACGTACTGTTCATCAAGTCCATAATTTTCGCAAGCGCACTCGTCAACCCAAAAGGCATCACAGTGAACTCGTAGTGCCCATACCTCGTCCTAAACGCGATCTTCACAATATCAGGCTCAACAATCCTCAATTGATGGTATCATGATCGTAAGTCTGTCTTTGAGAAAGTAGACGCTCCACGCAGTTGGTCAAATAATTCGTCAATCCTGGAAAGTGGGTACCGATTCTTGATCGTAATCTTGTTCAACACGTGGTAGTCAATCCATAGTCTCATACTACCATCCTTCTTTCGTACAAACAAAACAGGAGCACCCCAAGGCGATACTCTCGGACGTATGTATCCCTTTTCCAACAAGTCCTCAAGTTGCGTTTTCAGTTCCTTCATCTCAGCAGGTGCCATACAATACGGTGCCTTCGAAATTGGTGCTGAACCTGGATCTAGGTCGATCGTGAAGTCGATAATGCGTTGTGGAGGCATTCCGGAAATCTCTTCCGGGAAAAACGTCAGCGTACTCGAAAGCTACAGGAATAGGTTGCGGAGCTTCCGTCTCGCGACTCGTATCCACCACATGAAAAAGGTAAATCGCTTCACCCTTAGTCACGCACACTTTGACCTTCATAGTCGCCATCACCTTTAGCTTGGGTTTGACCACAACTCCTCGGTAAGTGATCATCTTACCTCTAGGTCCTCGCAAAGAAACACGTTGTTTGAAGCACTCTATCTTAGCCCTAAACTTGTATAACCAGTCTATTCCCAAAATAACGTCAAATTCACTCAACTCGAACTGAATCAAATCTGCGGGTAGCTCGGAACCAGTTATACTAATCGAACACTTCTCGTACATTGAATTATAACTAACATTCGACCCATTAGGCATCGTAATGTTCGCCCTATGCACAGAACTAGGTTCTAGGCCTATCTTAGATACAAAGCTCTTAGAAAGAAAAGAATGCGATTCACCACTATCATACAAAACAAAAGCGGAAAAATAATTAACAAGAAAAGTACCAGCGATCATGTTTGGGTTTGCTTCTGCCTCATTGCGGTTCATCACAAAAGTTCTGCCATTAACCCCTCGATTGTTGTTGTTGTTTTTCGGCGTGGGATTAGTAGGTGCAGGAGCTTGTGCTTGGTTGTTCACGGCAGGAGTAGTGTTGTTGCGATTGTTGTTGTTGTTGTAACCCCCGTTTCCACGGTAGTTACCACCATTACCACAATAGCCATTATTATTCCCACCACGATTGTAGTTATTACCGCGGTTCTGCCCATTACCATTCCTACCTCGGCTCCAACATTCAGAAGCTTTGTGACCCGGCTTGTTGCATTCATAGCACTGTAGCACGTCACCACGACAGTTCTTACCAGTATGTGTCTTGTTACAGCGAGTACAAGGCGTATTCCTTCTAGCCATTATCATAGCTCGATGACTATGCGCACCGTGGTTCTGACCACCTTGGTAGTTGTTGTTGTTGCCACTAGCTGTTGGCCTCTTGTCGCCATTGTTCGACTGGGAGGGATTGCCTTCGTCACGCTTGTTCTTACCCAGATGCGTGTCACGATGTCCTACTATCCTCTCCTGATTGTGGGCCTTGTCATAAGATTCCTAAAAAGTGACGGATTGTCCAGTGACAAAACGTTGAATGTGCAATTTCAGTCCATCCTCGAACCTTTCGATTCGTTCAGCTTCAGTTGTCAGCAGATTGGGAGCAAAAATAGCAAGTTCGTTGAACTTGGCAGCATACTTAGCCACAGACAGCATGTCTTGGCTCAACCCTTCGAATTCATGTTGTTTACGGCGTCGTAGAGAACTAGGATAAAATCTAACACGAATGGATTCCTTAAAACGATCACAGTGTAGTTTGGACTAGAAGCAAATCAGTTCGCACATCATTCCACCATTTGTTGGCCTCACCCTTCTGGTAATACGTCGTATTGCTTCATCATGTTGTTAGGCCGACTCGTAGCCAGGAATAACTTTTCAAACTCAATGATCCAGTTCTCCAATTTAGTCGGATCAGCACCACCGTAGAACGTAGGAGGCTTAAGAGCGTCAAAGTCTCAAAAAATCTGCGTTTCAGAAGCTTGTGCGGTTTCCATTTGCTCTTGGCGTTTCATCTGTCGCGCCATGATTTCGACCACATCTGTCAGACCATCTTCGAGTCTAGCAATTCTATCGGCGTTGGTTGTTATTTTGCGATCTGAGAATATAAAAGTAATGGTATGAACGTCATTCAAACAATTTTCACATCTCAACCCATTAAGGTCTAATTGAGAGATATAGGTTGTAATTGAAACCTTTCTCTTGACATTTAGCAAATAGCATATAAGTTTCGAGGATCGACCTTACATTGTAGGTCTAAGCAACATACTTGCTTTATTGTTCTCAATTCTCATGCATAATAGTTCGATAGGCATGCAATACACTTTAGACACATTGGTCTCACATGAATAAACATTGACATTCACAATTCACATAATGAGGCTCCACACTATTTTAGTAGGGCAATAAACACTCACACGTAATCATATTGATATGCTTTACCCCTTGGCTCACAAAGGATTTGATAATGCTCAATGAAATTTTTTCCATAAATTCGACATGGATTTCCCATCATGTCACGACGATTTGTGATAGCATTCATGCTTTTAGTCAACCATGCAAATATGTGACAACGACAATGATGTAAACAAATTACCACGACATTCATATAATCAAATGAAATAGTTTTGCAATAAGATAGATTGCAAAATAAATAAATAACAGTCATAAATATTTGTTGCTTAGGCAACTACATCACACCACACCAATCTTGACCACATAGGGTCATCACAATAATGAAATAATGTTTCTAAACAACACGACTAACCCTAGTCAATAAAACAACTAAACCTCGACGTGGTTTTGCTTTGATCCACGAGGTGTATCATGGTCATCCTTCCTTCTTGGCTTCACTTCCCTACATGGCGTGTAAGGTTGCGCGTCATCTCTGAATTTCTGAGGCAAGAAGCACCTTCTAAAGTTATCCACCAACTTGCACTTCTTTGACCAGCAGCTCTTGCATATGTCCTTCGGAGCAGGCACTAAGACGTGGTTAACCTTCCACTCAAACTCAGACAAGCATAGCTCATTGCCAACACTCTGGAAACTCAGCGCCCAACGGCCGCCTTTGTCATACTTCTCGTCGTTGATGTAGCCACTCTTCTGTACCACATCGTCATACTTCTCCTTGAGACCTCTCCAAGGATGCATGTTGGCTAAGCCAGCCAGTAAGAGTTCTACCCAAAAACCTTGGTGTATCCTTGTACGGTTCTCATACTCATAACGCTAGATCACTGTGTATGCATGATGGATATAGGCACGGATGTCATCTAGGTCGGCATCAGTGGCAAAGAAAGGCTCCACAAGAGGAGACACATCAGCAGGAGGCGAAGGAGGTACAGAGTTGTTGTCGCTTGCATCACCAATGTCCTCTAAGTCTGGCATGCTAGGTAAATCAGGGACTCCAGCTCCATACTCAAATCGCATCTTGAGATTTACAGAGTTTGGCTCAATGCTCGCCTTGTCAGCAGGAGCATCTCAGCCTAAGGTTCGGACTTAGTAGGTTTTTCTTCAGAATCAGGATCCTCATTAGCTTCCAAGTCATGGTTGAGGTTGATCCGCACGTCGCCATCGTGATCACCAATCGCGGGTTGGTCCACCTCGTACGCGCCTATGTGATGCGCCACGGGTATAGCCTGGGCCTGGTCAAGCTCGTCGTACGTTGGCTTGCTATCGGAGGCATGCACCTATTCCACCTCATGCTCAGGTGCAACAATCATCGCTCGCGGTTTCCTACCCTTAGTCGATTTCATTTGTCTATCAAGTGAACTTAAGTCCATTAATGTATTATTACAACTTTGCCTTCGAGGGCACAAACCAAAAATCCCATAAACCAAAATAAATAATAAGTCTGGAGGACAAGCCCACAATTACACTCCAAGCTACACGTCCTCACTCAGCAACACCTGCACTTTGGTTTCCGTGACGGAAACAAGGTACAGAAGAAAAGAGAAGAAACAAAAGAAAACAATAATCAGATAAACTGAATAAACGTCATCCATAGCCAGTAAAAACACTTTCGCAAACCTTACTTGGGTTTTTGAAAAATCATTGAAATTCATTTGCATGCACAAGTAGACATACAATCAAGCACACACATACTCAATATTCAATTACAAGCAATTCTTGTTTTAGTGATCATTCCAACACAAACAGACAAACCATCTTGATCAGTGTAATAAGAGAGCGAATAGAACAACGATTACACATACTGTTCATCAATTGATATTGACATGCCATGGACTTACTCTAGTGTATACTCACACTACCTTTAACATAATAATCGATACGTAGAGAATTAAACAATGGGGAATGATCAATCCCGAACAAGTTACGATAAGTATCTTCGGAATCACGCATCCCTACACTAAATCAATCAGATATAGTCTTGATTGCTCGACTACTCCTAGGGATCCATTACGCGTCTTATTCTCATTTACAATTCAATTCACATAATTGCATTGGTTGACTTAGTGGTACAATAAGACCACGACTCGCTACTTCATTTCATGCTCATGATAGTGAATAATAATAATGACGATAATGACATTAATGCATATTAAGAATAATCATGCTTCATATATGTCTAATGAAATTTCGGCAGCACTTCGGCAGTAAAACATGATATCCAAAAATTACACTTTCAACAAATAATCCAACCAAGTATATTAGGTGCTCATAAGCACTCAATAATATCCCATTCCACTTAGCACATATATTATATCATAATAATATTAACAATTCACATCACCATACTTATTCAATAATTAGCATATGAACTAATTAATTGACGAAACTTCTCAATCTTAACATACTCAATATAATTCATAATTACAGCGAAGAATATAATTCTAATTCTCATAATTAACGACGATATAATTTATTCATGCTTTGCATATTAAATTCACAAAAATTAGGCAATTAGCACATAACAAGTCAAAACCTTTTTATGGGTTTTGGAAAGTGGTAGACACAATAGCTTACCTAGAAAACACTCACTAGACAGTTGGTGAGCTTCCAAATCACGACCCGACTACGCTTGTCTGTTAGGTCCTAATTAAATACAATTACCGAGGCATAATCAGTAAATATGAAAATATAAACAGTAACAAAATATTAATATAATATTTTATTTAAGTTCCTTGATTTATTTCAATAAATATAGGCTTTTGAAAATACGGATTCGGGTTCCAAACGAGTACAGAAAAATAATAATTGAAAAATACTGAAAATACGAAATTAATTGAAAACGAAAATACAATTCGAATGCCTAACTTATTGTGCAAGTCGGACCCATCAGCACCATCACCACCCACCGACCACCATGGTCGGCGGTTGGGGCTCGCCTGCGACCGGCGATCAAGAGAAAGAAAGAGGGTTTGCGAGAGAGAGAAAGAGAAGGAGTGAGAGAGAGAAAGGCTAAGCGAGAGAGAGAGGCCGGGGGAGGCCCAGAGACGTCGGTCACTTGCCGGCGACCATCCAGACGCGGCTTGGTGGTGAGGCTGTGGCCCGACAGCCGCTGCTCGCGAAAACAGAGGGGAGGCGGAATAACATAGCACGGGGAGAGAGAAGGAGAAAGAGAGAGAAAGATAGAGAGAGGAGCAGGGGCGGCTCATCTGATGGTGGCCCTAGTGTTTTCCGGCGATGGACAACCATGCAAGGAGAGAGAGAGGGGCGATGGTTGAGAGAGAAAATAGAGAGAGAATGTCGTGAGGGAGAGATAGAGAGAGAAGAGAGAGAATTTGTGAGGCTTGGTTCAGTTTTGTAAACTGATAAAATTGCCCATCTTTTTGCTTATATAGGTCCCCAGTCAATGAAAGTCAAAACCTACTAGGTTTAGGAATAAGTTTCTGATTTAAATGTTAATTAAAACTAATTAAATGCTAATTAAACAATATGAATAAACCTTATTCATATACCAAACAATCTAATTAAATCTCTCAAACTTGATAATTATAAATCACGAAATTCCCATAATACTTTTATTATGGCTTTATTTGAATAAATCGAATCGTTATGTAAATATACGATTTAAATCTCCGAAACTATTTATGAATGAATTATAAACCGATATTATAATTATAGAAAATATTGGGGTATCACAAGACATGCTCCCAAGCTACAAAGGCTCTTCTTGAAGGATTACAAGAGCTGCATAACTTCTCAATATGGTTCAACACAGTGTGAGGAAACATAAACACGTAAGACCAATAAGTTTTCAAGGAAAAACCACACTTTTGAGCAATTGTAGGCGCCCTGCATAAGAAAGCAATCTACTCGTCCACACAGACATTCTAGCAATTACCTTATCAACTATAGGCTGACATTGAGCAATTGATAGCCTCTTGGAAGGTAAAATCACTCCAAGATACTTTATAGGAAGTGTACCTCTCAAAAAAGAGGAGTGTTGCATGATAAGTTGCTGGTTATCCTCAGTCAGTCCTCCAAAATAGATCTCTGACTTGTTAAAGTTTGCTTGAAGCCCAAAGCAGCTGAAAACTCATTGAGGGACTGAAGAAGGAAGTTGACAGATTGAGAATACCCTCTTGAAAACAAAAGGAGGTCATCAACAAATATACTGTGACAAAGCTTGAACTTGGAGCACTTAGGATGATACTTGAACTGAGGCTGCCTCTTCAACTGATCCAGGCATCTAGACAAGTACTCCATTCCCAACACAAAAAGATATGGAGACAATGGATCACCTTGCCTCAATCCTCTTTTAGCAGTGAAAGGTGGCAGAAGGGACCCATTATAGCAAATAGAATAGCTCACAGAAGATACACAAGACATAATCATCTAAACAAATCTTGAAGGAAAATGAAGAGAGTAGAGCATTTGTTCAAGGAAAGGCCATTCAGTAGAGTCATAAGCCTTCCTAAGGTCTACCTCAATAAGGCACCTAGATGAAATATGCTTCTACCATAATGTTTCACTAACTCTTGAGCAATAATAACATCATCTGAGATTTTCCTGCCTTTCACAAATGCAGATTGCTCCACATGGACAATAGAATTAAGAACATCACACATTCTATTAGCAAGAACCATAGAGGCTATCTTATAGAGCACATTGCAACAAGATATGAATCCCAAGATTAGTTATTAATTATAAACCTTCAAATAAAGTATTTCAATGGATTAGATATCCAATTCCGAACAAAAAAGATTTATTAAACCGTCTCTATGATGCAAAAATATTTTCAATATTTGATTTGAAAAGTGGATTTTGGTAAATCCAAATCATAAAAGAAGAAAAATATAAAACTGTTCTTATTGTTCATTTCGGACATTACGAATGGAATATCATGCCATTTGGATTGAAAGATGCTCCCTGTTAATTTCAAAATATTATGAATGACATTTTTAATCCATATAGTCAATTTATCATAGTTTATATAGATGTTGTTTCAATTTATTCCACATCGATAGATCAGCATTTCAAACACCTCCAAACTTTTTTACATGTTATAAAGAAAAATGATTTTGTAGTCTCATTTCCAAAAATGAAATTGGTCCAAATTTTTTTTTGCTTTTTTAGGGCATGATATATATCGAGGAACAATTAAACCCTTTACGAGAGCAATAGAATTTGCAAATATAATTTTCATATGAAATTAAAGACAAAAATCAATTGCAAAGATTTCTTGGATGTCTTAATTATGTGGCTGACTTCTTTCCTAGATTAAAACAAAGTTGTGCTTGTCTTTACAAAAGATTACAAAAAAAATCCTTTTGCCTGGTCTCATGAGCATACTTGAACAGTTCAAATGTTTAAAGAAAAAGTCAAACGACTTTCATGTTTAGGCATTCAACATCCCAGTGTATTCATGATAGTAGAAACTTATGCATCGGATATACGTTATGGAGGTATATTGAAACAAAGGTTATCCGAACAAAAATAAGAACAACTAGTCAGACTACATTGAGGAATATGGCTCGGACCCCAAAGGAACTATTCTACTATTAAAATGGAAATTTTATCAGTTGTTTTATGTATTTCAAAATTTTAAGAATTAATGCGTACGTGTTTATAATGATCCTCAAAATGCCCGGAAATGTATTATTTCTATCTATTTAATGTGTACGTGGTTATTTTATTTTGTCCTATCTTCCACATTTTTATGATATCTTGAATTGAATTATGGTCATTTTTTGAAGTACAAGATAAAAATATCTTTTATAAGAGACTAATTATTAACTTGTGTATATGTAGTTATTGGTTACAGGATACTCCACTCATCCAATAAGAGACTACCAGTCTCCCAAGAGGAGATAAACGCAACATACAGCTACGCTCACCGATTCGTCAATAGGATGGGAAACCTGCCTCAACCTACTATCATGATCCAAGTGAGAAAATCACATGTGTGCACTGGAGTTTATTTGGTACGTCTTTCACTTTGCAACAAATTCCACAGAAATGGGAAGTGGAGGATATGTGTAACACCCCCGAATTTACAATGATTTTCTTGGAACTATCGACGTCATTCTTCATGCCTCGACACCACTGAACCGTCACAAACCTGAAGGTAGTTAGTGCAACATTTATCGCTAAGGATCAAATGCTAAGGACAAAGAAAGACTAAGCATCAAACGAGCTTACTAAACAAACGAAAACGAATTAAACATTAATATCAGAGTTATCTAAATAGTGAACTGAAGTCCATCAATATTTATTACAACTTGCCTATAAGGGCACAAACCAGAAATCCTAACAATCTTAACTGAAAAAAGCGTTCTAAGACTGACGCCATCTATAGCGTCCAAGCTGTACGTCCTCACTCGACTAAACCTGCACTTTGCTTTTTGTGAATGCACAAAATACAGATAAGAAAAAAGAAACAAAAGAGAAACAAAAATTAGATAAACTGAATAAACATCATCCAGACCCAGTTAAAACATTTCGCAAACCTTACATGAGGTTTTAGAAGAATCATTGAAATCCATTTGCATACGCACATAAGCATATAACCAAGCATACACATATTGACACTCATTTACATACAATTCTTTTATAATGATCATTCGAAACACGCCATAGACAATTCTTCTTCATTAGGGTGATGTAAGAGAGAGAATGAAACAGCGATTACCCATACTGTTCATCGAAAGATACAATCATGTCATGGACTTAATGACTCCAGTGTGTGCACTACCTCTAGTATAATAAACGAGTCTAGAGGACTTAATGAATGGGGAATGATCCATCCCGAACACACAATGAGGTGTTCGACCATAAAGTAACTTGGGAATCAAGCTTCCCTGAACTACATCATTAGATGTACGTAATCCCGATTGCTAGACGAAACCTAGGCATCCATTAGGAGTCTTACTCTCATTTAATTAAATTCACATAATTTTATTGGTTGACTTAGTGGTACTAGGAGACCACGACTTACTAATTCATTCAATACTCTTGACAATGAATAGTGATAATAATGATACTTCAATCCGATGAGGATTAAACATGCTTTAATTCAATAATGATAATCCAATTAGGAATACAAGCAATGTCTAGCATAATTTCGGCAGGGTAATATGATATCCAAAAATCACAATCATCCAAACGCATTCAAACGAATATATAATACGTGCTCACAAGCACACATAATACCCATACCATTTAGCAAGTATTGTATAGCATAATAATACTAACGATTTATCACCACAACAATTATTCATTAATTAAACATTATATAATTGACATGCTCATTATAAATCATAATTACAGAAGTAAACACGCTTAATAAACTTCATAAAAACGACGATATAATTTAATCATACTTTGCATATTAAATTCACCACAATTTCTCAATACGCACATAACACATCAAAATAGTTTTGATGGGGTTTTGGAAGAAGGTAGGCATGATCTCTTACCTATAAAACACTTACTAAACAGTACCTAAGGTCCACGTACAAAGATGATCACGCTTGCTCATTAGGTCCTAATTAAAAACAATTACCGAAACTGAGTATATTCAATAAGAAAATCTAAACAGTACCGAAACTGTAAACTGATACTCCCTCCGTTCCGTTCAAACGCTCCCATTTGCTTTTGGCACAAAAAACAAGGAAAATTTATTTTGCCATCTACTTTCCCCATATACCCTCAACATTAACATGGGTGGAGAGAGACTTGAGGAGAGAGAAAGAAGAGGGTGGGGCTTGGGTTTTAATGGGGGTAATATTGTAAATGACTAGTAAATTCCTTACCAACTAAAGAAATGGGAGTGTTTGTATGAAACATCCATTTTAGGCAAATGGGAACGTTTGAACGGAACGGAGGTAGTAATATTTGTCTCAAATGCCTTGATTTTCAACAACCAATCTAGGATTTTGAATTTCTCAAATCGGTTTCCAAAAGTACCCAAAATAAATAAAACCAGAAATTAAAATCTGCAGAAAATACTAAAAATCTGCACGAAATGTTACGAAAGTGCGAAAACGAAAACCAAATTCTTGCCCCACAAATGACCAACACGACTACCACCCATGGTGGTCATGTGACCTCTGATGACCCCCTGAATAGCCACCAACTCCGGTGGTGGTGGTGGGTCCATCGTGGTGGTCCATGGGGAAAGAAAACGAGAGAGAGAGAGAGAGAGAGAGAGAGAGAGAGAGAGAGAGAGAGAGAGAAGCAAAAGGAAAAGAGAGAGAGGCGACGGGGCTGGGCACCATTATCCCGGCGACTCACCGGCGAGGGAGGGAATCGGTAACCGGAGCAAAGTGGCTCTGTGGTGGCTCTCAACAGAAAGAGAGAGAAAGGGACGTTAAGGGAGAGAGAGAACGAAAGAAAGAGAAAGCAAAGAAGAGAAAGAAGAGGAGAGAGAAAAGCTCACCAATGGCTAGATGATGGTGGTGGCCTGGTCGTTTCCGGCGACCGAGCAGGTGAGAGAAGAGAGAGTGTGTGCGGGTGAGAGAGAGAAGATGATGAGGGTTTGATGATCTATGCAAGAGTGTAAACTGAATAACTCCTCATCTTTTTATATTTATACTCACCCACAACGGTTTTGGTTAATAAAAGTCAAGTTAAGAATAAAAGAAATATTCCCATTAAATTAGTTGAATAAATTTCTCCCGAATCAATAATAAAAGAAATAAGAATTCTCTCGATCATCAAAATCATTTCAAACTCTAAAATAATTTGACAATCATAAATTCCAAAAGTCCCATAATAATAATTATTATTATTATTATGGCTTTAGTTGAATAAATCGAATTGTTGAATACAAATAGGATTTAATTTCCGAAACTATTTAAAAATCATTTATAAATCAATATAATAATTATAGAAAATGTTGGGGTATCACAGTATGATTCATGCACCTCACAATGTAGTGTTGCGGGTGCATTCAAGTTGGAAAAGGTGGAATGTTGGAGCGGTATCAGCCGATACTAGCGGCTGCAGGCTAAGAAAAGGATGACCAAAATTTGTACATTACAATATTCTAGAGCAATGCGATGTCTGTGTGTTCCAGTTGTCTCCAGGGAGGACGGCGCAATATCAAGAGATGCATGTCAACATTTTTCGTGTGGTGACCCATCTAGAAATAGGTCTATGCATAGGGTTCTATACCACAACTGAATGGGTTTGATTGAAGATCATGTCATTTTCTGTTAGTGGAAAATGTGTATGGAATCTTGTTTAACCTTTATAATTTGGTAGTAGTATTGAAACTTTTGATCGCCACCAATTGTTCATGAAATCAACGACATGGTCATGAAATCAACCACCAATTGGTCATGGATTTAACCTCTATCAAATCATGAATTTAACCTCTACCTGGTCATGGCATTAACCATTAACTGTACATGGCGTTGTCCACTACCTATGTGTTGGATCTGCCCTATGAACTAATCGTTATAAGAATTAATAGTTGTATTATTGGTTTTCGTGGGTCTTTCGGAAACAGTCTCTCTTCTAGGCGACTAGTTAGGGGTAAGACTGCGTACATCTGGACCTCCCCAGACCCCGCCCTAGGCGGGATACTTACTGGGTTGTTGTTGTTGTTGTTGTTGTATATTGGAAATATATATCTACTTAATATGGGTAGTCGTAGTGTCTTGTTAGAGACCAACTACGATTTGTGGGCCCAATAGAGTTTTTTCATACTGCCAGATTAAGTGAACCAGCCTGGTCACACACTTAACAGTCTTGGTTTACAAAAGTGGGCTTAATTTGGATTAGGCCCATACTACACATAACCTTACCAACCCCTAAGTCTCTCTATATATACAGAGGTATCACTGATTAGGGTTTCACGTGTGACCAATCATTTATCACGAAACCCTAATTGAGTGCCATCAAAGTGAGGCAAGAGAGAACGGAGGTCACGGTTTGGGTCTGGTACTAGCATACCGTTGCAGAGATTCGATGCTGTGTGTGTAGATACCAGTTGAAACACGGCGATTGACGTGTTGTTCCAATCACAACCACTGTTCTGCCTACTAGCAACCAAAGGAGTGAGGTAGAAACCAAATTTAATATTTGATTACAGTATTCCCATGTTTTCTGAGTTATTTGAATTTTTGTTATGCATGTTTGTTCATGTTAGTAGCTAGAAATTCCTTCACCATGAGTTTCAAGACCATATCAGGTCATGGGCCACGACCTATGATTATCCATCAACTGCTCGTGGTCTAAACCACTAGTAATATTCAATACTCATCCGTTTAAATAAATTAAATATTCAGATTCACTTAATAACACAATATCAATCAATTTCACATCAAACTCATAAATAGTCATAATATTAATGATCTCTCAAACACATTGCACTCTCCTATATTTAATGATGGAAAATATTCTGCGCAATGCATCTCTTGATTGCTTTGGAAGTATCAATGGCTCTTGCAAAAATGTTGTCATTGACCCAGACAACAATCTTGGGGAATTACCCTACATAACAATAATCCAATCACATTAAAAAACTTATCATAATGGGTTATGAAATACAAATAATTGAACTCCTTCCAACTCAAACATACCACTCGAATATCATGTGATAAATTTGCACCATTAATCCCACTTCCTCTGCCATGCTAGTATGGGATATTTGCTGCAGTTAAAAGGGTTCCATATTGAACCTACATCCAATAGTCATAGATGATTAAAAACGAGTTTTGGTCTTTAACTTTCATTAACACAGAGTTTAGTTTACGTAAATTGTTGCATCATATGATGGTTGCTGTCCTACTTTTGCAAGGGTGCGCATGGTACGCCTTAACCCATCTACTCAATGGTGTAGGTTCAAGAGTAATCACCAGCTGTTATTTGCAAACAAATTAATTAATCCATAGCCAAAAAAATATAGTCATAATTAAGTAGTCATGTAATTTTCACTCACATTTTTCTTTCTTTCATCTACTCTTTGATGTAGTGTCTGACTTTAGCTTGTTGGTGCTATTGCTTCGATACTCTCCACGAATCGGTCTCTTCGTCCTTGGTCTACCCTTTGCTTTGACCATCACAGGATCTTAATAACCAGGTTGTTGAGATGATTCTGAGCTCCCATCCTTTTTGTCGACTCCGGACCCTTCTTCCCTTATGCTAGTACTTTTTAGGGTTCCTGTTGCATCGTTTTCCATATCCCATCTTCTAAACTACCAACATCATTCTGCAAAAGTGTCTCCAAATATAGGGTTTTTTCCTCATAGTTGATAGCTCCGTCAGCTACAACAGAAAATTGCCTCTCTAACCTAAGCAATCTCTCCAACTCCATAGTCCACTTTCCACCGACCAAAACAAATATAATTTTAGGGGCCGTTTGGTTGGGGGTAAAGATGAAGGGGGTAATGAAATGAATTTATAGGCTAAAACGGGAGGTATGTGAGGTAGTGGATTTAGATTTTGTTAGAATGAGGGTAATGATTACCCTCAATTGGAGGATAATAGAAACCTACCTCCTCCTAGGGTACTAATATTCCCCCATTTTCCTTCATTTTCTACATTACCTTCCTAATCATTACCCTCATCACCACTTCACCTTACTATCTTAGTCTAAAAATTTATTCCATTTTTAACACCCTCGAATTCGCAACGATTTCCTGGGAACTGTAGACGTCGCTGAGCACGACACGACACCGCTGAACCGTCCCAAACCGGAGGGTTGCTACTGCAACATTTATCGCTAAGGAATAAATGCTAAGCAGAAAGAAAAGTTAGGTATCAAAGGAAGCATCCAAACAAACTAAACATTAATATCAGAGTTGTCTCTCAACTGAACTTAAGTCCATTAAAATATTGTTACGACTTTGCCTTGTAGGGCACAAACAAAAAACCCCATAATCCAAAAGAAATAACAATTATAGAGAACCAGCCTACAACTAAACTCCAAGCTAAACGTTCTCACTCAGCAACACCTGCACTTTGGTTTCCTTGACAGAAACAAGGTACAAAAGAAAAGAGAAGAAACAAAAGAAAACAAAAATCAGATAAACTGAATAAATATCGTCCATACCCAGTAAAAACACTTTCGCGAACCTTACCTGGGTTTTAGAAGAATCATTGAAATTCATTTGCATGCACAAGTAGTCATACATTCAAGCACACGCATACTCAATATTCAATTTACATGCAATTCTTGCTTTAGTGATCATTCGAACACAAACAGACAAACCATCTTGATTAGAGTAATAAGAGAGCGAATAGAACAGCGATTACCTATACTGTTCATCGATTGATATTGACATGCCTTGGACTTACTCTAGTGTATACTCACACTATCTCTAATATAATAATCGATACGTAGAGAATTTAAACCAAGGGAATGATCCATCCCGAACACACTACGAGGTGTCCATAAGTAACTTTAGAATCACGCATCCTTAGACTACATCAATTAGATACAGTCTAAATTGCTCGACTACTCCTAGGGATCCATTAGGTGTCTTATTCTCATTTACAATTCAATTCACATAATTGCATTGGTTGACTTAGTGATGCAACGAGACCACGACTTACTACTTTATTTCATGCTCGTGACAGTGAATAATACTAATAACGATAATGACATTAATGCATATTAAGAATAATCATGCTTCATATATGTCTAATGAAATTTCAGCAGTACTTCGGCAGTAAAACATGATATCCAAAAAATACACTTTCAACAAATAATCCAACAAAGTATATTAGGTGCTCATTAGCACTCAGTAATATCCCATTCCAATTAGCATAAATATATTATATCATAATATTAGAAATTCATCATCACCATATTTATTCAATAATTAGCATATGAACTAATTAATTAACGAAACTTCATAATCTCATCATACTCAATATAATTCATAATTACAGCGAAGAATATATTTGTAATTCTCATAATTAACTACGATATAATTTAATCATACTTCGCATATTAAATTCACAACAATGAGGCAATTAGCACATAAGAAGTCCAAACCTTTTCATTGGTTTCGGAAAGAGGTAGGAACAATCGCTTACCTAACAAACGCTCACTAAGCAGTAGGTAAGCTTGCAAATCACGACCCGATTACGCTTGTCCGTTAGGTCCTAATTAAAACAATTACCGAAACATAATCAGTAAATACGAAAATATAAACAGTAGCAAAATATTAATCCAATATTTTATTTAAATTTCTTGATTTATTTCAAACAATGTAGGCTTTTGAATATCCGGATTCGGGTCCAAACGAGTACAGAAAAATAAAAACATTAATTAAAAAATACTGAAAATACAAAATTAATTAAAACAAAATTATAAAACGAAACCCTAATTGGTTTTTTTTCGAGCCTAGGCCACGATCACCCAGGCATGGTCTTTGTTCGAGTCGAGCGCTCTTTTCGGTCGGTTATCTTGAATGGACGTTCTTCATTCGTCAAACTCTCATCAAGTTCGATCGTTTCAGGTTGAACGACATAAGTTGGATCATGTACGTATCGCTTCAATTGAGAGACGTGAAACACATTGTGGAGTTTTTCAAGTTCCACAGACAAAGCTAAACAATAATCAACCTCAGCAATCCTTTCTAGGATCTCATAAGGTCCAATGTAACGAGGACTCAATTTCCCCTTACGGCCAAAACGTATAACGCCCTTGGTAGGAGATACTCGCAAAAGTATCTTGCTTCTCACCTCGAATTCTTCAGGTCTACGACCTCTATTTGCATACGATTTCTTGCGATCTTGTGCGCTTTGCATCTTCGTTTGAATCACCTTTACAATGTCGACAATCTGTTGGATCATGTCAGGACCGAAAACTGTAGTCTCGCTAATGTCGTTCCAACATACAGGCAATCTACACTTCCTACCATACAAGGCTTCATATGGTGCTCGATCAATGCTCGCATGATAGCTGTTGTTGTATGAAAATTCGATCAGCGGAATGTGTTTATCCCACGAACCTTGGTATTCGAGGGCACACGCTTGAAGCATATCCTCCAGAGTCTAAATTGTTCTTTCCGTCTGGCCATCTGTTACAGGATGAAAAGCGATACTAAACTTCAATTTGATTCCGAAAGCTTCTTGTAGTTTCTGCCAGAAGTGAGAGAGAAATCTCGAGTCTCTATCAAAAACAATATCTTCGGGTACACCATGAAGTCTCATGACTTCCTTGACATAAGCATCAGCCAGTTTCTCCATTTCCCAAGTGTCATTCATTGGGATGAATCTTGCGACCTTCGTCAAACGATCTACTACTACCCAAATAGCATTGTTCTTCTCTCGTGTCAAAGGTAAACCCATGACAAAATCCATAGAAATCGAATTCTATTTCCAAGTAGGAACTTCCAGTGATTGTACCATTCCACCAGGTCTCTTATGCTCGATCTTGACCTTTTGACATGTCAAACATTTCGCGACAAACTCAGCGACTTCTTGTTTCATTCCCTTCCACCAGAACACTTGGCGAAGATCCTTGTAAAGCTTGTCTCCACCAGGATGTACAGAATACGGCATATTATGAGCTTCACCCAGAATCTGACTTTTCATCAGCTAGGTCATTGGGTACGCAAACACGTTCTCAGAACCTCAAAATTCTATCTTGGCCCAAAGTGAAGTCTTCGGACCTACCCTCGTCTTTGTGGTTTAGAATCCGCTGAAGATCCTCATCACTACCTTGTCTATCTTTGATCTCCTTTAGTAACGTTGGTCGAACAGTCATATGTGCTAAGGTACACTGAACGTCACCTTGAAACACAATCTCCACCTCGAGATTTTGCAAATCGCGTATGATCTCCTTAGGAAGCACTAAAGTTGTGTTTAAGGTATGTCGCGTCTTCCTACTCAAAGCATCAGCTACTACATTCGCTTTACCCTTATGGTATTGGATATCAATGTCGTACTCCGTCAGAAGTTCTAGCCATCTCCTTTGGCGCATGTTCAACTCTTTCTGTGTAAATTTGTACTTGATATTCTTGTGATCAGTGAACATCTTCACTGCGGAACCATCCAAGTAGTGTTGCCAAATCTTCAATGCGAATACGACAGCAGCAAGTTCTACATCGTGCGTAGGGTAATTATCCTCGTGCTTCTTTAATTGTCGTGAGGCGTAAGCCACGACCTTTCCATGTTGCATCAAAACACAACCTAAGCCATGCTTAGATGCGTCAATGTAGACCTCATATCCTTCCGTTTCCGATGGCAAGGTCAAAATTGGTGCACTTGTAAGACGTTTCTCCAACTGTTGGAAAGCAGTTTCCCACTTGTCAGACCATACAAACTTTGTGGTTTTCTTCATCAAATTCGTGATAGGGTGTGCGATCTTTGAAAAACCTTCTACAAATCATCTATTGTAGCCAGCCAGTCCAAGAAAACTCCGAACGTTGGTCACGGTCGTCGGTCTAGGCAAATCTATAACAACTCAAATCTTTCCTGGATCTACGGCCACACCATCCTTAGACACCACGTGTCCTAAGAAAGATACCGTTTCAAGCCAAAACTCACACTTTGATAACTTGGCGTACAGTTGATGTCTTCGCAGAATCTCGAAAACAGTACGTAAGTGTTGCTCATGCTCGTCGGTGTTCTTCAAGTAAACCAAAATATCATCAATAAAGACTACAACGAACTGGTCTAGGTAAGGCTGGAACGTACGATTCATCAAGTCCATAAACTTCGTAGGCGCATTCGTCAACCCAAAAGGATCACAGTGAACTCGTAGTGCCCATACCTCGTCCTAAACGCGGTCTTTGCAATATCAGGTTCAGAAATCCTCAACTGATGGTATCCTGATCGTAGGTCTATCTTTGAGGAAATAGACGGTCCACGCAATTGGTCAAACATATTGTCAATTTTGGGAAGTGGGTATCGATTCTTGATCGTGATCTTGTTCAACTTGGGTTAGTCAATGCACAGTCTCATACTACCATCCTTCTTTCGTACAAACAAAACAGGAGCACCCCAAGGCGATACACTTGGACGTATGTATCCCTTCTCCAACAAGTCCTCAAGTTGTGTTTTCAGTTCCTTCATCTCAGCAGCTGCCATGCGATACGGTGCCTTCGAAATTGGTGGAGAACCTAGAGCTAGGTCGATCGTAAAGTCGATAATGCGTTGTGGAGACATTCCGGGAATCTCTCCAGGAAAAACGTCAGCGTACCAGAAAACTACAGGAATAGGCTGAGGAGCTTTCGTCTCGCGACTCGTATCCACCACATGACAACGGTAAATCGCTTCACTCTTAGTCATGCACTCCTTGACTTTCATAGTTTCCATCACTTTTAGCTTAGGTTTGACCACAACTCCTCGGTAAGTGATCCTCTTACCTCTAGGTCCTCGCAAAGAAAAGCGTTGTTCGAAGCACTCTATCTTAGCCATAAACTTGTATAATAAGTCCATTCCCAAAATAACGTCAAATTCACCCAACTCGAACTGAATCAAGTCTGCAGGTATCTCGGAACCAGCTATACTAATCGAACACTGCTCGTACAACGAATTACAACTAATATTCGACTCATTAGGCATCGTAATGTTCATCCTATACACTGAACTAGGTTCTAGGCCTATCTTAGATGCAAAGTTCTTAGAAAGAAAAGAATGCGATGCACCACTATCAAACAAAATAAAACCGGGAAAAGAATTAACAAGAAAAGTACCAGCAATCACGTTCGGATTTTCTTCTGCCTCATTGCGATTCCTTCCTCGGCTCCAACATTCAGAAGCTTTGTGACCCGGCTTGTTGCATTCATAGCACTGCAGCACGTCACCATGACAGTTCTTACTAGGATGCGTCTTGTCACAGCGAGTACAAGGCGTATTCCTTCTAGCCATTATTGTAGCTCGATGACTACACGAGTCAAGATTCCTACACCACGACAGTTCTTACTAGGATGCGTCTTGTTACAGGGAGTACAAGGCGTATTCCTTCTAGCCATTATCGTAGCTTGATGACTACTCGAGTCACGATTCCTACACCACGACAGTTCTTACTAGGATGCGTCTTGTTACAGGGAGTACAAGGCGTATTCCTTCTAGCCATTATGGTAGCTCGATGACTACTCGAGTCATGATTCCTACACCATGGCAGTTCTTACTAGGATGCGTCTTGTTAAAGCGAGTACAAGGCGTATTCCTTCTAGCTATTATCGTAGCTCGATGACTACTCGAGTCACGATTCCTATTTGCGCAGTGAAACTGACCACCTGTGTAATTGTTGTTGTTGCCATTAGGTCTCAACCTCTTATCGCCATTGTTCGACTGCGATGGATTGCCTTCGTCGCGCTTGTTCTTACCCAGATGCGTGTCACGACGTCCTATAATCCTCTCTTGATTCAGGGCCTTGTCATAAGATTCCTGAAAAGTGACGGATTGTCCAGCGACAAAACGTTGAATATCCCATTTCATTCCATCCTCGAACCTTTTGATTCGTTCAGCTTTAGTTGTCAGCATATTAGGAGCCGAAAATACCAAGCTCGTTGAACTTGGTAGCATACTCAGCCACAGACAGCTTTTCTTGGCTTAACCCTTCAAACTCACGCTGTTTAAGGCGTCATAGAGAACTAAGATAAAATATAGCACGAATGGATTCCTTATAACGATCCCAATTATACTTCGGTACTGCAACCAAGTCAGTTTGCATATCGTTCCACCATTTGTTGGCCTCACCCTTCAGGTAATATGTCGCAGAGCTAATCTTCATGTTGTTAGGCCGACTCGTAGCCAGGAACAACTTTTCGAACTCAATGATCCAATTCTCCAATTTAGTCGGATCAGCACCACCTTCGAAAGCAGGAGGTTTAAGAGCGTCAAAGTCTCAAAAACTGCGTGTTTCAGAGGCTTGTGCGGTCTCCATTTGATCTCGGTCAGACCATCTTCGAGTCTTGCAATTCTATCGCCGTTGGTTGTCATTTCGTGATCTGAGAATGTAAAAGTAATGGTATGAACACCGTTCACACAATTTGCATATCTCAACCCTTTAAGGTCTAATTGAGAGAAATAGGTTGTAATTGAAACTTTTCTCTTGACATTTAGCAAATAGCATATAAGGTTCGATAATCGACCTTATATTGTAGGTCTAAGGAACATACTTGCTTTATTGTTCTCAGTTCTCATGCATAGCAGTTCGATAGGTAAGTAATACACCTTAGAGACGTAAGTCTCACATGAATAGACAAAGATATTCATAATGCACATAATGAGGCTCCATACTAGTTTAGCAGGGCAATAAACACTCACACGTAATCATATGATATGCTTTAACTCTTGGCTCACAAACGATATGATAATGCTCTATAAAAATTTTGCCATAACTTCGACATGGATTTCCCATCACGACGATATGAGATAGCATTCATGCTTTTTGTCAACCATGCAAATATATGATACAACAATGATGTAAACAAATCACAACGACATTCATATAATCAAATGAAATAGTTTTGCAATAAGATAGATTGCAAAATAAATAAGAGTCATAAATATTTGTTACTTAGGAAACTACATTACACCACACTAATCTTAACCACGCAGAGTCATCACAAAAATGAAATAATGTTTCTAAACAAAACCACTAACCCTAGTCAATAAAATAACCAAACAGCGACTGGGTTTTGCTTCGATCCAAGAGGCGTATCATCATCATCTTTCCCCTTTGGCTTCACTTCCCTACATGGCGTGTAAGGATGCTCGTCACCTCTGAACTTTTGTAGCATGAAGCGCCTTCTATACTTGTCCACAAGCTTGCGCTTCTTCGACGAGCAGCTCTCACAGATCCTTCGGAGCAGGCACTAAGACGTGGTTAACCTTCCACTCAAACTCGGACAAGCATAGCTGATTGCCAACACCCTGAAAGCTCCGCGCTCATCGATTGCCTTTGCCATACTTCTCGTCGTTGATGTAGCCACTCTTCAATACCACATCGTCATACTTCTCCTTGAGACCTCTCCAAGGATGCATGTTGGGTAAGCCAGCCAGTAAGAGATCTACCCAAAAACCTTGGTGTATCCTTGTGTGGTTCTCATATTCGTAAAGCTCGATCACAGTGTTCGCACGATGGATATAGGCACGGATGTCATCTAGCTCGGCTTTAGCGGCAAAGAAAGGCTCCACAGGAGGAGACACATCAGTAGGAGGCGAAGGAGGTACAGAGTTGTTGTCGCTTGAATCACCAATGTCCTCTAAGTCTGGCATGCTAGGTGAATCAGGGACTCTAGCTCCATACTCAAATCACATCTCGAGATCCACAGAGTTAGGCTCAACGCTTGGCGCGTCAGCAGGAGCATCGTCAGCCTCAGGTTCGGACTCAGTAGGTTCCTATTCAAAATCGGGATCCTCATTAGCTTCTAAGTCATGGTTAAGATCGATTGGCACGTCATCATCCTGATCACCATTTGTTGCGGGTTGATCCACCTCGTGCGCGCCAATATCGTGCGCCATAGGCACAGCTACGGCCTCGTCACGCTCGTCATGCGTTGGCTCGCTATTAGAGATATGCACATATTCGACACCATGCTCAGGTGCAACGATCATCGCTCGAAGTTTCCTACATTTAGTCAATTTCATCGCGGTCAAACGAGTAATTGCCATCTACAAAAGGGCAATCAAACAATAAGGTCATTTAAATCACAATTAAGGTGATTTTAAGTAATTCCTAACTTCTAGGACTACTATGCTCAACGACTTTAATTATATTTTATTTTTCCCAGAATGAAACTAATCTTTATTAATTCATTTATTAAACCTATGCAATCTTTTAAACCTGGCTCTGATACCATTTGTAACACCCCCTAATTCGCAACGATTTTTGGGGAATTGTCGACGTCGTTGTGCACGACTCGACACCGCTGAACCGTCCCAAACCCGAGGGTTGCTATTGCAACATTTATCGCTAAGGAATAAATGCTAAGCAGAAAGAAAAGATAGGTATCAAAGGAAGCATCTAAACAAACTAAACATTAATATCAGAGTTGTCTATCAAGTGAACTTAAGTCCATTAATATATTGTTACAATTTTGCCTTCTAGGGCACAAACCAAAAACCCCATAATCCAAAACAAATAACAGTCCTAGAGAACCAGCCTACAACTAAACTCCAAGTTGCACGTCCTCACTCAGCAACATCTGCACTTTGGTTTCCGTGACAAAAACAAGGTACAAAAGAAAAGAGAAGAAACAAAAGAAAACAAAAATCAGATAAACTGAATAAACGTCGTCCAGACCTAGTAAAAACACTTTCGCAAACCTTACCGGGGTTTTAGAAGAATCATTGAAATTCAATTGCATGCAGAAGTAGTCATACATTCAAGCACACGCATAGTCAATATTCAATTACATGCAATTCTTGCTTTAGTGATCATTCGAACACAAACAGACAACCCATCTTGATTAGAGTAATAAGAGAGCGAATAGAACAACGATTACTCATACTGTTCATCGATTGATATTGACATGTCATGGACTTACTCTAGTGTATACTCTTACTATCTTTAACATAATAATCGATACGTAGAGAATTTAAACAATGGGAATTGATCCATCCCGAACACGCTACGAGGTGTCCATAAGTAACTTTTAAATCACACATCCCTAGACTACATCAATTAGATACAGTCTTGATTGCTCGACTACTCCGAGGGATCCATTAGGAGTCTTATTCTCATTTACAATTCGATTCACATAATCGCATTTGTTGACTTAGTGGTACAACGAGACCACGACTCGCTACTTCATTTCATGCTCATGACAATCAATAATAATAATAACGATAATGACATTAATGCATATTAAGAATAATCATGCTTCATATATGTCGAATGATATTTCGGCAGCACTTTGGCAGTAAAACATGGTATCCAAAAAATGCACTTTCAACAAATAATCCAACAAAGTATATTAGCTGCTCATTAGCACTCAATAATATCCCATTGCAATTAGCACATATATTATATCATAATAATATTAGAAATTCAACATCACCATTATTGTTCACTAATTAGCATATGAAATAGTTAATTAGCAAAACTTCATAATCTCATCATACTGAATATAATTCATAACTACAGCGAAGAATATATTTCTAATCCACATAATTAACGACGATATAATTTAATCATGCTTCGCATATTAAATTCACCACAATTAGGCAATTAGCACATAACAAGTCAAAACCGTTTTATGGGTTTTGGAAAGAGGTAGGCACAATCGCTTACCTAAGAAACACTGACTAAGCAGTAGGTAAGCTTGCAAATCACGACCGGATCATGCTTGTCCGTTAGGTCCTAATTAAATACAATTACCAAAACATAATCAGTAAATACGACAATGTAAACACTAGAAAAATGTTAATCTAATATTTTATCTAAATTCCTTGATTTATTGCAATCAATCTAGGCCTTCAAAAATCCGGATTCAAGTTCCAAACGAGTATACAAAAATAAAAACATTAATTAAAGAAAATACTGGAAATACGAAATTATATAAAACGAAACCCTAATTGCTTTTTTTGGAGCCTAGGCCACGATCACCCAAGCATGGGGACACATGGCATAGCACATCACTAAGACCACCACCCACCGACTTTCGTGGTCGGCGGTGGCTCGCCGGAGCACCGGCGACGGAGGAGAGAGAAACGAGAGAAATTATGAGAGAGAGAGAACTCGCGGGTGAGGGAGAGAGAGAGTGACTGAACGAGAGAGGAGGCGCAGGGTGGCTCCAGCAACGTCGGCCACCCGTCGATGACCCTCCAAGCGCGGCCTGCTGGCGCGGCGGTGGTGAGGCAGGCCACGACGCGCGAAACAGGGGAGGGGGCAAAACAGAGGGAGAAAGAGAGAGAAAGAAAGAGAGAGAAATGAGGCTCACTGCCGGCAGCAAGGGGAGGAGAGAGAGAGAGAGAGAGAGAGAGAGAGAGAGAGAGAGAGAGAGAGAGAGAGAGAGAGGTTTTGGCTGAGTTTTGTAAACTTATAAATTAGCCCATCTATTTGCTTATATAGGTCCTCAGTCAATGAAAGTCAAAATCTACTAGGCTTAGGAAAAATTTTCTAATTTAATTGTTAATTAAAACCAATTGAATGCTAATTAAAACTAATTAAAACAATATGAATAAACATTATTCATATGCAAAACAATTTAATATAAATCCCTCAAACTTGATAATTATAAATCACGAAATTCCCATAATATTAATTAATATTATTATGGCTTTATTTGAATAAATCGAATCGTTATATAAATATACGATTTAAATCTCCCGAACTATTTATAAATGATCTATAAATCGATACTATAATTATAGAAAATATTGGGGTATCACACATTACCCCCTTAATCATTATTCCCAACCAAACAACCCCTTAGTGTAAGGTCTATTTAAATCTCTTCTCCATCTATTCAATATGTATTTACATGGCAACAACAACACAAGTCTCCTACTTTGTAACACTTTCATCGCATGCCTACACAAAATATCTTTTCATGTCCACATTTGACACATTTGACAAATGCAATCTACTTCTTCAAGTGTCACATCAAACGTCACACTAAACACACGTGTTATTGTTTTTCCTTCATCGATCTCTTCCACATCAGTCACCTTATACTCACTTCTGCCCCCACCTTCGGCAATCAAGTCCACATCACAATACAACATTGCTAATAACTCATCCTGCACTTTCTTGAACATGTTGTTAGTATAGACCTTTTGGTACTGTCAATGCCAAGCTTGGTTTTACAAGGTATAGTACTATCCATACTATCATCATCCACATTTTTCTCTCTCTCAAGCTTTATGACCCAGTGCATACTCATAGTGCAAAACAAATGACCTCAATGCCATTTTAATGTGAACATTTCTTTAAAAATAATCGTTCATCGATTCGCTCATTTGGGTGGAAGACATGTCAGTCTAAAATTTAACCCGTACTAAAGTCGGAACCCAATTCTCTCTCTTTTTGTATAGTGAACTAAACCAAGTACATCTCACAACGGTTACCTTGTCATCCTTACCTTCCAACTCAAATTCATCCACCATCTTCTTCCAAGAGTCCTAAAATTGTTCTTTCGTCAAACTCTTATACATGGCATCATTGAACAAAATGTTCAACTCATCGTACCTACGATGACCTTTGCACTTCTCTGGAAACTTCGTCAATATAAGCCACAAGCACCTCTATGCCTTGCAAAGGGGATTGCTACGTACTGTCCCCCCTACTCTGGCATTGGTCGGTTATTATAGCGTCAAGCAATACATTACCCATTGCTCTTAACCATGTGCTAAATACTCATTCAAATCTAGGCATATCTTCCTTACACAACAAAGCACATCCTAATAAAATTGGCTGTAAAAAAGATTAAACTTTCTCTCTCTAGCAATGCTCTCTACTCACTCTCCCCAATGCATGTTACTCTCTGCTAACTTGCTCTGAGTTTAAAGGGGAGAAAAGAAAAAACAAAGCGAGGGGCTGAAAGAAAAGATGATGGTGAGACTGGGGAACCTTTAAGTATGGTGTCTGGTAAGAATGGCAAATCGGGGATCTCATCTTAATGAATGACCAAATTTAGATCGTGTTGTGAGAAATTTGACCAATGAAATTTTTAGAATACACTAGCCTAAACACAAGAAGGGCGGTTGAATTGTATTGGTAATTGTCGCCTAATTATCGCTTAATGAACAGATGGACCAACCTGTGGAACTGCGGTCCTTAGGTTGTTCCCTCTCATAGAGATTAAGCGCGAAAGCTTGATAATTAAGCAATAAATAACACAAGGCGTTTTATACTTGGAAAACCCCCAAAGGCTTCTTCGGGTGTAAAAACCATGACCTACTCTCTCTAGTAGGATTTCACAACTACTTGTTGTATTTCCGAGCCAAATCATTGTACAAGCCCATTCCTAAATTGCTATATTCACAACTTTAAACCTCAGTTGCCAAGTCCACCTAACTCTATCAAACAAGCAGCTAGGCACAACTTCACTCAAGTTGTCAAGAACACAACTTCCTTACAAGTTGTCAAGACCCACAAGCCAACACTCGGTCTTGAGCAAATACACAAGCTATCACTAGCTCACAAGATTTGTCTAAGCAATTGAGTAACACAACCTTTTTGATGCTTCTAAGATAAGCAAGTAAGGTTACAATAATTTCCTAATTGTTGAGACTTAATGAGAGTGGAACTGACTTAGAAACAATTTCTGGGCTTTGTTTCTTTGGATATGTATGAAGACAATTTATTGGCAAAGTGAAGAAGAGGTTTTTTATGTAAAACGATTTTGATAAAAACTGAATATCCTCTCTTAACTCTTGCACTAGCTCAGCTCAACTCTTATATAGAGAGAGCTTCAAGCCCTTTGCTTAGTGGTTAAGGGTTTCGAAAATATGTCAAGTCAAGATGCTCCAATATGTCAAATCAATTCACATGCTGTCTTTTGCAATTGAAAACCTTAAAGCTGAGTCAAAGAGGTACAAGGAGCCTCCTTGTTGTCTCAGAAAACATCACAACCGAATCCCAAGGGAAGGCTTGCTTGTTTGACAACTTGGTGCACAAAGCTCTAAAAAGCAAATTTCCTTTTTGAGCACAACATGCTTTTGTAAATCAAAAAGCTCTTTTGTTTCATACCAAGTTTAGAAGGTTCTTTAGTACAACAAAAGATCTCTTGGATAATAGTAGTGTATTAAGCAATGTTGAAGACATTTTATTTTCGAAATTCATTTTGTAAATGCTGGACTGAATGTGGGACCTGGGTTCCAACTCAGGATCCTAATTCAGTTTTGCCTTCAATTAATTTTGCCCATTAGTTTCTTTTAGTTCCAACTCTATTAAATTAATTCTCAACTTAATACATGAATCTAAAATAGAATATACCAATCTTCTATCTTTATCTTCATGTACGAAATGTGATCATCTTCTTGAGCTTTCCTTCTCATTGACTGTAGCGACTAATATCACAATTAGAATTAAGGCATTAGTAAATTAATTAGCATCAGTATATTTAGTTTTAATCATCATCAAAACATCATAGGGTCCAACAAATTCTACCTTTTTAATGATGACAAACTAGGTATGCTTATGCCCAAATCATGAAAGCTTAAATGCCATAATTAAGTATACCTCAACATAAGATCATTTTCCAAGTCGCAGGGAAGCTTGAAGATGGAGGTATCTCTTCACTTGTAGCCTCGATCAAGATAAAATAAGAGAAAACTTTGGCTACCAGCTTTAGCCAATCTGAATCAACATAAGCAAAAGCATATTCTTCCCCCTTTTGGAACATCAAAAAGCAACATCCCACAAATAGCAATTGATCATAAATGAAATTACGAGCAAGCACTTCAAATAAATGCACATTCGCACCACTTGGGTACTATCACATAAGAAGGCTAAAGCATGCAAGATCATTCAAACATACGCGTTCAATGGATATTGGTCATTCAAATGCAAGCACGATGCAATGTTAGGTCATAAAACAAGGACCAAGTGACCACCAAAAGATTGTTCAAGTATTTACGAACCAAAGCAAGGAAAAGATTGTTTTTAAGACACCAAACTGAAATAAGACTCATGGCTTGGGAATGAACTGAGAGAGAAGGTCCATCAATCCTGTGTGCTTCTTTTCATTGTCCTCTTTGAGCTCCTCACATTTATTTTCCACCTTAGCCTCCATAGCATCGACCCTTTGTTCAAGGACCATAACCCGTTAGGGTTCATCAATGTCCGAGTGGAGGATGAGAGGCTGGAGTAGGCATAGGAGGAGGAATGGCAGTGGCAGTAGCAGGAGGAGTTGCTAGAGCAAGAACAAGAGGTGCTTGTACAGTCTAACCAAAAGGACCGAAGGCAGGACCAAAGGCAAGACTAGCTTTAGGTGGCTGACGGATCAAGTTGAAGCCACAAGAGATCAAAGTCTTACTCTCAAAGTCATCATAATATACCACCCCATGAACATTCTGAAGAGGGATCCTCAAATGCTTAAGAAACCTTGTAAGGAGAAACCCTTAAGGATGCACATGATTGATTTCATAACTCTTGATAGCTCATTGAACGTGATTAATCATGATGAAGGGCAAGTTGAGCTTAACACATTGACCAATGAGATAGGTGATTGTGAGCTCAAGAAAAGACGGATCTCCCCTTCTTTCAGCCTTAGGAACAATGTTCCTTATCGCGAAAGCAAACATCAACTTCTTTTGCACCTTCATTCTCTCCAATATTCCCATAAATCGTATCCGACACCACCTCATAGCTCTCAAAGAACTCCAATAAATACTTCTTAGCAAATTCATGACTCCTATCAATAAATAACTTCCACCATCCTTGATATTTGATAGCATCTATAAAAGCATTGCAACCATGATCAACAAAAAGAGAAGGCACAAGAATTTTACTCACGGCTGCACGTCTTACAACGCCTAAGGGTGCCACAATCTCTTCGTTCTCAGATATGACTTCTTCCCCGTCCTCATAGAGCTAGAGCTTCCGGTTGGAGCTACATTCTTTCTCTTTCGAGAAGTTTCTGTTTTCACAGTGGGAGAAGAGGGAATTGATATATCAGCAATATCATCACCAATAAGGTTGGTTTCTTTTTTGTTTTTGTTGGTTTAGGAGGAGGTGAATCTTCCAGGTTTTCGGATTCGAACATTTCAGTGGAAGTGGACTTCTTTTTTGTGGTTGTTGGTTTGGCTTTCTTTGGAGGGGCTTTCTTTGGTACTTTGGATTTCTTGGTGATTGGGTTTGGCTGGGCTTTCTTCTCATCAGGAAAGGAAGTCAACTGGATTGGGGATCCAGAGGACTTTCTTCTTATTGCACGAGCAGCAGGAGTAGGGGATTGCTCATGCTTGTTCCTTCCCTTCTTCCTTGAGTAGGTGCAAGCAAGTTGCTTCACCAACTTTTTCTGTCTCCTGCTCAGGGCGGTGTCATTAGCGGCATTGGGTTTCCTCTTAATAATCTCATTCCTAGTCTTAGATCTCAAGAACCTGATGGGCCTCCCATCATCTTCACTTTCTTCAGCTGATGGAATACTGTCAGGAACAGTGGGGGGAACAGAGTCAGCACTAGGTGAAGCTTCATTTTTCTCGTCATCATCTTCCCACCGTTTCCATCCAATGGAGCATCAAACTCCTCTTAAACAACGGCCGCATCAATTTTCTGAATCACACACTTCACAACAGCATTCAAGCTATCCATAGTTGGTCTTTCCATATCTTTGTTCTTTACAAGCCTTTCACTCACTCTTTTCAAGCTCTCCTTTTTCTCCCCCTCTGATTTTTTCTTTTTCTTAGAACTCTCCTTTTTCTTTCTCACCCAACTCTGCATTCTCAATAAGAGCCGCTAGCTCTTCATCATCACCAAAGATTTCCTGAGAAATCTTTTTCATCTTTTCTTTTGAAATGGGTTTATCAACAACCCTAAAGACATCATTTCCCTTCAATTTCTCCAAATCACAAACAATCCGGTTATCAACTAACTTCTCACCCATACAAACTATAGAATTTCATCACATTCATTCACATCCTCAACGGGTACTTCTCCCACATAATCAACAGATTTTTCACCCAAGCCAATTTCAATTTCAATTGGCAATTTCTCAACATCTCGTTCCTTAGAGACCGTAGGTGTCTGTAAGGACCCGGGATTTTCCATCGCTCCAAGGAGTGCGTCATTATAGAAAATTTGTAAGCTGGGGGTTTAGATAAGTTCAATGGACCGTCGAGTTAGAAAAGCTTTTGAAAAGACTTGAATTGAATAAAAACCATGAAAGAGGTCACAAATCTGCTATCGGCGTTTTATCGAAGGGACAACCCAATAGCGCGATAAGTTAACTGATCATGTTTTTAGAAAGATTCCCACTCATTTAAAACATATGAGTACCCAAGAATAAAGGGTTCGGGGGCGAAGGCACGAGGTGGGAAGGTGATAGGCACCCAACTCGCCCGTATTATGACGGCCTCTACTAACTCAAGTTTGCTTAATAATTTAAAGACATGATTCCCACACAAACCGGATTAACAACCTAGACTTAGACTATTAATTGGTTCATCACAAGCATTAAAATATTTATTTTAACCCTTGTTTTGACATGCATTCGATTGACAAATTGAGCATTACAACAACTAGACATGTTTGGAAGGACAATATTTAGTAAGCAATAAAAAACGTTAGACTAGCATGATATCTACATTATGACTACTAGAAAATAAACAATTAGGCAAGCAATTTAATTTGAGCCTTCAGTAGTTAGTACCTGAATTGTAGGCTAAATTTGACAAAAATAGTAAAGACAAGATCTCAAGTTTGGAAGAATGAGGGGGAAGCTCAGTGTTAATACTCATGAGAATCGAGGTTGTCAACTATAGACTGTGTGTTTTGAACTGAGGAAGGAGGGTCGTATTTATAGGCATGGGAAGTAGGGCTGGACGGTTAAAAAGAGCCGAATTTTTTAATTGGGCTTAAAAAAAAGTCGGGCTTGAGGCTGAGTTAGAGCCGCTAGCGGCCCTGGGTTTTGATCCTGGGCCGCTGACGGCTGTCAACTGCCAATGACGACATCCTGTCTATTTTATATTTTCGGAGGAATTTTAGTGTTCCAAAAAATATGAAAAGACCGGTTTGCCCCTGGGCAATAAAAGACGGTTCTACCCCTGATTCGCAACTTGGCAACCGGGAGTCGGAAAGAGTCATGAGAGGTGTCGTTGAAAAGCTCTTGAACGGGGCTTTTGAATGGGACGGGAACGAAGGAGCGATCGAAGAAAAACCTGAGACCATATCTTACCTATTAAAGCAAAAATAGCGTTCAAGTTTATAAATTACTCCTTTCATCATCGGGCTTTTGCGGATAAATCTAAAGGCGCTTTTTTGGCGTCTACAGAAGCCCCCACTTTGATCGAGCTTGAGTAAAAGCGAAGATCAAAGTATTCCGAAGGCGACATGTAGGATGCTGATGTGCACACGGTGTGTGAGAGTGTACAGTATGTATGCATATCAAGACAAACCTGAGTGGGGACATGCTCGTAGCGTGCTAAGATTTCATCTCTGTGAACACAAGAGAAAATAAAGGTTATGGTCAGTAGGATAGGACACCGCTCGAAGATGGTCTAAACGTCTGCTGGGGACCTGTATTCAGAGTGAATGAAAAAGTTCGTAATACTTTGAGAATGATCCACGTAGAGTGCTTCGACAAATAGTGACAAAACACCACTCGGCGGGTGTCGAGATTCCTTCCCTGTACGAGAAACGAAAAAGTCAACGAGACAGCGCGATTAAAAATAACGGCTGTAAATGGGAAGTAATACTGGTGAGAGTGAATAGAATAAATGCTTTATTCTGAGCAAACAGTGACTAATCACCACTCGGCCGATGCCGAGATTCCGTCCCTGCACAAGGAACGAAAAGGTCGACGAGACAACGCAATCAAAATGACGGCTGTAAAATGGTTAAAACATATGAACAGTTTAAATCCAATAGCTTATGCAATCACTGACTGAATCATATAAGAAATAATGGATAGTATAACTGCAACAGTTTAAGCAATCATTGACTAACACATAAAAAGTAACCTCGTAGAAGGACAGTTTAACCCCAATATCTTAAGCGATCATTGACTGACCCCAAATTTGTGACCTCGCAGAAGGACAGTTTAACCGCAATATCTTAAGCAACCATTGACTGACCCCAAAATTTGTGACCTCGCAGAAGGACAGTTTAACCGCAATAGCTTAAGCGACCATTGACTGACCCCAAAATTTGTGACCTCGCAGAAGGACAGTTTAACCGCAATAGCTTAAGCGATCATTGACTGGCCCGAATTTGTCATCTCGTACAAGGACAATTTAACCCCAGTAGCTTAAGCGGACATTGACTGACCCAATTTTGGAACGTTGGGACATTGGGATATTGAGACTTCGGGACATTTTGGGATTTTGGGACATTGAGACATTGGGACATTGGGATTTTGGAGAATTGGGACATTGAAACATTGGGTTTTTGGAGACTTTATTTTGACTTTGGGACATTGGGATTTTTGAGATTTTGAGACTTTGGGAGATTGAGACTTTGGGATATTGAGATTTTGAGGCTTTGGGACATTGAGACTTTAGGATATTGGGATTTTGGAGACTTTGGGACATTGAGACATTGGGATTTTGGAGACTTTGAGACATTGAAATTTTGGGACATTGAGACTTTGGGACATTGAGGCTTTGGGACATTGAGATTTTGGGACATTGATGAGGCCAGAAGATTTACCGGGCTTAAAATAATTTGACACTCCGGGCGATAAATGTCATCGGGGCATAAATCCGGGCTCGTGTATTTGGGACCTGCAAAATAATTGGGTTAGTCTTACCTGAGAATAATTGGTACCGTAAGATGGGCCAACTGTTGAATTTAAATTAGTGGGCCAAAGGGACTCGCTCCCGCGCGCTTAGTACTGATCTTTGTCGCGAACGAACTGAAATAACGGTTTCTGGGCTGGAATAAAGTCGTGGGACAGCAGGAGGGATCCGCGTGTGCAGATTGTTGTGGGGAGGTTATTTCCATTCTTGGTTGTAGTCGGAAGGTCGCTTCTGGGCTTGATCATGAGTTCTAGGCTTGCTGGTTTCGATGGAGAGCGGGTAGACTCAAACCTGCAGTGGAAATATGCACATAGGGAAAAGATGCAATAGACATGCCCAACCGACCATGACAAGATGCACAAGACATGACATAGTAATATGCACGAGGCAAAGGGGAATTGACATATAAGCACGCTGGTACTCAAAACACTGAGAAATAATGTACACATGCATGCCTTTAAAAGCGACTCTAGTACTTATGAAAATATGATGTATGCAGACTCTATTGACTCACAGCTCCATGTGGCCTAGCCTAACATGCACGACTCTCCTATAGGGTCTAAAAAGGGTCTCCATATGGGAAAAGTTTTTGTGATCAAGAATTTCATTCTTATGGTGATCTTGACAGAGTAAGAGATAAGTGGACAAGACTGGATGCAGCCAATGGACAATCAGCCCCCAGTTTGATGTGTGGTTCTTGATGATTATGAACTACTCGAAGAGCTAGGATGTTGATGCAGCGATACAAAATATCCTAACTTAAGGTATGGGAATTAAATGGACAAATTGGAACGTAGCAGACAAAGAACCTACTCATTCTAAAAAAGCCCCCAGTTGGGAAGTCTATGTGCAAGCCTACGAGAAAGGTGATGAGTATGACTCTAGATGACTGACCAAAGAGTTCTTAAATGAGAATCAATGTTCTAAATCCTCGGAAATTTAAGTTGCCTCAAGATGTTGAATTTGTTTTATATATTTTTTTTTGGTTGCTCTAACTTTTGTCTAGGCTGTCGTTTCAGGTTGTAAACCTACTGGGCTCATTTGTTTTTAGCCTTAGGTGAGAATGGTGGAATGGGAAAACTCCTTATGATCATGTGAGAAAGTGATTGTCGTGGCCGGACCTCCTTGAGGTTTCCTACGTATCCAGTTTGTGGAATCATGCCAACGTAGTTTAGGGATACACAATTGAATGGTCGTACTTCTTGGAGGGCTTTAGGGTTGTAATGTCAGACTGGGTTAAGGTGTCAAAGAAAGGATAAAAGCTCAAAGAAACCCAATGTAAATCCCCTCCCCAAAGTATGCTAGCTGGAAAAGAAGTTTGTGATAATGGCAAGGTGGTTTAGGGATCAATGTTTAGATAAGGCCATAGGCAACGTGATTTTTTTTTTTGCTTTTGAACTTTCGAGTTCTCTCTCTTTTTTTTTCTTTTCGTATTTCTCTTAATGGCTCTTCTTGTAGGTCCGTCCACCTTGCCTAGAAGGTTGCTTCTATTCCCATGTCGCACACACCCATTTCCCGCGTAAGGATGATGTGGTTAAGAAATGAAAGGCTATGTGTTTAAGGGTCAAAGGGTTGCAAGTGGTAATAATGTATAGGGTAGTAAAGGATATTAATGTGAGGTGCCAAATGAATGCCTCTTGTCCTCGGCACGGACGGTTCAACCGTATGTCCTCTATGGGGATGATCATTAGGGAGTTTTTGTTTGATGTTTTCCACAATGAAGGCTACATTTTGAATTTTTTTTATTTATTTTTTTGTTATTCCGTCTTAGGCAACTTAAGTTCGTCATAGGATTGAACAAAGAACAATGATGGGAATCAAAATGCAATCTTTATTGAATCGAAGAAAAGTATTACACGAGAAATAAGCTAGACTCTATGGAGGAATTGAAAAGACACACTAGACATCATTAGACTTGACTGGACTCAACTACACTTGCACACTAGGAGACTTCGACTCTGTTCAACTTCTCGAGCACGGGCTGTTTGACAGGGCTATGGAGGACAGCCCCCTGTAGATACTCGCGTTGTTCACGACTTAAGTGAAATTCTTAAGAAGGTTATCTTCAATTAGGATTCCCACAGCATAGAGCCGGTTGTAGGAGTCAATTGGTTGATAATTGAGGTGTTCCTTGTAAGCAGGTGATGCACATGTAATCGTGCATATTTTAGGGTGCTTTTTCCTTAACTTTAGCTATCGTCGAATCTTGGAGCTTATGTGACCTTCATGCTCTCGATACCCTCGTTTAATGCTCATCCTTGGTTTCACGGTTTAGAGGGTAATCTATCAATCCTTTTTTGTGCTAACTCTTGAATCTTGTGTGTCTTGTTTGGTTTGTGTTTGCTTGAGAACAAGCAAGAGTATAGCAAGGGGAAGTATGATGCACATGTAATCGTGCATATTTTAGGGTGCTTTTTCCTTCACTTTAGTTAGCTTTGGTCACTTTAGTTTGCGTTTTAGATAGATTAGTTTTATTTTCTATTTGTAGATTACGTTTCCTTGGTCTTTGTAGTTTTTGAGCATTTTGCAGGTGTATACGAGGACCCTGGAGAAAGGACCCGAAGGTACAAGCCGTGAGGAGACCGGACCAAGCGAAGACCACCAGTAACCTGAAGAAAACGGGATGGAGGGGCGTTTTCTCCAGATAAACAGCCCCCCAGCCTCCATTGGCCAGCTGCCAATCATCCAAAAAAACTGGCACCCCGTTTTTCCTGGGAGGGGCGTTTTTTCTGCGCTTTTTGGCCCCGAGCCTCTCCGCCTATAAAGAGCTTCTTTCCTATTTTTTCGGGATCATCTCACTTTAGCCGTATTTTACATAGGGTTCTTGATAGTTCTCTCAAATAGTGAGCTTAGTATTCTTAGGAAGTGATAAACTTTGGTAATTAGTAGTAATCAACTCTTTAATCCTTAACATTTTGGTTGTAAGTTTTCATTCTGCTCTCTCTCTTCTATCAATATTGCAAGTTAGAAGCTTTGTTCTTGAATGTTAATGGGTTTTGTTGCGAAATTATCAATACCAAAATTTCAAATTTGCCCCGCCATGTTTTCGGGTGGAGGGAAATGAAATTTCATTATTCGCAACAATCTTTCATAACGACAAGTTTTGGGTCGTTGCCATAAATATTTATCGCAACGACAATTTTATGTCGTTGCAAAAACTCGTTGCCATAAATGGGTTTTCTTGTAGTGACTTAATCCCATGATTAGTGAGTAGTTTAATTAGTTTTAGGATTAGTTAGCCCTAATCCATGCTCTTGATTGTTGGTTTCCCCTTCCCAAAGTTTAATTCCAAATTTCTATCAATGTTAAGAATGTGCTCACCAAGTGTTTGATTAATTGCTTGATCCACATTTTATCTTATTTGTACCTATTGTTAAGCATGGAAATGTGTTTGATGATAGTGGTTGTTTGATTATTGATGCTTGAGAGTTAATACCACGAAAGTGGATTACTTCTTTTGTGACCATTTCATTAGCTTAGTTTAATATAACCCATGCCTAATTAGGATCCTAGAAATAGGTCTTTTGGTTTGTGTTTGGGTAAAAATCACTCCCCTTCAAAAGAAGGTGTTTGTGATACCTTTGCTAATTGTCAATTGGTTTGTTAATAAGCTTGGGGGTTGTTTGGGGTTAGTCAATTATCAATGAGCATGGTTAGTGGTGATTTCTTTCCTAGAATTACCTTTATTATTGTTTCACATCCTTATTAAGTTTTAATTAATTAGTTTAATTAGGTTAGTCAATCCAATCAATTCAATTAATCGGTCTAGATAGTTGATAATTTAGGGATATTTAGTACTCTATCAAAGAGTCTCCATGGTACGAACTTGATTATTACTTCGACATACACTGTGCACTTGCGGTCGTGTGAAGTTTTTGGCGTCGTTGTCGGGGACTCGGCGATAGATATTAGAATCCCTTTGATTTGACTAGATTAGACCATTTTCTATTTTTTTCATTTTTTCTTATCAACTCGTGTTATCACCTTGTTCATCCTTGTGATTGTTATTGTAGGGCGTTCTCGTTGTGCATGCCTAGGAAGCAAAAGAACAAGTTCATCGACGTCCTAGCTTTTGAGGTTCCTATTCCTAAGGGAAAAAGAAGCGCAAGGAGGAATCCCATCCTTCAACAAGAGATGGCTCGACCCTTGAGACAGTTCGCGATACCCAATGCTGAAGGGATTCCCGGAGGCATCACTAGGCCCGCCGTGGAAGCGAACAATTTCGAAATCAAGCCCCTAATAGGGATCATTGCGAGAAACCAATTTGAGCACGACGAACCACATTACTTGCAACTTCAAATGTTCACGTAATATTGTGACGCCATTAAAATCAATGGGGTTTCACAAGATGCGATCAAGTTAAGGTTGTTCCCGTTCTCACTCACGGGGAGGGTAAGACAATGGTTGAATACTCTTCCTCCCGGCTCAATCACCACATGGAATGAGCTCGAGGCATTCTTGAGTCACTTCTACCCACCACATTGGACGGCGTCATCTTGCCATGACATTGCCACCTTCCATCAAGAAGACGGTGAATCACTCTATGCGGCTTATCGCCGATACAAGACGTATCTCCAAGAGTGTCCTCACCACTCGATGGATGAGAATCTCGTGTTCCAAATATTCTATAGAGGAATAGACCACGCCTCTAGGCTTATGGTGGATGCGGCCTCCGGAGGGGCCATCATGGATAAACCATTTGAGGAAGCTTGGAAGCTCATTGACAACAAGGCTATGAACAACCAAAGGTGGAACAAAGGATGCACCCCTATCAAAAAGGGAGGTAAACTCGATGTTGATGCTTTAACATTATTGAATAGTAAAATGGATGCTTTGAATGTTAAGGTTGATACAATGAATGCACCATCATCTTCTTGTGTGGCTAGTGTGTCTAATGCTCATGTGAATGTTGTTCAATGTGAGGTTTGTGGTAATAATGGTCATGTTGGGAATGAATATCAATTTTTGGTGAATGTTGAGCATGTTAACGCCTTCTAAGGCTATAATAATCCCCGCCCCCAAGGAATTTCTTTTTCTAGCACTTATAATCTGGGTTGGCGTAACAATCCCAACTTTTCTTGGAAGAATCAAGCTCCTTCTTCTTCTTCCCAAGGACCTAACCCTCCGGGTTTTCAAGGTCAAGTGCCTAGTCAAGCTCGTCCTTTTCAAAATCTAAATCAACTTCCGCCTCCCCCACCCCCCGTTTCTAATATGGAGAACATGCTTGAGAAATTCCTTGCTAGTCCAGGAAAGCAAAATCAAGACTTTAGGCAACAAAATCAAGAATTTAGGCAACATAGGATAATGCTTGGCGATGCCTTAAAACAATTGACTGCTAAAGTTGATCAAATGGCCACTCATCATAAGATGTTGGAAAATCAAATCACCCAAATTGCTAGTTCATCCTCTAGGCCTCAAGGTACCCTTCCGGGGCAACCATTGAACCCAAGGGAGAATTGCAATGCGGTGACTTTGAGGAGTGGCACTCAATATGAGGGACCAAAGATGCCTATTGAAAGTCCTAAAATTGTTGAGGTTGAAAAGGATGATCAACCCATTGTGGTTGATAAAGGCAAGGCTAAGGTGGGTGAGAATAAGCAAAGTGAGGTTGAGAAAGAAAAGAGTGTCACCTCCCCTCCCTACACTCCCCCTCTCCCTTTCCCCCAAAGGTTTGTCAAGGCCAAGTTTGATTTACAATATGGCAAGTTCTTGGACGTTTTGAAGAAACTCCAAGTGAATGTCCCTTTTACGGATTTCATGACCCAAATGCCTTCTTATGCCAAATTTTTGAAAGAAATTTTGTCTAAAAAGAGGAGTTTGGAGGGCGTTGAGACCGTTGCCTTGACGGAGGAGTGTAGTGCGCTCCTCCAAAAAAAGAGTCCCCCTAAGCTCAAGGATCCAGGTAGCTTCTCCATCCCTTGTGCTGTAAGGAATTTTAAAATTGACAAAGCCTTGTGTGACTTGGGTGCAAGTGTGAGTGTCATGCCACTCTCCATTTGTCAAAAGCTTGACATGGGTGATCTCAAGGTCACCACAATCACCTTGCAAATGGCGGATAGATTCATTAAGCACCCCGTTAGGATTCTTGAAGATGTCCCAGTTAGAGTGGGGAAGTTCTTTATTCCGATTGATTTTGTTGTGCTTGATATGCAAGAGGACTCTCTTATTCCTATAATCCTCGGTCGACCATTCTTGGCTACGGAGGGGGCTATGATAGATGTGAAAAATGGGAGGCTCACTTTGAGTGTAGGAGATGATAGAGTAGAGTTTAACTTGACAAATTCTATGAAATATTCTATGCTTGAAGGTTCTTGTGTAGGGTGGATATTATCGATGGAATTGTTGATGAGACGATACCGAGGCACCTTTGCAAAGATCCCCTTGAGGCACTCCTTACCTCTAAGGCCTCAAGGAAAGATGAAGAAGAAGACTCCTATCTCAAGGAGTATGCTTTCGCTTTGAATTCTTCCAAACCCATTCTCACCAAGAATAAGTTGGAATGTTTGGAAAGTGATGCCAATGAACCGACTCTTGGCAAGGGTAAACTCGAACTCAAACCCTTTCCCTCTTCTCTTGTTTATGCTTTCCTAGGAGAGGATGAGACATTCCCGGTGATTGTCAATGCTAACCTTAATGAGAATGAGCGATCTAAATTGCTTGATGTGTTCAAAAAGTATAAGAAAGCCATTGGGTATAGCATTGATGACCTCAAGGGAATAAGCCCCTCTCTTTGCATGCATAGGATCCTCTTAGAGGATGACCACAAGACCTCCATCGAGCCTCAAAGGCGTCTCAATCCTAACATGAAGGAGGTGGTCAAAAAGGAGGTTCATAAACTCCTAGATGCGGGAATCATCTACCCAGTTTCGGATTCCGAATGGGTAAGTCTCGTGCAAGTTGTCCCAAAGAAGGGAGGTATGACCGTCGTTAAGAACAATAACGATGAGTTAATCTCCACTAGACTTGTCACTGGGTGGAGAATGTGCATTGATTACCGAAAACTCAACAAATCCACCAGGAAAGACCATTTTCCCCTCCCTTTCATTGATCAAATGTTGGAGCGTCTTGCAAAGCATTCCTTCTTTTGCTACTTATATGGATATTTGGGATTTTTCCAAATCCTTATCCACCCAAGTGACCAAGAGAAGACGACATTTACATGCCCCTATGGAACCTTTGCATATCAAAGGATGCCATTTGGGTTGTGTAACGCTACGGGAACATTTCAACGATGCATGATGTCAATTTTTTCTAATTACATTGAGAATATAATGGAGGTTTTTATGGATGACTTCTCCGTGCGTGGCACCTGATTTGACGATTGTTTGGTCAACTTGGCCAAGGTGCTACAACGGTGTGAAGAGGTCAATCTTGTCCTCAATTGGGAGAAGTGCCACTTTATAGTGCAAGAGGGCATTGTTTTGGGTCATGTAGTGTCTAGTAAGGGGATAGAAGTTGACAAGGCTAAGGTTGAGGTCATTGAGCAATTACTCCCCCAACTAATGTAAAAGGGGTGAGGAGTTTCCTTGGGCATGCCGGTTTTTACCGACGGTTCATCAATGATTTTTCCAAAATTGCTTTTCTCTTTAACCCACCTCCTTGTCAAGGACGCCCTTTTTCCTTTACTAATGATTGTCTTGAAGCATTCCATAGGTTGAAGAAGGCCATAGTCACCGCTCCTATCATTCAACCACCCGATTGGAATCTACCATTCGAGATCATGAGTGATGCAAGTGACTTCGCCGTAGGAGCGGTGCTAGGTCAATGCAAGGATGGCAAACTTCATGCCATCTACTATGCAAGCAAAACCATGGATGATGCTCAAGTGAATTATGCCACCACCTAGAAAGGGCTTCTAGCAGTTGTCTTTGCAATAGACAAGTTCCGACCATATCTTGTCGGATCAAAGGTGATTGTCCATACCGACCACTCGGCTCTCAAGTATCTATTGAGTAAGAAAGATGCCAAACCTCGCCTAATCCGTTGGATCCTCCTACTTCAAGAATTTGACATTGAGATCAAGGACAAGAAAGGAGTCGAGAATACGGTCGCCGATCATCTCTCTCGGTTGACTCATGAGTTGGGGGAGGAGCAAGATAGACACCTTCCCATTGATGATTCATTTCCGGACGACCATCTCTATGCCTTGACCTCAAAGGCACCTTGGTATGCCGACTTTTCCAACTTCCATGCTTGTGGAGTCATTCCTCCGCAACTTGATTCCCGAGCCAAGAGAAAATTTCGCCATGATGCCACACGCTACTTGTGGGATGACGCTCTACTACTCAAGAGGTGTTTGGATGGTATTTTAAGGAGATGTGTCGATGAGAGCGAAATAGAAAGCATCATTTCTCATTGCCACGATCTCCCTTGTGGAAGTCACACAAGCGTTGCCAAGACCACCGCCAAGATCTTGCAAGCGGGTTTTTATTGGCCCTCCATGTTCAAAGATGTTCACACTCTTGTGAAATCTTGTGATCGGTGCCAACGAACGGGTGGAATCTCATGGAGGCACGAGATGCCCATGAATTACATTCTCGAAGTTGAACTGTTTGATGTTTATGGGGGATTGACTTTATGGGACCATTTTCCTCATCTTCTAGTAACCGTTATATCCTGTTGGCGGTTGACTATATGTCCAAGTGGGTTGAGGCCATAGCCTCTCCAACCAATGACGCTCGGGTGGTGGAAAAAGTTTTCAAGAAGGTGATTTTTCCAAGGTTTGGAGTACCCCGAATCGTGATAAGTGATGGAGGCTCTCACTTCACGGAGCGCAATTTTGAGAGTCTTTTGAAGAAATATGGGGTAAACCATAGGGTCGCTTTGGCCTACCATCCACAAACGAGCGGTCAAGTTGAGGTGTCTAACCGTGAGATCAAGAGTATTCTCGAGAAAGTGGTGTCTCCTTCAGAGAAAGATTGGGCCTCCAAACTCGACGAGCCTCTTTGGGCCTACCGCACCGCTTACAAGACTCCGATAGGCACCACTCCGTTCCGCCTAGTCTATGGCAAACCATGTCACCTCCCGGTTGAGCTAGAGCATAAGGCCTTTTGGGCTATCAAGGCACTCAATTTTGATATAAAAGCGGCCGGTGAGAAGAGGCTCCTTCAAATTAACGAGCTTGATGAGTTAAGGCTCGATGCCTATGAAAGCTCCAAGCTTTACAAGGAGCGGACAAAGAAATGGCATGATAAACATAGTTTGCGCAAAGAGTTTCATGTTGGGGACTTAGTGCTTCTCTTCAACTCCCGATTGAAACTCTTTGTGGAAAAATTGAAATCCAAGTGGTCGGGACCGTTTGAGGTGATCAAGCTAAGGTATTTTCATATGGGGCGGTTGAGCTCCGAAATAGGGAGAACGATACCATGTTCAAAGTCAATGCCAAAGGCTCAAGACTTATCTAGCCGGAGAACCAATAGAGAAGGCAACGACTCTAAGTCTCTCCGAGCTCCCTTCAACCAAATGAGTAAAAGGGGTCGAGCTCATGACCAAAAACGAGAGTGCTTCTTGGGAGTCAACCCAAGCATTAAATTTTTTGTATTTCATTTATTTGCATTCCCTTTCAATTTTAGTTTTACTTCACCAAAAAAAAACAAAAAAAAAAACATGGAAAACAAACAAAAACATGAGAAAAATGAAAAAAATTGTTTATAGAAAATATTTTGCGTTTTGTGGCATTTGATTTCCTTGGGTTTAATGCATTTTGGGTTATTTTTGTGCATAGGTACCCGCATCAATGAATTTTGAACATTTTGAGGGGGAATAATGATTTTTCGGTGAATTGTTGGTTCGGGATTTGTGAAGTCGGGTCATCTTGCGGTTCACATGTGTGGAAATGGGTATTGGAGATATCGTTGCCTCGGCATAAACGACTCGGGATCAACCAAGGTGGGAAAGATGGCCACGAAATGGGAATTGAGTATTTGAGGCGTTTTGGAGGCGCACCGCAAGGAAAGGGGGTCAAAACGACCATACCCCATTTTGGCAAAGAAAAACGGGGTCGCCAGCTTCTTGGCGATCTCGCAAAATTTCCAGAAAAACTGGCCCCTAAAAAATAACGGCCACCTTGTTTTCTCTCAGAGGGCCGTTTTTTCAGGAAATCGTGCGCTATTGTACCCGCACGTGCGCAGCTCGGACATCTCCCCTTCCCCCCTAAACCCGAGCTCCCCCCCACTCTCCCTCACCTCTACCATCTTCCCACTCAAATCCCTTTCTCTCTCTTCTCAAACCCTAACCCCCAATTCTCATTCACCCATAATCTCATCAAATCCACCCAAATTCTTTCACAATTTCCACAAATCTTCCAATACCCATCACTTACCCATCTTTCTCTCACCACAAAACCCCAATTTTTATACTTTTTCTCTCTCTTCTCATCTTCAACACCAACCTCCCACCGTTGTCACCCACCTTCAAAAACTCAACCTTTTCCCCATTTTCCTCTACAAAAGCTCCATTTTACCTCACCCAAGCCCCCATTCTCTTTTTCCCTCACAAAAACCTCAAAATTCTCAATTTTTTGCACTTCGCCAAAACCCTCCCCTCAAAAATCCGAAAATACAAAATTGATTTGGGGAAGTTTTCAAGGGGTGTTCTTGGGTGCTCTTAACACTCTCATTGCATTCCCATTCAAGGTTTAGAGGTGAGTGGTTGTGGGTATTGTTTTTGTGAAGGTTTTTGATGAGATACCTTGTGGGTTTTAGGTGTATTTTTGTTCCAATGTTGAAATTTAGGAGAATCATGGCACCAAGGAAAAGAGAAAGAGCTAGTGGTGAAGCCTCTTCGTCAAATGCACCTCTGCCACCGAACATCCTCATTAATGGAGCACCCCAAGGTATCGGCCTCCCTCCTCCTCCTCACTACCCTCACATTGTCATGTATAATGAGCACCATCGTGCTAAATTTTGCACTTTAGTTGCTAGAGGTGTTGTACCTACCCGTTATGCTTGTGAAATGTGATGGATATTTTGGTTATTGAGGGTCATATTGATAAATGGGTTCGAAAACAAGGTTGGGGGACATTTTGGGAGAAGAAGGATCCCACGTACCTTGAACCCTCACTTGAGGTCTTAAGCTCGTTTGGGACTCGAATTGAAAGTCTTAAATGAAAGGCCAAGGGGATGGTTTCATTTCGCCTCTTCAACCAATCTTATGAGTTTCCTTTGTCTCAATTTTGTAAATACCTTGGGTTGCCGGTGGGAGGTTTGTATAAGCCGAGTAAGGAAGATTTTGACCAATTCGCATTTTGGGGTAAGATTGGTCATGGTGAATGGGATGCAAGTAGGTCACACGGTACCCAAATCCACAATCCGACAATTCGGTATATGTGGAAGGTCTTGGCCAATACAATTTTAGGAAGGCACGATAGCCAACACAATGTGAAGGCGTCGAAACTGTTTTTTCCTTTGGGCATTGATCAACGGCAAGAAAGTGGATGCCGGGGCACATCTTGCCCTCCAAATGGCGAAGACCGGGGCAATCAAAACCAATAAACCCACTATCATGGGTGGTTTTGTAACCTCGCTCATAAAAGGAATGGGTCTTGGTGCTCGATTGATGGGAAATCCAATTCCCGGCATAACGAGACTTGAACTCTTATTCGCCACTCAAGCAATGCTCTTGGCTAGGGTTGGGCATCAATGGAAATGTTTGGTGTACGTAAATGAAACACCAATCACCGCTTTCACCGTTTCCAATGATCTCACCGACCCATCAAAGGAGGAGAATTGGAAATATGACTCCTTATTGGAGAACAACCGTGATTACCGAGCGGCTTTGGCGGGAGATGAGAATGAGGAAGATGATGATGGAGAAGGGGAGGAAGATGGTGATGGAGAAGGGGAGAATAATGAAAATGAAGGTGAAAATGTCCCGGAAGAGATTGGGGAACCGAGCAATCCGGTAGGCGATTGGGATTACTTAGCCCCTCCAGACCAAGAAAGTGGGTGGCATACTTATGTGCCCCAAACCTACAATGCTAGTGATTACCGCTTACCTCATGAGCATGGTAACAACTCCCACTCCTATCATGAGTATGAGCAATTGAACCACCGGGTCACCACATTGGAGGGTGATCATCAACGTATGCAAACGTCGATGGACCACATGTCAACAAGGATTGATCAAATCCAAAATCAAATGACAAATGTGGATACTTCTCTTCACCTCATGAATTCCCCCATGGGGAACATGAACGACATACTCCAACAATGGAGTGCTTGGCATTTCAACCAACAACCACCGCCTCAATGAGCATTGTAAGTTCCTCTCCCGTCCCTACCCTTTTATTGTTTTCTTACATTGAGGACAATGCATGTCTTAGCATGGGGGGGTGTTTTGTGATGTTTTAGTTGGTAGTGTGTTGGTTGGTGGACCTTCTATGTTGGATGTATGTGGTTGTTTGTTGTGGTGTTGAGGAGGTGTGGTGATTTGTTGTGAATTGTGGTGTTGATGTGTTATGATTTGGTGGATGTGATGATGGTGTTATGATTATGGTTGGTAATTGGAGATGTGCTAGTTTAATGTAGAAGCATGTTAGTTCATTTAGTTGCATGACTTTGTAGAAATTGTCATTTAGATTGCATTGAGCATGTTTAGGCTTGTATATCATCTAGGTTGCGTTTCAAATGAAAATTCAAAAAAAATATAAATAAAATAAAATTGGAAAATACCAAAAATAGATAGATGATCCCTTTATGATTATTTGTGATACTCTTGGTCGGCATTCGACTTGTGGTAGAGAGAGCATGATACTTTTGAGATGCAATCCCAAAAGTTTGGCATGGTTTCTCGTTTCACTTTTATTCTCTTGGCCCTTTGTATGTAAATCTATTTTTTCAATCACTTGATAATCTCACTTATAATCGTGAAATAACTTGTGTGATAGACATTTAACCGGTGAGATCTCGAGCCTTAAAAACCGACACATCTCTTTCGGTTGTTTGTCTTTCATGAGTGTTTTGGATTCACATTGGTAGTTAATCTTCTAGAACTTGTCTTAATTCTTGGTCAAAATTGTGCTTGGCACCCATTTTTTGCATTGGTAGGACGGAGACATTCATTTGTTACTTGTTCTTAAGCTACTTTAATCCAAAATTGCCTACCTAACGTATCATTTTATCACTTTGGAGCCCCTTTGAGCTTATGCCTTTTTCTTGATGAACTATGTTATATGCCTTATTTTCCCAGACACGTTTTCCCTCTCCTGAGTCTAAGACTAGTGTAACTTGTCTCTCTCATTGGGTTGAGTATTGAATTGTGAAATGGAGTAAAAGATGAGCATGGGGGTACTTTTGGTGAAGAATGGAGGGATGATGGTTAACTTTGAGCTTGAATATGCTTTATAAAATAAAAATAAAAATAAAGTCTGTTTGACCATCTAGAGGTAGAAGAAGGGGTTATATCTCATTTAATCGAAATTATCTTGCCCCGATACTTCTAATGTTAGATTTTGTTAGTATTGTGAAAAAGGTTGGTTTAATGGTTGGTACACAAGGCTGAAATTGGTGTTTTTGATTTGTGGAGATGTTTTTACACCCCCTTGATCTTTCGCGAGGATTGAGAGGATGTTTGTATTTTCACTAAGTCTTTTTTACTCTAAGCCCACTTCCCAAATGTATCGCCACCTTACCCTAAGCCTCATTACAACCCAAAAGTCCTCACGATCTTTGCATGTGGAGTTGTCATCTAACGGTAGAGATTTTAGATGATAAGCAAGCTTATGGTAAGATACCATCGATGTTTGAATCTTGAGTGTCAATTGATAATTTCCCCCAAACACATTTGAGTTTTAGTGATCCACACTTCCTAAAGTGAGGGTCTATCGGACTAATTTGTTTCACGTTTTGATTGGGATTTTCGAGTTGATTGAGTGCTTGCATGCTTCGTGACTAGTTGAGTTATCGTCGAATCTTGGAGCTTATGTGACCTTTTGGTGTACTTGTTTCCTCGATGGATTTTCATGCTCTCGATACCCCCGTTTAATGCTCATCCTTGGTTTCACGGTTTAGAGGGTAATCTATCAATCCTTTTTTTGTGATAACTCTTGAATCTTGTGTGTCTTGTTGGTTTGTGTTTTCTTGAGGACAAGCAAGAGTATAACAAGGAGGAGTATGATGCACATGTATTCGTGCATATTTTAGGGTGCTTTTTCCTTAATTTTAGTTAGCTTTGGTCACTTTAGTTTGCGTTTTAGATAGATTAGTTTTATTTTCTATTTTTAGATTACGTTTCCTTGGTCTTTGTAGTTTTTGAGCATTTTGTACGTGTATACGAGGACCCTGGAGAAAGGACCCGAAGGTAGAAGCCGTGAGGAGACCGGACCAAGCGAAGACCACCAGTAACCTGAAGAAAACGGGCTGGAGGGGCGTTTTCTCCAGAAAAACAGCCCCCCCAGCCTCCACAGGCCAGCTGCCAATCATCCATAAAAACGGCCACCCCGTTTTTCCTGGGAGGGGCGTTTTTTCTGCGCTTTTTGGCCCCAAGCCTCTTCGCCTATAAAGAGCTTCTTTTCCTATTTTTTTCGGGATCATCTCACTTTAGCCGCATTTTACTTAGAGTTCTTGATAGTTCTCTCAAATAGTGAGCTTAGTATTCTTAAGAAGTGATAAAATTTGGTAATTAGTGTTAATCAACTCTTTAATCCTTAACATTTTTGTTGTAAGTTTTCTCTCTCCTCTCTCTCTTCTATCAATATTGCAAGTTTGAAGCTTTGTTCTTGAATGTTAATGGGTTTTGTTATTATGAAGTTTATTTTGCTTAATCTCATGATTAGTGAGTAGTTTAATTAGTTCTGGGATTAGGTAGCCCTAATCCATGCCCTTGATTGTTGGTTTGCCCCTTCCCCGAGTTTAATTCCAAATTTCTATCAATGTTAAGCATGTGCTCACTAAGTGTTTGATAAATTGCTTGATCCACATTGTATCTTATTTGTACCTATTGTTAAGCATGGAAATGTGTTTGATGATAGTGGTTGTTTGATTATTGATGCTTGAGAGTTAATACCACGAAAGTGGATTACTTCTCTTGTGACCATTTAATTAGCTTAGTTTAATATAACCCATACCTAATTAGGATCCTAAAAATAGGTCTTTTGGTTTGTCTTTGGGTAAAAATCACTCCCCTTCGAAAGAAGGTGTTTGTGATACCTTTGCTAATTGTCAAGTGGTTTGTTAATAAGCTTGGGGGTTGTTTGGGGTTAATCAATGATCAATAAGCATGATTAGTGGTGATTTCCATCCTAGAATTACCTTTATTATTGTTTCACACCCTTATTAAGTTTTAATTAATTAGGTTAGTCAATCCAATCAATTCAACTAATCGGTCTAGATAGTTGATAATTTAGGGATATTTAGTACTCTATCAAAGAATCTCCGTGGTACGAACTTGATTATTACTTCGACATACACCGTGCACTTGCGGTCGTGTCAGCAGGTTGCAGGTTCTTGATGAGTTGGCGGATTTGATCAATTTGCGCAGGTCGCTCAACCAGTTCGGCTATCTTTAGCCTCCAACGCCCAAGGAAGGTAGTGAATCCCTCATCTTCTTCTTGCTTGGTGATCTCTAACTCTCGAAGGGTCATAGGTAGAGCAATATTTTCCTTGTGGCGTGCAAGGAAGATTGTAGTGAAATCTGACCAAGTGTGGTAGTTCTCCAAATTCAAGGCGTAGAACCAACGACGAGTTGGGGCATCAAGAGTCTGTGGGAACAAGTGAATGTAGATATGTTTGTTAACTCCTCTTAAGCCCATGGAAGTAGTGAAGGCCTTGAGGTGGCCTTGTGGATTATCTTTTCCAGTGAATGTCGGAACCTCGGGCATGGAGAACTTGGCTGGAAACTTGCCCTTGACTTTGGGATTGACTTTACCAACATGAGCGTGGCAGTTGGCAAAGAGGCGGCTGCTTTCGAGCACAGAATTAATCTTAGCCAGCTTGGCATTTGGTCCTTTTTCCTCTGAGTCGGAGTCAGAGAGGATTCTTGCTTCATCCTCTTTCTTCTTTTCCAAATCTTCAACCTTGAGTCGCACCCTTTCCAACTCACTCATGAGCTCATCAATCCTCTCGTCAGTGGTTTTGACCATAGCGAAGTTTGGGGGTGTGATTGGTGAGGTAAGGGATGTATTGAGTGGTAGCGAGCTTTGTGGTGGTGATGGATTATGGGGTGATGGCCTTTTGGAATGTGGTGGTAATGTAGCTTGTACACGAACCAATCTGTCGGACGATCGAGCCCAACCTTTATCACCGTAAATCTTCCTCGAGCCCCCAATCCTGAACATAAGTCTCAATTTAGAAAGACGCCAAAGAAAGGACTTGAAAACAATGACTCATGATTTTTAGAAGACCCTCGATAGCCCCTAAGGTGAATGTGCTTATAGACGTTTATATGAACTTGAATGCATGATGATGACAATGCAATGACAGAGCTACGACAACAATATGCAAGATGCATGGCGGACTGACCTTGGCATGTATGACAATGAATTGACGCAAAATGACCCTAGAAGACTTATGATAGACTCGTCTAGACTTCTAGTGCATGAGAGGTAGTGAACAAATGGAGGACGAATGCAAGACTTGGACTTTGTACAAATGCAGATGCAAAATAACGACAATGTATGCATGACGATTAGTTATGAATCCTAGCATGGAGCGTCTAATACGTACAATGCAATGTAATGCAAAGAAATAGAAAAGAAGAAAATAAAAACCTAAGCCTAAATGCCCGATTATTTCCCCTAATATCAAAGAAAAATGAAATCGATGAATGAAAATGAGAAAAATAGAAAAAGACGGACCATCCTATTTTTTTATTTATTTTTTGATTTTTCTAGACTCAAAGATAATGGAAAATGGGATAAACTTAAAAATAATAAAAATAAATTTTGGCAAATTTTTCCGATTTTGGTTTTTTTTTTTTAATTCGGCGTTTCTATTGTTTTAACGCCATATTTTGACTCTTTTTTTTTTTGCCGAATTTGAATTACATCAAAACAAAAAAGAAAAAAGAAAAAAAAAATTTGGGAGAGGGGAATTGGAGAGACTGACTCTTTTTTTTTTGCTAAAACGGTCCTAGAAAATTGTTCATAACTTCGACGCTAGATGAAAATATATCATCGGGGAAACGAGTGCTCATTGAATTGAATTCTCGCACTATTTTTGGGCATTAAGAACTACCCAAAAATAAAAGAAAAAGAGTCCTAGCACTTAAGTACATATTGGCACATAGTCACGACATTCATGCATTCAAGCAATCATTACAACGACGCAGTTACAGGCAAATATGTGACCAGACGGGCATTATAGCGACACATGCACAACAAGCAAGCAAATGCACGGATGTGGGTTTGGAGGCCTTTTGGCCCCTGTGAGGTCACCTCGACAAATTACGATTTCCGTTCGGCGGATGGTCGACACATCAATTGTAATTCTTTTCCACCAACAAGAGTCGATGAGTCGTGGGTGAGGAAATGTCGGTTTGCACGATAGGACAACTGCATATTCCATTAGATATACGGGTTGTCTATTAGTTACGACACAAACTTCCTCGAGGGTCGATAAGGGTCAAAACGTCGTGCCAAAGCGAATGCAAATGATGCAATATATGGAACATGTTATTAAACAAATTAAGCAAACCTGACTTTCGAGTCTCACCCTCTTAAATAAATCCCCAGTGAAGTCGCCACTGTAAGGACCCGGGATTTTCCATCGCTCCACGAAGTGCGTCCTTATAGAAAATTTGTAAGCTGGGGGTTTAGATAAGTTTAATGGACCATCGAGTTAGAAAATCTTTTGAAAAGACTTGAATTGAATAAAAACCATGAAAGAGGTTACAAATCTGCTATCGGCGTTTTATCGAAGGGACAAATCGAAGGGACAACCCAATAGCGCGATAAGTGAATTGATCATCTTTTTAGAAAGATTCCCGCTCATATAGAACATATGAGTACCCAAGAATTAAGGGTTCGGGGGCGAAGGTACGAGGTGGGAAGGTGTTAGGCACCCAACTCGCCTGTATTATAACGGCCTCTACTAACTCCAGTTTGCTTAATAATTTGAAGACATGATTCCCACACAAATCGGATTAACAACCTAGACATAGACTATTAATTGTTTCATCATAAGCATCACAACATTTATTTAACCCTTGTTTAGACATGCATTCGATTGACAATTTGAGCATTACAACAACTAGACATGCTAGGAAGGACAATATTTAGTAAGCAATAAAAGACGTTAGACTAGCATGATATCTACATTATGACTACTTGAAGATAAAAAATTAGGCAAGAAATTTAATTTGAGCCCTCAACTGTAGGCTATATTTGACAAAAATAGTAAAGACAAGATCTCAAGTTTGTCAACTGTAGACTGTGTGTCTTGAACTGAGGGAGGAGGGTTGTATTTATAGGTGTGGGAAGTAGGGCTGGACGGTTGAAAAGAGCCTAATTTTTGAATTGGGCTTAAAAAATAGTCGGGCTTGAGGCTGAGTCAGAGTCGCTTAATCCAGGGCTGATAACGGTTGTCAGCTGCCAGCTGGATGTCGTTATAATGACGACATCCAATCTATTTTAATTTTCCGGAGGAATTTTAGTGTTCCGAAAAATATGAAAAGACTGTTTAACCCCTGGGCGGTAAAAGACGGTTCTACCCCTTATTCGCAACTTGGCGACCTGGAGTCGGAAAGAGTCATGGGAGGTGTCGTTGAAAAGCTCTTAAACGGGGCTATTGAATGGGACGGGAACGAAGGAGCGATCGAAGAAAAACCTGAGACCATATCTTACTTATTAAAGCAAAAATAGCGTTCAAGTTTATAAATTACTCCTTTCATTATCGGGCTTTTGCGGAGAAATCTGAAGGCGCTTTTTTGGCGTCTACAATGTCTCACAAGGATTAACATTCTCACTTTCATCATTCTCATCATCTTTCTCATCTTCCACATTTGACCTAGACCTAACTTTCAATTTCTTAACTTTCCTAGCCAATTTGTCAAACTTATCACATGCTTCCTCGGTTTCTATCTCATCACAATCGACATTATCATCTTTATTTTCAAGCAACAAAGGTTTTGTCGATTTTTCCTTTTCTTTCTCAACCATAGTAAGCAACATATCAATCAAATTGAAATTGTTGTTAAGCATAACAATTTCACAAATTTTCCCAAGTTGAAATTTCAAATTTTCAGCTTTTAACTCATTCACCTCATCACCTACGCTAGATACATCACCCATGAATTTTGTAATTGCAAGGTGACATACCTCTTCTTCCTTTTTGGAGGTGTCTTTGAGGTCGGGTTGAGCTGTTTCCCCCTCACTTGGTGCATTGCTCGATTCTCCTTGAGATGGTGAGGAAACTTGCTTGCTTGCTTGTTGCATGCCTTGAATAATTTCAGAAAAGAGCTCCAAAAGAGTTTTGGGCTTTTCGAGCATGGTGGCTCCTTGGTTTGGAAGGTCACGAGAAGAGAGGATGGGTGTGTCTTGTGAGAGAGAATTTCATCTACTTCATTTAATTTCATCTACTTTCAGAAAAGAATTAGAGAAAGTTGTTTTGAAAGTTGATGATGATCTTGTTGTCACCATTTTATAAAGGGAAGTGAGGTAATGGAGAAAGGAGAAATGGTGAATTTTGTGGGAGAGAGAGAGAGAGAAGCTTGTGACCGGCGGTTGAGTGTGGAGTGGTGAGAGATATGACTGGGTGAGAGGAGAGAGAGTGGGGAGTGAGAGAATGAAAGTGACGGTTTGTGGAGGGAAGAGAGAGTGGTCTGGGGGAAAGAAAAAGGTAGCTGAGTTTGAGTGAATGCTTCTTATTAACCAGCGTGTATAACTGTTCACTTGGAACAATTAGTGGACATGTGAGATTTTAGTGGGGTTGACTCAATTTTTTGTGGGCTTGATTGACAAATAAATCAACTGACTTAGGTGGCCAAATTTTCTGATTTTGGCTTGATATGAGGTCAACTTTAAGAGCCGAACAATATTCAGTGAATAAACATGCTTATGCCAATGCAAATGAACCAGACCAATATCCAATGGTCCATGCTGAGTTCTCAACCAATTTTCAACTTATGCAACAAAACATAATGAAAAGTTTGGTAATGGATATGCACAATAATTTCAGAACTTTTTGCTCAATAAATTCAATCATTACAATCACAATAAATTTCCACAAAAGCAAATTCATTTATTTCAAGGGGAATTTAATGCAAGTGCTTTAATTGATTTTAATTAAACCACGTTCAAGTTTCTCAAATTGTTCCCGACTAAGTGTCTTAGTGAATATATCCGCTATTTGATCTTCGGTTTTGCAAAAGTTTATGGAAATTAATCATTTTTCAACATTGCCTCTTAAAAAAATTATGCCTAATGTCAATGTGTTTAGTCCTCTTGTGTTGACATGGATTTTTAGCAATATTCATGGCACTAGTGTTGTCATAAAAGCTAGGAATGCAATCAATCACAACACCAAAATCATTCCATTGTTGCTTAATTCCATAAGAGTTGAGCACAACAAGATGCAACAGACACATACTCGGCTTCAGCCGTTGACAAGACAATAGAGTTTTGTTTCTTTGAACCCTATGAAATCAAACATGAACCAAGAAAGTGAGCCATGCCGGTAGTGCGTTTTCTATCAACTAGATAGCCGGCATAATCCGCGTCGGCATAGCCAATGAGATCAAAAGAAGTACCCTTAGGATACCAAAGGCCTAAGTTATCACAACCATGCAAGTACCTCAATATTCTCTTAACGGCTATCATGTGAGACTCTTTAGAACATGCTTGGAATCTAGCACATAAGTCTACGCTAAACACAATATCAGGTCTACTTGCGGTTAAGTAAAGAAGAGAGTCGATCATACCTCGGTAGGTTTTCTCGTCTACCTTTTTACCATTCTTGTCTAAGTCAAGCTTAGTGGCCGTGGGCATTGGAGTGTACATGGACTTGCGATTGTCCATTCCATACTTTTTCACAAGCTCCTTAAGGTACTTCTGTTGGTGAATAATGATCCCTTCCTTGGATTGCTTGATTTGCAAACCCAAGAAGAAGTTGAGTTCACCCATCATGCTCATCTCAAATTCGCTTGTCATAAGATCCGAAAACTCTTTACACAAACACTCATTAGTAGCACAAAATATAATGTCATCAACATAAATTTGCACAATCAACAAGTGTTTGTCTTTCACTTTAAGAAACAATGTGTTGTCTATTTTACCTCTTTGAAAGCCATTTTTCATTAAAAACTTGGACAATCGTTCATACCAAGCTTGGGGACCTTGTTTCAAACCATATAGTGCCTTATCCAGTTTAAAAACATGATTTTCAAAAACTTGGCTTTCAAAACCGGGAGGTTGTTCAACAAACACTTCCTCTTTCAAATAATCGTTCAAGAAGGCACTCTTGACGTCCATTTGATAGAGGGTTATCTCCATAAATGCAGCAAAAGCAATAAGAATGCAAATTGCCTCTAGCCTAGCTACGGGTGCAAAAGGTTTCATGGTAATCAATACCTTCCTATTGATTGCATCCTTTGACCACCAGCCTGGCTTTGTTTCTGACTATGGTCCCTTGCTCATCAAGCTTGTTTCGAAACACCCACTTTGTTCCGATGATCATGCGATCTGATGGACGAGGCACTAGGTGCCCAAACCTTGCTTCTTTCGAATTGGTGAAGTTCGTCTTGCATAGCAGTGACTCAGTATGGATCGACCAAGGCTTCTTGGTAGTTCATCGGTTCAATGGTTGATAGAAATGGGAAGTGTGCACAAAAGTTCTGAACCGAGGACCTAGTCTGGGTTCCTTTGTTGAAGTCACCAATTATCAAATCTGACGGGTGTGATCCATTGTACTTACAAGATCTCATACTCAGTGGGTGCGTAGAGCCTTCGTTTTGGTTGGATAAACTTGAGGTCTGTCTAGAAGGAACAGACGAGGGACCAGAGTCATCGGAAGTTGTTCCCCCTATCGGTGGTGTCCCATCTTTAGGAGGAGCGTGATGCTTGTTTTCATCCTGAGGTTCCTTTGTTGTTGCTGCCAAGTTAGGAGTATCAAGATGGCTTCTTGCGAGTCCAATATCAAAATCATCAACCAATAAATCACGTTCAACCAAAACGTTAGTCTTATCAAAGATTACATGAAAACTTTCGTCAACAAGCATGGTTCTTTTGTTGTAAATTTTATAAGCTTCGCCACGTGAGGAATAACCAAGAAAAACAGCTTCATCACTTCGCGCATCAAATTTACCAAGTTGATCTTTTCCATTATTTTGCACAAAATATCTACAACCAAATGTACGAAGATGCAAAATGGATGGTTTCCTCCCTTTGAAAAGTTCTTAGGGAGTCTTGTTAAGCAATGGCGTAATCATGCAACGATTAATGATGTAGCAAGTCGTGTTCACGGCTTTGGCCCAAAAGTACTTAGGAAGACCACTAGCAATTAACATAGTGCGTGCAATATCTTCTAGGGTCCTATTTTTCCTTTCTACTACACATTTTTGGTGAGGTGTCCTAGGGGTCGAGAAGTTATGGTCAATACCATTAGTGTCACAAAACTCAATGAACGAAGTATTATCAAATTCGGTTACATTGTCGGATCTCATGCTAACAAGTTCATTTCCGGCTGTCTTTTGAGTTATTCTAGTGAATGCATCAAACACATCAAATGTCTCGTCTTTTGAGGTAAGAAACAAGGTCCAAGTAAAGTGAGAATAATCATCAACAATCACAAGCACATATCTCTTTCCCGCTCTACTAACTACTCTCATAGGTCCACACAAATTCATATGAATGAGTTCAAGTGATCTAGAAGTACTAACCAAGTTCTTAGATTTGAAAGACGATTTGACTTGTTTTCTTTTAGCACATGCATCGCAAATTTTATCATTCTTGAACTTAATTGAAGGAAGACCAAAAACTAGGTTTTGAGACAACAATTTTTGCAATAAGGAAAGACTAGCATGACCTAATCTTTTATGCCAAAGAAATGCATCATTATCAACGACACTTAAACATGACATACATGGGAAAGGGATGAAAGATTTGCCTTATAAACATTTTTGTCTCGCTTCCCTTTCAAGACAATTTTTCCATATTTGGTACTTACTATCATGCAACTATTGGATGAAAATTCAACTTTGTTCCCATGATCACATGGTTGCGAAATGCTCAAAAGGTTATGCTTTAAACCTCTTACCAAAAACACATTATCGATGGAGTGTGATGGTGATGAACCTATTACTACAACTCCAATGATCTTTTATGTTTTGCCATCACCAAAGGACACACTTCCATCGTTGAAGGCTGTTAGTGATAGAAAATTTGATTCATCTCCAGTCGTGTGTCGAGAGCAAGCACTATCTAAGTACCAAGATTGGTTGCTCTCTCCTACCAATGCCTACAATCACATTCAGAGGTTAGACTTAGGAACCCAAACAGATGTGGGTCCCTTCTTAAGGTAAGTAGTGTTCAAATCACTTTTCTTGACCCATTTGACCTTAGCATTCCTTTTCATAGCATTTTCTTTCACAAAACAATTCATGCTCAAATGACCGGTTTCACCGCAAAACGTACACAGATGATTGCAGGGCAAATCAATGTATTTAGATCTAGGGTTCCAAGGCTTTTTTTTGCTAACAAACCCTAATCCCTTATTAGATTTGTTGTGGTTTTGGTTCAACCATTTCATTGCCTTACTGCCATTGTTCCACACTCTGTTCCCTTTCACAGGTTCATTGGCAAGCCATAAGTCCGCTTCGACTTTTCTTATTCTGACTTTTTCATTAATGGAGGTGATCCTAGCATCTTCTAAGTCATATCTCAGATACTCATGGCAAGTATGAATAACTTCAGATCATATGGCATTTTCACAAGTTTCACGAATTTTGTGACTCTCAAGTTCATGCTTTAAATCTGAGTTATTACGTTGAATACCTTCAATTATACTGTTCATGGCACTATAGTGTTCTTTAAGGACATCATGCTCATTTTCAAGAGATTTCTTTTCATGCAAGACTTTTGTTAGCTCGATGGATAAGTTTTTATTTTCAACACAAACATCTTGAAATTCATCAGCCAAGGTACTTATCATGCTTAGGATTTCGGTTAACGAAGCATTTTCAGAAATATCATTAAAGCGATTATCATTCACCTCAATTGAGTCGTTATGATCCGAATCGCTTTTGGCCATTAGAGCTAGTTCTGCTTGCTCAGCGGCCTCTTCTGATTCTTCTTCGTTGCCCCAAGCGGCAATCATAGTATCCATGAACTTTTCCCTTGTTTTGCTGACAGCACCCCATGTGAAGATCAGTTCCCTCCTCTGTTCCCTGGGTCGTTCCTCTTCTGGGAAGTTCTTCATGAAGTGACCGGATTTTTTGCATTTGAAGCAATAGACCTCTTGAGTTCCTTTTCCAGCTGAGTCACGTCCTTTGTAGGGAGCTCTTAGGTTGACCTGATTTTTGCTTAATGAATAGATGGACCAACCTATGGAATTCCGGTCCTTAGGTTGTTCCCTCTAACAGAGATTAAGTGTTGAAGTTAGATAATTAAGCAATAAATAACACAAGGCATTTTATACGTGGAAAACCACCCAAGGCTCCTTTGTGTGTAAAAACCACGACTTACTCTCTTTAGTAGGATTTCACAACTACTTGTTGTATTTCCGAGCCAATTCATTGTATAAGCACATTCCTAACTTGCTACAATCACGACTTTAAACCTCAGTTGCCAAGTCCACCTAACTCTATCAAACAAGCAGCTAGGCACAACTTCACTCAAGTTGCCAAGAACACAACTTCCCTACAAGTTGCCAAGACTGACAAGCCAACACTCAGCGTTGAGCAAATACACAAGCTATCACTGGCTCACAAGAGTTGTCTAAGCAATTGAGTAACACAAGCTTTTTGATGCTTCTAAGATAAGCAAGTAAGGTTACAATAATTTCCTAAGTGTCGAGACTTAATGAGAGTGGAACTGACTGAAAAACAGTTTCTGGGCTTTGTTTCTTTGGATATGCATGAAGGCAATTTATGAGCAAGGTGAAGAAGAGGTTTCTTGTGTAAAAACGATTTTGATAAAAACTGAATATGCTCTCTTAACTCTTGCACTAGCTAAGCTCAACTCTTATATAGAGAGAGCTTCAAGCCTTTTGCTTAGTGGTTAAGGGTTTCGAAAATATCTCAAGTCAAGAGGCTCCAATATGTCAAATCAATTCACATGTTTTCTTTTGCAATTGAAAACCTTAAAGCTGAGTGAAAGAGGTATAAGGAGCCTCCTTGTTGTCTCAGAAAACATGACAGCCGAATCCCAATGGAAGGCTTTCTTGTTTGACAATTTTGTGCACAAAGCTCTAAAAAGCAAATTCCCTTTTTGAGCACAACATGCTTTTGTAAATCAGAAAGCTCTTTTGTTTCATACCAGGGTTAGAAGGTTCTTTAGCACAACAAAACATATCTTGGATAATAGTAGTGTATTAACCAATGTTGAAGACATTTTATTTTCGAAATTCATTTGTAAATTCCGGACTGAATGTGGGACCTGGATTCCAGCTCAAGTTCCTAATTCAGTTTTGCCTTCAATTAATTTCGCCCATTATTTTCTTTTAGTTCCAAGTCTGTTAAATTAATTATCAACTTAATACATCAATCTAAAATAGAATATATTAATCTTCTATCTTTATCTTCATGTACCAAATGTGATCATCTTCTTGAGCTTTCCTTCTCGTTGAGTGTAGCGACTAATATCACAATTAGAATTAAGGCATTAGTAAATTAGTTATCATAAGTATATTTAGTTTTAATCATCATCAAAACATCATAGGGTCCAACAGAAATGGAAGCACCGGACATTCTAATGCCAGATATGCAGCCGGGAACGGTTCAGCAACTGGAGCTAGCTCTTGAGAAAATCAATTCATAGCTCTCAAAATTGCAAAGAAAAGCTCGTACCCACTTCTCCTGGGAGGATGATGTTGCTGCATCAGAGGCAGCTGAGCAAATTCAATTGAGAGATAGAGGTAACCCTTCTATATAGGACAAATTTGATAGTACGAACACTAGTACAGAAAGTGCCATGTGCGACGGTTCAAAATCCTAATATGCGTCGGTTGAGCAAAAGAACTAACGCACAAAGTCTGACATTGTGCATCGGTTGAGTTAGACAACCGACGCACATGCCTCTTTTGGGCGACTGTTGTTTACTTCAACCAACGCACAAAGTCAGACTTTGTGTGTCGGTTCTTCTGTTCAATCGACGCATATTCCCTTTTTTAAAATTAATTTGTTGACTTAATTAATATGCGACGGTTGTATAGGTGAACCAACGCACATTCTTTTCTTTCTTTTTTAAATAATAAATATTTTTGTACCGCAAAGCCAAAACATGTAGCCTGTACTACACACATCATTACTACCACAAACCAACCCCCATACGTTAAATGAAGTACAAGCAAGCCATCACACGATGACACAATGCGAAACCATCGATCATATATCACCAAACCGCAACAAACGGCGCCGTTGCGCCATCACAAATTGCAGCCACCACCAACCTCTATTAGCCATGACAATATATATGAATAACTCATAAAAGGTTAGTTGATATACATGAATAAAAATATGATTACACAATTATCCAATACATCACTACCGAATTCAAAATATGATTTATCATACACAATTATCTCAAATCATCAACACCGAATTCATACACATTCGTCAGTAATATATTCAGCCCACAGATCTCGAATCTCGTTGAGTTGCTCTAGAGTATATGATCTTCTTCCTTCACCAATACCCTGTACACAATAGAAATAAACGACAAACCTATTATAAAAAACACTGCTGCATCACTTATCACTGTAATGACCATATATATACCACCCAATAAAAGACTATGAATAGAACCGAGCACCAACAAGATCTGATTATTCCTAGGCATTATTGAATTAAGATCGATCATCACTAGCTGCTATAATAATAGTGTGCGTGGTTTTCTGATTTATTCCTGTACTTTCTCCAGCTTCAATAGGGTCATTTTTCAACTGTCATTCATTTTGTTGCGATATTTTGGAGTATCTGGTTGGCACGAAATAAGATGGTGTTTAGGGGCAGCTCCTGTGACCCTTATGTTATTCTTGTTCTCGCTCAGAATTTTACTTCTTCCTGCATTACACCTTTAAGCAATCGGTTGGAGTTAAAGGCGGAACAACATGCTCATCAACTACTTTCTAATGGGGATGGAAAATTAAAGTATATCTCTAGATGGAATGATTCTTGTAGCAGTATGCATTTTATTTGTGTTGATGGTGCTTGGTGTTGTTCAAGCTTTAGAGTTGGGATTGCTTGGTGTCAAACAAGTGAACAGGGGGCTAGCTCTCATCACTCGCGTTTCGATTTTTTACATCTTAGCTCAGCTTTGGATGCGGAAGCATCAGCTTGTTTGCAGGGTATCCGTTGGGCAATAATAATGCAAGGTTGGAGGTCACTAAGAGTCTACACAGATTCTGCTTTATTTGTTGATTAATACCGTGTCAGGTCGTGTAAAGGAAGCAGTTGAAGTGATTCATATCCTCAATGATATTAGGCTTTGTTTTGGTAGATTTGATAAACTTGTTTTTGTTAAAGTCCCTAGGGATGTAGTATCTCAAGCTCATCAGCTTGCAGTGTCAACTAATGTTCTTACACAACTAAGATGATCTTTCAGAACTAATTTTCCCATTCTACTAACCAATAATCAACAATTAACAGCTCTATGCCAATCACTGTAGTGTAGAATTCAACTATTAGGCAAATGGCATGTTAGGAAGCAATCTCATGGGCTAATACAAAGGGCAATCTCAGCAGGTATAATTGACACCAAGTGAAAAATGCTGGGTGAAATTAAAATGACTAACATCCCATCTGAGATTAGCTACTGGAATCAAGCAGTGGTATGCTATGTTCTGGGTTCTAGACCACCAATCAATGTTTTTAGTGGGAAATTGCAAAGAATTTGGGCGAATAAGGATATGAATAAAATAGCAATGATGAATAATGGCTTGTGTTGGTGCGTTTTGATTCGATTGAAAAGAGGGATGTTGTGTTGCAAGAGGGGGTTTTCCATTTTGATAATAAACCCTTGATAGTTAGGACATGGTCTGAGCATGTTGATTATGCACGAGAGGAGTTAGCTTCAGTCCCAATTTGGGTTAAATTTCCTGGTTTACACGTGAAATACTGGAATGCAGTCGGAATCAGTAAGATATCCAGCCTTATTGGAAGGCCTATGATGGAGGATAAGAATACTGAGTTGAAGGTTCATTATGCTCGTGTAATGATTGAGGTGGATATTGGAAGTGATTTTCCTGACAAAGTTCACTTCAAAAATGAGAGGAATAACTTTGTGGAACAAGAAGTTGATTATGATTGGAAACCAACTGTTTGTGAGCATTGCAAGCAGTATGGCCACATTGTGAAAGATTATAGGAATAAGGCTAAAGCTACAGCTGCACAACCAGTTGCTCAGCCTGTTCAGGTCCTTGCTATCCAACCAAAAGTTCCTAACACAGTGCAGAGACGCCAACAATGGCAGAATGTTGTTAGAGGAAGAGGAAGAGTAGGAATACAGCTAGAGGCGGAATGGTTATAAGGGAATAGAGGTGATTACAGACAAGTTCAACCACATCACCAGCAACAGCAACGACAAAGAGAATCCACTCCTATTTTCAATCATTTTGCTACTGTGTAAGATGAACTAGAAGAAGTGCAGGTTGTATAAGAGGTGCAGGTTATGCAGGCGATGCAGGTTGAGCAAGCGATGTAAGAGGAACAAATCAATGAGATAATGACTAAAGATGGAATAGCTCCTATCTTGACTGATGGTCATGGATAGGCAGCTGATATGGGATGTGAGAGGGCTTAATGGCCCCAATAAGCAAAGGGAGGTTTCTCTCTTTTGCAAGAGTTATGAATGTGGTTTTGTAGCCTTTCTTGAAACAAAAATTAGGGTTAATAACTTTGAAAATCGCAAAAATAGTATGTGTAGGCTACCGTATTTTTCTCCCCTTTTTCGCCCCCTTTACCTTCGGGTTTTCGAGCAGCCTGGGAGAGCGCGGTCGTTCGGGTTTTCGTGAACCCTTGAGTGTGAATGCACATTAAGATTTTCCTTTTGCACTAAGGACATGATTAAGATTGTCGGAAGTCGCCACCAAATTTAAGGTAATTAGGAAACCTTGGAATCAAGTCGATAGTCTAGAAAGACGTCAACTCAATTCCTGTGCACCCCAATCCCTATTGGGGAAATTGACTTCACAAATGAGTTCGGGGGCGTGAGTACAAGCTAGGAAGGTGTTAGGCACCCAACTCGGCCGTTGACAACAACGGCCTTTACTAATCGATTCAATATAATTATTAATGCTACGGCTCCAAAAAGGTTCAATTTGTCCAAATTCCTAGTTTTAACTAATGGGTTGAACAAAAATTATTATTGTGACCACTTTTAACAATTTAACAAATTACATGCTTTTATTGCTAAAATACGATAAATATGCTAAAACCTGCAAGTTAGAAGACAAAATAATAATTCATCCACCAACCCACAAGCAAGGCATAATTTAATCATAAGAAGCAATAAATAACAAAATTAAAACAACATTCATTCATCCATTAATTAGGCTTAATACAAGCCCTTTGGCTCAAAACACCCTATGCATGTATATATCACATAAACCAAAATCGTTAGTAATAACAAGCAATATAAAAACTTATTGAAAACCCTCAGGTTGGATTACCTGGATGCTCACAATGAACTTATTGGGCTATAATGCTTGAATTCATGCTCTTGATGAAGTGTGAAGGTTTATTTTGTGGTGTAAGGGCTAACCTAAAAAAGGAGTAGGATCAGAATTTCTGGTTTAATATGAGAGAGAGAGAGAGAGAGAGAGAGAGAGAGAGAGAGAGAGAGAGAGAGAGAGAGAGAGAGAGAGAAAGAGAAACTGCCAACCCAAAGACCACCCTTTCAGAGAGAATGTCCAACCTCTCAAATTCCCAACCTCTTTAAGTGAACCCTAAGGTTTGTTTATATGGAAGAGGGTAAGCTGCCAGGGTTTGGCACGGAAATCGAGATGGGCCTCGAATTTGCCATCCGCGAGAAAAAGGTCCGGGCAGCCATACAGCTAGGCCAAGCGGCTGAGCTGGCAGGACAAGCGGTCAAGCCTCTTGGCAAGTGGCTTAGCCGCAAGGCAAGCGGTCAAGCCGCTTGGCCTAGCGGCACAGCCGCTTGGCCTAGCGGCACAGCCGCTTGTCCCAGTGGCCACCGCTTGAGCTCAAGCGTGGCGTCTTGGACTTGGAGCGGCATGCCTGTATAGGCGCATGACTGCTTTTCTAAGCGGGGGGAGGATTTTCCGAGGGGGTCCACGTGGGATTGACTGAGCTCCCTTGTTTGACCAAGGGTTGACTCATGGGTTTGGGTTCCCTTTCGGGCTCTTAGGTTCAAAGGGGCCTATCTCTCAGCTTTGGACTCCAATTGAATTGAGTCCAACTGGTTTGGATCACCTGTACAAAAGGCTTTCACAGGTTAATTCAAATGAACTGGGCTAATCATCAGAGAAATTATTCTCGCAATCCAAGTTCGAGCAAAATCCAATCCTTTCATCATCGGGTTTTACGGAGACTTATTATAGACACAATTTTTGGTGTCTACAGTATGTTGCAGAGGTGGGAGTCTTAAATTAATTTTAATAGGCATTATTTGGGGAGGATTTGGGTGAGATGACTTCCGAATATTTTTAATGTTGTCATTATGTTTTCTTCTACTCAAATGATGATCTATAAGGTGTGTCACTCGCCTATTGACAACAACGGCCTTTACTAATCGATTCAATATAATCATTAATGCTACGGTTTCAAAAAAGGTTCAATTTGTCCAAATTCCTAGTTTTAACTAATGGGTTGAACATACATTATTATTGTGACCACTTTTAACAATTTAACAAATTACATGCTTTTATTGCTAAAAAACGATAAATATGCTAAAACCTGCAAGTTAGAAGACAAACCAATAATTCATCCACAAACCTGCAAGCAAGGCATAATTTAATCATAAGAAGCAATAAATAATAAAATTAAAACAACATTCATTCATCCATTAATTAGGCTTAATACAAGCCCTTTTGCTCAAAACGCGCCATGCATGTACATATCACATAAACCAAAATCTTTAGTAATAACAAGCAATATAAAAACTTATTGAAAACCCTCAGGTTGGATTACTAGGTTGCTCACAATGAACTTATTGGGCTATAATGCTTGAATTCATGCTCTTGATGAAGTGTAAAGGTTTATTTTGTGGTGTTAGGGCTAACCTAAAGAAGGAGTAGGATCAGAATTTCTGGTTTAATATGTGAGAGAGAGAGAGAGAGAGAGAGAGAGAGAGAGAGAGAGAGAGAGACTGCCAACCAAAAGACCACCCTTTTAGAGAGAATGTCCAACCTCTCAAATTCCCAACCTCTTCAACTGAACCCTAAGGTTTGTTTATATAGAAGAGGGGGAGCTGTCAGGGTTTGGCACGGAAATCAAGATGGGCCTCGAATTCGCCGTCCGCGAGAAAAGGTCAGGGCGGCCATACAGCTAGGCCAAGCGGCTGAGCTGGCAGGACAAGCGGTCAAGCCGCTTGGCATGTGGCTTAGCCGCAAGGCAAGCGGTCAAGCCGCTTGGACCTGGAGCGGCATGCCTGTATAGGCGCCTGACTGCTTTTCTAAGAGGGGGAGGCTTTTCCGAGGGGGTCCACGCGGGAGTAACTGAGGTCCCTTGTTTGACCAAGGATTGACTCATGGGTTTGGGTTCCCTTTCGGGCTCTTAGGTTCAAAGAGGCCTATCTCTCAGCTTTGGACTCCAATTGAATTGAGTCCAACTGGTTTAGATCACCTGTACAAAAGGCTTCCACTTGTTAATTCAAATGAACTGGGCTAATCATTAGAGCAATTATTCTCGTAACCCAAGTTCGAACAAAATCCAATCCTTTCATCATCGTGTTTTTACGGGGACTTCTTATAGGCACAATTTTTGGTGTCTACAAAAGCCCCTACTTTGGTCGAGCTCGAATAGAGCGAAGGTCAAAGTATTCATGTGCGAATACCTGCAATAAAACAGGCAAACTGAGTGAGGTGACAATCAGTTAAAGATAAACAATCATTTTTAAAGTAATAAATTTCCCGGTTTATTTGACCGATAGGTTGACCTTATGCTGTAGGTTACACAATAAAAAATCCTTCGATTATTAGTCGAACGGAGAGACCCTGTGCTGTAGGTCACACAATAAAAATCCTTTGATTATCAGTCGAACGGAGAGACCCTGTGCTGTAGGTCACACAATAAAAATCCTTCGATTTTCAGTCGAACGGAGAGACCCTATACTATAGGTCACACAGTAAATGTCCTTCGATTTTCAGTCAAAGGGGAACCCTATCCTGTAGGTCACACAATAAATGTCTTTCGATTATCAGTCGAACGGAGAGACCCTGTGCTGTAGGTCACACAATAAATGTCCTTCGATTTTCAGTCGAAGGGGAACTCTATGCTGTAGGTCACACAATAAATGTCCTTCGATTTTCAATCGAAGGGGAACCCTGTGCTATAGGTTACACAATAAAAATATTTCGTTAGAAATAGATCAAAGATAAAAATCCTTCGATTTTCAATCGAAGGGGAACAACCTTGTGCTGTATGTTACACAATAAATGTCCTTCAATTTTCAGTCGAAGGGGAACCCTGTGCTGTAGGTTACACAATAAAAATATTTCTTTAGAAATAAGGTGAGTAGTAAATGTTATGGTAAAAGGTAATAAAATGTTGCTCAGACCTTAGGTCGGGTGCGAGCCCATGCCATTTGGCCGAGTTTAATTGTACAAACTTGTGGGTTTAAAGTAGTCCTGCTTTCATAAAAGTACTTTGGCGCGCAAATAACTGCTATGGACCTCGTGTGGGGCCACTATTTTGAACCGATGGCCCAAAAAAACGTCAGAGGTGAGAGAGTGGGCCAGGCGGTCAAGCCGCCACCTCAGGCTGTCTAACCACTAGGTGGAGCAGCTATGCCGCTTGGTGGAGAGGTTGCACCGCTCACCCAAACGGTCAAGCCGTTGGGACTAGCTGCCAAGCCACTTGCCTTGCGGTCTGACCGCCAGCTGGGTGGTGTGACCATCCACCTTGGCGGTTTGACCGGCCGCTAGGTTTTTTCACGGGTATGCATAAAAGAAAAGAGGGAGGCCGAAATGGGTCACCTTCCCCATTTCGAGCCTTCTCTTTTCTCTCTCCTCCATTTTTACTCAAGTTTCTCAACCTCCATCAAAGCCCCTAGCTCCAAATCTTGAGGTTTTCTTGCTCAAATCCTTAGTAGAACTTGAATTGGCTAGTTGTTCTTTTGTTTTTGAGTGTCAAAAATCAAAATTGTGTGAATTTGTGAGTTTTATGAGTTTCACTCAATTTCCACAAACTTCAATTTTACTCTTCATCCATGGCTCCTAAACTTGGAGAAGGTAGGAAAAGGAAGGGGCAAAAGATTGTTATTCATGAGGCCCCGAATGTTTTCACTCGGGTTTTTGTTTCCGGTATACCCCATCACCAGGTGGGTGAGAGCCGGTTAGTCCAGGATGAGTTCACTCGTAGTGGTTTTTATCCTACCGATCGTTGGGAGCCCAGCGATCTTGTTTTCAAGAAGAAGGAGCATTTGGTTACCGTTGGTACCAAATGTCGGGTATGTCGTCGTTTCTTTTTTTTTGCTCTTTTACAATTAGAAAATCATGTGTAGGCAAACATAGAACTTTTAGGTTGAGAACTGTAGTGTAGCTAAATGTGGAAAACCAATTTGCGTGAAATTGCTTTTCTTGCTAATTTGTAAATTCCCGTAGGTTTCTTGTATTATATATATTTTTGCATGTGAAGAATGAATTTGCGTGAAATTCATCTTTAATGGTGGAAAATAAATTTGTATGAAATTTATTTTCGTTGCAATTATCATATATTTTGTGAAAATAAACTTGAGTGAAGTTTATCTTTGTTGTGGTGGTTGATGGTTTTTCGATTATATTTGTGGAGAATAAACTTATGCGAAATTCGTTCTCTTTAAAATTCACTCTTGTCATATTGGTTTAGCTAAAATACTGAATTTACGAGTTGTAAAAATTTAGGACTAAATCGGAGACTGGTAGTTGTTGCTAGGATCACCTAGCTAATTGTCTTGCAATTATTGTGTTGTATAGGATGTCGACACTACCATGCGGGGTTATGGTAGCCTTTCGGGTATCGAGAAAGCCCGTAGGTACGTGACTCCTTCAATAGACGCTATTGTAAAGTGTTGTGGCTTCGGTCATTTTTTAGCGTCCATTACTTCTGCGGAGCGCTCTGACCGCTTTCTTGTTAGAGGTATTGCGGAGCGGTACTGGGATACTACCAGTACTTTTCATTTTCCTATGGATGAGATCATGATCACCCCTATCGAGTTTGGTCTCATTTCCGGGCTCCCTTGCACTGGTACTCCTATTACTTATGGAGCCGTGAGTAGGGAGGTTATGGTGGAGATGTTCAGCCTTTTTGGGGCCAACTGGGATGGTAGGGAGTATGGCCGGACTGAGGTTATGGTCCAGTTCTTGACCAACCCAAGGAAGTTGAAGAAGGTTACAGTGGAGCAGCACGCTCACCTTTTCTTGGCCTATGTTCTAGCTTGTTCCGTCTTTTCGGATAAAGCTAGTAGGTACCACTTTCGCTATTTTCTGTGCTTGCGGGATTTGGACAGAGTTGCGGAGTACAATTGGGGTCTTCCCGCATACTCTTGTCTTCTTCGGTGCTTGAGGCAGTCTAGCCGCCTCAGTGGAGAGGAAGGCGCATCTCGCGTCTCCTTGGTCGGTTATTGGAAGGTTATGGAGGTAATTTCCTTTTACCCTTCTTATACTTTGTGTTTTTGGCTTTTTACTAACAACTTGTGTCTAATCCATGTGCGTTGCATGTCTTAGATTTGGTTTTATGAACATTTTTCCGACCTTGCCCCCCTTCTCGAGACAGGGGATTTGTCTTTTCCAGCGATGCAGACCTGGAAAGAGCGGGCATCTTGCCCATTTACTACGCTGCACGCCCTTAGGGAGGCGATATATCCCTTAACCGCTCAGGATGTAAATCCTTAACCTTTGTGCTTTTATCGTCCTTTTACCCTTTTGTATGCTCAATCTTTGCTGTTGTAGGTCGACTGGTTCCCCTGGATGGATTACCTTCCGGGTCTCTCGGACAGATTCTTGGGTGCTCAAGAGTACGACCAGAGGTGGATCCTTATTGAGGGTCCTTTCGATTTTGAGTGGTTCTTGGGAAAGAGACTGATTAGGCAGACTTTCTCCGACCTTCCGTCTTCGAGGATTCCTTTGGATCCTCCGGATTCCATGCTCTATGTTCGTCACCTAACCGTGGAGCAGGTAAGGGCGGCTTCTGTAGGGGCGAATGCCCTTGAGTATTTGCTTCCGGATGATCCTGAGGTGGATCTTATGGTGGCATATACTGATTTTGATGAGGCTCGGTTGTGCCCCAACTTTTCTACCGACCCGGTAAGTGATGTTCTTTGTTTCCTAATTTCGTTTGGAAATTTAGAAATATGTCTAATATTTTTGGGTCTTTGCAGAATGCTGCGAGTTCTTCGTCGTCTCATGCGACTGCTTCCTCTCTGCGCCCTACTCTCCCTTTTATGTCAGTGAGTTATACAGGAGCGAATGGATCACCTCAGGTTCTCTTGATTCCTAGGTTTCGTGGTCCCGATGAGGACATTGAGGGATTGCGTCTACCAGCTGGTTGTAGGGGGGTAAGTGAGAATCCATTGTAACTTGCAATGTTTCCTTTGTATTTATACTGATTCTTTTATTTTACGTGCACAGTTGGAAGTTGCAGTGACGCGGAAGATCTATAGAGGCATGCAGGCCTTTAAGAATTGGTTTTCCAGGTTCGCGTCTTTGAGTGTATGCACGAGTCGTCGATCCGACGTTCGAGAGGTATGTTCATTTCAACTATAGTGCTCGATTTGAATTTTTGTAATTTTCTGACTTTGAACTTATTTCGCAGCCTGTTCCCGTGGTGAGGCTTCCCAGGCCTCTAGTTATTCGTACTCCGGAGTCGGTGTCCACACCGCAGCGTCCTCCTCCTAGGCGAGAGAGTACGGAGGTGCGTCAGGGGACGCCTCGAGCTAGAGTGGATACGGGGAACCCGCCCCAAGTGCCTTATCTTCCGCAGTGGCCTGCATTGCCTCCCTATATGGGGTATCCGGGCTATCATATGCCCATGTATCCTCCAGTCCCTCCAAGGGGTTCTTGGAGTCAGGAGAGTACGGGGTATGGCGGCTATCCCAGCGTGTCGAAGCCACCGCATCATTCACTGGATCCCGCTTACTTGACGGGTTCACTATTTGCTTTTGACCCTAGAGCTTGGGCGATGTCGCAGCCCGGTCCTTCAGGTGCTCCATCATCGAGTGGATCCGGAGAGTCGCCTCAGGCCGGTCCAAGTACTGGCGAAGATGGTCAGTGATATTTGTTCTAGTGCATTTCGAACTTTCGGGCTTGTATTAAACCTCCTATAAATTATTGCATTTTATTTACGCGCAAAAATATATCATGCAAATGCCCATATGTGAACTTAATCAACTAATTTCCGAATGGGAAATCACAAATCACGATATTCGAGAATTTAGGATTTCCGAGAATTTAACACATTTGGGGTACCCCTTGCCCTAAAAAAAATAAAGTAAAGTAAAAAAATAGAAAAAGATAATTAAAAGGGAAAAAAATTAATAATAAAAAATAAAGAATCAGAAAATAAAAAGGAAATATAAGTGGAACTTGATAATCAAAATAAAAAGAAGGAAAGAAAATAAAACAAGGAGTAAATAGAAAAGTGGCAAGAGCCAAAATTAAGGTAAGAAAAATATAAGGAAAGACTTCCAAAATTTGTCCAAGTGAGAATTAAGAAAGTAGAACCCGGTCAAATGGTGAGGTCGGGTGGACCGAGGCATCTCGTGAAGTAGCACACCAGGCGCATGTACAGGGTGACCGCTAGAGCTTCTAGCGGCTGTGCTATAGCTCTAGCGGTTGCTGCTTGGGCTTGCGGTTTTGCCGCTTGTCCTAGCGGTTAAGCACTTGTCCTAGCGGATTAGCCGTCTGGACTAACTGCAAGGCCTCCTGGCCCCTTTTCGTCGGTTGTCTGAATTTTCTTAATTTTTCGACGAGAATCCAACCGTGGCCTCTATATAGTTGGGTTTCTTTCTCTTTTCTTCTCACCACTTGCTTTGAGCCCCTAAAGATAGAAAATTCCTTGAGAGAAAATCCTTAATCTTAACAATGGTGAACTTTGATGATGTCTTTGATGCTTGGTTGGCTTCCATGACGGTAGAGGAGAGATTAGAGCTTACTCCCTTCCACCTTAATGCCTTCTTTCACCTCAAACAAGTTAAGATTTTGTGGGACTTTCTTCATGCTTCCATTGAGTTTTGGGATCCTAAGTTCCATGTCTTTCGTTTTGGTGCTCATGAGATGTGCCCTTTGGTGGAGGAGTTCTCCGATATTATTGGCTTTCCAACCGAAAGTCCTCCCGCCGTTCCTTAATTGGGGAATGCTTTCGTGGGTGATTTTCAAAGGTATCTCGGGTTGTCTCCCCGTCAAGAGGGTCAAGTGCTTCATGGTGAGGATGTTGATCTTGCCAAGCTTGTGACTTTCTTCACCTCCAAGGCCCGGGATGCGATGGATATGAGGTATAAGAAACGTGCCTTTGTATTTTGCCTCCTCCATCGTTTTTTGTTCGTTGGTGGTAACGAAGATGCTCTTATTCCCTCCGAGAAGAAGATAACCATTAATAGGGGCAAATCTTGCCTTCTTAGGGTGACCGAGCAAATTCAATGGGATAGCTCTCCTATGCACTTGGTCGTGGGAGAGACAATCCTTGCTTTATATAGGCTCAAGAGCAATCCTCAAGAGTCCTTCACCGGGAGCCCTTTACTCCTTCAAGTAAGTTTCGTGATAAAGCCTTAATCTTTGTGGATTTAACTTTATTTGGTGAAATTCTCATCTTATATTGACTTGAATTTTCTTTTATTGCTTTTGTGTAGATATGGCTTCAAGAGAGACTTCACTTGCTTGAGGCCCCAATAGACACTAGGAAGTTCCTCCCTAAGCATTTTCCGGCGAGGCGCCGAAAGTTCTCTGAATCCTCTCGAGAGGAGTGGATAGCATACTTCTATACCAACATCCAACCGGCTTGGTTCGTCCCGTGGTGGCGTACCACCAAGATTGTAGGGTGTAGCGAGAATGTGCCCTTTACGAGGATCATTGGTTTGTATACTTTGACGTTCTTCTTAACGAACCGCCGCCTCCGCCAATATGGCTTAAGGCAAAGGATTCCGAATGTAAGTTGTGAACCTCCTTGCCAAAGGCCCTAGAAGAGGAAAAGGAGTTGTTCAAAACCCGCAAATATGATGAGCCAAACGGTATAAAGATAACTCCCATTGATAGACTCGCTAGACCTTCCAAGCCCCAAACTAAGGGTAAGGGAAAAGGTAAGGCAAAGGCCCAATCTAAGAAGAGGAAGAATCAGGCCCACTCGGCCAAGCAAGTAGTTCCAATTAGGCCCAATGATCACGAGGCCTCTTCTAGCTATGGTAGGGAAAGATGTGCTCCAAAAGAACGAATGGAGCTTGATGAGCCTAGCGAACCCGTCCAAGAGCCCGAAGTCAAAGACAAGGAGGAGTAGTCCACCTCTAGTTGTCTAGCAAGTTTTGTTCTATTTGTGCTTAGTAGTATAATTCAAATAACGGGTTTGCATGCCCAAATAGAAGTAATTTAGAATTTCCCTTTTATTTATTTATTATCTTTCTCGCACTTTCTTCTTTTTTTTATTAGAGCATGTAATGGACTTTAGCCATATTAATAAAAGACTTGCTTATTTTTGCATTAATCGAATGGATTAAAACTCCCTTAGAGATTTGTTTTATTAAAGTGGCCGGGCCCAAGTTAGGTGGGTTACCTACATATCCATGCGAAATCAGGCCAATGAAGTTCGTAAAATCTTTTTTTTTTTCGGTCGTGGGCCCCGCGTGGCCAGGTTTGACCGATTTTGACTTGGATTTGGTGCCTTAGTGGGCTCTCTCAAAGATTTAACATTAATGCATAGAATCGCTTAAGTTGGTCCATATTTGTGAGTTGAGTGAACTCGTTGCCGTCTAAATCCATTAACTTTACCGCTCCACCAGATAATATTGTCTTGATGATGTATAGGCCGGCCCAATTAGGCTTGACCTTTCCCCGAGGGTCGACTACAATTGGTCTTACCTCTTTTAGGACTAAGTTTCTTTCTTTTAGTCCTCTAGCCTTGAATCGTTGATAAAAATATATTGCCATCCTTGCTTGGTAGACATGACCATAATGTAGGGCATTTAGTCGTCTTTCATCTAGCAAGACCAATTGGTCATACCGGGCTTGGACCCAATCCACTTCGGGTAATTCACTTTCCAAAACTATCCTTAAGGAAGGGATTTCTACCTCGACTGGGAGTGCCGCCTCCATTCCGTATACTAAAGAATAAGGCGTTGCTCCTGTTGAGGATCGAATAGTAGTTCTATATCTCCATAAGGCGAATTGTAGCTTGTCGGGCCAATCTTCGTAGTTTTTCGTCATCTTAGCTATCATTTGCTTTACGTTCTTGTTTGCGGATTCTACGGCTCCATTTCTCACGTATTCGATGTAGTCTTTCTCCATTGTAGTCCAATAATATCCTTGCCTTAGGATTTTCTTGACCAAGGTCAGTCCATTCATGTGAGGACCACATACATACACCGTTATGTATGTCGCTCATGACTTTGCTTGCTTCACGTTTCTTTAGACATAGAAGACTTAGCCCTTGTGGTGTCTTTTTATAAAGTTTGCTTTGCACATGTATATATTGTGCGACTAGTCTTCTTAAAGCTCTTTGTGCCCTAGGCGTCGATTGTGGAAGGTAGTCAGTCACCTTTGGCTAGCAGATTTAGAATGTCGATAAACCATTCCTCTTCTTCTTCCTCATTGGCGCGTAAATCAAGTGCATTACAAAAGGCGGGCTCAGTGCGCCTTTGGATGTGAATGGGCATGGAGATTACATCATCTGGAATATTTATCATGGAAGCCATTTTTGCTAAGGCATCCGCGAACTGGTTGTCATCTCTAGGAAGGTATGTGAAACGGACATGAATGAAATATTTGGCTATCTTTTCAAGATATTCCTGGAAAGGTGCCAGGGATTCACTTTTCACTTTCCACTTTTTGGAGACTTGGTTTATGATGAGAGTGGAATCTCCATATACCTTTAAATCCTTAATTTGTAGTTCTATTGCCGCATCTAAACCAATGATGCATGCTTCATATTCGGCGCCGTTGTTGGTTACCTCATGGTCTAGTTTGACGGCTATGGGAGTATGTGCGCCTTATGGGCTGACTAATAATACTCCTACGCCATAACCTTTTTTGGTTTGATGCTCCGTCAAAGTATAACTGCCAAGTGGTTTCTTCGACACTCATTATTCCTTCATCAGGAAAGTCATGTGTGGCATCTTCACTATTAACTGGGTTTTAAGCGAGATGTTCAGAGATGGCATGTCCTTTGATCGTCTTTTAGTGATCAAAAGTTAGATCGAATTCTGAAAGCATGACAGTCCATCTTGCTATTCTTCCACTAAGAATGGGTGTTTCGAACAAGTACTTTAGTGGATTCATCCTTGATTTTATATGGATATAGTGTTGTAGCATGTAATGTCGAAGCTTCTTTGTTGCAGTGACCAATGCGAGACACGTTTTCTCTAGTGTGGAGTAGCGTGTTTCGTATTCTAGGAATTTCATGCTAAGGTAGTATATTGCCTTTTCGTCATTCTCAACCTTTTGGGCCAACATAGCTCCCATGGCGGTTTCTGTGACTGTTAGGTATAGCATAAGTGGTTTTCCCGGAATTGGTGGAACCAATACGGGTGGATTAGCTAAGTATTCCTTAATTTTATCGGAAGCTTGTTGGCATTGATCATCCCAGGTAGATTTGGTGTCCTTTTTGAGCTTTTTGAAGATAGGCTCGCATGTAATATTCAATTTGAATATGAATCGACTTATATATTGGAGCCGTCCTAAGAATCCTCTTATGTCCTTTTCATTTTTGGGAGAGGGCATATCTCTTATGGCTTTGATTTTGATAGGATCAATTTCGATGCCTCTTGTGCTTATGACGAACCCTAAAAGCTTGCCAGAAGTTACTCCAAATGCGCACTTTTGAGGATTTAATCTCATATTGTAGTTTCGAAGCCTATCGAAGAATTTTCTTAGAGAGGGTATATGCCCTTCTCTCTCCTTGGATTTGATGATCATATCATCTACGTACACCCAGCTTCCTTGTGCATCATGTCATGTAGAAGGGAACTCTTGGTTCTTTGGTATGTTGCTCCCACATTCTTCAGCCCGAAAGGCATGACGGTATTGCAATATGTTCCCCACTAAGTTATGAAGGTGGTTTTCTCCATGTCTTCTTCGGCCATCTGTATTTGGTTATACCCTGCATAGCCATCCATGAAGGATAAAAGGGCATGTCCCGCGGTATTATCCACTAGTACGTCTATATGTGGCAAGGGAAAGTCGTCCTTTGGACTTGCCTTGCTTAGATCTCTGAAATCGATGCACATCCTTACTTTGATCCTTTTTTGGAATGGGCACTATGTTAGCAACCCATTCTGCATATTGAGCAACCCCAATAAAACCTGTTGCGAGCTGTTTCTGCACTTCTTCTTTGATTTTCAATGTCCACTCAGGTTTCATTCTCCAAAGTTTTTGCTTTACCAGTTTTGAATCAGGATTGAGCGGTATTGTATGCTGTGCTATCTCACGACTTATTCCCGGCATATCTTTGCAGGACCAAGCGAAAACGTCTATGTATTCTTTTAAGAGATTTATAAAGCTTTCTCGCTCTTTGGGAGCTAACGATAAGCCAATGCGCACTTGGCGCGGCTCTTGATCGCTTGCAAGATTGATTAATTATGTTTCTTCCACAATTGAAGTCTTTTGTTCATGCTCTAATAGTGCTTTAGTTACTTCTTTGGGCAATTCTTGTTCATCAGTTGAATTATTAGCTACTAAGTAATCCAAGAAGTAAGCAGAATCAGTAATCATTTCATTGATAGAGGAAACTGGGACATCAACTGAGCCATTACTATTGGCTTTAACATCATTAGACTTGCAAACATAGATTTGGGTGGACCACCCGACTCTACTATATTAGACTCGTCTTCAGAATCAGACTCAGTCCGGTCGGAGTCAGTGTCGGTGTCGGGCTTGGATTCTTTAGAGATTGTGATCTTGATCTTCTTTCCGTTTTGCTATATTGAGGCAAAGGAGGGATGAAGGTGATCCTTCTTTTGTTGGGGGTGTCGGATAAGGTCTCATGTCATGCAGATAACCCCCCTGTCGACGAGGTCTTGTTTCTTGCGTTCCAGGTGTGCACACTCGTCCGTATGATGTCCTCTTCCTCGATGGTAGATGCAAAAAGAGGTATTGTTCTGGTTCTTATTCTTATTTCCTGGATCTGGATCAGGTGTTGGCCCGATGGGATCTAGAATACCTTTCCAACAAAGATCTTGAAAGATTTGAGTTGGGGTTGAAAGGAGGGAGGTCTGTAACCTTTTTGGCATTCAATTATGGTATTCCTTCTCGGGATTGGCGGTATTTTTGTAGCTACATGACTGAACTTCTATAAGATCTTGAATTCTGTGTTTTAGTGCCCAACATTCTTCAGTGTCGTGGCCTGTTCCCCTGTGGTACTTGCAAAACTTACGTGGGTTCCAGGCAATCCATGGAGAGACAGGACCAGGAGTAGGTCCCAGTGGTCGTATGATCCCAATACTTATGAGTATTTCAAGAGTGTGAGTAAGGCGGAGAGGTAATGGGAAAAGTTCCCTTTTGGTCATATCCCTCGTGGATGGGGCGTGACTAAGTGGGAGATTTATGCTTTGATGGAGGATAGATACGGACAGCGCTTCTGCGTCCTCTCTTTCTTTTCTCTTCATCTCAATGTTAGTTACCTCCTAGTCTATTTGTTTTAGACCAACGGTGATTTCCATGAGCAATTCTTCCAATGATTTCTTTGGGGTGCTTTTTATTGTTTGGAGGTCATCTTCTTCATCACTATCCCAAATTTCGACTACCTCTATGTGAAGGGAGTCAAGCTTAAATGGTGGGATAGAATGTCCAATTGGCACAATCAAGTGAGAGGGATCCATTTCTTCCTCTTCATTTATAATGGCGAAAACCGCACCTAGAGGATTGGTGTTGTTGTTTGGAGTGGGAACATTCTTTGGCTTGGGAATAGTCCCATTGTCAAAGAGATCCTGGATTTTATTCTTGAGCGTCCAACACTTCTCGGTATCATGTCCTTTTTCTCTATGGAATTTGCAATAAATATTAGGATTCCATGATGGGCTCCTCTTTTCGATGTCAGGATCCAGAGTGGGACCCATGGCATTGAGATAGTCATTCTTGACAAGCTTTTCCAAAGCTTTAGCATAGGTCATGCCCAATGGGGTGTATTGCCTTTACGGTTTGTCGTAGACAGGATTGAATTCATTAACCTTGTTGGAAGAGTTTCCTGAATTGGGGTTCTCCTTGTAGTTCGAGTTATAAGTGCCTTTGTTGAAGAAATCCTTGCTTTTCTCATTTTTAAGTGCTTGATCATCCTCTATGAGCAATCCCACACTATTGAGTTGTGTGTATGAAGTAATTGCTTGATATTTGAGAGGATTCAAGTAAGGAGGTTGTAAGTTCTTGATGAGTTTCCGAAATTGCTCTTCCTCGGATGGACAGTCGAGCATTTCGGCCACTTTAGTTCTCCATTTCTTAACAAAGTCAGTGAAGCTTTCATTTTCACCTTGCTTTATTGCTTCCAACTCTCTCATAGTGGTTGGTTGGATGACATTGTCGGCATACCTGGTGAGGAATTAAGCTAGACACTTTGTTCCATTCTTGAATCTGATCGGGCTCAAGCTTGAAGAACCATACCCTAACAGTGGGGTCCAAGGTTTGTGAGAAAAGGTGAATATAGAGGTCAGAATCCACTCCTCTTAAGCCCATTGCGGTAGTGAAAGCTCTTATGTGATCTTTTGGATAGTCGGTCCCTTTGAAGGTGGGGACTTCAGGCATCGAGAACTTTTATGGGAGCTTCCCCTTGATGTGAGAGGAATATCCTTCAGCATTGATCATGTAGTCACTTATGATCTTGTTTTGAGTTAGAGCCAACTCAACGTTCTCAATTAGAGCACTTAGCTCTTCTACTTTGTCATCTCGAGGTGGAGGATCATCTTGGTTGAAAGGGTCAGTTTCCTTAACCTTGCTTTTCGATCCATGTCACACGGTTTCCCATGGTTTCCAACATTTTCATCATAACAGCCAGCATCTCATCAGTAGTCTTAGGTGGTGGAGGCGGCATATCATCTTCGGCCATTTTGATCGACTTAGAACAAGGTGGTCGATATGGAGGGGGAGTAACAAATACTGCGTCAGACCTACCTTTGCTCGGAGGGGGAGATTCCAATACGAGCTTCGTAACCAGACGTTGATTACTATGATCGCGTTCCCAACTTTTCGGACCGAATGTTTTCTTCCCAATCCTTGACGGCGGATAAGACTTAGAAAAGGAAACACTAACAAGTTCCACAAAAGAGAAGTTTTAAAACAAAGATGGAAAATTCCTATCTAGAATATTCTATCAACATAGTTACCCTTGGGGACTAAGTAATGGGTTTAGGTCAAAAGATCTCGACACTGGAAAAGAAAGATGAAAGATATTATACTCTTGATTAAAAGGAGAGGGGAGAGATATTATCTCGACTCAATATGGGATAAAGCAAAAGATATTATACTCTTGACTAAAAGGAGAGGGGAGAGATATTATCTCGACTCAATATGGGATAAAGCAAAAGATATTATACTTTTGACTAAAAGGGGAGGGGAGAGATATTATCGAGATCTTTTGGCCTAGACTCACTACCTAAATAAAAGGAAAGAATAAAGCATTCAAATCTTTCCTAAGGTAACGAGAATCATATAGAACATTCAGGGATATTGTTTCCTAAAAAGAAAGATTCTAGACTCAATCTTAAGACAAAATCTCGACTCAAAACAGGAAAAGATCCTAATTGGGGTCTAACCTAATATTCTATGACGACCAAAAAGACTACGCAAAGATTGCGTTCACATATGGCCAAACAGCACAACAACGCAAATGACATGATTATGAAAATCTAGCATGGACATGGGACTGAGTTTCAACCTAAAACATTGGTTCTAGTTCATGAAACAGGGTAGGCTTAAGGGTTTTGGTCAAAAGATACTCATGATCAAGGATGTACTACAATCCGCGGGATGCGCGACAATGTGAGGCATTCTAGTTATCCTACTCATCAAATGGACGAATGCATAGGAAGGTACAAGAGGTGGGGGGATCCATGTTTCTTGGCAAAGAAGAATCGAGTGGATTCTCACCAAGGCACTTCACCACACTCCACTGGCTAAAAACTAGTTTGAACTTGTAAAAAACAAGCACGGAAGTCGCGCAAGCGCATGCACATGAATGCAATGAATGCAAATTAATAGATGGATGACAAGTCACAAAATAATAATAAGGACACTCAAGGTAATGAACCAAACAAAAATAATGATAATGAATCGATTTTCAAGTTACACCTTCTTAGTCATGTCCCCAGTGAAGTCGCCACTGTAGGCTACCGTATTTTTCTCCCCTTTTTCGCCTCCTTTTTCCTTCGGGTTACCGAGCAGCCTGGGAGAGTGCGGTCGTTCGGGTTTTCGTGAACCCTTGAGTGTGAATGCACATTAAGATTTTCCTTTTGCACTAAGGACATGATTAAGATTGTCGGAAGTCGCCACCAAATTTAAGGTAATTAGGAAACCTTGGAATCAAGTCGATAGTCTAGAAAGACGTCAACTCAATTCCTGTGCACCCCAATCCCTATTAGGGAAATTGACTTCACAAATGAGTTCGGGGGAGTGAGTACAAGCTAGGAAGGTGTTAGGCACCCAATTCGCCCATTGACAACAACGGCCTTTACTAATTGATTCAATATAATTATTAATGCAACGGCTCCAAAAAGGTTCAATTTGTCCAAATTCCTAGTTTTAACTAATGGGTTGAACAAAAATTATTATTGTGACCACTTTTAACAATTTAACGAATTACATGCTTTTGTTGCTAAAATACGATAAATATACTAAAACCTGCAAGTTAGAAGACAAAACAATAATTCATCCACCAACCCACAAGCAAGGCATAATTTAATCATAAGAAGCAATAAATAACAAAATTAAAACAACATTCATTCATCCATTAATTAGGCTTAATACAAGCCCTTTTGCTTAAAACGCCCCATGCATGTACATATCACATAAACCAAAATCGTTAGTAATAACAAGCAATATAAAAACTTATTGAAAACCCTCAGGTTGGATTACCTGGATGCTTACAATGAACTTATTGGGCTATAATGCTTGAATTCATACTCTTGATGAAGTGTGAAGGTTTATTTTGTGGTGTTAGGGCTAACCTAAAGAAGGAGTAGGATCAAAATTTCTGGTTTGATGAGACAGAGAGAGAGAGAGAGAGAGAGAGAGAGAGAGAGAGAGAGAGAGAGAAACCGCCAACCAAAAGACCACCCTTTCAGAGAGAATGTCCAACCTCTCAAATTCCCAACCTCTTTAACTGAACCCTAAGGTTTGTTTATATAGAAGAGGGTAAGCTGCCAGGGTTTGGCACGGAAATCGAGATGGGCCTCGAATTTTCCATCCGCGAGAAAAGGTCCGGGCAGCCATACAGCTAGGCCAAGCGGCTGAGCTGGCAGGACAAGCAGTCAAGCCGCTTGGCAAGTGGCTTAGCCGCAAGGCAAGCGGTCAAGCCGCTTCGCCTAGCGGCACAGCCGCTTGTCCTAGCGGCCACCGCTTGAGCTCAAGCGTGGCCACTTGGACCTGGAGCGGCCTGTATAGGCGCCTGACTGCTTTTCTAAGCGGGGGAGGCTTTTCCGAGGGGGTCCAGCGGGATTGACTGAGCTCCCTTGTTTGACCAAGGGTTGACTCATGGGTTTGGGTTCCCTTTCGGGCTCTTAGGTTCAAAGGGGCCTATCTCTCAGCTTTGGACTCCAATTGAATTGAGTCCAACTGGTTTGGATCACCTGTACAAAAGGCTTGCACAGGTTAATTCAAATGAACAAGGCTAATCATCAGAGAAATTATTCTCGTAACCCAAGTTGGAGCAAAATCCAATCCTTTCATCATCAGGTTTTTACGGGGACTTATTATAGACACAATTTTTGGTGTCTACAGTATGTTGCAGGGGTAGGAGTCTTAAATTAATCATAATAGGCATTATTTGGGGAGGATTTGGGTGAGATGACTTCCGAATATTTTTAATGTTGTCATTATGTTTTCTTTTACTCAAATGATGATCTATAAGGTGTGCCACTTCGTGAGTAAGATGGAGTTTGTGATTAACATTGTGTATGGGTTGAATGAAAAGAAGGAGAGCAAGGAGTTGTGGAATGATTTGAGATCCTTTGCAAGTAGTTGCCAGATACCCTAGCTTGCTGCAGGGGACTTCAACAATGTGTTGGCTGCTGAAAATAGGCAAGGGGCATTCTAGATACTTATGCTGAGATACAGGACTTCAAAGCTTTTAGATAACATTTTTCTCACTGAGTTGAGCAAATCTGAGTGTAAATTATACTAGGAATAACAGGCATGAACATGGGGGTAGAGTTTATTCCAAGATTGACTAGGCTTTTGCAAACTGCCTTTGGTTACAGCAATTTGATCCAAGTTCTATTCATTTCCTACCTGAGGGGATATCTGACCACTCTCCAATCAGTATCACCTTGAATCAGATCATTCCTAGAGGGAGAGCCCCCTACAAATTTTTCAAAATGTGGAGCCAACACTATGAATTCTTAGCTCTTGTTCAGCAAGCTTGGAATGTCAGTGTGTATGGTACTAAAATGTTCCAATTATGTCATAAGTTGAAGAATGTCAAGAAAAAACTATGAGAAGACTGAATAGGGAGGTGTTTTGTGACATTCTCTCACAAGCCGGTATTGATAGAGAGAATGTGTTCAAGGCACAAGTTGAAGTTAATAATAGCCCTCTGAATGGGGTTGTGCAACAGGATGAATTAGTGGCTAAAAAGACTTACATGGAGGCTAGTTTGGCAGCTGAAGCTTTTCTCAAGCAAAAAAGCAAAATGAAATGGGTACAACTTGGGGATGATAACACCCAGTACTTCCACTCAATAATGAAGCAAAAAAGGCAGAGAAATAGGGTGCACTCTATCAAGAATCAAGCTGGAGATGTCCTTGATGATCAGGAGCCGGTTATCGAAGAACTTTCCTCTTTTTTAAAAGCATGTTGGGAGTTGCAGATAGCAATAGAGTTCCTGCTAATTCTTGCTTTTTTCAGCAGATCATAGACTGGATATTCATCAGCAGATGGATTTCATTGCCCTTGTACGCTATGATGACGTTAAGAAAGCAATGTTCTCAATTGATATTAACAAGAGTCCAGGCCCTGACGGCTTTGGATCTAGTTTCTTTAAAGATGCTTGGCAGATTGTGGCCGAGGAGGTAACTGAAGCAATCATGGATTTCTTTTCCTCTGCAAACCTGCTTAAAATGCTGAATTCTACAAATCACTGTCTTCTGCCTAAGGTACCAAACCCTGAGGTAGCTTCTGATTTTTGCCCTATTGCATATTGTAACACCAAAAATAAATGTATTTCAAATATATTATGCAACAGATTAGCTATTGTGTTACATGCACAGGTGTTCATGAATCAGGGAGCTTTTGCTGCTCAAAGATCCATAGTGCATAATACTATGATATGTCAGGATCTGATAAAACATTATAGGAGGAAAAACATTTCCCCTAGATGTTTGATGAAGATAGATTTGAGAAAGGCGTGTGATACTATCCACTGAGGATTTATCAAAGATATGATGCAAGGGTATGGTTTTCCTGAAAAGTTTATTGATTGGATCATGGAGTGTATCCAAACAACAAGCTTCACTATTAATCTGAATGGTGTTAGCCATGGTTTTTTGTGGCAGAGTGTGGCATTAGACAAGGTTACCATGTGTCCCCTCTCATTTTTGTATTGGTATTGGAGTTCCTGTCAAGAACACTAAAATTGGCTAGTCCGGACTCTGATTTAGATGGCATCCCATGTGTAAGAGTATCTCATTGAATCATCTGTGCTTTGCAGATGATTTAATGGCTTTTTGCAATGCTGATACTAAATCTGTAACTGTCTTGATTGAAAGTCTCTCATATTTCTTTCAAGTTACAGGGCTACAAGCAAATAAAGATAAGTCCAGCATCTACAAAACAGGGGTGAATGAAACGGGTAGGAGAAATTTGGTGTAGATGTCAAGCTTCATGGAGGGGGTGTTCCCCATGAAGTATTTAGGGGTTCCTTTATCTCCTTCAAAATGGAGCAAAATTGATTATGAGTGTCTTGTAGACAAGATGACTAAGAGATTGCAAGTTTGGGCCCCAAAAAATCTCTCTTATGCAGGTAGAGCACAACTGATTAATTCAGGGCTCTTCTCTATTCATGTTTACTGGTCTAGCATCTTCATTTTGTCTACATGAGTGCTCAAAGCTATTGAACAAAGACGCAGGATATTCTTGTGGAGGTCTACTGATCAGAAAAGGAAACCAAGCCTTGATGCATGGGATTTTAATTGCAGACCCAAAAAGAATGGTGGGTTAAATTTCAGGAACTGCAAACTGTTTAATGTTGCTCTTAATGGCAAGCACGTTTGGAATGTGGCTACTAAAAAAAACACTATGTGGGTTAGATGGATCAATGGAGTCTACTTGAAAGATCAAGAATTCTGGGGTTATGTTCCAAACATGGGAAGCAGTTGGTACTGGATGAAACTAAACAAGATCAAAGGAAAATTCTCTGATGCATACAGAGATGGCAATGTCTGGGTTGGAACTCACAATGGCTTATACTCCGCTTCCAGTGGTTATACATACATGTTAGGCACTTAGGCCTAAATGCAGGCATGCTAACCTAATCTGGGGGAAAATTACAATGCCAAGATACAGTTTTTGCCTTTGGTTAGCTCAATTGGGGAAGTTGCTAACAAAGGATAGGATGTTGAACATGGGCTTCTTTAATGGTGATGTGAACAGTTTTCTTTGCAGATATGAACCAGAGTCACATGATCACCTCTTCTTCAGATGTACAAAGTCAGAGGAGCTTCTGGAAAGGGTTAAATGCTGGCTACATGTTTTTAAAGGTTCAAAAACTTTTCAGGGACTGCTTACCTGGATAGAAAGACCTAAGACAGCAAAATGTGAGAAATACACTTACGCAGTAGCTATTACTGCACTAGTGTATTGGATTTGGAAAGCCAGGAATCAGATTTTCTTTGATGGTGTTGCAGTGTCAAATGAGGTCGTCATTCCACAAGTGCATTGTTCTGTTCGTGTGAGAGTGCAAGGCTGCAGAATCATGTAATGATAAGGCATGGAAAGCTAGACTAAAGGGATGTTTTTGTGCTATGTTTTGTGGCTGTTTTGTTGTTGTAATTTGGGTGTTTGTGGAGTGTTGTGCTATGTTTTGTGGCTATAAAGTGGTTGTTTGTGGTCTGCTTTGGCTGATCTTGACGTATAATGTTTTGTTTAGTTGGGTTTTATGGGTGTAGAATGCAGGGGAACCCTACCTAGTAGGTGGCTTGTTGTTTTACACTGCCTTTAGGTTGTAAAACTTTTTACTTATTAATGCAATTTCTATCTTTACACCCAAAAAAAAAAATGACTGTATGTGGTGGTTAACCTCAACAAAGGCCGCAAAAGACATCTTATAATTGTTCAATAAATAAGTTGTGTCAAAGGAAATAACATAACTAAACTCCTTGTATGCCGCCCTACTTGTACTATCAACCCAAAACACACTTTGTATACGTTTCATCCGCATCTATTTCAAATACAAAGTCATGGTCTAATTTTTGCATCCTTAAAAGCAATTGATGCACAAGATTTGCATCTCCTGCTTTTAAGAGCTTTCTTCTTATCTTGCCAATGTGATTGTTCAATTTTGTGGCAAACAAGTCATTTTATCAGGCCCACCATGCTCATCTACCGTGACTTTCACACATGGAGCTGCCCCAACACTAGAACTTTCCAGATTCTCTACCCTTCTAGTCCTAGATGTTGTTTTCACAATTTTCCTATGTAAGGGTAAAATTCTAGACATGGATGGATCCATTTCACGATTGTGCTCCAACTTCACATTTATTCAATTTTCATCTATCGTTACTTTGTCTACTACACCCCACACGCGCTTTACAATCCATCCTTGTCATCGATTTCTGCCTCTCACCCTTTCCACTCTTAGGTTCTCTCTTACCGGCTCTATGACATGCAAACAATTTACACTTCACTTCATCAAATTTATCCTTATTCATTGAAAACTTCACCCAAACAAATCCCTGACTCTTTGCATGTCGTTGCAAATACTCAATAGAGTCCTCAATACTATCGAAGGTCAAGTTATCAATAGCTACCTCCTCCTCAATCCCATTTTCACCCCCCTCATTAACACCGTTACCATACAATCCATTGTCAACAACCCTACTGTCACCATCCCCACTGTCAACCACGACAAGTGCAGCATCATCATTATCATCTAAACCATTGTCAATTACCAAATTGCCAGCCTCCACATTATCATTGACTATATTCTCATTCTCTCCACTCACATCCTCCCCATTTTCTTCATCTTCACTACTGAAATCATTGTCAAAGCTAGATCTTTCCGACGTTTCCTCTCCTGGAAAGATTTAATATTCACTACACATCACCTTGCATACATCACACAAATATACAATTATAATATACATTTTACTATTATTATTTCTTATTGCAAATGATTTTTTGTTAAATGAAATAAAGTTGATGTGTATTCCTTTCTAAATAACACTTACATTCATATATGAACAATTTATTTACGAATCTTATTTTTACCAATACGTGTAAGGACCCAGGATTTTCCACCTGCTCCACGGAGTGCGTCCTTATAGAAAATTTGTAAGCTGGGGGTTTAGATAAGTTCAAGGAACCGTCAAGTTAAAAAAGATTTTGTAAAGACTTGAATTGAATAAAAAACCATGAAAGAGGTCACAAATCTGCTATCGGCGTTTTATCAAAGGGACAACCCAATAGCGCGATAAGTGAACTGATCATGTTTTTAGAAAGACTCCCGCTCATATAGAACATATGAGTACCCAAGAATAAAGGGTTCGGGGGCGAAGGTACGAGGTGGGAAGGTGTTAGGGACCCAACTCCCCCGTATTATGACGGCCTCTACTAACTCAAGTTTGCTTAATAATTTAAAGACATAATTCCCACACAAACCGGATTAACAACCTAGACTTAGACTATTAATTGGTTCATCACAAGCATCACAACATTTATTTTAACCCTTGTTTAGACATGCATTTGATTGACAAGTTGAGCATTACAACAACTAGACATGCTTGGAAGGACAATATTTAGGAAGCAATAAAAGACATTAGACTAGCATGATATCTACATTTTGACTACTAGAAAATAAACAATTCGGCAATTAATTTAATTTGAGCCCTCAGGAGTTAGTATCTGAACTGTAGGCTATATTTGACAAGAATAGTAAAGACAAGATCTCAAGTTTGGAAGAAAGCGGGAGAAGCTCAGAGTCAATACTACTGAGAATAGAGGGTGTCAACTATAGACTGTGTGATTTGAACTGTGGGAGGAGGGTCGTATTTATAGGCGTGGGGAAGTAGGGCTGGACGGCTGAAAAGAGCCGATTTTTGGATTTTGGGCTTGAAAAAATAGTCGGGCCTGAGGCTGTGTCAACGCCGCTAGCGGCCCTGGATTTTCAACAAGGGCCGTTGGGTTTTATCCCAGGGCCGCTGACGGCGCTGTCAGCTGCCAGCTAGATGTCGTCATATGACGACATCCAGTCTACTTTTATTTTCCGGAGGAATTTCAGTATTCCGAAAAATAAGAAAAGACCATTTTACCCTTGGACGGTAAATGACGGTTCTACCCCTAAATCGCAACCTGGCAACCGAGAGTCGGAAAGAGACATGAAAGGTGTCGTTGGAAAGCTCTTGAACGGGGCTTTTGAATGAGATTGGAATAAAGGAGTGTTTAGAGGAAAACCTGAGACCTTATCTTACCTATTAAAGCAAAAATAGCGTTCAAGTTTATAAATTAGTCCTTTCATCATCGGGCTTTTGCGGAGAAATCTGAAGGCGCTTTTTTGGCGTCTACAGAAGCCCCCACTTTGATCGAGCTTGAGTAAAAGCGAAGATCAAAGTATTCCAAAGGCGACTTGCAGGAAGCTGATGTGTACACGGTGTGTGAGAGTGTACAGTATGTATGCATATGAAGACAAACCTGAGTTAGGATATGCTCGTAGCGTGCTATGATTTCATCTCTGTGAACACAAGAGAAATAAAGATTATGGTCAACAGGATAGAACACCGCTCGTAGATTGTCTAAACGTCTGCTGGGGACTTTGAGAATGATCAACGTAGAATGCTTCGACAAACAGTGACTAAACACCGCTCGGCGGGTGTCGAGATTCCGTCCCTGTATGAGAAACGAGAAAATCAACGAGACAGCGCGATTAAAAATAACAGCTGTAAATGGAAAGTAACACTTGTGAGAGTGAATAGTATAAATGCTTTATCGAGCAAATAGTGACTAAACACCACTCGGCGGATGCCGAGATTCCGTCTCTGCACAAGAAACAAAAAGGTCGACGAGACAGCGCGATCAAAATGATGGCTGTAAAATGGTTAAAACATATAAAGAGTTTCAATGCAATAGCTTAAGTAATCATTGACTGACACATATAAAAAATAAATGGACAGTATAACTGCAACAGTTTAAGCAATCATTGACTGACACATAATAAGTAACCTTGTAGAAGAACAGTTTAACCGCAATAGCTTAAGAGATCATTGACTGGGCCAAAATTTGTGATCTCGCAGGAGGACAGTTTAACCGCAATAGCTTAATCGATCATTGACTGACCCCAAAATTTGTGACATTGGGACATTGGGACGTTTGTGTTGGACATTTCTGACTTTGGGACATTGGGATATTGGGACATTTATGACTTTGGGACATTGGGACATTTGGGATATTGGGAAGTTTGGGACTTTGGAACTTCGGGACATTGGGGAAGTTTTTGATTTTTTGGACATCGGGTAAGTCCAATAGACCTTCCGGGCTTAAAAAATAATTTTGACACTCTGGGCGGTAAAAGTTATCGCAGTATATATTCGGGCTTCAGTATTTGGGACCTGCAAAAATAATCGGTTTAGTTTTACATGAAAATAGTTGGTACCGTAAAATGGGTCAACTGTCGAATTTGAATTTGTGGGCCAAAGAGTCTCGCTCCCGCGCGATTGGTAGTGATATTTGCCGCAAACGAACTGAAATAACGAACTTTGGACTGGAAAGAGGGTCGCGGAACAGCAAGTGGGCCCGTGTGTGCAGGGCCTTCAAGGCCGCTAGCGGCGCTGGGGTTTGGGTCAGGGCCGCTGGCGGCTCTAGCGAGCGGCGCTCAGCTTGAGCAGCCCAAAATGTTTCGTCGCGAATTTTTTTCGCATTTTGCTGCATTCTTCTTCTTCTTCGTCGAGAGAAATTGTCGAGAGGTATCACCATTGTTGAGTGCTCCACTTTGCTTGTGGTAAGTCAATTCTTGACCAAACTCTTTGATTTTTGTCTTGAACTTGCTTATTTTTCCGCCTAGTTGCTGAATTTTGGGTTGCATTATTGAATGGGTGCTTGTTTCTTGCGAATCTGAAACTTTTAATTTTCCACTTGTAGAGAGAGAAAGCTTCATTGTACTCCCAGGGCTCCCACAGACAAAGGAAAATGTCCCATGGGTAAGGGGGAGGATGACCGGGACCTTTTCCGTACTGGACTTTCCTCCACTAGGACACCTCCGACCCATCGTTCGGATGGAGTTCGACTGTATCAGGACTCATTTATGCGACTGGACTGGCGCCCGGTTAGGGTTTGGTACCGTAGTATTTTAGTACCGGAGAGACAGAGTCATCTGTCTAACCCTGAGTTGGTATGTCTTCTGACTCTCTTTTTTTTGTTCAGTATATATTTTTCTGAAAATTTGAACTATTAGTGCTTCGGCACACGAACAAATTGGGACTTGTACTGGATTGGTGGTCAGCTGTATATAATTTGTGTGGAATTATTTTGGCTGTATTCGTAGTATATGGGGTGTTGAGAAAATTTTGTTTGTTGGCTAGGGTGTTGGCATTTTATTGCAGGCTCATGGGTCTACCTCCCATTGGGCTATAATGTTGGAGACTTTTTCAGTTGGAGCTAGGAATTTGGTATTGGGCTCGGGTTTTGACCATTTTCTGACTGTTATCCCTGCTTGTCACTCAGGGGATTCTAGGATTATCGCTAGGGGCTATTGGAGAGGTTCTGGGATTCCACGAACACTTTTCATATGCCTGTAGGAGAGATGTTCCCTACCCCTTATCAGTTCCCTGTGTTGACGGGTTTATCCTTTAGAGGGCGTCGTATTCGGTACGACGCGAGTTACTGCCAACAGAGTGACAGGTTGCTCGAGTTTTATGGGCATGTGTCTGCCTTTTTGATAAGGATCGGGTTTCTTTGTTGCGGTTTATGGGCGGAGCACGGGCTTACCGAGGAGTAGACCTGGCAAATGGGTCATTTGGGTCGGTTTCGGGTCGGGTCGTTTCGGTTCGGTTTGATTCGAGTTATCTCCAATTTCGGTTCTGGTTCGGGTCGGGTCGGGTATATTTGGGCTCGGGTTGATTCCGTTCATGTTGTTTTCGGGTCAGTTGCTGGTCGGGTCGGGTCAATCCGGTTCGGGCCATTTCGGTTCGGGTTGAATTGGGTTATCACGCACTGTACTCGATTCGGGTTCGAGTCGGTTCGGTCCGGGTATATTTGGGTTCTAGTCAATTCGGGTCATGTTTTTTCGGGTCAAATATGTGTCGGACAGATTTCAATCATAATTTTTTTTCATGTTCGATTTTAGTACAATTTTTCCAGATTGCATTACTACAGTTTGAGTTCAGGTACAAGTCAGGTCAACATTAGAATGATTGCACGTCGTTTTTAGTCAATATCTCATCACAATGTTGTGCGTCACATATTTCAAAGTGGACAATTAAATTGGGACGGAGGGAGTAATATTTTGGAGTGCCTGCAATTTTTATAGGAGTAAGTGTAACAGAGTTAATGAGATGTAATCAAATGCGTTGCAATTTTTATAAGAGTAACTATTATATATAGGGCTACAATTATATAAATTCATTATATAAATAGATATTTTAATAGGTGAGTGTAATCACAATGTTTTAAAAGATTTTAATTTTACTATTTTCAAAACATTAACAAATAAATAAATTAATTAATTAAAATAAGAAAATAAATAATAATAATAATAATAATAATAATAATAATAATAATAATAGATAAATAAATAAATAAATAACAATATATTATCAGTTTCGGTTCGGGTTCGGATTCGGGTTGGTTTGGGTCATAATTTTCGGGTGGTGTTCGGTTCGGGTTCCTTTGGGTTATTCAGATTGGGTCGGTTTCGTTTTGGATCAGATTCGGATACGGATCATATCGGATCTGCTAATTTCGGGTTGGTTCGGTTTGGATCGGGTTGTTTCAGTTTTTCGGTTCAATTTCGGGTCTTGCTATTCGGGTCACGGGTCGGGTTATCGGGTCCGGGTCAGTATTGCTATGTCTACCGAGGAGCAGAGAGCTCGCATTTTCCTGGCTTGCTTGTTGGGGTCGACCATCTTCGCTCAGAAGAAGAGCGTATGTCAAGTCGGTTTTTTGACATGTTTAGAGGATTTGACCAAGGTTCATGAGTACAACTTCGGTGCTTCTGCTTATGCTTCCTTGTTGAGAAGGTGTCGTCGGGCTTGCAGGCCTAAGACAACGAGTGAGAGGGCGTCCATCTCGGGCCCATGGAGGATACTGGAGGTAGGCCCATATATTCTTTTTTTTCTTTGCATATGGTTTTGAATGTGAAGCTCATTCTTTCCCTTTTTTGCTTGTACGGCAGCTGTGGTTGTTCGAGTATTTTCCGGACTTTGGTCCTCGTCGTCCTTGTGTGAGGATGTTCCCACTAGGTTCACGGTGGATTGGTAGAGATAACCACTCATTTACCTCTTTGGAGCATTTTCGGGCTACCTTTGAAAGCCATGCCGCGTCTATGGTATGTTGTTGTTGACTTGTGCATATATTCTTTTTGGTCCATTTGGTGTGAATGAACTTTTGAACTGGTAACCTGCAGGTGTCATGGTCCTCTTTTGATGGTATTCCTGGGGTTCCGCCCCATATTACTATGGAGTCCTTTAGAGTATCCTCCTTGCGGGTGGTCTTTGAGGGGCCATTCGGCTTTTTGTGGTATTTGGGGGACCATTTGACTCGGCTGGTTTATCCCTCCTTGGGTAGTCACCTGGTTCCAGAGGACCCTCCCCTGACCATGTTTTATCTGGGCGGTCTGAGCGTGCGGGACTTGGGGGTCGTGGCTCGTGGAATGGCGGCCACAGAGTTTCTGAAGCCGGAGATTGTTTTATTGGACCGCACGGCTGTGTACCTGGCCTTTTTCTTAGGTCGTCTGATGCCGGACCTCACTTTTGAGGTAAGAAATTTATCTGCATCTTTTTAGGGGCTATATGCATGATATACTGACTTTTTGTGTTTTGCAGGCGGATCGTCTGGCTCCTCAAGGTCCCAGGAGGTCCCATTCTAGAGTTCCTCGGGACTAGCCCCCAAGCGTGACCTTGCCGACTAATGAGGTGAGGTATATTGGGGAAAGTGGGGGACGCATAGTAGAGAAGTTCCCTCTACATATGGCTGACGGAGAGGCTGTGGAGGGCTTGCCCTTGCCTGATGGTTGTACGGGGGTAAGTCCCTTTTTATCCCTTCTTGTATTTTGTGTTTGCTTTTGAGTGTTGACTCTATCTCTTGTGTTTGTGTTGTTGTTTTATTTGTAGTTGAACCGGGAGCAGACCTCTCAGATCTTCAAGCCCATTCACCTGCTGAAGAAAGGCTATGGCCGAGTGATGGGCAAGAGGAAGACTTCTCGGTCTAGGACTGTCGATGTAAGTAGACCTTCAGCCTTTGTTTCAGCTAAGTGAAGTGCTTAACTTAACATCTCAATCTTGATTGTTTGCAGATGTCTCAGTCTTCGTCTTCGGTGGGACCTCGACATTCTTCTGCTGCGAGGGCCTCTTTGGCGAGCAGACCGTCCCTTGCTCGTTCACCTCCCGTAGCTGTGACCAGGCCTCCTGTTGATGAGGTTCCCGGACCTTCTTTGCCGTACATTCCTGAGATGTTCTCCCCTGCGAGTTTCCAGCCTTCTCTTGACAGCAGGCCTATTGTTACCCCCACGGTTGGAGGTTGGGCGAACGCCCCTAGATGGGATGTGCCTCATACTGGGCCTTCGTATCAGGATGTGGCTATGGACTTTGGTAGTCAGGCCACAGAGAGCTTCTTCGCAGCGGAGTTTTCTGCAGATACCCCCATGCGCGCATAAGCATATGATAGGCGGGACATGAGGTCCAACAACAGTAGGCCCACTTATTGTTTTTCTCTCCATCATTCGACTGGGAACTACGGTCAGGGGTCGTCCGTTGATGATGAGGCTGACAGCAATGGCGATGATGACTCTGGTTGAGCGGTGTTGGATTTCTTTGTAGACATTGACCTTGAGATTTTGAACTCCTGCTTTTATGCATTTCTATGATATGTATGATATGATGACTCGATTATGTTCGTCTAATCTCTAAGCATGCAATGTGTTATGCAGTAAAGAGTAGGCCACAATTTAGGGAAAAAAATAAGAAAAGAGGTAAAAATTGCAAGAAAAAGCAAAAATTACACATATTATACCCCCTAAAAAAATGAAAATAAAAAATAAATAAATAAAAAAGAAGATAGAAAAGATAAAAGCTAAGAGAGTCTCGGGCTTTGTAATTCCGTCGTGCGTAAACTGGGCTTAAACCGAGCTGAATAGAACAAGTGAGCGGGCTGGAAAAAGAGAAAAAGCTGACTGGGATAGGGTCAGGGTCGCTAGCGGCGCTGGGCTGCAGATCAAGGCCGCTGACAGCTCTGGTTTGGGCTTTTTCGTGGATTTCTGACTTCTTTTGGCTCGCGTTTTTGCCTACACTACTAGAAAAAGTGCATTTAACGACGAAAAAATTCGTCGTTATAAGGTCATTTTACCGTCGTTCAAAGAAGAACTCTTCAACGAAGCCTTCTAAAGGGAAGAAGGATTAAAGTAGTTTTATTAGAAAGCAAGTCTAGTTTTAAAAAAGAAAGTAATAAGAGATTGTTTAGCTTAAACCCTCGTAGTTGCACTTTTTTTTTTTGTAACCTTAGTAAGTTTAATTTTTGCAGTGTAAGCTTATTCGTTCAGTTTGAATAAAGATTATCCCGTTTTGAATGAGTTGAATGGAATTTTGGATTGATTTTAGCCGAGCCCCTTAAAAAGGGTTACCTACGTATCCAGTGTGGAATCAGGCCAGCGTAGTTCGTTCAATTTGTGTACGTCTCTTCTTTTTTTCTTTGGATTTTTTTTTTAAATTTAATTTTTTGTTTTTTTTTTAGACGTAGCTCTTCTTCAGTTGGTCCATATTGGTGAGCTGACTAAACTCGATGCCGTCAATGTCCATGAGTATAACCGCGCCTCCTGATAAGATGTCTTTGACGATGAACGGACCGGACCAGTTTGGTCGAAATTTGCCTCTGGGGTCGGTAACTGGGGCACGTAATTGTTTCCAAACTAAGTCCCCTTCCTTTAAATTCCGAGGTCGGACCTTTTTGTTGAATGCTCTTGCCATGCGTTGCTGGTACATGTGGGAATGGTCTAGGGCCCGTAGGCGTCTTTCATCCGTGAATACGAGTTCTTCGTAGCGGGCTTGTAACCATTGGGTTTCAGGAATTTCACCCTCTAAGGCTATGCGCATGGAGGGTAGTTGGACTTCTATGGGTAAAACCGCTTCCATTTCGTAGACTAGGGAATAAGGTGTTGCTCCCGTAGAGGATCTTATGGATGTCCTATATCCCCAAAGGGCAAATGGGTGTTTTATGGGCCAATCTTTGTAGTTTTCTATCATCTTTTCAATGATAGTCTTGAGGTTTTTGTTGGCGGCTTCTACTGCGCCATTGGTTTGGGGACGGTAAGGGGATGATTTGTGGTGGTGGATTTTGTAGTTTTTGAGGAGGGTGCCTGTCTCGGCTTTGAAATGGGATCCATGGTCACTGATAATTTCATGCGGAACGCCGTATCGGCAAATGATGTTGTTCCTTATGAATTTGGACACTTGTTTGGAGGTGAGGATGGCATAGGATTGGGCTTCAACCCATTTGGTAAAATACGCTATGGCTACTAGGATGTATTCATGTCCTCCAGAGCCTTTCGGGGTGATTTGACCAACGATATCTATTCCGCATGCGGAAAATGGCCAAGAGGATGTGAAGTTGTGGAGCATTGAAGGTGGCATATGCTGTAGGTTGGCATATATCTGACATTTCCTGCACTTCTTGACATAGTCGTAACAATCCCTTTCCATAGTGGTCTAATAGTATCCCATTCGTAGGACCTTTCTCGAGAGTATTCGGCCATTCATGTGTGGTCCGCACACACCATTGCAACTTCTTCGGAGTTCACGCATCTGAGGTTGACCTCGTTGTGGGACTTTTTGTACAGAATTCCCTTGTATTCTATGTATTGCGCCGCTAAGAGAAGGATACCCCGTTGAGCTCTTAGTGATGCGTCCTGAGGGTATATTCCTTTGGTGATGTAGTTGAAGACGTCTTGATACCAAGGATCCTCTTCAATTGGAGCCAGGGTAATCTCTGTGTCGAGGTTGTTGCAAAAGGCTGGCTCGCTTCTTCTTGTGGAGTGGCATTGTTGAGGGAGTTCAGCTACTCAAATTCCTGTAAAAAGAGATAATATGTACTCTTGCTTCGCGAAGTTTACTTACATTGCTTAAATTGATTAATGATTTGTGCAACTTTTGTGTTCATTAGATTTATCAATAGCCAAACAAAGAAAGAATTTTTATTGAGCAAGAAGAATTTTTATTGATTTGCAAAAAGGGATAAGCACACATGACTTTAGAGAAGCGGGTCTCTAATTCCCGTCAAAAACAAACTAGACTTAGAAGGAAAAGTAAAAAGGGAACACCCCCTATTCCAGACTCAACCTAAAGATTTAGCTAAGACCTTAACTCGACAAAACTTGGGGACTCAGACTCGATTCCTCTAGCTCTTGCGGGTGGCCAACTAGTTCCAGGCTCTATTGGTATCATCTTCTTCTTTCCTGTACTTCATATTTCAAATGGATGAGGTAAAGATTCACGGGAATTTCGGAAGCAAAGCAAGTTAACCTGTTTTGGGTCAATTCCTATGTCAACTTGTGTGGGTTTTCCTGTGGCTCATGAACATGCACTGTGAACTTGAATATGTGGGACTTCGGAGGAGAGACGGCTGCGAAGTTAACGATCATTTGGATGTCACACTTTAAGCGAGAGCATTGATCAGTGAGGTGACCGAAGCATCTATGATATCTGCAATAAAGATAAGGGTCTCCTCCTTCTGGCAACATTTCTTCGTAGGGTCCTAGGAATTGTAGATCTCCGCGACAAAGTAAAGCTGTCATAACATCATGAATAGGTACCGCCAGTGGCGTGAACTCACGGGTAGGAATACTCGATCTTTCCTTGGATAACAAATGACGCGCGGGCCACATAGTCCCTTCATTAATGAAAGCTTGGATTTTGTCCCTCAGGTTTCTGCGGTCATTGATGTGATGTCCGCAAGCCCGGCAGTATTCACAATAAACACTTAGGTTCCCATTTTCTGGGATGAGTTCATAGGTTGGTCCCACTGAATGCATGTAGCCATATGCCCTCATTTGTTGAAAAATGTGTTCTTGAGGCCAACGGGGTTGCCCTTGATTGAGAACAATTTTGTCTCCTTCTAGAGCCTTAATTCTCTGTTCCAATCCAACGACCGTTTTCTGTAGCATTTTGATCTCTCAGTGGTAGATAACTATATATTGAGTTAGGTGCTCGATATCGTCTTGTGCTTCAACAAGGGCTTGGATTGGCTTGCCTGCGCTTCTGTACTCGACGAGGTGCGGGATTTCATCAGAATCAAGGCCTACTTGGATTTTGGCCTCTCGGAGTGATCGATCCAGTTGTTCCCCCAAGTCAAGGGATTCATCTTGAGTATCAAGTACCGATTCTGTTGAGCTTTCGTGGACTGGATATGCAGTTGTCACAAAATGAGTTTTGATTATCTTAGCACTCTGGCCCATTTCTGACCTTGGCACGAGGAGAGATTCTTTCTGTGTATCTTCAGCTGAGGAACGCTTAATAGGCTCTGGCATGATCTGAACGAGTAGATGACCATTTAGAATCAAAAGGACCACGAGACTCTCATCTAAGAAAAATGTTGACCCACACATAGAAGAAAACACATTGTCTTAAAGAAAAGATCTTAAGCCTAAGTGCCCAAATATTTCCCTAATATCAGAGGAAAATAAAGTCGATGAACGAAAATAAGAAAAATAGAAAAGAGACGAACTATTCTTTTTTTTTCAGACTCAAAGAAAATGAAAAAAGAGATAAAAATAAAAGAATTTCAGTCTTCTTTTTTCTATTTTGATTTTTTTTTCGATTTTGTTTTTTTTTTTTTTTTCCGGCATTTTTTTTGTTTTGCCATTTTTTTTTTTGTTTTTGATTTTCTTTTTTTTTTGACCGAATCTGAATTACATCAAAAAAAAAAAATAGAAAAAAAAAGGAGAGAGGGAAATTGGGAGACTGGCTCTTTTTTTTTTCGCTAAAAAGATCCTACAAAATTGTTCATGACTTTTAGAATATATCATTGGGAAAATGACGGGTGTTCATTGAATTGAATTCTCGCACCATCTTCGGGCATTAGGAACTAGCTAAAAATAAAAGAAAAGACTCCTAGCACGTAAGTACATGTTGGCACATAATCACGATATTCATGCATTCAGGCAAGCATTACAACGATATAACTACAGGCAAACATGTAATCAGACGGACATTACAACGACACATGCACAACAAGCAAGCGGATGCACGAATGTAGGCTAGAGGCTTTTGGGCTCCTGTGAGGTTACCACAACAAATTACAATTTCCGTTCGGCGGATGGTCGACACATCGATTGTAATTCTTTTCATCAACAAGGATTGATGAGTCATGATGAGGAAGCGTTGATTTGCACGATAGGACAACTGTATATCCCTTTAGATATACGGGTTGTCTACGAGTTGCGACACAAACTTCTTCGAGGGTTGATAAGGGTCAAAAGGTTGTGCCAAAGCACATGCAAATGATGCAAAAGTATGGAACATGTTATTTAAACAATTAAGCAAACTTGACTTTCGAGTCTCACGCACCCTCGTAAAGAAATCCCCAGTGAAGTCGCCACTGTAAGGACCCGGGATTTTCCACCTGCTCCACGGAGTGCGTCCTCATAGAAAATTTGTAAGATGGGGGTTTAGATAAGTTCAAGGAACCGTCGAGTTAGAAAAGATTTTGTAAAGACTTGAATTGAATAAAAAACTATGAAAGAGGTCACAAATCTGCTATCGGCGTTTTATCGAAGGGACAAACCAAAGGGATAATCCGAATGGACAACCCAATAGCGCGATAAGTGAACTGATCATGTTTTTAGAAAGACTCCTGCTCATATAGAACATATGAGTACCCAAGAATAAAGGGTTCGGGGGCGAAGGTACGAGGTCGAAAGGTGTTACGCACCCAACTCCCCCGTATTATGACGGCCTCTACTAACTCAAGTTTGCTTAATAATTTAAAGACATAATTCCCACACAAACCGGATTAACAACCTAGACTTAGACTATTAATTGGTTCATCATAAGCATCACAACATTTATTTTAACCCTTGTTTAGACATGCATTTGATTGACAAGTTGAGCATTACAACGACTAGACATGCTTGGAAGGAAATAATTTAGGAAGCAATAAAAGACGTTAGACTAGCATGATATCTACATTTTGACTACTAGAAAATAAACAATTCGGCAATTAATTTAATTTGAGCCCTCAGGAGTTAGTACCTGAACTGTAGGCTATATTTGACAAGAATAGTAAAGACAAGATCTCAAGTTTGGAAGAAAGAGGGAGAAGCTCAGAGTCAATACTACTGAGAATAGAGGGTGTCAACTGTAAACTGTGTGATTTGAACTGAGGGAGGAGGGTCGTATTTATAGGCGTGGGGACGTAGGACTGGACGACTGAAAAGAGCCGATTTTTGGATTTTGGGCTTGAAAAAAGAGTCGGGCCAGAGGCTGTGTCATCGCCGCTGATGGCGCTGTCAGCTGCCAACTGGATGTCGTCATATGACGACATCTATGACGACATCCAATCTATTTTTATTTACCGGAGGAATTTAAGTATTCCAAAAAATATGAAAAGACGGTTTTACCCTTGGACGGTAAAAGACGGTTCTACCCCTAAATCGCAACTTGGCGACCGGGAGTCGGAAAGAGGCATGAGAGGTGTCGTTGGAAAGCTCTTGAACAGGGCTTTTGAATGGGATTGGAATAAAGGAGTGTTTAGAGGAAAACCTGAGACCTTATCTTAACTATTAAAGCGAAATAGCGTTCAAGTTTATAAATTACTCCTTTCATCATCGGGCTTTTGCGGAGAAATCTGAAGGCGCTTTTTTGGCGTCTACAATACGCTTTTCATTTTTTTGCATTTTCACTTTCTAATATTATCTCTGATTTTCATAGGAGTACAACTTCAGTTATTATTTTTAACTTACTAAATAAAAATGTAATTATTCAATAGGGGAGGGGGTGACCAACCTACAAACAACAATTTCAGGGATGGGGGATTTGCAACGTTTCATATAACAAATTAGGGATTTGGGGAAACGATTTCAAGAACCCTAATTTTACAAAATTTAATTATCCAATTGGGGGAGGGGGATAACCAACCTACAAACATCAATTTTAGGGATGGGGGATTTGCAACGTCATGCATACAACAAAATAGGGAATTGGGGAAATGATTTCAAGAACCCTAATTTTACTAAATTTAATTATCCAATTAGGGAAGGGGGATAACCAACCTATAAAAATCAATTTCAGGGATGGGGGAATTGCATGTCAATCACAAAACAATTTAGGAAAATGGGGAAACGATTGGAAAGCCCTAATTTTAGTAAATTTACTCACCTTAGATGTAAGTTTTTGCTTCTTTGAACACAATGGCGTGGTGCGATTTTGTCCGGCAAAACTTTATGCATGTCACTGAGATATTCATCAACTATGGTGCTAAATATATCGACTCCAAAAGCTCGGATTGTCTCCTTCAACTTCGACGCCTGCTATGATAGAATCATCTTTGGCAATTGTCAGCGACAGATACGAGAAATAGGTTCGTGAAAGCGGTGTTTGTTCCCCTTTGCTTCGATGAGAGAGAGAGAGAGAGAGAGAGAGAGAGAGAGAGACGGTGGTAAGTTCCACTGAGCTATGGTGGGGGTGGAGCGCGAGTGAGACAAAGAGCGGTGAGAGAGGGAAGTGTTTGAAGGGTTTGGTTGATTAGTACATATGTGAAATGCCCACTTAGCCACTCACTTTTTTTTTTCTGCTTGTCAAAAAAGAGGGTGTAAGTGAATGACGACCGAGGCACCCCCCGCTACGTCATGTTCGGACTCTCGTATTCAATAGTGAACATAGTCACTCACTTAATTTTCCACATCAGTATCCCTAAATTGTACCAAAGCTGATATGTCATACCAAATTTGCTATGGAAGACAATTTCCTTGTCTTCCTGTAAGACTTCAAGAAATTCAGAATTCAATTTTGCGTTGCCAAATTTATTTAAACCTACCATTAGAGCTTTGTAGATTTGTAATTATAGTATATTTGGGTTGCTTGGAATTGGAACCGCAAGTTTTGATTCCTGCCTTTTTTTTTATTTATTAGTGATTTCAACTCCCAGGAATTAGCACTATAGTTTATATAAGTTAAAAACTAACAAAAAAAATTGCAAATACATCGTTTGAGAACGTTAACTGGTTGTAAAATTGACAAAAAAATAAAAATTAAAGGCACTCAATCCGAACCCGATAATACTAGATCAGAGTTGAGCATTGCTCAACCCGAAATGACCAATTTGTTAATGGCATGAACCCGACTTTAGCCAGAACTCGACCCAATCAAGAGGTCTACACGTCACCATATGCGCCAACCCGATCCGGCCTCTACAAGCAAAAACAAGCCTATTAAACCGAGCCTAATTGTGTGCTACTGGCCCAAGTTTGGACCATGGCAATTTAGGGTGAAAGTTTGGATTTTGAATTGGATTATGGCCTAGTCCAAATCCAATCCAAAAAATTCTGGAGTCGAAAGTTTGAGTCCAAATCAAATCCAAACTAATTTTGGACTCAGATTTTTGAGTCCAAATCAAATCCAAACTATTTTCTGTTATCCAATTTGATCCGAATAGTCCCATTGTTCCTGCTTTTTAGAACAACGTTCATTACTCAGTAAAGAAAAAGTTCATCTACAAGACATTAATACAAATAATAAATAGATAACATTGTCCAAGACAATTAAATGTCTAAATCTACAACGTTAATTAAAAAAAATATATAAATAGCTGATGTATTGAGTGAGTCATTTGACTGTAGGTAGCTGATATAATTTTTTTTCCTCTTGCTTTATATGCCTTTTAGTTTGAGCTTTTGTGCTTTATTTAGTATCTTGGTTTTTATTTGGGATATATGTATATTCTTTTTTATTAGATATATATTATTTTTTATCAGATATATATATTCTTATAGATATTTACATAATTTTGAATTGGATATTGGACTACTGGATTGCGAAAGGGTGAGTCTATTTTCAATCCAAAAATCTTTGTTTTGAGTCCGAATCCAATCCAAAATTTAAAAAGAATAATTTAAATTGCCTTATTTGAATTAGATTGGATTGAATTTTAAATTTAATCCAAATAAGTTTCATCCTGCATGACAATTGGCATACCAATCAAACCGTCAAAAGTCAAAAGTCGAAATGGGGTTGCTTTGGCATACATTGAAGTTTCAAATTGGACGCAGAGAGAGAGGAGAAAAATGAAGGTAGCTCCAAAGTTAATATTCCTCTTCAGTGACCCAGAGGGCTTCGGTGCTGCAATCTACAATGCCCTCCAATCCACCCCTGGCTCATCTCTTCAAAGATCGTAAGCTTCAGATGCCGTTAATCCCCAATTTTGCTTCTTTTCTTTTCTTTTTTTTTTCCTTTTTCATTTTCTTTTTTGTTGTTGTTTCGGGTTGTGGTTTAACGGGTAGCTAGTTTTTAAGTTGTTAATTTATTGAGATGGGTCGTTGCTAATGTGTAGAGATGAAAATTTTGAGCTGTCATTGGAGCAATATGGAATTAAGGATCAAAAGGCATGTGGTGTTATAGCTAATTTCGTTGATAGCAATATTAGCAAAGGTCTAATGCAGGTACCTCCAATCATTTATTTATTTTTAATTTTTTTTGTTTCTGTTGGTTGGTGTAGTTGTTTGCTACTATCTTGAACAAATGCTTTGCAATTGTTTTCTATGTAAATTATATGGACCTGTGACTGTTATATATTCCTAACATCAGCCCTCTCACGAGGCTTCCCTTTGTTGGATTTGGGTTAAGCATTTACCGTGTTTTACTTCACAACAAAGAAGGTGTAGGAGACAGTTAAGTGAGCTGTTTGATTTAGTTTGCTGCGAAAAATTCGCCCAACAGGCAACAGCTACTCCTTCAGCTGTTGGACATCTGTAGTCTTTGGTTCTGGGTTCAGAAGAATCATAGAGCCTAAAAAGAGCTCTTCTCTGTATACAGCTCAGAGATTAAATTACTCAACTAATGTCCAGTGGATGGGAAGGAAACCATAGAGTGCTTAGTTGGTCAACCATGGATAATATTAATCTGAAAGAATGAAATATGCTTTCTAAACGCTTAATCGTTACTCTTCTTTATTGTCTTCATTAGAAATAGTTGCTACTTGCTACGGGTTATGCATTATCTACATAGTGATCAAAATCTCCACAGTATGTGTATGATACATGTTGTCGGGCTGAAAAATATAAAATTAGGACTTTGGTATCTAGCCAATGTAGTGTTACTTGCAAAAATCTTGCCAGACCATGACATTGGTACAATCTTCGCATATACAGAAGGAAGGTCAAGCAAAAACTAAAGCCATACAGCTGACAGAAAACCAAAAGACAAAATTCGTACAAATTTGTCAAAGCATGTGTGTGAGTGGCTCTCTCTCTCTCATATGAAATTCCAGATTAGTCCTCCTCTTCTGTAGGCTGTAGCTCTGAGATAATTTGTGGCTTAGGGTCTTAGGTGAACTGAAATTCATATCCAATCAATTGTGGTATATTGCAGCTGAAAAAGAAGTCCTAACACTATGCTTTGGCATTGTTTCATTTTACATGCCAGCTTTTATCGGCTAAAGGTAGCACAGGTCTTGAACATTCTATTACCGCAAAAGCGTTTCCCTAATACTCATGTGCTGTAGCCTCTTTTACTTGGACTTGGTTGCAAGGGTCATGTGTACGTTTCCAAGTGTCAGTCAGACTCACCTTTTGATTTTTTTTCTTTTCTTTTTAGCTATAATGAACTATCTAATGACCAGTGTCATACCTATGCCAAACTAATGGGTAATACACGGGTAACATAGGTTGTGGGAACATCCTAGACTCAGATGCTCCGAACTGTGTTTTTACGATAGGAAGCATAACTTCAATCAAACTTCTTGTCATATTTAATTCGTCTTTCCTTCATCTGAAGCCTCACAGCACACAACCAAACTATAAACTATGCACATGACCAACAAGCTGCTGCAAACTTATTTCATCCAAGCCACCAAATTTCTGACCAACCAAAGTTCTTTACCATACTATTGCCATTACCCCAATGCATTTCATGAGGTTCCCGTCTAGAGCAGGATCGAGAAATCAAATGTATGCACCGACAGGGGATGGGGGAGTCAGATGTATGCGACTTCGGTGTATTTATACATAGATGTTCCTGTTAGACCCGTGATCAGAAATGTATTTGATTCAATGTTACTCCACAACAGTTGTGGAAGCACACTGCTCTACTGGAACTTGGTTGCAGTCATCCTACACGGGTATGTACCCAGGTGTTGCACTCAGCCATTTTCTGAAACTTTTGTGTGTTTTACGCCTAAATCGAGTGTCTAATGTCCGTACTCCATACCCATGTTGTCAAGTATCCAACACAAGTAGTTGAGGTGAAATGAAGAGTCCAAGTAGGATAAATATGACGAACCTTTGTAATTTACTCAATTATAATAGAAAGTTAGAAATTATCAATAATGACTTTTTAAAGACTTTAGCTCCATTTAAAATGGGCATGGATGGGGATAGAGTTTTATGATGCACAAAATTGAACACTGAAATACAGACACACCAAACTGTTGAAGATATTTGGACATGAATATGCCTTTGGACTCTGCAGTCTGGAAAAATTAACGAGATGCAAAACCATTATCTTTTTTTTCCCTTTGTAATAATATGAAAATGTTTGTTGCCAAAACCAGCTAGTCAAGTCAATTCAATAAAAAGTTGAGTAGGAGAGCTAGAAGGTGGCCACTCTTCTAGCTCTATAAAACCTAAGCTCCAGAGTCTGGCTTCAAAGTCTTGAGAAAAAAGAAAAAAATGTGAGATAATCCAATTAAAGTAGAATCCAGATACCTCGTACCACAAGAAGATTGCTTGGTAAGCATTATATTTGTTACACTAAGCTTCATAAAGCTTTGATCAGGTGATCGAAGATGGTCCAGTTTATATTCTGAAACAGCCTCTCATTTCTCTCCGTCTAAGTCTGATCGAACATAGCAGCAATACATTTACTCAGGTCCCAGGAGCAATCCCTTGCATTTCTGAAAACATGCTTAGTAATACACAAGGTTGACCACCTGTACAACTCTTTGGAGAAGTCAGTAGTATCAATCTAGTCAAGAACCATATAGAACTGGATGAGCCCACTGTCAACTTGAAAAGTAAAGGCTTCAGGATCAGCCTGGGCTGACCACATTATTAATAAAGAGATGCCCATTTGCACCAATCTGTTGTTGTGATAGGTTTCCCCATAAGTCCGTAACATCTAGGAAACAGTAAGAGGTATTCCCCAGACACACTTGTCAAATCTGAATCTCATGGTTCATAAGCACTCTGAATAAGGTATTTCCATGTACTAATGTTCTTAACATTACACCATCATAGCCTGCCTGCAGCTTTACCATGATGCTATCCATTTTAGATCAACTGGAGTCTACCGCAGGAGAGCAAACCCAGAAATATCATTAAGGTAAATGCCACTAAGCTATTTTTCCCATAGAGATGGGCTAAATGGTCTTACCAATAGCTCTGTATTCCAGACTTTGCTCATTTTCAAATGCAGAGCTATTTGACTACCATAGCTTTTATGAAGGGAAACCCAATTGCAAGATACAAGTGAAAATTTCACTGCTACCCCGTATTTTTTCTCTTCAAAATCTGCTACACATCCTTCAATGCACTCTGGGGAAAATAAAACGGGAAGATCAATCGACATGTATAAAGAGAAAAATACAGCATTGATTAATTAGAACCTCCTCATAAATGAAAGGGGTCTAGAAGACCAACCGTGGATTCTGCTTACAATCTTATCCACTATTTTATCTTAGATTAGAAAAAAACATATTGATGCACATCATGAAATAATATGGTGAACACAAATTATTCTCTCTTATCATTCCCTGGAGGAAGAATTAAAGTGCAAATAGCAAATCTTTTATACTGCTATAGTATGTACTGGTGGAGCATATGTGTTGTTGGCATCATGGTTGGATACAGTAAAATTAAATTATTTGCTAGTTGTACAAGTCTTGTCTGTTCTCTACAGACTCACCATCAATTTACTATTTCATGCTTTCTTGAGTCTGCATCGGAACTGTGATAATCATCAAGTGATTACAAGAGGAGAATGCAACTGACTCCTGCCTAACTGTCTAAGCATGTTGGTGTCATGTTCATCAGCAATTGACTCCTTCAGAAATCTTTAAATTTCAAAAGTTATTTAGTGACATGGCATCTATTTTTCCTACTCATGTTAATTAGTATCTAAGTCCATGACTAACTTGCCGTGAGTCTAATTTAGTATGACATTTATGAACCTTAAACAGGGTTAAGAATACTGAAATTGCATGTGCTGGGCTGCATGTTAACTGTGCCACTATTGAAATGTGATTTGCAGCATTAACACGCATAGAGTATTTGTTCTTTCAAAATAAGAAGTCTAGAGCATTCGAGAGTAATAAGCTGACAGCGCTTAGAAATGTCTCTACCTCAGGAATTAATGTGTTGCTTCTTCTGCTGTCTCCCATCCTTTTGGCGGCCTATGCAGGTTTCAATATTACTTATGCATTATTATGAAACCCCAGTTTTGGCATGCGTGGTCAACGAAATCTTGAGATCAATAAGGGGAGAACATTTATCTTCCGCCACAACTTTTATACTCCCTTACATTCTACAAGCAGCAAAGCTCAAGTGTGAAGATAAAAGCTCATCAGTTAACAACAAAAATTCCACACTATATGGTATGCATATGGGGCCAGTAACAGACTTCACTCCAGACATAGTCAGAACAGCCGAAAAGCCACCATGTTCTCTGCAAATTCAATACGAGCCTTTGGCCTGCTTGCTTCAGTTTGTCCTTGTCTTCAAATTTCCTACTGCTCTACTTATGGGGAAGCGAGGCATTAGAGACGAACACGAGGTACTGTACTTTCAGCTCATTAATGTGGTTAAGGTTCTGGACAATCAGGCTCCATTCGTTGCATTTTTTTTCCTTCTTTTTTTTGCCAAATAGACAAATGATGAGTATTAAGTTGACTGGATAGGGTAATAGCCTCCCTGCTAGGTGACTAGTTAGGGTAAGGCTGCGTACATCTGGACCTCCCCAGGCCCCGCCCTCGGCGGGATATACTGGGTTGTTGTTGTTGTTGAGGCAAATGATGAGTATTAAGTTGTTACTTTTTAGTCAAAGAAAGTCATTAATTTGCCTCGTAAACAAGTAAAATTTAAATCACATAAACATTTTTTTCTTTGGTTCACCACCAAGGGTATCCACCGTCGACCACAGTGACTATTTCCCCGCGCTGGCTTGTAGGCACCTCAAAGGTAGGACAGCTGGCCAAGGATTGGTCAACATTTGATATTATCAAATTTCCAAGAATGGTGGTGCTGAACTTACTTAAATAAATGCTGTTTCCAAGTTTGCTAAAGGTGAATACAGTATTGGCTTTAGATAACGTTGAGCCTTTCATAGTTAAACTCTCACTCAAATTTAGGCATCACCTTTGAAAAAATAGTAAACATCTTCAAAGTTTTAAACTTCTACGGCAATCATTTTTGGACAAGAAAAAACTTTAGAACTCGGCAGACAAAACGGGAGGAGGAGATTGGTAAAATAGTTTGACTGGAATTGGGGATGAGTCGTTCAGCAAGGAAGATGTTCGCTGTATGATTTGCGCAGAAAGGGGGCAAAACGTTAAAACCCTCAGATTTATTTTCCTCAATAATTTTAAAATGATTATTGCCTCTCTGTATCACATGTGATTTAAAACCAAAATTTTACAGCATTGAGGTTAATTTTGTCCAAGTTGGCTTGTCTATTCATGATAGCCTGCACTTCATGTATATACCTATTAAACATGTGCTCCCTCCATTCCACAATGAACTTCCTGTTTTTTTTATCAGGGTTATTAATAAAAGTTAACTTTAGACCACAATTGCCACTTTTACCCTTACACATTATCACCTACCCTCTCTCTATCCCCTACCCCTCTCTCTCTCTCCTGCCACCAATCCACCACCCCGAATTCCCCTTCTGCACCGCAAATTAAACCTTTACTAAACACAAATGCTCCATAAGTTGCGCAGCAAAATCAATCTCCCATCAAAAAAAACAAAATTAATCTGAAGTCACCAGAATTCCATAGCACAAATCGAAAATCCAACTTAAACCAACATAGTTTCAGAGTAAAAACCCATCGAAAATCGAAATTCACCCGTGGGGGGTACATCAAAAGATCACATTACCCCAGTGAAAACTCCAAATCTTGAAGAGAGATGAGCGATGGAGACGTAAACTGTGCGGCTTCGGCGGTGATGGAGATGAACGAAGGCTTGAGGAGAGAGAAACGAGAAGAAAACAACAACAATGAGGAGAAACCAGCGGTGATGGTGGTTGTCATGACAAATAGAGCAACCAATTGTTATTCCTCTGTTTTCTATCCCCAACCATGGAGGGGAGAGTGAAACATGGAGGAGAAAGAAAATGAGGTCGAGATGAGAGAGAAAGTGAGGGTGTGGAAAAGGAAGTGCTGGTTGTTGTTGTTGTTGTTGTTGTTGGTGGTGGTGGAGAGATACACGGGTGGTGGGTTGGGGGGGAGGGGGGAGAAAGTGGTGGAGGTGGGTGTAAGTTGTCTGAAATGGTAAGGAGAGAGAGAGGGGAATAGTGAAGTGAGCTGAAAGTAGTGGGGGTATTGTAGTTATTTTGGTACAAAAAAGTTACTAAAAAAGAAAACAGGAAGCTTATTGTGAAACAACCCAAAATGAAATACAAGAAGCTCATTTTGAAACGAAGGGAGTATCTTGCAACGACAAAATTTAATTTCTTTTTGTTGTTAGGACCATTTATGTTGTTTTCTGTTCCCAGTTCTTCCCATATTTCTTTATCTGGTTGGCAATTATGGCTATACTTCAAACGTCGGGACTCGGGGTGTTCTTGTTTTCTTATAAAGTACGTGTGTTTCTCTGTAATCCAAATAAACGTGTGTTTCTCTGTAATCCAAATAAGTGTAGAATTGCTCGTAAAAGACCACCTTAAAAATGTCATTGAGTTTTATTTATTTATTTATTTATTTATTATTTGGATGATACAAATTCAGGTTTTTTTTTTTGGGAAAAACCTCTTAGACTATTTTTTTGAACAACACCTCCCTTTAAAGCTCTTGCCCTGGGACGTGGTCACACCCATAAGTGCCCTTTTGTCAGATTTTCTGGCCAAAATTTCAAGAGATGAACAAAATTGTCCTCATAGATCCACTAGACCCATTCTACCCCACCCTCCATTCCCCAGTGACCATTGGTGCTCTTACAGTTACAAATTCACGCCATGATTACTCCTTGCTCTTCCTTCCACTCGAAAAGGTAAAAAAAATTAATGGTGATTCTGTCCATGTCAAAATATTGGCCGGAAAGTCTATCAAAAGGACACTTGATTCTGTCCATATACACTCAGGTACATTAAGCACAATGTACCTATAGGTACCACATCATTAATGATGTTGGACTTTCATTAATGATGTTGGGCTTGGCCTAAATAAAATATCGGCTGGACAAGTATGGTATATCGTGCTGGATACACCTGAGTACATACAAAAATTTGCTCTTTAAAGAGAGGTTGTGTTCAAGAAATATTTTATAGGAGGGTTTTTTCAAAAAACTTGAATTTGATAGGGAGGGGGGGGGGAGTTGGCAAAATTTTCTTTTTTGTTATAACTTTTTGTAGACCTCACCATTATGTTTGGCGAACTCAATACAGTTTCAGAATATCAGCTCCAGCACTTGGTCTTGAAGCTTGTCTGTTAGCAAGAAACCAACACATCATTGTAACTTGAACTTTTGATCGCGAGCCATCATTTTCTGTATATGATTATGCTTGTTCTTTAATTTGTGAACTTCCGGACAATTTAGCATGAAGGATTATAATTTTCAGCTCTAGAGAACATGTCTCGCACCACATATAAATCAATTTTGTTTACTCACAGTCAAAGATTTCCAAAGCTGAAATTGATGCGATAGTGATTTGGCTGGTTTTATCAATGTACATCTATCTGGAAACTGGGGAGTTAGTCCTCCGCACAGCTAATTCAAGAATCCTAAGTAAATTCGAGAATTAACTAAGCAAAACCAGAGATCAATTGAACTAGAACATGATCTGAGATTGATTGCTTGAGAACTGAGAAAGTTAGGAGAGAGAGAGAGAAATAGAGAGAGAGAGAGAGAGTTCATTTCATTTCAGATGATTGTAAGAATTACAGTATGATTGTTTATATACAATTGCTCCTACAGCTTGCGTAGCTCTGTTATTGTAATAACGGACTATAACAACCCAGGCCCCACTGTAACAAACTCTAGCAGATTCAATATACAGAAAAGCAGGTCAGCTGTTTTGCACGTGACAATTAAAATGAGCTCATAACAATGCCTCTTCCTTCAAAAGATGCTTGTCCTCAAGCATCAATATTGAATTCAGGGAACCTCCTCTCAATCTCTTCATAAAGCTCCCAAGTAGCATCAGCTACAGATGTATTGAACCACTGAATTAACAAATGTACAGCAGCCTTATTTCCCTTCTTGGTCAATTTAATATCAAGAACTGCTATGGGCTCAGCCCTGATTAGACCTTCTGTGTTCAAATCAGGTAGTGTGCTTGAAGTAGGTGCCTGACCAACATGCTTCTTCAGTTGTGAGATTTGTGAGATATGGAATACTGGGTGAATTGTGGGTTGTTCTGGCAGTTGTACCCTGTAGGCCACCTTGCCCACTCTCTTCTCCACCAGGAAAGGTTCAAAGTACTTTGGAGCTAGCTTGTTACAAGGCCTCTAAGAGACAAACATTTGTCTATATGGTTGGAGCTTGACATAAACCAAATCTACTACTGTAAACTCTCTATCACTTCTGTGTTTATTTGCCTGTTTTTTCATCCTTTGCTGAGCTCTTTGTAAATGAAAATGCAAAAGTTTAATGCATTCCTCTCTAGCCCCCAGGCTCCTATCCACTGCCTCTACCTTACTATCACCAATTATGTAAGGAATGTGTAAAGAGGGTGGTTGACCATATACTACCTCATAGGGTGTGATACTAGCAGAGGTATGGTAAGTAGTATTATTCCACCATTCAGCTAAGGGAATCTACATAGCCCACTCCTTAGGTTTGTCTCCAGTCATACACCTCAGGTAAGTTTCCGCACACTTGTTTACAACTTCTGTCTGCCATCACTCTAGGGTGATATGCTGTAGACATGAACAGGTTCACCTGTTGGAGTCTGAATAACTCCTGCCAGAAAGTGCTCAAAAACACTTTATCTCTATCACTCACAATGCTGTGGGGTAAACCATGAAGTTTAAAAACTTGTGAAAAGAACAACTGAGCAACATCAACTGCAGTAAAGGGGTGAGATAATAGCAGGTAATGTGCATATTTACTCAGCCTATCAACTACCACCAAAATAGTGTCCTTCCTGTCAGATTTGGGAAGACCCTCCACAAAATCCATTGAAATATCTCTCCAGATAGCACCAGGTACAGGAAGAGGTTGTAATAACCCTGCTGGAGCAGTCAGAATGGGTTTACACCTCTGGCAAATTGAGCAATTTCTCACATAATTCCTTACTGATTTCCTGAGACCCCTCCAGTAAAATAATTCAGCTACTCTTTTGTATGTACCCTCCTTTCCTGAATGACCTCCAAGGGGAGAGTCATGCATCAAAGACAGAATCTTTTCCGGTAAAACAACATCATGCCCCACTACTAACCTTCCTTTCCTTTTCAGCAAGCTATCTTTCCATACAAACTTTTTACTGAAATCGGGATCGTTTGCCAGCTTGTTGATTAAATCTTGCAATGTAACATCACCCTTCCAACTGTCCTGAACTTTTGACAATAAATCAGTATCTAACTGTGAGACAGTCATTTGATAGAGTTCTGAACCAGTAACTCTGGATAATGCATTAGCTGCATTTTCTTTTCCCTTCTTGTACATGATCTCATAATCAAGGCCAAGTAGCTTAGGCAGCCATTTACTCCGGAAAGGAGTGGTGATCTTCTGCTCTAAGATGTACTTTAAACTGAAATGATCAGTTTTGATGATGAAGTGCCTGCCAATCAAGTAGGGCTTCCATTTTTCAACTGCCAACACCACTGCTAGTAATTCCTTTTCATATGTCGACAAGGAATGGTTTCTCTGAGAGAGGGATTTGCTACTGTAAGCTATTGGGTGATTGTTCTGCATCAATACACCTCCTATGCCAGTGCCAGAGGCATCAGTCTCTACTACAAAAGGTTGAGTGAAATCTGGCATGGTGAGAACAGGTGCACATAGCTTGTTTCAATTTGTCAAAAGCTATCTGAGCTTCTTCTGACCAACTAAACCCATTCTTCTTTAACAAATTAGTTAAAGGTTTACTAATAATACCATATCCTCTCACAAACTTCCTGTAATAGCCAGTCAAGCCTAGAAAGCCTCTTAAACCCTTGATATTTACTGGAACAGGCCAGTTCTTCATAGCTTCAATTTTTTTAGGGTCTGTAAATACTCCAGCAGCTGAAATAATGTGCCCCAGGTACTCTACCTCAGAAGCCCCAAAAATACACTTACTCATCTTGGCATAAAGGGTGTGTTGTCTCAATATATCAAGAGCTAACTTGACATGCACCAAATGATCCTCAAATGATCTGCTGTAGATCAAAATGTCATCAAAGAACACAAGTATAAACTTCCTCAAATGAGCCTTAAAAATGGTGTTCATCAAGCTCTGGAAAGTGGAGGGAGCATTGGTTAGGCCAAAGGGCATAACCAAAAATTCATAGTGGCCCTCATGAGTCCTGAAAGCTGTCTTCTCTACATCAACAGGCCTCATTCTTATTTGCCAATAACCAGCCCTAAGGTCGATTTTAGAAAAAATGATAGAGCCATGCAGCTCATCAAGAAGCTCATCAATGACTGGAATAGGAAATTTATCTTTGACTGTGTATTTGTTAAGCTCCCTATAATCCACACAAAGTCTCCATGTGCCATCTTTTTTCTTAACAAGGACAATGGGAGAGGAAAAAAGGGCTCTCACTAGGTCTGATTACTCCATTCTCAAGCATCTCTTTAGTAATCTGTTCAATGGCATCTTTTTGCAAAGCTGGATACCTATATGGTCTTACATTAATGGGAGATGTACCTTCCTTCAAATGAATCTGATGGTCATGTGACCTATGAGGAGGTAGGCTCTTTGGTTCCACAAACAAATCAGCATACTCATCTAGTAGAGTAGCTAAGGGAGCAGGATATTTTACCTCAGCGTCCAGCTCAGCTCTATAACCTGGGGTTGCTGTACATGTAAAGCAAACAGTTGAGCAGGTTGGCACTGTTTGTTCAACACTGATCCCATCTGTTTTCCAGTAAGCCATTGAAGTGCTCCTTTTCTTGTTCCCCTTAGCACATGTTTCCTGCCATCTAGCTTGAACTCCATCTTGAGCTGTTCAAAATTCCACAGAACAGGCCCTAAAGTAGACAGCCATTGCATTCCCAGCACCATCTCACACCCTCCAAGGGGTACTAGCATCACATCAGCATGGAATTCCTCCCTTTGCAGTACCCATGTAAAATTTTTACACATACTGGAGCTACAAATATGATCTCCATTTGCTACTGCAACCTCAATGGGACAGGTAGTTTGCACACAACATCCTAACTTCTTGGCTGTGGCTGAATCCAAGAAGTTATGTGTACTTCCTGAGTCTATCAAAATGTGTATAGGGACCCTTTTAACCTTCCCTATTACTCTCATAGTATTATAAGAGTTAATGCCAGTGATAGCATTTAAAGAAATCTGAGGACTATGCTGACTGGAACTGTTATCCTCCACAACCATTCCTTCTTCATCATCTTTAGAGAACTCATAACATTCATCATCCTCTTCTACTAACTCCATTCTGTACACCTGACCCTTGCACTTGTGGCCTGGGGTAAATTTTTCATCACAGAAGAAACACAGATTTTTAGCTCTTTTTTCTTCTATTTCTTGTGGACTTAGTGATTTTCTGGGTGGTCTTGAAAATCTGTTGTTGAAGTAGGGTGGATTCTTTTGGAATGTGGTGCTTGTATTATGCTTGTAAGTAGGTTGGAATGTGGATTTTTGTGGTGTATAAGAAGTGTTGGGTGGTTTATCAAGAATGGGCTTATTTTTCTTGTGCATAGCTGCCACTGTTGCTTCTTGCAACCTAGCAAGACAGTAGGCATCATGTAGGATTTGTGGCTTAAACATTCTGACTGTGTTCTGGATGTCAGTTTGTAATCCACTCACAAAACAACTTATAGCATGAGCAGTGGACAATTCAACTCTAGTTAAAATAGAATCAAATTTGTCTTGATAATGTTCTACTGTAGTGACATGTTTAAGCTGCATCAATTCAGACATGGGGTCATCAAAAGGTTGGCTCCCAAACCTAGTTGTTATAGCAGATTTATACACCTCCCAAACTGGCCAATTTCCTGCAGGCCTAGGTTTCATCCATGACTGATGCCACAGTAAAGCCTTGCCTTCTAAATGAATAGCAGCTAGCTTGACTTTAGAAGCCTCAATTGTTCCATCCACATCAAAAAACTGTTCACATCTATACACCCAGCCTTGAACATCTTCCCCATTGAATTTAGGAAAATCTACCCTTCCTACTCTAGAAAAAGTAGAGGGATGATTCTGATGAGTACCTGTGGTAGTTCCCAAACCTGAAACAAGAGTTGTAACTTGTGCCATTTGAGCACTCCAGCCTGTCACCAACAGCTGTAAATCATTGCAAGTCTTCACTGTGTCACGCCTCAAATTGTCTTGTTGTTCATTGAGCTGTTGCTGTAAATTCTGTTGCTCCACTTCTTGATTAGCTTGAAACTCATGCCAAGAAGTTTGCAATGCTTTCATCAATTCCTCCATCTTTTTGTTTTCAGCTAAACGAGTGCTGTCAGATACTCCCATGAATTGTGTTTCTTGATTGAATCTCAATTAAGGAGCTATGTAAATTGATGAAGCAAACCAATTTACGAAGTTGAATTTAGTTTTTTTTTTTTTTGTGTGTGTTTAAATTCCAATTGGAATTGTAATGTATAGGCTAATCAATTGATGAATCGAATCAACCGATTGAAATCGAAGGAAAAACTTAGGGTTCTTGAGATTCAATCGATATGTTTGGCCCAAGAATTGCTCTGATACCAAACTTGTTACAACTAAGTAAATTCGAGAATTAACTAAGCAAAACCAGAGATCAATTGAACTAGAACATGATCTGAGATTGATTGCTTGAGAAGCTAACGAACTGAGAGAGTTAGGAGAGAGAGAGAGAAATAGAGAGAGGGAGAGAATTCATTTCATTTCAGATGATTGTAAGAATTAGCTTGCATAGCTCTGTTATTGTAATAACCGACTATAACAACAAACTCTTAACAGATTCAATATACAGAAAAGCAGGTCAGCTGTTTTGCACGTGACAATTAAAATGAGCTCATAACATTGCCCTTGCTTGGTGGTTTCTTAAAAGTTGCGTCCCCTTGTTTAACTGTTAATTCGTAAGCTCAAATTCGGAAGTGAACTTCTCTCATATGGTTGCTTGTTCATGATAAGCTCTTTTTACTTCTTGACAGGTTCTTCATGAAATAGGAGAGCTTTTGGCAAGAGCCTTTTCATTATGCTTTGAGAAAAATAGAGTTGAGTTGAATCTTCGGGAAACTACAAAAGCAGAGGAGCCATGGCGTGCATTGTATGGCTGAATATCCCACTGGAAGCTAGCTTGGCAATTAGCATTTTTTTTTATTTATTTAAATACCTATGGTTTGTTTTCTCGTTTAAGACCTATATGCTAAAACATCATTGTGCCCAGATGCTAATCATTCATTAGTCTGTTGATTAATTTTTCTTGATAGGGCAGATAATTCGTGTGATCAGTTAGTGGTTCTCTTTGACCGATCAGAGCCTTTGGAATGCCAATTAATGTTTTACGGTTGTATTCGTGGTCAGATGCTAATCAGCTTCAATAGTCTGCTAGCGGTTCTCTTTGACCGGTCAGAGCCCTTGGAATGCCAATCAATGTTTACGGTTGTATTTAGGGCTGCACACCGGTCCAAATCCGGAACGGGCCGACCCGGACCGGACCGAAGACTGGAAAACCATAAAAAGAGAACCGGTGACCGGACCGGGCAACTCCGGTCAATTACCCGGACCGGACCGGCCGGTCCGGTCTGAAACCGGACTTGACCGGCAAAGACCGGTCGGAGCTTCTTCTTCCTTTTTTTTTTTTTGAATTTTGTTTTGGTTTTAACCGAAGCATATGGGAATGGGAATATGGGATGACTCATATTTATTTGCTGGAAATAAACCTTCATGACCTCCCTCATTTTCTCTCTCCTCTTAACATACCAACCACCAACTACACTGACCCTCCATCTTTCTCTCTCCTATTAACATGAAAATCTATCCAGCTAAAGCAAAATTTCCCCAAATTTTCGAAAGAAATAAGATATAAGAATAATCTGAAAAACAAGGAAACAGATCTGAGTTTTCCTTTTCATTTTCATTGAAGCCCAAATGAATTTGGTGAGAAAGTGGACAGAACACCACGAACAACAACATCATCCACATCGATGATGGCAAAGTGAAGAAGGTGATGAAAAAGATGAGCAAGTAAAGGTAAGAGAAAGGAGAGATAAGGTAATGTAAGTACCGTTGTTTCCATTGTTGAGAAGTTCAAGTTAATGGGCATGGTAAATTTACGGGATTTTGAGGTGCTTAAATGGAGGAATTAATGATAGCAAAAATTATTAAAGCAAAAATGAAGGGAGAGGCTGCGGTTGTGTGCTGAAGGAAAGAGAAAATGTAAGTGAGAAATGATTCTAGATCTGGGTCAAACACAAGCAGGTAAGAGTAAAAAGTTTTAAATAAAAGAAGAAAAAAAGGAAAAGGGATGACTATTGGTCCGGTCCGGTCCGAACCGGAGACCACCGGGTTTTGGACCGGAATGGACCGGAACCCGACCGCTGTGAAATAGAGGACCGAGGACCGGACCGGTCATCATCGGTCCGGTCTTGACCGGTCCCGGTCAATCCTGTCTGGTCAAAAAAACCGGACTGAACCGACTTTTGTGCACCCCTAGTTGTATTTGTGATCGTGCATGGAACCTAATTGATGCATTGAACATCAACAACCGCTTGTTTATGAAGAGCTGATTTTTATGTGTTTTTGTGTTTGCGATAGAAAGCGATATATTAACCACCCTTTGATTTAACAGCCTAAGCCACCAAGAAACACGATTAAATACTTAAATGCACGCTCCAATCCATTAGAACAACAAATGGCCGAAAGGAATTCTCTTAAAGAGAGGTCGCTTTCTCACAAGTTTAGCTCTATTTATAGAGCCACGACCCTAGGGAAAAAAAAAAGATTCAGGACTGCACATAGGCATGGTAATGGATCGCGGGTATCCACGAACCTGCTCCACCCGTCCTAAATAAATGGGTGAAAACCTGAATAAATGGGTGATTTGGCGGGGTGGTGGGTGGATCAGATGGTGGGTCGAGTGGAATTCGGGTGATTTTTTTCCACCCACAAACCCAACCCACGAATCCACCTATCACCCAATACTTTACTATACAGTAAAAAAATTAAAATAAACTTTGAGGTTACATAATAAACTTTCCCTTCGATTTTGTCTAGTAGGCCGAGTCAACCCTATCCACACTGACCCAATACAATGCACGACCTAGCGGAATCATCGCTTGCCGGCAGGACTAAAATAGGGTTGTGTGTGAGGAATGCTAGGTGCTAGGTCATAGCTTAGGCCAAACTACGAGCCATAAACTGTTGTAGTTCAGACAACCTGAATTTTAAAAGAAAATTTGGAAATTTGGAAAAACAAAAAGACAGACAACATATAGGTTAACCACATCAGTCGTGGGCTGGTCATGCAGCACCCCATGGCCAAGTTAACAAAATATGGTACCTCACGCTTAACCATAAATTTCTAAACACTCAGCTTACAACATGAGACAAATTAATGAAATCTGGAGCCAGCATCTAATATACAACAGAAGGATGCGCCACATTTGCTATCACAGAAGCCCATTTGTCTTGACTCTTGACCCATCGGTGCTAATAGATGATCACGTTGCACCCAACGCATGACCTGCTCCTTGCCACCTGAAGAAGCACTGTAAAATGCTCATCACCTCCAAGTGGAACCACCTAATCTAATGACCTCTTCAGCACCGCTATCCTTGTTATATGCTTTTGTTGTGCCAGCGTCATCCTTCTGAGCACTCAGGTCACCGTAAAGATCTTTGAGCTTTGCTAGATTGCTTGACAAGGATGCTTTTTCTTTATCTTTGCTATCATCCCTCCGAGAGCTCGAATGGTAATCAACATGTTCAGCACGAGCTTGCAGGCTCCGACTTCTGCTCCTACTTCGGCTCCTACTTCCGCTTCTCCTAGAGCGGTTGTCACTGTGCCTGCCGCTATCTCGGTCTCTTCTGCTGCTCTCTATTTCTGAATGCCTGGCTCCTCTATCATAATCATACCTCCGGTCTCTGTCCCTTTCATAATCTCTTTCCTTAACATAATCACGTCTCCGGTCTCTGTCCTTATCAGAATCTCTTTCTCTATCATTCACACGCCTCCGGTCTCTGTCTCTCTCAGAATCTCTATCTCTATCTTGGTAACGATCACGATCACGGTCCCGCTCGCGATTCCTCCATTTGTCCCCACCCTTGTCAGGGTACTCACGATCAGATAAATCACGGCTCTGACTGCGATGCCTAATGGGAGATCTCCGTAAATCATCACCCCCACCCCTATCATAGGACGGTGGGGCAAGATTACGGCGAACAGGCGAGGAGTCCCTGGTTGATGCGCGATGAGGAGCACGCTGACCAAAAGAAACAGAGAGAGCAGCCTTAACAGAAGGAGGGCGGCGTGCAGTGTCATCAGATCCATGCCGACTGTTTTCTCCTATTGACCCTGAAGGCTTTGCAGGAAGGTTCATTTTTTCAAGGTTGGACACAATCTGCCGTACTACCGGTACAGGGACACGAGGGAAAAGTGTATCAAAGTAATACTGCATTAACATGTGCATTAACATGTTAGCTAAGTTCAATGACAAAGCATACAAAAGATCAAATAACTTGACATTTAGAACGACCCAAGAAGGGTGGGGTGGGGAAAGGGAAGACTAAGCTAAGCAATAAGCATGTGTACTAAACGTTCAACTACTTCATACTGGTTTTTGTCTTCCAAAGTTCCAACCCCTCCACGTGGTGACATTATGTTATTAGTTTACAAGAATCAAGTACCAAATGCCCATAAAATCAAACAGCATACCAATTAATAACACAACTATTTAGAAAAGAGGCACATGGAAGTTAAAGTAGGAGCCATGGTTTCTTCATTGGCTCTATTTTTCCGTGAAGTTCTTAGAAAACTGTTTTAGTGAGAAAGTTTTGGAATGAAATTCAATGGTACTTCAGATACAATGTCAAGAAACCTACGCAACACATAAATGAAGTAAATAAAACTACACTAGATGACTAGACGGACTTTCACGCAAAGAGTGAAAGAGAAATGAAGAACTGATGACACTGATGCCATAAAGACAAAGAATAGCAGCAGGCTTTCAGTGCTTTGAATTTTTTTTTGTCTTTTCTTTCTCTTTTTTTGGGGTTTTGCCTTTTTATTTATACGATTTCAGAACCTAATAACAAGTAGTCTCACAGTCTCAAGAGAACCCTGTTGCACACTTCTCAAGAGTTCCTAATCTTGAGGGACATTTTGTGGAGTCAGCTAAGTTCAACAACAAAGCACACAAAAGATCAATTAACTTGACATTTAGAATGGTCCAAGGAAGGTGGGGTGGGGAAAGGGAACCCTAAGCTAAGCAAGAATCAAGTGTATTAAACATCCGACTACTTCATATGGTTTTTGTCTTCCAACCCCTCCCTGTGGTGAGATTATGTTATTAGTTTACAAGAATCAAGTACCAAATGCCCTAAAATCAAACAGGATGCTAATTAATAAGGGTTTGTTCTCCCTAATTTATTTCTGTTTATTTCAGCAAACTTCAACAAACTTCAACAAACTTCAGCAAACTTCAACAAAGTTAAATAAAGTTAAACAAAGTTCAACAAAGTTCAACAAAGTTAAACAAACCAATATACAAACTAGTTATAAAAAAACACTTGAATCAACAAGATTCAACAAAAATAAACAAAGTTCAACGAAATTCAACAAAGTTAAATAAAGTTAAATAAAGTTCAACAAAGTTTAACAAACTTCAACAAAATAAATTTTCAATAATAAATATAAACGTTTTTCAGTTGAGGAGAACAGACCCTAATTAATAACACAACAATCAAGCAAAGAGACACATGGAAGTTAAAGTAGGACTCATGCTTTCTTTATTGGCTCTATTATTCATTTGGTTCTTAAACAACCATTCCAGTGTGAAATTTTCGGAATGAAATTAAATAGTACTTTAGATACAATGTCATGAAACCTACGTAACACATAAATTAAGCAAATAAAATCACACTAGACGGACTTTCCTGCAAATAGGGAAGGAGAAATGAAGAACTGATGACACTGATGCCATAAAGACAAGGAATAGCAACAGGCTTTTAATGCATTTCAAATTTTCTCTTTTCTGTCTCTTTTTTTGGGGGGTTGCCTTTTTATATTATCAGAATTTCATAACGAGTAGCCTCATACTCTCAGAGTACCAGCGTCCCGTTGCACACTTCTCAAGAGTTCCTAACCATAAGGGACATTTTGAGGCCGAGATAATTACAAATAATATAAGAAACCGAGTTGTAAAGTGTGAATTTGAAAAAGACAACTTTCTATTTTTTATCCCCAACAGATTTTGGTCAGCATTAATTATTTACATCCAATGAAATTTTTACCACCGGTCTTTATTACTGGTATTATTTCCCATTCAACACTTACTTTCTTAAAAAATGTTTTCAATCCTTAGTGGGTAGCTAAGCGGGCAACTTGGAGATCTACTCAAGAGGTCACTAGTTTGAGCACCCTCTGGCCCACTGGAATTTATGTAGCACCGACAAGGACATGGGTAAGGACACGGAAATGACATGAACACGGAAAAGCATCATATTTTCAAAACTTACACGACACTAACACGGAGTTGAAATGTTGTTTAAATATTTTTTTTCAAGAATTCCTAAAACGAAAACTAGAAAATAGATGCATTTTTTCAGTATGCTAAGTATCAAAGATACCCGTCAATTTCTAGCTCTGTACAATCCCACAATTGTGAATCATGAATATAGGGATTAGGGAAGGAATAGGGCAGCTGACTGGATGGCTAATTATGGACACAGTAGGAGCAATGAAGTCTTTTGGGAACATTCTCCAGATAAGGAATTTAGGAGAATCTTGCGGGAAGATTGACTAGGAGTCACTCCCGAGCAATGTTTTGAAAACCGGACCGGACCGGCCGGTTCGATCGGTTCAACCGGGAATCGGTAGGCCCGCCGGTTCAACTAGCTCCAAAAAACCGTTTGGGTCAAACCCGGTCAAAACCGCCCCGTTTAGTATAAAACCGTCAACCGGTGAACCCGAACCGGTTTACACGAACTGACTGCCAGCCTCATTTGCCCTTTTTAGTTCCCGGTTTTCACTTTACCATAGCCCCCACTGCCTCCCCCTCTCTCTAACTGAACCCGATCAGTTACTTTTTACAGATCTGGCTCCCAAAAAAGGTTTTTGAGGGAAGTGTCGAGAGAGAGAGAGAGAGGGCTTTAGGAGGGAGGAGAAGATTGAGAAATTGTGAGTGAGGGTTTGAAAGAGATGGATTTCAGGAGGCAGTACATTCACTCAGTGGTGATGAGAGAGAGAATTTGGGAGTGCGGCGGGCCGGTTGCTGGGCAACAAGAACAGCAAAGAATAGATAGCATAGCGTTAGGATATAAAAGCAATATCATTTTGGTTGACCACCTTTTATATCCTTTTTGTTCTTTTGTACTTGGTTCTGATTCCAAATAATTAGTTCTTTGAACATGGAGATTAATGGGCTTTGAACGTGTTATTCATCATGAAGCTCACTGCCATAAATATTTAACTTGGAAATTTGCCTATTTTTCCTGATTTTTCTGTTTTTTTAATTTTTTTGTAATTTTAAAGATTATAAAATATTTATGACGTCACCCGGCTTTTGAGACCGGTCGAACCAGTTGAACCATCGGACCCTTCAGCTGACCGGTTCGACGTCCGGTCCGGTTTTCAAAACATTGCTCTCGAGAGGAGAGCCTCCTAGTTCTCTACTTTCACTCCTTACCTCATAAGAAAATAAAAAAAAGTTCGGCCGCATTTCCAGATTGGTAATTTAACAGAACTCCCTACGAAATATTGTCATTCAAAAAACACTGGTCACCATAAGGTATTTAAAATGGTTGAGTCGTGTATATCCACTCAAAAACGGTCTTAAATGCACAATCCAGCGAGAATTGTCGATTCTTTTTTACTTTTTGGATCATGAAAAAGTCTTTCCGAAATTCTAAAATAAAGAAAAAAGGGTGGTAAAAAAACATAATGCGAAAAAAGAAATAACAAATACAAAGATGCCCACCAAAAAGTGTTTAAGGCTGGTTTTGAGCAGATGTGCAAGAGTCACATATTTTAAACAGTGGCCAGCGTTTTTTAAAGTACCAATATGCCGTATGGGGTTCATATCAAATACCAATTTGGAATGCAGCCTGCCAAGTTCTTAGATCAAATTATTATCAAACAGTTTCATTTTAAATCACGTCAGCCCAGAAACTCACAACACCCGAATGCAAATTCAGCAAGAATCACAACAAATGAAGTCATAAACATAGATAGTGACTACAAGATTAAGGAAACACAAACCCCCAGCATGCCAAGCTGTGTCCCTCCTTCCCCAAGCTGTGTCCCTCCTTCCCTAAGCCGTGACCCTTTGGGTCCTTACCAGTGTCCAAAGACGTTTTCACCACCCTGAAACGTTTCACTGTTCTGGAAAATTTTCGGACACGTGTCCCAGGCGCTTCCTAGGAGTGCCGTGTCCTTTTCAGGTATCGGACACGGTACAGGGACAAGGTGTTCATGCTTCAACTAACTTCAACGGCACACGACATGGAATCAGTTGAGCAAAGCTTGGACACAACATCTAAGAAAATAGACTGGTATTTAGAAACAGCCTGTCTACTGGTCCAATTAGCCTAGCATAACGCAGCTTACACCTCCCCACCTAGCCAACAATAGCCGCCGGCGTTCTTGACTGTTAATGTTGTCAGCAAGAACAACAATAAACAAAATATATCACATTCTTATATAGTATATACAGCACTATTTTCAGAAATAACTTTTCATGGCAACCAAATTGACAGCAAAACAAAAGCATCAGATGGAAGTTGACGGTTATATTTGGACATTCCAAATAAATGTGAAAACAATAAACAATGTAACTTCAGATGGTATTGGTAAAAGAGTAGACCATAAAATCAGTGGACATGTTTTCTTAGATACATGGGTATTCAGGCTTAAAAGCACTAGACACGTTACCTAACCACGGAGCTCTTGGAGAAAATTAGAAGTTGTCTCTAAGGTAAAACCAGAATATTACCAATGCACACAAGTATAGAACAGACATTAAACAAACATCATAACATACAAAAGACCCTTCAGTATTATTTACCTGTCCTAGAAGTAAATCCCGCACGTACACACCCATTGTAGTCATCTTCCCATTAGATCCGGGAGAAAACTCCTGAGGAATGAAGGAACCAAAGTTACATCGTAATTAAAGATCATAAAGCATCAAGAGGGAGGGTGAGAGAGGAGGAAGCAAGAAACATAAGCAACAATCATGAGATCCCATTGACATCCCTTCGACCATCCTTAACAAACGAGCAAAGATAAAGAAGCAACAGTATAGTGAACCATCTAAACGGGAGGGGGCTAAATACAAGCACACAGGAAAGCTTAAAGTCATATAGGTACCAATTGTTGAAACTTGACTAGACACTCTTTTCATATTCTGGAGGAAGGCACCCAACCAGTTCATTCTTGACAAAACTGCAATTGTCAAACCTTTTAAACAATACCACTACCAAATAAAAAAAAAGCTTTCTATCTTCAAGAAAGAAAAAAAACTGACAACTCAAAATAAACTACTAGATGTAAAACAGCAGGCAAACCTTTTCTCGCAGTTGGTCCTTAGTGGCATGACAAAATAGAATTTACAATTATTGTAAACTATTATTTTTCAGTCATATATGGTCAAGGGAGGTGAATTGCTTTTCCTCTGACCATCTAGGGCTTTACCAAATTAAGACAAATTGCCAGACAGAAAGACTACAATATTTGGTATTTGATCCAGTTTAGTGCTCAAGATTTCTAGCGTCAATGATTGAGGTTTTACGTCTTTTTCCTTCAAAATCAAAGACGTCCAAGGAGACAGTAAAAGAGGATTACATCCACCAATCAAAACAACAGTTCCCGGTCAACTTCTAAAAATGGTGTTCATAAGACAAATCTAGACGGACTTGTAGTATCTTTAATGTTTATGATCAGCAAAATATGGCTAATCAAAATTTTGATCAAATAAGATCCGAACCAGCGCAATCCAAAATTAGCAGACAGGAATAATATAGGATCATTTCGATAATACGGAAATTTCAAGTTTTCCAACTGTCAAGCAAAATTGTCTTTTTTGGTTCTTATAAATCTTTACAAATAGGGTATGTTTCTTAACACTATTTAAAAATGTAAGGGTCACTATTTAAAAACCGTGATTCTTGTTTCACTGACCCTCGTCTCACCGAAACTTACGGTAAGATCGTCTAAAACAAATTTTTGTCGACAAATATTGAAATAAAAACTTTAATAACTTTAAAAGGAATTTTACAATATTTTGTAAATTACTATAAAATAATAAAAGTGATTTGCATAGAACTTCTGATGTTTTAATGACTAATCAACTCCAGGAATCAACGGCCTCTCTATGCTGTTTTCCTGTTGCTGTTCCATCACCAGCCACCAACAATACCTTGCCCCCAAAATAAAAAAGATCTTTCATCCCCTCAATCTCTCCTCCATGTCAATCTCAAGTCTAAGTCAACCTTTCTCCTGTTTTCCGTTTTCTGCTCCATCACCAGCCACTAAAAACAATTGGCACCAAAATTCAAGAAACTTTCTATCCCCAACATCACATTCTCCCTCCTCCATGTAGATCTTCGTTTTTTTCTGTCTTCCATGTCAATTCCGGTTAGTGGTTGGGCCATTTACAATTTGACATCTCAATTTTCTCTTCCTGATGGCTTTCAAGTGTCCAGTCCAGCACCCTTTCAGCCTACGTTCCTCATACCCCGGTGTCCCGCTAATATGTGATCATGGTGGCATTAGTGCCAGGTGGTTTGATCATTACCATGCGGAAACGGGTACTGAAACCTAACAGAGAGGTGGGTTTCGAAGGGCAGGAATGCATTACAGTCAAAGGTTTTGGAATCCAGGAGGTCTCAACAAAGGATTTAATTTCTGATCCTGTTTCAAACCTTCCAAAATGTCCGAACCAAAGCCCCCTCAGAAATTGTAAAATGTCCTTACTTGAATACATACATTTGAACTCATTTCAGACATTAGAATCAACTAGCACAATTCTACGATCAGGGGGGTTAATATGAAAATCCTTCTCTTTAAATATGTTCTATTTTTGGTGGGCTACACAATCTAGAGTCTTTCTCTTACTTATTCAAGGGTTGCTTTACAACATTATCTACACGCATTAATTTGAGACGCTTCAATGTTTGAATCTCTGATAGATGAGATGGATAGAAGAGGATTTATACCTCAATTAAGCGGAGGGGGGAAGGGGATCTCTTTTGTCAGAAGGGTAGGAGATAAACTTGTAGTCAAAACTATCTCCTAATTTAGGAGATGGCTCTGGCAAACTCCAAGTCTAAGTGTCTAACTCCCTTTGGGATAGAATGATCAATTTTAGAAAGAAAAATTTGCTCTAAATAATCCGAATTTTTACCCGTGTGCCGAAAATAATCCCAACCCACGAAATACTAACCAATAATCCCAAGTTGTAACTTGTGTGCCAATTTTAGACCCGAGTGAACGGTAGTCGGTATCAGATATTCCATTAGTTTTGTGCTAAAATGTCACTAATGCGCTTCTTTTATTTGCTTCATTTTCTCTCCCCTACCAACATTTCCTCCATCGTCTCTCTCTACACCACCAGCACCGCCACCACTGTCCTCAACACCACACCGCCACCAATGTCATCCACACCACCACCAGGCCATCGCCACACTCTTCTCCTTAAGCACCACACCATTATTTTCTTCCCCCTCGCCCCCCCCCCCCCAAAAAAAAATCAGTCCACTACCACATTATTCCCCAGCACCACCACTCCACCCCCATAAAACCTTCAACTAAAAAAATCAAATTCAACATCAAATTACTTAACAACTCTCTCTGAGCTTTTTTTTTTTCTTTTTTTTTTTTTAACTTTTGTATATAAGCCAAATGTAATAATAGCCCCAAATTACCAAATGGGTAGAAAAAAATGCCACCAATTACCACATGAGTATAATAAAATGCTCCGGTACCACTTAAACATATTAAAACTCCACAAAGTGCAGATTCACCCAAAATAAGTTCTACGAACAGAATCTCCGGCGTAATTTTATTTTTTATATTTTCATTTACGTTTTCCCCTCTTTTTATTTCCCTTACCCTTTTTCCCCCTTTTCTCATTTTTCCTTTTTTTCTCTTTTTTCCTTCGTTACTCATCTTCTACCTGTTCAGCCCTCTTTTCATCTAGAATCTGCTGAGTGAAGTGAATACAGAGGAGAGAGAGACGGAGAGAAGGATGAACAAGATTCTAGAGCTTTGAAAGCCTTAGATAAGGTGTCTCAGCCCTCAGGAGATTAAAATTTTGACGAAAAAGCTCTTAATTTTTTTTTCTTTTTTTTTAAGTGGTCCAAAGGGGAAGATTTAAACAGGTATATATCTTCCCCCCCCCCCCCTTTTTTAATGATTTCTCATTAGCTTAATCTTCGATTTTATGGAGATTGACAGGGTAACTGTGGGTAATTGTTTAATGGGTTTGATTAATATAACTGAAATTTAGCAAAAACAAGATTAGTAGAGCTAAGAAAGAATAAGCCCTAACTATTGCTGGAATTTTTTGAGTTTACTAAACCTTAAATACTTAATGTTTATGAGGGTTTGAAATTGCAGCATAGCCAGTGCCATAGTTTGATTTTGAGAGTTGTTAGGCTCATTGTTTAATTTTGCTAAAATTCTGAAAATGGTTAAATTTCATCATGGGGGAGAGTTCAATATGGATTTGATACTCTTATGTCGGTGGATGAACTTCTCCTGTATACATTGAAAGTTGGTGCTTTACCATGAAAGAATTGATAGCTAAACTGAGGGAAATGGGGTACCAAAAGCATCTGCCTTTGTTGTGGTATAAGGAGTATGGGATGTCACTTGCTAATGGAGGTCTGAGGCCAATAACAACAGGGGTAGGGAAATGAGTAACAGGAGAGTAAAACAGAGAAAAGAAGAGGAAAAAGAAGAAAGGGAAAAAAAAAATTGGGGGGGGGGGGGAACATAATAAAAAAATATAAAAAAATGAGATTCGCCGGAGATTCTTCTAGTAAAACTTATATTGGGTGGATCTGTATTTTTTGGCGTTTTTATATGTTCAAATGGTACCTGCGCATTTTATTATACTCATGTGGTAATTGATGACATTTTTTTATACTCATTTGGTAATTTGGGGGTAATAATAGGGACAATGTTTGGATTTGTTGATTTCTTATCTAGGCTTTATGTAAGAGGCATTTTATCAAACAGGTTGTGTGCAAATTCGAAAGAACACAAAATTTATACATATACAACGCCTGGAATTGAGGTTTGACAAGAAATAGAGAAGAGTTGGGCCGAGAGAGTCACGGCAGGGAGGTGGGGTCGTGGCCGTGAGGACCGAGTAGGGAGAAGGAGAGGATGAGAGGGATGGGGGGAGACTTCTGAAGAGAAAGGAGGAGCAGGGAGGAACAAAAAGAGAGGAGAGAGATTTACTTGCTGAGTTCGATCCTTATGGGGCGCCGGTGGAGGGAGGGCTGTCAGACACAAGGAAGGGGAAGAGGGCCTGGCTGGGCGCGGGGCAACCAGAGGAGAGAGGGAATAAGAGGAGAAGGTCGTGTGAGCACTGTAGCAGAAGGCCGTGATGGTCGTGACTCGTGAAGGCAAGTACAGGCACAGGGAAGAGAGAAGGGTTATTTTTGTAATTCACTTTACAAATTAGATGCCACATCATCACTTAGTAACGGTATACTTAACGTCGTTCACCCGGGACTATTATTGGCACACGTGTTACAACCTGGGATTATTGTTTAATATTTCGTGAGTTGGGATTATTTTCGGCACACGGGTGAAACTTTGGACTATTTAGAGCAAATTTTCCTTTTAGAAATGGTCTTCAAGTAGGATATGTCAGCAGGGAGCTTTTAGAGGGGTACCCACACTGGGGCAATTTGTAACTTAGTTCCTATGTTTGAGGACTCCTTGTCCTCTTAGTTTGTAATTGTTGCATTTTTAGTTTTAAGAGAATTTTCTTCATCTAACATAAGAATACGTAAGCAGGGACCCATGCTTCTTACAGCAACCTTTGAAAAGCTATCTTCTTTGTCTTGCTCCCATCTTTATCAAACACAAGTTGGGAATGGCAAACAAACTGGTTTTCGGGAAGAGTCCAGGCAGGCGAGGTTCTCTTACTTTATACCTACCACCTATCATCCTTACACAAGTCTCTAGTCTCTGCTTTTGTGGTGAGACATGTAGGTAGTCCTTGAAATTCCATTCTGAAGAAAGCTACATGATTGCGTCCAACGCCAATGGCATGATTTGTAGATAGTTTGGCTTTATTTTTGGTTTGTGATTGAGGATACCTGGTCCTCCTTTTTGTATTCTTTTTGTATTCGTAAAACTTTTGATCAATAAAAAATTTTCCTTATCTAAAAACAGAAAGCTACATGATTGGGAACTTCAGGAACTCATTAACATTTTAGGTCTTCTAGAGTCATGCTCTTTCATGTAATCTCCACATTAGAGACACGAGATTTTGTGGGTGGCAAATTCCTCTGGTGTTCTCTCTTCCATTCGTTTTGTAGTCACTTACGAAACAAATCTAATATGTGCTCATTCCCAGTGGCAAACTTTATTCCGGAGGTCAGACCTCTGAGATCTATTCCAGAGGTGCCATAGAAGGTGAAGGCATTAACCCTGAGGGGCCAGGGGGTACCTCAGTTGGTAAGACCTATGAGATCTATTCCAGAGGTCCCAAGTTCGAGTCCCCTCAAGGCCATTGGAGGTTTTCCTGGTCGTTAACTTCAGGGTCTATGGGAATAGTCCAGCAAAAAAAAACTTGGATACCCATGTTTTCTTAAACCAAAAAAGAAAGAAGGCGAAAGCTTTGTTTTTCATGGAATTATACACCCAACAGCAATTGTAAGATGCAAATTCAGAGGCCAATAAAGCAATGTTTCTGATGTTTGCATTATGTCTTATACAAAAGGAGAAACTGATTATCAACTACTTCTAGATTGTGAGGCTGAAATCAATATATCCAGTTTTTTTTTTGTTACATCTACAAGTTTATGCTAGGTTTAGATGGCATAAGTTAAGGAGCTCAAGATTGTTCGACAGGCTTGTTGAAGAGGAATAATAATAGTAGTGTAGTTAGAGTATGAATGTTGTTTGATAATATAATATTTTCACTTATACACTTATTAACCTATAAGAGTACATGTATGAGTTCATAGCAGGGTTTATCGTATCTATATTCAACTTCATGGTTCATTGCTGACTTGCCTGAAGGTTTGGCAAGTTGCTTTAGATAATCTTCATGAGGGTATATATAATCAATGGTGCTAGATGAATCCAACATTTTTAGGGCCACGGCAATGCACAAATTTTGACACTTAGGTGGTATTTACTTGCTTGCAATCAAATACAATGCAATCATTTTATAAGGTAGATGTGAGGTGGAAAAGGAATGAGGGGGAGGAAGGAGATGAGAAAAGTGAGATTGATTACACCATTCAAAGTAATCATCATTACATGTGAAAAGTTGAGCAATTGTGATTACATTGAATTATGCAAGCCACTCCACTTTTCTCATCCCTCTCCTCCCACTCCTTCACTTTTCACCCTACATTTATTCTATAACATGATTGCATTGCATTACATTTGATTACAAGCAAGTAAACAAGCCCTTAGTGTTTTCACTTAACATAACTCATACTAAGTAATTTCAATAGAATCATAAGTAACAATAAAAGAGAGCTCAAGGCAGAAGGGTTTTTAAATTTGTACTAATGTTCATTAATAAAAACTTCATTATTGTTATGTACTATCAATGTCGATGCCCCCCCCCCCACCCCCACACCAAAAATTACACCTTATTTTTGAATATTATGGACCCGAACAACATATTTGTAAATTGAATAAGGGCAACTCAGGAGAAGAGAAAAGAAACACTTCAATTTATTATTAATAGTGTCGTCAGTCAATGAAGTAAATTGAGAGTACTTTCAAATTTGTCAAGTGCTGTAAATTTTCAGAACTGTAAATAAGGAGGTGCTTCCCTTAAATAAGGGGAATAAACCAAAATTGAAAAGCCAACCTTAACTTACTACCAACATGGGCATCACAATTTGAAGTAGGAAAGGCTTTACTACCTTATACTAACGTACATATACCTAACTACAGACTTTTACTCAAGAACACAACTTCACTGATCGACCTCTTAAGCCATGACAGCATGTTATGATAAAGATCACATTATTTTAACATACAGATTCCAACTCTCCAGACTCTAAATCCAATTTGCCACCTTGAAACAATAACTTAACACTTGTTTGACACTAAAAGTAAACAAAACACTCAGAAAGTTCCATAGTCAAGAAGAACTCACAGCTCTTATGTAAGGAGAATCAGGATGCTTCAACAGCCCATGCATTTGCTTGACAGTGAGCTTCATGGTAAAGAACTTGTATAGAAGACAGAACGCCGTGGATGGACCCCGACAATTCCCGGTCATCCATGGCTCTACATGATCAACTTGATTGTAAATCTCGTCAACCACCTCATGGTATGTCTTCAACCGGTAAAGGTCCCGGAAATAATCAGATGAGAGGATGTTCATACAAAGAACCCTTTCTACTAGCGAATCTATCGGCTTCCCGGAGGTTTGTATATCCCCCATTGCTCATCAAAGAAAACCAATTCCTTTCTTTAACTCCAAATAAACCTAACTTGAGGTATCTAGCAAGCTCCCATACCTTGATTTAATACAAAAAAAAAAAAAAGGGAAACCAATAAGCTCACAACAATTGCAAAATTAGAAATGCAAATTTAAACAGAAGCTATGAAATTATAGTTCAAGAAAAATACGCAGCTATGTACAAATGAATGCAATTAATCACCGATAGCAAGCCCTAGAAAAGAGTGCTACTAAAGGGGAAAGAATGTACAATTGTAGCTAAGAGAGGATACTTAAGCACTAGAATAATCAATTAATCGAATAAGATGTTTCAAATTAAGCAAAAATTGTAGAACACAATTCAACTTCAAGGTAGAAATTGAGAGAGGATGAAGTAAACTTACGTTAGGGATTGAATGAATCTCTGGGCAATTAAATAAATGGAGAGAGAATACAACAGAAATGGGTTGATGACGAATTGGCTTGGTTAGGAGCTTTAAGGTTAAACCCTATTTAAATATAACATGGAGAAACCGACCAATTGCTCTCGATAATTTAGAGAGAAAGATTAAGGGGAGGGAGAAGAAGGGGACGACCAGACTCAAGAGAGATGGAGAGAGAGAGAGCGGGGCGGAGAAAGAAGTCAAGAACGCATATTGAACAAGACCTGTCAATTTCGGTCACTTTGGTTTTATTTTTCAATTCGCATAAATAGCACTTCCCTACTTAAAAAAAATATCATTGGTAAAAATTGTACCAAGTAAATAAAGAAGGATGGTGCTAAATACTATACGGTTCACACGCCATTTTAAACAATACCGCACACTAAAAATTAATATTTCTAAAATACCCTAAATTTAAATTATAAAAACAAAGCCTAGATTACAAAATAAAATACACAAACACAATACACACTAATACACCATCCTAGTCTGATATTCTCATTACTTAAAGAACAAACAATAGTCTACCGATCAACTATCAAGTACTACCATATGGGAACCTAGAATAAGAATTTTTTATCCAGATGAGACAAAGCTGCTTCCTTCATCAATCATCATGCTTTGCTGCTTTGTTGTTCTTCTAGGCTCTAGCAAGTAGCCCTTCTGCCCTTGACATGTGAATTACAATTCAGAAACATCATTACTTCCGATTTTCTACGCCTAATTTGGGCTTGGGAGATAGAAACTTGCGCCTGGTTTGGGCGTGGGTATTCCACTTCTGCGCCTAATGAGGCGCAAGACTGTTAATCTGCGCCAATTTGGCGCAAATATTATGGTTTTTCAAAAAAAATTAATTAAAATTGTGCAAATTTAAAATCCAATCAAACGTGAGTTCAGATGGTACTATTCTCAAAATTACCATCATTACATTAATTCTTCGACTGTTATTCTTTACCATCGTGATTGAGATTGATCGAACACTAATTTGTTAAACGATTCGCAAAAAGTATTGTATCATGACTAATAGGAGAGCTATTATAAGTTAGCTAGGGCATGCAAAGAAGATTACACCCTAAAATTAAACAAAGGGTAATATTGGTATTATTTTATTAGGGGTGTGACCGTGTGGTATTGTTTAAGTTGGGGTGCGGTATTAATGCGAACTGATGAAGAATTACAAAATGGTGACGGGTCAAAATGTTAAACATGTATATTACTTATACTAAACTCCAAAAATATTGATCACTTTCGCATCAAAAAATAAACAAATATTTATTACTGGTCACCCAACCTACGATTGCACCTTAAATATATAACTTAACATATTGTCACTCCAAATAGGACTATTGTCACTTATTTGTACATCTCCTTGTAAAATGTAGTCACATGTCTAACCTATGTTCATACCCTCAATCTAAAACTTAATAAATATCTAACGCTTGTCATATTAACGATATTTATTGCCACAAATAATCGTCAATTTTTACGTAACCTATGCTTATACCAACTAAGATAATTTTTCTTATTAAACAACACAACTTATTTGATCAGATTGACCTTTAATATGTGTTTCGTTAATTAGAATTTGTATGTTGAAAGACCGACCTTAATTCTTTCAAATGAAAAAAATTGTGACTACTCACCGTATAAATGAATAAGAAAGAAAAAATAACAATTTATCAAAATGTGACACTTTTATATTGCATGTGCTTATATCCACAATTATGTAACATTTTCTTTTTATATTTCGTGCATCTACTGCCACAAATATTCATCATCTATGCCAAATCAGTTAGAACTTTGGACAACTAATTTGTCAAATCGAGCATCCTTAATTGAAAAATGTTAATGTTGGAGATCAATGTCATTTTAGATTGTGTTAATTTAATTCTAACATTAAAAACAAATAAGAAATATGAATAGGCTATAGTACTAATTATTATAGAATATTTGTTAATAACATACAACTCATTACTCACCATGATAAAAACCAAAAATAATTGCAAATTAATAACAACCAATCAACATGTGACACCTGTCACATTACCAACGATCTTACCCAAAATTAAATATATATATTAAATGTCCTCATCCCCAAAGCCACCTGTCCACCCCACAACCACCTTTACCCTCTCGTACAAGTCCCATGGCTGAATGGTTCATCACCAAGATAAATTTCATGAAAAAATATAGATTAGATTCTTGATGACAATATCAAATTTTGTGCGGATAAAGAGAAACGTATATCATATTGAATTTTCAAGTTTTCTGTTTCTTCGATGTTTTTTCAATCATCAAATTCAGAACTGTATCACTCCAATTGAAGGAAATAATAAGCGACAAGGCAATAATAAGGACAACCCCCATATGAAACCAATATACACTACTTTGTTGTCGCCTACAACAATACACAAACAGAGAATCTAAACATAATAAAATGCAAGACTGTCAACAAGGCTTCATACAGTCTGAATAATGAAAGACATTAAAACCTCATAGCAAGGTCACAAATATACAAAGATATCGGACCTCTAAATCCAAATGCTACAAAATACCGTGCGTACCGTCAGTTTCTACAAATTGATAGACCAGGTGCAATACGAAAGATCATGCGCCTAAACTATGCGTAAGTTTTAAATATCTACGCCCAAATCGGGCGTGAGTTTGAAGTTCCTGCGCCTGAAATGGACGTAGAATTCAGATATATGTAACTGACGTTGGCGCAGGTAATAAGGTAACAAATATCAAAATAAAATCTTCTTCATCCTTTCTTTTTCCTTCTCCTAACAATTTTGAGCTCCAGATCAACATCATTACTAATAATGTCCAAAAGAATAAGAACAAAAAAAAAGTAAATTGGGGAAGGGGTGAGATTAACTTCGTTTTTGCTCAGTAGCAATTTGCAGGGCAGGTGAGCTATGACAATGCCCAACAATGGAGGATTTCTTCATTCCTTGTCAAAATCGCTTATGCTGTTATGGGGGATTGGAGGTTAGGCCGTTAGGCGACAATGGAGGATTTTAGAGCGAAAGTGAAGGGTGTTGTATTGATTTTTCTGTTTTGTACATTTTAAGGTTAAATCAGTAATTATACTTATTTAGGGTGTGGTATTGTTTAAAAAGGGGTGTGGTATTTTTATCCCCAATTGACCGATTTGGCCTTTTTAGTGAACTTGTCGTGACAAATTGGCCTTTAAAACTACCTTGGCAACGTTTTGACCTTTTGAACTATCTCCGTCAACTAATAAGACCCTTTTTTCGCTCGGCAGAAGAATCTTTGTATTTTTTTACTATTTTTCGAGCATTTCTTACATTTATTCATTTTCGGACATGTTTTTAATATTTCCCGAATAATAATTGGTTTTTCCTTTATGGCGCCCAACTAAAAAAAAAGCTCCCTCCAGCTTCTCTCTCTTGTCTTCTTCATCATTTGAAAACCAAAATCGAGAGAGAGAAGGTCAATAATTGATGTCTACAAATGCTGTAAATTCTTGGCTTGAAGGTGAAAGTTCTAATCTTCGACGTGAGAGAGCTAAGGGAAGCAAGCTTGCAAGATTCTTTGTGTGTGACAAGGAGCAAAAGTGCTAAGTTGAGGGAATATTCGCTGAGCTCGGTGTGACAATGGGTGAAAGGTAAGCAACTTGCACATGTTTCAAACTGATTAAAGTACTTATTAGGTGTAGATTGTGGGTACTTTGCTGTTAATTGTTAGTTGTATAGGTTGATTAAGGTGTGTATTAGTTTATTCAAAATGAGTTGATTTTAGTGTTTGATTTAGGATTTTGTTTATTGTTTATTTGTTTAATGGTTTGTGATTTTTATGTCATTAGTTTAATGAGTTAAGGGTTTGGGTATTCTTTAATTTGATTTGTTCAATGATTTAAGGTTTTGTGTATGGTCTGATTTGTATAATGATTTAGTTAAAATATGTTTTAAAAAATTGCAGATAGAAAAATACAGCCTAATTTAGGTAAAATTTTGGCATGGGGGGAAGTTTAATTTTGGAAAAGTTGATAGATATGAAGGAGGACAGGATGAGACTATAATGATGGAGTTAAAAGAGGAATTAGTGAATCTAGGGTGTCAAGACTTTTAGTCTTTGTGGTATAGGATCCCTGACATTTCATTTTCAAATGGAGGATTAAGGCCACTGTTGGAGGATAAAGATTTCATGGAAATGAAGGTTACTGCCAGTGACTTAAACTATATTTGATACTTACACTGAACATGTAGTTGATACTCCAGAACTGGTGGGTGAATCTGAGGTGGTAAGGTTTCAGATACATTTACAGGAGCCACTACAACATACGTAGACTAGTCAAGAAACCACAAAAGCTTAATTCTCATACATCCCAACTACATAAGCGACCCTCATACAACCCAACTACAGAAGTCGAACCCTCATACAGCCCAACTACAGAAGCCTAACCCTCATTCACAACAACTCCTGAAACTCAACCCTTATTCACAGCAACTAAATCTAGGAAACAATTAACCCCAAAAAGGAATATACATGCTCAGGTAAGAAAAGGTCCTAGGTTGAGACCCCCTCAAACTGTCACCCATCTATCTTCTAGCCACCTAGCTGAGCCTGAAGTGACCCCAATACAAGTGCAAGACTATTGCACCTCTGAAGTCCCCACCAGTTACAACCACAAGCAAGGGATGCTCAAGCTGCAAGCAAAGGTGGGGGCAGAGGCCAAGGAAGAGGTAGAGGTCAAGCAAGAGGCAGGGGTCATGGAAGAGTAAGAATACAGGGTATGGCTTGTGGCAAGGACCTCAAGGTCAAGCCATTCTGAATCCTAATTTGTCGGGACCTGGGAACATCATCAGACCTCCTAGGGAAGCCACAGATGGCCAGCAACAATCTTGAGGAGTGCATATCATGATTTTTGGGGTAGTTTTTTTTTAAGTGAATGCAACTAATTTGAACTTGGATGTGTATTTATTCCACTTGTCTTCATTTCGAACTTGGATCATTGTTGTTCTTGCTACTAAAGTTATGTTTTATAGTATCAAGACATGTAATATATGGAAAGCAAGAACACACTTTTTGGAGCAATACTAGAAATATAATTTCAGTACAAGTTGTCATATGTAATTGCTCAAAATACATTCTTTTGCAGCTTCCTAACTAGATCAACCAAAACAGTCAATAGCTGCAACAATTACACCAACCTCATATTACTTACCTAAACTAACTAACTAATCTCAGCCTTACTAAGCTAAAAAAAACCCAAACATCTTGCTTAAGTACATGACTCCTATTACGGCTGATGCAACAACCAATACATCATACAACCACCATCCAACTCCAACTTTATATGCTTGCAACACTGCTAATTTAGCTTTCTCAGTTTGAAGAGCAAGTACAATGTTTCAAATGAAATTTACCATTTTTTTTTTCCAAACCCAAGCGTTTTTTAGAAAAAAAATATAGTAAGCAGGGCGTTCCTAGATCTACTTATTATATTTTCTATTTAATATTCAATTGTAGTTGGTTGGTTAGGTTGAAATTTAATTTCCATTATTAACCCAGTCCATAATATGAATTTTGGACTCTAAAAATGAACTTAGGATTAGGTAGAATATTATCTTAATATTTTCTCAAATGACTCTCATAGCCTGTCATCACAGAGTCTTTCACATTATTGAATGAGTTCCTTAACTCAATTATCTCGTCTCTAAGTATAGGGATCAACTCAGTAGCAGTTTGACAAACAGGTGGGTCCACCCAATTCCACATTGCACACCCACCCCCCTTTCTATATTTTGGACATCTTCTAAACCTTCTCCCTGGATTATCATCAGTCATGGAAGTAAAGCAGTCAACTTCTTTTCCACAATGGCATCGTACAAAATTGGCTCTTTTCTCTGCATCATTCCACCTTTGGATGCCCCTCAAGATGTTAATACCACCTCCATTCCATGCCTATATCAATTGGCGAATTATTTCTCAAAAATAAGAGAAGCAGTGGGGAAAGGTGCGTGTGTAACAAATGAACAAAAATCTTACCCTATCGTTGCTTGAGTAGTTGTTGCGAGATCTTCTGGTGGACTCAGACATGGTGTCCCTCTGCCTTCTCTCTAAAATCTCCAATTTGATTTACGGGAACCAAAACCCTAATTTATAAGACTCAATTGGAGGAAAAACCTATGCTATTGAAATTAAAAAGGGAAATGAAAGAGGGAAATAATGTGCTAGTTAGATAAATAATATTTTATCATAGAAAATGAAACAAAAGGTCTTAAATGCAAGAAATACTCGAAAAATAGTAAAAAATACAAGATTCCTGTGCCGAGCAAAAAAAGGGTCTTAGTAGTTGACTGGGATAGTTTAAGAGGTCAAAACGTCGTTGGAGTAGTTTTAAAGGTCAACTTGTTACCGCAGGTTCACTAAAAAGGCCAAATGGGTCAATTGGGGTATTTTTTTTATTTTTTTTGAAAAGGCCCATCATAATAAACCCAAGGACACGTATTACCAAAGTAGTATTTTAAATTGGAACTGCTTAACCAATAAGTGGTTGGTGTGAGTGGTTCGGCAAGGTCGAGGGTTCGAATCTTGTGGATGGAAAAACTACTTAACAAAAAAAAAATGGAACAGCTTAAGGTAAATCTTAAAAAAAATAAACGCAATTCTTCACAAAATACTCGTTTTACTAGGTGGATACCCGACCCCGTGCGATGCACTAGCCGTGATTATATTATATAATTAATCTAACCTTTTTTATTAATCTCATCTAAGAATCAAAGTAGGACGATGATCACTTTTAAAAAATTTTCAGTATTATATGAATAAACTTTATTTTTATATCATTGATGCATCCCAAAAACTTGTATAGGACGGTTTCACTGTGATATTTGGTGAAACGATGGTCACTTTTTAGTGAGAACTCATAAAGTGACAACTATATTCCTAAATAGTAATCTCATTTTTTAATAAGTTGGTCTCACACAAGACTTGCTCATAGAGTAGTATGTATATGATTCAAATATGAGGCAATTGTTTAGTTTCAAAGTCTTTCTGTAAGCTTTATTTTATTGTGAAACACTATTCAAATGTCTTTCCCACTTGTTTAAATGATAATCATCTATAAACTCTTAAACACAACTTTGTATTAGAAAATAACAAATATCTCAATTTAATTAGTCTTTTCGTCATCCTCATACTGCATTTTGTTCCATTTTGCGCTACATTTAAAACTCTATTATTTTTTTGTCAAGTTCATGCTGAATAAAAACATAAAGCCATAAATAGGATATACTGCATATTAAAAGAGCAAAGTTTACATCATGGTGAGAAAAACAAAGAAACACGATTATAAGATGATGATTGTTCAAGGTGGGTATTTATATAAATTTATATTTACTAATGACTTTTTAAGGGAATTAGAGACCCTCTTCTCTAAAGTCTGTCTGCTTTTTTTTTTCCGCAATATCCATAAAAACTCTTCTTGCTCATTTCTTTCTTTGTTTTTGTAGACGCCGAATTTTGACTCGTATTCTTTTAAAATAACTATTACAGTTAATATTATTATTATTATTATTATTATTATTATTATTATTATTATTATTATTATTATTATTATTATTATTATTATTATTATTATTATTATTATTATTATTATTATTATTATTATTATTGTAATCATCATAATTAGAATAAGTCATTTGGGCTAGAGGAGCATTTAAAGTCCATAATTGTGATCCAACCCTTTAATAAAACCAAGCCCAAAGCGCAAAAGAGAAAAAGCAAAACAGAAAAAATGAAAATATAAAAAATAAAAAGGGAATTGAATTATGATGTCATGCATGACATCATAATAATATCCCTTTGTTCCCATCCATTTACTAAAGACAAAAGCAATGATGATAAAAGGGAAAAATACCCAAATACCCTAATTTGTTAATTAATTAACCCCCCATGCAAACAATAAAATAAAATGCAAAAGAAATGCCCTCACTCATCTTAAAAAAGGAAGAAAAAGAAAAAAGGAAACTCCCCACACGTTTTCTAATTAATTAATTTTTTTTTGTTTAATTTTTATTTTCCTATTACTACGTCATCCTTTCACCTCATCTCTCCTTGTCACATCCATATCATTTAATTCTCCCATCTTCTTCACCCCTTCACCCTTGTGACACATGTCACTTCTCTTTTCCACCCATTTTCCCCTTCCATCTCACCCTCCATTTCTTATCTCTCCCATCTAACCACTCATTTCCTAACCCTAATACCCCCTCCCCTTGAACTCTCCTATAAAAGCATCGCTAACTTCTAACCTTAGGGCCCTTTGCCTCTTTCTCCCATCTATTTCCTAAAATCATAATTTCTCTCTCTAGTTTTCCTATCAACTTTTCTAACTTTACTTATACTTTTAAACTTCTAAAATTTCTTCTAAATTTCTAAAACTTCTTTTTTTTTTTTTATCTACTTAGTGCAAACTAAAGGGCGTTTGTGCTAAGTAATTTAATTTTGAAGATTAAGATTTCTAGTTCTACTCAGGGGTACTTTCTTTATCTTTCTTTTTCAATTAATTTTTCTAAGTGTTTATTTTACGAACATTTTTATTTTGTACATATACTTTGTATAAATTGCTAATAAATATATCATCCTCCTTAATAATTCCAATTTTCACCGGTTGGACTCGGTATAGTAGTGGTCACGAATCATTCTATTTTTTGAGCGATTAAAATTCCTAGGTAAGAGTTTAAGTGCCCACACGAACTCGTCTCCAAGGGGGACTTAGATTCAACTTGTAGAGAGTGATTTTTTGCGGTGAGGATTGAGAGTTGCTTGTGCAATTTTGTGTGATCAATGAATGTTTCTCTCTTTATCATCACCATTTTCATTTTTGTTATAATTGAAATTGAATAAAAAAGGTCATTTTGCATATAGAGGTCTCAGATTTTTTTTTGTACAAAGATGTAATAATTCGGATTGTTGACAATTTTTAGGACAATCTTAGTTTGTAGATCTAGGAAGATCTAATGGTTGAACATTGATGAAATTAGTGTCATAGGAAACCTTTTCCAAAGGGTTTTTGCACATGATAAAAATCATCTGGATCTAACGGTTAAATCTACCAGAATCAAAATTTGAAATTAATTTGTCTAAAAATGACCAACGTCCATAGATCTGTAAATAACTAAAATCGATAAAGTTGTGAGCTTGGTCTATTTCTAAGAAAATTGAAGAGGACTTCTCTGACTTTCTACAACACCCTAATTAGTCCATTTTGGATAACAAATGAATTTTAAACGAAATTGTGAATGACGAAATAATACCGTGTCTCCGAAGATTTTCTTAGATCGCAACCTTGTAAATAAATGGCTCAAATAAACCACTTAGAATAGTGTTCATTCTTTGATAACTTTTGTAGGTAGTCCCTAGTGTGTCTAATTGAACCTTTAAAGAAGAATTTAAGTTTCACCAAGTAGATATTATTCTAAACTAAGCAATCGAGCAAAGGTCCAGAAATAACAGCGTTTACTTAATTGAAAATACTACAATATTTCCCACCTCTTAAATAAAAGATGAACTTTTTATTTGGATAATAGACTCAATAATAACCAATTTGGTCTTTGCAATAACTCCATTCGGAGGTGTTTTGAATTTTTAATGAATTAATCAAAACCAAGTTCAAATCTGTCAAAATGAAAGACAAATGGTTAATTCAGAACATTAGGGGCTTTTGTACAGGACTTTTGTTTATTTTTCTTAAATGACTTAGAATTGTGTAACATTCATGAAGTTTTGAGTACATACCCACTGTAATACCCAGTATTTTTTTTTATACAGCCTAAAAGAAAAAAAAGTAAAAGTAATTTAGTGTATTTATTGGATATTAATATTGCTAGCGGTAATGTTCTTTTTTTCGGTGAAGTTAATTCTTTTATAATTATATGCGATGACAGTCTTAGTAGCTAGATTGGTATGTCTACAAATAAGACAAGTAGAAATGAATAAAAAGATGATGAGTTATTAACAAAAATGGACTTACCGTGTAGATTACTCGTGCTAGATGGTCTATATAGAACCAAGCCCACAAAGCAAATCAGCCTTGAAAGAAAACTTACTTAATTCAACTCTACATGAGGATTTTTATACCAAGCCAAAGAAAACCCAATTTAGAAGAAAACTTAACCGACTCTTTCTCTCACTTCGTATATAGCTCGCTCTGCCATTTTGTTTTTAGTACTAGTTTTCTGCCTCACCCAATTCACGCATCACTATCACCATCACTCACGCCATCTCCACCTCCACCTCCACCCACATTACCACACTCGGCTCCACCCTCACGCCAGTAGGCAAGGCGTCAACCATCAGGCCAGCGCCAGCCACGAGCCCCGCCAGATTCTTGCCTCATGTCCCAGTTTAGCCGCATAGTAGTTTAAGAACCCTCGCCTTTTGGCGCCCGATTGAAATAATAATAATAATAATATGTTATAGGTTCTTAAATAGAAGAGATTGATATGATTAAGGGATTTTTGAATAAATGAAGTCGCCACCAATTTTTAAGGAAACAATGGAAAACCATCAAAGTGTACCCAATTCCTATTGGGAATTATGACTCATATAACCCAAAGGCCAAAGATTGAGTTCGGGGGTATGGGTATGAAAAAGACAAAACGAATGTCATCTAAATTGCCAGTAATAACGGCCTATACTAATCCTATCCGTGTTGATTCTTAATTCACATAACAAGGTTCCAAACAATCAGGTCATTCAAGATCCTAAATTAACTAGGTGGGTTGAACAAAACAAATTGTTAAAGTTATCGCTTTGCACATGATTACCCAATTGCATGATTTGACTTATAGAACACAACCAAAATAATAGAAATATGTTCCCCAACCTTACCGTGCTAGCTTAATTGTACTAGAATTGAATGTCAATTGCTCTTAATATTGGACTTGATCTTGGGATGAGACTTGTTCTTGATTAGGGTTTGAAGATAGGTTTGATTAATGTGACTAGGGTTGAATGGAAGAGAGTAGAGAGAGAGACTAGGGTTTCCTTGAGTTGAATCCCGTAATAATGAGGTCCTCCCCCAAAAAACGGAGTTTAGAGGGGTATTTATAGGGAATGAGCCGGAGAAAATAGGAAATTTGGACCCTGTTCAGTTGGAGAAAACACAGATGTTTTTCTTGTATCAAATTTCCTTGGAAAGAGAAATATGGAAAACGCGTTCAAATTCTGGATAGTTGAAAATTTTGAGACAGAAAACGGAAACACGCGTTTTTACTATGTAGTGCAAAAGTAGAGAACAAGCCCAGACTTGTTTTCAGTGTTTTCTTTGTTAAAATTTCACCAGTTGGGAAACTGTTCTCCAATGTCAACCCTTGGGCCTTGGTTATCCATACTTATCAACCATCACTACCACCACCACCACCACCACAGAACCACCAACAAGGTGGTGTTCTACCTCAGAACCACCGATGACAGTGGTCGCCCACTACAAATGATGATGGTCGTCCACCACAAATGACGGTGGTCGCTTATCACGCGGCGAAGTCAACAAGACTAAACGAAGAAGTCACCTGCGACTACCTCGGTGGCGGTAAGGTGGCAGAAATCGTTCTTACTGCAGATCTTGAAAATAACCCCACTTTATCTCTCTTTAACTCACCTCATAAACTCCTTAATTGCACACGATTAAATGAATTAGCACTCTCATTAGCTATGTAGATCGTTTAAAAGCAAAAGGCCTCTAACAATTTTGATAAATTGGGTTTGCTTTTGTATGAATATAGAGATTTAAAAAATGAACCTAACCCTAATTTTTGCATTCATTTGATTGGGAGGTTATGGGTGGGGAATACGATGGCTTAAGAGTGGCGGTGGTGGTGGTGGTTGTGGGTTTTATTGGTAGAGGTAACAGGTAAGTGAGGTGGTAGGTTATCGATGGTGGTGGACTGCAGTACGGGCTTTAATGGTGGGGTGAGGTGGGGAAGAAGAGATGTTGGGATTTGAACATGTTTTCCTTAAAACAAAATTATTTTCTCTTGTTTTTAGTTTCACAGAAATAAGATGAAAATTGGAGATTGAAAACTAAAGATTGTTTTCTCCAACTAAACAGGCCCTTGGGTTCGCGGGCCAAAATTGGTGCCCAGCGGCCCCTCGGAGCGCCGCTGAGGGCTCAGCGGCATCGACAATGCCGCATAGGTCTGGAGGCTGCTGCCAGTGCTCCAGCGGCGGGCCGGTGGGGGCCGGGGTTTTAGCCGCCGCTCCCACAAAAACGCCGCTGGAGGGCTTGTTTGAGCTTCAATTGGCCTGATTCTTGGTGTGTTGGATTTCTTGTTCAAAGGGCTTTCTTTTGAAATATTATGAGCTCATATTGCACAAGTATCTTATGAGTTATGGCTCAAAAACTAGAGAGGTGTCTGTTTCAGCGCATTAATCAATCATCGGATCATATCTCATTCGTTTCTAATGGGATTTTGGCCCATAATATATCATTGGAAAGCTAATTCAAACGGGACTACAAGACTAGTGGGATAATACTCCAATTAATCCTTGAATGGCTAAAAACCAGTCTTGAGCCGTGATATGTGGGTATGAGATCATCGTTTTTAGCCCATAACTTCATTAAAAAAAAGCTTTTGACTCCGATATCCGTTTTGGAAAAATGAGATGGCGTTGGAAAGCTTATGAAAAGGGCTATTTGATGATTTGAAAATGTGAAGGGTCCTGAATAAATATGAATAATGGGACACAACTAAGCACCAGTATTTCGAGCATTGACATTCAATTCATTATATTCATCATAGGTTATCATCATTGGGCATTGAAAAAGGGGGAACCGATTTTGGTGTCTATAAGTAGATTCGATTAGCCACCGATCCCCACAAGCAATTCAATCGTCCTTGTGTTTACACCAAAAGTTAGGTATTCGACTATAAACCTAAGTTATGATGTTTTTAATTCAGAAATTCAGATTATTACATGTTAAATTTAGTTAATTGAACCTAGGGTTTGGAGATTATGGAGTATTAACTTATGGGTATTTCTAATTAGGAGTCTACCCGCGCCTAAGGTAATTACGTCTACTACGGCAGGCTCATTTTACATTCATTTTGATCCTTATTATGTGTATATGTGATTGAATTGAGTTATATGTGGAGTTAGGAACTTTGCGGGTATAGGAGAAATCCACTTGAATCAATTTATAGTTACTGTGAGTACTAGTGTTAGGATGTATAGATTGGCTGATCAAGTATGCAAGTTGGTTTTATTGCTATAAAGATCTTCTTTTCGTTACTATTGTTACTATTATGCACTTGAGGTAGATAAATTATAATGTCATAAAGAAAGTGGAACTTAATTAGTAGTATAAAAAATTATAACTTGTATATGTACTGCCCAGAATTTGTATAAGTAAGTAAATGTCTTGTGAGGTTCTACTTTAATGATAGACGAAAAGAAGATTATGAATGAAGATAATGTTCAGAACATATGTGAATGATTATGTTGATTGTGTAGTTTTTATAAGCCAAGTCTAAGAGGAAGAGAAATTAAGTTATAAGCCAGTTGACGAAGAGATGAGTAGTAAAGAGTTACTACCCAAGTTACATCTAAAGTAAAGGAAAGAGATTGAGATTGCTACTTTATCTCTTTGAGATGAACTATATGAATAATCCTATGTACCAGTACAAGTGAAAAAAATGAAAAAAATGAATGATTTTTGATGTAATAAGTTACTAGCTAGCTCCATATGAATTATGTGAGTTTATATGAGAAGTTATGAGCTAAGCTACTTAAGGTACTAATAACGTAAAGTGAAAGATGGCTTTGGGAAGTGTGGAACCTATGGGTACTCCGAATGTGTTATAATGAGTTTATGGGAGACGTCCCTTATGAGTTTTGAACTGTGCCCCAAGAAGCGGCATGACCCCCAGAAGCGGTCATTGACCCCCAGATGTGGTCAGCAGTTCCAGGGCCCCCAGAAGCGGCCAAGGACCCCTAGAAGCGGTCACAGATAAAAGTTAAAGATAACACATTTGGCCCCCAAAAGCGGCTTGACCCCCAGAAGCGGTCAAGGGTTTAAACGCTCCCATAAGCAGCGGCCCCTAGGAACCTAACTCCCATATGCCCAGTTCAGTAAAGCAAGATTAATAATAAAAGCAATTAAGATATCCCGAGTATAGAGGATATCTAGAAAGAAGTTACTTGTTTTTAGTAATATCGTTGGTGTCTTCTTTATTTGTGTAAGTGTATGGTGTTTATAGTAAGTTAAGTTTGCTAAAGACTTTTTAGGGTCTCTTGTTTTATCAAACCGAAGCATGTTTATACGTTTAGACTTGATTTGAATTTAGAATGAGCTTTACGTACTAGATGTGAGTTACCAACATTGCTGACGTTGCAAATTCTCACCTTTTTGTAGATTGAAGTTTATGTTTATACAGATGTCAGTGAGGAACGCTTTCAGATAGACATATGCAAGCATATAGTAGCTGATTTTTTTTATAGAATTGATTAAATTGTAATAAATAGACCACCTAGAATATTATCAGTTTATTATTGGAAGTTAGTAAGTGAAGAGCCTTACACTCATTCGTATGAGTGAGTGTGGCGGTAGCGCCCTGAATTATTAGAGTCTTCCGCTGGGTTGTTTGATTTTGTTTTAATTTTCTGTTTAAACAGGTTTTTAGAAAGTCGATAACTTGGGATGTCTATTTACAAAGGAAACTCTGCCGAAATTTTGCTCAAGTTTTAATTATTTTTATTTATTTATTTTAGTAGAAAATTTGGGGTGTTACATCCACATTCGACTCTAGTCTAATCCTGTAAATATTAGACGTAGATCGCTTGTAAATAATTCCCAGTAAATCAAGAACCAATGGTCTGTCCAAAGCTTCCAGAAGCTTGTCGTTTGTGAGTAACAAACCAACCGTCAATTGTCAGAATGTGAGATTTTTAGAGAGGATACATGTAACGACCCGGAATTTACATCTCAATTAATTAGTGCTTAATTGAGCTCAAAACGGCCCAAGATCAAGATTAATAAAATAAAGCGTCATATTCCGGATCAGTACCGCCGTACCCCATTTTAGGAAAAAACGGATACAAGGCCAAAAGTGTTTACATAGTTTAAACAAAATATTAAGACATTATTCTAATATTGTGACGTTGTTTCTTAACCCCCAAGTAACTAGTATTATGCGTCCCTTCCATGCATGCACTTGAATCCATCGACTGCTCGAAATTGTGCCATAATCATCATGTTCAAACAAACAACATAAAATTAGCGAATGCTAAGCAATTTCACCCCATTGGCGTAAAAATAATAGGTCTAAAATAATTTAGGAACTTACGTTTTTCCATCTCCTCAAATCGCTTTCACATATATATAAATAATAAGTGAAGTGTTTGGTCATATAACATTCAATATAGATACATGCATACACGCACCCTTATTATCAAAACCAACATCAAAATAAATAAATCATCAATCATATATAATCAACAATGTTTTAATCCTAACTAACTAGTGTTAGTGACGAAGTTTTAATTGAGTTAGGTGGTAGAAAGAGCATGCATGTTTAAGGCTCACATTCCCTTAAACCATATTGTCATTTCTCAATTCAATCATATCTCAACATGCATGGACATTATAGTCCCAAAATCATCTCATCTCATACTAGGACTTCATTGTCCCACTTTCGTTCATATACTTGGGTTATTTACCCACAATTTATAGTGTACACTTTAAACATGCTCTTTAATTTTCCAAGGGCGCTAGACTTGGAAGTTACCACAATTATCTTTGTTTAGTGATCTAATTAACAGTCTTTATTGTTTTCTTAGGTTGGGATTAAGTGATAACTTGATATACCCCAACTTACAACCATTATCTATACTTATATTTGCAAAGCCTGACTATAAGATCAAATATACATAGTCTCACATACTTAGCTAAAATTTCAGAATTTTACATCACTTCTGACTTCCATAGAATCGAAAATAAATCACACCAAAGTCATCATTCTTATTTACAAAGACTAAACCACTCCATCACATATTTATACTACTAATTATAATTCTCACAACAACATCCATACATCCTTCCATATCCAAAAGAACAATGATTCACCCATTCTCACACAAGGACGAATTTCTCGAATTTAAGGCATTAATTATTTGTAAAACATCAAGCAAGCATTTCTCATCCAACCACAAACCAATCGGTATCCATAACAAAATAAATCCCAATCTTCAACTATTTTCTTTTAAAATCCACAAATCATTTTATATATTTGAAAAAGGGATAAATGGACATGAATATTACCTTGGCTTGAGAAATCTTAAACTTTTCCTCTTCTTCCTCCTTCTTCACAACTCGGCACTAGTACTAGTGCCTTAAACAACAATTATTTCTAATTAGTACGAAATTCAAACAACAATCTAAAATTAATAATCTATACCCAAAATTTCTTTTTTTCAGTTCAATTTCGAGTATCAAGTCCCATTTCTTTATTTTCTTCCTCTCGGTGTCAATCTAAAATTATTTAGGTATTTTCCTCAATTTTTCCATTATTTTGACATTAGGCTTAAATTAATTGGATTTTGCCTAATCTCAACTTAAAATGGACATGCAAGCATGTGAGGGTTTCAGTTGAGTCTAGATTGACAAGATTAACAATATCTCTTCATGGTTTCACAAGATTAAAATGGTTCCCTTTGTTTTGGGGGGTTTAGATCAAGAACTAAAATAAACTAAGGATTAAACTCAAAGTGAAGGTGAAAGGTCAAGATATCACCTTGCTTTTCTTCTCCTTCTAAATGTTTTTATGACGGTAGGAAATGCTTTATTTTTGGGAAGAAAGATTTCAGAAAGTTATTGGGGTAGTAGGGTATAGGCTTGCCGTGAGAGTGAGAGAGGTGAGATTTTGCTTGCTCAACTCAACCAAATATTTGGGAAGAGTAAAAGATTTTAGGGGTAATGATTGTGGGTGGGAAGGTTTGATTTAATTGGGTGTTTTTCTAATTTTGAAGAGCCAATCAATTTGCTTGATTTAACCCCTCAATTTTTCCCTCTTTTTCTCTTTTTTTCATTCCCTTCTTCTACCCGGTTTTTCCCCTTGTTTTTATAAGCAAAAATCTGAATATTGTTCTTTCTTTTAATTGTTTATTTGCCATGTGCTTTCATGAGCATAAACAATACACATCACCATCTTATACATGCAAAACCATACATCTAATACCATGGCCATGCATAATACCACACACCTCATATATGGCCATGCAAAAATGATTTCTTTTTCTTTTAATTTAAATTTAGCTATTTTTGGCAAGTGTCACCTCATGGTACACTTGTCTCCTTTTAGTAAGTTGATAATTTTATTAGACCTATAATATTAAATCAAGTCATTTCAATGAATAGTATAGAAGTTGTTGTTTGGAATTCATCTCCATGTTTAGATTTTCGGTCAATTAGTATTTGAGGGATTTGATTTATAGTTTTGTTAGGAGTTTAATCGTGCTTTAATTGCTAATTATAATACTATAAACAAATTTAAATTTAGCTTGGAATTTTCGAAAGATTATAAAAGAAAATTTATTTAATGATTAATCATCATGCTATACTTGTGCATTGCCTAGGAACTAAAGCTTGTGGCATTTTTCTATCTTGTAGTTGTTTTCTTCGTTTATCTTATTCTTTTACTAATCATATTTTCTAGTTTGGTTATGCTTTCTTCCTCTCACTCTTTGGCTCATTCTTTATTTTCTTCTTTATCGCATGCGGTCTTGCAAAAAAAAGAAAAAAAAAAAGTTTTGTAAAGGTTTAAAAAAAAAATATGGGTCTTTCGGAAACAGTCTCTCTACTAGGTGACTAGTTAGGGGTAAGACGGCGTATATCTGGACCTCCCCAGACCCCACCCTAGGCGGGATACTTACTGGGTTGTTGTTGTAATTGTTCTAGAAACAATTCACGTTATTCACATATAATAAAAGAGTTTAAAATTTAATCTATACTTATTATGACTTAATAAGGTAATTAAAAAGTCGGGCTATTACAGTCTATCCCCTTAAAAGAAGTTTCGTCCCGAAACTTAGAAATCCTAATCTTGGGTGAAAAGGTAGGGGTACTTGTTTCGCATATCTGTTTCAAATTCCCAAGTAGCTTCTTCAATAGTTTGGCTGTGCCATAATACTTTCACTGGCGGGGTTACTTTGTTTCGTAGCCTTCGTTGTTTGGAGTCTAGAATTGTTACAGGTATCTCTTCATAAGTAAGATTTTCAGTTAACTCTACGTTTTCAGGTTGATGGAGTTGAGGTATATCTCCCAAATATTTTCGTAATTGAGATACATGAAAAACATTGTGCATATTCTCATACTCCAAAGGTAATTCTATTCTGTATGCTACTTCTCCAATCCACCAATTATTGGGTACGGGCCAACGTACCTTGGGCTCAATTTCCCTTTTCTCCCAAATCTCTTAACGCCTTTCATAGGTGATACTTTTATCATGATTTCGTCACCTACTTGAAATTCTAACGGTCTCCTTCTTTTATCGACATAACTCTTTTGTCTATCCTGGACTGCTTTCAACTTTTCTCGAATAATCCTTGTTAGAATACACTAGCCTAAACACAAGAAGGGGGGGTTGAATTGTGTTGGTAATTTTCGCCTAATTTTCGCTTAATGAACAGATGGACCAACCTATGGAACTGAGGTCCTTAGGTTGTTCCTTCTGACAGAGTTTAAGTGCGGAAGCTAAATGATTAAGCAATAAATAACACAAGGTGTTTTATACATGGAAAACCACCCAAGGCTCATTTGGGTGTAAAAACCACGACCTACTCTCTCTAGTAGGATTTCAACAACTACTTGTTGTATTTCCGAGCCAAATCATTGTACAAGCCCATTCCTAACTTGCTACAATCACAACTTTGAACCTCAGCTGCCAAGTCCACCTAACTCTATCAAACAAGCAGCTAGGCACAACTTCACTCAAGTTGTCAAGAACACAACTTCCCTACAAATTGCCAAGAATCAGAAGCCAACACTCCGCCTTGAGCAAATACAAGCTATCACTAGCTCACAAGATTTGTGTAAGCATTTAAGTAACACAACCTTTTTGGGGCTTCTAAGATAATCAAGTAAGGTTACAATAATTCCTAATTGTTGAGACTTAATGAGAGTGGAACTGACAGAGAAACAGTTTTTGAGCTTTGTTCCTTTGGATGTGTATGAAGGCAATTTATGAGCAAAGTGAAGAAGAGGTTTTTGTGTAAAAACGATTTTGATAAAAACTGAATATCCTTTCTTGACTCTTGCAATAGCTCAGCTCAACTCTTATATAGAGAGAGCTTCAAGCCCTTTGCTTAAGGGTTAAGGGTTTCGAAAATACCTCAAGTCAAGAGGCTCCAATATGTAAAATCAAGTCACATGTTTTTTTTTGCTTTTGGAAACCTTAAAATTGAGTCAAAGAGGTACAAGGAGCCTCCTTGTTGTCTCAGAAAACATGACAACCGAATCCCAAGGGAAGGCTTGCTTGTTTGACCATTTGGTGCACAAAGGTCTAAAAAGCAAATTCCCTTTTTGAGCACACCATGTTTTTGTAAATCAGAAAGCTCTTTTGTTTCATACCCAGTTTAGAAGGTTGTTTAGCACAACAAAAGATCTCTTGGATAATAGTAGTGTATTAAGCAATGTTGAAGATAATTTATTTTCGAAATTCATTTTATAAATTATGGACTGAATGTGGGACCTGACGGTGGGACCTGGGTTCCAGCTCAGGTTCTCAATTCAGTTTTGCCTTCAATTAATTTTGCCCATTAGTTTCTTTTAGTTCCAACTCTATTAAATTAATTCTCAACTTAAAATACATGAATCTAAAATAGAATATACCCATCTTCTATCTTTATCTTCATGTACCAGATGTGATCATTTTCTTGAACTTTCCTTCTCGTTGAGTGTAGCGCTAATTTCACAATTAGAATTAAGGCATTAGTAAATTAATTAGCATAAGTATATTTAGTTTTAATCATCATCAAAACGTCATAAGGTCCAACAAATTCCCTCTTTTTGATTATGACAAACTAGATATGCTTATGCCCAAATCATGAAAGCTTAAATGCCATAATTAAGTATACCTCAACATGAGAACATTTTCCAAGTCGCATGGAAGCTCAAAGATGGAGGCATCTCTTCACTTGTAGCCTCGATCAAGATACAATAAGAGAAAACTTTGGCTAATAACTTTAGCCAATCTAAATCAACATAAGCACAAGCATATTTTCCCCCTTTTGGCACATCAAAAAGCAACATCACACACATAGCAATTGATCATGAATGAAATTATGAGCAAGCACTTCAAACATATGCATATCCGCACCACTTGGGTACTATCACATAGGAAGACTAAAACATGCAAGATCATTCAAACATATATATCCAATGGATATTGGTCATTCAAATGCAAGCATGATGCAATGTTAGGTTACAAACCTAGGACCAAGTGACCGGCCACCAAAAGATTGTTCAAGAGTTTACGAACCAAAGCAAGTAAAAGAGATTGTTTTTGGGACACAAATACTTGGAATAAGACTCATGGCTTGGGAATGAACTGAGAGAGAAGGTCCATCAATGCAATGTGCTTCTTTTCATTGTCCTCTTTGAGCTCCTCAAATTTCTTTTCCACCTTAGCTTCCATAGCATTGACCCTTTGTTCAAGGACCGTAACCCGTTGGGGTTCATCAATGACCAAGCTACTAGAACCAATCTCATGAGCCACTGGAGTAGGCTGAGAGGTTGGAGTAGGCATAGGAGGAGGAATGACAGTGACAGTAGCAGGAGGAGCTGCTGGAGCAAGAACAAGAGGCGCTTGTACAGTCTGACCAGAAGGACCGAAGGCAGGACCAAAGGCAAGATCAACCTTAGGTGCTTGACGGATCAAGTTAAAGCCACAAGAGATCAAGGTCCTACTCTCAAAGTCATCATAATACACCATCCCATGAACATTCTGAAGAGGGATCCTCAAGTGCTTAAGAACCCGTGTAAGGAGAAACCCATAAGGACGAACATGATTTATCTCATCACTCTTGATTGCTCGTTGGATGTGATTAATCATGATAAATGGCAAGGTGAGCTTCACACATTGACCAATGAGATAGGTGATTGTGAGCTCAAGAAAAGATGGATTCCCCCTCCTTTCAGCCTTAGGAACAATGTTCCTTATCACGAAAGCAAACATTAACTTGTAGAAAGGGAGCATATCCTTCTTTTGCACCTTCATTGAACCCGTCAATGACCCATCACCCGTAAAACTTTGGCAATTAGCAATTAGAGTATGAGACTCTCCAAGGAATGGCCAATTATCACCACCCTCAACCTCAAACCCAGTATTCTTAATTCCCAAAGCTTGCGAAATCAAAGCAGCATCAAATGCAATATCATTCTCTCCAATTTTCCCATAAACCCTACCCGACACCCCCTCACAACTCTCAAAGAACTCCAATAAATCCTTCTTAGCATATTCATGACTCCTATCAACCAATAACTCCGACCCACCCGCGGCTGCACGCCTTATAACGCCCGAGGGTGCTATAATCTCTTCATTCTCTGACTTGATCTTCTTTCGAGTCCTCCTAGAGCTAGAGCTTCCGGTTGGAGCTACATTCTGTCTCTTTCGAGAAGTTTCTGTTTTCACTGTTGGAGGGGAAGGAATTGGTATCTCATCATTAAGGGGGGTTGGTTTCTTTGTGGTTTTTGTTGGTTTAGGAGGGGGTGAATCTTCTAGATTTTCGGATTCAAACATTTCAGTGAGAGTGGACTTCTTTTTGGTGGCTGCTGGTTTGGTTTTCTTTGGAGGGGATTTCTTTGGTGCTTTGGATTTCTTTGTCGTGATTGGTTTTGGTAGGGCTTCCTTCTCATCAGGAAAGGAGGTCAAATGGATTGGGGATCCAGAGGACTTGCTCCTTGTCATGCGAGGAGCCGGAGTAGGAGATTGCTCTTGCTCTTTCTTTTCTTTCTTCTTTGAGTAGGTGCTAGCAAGTTGCTTCACCAACTCCTTCTGCCTTCTGCCCAGGGCAGTGTCATTTGCAGCATTGAGTTTCCTTTTCATGATCTCATTCCTAGTCTTAGATCTCAAGAACCTGATGGGCCTCCCATTATCTTCACTTTCACTTTGTTCAGCTGATGGAACACTGTCAGGAACAGTGGGGGGAACAGGGTTAGCATTTGGTGGAGCTTCATTATTCTCCTCATCATCTTCCTCACCCTTACCATTCAATGGAGCATCAAACTCCTCTTCAATAACAGCCTCATCAATTTCCTGAATCACAGACTCCACAACAGCTTTCACGCTATCCACATCTTTGTTCTTTGCAAGCCTTTCACTCACTCTTTTCAAACTCTCCTTTTTCTGTCCCTCTGATTTTTTCTTTTTCTTAGGACTCTCCTTTCTCTCCCCCTCTGATTTTTCTTTCTCACCCAACTTTGCATTCTCAACAAGAGCTGCTAGCTCTTCCTCATCACCAAAGATCTCCTTAGAAATCTTTTTCATCTTCTCTTTTGAAAGGAGTTATCAACAATCCTGAAGACATCATTTATCTTCAACCTCTCCAAGTCACAAACAATCCAATTATCAACTAAATTCTCACCCGTACAAACAACAGAATTATCATCACCATCATTCACAACATCAACGACTATATCTCCCACACAATCAACAGATTTTTCAATCAAGCCAATCTCAATTTCAATTGGCAATTTCTCAACATCTCCTTCCTTAGAGACCGAAGGTGTCTCACAAGGATTAACATTCTCATTTTCATTAATTTCAACATTCCCATTATCATTCTCATCATCTTTCTCATCTTCCACAATTGGCCTAGACTTAGCTTTTAATTCCTTAACTTTTCTAGCCAATTGTCAAACTTATTACATACTTCCTCGGTTTCGATTTCATTACAATCCACCTTATCATCTTTATTTTCAAGCAACAAAGATTTTGTAGATTTCTCCTTTTCTTTCTCAATCATAGCAAGCAACATATCAATCAAATTGAAATTCTTGTCAAGCATAACACTTTCACAAATTTTTCCAAGTTGGAATTTCAATATTTTCAGCTCTTAACTCATTCACCTCATCACCTACACTAGATACATCACCCATGAATTTCGTAATTGCAAGGTGACATATTTTTTCTTCTTCTTTTGATGTGTCTTTATAGTTGGTTTGAGCTTGTTCCCCCTCACTTGGTGCTTTGCTGGATTCTCCTTGAGATGGTGAAGGAGCTTGCTTGATTGATTGTTGCATGCCTTGAAGAATTTCAGAAAAGAGCTCCAAAAGAGTTTTGGACTTTTCGGGCATGGTTGCTCCTTGATTTGGAAGATCACAAGAAGAGAGGATGGGAGTGTCTTGTGAGAGAGAATTCTCATCAATTTCGTTCAATTTGACCATCTCCTCTTCTTCTAATCCTTTTCCTAAATCTCCCAATAATTTTGATCGAAACTCGTGAGGATTTAAGGAATTGTGAGAGTTTGAATTCGAAACCCCAATTTCAATGAGAGTTTCAGGGAATTAGAGAAAGTAGTTTTGAAAGTTGATGATGATCTTGTTGTCACCATTTTAAAGAAGTGAGATAATGGAGAAGGAGAATTGGTGAAACTTTGTGGGAGAGAGAGAAGCTTTTCGTGACCGACGGTTGAGTGTGGAGTGGTGAGAGAGATGACTAGGTGAGAGGAGAGAGAGTGGGAGGTGAGAGAAAGAATGTGACGGTTTGTGGAGGGAAGAGAGAGTAGACTTGGGGAAAGCAAAAAGGTAGCTGAGTTGAGTGAATGCTTCTCATTACCCAGCAGACATTATTTGCTCACTAGAAATGACTAGTGGACACGTGAGATATTTTGTGGGTAATTGACTCAATTTTGTGGGCTTTAATTGAAAAATAAATCAGCTGATTTTGGTGGCTAAATGTCTGATTTTCGGCTTGATATGTGGTCAACTTAAAGAGCCCAAAAGTATCCAGTGGATAAATATGCTTATGCCAATGCAAATGAACCAGACCAATATCCAACGGTACATGCTGAGTTCTCAAGCAATTTCCAGCTTATGCAACAAATCTCAATGAAAAGTTTGGTAATGGACATGCACAATAATTTCAGAACTTTTCTCAATAAATTTAATCATTACAATCACAATAAATCTTCACAAAAGCAATTTCATTTATTTCAAGGGGAATTTAATGCAAGTGATTAATTGATTTTGATCAAACCAAGTTCAAGCCGGATTTTCTCAAACTGTTCCCGACTAAGTGCCTTAGTCAAGATATCCGCTATTTGATCTTCGGTTTTGCAAAAGTTCATGGAAATTAATCCTTTTTCAACATTGTCTCTTAAGAAATGATGTCTAATGTCAATGTGTTTAGTCCTTCTGTGTTGACATGGATTTTTAGCAATATTAATGGCACTAGGTTGTCACAAAAGATAGGAATGCAATCAATCACAACACCAAAATCATTCAATTGTTGCTTAATCCATAAGAGTTGAGCACAACAAGATGCAGCAGACACATACTCGGCCTCGGCCGTTGACAAGGCAATAAAGTTTTGTTTCTTTGAACCCCATGAACCAAGAAAGTGAGCCATGTCGGAAGTGCTTTTTCTATCAACTAGATAGCCGACATAATCCGCATCGGCATAGCCAATGAGATCAAAAGAAGTACCCTTAGGATACCAAAGGCCTAAGTTATCACAACCATGCAAGTACCTCAATATTCTCTTAACGACTATCATGTGAGACTCTTTAGGACATGCTTGGAATCTAGCACATAAGCCTACACTAAACACAATATTGGGTCTACTTGCAGTTAAGTGAAGAAGAGAGCCGATCATACCTCGGTAGGTTTTCTCGTCTACCTTCTTACCATTCTCGTCTAAGTCAAGCTTAGTGGCCGTGGGCATTGGAGTGTGCATGGAATTGCCATTGTCCATTCCATACTTCTTCACAAGCTCCTTTAGGTACTTTTGTTGGTGAATCATGATCCCTTCCTTGGATTGCTTGATTTGCAAACCCAAGAAGAAGTTGAGTTCACCCATCATGCTCATCTCAAATTCGCTTTTCATAAGATCCGAAAACTCTTTACACAAACACTCATTAGTAGCACCAAATATAATGTCATCAACATAAATTTTCACAATCAACAAGTGTTTGTCTTTCACTTTAAGAAACAATGTGTTGTCTATTTTACCTCTTTGAAAGCCATTTTCCATTAAAAACTTGGACAATCATTCATACCAAGCTCGGGGAGCTTGTTTCAAACCATATAGTGCCTTATCCAATTTAAAAACATGATTTTCAAAATCTTGGCTTTCAAAACCGGGAGGTTGTTCAACAAACACTTCCTCTTTGAAATAACCGTTCAAGAAGGCACTCTTGACGTCCATTTGATAAAGGGTGATCTCCATGAATGCAGCAAAAGCAATAAGAATGCAAATTGCCTCTAGCCTAGCTACTGGTGCAAAGGTCTCATCATAGTCAATACCTTCCTCTTGATTGTATCCTTTGACCACCAGTCTGGCTTTGTTTCTGACTACGGTCCCTTGCTCATCAAGCTTGTTTCGAAACACCCACTTTGTTCCAATGATCATACGATCTGAGGGACGAGGCACTAGGTGCCAAACCTTTGTTCTTTCAAATTGGTGTAGTTCGTCTTGCATAACAGTGACCTAGTTTGGATCGAGCAAGGCTTCTTGGTAGTTCCTCGGTTCAATGGTTGATAGAAATGCGAAGTGTGGACAGAAGTTCTGAACGAAGGACCAAGTCTGGGTTCCTTTGTTGAAGTCACCAATGATCAAATCTGAGGGGTGTGATCCATTGTACTTCCAAGGTCTCATACTCAGTGGGTGAGTAGAGCCTTCGTTTTGGTTTGATACATTTGAGGTCTGTCTAGAAGGAACAGACGAGGGACCTGAGTCATCAGAAGCTATTCTCCCTATCGGCGGCGTCCCATCTTTAGGAGGACCGTGATGCTTGTTTTCATCCTAAGGTTTCTTTGCTGTTCCTGCCAGGTTAGGAGTATCGAGATGGCTTCTTGCAAGTCCAATCTCAAAATCATCATCCAATAAATCACTTTCACCCAAAACGTTAGTCTCATCAAATTAAAGATTACATGAACAATTTCCTCAACAAGCAAGCATGGTTCTTTTGTTGTAAACTTTATAAGCTTTACCACGTGAGGGATAACCAAGAAAAACAGCTTCATCACTTCGTGCATCAAATTTTCCAAGTTGATCTTTTCCATTATTATGCACAAAACATCTACAACCAAATGTACGAAGATGCAAAATGGATGGTTTCCTCCCTTTGAAGAGTTCATAGGGAGTCATTTTAAGCAATGGCCTAATCATGCAACGATTAATGATATAGCAAGCCGTGTTCACGGCTTCGGCCCAAAAGTACTTTGGAAGACCACTAGCAATTAACATGGTGCGTGAAATATCTTCTAGGGTCCTATTTTTCCTTTCTACTACACCATTTTGTTGAGGTGTCCTAGGGGCCGAGAAGTTGTGGTCAATACCATTAGTGTCACAAAAATCAATGAACGAAGCATTATCAAATTCGGTTCTATTGTCGGATCTCATGCTAACAAGTTCATTTTCGGTTGTCTTTTGAGTTCTTTTAATGAATGCATCAAATACATCAAATGTCTCATCTTTTGAGGTAACAAACAACGTTCAAGTAAAGCGAGAATAATCATCAACAATCACAAACACATATCTCTTTCCCGCTCTACTAACTACTCTCATAGGTCCACACAAATCCATATGAATGAGTTCAAGTTGTCTAGAAGTACTAACCAAGTTCTTTGATTTAAAAGATGATTTGACTTGTTTTCCTCTAGCACATGCATCACAAATTTTATCATTCTTGAATTTAATTGAAGGAAGACCAACAACTAGGTTTTGAGACAACAATTTTTGCAACAAGAAAAGACTATCATGACCTAATCTTTTATGCCAAAGAAATGCATCATCATCAAGGACACTTAAACATGACATTTCAATATGGGGAAGGGCTGAAAGATTTGCCTTATAAACATTTTGTCTCGTTTCCCTTTCAAGACAATTTTCTCATTTTTGGTACTTACTATCATGCAACTATTGGATGAAAATTCAACTTTGTTCCCATGATCACATAGTTGCGAAATGCTCAAAAGATTATGCTTTAAACCTCTCACCAAAAACACATTATCGATGGAGTGTGATGGTGATGAACCTATTCGTCCAACTCTAATGATCTTTCCTGTTTTGCCATCACCAAAGACACACTTCCACCGTTGAAGGCCGTTAGTGAGAGAAAATTTGATTCATCTCCTGTCATGTGCTGTGAGCAACCACTATCTAAGTACCAAGATTGGTTGCTCTCTCCAACCAACGCCTACAATCACATTTAGAGGTTAGACTTAGGAACCCAAACAAGTTTGGGCTCCTTCTTAAGTCAAGTAGTGTTCAAATCACTTTTCTTGACCCATTTGACCTTAGCATTCTTTTTCAAAGCATTAATGGAGGTGATCCTAGCATCTTCTAAGTCAGATCTCAGAGACTCAAGGCAGGTATGAATAACTTCAGATCTTATGGCATTTTTCCAAGTTTCATGAATTTTGTGACTCTCAAGTTCATGCTTTAAATTTGAGTTATTGGGTTAAAGACCTTCAATGATACTGTTCATGGTACTAGAGTGTTCTTTAAGGACAACATACTCATTTTGAAGAGATTTCTTTTCATGCAAGACTTTTGTTAGCTCGGTGGACAAGTTTTTATTTTCAACACAAACATCTTGATATTCTTCAGCCAAGTTACTTATCATGCTTAGCATTTCAGTTAATGAAGCATTATCAAAAATATCATTAAAGCGATTATCGTTTAGCTCAATTGAGTCGTTATGATCCGTGTTGCTTTTGGCCATTAGAGCTAGTTCTGCTTGCTCAGTGGCCTCTTCTGATTCTTCTTTGTCTTCTTCGTTGCCCCAAGCGGCAATCATAGTATTCATGAACTTTTCCCTTGTTTTGCTGATAGTACCCCTTCCGAAGTTCTGTTCCCTCCTCTGTTCCCTAGGTCGTTCCTCTTCTGGACATTTCTTCATGAAGTGACCGGGTTTTTTGCATTTGAAGCAATAGACCTCTTGAGTTACTTTTCCAGCTGAGTCACGTCCTTTGTAGGGAGCTCCTTTCTTGTTTCCAGGTTTGTACTTTTTATACAGGTAACTAAGCCTTTTGGAGAGCAAGGCAAAGTCATCCTCCATATCAAGTTCATCAAGGTCTTCTTCTACTTCTACGTTTAGAGAAAGACCTTTGTCTTTTCTGGAATCTTCTTTGGACTTTGAGCTTATATGAACCTCATGGGTTTGAAGGTTCCCAATGAGTTTATCTAAGCTCATCGTGTCCATCCTCTTAGCTTCTTGTATGGCCGTCACCTTGTTCTCCCAACTTGATGGAAGAATACGCAAGATTTTTCGAACAAGGTCTTCAGAGGTGAAGAGTTTACCAAGAGATTTGAGCTCATTTGTCACGTTAGTAAAACTTATAAACATATCTTTAATGGACTCTTTGTTATACATAGTAAAAAGCTCATAATCTCTTACCAAGATTTCAATACGAGATTGCTTAACTTAGTTGGTACCTTCATGAGCTACTCCAAGAGCATCCCAGATTTGCTTTGCGGGTGTCACAGCCGGCTATACGGTTGTATTCGTCGGGGCCAAGACCACAATGCAAGATCTTGATGGCTTTGGCATTCTTCTCAAGTTTACCAAGATCTACGTCGTCGTATTGATCTTGCGGCTTTGGAACAAGAACACCTTCACCATTTGGCACGGGGGGAATGACTGGAGGACCGCAGGCTATGATCCTCCACAGCTGGTAGTTCTCGGTTTTTATATAGAGCTCCATAAGAGCCTTCCACCAGTTATAGTGGTCACCATTGAACAAAGGGGGTCGAGAGGTGGAATTTCCTTCATGTGTTTGAAGTGGTGCACTCATGGCAAGGATCTCTCAAAGGGTTTAGGTTTTTGTGTGAGAACCTGCTCTGATACCAATTGTTAGAATACACTAGCTTAAACACAAGAAGGAGGGGTTGAATTGTATTGGTAATTTTCGCCTAATTTTCGCTTAATGAGCAGATGGACCAACCTATGGAACTGAGGTCCTTAGGTTGTTCCTTCTGACAGAGTTTAAGTGCGGAAGCTAAATGATTAAGCAATAAATAACACAAGGCATTTTATACGTGGAAAACCACCCAAGACTCCTTTGGGTGTAAAAATCACGACCTATTCTCTCTAGTAGGATTTCTACAACTACTTGTGGTATTTCCGAGCCAAATAATTGTACAAGCCCATTCCTAACTTGTTACAACCACAGCTTTAAACCTCAGCTGCCAAGTCCACCTAACTCTATCAAACAAACAGCTAGGCACAACTTCACTCAAGTTGTCAAAAACACAACTTCACTACAAGTTGCCAAGACTCACAAGCCAACACTCGGCCTTGAGCAAATACAAGCTATCACTAGCTCACAAGATTTGTGTAAGCATTTAAGTAACACAACCTTTTTGGTGCTTCTAAGATAAGCAAGTAAGGTTAGAATAATTCCTAAGTGTTGAGACTTAATGAGAGTGGAACTGACAGAGAAATAGTTTCTGGGCTTTGTTCTTTTGGATATGTATGAAGGCAATTTATGAGCAAAGTGAAGAAGAGGTTTTTGTGTAAAAACGGTTTTGATAAAAACTGAATGTCCTCTCTTAACTCTTACAATAGCTCAACTCAACTCTTATATAGAGAGAGTTTCAAGCCCTTTGCTTAAGGGTTAAGGGTTTCGAAAATATCTCAAGTCAAGAGGCTCCAATATGTCAAATCAAGTCACATGTTTTCTTTTGCTTTTGAAAACCTTAAAACTGAGTCAAAGAGGTACAAGGAGCCTCCTTTTTGTCTCAGAAAACATGAGAGCCGAATCCCAAGGGAAGGCTTGCTTGTTTGACCATTTGGTGCACAAAGCTCTAAAAGGAAAATTCCCTTTTTGAGCACAACATGCTTTTGTAAATGAGAAAACTCTTTTGTTTCATATCTTTAGCACAACAAAAGATCTCTTGGATAATAGTAGTGTATTAAGCAATGTTGAAGATAATTTATTTTCGAAATTCATTTTATAAATTCTGGACTGAATGTGGAACCTGACGGTGGGACCTGGGTTCCAGCTCAGGTTCTCAATTCAGTTTTGCCTTCAATTAATTTCGCCCATTAGTTTCATTTAGTTCCAACTCTATTAAATTAATTCTCAACTTAATACATGAATCTAAAATAGAATATACCCATCTTCTATCTTTATCTTCATGTACCAAATGTGATCATCTTCTTGAGCTTTCGTTCTCGTTGAGTGTAGCGCTAATTTCACAATTAGAATTAAGGCATTAGTAAATTAATTAGCATAAGTATATTAGTTTTAATCATCATCAAAAAATCATAGGGTCTAACAATCCTAATTTGTTCTGTCGTATCATACACCATATCTGGTCCTAAAATCAGGGTTTCATTTGAGTCTATCCAACATAAGGGATTACTACACTTTTTTCCATAAAGAGCTTCATATGGTGCTTGGTCAATGCTAGAGTGATAACTGTTATTATACGAAAATTCCACCAAGGGTAGGTGTTTCTCCCAATTTTCTTGAAATTCTAAGGCACATGATCTTAACATATCCTCAAGGGTTTGTATGGTCCTTTCTGTGGCAGGGTGAAAAGCGGTGCTAAACTTAAGTTTTGTCCCAAAGGCGGTTTGTAATTTTTCCTAAAAATGTGATAAAAAGCGTGTATCTCTATTCGAAATGATATCCTTTGGTACATCATGCAGTCGCACTATATCTTTTACGTATGCCTCAACTAATTGGGTTAAACTCCAAGTATCTTTCATAGCCACAAATCTTGCTACTTTGGTCAACCTATCAACTATTACCCAAATGGTATTCATTCATCGGGTTGTAGCGGGTAATCCAGTTACAAAGTCCATAGACACAGATTCCCACTTCCAGTTTGGTATTTCTAGTGGTTGCAGTAATCCTCCGGTTTTCTGGTGTTCAATTTTGAATTTCTGACAGGTAAGGCACTTAGCTACAAAGTTGGCTACGCCTCTCTTCATTCCCTTCCACCAAAAATAAGATCGTAAATCTCTATACAGTTTGGTATTTCCTGGGTGAACTGAGTACGGGGTACTATGGGCTTCACTCAGTATTTTCTCTTTCAACTCCTCATTTTGTGGTACGCACCACCTTCCTTTAAACCTTAAGCTACCATCATTATGCTCAACAAAATCCTCAAATTTTCCTTCTCGTACCAATTCTTTTATTTCTACCAACTTTGGGTCACTCTTTTGCAATTCTCTAATTTCATCAAAAAGTGTAGGCTTAATGCTAAGCATTGCAATAATCTCATCGGGTTAGCCTGGTCTCACTAACTCAAGACTCATCCTTTGAATTTCTTTTTCTAATGGTGGGGGTTTTGAATGGTTGATTTTCCTACTAAGGGCATCTGCTACAACATTAGCTTTTCCTTCATGGTACCTAATTTCCAAATCATAATCCTTCAATATTTCTAACCATCTTCTTTGCCTTAAATTCAACTCTCTCTGGGTAAAGATGTACTTTAAGCTCTTATGGTCGGTATATAGGTAACACTTAGCTCCGTAAAGGTAATGTCTCCAAAATTTTAATGCAAACACAACTGCGGTTAGCTCTAAGTCATGGGTAGGGTAATTAACCTCGTGTGGTTTCAATTGCCTAGACGCATAAGCTATCACCTTACGATTCTGCATAAGAACACAACCTAATCCATTCTTGGATGCATCACTATATACTTCATAATCTTCACCTTCTTTAGTTAATATCAAAACAGGTGCTGAGGTAAGTCTATCTTTTAGCTCTTGAAAGGCTAAGTCACACTTTTCACTCCATTCGAATTTTGTGGTTTTTCTCAAAAGGTTGGTTATGGGTTGCACTACTTTTGAAAAGTCTTTCACAAATCTCCTGTAATAACCAGCTAATCCCAAAAAGCTCCTGACCTCCGTAACACTGGTGGGTCTGGTCCAATCCTTTACTGCTCTAATTTTACTCGGGTCTACTGACACTCCTTGCTCAGATATAATATGTCCCAAAAATACAACTTCCTCAATCCAAAATTCATATTTTGACAATTTCGCATACAACTGATTTTCTCTCAAGGTTTCTAAAACAATCCTCAAATGCTTAACATGATCTTCCCTAGTTTTGGAGTAAACGAGTATATCATCTATAAATACAACCACAAACTGATCTAAATAAGGGTGAAAAGTTCTATGCATAAGATCCATAAAAGCTTCCGGGCATTGGTTAATCCAAAGGGCATAACAGTAAATTCATAATGACCATAACGGGTCCTAAAAGCGGTTTTGGGTATATCTTCCTCCTTAATTCTTAGTTGACGATATCCCGATCTCAAATCTATTTTTGAAAATATCCCCGCGTCCTTGAGTTGGTCAAACAGATCATCTATCCTTGGTAACGGGTAATTATTTTTGATGGTCACCTTATTTAATTCCCGGTAATCTATACATAACCTCAAACTGCCATATTTGATTTTCACGAAAAGGACGGGTGCTCCCAAGGCGAAAAACTAGGTCTTATGTGACCTTTTTGCTATAATATTTCTAATTGGGTTTTCAATTCTCTCATTTTAGCTGGGGCCATTCTATATGGTGCTTTTGACATAGGTGCGGTTCCAGGTATGAGGTCAATAGTAAAATCTATGGTTCTTTTGGGCGGCATTCCGGGTATCTCATCGGGAAATACATCAGGATAGTCGGGCACTACGAGTATTATTGTCAAGTTGTTCTCTTTTGTTGGTGAATAAGTCGCGACACTAACATACGTTGGGTATTCTTTTCTAGTATGGGTGACAATATTCATGTTTGCTACTATCTTGGTTTGTGTTGAAATATCTACCCCTCTATAAAAGATTTTCTCCCCGAAAGGTGTTTTCAAGGAGATTCTTTGTAAATGACACTCAATCTTAGCATGATATTTACTAAGCCAATCCATTCTTAAAATAGCATAAAAATCGGATAGATCAAACTGTATAAGATCTCCAAGAAAATTTATGTTGGCTAAATGTATGGGGCTATTTTTGTACCAGACATTACAGGTTACTGTAGCTCCACCAGGGGTTGTAATATTTATTTTATGAAAGGAATTTGGTGCTAGACTATTTTTCTCACAAAACATAGTGGATATAAAAGATCGAGATGCACCAGAATCAAATAAAACTATTGCAAGATGTGAGTAAATAAGAAAAGTACCAGTGACTATGTTAGGATTAGCATCAACTTCTAAGTGGTTCATGGCATGAATCGACCCTTGTTGTTACCAGCTGTCTGATTTGTACCAGTCACACTTCCAGGTTGTTGGGTTACTACCTTTTAGACAGTGGTGGTATTTCTCCAATCCTTCGCTCCAGCATACTGGCCACCATTCTCACGGCCCTTACCGTTCCAATTCCTATTCCCATTCTGCAACTGATTGTTCCTCCTTTCAAAATTTCCGTTGTTTCCAAACTGTCTCCTAGCATAACATTCGCTTGCCTTATGTCCGGGTTTACTACAATTGAAACAAATGGGTTTAATTGAGCAAAGTCGGTCTGGGTGACTTTTTCCACAAGGGGGACAATTCCTCAAGTTTTCATCATTTTTCCTATAACCTCCTCCATAACGGTTCATCCCAAAATTCCTAGGTGGACTTCTAGACCTCTTTCTCTCAAAATTTCAACTCTTATCCTTAAAATTCTTGCTTTTTGTTAATATGGTCTCACGCCTCTCCTGAATTCTCTCCATGTTAATTGCTTTATCATAAGCTTCCTGAAAAGTGGTTGAAGATCCAACTACTAGTTCCTGAATATGCCAACTAAGACCATGTCAAATCTCTCTATCTTATCTTGCTCATCTTTCACCAAATTTTTCGCAAAGCGGGATAACTCATTAAACTTTGTTACATACTCCGTCACACTCATTTTTCCTTGCCTTAATCCCTCAAATTCTTGTTGTTTCCTCCTTCTCAAAGACCTAGGGTAAAATCTCTCTCTTAGTTTCTCCTTGAATTTCTCCCAACCAAATTCGGGCTCACTAAGGTATGTTTCCTTAACAACTTGCCACCAATCATCAGCTTTCCTCCTTAAGTAGTATTGCCCATAAGTAATCATATGATCCTTAGGACATCCTATAGCATCAAATAATTTTTCAATATCCCTTATCCAATCTTCTAAAAGTAAAGGATCTACTCCTCCTTCATAAATAGGTGGGTGATGGGTAGCTAAATTCTTAAAGAGTACGGCTTGAGGTTTCTTGGCTTCTTTTCCCTCTTTGTCTTTATTTTTCTCTCTCCCCTCAAGTTGTTGTTTCATGGTTGTCCCAAAGTATTGACACAAAGTCTCCAAAGTGTCTAATCGCTCACTATCAGGAGTCCCTTCCTTAGTTGGGTTTGAGGTAGCTCCAATCATGGTCACTTCTTCTCCTTGAGTCATTTTGGCTATATTTAATAAAATTTCAGCAACATTAATTTTACTAAAAACACGCATTTCCTTTGTATTTTCGCGCCTTTCTATCTCACCAAATGCTTCTCTTTTCAATTTAGGGAGGCATCTAAATCTAATATTTTTTATTCTAATATAATCTATTTTCCAAGGTTATTAAATAATTTTATCAACATGCATAAACTTATAGTTAATCATATTAATCTAATTTTTGCTATTTTACTTATGCATGCGCATATAAACATCAATAAAATGCTAGCAAACAACAAAATAAGAAAGTACTTCATCATCTACTACTACTACTACTACTACTACTACTACTACTACTACTACTACTACTACTACTACTACTACTACTACTACTACTACTACTACTACTACTACATGCGTGGACATAAGTTCTTACAACACAAAATACAAGTTCTTAGCTACTTACACCTTGTAGCTATTACATGCATCAATTCGGGTTAGCCATATACCCAAAATACAACTTTGGCTAACTCCAATCTTGTGGCCTAATATCATACAATGTCTTGACCACAATAATACATAGCAAATTAGTTGTTAGTGCCCAAAATATCAACAAAATCATCATCATCATCTAATAAATTCACAAACAAAAGACTACCACCAACTTGTACCACCATCACCTATGCCAAGCCACCGGGGGTTCCACTTGCGCCTTGCCTATCATTAGTGCGTGCAAACGGGTTCCGAAAAAGCGACAAGTGAGCCTCAAGCTCCCGCTCAATAGCGCCCATGGAAGTTACCCAAGGGGTGGGTGGCGGCATTGGTTGCACGGGCACAAAGAAATGAGAGGGAGTGACATGCTCATATTGAATTATCCTTCCCCTCCTATATTGCACAATGGTCTCGGGTATAAGAGAAAAATTATTGTTGGCACAAGTCCACTCCGCATACACTTGTTGGAGTATGCCCCTTAGATAGATCAAATCCAAATACCACACGCTTTGGATGACATAATACTCCATGTTGAACATCTTATCGTCAATGAGAATATCCATATAGTTAATACGAACACTAAGCCATGGCTCCACGGGAGGAAGAGTTTTGAGGGCCACGAAAACTCTCCACCCCGGAATATCCGCGGGCTCGGTGGTGTATGGTGCATATGCATCACATGCAAGAGAGAATCGCTGCAAGTAAGCGGAAATGGTCTCATCCGGTAGCATCCTAAGGGTGATCGGGTGTGGTGGTGTCACGGGCTCAGGTAGCGCTATCTAAAAATACTCAAATATAGCACATAAATTTAAAAGTTAGCTATACTAATCTATCACATAAACAAACATGTAACTCAAATATTTAAACATGCAAAATGCAACATGCTCCCATTTCTCTAATCTACCCCATTTTCGAACCTAACTTAGTTTCTACAAGTTTTGTTTTATTTTAAATTGCTCTGATACCACCTTTGTAACGACCCGGAATTTACATCTCAATTAATTAGTGCTTAATTGAGCTCAAAACGGCGCAAGATCAAGATTAACAAAATAAAGCGTCATATTCCGGATCATTACCGCCGTACCCGTTATAGGAAAAACGGATACAAGGCTAAAAGTGTTTACATAGCTTAAACAAAATATTAAGACATTATTCTAATATTGTGACGTCGTTTCTTAACCCCCAAGTAACTAGTATTATGCGTCCCTTCCATGCATGCACTTGAATCCATTGACTGCTCAAATTTATGCCATAATCATCATGTTCAAACAAACAACAGAAATTTAGCGAATGCTAAGCAATTTCACCCTATTTGCGTAAAAATAATAGTACTAAAATAATATTAGGAATTTACGTTTTTCCATCTCCTCAAATCGATAAATAATAAGTAAAGTGTTTGGTCATATAACATTCAATATAGATACATGCATACACGCACCCTTATTATCAAAACAAACATCAAAATAAATAAATCATCAATCATATATAATCAACAATGTTTTAATCCTAACTAACTAGTTTTACTGAGTAAGTTTTAATTGAGTTAGGTGGTAGGAAGAGCATGCATGTTTAAGGCTCAAATTCCCTTAAACCATCTTGTCATTTCTCAATTCAATCATATCTCAACATGCATGGACATTATAGTCCCAAAATCATCTCATATCATACTAGGACTTCATTGTCCCACTTTCGTTCATATACTTGGGTTATTGACCCACAATTTATAGTGTACACTTTAAACATGCTCTTCAATTTTCCAAGGGCGCTAGACTTGGAAGCTACCACAATTATCTTTGTTTAGTGATCTAATTAACACTCTTTATTGTTTTCTTAGGTTGGGATCAAGTGATAACTTGATATACCCCAACTTCACACCATTATCTATACTTATATTTGCAAAGCCTAACCATAAAATTAAGTATACATAGTCTCACATACTTAGCTAAAATTTCAGAATTTTACATCACTTCCAACTTCCTTAGAACCAAAAATAAATCACATCAAAGTCATCATTCTCATTTACAAAGACTAAACCACACCATCACATATATATACTACTACTTATAATTCTCACAACAACATCCATACATCCTTCCATATCCAAAAGAACAATCATTCACCCATTCTCACACAAGGACCAATTTCACGAATTTAATCAATTATTTATAAAACATCAAGCAAGAATTTCTCATGCAATCACAAACCAATCGGTATCCATAACAAATTAAATCCCAATCTTCAACTATTTTCTTTTAAAATCCACAAAACATTTTCTATATTTGAAAAGGGGATAAATGGATATGAATATTACCTTGGCTTGAGAAATCCTAAACTTTTCTTCTTCTTCCTCCTTCTTCACAACTCGGCACTAGTACAAGTGCCTTAAACAAAAATTATTTCTAATTAGTACTAAATTCAAACAACAATCTAAAATTAATAATCTATACCCAAAATTTCTCTTTTGAGTTTAATTTCGAGTATCAAGTCCCATTTCTTTATTATCTTCCTCTCAGTCTCAATCTAAAATTATTTAGGCATTTTTTCCAAATTTTTCATTATTTCGACATTAGGCTTAAATTAATTGGATTTTGCCTAACCTCAACTTAAAAAGGACATGCAAGCACATGAGGATTTTGGTTGAGTCTAGATTGACAAGATTAACAATATTTCTTCATGGTTTCACAAGATTAAAATGGTTCCTTTTGTTTTTGGGGGTTTAGATCAAGAACTAAAATAAACTAAGGATTAAACTCTAAGTGAAGGTGAAAGGTCAAGAATATTACCTTGGACAAGCTTTGAGTTTTGAAATGAAGAGAGCTTGGGTGAGAGTGGATGAGTGACTTTTGTTTATGAATCAAACACAAGAATAAATGAAGTTTGTGAGATTTTATTCTTGATTAAAAACAAAAATTGAATATACAAAATGAATTAGAAAGATTAAGGTGGGTATTCATCTTACCTTCTCTTCTTCTTCTTTTTCGGCTTCTCTCTCTTCTCTCTCTATTTCTCTAGGATTTTCTTCTCCTTCTAAATGTTTTTATGAGGGTAGGAAATGCTTTATTTTTGGGAAGAAAAAATTCATAAAATTGTTGGGGTAGTAGGGTGTAGGCTTGCCGTGAGAGTGGTGTGAGAGAGGTGACATTTTGCTTGCTCAACTCAACTAAATATTTGGAAAGAGTAAAAGATTTTATGGGTAATGATTGTGGGTGGGAAGCCTTGATTTAATTGGGTGTTTTTCTAATTTGGAAGAGCCAATCATTTTGCTTGATTTAACCCCTCAAATTTTCCCTCTTTTTCTCTTCTTTTCTCTCCCTTCTTCTACCCGGTTTTTCTCCTTCTTTTTATAAGCAAAAATCTGAATTTTGTTCTTTCTTTTAATTGCTTATTTGCCATGTGCTTTCATGTGCATAAACAATACACATCACCACCTTATACATGCAAAACTACACACCTAATACCATGGTCATGCATAATACCACACACCTCATATATGGCCATGCAAAAAGGATTTCTTTTTCTTTTAATTTAAATTTAGGTATTTTTGGCAAGTGCCACCTCATGGTACATTTGTCTCCTTTTAGTAAGTTGATAATTTTATTAGACATATAATATTAACTCAAGTCATTTCAATGAATAGTAGAAGTTGTTGTTTGGAATTAATCTCCATGTTTAGATTTTCGGTCAATTAGTATTTTAGGGATTTGATTTATAGTATTAGGAGTTTAATCAAACTTTAATTGCTAATTATAGTACTATAAAAAATTTAAGTTTAGCTAGGAATTTTTGAAGGATTATAAAAGAAAATTTATTTAATGATTAATCATCATGCTAATGATGAGGTATAATAATTTAATTGTTCTAGAAACAATTCACGTAATTCGCATTTAATAAAAGAGTTTAAAATTTAATCTATACTTATTATGAATAAATAAGGTAATTAAATAGTTGGGCTATTACATTACATGAAATGAAATGAACCAAGTTAGGCTTTTGAATCACTCGATTTGGTTGAGAGATGATTGAGTTATGAATTTCGGAAGTTCTGTCCAGATTATTCTAAAAACGATTTTGTGCGATTTTATAAAGGATTTTCGTTTAATCATCAAATAAAATCACAAAAATACGAAACTCTTCAGATTACTCTTTAAGTGTGTTCCACTAATTATAAAAATAAATTTGGATTTAGTAAGTCGCGTTTGGACTAATCCCTTGTCGGTTCTTTCAAACCGGTCTTGTAAATAAGGAATTTCCTTTGTAAATAAAACAATTCTTTTGTAAATGAACCAATCCTTTTGTGAATAAGTCTAACTTTTGAAGATGATGATCAAAATCGAGCCCCAAAGGCACCGTACATGAAGATCAAGTCTTTTTCTCCTTTTTAGGATTGTTGGACTTTTTTTGTATTTTATTGTGAATACTCAATTTGTAATTCATTTATTCCGAGGCCTCTTTATTTGCATTTTGTACATTTGCATTCATATTTTTCCACCTAATAATACAACTCGAAGAAATTAAAAAGAACTTCTCTCACTTGTGTAATATATATTATGTTAAAAATGTTTTCAATAAAACCAATTTATTCGTTTATGTACACAACCAGGCCCGGGGCCAAATTCTAGGTTAGAATCAGAAATGTGCTTATACGCGATCATGGGTGTTCCACCTACCATGCCATGAAATCACCTTCATACAAAATCGCATTCCCCAGTGGAATCCATATTTCCCCAGTGAAAACTATTTTCTCAGTGGAATACCTGTGATTGCATAGAAGTAAATAAATGATCGTCCCCTCTTATTTTGCTTCGGGCCATCTCTGGGGATCATATCAGAGTGACTCTTTCAAGCCATTACGCACCAAATACATACCCACCATCTACACAAATTATTCATTTAGTCAACCCCAATGAATGTTATTCCCCAGTGAAGAATGAATATTTTTGAGAAGTCTAATGCTTATACTCAAAGCTAAGAATTGGGTTGATCCCGTTATATTACAAAATATTGTTGGGTTGACGCCTCTGATGAACGGGCAAATATTCCAATTTGAGCCTTTTCCTACTTCTTCGAGGAAAGTAGGGGTTTTCTTGGATCAATTCGACTCTAAGTTGGGAGTCATCCTATAAGTTTCTCAATCATATCCCTCTTCACGGAAAGAACAAACATACTGGTACTTAGTGTCACCCAATGAGTCTTACTGACCGGATCCCCCAGCCAGAAATACGTAAGGGCTTTGATCTAGGAGTAAATTCAAGTCCTACAATGATTGGTACATAGGCCTGGCAAACAGATCAGATTGGGTCAGGTTCGAGTTGAACCCACCTGACCTGATTACTAAACAGGTTCAAAATCGAGACCTGAACCTGACCTGCTAGCTAAACAGGTTGAAAAATCAGACCTGAACCTGATTTAAAACAGATCAGGTCAACCTGAACCTAACCTGTGTAACCTGATGTTTTTTAAAACTTCATGTTATCACATTTTTCTTTTAGCAGCAACACACAGCAGCTGTGCTGCCTGCAGTAGCACTATGCTGCTGATCAACAGCTATGTAGGAATGCCATATGCAGCAGGGCAATTCTAGTTTCTGATATTATCACAAATCACAAACAAGCCAACATACCCAACAACCACAACACAGGCTGCAATGTTCCACCAGCTGAGCAACAACATATCAAAGTTCAAAAACAACATATCAAAGTTCAAAAACAGACAAATTTAAAGTTTACAACCACAACAGTTAAAGTTTGTCCTACAAATTACAACAAGTTCAACAAACAAATGTTCAAATCAGTGAAACCTAGCAGACTCTTGTGCACTTTTCGGAGTCGATGGAATTGGACTCTCAAGCGGGCTCTCTTCATCTGTCACCTTCAACTTCATAACTGATCCACACAAGTTATCCAATTGAGGTTCCATCAATGCTACAAAAATATAAAACAATTAAAAGAATATTAAGGGATCGAATACTAATAAAAGGACAGAATACAAATCAAAAATTCAAAATACAACATAATATTGAAAACAGAAATTAAACATTTATGCCTTCTCCAAAAGCCCAATCTCTTAGACAAATCGTAGCTTCCACGGTGGATGGCTTCATTGAACTCCTATAAGCATCAAGTACCAGGCCACCGGTACTAAATGCAAATTCCGATGCCACCGTAGAAATAGGAATAGCTAAAATATCCCTAGCTATATTTGAAAGAATAGGATAACGAACTTCATTTGTCCTCCAATAGAGAAGAATGTCCAATTTGGATGTGCGATGCATAAGAGACTTTTCCTTATACAATTCATAATCAGATTTTGTTTGCCCATTGTTATTCCCAGATTGTGAAAAGCTATCAAAATCCTAATTAATAAAGAAAAGGATAAGCTTTTAAAATTTAGAATAATGTAAAAGGAAAAAAAACATAAGAATTGAGATAGGATACCATCATAAATGATTCGGAAGAAGCATCAAACGTGCCCCCATCATGCTGGTTGGAAGGCTCTTGGACATCGATTGGAGATGAATGACCCTTTTATGCTCTATACAAATATTCAAACTTATTTTCAAATGCTTTCCACTCACCCTCATACTTATCTTGCCTATAAACCTTCTTAAAACCCCACTCCACAAATTGACCCTTAAAATGAGGATCCAAGATCACCGCAACAACCATTATGGTACTAAAATCAGCAATATTTGTCAAACTTTTCTGACATTTTTGTAGCCATTGTTACACATAAAATTGTCACAGCTATCCAACTCATCTTTCAACAACAATCTAACCCTCAAGACGTTAGGAAAGTAAAGATTGGCAGTTGTGTATTGATTTCCAGAAAATGCTACTGTCACTTCATAGAACACTTTCTAAAACATAGCAATTATCTCAATTTTCAGCCACTCCTCACTTGTTGGACAATGAATATAATTTTCATCAGTTAAAGAAAAATGAATGAAGGCTTTTTTGTAATATAATACACTCTCAAGAATTATATAAGTCGAGTTCCACCTAGTGGGTATATCTTGCCTAAGTCCCTTCACAAACTCAAGCTTAGCATATTGCACACAACCCATAAACTTTTGCTTTCTAGATTGTGAACTCTTACAATGTCTGTAACTTTCACAACGACTTCATCAATAGCTTTCAAACCATCTTGAACAATTAAATTCAAAATATGTGCACAACATCTCACATTAAAAAACTCGCCATCATAAACCAAATCAAGCTCATGTTTAAGTAAACCAACAAATACATCATCAGAGGAAGCATTATCTAATACGCCATCACTTTGTTTTGAATAACCCAATTACTCAACAATTTGTGCACTTCTTCACACAAAGCTATACCTGAATGAGGAGGCAAAAAAATATAAATTCAAAATCCTCTTTTGCAATTTCTATGCATTGTCAATATAATGAGCAGTCAAAGCAATGTAACCATCCGTGGTAATAGATGTCCAACAATCAAATGTGAGTGCTATCCTACCGGGAACTCAGCTTAATTCATCCATTAATTTTCCTTTCTCTTTCTTGAACATCTTAAGAATATCAGCCTTTAAAGTGTTTCTTGAAATAACTTTCAAATCAGGATTCAAATAATTAAAACACCTTCTAATACTCTCATACTCAACAAACTGAAAAGGGAGATCATGCTTAACAACAACAACATCCAACAATTCACGAAACACATCAGAATTGAAAATACGGTTTCTATGGGTCAAAGAACCACTAGTACGAGAATCGAAAATCATTTGCCCTATATCCCTATTAATTCTCCTTTTGCAAGTCCTAAGATGTCTAATCAGATTTCCAGTACCCATCTTACTATCAGCATTATTCACTTTACCACATTTCTTGTATTTGCAGGTCAATTTCCATCCACATCAGGTTCAAGAAACTCAAAGTTTACCAATACACCACAACTAAGCCTCCTAGATCGTTTGGAATTCTTACTAAAGAAAGTTCTCATTGTTGTTGCTTTATTCTTTCCACTCCCACCAGCAGCTTTAGGCATAGAGTTTAGCTTCTCACCCGGACTCAACTCCTCAATATCATTAGAAAAATCCTCCATCTACATAAAAACAGAAATAATAAATCATGAGAGAAATAAAAATAAAAACACTAAATCTATAAAAATTAATTGTAAATCAAATAATAAAAAAATTTCTTTGGACTAAATGAATGAATGATACATACGAACAGAGAAAAGAAATTCTGTTAAAACAAAAATTCGATTAACAAAACAGAAAAAAGAAATTCAGAAAAAAAAAACAGGACCAAAAAATAAACAGAGATTCGAATAACAAAACAAAAAGAGGATGAATTAATACATACAAACATATCTGGTGAAATGATGTTGATGAAGTGATGATAATTTGAGATGAGACTATGTGAGTTGCAAATGAGAAAGACTACGTGAGGAAAGAGATAAAGTTCTTCAGTTCTAGGGCTTCATTTTTAGGGGAAGCAGTGAGAGACATGAGTGATTATGAGGTGAAAGATAGAGAACTTGAAAAATGAAAAGAAAAAGAGGAGACGATTGATAAGTGATAAACTTCTAGGTTTTTCTTTTCCTTTTTGCATCTGGGCTGCGAATTTGGGCTGCTGATTGAGTGAGGGTTTAGCTTAGAATAATCGGTAATGTTTTCTTTTCTTTCACTTGATAAATGGGTTAAACAAATCAGGTTGACCCAAAACCCTATTCTAATCAGGTCGAGCTGATCTGTGACCTGACCTGTTTAACTATTTAGGTTGAGCAGGTAATTTTCAGGTTGAGCAGGGTTGGAATTTTCAACCTTAACCTAACCCATTTAAGTTTTTGGATCAATCAGGTCGACCCATTTAAAGTTTCGGGTCGAAAATCCCAACCCTAACCAGCTTTTTTCGGGTTAGGTTTGGGTCGGGTTATCGGGTCAGGTCGTCTTTTGCCAGGCCTATTGGTACGTAGCGTAGTACATGCGTATCTAAGCCTGCCGTACATAAACAAATATACAGATTTAAAACCGATTTTTACATGTAAGTGTGCTATATGACAATGTGTAAATATATATGTGTTTTCTTTTATCATTCAAGGCATTATGTAATATAATTCAAAGCTTTCATATGGGATACAACGTATTAGTAAAGAGCCCGTGCTCAGTGCAGAGGAGGAGACGGGTCTGAGAACGTCTGCACCTTCTAACCTAGACCTCGAACCAAGTTCTCTGTATTCGCAGACTAGTCAAAGAATTTTCATGCCTTATCGCGATGGAGTCAAATTTTGGGTTTCTTAATTGATTTTCTTTAAAATTTTTTATAGAACCCTTCCTTTTGCAAAAGCCCGTCGTTGTTTGGGTCATAACAAGGTGGCGATTTTTTCTTATGTAAAAAAGTCGTCCTTGTTCGGGTTATAACAATATGGCGACTTTGAACCTTATGATGATTCATTGACAATTGACCTCTTCAATCAGTCGACTTCCGTGGGACATGCCCTCTAGCATGTAACGCGACGATTCGCGGGTCCTAATCCAGAAAACCTGAGAATCTGGGCCCCCAGACTGGCGACTCCGCTGGGAATATTTTTTATACGAGTTCTAAATCCGAAAGTACGTTGTATCCCTTGAAAGCAAAGCAAATGATATTATGAAATGCCTATTGTTTATATGGTATGTATCTTGTATATATCATGTACTTATGTGAAAATTATGTGTGTTTGGAATGCTTGTTTGAACAAATGGTCCCCACACACACACAACGATTGCAATTTACTGCTTTTGTAGGCTTGTCGACCGTTCATAGAGTGAGCGCCAGATTAGCTAACCAATAAAATATTAAGGAAGCTACCACACATTTATATTGGCGTTCATGGAGTGTCAGTCCCTCTGTGTGTACTCCAAAAATTCAGTGAAATGAAGCACCTAAAAATATCGTCTATAGTTCAGCTTTAGGAGCACTTGGGACCGATGCATGCTTGAATCGGTTACTTGTATTTATTTACGGAACTGCTTAACGTAAATACGGAATTACTAAATACAAATATTTTTGTCATAATAGTTCCCAAAACACCCTCCCTTACTAATCTTTCTCTCTCATTTCTCTAGTACGAAGTATCATCTTTCCTCCACTCAAAAAAAAAAAAAGTATTATCTTTCCTTCTGTTCAGATATGAGTATTAACATCATGAAGGATTTTTTTAATTTTTTATCAATTTTGTAGTTACAGTAGTATATACCCAGTTCAATTTTGGCCAGAATGTCTCCCGTGGATGGTGGGAAGAAGTTGCCGTTAGAAGCGGAGAACCATAGGGCGTCGTTAGGGGTTGTCGCTGGTGGGAGGGGTGCCGGTGAGGGGTGGCTACCAGACGGAGACGGAGGACGGTCATTATCTCACTGTCACCCACGCTACGGTGTTCATACCGCTGACCGTCGACCCTGACACGCAACCCATCGTCTGGCCCCTACGCTCAGCCGTCAGAACCCAACCGCCACCACCTTCATCCACCCCCAAATTTCTGTCCATCACCTCTAAATCCCATCTCAATGAACATTATAAATAAAAAGGTTCATCTTCAAATTAAATTGTTACCTAAATCATTAGTAATTGCATCAATATTGTCAAGATTAAAAGTTCAAACTCAATATAATTTGTGACTGAAACATGCGCAAGGGAGGATTAGGGAGAGAAGGAAAGGTTAAGGGAAATTAGGTTTGTGTTATGGGAGGGGTATTTTGGGAAAAAGGATTTGCGTTTAGTAATTTAATATTTTACGTTTAGCAATCCCCTTTATTTATTGAGTCAGTCCGACACTATGCATCCAATTGCATTCATGCATCTCATAAAAAATAAAGGTTTACAAAAAAGAAATAAAGCTCTCTTTCATGAGAAAATTCATTTCAAATGACTTTTCCGAAAAATCATAATTTTCAAAAAAAAGAAAAATGTTCTTTAAGAAAAAATGTACATACCTATTTCAAAAAAAAAAAAGAAGATTATGTTTTTTTACAAAAAAAAAGACATTTATCCTACAAGTCAATATAGTATTTTCCTTTAAAGACCATTCTAACTCGGCATTGTTTAGTCGGTCAGGATCTACTTCATGTTAAGATTTCAGTCAATAAAGGAAATGACCGACTAATCATGCGTCACTTACAATGGGAAACGGGCTAAGGTGGGGCCGAATGGATCCCAAAGACTCCGTTTTTTTCCTAGATACAGACTTTACACTGATTTTGAAATTCCTTACATTCAGAAATTTGATGGAAATAACAACTCAACCCTGTTGTTAAAGGCGTATTGTGATGCCCTCCTACCCCGAAGACCACACATTGCTATTGGACCCTCCAGATGTTCCAATGGAGCATGTCGACAATTCTCACAGAAGTTATTGCTTGTACCACCAAAGGGTCACTCATCCCCTGCACTTACGTGTACCCTACCGACGAATGGTGCGCGAACTCATCAACGTGGACTTGCTTTAAAAGAACTTATCGACAATTATAGAGTCATCCTCTTTCAAAACCAATAATTGTCTTAGTTAACCAACAAGAACTACGTATGGTCTAATCTCCATGAATCAATGTGCCCTCTTATCAACTCTGATTAAAAACACTTGTATTCACCTGTACTTGGGGTACGTAGGCAGCTCATTTGAGTTTGACCAGTTAGGAACTAAATCTTTTTTCCCAATAGGAAGTAAATCTTTTCGTCACATAGGAAGTAAACCTTTTTCTTAAGCACTTGTAACAGAACTAAGAAAAGGCCTGATCCCCCGTAGCGCTTAATCATCACTTTTGATCATGTATTAGACACACATGTATGCACATGCATGGGGTACGTAGGCGCTCATTTTGAGCTCGGCCAAAATAAACAAAAAAAAAAAGAAGAAAAGAATCCTCTCAGTCAGTAGGAAGAACTACGTGGACCTGATTCTGCAATGCATATTTTCAAAAACGTTGTTTGCATACATTATAGATACGTAGGCAGCCTTCGGGTGCGCTCCAACCAAGTTATCAAAAAAAAGAGAGAGGAGAAAAGCAAAAAAAAAAAAAAAAAAAAAAAAGGAAAGGAAAAAAAAGTGATAAAAGGAATAGGACGCTTTTGAGAATGTCGAGAATTGGTTATTTATTATCTCTGTTTGACTTGGAGGAAAAATACCAAAAAGATTTTATTTTCAAATAATCAAGGATTTTTTTCGGGAAAGTCCGTTTTTTAAAAACGAATTTTTTTTTTAAATAAAAAGATTTTTCTTTTAGTCATGTGAATTGATGTCTCCAAGATAGTCTTGCATTTGAGCTCATATGTTCATACCTTTCACAAAAAGCCCTCATTTATCCATGTTTTCAAGGAACCAGATGTCGAACTCCACAGCCAAATCAACCTCCCTACCTGCTAGTCTGCTACCAACCATCCGACCACCTAGATCATGAGTGCTGATTCACCAGGGGCAAGAATGATGTTGACGTTGAATGGGACATGTACCCGAAGCCGACCTTGGAAGGAACGACCAAGGCATTAAAGAACCTATTTTAACAATAGACAACCAAAACAAAGTCAAGTTAGGATACAACCCATATGTCAGCCAAGGGGCACCGAAGGGTATTTCCAAGACGTTGAATGAGCAGTTTGTGCAATCATGACAAAATAAACTCTACTATGGACTTCCCGAGTCAGGTTTAGAATCAAAAGAACAGAGAAGACTCCCAGGTCTTGAGATTTTTTTCAATGATATCGAGCATTATGATCCCGAAGATGTTCAGAAGTTGAAAGATGAGGGAAGAAATGTTGATTGCATGGAGAATATCCGAGTGCTTAACCGAATTTTCGAGACGGTCGATTTTGATAATGATGTATTCGATCCCACTAATTTGATCGAATCGAAGTATATTGTGAGAAAATGGAGCTATGAGTACCAGGCCAAAGAAGGATGGAAAGAAGTCAAGATCCATCCACCTGAACCAATATCCAGTAGCCCAAATACATCCACCACTTCAGAATCATCAACTAACCCAGGCACCGAGCCAGATCACCCGCTGAGCCCGATAACTAATGAATGTGAGACTGAAGAACCCACCACTTCCACCACAGAATATCCCTCGTGGGATGACCTGTCCGATGTTGAAAATACCCATCCTATCCTTCTCTGAACATATTTGTGCACAAGAGCGTGATTCTGATCATGATGCATCATCATATGACAATGAGTCACCATAAGCATGAATATCACCAATTGAAGAGTCCATAATTATAAACATGGGCACAAAAAAAATTAAAAAGAAGTTAAGATTGGGTCATCATTGTATCCTGAAGAACAAGAAGCTTTCACTGAGTTGTTGAGAGAGTATGTGGATATATTTGCGTGGTCTTTTGCTGACATGCCGGGTGTTGACCAAAGTATTGCGAGCATCGTCTTCCTTTGCTTCCCGATAGCAAGCCAAAGCAGCAGAAGCTCTGACTTATGAAATCAGATATTAGTCTCAAGGTTATAGAAGAAGTTCAGAAGCAAATTGATGCTGTGTTTCTACAGGCTGTAAAGCACCCAGATTGGATGGCGAACATTCTTGTTGTTGTTCCCAAGAAAGAAGTTCGAGTGAGAATGTGTATCAACTTCCGAGATTTGAATGCCGCTTCAACGAAGGTCTTCTTCCCACTGCCACACATTAACATGCTGGTCGGTAATACAGCAGGACATGCTATGTTCTCGTTCATGGATGGATTTTCAGGATACAATCAAATCCTTATGGCTCTAGAAGATCAAATCAAGACAACATTCATCACCCGTTGGGGCACATATTGTTATAAGTTCATGAATTTTGGTTTGAAAAATGCCGGGGCCACCTACCAACGAGTAGCAACGACAATTTTGCATGATTTAATTCATGATATTGTTGAGGTGTATGTGGATGATATGATAGTTAAGAGTCGTGCTCGAGAGGATCATTTTTCCTCCTTGAAAATATTCTTTGATCGTATCCGGAAGTTCAATTTGAAGCTCAACCCGAAGAAATGTGTGTTCGGAGTTACGCCTGGTAAACTCTTGGGATTTGTTGTTAGCCAGAGGGGCAAAGAAATTGATTCTGATAAGGTGAAGGCTATTTCTGAGTTGCCACCACCAAGACCTGAAAAGAAAATCCGAGGGTTTCTGGGAAGAAGTCAATTCATCAGCAGATTTATTTCTCAGTTGACCTCGAAATGTGCACCAATTTTCAAGCTGTTCAGGAAGGGTACGTCCCATCAGTGGAACGATGATTGGCAAAAGGCATTTGAGACGATGAAGAGCTACCTGGCAAAGCCACCAATTTTGGCACCTCCGCAACCGGGGAAACCTTTGATGTTGTACCTCACAATGACAGAAACTGCAATGGGGCATTTCTGGCTCAATATGAAGAGGGGACGAGAAAAGAAGTAGCTATCTACTATCTGAGTAAGAAGCTTCTCGAGTATGAAACTCGATACAATCATCTGGAAAAAACTTGCATATCTTTGGTGTACGCGACAAGAAAGTTGAAGCACTACCTCCAAGCTCACACCACGTTTGGAGGTTGGACCCCAGCAAGTACCTATTTGATAGGCTAATCACGAGTGAAAGGATCGCTCGTTGGTATGCGTTGTTGTTAGAATTCGACATCCAATGGTTGAATCAGAAATCTGTAAAAGGGCGAGTGCTAGCAAATGTTCTGGCAGATGGGCCCATGTCTGAAGAAGAATGTTACGATACTTTTCCTGAAGAACACATTCGTGCTATACTAGAAGACAGATGGAGGATGTATTTTGACGGAGCTTCTAACAAAAGGGGCAATGGAGTCGGAGTACTCTTGGTTAGTCCGGAAGGATTACATGTACCGTTCTTAGTCAAGTTGGACTTCGTGACCACGAAAATTACGTCTGAATATGAAGCTTGCATCTACGGTGTAAAGGCAGCCTTGGCAGCAGGGACACGACGCCTCACGGTATATGGTGACTGAAATCTCATAATTTCCCTGACTATAGGGGCATGGAGAGTCCTCGATGAACGATTACAGATGTACACTGAATGTCTGAAGTAGTTCTATGATGATATCACTTTCAGACACTTGCCCAGAGAGCAAAATACGTTTACAGATGCTTTGGCCAATCTGGCAACCACTCTGGTTTGGGAAGGAGAAATTCAAGCTCAGACCATCACTCTAGAAGAACGGCACAAGCCTGCCATATCATGTGATCACATGAACCTAATTACAGATGTAGAAAATGAATCGTGTTACACAGATATCAAGGAGTACCTCAATGACTACTCTTATCCTCAAGAGAGTTCAAGGAAAGATCAATTGGCTATCCACCACCTTCCGTCTCATTACGCACTTTAAATGGACAAACTGTACCATAAAAGGTTTGACGAGACCCTTCATCTTTGTGTTGCCTCCAAGGAAGTACAGAAGATCATGAAAGAAGTGCACGAGGGGTGATTGTGGCCCACATATGAACGAAAATATGCTTCTAAGAAGATTTTGTGAACCGGATATTATTGGACTACGTTGGAGCATGATTGCTACAAGTATGTCAGAGCTTGCAAGAAAAGCCAGATATTCTCAAATCTGAATCATATACCATCTGCGAAGTTGCATAATCTGACGTCACCCTGGTCGTTCTCAACCTGGGGCATTGACATTATCGGTCAAATCAATCTGAAAGCATCCGATGGACATCAAGACATCTTGGTGGCAATTGATTATTTCTCGAAGTGGGTCGAAGTGGCCTCATTCTCCAAGGTAGGGGCACAACAGGTGTCCAAATTTGTGATTAAGAACATCATATGCCGGTACGGCCTCCCATTCGAGATGATATCTGATAATGGCACGCAACTCGAGGGACACCTCAAAGAAACTCTCCTGAAGTACAAAGTGAAGCAACCCTAGTCGTCACCATACCGACCTCAGACCAACTGAGTTGTCGAGGCCGCGAACAAAACAGTCGTATTTATTTTGTCAAAGATGATTGAGAAAACGAAAAAATGGCCTGAGAAACTTCCATATGCCCTTTGGGGGTTCAGATTATCAATTCGCACGCCAACTGGGGCAACATCGTATTCACTGGTGTACGACATGGAACCATTGTTTCTAATAGAAACAGAGATTAAATCATTGAGTGTCACAGCCGAGAGTGGCATTCTTGAAGAAATCTGGCATAAGGACCGATATGAAGAACTGGCATTCACCACAGCAATGAGACTTGCAGCTCTCAACAACATCGAGAACTACCAGCGCTGCATTGCTCGGTCATTTAATAAGAAGGGGAGAAATCAGGATATTGAAGAAGGAGGTCTTGTTTTGAAGGAGAATAGAGCACCAATGCACGACCCTAGGGGCAAATTCTGACCCAATTGGTCCCGTCCGTTTCTGGGCAAGGAGATCATGCCTGGAGGGGCTGTGAAATTAGTTGATTTAGACGGGAACGAACTTCCTAGCATTACCAATTTGGACCAATTAAAGAAGTTTTATGCTTGGCTTCTTTATCTTTTATCATGTAGTTTGTATGAAAATCTCAGTAGAGAGCACAAAAAAAGAAAATGAAAATGAAAAAAACCAATTTCTGGGGTAGTGCCCGGACTACGTCTGACCTGATTCTCTTTACGAGATACATAGGTAATTCGCAAAGATTCGTTCGAAGTTATGTTTATTTGTTATAATACAAAGATACCCAAAAAAAAAAAAAATTAGGAAAATCGTATTAACTTATAATGTGGAATTTCAAATCCAATTATAGTTGGCTTAAGCCAATGAAAAAATAAGTGGCGAATTTTGGACATGGACTCTAAATTTGGTGGTATTAAGTTTATGTCTCCATTGACCATATATGTTGCATTCATGGTAAAAATCATAATCTTGTGCATGTATAGATAAGAAAGTGGGACGAAGTTGCTTAACGTAAATCAGAAATTACTTAACGTAAAATTTTTTGACACAAAATTTCCAAACTACCCTTTTTATTTGTAAAGGAGCATCTCCTTCTTCTTCGTTTTCCTCTCTCTCCCATCATTCCCTCTCGTCAATCAATATGGATGATTCTTTCAATCAAGGCCACATCTTTGATTAAATTAATCATGATATTTAGATTAGTTTCTTATTCAAAAATTAAATTAAAGTATTTTAAACAAAAAACCTTAACAATTAAACTAGTTATATCAAAACAGAAAAAAAACAAAAGAAAAAAAACAAAAAATAAACTGAACCCGAACCTCAAATCTAGCCACGACCCACCCCAACCCCCATCCATCGTCCACCCCAGTCGTTACCCCAACCACCGTCCACTCCAAGCCACTGTCCACCCTCAGCCGCCGTCCACCCCTAGCCGCCGTCCACCCCCAACAAAACCCCACCAACGACCCCAGCCACCGTCCACCCCTAAGGAACTCCCACCCCACGAGCTCCCAGGCTCCACCCACGACCCAGCCCCTCCGGTGAACCCCTACGCCCCTGCCGCAGCCTCCACCCCTCGCTCCCAGCCCCACCGGCAAACCCACCACCACTCCCACCCCGCGCCATTTTTTCTCTCTCCTCTTGCCTCCTCTCTTACGACTTTCTCTCTCCTCATACACCCTCACTCCCTCAGCGGCCAACTCTACCACCACGTCCTATCCGCTCTCAATTCCGGCCACTCAATTCTGACTCAGACGAGAAAAGAGTTAGGGGGTATGGTAGAGAGAAAAGAGGGAGAGTAGAATAGGGGTGACAAAATAGTAGGGGTATTATTGGAAAATAAATTTACGTTAAGTAATTTCTCATTTACATTAAGCAATGATTACCACCATTAGAAGATTCAGCATGTCTTGTGTGAGACCAACTCACAGAAAATTGGGGTCACTTTTTAGAGATGTAGGGGTCACTTATGGTGAGAAGTGACCCTTGTGTCATTGAAAAGTGACCCTCGTCTCGCCAAAAGTTATAAAAAGCCTGTCTTATAGAAGTTTTTGTGTAGAAGATTTTAGGAGGTCGAAAAAAAAAATCCAAACCAAAAAAGAAAAACATAAGGGTGGTCATGGTAGGTCCAACTCCCTCCTCCCTTGCATTCTATATGGAGGAATGAAGAAGTGAAAAAGATGAGAGATAAGGTGGAGATGATGCACTCTGAAGGGTAGCCGTGATGTATAACCTGAACAAGCATAAGCTTAAACCATCATTCTACACCATTTTGCACACAATTCAAGAAGACCTAACCTTGTGAGGGAAAAAAAAATTAACATTCCCCATGCATTCAAACCATACTATCTTGGGAGACATTTGAATTATGTGATTAAAATTCAAAAGAGCCATGTGAACTAATGTACCATACTTGGATGAATATGAACTTCGCAAACAGCTTAGTGATGTCTTTAATTAAAAAAAATGAACTCGGATTTTATTTAAAAAATAATTCAGGAAATTTGAAAAGCGATTTTTGAAAGAGAAAAACAAAAAAAATTTAACCCGGATTTTATTTAAAATTAATTTTGAAAATTCAAGAAAAATGATTTAAAAGAATAAAAATGAGGAACCGTTGTTCTCCGAAAATATTTTTAGATAAATCCGGACATTTTTATTGATTTCGAAATAATTTTTGAGAATCGATGAACTGAGTGTTCAAATCGAAAGAGAGTTATTTTCAAAAGAAGAAGAAAAGAAGTATATTGCATTGAGACGATTTCATTGAGAATGATGAGCATTTTTGCATGAAAGAAGCATTTGAAGGAAAAAACGAAGAAAAGAAGAAAGAAAGAATGAGGTTTGAAAAACGAAGAAAAAATGAAGAGTTAAAAGATGAAGAAATGAAGAAAGATTTAGAAAAGAAAATAGAAAAGAGATAGAGAATGAAAAATAGAAAAGAAGATTATTGTGCATGCATGCACGCAAAGATTTGGAAGAATTATCGGAAGAATTCAGAAGAATGATAGTTGAAGCTTCAAAATTCAAGAACAATCCAGATGAATTATGGTTAAGCTTCGAGATCAAAAAAGTTACGCCCAGAAGTATCCAGATGAATCCAGAAGTATTCGGAAGTCTCCAGAAGCATCCAGAAATATCCAAGATGTATCTAGAAGAACAATGGTTAACCTTGGAAGTCAAAGAAGTTACGCCCAGACACGCACTGTAGAGTTTGGTTAGGACCTTTAGGGTTGCGCCACGGCCACGACCAACTAGACGATAGTTATTATCGTTATTATTATTATTATTCTTATTAATTTTTTTCGCGTGTCAAAATTAGGTGTCTTTTATATAGTTGACCTTCGTTTCTTTGGAACCTAATCAATTTCTCAGAAACTCAGTCAACGAGGGGCATCTATAGACGCCGAATTTTGACTCATATTCTTTTAAAATAATTAATACAGTTAATATTATTATTACTGTAATCATTGTAATAAGAATAAGTCATTTGGGCTGGAGGAGCATTTTAGGTCCATAATTGTGACCCAATCCTTTAATAAGACAAAGCTCAAAGCCAAAATGACAAAAAAAGAAAAAAAAGGAAAATATAATAACTAAAAAGGGAATTGAATTATGATGGCATGCTTGACATTATGTCATGACATCATCCTATGATGTTAAGCATGACATCATAATATTCCTTTGTTCCCATCCATTTGCGAAAGACAAAAGCAATGGTAGTGATAGGGAAAATTACTCAAATACCCCAATTTCTTAATAAATTAACCCCCTATCCAAAACATAAAATAAAAAGCAAAATAGATGCCCTCCCTCATCCGAAAAAAGGAAGAAAAGGAAAAATAAAAAAAGAAGGAAAATCCCCCCATGTGTATTAATTAATTTATTTTTCATTTTTAGTTTAATTTTTATTTTCCTATTCCTACCTCAACCTTTCACCTCATCTCTCATTGTCACTTTCACATCATTTGATTCTTCCATCTTCTTCATCCCTCCACCCTTGTGACACATGTCAATTCTCTTTCCCACCCATTTTTCCCTCCCATCTCACCCTTCATTTCTTTTCTCTCCCATTTTCATTTCTCCCATCTAACCACTCATTTCCTAACCCTAATTCCCCCTCTCCTTGAACTTTCCTCTAAAAGCATCACTAACTTCTAACCTTAGGGCTCTTTGCCTCTTTCTTCTATCTATTTTCTAAAATCACCTTTCTCTCTCTAGTTTTTCTATCAACTTTTCTAACTTTACTTATACTTTCAAAACTTCTAAAACTTCTTCTAAATTTCTAAAACCTCTTTTGGTATCTACTTAGTGCAAACTAAAGGGCGTTTGTGCTAAGTAATTTAATTTTGAATATTGATATTTCTAGATCTACTCAAGGGTACTTTCTTTATCTCTCTCTTTCAATTCATTTTTCTAAATGTTTATTTTACTAACATTTTCATTTTGTACATATACTTTGTATAAATTGCTAATAAACATATTATCCCCCTTAATAATCTGAATTTTCACCGGTTGGACTCAATATAGGAGGGGTCACGCATCACTCTATTTTTTGAACGGCCAAAATTCCTAGGTAAGAGTTTAGTGCCCATGTGAACTCGTCTACATGGGGGACTTAGATCCAGCTTATAAAGAGTGATTTTTTGCGGTGAGGAATGAGAGTTGCTTGTGCAATTTTGTGTGATCAATGAATATTTCTCTCTTTCTCATCACTATTTTCATTTTTTCTATAATTGAAATTGAATAAAAAAGGCCATTTTGCATATAAAGGCCTCAGTTTTATTTTTTGTACAAAGATGTAATAATTCTGATTGTTAACAATTTTTAGGATAATCTTAATTTGTATATCTAAGATTACCAGCGGTTAAAAATTGATGATACGAACCTTGTCCAAAGAAATTTCCCACAAGATAAAAATCATATGGATCTAACGATTAAATCTCCCACAATCGAATTTTTGAAGTTAATCTGTCTAAAAACGACCAACACCCATAGATCTGTAAATAACTAAAAATCAGTTATATTGTGAGCTTGTTCTATTTCTAAGGAAATTGAAGAGGACTTTGCTAGCTTTCTACAGTCACCTAATTAGTCCATTTTGGATGACAAATGAATTTTAAATGAAATTGTGAATGACGAAATAATGATGTATCTCCGAAGATTTTCTTAGATATCGACCTTGTAAATAAATAACTCAAATAAATCACTTAGAATAGTTTTTATTTTTTGATACTTATTGTAGGTAGTCTCTAATGTGTCTACTTAAACTTGTAAAGAAGAAATGAACTTTTACCAAGTAGATATTATTCTAAAATTAACAAACCGAGTAAAGGTCCAGATTTGGAAATGTTTGCTTAACTGATAATAATACGATGTTTCATAGCTCTTCAATGAAAAATGAACTATTATTTTGATAATAGACTGAATAAAAACCAATTTTGACTTTGAAAACACTCCATTAGGATGTGTTTTGGATTTTTAATGAGTTAATCAAAACCAAGTTCAAATCTGTCAAAATGAAAGACATATGGCTCATTTAGAACATTAGGGCCTTTGTACTGGACTTTTGTTTATTTTTGTTAAATGACTCAGACTTGTGTAAAATTCATAAAATTTTGTTTACATACCCACATTCGAGTATGGTTTAATCCCTGTAAATATTAGACGTGGATCGCCTGTAAATGATTCCCAGTAAATCAAGAACCAATGGTATGTCCAAAGACTTTCAAAAGCATGTCATTTGTGAAGAACTCACCAACCGTCAACTGTGTGTACTTGAAAATTTGACAGAGGATACACGAAGTGAAGTGAACCATGTTCGGATTTTGAATCACTCGATTTGGTTGAGAGATGACCGAGTTATGAATTTTAGAAGTTCTGTCCAAATTATTGTAAAAACGGTTTTGGCGATTTTATAAACGATTTTATCAAATGAAATCAAAAAAATACGAAACTCTCCAGTTTATTCTTTTATTTCGTTCTACTAATTATAAAAAAAAATTTGTAGTTAATAAGTCGCGTTTGTACTAATCGCTTGTCGATTTTTTCAAATTGCTCATGTAAATAACGAATTTTCTTTGTAAATAAATTATTTCTTTTGTAAATGAACAAATCCTTTGTGAATAAGTCCAACTTTTGAAGACGACGATCAAGACCGAGCCCCAGAGGCACCATGTACATTAAGATCAAGTCTTTTTCTCCTTTGGATTTTTAGACATATTTTGTATTTTATTGTAAATACTCAATTTGTAATTCATTTATTTCGAGGCCTCTTTATTTGCATTTTGTACATTTGCATTCATATGCTTCCACCTAATAATACAACTCGGACAAAATAAAGAGAACTTCTCTCACTTGCTTGATATATATTATGTTAAAAATGTTTTCAGTAAAACCAGTGTATTCGTTTATGCACACAACTCGGCCCGGGGCCAAATTCGAGGTTAGAATCAGAAATTTGCCTATACGCGATGGGTGTTCCACCTATCGTTTCATCAAATTACTTTCATACAAAATCACATTCCCCAGTGCAAACCATATTTCCCCAGTGACAAACATTTTCCCTAGTGGAATACCTATGATCGAATAGAAGTAAATAATTGATCGTCCCCTGTTATTTGGCTTCGGGCCATCCCGGGGGATCCTATCGGAAAGACTGTTTCAAGCCATAACCCACCAAATACATACCCACCATCTACACAAATAATCCATTTACTCATCCCCAATGAATGTTATTCCCAAGTGAAGAACGAATATTTTTGAGAAGTCTAATGTTTATACTCAAGGCTAAGAAATTGGTTGATCCCCGTACAATACCAAATGTTGTTTGGTTGAATGCCTCTGATGAAGGGTGTTCGATGTCTTCAAAGCCGATTGCTTCTCTGACTGGTACATGTACCGTTACTGTTCGACTGATTATAGTCATGAACATGGTTTGAGGCTTGATTTTGTGCCATCTGCAAATGAGAATGATATTGTAAGTTTAGATATGGATGATATTTGTGATGAAGTGCAATATTGGAAGCCTACGTTGGCTGGGTTTGTCATGGGAGGCAAACGTATGTTTTGCCATGTGGCTCCGCCATAGGATTTAAGTCACTAGAAGGGATGGTATCAAGTTTCAATCTGAAACTGATCAAGATATGATCTTCAAAAGGGGTCCGTGGTCTATTGGGAATAGAACTCTTCTACTCAAGCTATGGACGCCTCAGTTTTGCATTGAGAAGGAGGAGATATGTAATTAGGTTCCTGTTTGGGTTAAACTGCGTAATTTGGATGTCCAGTTTTGGTCTGCAAGGGGATTAAGCAAATTGTCTAGTAAGCTTGGTAAGCCCCTGTTTGTGGATAAGTGTACGGCTGAGACGATTGGGGTTTCCTATACACGAGTATTGATTGAAATTGATTTAACAGGGGAGTTACCAGCAAAAAGTCCTTTTGTTACACCTTTTGGGGTTAGGCTTGATCACAAAGTTATTTATGAATGGTAACATATTTTTGCACTCATTGTCATCAGATGAGGCATATGGTATCTAAATTTAGGTTGCTTCGACATGAGAAGAATGGTGATAAGAATGCTGCTGAAACCCAACCTGTTGTGCTTCTTGAGGAGGACGCACTTGTTAGCCAAGAGCCTGCTGTTATACAGGAAATAAATGGCTGTGGGGGGTTGATTTCTAGGACTAAAGAGCTGGTGGTGGAACTTGCAGATACTGAGGGCAATGTTATATCACCTGAGGAAGTTGCTTGGAGCACACTGGGTTTTGTGACTGTGTCTTTTAAACATACATCTAAGAAATCAGTTCAAGGGAAGAAGTGTTAGAAGGAGAGCACCCTAGCAGATGCTACGTCATTGTAATTTTTTCAATTGTTAGGTGATGGAGTTAAAGGAGATGAAATTGGTACTGGTGATACTGGTGACAAAAGTGATCCTGACTTGCCTTCACATTCTTCATGAAGATTTCAGCATGGAACATTAGAGGCTTTAATAAGGCTTATAAGCAATTGGAGGTTAGAATTCTTTCTTTTTTTTTTTTTTAATTTATTTTTTTTTGCAGAATGAATTGGATGTCATAGGTCTTCTGGAGACTCGAATAAAGCTAACAATTTGCCTAGAATTGTTAGAGGAATTATTCTGGTTCTGCTATGAGAAGTAATCATTTGAGTCATTATAATGGCAGAATTGTTCTATTCTGGAATGCTGCTACTGTAACACCCCCGAATTCGCAACGATTTCCTGGGAACTATCGACGTCGTTGTGCACGACTCGACACCACTGAACCGTCCCGAACCCGAGGGGATGTCACTACAACATTTATCACTAAGGAGTAAATCCTAAGCAGAAAGAAAGACTAGGCATCAAAAGGAGCTTACTAAGGAACTAAACAAACGAAACAGTTAATATCAGAGTTGTCTATATAGTGAGCTAAAACCCATTAAACCAAATTTATTACAACTTGCCTTCAAAGGGCTAAATCCAATGAAAATAATCCCACGATCTATCTTAACAGAAACAGTTCTATAAACCAACGCCAACTCTACCTTCCAAGCTGTACGTCCTCAATCAACTAAACCTGCACTTTGGTTTCTATGACGGAAAAAAAATACAGAAGAAAAGAAAAGAAACCAAAGAGAAACAAAAATCAGATAAACTGAATAAACGTCATCCGTACCCTGTAAAAACATTTCGCAAACCTTACTTGAGGTTTTAGAAGAATCAATGAAATTCATTTGCATACGCGCATAAGCATATAATCAAGCATACGCACAACGACATTATTTCATATGCAATTCTTGTATAGTGATCACACAAAATACGACATAGACAATCCGTCTTGATTAGAGAGATGTAAGAGAGCGAATAGAACAGCGATTACCCATACTGTTCATCGAAGATACAATCACGCCATGGACTTAATGACTCTAGTGTGCACACTACCTCTAGTACAATTACACGAGCCTAGAGGACTTAATAAATGGGGAATGATCCGTTCCAGACACACTGCGAGGTGTCCATAAGAAACTTGGGAATCACTCATCCCTTGAACTACACCATTAGGTGCAATCACGATTGCTCGACTACTCCTAAGAATCCATTAGGAGTCTTACTCTCATTTAATTCAATTCACATAATTTGCATTGGTTGATATAAGTGGTACTACGAGACCACGACTTACTAATTCATTTCATGCTCTTGACAATGAATAGTAAATAACGACGATAATGTAATTCAATACGATGAGAATTAAACATGCTTTAATTCAATAACGACGATAATTCAATAATGATGACAAGTAATGTCTAGCACAATTTCGGCAGCACTTCGGCAGGGTAATACGATATCCAAAAATTCACAAATCACCAAAGACATTCAACGATAATATATAGGTGCTCACTAGCACTTAATAATACCCATACCAATTAGCATATAGTTAATAGCATAATAATATTAATAATTCGCTATTCAACAATTGTCCAATAATCATCATATGGACTAATTAATTCCCAAAACATGCTAACATCAATATGCTAATTATAACTCATATTTACAGGAGTAAATCTTGCTCAATAACTTCATAATAATGACGATATAATTTAATCATGCTTTGCATATTTAATTCACAACAAATTCCCAATTAGCACATAACACATCAAAATAGTTTTGATGGGGCTTTAGAAGAAGGTAGGCATGAGCTCTTACCACTAATACGCTACCAACAGTATGTATGCTCCAACCAATCGACAATAATCACGCTTGCTCGTTAGGTCCTAATTAAAAACAATTACGGAATTAGTATTAATTAAATACGAAAATACAAAGAGTAACTAAATCTCAATATGATATTTTTGTTAAATTTATTGATTTATTTCAACCAATCTAGGCTTTTGAAAATCTGAATTTCGATTCCGAATGAGTGCAGAAAAATAAAAACATTAAATCAAAAATACTGAAAATCGAATTATTAATTACAAAAAATATAAAAACGAAACCCTAATTTTAAAACTAGGTCTAGGTCACGGGTACCCATGCATGGGACCCATAACCCGACCCATCACCACCACCACCAGCCACGGGCCACCATGGCCGGTGGTGGTGGTCGCTGGAGCTCCGGCGAAGAGAGGAGAGAGGAATCGCGAAAGAGAGAAAACGAGAATGCCAGAAAGAGAGAAGGAAAGAAAGAGAGAGAGATAGAGCGGGGCTTGGTCGACGACCATGGGTCATCACCGGCGACCACCCAGGCATGGCTTGGTGGCACCGTGATGGTTCACGGTGGCGCGACAGCCGGAACAGGGGAGGGGAGCAAAACAGAGCAAGGGGAAGAGAGAGAGAGAGAGAGAAAACGCGAGAGAAAGAGAAGAAGAGAGAGAGAGTACCGGCGGGAGGGGGTTGCCGGCGATCCTCCGGTAGTCGGGCGGCAGTGAGGAGAGAGAAAGCTAGGGTGACAGAGGGAGAGAGAGGACGGCGAGAGGAGAGAGAGTGAATGCTTGAGGGTTTTGGCTCAGTTTGCAAAACTGACTAATTGTCTCACATTTTCCTTATATAGCCCTCAGTCAACCCAAGTCAAATACTACTAGGTTTAGGAATTAATTGAATAATTTTCTGATTTAAAAAGCTAATTAAAACTAACTAAAACAATATGAATAATTATTATTCATATATAAAACATTTTAATTAAACTCATCAAAATTAATAAATACAATTTATGAAAGTCCCATAATAATAATTAATATTATTATGGCTTTAATTGAATAAATCGAATCCTTGAATGAATATACGATTTAATCTCCGAAACTATTTATAAATAATTTATAATACGATTTAATTTCCAAACCATTTATAAATCATTTATAAATCACTATAATAATTATAGAAAATATTGGGGTATCACATTCTACCCTCCTTAAAAGAAGTTTCGTCCCGAAACTTGAGACATGAAGTAATCACTTCCCAAAGCAAAACGAGTTTACCCATGCGAAGGTATAAAACAATTTCTAGGATACTAACATATGCAAGATGAGCAAGTACGATCGTGATTCTAAATTGATTAGCATGCACCATGCAATGCTTGAACATGCAATTCGTGCAAAGCGATAAACAAAACGAAATTTAGAGGCGTGACATTCTACCCTCCTTAAAAGGAGTTTCGTCCCGAAACTCAAGTGGGACTAGTATGTAGGAAGGGGTCTAGATACTTCTCGCGCATCATGGATTCAGCTTCCCATGTTGCTTCCTTTTGACCTTGTCGAGACCAAACGACTTTGACGATCGGAATAATCTTTGTTCGAGTTGAGCGCTCTTTGCGATCCACTATCTTGATAGGACGCTCTTCATAAGTCAAAATTTCATCAAGATCGATCGTTTCAGGTTGAACGACATGAGTTGGATCATGTACGTATCGCTTCAACTGAGAGACATGAAACACACTGTGGACTTTTGCGAGTTCCACAAGTAAAGCTAATCGATAAGCAACCTCACCAATCCTTTCCAGGATCTCGTAAGGTCCAATGTAACGAGGACTTAACTTCCCCTTACGACCAAAACGCATGACCCCTTTGGTAGGAGATACTCGCAAAAGTACCTTGCTTCCTACCTCAAACTCTTCAGGTCTACGACCTCTATCTGTGTACGATTTCTGGCGATCTTGTGCACTACGCATCTTCGCTTGAATAACTTTGACCACATCGACGGTCTGCTGGATCATCTTAGGACCCAAAACTGTAGTTTCACTAATATCATTCCAACACACGGGCGATCTACACTTCCTACCATACAAGGCTTCATATGGCGCTCGATCAATGCTTGAGTGATTGATATTGTTGTAAGAGAACTCGATCAACGGAATATGTGTATCCCACGAGCCTTGATACTCGAGAGCACACGCTAGAAGCATATCCTCCAAGGTCTGAATCGTTATTTCCGTCTGACCATCAGTCGCAGGATGAAAAGCAGTACTGAACTTCAATTTGCTTCCAAAAGCTTCTTGCAATTTCTGCCAAAAATGAGATAGAAATCTCGAGTCTCTATCTGAATCGATATCCTCCGGAACACCATGAAGTCTCATGACTTCCTTGACGTAAGCATCCTCTAGCGTCTCCATTTCCCAAGTGTCATTCATTGGGATGAATCTCGCAACTTTCGTCAAACAATTCACAACTACCCAAATGGCGTTGTTCTTCTTCTGTGTCAATGGTAAACCCATGACAAAGTCCATTGAAATCGAATTCCATTTCGACGTAGGGACCTCAAGCGATTGAATCATTCCACCAGGTCTCTTGTGTTCGATCTTCACCTTCTGGCACGTCAGACACTTAGCCACGAATTCAGCGACATCTTGTTTCATACCTTTCCACCAGAACATTTGGCGAAGGTCTTTGTAAAGCTTGTCTCCACAAGGATGTACAGAATAAGGTGTATTGTGAGCTTCACCAAGAATCTGACTCTTGATCTCCGGGTCATTCGGCACACAAACACGATCACGAAATCTCAAGACACCGTCTTGACCAATAGAAAAGTCCTCGGATCTACCCTCGTCCTTGTGGCGTAGAATCCGCTGAAGAACCTCATCTGCACTCTGTTTACCCTTGATCTCGTCGAGCAAGGTTGGTCGAACTGACATATGTGCTAAGGCACATTGAACGTCACCTTTCAGCACCATCTCCACATCTAGACTCTGCAAGTCACGAATGATCTCCCTTGGAAGTACTAAAGCAGTGTTCAACGTATGACGAGTCTTTCTACTCAAAGCGTCAGCTACCACGTTAGCTTTCCCTTCGTGATACTGTATGTCGATGTCGTACTCTGTCAATAACTCTAGCTATCTTCTTTGTTGCATATTCAATTCCTTTTGCGTGAATATGTACTTGACAGTCTTGTGGTCCCAAAACATCTTGACAGTAGAACCATAAAGATAACGTCTCCAAATCTTCAAGGCAAATACGACAGCAGCGAGCTCTAAGTCGTGAGTAGGGCAATTATCCTCGTGCTTCTTCAGTTGTCTTGAGGCATAAGCCACTAACTTAACATGTTGCATCAAAACACAGCCTAAGCCATGCTTAGACGCGTCACTATAGACTTCGTACCCTTCAGTTCCCGATGGAAAAGTCAAAATCGGCGCACTTGTAAGACGTTTCTTCAGCTCTTGAAAAGCAGCTTCACACTTTTCCGACCATACGAACTTCGTCGTCTTTTTCATCAAGTTTGTCAGAGGCTGCACTATCTTGGAAAATCCTTCCACAAACCTACGATAATAACCAGCTAACCCAAGAAAACTTCTGACCTCGGTCATGCTCTTCAGTGCGGACCAGTCTATAACAGCTCTAATCTTTTCCGGGTCAACAGGAAACGCAGGTTGATAGTGTTGTACCACTATCAACCTGCGTTTCCTGTTGATAGTGGTACAACACTATCAAACAAAACAAACGCAGGTTGAAAGTTAACGAGAAAAGTACCAGCGATCACATTCGGGTTCGTCTTAGCTTCATTGCGGTTCAGCACGTAGACCCTTCCATTTACCCCTCTATTGTTGTTGTTGTTGTTGTTCTTCGCGGGGTTGGCAGGTGCGGGAAGTAGTGCTTGATTATTCGCAGCAAGAGCAGCAGTATTGTTGCGGTTGTTGTTGTTGTAACCCCCATTTCCACGGTAGTTACCACCATTTCCGCGATTAGCATTTCCATTCCCACCACGATTGTAGTTGTTATCGTGGTTCTGACCATTGTCGTTCCTTCCACGACTCCAGCATTCAGAAGCTTTGTGACCAGGCTTGTTGCACTCGTAGCATTGAAGTACATCGCCACGACAGTTCTTGCCAGGATGCGTCTTGTTGCAGCGACTACAAGGCGTATTCCTCCTAGCTAAGATCGTAGCTCTATGACTATTCAAGTCACGATTCCTATTCCCGTTGTGGTTCTGACCACCTTGGTTGTTGTGATTGCCTTTGTTCGGCCTTGGCCTCTTATCTGTGCCACCTGACTGGGAAGAATTTCCTTCGTCACGTTTATGCTTTCCGAGCAACGAATCACGACGATCCACAGCACGCTCTTGGTTCAAGGCTTTCTCGTAAGATCCTTGGAACGTCAGCGAGTTTCCCATAACATAACGCTGAATATCCCACTTCAGGCCATCTTCGAACCTCTCAACCGGTTCAGCTTTGGTCGTCACCAAGTTAGGTGCAAAAGCAGCAAGCTCGTTGAACTTTGTTGCGTACTCAGCCACAGATAGCTTTCCTTGATAGATGTTCTCGAATTCCCGTTGCTTCTGGTGACGGATAGCTCTTGGATAGAACCGTTCACGAATAGACTCTTTGAACTCGGTCAGTGCCCAAATCGCTCCACCACTTGTTAGCCTCACCCTTCAGGTAGTACGTAGCGGTGTTGACCTTCATGTTGTTGGGCCGATTAGTCGCCCTAAATAACTTCTCGAACTCTATTATCCAATTCTCCAACTTGGTGGGCTCAGAGCCACCCTCAAACGTCGGAGGTTTGAGTGCATCGAAATCCCTAAAGTTGCGCGTCTAAGGGTTCTGCGCGTTGTGATCTTGCTCTTGGCGCTCTAGCTGGCGCGTGATATGCTCGACCACGTTAGTAAGACCTACTTCTAGTCTCGCGAGTCGGTTGTTGGTTGCCATTATAACAAATCTAAGACATAAAAGAGCAATGGTTGATCACCATTTCAGCAAAATTGGCACATTCGACCCAAACTGAGGTCTAATTGAGAGATATAGGTTATAATTGAAACCAATCTCTTGACATTTAGCAAATAGCATATAAGTTTCAATGATCGACCTTACATTATAGGTCTAAGCAACATACTTGCTTTGAATGTTCTCAGTTCCCATGCATAATAGTTCGATATGCAATAACAAAGTAGACACATTGGTCTCACACGAATGATAAGCAATGGCATTCGCAGTTCACACATCGAGGCTCCATACTATTTTAGTAGGGCAATAAACAATGACATTTGATTGCATACAATACATGCTTAGCCTTTGGCTCACAATTCATATGATGATGCTCAATAAAAATTTTGCCATAACTCCGACATGGATTTCCTATCATGTCTAGGCAATACAAGATAGCATTATGAAGCTATGAGTCAACCATCAAAATTATGTGATAAAACGATCATATAGAACAAATTTTCAACGATATCATATAATCAAATGAAATAGTATTGCAATGAGACAAATTGCAAGTAAATAGTAATCATAATTATTTGTTGCCTGTGCAACTACACCAACATCAAAATTGACCACGTAGGGCCATCACAGTAGCTAAAAGTTCAATAAAACTCAAGTAAAACTAATAAGGCAATAATCTAGTTCTACTTGACACTAGCACACATCTTCTTCGCGCTAGGGGACTCGTCATGATCGTCCTTCCTCCTAGGCTTCACCTCTTTGCAGGGCTTGTATGGATAAACATATCAACCGAATTTCTAGGGCATGAAACGCTTCCTAAAATCATCTGCATGCTTGCGCTTCTTGGTCCAGCAGTACTCGCACATATCTTTCGACGCAGGTACTAGCACGTGGTTCACCTTCCACTCAAACTCGGATAGGCATAACTCAATTGTGACGCCTCTAAAGCAAAGAGACCATCTCATACCTTCTCCGTACTTCTTCTCGTGCAAGTGACCGCTCTTGGAGACTCCGTCGTCGTACTTCTCCTTGAGTCTCATCCAAGGATGGATGTTTGGTAGACCAGCCAGCAGTAGCTCTATGCATAAACCTTCATGTAGACTCATGCGATTCTCGTACTGATACCGCTCGATTGTAGTGTAAGAACGTCGTATATAGATACGTATATCCTCCAGTTCAGCATCAGTAGCAAAGAACGGCTCCACAGGAGGAGACCAATTTGCAGCAGGAGTAGGTGCATCAATAGGTGCAGGAGTAGGCGCGATGTTGTTGTCGCTCTCGGCACTAATATCTTCCGATTCCGGCATGCCATGATGCTCTTCTGGCGCTGTATGCTCAGAGCGATCTTCCTGTTCATCAACATATGCAGCAAGTGCGGCAACTGGGGCAGCAATAGGCGCGGCTACAGGTGCGGGGCGTGCGGCCTCGTTGCGTACGACGATCACGCATGCGGCGCGATCTTGCGCGGGTTCACGGCGTACGTTCGCGTCGTTTCCTGTCGATTCGCTATCCGATGAAGCTACGTATTCCGCAGATGGTGCACGATGGGCTAGGGTACGTGCCATTTGATGTGCGGTCGTAATTCGTGCAACCTTAAGCAACCTTTTTAAACCTAGGGCTCTGATACCATTTGTAACACCCCCGAATTCGCAACGATTTCTTGGGAACTATCGACGTCGCTGTGCACGACTCGACACCGCTGAACCGTCCTGAACCCGAGGGGATGTCACTGCAACATTTATCACTAAGGAGTAAATGCTAAGCAGAAAGAAAGACTTGGCATCAAAAGGAGCTTACTAAGGAACTGAACAAACTAAACAGTTAATATCATAGTTGTCTATATAGTGAGCTAAAACCCATTAAACCAAATTTATTGCAACTTGCCTTCAAAGAGCTAAATCCAATGAAAATAATCCCACGATCTATCTTAACAGAAACAGTTCTATAAACCGATGCCAACTCTACCTTCCAAACTGTACGTCCTCAATCAACTAAACCTGCACTTTGGTTTCCGTGACGGAAACAAAATACAGAAGAAAAGCAAAGAAACAAAAGAGAAACAAAAATCAGATAAACTGAATAAACGTCATCCGCACCCAGTAAAAACATTTCACAAACTTACCTGAGGTTTTAGAAGAATCATTGAAATTCATTTGCATACGCACATAAGCATATAATCAAGCATACACACAACGACATTATTTCATATGCAATTCTTGTATAGTGATAACACGAAATACGACATAGACAATCTGTCTTGATTAGAGAGATGTAAGAGAGAGAATAGAATAACGATTACTCATACAGTTCATCGAAGATACAATCACGCCATGGACTTAATGACTCTAGTGTGCACACTACCTCTAGTACAATTACACGAGCCTAGAGGACTTAATAAATGAGGAATGATCCGTCCCAGACACACTGCGAGGTGTCCATAAGTAACTTGGGAATCACTCATCCCTTGAACTAGACCATTAGGTGCAATCCTGATTGCTCGACTACTCCTAGGGATCCATTAGGAGTCTTACTCTCATTTAATTCAATTCACATAATTTGCATTGGTTGACATAAGTGGTACTACGAGACCACGACTTACTAATTCATTTCATACTCTTGACAATGAATAGTAAATAACGACGATAATGATAATTCAATACGATGAGAATTAAACATGCTTTAATTCAATAACAACGATAATTCAATAATGATGACAAGTAATGTCTAGCACAATTTCGGCAGCACTTCGGCAGGGTAATACGATATCCAAAAATTCACAACTCACCTAAGACATTCAACGATAATATATAGGTGCTCACTAGCACTCAATAATACCCATACCAATTACCATATAATTAATAGCATAATAATATTAATAATTCGTGATTCAACAATTGTCCAATAATCATCATATGGATTAATTAATTCCCAAAGCATGCTAACATCAACATGCTAATTATAACTCATATTTACAGCAGTAAATCATGCTTAATAACTTCATAATAATGACGATATAATTTAATCATGCTTTGCATATTAAATTCACAACAAATTCCCAATTAGCACATAACACATCAAAATAGTTTTGATGTGGCTTTGGAAGAAGGTAGGAATGAGCGCTTACCACTAATACACTACACTACCAATAGTATCTATGCTCCAACCAATCGACAATAATCACGCTTGCTCGTTAGGTCCTAATTAAAAACAATTACCGAATCTGTATTAATTAAATACGAAAATATAAACAGTAACGAAATCTCAATATGATATTTTTATTAAATTCCTTGATTTATGTAAACCAATATAGGCTTTTGAAAATCCGAATTCCGATTCCGAATCAGTGCAGAAAAATAAAAATATTAAATCACAAATACTGAAAATCGAATTAATAATTATGAAAAATATGAAAACGAAACCCTAATTTTAAAACTAGGTCTAGGTCACGGGTACCCATGCATGGTACCCATAACCCGACCCATCACCACCACCACCACCACCCACGGGCCACCATGGCCGGTGGTGATGGTCGCCAGAGCTCCTGCGAAGAGAGGAGAGAAGAATCGCGAACGAGAGAAAAAGAGAATGCGGGAAAGAGAGAAAACGCGAGAGACAGAAGAAGAGAGAGAGTACCGGTGGGAGGGGGTTGCCGGCGATCCTCCGGTAGTCGGGCGGCAGTGAGGAGAGAGAAAGCTCGGGTGAGAGAGGGAGAGAGAGGACGGCGAGAGGAGAGAGAGAGAGTGAATGCTTGAGGGTTTTGGCTCAGTTTGCAAAACTGACTAATTGTCTCACATTTTCTTTATATAGGCCCTCAGTCAACCCAAGTCAAATACTACTAGGTTTAGGAATTAATTGAATAATTTTCTAATTTAAAAAGCTAATTAAAACTAATTAAAACAATATGAATAATTCTTATTCATATATAAATTTTTTTAATTAAACTCTTCAAAATTAATAAATACAATTTATGAAAGTCCCATAATAATAACTAATATTATTATGACTTTAATTGAATAAATCGAATCCTTGAATGAATATACGATTTAATCTCCGAAACTATTTATAAATAATTTATAATACGATTTAATTTCCAAACCATTTATAAATCATTTATAAATCACTATAATAATTATAGAAAATATTGGGGTATCACATTCTACCCTCCTTAAAAGAAGTTTCGTCCCAAAACTTGAGACATGAGGTAATCACTTCCCAAAGCAAAACGAGTTTACCCATGCGAAGGTATAAAACAATTTCTAGGACACTAACATATGCAAGATGAGCAAGTACGATCGTGATTCTAAATTGATTAGCATGCACCATGCAATGCTTGAACATGCAATTCGTGCAAAGCGATAAACAAAACGAAATTTCGAGGCGTAAGAGCTATGGTAAAGGTCATGGTTCTAAAGGAAACTTGACAGGCCATGTTTTGTGATGTTGAGTCTTTAGTTACTCAAACAAGGTATATGGTGATCTTTGTTTATGCTAGTAATGATGCTAGTGTTAGGAAGGTGTTGTGGGATGGTATTAGGAATTGGGTTGTGTCCTATGATTGTCCCTTGCTAGTTTTGGGTGATTTTAATGTTGTGCTACATACTTCTGAAAGGGTTAGTAGTGAAGCTCCTAATTTAGTAGATATTGTTGATTTTGATGTTTGTTTGAGAGATGCGCATCTACTAGATGTCCCTGCTAACGGTTTTTTGTTCACATGGAGTAATATACAGATGGATGGGGATATTGTTCAGTGCAAGTTAGATAGGGTTCTTTATAATGATAAATGGGTTACAACTAGGTTTCCTATTTTTGTGGAATTCTTGGCACCTGGTGGTTCTGATCATCCCCCAAGTTTTATAAATCTTGAGCAGAGTCATCACGATACCAGAATAATGTTCAAGCATCTGAATTGCTGGGCTGAAGATCCTTCTTTCTTGTAACTGGTTCAGTCAGCTTGGCAACATCAAGTGTATGGTTGTCGGCTGTAGAATGTGGTTACAAAGCTGAAGAAGTTGAAAATGAGACTTAAGCAATTGCATAAATCACAATTTAGTGGTATTCAAGACAGGGTTAGGAAGTGCGTGGAGGACCTTCATGAAGTTCAAAGCAACTTGCAGTTTGATCCTCGCAATAATAAGTTACAAGCTGCGGAAAAAATATGGAATGCTAAGTTCACAAGGCTTAAAGAAGCTGAGTTGAGTATTCTTTTATAGAGGTTATGCTAGGCGATAAAAATGTTGTCTATTTTCACGATAAGGTTTCTGAGCAGAAAATGCAGGTTAGAATTTCGTATATTCTGAAAAATAAAGGTGTCTTACAGCAGGGTAGGGAGCAAGTCAATACTGCTTTTCTTGAGTTTTACGCTCATATTTTGGGTCACGCTGATGATGTTGTTCCTTTTGATAACGATATCTAAGTAATCGTGCAGCTGTGTCTGCTGATATTGCTGAACAGATGACAAGAGTGGTTACAAATGCAGAAATGAGGGATGCCTTTTTTTCCATTCCTAGGACCAAAGCCCCGGGCCTAGATGGCTACTCTTCTTGTTTCTTTCAAGATGTATGGTCTGTGATAGGGGAGGAGGTTTGTGGTCCAGGTAAGGAGTTTTCTTCCTCAAAAAAGATGCTGTAGACACCAAAATTGCGTATTCTCTTGCCTCTTATTTGCAGGTTTGAATTTTTATGCTGAACAAATTGGCACGCTCGGTGGGACGATTTTTGTTCTTCATCTCCAATTTCTAAGGGGGAAATCTATATCAAGTTTCGAGACCAAGTTGCAACCGAAATTGAAGTCTCCACAACTAGTCTCGAGGGGGCATCTGTAGACATCGAAATTGCGTCAACCAGTGACTCCGAAAAGATATATGATAATTATCTCGAAAGATCTGATAATTGTCTTATGGGATAATAATATCATTTATTCCAAAAAATAAGAATCCCAAGGAGATATTGGTCATCTCAATAACTGCTCCATCTCCTATAAATAAGGAGACATTCAGGGTTGAAAAGAGGCGAGACGAAACAAGCCACAAAGGGCCCGTCAGACACGATGGAACAAGCCACACAACAAAGGCCCCGTCACCTCCCTACCACAAAATAGTAGGTCTGTAGTTCGGGAACAAGTCGACAAGACCCTTGTTCTGCTAGATTCAAGAAAACGCTTCTAAGCCCTTGAATCTAAATACATCCCCGCTCCATTAGATTGAAATCAAGAGATCCACAAAAGTTGTAATCCGCAAATTATTAATAAAATTACTTGTTCCATATTCTCTTGCCTCTTATTTGCAGGATGAATTTTTATGGTTTACAAATTGGCACGCTCGATGGGACATTTTTTGCTCTTCATCTCCAATTTCCAAGGGGGCAATCTACATCAAGTTTCGAGACTAAGTTGCAACCGACATTGAAGTCTCCACAACTAGTCTCGAGGGGGAATCTATAGACACCATAATTGCGTCAACCAGTGACTCCGAAAAGATATATGATAATTATCTCAAAAGATATGATAAATATCTTATGGGATAATAAAATCTTTTATTCCAAAAAGATAAGGTTATAGAGGAGATCTAGGTCATCTCAATAACTACTTCGTCTGTAACACCCCCGTATTCGCAACGATTTCCTGGGAGCTGTCGACGTTGTTGTGCACGACTCGACACTGTTGAACCGTCCAAAACCCGAGGGTTGCTACTGCAACATTTAACGCTAAGGAATAAATGTTAAGAAGAAAGAAAAGCTAGTTATCAAAGGAAGCATCTAAACAAACTAAACATTAATATCAGAGTTGTCTATCAAGTGAACTTAAGTCCATTAAAGCATTATTACAACTTTTCCTTCTAGGGCACAAACAAAAAAATCCATAATCGAAAAGAAATAATAGTTCTAAAGAACAAGCCTACAATCAATCTCCAAAGCTATACGTCCTCACTCGGCAACACCTGCAGTTTGGTTTCCGTGACGGAAACAAGATACAGAAGAAAAGAGAAGAAATAAAAGAAAACAAAAATCAGATAAACTGAATAAACATCGTCCATACCCAGTAAAAACACTTTCGCAAACCTTACCTAGGTTTTAGAAGAATCATTGAAATTCATTTGCATGCACAAGTAGTCATACAATCAAGCACACGCATACTCAATATTCAATTACATGCAATTCTTGCATTAATGATCATTCGAACACAAACAGACAAACCAACTTGAGTAGAGTAATAAGAGAGCGAATAGAACATCGATTACCCATAATGTTCATCGATTGATATTGACATGCCATGGACTTACTCAAGTGTATACTCACACTATCTCTAACATGATAATCGATACGTAGATAATGAAACAAAGGGAAATGATCCATCCCGAACGTACTATGAGGTGTCTATAAGTAACTAGGGAATCACGCATCCTTAGACTACACCAATTAAATACAGTCTTGATTGCTCGACTACTCCTAGGGATCCATTATGAGTCTTATTCTCATTTAAAATTCAATTCACATAATTGCATTGGTCGACTTAGTGGTACAACGAGACCACGACTTACTACTTCATTTCATGCTCATGACACTGAATAACATTAATGACGATAATAACGACAATTATGCATATTAACATAATCATGATTCATATATGTCTAATGAAATTTCGGCAGCACTTCGGCAGTAAATCATGATATCCAAAAATTACACTTTCAACAAATAATCCATCCAAGAATATTAGGTGCTCATTGGCACTCAATAATAACCCATTCCAAATAGCACGTATATTATATCATAATAATATTAGAATTTCAACATCGTCATACATGCTCAATCATTAGCATATGAACTAACTACTTAACGAAACTTCATAAACTTATCATACTTAATATATTTCATAATTACAGCGAAGAATATATTTCTAATTATCATAATTAACGAGGATATAATTTAATCATTCTTCGCATATTAAATTCACAACAAATAGGGAATTAGCACATAACAAGTCAAAACCTTTTTACGGATTTTGAAAAGAGGTAGGTACAATCACTTACCTAACAAATGCTCATTAAGCAGTAGGTAAGCTTGCAACTCACGACCCGATCAGGCTTGTCCGTTCGTTCCTAATTAAATACAATTACCATGAAATAATCAGTAAATACGAAAATCTAAACAGTAACAAAATATTAATATAATATTTAATTTAAATTCCTTGATTTATTTCAATCATTCTAGGGTTTTAAAAATTCGAATTCGGGTTCCAAACAAGTACAGAAAAATAAAAACAATTATTAAAAAATACTGAAAATATGAAGTTAATTAAAACGAAATTATAAAACGAAATCCTAATTGGTTTTTCGAGTCTAGGCCACGATCACCCAAGCATGGGGACTCACAGCCTAACCCATCACAAAGACCACCACCCACCGACCACTATGGTTGGCGGTGGCTCGCCGGAGCACCGGCGACGGAGGAGAGAGAGGCGAGAGAAATTGCGAGAAAGAGAGAGGGAGATTGCGAGTGAGAAAGAGAGCGACTGAGCGAGAGAGAGAGAGGCCGGGGAATGGCCCAGCGGCGCCAGCCACTTGCCGGTGACTACACAGGCACGGCCTGGTGGCAAAGCAGTGGCCCGACGGTCGTTGCTCGCGAAAACAGAGGGGAGGGGAAAACAGAGCACGGGGAGAGAGAAGGGAAAGAGAGAGAAAAAAAGGGAGAGAAGGAGAGCTCACCAGCGGGGGAGTTCTCCGACGATCGACGACGGCATCAAGGGAAGAGAGAGAGAGAGAGAGAGAGAGAGAGAGAGAGAGAGAGAGAGAGAGAGAGAGAGGAGAGAATCGGGTGAGGAAGAGAGATAGAGAGAGAGAGAGAGGTGAGGTTTTTAGTCAGTTTTGCAAACTGATAAATTAACCCATCTCTTTGCTTATATAGGTCTCCAGTCAATGAAAGTCAAAACCTAATAGGCTTATGAATAATTTTCTGATTTAATTGCTAATTAAAACCAATTAAATGCTAACTAAAACTAGTTAAAATAATATGAATAAACTTTATTCATATACAAAAAAATATAATTAAATCCCTCAAATTTGATAATTATAAATCATGAAATTCCCATAATAATAATATTACGAGTTTACCCATACGAAGGTATAAAGCAATTTTAGGACTACGACAATGCATTGCGAGTACTACGGTCGTGATCTAACTCGATTAGCAATGCAACATGCAATGCTAGAACATGTAACTCGTGGTGTGACATTCTACCCTCCTTAAAAAGGGTTTCGTCCTGAAACTCAAATGGAATTAATACCTTCAATAAAGAGATCAGGTTACTTCTCGCGCATCATGGATTTAGCTTCCCATGTTGCTTCTTCTTGTCCATGACGAGACCAAATAACTTTCACAATTAGAATAGTCTTTTTACGAGTCGAGCGCTCTTTTCGGTCAGTGATCTTGACTGGACGTTCTTCATACGTCAAACTCTCATCAAGTTCGATCGTTTCAGGCTGAACGACATGAGTTGGATCATGTACGTATCTCTTCAATTGTGAGACGTGAAACACATTGTGGACTTTTTGAAGTTCCACGGGCAAAGCTAAACGATAAGCAACCTCACCAATCATTTCTAGGATCTCGTAAGGTCCAATGTAACGAGGACCCAGTTTCCCCTTACGACCAAAACGCATAACACCCTTGGTAGGAGATACTCGCAAAAGTATCTTGCTTCCCACCTCAAATTCTTTAGGTCTACGACCTCTATTTGCATATGATTTATGGCGATCTTGTGCACTTCGCATCTTCGTTTGAATAACCTTCACAATGTCGATGATCTGCTGGATGATGTCAGGACCAAAATTGCAGTCTCGCTAATATCGTTCCAACATACAGGCGATCTACAGTTCCTACCATACAAGGCTTCATATGATGCCCGATCGATGCTCGAATGACAGCTTTTGTTGTAAGAAAATTTTGATAACTGGAATGTGTTTGTCCCACGAACCTTGATATTCGAGGGCACACGCTCGAAGCATATCTTCCAAATTCTGTATCATTCTTTCCGTCTGGCCATCTGTTGCAGGATGAAAAGCGGTACTAAACTTCAATTTGCTTCAGAAAGGTTCTTGTAATTTCTGCCAGAAGTGAGAGAGAAATCTCGAGTCTCTATCAGAAACTATATCTTCGGGTACACCATGAAGTCTCATTACTTCCTTGACATAACCGTCAGCTAGCTTCTCCATTTCTCAAGTGTCATGCATTGGGATGAATCTTGCGACTTTCGTCAAACGATCTACTACTACCCAAATAGCATTGTTCTTCTTTTGTGTCAAAGGTAAACCCATGACAAAATTCATAGAATTCGAATTCCATTTTCAAGTAGCAACTTCCAGTGATTGTATCATTCCTCCAGGTCTCTTGTGCTCGATCTTGACCTTTTGACATGTCAAACATTTCGCCACAAACTTAGCGACTTCTTGTTTCATTCCCTTCCACTAGAACACTTGGCAAAGATCCTTGTAAATCTTCTCTCTACCAGGATGTACAGAATACGGCGTATTATGAGCTTCACCCAGAATCTGACTTTTGATAACTAGGTCATTGGGTATGCAAACACGTTTTCGAAACCTCAAAATTCCATCTTGGTCCAAAGTGAAGTCCTCGGAACTACCCTCGTCCTTGTGGTTTAGAATCCGCTGAAGATCCTCATCACCACCTTGTCTATCTTTGATTTCCTCTAGTAATGTTAGTCGAACGGTCATATGTGCTAAGGTACACTGAACGTCACCTTGAAACACAATCTCCACCTCGAGGTTTTGCAAATCATGTATGATCTCCTTAGGAAGCACTAAAGCTGTGTTTAAAGTATGTCGAGTCTTCCTACTCAAAGCATCAGCGACTACGTTCGCTTTACCCTCATGATACCGGATATCAATGTCGTACTCTGTCAGAAGTTCTAGCCATCTCCTCTGGCGCATGTTCAACTCTTTCTGCGTAAAGATGTACTTGAGACTGTTGTGATCAGTGAACATCTTGACTGCGGAACCATACAGGTAATGTCGCCAAATCTTCCATTTGATTACGACAGCAGCAAGTTCTAGATCGTGCGTAGGATAGTTATCCTCGTGCTTCTTCAATTGTCATGAGGCGTAAGCCACGACCTTTCCATGTTGCATCAACACACAACCTAAGCCATGTTTAGACGCATCACTGTAGACCTCATATCCTTCCGTTCCCGATGGTAATGTCAAAATTGGTGCACTTGTAAGACGTTTCTTCAACTCTTGGAATGCAGTGTCGCACTTGTCAGACCAAACAAACTTTGTCGTTTTCTTCATGAAATTCGTGGTAGGCTATGCGATCTTTGAAAAACCTTCTACAAATCGTCTATAGTAGCCAGCAAGTCCAAGAAAACTCCATACTTCGGTCACGGGCGTTGGTGTAGGCCAATCTGTAACACATCGAATCATATCTGGATCTACGGCCACACCATCTTTAGATACCACGTGTTATAAGAAAGATACCGTCTCTAGCCAAAACTTACACTTTGACAACTTGGCGTAAAGTTGATGTCTGCGCGGAATCACCAAGACAATACGTATGTGTTGCTCATGATCCTCAGGGTTCTTTGAGTAAACCAGAATATCATCGATAAAGGCTACAACAAACTGGTCTAGGTAAGGCTGGAACGTACGGTTCATCAAGTCCATAAATTTTGCAGCCGCATTCGTCAACCTAAAAGGCATCACAGTGAACTCGTAGTGCCCATACCTCGTCCTAAACGCGGTCTTATCAATATCTTGCTCGGAAATCCTCAACTGATGGTAACCTGATTGTAGGTCTATCTTTGAGAAAATAGACGCGCCATGCAGTTGGTCAAACAGATCGTCAATTCTGGAAAGTAGGTATCGATTCTTGATCGTGATCTTGTTCAACTCGCGGTAGTCAATGCACAGTCTCATACTACCATCCTTCTTTTACACAAAACAAAACAGGAGCACCTCAAGGCGATACACTCAGACGTATGTATCCCTTTTCCAACAAGTCCTCAAGTTGTGTTTTCAGTTCCTTCATTTCAGCAGATGCCATGCGATACGGTGCTTTCAAAATTGGTGCAGAACCTGGAGCTAGGTCAATCGTAAAGTCGATAATGCGTTGTGGAGGCATTCTGGGAATCGCTTTAGGAAATACGTCAGCGTACTCAGAAACTATAGGAATAGGCTGCGGACCTTCCGTCTCGCGACTCGTATCCACCACATGAAAAAGGTAAATCGCTTCACCCTTAGTCACACACTCCTTGACTTTCATAGTTGCCATCACCTTTAGCTTAGGCTTTACCACAACTCCTCAATAAGTGATCTTCTTACCTCTAGGTCCTCGTAAAGAAACGCGTTGTTCGAAGCACTCTATCTTAGCCCTAAACTTGTATAACCAATCCATTCCCAAAATAATGTCAAATTCACCCTACTTGAATTGAATCAAGTCTGCAGGTAGCTCGGAACCAGCTATACTAATCGAACACTTCTCGTACAACGAATTACAACTAACATTCGACCCATTAGGCATCGTGATGTTCGCCCTATACACTGAACTAGGTTCTAGGCCTATCTTAGTTGCAATGTTCTTCGAAAGAAAAGAATGCGACGCACCATTATCGAACAAAACAAAAGCGGGAAAAGAATTAACAAGAAAAGTACCAGCAATCACGTTCGGGTTTGCCTCTGCATCATTGCGATTCATCACAAAAATTCTGCCATTAACCCCTCTATTGTTGTTGTTGTTATTGTTCGGCGCGGAATTAGCAGTTGCAGGAGCTTGTGCTTGGTTGTTCACGGCAGGAGCAGCGTTGTTGCGGTTGTTGTTGTTGTTGTAACCCCCGTTTCCACGGTAGTTACCACCATTACCACGATAGCCATTACTATTCCCACCATGATTGTAATTATTATCGCGGTTCTTTCCATTACCATTCCTACCTCGGTCCTTCTGACCCAGTTTACTGCATTGATAGAACTGCAGCACGTCACCACGAAAATTCTTACCAGGATGCGTCTTGTTACAGCGAGTACAAGGCGTATTCCTTCTAGCCATTATCGTAGCTCGATGACTATTCGAGTCACGATTCCTATTTGCATTGTGGTTCTGACCACCTTGATAGTTGTTGTTGTTGCCATTAGTTCTTGGCCTCTTGCCGCCATTGTTCGAGTACGATGGATTGCCTTCGTCGCGTTTGTTCTTAACTAGATGCGTGTCACGACGTCCTACACTCCTCTCCTGATTCAGGGCCTTGTCATAAGATTCCTGAAAAGTCACAGATTGTCCAGCGACAAAAAGGTTGAATGTCCCATTTCAGTCCATCCTCCAACCTTTCGATTTGCTCAGCTTCCGTTGTCAGCAAATTAGGAGCAAAAATAGCAAGCTCATTGAACTTGGCAGCATACTCAGCCACAGACAGCTTGTCTTGGCTTAACCCTTCAAACTCACGCTATTTAAGGCGTCGTAGAGCACTAGGATAAAATCTAGCACGAATGGATTCCTTAAAACGATCCCAGTTATAGTTCGCTATTGCAAGCAAATCATGTCGCACATCGTTCCACCACTTGTTGGCCTCACCTTTTAAGTAATACTTCACAAAGCTAATCTTCATATTGTTAGGCCGACTCGTAGCCAGGAACAACTTTTCAAACTCAATGATCGAGTTCTCCAGTTTAGTCGAATCAGCACCACCTTCGAACGTAGGAGGTTTAAGTGCGTCAAAGTCTCAAAAATTACGCGTTTCAAAGGCTTGTGCGGTCTTCATTTGCTCTTGGCGTTCCAATTGTCGCACCATGATCTCGACCACGTCGGTCGGACCATCATCGAGTCGTGCAATTCTATCGGTGTTGGTTGTCATTTCGCGATCTTAGAATATGAAAGTAATGGTATCAACAGCATTCACATAATTTGCACATCTTGACCCTTTAAAGTCTAGTTGAGAGATATAGGTTGTAATTGAAACCTTTCTCTTGACATTTAACAACTAACATATAAGTGTCGATAATCGACCTTACATTGTAGGTCTAAGCAACATACTTGCTTTATTGTTCACAGTTCTAATGCATAATAGTTCGATAGGCATATAATACACCTTTGACACATTGGTCTCACAAGAATAGACAAAGACGTTCATAATGCACATAATGAGGCTCCATACTAGTTTAGTAAGGCAATAAATAATCATACGTAATCATATTGATATGCTTTAGCTATTGGCACACAAATGATTTGATAAAAAATTTTGCCATAAATTTGACATGGATTTCCCATCATGTCACGACGATATGAGATAGCATTCATGCTTTAAGTCAACCATGCAAACATGTGATACGACAATGATGTAAACAAATCACCATGACATTCATATAATCAAATGAAATAGTTTTGCAATGAGATAGATTGCAAAATAAATAAGAGTCATAAATATTTGTTGCTTAGGCAACTGCATCACACTACACCAATCTTGACCACGCAGGGTCATCACAAAAATGAAATAATGTTTCTAAACAAAACGACTAACCCTAGTCAATAAAATAGCTAAACCTCGACGGGGTTTTTCTTCGATCCAGAAGGTGTATCATCATCATCCTTTCTCCTTGGCTTCACTTCCCTACATGGCGTGTAAGGATGCTCGTCACCTCTGAACTTTTGAGGCATGAAGCGCCTTCTAAAGTTTCCCACAAGCTTGCGCTTCTTTGACCAGCAGCTCTCGCATATGTCCTTCGGAGCAGGCACTAATACGTGATTAACCTTCCACTCAAACTCTGACAAGCATTGTGATACCCCAATATTTTCTATAGTTATTATATTGATTTATAAATAATTTACAAATAGTTTCAGAGATTAAATCGTATATTCATTTAAAGGATTCGATTTATTCAATTTAAGCCATGATAATATTAATTATTATTATGGGATTTTCATCAATTTCATTTACTTATTTTGAGGAGTTTAATTAAAATGATTTATATATGAATAAGAATTATTCATATAGTTTTAAATAGCTATTTAAATCAGAAAATTATTTGAGAGTTTTATTTAAATGATTTTAACGATAGAGAGAATTCATATTTCTTTTATCATTTATTCGGGGAGAATTTTATTCAATTAATTTAATGGGAATATTTTTTTTTTATTCCTAGCTTGACTTTCATTGACCAAATCCCTTGTGGGTGCATATATAAACAAAGCGAAGGGTTCATTATTCAGTTTGCAAACCATCAAAACTGACTCTCTCTCACCCGCTCACTCTCTCTCTCTCCTGATCAGTCGCCGGAAACCTCCCGCCGTCGCCGCCATCACCATGGCGTTGGTAAGCTATCTCTCTCCTCTTCCTTCTTTCTCTCTCGTTTTTTTTTTCTCTTCCTCTTGTTCTCTCTTTATTTTGCTCACCATTTGTACTTTCTCTCTCTCCTCCTCCTGCCGAAAACCACCAGAAGTCGCCGGTCACCGCCGCCCCGTTGGTGGTGAGCCACTCAATCTCTTTTGCTCTCTCTTTCGCTCTCTATTTCTCTCTCTTTCGTATGGTCGCCGTGAGCCACCACAGTGGACCCACCACCACCACCGGCGCTGGTTGGTGGTCGGAGGGTCACCGGACCACCATGGATGGTGGTCGTGGTGGAGGCATGTGGACCACGGACGTGGTTTTAGAGTTTCGTGGTTTCGCGAATTCGTGCAGGTTTTTGGTGAATTTCAGCAGATTTTAATTTCTTGTTTTTATATTTCTGCACTCGTTCAGAACCTGAATTCGGATTTTCAAAAGCCTAGATTGGTTGGAATAAATCAAGAAATTTAATAAAAATATCAGATTAATATTTAGTTACTGTTTCGATTTTCGTATTTAATAAATTCAGTTTCGGTAATTATTTTTAATTAGGGCCAAACGAGCAAGCGTGATAATGTTTGTACGTGGAGCTTACGTACTATTTGGTAGCGTTTTAGTGGTAAGCGCTCATACCTACCTTCTTACAAATCCCCATCAAAACTATTTTGATGTGTTATGTGCTATTTGGGAAATTGTTGTGAATTTATTATGCAAGGCATGATTAAATTATATCGTCGTTATTATGAATTTATTAAGCATGATTCACTCCTGTAAATATCATTTATAATTAGCATGTCGATGTTATCTGTTTTTGAGAATTAATTAGTCCATATGATGATTATTGATAATTATTGAATGGTGAATTATTAATATTATTATGCTATTACTTATGTGCTAATTGGTATGGGTATTATTGAGTGCTAGTGAGCATCTATTTATTGTCATTGAATGTCTTTGGTGATTTTTGAATTTTTGGATATCATATTACCCTGCCGAAATTGTGCTAGACATTAATTGTCATCTTTATTTAATTATCGTCGTTATTAAATTAAAGCATGTTTAATTCTCATTGTATTTAATTATCGTTATCGTTGTTATTTACTATTCATTGTCAAGAGCATGAAATGAATTAGTAAGTCGTGGTCTCATAGTACCACTTATGCCAACCAATGCAAATTATGTGAATTGAATTAAATGAGAGTAAGACTCCTAATGGATCCCTAGGAGTAGTCGAGCAATCGGGATCACACCTAATGGTGTAGTTCAAGGGATGAGTGATTCCCAAGTTACTTATGGACACCTCGCAGTGTGTCTGGGACGGATCATTCCCCATTTATTAGGTCCTCTAGGCTCGTGTAATTGTACTAGAGGTAGTGTGCACACTAGAGTCATTAAGTCCATGGCGTGATTGTATCTTCGATGAACAATATGGGTAATCGTTGTTCTATTCGCTCTCTTACATCTCTCTAATCAAGACGGATTGTCTATGTCGTATTTCGTGTGATCACTATAAAAGAATTGCATATAAAAGAATGTCGTTATGCGTATGCTTGATTATATGCTTATGTGCGTATGCAAATGAATTTAAATGATTCTTCTAAAACCTCAGGTAAGGTTTGCGAAATGTTTTTATTAGGTACGGATGACGTTTATTCAGTTTATCTGATTTTTTGTTTCTCTTTTGTTTCTTTTCTTTTCTTCTGTATTTTGTTTCCGTCACGGAAACCAAAGTGCAGATTTAGTTGATTGAGGACGTACAGTTTAGAAGGTTGAGTTGGCGTCGATTTTTAGAACTGTTTCTGTTCAGTTTAGATCGTTGGGATTTTTATTGGATTTAGCCCTTTGAAGGCAAGTTGTAATAAATTTGGTTTAATGGTTTTAGCTCACTATATAGACAACTTTGATATTAACTGTTTAGTTTGTTTAGTTCCTTAGAAGCTCCTTTTGATGCCTAGTCTTTCTTTCTTCTTAGCATTTACTCCTTAGTGATAAATGTTGCAGTGACATCCCATCGGGTTCGGGACGGTTCAGCGGTGTCGAGTCGCGCACAGCGACGTCGATAGTTCCCAGAAAATCGTTGCGAATTCGGGGGTGTTACAAGCATAGCTCATTGCCAACACCCTAGAAACTCAGCGCCCATCAATTGCCTATGCCATACTTCTCGTCGTTGATGTAGCCACTCTTCAGTATCACATCGTCATACTTCTCCTTGAGACCTCTCCCAGGATGCATGTTGGGTAACCCAAAAACCTTGTTGTATCCTCGTGCGATTCTCGTATTCGTGTCGCTCAATCACAGTGTACGCATGATGGACATATGCACGGATGTCCTCTAGCTCGGCATCAGTGGCAAAGAAAGGCTCTACAGGAGGAGACACATCAGCAGGAGGCGAAGGAGGTACAGAGTTATTGCCGCTTGCATCACCAATATCCTCTAAGTCTGGCATGGTAGGTGAATCAGGGACTCCAGCTCCGTACTCAAAACGCATCTCGAGATCCATAGAGTTAGGCTCAATGTTCGTCTCGTCAGCAAGAGCATCGTCAGCCTCAAGTTCGTACTCAATAGGTTCCTCTTCAGAATCAGGATCCTCATTAGCTTCCAAGTCATGGCTAAGATCGATTGGCACGTCATCATCATGATTACCATGCGCGAGTTGATCCACCTCGTGCTCGTGTGCGCCACTGTCGTGCGCCACAGGCACAGCTGCGGCCTTGTCACGCTCGTCGAGCGTTGGCTCGCTATCAGAGATATGCACGTATTCCACCTCGTGCTCAGGTGCAACGATCATCGCTCGCGGTTTTCTATCTCTGGTCGATTTCATCGCAGTCAAACGAGTAATTGTCATCTACAAAACGGCAATCAAACAATAAGAACATTTAAATCACAATTAAGGTGATTTCAAGAAATTCCTAACTTCTAGGACTACTACGCTCAACGGCTTTAATTGCATTTTATGTTCCCCAAAATGAAACTAATCATTATTAATTCACTTATTAAACCTATGCAACCTTTTAAACCTAGGGCTCTGATACCATTTGTAACACCCCCGAATTCACAAGGATTTCCTGGGAGCTGTCGACGTCGCTGTGCACGACTCGACACTGCTGAACCGTCCCAAACCCGAGGGTTGCTACTGCAACATTTATCGCTAAGCAATAAATGCTAAGCAGAAAGAAAAACTAGGTATCAAAGGAAGCATCTAAACAAACTAGACATTAATATAAGAGTTGTCTATCAAGTGAACTTAAGTCCATTAAAGTATTATTACAACTTTACCTTCTAGGGCACAAACCAAAAATCCCATAATCCAAAACAAATAACAGTTCTAAAGAACAAGCCTACAATCAATATCCAAAGCTATACGTCCTCACTCGGAAACACCTGCACTTTGGTTTCCGTGACGGAAACAAGTTACAGAAGAAAAGAGAAGAAACAAAGGAAAACAAAAATCAGATAAACTGAATAAACGTCGTCCATACCCAGTAAAAACACTTTCGCAAACCTTACCTGATTTTTAGAAGAATCATTGAAATTCATTTGCATGCACAAGTAGTCATACAATCAAGCACACGCATACTCAATATTCAATTACATGCAATTCTTGCTTTGGTGATTATTTGGAACACAAACAGACAAACCATCTTGATTAGAGTGATAAGAGTATACTTAATCTAGTGTATACTCACACTAGATTGATTGACATGCCATGGACTTAATCTAGTGTATACTCGCACTATCTGTAACATAATAATCGATAAGTAGAGAATTAAACAAAGGGGAATGATCCGTCTCGAACACACTACGAGGTGTCCATAAGTAACTTGGGAATCACGTATCCCTAGACTACATCAATTAGATACAGTCTTGATTGCTCGACTACTCCTAGGGATCCATTAGGAGTCTTATTCTCATTTCCAATTCAATTCACATAATTGCATTGGTTGACTTAGTGGTACAACGAGACCACGATTTACTACTTCATTTCATGCTCATGACAATGAATAATAATAATGACGATAATAATGACATTTATGCATATTAACGTAATTAATCATGCTTCATATATGTCTAATGAAATTTCAGCAGCATTTCGGCAGTAAAACATGATATCCAAAAATTACACTTTCAACAAATGATCCATCCAAGAAAATAGGTGCTCATTAGGACTCAATAATAACCCATTCCAAAAAGCACTATACATATCATAATAATATTAGAATTTCAACATCGTCATACATGCTCAATAATTAGCATATGAACTAACTAATTAACAACACTTCATAAACTCATCATACTCAATATATTTCATAATTACAGCGAAGAATATATTTCTAGTTATTATAATTAACGACGATATAATTTAATCATGCTTCGCATATTAAATTCAAAACAAATAGGCAATTAGCACATAATAGGTCAAAACCTTTTTATGGGTTTTGGAAAGAGGTAGGCACAATCCCTTACCTAACAAACGCTCACTAAGCAGTAGGTAAGCTTGCAAATCACGATCCGATCACACTTGTCCGTTTGATCCTAATTAAATACAATTACCGAGACATAATCAGTAAATACGAAAATCTAAACAGTAACAATATATTAATCTAATAATTTATTTAAATGTCTTGATTTATTTCAATCAATCTAGACTTTTCAAAATCCGGATTCGGGTTCCAAACGAGTACAGAAAAAAAAAACAATTATTGAAAAATACTGAAAATACGAAATTAATTAAAACGAAATTATAAAACGAAACCCTAATTGGTTTTTCGAGTCTAAACCATGATCACCCAAGCATGGGGACCTACGGCCTAGAGCATCACCAAGACCACCACCCACTGACCACCATGGTCGGCGATGGCTCGCCGGAGCACCGGTGAGGGAGGAGAGAGAGGCGAGAGAGAGAGGGTGATTGCGAGTGAGAAATAGAGCGACTGAGCGAGAGAGAGAGGCCGGGGAAAGGCTCAGCGGCGTCGGCAACTTGCCGGCGACCACCCAGGCGAGGCCTGGTGGCGCGGGCAGTGGCTCGATGGCCGTTGCTCGCAAAAACATAGGGGGAGGGGAAAACAGAGCACGGGGAGAGAGAAGGGAAAGAGAGAGAAAGAAAGGGAGAGCTCACCGGCGGGGGGATTCTCCGGCGATCGACGGTGGCAACAACGAGACCACGATTTACTACTTCATTTCATGCTCATGACAATGAATAATAATAATGACGATAATAACGACATTTATGCATATTAACGTAATTAATCATGCTTCATATATGTCTAATGAAATTTCAGCAGCATTTCGGTAGTAAAACATGATATCCAAAAATTACACTTTCAACAAATAATCCATCCAAGAAAATAGGTGCTCATTAGCACTCAATAATAACCCATTCCAAATAGCACAAATATTATATCATAATAATATTAGAATTTCAACATCGTCATACATGCTCAATAATTAGCATATGAACTAACTAATTAACAACACTTCATAAACTCATCATACTCAATATATTTCATAAGTACAGCGAAGAATATATTTCTAATTATTATAATTAACGACTCTATAATTTAATCATGCTTCGCATATTAAATTCAAAACAAATAGGCAATTAGCACATAACAAGTCAAAACCTTTTTATGGATTTTGGAAAGAGGTAGGCAGAATCGCTTACCTAAGAAACGCTCACTAAGCAGTAGGTAAGCTTGCAAATCACGATCCGATCACACTTGTCCGTTTGATCCTAATTAAATACAATTACCGAGACATAATCAGTAAATACGAAAATCTAAACAGTAACAAAATATTAATCTAATATTTTATTTAAATGTCTTGATTTATTTCAATCAATCTAGACTTTTGAAAATCCGGATTCGGGTTCCGAACGAGTACAGAAAAAAACACAATTATTGTAAAATACTGGTAATACGAAATTAATTAAAACGAAATTATAAAACGAAACCCTAATTGGTTTTTCGAGTCTAGACCATGATCACCCAAGCATGGGGACCAGGGCCTAGCGCATCACCAAGACCACCACCTACCGACCACCATGGTCGGCGGTGGCTCGCCGGAGCACCGGCGAGGGAGGAGAGAGAGGCGAGAGAGAGAGGGTGATTGCGAGTGAGAAAGAGAGCGACTGAGCGAGAGAGAGAGGCCGGGGAAAGGCTCAGCGACATCGGCAACTTGCCGGCGACCACCTAGGCGAGGCCTGGTGGCGCGGCAGTGGCCCGATGGCCGTTGCACGCAAAAACATAGGGGGAGGGAAAACAGAGCACGGGGAGAGAGAAGGGAAAGAGAGAGAAAGAAAGGGAGAGCTCACTGGCGGGGGGATTTTCCGGCGATCAACGGCGGCAACAAGGGAAGAGATAGAGAGATAGAGATGCCGTGAGTGAGAGAAAGAGGAGAGAGAATCGGGTGAGGAAGAGAGAGAGAGAGAGGTGAGGTTTTTGGTAAGTTTTGCAAACTGATAAATTAACCCATCTCTTTTCTTATATATGTCTCCAGTCAATGAAAGTCAAAACCTACTAGGCTTAGGAATAATTTTCTGATTTAATTGCTAATTAAAACCAATTAAATGCTAATTAAAACTTGTTAAAACAATATGAATAAACCTTATTCATATACAAATCAATTTAATTAAATTTCTCAAATTTGATATTTATAAATCACGAAATTCCCATAATAATAATTAATATTATTATGTCTTTATTTGAATAGATCGAATCGTTATTTAAATATACGATTTAAATTTCCGAAACTATTTATAAATGAATTATAAATCGATATTATAATTATAGAAAATATTGGGGTATCACACCGTCTCCTATAAATAGGGAGACATCCAGGGTTGAAAGAGGCGAGACGAAACAAGCCACAAAGGGCCTGTCAGAGACGATGGAACAAGCCACACAACAAAGACCCCGTCACCTCCCTACCCTAATATAGTAGGCCTGCAGCTTGGTAACAAGTCGACAAGACCCTCGTTCTGCTAGATTCAAGAAAACTCTTCCAAGCCCTTGAATCTAAATACGTTCCCGCTCCCTTAGATTGGAATCAAGAGGTCCACAAAATTTGTAACCCGCAAATTATGAATTAAATTAGTTGTTCCATAATCTCTTGCCTCTTATTTGCAGGTTTGGATTTTTATGATTTGCAGATGCTTAAGCAGGTTAGTTCCACTCTTGTCTCTCTTATCCCAAAAATTGACATCCCTGCTAGTGTTTCTGATTTTAGACCCATCTCGTGTTGCACTGTAATTTACAAAGCAATTACCAAGATTTAAGCGGCTAGATTGGAACCTGCTATGATGTGTGTGGTGGGTGGGGAGCAAGCTGCCTTCAATAAGAGAAAGAGTATTTTTGACAATATTTACTTGGCTCATGAACTAATGAAGCATTATGGGAGAAAGGGTGTGTCGCCACGTGTTATGATTGAAATTGACATTAGGAAGGCCTATGACACTCTTGATTCGTCTTTTCTTGAGAATGTCATGACATCGTTGCAGTTTCCTTCTTTGTTTGTTGACTGGGTTATGAGTTGTGTTTGTTCTCCTTGGTTTTCAATCAAAGTAAATGGATGTCCTGAGGTTTTTTTTTTTATTTTATTTATTTATTTATTATTATTTTTTTTTTTGCGGGGAAGAGAGAGGGTACGACAAGGAGATCCAATGTCTCCTGACCTTTTTCTTTTCAGCATGGAAGCTCTTTCTAGGATGCTTAGAAGAGCCAGTTCTGATCCTACATTCAGTTTTGATCCAAAATGTAGTAGATTTAAATTGACCCATCTTATCTTTGCAGACGACCTTTTGCTGTTTATTAGAGGGGATGTTCCAGCTGTTAATACGTAGGTTGATATGGTGAATCAATTTTCTTTTATGTCTGGTTTAGTGCCAAATTCTGCTAAAACTTGTGTATATTTTGGTGGCGTGGAGGAGTTTGTTAAGGAGCAAATTTTGGATAGTACTAGGTTTGCTCAAGGGGAGTTACCGTTTAGGTATTTGGGGTGCCGCTCAGTTCTTCTAGGCTGACCATTGCACTTTGTCAATCTCACATTGACAAAATCAGGATGCACACTTCACATTGGGTTTCAATACTGCTAAGTTATGCAGGTAAGATTCAGTTATTCAATTCTGTGTTGTTTGGGTTGAAGAACTTTTGGGGTTCTGCGTTTTTAATCCCTAAAACAATCCTAACTGAGATCGAGAGGATTAGTAAGGAATTTTTTTGGGGGAATGATGCAGGTAGTAGGCGTGTGTGTTTTGTGAGTTGGAAAAAAAATCTTCTTGCCTTATTGAAGGGCGTATGAACTTGAAATAAACCGAGGCTTTGAATATTGCTCTCTTTCTTAGATGGGTTTGGATTATTGCTTGAGGACCCCCTTGTTTGATTAAGGAATGAATGTTGAAATACTACTTAACCGGTGCTGACATTTGGAGTGTTCAAGTCAAGAGCACTGATGCGTGGTTGTGGCGGAAAATACTCCAGATTAGAGATATCTTTGTGATGAAATGCGGAGGACAACAGGCTGCTCAAGTTGTGATGTAAAATTGGAGGGATAAGGGTCACTATGTGGTGAAGGAAGCTTATGATATTCGTAGAGCTCATTGCCAGCGGTTTTGTTGGAGCAAGACCATATGGGATAAGATGATCATGCCTCAACAGAGAGTTATCCTTTTCTTTGCTGCACAAAATAAGCTAGCAACAATTGATATGGTCATGTTTAGGGGGTTGCAAATGGTTAATAGATGTTCCCTATGCTACTATCACTTTGAGAGCTGCCAGCACTTGTTCTTCAAGTGCCGATTATCTAAGCAGATGTGGAGCAGAATTCTTTGGCGGCTGGGCATCTCTCGTCGTTCTTGGATACTCAGGAGAGAGTTGGAATAGTTCCGCACATATGTCAAAGGGAAACTTGTGCATAAGAAAGCAAGGAGAGCAACGCTTGCAGCAACAGTTTATGAATTATAGCATGAAAGGAATAGCAGAATATTTGGAAGAGGTGTCTGTGATGTGGAGCAGATTACTCGAACTATCCAGGGAAGAGTTTTTGCCCATTTTTATAAGTTTACAGCTAATTAGCTGGTGTAAGGACTTGGGACTTTACCTCGCCACGGAGTGTGTCCTTATAGAATGATTGTAAGCTAGGGGCTTTAGATAAGTTCAAGGAACCGCCGAGTTAGAAAAGCATTTGAAAAAACTTGAATTGAGTAAAACCACAAAAGAGGTCACAAATCTTCTATCGGCGTTTTATCGAATGGACAAACCGAAGGGACAAAACTGAAGGGACAACCCAATAGCGCGATAAGTGAACTAATCAAGTTTTGAGAAAGACTCCTGCTCATATAGAACATGTGAGTACCAAAGAAGAAAGGGTTCGGGAGCGAAGGTACGAGATGAGAAGGTGTTAGGTACCCAACTCGCCCGTTTTATGACGACCTCTACTAACTCAAGTTTGCTTAAAAATTTAAAGACATGATTCCCATACAAACCGGATTAACAACCTAGACTTAGACTATTAGTTGGTTCATCACAAGCATCACAACATTTATTATTGACCCTTATTTAGACATGCATTCGATTGACAAGTTGAGCATTACAACAACTAGAAATGCTTAAAATTGAAAGACTGTATTTAGGAAGCAATATAGAGCATGATTAGCATGATATCTACATTTTGACTACTAGAACATAAACAGTTAAGCAATTAATATAATTTGAGCCCTCAAGAGTTTAGTACCTGAACTGTAGGCTATTTAGCAAATGAATAGTAAAAATAGATCTCAAGCAAAGAATAAATTTGGAAAAAAGAGGGGGAAGCTCAGGAGTACTCAACCGAGAATGGAGGTTGTCAACTGTATGCTGTGTGTTTTGAACTGAAGAGGAAGGGCTATATTTATAGGCGAAGGAATAGGATTGGATGGGTGAAGAGAGGCCGAAATTTGAACAAATCGAGCCGAAAAAGGGGTGGTGCCAGCTGGCCGTGAGGGCGATTGTCGGCCCTGGTGTGCGTCACTAGCGGCCCTGGGAACTTCTCCAGGGTTGCTGCCGGCCCTGGCGAAGGCCGCTAATGGCTCTCGCCACCGCCGCTAGCGGCCCTGGCTGAGATTCCAGGGCAGGTGGCGGCTGTGAGTCTGCCAGGTGGATGTCGTCATTATGCGAAAATATCATTTTACCATTTTGCGGTAAAAGATGATTTTACCCTCGATTAGCAACTTTGCAACCGGGAGTCGGAAAAAGACACGAGAGGTATCGTTGGAAAGCTCTTGAAGGAGGCATTTGAAGGTGATCGAAATAAAGAAGTGATCGAGGAAAAAACTGATACCTTATTTTACCTATCAAAGCAAATATAACATTCATGTTTATAAATTAATCCTTTCATCATCGGGCTTTGGCGGAGAAATATGATGACGCTTTTTCGGCGTCTACCCCCACTTTGATCGAGCGTGAGTAAAAGTGAAGATCAAAGTATTCCGAAGGTGACATGCATGATGGTGTAGACGCCAAAAAAGCGTCTTCAGATTTCTCCGCAAAAGCCCGATGATGAAAGGAGTAATTTTTAAGCTTGAACTGCTATTTTGCTTTAATAGTTAAGATAAGGTCTTAGGTTTTTCCCTCCAAACACTCCATCATTCCATTCCATTCAGAAGCCCCGTTCAAGAGCTTTCCAACGACACGTTTCATGCCTCATTCCGACTCCCGGTCGCCAAGTTGCGATTTAAGGGCAAAACCGTCTTTTACCGTTCAGGGGTAAAACGGTGTTTTCATGTTTTCGGAATATTTAAAATCCTCCGGAAAATGAAAATGGGCTGGATGACGTCATTGTGACGTCATCCAGCTGGCTGCTGATAGCCGTCAGCGGCCCTGGGGAAAGTCCCAGGCCCGCTAGCAGCGCTGACTTCCTTTCGGGCCCGGCTCATTTTTCAAGCCCGTCTCATTTTTCAGCTCAAATTCGACCGTACAACCCTACTTTTCCACGCCTATATAAACAACCCTTCACCCTCAGTTCAAAGTACACAGTCTACAGTTGACAACCTCTATTCTCGGTAGTATTAACACCGAGCTTCCCCCTGTTTCTTCCAAACTTGAGATCTATTTTTACTATTCTTGTCAAATGTAGCCTACAGTTCAGGTACAAAATCCTGATGGCTCAAATTAAATTACTTGCTTAATTGTTTATTTTCTAAGTAGTCATAATGTAGATATCATGCTAGGTCACGTTTTTATTGCTTCCTAAATACTGTCTGTCTAATCGTTGTGCTGCTCAACTTGTCAATCAAACGCGTGTCTAAATAAGGGTTAAAAATAAATGTTGTGATGCTTGTGATACACCAATTCATAGTCTAAGTCTAGGTTGTTAATCCGATTTTGCATGGGATTTTTGTCTTTAAATTATTAAGCAAACTTGAGTTAGTAGAGACCGTCATAATATGGGCGAGTTGGGTGCCTAACACCTTCCCACCTCGTAACTTCACCCCCGAACCCTTTATTCTTGGGTACTTATATGTTTTATATAAGCGGGAGTCTTTCTAAAATCATGATTAGCTCACTTATCGCGCTATTGGGTTGTCCCTTCCATAGAACGCCGATAGAAGATTTGTGACCTCTTTCATGGTTTTTTTATTCAATTCAAGTCTTTTCAAAAGCATTTCTAACATGATGGTCCCTTGAACTTATCTAAGCCCCCAACTGACAAAAATTCTATAAGGACGCACTACGTGGAAACAAGGATTGGAAAAATCCCGGGTCCTTACAGTGGCGACTCTGCTGGGGACTTATTTAAGAGGGTGAGACTCGAAAATCAAGTTTGCTTAACTGTTCAATAACATGTTCCATATTTTTTCATCATTTGCATGTGCTTTTGCAAAACCTTTTGACCCTTATCGACCCACGAGGAAGTTTGTGTCTCAACTCGTAGACAACCCGTATATCTAAAGGAATATACAGTTGTCCTATCGTGCAAATCGACGCTTCCTCACCCATGACTCATCAATCCTTTGTTGATGAAAAGAATTACAATCCATATGTCGACCATCCGCCGAACGGAAATTGTAATTTGTCATGGTAACCTCACAGGAGCCAAAAGCCTATAACCCACATTCATGCATCCGCTTGCTTGTTGTGCATATGTCGTTGTAATGCTCGTCTGATCACACGTTTGCCTGTAAACTACGTTCTTATAATGCTTGCTTGAATGCATGGATGTCATGATTATGTGCCAACATGTACTTACGTGCTAGGAGTCGTTTTTTTTAGCTAGTTCCTAATGCCCAAAAATGGTGCGAGAATTCAAATTCAGTGAACAGTCATCATTTTCCCAATGATATATTCTAAAAGTCATGGACAATTTCTAGGATCTTTTTAGTAAAAAAAAAAGAGTCAGTCTTTCAATTTTCCCTTTCCCTTTTTCTTATTTCTGTATTTTGCTTTTTTCTTTTGATGTAACTCAGATTCGGTCAAAAAAAAAATTCAAAAAAATCAGAAAATAAAAAAAAAGGCAGAAACAAAAATGCCGAAAAATCAAAAAAATGAAAAAGAAAAAATAAAAAAAGGGGACCGAAATGTCTTTTTATTTTATTTTATCCCATTTTTCATTTTCTTTGAGTCTAAAAAAATAAATAAAATTAGGATGGTCAGCTTTTCCTACTCTACTTATTTTCGTTCATTGACTTTGTTTTCCTTGAATATTAGGGAAATATTTGGGCATTTAGGCTTAAGGACTTTCTTTTCTCTTTCAGGGCAATGTGTTTTCTACGTGTGGGTCAATTTTTCATTAAGTAAGAGTCTCATGGTCTTCTGATCCAAAAAGGTCTTCTAATCGTTCAGATCATGCAAGGGTCCATCAAGCGTTCCTCAGCTGAAGATACACAGAAAGAGTCTCTCCTCATGCCAGGGTCGGAAAGTGGCCAGAATGCTAAGAGGGTCAAAACCTATTTTCTGACCACCACGTATCCAGTTCGCGAAACTATGAGAGAATCGGTGCTTGATACTCAAGATGAACCCCTTGATCTGGAAGAACAATTTGACCGATCATTCCGGGAGGCCAAGATCCAAGTGGACCTTGATCCAGATGAGACACCACGTCTCATTGAATATAGAAGCGCAGGCAAGCCAATTCAAGCCATTGCTGAATCACAAGACGATATTGAGCACCTAACTCAATATGTAGTGGTCTACCATTCAGAAATTAAAAAGCTGCAGAAAACGGTCGCTGAGTTGGAACAAAGAATTAAGTTTCTAGAAGGTGGCAAGCTGGCTCTAGATCAAGGGCAGCCCCGTTAGCCTCAAAAGCGCATCTTTCAACAAATGAGGGCATATGGCTACATACATCTGGTAGGACCAACATATAAGCTCATCCCAGAGAATGAAAATCCAAGTGTTTATTGCGAATACTGTCGATTCTGCGGACATCACACCAATGACTGCAGGGATTTGAGGGGCAGAATCAAAACCTTCATTGATGAAGGAACAATGTGGCCCGCGCATCATTGGTTATCAAGGGAAAGACCAAGTATCCCCATCCATGAGTTCACTCCCCTAACAGTGCCAATTTTTGTCGGCATGACCGCTCTACTTCATCGCGGAGATTTGCAGTTCCTAGAAGGAGTGTGGGTAGAAGAAGAAGATCATTACCTCCATTGCCAATACCACAGATGTTTTGGCCATCTCACTGAGCAATGTTATCGTTTGAAGTGTGACATCCAATCTGTTATCAACTCCGGGACAGTTTCTCCCCCAAAATCTCATGTATTCAAGATCAAAATACGAAGGTATGAACCGCAGTTCGCAGTTAATGTACCTGAAATGGATCAAGCACCTTTTATACCACACTCAAATCCTCATGTTAATGGTTTCCTCAAAAAGCAAGGATATATACCCGGTATGGGTCTAGGAAGAAATGGACAAGGGCCCACTACTTTCAAATTTGAGCCCAAAAACAACTCTTTCGGGCTTGGCTATGAACCTACTGACAAAGAAATCCGAGACCAGGTTCTGAAACAAAGGAAAAAATTTAAGGAAAACATGTCATCTAACCCTATAGCCACACGCTAAATGGCCAGTTCATCACGGAAGGAGACTATTGCCCATACTACGGCTTCCCAGAGTCGTACTATGACGAAAAAACCAGGGTCACGCGTCCAGGTTTTGAAATATTCCGAGACTGCAATCAGTTGGCCGAGGAGGCACAACACCCCTTAGAGCCAGCAAGCCAAGATTGGACCAAAGCACCAGGTAACCAGCTACTGGGTCTCTTATTTGGCCGAGAAAACAGAACGGCCGAAGCTCCTGAAGTAGATGAAGAGGTGATGGCTCTTAGTGATCGCAACTTCAACCCTGCAGACCTGATATATACTACCAAGGATGTCACAATGGGATGGCGCAAAGAAGTAAGATGGACTGGCCCGAATGGACGAAATGTCACGATATCCGCTGAAGAAGGACCAATGATGGAAGAACCTGATTCCGAGTCTCAGTCAGAGTCAGTGTCTAGCATAGGTCCTAGATATGAGTCAAAATCAGGAAATGTCCCCTTCACTCTTTCTAAGTCTAGTGTTGATGTGAAGGGAAATTCAGATCCCTTTCTTGTTGTTTTCAATTCTAATATCAATAAAATAGAAAATCTTTCTGCTTATTTGCTGCCTTGTTTGGCTATTGATAAATCCAATGAATACAAAGTTGCACAAATCATTAACTAATCAATTTAAGCAATGTAAGTAAACTTCGTAAAGCTAGAATGCAGATTTTCATTTTTACAGGAATTTGAGTGGCTGAACTCTCTCAACAATGCCGCTCCACAAAGAAGAAGTGAGCTAGCCTTTTGCAACCACCTCGACACAGAAATGACTTTGGCCCCGATCGAAGAGGATCCTGGGTACCAAGACGTTTTTAACTACATCACCAAAGGAATATACCCTGAAGATGCACCACTAAGAGCTCAACGGGCCATCCGTCTCTTAGCGGCGCAATACATAGAATACAAGGGGGTTCTGTACAAGAAATCTCACAACGGGGTTAACCTCAGATGTGTGAACGCCAAAGAAGCAGCAGAGATTTACATAATGGGGTGGACGGACCACACATGAACGGGCGAATGCTCTCCAAGAAGGTTCTACGACTAGGATACTACCGGACTACTATGGAAAAGGATTGTTAGGACTACATTAAGAAGTGTAAGAAGTGTTAGATGTATGCCAACCTGCAGCATATGCCACCCTCGATGCTCCACAACTTCCCCTCTCCTTGGCCATTTTCTCCATGGGGAATAGACATGATTGGAAAGATCACCCCGAAGGGCTCGAGAAGACATGAATACATCCTAGTAGCCATAGATTATTTTACCAAGTGGGTTGAAGCCCAGTCCTATGCCATCCTTACCTCCAAACAAGTGTCCAAATTCATAAGGAACAACTTCCTTTACCGATATGGTGTTCCAAATGAAATCATAAGTGACCATGGATCCCACTTCATAGCCGAAACAGCCACCCTTCAAATCATCCCCTTACCGTCCCCAAACCAATGGCGCTATAGAGGCCGCTAACAAAAACCTCAAAACTATCATTGAAAAGATGATAGAAAACTACAAAGATTGGCCCATAAAACTCCCATTTGCATTTTGGGGGTATAGGACATCCATAAGATCCTCTACGGAAGCAACACCTTACTCCCTAGTCTATGGAATGGAAGCAGTTCTACCCAGAGAAGTCCAACTATCGTCCATGGGCATAGCCTTAGAAGGAGACATTCCTGAAACCCAATGGTTGCAAGCCCGCTATGAAGAGCTCATGTTCACAGATGAAAGTCGCCTTCGGGCCCTAGACCATTCCCACATATATCAACAATGCATGGCAAGAGCGTTCAAAAAAAAGGTTCGACCTCGAAATTTAAAGGAAGGGGTCTTAGTTTGGAAAGAATTACGAGCCCCAGTAACCGACCCCAGAGGCAAATTTCGACCAAACTGGTCCGGACCATTCATCATCAAAGACATCCTATAAGGAGGCGCCGTCAGACTCATGGATATTGATGACATCGAGTTCAGCCAGCTCATCAATATGGATCAACTAAAGAAGTGTTACGTCTAAAAAAAAAAAAATTTCGAAAATTTCAAAAAAAAAAAAGAAGAAAAAGACGTACACTATTTGAACGAACTACGCAGGCCTGATTCCACACTGGATACGTAGGTGACCCTTTCAAAGGGGCCCGGCCAAAATCATCCAAAAATTCCTTTCAACTCATTCAAAAAAGGGACAATCTTTATTCAAACTGAACGAATAAGCTTACATTGCAAGAATTAAAACTTCCTAAGGAAATAATGCAACTATGAGGGTTTAAGCTAAACAAATTCCTATTATTATTTTCCTTTGAAAACTAGACTTGCCTTCCTAGAAAAATAATTTAATCCTTCTTCCCTTTAGAAGGCATCGTGGAAGAGTTCTTCTTTGAAGGACCGTGGCTTGAGGATGACCTGTGATCGCTTCCTTGAGCTGGGGGCTTGCCTCTCTTCAGTACGTGATAGTCTCCCATTTGAGACAGTTCCTTTCTTTTCTTGCCTCCTGTTTGTGAGTCATATCTAGGCTTTAGTTGGTCCCGCTCCTCATGACGAAGGACTCGTCTCACTTCTCCATCACTGCAAGACAGCCAGTTTAGGAAGATCTCAGAGAACTGAGTTGGGGCAATCACCCGAGGTACAGTCCAGCGATGCCGGCTACGCCAATACTGTCCCCACTCCGCAGCAAATTCAGTGGTTAAGGCTACGACATTTGGTCTCGTAGTCTCCTGACAGGGGATCACCTGCTTCAAACAGTATTACCTCATGACCATAGAGGGAAAGAAGAAAGTGGCCCTGTACAGACCCAGTACGGTAGTATGAAGGATCAAGTCATCACAAGCCACTAAAGAAGTCAATCTCCACCAGGGCACATCCCAACGGATGATAGGTCCCGCTTGGAAAAAGGCATCCCATTCAGCAAGGGACTTTTCAGAATATAGCCTTTTCCTAACCAGAAAGCTAGCAGTAGTATAGGTTTTCTTTGACCAGGTCCGAGGGACACAAATAATCAGATTATCTGGTGACTCTATCAACCTCAGATGCTCACGTAACCAGATCTGAAGCAGCAGGGGGCTGCCCGAGAAAGATTAGTTGGGAGATGTTTTCAACCTATCAAGCCCAATAATGGTTTCCCCTACGACCAGATGTAAGGGAGAATGTCCTTCAACCCTTTGATTAACCACTCGCAGCAACGAGGCTCTACCCAAGTTGGAAGATTCTGCATTAACAAACAACAGGCGGTTTAACAGGCACAGTACAAAAGCCTGTCGACGGCAACGCCTGAATATGACATCTTTTTCAGAAGAAATTGTGAACTTTTCGCAAAGTTGAACCAAGTCCAGATCGACACCAAGCACCATCTTTTTGGCCTCTACAGATGACAAACCCAGGGATTTCCTGTGTTGATCCCTAAAACCATCCCTCACATAAGGACAACTGGGGGAAGAACATCAGGAATATTAGTGATCGCAGGAAATTCCTCAACCAAAGGGCATAGTTCGGAATTACCAAAACGGAAAACATGCAGGAACAAAAAAAAAGTGAGAGCTAAGGTATACAAAAAAAAGTGGTACAACATCAAGCATCCCGAAAATCCTACCTATACACAGGAACAAGGCCCGAAAAAGCCAGGAATCCGCAAAAAGAGCCGTCAACAGCACTGGTTAGTGGCGCTAGCGGCTCAGCCCAGCGCGGCTAGCGGCCCAGACCCTGGCCCGGTCCGAATTTCCCTTTTGCTCCAATTCGCGCTTTTGATCCAGACGACCCAATTTCGGCCTAGTTTTAATACCAGCGCGAAATTACAAAGCCCGAGACTCTTAGATTTATCTTTTTCATTTTTCTTTTCTTTTTTTCTTTTTCAATTTTTTTAGGGGGTATAATATGTGTAGTTTTTGCTTTCTCCTTTGCATTTTTTAACCTTTTTACCTTTTTCTTTTTTTATTATTCCCTAAATTATAGCTTTGGCCTACTGCATAACACGTTGCATAATTAGATCAGACGGGCATAATTGAGTCATCATAGCATATCATACATATCAAAAAAAAAAATGTGTTGCACCAAAAACAGGAGTTCGAAATTCCAAGGCCAATGTTTACAAAAGCGGCCCAACATTGTTCAACTGGAATTGTTGCTGTCAACCTCATTATCAATGGACGGCCCCTGACCATAGTTTCCGGTCGAATAGTGGAGAGCAGAGTTATATATGGGCCTGCTGTTCTCAGGCCTCATGTCCCGTCCATCATACGCTGTGGCTCGCATAGGGGTACCTGCCGAAAACGCCAAAGCAAAGAAGTTCGCCGTGGCCTGACTGGCGAAATCCATAGCCACATCCTCATGAGAAGGCCCAGCATATGACATATCCCATCCAGGGGCGTTCGCCCAACCTCCAGCCAAGGGCGTAGCAACGGGCAGTCTATCAAGAGAAGGCCGGAAATAAGCAGGAGAGGACATCTCAGGAACATACGGGACAGAAGCCCCCGGCGCCTCATCAACAGGAGGCTTGGTCACCATCACAGGAGGAGAACAAGCAATAGATGGTCTGCTCGCCGAGGAAGCCCTCGCAGCAGAAGAGTGGCGTGGTCCTACCGAAGATGAAGACTGAGACATCGGCAGATAATCAAAGTAAAAATGTTAAGTTAAGCACTTCCCTTAGCTAAATAAAAAAAAAAAGAGAAGAGAGTTTGTTTACATCAACGGTCTTAGACCGAGAACTCTTCCCCTTGCCCATCACTCGACCGTAGCCTTTCTTCAACAAATGAATGAGCTTGAAGACTTGAGAGGTCTGCTCCCGGTTCAGCTACAAAAGAGAGAGAGAGCCACAAGATAAAGTCAACACTGAAAAGCAAACCCCCGTGCAACCATCAGGCAAGGGCAAGCCCTCCACCGCCTCTCCGTCAGCAATATAGAGGGGGAACTCCTCCACTATGCGTTCCTCACTCTCCCCAATGTACCTCACCTGATTGGTCGGCAAGGTCACACTTGGGGGCTGAGCCCGAGAAGCTCTGGAATGAGACCTCCTAGGACCCGGAGGAGCTAGACGATCCGCCTACAAGACACAACGAATCAGTATATTACGGGTACAGTTAAAAGATGCAGATAAGTTTCTTACCTCAGAAGTGAGGTCTGGCATCAAGCGGTCCAAGCAATAGGCCAGCTACATGGCGATCTGGTCTAAGCCAACGACCTCCGGAACGATAAACTCCCGCGCCGCCCTACCACGGATCACGACCCCCAGGTCCCGCACACTCAGACCACGCAGGTAAAACATGGTCAAAGGAGGATCCTCCGGAACCAGATGAGTACCCAGGGAGGGATTGACTAACCGAGTCAAACGATCCCCTAAGTACCATACAAAGCAGAATGGCCCCTCAAAGACCACTCGTAGAGAAGATACCCTAAAAGACTCTAGGGTAATTTGGGTAGGAACCCCAGGAACATCATCAAAAGCGGACCACAACACCTGATGATTACCAATTCAAAGTTCATTCACACAGAATGAACAACAGGGAATGCACAAGTCAATAACCACGTACTGTAGACGCAACATGACTCTCGAAGGTGGCCCGAAAATGCTCTAGAGAGGAAAATGGATGGGCATCCATACCAACTCATCGTGAACCTAAAGGGAACATCCTCAAACCAGGACGATGAGGACCAAAAGCTAGAAAATACTCAAAGAACCACAGCTGCCACACAAGCAAACACAAAAAATGATTTCCACAATTGAAGACATAGGATAAAAAAAGAGGAGTAAAAAAAAGAAGCCTACCTCTAGTATCCTCCATGGGCCCGTGATAGATGTCCTCTCACTCTTCTCCTTAGGCCTACAGGCCCGACGGCACCACTTCACCAAAGAAGCATCACCAAGGTTGTACTCACGCACCTTGGTCAAATCCTCCAAGAATGTTAAGAAACCGACTTGACACACGCTCTTCTTTTGAGCAAAGATCGTCGACCCCAGCAAACAAACCAGGAAAATACGAGCCCTTTGCTCCTCCATAAGCCCCTGCGCAGATACGGCCTCCCACAACCGCACCAAGGAAACCCGATCCTTATCGAAGTGGATGGATACGGGCCCGAAAAGATCCAACAAGGTGTCACTCCGTCGCCAATAGCTCGTATCGTACTGAATACGACGCCCTCTAAAGGATAACCCCGTCAGCACAGCAAACTGATAAGTGGTAGGAAACATCTCTCCCACAGGTATATGAAAAGTGTTTGTAGAATCCCAAAACCTCTCCAGTAACCCCTGGGCAACAATCCTAGAATCCCCCGAGTGACAAGCAGGTATAACAGTCAAAAAATCAGCGAGACCCGAGTCCAGTACCAAATTCCTGGCCTCTTCCGAAAAGGTCCCCAACATCATAGCCCAGTGGGAAGTAGTCCTATGAGCCTGCAGCAAAACCCCGACACCCTAACCAACCAACAAAATTTTCTCAATACCCCGTATACCACAAATACAGCTAAAATAAATTCCACACAAATTAAATACAGCTGACCACAAATCCAGTACAAGTCCAATTTGTTCATGCGCCGAAGCACTAACAGTTCCGATTTTCAGTTTGAGTATACTAAACAAAAAAAAAAGAATAGCAGAAAACATACCAGCCTCAAGTCTGACAAATGACTCTGTCTATCCGGCAACAGTACACTGCGGATCCAAACTCTAGGAGGGCGCCAATCCAACCGCATAAAAGCATCATGGTACAGTCGAGCCCCATCCGCGTGACCGGTCGGAGGCCCTGTGGTAGAAGGTTCACTTTGTCAGGAGGGCGTCAATCCAACCGCATAAAAGAATCCTGGTGCAAAAAAGGCTTCGGTCATACTCCTCGTCACTCATAGGATGCTTCCCTTTGTCTACAGAAGCCATATCAGTACCAAGCGCGCGGGAGTGAAGCCCCTGGCCCACAGATTCAAATTTGGCAGTTGGCCCATTTTACGGTACCAACTATTTATAGGTAAAACTAACCCGTTTATTTTTGCAGGTCCCAAATACTATAACCCGGATCTACACTGCGACGACTCTCACCCCCCTGAGCGCCCAAGTTATTTATGAGCCCGAAAATTTTTATCGGCACTTGCTAAGAAACACAACAGTACAAATTTTGGGCCAGTCACTGATCGCTTAAGTTATTGCGGTTAAACTGTCCTTTTGCCTTAGTCAATGATCGCTTAAGCTATTACGGTTAAACTATCCTTCTACAAGGTTACTATTTTTTGTGTCAGTCAAGGATTGCTTAAACTGTTGCAATTATTCTGGCCATTATTTTTATATGTTTCAGTCAATGATTGCTTAAACTATTGCATTATTCTGGCCACTTTACGGCTGATTATTTTTAATCGCGCTGTCTCGTTGACTTTTTCGTTTCTCGTACAGGGATGGAATCTCAACATCCGCCGAGCGGTATTTAGTCACTGTTTGTCGAAGCACTCTACGTTGATCATTCTCAAAGTATTACTAACTTTTTCATTCACTCTGAATACAGGTCTCCAACAGACGTTTAGAACATCTACGGACGGTGTTCTATCCTGCTACTATAACCTTTGTTTTCTCTTGTGTTCACAGGGATGAAATCTTAGCATACTACGAGCGTATTCCAACTCAGGTTTGTCTTCATATGCATACATACTGTACACTCTCACACACCATGTGCACATCAGCATCCTGCATGTCGCCTTAGGAGTACTTTGATCTTCGCTTTTACTAAAGCTCGATCAAAGTGGGGGCTTCTGTAGACACCAAAAAAGCGTGTTTAGATTTCTCCACAAAAGCCCGATGATGAAAGGAGTAATTTTTAAGCTTGAACTACTATTTTGCTTTAATAGTTAAGATAAGGTCTCAGGTTTTTCCCTCCAAACACTCCTTCATTCCATTCCATTCAGAAGCCCCGTTCAAGAGCTTTCCAACGACACGTCTCATGCCTCATTCCGACTCTCGATCGCCAAGTTGTGATTTAAGGGTAAAATCGTCTTTTACCGTTCAGGGGTAAATTGGTCTTTTCATGTTTTTCGGAATATTTAAAATCTCCGAAAAATGAAAATGGGCTGGATGACGTAATTATGACGTCATCCAGCTGGCTGCGGACAGCTGTCAGCGGCCCTGGGGAAAGTCCCAGGGCCGCTAGCGTCGCTGACTTCCCTTCGGGCCCGACTCATTTTTCAAGCCCGTCTCGTTTTTCAGCTCAAATTCGACCGAACAACCCTACTTTTCCACGCCTATATAAACAACCCTTCACCCTCAGTTCAAAACACACATTCTACAGTTGACAACCTCTATTCTCGGGAGTATTGACACCGAGCTTCCCCCTCTTTCTTCCAAACTTCAGATCTATTTTTATTATTGGTGTCAAATGTAGCCTACAGTTCAGGTACAAATTCCTGAGGGCTCAAATTAAATTACTTGCTTAATTGTTTATTTTCTAAGTAGTCATAATGTATATATCATGCTAGGTCACATTTTTATTGCTTCCTAAATACGGTCTGTCTAGTCGTTGTGCTGCTCAACTTGTCAATCAAACGCATGTCTAAATAAGGGTTAAAAATAAATGTTGTGATGCTTGTGATACACCAATTAATAGTCTAAGTCTAGGATGTTAATCCGGTTTTGCATGGGAATTATGTCTTTAAATTATTAAGCAAACTTGAGTTAGTAGAGGCCGTCATAATACGGGCGAGTTGGGTGCCCAACACCTTCCCACCTCGTACCTTCGCCTCCGAACCCTTTATTCTTGGGTACTTATATGTTTTATATAAGAGGGAGTCTTTCTAAAAACATGATTAGTTCACTTATCGCGCTATTGGGTTGTCCCATCGGTTTGTCCCTTCGATAAAATGTCGATAGCAGATTTGTGACCTCTTTCATGGTTTTTTTATTCAATTCAAGTCTTTTCAAAAGTTTTTCTAACTCGATGGTCCATTGAACTTATCTATGCCCCCATCTGATAAATTTTCTATAAGGACGCACTCCGTAGAAACAAGGATTGGAAAAATCCCGGGTCCTTATAGATGGTGATGTGCACGTGGTGTGTGAGAGTGTACAGTACACATGCATATTAAGGCAAACCTGGACTGAGACACGCTCGGTATGCGCTAAGAATTCATCTTTCCACTTATGTTTGGATAATGGAAATCTTTACGTTTCCTTATATGGTAATGTATTTGAGCACCGTTTACTATTTTACCCCTCCCACCGTCTCACCCCCATGTGCAAGAAAAGAAAAAAAAGATTTCTCACGCCACTAGCTACAAAAGTAAGAAAAGTTATACAAATGCAAGGAAAGCAATAAATACCCACTAAGATATTATTTTCTTTCTCTTAATACCACATGTGTTATTTTAAGAGTAAATTTGAATTTTTTGTGCTAAAATGTGTTTTCCTTAATATTAGTCATATTCTCCAAACGTCAAGATTTTCGTGGACTGGAAGGAGTAGTTAGCAGGGGCAAACAACACTGGTGGAAGGAATTGACGCCTGCAAGGGACCTGTATTAAGAGTAAATGAAAACGTTAGAGAGAGTAACACTTTGAGAGTGAACAGTATAGAATGCTTTATCCTCATCAAACAGTGACTACACACCACTCGGCGGATGCCGAGATTCTGTCCCTGCGTGAGAAACGAAAAAGTCGACGAGACAGCGCAATCAAAATGACGGCTGTAAATAGTTAAAACATATGAACAGAATTAACTGGGCTTGAAGTGAACTGAGGATCACTAGTTGTCCCAAATAAATACTGCCAGAGAATTAACTGGGCTTGAAGATAATTGGGGATCACTGGTTGTCCCCCAAATAAATAGTTCCAGAGAATCAACTGGGCTTGAAGATAATTTGACCGCCTTGGCGATCACTAAATGGTGCCAGGAAATACTGGGAAAAAAAAAATAGTCTGATCGTACTGATGATCATTTAAGTGGTGCCAGAAAATACCTGGGCTTGTGTATTTGGGGGACCTGCAAAACAAACGGGTTAGTTTTACTTGACAGTAGATGGTACCATAAAATAAGCCAATTGTTGAATTTTGAATTTGTGGGCCATGGGGCTTGTTCCCGCGCGTACTTATATTTGCCGTGATAGTGAGTCGTGGGGAAGCAGGGGGGGCCCGCGTGTGCAGACCAGCCAAGGCCGCTTGCGTCCCAGCCCAGCGCCGCTGGCAGCCTTTGCGAGCGCTACTAGTGGCCCTCGCGTGGGCTGAATGTACCGAGTTTTCGCGAGTTCCTCTTCGCATTTTGCTCATCATTTGTTTTTTTGCTTTGTCTTCTTCGAGCTTCTTTCCATAGCCATTGTCGAGAGCTCCAAGCTTTTGAAGGTAAGTCAATTCTTGATCAAATTTCTTACTTTTTGTCTTGAACTTGTTTAATTTTTCGCCTAGTAGTTGAATTTTGGGTTGCATTGCCGAATGGGTACTTGTAGTTTACGAATCTGACACTTGAACTTTTCACTTGTAGAGAGAGAAAGCATGAAATATTTGTCCATGGCTCCCAAAGACAAGGGGAAGCGTCCCATGACCGAGGAAGGGGAAAATAATGACCTCTTTCGTACCGGGAATGCGTTATCTCGGATACCTCCTCCGCATCTTGCAGACCGGGCGACTTTGTATTAGGACTCATTCATGCATTTGGACTGGCGTCCGGCGGAGGCCTGGGATCGTAGTATCCTGCTGTTGGACAGACGGAGTCATCTGTCTAACTTACATATGGTAACTTTCTGACTTCTTCGGTTTTTTGTTCAGTTTATTTATTTTGTACTGAAATTTTTGAACTGTTAGTGCTCCGGCACACGAACAAATTGGGATTGTACTAGATTGGTGGTCAGCTGTATATAGTACTTGTGGGGAATTAGTTGGGCTAAATTTGCAGTGTATGGGGTGTTTAGAAAATTTTGTTTTTTGGCTAGGGAGTTGGTGCATATTTGCAGACTCATGGGTCCACTTCAAACTGGGCCATGATGTTGGATACTTTTTCCGAGAGGACTAGGGGGTGATCCAGGCTTCGAATTTTGAGTATTTTCTGTCGGTTGTCCCGTCTTGTCATTTTGGGGATACTAGGGTGGTTTCCCGCGGGTTACTGGAGAGGTTTTGGGACACTACGAACACCTTCCATACACTTGTGGGAGAGATGTTCCCTACTCCTTATCAGTTCGCCGTATTGACGGGCTTGTCCTTTAGAGGGCATCCTCTACTGTAATACCCCAAAGGAATATTTCACGAAGCATCCTGGCATCATCGACAACATCGAGGAGATGAGGGAGCTTGCGTTGGTCAAGGTACAACGTAAGTTCAAATTTCCCCCATGTCCTGCGAAGGAGGAAAAGGAGGAAGTAGTCGACGAGGTCGAGGAGCTTGAAACGGGGTTGTTTAATGAGCTTGACCAGAGTCTCGAGGAAATCTACCTAGAGACGCTCCAAGCGAAGCGCGCGAAGAAACGTAAGATCGCGAAGAGAGCATGATTCTTTGTTTTATCTAGTTTTTGTTGGAGTACACTATTTGAGACTTTATTTGGGCATGCAAGCCATTTGTTTTGACATTTTGTTTAGAATGTTAAAGTTTTGACTTAATCATGCTATTGAGGCTTGGTTTGACAAGTATTCATTTTTGAGAACAAATACTTTATTATTTGATTTATGAGATGAAATTTTTGCAAGAAATGTGTTATTTACTTGCTAATTGGAGCATGAATATTGTGAAAGCGTCTATGAAAGAGGCATGAGTGTTTCATTATGATTGTTATTTGTTTATTTTGAGAAAGAACAAAGTCCATTGAAACCTTGAGCTTGCTAGTACGCAAGAGTGTGATAAGGCCATGCTTGAATGCAATAAGAGCCTAGAGCCCTAGTTGGCTATAGAAACATATATATAAGTCAAGTGTATATGTTAGTTGGGATTATCGCACATGAGTGTGGTATGGGTAGCTAATACCCTTTTCTTTTGCTTTCGTTGATCCTTTAGGCTGCTAGATGCCACCTAGAAGAAATTGACAGAGAGCCGAGGAGTCTACAAGTTCAATGGGGGATAATAACAATGATGTTAATGGAGAGCAAATGGCGCAAGTTTTGTTGGCGTAACTGGCACAGTCGCAACAAGCCTTGGCGCAATCCAATGCATTCATCGCGCAGATGATGCAAAGGGAAGACACTAGGGTAGCTGGAGGTGACGATTTCGCCTCAGTATCTAACAAGATTAAAGGGCATAATCCGCCTTTGTTTGAGGAGCGCGAGGATCCCGTACTTCTCGACGATTGGACGTGGGATTTGGAGAAAATCTTCGCATTAACTGGGTGTCCGGAGGCACTTAATGTAGACAGTGATGTCTATCTATTCCGGAAGAAGGAGAATCGTTGGTGGACAACCAATGGAACGTCTATTAGAGCTCGTCAGGGTTTTAATTGGGAAATGTTCAAAATGGTCCTTAGAAAGTAGTTCTACCTAGAATCCTCCAGGTCTAGAAGTATAACGAGTTCTTGAACTTAATCCAAGGGAGGATGACTGTTCAGGAGTACACTGACAAGTTTTACGATCTAGCTCGTTTTGCGGGAGGATTAGTCCCAACGGAACAGCATAGGGCCAGTAGATTCCAGAATGGGTTGTACTGGACCATTCGTGAGTCTTTTGGGGGTTATAAGTGTCAGACCGTGCAAGAGGTCTACAATCGTGCTACGAACCAAGCTGCGGTTTTTAAGCACAGAGAAGAGGTGACTGGGAAAAAGAGGAAGTTTGGCGACCATCGGGGTAGTGGTGGCAAGAAGAAGGAGAAGTTCAGGGGAGGGAACAACCAGAATGTCATTAACAACAAAAACAACAACAACAACAACAACAACAACAACTGCAACAACAGCAACAACAACAATAACAACAACAACAACAAAGGGAATAACCACGATGAGGGTAAGATTTGCAAGAACGGAAATGGAAAGATGGGGGTTGGAAGGGAAAACCCTACATTTCCAAGTAGTGCAATAAGAATCACCCTGGGGTTGATTGTGCTGGAAATAAGTTTAGATGCTTCACTTGTCAAGAGTTGGGGCATCGTTCTTTAGATTGTCCACAGAAGGGCGAAACCGTGAACAATATTGGGGGCAACAACAATGTTCGAGCTCCTGCAATTCAGGGTTAAAACGGGAATCACCAAGGTGGTAATCGTCAGAATAGGCTGAATGGACATGCTGAAAATATTCAGAACAATAATGGCAACTAGAACAGAAATGGAGGTCGTTTGTTTGTGATGAATGAAGTACAGGCTGATGCGGCAAACAATGTGGTGACTTGTACGTTTCTTGTAAATTCTTAGCATGCCTATGTATTATTTGATTCTGGAGCATCACATTCATTTATATCTGAAAACTTTGTTAAGAAACATGGGATGAGATTAGTGGAGTATTTAGAGACTAGTATACCCACTCCTACTGGAGAGGTGGTATTGTGTAAAGTAGTGCCTCCCATGTTCGTGTGAACACTGCAGGGTCTGAATTTCCTGCAGACCTGATTGAGTTCCAATTGGGAGATTTTGATGTTATTTTGGGAATGAATTGGCTTAACAAGTATAAAGCGAGAATCGATTGTAGTAAACAAAAGATATCGCTGAAAGGGCCTAGAGGTAATAGAATCTCTTATAAAGGAATTGTCACTAAGGGAGGAATTGGGATTATTTCAATGTTAGTGGCAAAGAAGAATTTAGAGAAGGGATGTGAGGGATTTCTGTGTCACATTCAGTATGTAGAGGGAATAGACGAAGAAATCTCAAAGATTGATGTCGTCAATGAGTTTCCGGATGTGTTTCCTAAGGAGATTCCTCGTATGCCACCAGTGAGGGATACTGTGTTCCAGATTGACCTAGTTCCTGAAAGAGGTCCAACTTCGAGGGCATCGTATAGAATGACACCTTTAGAGATCAAAGATTTGAAGGAGCAATTAGAGGAGTTGTTAGAGAAAGGGTACATTAGACCTAGTGTCGCTGTGGGGTGCACCAGTTCTATTTGTGCGTAAGAAGGATGGTAGTCTGCGTCTCTGCATCGACTATCGTGAGTTGAACAAGGTCACTTTCAAGAATAGATATCCTCTTCTGAGGAGTGAAGACCTGTTCTATCAACTCCAAGGGGCTGGAGTGTTTTCGAAGGTGGATTTGCGGTGTGGTTATCATCAGCTGAGGATTGATGAGGTCGACATTGCGAAAACTCCCTTTAGGACAAGGTATGGGCATTATGAGTTTACTGTTTTGCCATTTGGGTTAAATAATGCACCTGCCAATTTTATGAAGATGATGAATAACACCTTTCGACCATACCAGGATAGTTTTGTGGTCGTGTTTATCCATGACATTTTGGTGTATTCGAAAGATGAGGAGGAATACGCAAGACACTTGAGGAATGTCTTGGAGGTGTTACGAAATGAGAAGTTGTATGCTAAACTCTCAAAGTGCGAGTTTTGGCTAGAGAGTGTTGCTTTTCTTGGGCACATTATCTCTAAAGAAAAAGTTTTTGTAGATCCTTCTAAGATTCGGGCTGTCATGGATTGGGCCGCTCCGAAAAGTGTGACTCAGGTAAGAAGTTTCCTCGGATTGGCTGGCTATTATAGGAGATTTGTGCAAGGCTTCTCCAAGATAGCTAGACCTATCACAAATCTGATGAAAAAGGAGATGAAGTACAAGTGGACTGAACAATGTGAAGAAGCTTTCCAAGATCTTAAGAAGAGGTTGACAACGACACCAGTATTGACTTTACTGTCTGGTATAGAGGGATTCGAGGTGTATAGTGACGCTTCAAAGAATGAGTTGGGGTGTGTACTTAAGCAACATGGCAAGGTGGTTGCTTATGCCTTTCTCCAGTTGAAAGTGCATTAGAAGAATTACCCTACCCATGACATGGAGTTAGCTACTGTGATTTTTGCCTTGAAAATCAAGAGGCATTACTTGTATGGAGCTCGTTGCAAGATCTTTATAGATCACAAGAGTTTGAAGTATATTTTGCACTCAAAAGGAGTTGAATATGAGGCAACAGAGATGGCTCGAGTTGATATCTGAGTACGATTTGGATATTCAGTATTTCGAGGGAAATGCCACTGTAGTGTCTGATGGGTTGAGTAGGAAGACTTCACACACTTCGAGTAAAATGATGGTGCTACTACTGGTGCAAAGAATTCAGAAAGTTGGACTTAGAAGTTGTTCAACAAGGTGAGACTGCAGTGTTGTTGAATGCACTTGTAGTGCGACCGTCGATCTATGATGAGATTCGACAGTTGCAAGTTCATGATCCTTTCTAGAGGAGTTACGTGTCAAGATCAAGGATGAGAAGCATCCTGATTATGAGATCCTTGATGATGGTACGATCAAGATGAAAGGGCGTTGGTGTGTACCAAACGACGCCGAGCTGAAGAGAACGATTCTAGATGAGGCGCATGGAACTGCATATTCTGTTCACCCATGTGGTGATAAGCTGTATAAGGACCTGAAACTTTAGTTTTGGTAGACAAACATGAAGTGAGAGTGTGCTAAGTATGTTGCAAGGTGTCTTACTTGTCAAAAGGTGAAGAACCAACACAGAAGGCCTGGAGGTCTTGTTCAATCACTGGAAATTCCTCGATCGAAATGGGATTCAATCTCGATGGATTTCGTGACTGCATTACCAAAGATGATGTCTGGGAAGGACACAATTTGGGTTATTGTTGATCGACTGACGAAAACGGTGAGATTCATTGCAATGAAGAAGAATTGGTCGATGGACCAACTCGCTGAAGCTTATGTGACAGAAGTCTTAAGGTTACATGGATTGCCTAAAGACATTGTGTCAAACGGTGAGATTCTTGTCCAACTTTTAGAAATATATTGCAGAATGCTTTTGGTACAAAGTTGAAGTTTAGTACGGCATTTCATCATGCGACAGATGGTCAAACGGAGCATACTATTTAGACATTGGAGGACATGTTGAGAGCTTGTGCTCTAGAGATGAAGTACTCTTGGGAGAAGCGTTTGCCTTTGATTGAGTTCTCCTACAACAATAGCTACCATGCGAGCATTGGTAGAGCACCTTACGAGGCGCTGTATGGGAGGAAGTGTCGATCTCCTATGTGTTGGAACGACATAAGTGATACCTTTGTTTTAGGTTCAGATTTTATCCAAGAAACTGTGGACCAAGTGAAACTTCTCCAAGAGAAGATGAAAGCTACACAAGATAGACAGAAAGCCTATGCAGATGAACATCGACGTATGGAGGAATTCCAAGTTGGTGAGAAGGTACTTCTAAAAGTATCACCCACTCGTGCAGTAATGAGATTTGGGTGCAAAGGGAAGCTTAGCCCAAAGTATATTGGACCCTATGAGATTCTTGAAAGAATTGGAGAGGTCGCTTATAGGCTTGCTATGCCTATGGATTTGGAACAAGTGCACGATGTGTTCCATGTGTCACAGCTTGAGACGTATCACCATGATCCAACTCATGTGTTGAATCTTGAAAAGGTAGTGTTAGATGACACACTTACCTATGAAGAGCAACCAGTTCGAGTCCTTGAATAGAGAACTAAACCTGTGAGGATCCTAGACGAGAAAACGAAGAAAACTCGTGCGTCTACGATCAAACTTGTTAAGGGGGGAAGGGTGTAACAATCCACAAAAGAAAAGAAATTTAAGACAGGAAAACTCTTTGCATTGCATTGCATCATGCTAATTTTGTTGTTTGGAAAAGTTGTGAAACTTTTAAACTTTCGAGTTGCATTGTTGTGTTGAACTTTGAAAGTGTGGTGGAAAAACTTCGCCTTATGGAACTAGCTTCACTTTGGTGGTGATCCTAAGTTTCGAGGACGAAACTTCTTTTAAGGGGGTAAGGTTGTAATACCCCGTATTATTATTCATTTTAGAATAATAATTACTTAAAAAGAAAATGCAATTTTGGAATTCAATAATTAATTGGGCTCATAAAAGTTTAAAGTGCCTAATTAATATTGGGTTTTGGTTTTGGACCTAATTAAATTATAATTGGGCCAAATAAATTAAAGAATTTTGGTGGGCTATAATTTCGGTTGGCCGAAATTATAGGCGAGAAATTGGGCCGTTATTTTCGGCTAGGTGGCCGAAAATAAGGCATTAAATTTCAGAAATTTTGTTTTAAAACTTTACTTTCTTAAATTGTTGGATGGTGGAGTGATTCTAGGAGAGGTTTTAGGAAAGGAGAAGTTGAGGAAAGGAAGCAGTGTATTTAGTTTCTAAATACACTCTACTTCTATAAACAACTGACTCTTTACCAAATCAAACAATAAAAGACGTCTCTCTCTCACGGTCGACCGAAAAAAGGGAAGAAGAAAGACATTTCGACTCTCTTTCATAATTCATCCTTTTGTGCAATTTTAATCCTTTTGATTTCCAAGTAAGTGTTCTTAACTTGTTTTTTATTCTTAAAAGCTTAAACTTGATTCAAGTATGAGTTTGATGAACCCTAGTTTTGTATGAGTAAACCCTAATTTTATGATTTGCCTAGGGTTTGCTAGATTCTACTATTTGCTTGTTAGAATCATGATTAGGGTTGGGTTTATTGTTTTATTGAATTTGAATCAAAGTTTGAGTTTAAAAGGTTGGATCTTGTATTTAATTAAATCTGGAAATTTAATAATTATTTGGATTTTAGTTAGATTTGGATTTGTTAAAGTTGTTTAACAAAAAAATAAAATAAAAAAGAAAATAGGGTTTCGGTTTGGGCAACACGGCAGCACCCTGCCGAGCTGCAGCAGCCGGTAGCGCCGGGCTGTTGGCCGTGCGGCCAACAGCGGCGGCTGCTCGGCGCCACCGACCACCGCTGGCGGTGGTCAACGGTGGTGATGGTAGAGTTGGGTGGTGTTTTTGGTGGTTTGACTTGTTGACTAGTTTTAGGGTTTTGGAATGTTTCCTAATTTAGTTTATGTAAATCGATTTTTGAAACTTTGAGCATGCATGAGTAACTGAAATTTCCAACAAATTAATTAATTTAATTAAGGGTACTAAATCATCTTTAGAGTTTAATAAAGAGGTTTAGAAGTCAAAGTATTGACTATTGGTGTATTGTGGATTTGTTAGGGCCCGTTGACCGCACGTGAACGTAAGGAGCTTACGTTATTTTGTCGTGACTTGCCTTTGTGCTAAAGTTTATTCATGTCTAGATGAATTATGTAATTAATTGTTGTGATTTCATGTTTATTGGAATTTGTATTCATTTGTCTAGTATTGGGTTGAGATTGTTAATTCATATTTGGACTTGTGAGTATCTTGGGAAAGGGATAATTGATATTTATTTCCTTGTGATAATTCGTATAGAGTTATGTTGGTGAATGCATGTTACATGTTGGAAATTCACTTTGTGTAGCAATGTCTATTTGTTGATATTCATGTGAGGAGATGCATGATTATTGTTTTTTTTTGAACGAAAATTATGTTAATAATTGTTCATTTGGAATATAGCTCGTATTGCTATGTTTGTATCATGTTGGTAAACATGTGGATTCATGTTAGAAAGCATATAGTTCAATAAGTTGAAATGAACTTTAACTATAGGAACCTATTTAAAAGTATTGAACTAGGTGGTTATGAATTGAGGCCTAGATTCCCTTCATGTAAAATTGCCATCGGAAATTGTAACCATATTGTGTTATTTAAGAATTGCCAAGATTATGTGATTTACTTGACTATGTGATCACCTTTGAATTGATTAATTGTGAGTTAAGATTTCTTTGGTAATGGATCCACCAAAGAGAGCGAATGGGAATTGTCAATTGTTACATTGAGTGGGTTCTTATGCTGCGGGGTATAGTTCCAACGTATTGAAATCTTGTATCCATACTGAGTAATTGGGCGAGTGGTTCTCTGGAACATTTCTTTCTGTAGACTTAAGGGTCGAAGGAGGGTATGCATACTTAGGAACATCTAGAAGTACTTCGGGAGTCATCTATACTCCGGGACGGTTGATCCGTCTTTGCTATTATGCACAGGACTTTTGCTCCTATTGAGCGTTCTGCGGTTGGTCCTAACATTCTTACGATTCTCTTCTCTCTAATGAACTTGACTAATGGATAATAATAAATATTGGATTTATTATTTGGTGTTTATACGTGTCTTTAAATCAAAGCATGTTGTCCTTTATTTTCTTAAAGCATAATCATTATTTTTAATTAAACATGTTGGCTTAACTTGGAGATTTAAATGGACTACGTAGTTATGAATTACTCAACGTAGCTGATTGGTTGTTTTTCTTATTACTTTTATTTGTTTAGATTGGAATTCTTTATTATTGGGATTTTTATTATTGTAATGAGATTCATTCTCTTGCATGAGAATTAATAGTTTATTATTTCATATTTCATTTGGATTATTTGTTTTATGTTTAGTTGGAATATATAGTTATTATTTAGTTATCGAGTACGTATGTTTGGGATATAAACATTTGGTTTCTTTCTAGCCTTGTAATTAATTCGAACATTAAATACGGCGGTAGCGTTTCGAATTTCTAGGGTTTTTCCACTGCAACTCGTGATTTTAAATGGTTTTAAATTAGACGGAAATTCGGGGTGTTACATCTACGGTATGACGCGGACTACCATCGGCAGGCAGATAGGTTGTATAAGCTGTATGGGCCTGTCGTCGTTTTCTTTGAGACGGACCGAGTCTCCTTGCCGAAGTTATGGGGGGGCCTTGACTGAGCAAGGGCTTACCGACGATTAGCGGGCCCGAATCGTTTTTGCCTATTTGTTGAGGGCGCCCATTTTTGCCCAGAAGAAGAGTGTATGCCTGTAGACACCAAACTTTGTGTCTATGATAAGTCCCCATAAACACCCGATGATGAAACGATTAGATTTTGCTCGAACTTAGGTTGCGAGAATAATTGCTCTGATGATTAGCCCAGTTCATTTGCATTAACCAGTGGAAGCCCTTTGTACAGGTGATCGAAACCAGTTGGACTCAATTCATTTGGAGTCCAAAACTGAGAGATAGACCTCGTTGAGCCCAAGGGCCCGAAAGGGAACCCAAACTCTTGAGTCAACCCTTGGTAAAACAAGGGAACTCAGTCAATCCCGCGTGGACACCCTCTGAATAGCCTCGCTAGCCTACAAAGCATGTCAAGCGCCTATGCAGGTTGGCCGCTCCAGGTCCAAGCGGCCACGCTTGAGTTCAAGCGGTGGTCGTTAGGCCAAGTGGCCTAACCGCTTGCCAAGCAGTTCAATCGATTGTCCTAGCGGTTCAACCGTTTGGCCTAGCTGCATGGTCGTCTGAGCCCTTTCTCGTTGACGGCAAATTTGAGGCCCATTTGATTTCCGTGCCAAACCATGGCAGCTCCCCCTCTTCTATATAAACAAACCTTAGGGTTCAGTTGAAGAGGTTGGTGGGTTGGGAATTTTAGAGGTTGGTCTTTAGGTTGGCAGTTTCTCTCACATATTAAACCCTAAATTATGATTCTACTCCTTCTTTAGTCTAGCCCTAGCACCACAAAAATAAACGTTTTCATTAAATTTTATATTTTCTTGTTATTTACTAACAATTTTGGTTTATGTGATATGTACTTGCATGACGCGTTTTGAGAAAAAGGGCTTTTATTGAACCCAATGAATGAATGAATGGATAAATGAAGGCATGTTTTTACTTATTGTTCTTTATTATATGTTATGCTTTGTTTGTGAGTTGGGAGATGAATTGTCTTGTTTGTCTTCTAATTTGCAAGTTTTAGCGTATTTATCGTTTTAGCATTTAAAGAATGTAAATTTGATAAGTTTCTAAAAGTGGTCATGTTAGTAAATGTTTGTTCAACCCATTAGTTAAAACTAGGAATTTGGACAAATTGAACATTGTTTGGAACCGTAGCATTAATAATTGCATTGAATTGATTAGTAAAGGCCGTTGTCGTTAACGGGTGAGTTGGGTGCCTAACACCTTCCTAACTCGTACTCACGCCTCCGAACTCATTTTTGAAGTAAATTTCACCAATAGGGATTGGGGTGCACAGGAATCGAGTTGACGTCTTTTTAGACTATTGACTTGACTCCAAGGGTTCCAAATTTCCTTAAATTTGGTGGCGACTTCCGACAATCTTAATCATGTCCCTAGTAGAAAAGGACAAATTTTCATGTGCATTCACACTCGAAAGACTCACAAACAATGATGTTCTCTTAGGCTACCCCGCCGGCCCCGAGAGAAAAATCCGGTAGCCTACAGTGGCGACTTCACTGGGGACATGATAAAGAGGGTGTAAATTGAAAATTAGTTCAACGCTATTGTTTTTGCTTGATTCACTACCTTGAGTGTTCTTCTTATTATTGTTGTGACTTGTCATTCATCTTATTAAATTGCATCCATTGCATTCATGTGCATGTGCTTGCGCGACTTCCGAGCTTGTTTTTACAAGTTCAAACTAGTTTCTTAGCCAATGCAGTGTGGTGAAGTGCCTTGGTGAGAATCCACTCGATTCTTCTTTGCCAAGAAACATGGATCCCCCCACCTCTTGTACCTTCCTACACAATCGTCCATTTGACGAGTAGGATAACAAAATGCATCACATTGTCGCGCATCCCGCAGACTGTTGTACATTCTTGATCATGAGTACCTTTTTAGCAAAACCCTTAAGCCTACCCTATTGCATGAACTAGAACAAATATTTTAGGTCGAAACTCAGTCCCATGTCCATGCTAGATTTTCTTGATCATGTCATTTGCGCTGTTGTGCTGTTTGCCCATATGTGAACACAATCTTTGCGTAGTCGTTTTGGACGTCATAGAATATTAGCTTACACCCCAATTAAGATCTTTTTCTTTTTGAGTCTAGATTTTGTCTTAAGATTGAGTCTAGAATCTTTTTTTTTTAGGAAACAATATTCCCGAATGTTCTATATGATACCTGTCACCTTAGGAAAGATTTCGTGTTTCATTCTTTCCCATTATTTTGGTAATGAGTTTTTGTCACAGATTTCGAGATAATATCTTTCCCCTCCCATTTTAATCAACAGTATAATATCTTTTGCTTTATCCCATATTGAGTCGAGATAATATCTCTCCCCTCCCTTTTTGGTCAAGAGTATAATATCTTTTTCTTTATCCCATATCGAGTCGAGATAATATCTCTCCCCTCCCTTTTTAGTCAAGGGTAATATATTTTGCTTTATCCCATATTGAGTTGAGATAATATCTCTCCCCTCCTATTTTTAGTCAAGAGTAATCTCTTTTACTTTATCCCATACTGAGTGAGATAATATCTCTCCCCTCTCCTTTTAGCCAAGAGTATAGCATCTTATTATTTTTATCCCGCGTCGAGATCTTTTGGCCTAAATCCATTACTTAGTCCCCAAGGGTAACTATGTTGATAGAATATTCTAGATAGAGACTTCCCACTTTTGTTTTAAAACTTCTCTTTTTTGTGGAACTTGTTAGTCTTTCCCTTTTCTAAGTCTTATCCGCTTTTCAGGATTGGGAAGAAAAAAGTAGATCCAAAAGGTTGGGAGCGCGATCATAGTAATCAATGTCTTGTTAGGAAGCTCGTATTGGAGTCCCCCCTTCCAGCAAGGCTAAGCTCGACACTATGTTTAATTGTAATTGCAAGTCTAATGATGTTAAAGCCAATAGTAATGGCTCAGTTGATGTTCCAACTTCTTCTATCAGTGAAATGAGTACTGATTCTGCTTACTTCTTGGATTACTTAGTAGCTAATAATTCAAAAGATGAACAAGAATTGCCCAAAGAAGTAACTAAAGCACTGTTACAGCATGAACAAAAGATCTCAAATGTGGAAGAAACAGAATTAACTAATCTTGCAAGTGATCAAGACCCTCAACAAGTGCGCATTGGCTTATCGCTAACTCCCAAAGAGCGAGCAAGCTTTATAAATCTCCTAAAAGAATACATAGACGTTTTCGCTTTGTCCTATAAAGATATGCCGGGAATAAGTCGTGAGATAGCACAGCATACCATACCGCTCAACCCCGATTCAAAATCGCTAAAATAAAAACTTTGGATAATGAAACCTAACTGGACACTGAAAATCAAAGAAGAGGTACAAAAACAGCTCGCAGCAGGTTTCATTAAGGTTGCTTAATATCCAGAATGGGTTGCCAACATATTACCCGTTCCAAAAAAAGGATGGCAAAGTAAGGATGTGCGTCAATTTCAGAAATCTAAATAAGGCAAGTCCAAAGGACGACTTTCCCTTGCCACATATAAACGTACAGGTGGACAATACCGCAGGACCTGCCCTCTTATCATTCATGGATGGCCGAAGAAGATACGGAGAAAACCGCCTTCATAACCCAAAGGGGCACATACTGCTACACTGTCATGCCTTTTGGGTTGAAAAAAGCAGGGGCAACATACTAAAGAACCGCAACTTCCCTTCTACATGATATGATAAACAAAGAAGCCGAGGTGTACGTAGACGATATGATCATCAAAACCAAAGAAAGAGAAGGGCATGTACCATCTCTAAGGAAATTCTTCGACAGACTTCGGAACTACAACATGAGGTTAATCCCCAAAAGTGCGCATTTGGCGTAACTTATGGCAAGCTGTTAGGATTTGTCATAAGCACAAAAGGCATTGAAGTTGATCCTACCAAGATCAAAGCTATAAGAGATATGCCCTCTCCTAAAAATGAGAAGGAGATATGGGGATTTTTAGGACGACTCCAATATATAAGTCGATTCATATCCAAATTGACTATTACATATGAGCCCATCTTTAAAAAGCTCAAAAAGGACACCAAAGCTACATGGGATGATCAATGCCAACAAGATTTTGACAGAACTAAGGAGTATTTAGTTAATCCACCTGTGTTGGTTCCACCAATTCCGGAAAAATCGCTTATGCTATACCTAACAGTCACAGAAACCGCGATGGGCGCAATGTTGGCCCAAAAAGTGGAGAATGATGAAAAGACAATATACTACCTTAGCAAGAAGTTCTTAGAATACGAAACACGCTACTCCACGCTAGAGAAGATGTGTCTCGCATTGGTCACTGCAACAAAGAAGCTTCGACACTATATGCTACAACACTCTGTCCATATAAAATCAAGGATGAATCCATTAAAGTACTTGTTCGAAAAACCCATTCTTAGTGGAAGAATAGCAAGGTGGACTGCCATGCTTTCAGAATTCGATCTAACTTTTGAACACCAAAAGGCGATCAAAGGACATGCCATTTCTGAACATCTCGCTGAAAACCCAATAACTAGCGAAGATGCCACACATGACATTCCCGATGAAGGAATAATGAATGTCGAAGAAGACACTTCGAAGTTATACTTTGACGGAGCCTTAAACCAAAACGGTTATGGCGTAGGGGTACCATTAGCCAGCCCGAAGGCGCACATACTCCCATAGCCGTCAAATTAGACCATGAGGTAACTAACAACAACGCTGAATATGAAGCAGGCATCATTGGTTTAGAAGCAGCAATAGAACTGCAAATTAAGGACCTAAAGGTATATGGAGACTCAACCCTCGTCATAAATAAAGTTTCCAAAAAGTGGAGAGTGAAAAGCGAATTCCTGGCATCTTACCAGGAATATCTTGAAAAGATAGCCAAATATTTCACTCATGTCCGTTTCACATACCTTCCTAGAGAGGATAACCAGTTCGCGGATGCCTTAGCAAAGATGGCCTCCATGATAAATATTCCAGATGATGTAATCACTATGCCAAAACATTCAAAGACGCACTGAGCCCGTCTTTTGCAATGCACTTGAGGTATGCGTCAAGGAGTAGGCAGAAGAGGAATGGTTCACTAACATTCTCAATCTATTAGCCGAAGGCAATTACCCTGCACAATCGACACCCAGGGCACAAAGGGCCTTAAGAAGACTAGCCGCACAATACATACATGTGCAAGGCAAACTTTATAAAAAGACACCGCAAGGGCTAACTCTTCTATGTCTAAAGGAACGCGAGGCAAGCAAAGTCATGAGTGACATACATAATGACGTATGTGGTCCCCACATGAATGGATTAACTTAAGTCAAGAAAATCCTAAGGCAAGGATACTATTGGACTACAATGGAAAAGGACTGCATCGAACACGTGAGAAAGTGCACACGCTGCCAGTTGCAGTCCAATTTACAACATAGACCTCCTACTCCTCTATATACCTTCACCTCACCATAACCGTTCTGTGCATGGGGCATTGACATCATTGGAAAAACATCCCTACATGAAAAGGAGGCCATAAATACATACTAGTCGCGATAGACTACTTTACCAAATGGGTTAAAGCTCATTCATACGCAAGAATAGCATCAAAACACGTGGCAAAGTTCATACATGACAATATCATTACTAGATATGGAGTGCCCCACGAAATCATAAGTGATCACGGGACCCAATTAAAAAAAGATGTCGTCGAACTTTTCGCGAAGTTCAAAATTCAACATCGACAGTCTTCACCTTAAAGGCCACAAACTAATGGAGCCATAGAATCCGCAAGCAAGAATGTAAAAGAAATGATAGCCAAGATGACGGAAAACTACGAAGATTGGCGCGACAAGCTACAATTTTCCTTATGGGGATATAGAACTACTATTCGATCCTCAATAGGAGCAACGCCTTATTCTTTAATATATGGAATGGAGGCGGTACTCCCAGTCGAGGTAGAAATCGCTTCCTTGAGGATAACTCTGGAGAGTGAACTATCCAAAGTAGATTGGGGTCAAGCCCGATATAATCAGTTAGTCTTGCTAGATGGAAGACGACTAAATGCCCTACAATATGGTCATGTCTACCAAGCAAGGATGGCAAGACATTTTGATCAACGATTCACGGCTAGAGGACTAAAAGAAGTAGACTTAGTCCTAAAAGAGGTAAGACCAATTATAGTCGACCCTCGGGGAAAGTTCAAACCTAATTGGGTCGGCCCATACATTATCAAGAAAATATTATCCGGTAGAGCGGTAAAGTTAATGGATTTAGACGGTAACTGTAGATGCTAAAAAAGCGCCTTTAGATTTCTCCGCAAAAGCCCGATAATGAAAGGAGTAATTTATAAACTTGAATGCTATTTTTGCTTTAATAGGTAAAATAATGTCTCAGGTTTTTCCTCGATCACTCCTTCATTCCAGTCCCATTCAAAAGCCCCGTTCAAGAGCTTTCCAACGACACTTCTCATGACTTTTTTTGACTCCCTGTCGCCAAGTTGCGAATCGGGGGTAGAACCGTTTTTTACCACAGAAGGGTAAAACAGTCTTTTCATATTTTTTGGGACACTAAATTCCTCCAGAAAATTAAAATAGACTGGATGTCGTCAAATGACGACATCCAGCTGACAGCCGTCAACGGACCTGGATTAAAATCCAGGGCCGCTAGCAGCTGTGGCCTAAGCCGCTAGCGGCCCTCGCCGAGTCTTGAAGCCCGACAATTTTTGAGCCGAAAATCCAAATTTCGGCTCTTTTCACCCGTCCAACCCTACTTTCTGCGCCTATAAATACAACTCTCCACCCTCAGTTCAAAAGACACATACAATCTACAATTGACAACCTCTAATCTCATGAGTATTAACACTGAGCTTCTCCCTCTTTCTTCCAAACTTGAGATCTTGTCTTTACTATTCTTGTCAAATACTGCCTACAGTTCAGGTACTAACTCCTGAGGGCTCAAATTAAATTAATTGCCTAATTGTTTATTTTCTAGTAGTCATAATGTAGATATCATGCTAGTAAACGTCTTTTATTGCTTACTAAATATTGTCCTTCCAAGCATGTCTAGTCGTCGTAATGCTCAATTTGCCAATCAAATGCATGTCTAAAGAAGGGTTAAAAATAAATGTTGTGATGCTTGTGATGATCCAATTAATAGTCTAAGTGTAGGTTGTTAATCGGGTTTGTGTGGGAATCATGTTTTTAAATTATTAAGCAAACTTGAGTTAGTGGTGGCCGTCATAAGCAGGCGAGTTGGGTGCCTAACACCTTCCCACCTTGTAGCTTTTCCCCCAAACCCTTTATTCTTGGGTACTCATATGTTCTATATTAGCGGGAGTCTTTCTAAAAACATGATTAGTTCACTTATTGTGCTATTGGGTTATCCCTTCGATAAAATGTCGATAGCAGATTTGTGACCTCTTTCATGGTTTTTATTCAATTCAAGTCTTTACAAAAGCTTTTCTAACTCGATGGTCCCTTGAACATATCTAAAGCCCCCAGGTTACAAATTTTCTATAAGGACGCACTCCGTGGAGCGATGGAAAATCCCGGGTCCTTACAGTGGGGACTTCACTGGGGATTTATTTAAGAGGGTGAGACTCGAAAGTCAAGTTTGCTTAATTGTTTAATAACATGTTCCATATTTTGCATCATTTCCATGTGCCTTGTCACAATCTTTTGACCATTATCGACCCTCGATAAAGTTTGTGTCGTAACTCGTAGACAGCCCGTATATCTAAAGAAATATACAGTTGTCCTATCGTGCAAACCGACGCTTCCTCACCCACGACTCATCGACTCTTGTTGATGAAAAAGAATTACAATTGATGTGTCGACCATCCGCCGAACGGAAATTGTAATTTGTCGTGGTGACCTCACAGGAGCCAAAGCCTCTAGCCCACATTCGTGCATTTGCTTGCTCGTTGTCCATGTGTCGTTGTAATGCCCGTCTGATCACCTGTTTGCCTATAACTATGTCGTTATAATGCTTGCCTGAAAGCATGAATACCGTGACTACGTGCCAATATGTACTTACGTGCTACGAGTCTTTTCTTTTACTTTTAGCTAGTTCCTAATGCCCAAAGATGGTGCGAGAATTACATTCAATGAACACTCGTCTTTTTCCCAATGATATATTCCGTCAAAGTCATGAACAATTTTCTAGGACCTTTTTAGCAAAAAAAAAAACAGTCAGTCACTCCAATTTCCCCTCTCCCATTTTTCTATTTCTTTATTTCTTTTTTTTTTATGTAATCCAGATTCGGTAAAAAAAAACAAAAGAGAAAACACAAAAAGATGGCGTAAAAAAAAAAAAAAAAAAAAAAAAAAAAAAACGCCTAAAAACAATTGCGAAAAAAAAAAATAAAAAAATGATGACCAAAATTCTTTTATTTTATTTTATCCCATTTTCCATTTTCTTTGATTCTAAAAGAAAATAAAAATAGGATAGTCCGTCTTTTTCTATTTTTATTATTTTCGTTCATTGACAATATTTTCCTTGATATTACGAAAATATTTGGGCATTTAGGCTTAAGGATATTTTTTTAGGACCATGTGTTTTTTTTTATGTGAGGGTCTTCATTTTTCTCAAGTGAGAGTCTCATGGTCTTTTCTCATTACTAAGTGCTCCGTGCTTACTGCTTCCTATTCAGGATAGGGGACTTGACAGAGGTTCAATTTGACTTTCTACAACACATTGATCCAGTTCACCTCAACTGCACCATGATCAGAACAGTTCAAGAGTACCTTGTTGATATGACAGACGAGTTGATAGGTTGGAAGCTGACATTACCAACATTAAGTCAGGACAGTTATGGGATACGCCAATGTTTGTCCCCTCATCTGAAAATCGGAAATCCATAACTTTGGGAAAGCGTAATCCGATTCTTCAAGAGCCAGAAAAGAAACGCAAGAGCGGGGAGTCTTCCTCCAATGTTTCGCCAAAAGAGTTTCTCATACCCCAAAATAAGCCAAGGAGGAAATTTGCCCCATTGGGAATAACTCTCAGTACGTCTTTTGAGTGGCTGATAGACAAAGACATGCTGCAACCTATTCGTCCTACTCCAGAACCATCTATCAAGGGTCGTAACTGGAAGGAAAACGAATACTATAAATATCACCAATGCAAAGGGCATGACACGAACAATTGTTGGGCTCTTAAACATGCCATCCAAGACAAAATAGACCATGACACTGATAACCTTCTGGGTGCCATCAACCATATCACAATTGAAGATCCCAAAGATTACTCTCACCTCATTTACGATAAGGAGATTGCTTTGATCTCGCAAAAGTCTTATGAAGAGGAGTCAGATCTGGGAAAAAACAAGACGGAGGATGATAGGAATCAGATAAAGGAAAGTATGGGTCACATAGTCAAGGGAATTCAAGAAATAAAGGAAAAGGTTGACATCCTAGAAGAACGCACCTCCAAGCGCAGGAACACAGTCATCTTGGCTAAGGACAAAACTTGATGGCGTCAAGACCTCCTCTATCATAAAATGTCCAAGTATGGATACATCCGTCCAAGGACTCCCACGTCAAGGCTCCTCCCGAAAGACGGAAATCCATTTCTAAGCTACACCTACTGCGCAGCTGAAGAACACCACATCAATCAGTGCATGCGTTTTAAGGGACTAGTCTTACACTTCATCGACCAAGAAATAATGTGGCCTCCATATACTTGGACCGTTAGCTGGTGTCGTCGTAGCCAAGAATGGTACACCCCGCTCTTTCCACCAATGGAAGCTGTCATGAACGCCTTGGTATGGAGAGGTGACATTCAACCTTTCATCCCTCTGGAGGGATGCCAAAGTTTCACAAGAAGAAAATCGTCCCGATTTCAAGTATCACCGAGTATTCAGACATCATACAGACGACTGCCTTCGCCTAAAGGACGACATCCAGGAGGCCATTGACAGAGGAGAAGTTCCACCACCTCTGAGGGATGGTGACGTCGATGATGGAGCCTGGAACTAGTTGGCCACAAGCAAGAGCTAGAGGAACCGAGTCTGAGTCCCCACGTTTTGTCGAGTTAGGGTCTTAGCTAAATCTTTAAGTTGAGTCTTGAACAAGGAATGTTCCCCCTTTTGCATTCTTTCTAAGTCTAGTTTCTCTTTGACGGGAATTAGAGATCCTCTTCTCTACAGTCATGTATGCTTATCTTTTTGCAAATCAATAGAAATTCCTCTTGCTCATTTCTTCTTTTGTTTAGCTATTGACAAATCCGATGAACTCAAAGTTGCATAAATCATTAACTAATCAATTTAAGCAATTTAAGTAAACTTCGCAAAGCAAGAATACAAATTATTTCTTATACAGGAATTTGAGCAGCTGAACTCCCTCAACGATGCCACTCCAGATACAAAGAAGAAGTGAGCCAGCCTTTTGCAACAACCTCGACACGAGTCTAACCCTGGCTCCAATCGAAGAAGACCCTTGGTATCAAGATGTATTCAACTACATCACCAAAATGCACCTATCCACAGGACGCGCCAATAAGAGCTCAACAAGCCGTGCGTCTCTTAACGGCACAATACATAGAATACAAGGGGGTTTTATACAAGAAGACCTACAATAGAATCAACCTCAGATGTGGGAACGCCGAAGAAGCGGCAGAAATCATGGACGAGGTACACAACGGGGTATGCGGACCACACATGAATGGTCGAATGCTCTCTAAAAAGGTACTACGATTAGGGTACTATTGGACCACCATGGAAAGAGACTGTCACGGCTATGTTAAGAAATGCAAGAAGCGTCAGATATATGCCAACCTACAGCATATGCCACTCTCAATACTCCATAACTTCACATCCCCTTGGCCATTTTCTGCATGGGGAATAGATATCATTGGTGAGATCACCCCAAAGGGCTTAGGAGGACATGAATACATCCTAGTAGCCATAGACTATTTTACCAAATGGGTTGAAGCACATTCCTATGCCATCCTCACATCCAAACAAGTGTCCAAATTCATAAGGAACAACATCATCTGCCGATACGTCGTTCTGCATGAAATTATTAGTGACCATGGATCCCATTTCAAAGCCGAAACAACCACCCTACTAAAAAGGTACAAAATCCAGCACCACAAATCATCCCCTTACCGTCCCCAGGCCAACGGCGCAGTAGAAGCCGCCAACAAAAACCTCAAAACTATAATTGAAAAGGAGATAGAAAACATCACGAAAACTCGAACAATCGCGCTCTCTCAGGCTGCCCGGAAACCTGAAAAAGGGGCGAAGGAAAAGGGGAGAAAAATCCAGTAGCCTCCACTAGTTGCTGAATTTTGGGTTGCATTGTTGAATGGGTACTTGTTTCTTGCGAATCTGAAACTTGAAATTTTCACTTGTAGAGAGAGAAAACTTCATCCTTCTTCTATGGCTCCCAAGGATAAAGGGAAACGTCCCATGGGTGAGGAGGAGGAGAACCGGGATCTTTTTCCTAATGGGCTTCCTTCTTCTAGTACACCCCTTGCTCGACATGCAGATGGGGCAAATTTGTACCAGGATTCGTCTATGCGCATGGACTGGCGCCCGACTGGGGTTTGGGACCGTAGTGTTTTGCTACTGGACAGGCAAAGTCATCTGTCTAACCTTTAGTTGGTATGCATCTGACTCTCTCGTTTTTTGGTTCTGTTCAGTATAGTTTTTTTTTTAACTAAAAAATTTAAACTATTAGTGCTTCGGCATACGAACAAATTGGGATTTGTACTGGATTGGTGGTCAGCTGTATATAATTTGTGTAGAATTGTTTTGGCTGTATTTGTAGCGTATGGGATGTTGAGAAAATTTTGTTTGTTGGCTAGGGTATTGGTGTTCTGCTGCAGGCTCATGGGTCCACTTCTCATTGGGCCATGATGTTGGACACATTTTCTGTGAGAGCTAGGGAGATAGTGCAGGGTTCAGGTTTTGAGCACTTTTTATCGGTTATCCCGGCTTGTCACTTTGGGGATACTAGGAAAATCGCTCGGGGGTTACTGGAGAGGTTATGGATACCACGAACACTTTCAATACACCTGTGGGGGAGATGTTTCCTACCCCCTATCAGTTTGGTATATTGACGGGCTTGTCCTTTAGAGGGCGTTGGATTCAGTACGACGCGAGTTATTATCGGCAGAGTGATAGGCTGCTTGAGATATATGGTCCTATGTCTGCCCATTTTAGAGAGGACCGAGTTTCCTTGCCGAGGTTATGGGCAGCCTTGGCCGAGTAGGGACTTACTGAGGAGCAGAGGGCTCATATTTTCTTAGCTTACCTGTTGGGGGCGACCATTTTTGCTCAGAAGCAGAGCGTGTGTTAGGTTGGTTTCTTGACATGTTTGGACGACTTCTCCAAAGTCCACGAGTACCACTTTGGTGCTCCCGCGTATGCTTCTTTAGTGAGGTGGTGTCTCCAAGCTTGCACGCCTAGGTCGACGAGTCAGAGGGTGTCTATCTCGGGCTCGTGGAGGATACTGGAGGTAGGCATATGTGTTCCTCTTCCTTTGCATATGCATGATTCGTAAGAGAGCTGTATCTTATCATTTTTTTGCTTGTATGGCAGTTGTGGTTCTTTAATTAATTTTCCGCTTTTGGTCCTCACCGTTCTGGATTGAGGATGTTCCCACAAGGTTCATGGTTTGTTGGTAGGAATAACCACCCATTTTCCTCTTTGGAGCATTTTCGGGCTACCTTTGAGAGTCATGCTGCGTCTGACGTATGTTACCTTTGACTTGCTTATGTGTTTTTTATTTGGTCCATTTGATGTGAATGAACTTTGAACTGGTAATCTGCAGGTGTCATGGACTGGGTTTGACGGTATTCCCGGGGTTTCGCCCCATATTACCACTGAGTCCTCTAGGGTATTCACCTTGCAGGTGGTCTTTGAGGGGCCATTTGGCTTTGTGTGGTACTTGGGGGATCGTTTGACTCGGTTGGTCTATCCTGCCTTGAGTGTACATTTGGTTCCGGAGGACCCTCCTATGACCATGTTCTACCTATGCAGCCTGAGCGTAGAAGATTTGGGGGTCGTAACTCGTGGAATGGCGGCCACGGAGTTTGTTGAGCCGGAGATTATTGGTTTGGACCGTACAGCTGTCTATCTGGCCTACTCCTTGGGTCATCTATTTCCGGACCTTACTTCTGAGGTAAGCTCTTTATTTGTGCCTTTTCAGATGTATGTGTGAAATACTGACTTTTGTGCTTTGTAGGGGGATCGTTTAGTTCCTCAGGGTCCCAGGAGGTCCCATTCGAGAGTTCCTCGTGGCCAGCCCCCAAGCGTGATCTTGCCGAGCAATGAAGTGAGGTACCTTGGTGAGAGTGGGGGACGTATAGTAGAGAAGTTCCCTTTAAATACTGCTGATGGAGAGACCGTGGAGGGCTTGCCCTTGCCTGATGGTTGTACAGGGGTACATATTTTTATCCCTTCTTGTGTTTTGTGTTTGCTTTTGAATGCTGACTATATCTTCTGTCTCTTCTTGTAGCTGAACCGGGAGCAGACTTCTCAAGTCTTTAAGCTCATCCACCTGTTGAAGAAAGGCTATGGCAGGGTGATGGGTAAAGGGAAGAGTTCTCGATCCAGGACTGTTGACGTAAGTAGACTTTTGCCTTTTTTTTTTTAGTTAAGTGTGGTGCTTAGCTTAACATTTTGGTCTTGATTGTTTGCAGATGTCACAGTATTCGTCTTCGGTGGGACCTCGACATTCTTCTGCTGCTAGGGCTTCTTCGGCGAGCAGGCCGTCTGTTGCTCGTTCACCTCATGTAGCTACGACAAGGCCTCCGGGTTATGAGGCGCCCGAACCTTCTATGCCGCACATTCCCGTGCCTGAGATGTTTTCTCCAGCGGGTTTTCAGCCTTCTTTCGATAGTAGGCCTATTGTGACCCCTATGGCTGGAGGTTGGGCGAACGCCCCTCCTGGGTGGGATGTGCCTCAAGCTGTGCCTTCATATCGGGATGTGGACATGGACTTTTCTAGTTAAGCCACTGAGAGCTTCTTTAGGGCGGGGTTTCCGGCAGGTACGTCTATGCATGCACCAGTGTATTCCGGCAGGTACCCCAACAACAGCAGGCCTATTTATAGCTCGTTCAGTACTCAGGGCTCTTTCCACTACTCGTCTGGGAACTATGGTCAGGTACCGTATGTTGAGGATGAGGCTGATAGCAATGGCGATGATGACTCTAGTTGAACAATGTAGGATTGCATTGTAAACATTGGTCCTCAAACTTTGAACTCCCATTTTATGCATTTTATATGATATGTACGCTATGAGGACTTGACTATGCTCATCTAATCTCTAAATATGCAATGCTATGTATAATGGGTAGGCCACAATTTAGGGAATAAAATAAAGGAAAAGGGTAAAAATGGCTCGAAAAAGCAAAAATTACGCATATTATACCCCCTAAAAAAAAAGAATAAAAAAAAAATGAAAATGAAAAACAATAAGACTAAGAGAGTCTCGGGCCTAGTAACTCCGTTGTGCATTTAAAACATTGGGCTTCAAACGAGCGGAACGGACAAAGCGGGCGGGCAAAGAAAAAAAAAATGTCGATTGACCCAAGGTCTGGGCCGCTAGCGGCGTTGGGCTGGGCCGCTAGCGGCGCTGGGCTGAAGGTGAAAGCCGCTAGTGGCGCTGGGCTGAAGGTGAGAGCTGCTAGTGGCGCTGGTCACAGCCGCTAGTGGCGTTGGTGGCCAGCGCCGCAAGCGTCTCTGGCTTTGGGCCTTTTTCGTGGATTCCTGACTCCTTCTAACCCGATTCTTCGCCTATAAATAGGATTTACAGGATGTCTAATCTCGTATCTATTTTTCAGACTTTATCTCTCTCAAATTTCTCAAAGCTTTTATCATGGTGAAATCCTTTGAAAATCTGTTAGATGCCTGATGTAAAAATCTGACCATAGAAGATAAACTTGAACTGGCTGCGTACCATATTACAACCTTATTGGCTTTAATACCAACCAAAATTTTGTGGCCCCTTCTTCAATCTGCTTTGAATTATTGGGACCCTGACTTGCACGTCTTCTTGAATTATGCCCTCTAGTTGAAGAATTTGCTTTAATTACTAATATGTCTGATGTTCTTCCCCCAGCTGTGCCTTATGTGAGGAATGGTTTTAGTAATCAGTACAGAAAATCTCTAGGCTTGACATCTGCAGAAGCCAAAAGCATGATTTCTCAGTGTCGATGTGGACTTAGTTCAAATCTGTGAAAATTTTGCTATTTCTTCTTAACAAGATGCGATTTTTAGGCGTTCCCGCCGACAGGATTTTGTACATGCCTGTTGAATCGTCTATTGTTTGCTAATGCGGAGTACTCCAACCTGGGTAGAGCCTCGTTGTTGCGAGTGGTGAATCAAATGGCTGAAGGGCATTCTCCTTTGCATCTGGTTGTAGGGGAAACTATTATAGGGCTTGAGAGGTTAAAAAATTCGCCTCACGAAGCCTTTTCTGGCAGCCCCATGCTGCTTCAAATATGGTTATGCGAGCATCTAAGGTTGATAGAATCGCCAGAGAAGATGATAGCTCGTACCCCTCAAGCCTGGAAAAAGAAGACTTATACCACCGCTAGCTTCTTGGTTAGAAAAAGGCTATATGATGAGAAGATCCTTGCTGAATGGGATGCCTTTTTCCATGGAGTACCTGCTATCCATTAGCATGTGACCTGGTGGAGCTTGACCTCTTTGGTGGCTTGCTGCAAATTTATCCCTCACACTACCCTAGTGGGTCTGTACAGGAGTACTTTCTTCTTTCCTTCTAGGGTCATGCGGCAATATGGGTTGAAGAAGGTCATCCCTCGTCAGGAGACTACGAGACAACCTACTTTGGCTCTGACCACCGAATTTGCTCAAGACTGGGGAAAATATTTGCGTAGTAGGGGTCGCTGGATTGTACCTCGGGTGATTGCCCCAACTCAAGTTTCCGAGACTTAATTGAATTGGCTTTCCTGCAGCGATGGAGAAGCGAGACGAGCCTTTCGTCATGAGTAGTGGGACCAGCTAAAACCTAAGTATGATTCAGGAACATGAAGCAAGAAAAGGAAGGAAGGGGCTTATGAGGAAAGCTATCATGTAAGGAAAAGTCGTCCTCAATCCAAGGTCTTTCAAAGAAAAACTCTTCAACGAAGCCTTCTAAAGGGAAGAAGGATTAAAGTAGTTTTCTTTAGAAAGCAAGTCTAGTCTTTTTTTAAAAAAAAAGTAAGACTTTGTTTAGCTTAAATCCTCGTAGTTGCACTTTTTTTTTTTTTTGTAACTTTAAGAATTTTGATTTTTGCAATGTAAGCTTATTCGTTGAGTTTGAATAAAGATTATCCTTATTGAATGAGTTGAATGGAATTTCGGGATTGATTTTGGCCGGACCTCTTAAAAGGGTTACCTACGTATCCAGTGTGGAATCAGGCCAGTGTAGTTCGTTCAATTTGTGCACGTCACTTTTTTTTTTAATTTTTTTTTAAACTTAGCACTTCTTTAGTTGGTCCATATTGGTGAGCTAACTGAACTTGATGCCATCAATGTCCATGTGCCGGACCGCGCCTCCCGATAAGATGTCTTTGATGATGAACGGACTGGACCAGTTTGGTTGAAATTTGCCTCTGGGGTCAGTAACTGGGGCACGTAATTCTTTTCAAACTAAGTCCCCTTCTTTCAGATTTTGAGGTCGAACCTTTTTGTTGAATGCTCTTGCCATGCGTTGCTGGTACATGTGAGAATGGTCTAGGGCCCGTAGGCATCTTTCATCTGTGAACATGAGTTCCTCGTAGCGGGCTTGCAACCATTGGGTTTCGGGAACTTCACCCTCTAACTCTATGCGCATGGAGGGTAGTTGGACTTCTATGGGTAGCATGGCCTACATTCCGTAGACTAGGGAATAAGGTGTTGTTCCTGTGGATGATCTTATAGACGTCCTATATTCCCAAATGGCAAATGGGAGTTTTATAGGCCAATCTTTGTACAATTGGACATTCTATCCCACCATTTAAGCTTGACTCCCTCCACTTAGAGGTAGGCGGACTTTGGGAAAGCCCTAGCGACGAGGAAGATGCTACCCTCCAAATTTCCAAAGCATGGTATGATTCTTCTTATGATGAATCTCCCGAAGTCGAATACCTCACGAGGTCGGGAAGGCACTATATACCACCCCATTTCCAAAATATGGATCCACTAGAAAACACAGCTTCAGTTATACCACAAGTGAGAGACTTTCCACTAGTCCAGAACAAGGACCAAAACCCTCCAATCGAGGATGATGGCACTACACTACTTAAACAGCTTCAATAGACTAAGGCCGATATCTCTATATGGCAACTTTGACTACTTCTCAAGTACATAGGACTGCTTTACTAAAAGCACTTAACCAAACTATGGTTTCCCCCGAAGCTACTCCGGATGATTTAGTCAATCTCCTCACGAAAGGAAATTCTTTGCAAGTAATTGCATTCACTAGTGAAGACCTTCCACCCGAAGGAACTCACCACAACATGGCACTCTACCTAAGTTCCATATGTGAGAAGAAATAGGTCCCAATGACTCTAATAGACAATGGGTCCGCTGTCAACGTTTGTCCCCTAAGGACTGCTCAATGCTTGGGCATAAATGTCAACAACCTCGCGCATGTCGCACAAGGATTGAGGGCCTACGAAAATTCCAAACGAAATGTCTTAGGCATATTTTCGGTTAACATTAACACTGAACAAATTGAGAAAATGGTACAATTCCATGCCATCGACATCCCAGCTTCATTCAATTTGCTCCTAGGACGCCCATGGCTCCATGGATTAAACGCGATAGCTTCAACGTTACACCAAAAGTTCAAAATGACGGTCGGAGGGGTAGTTCTAGAGGTTAGAGTCGATTCTATGATCGCTAGCATTGAAGACACGCCAGTTCTTAAAGTTGAGCACAATGCGCAAGATGAAGAATTCTGAGGTTTTATGACTGAAGGCGTCACCCTACTTGAGCAAGATATAGCTCCTTTCGCGCCATATTCCCACATAGGAATTAATGCCATTTTAAGGAATCAATGGCACTACCCTGGCACATCTCTAGGCAAAGATGTCTCCAAACCACTTCAAGTTTGGTCATCCAAAGCCGGAAATAATCTTTTTGGGTTGGGCTATAACCCTACCAAGCAGGAATTACAAGAATACATTGCCAAAGAAAAGGCGAAGAGAAGGGCCATTAAGGAAAACAAAGTCTATGACATCCCCATGGCACCATACCCGCACACACTAAACGGGCAATTCGTCCAGTCTGGAGATCCATTTCCCTATTATGGTTTTTCTGAGCCTTATGTTCTCCCTGTCTATGGGATCCAAGTTCTCGGATTCGAAGTCTTCCAAGAGTGCTACGCGCTGGAAGAAACTCCTTTGCCTGTAAGAAGGAGGCTAAACTCTGATTGGGTAGAGGACACACTCAACAATGCTTTGGCTCTACTATTTGGACAAGAGCATCGCCATCCAGAAGATGAGGAGCTCAACAATGTCAATATTGCAATTCAAGATGTATACTTTGACCCAACTAAGTTGATCACTCCAAACGAGGGTCAACTCACAAAGCAGAAACGCACCATAAGCTGGACGGGAGCCAACAGAAAGAAGATGAAGATCACGATATCCGAAGAGTCCAAGCCTGACACCGACACTGACTCCGACCGGACTGAGTCTGATTTTGAAGACGAGTCTAATATAGTAGAGTGGGGTGGTCCACCCAAATCTATGTTTAATTCTGTTTGCAAGTCTAATGATGTTAAAGCCAATAGTAATGGCTCAGTTGATGTTCCAGTTTCCTCTATCGATGAAATGAATACTGATTCTGCTTACTTCTTAGATTATTTAGTAGCTAATAATTCAAAAGATGAACAAGAATTTCCCAAAGAAGAAACTCAAGAACTATTAGAGCATGAACAAAAGATTTGAATTGTAGAAGAAACAGAATTAATCAATCTTGCAAGCGATCAAGAGCCGCGCCAAGTACGCATTGACTTATCGTTAACTCCTAAAGAGCGAGAAAGCTTTATAAATCTCTTAAAAGAATACATAGACATTTTCGCTTGGTCCTACAAAGATATGCCTGGAATAAGTCGTGAGATAGCACAGCATACAATACCGCTCAATCATGATTCAAAGCCGATGAAGCAAAAACTTCGGAGAATGAAACCTGAGTGGATACTAAAAATCAAAGAAGAGGTACAGAAACAGCTCGCAACAAGTTTTATTAAGGTCGCTCAATATCCAGAATGGGCAGCTAATATAGTGTCCGTTCCAAAATAGGACGGCAAAGTAAGGATGTGCGTCGATTTCAGAGATCTAAACAAGGCAAGTCTAGAGGACGACTTTCCTTTGCCGCATATAGACGTACTGGTGGACAATACCGCAGGACATGCCCTCTTATCATTCATGGACGACTATGCAGGGTATAACCAAATACAAATGGTCGAAGAAGATATGGAGAAAACCACCTTCATAACCCAATGGGGAACATATTGCTATATCGTCATGCCTTTCGGGATAAAGAATGCGGGAGGAACATACCAAAGAACCACAACTTTCCTTCTACATGACATGATGCACAAGGAAGCCGAGGTGTATGTAGGCGATATGATCATCAAATCCAAGGAGAGAGAAGGGCATGTACCCTCTCTAAAGAAATTCTTCGACAGGCTTCGGAACTATAATATGAGATTAAATCCTCAAAAGTACGCATTTGGAGTATCTTCTGGCAAGCTCTTAGGATTTGTCATAAGCACGAGAGGCATTGAAATTGATCCTACCAAAATCAAAGCTATAAGAGATATGCCATGTCCCAAAAATGAAAAGGAGATAAGATGATTCCTAGGACGGCTCCAATATATAAGTCGATTCATATCCAAATTGACTATTACATGCGAACCCATCTTCAAAAAACTTAAAAAGGAAACTAAATCTACATGGGATGATCAATGCCAACAAGACTTCGACAAGCTCAAGGAGTATCTAGCTAATCCACCCGTATTGGTTCCACCAATTCAGGGAAAGCCACTTATGATATACCTAACGGTCACAGAAACCGCCATGGGTTCTATGTTGGCCCAAAAGGTGGAGAATGATGAAAAGACAATATACTACCTTAGCAAGAAGTTCTTAGAATACGAAACACGCTACTCCACACTAGAGAAAACATATCTCGCATTGTCACTGCAATGAAGAAACCACTTGGCAGTTATACTTCGACGGAGCATCAAACCAAAAAGGTTATGGCGTAGGAGTATTATTAGTCAGCCCAGAAGGCGCACATACTCACATAGCCGTCAAATTAGACCACGAGGTAACTAACAACAGCACCGAATGTGAAGAAGAGGAATGGTTTATCGACATTCTCAATCTACTAGACAAAGGTGATTACCCTACGCAATCGACACCTAGGGCACAAAGAGCTTTAAGAAGACTAGCCGCAGAATACATACATGTGCAAGGTAAACTTTATAAAAAGACACCACATGGGCTAAGTCTTCTATGTCTAAAGGAACGTGAAGCAAGCAAAGTCATAAGCGACATACATAATGGCACATATGGTCCTCACATGAATGGACTAACCTTGGTTAAGAAAATCCTAAGGCAAGGATAATATTGGACTACAATGGAGAAAGACTGTATCGAATATGTGAGAAAGTGCACACGCTGCCAATTCCACCCCAATTTACAACATAGACCTCCTACTCCTCTACATACATTCACCTCACCATGGCCATTCTCTGCATGGGGCATTGACATCATTTGAAAAATCTCCCCTACAGGAAGAGGAGGCCATGAATACATACTAGTCGCAATAGAGTATTTCACCAAATGGGTTGAAGCTCGTTCGTATGCAAGAATAGCGTCAAAGCACGTGGCAAAGTTCATACATGACAACATCATTACCAGATATGGAGTACCCCACGAAATCATAAGTGATCACGGGACCCACAAAAAGGATGTTGCCGAACTTTTCACTAAGTTTAAAATTCAACATCGAAAGTCTTCACCTTATAGGCCACAAACAAATGGGGCTGTAGAGTCCGCAAACAAGAACGTGAAGCAAATGATAGCCAAGATGACGGAAAACTATAAAGATTGGCCCGACAAGCTACAATTCGCCTTATGGGGGTATAAAACCACTATTCGATCCTCAACAGGAGCAACACCTTATTCTTTAGTATACGGAATGGGGGCGGTACTCCCTGTCGAGGTAGAAATCCCTTCTTTAAGAATAGCTTTAGAAAGTGAATTACCCGAAGTAGATTGGGTCCAAGCCCGGTATGACCAATTGGTCTTGCTAGATGAAAGACGACTAAATGCCCTACATTACGGCCATGTCTACTACGCAAGGATAGCAAGACACTTTGATAAACGATTCAAGGCTAGACGACCAAAAGAAGGAGACTTAGTCCTAAAAGAGGTAAGACCAATTGTAGTCGACCCTCGGGGAAAGTTCAAGCCTGATTGGGCCGACCCATCAGGTGGAGCGGTAATTCTAATCGATTTAGACGGCAACGAGTTCACTCAACTCACAAATATGGACCAACTTAAGCAATTCTATGCATAAAATATTAAATCTTTGAGAGAGCCCACTAAGGCACCAAGTCCAAGTCAAAATAGGTCAAACCCGTCCACGCAGGGCCCGCGACCAAAAAAAAAAAGGAAGAAGGGATTTGGTTTTACGAACTACATTGGCCTGATTCTGCATGGATATGTAGGTAACCCATATAACTTGGGCCCGACCACTTTAATAAAATAAATCTCTAAGGGAGTTTTAATCCATTCGATTAATGCAAAAATAAGCAAGTCTTTCATTAATATGGCTAAAGTCCATTACATGCTCCAATGATAAAAAAAATAAAAAGTGCAAAAATAAATAAATAAAAGGGCAATTCTAAGGCTACATCTACTTGGGCATGCAAACCCGTTATTTGAATTATACCATTAAGCACAAAAAGAACAAGACTTGCTAGACGACTGGAGGTGGACTACTCCTCTTTGTCTTTAACTTCGGGCTCTTGGAAGGGCTCGCTAGGCTCATCAAGTTCCATTCGTTCTTTTGGAGACCATCTTTCCCTACCATAGCTAGAAGAGGCCTCATGATCATTGGGCCTAATGGGAGCTACTTGCTTGGCCGAATGCGCCGGATTCTTCCTCTTCTTAGATTGGGCCTTTGCCTTGCCTTTTCCCTTACCCTTAGTTTGGGGCTTGGAAGGCTTAGCTGGCCTATCAACGAGATTTATCCTTATAACGCTTGGCTCATCATATTTGGGGGCTTTGAACAACTCCCTTTCCTCTTCTAGGAGCCTTGGGTTGACTTGATGGTCACCACTCCAAATCCATTCCTCATAAAAGCTAGATAACCCGTTTGAATGCGGGTATACCGGCTTAGTCCACACCTAGCGACGGTTCCAGTGCCGTTCCCAATTAGACACCAAGGAGGATGTTAAGGGCCTTTGGCAAGGAGGTTCACAACTTACATTCGGGATCCTTTGCCTTAAGCCGTATTGGCGGAGGAGGCCATTCGGTAAGAAGAATGTCAAAGTATACAAACCAATGATCCTCGTAAAGGGCACATTCTCACTACACCCTACAACTTTGGTGGTACGCCACCACAGGACGAACCAAGCCGGTTGGATGTCGGTGTAGAAATATGCTATCTACTCCTCCCGAGAGTATTCGGAGAACTTTCGGCGCCTCGCCGGAACGCGCTTAGGGAGGAACTTCCTAGTGTCAATGGGAGCGTCTAGCAAGTGGAATCTCTCTTGAAGCCATATCTACACAAAAACAATGAAAGAAAAATTCAAGTCAATACAAGATGAGAATTTCACCAAATATAGTTAAATCCATAAAGATTAAGGCTTTATCACAAAACTTACTTGAAGGAGTAAAGGACTCCCGATAAAGGACTCTTGAGGATTTCTCTTGAGCCTATCTAAAGCAAGGATTGTCTCTCCCACGACCAAGTGCATTGGAGAGCTATCCCATTAAATGTGCTCGGTCACCCTAAGAAGGCAAGCTTTGCCCCTATTGATGGTCAACTTCTTTTCGGAGGGAATAAGAGCATCTTCGCTACCACAAACAAACAAATAACGATGGAGGAGGAAAAATACAAAGGCACGCTTCTTGTACCTCATATCCATCGCATCCCGGGCCTAGAGGTGAAGAAATTCACAAGCTTGGCTAGATCAACGTCTTCATGATGAAGCACTTGACCTGCTTGACAGGGAGACAACCCGAGGTACCTTTGAAAATCATTCACAAAAGCGTTACCCAAGTATGGAACGGCGGGAGGGCTTTCGGTTGGAAAGCCAATGATATCGGTGAACTCCTCCACCAACGGGCACATATCATGAGCACCAAAACGGAAAAATTGGAACTTTGGGTCCCAAAACTCAATGGAAGCATGAAGGAAGTCCCACAAAATCTTAACTTGTTTGAGGTGAAAGAAGGCATTAAGATGGAAGGGGGAAAGCTCTAATCTCTCCTCTACCGTCATGGAGGACAACCAAGCATCAAAGGCATCATCAAAGTTCACCATTGTTAATATTAAGGATTTTCTCTCTCTCTAAGGGCCCAAAGTAAGTGGTAAGAGGAGAAGAGAAGGAAACCCGACTGTATCACGGTTGGATTCTTGTCAAAAAATTAAGGAAACTCAGTCAACTGACGAAAAAGGGGCCAGGCGGCCTCTCAGCTAGTCCGGACGGCTTAGCCGTTAGGACAAGCGGCTAAGCCGCTCCAGCCAGCAGCATGACCGCTGGGACAAGCGGTAACCGTTGGAGCTCTAGCACAGCCGCTAGGAGCTCTAACGCTCACCCCGATAGGTGCTCGCAAGAGGCCTCGGTGCATCCGACCCCACCGCTTGACGGAGCTCTACCTTTCTAATCCCCACTTGGACAGATTTTGGAAGCCTTCCCTTAGATTTTTCTTACCATTAATTTTGGCTCTTGCCACTTTTCTATTTATCCCCTTTTTATTTTCTTTCCTTCTTTTTATTTTGATTATCAAGTTCCACTTTTATTCCTTTTATTTTCTGATTCTTTATTTTCTTCATTAATATTTTCCCCTTTTAATTATCTTTTCCTATTTTTCTTTTTCTTTACTTTATTTTTATTTTTTAGGGGAAGGAGTACCCCAAATGTGCTAAATTCTCGGGAATCCTAAATTCTCGAATGTCGTGATTTGTGATTTCCCATTCGAAAATTAGATGATTAAATTCACATATGTGCATTTGCGTGATATTTTTATGCGTGAATAAAATGCAATATTTATAGCATGTTTAATACACGCCCGAAAGTTCGAAATGTACTACAGCAAATATCACTGGCCATCTTTGCCAGTATTCGGACCCGCCTGAGACGACTCTCCGGGTCCACTCAATGATGGAGCACCTGAAGGACCCGACTGAGACATGGCGCGTCAAGTAGGAGGGATCCAGTAAATGGCGCGGTGGCTCCGACATGCCACGATAGCCGCCATACCCCGTACTCTCCTGACTCCAAGAACCCCTTGGAAGGAGTGGAGCATACATGGGCATATGATAGCCCGGTTACCCCATATAGGGAGGCGGTGCAGGCCACTTCGGAAGATAAGGCACTTGGGGCGGGTTCCTTGTATCCACTCTAGCTCGAGGCGTCCCCTAACGCACCTCCGTACTCTCCTGTCTAGGAGGAGGACGCTGCGGTGTAGACACCGACTCTGAAGCACGAATAATTGGAGGCCTAGGAGGCCTCACCACTGGAACAGGCTGCGAAATGAACATACCTCTCGAACGTCGGACCGATGACTCGTGCATACACTCAGAGACGCGAACCTGGAAATCAAATTCTTAAAGGCATGCATGCCCCTACAGATCTTCCGTGTCTCAGCAGCATCCAACTGTGTACATATAGAAAAGAGTCAGTATAAATACAAAGAAAACATTGCAAATTACAATGGATTCTCACTTACCCCCCTACAACCAGTTGGTAGAGGCAATCCCTCAACCTCCTCATTGGGACCACGAAACTCAGGAATCAGTATAACCTGAGGAGACCCGTACGCTCCTGTATAACTCACCGACATGGTAGGAGGAGTAGGGCGCGGGGAAGAGGCAGTCGCATGAGATGATAAAGAACTCGCAGCACTCTGCAAAATGTAAAAATATTTGACACATTTCTAAATTTCCAAACGAAATTAAGAAACAAAAGTACATTACTTACCAGGTCGGTAGAGAAGTTGGGGCACAACCGAGCCTTAGCAAACTCGGTATATGCCACCATGAGATCCACCCCAGGATCAGCTGGAAGCAAATACTCAAGGGCATTCTCCCCAACAGTAGTTGCCCTCACCTGCTCCACGGTAAGGTGACAAACATAAAGCATAGAGTCCGGAGGATCCAAAGGAATCCTCGGAGCCGAATGGTCGGAGAAAGTCTGCCTAATCAGCCCCTCTCCCAAAAACCACTAAAAACCGAAAGGACGCTCAATAAGGATCCTCCTCTGGTCATACCCTCGAGCACCCAAAAATCTGTCCAAGAGACCCAGGAGGTAATCCGTCCAGGGGAACCAGCCGACCTAAAATTTTTTAAGGATGAGCACACAAAAGGACGATAAAAGCACAAAAGAGAATCGCTTACATCCTGAGCGGTCAAGGAATATATCGCCTCCCTAAGAGCATGTAGCGTAGTAAATGGGCAAGACGCCCGTCCCCTCCAGGTCTGCATCGCTGGAAAAGACAAGTCCCCAGTCTCGAGAAGAGGGGTAAGATCGGAGAAATGCTCGTAAAACCAAATCTAAGACATGCAAAGCACATGGATTAGGAATAAGTTATGAGTAAAAGCCAAAGACACAAAGTAAAAGAAGGGTAAAAGGAAATTACCTCCATAACCTTCCAATAATCGGCAAAGGAGACGCGTGACGTGCCCTCCTTTCCACTGTGGCGGCTGGACTGCCTCAAACACCGTAAAAGACAAGAGTATGCGGGAAGACCCCAGTTGTACTCCGCAACCCTATCCAAATCCCGCAAGCACGGGAAATAGCGAACATGGTACCTACTAGCTTTATCTGAAAAGACGGAACAAGCTAGAACATAAGCCAACAAAAGGGGAGCGTGCTGCTCCGCCGTGACCTTCTTCAACTTCCTCGGGTTGGTCAAGAACTGGACCATAACGTGAGTCCGACCATACTCCCTACCATCCCAGTTGGCCCCAAAAAGGCTGAACATCTCCACCATGGCATCCCTACTCACATCTCCATAAGTGATAGGAGTAGCAGTGCAAGGGAGCCCGGAAATGAGACCGAACTTGAAAGGGGTGATCATGATCTCACCCATAGGAAAATGAAAAAGTACTGGTAGTATCCCAATACCTCTCTGCAAGACCTCTAACAAGCAAGCGGTCAGAGCGCTCAGCAGAAGCGATGGACGCTAAAAAGTGACCAAAGCCACAACGCTGCACAATAGCGTTGACCGAAGGAGTCAAGTACCTACGGGCTTTCTCGATACCCAAAAGACTACCGTAACCCTGCATGGTAGTGTCGACATCCTATACAACACAATAATTGCAAGACAATTAGCTAGATTATCATAGTAACAACTACCAGTCTCCGGTTTAATCCTAAATTTTTACAACTCGTAGAATTTAACATTTTAGCTAAACCAATATGACAAGAGTGAATTTTAAAGAGAACGAATTTCACACAAGTTTATTCTCCATAAATATACTCAAAAAACCATCTACCACCACAACAAAAATAAAATTCACTCAAGTTTATTTTCACAAAATATACATGATAATTGCAATGAGAATAAATTTCATAAAAATTTATTTTCCACCATTAAAGATGAAATTCACGCAAATTCATTCTTCACATGCAAAATATATATAATACAAGAAACCTACGGGAATTCACAAATTAGCAAGAAAAATAATTTCACGCAAATTGGTTTTTTCACATTTAGCTACTCTACAGTTCTCAACCTAAAAATTCTATGTTTGCCTACACATGATTTTCTAAGTGTAAAAGTGAAAAGAAAAAAAAAATGACGACATACCCTACATTTGGTACCAACGGTAACCAAATTCTCCTTCTTCTTCAAAACAAGATCGCTGGGCTCCCAACGATCGGTAGGATGAAAATAACTACGAGTGAACTCGTCCTGGACTAACCGGTGCTCACCCACCCGGTGATGGGGTATACCGGAAATGAAAACCCGAGTGAAAACATTCGGGGCCTCATGAACAACAATCTCTTGCTCCTTGTTTTTCCTACCTCTTCTAAGGAGCCATGGATAAAGAGCAAAAATGGACTTTTTGGAAATTTGAGTGAAACTCACAGAACTCACAAAATCACAAAATTTTGAGTTTTGACACTCAAAAACACAAGAACAACTAACAAACTCAAGTTCTACTACGACTTTGAGCAAGAAAACCTCAAGATTCGGAGCTAGAGGCTTTGATGGAGGTTGAGAGCTTTAAAGAAAATGGAGGAGAGAGAAAGGAGAAGGCAAAATGGGAAAGATGACCCATTTCGGCCTCCCCTTTACTTTTTATGCACACACCCATTGAAAACCTAGTAGCCGGCCAAACCGCCTAGGTGGACGGTCAGACCACCCAGGTGGACGGTCAGACCGCCCAGGTGGCGGTTAAACAGCAAGACAGGTGGCATGACCGTTTGGGCGAGCAGTTCAACCGCTCCACCAAGCGGTTTAGCCGCTCCACCTAGCGGTTCGACCGCTTGACGGGGCGGCTTGACCGCCTGACCCACTCTCTCTCTTATGACGCTTTAATGGCCATTGGTTCAAAATCAGTGGGCCCCACGCGAGGTCCATAGCAGTTATTTGCGCGCCAAAGTCCGTTTATGAAACCAAGACTACTTTAAACCCATAGGTTTGTACATTTATACTCGTCCAAATGGCATTGGATCGCACCCGACCTAAGGTCTGAGGAACATTTTATTACCCTTTACAATAACATTTACTACCCATCTTATTGCTAACGAAATACTTTTATTGTATAAACTACAACACAGAGTTCCCCACCGACTGAAATCGAAGGACGTTTATTGTTTGACCTACGGCACAGGGTCACCTTTCGGCTAAAAATCGAAGGATTTTTATCATTACTCTTATTTCTAACGAAATATTTTTATTGTGTAACCTACAGCACAGGGTTCCCCTTCGACTGAAAATCGAAGGACGTTTAACGTTTGACCTACAGCACAGGGTCACCTTCGACTGAAAATTCGAAGGATTTTTATCATTACTCTTATTTCTAACGAAGTATTTTCATTGTGTAACCTACAACACAGGGTCACCCTTCGACTAAAAATCGAAGGCTTTTTATCATTACTCTTTTTTCTAATGAAATATTTTTATTGTGTAACCTACAGCATAGGGTTCCCCTTCGACTGCAAATTGAAAGACATTTATTGTGTAACCTACAGCATAGGGTTCCCCTTCGACTGAAAATTGAAGGACGTTTATTATTTGACCTACAGCACAGGGTCTCTCCCTTCGACAAAAAATCGAAGGATTTCTTATCATTTATTACCTATCTTATTTCTAATGAAATATTTTTATTGTGTGACCTACATCAGAGGGTCTCTCCGTTCAACTGATAATCGAAGGAACTTTATTGTGTAACCGACAACATAGGGTCAAACTATCGGTCAAATAGACTGGGGAAATTATTACTTTATCCTAAAAATGATTGTTTATCTCTAACTGATTGTCACCTCATTCAGTTTGCCTGTTTCATTGCAGGTATTGGCACAGGAATACTTTGACCATCGCTCTATTCGAGCTCGGCCAAAGTAGAGGCTTCTGTAGATACAAAAAAATTGTGTCTAAGATAAGTCCCCATAAAAACACGATGATGTATGGATAGAATGTTGTAGCATGTGGTGTCGAAACTTCTTTGTTGCAGTGACAAATGCGAGACACATTTTCTGTAGTGTGGAGTAGCGTGCTTCGTACTCTAAGAATTTCTTGCTAAGGTAGTATATTTCCTTTTCATCATTCTCCACCTTATGGGCCAACATAGCACCCATGGCGGTTTCTGTGACCGTTAGGTATAGCATAAGTGGTTTTTGCCGGAATTGGCGGAACCAATACAGGTGGATTAGCTAAGTATTCCTTAATTTTGTCGAAAGCTTGTTGGCATTAATCATCCCAGGTAGATTTAGTGTCCTTTTTGAGCTTTTTGAAGATGGGCTCGCATGTAATAGTCAATTTGGATATGAATCGACTTATATATTGGAGTCGTCCTAAGAATCCTCTTATCTCCTTTTCATTTTTAGGACAGGGCATATCTCTTATGGCTTTGATTTTGGTAGGATCAATTTCGATGCCTCTTGTGCTTATGGCGAACTCTAAAAGTTTGCCAGAAGTTACTCCAAATGCGCACTTTTGAGGATTTAATCTCATATTGTAGTTTCGAAGCATGTCAAAGAATTTCTTTAGAGAGGGTATATGCCCTTCTCTCTCCTTGGATTTGATGATCATATCGTCTACGTACACCTCGGCTTCTTTGTGCATCATGTCATGTAGAAGAGAAATTGCGGTTCTTTGGTATGTTGCTCCCGCATTCTTCAACCTGAAAGGCATGACGGTATAGCAATAAGTTCCCCATTGGGTTATGAAGGTGGTTTTCTCCACATCTTCTTCGGCCATTTGTATTTGGTTATACCCTGCATAGCCATGCATGAATGATAAGAGGGCATGTCCTGCAGTATTATCCACCAGTACGTCTATATGTGGCAAGGGAAAGTCGTCCTTTGGACTTGCCTTGTTTAGATATCTGAAGTCGACGCACATCCTTACTTTGCCGTCCTTTTTTGGAACGGGCACTACGTTAGCAACCCATTCTGGATATTGCAACCCTAGTAAATCCTGCTGCGAGCTGTTTTCGCACCTCTTCTTTGATTATCAATGTCCACTCAGGTTTCATTCTCCAAAGTTTTTGCTTCACCGGCTTTGAATCAGGATGGAGTGGTATTGTATGCTGTGCTATCTCACGACTTATTCCCGGCATATCTTTGTAGGACCAAGGGAAAACGTTTATGTATTCTTTTAAGAGATTTATAAAGCTTTCTCGCTCTTTGGGAGTTAACGATAAGCCAATGCACACTTGGCGCGGCTCTTGATCGCTTGCAAGATTGATTAATTCTATTTCTTCCACAATTGAAGTCTTTTGTTCATACTCTAAAAGTGCTTTAGTTACTTCTTTGGGAAATTCTTGTTCATCTTTTGAATTATTAGCTACTAGGTAATCCAAGAAGTAAGTAGAATCAATAATCATTTCACTGATAGAGGAAATTGGAACATCAACTGAGCCATTACTATTTGCTAACATCATTAGACTTTCAAATAGAATTAAACATAGATTTACGTAGACCACCCGACTCTACTATATTAGACTCGTCTTCAGAATCAAACTCAGTTCGGTCGGAATCAGTGTCGGTGTCAGGCTTGGATTCTTCGGAGATCGTGATCTTGATCTTCTTTTCGTTGGCTCCTGTCCAGCTTATGGTGCGTTTCTGCTTCGTGAGTTGACCCTCGTTTGGAGTGATCAACTTGGTTGGGTCAAATTTCGCATCTTGAATTGCCTTATTGACATTTTGGAGCTCATCATCTTCTGGATGGCGATGCTCTTGTCCAAATAATAGACCCAAAGGGTTGTTGCGTGTGTCCTTTACCTAATCAAAGTTTAGCCTCCTTCTTACCGTCAAAGGAGTTTCTTCCAGTACGTAGCAATCTTGGAAGACTTCAAATCCAGGAACTTGGATTCCATAAACAGGGAGAACATAGGGCTCGGGAAAGCCATAATAAGGGAATGGATCTCCAGACTGGACGAACTGCCTATTCAATGTGTGCGGGTATGGTGCCATGGGGATGTCATAGACTTTGTTTTCCTTAATGGCCCTTCTCTTCACCTTTTCCTTAGCGATGTATTCCCGTAATTCCTGTGTGGTAGGTTTATAGCCTAACCCAAAAAGATTATTTCCGGCTTTGGATGACCAAACTGGAAGTGGTTTGGAGACATCTTTGCCTAGAGATGTGCCAGGGAAGTGTCCCTGATTTCTTAAAATGGCATTAATTCCTAGGTGGGAATATGGTGTGAAAGGAGCTATATCTTGCTCAAGTACGGCGACGCCTTCAGTCATAAAGCCCCAGAATTCTTCGTCTTGCGCAATGTGCTCGACTTTAAGAACCGGCGTGTCTTCAATGCTAGGGATCATAGAATCAGCTCTAACTTCTAGAACTACCCCTCCGACCATCATTTTGACCTTTTGGTGTAATGTTGAAGCTATCGCGTTTAATCCATGGAGCCATGGGCGTCCTAGGAGTAAATTGAATGAAGCTGGGATGTCGATGACATGGAATTGTACCATTTTCTCAATTGGTCCAGTGTTAAGGTTAATCGAAAATATGCCTAGGACGTTTCGTTTGGAATTGTCGTAGGCCCTCAACCCTTGTGCGGCATGCGCGAGGTTATTGACATTTATGCCCAAGCATTGGGCGGTCCTTAAGGGACAAACGTTGACAGCGGACCCAGTGTCTATTAGAGTCATTAAGACCTATTTCTTCTCACATATGGACGTTAGGTAGAGTGCCTTATTGTGATGAGTTCCTTCGGGTGGAAGGTCTTCATTAGTGAATGCAATTGCTTGCAAAGAATTTCCTTTTGTGAGGAGATTGACTAAGTCATCCGGAGTAGCTTTGGGGGAAACCATAGTTTGATTAAGTGCTTTTAGTAAGGCATTCCTATGTACTTGGGAAGTAGTCAAAAGTTGCCATATAGAGATATCGGCCTTAGTCTTTTGAAGCTGTTTAAGCAATGTAGTGTCATCATCCTCGTTTGGAGGGTTTTGGTCCCTGTTCTGGACTAGTGGAGAGTCTCTCACTTGTGGTATAACTAAAGCTGCGTTTTGTAATGGATCCCTATTTTGGAGATGGGGTGATATATAGTGCCTTCTCGACCTCGTGAGGTGTTCGACTTCGGGAGATTCTTCATCAGAAGAGTCATACCATGCTTTAGAAATTTGGAGGGTAGCATCTTCCTCGTCGCTATCGCTTTCCCAAAGTACGGCTACCTCTAAGTGGAGGGAGTCAAGCTTAAATGGTGGGATAAGATGTCCAATTGGCATAATAAGGCGAGAGGGGTCCTTTTCTTCCTCTTCATTTGTAATGACGAAAACTGCACCTAGAGGATTGGTGTTGTTGTTTGGAGTGGGAACATTCTTTGGCTTGGGAATAGTCCCATTGTCAAAAAGATCCTGGATTTTATTTTTGAGTATCCAACACTTCTCGGTGTCATGTCCTTTTCCTCTATGGAATTTGCAATAAAGATTAAGATTCCATGATGGGCTCCTCTTTTCAATGTCGGGATCCAGAGTGGGGCCCATGACATTGAGATAGTCATTCTTGACAAGCTTTTCAAAAGCTTTAGCATAGGTCATGCCTGATGGGGTATATTGCCTTTGCGGTTTGTCGTAGACAACACTGACTTCATTAACCTTGTTGGAAGAGTTTCCCGAATTGGGGTTCTTCTTGTAGTTCGAGTTATAAGTGCCCTTGTTGAAGAAGTCCTTGCTTTTCTCCTTTTTTAAGTGCTTGATCGTCCTCTATGAGCAATCCCACACTATTGAGTTGTGTGTATGAAGTAATTGCTTGGTATTTGAGAGGATTCAAGTAAAGAGGTCGTAAGTTCTTGATGAGTTTCCGAATATTCTCTTCCTCGGATGGAAGGTCGAGCATTTCGGCCACTTTAGTTCTCCATTTCTTAACAAAGTCAATGAAGCTTTCATTTTCACCTTGCTTTATCACCTCCAACTTTCTCATGGTAGTTGGTTGGATGACATTGTCGGCGTACCTAGTGAGGAATAAGCTAGACACTTTGTTCCATTCTTGAATCTGATTGGGCTCAAGCTTGAAAAACCATGCCCTAATAGTGGGGTCCAAGGTTTGTGAGAAAAGGTGAATACAGAGGTCAGGATCCACTCCTCTTAGGCCCATCGCGGTGGTGAAAGCCTTTATGTGATCTTTTGGATCATCGGTTCCTTTGAAGGTGGGGACTTCAGGCATAGAGAAGTTTTGCGGGAGTTTCCCCTTGATGTGAGAAGAATATCCTTCAGCATTGATCATGTAGTCACTTATGATCTTATTTTGAGTTAGAGCTAACTCAAGGTTCTTAAGCTCTTAGCTCTTCTACTTTGTTATCTCGAGGTGGAGGATCATCTTGGTTAAAAGGGTTAGCTTCCTTAACCTTGCTTTCTATCCATGTCACATGGTTTCCCATAGTTTCCAACATTTTCATCATTTCAGTCAACATCTCATCAGTAGTCTTAGGTGGTGGAGGTGGCATGTCCTCTTCGGCCATTTCGGTCAACTTAGAACAAGATGGTCGATACGGAGGGGGAGTAACAAATACTGCGTCCGACCTAGCTTTCCTCGAAGGGGGAGATTCCAATACTAGCTTCCTAACTAGACGTTGATTACTATGATCGCGTTCCCAACTTTTCGGACCGACTATTTTCTTCCCAATCGTGGACAACGGATAAGACTTAGAAAAGGAAAGACTAACAAGTTCCACAAAAGAAATGTTTTAAAATAAAGATGGGAAATCTCTATCTAGAATATTCTATCAACATAGTTACGCTTGGGGACTAAGTAATGGGTTTAGGTCAAAAGATCCTCTTAATCATGTCCCCAGTGAAGTAGTGAACCAAGTAAAAATAATGGCAATGAATCGATTTTAAAGTTACACCCTCTTAATCATGTCCCCAGTGAAGTCGCCACTGTTGGCTGCCCTATTTTTCTCCCCTCTTTTTTTACGTGTCTTCCTTCGACCCTTTTTGAGTTCGGGTGTCCGGACAGCCTTGGAGAGCGCGGTGGTGTTCGGGTTTTCGTGAATCTTTGAGTGAGAATGCACGTGAAGATTTTCCTTATGCACCAAGGGCATAATTAAGATTGTCGGAAGTCGCCACCAAAATTTAAGGTAATTGGGAAACCTTGGAGTCAAGTTGATAGTCTAGAAAGACGTCAACTCAACTCCTGTACACCCCGATCCCTATTGGGGAAATTGACTTCATAAATAAGCTCGGGGGTGTGAGTACGAGCTAGGAAGGTGTTAGGCACCCAACTCGCCGATTGACAACAACGGCCTTTACTAATCGATTCAATATAATTATTAATGCTACGGTTCCAAACAAGGTTCAATTTGTCCAAATTCCTAGTTTTAACTCATGGGTTGAACAATTATTATTATTGTGACCACTTTTAACAATTTATCAAGTTACATGCTTTTATTGCTAGAAAATGATAAATATGCTAAAACCTGCAAGTTAGAGGACAAACACATAATTCATCCACCAATCCACAAACAAAGCACAATTCAATCATAAGAAGCAATAAATAACAAATTAAAACAACATTCATTCATCCATTAATTAGGCTTAATACAAGCCCTTTTGCTCAAAACGCGCCATGCATGTACATATCACATAAACAAAAATCGTTAGTAATAACAAGCAATATAAAAATTATTGAAAACCCTCAGGTTGGATTACCAGGATGCTCACAATGAACTTATTGGGTTATATTGCTTGAATTCATGCTCTTGATGAAGTGTGAAGGCTTATGTTGTGGTGCTAGGGCTAACCCTAAAGAAGGAGTAGAATCAGAATTTATTATTTAATATGAGAGAGAGAGAGAGAGAGAACCTCTAGAATTCTCAACCTGAGAGGGAAACTGCCAACCTCTTAGAGAGAATGTCGAACCTTTAAAATTCCCAACCTCTTCAACTGAACCCTAAGGTTTGTTTATATAGAAGAGGGGGAGCTGCCAAGGTTTGACACGAAAATCGAGATGGGCCTCGAATTTGCCGTTAGCGAGAAAAGGTTCAGGCGGCCATTCAGCTAGGCCAAGCGGCTGAGCTGGCAAGACAAGCGGTCAAGCCGCTTGGCAAGCAGTCAAGCCGCAAAGCCTAGCGGCACAGCCGCTTGTGCTAGGGGACACCGCTTGAACTCAAGCGTGGTCGCTTAGTCCTGGAGCGGCGTGCCTGTATAGGCGCCTGACGTACTTTTCACGCAGGGGAGGCTCTTCCCAGGGGGTCAACGCGGGATTGACTGAGTTCCCTTGTTTGACCAAGGGTTGACTCATGGGTTTGGGTTCCCTTTCGGGCCCTTAGGTTCAAAGAGGCCTATCTCTCAGTTTTGGACTCCAATTGAATTGAGTCCAATTGGTTTGGATCACTTGTACAAAAGGCTTTCACTGGTTAATTCAAATGAACTGGGCTCATCATCAGAACAATTATTCTCGCAACCCATGTTCGAGCAAAATCCAATCCTTTCATCATCAGGTTTTTACAGGGACTTATTATAGACTCAATTTTTGGTGTTTACACCAAGATGTTAGTATATAAAATGTACTAACACGAGTAGGATACTACAATAAGAAGCATTTTCAGATTTATTATTTATTATTTATTTATTTATTTATTTTTTTTTTTTTGTATTGAAGCTATATATATATCGTCCCGATCTCTTATACAAGTTTTTATTTTTATTTTTTATTGAGGCATCATCCAATGATTATCATTTTTTATTATCTTTATCGCATGCTTATCATCCCTTGGTGATTTATGTTCAACAAATCGAAGCTATTAAATACTATCTTTCAATGAAACAAGCTATAAACAACCGAACAAGCTACTGAATCTATACAATTCGTTATGCATAGAAGTCCTAATTAATAAATTATTTTAATCAGAAAAAGAGTTTGTATGAACTAATGAGTATTTCACAAATGTAAAACACATTATCATATGGACTATCAATCTACGTATTATACTAGTCTTCCGAAAAGGAAAAAAATTGAAAGAAACTAGGAGTTAGGAGGTAGTTCCAATACCAAGGCATTAAACTTTATGGTAATTAAGTAAGCCGTGAAAGTATTATTTTGGTTAACATGAGATTCACCTAAATTTTTTGGGCCAAGGCTAATTCTGTTCGCACCGGGTCGGTCACGAAAGGATAAAGTGTCATAAAAGTATAAGAAATCATTTAGAATATTTTTTTTTTTTTTTTTTTTAAAATTATGAGATTTTTTATTATTATTAATGGATAACTTAGATGAATTGTTTCATTAGATTTCAATATGTCGTGTGTATTTGAATTTGAATAGGGTTTTAAATAGAAAAGAATAAGAATAAACTATAATTGCAATAAAGTTATAAATAAAAAAGGGATTGAAATTACTTTTTTTTTTATATCACTAATACAATATGAATAGGCTATTTTACGTATCAGATCACCAAGATCAATATATAGCCATGGTTAAACTTACCATGATATAACTTGCTATTGAGGTAAGGTTGAATTTATAAATAAGAGATAATAAAAAATAAAAAATAAACAACCTCAAAGCATTGCCGCAATGTTGATACCAACAATTAAGTTATTCATTTTTCTATATATGTATAAGGGCATAGAGTTCATTTAACTTCACAAATGAGGTCCCCTAAAAATCATTTAGCCCATGACTTTTTAACTTTTATATTTTGAAATGAATTATGGAGTATTAAAATAAAAGGATAAAAAAAGGTTTGTTCTTTATAGAAATAAAAGTATAAATTAGAGATAGATAATGTAGAGCAATATGTCTAACCCGTGCATCATACATACATCAGAAAGCGTTTTTCAGGAGCATAGAGCGCGCCCGACGCCACATAGGATTGCCATGTCAAGTCATTAAGCAAAAAGTAAAGATTGCCATGTAAGTTTGTCTCCACATGTTGGTTGCCGTAATTAAAATGAAGCAAATATGTTTATCGCGTGCATGACACATATATTACTAGGTTGGACCACCTAAGCAATTAGTGTCAAGAAAATAATTAAAAGCAGATCACATAAGCGAGAAATATATTTTAGAAAATTGAAAGGAAAAAAAAAAGAGTGGAGAATGTAATATATGCGGGTAGAATGGAAAGAGTACTATCAGAGTTAGTATTCTATTAACATAAAATGAAACATTTACATATGAGTGTATTAACATGAACCTGTGCATCGCACGGGCTTTATAACCAGTGTCTATAAATAAAATTGGCCGTTTCTCGAGAGTTTTGAGGCATGTCACGTAGGCAAATGATTTATTTTTTCAATTATTTTATGTACAATTAGAGGGAAAACAAATAGATATTCACGTTTGTTATTGTTTGAGCTGAATTGAAAGTGTAATGTACAAATTTGATTAACTCAAACTGTAGACCTAAAAAAAGGGGAGGGGGGACTTACACGTTAGAATCTAAAAAAAATATATAAGAATCCAACAACTTCTAAAAATACTACTTGAAAAGATAAGAATGCAGCAACCTTCCAAGTCTTTTGATCTCCACTTTGATCAAACTCAGATTGTAGAGGACCTAAAAAAAAGGGTTTAAACATTTGTAAACAAAAATAAAATCTTACGTTAGTATCTCAAAAGAAAAATTAAAAAAACTACTTGAAAAGATAAGAATCCAGCAACCTTCCAAGTCTTTTGATCTCCACTTTGATCAAATCCACATTGTAGACCTAAGAAAAAGAGGGAAAAAAACTTGCACGTTTGTAAAAAAAGAAACTTACGTTAGTATCTGAAAAAAAAAATTAAAAATACCACTTTAAAAGATAAGAATCCAGCAACCTTCCAAGTCTTTTGATCTCCACTTAAATCACGTTATACAGGCTATTAACCTCACAACTTCCAAGAGTTTTGATCTCCAAGTGGTCAAAGGTAGAAGAATCCAATTTGATCTCCGAGTGTTTTTCTGTCTATATAAAGCATATGAGTATTTGATGCATCTTTCACGTCCAACTTCACCTAAAGCAAAAGTAGCAAACGTTTCATTTTCACCTCCAACAAATCAATAGCCCCCTTCAGGTATTCTAAATATTCATACTGCATTAATTTATATTTTTACGAATATTGTCTAAAAAGCTATTAGTTTCTAAATTTCAGTTCTATCAATTTCATCCGCGAGTTGAATGCCAAGAAGACAGATTGGAAAGCCAAAGCTCGTGCTTCAAGACTCTGGGATGTCATGAATACCAAAAATAAAGAGAATTTTATCAGCATGGACATGATTTTGATCGACGAGGAGGTATATTTACATATCAATAATTATTGTTTAGCCAACTAAATCGATTATTAAAATTCTTACTCTTTTCATTTATCTATGCAGAAGGAGTATATACATGCAACAATAAAAGGGAATTTTGTTCAAATTTTTCGTCCAAAACTTGTTGAAGAGGGAATCTATTCAATCAAGAACTTTGAGATCACACCTAATAAGGAAAAATATCGGGTTGTTAGTGACAATAAGGTTATGATCGGATTATTTTCAAACACTATCGTAAGGGAGACACCTCAAGTAGAGAATAGTATCATCCCAAGGCATCGATTTCATTTCATTCAGTTCCACAACTTGGAAAGTCGGCGTGGCAATGAAACACTTACTGGTATGTTAACTTCAACTCAAACTACATACTATGACATTATATATACTTATAATTCTTATATATTTTATCACCTTTATATTTTGCAGATGTGATTAGCGTATTTGTGAATGAAGTCCAAAATACTCACCTGTTTGTGGTCACTATGTAGTAATTGAAATTGAAAACCCCTGGTATGTAGAAATTAAACATAAGTTAGAGTTTATATGTATAATTAGTTGAATTTCTTTAATTAAGTTTTTATATTAATAGGAAAAAATGAGTACAAGTGGCGCTGTGGGACAATTTTTGTAACACCCCGAATTTCCGCCTAATTTAAAACCATCTAAAATCACGAGTTATGCAGCGGAAAAAAATCTGAAAATTCAAAGCGTTACCGCCGTATTTAAAGTAAATATTAAATACAAGGCTAGAAAGAAACAGATGTATAAATCCCAAACAAAACATACTAGATAATTAAGTATTAACTATCTTTTCAATCTAAACATAAAATAAATAAATCCAAATGATAAAGAAATATTAAACTGTTAATTCTCATGCAACAGAATTAACCTTATTAAATTAATCCCCCAAATAGTACATTAATCCAAAGTCTAAACAATAAAATAAATATTTTTAGAAGATATATTATCTTCTTTGATTGCGTCTTCTAGCTCCCAACACGAGCTAACAAATCCTGTCAATCAACTCCCCCACACGAATGAATTTTGTAAAGATTATTCATAGGCCCACCATTGAAGAGAAATGGACAACAAAAACAAGTAAAAAGAAAAATATTTAATCAACAACGCTGAGTAATTTATAACCACATAATCCATTTCAATCTCCAAGTTAAGCCAACATGCTTAATAAAAACAATAATTATCCTTTCAATAGTTAAAAGACAACATGCTTAATTTAAGAATCGCATCAATCACCAAATAATAAATCAATATTTATTATTACTCATTAGCCAAGTCCATTAGAGAGAAGAGAATCGCATGAATTGTCAAACCAACTGTAGTCGATTCAAATAGGATCTTAGTCCTGTGCGTAATAGCAAAAAGGGATCAAACGTCCCGGAGTATAGATATAACATCCCAAATTTTTGCCTAATTTAAAACCATTTAAAATCACGAATTGCAGTAGAAAAACTCTGAAAATTCGAAGCGTCACCGCCGTATTTAATGTTCAAATTAAATACAAGGCTAGAAAGAAACACATGTTTAAATACCAAACAAAGCATACTAGATAATTAGGTATTAACTATCTTTCCAAACTAGACTTAAAACAAATAAATCCAAATGATAAGAAATATCAAACTATTAGTTCTTATGAAAGAGAATTAATCTTTTTACAATAAACCCCCAATAATACATCAATCCAAAAAGTCCAAACAATAAATAAATATTTTAAAAGATATGCTATCTTCTTCGATCGCCCTTTCTCTAGCTCCCAACACGAGCTAACAATCTTGTCAATCTACTCCCCCATACGAATGAATTCCGCATAGGTTCATCATAGCCCACCATTGAAGAGAAATAGACAACAAACACCAGTAAAAAGGAAAAACAACCAAACAACTATACTGAGTAATTCATAACCACATAATCCATTTCAATCTCCAAGTTAGACCAACATGTTTAATAGAATAATAATCACGCTTTAAGAAATAAAAGACAACATCACTAGTACAAAAACCACCATCTGCATCGCCTAATATGTGATAGTTGATCAGACCAACCATCGCCCATAGTGAGGCGGTGACATTTTTGTAAATAAATGTTGCGTATGTGCGACAGTTCTACTCCACAACCGACGCACATAAGTTAAAAGTGGAAAAATAAAAACGCAGAATAGAATGAGCGACGATTAACTTAAATGACCGTCACACATAGTATACCATATGCGTCTGTCACCGAAATGAACCGTCACACAATGTCTTGAAGAAAACGAAACCTTTCTGAGTATCCTACCCCTTCACTCACTCCTTCTCTAACCTTCTCTTTTCCTTTTATCACTCCAGGCTCTCACGTTTACCCTCTCTCTCTCTCTCTCTCTCTCTCTCTCTCTCTCTCTCTCTCTCTCTCTCTCTCTCTCTCTCGCGTATGCCCCTTCTGAAAAACCCTCAACTCAATTGTACTAGCCCAGAGCTATAAAGATGAAGATCAAGGTTTGATTTATTGTCTTCGTTACTTTTTGATTTTGATTTTGATTTTCTTGAATAATTCAATGAGAAATATTTCAACTTTTTCTTTTTTTGTTTCCTCCTTTCCCCTAATTTTCTTCGATTTGAATTTCTATTATTGTTCTTTGTGGCTGTTGAATTTCGAGGGTTTTTATCAGATCTGGTTAAAGGGGTTTTAAAATTTAGGTTGTAGATTGAGAAATTCGATCTAAAGCCCTAGCTTTCGGGCGAAACTGGGGATTTCTTGTGAGGGTATTGGAAAATTCTAGGGTTTTTGTGAGGCTAATTTCCTTTAGTTCATTGTCATGGTAATATGGTTTGATCGGTATTTTTCCTCCATTGCTTATGTTGGTCGGTCGTCAATACTTCTGTCTCAGTCTTAATCCGCAGGTTTTGTTCTCCAATTCTCTATTGCTAACATTCATGCTTTGGTCATTGCTTTTTGTGTTTTAGAGACATCTGCCCAGACCAAAATTACTACGAAATTGTTGAACCCAGGTACGTGCTTTTAGTTCTTTGCAGCTGAGTTGATTAATTTCTGGTTTTAAGCCTTAGATCTTGTTTTAACTTGATTCATTCTTCTTTGAATTTTTTGTTGGTTTTGTTGAATTGTTTGTTGTGTTTGAAATAATGGAGATTATTGGATTTGTGAGGTGTGTGATTTTTACTTGCTCCCGCGTGCTTGGTACTGGTCTTCACCGCGAAGGAACTATGCGAAATAACGGTTTATGGGCTGGAAACGAAGTCGTGGGACAGCAAGGGCTCGCGCGTGCAGGCCACTCAGGGCCGCTAGTTGCGCTGGGACGACTCTTAGCGAGCGCCGCTAGCGGCGCTCACTTTGAACAGACCTAAATAGTTTTCGCGAGCTTCTTCTCGCATTTTTTTGCTTCACTTGTTCGCCATTGTTGAGAGCCATCCTCCATTGTCGAGAGCTTCTATTTCTTCAAGGTAAGTCGATTCTTGACCAAATTCATTGCTTTTTTTCTTGAACTTGTTTAGTTTTCCTCTTAGTTACTGAATTTTGGGTTGCATTGTTGAATGGGTACTTGTATCTTGCGAGTCCGAAACTTGAAATTTCCACTTGTAGAGAGAGAAAACTTCGACTCTTCTCCTATGGCTCCCAAAGATAAAGGGAGGAGTCCTATGGGCGAGGAGGAGGAAAACCGCGATCTCTTTTGCACTGGGCTTTCATCTTCTAGGACTCCCCTTCCTCGACATGCAGATGGGGTTGTTTTGTATCAGGACTTGTTTATGTGTATGGACTGGCGCCTGGATGAGGTTTGTGATCGGAGTGTTCTGCTGCTGGACAGACAGAGTCATCTGTCTAACCCCTAGTTGGTACGTTCCTAACTTTTTTTTGTTCTATTCAGTTTATTTATTTTGAACTGAAATTTTGAACTGTTAGTGCTTCGGCACATGAACAAATTGGGATTATACTGGATTGGTGGTCAGCTGTATATAATACTTGTGTGGAATTATTTGGGCTGTGTTTGTAGTATATGGGATGTTCAGAATTTTTTTTTTGTTAGCTAGGGTGTTGGTACTCGTTTGCATGATCATGGGTCCACTTCGCACTGGGCCATGATGCTGGACACATATACAGAGGGGGCTAGGGGGATAGTTCGGGTTTCTGGCTTTGAATATTTCCTTTCGGTTATCCCAGCTTGTCATTTTGGGATACTAGGATAGTTTCTCCTGGGTTGTTGGAGAGGTTTTTGGACACCACGAACACTTTCCATACGCCTATGGGGGAGATGTTTCCTACCCCTATCAGTTCGTTAACCTAACGGGCTTGTCCTTTAGAGGGCGTCCAATACGGTATGACGTGAGCTATCACCGGCAGGCTTATAGGTTGCTTGAGCTGTACGGGCCTGTATTTATCTACTTTAGGGAGGACCGAGTTTCCTTGCCAAGGTTATGGGGTGTTATAGCGGAGCAGGGGCTCACTGAGGAGCAACGGGCTCGCATTTTCTTGGCTTATCTGTTGGGGTCGACCATCTTTGCCCAGAAGAAGAGTGTATGTCAGGTTGGCGTCCTGACATGTTTGGACGACCTGTCTCGAGTACATGAGTACAACTTTGGTGCTCCTGCTTACGCATCCTTGGTGAGATTGGGTCGCCAGGCTTGTAGGCCCAAGCTGACGAGTCGGAGAGCGTCTATCAGTGAACCATGGAGGATATTGAAGGTAGGCATATATCATTTTTTTTCATACGCGTCCTTTGCGGTAGAGCCGTATCTGATTGTCTTTGCTTGTATGGCAGCTGTGGTTCTTTGAGTATTTTCCAGCCTTTCCTCCTCACTGTCCTGGTTTAAAGATGTTCCCACTAGATTCACGATGGGTCGATAGAGATAGCCATCCGTTTGCCTCTTTGGAGGATTTTCGGACTATCTTCGAGATTCATGCTGCGTCCGAGGTACGTTGCCTTAAGACTTACTTGCGTATATATTTTTTGGTTCATTTGATGTGAATGACTTTGCTCTTGTAATCCGCAGGTGTCATGGACTGCCTTTGACATTATTCCTGGGGTCCCGGCCCACTTTACCACCGAGTCCTTCAGGGTATCCACCTTGCGGGTGGTTTTTGAGGGGCCATACATCTTTGAGTGGTATTCGGAAGACCGCTTGACTCGGTTGGTCCATCCTACCTTGGGGGGGCATTTGGTTCCGGAGGACCCCCTATGACCATGTTCTACCTGCACATTCGGGGTGTAGATGACTTGGGGGTCGTGACTCGGGGAGCGGCGACCATGCAGTTCGTTGAGCCGGAGGTTGCTGGTTTGGACCGTACGACTGTGTATCTAGCCTATTTCTTGGGTCTTCTGATGCCGGACCTCACCTCTGAGGTAAAATCTTTGTTTTGTGCTTTTCAGCATTATGTGCAATGTACTAACTTTTGTGTCTTGTAGGCGGATCGTTTGGCTCCTCGGGGTCCAGGAGGTCCCATTCTAGAGCTCCACATGGCCAGCCTCCAAGTGTGACCTTACCGAGCAATGTGGTGAGGTACATTGGTGAGATTGGGGGTCGTGTGGTGGAGGAGCTTCCTTTACACATTGCTGATGGAGAGGCCGTAGAGGGCTTACCCTTGCCCGATGATTGCGTGTGGGTAAGTTTTTACCCTTTCTTGCTTTCTTGTGTCGCTTTCAAATGCCGACTCTATCTTTTGATTTTCTCTTGTAGTTGAACCGGGAGCAGGCTTCTCAAGTCTTCAAGCTCATCCATTTGCTGAATAAAGGGTATAACCGGATGACGGGTAGAGGGAAGAGCTCCCGATCTGGGACCGCTAGTGTAAGTGCACTTTTGTCTTTGTTGTTTAGCTAAGTGAGGTGCTTAGTCTAACATTTCGGTCTTGATTGTTTGTAGATGTCGTAGTCTTCGTCTTCTGTGGGACCCCGACATTCATTAGCTACGAGGACCTATTCAGCGAGAAGACCGTCTATTGCTCGTTCTCCTACCGTGGCTCTGTCAAGGCCTCCTGTTGATGAGGTGCCCGAGCCTTCTAGGCCGTACATTCCTGTGCCTGAGATGTTTTCTCCAGCAGACTTTCAGCCTTCTTTGAGTAGTAGGCCCGTTGTGACTCCCATGGCCGGAGGTTGGGCAAATGCTCCCGGGTGGGACGTGCCCCAAGCTGGGCCTTCATATCAGGATGTGGCCATGGATTTTGCTAGTCAGGCTACGGAGAGCTTCTTTAGGACACGGTTTTTGGCAGGTACCCCTATACAAGAGTCGGTGCATGATGGACGGGATATGAGGCCTAACAACAACAGGCCGATCTATACCTCGTTCAGTACTCAGGGCTCCTTCTATTACTTGGGTGGGAACTATGGTCAGGGGCTTTCCGTTGAGGATGAGGCCGATAGCAATGGTGATGGCGACCCCAACTGAACAGTATAGGTTGATTGGTAAACCTTGGTCTTCAGAACTTTGAACTCCTGTTTTATGCATTTTATGTGATATGTATGCTATTATGACTCGATTATGCCCGTCTGATCTGTAAGTATGCAATATGTTATGCTATAAAGGGTAAGCCACAATTTAGGGAATAAAAAAATAAAGAAAAGATAAAAATTGCAAGAAAAAGAAAAAATTACACATGTTATACCCCCTAAAAAAAATAATAAATAAAAAGAAGAAAATATAAAAGAAATAAGACTAAGAGAGTGTCGGGCCTTGTAACCATATTGCGTATTGGGAAATCGGGCTTAAACCGGGTGGAACGGGCCAAAAGGGCGGACGAGAGCGAAAGAGGAAAGGCTGACTGGGCCGTGGTTATGGCCGCTAGCGGCGTTGGGCAGGGCCGCTAGCGGCTCTAGACCTGAGGTGAGGGCCGCCAGCGGCGTTGGCCAGAGCCGCCTGGCTTTGGGCCTTTTTCGCAGATTTCTGATCCAATCTGACCCGACTCTTTGCATATAAATAGGATTTACGGGATGTCTAATGTCGTATCTATTTTCAGACTTTTAGCTCCGCAAATTTCTCAAAGCTTCTACCATGGTGAAGTCCTTCAAAAATCTGTTCGATTCTTGGTGCAAAAATTTGACCGTGAAAGATAAACTAGAACTGGCTCCGAACCATGTTTCAACCTTATTAGCTCTGAAACCAACCAAAATCCCGTGGCCTCTTCTTCGATCTGCATTGAACTATTGGGACCTAAACTTGCACGTTTTCCGCTTCGGTAATTCTGAGTTATGCCCTTTAGTAGAAGAATTTGCTGCAATTGCTAATATGTCTGATGTTCTTCCCCCAGCTGTTCCTTATTTGAGGGATGGTTTTAGTAATCAGTACAGGAAATCTCTAGGCTTATCATCTGCGGAAGCCAAAAGCATGATTCTTGGTGTCGATGTGGACTTAGTTCAAATCTGTGAAAAGCTTGCTGCTTCTTCTGAACAAGATGCAATATTTAGGCGTTGCCGCCGACAGGCTTTTGTACTCTACCTGTTGAATCGCCTATTTTTTGTTAATGCAGAATCCTCCAACCTGGGTAGAGCCTCGTTGATGCGAGTGGTGAATCAAATGGCTGAAGGGCATTCTCCTTTGCATCTGGTTGTAGGAGAGACTATCTTAGGGCTTGTCAGGTTGAAAACTTCGCCTCGCAAAACCTTTTCTGGCAGCCCCCTGCTACTTCAAATTTGGTTATACGAGCATCTAAGGCTGAAAGAATCGCCAGAGAAGATGATAGCTCGTACCTCTCAAGCCTGGAAGAAGAAAACTTATACTAGTGCTAGCTTTTTGGTTAGGACAAGGCTATATGAGGAGAAGACCCTTGCTGAATGGGATGCCTTTTTCCAGGATGGACCTGTTGTTCGTTGGCATGTTTCTTGGTGGGGTTTAACCTCTTTGGTTTCTTGCTGCAAATTTGTTCCTCATACCACCATAGTAGGTCTGTACAGGAGTTCTTGTTTCTTTCCCTCTAGGGTCATGAGGCAGTATGGGTTAAAGCATGTTATCCCTCGTCAGGAGACCACGAGACAACCTACCTTGGTATTGACTACTGAATTTGCTAAGGACTGGGGCAATTTCTGGCGTGGCAGGGACCGCTGGACAGTACCCCAGGTGATTGCCCCAACTCAAGTTTCGGAGACCTACTTAAACTGGCTTTCTTGCAGTGATGGAGAGGCGAGGCGAGCCCTTCGTCACGAGGAGTGGGACCAACTAGTACCTATGTATGACTCAGGAACAGGAAGCAAGAAAAGGAAAGAAGGGCCTTATGAGGAAGGCTATCATGTAATGACAAGAGGCAAGCCCCAAGCTCAAGGAAGCGATCATAAGTCGTCCTCAAGCCAAGGTCCTTCAAAGAAGAACTTTTCAACGAAGCCTTCCAAAGGGAAGAATGATTAAAGTAGTTTTCTTTAGAAAGCAAGTATAGTTTTAGAAAAATGTAGTAAGAATTTGTTTAGCTTAAACCCTCGTAGTTGCACCTTTTTTTTGTAACCTTAGGAATTTTGATTTATACAATGTAAGCTTATTCATTCAGTTTGAATAAAAACTATCCCTTTTTGAATGAGTTGAATGGAATTTTGGTTTGATTTTTGTCGGGCCCCTTAAAAGGGTTACCTACGTATCCAGTGTGGAATCATGCCAGCGTAGTTCGTTCAATTTGTGTACGTCTCTTTTTTTTATTTTTTTTTATTTTTTTTTAATTTTTAATTTTTATTTATTTTAGACGTAGCACTTCTTCAGTTGATCCATGTTGGTGAGCTGGCTGAACTCGATGCAATCAATATCCATAAGTCGGACCGTGCCTCCTGATAAAATGTCTTTGATAATGAACAGACCGGACCAGTTTGGTCGGAACTTGCCTCTGGGGTCAGTAACTGGTGCACGCAACTCTTTCCAAACTAAGTCCCCTTCTTTCAGGTTTCGAGGTCGAACCTATTTGTTGAACGCTCTTGCCATGCATTGTTGGTACATGTGTGAGTTGTCTAGAGCGTGTAGGCGTCTTTCATCTGTGAACATGAGTTCATCATAATGGGCTTGCATCCATTATGTTTTTGAAAGTTCACCTTCTACGGCTATGCGCATGGAGGGTAGTTGGACTTCTATGGGTAGTACAACTTCCATCCCATAGACTAGGGAATAAGGTGTTGTAACACACCCGAATTTATAACGATTTCCTGGGAACTATCGGCGTCATTATACATGACTCGACACCAATGAAGCAGAAAGGAAAACTACATATCAAATGAAGCATCTAAACAAACTAAACATTAATATCAGAGTTGTCTATTAAGGGCACAAACCAAAAATCCCATAATCCACAATAAATCATAAGTCTAGAGAACAAGCCCACATTTAAACTCCAAGCTATCCGTCCTCACTCAGCAACACCTGCACTTTGGTTTCCGTGACGGAAACAAGGTACAGAAGAAAAGAGAAGAAACAAAAGAAAAACAAAAATAAATGTCAAAGATAAACTGAATAAACGTCGTCCATACCCAGTAAAAACACTTTCGCAAACCTTACCTGGGTTTTAGAAGAATCATTGAAATTCATTTGCATGCACAAGTAGCCATACAATCAAGCACACGCACACTCAACATTCAATTTCACGTAATTCTTGCTTTAGTGATTATTCGAACACAAACAGATAAACCATCTTGATTAGAGTAATAAGAGAGTGAATAGAACAACGATTACCCATACTGTTCATAGATAGATATATACATGCCATGAACATACTCTAGTGTATACTCACACTATCTCTAACATAATAATCGATACCTAGAGAGTTAAACAATGGAGAATGATCCGTCCCAAACACGCTACGAGGTGTCCATAATAAGTAACTTTAGAATCATGCATCCCAAGACTACATCAATTAGACGAGTCTTGATTGCTCGACTACTCCTAGGGATCCATTAGGAGTCTTATTCTCATTTACAATTCAATTCACATACTTGCATTGATTGACCTAGTGGTACAATGAGAGCACGACATACTACTTCATTTAATGCTCATGATAATGAATAATAATAATAACGACGATAACTAAACAAATGCATATTATCATAATCATGCTTCACATATGTCTAACGAAATTTCGGCAGCACTTCGGCAGTAAATCATGATATCCAAAATTTACACTTTCACAAATAAACCATCAAGATAATTTAGGTTCTCATTAGCACTCAATAATAACCTATACCAAATAGCACGTATACTATATCATAATAATATTAGAAATTCAACATCGTCATACATGCTCAATAATTAGCATATGAACTAATTAATTAACGAAACTTCATAAACTTGTCATACTCAATATAAATCATAATTACAGCGAAGAATATATTTCTAATTCTCATAATTAACGACGATATAATTTAATCATGCTTCGCATATTAAATTCAAAACAATATCTCAATTAGCACATAACACATCAAAATAGTTTTGATGGGGCTTTGGAAAGAGGTAGGCACAATCGCTTACCTAACAAACGCTCACTACTCAGTAGGTAACCTTGCGAATCACAACCCGATCACGCTTGTCCGTTTGGTCCTAATTAAAAATAATTACCGAGAAATAGTCAGTAAATACGAAAATCTAAACACTAATAAAATATTAATCTAATATTTTATTTACATTCTTGATTTATTTCAATCAATCAAGGCTTTCAAAAATCCGGATTCGCGCTTCAAACGTGTTCAGAAAAATAAAAACAATTATTGAAAAATACTGAAAATCCGAAATTAATTAAAACAAAATTATTAAACGAAACCCTAATCGTTTTTTCGAGTCCAGGCCGTGATACACCAAGCATGGGGACCCACAACCTAGCCCATAACCAAGACCACCACCCACCGGCCACCATGGTCGGCGGTGGCTCGCCGGAGCGCCGGGGGCGGAGGAGAGAGAGAGAATGAAAGCTTGTGGGAGAGAGAGAAAGAAAGAGAGCGACTGAAAGAGAGGGAAGACGCGGGGTGGCTCCAGCAATGCCGACCACCAGTCAGCGACCACCCAGAGGCGGCCTGGTGGCGTGGCGGTGGCGCGGTAGACCACGACGCACAAAACAGGGGAGGGGGCAGAACAGAGCACGAAAGAGACAGGGAGAAAGAGAGGTTTTGGCTCAGTTTTTGTAAACTGATCAATTGGCCTATCTCTTAGCTTATATAGGTCCCCAATCAATGAAAGTCAAAACCTACTAGACCTAGGATTAATTTTCTGATTTAATTGCTAATTAAAAATAATTAAAACCAATTAAAGGCTAATTAAAACTAATTAAAATAACATGAATAAACCTTATTCATATACAAAATAATTTAATTAAATACCTCAATTTGATAATTATAAATTACGAAATTCTCATAAATTAATATTATTGTGGCTTAACTTGAATAAGTGGAATCGTTATATAAATGTACGATTTAAATCTCCGAAACTATTTATAAATGAATTTTAAATCGATATTAGAATTATAGAAAATATTGAGGTATCACATTCGACCTTCCATAAAAGAAGTTTCATCCCGAAACTTGAAACATGAAGTAATCACTTCTCAACGATGAAACGAGTTTACCATACGAAGGTATAAAACATTTTTAGGACTACGACAACGCAATGCGTGTACTACGGTCGTGATCTAAGTCGATTACCAATGCAGCATGCAATGCTAGAACATGCAACTCGTGCAAAGCGGTAAACAAAACATTAATTTACTAGGTGTGACATTCTACCCTCCTTAAAAAGGGTTTCGTCCCGAAACTCAAATGGAATTAGTACCTTCGATAAAGAGTTCTCGGTACTTCTCGCGCATCATGGATTCAGCTTCCCATGTTGCTTCTTCTTGACCATGACAGGACCAAATAACTTTCACAATCGGAATGGTCTTTGTACGAGTTGAGCGCTCTTTTCGGTCAATGATCTTGACTGGACGTTCTTCATACGTCAAACTCTCATGAAGTTTGATCATTTCAGGTTGAATGACATGAGTTGGATCATGTACGTATCGCTTCAGTTGAGAGAAGTGAAACACATTGTGGACTTTTTCAAGTTCCACAGGCAAAACTAAACGATAAGCATCCTCACCAATCCTTTCTAGGATCTCATCAGGTCCAATGGTACGAGGACTTAACTTCCCCTTACGACCAAAACGCATAACGCCCTTGGTAGGAGATACTCGCAAAAGTATCTTGCTTCCCACCTCAAATTCTTCAGGTCTACGACCTCTATCTGCCTACGATTTCTGGCAATCTTATGCACATCGCATCTTCAGTTGAATCACCTTCACAATGTCGGCAGTCTGTTAGATCATGTCAGAACCCAAAACTGCAGTCTTGCTAATATCGTTCCAACATACAGGCGATCTACACGTCCTACCATACAAGGCTTCATATGGTACTCGATCGATTCTCGAATGATAGCTGTAATTATAAGAAAATTTGATCAATGGAATGTGTTTATCCCACGAACCTTGATATTCGAGGGCACACGCTCGAAGCATATCCTCTAGAGTCTGGATTGTTCTTTCTGTTTGGACATCTGTTGTAGGATGAAAAGCGGTACTAAACTTCACTTTGCTTCTGAAAGCTTCTTGTAATTTCTTCCAGAAGATAGAGAGAAATCTCGAGTCTCTTTCAGAAACAATATCTTCAGGTACACCATGTAGTCTCATGACTTCCTTGATGTATGCGTCAGCCAGGTTCTCCATTTCCCACGTTTCATGCATTGGGATGAATCTTGCGACTTTCGTCAAACGATTCACAACGACCCAAATGGCGTTGTTCTTCTTCTGTGTCAAAGGTAGACCCATGAAAAAATCCATAGAAATCGAATTCCATTTCCACGTAGGAACTTTCACTGATTGTACCATTCCACCAGGTCTCTTGTGCTCGATCTTGACCTTCTGACATGTCAAACACTTCGCTAAAAACTCAGTGACTTCTTGTTTCATGCCTTTCCACCAGAACATTTGGCGAAGTTCTTTGTAAAGCTTGTCTCCAACAGGATGTACAGAATACGGCGTATTATGAGCTTTACCCAGTTGCCGACTTTTGATAGCTGGTTTTGGGTACGCAAACACGTTCTCGAAACTTCAAAATTCCATCTTGGCCCAAAGTGAAGTCCTCGGACCTACCCTCTTCTTTGTGGTTTAGAATCCGCTGAAGATCCTCATCACCACCTTGTCTATCTTTGATCTCCTCTAGCAGTGTTGGTCGAACAGTCATATGTGCTAAGGTACACTGAACGTCACCTTGAAACACAATCTCCACCTCGAGACTTTGCAAGTCCCGTATGATCTCCTTAGGAAGCACTAAATCTTTGTTTAATGTATGTCGAGTCTTCCTACTCAAAGCATCAGCGACCACGTTCGCTTTACCCTCATGGTACTGGATATCAATGTCGTACTCCGTCAGAAGTTCTAACCATCTCCTTTGGCGCATGTTCAACTCTTTTTGCGTAAAGATGTACTTGAGAATCTTGTGATCAGTGAACATCTTGATTGCGGAACCATACAGGTAGTGTTGCCAAATCTTCAATGCGAATACGACAGCATCATGTTCCAGATCGTGTGTAGGATAGTTATCCTCGTGCTTCTTCAATTATCATGAGGCGTAAGCCACGACCTTTCCATGTTGCATCAAAACACATCCTAAGCCATGCTTAGACGCGTCACTGTAGACGTCATATCCTTCTGTTCCTGACGACAATGTCAAGATACGTGCACTCGTAAGACGTTTCTTCAATTCTTGGAAAGCAGTCTCACACTTGTCAGACCATACAAACTTTGTTGTTTTCTTCAGCAAGTTCGTGATAGGCTGTGCGATCTTTGAAAATCCTTCCACAAACCGTCTATAGTAGCCAGCGAGTCCAAGAAAACTCCGAACTTCGGTCACGGTCGTCGGTCTAGCCCAATCTGTAACAGCTTGAATCTTCTCTGGATCTTTGGCCACTCCATCTTTAGACACCACGTGTCCTAAGAAAGATACCATGTCTAACCAAAACTCACACTTAGACAACTTGGCGTACAGTTGATGTCTTCGCAGAATCTCCAAGGCAGTACGTACGTGTTGCTCATGATCCTCGGCGTTTTTTGAGTAAACCAGAATATCATCGATAAAGACTACAACGAACTGGTCTAGGTAAGGCTGGAACATACGGTTCATCAAGTCCATAAACTTCGCAGGCGCATTCGTCAACCCAAAAGGCATCACAGTGAACTCGTAGTGCTCATACCTCGTCCTAAATGTTGTCTTCGCAATATCAGGCTCAGAAATCCTCAACTGATGGTATCCTGATCGTAGGTCTATCTTTGATAAAATAGACGCTCCACGCAGTTGGTCAAACAGACCGTCAATTCTGGGAAGTGGGTATCTATTCTTGATCGTGATCTTGTTCAACTCGCGGTATTCAATGCATAGTCTTATACTACCATCCTTCTTTCGCACAAACAAAACAGGAGCACCCCAAGGCGATACACTCGGACGTATGTATCCCTTTTCCATCAAGTCCTCAAGTTGTGTTTTCAGTTCCTTCATCTCAACAGGTGCCATACGGTAAGGTGCTTTCGAAATTGGTGCAGAACCTGGAGCTAGGTTGATTGTAAAGTCGATAATGCGTTGTGGAGGCATTCCTGGAATCTCTTCAGGAAATACATCAGCGTACTATGAAACTACAGGAATAGGCTGCGGAGATTCCGTCTCGCGACTCGTATCCACCACATGACAAAGGTAAATCTCTTCACCTTTAGTCACGCACTCTTTAACTTTCATAGTCGCCATCACCTTTAGCTTAGGTTTGACCACAACTCCTCGGTAAGTGATCCTCCTACCTTTAGGTCCTCACAAAGAAACGTGTTGTTCGAAGCACTCTATCTTAGCCCTATACTTGTACAACCAATTCATTCCCAAAATAACGTCAAAATCACCCAATTCGAATCGAATCAAGTCTGCAGGTAGCTCGGAACCAGCGATCCTAATTGAACACTTCTCATACAACGAATTACAATTAACATTCACCCCATTAGGCATTGTAATGTTTGCCCTATACACTGAACTAGGTTCTAGGCCTATCTTAGATGCAAAGTTCTTAGAAAGAAAAGATTGCGATGCACCACTATCAAACAAAATAAAAGCGGGAAAAGGATTAACAAAAAAAGTACCAGCGATCACGTTCGGGTTTGCTTCTGCCTCATTGCGATTCGTCACAAAAATTCTGCCATTAACCCCTCTATTGTTGTTATAGTTGTTCGGCGCCGGATTAGCAGTAGCAAGAGCTTGTACCTAGTTGTTCACAGCAGGAGCAGCGTTGTTGCTGTTGTTGTTGTAAACCCCGTTTCCACGGTAGATTCCACCATTACCACGATAGCCATTATTACTCCCACCACGATTGTAGTTGTTATCGCGGTTCTGCCCATTACCATTCCAACCTCGGCCTCCAACATTCAGAAGTTTTGTGACCCGGCTTGTTGCATTCAACAGTTCTTACTAGCATGCGTCTTGTTACAACGAGTACAAGGCGTATTCCTTCTAGCCATTATCGTAGCTCGATGACTATTCGAGTCACGATTTCTATTTTCATTGTGGTTCTGACCACCTTGGTAGTTGTTGTTGCCATTAGGTCTTGGCCTCTTGTCTCCATTGTTCGACTGCGATGGATTGCCTTCGTTGCACTTGTTCTTACCCAAATGCGTGTCACAAGATTCCTAAAAAGTGACAGATTGTCCAGCGACAAAACGTTGAATGTCCCATTTCAGTCCATCCTCAAACCTTTCGATTCGCTCAGCTTTAGTTGTCAGCAGATTAGGAGCAAAAATAGCAAGCTCATTGAACTTGGCAGCATACTCAGCCACAGACAGCTTGTCTTGGCTTAACCCCTCAAACTCACATTGCTTAAGGTGTTGCAGAGAACTAGGATAAAATCTAGCACGAATGGATTCCTTAAAACGATCCCAATTATACTTCGGTGTTGCAAGTAAGTCCGTTCGCACATCGTTTCACCATTTATTTGCCTCGCCCTTCAGATAATACGCCGCAGAGCTAATCTTCATGTTGTTAGGCCGACTTGTAGCCAGGAACAACTTCTCAAACTCAATGATCCAAGTCTCCAACTTAGTTGGATCAGCACCACCTTCGAACGTAGGAGGTTTAAGAGCGTAGAAGTCTCGAAAACTACGCGCTGCAGAGACTTGTGCTGTTTCCATCTCTTCTTGGCGTGTCGTTTGTCGCGCCATGATCTCGACCACGTCGGTCAGACCATCTTCGAGTCGTACATTTCTATTGGTGTTGGTTGTCATTTCGCGATCTGAGAATATAAAAGTAATGGTATGAACACAATTCACACAATTTGCACATCTCGACCCATTAAGGTCTAATTCAGAGAAATAGGTTGTAATTAAAACCTTTCTCTTGACATTTAGCATATAGCATATAAGTTTCGAGGATCGACCTTACATTGTAGGTCTAAGCAACATACTTGCTTTATTGTTCTCAGTTCTCATGCATAATAGTTCGATAGGCATGTAATACACTTTAGACACATAGGTCTCACACGAATAGACAAAGATGTTCATAATGCACATAATGAGGCTCCATACTATTTTAGTAGGGTTATAAATAATTACACGTAATCATATTGATATAGTTTAGCACTTAGCTCACCAAAGATTTGATAATGCTCAACAAAAAATTTTCCATAAATTCGACATGGATTTCCCATCATGTCATGACGATAAGAGATAGCATTCATGCTTTTAGTGAACCATGCAAATATGTGATACAACAATGATGTAAACAAATCACAACGACTTTCATATAATCAAATGAAATAGTTTTGCAATAAGATAGATTGCAAAATAAATAAGAGTCATAAATATTTGTTGCTTAGGCAACTACACACCACACCAACCTTGACCACGCAGGGCCATCATAAAATTGAAATAATGTTTCTAAACAAAACGACTAACTCTAGTCAATAAAATAGCTAAACATCAACTGGGTTTTGCTTCGATCCAAAAGGTGTATCATCATCATCATCCCTCCTTGGTTTCACTTCCCTACATGGCGTATAAGGATGCTTGTAGGCTACCTGATTTTTCTCCCCTTTTTTTCTCCTCCTTCGCCCCTTTGAGTTCGGGTTTCCGGGCAGCTTGTGAGAGCGCGGTCGTTCGGGTTTTCGTAAACCTTTGAGTGTGAATGCACGTGAAGATTTTCCTTTGGCACTAAGGACATGATTAAGATTGTCGGAAGTCGCCACCAAACTTAAGGTAATTTGGAAACCTTGGAATCAAGTCGATAGTCTAGAAAGACGTCAACTCAATTCCTGTGCATCCCAAGCCCTATTAGGGAAATTGACTTCATAAATGAGTTCGGGGGCGTGAGTACGAGCTAGGAAGGTGCTTGGAAAGCGACTTAGCCGCAAGGCAAGCGGTAAAGCCACTTGAACTCAAGCGTGGCCGCTTGGACCTGGAGGAGCATGCCTGTGTAGGCACCTGAGGTGTTTTTCACGCGGGGAAGGCTGTTCCGAGGGGGTTCACGTGGGATTGACTGAGTTCCCTTGGTTTACCAAGGGTTGACTCATGGGTTTGGCTTCCCTTTCGGGTCTTAGGTTCAAAGAGGCCTATCTATCAGCTTTGGACTCCAATTGAATTGAGTCCAACTGGTTTGGATCATCTGTACAAAAAGCTTCCATTGGTTAATTCAAATGAACTGGGCTAATCATCAGAGTAATTATTCTCGCAACCCAAGTTTGAGAAAAATCCAATCCTTTCATCATCGGGTTTTTACGGGGATTTATCATAGACACAATTTTTGGTGTCTACAGAAGCCCCTACTTTGGCCGAGCTCGAATAATGCGAAGGTCAAAGTATTCCTGTGCCAATACCTGCAATAAAACAAGCAAACTGAGTGAGGTGACAATCAGTTAAAGATAAACAATCATTTTAGGATAAAGTAATAAATTTCCCGGTTTATTTGACAGAGAGTTTGACCCTATGCTGTAGGTCACACAATAAAAATGCTTCGATTATCAGTCGAGTGGAGAGACCCTATGCTGTAGGTCACACAATAAAAATATTTCATTAGTAATAAATGATAAAAAAAAATCCTTCGATTTTCAGTCGAAGGGGGAGACCCTATGCTATTGGTTACACAATAAATATCCATCGATTTTCAGTCGAAGGGGAACCCTATACTGTAGGTCACACAATAAATGTCCTTCAATTTTATGTCGAAGGGGAACCCTATGCTGTAGGTTACACAATAAAAATATTTCGTTAGAAATAAGATAAAAGATGAAAATCCTTCGATTTTTAGTCGAAGGGGACCCTATGCTGTAGGTCAAACAATAAATGTCCTTCGATATTCAGTCGAGGGGAACCCTGTGCTGTAGGTTACCCGATAAAAATATTTCGTTAGAAATAAGATGAAAGATGAAAATCCTACGATTTTTAGTCGAAGGGGACCCTATGCTGTAGGTCAAACAATAAATGTCCTTCGATTTGCATTCAAAGGGGAACCCTGTGTTGTAGGTTACACAATAAAAATATTTCGTTTGAAATAAGATGAGTAGTAAATGTTATTGTAAAGGGTAATAAAATGTTTCTCAGACCTTAGGTCGGTTGCGAGCCCATGCCACTTGGCCGAGTTTAAATGCACAAACCTGTGAGTTTAACGTAGTCCTACTTTCATAAACATACTTTGGCGCGCAAATAACTACTATGGACCTCGAGTGGGGCCCACTGATTTCGAACCAATGGCCCATAAAACGACAGAGGTGAGAGAGTGGGCCAGGCGGTCAAGCCGCCACGTCAAGCGGTTGTCCCGCTAGATGGAGCGGCTAAACCGCTTGGTGGAGCGGCTATGCCGCTTGGTGGAGCGGTTGAACCGCTTACCCAAACGGTCAGGTCGTTGGGACTAGCGGCCAAACCGCCTGCCTTGCGATCTGACCACCAGCTGGGCGGTCTGACCGTCCACGTAGGCGGTTTGACCGGGCATTTGGTTTTCCACGGGTATGCATAAAAAGGAAAGGGGGAGGCCGAAAAAGGGTCATCTTCCCCATTTTACCTTCTCCTTTCTCTCTCCTCCATTTTTCTTCAAAGCTCTCAACCTCCATCAAAGCCCCTAGCTCCCAATCTTGAGGTTTTCTTGCTCAAATTTTTAGTAGAACTTGATTTTGTTAGTTGTTATTGTGTTTTTGAGTGTCGAAACTCAAAATTGTGTGAATTTGTGAGTTTTGTGAGTTTCTCCGAAATTTCCAAAAACTCCATTTTTATTCTTCATCCATGGCTCCTAAACATAGAGGAGGTAGGAAGAGGAAGGGGCAAGAGATTGTTGTTCATGAGGCCTCGAATGTTTGCATCGGGTTTTTGTTTCCGGTATACCCCATCATCGGGTGGGTGAGCACCGGTTGGTCCAGGATGTGCTCACTCGTAGTGATTTTCATCCTACCGATCGTTGGGAGCCCAGCGATCTTGTTTTCAAGAAGTAGGAGCATTTGGTTACCGTTGGTACCAAATGTCGGGTATGTCGTCTTTTTTTCTCTTTGCTCTTTTACTTTTAGAAAATCATGTGTAGGCAAACATAGGGTTTTTAGGTTGAGAACTGTAGTGTAGCTAAATGTGGAAAAACCAATTTGCGTGAAATTGTTTTTCTTGCTAATTTGTGAATTCCCGTAGATTTCTTGTATTTTTGCATGTGAAGAATGAATTTGTATGAAATTCATCTTAAGTGATGGAAAATAAATTTGTATAAAATTTAGTCTTGTTGCAAATATATATATTCTATGAAAAATAAACATGAATGAAGTTTATTTATGTTGTGGTGGTGTATGTTTTTTTGAGTATATTTGTGGAGAATAGATTTGTGTGAAATCCGTTCTCATTAAAATTACTCTTTTCATGTTGGTTTAGCTAGAAATGCTAAATTTTACGAATTGTAAAAATTCAGGACTAAACCGGAGACTGGTAGTTGTTACTAGGATCACCTAGCTAATTGTCTTTGCAATTATTGTGTTGTATAGGATGTCGACACTGCCATGCGGGGTTACGGTAGCCTTTCGGGTATCGAGAAAGCCCATAGGCACGTGACTCCTTCGGTCGACGCTGTTGTGGAACGTTGTGGTTTCGGTCACCTTCTAGCATCCATTGCTTCTGCTGAGCGCTCCGACCGCTTGCTCGTCAGAGGTCTTACGGAGCGGTACTGGGATACTACCACTACTAATGGGTGAGATGATGATCACCCCTTTCGAGTTTGGTCTCATTTCCGGGCTCCCTTGCACTGGTACTCCTATCACTGATGGAGATGTGAGTAGGGAGGTTATGGTGGAGATGTTTGACCTTTTTGGGACCAACTGGGATGGTAGGGAGTATGGCCGGACTGACGTTATGGTCCAGTTCTTGACCAACCCGTGGAAGTTGAAGAAGGTCACGGTGGAGCAGAACGCTCACCTATTCTTGGCCTATGTTCTAGCTTGTTCCATCTTTTCGGATAAAGCTAGTAGGTACCATGTTCGCTATTTCCCGTGCTTGCGGGACTTGGACAGAGTTGCGGAGTACAACTGGGGTCTTCCCGCATACTCTGTCTTCTTCGATGTTTGAGGCAGTCCAGCCGCCTCAGTGGAGAGGGGGGCGCGTCTCACGTCTCCTTAGTCGGTTATTGAAAGGTTATGGAGGTAATTTCCTTTTACCCTTCTTATACTTTGTGTTTTTGGCTTTTTACTCATAGCTTATGCCTAATCCATGTACTTTGCATGTCTTAGATTTGGTTTTATGAGCATTTCTTCGACCTTGCCCCTCTTCTCGAGACAGAGGATTTGTCCTTTCCAGTGATGCAGACGTGGAAGGGACGGGCCTCTTGCCCATTTACTACGTTCCATGCCTTTAAGGAGGTGATATATCCCATGACCTCTCATGATGTAAGAGATTATCCTTTGTGCTTTTCTTCGTCTTTTATCCTTTTGTATGCTCATTCTTGTTTTTGTAGGTCGACTGGTTCCCCTGGACGGATTACCTCCCGGGTCTCTCGGATAGATTATTGGGTACTCGGGAGTATGACTAGAGAAGGATCCTTATTGAGGGTCCTTTTGGTTTTGAGTGGTTCTTGGGAGAGAGACTGATTAGACAGACTTTCCCCGATCTTCCGGCTCCGAGGATTCCTTTAGATCCTCCGGATTCTATGCTTTACATTCGTCACCTTACCGTGGAGCAGGTAAGGGCGGCTACTTTCGAGGCGAATGCGGTCGAGTATTTGCTTCGGGCTGACCCTGGGATGGATCTCATGGTGGCATATACCCAGTTTGTTGAGGTTCGGTTGTGCCCCAACTTCTCTACCGACCCGGTAAGTAATGTACTTTGTTTCCTAATTTCGTTTGGAAATTTAGAAATGTGTATAATATTTTTGAGTCTTTGCAGAGTGCTGCGAGTTCTTCGTCGTCTCATGCGACAGCCTCTTCTCCGCGCCCTACTCCTTCTACCATGTCAGTGAGCTATACCGAAGCGGAAGGGTCTCCTCAGGTCATACAGATTCCTGAGTTTCGAGGCCCCGATAAGGAGGTTGAGGGATTGCCTCTACCAGCTGGTTGTAGGGGGGTAAGTGAGAATCCATTGTAATTTGCAATGTTTTCTTTGTATTTATACTGACTCTTTTCCTTATGTGCATAGTTGGATGCTGCCAAGACGCGGAGGATCTAAGGGGGCATGCATGCCTTCAAGAATTTGATTTCCAGATTCATAACTCGGAGTGCATGCACGAGTCGTCGGTCCGACGTTCGAGAGGTATGTTCATTTCAAGTAACAGTGCATGATTTGAATTTTTGTAATTTTCTGACCTTGGGCTTATTTCGCAGCCTGTTCCTGTGGTGAGGCTTCCCAGGCCTCCAGTTGTTCGTACTCTGGAGTCAGTATCTACACCGTAGCGTCCTCCCCCTAGGCAGGAGAGTACAGAGGTGCATCAAGGGACGCCTCGAGCTAGAGTGGATACGGGGAACCCGCCCCAAGTGCCTTATCTTCCGCAGTGGCCTGCACCGCCTCCCTATATGGGGTATCCGGGCTATCATATGCCCATGTATCCTCCAATCCCTCGAAGGGGTTCTTGGAGTCAGGAGAGTATGGGGTATGGCGGCTATCCCGGCGTGTTGGAGCCACCGCGTCATTCACTGGATCCCGCTTACTTGACGGGTTCATTATTTGCTTTCGACCCTAGAGCTTGGGCGATGTCTCAGCCTGGTCCTTCAGGTGCTCCATCATCAAGTGGACCCGGAGAGTCATCTCAGGCGGGTCCGAATACTGGGGAAGATGGACAGTGATATTTGTTGTAGTGCATTTCGAACTTTCGGGCTTGTATTAAACCTGCTATAAGTTATTGCATTTTATTCACGCACAAAAATATCACGCAAATGCCCATATGTGAATTTAATCAACTAATTTCCGGGTGGGAAATCACAAATCACGTCATTCGGAAATTTAGGATTCCCGAGAATTTAGCACATTTTGGGTACCCCTTCCCCTAAAATAAAAAATAAAGTAAAGAAAAGCAAAATAGAAAAAGATAATTAAAAGGGAAAAATATTAATAAAGGAAATAAAGAATCAGAAAATAAAAGGAATAAAAGTGGAACTTGATAATCAAAATAAAAAGAAGGAAAGAAAATAAAAAAACGGAATAAATAGAAAAGTGGCAAGAGCCAAAAAAATAAGGTAAGAGAAATATAAGGGAAGGCTTCCAAAATCTATCCAAGTGGGAATTAGGAAAGTAGAGCCCGATCAAATGGTGGGTTCGGGTGGACCGAGGTCTCTCGCGAAATTGCACACCAAGCGCCTATACAGGGTGACCGCTAGAGCTCCTAAGCTGTCCGGACTAGCTGCGAGGCCGCCTGGCCCCTTTTTCGTCGGTTATCTGAATTTCCTTAATTTTTCGACGAGAATCCAACCGTGGCCTTTATATAGTTGGGTTTCTTTCTCTTCTCTTCTCACCACTTGCTTGGAGCCCCTAGAGAGAGAAAAATTCTTGAGAGCAAATCCTTAATCTTAACAATGGTGAACTTCGATGATGTCTTTGATGCTTGGTTGGCTTCCATGACGGTAGAGGAGAGATTAGAGCTACCCATTTCGATCTCAATTCCTTCTTTCACCTCAAACAAGCCAAGATTTTGTGGGATTTTCTTCATGCTTCCATTGAGTTTTGGAACCCAAAATTCCATGTCTTTCGTTTTGGTGCTCATGAGATGTGCCCGTTCTTGGAGGAGTTCTCTGATATAATTGGCTTTTCAACCGAAAGCCCTCCCGCCGTTCCTTACTTGGGGAATGCTTTTGTGGGTGATTTTTCAAATGTACCTCGGGTTGTCTCCCCGTCAAGCAGGTCAAGTGCTTCATGGTGAGGATCTTGATCTTGCCAAGCTTGTGACTTTCTTCACCTCTAGGGCCCGGAATGCGATGGATCCTCCATCTTTATTTGTTCGTTGGTGGTAATGAAAATGCTCTTATTCCCTCCGAAAAAACGTTGACCATCAATAGGGGCAAAGCTTGCCTTCTTAGGGTGACCGAGCAAATTCAATGGGATAGCTCTCCTATGCACTTGGTCGTGGGAGAGACAATCCTTGCTTTAGATAGGCTTAAGAGCAATCCTCAAGAGTCCTTCACCGGGAGCCCTTTACTCCTCCAAGTAAGTTTTGTGATAAAGCCTTAATCTTTGTGGATTTAACTTTATTTGGAGAAATTCTCATCTTGTATTGACTTGAATTTTTCGTTTGTTGTTTTTGTGTAGGTATGGCTTCAAGAGGGACTCAATATCCTTGAAATGCCTTCAATATATACCAGAAAGTATCTATCCAAGCAATTCCCGGCGAGAAGTCGGCACTTCTCTCTATCCACCCGTGAGGAATGGTTGGAATTCTTTTATGCCAAAACCCAAATGGGTTGGTTCATCCCGTGGTGGCATACCACTAAACTCGTAGGATGTAGCGAAGATATGCTCTTCACTCAGATTATAGGCTTACATACTTTGACTTCCTTTTTTCCAAACCGCCTTTTGCGACAATATGGTTTACGGCAGAGAATTCCGAATGTAAGCTGTGTGTGCCCTTGCCAACGACCATTGACTCCTTCCTTAGTGTCCCGTTGGGAACGATATTGGAGTTATCGTCAAATATGGGTTAAGCCAGTATTTCCTCAATCTCATGGGCTGACGTTCTTTTACGAGCAATGGATTTGGAGCGGTGATGGTCGAGTCAACCCAAAGATTCTAGAAGGGGAAAATGAGTTGTTCAAAGCCCGCAAATATGATGAGCCAAGCTGTATAAGGATAACTCTCATTGATAGGCCCGCTAGACCTTCCAAGCCCCAAACTAAGGGTAAGGGAAAAGGCAAGGCAAAGGCCCTATCCAAGAAGAGGAAGAATCCGACCCACTCGGCCAAGCAAGTAGCTCCAATTAGGCCCAATGATCACGAGGCCTCTTCTAGATATGATAGGGAAAGATGGGCTACAAAAGAACGAATGGAACTTGATGATCCTAGCGAGCCAACCCAAGAACCCGAAGTTAAAGACAAGGACGAGTAGTCCACCTCTAGTTGTCTAGCAAGTCTTGTTCGTTTTTGCTTAGTAGTATATATCAAATAACGGGTTAGCATGCCCAAGTAGATGTAACTTAGAATTGCCCTTTTATTTACTTTTTTTTTTATTAGAGCATGTAATGGACTTTAGCCATATTAATGAAAGACTTGCTTATTTTTGCATTAATCGAATGGATTAAAACTCCCTTTAGAGATTTATTTTATTAAAGTAGCCGAGCCCAAGGGATATGGGTTACCTACATATCCATGCGGAATCAGGCCAATGTAGTTCGTAAAATCAAATTTTTTTTCTCGGTCGCGGGCCCTGCATGGACCGGTTTGACCAATTTTGACTTGGATTTGATGCCTTAGTGGGCTTTCTCAAAGATTTAATATTTTATGCATAGAATCGCTTAAGTTGGTCCATATTTGTGAGTTGAGTGAACTTGTTGCCGTCTAAATCCATTAACTTTACCGCTCCACCGGATAATATTGTCTTTATAATGTATGGGCCGGAACAATTAGGCTTGAATTTTCCCCGAGGGTCGACTACGATTGGTCTTACCTCTTTTATGAATAAGTCTCCTTCTTTTAATCCTCTAGCCTTAAATCGTTGATCAAAATGTCTTGCCATCCTTGCTTGGTAGACATAACCATAATGTAGAGCATTTGGTCGTCTTTCATCTAGTAAGTCCAATTGGTCATACCGGGCCCGGACCCAATCCACTTCGTGTAATTCGCTTTCCAGAGCTATCCTTAAGGAAGGGATTTCTACCTCGACTGGGAGTACCGCCTCCATTCTGTATACTAAAGAATAGGTGTTGCTCCCATTGAGGATCGAATAGTGGTTCTATAACCCCATAAGGAGAATTGTAGTTTGTCGGGCCAATCTTCGTAGTTTTCCGTCATCTTGGCTATCATTTGTTTTACGTTCTTGTTTGCGGATTCTACGGCTCCATTCGTTTGTGGCCTATAATGTGAAGACTTTCGATGTTGAATTTTAAACTTAGTGAAAAGTTCGGCAACATCCTTTTTGAATTGGGTCCCGTGATCACTTATGATTTCGTAGGGTACTCCGTATCTTGTAATGATGTTGTCATGTATGAACTTTTCCACGTGCTTTGACGCTATTTTTGCGTACGAGCGAGGTTCAACCCATTTGGTGAAATAATCTATTGCGACTACTATGTATTCATGGCCTCCTTTTCCTGTAGGGGTAATTTTCCCAATGATGTCAATACCCCATGCAGAGAAAGGCCATGGTGAAGTGAATGTATGTAGGGGAGTAGGAGGTCTATGTTGTAAATTGGCGTGGAATTGGCAGCGTGTGCACTTTCTCACGTATTCGATGCAATCCTTTTCCATCGTAGTCCAATAGTATCCTTGCCTTAGGATCCTCTTGACCAAGGTGAGTCCATTCATATGGGGACCACATATGCCATTATGTATGTCGCTCATGGCTTTGATGGCCTCACGTTTCTTTAAGCATAGAAGACTTATCCCTTGTGGTGTCTTTTTATAAAGTTTGCCTTGCACATGTATGTATTGCGCGGCTAGTCTTCTTAAAGCTCTTTGTGCCCTAGCTGTGGATTGTGGAGGGTAATCGCCTTTGGCGAGTAGATTGAGAATGTCGGTAAACCATTCCTCTTCTTCTTCCTCATTGGTGCGTACTTCAAGTGCATTACAAAAGGCGGGCTCAGTGCGCCTTTGAATTTGAATGGGCATGGAGATTACATCATCTAGAATTGAGGCCATTTTTGCTAAGGCATCTGCGAACTGGTTGTCATCTCTAGGAAGGTATGTAAAACGGACGTGAGTGAAATATTTGGCTATCTTTTCAAGATATTCCTGGTAAGGTGCCAGGGATTCGCTTTTCACTCTCCACTTTTTGGAGACTTGGTTTATGATGAGAGTGGAATCTCCATATACCTTTAGATCCTTAATTTGCAGTTCTATTGCCGCTTCTAAACCAATGATGCATGCTTCATATTCAGCGCCATTGTTGGTTACCTCATAATCTAATTTGATGGCTATGGGAGTATGTACGCCTTCTGGGCTGACTAATAATACTCCTACGCCATAAATTTTTTGGTTTGATGCTCCGTCAAAGTATAACTGCCAAGTGGTTACTTCGACACTCATTATTCCTTCATCGGGAAAGTCATGTGTAGCTACTTCGCTATAAACTGCGTTTTCAGCGAGATGTTCAGAAATGGCATGTCCTTTGATTGCCTTTTGGTGTTCAAAATTTAGATCGAATTCCGAAAGCATGACATTCCATCATGCTATTCTTCCACTAAGAATGGGTTTTTCGAACAAGTACTTTAGTGGATTCATCCTTGACTTTATATGGATAGAATGTTGTAGCATGTAGTGTCGAAGCTTCTTTGCTGCAGTGACCAATGCGAGACACGTTTTCTCTAGTGTGGAGTAGCGTGTTTCGTACTCTAAGAATTTCTTGCTAAGGTAGTATATTGCCTATTCATCATTCTCCACCTTTTGGGCCAACATAGCACCTATGGCGGTTTCTGTGACTGTTAGGTATAGCATAAGTGGTTTTTCCGGAATTGGTGGAACCAATACGGGTGGATTAGCTAAATACTCCTTGATATTTTCGAAGGCTTGCTGGCATTGATCATCCCAGGTAGATTTAGTGTCCTTTTTGAGCTATTTGAAGATGGGCTCGCATGTAATAGTCAATTTGGATATGAATAGACTTATGTATTGGAGCCGTCCTAGGAATCGTCTTATCTCCTTTTCATTTTTGGGAGATGGCATGTCTCATATAGCTTTGATTTTGGTAGGATCAATTTCAATGCCTCTTGTGCTTATAACGAATCCTAAGAGCTTGCCAAAAGTTACTCGAAATGCGCACTTTTGAAGATTCAATCTCATATTGTAGTTCCGAAGCTTGTCAAAAAATTTCTTTAGAGAGGGTATATGCCCTTCTCTCTCCTTGGATTTGATGATCATATTGTCTACGTACACCTCAGCTTCCTTGTGCATCATGTCATGTAGAAGGGAAGTCGCGGTTCTTTGGTATGCTGCTCCTACATTCTTCAACCCGAAAGGCATGACGGTATAGCAATATGTTCCCCGTTGGGTTATGAAGGTGGTTTTCTCCATATCTTCTTCGGCCATTTGTATTTGGTTATACCCTGTATAGCCATCCATGAATGATAAGAGGGCATGTCCTGCGGTATTGTCCACTAGTACGTCTATATGTGGCAAGGGAAAGTCGTCCTTTTGACTTGCCTTGTTTAGGTCTCTGAAATCGACGCACATCCTTACTTTGCCGTCCTTTTTTGGAACGGGCACTATATTAGCGACCCATTCTGGATATTGAGCGACCTTAATAAAACTTGCTGCGAGCTAGTTCTTTACCTTTTCTTTGATTTTTAGTGTCCACTCAGGTTTCATTCTCCGAAGTTTCTACTTTACCGTCTTTGAGTCAAGATTGAGCAGTATTGTATGCTGTGCTATCTCACGACTTATTCCCGGCATATCTTTGTAGGACCAAGCCAAAACGTCTCTGTATTCTTTTAAGAGATTTATAAAGCTTTCTCGCTCTTTAGGAGTTAACGATAAGCCAATGTGCACTTGGCGCGGCTCTTGATCGCTTGCAAGGTTGATTAATTCTGTTTCTTTCACAATTAAAGTCTTTTGTTCATGCTCTAATGGTGCTTTAGTTACTTCTTTGGGCAATTCTTGTTCATCTTTTGAAATATTAGCTACTAAGTAATCCAAGAAGTAAGCAGAATCAGTAATCATTTCATTGATAGAGGAAACTGGAACATCAACTAAGCCATTACTATTGGCTTTAACATCATTAGACTTGCAAACAGAATTAAACATAGATTTGGGTTGACCACCCGAATCTACTATATTAGACATGATTCAAAATCAGACTCAGTCCGGTCGGAATCAGTGTCGGTGCCAGGCTTGGATTCTTCGGAGATCGTGATCTTGATCTTCTTTCCGTTGGCTCCCTTCCAGCTTATGATGCGTTTCTGCTTTGTGAGTTGACCCTCGTTTGGAGTGATCAACTTAGTTAGGTCAAAGTTCGCATCTTGAATTGCGTTATTGACATTGTGGAGCTCCTCATCTTCTGGATGGTGATGCTCTTGTCCAAATAAAAGACCCAAAGCGTTGTTGGGTGTGTCCTCTACCCAATCAAAGTTTAGCCTCCTTCTTACAGGCAAAGGAGTTTCTTCCAGCGCGTAGCAATATTGGAAGACTTTGAATCCGGCTACTTGGATTCCATAAACAGGGAGAACATAGGGCTCAGGAAAGCCATAGTAGGGGAATGGATCTCCAGACTGGACGAACTGCGTATTCAGTGTGTGCGGGTATGGTGCCATGGGGATGTCATAGACTTTGCTTTCCCTAATGGCCCTTTTCTTCTCCTTTTCTTTGGCTATGTATTTCCGTAATTCCTGCTTGGTAGGGTTATAGCCCAAACCAAAAAGATTATTTCCGGCTTTGGACGACCAAACTGGAAGTGGTTTGGAGACATCGTTGCCTAGAGATATGCCAGGGAAGTGTCCCTGATTTCTTAAAATGGCATTAATTCCTTGGTGGGAATATGGTGCGAAAGGAGCTATATCTTGCTCAAGTACGGCGACGCGTTCAATCATAAAGCCCCAGAATTCTTTGTCTTGCGCAGGGTGCTCGGCTTTAAGATCTGGCGTGTCTTCAATGCTAGCGATCATAGCATCAGCTCTAACCTCTAGAACTACCCCTCCGACAATCATTTTGACCTTTTGGTGTAATGTTGAAGCTATCACGTTTAATCCATGGAGCCATGGGCGTCGTAGGAGTAAATTGAATGAAGTTGGGATGTCGATGACATGGAATTGTACCATTTTCTCAATTGGTCAAGTGTTAATGTTAACCGAAAAATATGCCTAAGACGTTTCGTTTGGAATTCTCGTAGGCCCTTAACCCTTGTGTGGCATGCGCGAGGTTGTTGACATTTATGCCCAAACACTGGGCGGTCCTTAGGGGACAAACGTTGACAGGGGACCCATTGTCTATTAGAGTCATTGGGACCTGTTTCTTCTCACATATGGAAGTTAGGTAGAGTGCCTTATTGTGATGAGTTCCTTCGGGTGGAAGGTCTTCATTAGTGAATGCAATTGCTTGGAAAGATTTTCCTTTTGTGAGGAGATTGACTAAGTCATCCGGTGTGGCTTCAGGGGAAACAATAGTTTGATTAAGTGCTTTTAGTAAAGCATTCCCATGTACTTGGGAAGTAGTCAAAAGTTGCCATATAGAGATATCGGCCTTAGTCTTTTGAAGCTCTTTAAGCAGCGTAGTGCCATCATCCTCGTTTAGAGGGTTTTGGTCCTTGTTCTGGACTAGTGGAGAGTCTCTCACTTGTGGTATAACTGAAGCTGTGTTTTGTATGGATCCTTATTTTGGAGATGGGGTGGTGTATAGTGCCTTCCCAACCTCGTGAGGTGTTCGACTTCAGGAGATTCATCATCAGAAGAGTGATACCATGCTTTAGAAATTTGGAGGGTAGCATCTTCCTCGTCGCTATCGCTTTCCCAAAGTCCGGCTACCTCTAGGTGGAGGGAGTCAAGCTTAAATGGTGGGATAGGATGTCCAATTGGCACAATCAGGCGAGAGGGGTCCTTTGCTTCCTCTTCATTTGTAATGACGAAAATTGCACCTAGAGGATTGGTGTTGTTGTTTGGAATGAGAACATTCTTTGGCTTGGGAATAGTCCCATTTTCAAAAAGATCCTGGATATTATTCTTGAGTGTCCAACACTTCTCGGTGTCATGTCTTTTTCCTCTATGAAATTTGCAATAAATATTAGGATTCCATGATGGGCTCCACTTTTCGATGTCGGGATCCGGAGTGGGGCCCATGACATTGAGATAGTCATTCTTGACAAGCTTTTCCAAGGCTTTAGCATAGGTCATGCCCAATGGGATGTATTGCCTTTGCGGTTTGTCGTAGACAGCATTGACTTCATTAACCTTGTTGGAAGAGTTTTCCGAATTGGGGTTCTTCTTGTAGTTCGAATTATAGGTCCCCTTGTTGAAGAAGTCCTTGCTTTTCTACTTTTTAAGTGCTTGATTGTCCTCTATGAGCAATCCCATACTACTGAGTTGTGTGTATGAAGTAATTGCTTGGTATTTGAGAGGATTCAAGTAAGGAGGTTTTAAATTCTTGATGAGTTTTCGAATTTGCTCTTCCTCGGATGGAAGGTCGAGCATTTCGGCCACTTTAGTCCTCCATTTCTTAATAAAGACAGTGAAGCTTTGATTTTCACCTTGCTTTATCGCTTCCAACTCTCTCATGGTAGTTGGTTGGATGACGTTGTCGGCGTACCTAGTGAGGAATAAACTGGACACTTTGTTCCATTCTTGAATATGATTGGGCTCAAGCTTGAAGAACCATGCCCTAACAGTGGGGTCCAAGGTTTGTGAGAAAAGATGAATATAGAGGTCACGATCTACTCCTCTTAGGCCCATTGCGGTGGTGAAAGCCCTTATGTGATCTTTTGGATCATCGGTCCCTTTGAAGGTGGGGACTTCAGGTATAGAGAACTTTTGTGGGAGCTTCCCCTTGATGTGAGAGGAATATCCTTCAGCATTGATCATGTAGTCACTTATGATCTTGTTTTGAGTTAGAGCTAACTCAAGGTTCTTAATTTGAGCACTTAGTTCCTCTACTTTGTCATCTCGAGGTGGAGGATCATCTTGGTTGAAAGGGTCAGCTTCCTTAACCTTGCTTTCTATCCATGTCACACGGTTTCCCATGGTTTCCAACATTTTCATCATTTCAGCCAACATCTCATCACTAGACTTAGGTGGTGGAGGCGGCATGTCATTTTCGGCCATTTCGGTCAACTTAGCACAGGGTGGTCGATATGGAGGGGGAGTAACGACCATTGCGTCAGACCTAGCTTTGCTCGAATGGGGTGATTCCAATACGAGCTTCCTGACCAGACATTGATTATTATGATCACGCTCCCAACTTTTTGGATCGATTGTTTTCTTCCCAATCCTGGACAGCGGATAAGACTTCGAAAATGAAAGACTAACAAGTTCCAGAAAAGAAATGTTCTAAAACAAAAAAAGGGGAAATCTCTATCTAGAATATTCTATCAACATAGTTACCCTTGGGGACTAAGTAATGGGTTTAGGTTAAAAGATCTCGACACGGGAAAAGAAAGATAAAAGATATTATACTCTTGACTAAAAGGAGAGGGGAGAGATATTATCTTGACTCAATATGGGATAAAGCAAAAGATATTATACTCTTGACTAAAAGGAGAGGAAAGAGATATTATCTCGACTCAATATGGGATAAAGCAAAAAGATATTATACTCTTGACTAAAAGGGGGGGAGAGAGATATTATCTCGACTCAATATGGGATAAAGCAAAAGATATTATATTCTTGACAAAAAGGAGAGGGGAGAGATATTATCTCGACTCAATATGGGATAAAGCAAAAGATATTATACTCTTGACTAAATTGGAAGGGGAGAGATATTATCGAGATCTTTTGGCCTAGACTTACTACTTAAATAAAAGGAAAGAATAAAGCATTCAAATCGTTCCTAAGGTAACGAGCATCATATAGAACATTCAGGGATATTGTTTCCTAAAAATGAAGATTATAGACTCAATCTTAAGACAAAATCTAGACTCAAAAAAAGAAAAAGATCCTAATTGGGGTCTAACCTAATATTCTATGACAACCAAAAGACTACACAAAGATTGCGTTCACATATGGGCAAACAGCACAACAACGCAAATGACATGATCATGAAAATCTAGCATGGACATGGGACTGAGTTTCAACCTAAAACATTGGTTCTATGTTATGCAATGGGGTAGGCTTAAGGGTTTTGGTAAAAAGGTATTTATTATCAAGAATGTACTACAATCCGCGGGATGCGCGACAATGTGAGGCATTCTAGTTATCCTACTCGTCGAATGGACGAATGCGTAGGAAGGTACATGAGGTGGGAGGATCCATGTTTCTTGGCAAAGAAGAATCGAGTGGATTCTTACCAAGGCACTTCACCACATTCCATTGGCTAAAAACTAGTTTGAACTTGTAAAAACAAGTTCGGAAGTCGTGCAAGCGCATGCACATGAATGCAAATTAATAGATGAATGACAAGTTACAAAATAATAATAAGAACACTCAAGGTAGTGAACCAAACAAAAATAATAACAATGAATCGATTTTCAAGTTACACCCTCTTAATCATGTCCCCAGTGAAGTCAGCACTGTAGGCTACCTGATTTTTCTCCCCTTTTTTCTCCTCCTTCGCCCCTTTGAGTTCGAGTTTCCGGGCAGCCTCGGAAAGCGCGGTCGTTCGGGTTTTCGTAAACCTTTGAGTGTGAATGCACGTGAAGATTTTCCTTTTACACTAAGGACATGATTAAAATTGTCGAAAGTCGCCACCAAATTTAATGTAATTTGGAAACCTTGGAATCAAGTCGATAGTCTAGATAGACGTCAACTCAATTCCTGTGCACCCCAATCCCTATTGGGGAAATTGACTTCATAAATGAGTTCGGGGGCATGAGTACGAGCTTAGGAAGGTGTTAGGAACATAACTCGCCCGTTGACAACAGCGGCCTTTAGTAATCGATTCAATATAATTATTAATGCTACGGTTCCAAACAAGGTTTAATTTGTCCAAATTCCTAGTTTTAACTAATGGGTTGAACAAACATTATTATTGTGACCACTTTTAACAATTTATCAAATTACATGCTTTTATTGCTAGAAAACGATAAATATGCTAAAACCTGCAAGTTAGAGGACAAACAAATAATTCATCCAGCAATCCACAAACAAAGCATGATTTAATCATAAGGAGCAAAAATAACAAAATTAAAACACTTTTATTCATCCATTAATTAGGCTTAATACAAGCCCTTTTGCTCAAAACGCGCCATGCATGTACATATCACATAAACCAAAATCGTTAGTAATAACAAACAATATAAAAAATTATTAAAAACCCTCAGGTTGGATTACCTGGATGCTCACAATGAACATATTGGGTTATATTGCTTGAATTGATGCTCTTGATGAAGTGTGAAGGTTTATTTTGTGGTGCTAGGGCTAACCTAAAGAAGGAGTAGAATCAGAATTTCTGGTTTAATATGAGAGAGAATATCAAAAGACCAACCTTTCAGAGAGAAATCTCCAACCTAGGGTCTTTAACTGCCAACCTCTTCAACTGAACCCTAAGGTTTGTTTATATAGAAGAGAGGGAGCTGCCAGGGTTTGGCATGGAAATCGAATGGGCCTCGAATTCGCCGTCCGCGAGAAAAGGTCGAGGCGACCATACAGCTAGGTCAAGCGGCTGAGCTGGCAGGACAAGCGGTCAAGCCGCTTGGCCTAGCGGCACAGCCGCTTGTCCTAGCGGCCACCGATTGAACTCAAGCGTGGCCGCTTGGACCTGGAGCAGCATGCCTGTATAGGCGCCTGACGTGTATTTCAAGTGGGGGAGGCTTTTCCGAGGAGGTCCATGCGGGATTTACTGAGTTCCCTTGTTTGACCAAGGGTTGACTCATGGGTTTGGGTTCCCTTTCGGGTCCTTAGGTTCAAAGAGGCCTATCTCTCGGCTTTGGACTCCAATTGAATTGAGTCCAACTTGTTTAGATCACCTGTACAAAAGGCTTTCACTGGTTAATTCAACTGAACTGGGCTAATCATCAGAGCAAGTATTCTCCCAACCCATGTTCGAGCAAAATCCAATCCTTTCATCATCGGGTTTTTACAGGGACTTATCATAGACACAACTTTTGGGGTCTACAATGCTCGTCACCTCTGAAATTTTGAGGCATGAAGCGCCTTCTAAAGTTGTCCACAAGCTTGCGCTTCTTTGACCAGCAACTCTCACATATGTCCTTCGGAGCAGGCACTAGGACGTGGTTAACCTTCCACTCGAACTCGGACAAGCATAACTCATTGCCAACACCCTGAAAACTCAGCGCCCAACGATTGCCTTTGCCATACTTCTCATCGTTGATGTAGCCACTCTTCAGTACCACATCGTCATATTTCTCCTTGAGACCTCTCCAAGTATGCATGTTGGGTAAGCCAGCTAGTAAGAGTTCCACCTAGAAACCTTGGTGTATCCTGGTACGGTTCTCATATTCGTATCGCTCGATCGTAGTGTATGCGCGATCGATGTAGGCAGGATGTCCTCTAGCTCGGCATCAGTGGCGAAGAAAGTCTCCACAAGAGGAGAAACATCAACAGGAGGCGAAGAAGGTACAGAGTTGTTGCCGCTATCCTCTAAGTCTGGCACGCTAGGTGATTTAGGGACTCCAGCTCCATAATCAAATCGCATCTCGAGATCCACAGAGTTAGGCTCAACGCTTGGCTCGTCAGCAAGAGCATCATCAGCCTAAGGTTCGGACTCAATACGTTTCTCCTCAAAATCAAGATCCTCGTTAGCTTCTAAGTCATGGTTAGGTTCGATTGGAACGTCATCGTCACGATCATCATGCACGGGTTGTTCCACCTCGAGCTCGTGCGCGCCATAGGCTCTTGTGTGGCCTCGTCACGTTAGTCGTGCGTTGGCTCGCTATCGGAGATGTCTACTTATTCCACCTCCTGCTCAGGTGCAACAATCATCGCTCGTGGTTTTCTACCTCTGGTCGATTTCATCGCGGTCAAACGAGTAATTGCCATCTACAAAAGGGCAATGAAACAATAAGAACATTTAAATCACAATTAAGGTGATTTCAAGTAATTCCTAACTTCTAGGACTACTATGCTCAACGGCTTTAATTACATTTTATTTTCCCCAAACTAAAACTAATATTTATTAATTCATTTATTAAACCTACGCAACCTTTTAAACCAAAGGCTCTGATACCATTTGTAACACCCCCGATTTTACATCAATTTTTTGGGAACTATCGACGTCATTATACATGACTCGACACCACTGAACCGTCCCAAACCCGAGGGTAGTTACTGCAACATTTATCGCTAAGGAATAAATGCTAAGCAGAAAGGAAAACTAGGTATCAAAGGAAGAATCTAAACAAACTAAACATTAATACTTGAGTTGTCTATCAAGTGAACTTAAGTCCATTAAAGTATTATTACAACTTTGCCTTCAAGGGCACAAGCCAAAAATCCAATAATCCACTATAAATCATAAGTCTAGAGAACAAGCCCATATTTAAACTCCAAGCTATCCGTCCTCACTCAGCAACACCTGCACTTTGGTTTCCGTGATCGAAACAAGGTACAGAAGAAAAGAGAAGAAACAAAAGAAAAACAAAAATCAGATAGACTGAATAAACGTCGTCCATACCCAGTAAAAACGCTTTCGCAAACCTTACCTAGATTTTAGAAGAATCACTGAAATTCATTTGCATGCACAAGTAGCCATACACTCAAGCACACGCACACTCAACATTCAATTACATGCAACTCTTGATTTAGTGATCATTCGAACAAAAACAGATAAACCATCTTGATTAGAGTAATAAGAGAGCGAATAGAACAATGATTACCCATACTGTTCATAGATAGATATAGACATGCCATGGACTTACTCTAGTATATACTCACACCATATCTAACATAATAATTGATACGTAGAGAATTAAACAATGGGGAATGATCCGTCCCGAACATGCTACGAGGTGTGCATAATAAGTAACTTGGGAATCATACATCCCTAGACTACATCAATTAGATGAGTCTTGATAGCTCGACTACTCCTAGGGATCTATTAGGAGTCTTATTCTCATTTACAACTAAATTCACATTCTTGCATTGATTGACCTAGTGGTACAACGAGATCACGACATACTACTTCATTTCATGCTCATGATAATGAATAATAATAATAACGACGATAACGACATAAATGCATATTATCATAATCATGCTTCACATATGTCTAACGAAATTTCAGCAGCACTTCGACAGTAAATCATGATAACTAAAAATTACACTTTCACAAATAAACCATCAAGATATATTAGGTGCTCATTAGCACTCAATAATAACCCATTACAAATAGCACGTATATTATATCATAATAATGTTAGAAATTCAATATCGTCATACACGCTCAATAATTAGCATATGAACTAATTAACCAAACTTCATAAACATGTCATACTCAATATCAATCATAATTACAGCGAAGAATATATTTTTAATTCTGATAATTAACGAAAATATAATTCAATCATGCTTCGCATATTAAATTCACAACAATATCTCAATTAGCACATAACACATCAAAATAGTTTTGATAGGGCTTTGGAAAGAGGTATTCACAATCTGTTAACTAACAAACACCCACTACGCAGTAGGTAACCTTGCAAATCACAACCCAATCACGCTTGTCCATTTGGTCCTAATTAAAAACAATTATCGAGATATAATCAGTAAATACGAAAATCTAAACAGTAAGAAAATATTAATCTAATATTTTATTTAAATTCCTTGATTTATTTTAATCAATCTTGGCTTTCAAAAATCCGAATTCGGGCTTCAAACAAGTACAGAAAAAATAAAAATAATTATTGAAAAATACTGAAAATCCGAAATTAATTAAAACAAAATTATTAAACGAAACCCTAATCGGTTTTTCGAGTCTGGGTCGTGATACACCAAGCATGGGGACGCACGACCTAGCCCATCACCAAGACCACCATCCACCGACCACCATGATCGGCGGTGGCTCATCAGAGCACCGGCGACGAAGGAGGGAGAGAGAGAGAGAACAAAAGCTTGCGGGAGAGAGAGAAAGAAAGAGAGCGAATGAAAGAGAGAGAAGACGGGGGGTGGCTCCAGCAACACCGGCCACCCGTTGGCGACCACCCTGGCGCGGCCTAGTGGCGCGGCGGTGGCGCGGCAGGCCACGACGTGTAAAACAGGGTACGGGGGCAGAACAGAGCACGAAAGAGAGAGGGAGAAAGAGAGAAGGAGAGGGAGAGATTACCGACGGGGGAGGAGGCCGGTGGCTAGCCTGGTGGCCTGCGACGGCAGGGGTGGGAGAGAGAGTGTGTGCGTGCGGTTGAGGGAGAGAGAGTGTGTGGGAGAGAGAAGAGAGTGTCGTGGGAGAGAGAGAAGAAATTTGAGGTTTTGGCTCAGTTTTTGTAAACTGATCAATTGGCTCATCTCTTAGCTTATATAGGTCCCCAATCAATGAAAGTCAAAACCTACTAGACCTAGGACTAATTTTCTGATTTAATTGCTAATTAAAAATAAATAAAACCAATTAAAGCCTAATTAAAACTAATTAAAACATTATGAATAAACCTTATTCATATACAAAACAATTTAATTAAGTCCCTTAATTTGTTAATTATAAATCACGAAATTCCCATAATAATAATTAATATTATTATGGCTTAATTTGAATAAATCGAATCGTTATATAAATATACGATTTAAATCTCCAAAACTATTTATAAATGAATTATAAATCGATATTATAATTATAGAAAATATTGGGGTATCACAGGTGTAGCTCCAGTGACTGATCTTATGGATGTTCTATACCCCTAAATGGGCAAATGGGAGTTTTACCGGCCAATCTTTGTAGCTTTTTATCTTTTTTTTTTATGATAGTTTTGAGGTTTTTATTGGCGGCTTCTACTGCACCATTGGTCTGGGGTCGATAAGAGGATGATTTGTGGTGCTGGATTTTGTAGCTTTTTAGTAGGGTGGCTATTTCGGCTTTGAAGTGGGATCCGTGGTCACTAATAATTTCATGCGGAACACCGTATCGGCAGATGATGTTGTTCCTTATGAATTTGGACACATGCTTAGATGTGAGGATGGCATAGGACTGTGCTTCAACCCATTTGGTGAAATAGTCTATGGCTACTAGGATGTATTCATGTCCTCCAGAACCTTTGGGGGTGATATTACCAATGATATCTATTTCCCATGCAGAAAATGCCCAAGGGGATGTGAAGTTATGGAGCATTGAGGGTGGAATATGCTGTAGGTTGGCATATATCTGACATTTCTTGCATTTCTTGACATAGTCTTAACAGTTTCTTTCCATGGTGGTCCAGTAGTATCCCAGTCGTAGGACCTTTCTAGAGAGCATTCGACATTTCATGTGTGGTCCGCACACCCCGGTTTGTACCTCATCCTTGATCTCTGCGGCTTCTTTGGCGTTTACACATCTGAGGTTGACTCCATTGTGGGACTTTTTATACCCTTGTATTCTATGTATTGCGCTGCTAAGAGACGGATTGCCCGTTGAGCTCTTATTAGTGCGTATGGAGGGTAGGTGCCTTTGGTGATGTAGTTGAATACATCTTGGTACCAATGATCTTCTTCAATCGGAGCTAGGATTAGACATGTGTCGAGGTTGTTACAAAAGGCGGGTTCACTTCTTCTTTGCGTGTGGGGCGACATCGTTCAGAGAGTTCAGCTGCGCAATTTCCTGATAAAAAAGGACTATTTGTATTATTGATTTGCAAAGTTCACTTACATTGCTTAAATTTATTAGTTAATGATTTGTGCAGTTTTGAGTTCATTGGGTTTATTAATATAAACAAAGGAAGAAATGAGCAAGAGGAATTTTTATTAATTTGCACGAAAATAAGCACACATGACTTTAGAGAAAAGGGTCTCTAATTCCCGTCAAAAAGAAACTAGACTTAGAAAAAAATAAAAGAAGAACACCCCCTATTCAAGACTCAACCTAAAGATATAGCTAAGATCCTAACTCGACAAGACTTGAGGGACTCAGACTCGATTCCTCTAGCTCTTGCTTGTAGCCGAACTAGTTCCAGGCTCCATCTCCGACGTCACCATCTCTTAGTGGTGGAGGGACCTCTCCCCTGTCAATGACCCCTTGGATATCGTCTTTTAGGTGGAGACAGTCATCCGTGTGATGTCCTAAGATTCTGTGATATTTGCAATAAGGACGATTCTCTTCCTGTTTAGTCTTGGCATCTTTTAGAGGGATGAAAGGTTGAATGTCATCTTTACACACCAAAGCGTTCATGACAGCTTCCCTTGGTGCAAATGGAGGGGTGTATCGTTCTTGGCTTTGACCACACCAACTGACTGTCCAAGTGTGTGGCGGCCACATTGTCCCTTGAACGATGAAGCGCAAGACCAGTCCGTTGAAGCGTCTGCACTGATTGATGTGATGCCCTTCAGCTGCGAAGTAAGTGCAGCTTAGGAATGGATTCCGTGCCTTGGAAGAAGCCTTGAGGTGAGAGTTCTTGGGCGGACATATCCATACTTAGACATCTTGTAATAAAGGAGATCATGACACCACCAGGTTTCCTCTTTAGCTAGTATGACTGTGTTCTTGCGTTTGAAGGTGCCTTCCTCTATGATATCAACCTTTCCCTTTATTTCTTAGATCCTTCTGATTATGCAGTCCAGACATTTTTGTATCTCATCTTTGTTGTCTTCTGTCTCGCCTTTTCCCAGATCTGACTCTTCTTCCTAAGATTTATGTGAGATCAACGCGACTTCCTCCTCGTAGATGAGGTGAGAGTAATCTTTAGGATCTTCAGTAATGATATGGTTGATGGCACCTAAGAGGTCATTAGTACTTTAAGCCTCTTCATGTAACACCCCCGAATTCGCAACGATTTCCCGAGAACTATCGACGTCGCTATACACGACTCGACACCGCTGAACCGTCCCAAATCCAAAGACGTTACTACAACATTTATCGCTATGAAATAAATGCTAAGCAGAAAGGAAAACTAGGTATCAAAGGAAGCATCTAAACAAACTAAACATTAATATCAGAGTTGTCTATCAAGTTAACTTAAGTCCATTAAAGTATTATTAAACTTTGCCTTCTAGGGCACAAACCAAAATCCCAATAATCCAAAATAACAAATAGTTATAAAGAAACAGCCCACATTTAAACTTCAAGCTATTCGTCCTCACTCGGCTACACTTGCACTTTGGTTTCCGTGACGGAAACAAGGTACAGAAGAAAAGAGAAGAAACAAAAGAAAACAAAAATCAGATAAACTGAATAAACGTCGTCCATACCCAGTAAAAACACTTTCGCAAACCTTACCTGGGTTTTAGAAGAATCATTGAAATTCATCTGCATGCACAAGTAGTCATACAATCAAGCACACGCATACTCAATATTCAATTACATGCAATTCTTGCTTTAGTGATCATTCGAACACAAACAGATCAACCATCTTGTTTAGAGTAATAAGAGAGCGAATAGAACAGCGATTACCCATATTGTTCATAGATAGATATAGAAATGCCATGGACTTACTATAGTGTATACTCACACTATCTCTAACATAATAATCGATACGTAGAGAATTAAACAATGGGGAATGATCCGTCCCAAACACGCTAGGAGGTATCCATAAAAGTAACTTGGGAATCACGCATCCCTAGACTATATCAATTAGATAAGTCTCGATTGCTCGACTATTCCTAGGGATCCATTAGGAGTCTTATTCTCATTTATAATTCAATTCACATACTTGCATTGATTGAACTAGTGGTACAACGAGACCACGACATACTACTTCATTTCATGCTCACGATAATGAATAATAATGACGATAATGACATTAATGCATATTAACATAATCATGCTTCACATATGTCTAACGAAATTTCGGCAGCACTTCGGCAGCAAATCATGATATCCAAAAATTACACTTTCACAAATAAACCATCAAGATATATTAGGTGCTCATTAGCACTCAATAATAACCCATTCCAAATAGCACGTATATTATATCATAATAATAATAGAAATTAAACATCGCCATACATGCTCAACAATGAGCATATGCACTAATTAATTAACGAAACTTCACAAACTTACCATACACAGTATATTTCATATTTACAGCGAAGAATATATTTCTAATTCTCATACTTAACAACGATATAATTTAATCATGCTTCGCATACTAAACTCACAATAATTTATCAATTAGCACATAACACATCAAAATAGTTTTGATGGGGCTTTGGAAAGAGGTAGGCACAATCGCTTACCTAACAAACGCTCACTAGACAATAGGTAACCTAGCAAATCACAACCCGATCACGCTTGTCCGTTAGGTCCTAGTTAAAAACAATTACCGAGACATAATCAGTAAATACGAAAATCCAAAAAGTAATAAAATATTAATCTATTATTTTATTTAAATTCCTTGATTTATTCCAATCAATCTAGGCTTTCGAAAATTCGGATTCAGACTCCAAACAAGTAGGAAAAATAAAAATAATTATTGCAAAATACTGAAAATCCGAAATTAATTCAAAACGAAAATACAAATTCGAAACCCTAACTTATTGTGCAAGTCTCTACCACGGTCACCAACAAGGGGACCCATCGTCGGACCTATCACCACCATCACCACCCACCAACCACCATGGTCGGCGGTGGGAGCTCGCCGGCGACCGGCGGCAAAGAGAGAGAAAGAGAAAGAGTTTGCAAGAGAGAGAGAAAACGAAGGAGAGAGAGAGAAAGAACGAGCGGGGAAGAGAGGGAGCAGGCAGGGCGGCGACCATCACTGGCGCTTGCCAAGGCGGCGACTTGGCGACGCCGGGATGGCGCGGCCGCGCGCGACAGAGGATCGAGGAGAGAGAAACAAAAAACGAAAAGGGAGAGGGAGAAAGAGACAGAAAGGAAGAGAGAGGGAAGCACGGCGGCTCACCTGGTGGTGGCCTGGTGGTCCTCCGGTGGCTGGCGGCCGAGCAAGGGGAGGGGGCACGTCGGTTGAGTGAAGAGAGGGGAGAGAGAGAGTGTGTGTGCCGTGAGAGAGAGAAGATTGTGTGTGCCGGCCGAGCAATTCTGATTTAATTGCTAATATAAAACAATTAAAACCAATTAAATGCTAACTAAAAGTAATTAAAACAATATGAATAAACCTTATTCATATAAAAAACCATTTTAATTAAATCCTTCAATTTGATAATTATAAATCACGAAATTCCCATAATAATAATTAATCTTATTATGGCTTAATTGTAATACATCGAATCGTTATATAAATATAGGATTTAAATCTCCGAAACTATTTATAAATGAATCATAAATCGATATTATATTATAGAAAGTATTGGGGTATCACACTTTATTATCTATTTTGTCTTGGATGACATGTCTAAGAGCCCAACAGTTGTTTGTATCATGCCCTCTGCCTTGTTGATATTTGCAGTATTGGTTGGCATTCCAACTGCGACTCTTAACTTCAGGCTTTGAAGTGGGGCTTATAGGTTGTAGCATCTCTTTGTCTACAAGCCTCTCAAAATCCGTACTGTGGGTTATTTTCAATGGGGCGAATTCCCTCCTTGGCTTGTTTCGGGGTGTGAGAAACTCTGTTGGCAAAACATTAGAGGATGATTCGCCACGTTTGCGTTTCTTTTCTGGCTCCTGGGAATTGGATTAGGTTTTTCTTGAGATATGGACTTCGGATTTTCTGATGAGGGGACAAACATCAGTGTATCCCATAATTACCGTGACTTGATACTGGTAATGTCAGCTTCTAACCTGTCAACCCGATCTGTCATTTCGACGAGATACTCTTGAACTGTTCTGATCATGGTGCAACTGAGATGAATTGGATTGATGTCTTGTCAAAAGTCAAGTTGAACCCCTCTTAAGTCTCTTTTTCTTCGGACCTCTTATCCTAATTAGGAAACACGGAGCACTTAGTAACAAAAAAGACCATGAGACTCTCACCTAAGAAAAATGATGACCCACACATAGAAAAACACATTGTCCTGGAGAAAAAAAAGGTAAATAGAGTCGAAGAACGAAAATAAGAAAAAATAGAAAAAGACGAACTATTCTTTTTTTAAAAATTTTTTCTAGACTCAAAGAAAATGGAAAATGGGATAACTAAAAAAAGGAAAGTTCGGTCATTTTTTTTATATTTTTCCGAATTTATTTTTTCGGCGTTTTTTTACGCCCTTTTGTTTTGTTTTTTCTGCTTTTCTTTTATATTTTTTTTTGCCGAATCTGAATTACATAAAAAAAAAATAAAGAAATAGTAAATGGGAGAGGGAAAATTGGAGGGATTGACTCCTTTGTCTTTTTTTTTACTAAAAAGGTCCTAGAAAATTATTCATGACTTCGATAGGATATATCATTGAGGAAACGAGTGTTCATTGAATAGAATTCTCGCACCATTTTTAGGCATTAGGAAATACCTAAAAATAAAAGAAAAAGACTCCTAGCATATAAGTACATGTTGGCACATAGTCACGGCATTCATGCATTCAAGCAAGCATTACAACGACGCAGTTACAAGCAATCATGTGATTAGAAGGGCATTACAAAGGAACATGTACAACAAGCAAGCGAATGCATGGATGTGGGCTAGAGGCTTTTTTGGCCCCTGTGAGGTCACCTTGACAAATTATAATTTCCGTCCGGCGGATGGTCGACACATCAATTGTTATTCTTTTTCATCAAACAAGAGTCGATGAGTCGCGGGTGAGGAAGCGTCGGTTTACACGATAGGACAGCTGTATATTCTTTTAGATATAAGGTTGTCTACGAGTTACGACACAAGCTTCCTCGAGGGTCGATAAGGGTCAAAAGATTGTGCCAAAGCACATGCAAATGATGCAATATGGAACATGTTATTAAACAATTAAGCAAACTTGACTTTTGGAGTCTTACCCTCTTAAATAAATCTCCAGTGAAGTCGCCACTGTAAGGACCCAGGATTTTTCATTGCTCCACGGAGTGCGTCCTTATAGAAAATTTGTAAGCTGGGGGTTTAGATAAGTTCAAGGAACCATCAAGTTAGAAAAGCTTTTGTAAAGACTTGTATTGAACAAAAACCATAAAAGAGGTCACAAATTTGCTATCGGTGTTTTATCGAAGGGGCAAACCGAAAGGACAATCCTAGGGGACAACCCAATAGCGCGATAAGTGAACTAATCATGTTTTAAAAAGACTCCCACTCATATAGAACATATGAGTACCCAAGAATAAAGGGTTCGGGGGGTGAAGGTACGAGGTGGGAAGGTGTTAGCTAGGCACCCAACTCGTCCATTTTATGACGGCCTCTACTAACTCAAGTTTGCTTAATAATTTAAAGACATTATTCCCACACAAACCAGATTAACAACCTAGACTTAGGCTATTAACGGTTCATCACAAGAATCACAACATTTATCAATTACCCTTACTTAGACATGCAATTTGATTGGCAAGTTGAGCATTACAACGACTTGACATGCTTTGAAAGACAATATTTACTAAGCAATAAAAGGCATGATTAGCATGATATCTACACTTTGGCTACAAGAAAATAAATAGTTAAGCAATTAATTTAATTTGAGCCTTTAGGAGTTAGTACCTGAACTGTAGGATATTTAGCAAAAATAGTAAAGACAAGATCTCAAATTTTGAAGAAAGAGGAGAAGCTCGGGAGTACTCAACCGAAAATAGAAGTTGTCAACTGTAGACTGTGTGTTTTGAACTGAGGATCGAGGGTTATATTTATAGGGAAGGAAATAGGATTGGACGGGTGAAGAGATGGCCGAACATCGGATTTTGGGCTTAAAAAAAGACGGGCCTAGAGACCCAGCGAGCGCCGCAGCGGCCCTGGGATTGGACGCTGTTGGCTGTGATTCTAGCGCCGCTGGCGGCTGTCAGCTTGCCAGTATGACGACATCTAGTCTATATTTAATTTTCAGAGGAATTTTAGTATTCCGAAAATAGGAAAAGACCGTTTTACTCTTCCGCGTAAAAGACGGTTTTACCCCCGGTTAGCAACTTGGCAACCGGGAGTCGGAAAAAGACATGAGAGGTGTTGTTGGAAAGCTTTTGAACGGAGGTTTTGAACGTGATCAAAATGAAGGAGTGATCGAGGAAAAACCTAAGACCTTATTTTACCTATTAAATCAAAAACAACATTCAAGTTTATAAATTACTCCTTTCATCATCGGGCTTTTGCGGGGAAATCTAATGGCGCTTTTTTGGCATCTACACCAGTGGAGGCTTGGGATCTTAGTATCCTGCTGCTGAACAGACAGAGTCATCTATCCAGCTTATATCTTGTATGTTTCTGATTTCTTCGATTTTGTTCAGTTTGTTTATTTTGTACTGAAAATTTGAACTGTTAGTGCTGCAGCACACGAACAAATTGGGATTGTAGTGGATTGGTTGTCAGCTGTATATAATACTTGTGTGGAATTATTTGGGCTGAATTTGTAGTACTTGGGGTGTTGAGAAAATTTTGTTTGTTGGCTAGGGAGTTGGTGCATATTTGCAAGCTAATGGGTCCACTTCAAACTGGGCCATGATGTTGGGTACTTTTTCCGGGAGGACGAGGGGGATAGTCCGGGCTTCGGGTTTTGAGTATTTTCTATTTTTTGTCTCGTCTTGTCATTCTGGAAATACAAGGGTGGTTTCCCTCGGGTTACTGGAGAGGTTTTGGGACACTACGAACACCTTTCATACACCTGTAGGAGAGATGTTCCCTACTCCTTATTAGTTCGTCGTATTGACGGGCTTGTACTTTAGAGGGCGTCCTCTATGGTATGACGCGAGCTACCATCTGCTTGAGCTGTATGGGCCTGTCGCCGCTTTCTTTGGGAAGCACCGAGTCTCCATGCCGAAGTTAAGGGGGTTCTTGACTGAGCAGGGGCTTACCGAGGATCAGCGGGCCCGTATGTTTTTGGCCTATCTGTTGGGGGCGACATTTTTAGGATATGCATGGAGGATTTGACCAAAGTACATGAGTACAATTTTGGTGCTCCCGCTTGTGCTTGTTTGATGAGATGGTGTTGTCAGGCTTGCAGGCGTAAGGCGACAAGTCAGAGGGCGTCTATTACTGCTCTTTGGAGGATACTGGAGGTAGACATATATTTTTGTTTATTCCTTGTGCATATGCATACTTTGTAATAGACCCGTATCTGATTGTTCCTGCTTGTATGGCACTTGTGGTTTTTTGAGTATTTTCCAGCTTTCGGTCCTCATCGTCCTGGTTTGAGGATGTTTCCACTAGGTGCACGGTGGGTTGGTAGAGACAACCATCCGTTTTCCTCTTCGGAGGATTTTCGGGTTATTTTTGAGAGTCGGGCTATGTCGGAGGTATGTCGCCCTTGACTTGTCTTTATGTATAATTTTTTTTGGTTCATTGTATTTTGTAGGTTGTGTGGACTACTTTTCACGATATTCCAGGGGTCTCGTCCTATATCACCACTGAGTCCTTCGGGGTGTCTACTATTCGGGCAGTGCTTGAGGGGCCATTCAGCTTTGAGTGGTACTTGGTAGACCGCCTAACTCGGCTGATCTATCCACGCTTGGGTGGCCATTTGGTTCCGGAGGACCCTCCTTTGACCATGTTTTTCCTGCGTAGTCTGAGCGTGACTGACTTGACAGTTATTAGGGCCGCTACGGCCACGCAGTTTGTTCAGCCAGAGGTTGATGGTTTAGACCGTACAACGGTATACCTAGCCTACTACTTGGATCCCTTGATGCCGAACCTTACTTCTGAGGTAACACATTGAATCGTGTTTTTCAGTTGTATATGTAGCATACTGACTTTTGTGTCCTTGTAGGCGGATCGTGCGGATCCTCGGGGACACAGGAGGTCCCGCTCTAGAGTCTCTCGTAGTCATCCCCCTTTAGACGTCGAAAAACCGTCTTCAGATTTCTACGCAAAATCCCGATGATAGAAGGAGTAATTTATAACCTTGAATGTTATTTTTGCTTTGACAGATAAAATAAGGCCACGGGTTTCTCTTCGATCACTCCTTCATTCATATTACATTCAAAAGTCCCGTTCAAAAACTTTCCAACGACACCTCTCGTGTCTTTTTTCGACTCCCGGTTGCAAAGTTGCTAACCGGGGGCAAAACCGTGTTTTACCTCACAAGGGTAAAACGGTATTTTCATATTTTCGGAATACTAAAATTCCTCTGAAATTAAAATACACTGGATGTTGTCATTATGACGACATCCAGCTGGCAAGCTGACAACCGCCAGTGGCGCTGGAATCACAGGCAGTGCCGCCAGCGGCGCTCGCTGTGTCTCCAGGCCCGTCTTTTTTTCAACCCAAATTTCAAATTTTGACCATCCCTTCACCCGTCCAACCCTATTTCCTTCCCTATAAATATGACCCTCGACCCTTTGTTCAAAACACACAGTCTACAGTTGAAAACGTCTATTCTCAGGAGTATTAACACTGAGCTTCCCCCTCTTTTTTCCAAATTTTAGATCTTGTTTTTACTATTTTTGCTAAATAGCGTACAGTTCAAGTATTAACTCCTGAGGGCTCAAATTAAATTAGTTGCTTAATTATTTATTTTCTAGTAGTCAAAATATTGATATCATGTTAATAAATGTTATTTATTGCTTACTGAATATTGTCTTTCAAAGCATGTCTAGTTGTTGTTATGCTCAATTTGCCAATTGAATGCATGCCTAAATAAGGGTCAATAATAAATGTTGTGATGCTTGTGATGAACCAATTAATAGTCTAAGTCTAGGTTGTTAATCTGGTTTGTCTGGGAATCATGTCTTTGAAATATTAAGCAAACTTGAGTTAGTAGAGGTTGTCATAAAACGGGCGAGTTGGGTGCCTAACACCTTCCCACCTCGTACTTTCGCCCCCGAACCATTTATTCTTGGGTACTCATATGTTCTATATGAGCGGGAGTCTTTCTAAAAACATGATCAGTTCACTTGTCGCGCTATTGGGTTATCCCTTCGGATTTCCCTTCGGTTTGTCCCTTCGATAAAATGCCGATAGCAGATTTGTGACCTCTTTCATGGTTTTAATTCAATTCAAGTCTTTAGAAAAGCTTTTCTAACTCGATGGTCCCTTGAACTTATCTAAACCCCCAGCTTACAAATTTTCTATAAGGACACACTCAGTGGGCGATAGAAATCCCAGGTCCTTACAGTGGCGATTTCACTAGGGATTTATTTAAGAGGGTGAGACTCGAAAGTCAAGTTTGCTTAAATGTTTAATTTCCATATTGCATCATTTGCATCATTTGCATGTGCCTTGGCACACCTTTTGACCCTTATCGACCCTCGAGGAAGTTTGGGCCGTAACTCGTAGACAACTCGTATATTTAAAGGAATATACAGTTGTCCTATCGTGAAAACCGGCATTTCCTCACCCACGATTCATCGACTCTTGTTGATGAAAAAGAATTACAATTGATGTAGCGACCATCAGCCGGACGGAAATTGTAATTTATTGTGCCCGGTGACCTCACAGGATTCAAAAAGCCTCCAAACCCACATTCGTGCATTCACTTGCTTGTTGTGCATGTGTTGTTGTAATGCCCGTCTAATCACATATGTTTGCCTGTAACTACGTCGTTGTAATGCTTGCCTGAATGCATGAATATCGTGACTATGTGACAACATGTACTTACGTGCTAAGAGTCTTTTTCTTTTATTTTTAGGTAGTTCCTAATGCCCAAAAATAGTGCGAGAATTCTATTCAATGAGCACTCGTTTCCCCAATGATTAATTTTATATAGCGTCGAAGTCATGAACAATTTTCTAGGACCTTTTAGAAAAGAAAAAAAAAAAAAAAAAGAGTTACTCACTCCAATTTTCCCTTTTCTTTTTTTTTTTGATGTAATTCAAATTCTGCAAAAAAAAAAAAGAAAAAAAAAAGTGTCGCAAAAAAAGGGCGGGGAAAAAAAAAACAAATGGCATAAAAAAAACGCCGAAAAAAAAAATCGGAAAAATAAAAAAAAAGCAAAGATCGAAATTTTCTTTTTTTTTATTCATTCCATTTTTCATTTTCTTTGAGTCTAGAAAAATCAAAAAGAATAGGATAATCTGTCTTTTTCTATTTTGTTTATTTTTGTTCATCGACTTTATTTTCCTTTGATATTAGAGGAAATATTTGGGCATCTAGGCTTAAGGATCTTTTTACGACAATGTGTTTTTCTAAATGTGGGTCATCATTTTTCTTAGGTGAGAGTCTCGTGGTCTTCTTGGTTCTAAATGATCATCTTCTCATTCAGATCATGTTAGGATCCAACAAGTGTTCCTCGGCTGAAGAGACATAGGAAGAGCCTATCCTCGTGGTAAGATCAGAAATCGGTCAGACCGTTAAGAAGACCAAAACTCATTTTGTGACAACTGTATATCCAGTCCATGAAGTTTCAAAAGAATCGGTGCCTGATACTCAAGATGAGTCCTTTGATTTAGGGGAACAATTGGACCGATCATTCCGAGAGGCCAAAATGCAAGTGGGCCTTGATTCTGATGAGACCCCTAGTCTCGTTGAGTACAGAGGCACAAACAAGCCAATCCTGACCCTCGCTGAAGCACAAGATGATATTGAACACCTATCCCAATATGCGATTGTTTACCACTCAAAAATCAAAAGGCTACAAAGAACGATTGCCTAATTAGATCAAAGGATTAAGACCTTAGAGGGTGACAAGGTTCTTCTTGATCAAGGGCAACCCCGTTGGCCTCAAGAACACATTTTTCAACAAATGAGGGCATATGGCTATATGCATCCACTAGGGCCTACCTATCAACTCATCCCAGAAAACGGAAACCTAAGCGTTTGCTGCGAATACTGCCAAGCCTGCGGACACCGCACCAATGACAACATGAATCTAAGGGACAAAATCCAAGCCTTCATTAATGAAGGAACCATGTGGCCCGCGCACCATTGGTTATCGAAGAAAGGATCAAGTCCTCCCGCTCGCGATTTCACACCACTTGCGGTACCAATTCATAATGTTATGACAACTTTACTTCGACGTGGAGATCTACGATTCCTGGAAGGAGTCTTGCCGGAAGAAGAAGATCATTACCTCTATTATAAATATCATAGATGCTTTGGTCACCTCATTGATCAATGTTATCGCCTAAAGTGTGACATCCAGTTCATCATTGATTCCGGAGCCGTCTCTCCTCCGAAGTCCCATATATTTAAAATCACCGTGCGTAAGTATGAGCCACACCCGAAGTCAATGTGGTGGAAATAGATCAAGCACCGTTCATACCGCACTCAAACCCTCATGTTAATTGTCTCCTCAAGAAGCAATGGTACATACCCGGTATGGGTCTGGGCAGAAGTGGACAAGGGCCCACCACTTTCAAGTTTGGTGTCAAAAATAACTCCTTCGGACTTGGTTACGAACCCACTGATAAAGAAATCCATGACCATGCTCTGAAACAAAAGAAATAGGTTAAGGGAAAACAAGCCATCTCCAGGAAAATAATACCACCTTATAGCCATACACTAAATGGCCAATTCGTCATGGAAGGGGGTCATTGTTCGTACTATGGTTTTCCCGAACCATACTACGACAAGAAAGCCCAAGTCATGCACCCGGACTTCGAGATCTCCCAAGACTACAACCAACTAGACGAGGAGGCACATCACCCCTCTAATCCAGCAGATCGAGATTGGACCAAGGCACCAGGCAACCAAATGTTGGGTTTCCTATTCCGACAAGAGACTAGAATGGCCGAAGCTCCCACCATGAATGAAGAAGTGATGGCTCTCTATAATCGCAATTTCAACCCCGCTGATATGATATATACTACGGAAGATGTTGCGATGGGATAGCGCAAAGAAGTAAGATGGACTAACTCAAATGGACGCAAGGTCACAATAACCACTGGAGAAGGACCAATGATGGAAGAATCTGATTCCGCGTCCCAGTCAGAGTCAGTGTCTAGTTTAGGTCTTAAGGTTGAGTCAGGAACGGGGAATTCCCCATTTACTCTTTCTAAGTCTAGTTTTAATGTGAAGGGAACTTCTGATCCCTTTCTTGCCGTTTTTAATTCCAATATCAATAAAATGAAAAGTTCTTCTACTTATTTTCTACTTTCTTTAGCTATTGATAAACCCAATGATGAGAATGAGTTGCCTAAAGATTTGCTAAAAGTAGTAATCAATCATGAGCAAAAGACCTCTATTGTGGAGGAAACAGAATTAAACATTTTAAGCAATGAAAGCGAACCTCGTGAAGTGAGAATTGGATTATCCTTAACTGAACAGGAACGTGAGCAATTTGTTGAACTTCTGAAACAGTACACAGATGTTTTTGCTTGGTCCTACAAAGACATGCTAGGTATTGAGAGGATCATAGCCGAACATCAGATCTCTTTATACCCAGATGCTAAACTCTGGCGGATCAAACCAGAATGGGCTCTGAAAATAAAAGAAGAGGTACAGAAGCAACAAGCCGCTGGGTTTATTGTGCTATCAGATTATCATGAATGGACTGCAAATGTGGTTCCAGTACCGAAGAAAGATGGCCGAGTCAGAATGTGCGTTGATTTCAGGGACCTCAACAAAGCTATCCCAAGAGATGATTTTCCCTTGCCACCCATCGACCTTTTGGTAGACAACACTGCTGAATTTGCTCTATAGTCATTTATGGATGGTTACGTAGAATATAACCAAGTGCAAATGGCTGAAGAAGACATGAGCAAAACAACGTTCATAACTCCTTGGGGGAGCTATTATTACAGGGTCATGCCCTTTGGATTAAAGAATGCAGGTGAACCTTATCAAAGGTTTACTACAACCTTGTTGCATGACATGATACAAAAAGAAGCCGAAGTCTATGTGGACGATATGATTGTGAAGTCAACATGTCGAGATGGACACATTCAGGTGCTCCACAAGTTCTTTGAGAGACTGCGCAAGTATAACTTCCGACTGAATCCCCAAAAGTGTGCATTTGGGGTAACATCAGGCAAACTACTGGGTTATGTGGTCAGTCAAAGGAGAATTGATATTGATCCATCCAATATCAAAGCAATTGTTGAAATGCCTCGACCCAAGAATGAAACAAAAATTAGGGGGTTCCTCGGTCGACTTCAATACATTGGTCGGTTTATATCAAAGTTCACCATAACATGTGAACCGATATTTAAGAAATTGAAGAAGGGAGTCAAAATCGAGTGGGAACCCACCTATTCTTGCTCCTCCCAAGCAAGGCATGCCGCTTATCCTCTACTTAACAGTAACTGACACGACCATGGGGGCTATGCTAGCCCAAGTAATAAAGGACAAAGGAACGAGCCATATATTACTTGAGCAAGAAATTTATCGATTACGAAACAAGATACTCGAGCCTTCAAAAGACTTTTTTAGCTTTGGTCTGGGCAATGAGGAAGCTCAGACATTACATACTTAATAACCCCGTACTTGTGAGGTCAAGAATGAATCCCCTCAAATATATCTTCGAGAAGCCAGTCCTAAGTGGAAGAATTGTGAGGTGGACAGTTTTGCTATCTGAATTTGATCTCAAGTTTCATCCTACTTAAACCATCAAAGGACATGCAGTTTCAGAATACTTGGACGAGCACCCCACTCACACAGCCAAGGATCACGAGTAATATGATTTTCCCGACGAAGATGTAGCTCTAGTTGAAGAAAACTGCTGGAAAATGTACTTTGATGGGGCATCCAACCAAAAAGGCTATGGCACAAGAGTACTCTTGGTATCTCCGGATCAGGCTCATACTCCCATCTTGGTAAAATTATATTTTCCTGTCACTAACAATGCGGGCGAATATGAAGCGTGTATTATTGGTTTACAAGCCGCCGTAGGCCTAGGCATCAGGATACTCAAAGTTTATGAGGATTTTCTACTGATCATCAACAAAGTCTCTAGAAAATGGAAGGTTCATAGTGAAGGCCTGGCACTCTACCAGGAATTTTTGGATAAAGTACTTGACAACTTTGATGAAGTAGCATTCACGTACCTACCCCGAGAGGATAACCAATTTGCAGACGCTCTGTCCAAGCTAGCATCCTTGATTACCATACCTGATCCTGTTAGCATGATGCCTGTTTGCATACAAAGAAGAAGTGAGCCCGCCTTTTGCAACAACCTCGACACGTGTCTAATCCTAGCTCCTATTGAAGAAGATCCTTGGTACCAAGACGTATTCAACTAAATCACCAAAGGTACCTACCCTCCAGACGCACCAATAAGAGCTCAACGGGCCATCCATCTCTTAGTGGTACAATACATAGAATACAATGGGGTTCTATACAAAAAGTCCCACAATGGAGTCAACCTCAGATGTGTAAACGCCGAAGAAACGACAGAGATCATGGATGCGGTACACAATGGGGTGTGCGACCCACACATGAATGGTCGAATGCTCTTTAGAAAGATAGTATGAGTAGGATACTACTAGACCTCCATGGAAAGAGACTGTTATGACTATGTCAAGAAATGCAAGAAATGTCGGATATATGCCAACCAACAGCATATGCCACCGTCAATGCTCCATAACTTCACATCCCCTTAGCCATTTTCTGCATGGGGAATAGAAATCAATGGTAAGATCACCCCCAAGGGTTCTAGAGGACATGACTACATCCTAGTAGCCATAGACTATTCCACCAAATGGGTTGAAGCACAGTCCTATGTTATCCTCAAATCCAAACAGGTGTCCAAGTTTATAAGGAACAACATCATTTGCTGACATGGTGTTCCACATGAAATTATTAGCAACCATGGATCCCACTTCAAAGCCGAAACATCCACTCTACTAAAGAACAACAAAATACAGCACCAGAAATCATCGCCTTATCGACCCCAAACCAATGACGCAGTAGAAGCAGCCAACAAGAACACCAAAACTATCATCTAAAAAATGATAGAAAACTACAAAGATTGTCCTGTAAAACTCCCATTCGCCCTTTGGGGGTATAGAACATCCATAAGGTCATCCACAGGAACTACACCTTATTCCGTAGTCTATGGGATGGAAGTCGTACTACCCATTGAAGTCCAACTACCCTCCATGCGCATAGCCTTAGAAGGTGAACTTTCAGAAACCCAATGGACGATGCAAGCCCGTTATGATGAACTCATGTTCACAGATGAAAGACGCCTACGGGCTCTAGACCACTCACACATGTACCAACAATACATGGCAAGAGCGTTCAACAAAAAGGTTCGACCTCAAAACCTGAAAGAAGGGGACTTAGTTTGGAAAGAGTTAAGTGCACCAGTTACTGACCCTAGAGGAAAATTCCGACCAAACTGGTCCGGTCCGTTCATCATTAAAGACATCTTATTAGGAGGCGCAGTCCGGCTTATGGACATGGACCAATTGAAGAACTACTATGTCTAAAAAAAAAATCCAAAAATAAAAAAATAGAGACGTACACAAGTTGAACGAACTACGCTGGCCTGATTCCACACTGGATATGTAGGTAACCCTAATCAATCCCAAATTCTATTCAACTCATTCAAAAAGGATAATCTTTATTCAAACTGAACGAATAAGCTTACATTGCATAAATTGAAAATTCTTAAGGTTGCAAAAAAAGAAAAAAAAATGCAACTACGAGGGTTTAAGCTAAACAAATTCTTACTACTTTTTTAAAACCAGATTTGCTTTCTAAATAAAACTACTTTAAATCCTTCTTCCCTATAGAAGGTTTCGTTGAAGAGTTCTTCTGTGAAGGACCTTGGCTTGAGGACGACCTATGATCGCTTCCTTAAGCTGGGGGCTTGACTCTTTTCATTACATGACAGCCTTCCTCGTAAGGCCCTTCCTTCCTTTTCTTGCTTCCTGTTCTTGAGTCATACCTAGGTACTAGTTGGTTCCACTCCCTCTGACGAAGGGTGATAGGCCCGCAAGTGTACGGGTTGTATCAAAGTAATAAAATATCGATCCACAAAGAGGAAGTGATTCCAAGTACTATGTTTTCTTAGATTAACAAGCTAAGCAATTATCAATTAGTTTGTTGGATTGAAACAAGGAAAAATAATCACTAATATATGGAAATAACAAGATAAAAAGCCTAGGGTTTATTTCACTTAACAAGATCTTAGATGCGAATAAACAAGTTTTAACTAGCATGTCATGTCGAATGTTGCAAGGACGGAAATAAGAATCCTAAAACCTTCTCTCGAAGCGATAAAGGAATACTCAATATAATACTTAACTACCTATTCTCATGGAGTTAAGAAAATATCAAGAGCATGAAGTAAATAATTTCCTTTCCAATAGTCCCAAGCAAGTTATTCTAAACTACTCTCGTGATTAGGCAAACTTGATGAATGATTGAGTTACGATGATTAACAAGCTTCTCTCGAATATGAATTAATCATCTAATATAAGCAATAATATTACAATCAAACATTGTGCAACAATTCTAATGACATGCCAATTTCTACTTATTTAATTAAGCATCATATATTCAATTAAGCTACATCAACCCTAGATAAAAGAAATTAGCTACTCATGATCTCTACATACAACAAAGTATGTAATGAAATTCATGCAAGAATTAAATAAATAGTAAAGGATTGAACTAAATAAAGCAATTGAAATTAGAAGCATGGAGAGAGGAAAAGAGAGAGTAGAGATAAGAAATAAACCAAGTAGCTTCAATTATAATCTTCAAAGAGAAAATAGAAGAATGCTTGAACTCGATCTTCGATTACAACAACGAACTAATAAAGCTTGAAGGAATTCTAAGTGTTTTTATTCTAATAATATATAGTTTAGAAAGCATAAAATGGACTTGAGAATGAGATATGAGTAGAGATAGTGTAAGATGGGATGACCTTTATGAGCAAGGATGAGGGCCTATTTGTAGGAAAATATCAAGATGAACCTAGACGGTTTACACAAGGTAACCCCCCTAATGAACAATAAGTCACCTAGTAACTCTCAAAACAATTAAGGTACTAGTAACTCTCTTCTTCAATACTTTTCAATGCCTTGATGCATCCAAAAAATAATCCAATGTTGTTCTTCAATACTCTTCACAACTTGCTCTATCTTTGATTATGTTGAGCATCCAAAGAGAATCCTAAGTCCTTTGGATATGGAGCTTAATTTGACCCTAAAATCACAATTAAAACACCAAAATACCAAAGTAGTAATCCTCATATATAATTACTTATAAATCAGTAAAATATAAGAGAATTTACATAAACATAGGATAACTGAGTGCGGTCTACACATGAATATTAGTACTATTTACGCACTCATCAAAGTCCCCCAAGCTTAAGTCTTTGCTTGTCCCTAAGCAAAACATTATCAACAAGACATCTTAGGGAGAGTAGGAGATCACCTTCTCAAGTTCCATTTCAAAAGAACATTAAGTTCAAAGGAAAATGCTCAACAAGAATGACCAACAAACCAACAACCATTCAAAACTCATAGCATAGCATTTAAGTTGTTAACCAAACCATCAATCTTACCACAAGACCCACCTTCAATAGTAGCATAGAAGATCGAACAAACCCTCTCTCTAGGAATGTGAAGGCTCACACTCATGTGTTTAGGTTATATCAATAGAACTCTCAAGACTCAATCCAAAAGCGGTATCTACCATAAACTTGCCCATATTCTAACTCGCCATCGCCAATGACAACTACTCATGCAAAGATCAAGAAGACTTTTACGGGGTTGTAATGAGGCCCGGGGTAAAGGTAGGATGATACATTTGAAAATGTGGACTAGGAGCAAAAACTAGTGGAGTCAAAAACACTTTCTCAAATTCTCGTGAAAGATCAAGATAGCACAAAAACTTCACTCACAAACTCTAACCAATCACCAAAAGATCGCATCCATTAAAACTCACAAAGAAACTAAGGAGGAGAAGCCAATATAAATATTTAGATTTTTTTTTCTTCTTCTTCTCCCTCCTTGTCTCATTCACACGAAACCATTATTGAATAGCTCTTGTTTTTTTTTTTTTCAAGATACAACAACCAAAATTTCACCAATTCACATGAATCACCAAATCAAAACCCAATGCCAATCTTTGCTTTCATCATCACAAATCACAACTTCCCCATAAAAATCAACTCCACTAGCCTAGGCTCGGTGAAAGAGTTGTGTTTAGGAGATCAAGGCTTGTAATGTGGTTTTATCCAATAAAATAGCTCAAGGCTCAAAGGGGTTTACAAAGGGTGAAACATGTATCAAGGTAGCTATTTGGCTAATGTAGTTAAAAACAAAGAATGCTTCTATCATTTCTTAGCATGAGCTTGTCAAGTGCAATTTTAACAAGAAATCGGGCAAGTTCTGGAGAAAACCGCAATTTAGAGAGTCATACACACAAGAAAGAAACCATAAGATCGAAAGTGATGAATCGATCAATCAAATAAGGCTCAAAATCTCACATGGTTATGTTTGGTCTACTCCAATCAACTATGCAACATCGAAGGCAACAAACATGCATTCCACAAACTAATGGTCCACAATCACAATCATGCTATGAGCTTTCAAGGCTAAAGACCGTTATTCACAAAAGTGGAGACAATTCCTTCAATTTTTTTTAAGGAGCTTCCATCATTGACGGATCATATCTCCATCATTTTTTTTTGTTTTGCCTTTTTCATTTTTTTTTCATTTTGTTAATGCATGCAAAATTCAAACCTAAACAATATGAACTAAATGCATGAAAATTAACAAATAAAACTAAAAAGGAAAATAAATAAAAAATGAAAATGAAAATTTTATCTAAAATGCAACCTACCATGATACTATATGAAAATGCAACTATCTATCACATTTTATCGAATATGACCATCAAAATTGATCAACAATAACCACCTCTCCCAAGCTTGAATTGCACATTGTCCTCAATGTGAGAAAGGACAATAATAATAAAGAGAAAATTAGGAGAGATTACTCACAAAGTTCCATCAAAGGGGAAGAGAAGAGGACCTCACAAGTTGCCACACAAAATGGCATTGTAGCACTAATTTAGACAAGTGCTTGCAACAATCAAATTCCAAATTCACGAAGGCCACAATCTGTGGTATATTGAAGACCAGTTCTCCCCAAGGTCCCACCAATTGACAACCAAATAGTACCCAGTGCACCAAATCCGAAAACTTTTGTAAATTAATCAACAGTTCAAAACCACCAAAGGCACCAAGACTTAATCTTAGGGACCAATATTGTTAGCCCAGCAGCAAAATTAATGCTCAATTGCAATTTGCATCATCACCTTTGAAGTAAATTTCGAATCAAAACGGGAATCTGTTGTGGATACCGCCGTTCGACGGGATGGGCGGTCGGAACCGGTAGGCAGCTGAGAAGGGGGATGACGGTTTTGTGATGGCGGTGAGAGGGTGGGAAACGAGGGGGGCTGTGGGGGTGGTAGATTTCTGGTGGAGGTGGTGATGAGAGGGGAGAGAAGTAGAGGAGGTGAGAGAATGGGTGATTTGTAGAGGCAGGGGATTGGGCAGGTGAATGTGAGGAGAGAGAAACAGTTGTGGTGGATTTATTGTGAGGAGAGAGAAAAAGTGACGAGCTAGTGAGGGTCGCTCCTTGGGAGGCCGGCCTGGTCGGGTGTCTCGGGCAGTCGCAGATCGCCTGACCAGGAGGGTGAGGCAGAGAGCAGGAGAAGGTGGGACCTGGTCGGGCGCAGTGGAGGGCAAAAACTCGCCTGACCAGGCGTGGTGGTTGAGCTGGTGGGCGACCTGGAGCAGCCTGGTCGGGCAGTCTGGTGGAGCTGGATGTGCGCCTAGTACAAAAACAGTCATCTGCACCACCTAATATGCGACGGTTAATCATGATAACCGCCCTCCATTTTAAAGCGGTGGCATTTTGGTAAATAAATGTTTAGAATATGCGACGGTTCTACTATTCAACCGCTACACTTAAGTTAACGATGAAAAAAATTAAAACCCGAAATGAAATGGGCGACGGTTGATTGAGAGGACCGCCACACATAGATCACTATACGCAGCGGTCATCTCAATGGACCGTCGCTCATTCTAAAAAAAACAACCTACCCACTAGAACTATTCGCAATCACTTCTCATCTTCCCCTCGTTCTTCGCCTCCTTAGCTTCTTTATCTCTCCTCCCCTAAAAAAAAGCTTCTTTCTCTCTCCTCTTTTCTCTCAACTTCGTTCTCAGTTCTCACTTCTAATCTTCATTGTCTCTCTTCTCTTTTCTCTCAACTTCTGGGTTTGATCTCATCATTGGCGATTGAGGTTTTTTGAGCGAGGGACAATTCGCTACAGAGCTAGACACGCTGAAGCTCTCAGATTCTTGAAATCGAAGGTGAACATCTAATATTCTACCCTTATTTTTATTTCACAGAAGAATTAGCTTAAGGGTTCAAGGATTTTCCAGAAAATTTGTGCTCCTATAAGGTATATATCTGTAAAATGTTCCTCTTTTTCCTTTCTTTTCTATTTTTATTTGTGAATTTCAGTTTTATTTGTAGTTTTGTTTGATTTTAGTTTTTTTGTTTCTTATTTGAATTTGGATGTGAGCTTTAATTTTAGGATTTTAGCGCTCGACACAGACGAAAAGAATGGGAATTGTTTCTTCATTTCAGTATTGGTTTTCTGTTGTTCCTTTATAATTCTCCCTGTTATCTTCTCCAAGTTTTAGGGTTAGGGTTGCTTGGGAAGAAGAGGAAGGCATTGACAAGGATAATCATAAGTTTTAGGGTTAGGGTTAGGGTTTTAGGACTTTGATTTTGTTTCTCGTCTCTAATTTCTAATAGTAATATCTTGATCTAGGGTTTTTTTCACGAAAATGGTGGTGCTGATGAAAAAATGGGCGATGAAGTAGTTTTTTTCCTGCTCCATCTGACTTGCTTTCTGCGGAATTCTGGCGAGTTAAATCTCTTCTGCAATCCTGGGTTACTCAGATTGTGAGGTAATTTTTTTGATTTGCTTGATAATTGGCTCCTTTGAATCTCAAAGGTAGTTGTTTTACTGTTACTATTGAAGGTTAATTATAAGATAAGTTATTGTTGTTACGCCTTCTGCACTAAATTGGGTTTGCTTGTCTTGAGCAAGATACGTTGAATCTTTGAAAGAAACACCAAGTCCAATGTGTAATTGAAAGTAAGCTTCTATGATTTTGGATAAGGGAATATATAACGACAGTTTTCTTCTTGCTTAGCTGCTGGTTTCTTGGTGTAATTCAAATATTCAATTAGTTTCAGCATGGTTTTTGTGTTGATAGCAAACTTAATTGACAGGAAATCAGACTGTTTATGCTTCTTTCACATGCTAAGTTGATAGCAAAGATGTTGTTGTTGCTTGCTGTCATTGTTGCTGTTATATTTGCTATAATTGATGCTTCTTATTCCTGTAAATGCTGCTGCTATATTCTGTAAAATGTGGCGACTGTTTGTTGTAAAAAACTGCTGCTGTTTGCTGTAATTTTGGTGCTGTTGTTTGCTGATAAATGCTCTTCCTGTTTGTAGTGCTACTTGCTGGTTGTTGCTGTGTGTTTGTTTCTGATATGTGTGTCGGTAGCTCCTTCTATGATCTCCTGATCTTGTGTGCTTGTGGCAGCTAGCTTATGACCTGTTCTATTCCACTAGTATTCATGCCAGTATACATGAATTTGTAGGATGGGGGCTGGCTTAACTATATTCAATTGGGAATGCTTTGAGTCACTACCTAGTTTTGTGTACTGGAACGAGGTTCTGAATTTAAGGCCTGTTTTGTGTATGTTAAAAGTTTGGCTTTAGGAGTTAAAATATTGAAATTGTGGGTTGAAAACGTGTATACTTTGTTCGGGGTTGAGTTAGTACCATTTAGCATGTGTTATATACGCAGAACTGAACTTTGCCGCTTCAGTGGTGCAAAGATATCTCCTGGAAGGGTTATCAGGTATATTCTCAGGTAAGCTAAAGTGGCTCACTTGAATATGCATTGGTGCAGTGTCATGTTCAGTGTTAACTTTTGCATCACTAACCTTGATTCTACCTCGAATTTGATTCCGTCTCCGTTTTACTTTCTTGTTTAATTCATAGGGTGTATCAATTAGAAGAGCTGCGTGGTTTATTGGCAAAGGTTCACATGCAGGTACTTCAAGTTTAATTCTTTCACATGACAGTAAAATGGTGTGTTGGAAACTCCATTTCCTGTATCCTGTACTGGAGCGTGAATGAATTTCATGTATGTATCTGCACTGTAATAGGTTTTTGGTGCTTAAATTGATAAGGGAACTCGTGGTAAAGAATTGGCGAGGAAAAGGGCATTAAATCGAACATGATCTAAGGCACTTAGAATTGACAATTCACATACTGTTGGGATCTGAATTTCAGTTTTTTTTTCTTCACATTTTTAACAATGTTATATTAATGCTGTATGGTTGCAAAGTTGAACAAACTTCAGCTCACAAAGCCAGGATGCAACGTAAAATAGCTAGAATAAGTTTTATGCACTTTATTATCTAAATTCAGCTTGTTTTTTGTCTGTTATCTAACTTGAAACCAGATCTATGTTTTGCGGATTAACGCATCTTATTGCTGGCTTGTAGTCTTAGAACACTATAAGAAGTCAGGGTGAATAGTGGTATTTCATGGGGTTTAACTTAAAATAGTCTTCAATACAATTAAGGTGGAAAATTTCTTTTGTTTCTGAACTGTTGTTGTTCTGAAATCATACCTGAGTTCATGTCCTTCCTACCTGAGTGTATGAGACGTGAAGTGTTACCATTTGCTGTGAATGTGTGCAAATCAATCTTCATTGAAAATAAGAACTATTTATATGCATATGCCCTTCCAAACAATCTCCCTTGAATAAGATTATTCTGAAGTTTATGTTTATTGAGAGTTCTGTTGACATGACTTCTATTGCAGGCTTGCAGCATCTTAGCTCATAGTTACTTTAGTATTGATCTGTTATGAAAAAGCATTGCTCCAAAATTTATTTATCGTCAAGAAAAGCTTAGTTATTATAGTAATAAAGGGTGAAAATGTTAGATTAATGAGGCTAATTACATGTATATTTATATATTAGTTTTGAAGCCTATTAGCTCAGATAGGAGAGCAATTGTGCAATTGCACAAAAGACGTGGGTTTGAATCCCACATAGGCTGATTTAATGGGATATAAACTTTTTGCTGCTCAAAAAAAAAAAAAAAAAAAGAGAATGTGCGACGGTTCTTGGCAACAACCGTCACACATTCCTGAGAATTGTGTGACGATTGTTTTATAGAACTGTCACACAAAATAGGAATGTGTGACAGTTCTTCAAAACAACTGCCATCCTGAGGAATGTGTGGCGGTTGTTTTGAAGAACCGTCGCACATAACTTTTGTGTGGCGGTTCTATAACCGTCGCACATTCATTGGGAGAATGTGTGACCCTGTGGTTTGTGGCGGTCGATAACCGCCACACATTGGTATTTTTGACCGTCACACATTACACTTTCTGTAATAGCGCGCCTGGTCGGGTGGTGGTCTAGGGGCTGAACTGCGAGGTGGACCTGACCGAGCACGGTGAGGCATGGTGGAGCCGCGAAGGGCCGCCCAGTCAGGTATGCGAGCTAGTGAGCACAAGTTCGTTGCGCCTGGTCAAGCGCGTGGACGCCTTGAGATGCGAGCGGTCGGGCTGGAACAGTGATGGGGCTAGCTTTGGTTTTCTTTATTTCCTTGATTGAATACCTGATAAGAATCAGATTAAACAAAAAGTGAAGGAAAATAAAACTTGATTGAATTTGTTGCCCAATTTATTTTTTCTGTTTTCGTTTTTTATTTTTATTTTTTATATTTGTTTTAAAGCAAAAAGTAAATAAAATAAATTTGGGTTGCCTCTCAATAACTGCTCTTTTAACGTTGAGAGCTTGACACAATGAATCCATCATGCGATTTGAGCATCGGAAAGGGTAGACTCGACCCTTACACCAATAGGATCACCCGCCTTGTAATGTTTAAGACGGTGTCCATTCACTTTGAATGTTTCCGCATCATCCTTTAAAGGGCGCACCTCAATAGCACCATACGAGAACACTTTGAGAACTTGAAAAGGGCCCGACCATCGGGACTTAAGCTTGCCTGGAAAGTGTTTGAGTCGGGAATTGAATAGAAGTACCAAATCACCTTCCCGAAACTCTCTTCCATTGATATTTTTGTGGTGTCACCTCTTAGTTTTCTCCTTATAGATGCGAGAACTTTCATAAGCATCCAACCACCTCAACTCATCAAGTTCATTGAGTTGGAGGAGACGCCTCTCACTAGCGGCTTTGATCATAGTTACGGGCCTTGATTGCCCAATAAGCACGGTGTTCAAGCTCTACGGGAAGATGACAAGACTTCCCATAGACTAACCGGAATGGAGTGGTGCCAATAGGTGTTTTGAAGGCGGTCCTATAAGCCCAAAGAGCATCATCAAGCTTTGAGGACCAATCCTTCCTTGAACTAGACACCGTCTTCTCTAGAATTAGCTTGATCTCACGGTTAGAAACTTCAACTTGGCCACTCGTTTGAAGGTGATAGGCCAAGCCGACCTTGTGAAAAACACCATATTTCTTCAAAAGAGCCTCAAACTTATGCTCAATGAAGTGAGAATCGCCATCACTTATCAATACTCAAGGCACACCAAATAGAGGAAATATTGTCTTCTTCAAAAATTTAGCCACAACACGAGCATCATTGGTTTGAGTAGCAATGGCCTCAACCCATTTGGAGACACAGTCAACCGCCACCAAAATGTATTTGTTGCCATAACAAGTAGGAATGGGACCCGTGAAGTCGATTCCCCAAACATCAAAGAGCTCAGCCTCAAGAATACCGGTCAATGGTGTCTCATTCCTTCTACAGAGATTCCCGGTTCTTTGGCAACTATCACACTCTTGCACATGCTTTTGAGCATCTTTGAGCATTGTTGGCCAATAGAACCCGGATTGAAGGACTTTTGCCACGGTTTTGGAAGCACTAGCATGACCACCACAAGGTAGATCATGGCAATGAGAGAGAATGCCTTTCACTTCTTCTTTTGGAACACAACGCCTTAGGATGCCATCGGCGCAAGACTTATACATATGAGGATCATCCCAAAAGAACTTCTTGGTACCGAAATAGAATTTCTTCTTTTGGTTGTAATTCATTCCATGAGGAACAATGCCGCAAACAAGGTAGTTCACGATATCCGCATACCAAGGTGCCTCAATTGCTTGGAGAGAGAACAAATGGTCATCGCGAAAAGAGTCATCAATAGGTAACTCCCCATCCTTGCTCAACTCATAATAAAGTCGAGAAAGATGGTCGGCTACGGTGTTCTCGGACCTTTCTTGTCTTTGATCTCAAGGTCAAATTCTTGGAGTAAGAGAATCCAACGAATCAACCTTGGTTTGGCATCCTTCTTGTTCAACAAGTATTTGAGAGCCGAATGGTCGGTATGAACAATGACTTTTGACCCCTCAAGATAGGGTCGGAATTTATCCATGGTATACATAACCGCAAGGAGCTCTTTCTCGGTCGTGGCATAGTTCAATTGGGCATCATCTAGCGTTTTGCTAGCATAGTAGATAGCATGAAGTTTGTTGTCTTTCCTTTGCCCAAGGACAGCCCCCACAACATGATCACTAGCATCGCACATAACCTCAAATGAGAGGTTCAAATCCGGGGGCTGTATAATGGGTGCGGAGATAAGAGCATCTTTCAACCTATGGAAAGCTTCAAGGCAATCATTAGTAAACACAAATGGGGCATCCTTGAAAAGGAGCTTAGTTAGATGCTTAGAGATTTTAGAAAAATCCTTGATAAAGCGGCGATAAAACCCCGCATGACCAACAAAACTCCTCACCCCTTTCACATTAGAAGGGGGTGGCAATCGCTCAATAACCTCAACTTTTGCCTTGTCAACCTCAATGCCCCGATTCGAGACCAAATGGCCAAGGACTATGCCCTCTCGAACCATAAAATGACATCTCTCCCAATTTAACACCAAACCAACCTCGTTACATCTTTTCAACACCTTGGGCAAGTTAGACAAACAATTATCAAAGGACGACCCATAAACAGAAAAATCATCCATAAACACTTCCATGATGTCCTCAATAAACTCAGAAAATATGGCCATCATGCATCATTGAAAGGTGGCGGGTGCATTGCACAAACCAAAAGGCATTCTCCTATAAGCAAATGTGTCATAGGGACAAGTGAAAGTGGTCTTTTCTTGGTCATCCGGATGGATAGGGATTTGAAAGAATCCCGAATATCCATCCAAATAACAATAGTGTGAATACCTTGCCAACCATTCCTACATTTGATCAATGAATGGGAGGGGGAAGTAGTCCTTACGGGTGGCTTTGTTCAATTTTCTATAGTCAATACACATGCGCCAACCCGTGACCGTTCTAGTGGGAATAAGGTCATCTTTGTCATTCTTGACAACGGTCATACCACCCTTTTTAGGAACCACTTGAATGGGCTCACCCATTCACTATCGGAGATAGGATAGATGATCCCCGCATCAAGTAGGTTGAGCACCTCCTTTTTCACCACTTCTTTCATGTTAGGATTTAAACTTCTTTGGTGCTTAATGGAGGGTTTATGATCGTTCTCAAGATTGATTCTATGAGTGCAAAGGGATGGATGAATTCCCTTGATATCATATATGCTATACCCAATGACACTCTTATGTTACCTTAAAAGGAAAAGCAATTTGTCAACTTCATGGTCATTGAGTTTAGCATCTATGATAACCGGTTAGGACTCACTATCATCAAGAAATGCGTATCTTAGGTGGGGAGGGAGAGCTTTGAGCTCAACCTTAGGTGCTTCCTTGTTCGCTTGGGAGGTTTGAGAATCAACCTCCAACACTTTAAATTTAGCTCCATCTTTCGTGTACATGGGACTCTCATCAAGAAATTTGGCATAAGATGCCACTTCTCCATTCTCAACATAGCAAACATCATCACTCACAAGACAAAACTCAAGAGGATCACGTGAGTTTTCCCAAGCATAAGTACTATGAAATGAATTCTCAAATGAGTCTACTCTAAAGCATGATTTGGGGGAGGAGGATTGTAAGAACCCTCTCCTTTCGGCACTAATTGAAATATTTAGTTCGAATTAATGGTTATTAAATAATACGTCATATGCAACATGATTAATTGTAATAAGGGAAATAATAATCCAATAGTGAAGTCGCCACCAATTTTTAAGGAAACAATTGGAAAACCATCAAAAGTGACCCAATTCCTATTGGGAATTGACTCATACCAAAAAGGGGCCAAGATTATGTTCGGGGCTGTGAGTACGAAAAAGATAAAACGAATCCTATCTAAATCGCCAGAATTAACGGCCTCTACTAATCTTGTCCATGTTGATTCATAATTCACATTGCAAGGTTCCAAACAAATCCGGTCATCCACGATCCTAAATTAACTAGGTGGGTTGAACAAACAAAATTACTAAAGTGATCACTTTGCACATATTATCCAATTGCATGCATTAATTAACAATCATAAACCAACCCAATAATAAGATAAAAGAAATAAATCTCCACCTTACCTCTCTAGCTAAACGCGCCAAATATTGCATATGCACATCGATGAGATTGTTAGCAACTTCAATGGAAGTAATAAATATAAATATAAACAAATTAATGAAAATATGCTAATATGCAATTTAGAGCTAAGTACATGCAAAAACCCTAATTATATGCTAATATGCTAATTCAATATGCTAATCATGCAAAGATGCAATATTTATACTTATGATGCATTAAGCTAATTGAAACATGCAAATTAATAATCTAAACATGAATATGATTAATAACAAAACTAAAACAATCAAAATATGATATACAAATCAACCATAATCATAATCAAAGTAAAACATGGTTTGAAAGAGAGTTTTGAAAGATTGAGAAAATTGCCCTGAGGTTAAGCTTTTGTTGCAATATAATTGAATGTCAATTGCTCTTGTATTTGCCTTTCTATTGGTTGTGAATTTTCTCTTGAATGAGGCTTGAAGAAATCTTGAATGATTGATTAGGGTTGTATAAGAGAGAGGAGAGAGAGAGAGATTTGGGTTCTCTTGAGTTGAAATCCCGTAATAATGAGTATTGGTCCCGAAAAATGGAGTATAGAGGGCTATTTATAGGGATTGGGCGGAAAAGGAGGTCAAATTAGGATTCCCGGGCCAAAATTGGTGCCCAGCGGCCTCGACAATGCCGCATGGGTCTGGCGGTTGCCGCTAGAGCTCCAGCAGGGGGAAATTGGTCGCCGCTGCCACGAAAATGCCGCTCGAGCGCTCTTTTGAGCTCTGATTGGCGTGATTCTTGGTGCTTTGGATTCCTTGTTAAAAAGGGTTTCTTTTGACTTATCGTGGGCTCAAATAGCACAAGTGTCGTATGAGTTATTGCCCAAGCACTAGAGAAGTGTCCGTTTCAGCGCATTAATCAATGATCGGATCATATCTTCTTCGTTTCTAATGGGGTTTTGGCTCATAATACATCATTGGTAAGCTAATTCAAAGGGGAATACAAGACTATTGGGATAATAATATAATTAATCCTTGCATGGCTAAAAACCAGTCTTGAACCGTGATATGCGGGTATGAGAATATCTTTTTTAGCCCATAACTTCATTATATCATAACTTTTGACTCCGGTATCCGATTGGGACAAATGAGATGGCGTTGGAAAGCGTATGAAAAGGGATATTTGTGGATATTCGTTTCTTTAACATGATATAGGTTATCATCATTGGCGCTACGCCTGGGGGGACACATTTGGGTGTCTAGAGAAGCCTCCACTTTGACTGAGCTTTGGAAAAGCGATAGTCAAAGTATTTGCCAAAAATGCCTGCAATGCTTTGAAAACATTTATGTTGGAAAAAGATGCGATAAAAGTAAATCCTGACCGCCTGTGATCAAGGTTACCTGCTTTGCGAATGCAGACGTTGTGCTATTTGCGATATTCCAGACGTCAAGGAGCTTTGCGTCACTCCCGTGCCTTGCTTTGCAAATGTGGTGCTAATTGTAATAGCCCATCGTCGAAGAGCTTTGCGTTGCTCTTGTGCCTTGTTTTGCTTTGCTAAAATAATGCTTTTGCTTTGCTTTGTAACCTGCATGGTAGTTCAACCAAAAAGGAAGACATAGAGAGTATGGGGATGCTATGAGACAGACCTTGCTAAATGCAACAGGAAAGACCCAAAAGGACGGAGCTTGCTCAATGCAACGGGACGGACCCAAAAGGACGGACCTTACTCAATGCAACGGGACAGAACCAAATAAAGACACTTAGACTTAAGCGCAATCAATGCTTTGTGCGTGTGTGCTATGCATGTGCCTCGGAGGCAAAAAGTGCTTAGTAAGTGCAAATCAATAAAATGACACTCAAAGTGTGCAAATGCAATGCTAACTAGGCCTACAACTCCATGCAACCTAGTAATGAATAATGATGCATGTGACTCAAAAGTTATGACATATATGCAATGCATTGAAGACTGGGCTCCAAGGGATAAATGAGAGATTTCATGTTACTTGCAAAAGGATTTTTGTTTCCAAAAGTGTCCCTCTTAAGCCATGAGATAGATGCATGATTGGTGCCTTTAAGGCAAGGGCAAAGCCCCCAGTTTACTAGTTGGACCGTAAAGCAAGCAAGCTCATGCGGGTGATCGAGATTTCGAGTATCCAACATCTTTCGCCAATAATAAGAGGAATCGAAGCCCCAAGTATCCATGAAGTGATCACATGATATCCATGAAAACATGGCTACGGAAGCCACAAAATATGAGTAGAGAATCGATGCAAAGTAGGAGAATTCCAGGGTAAAGATGTGGGATTATGAAAGAAATGGGCTTGGTGCAAAAAAAGTGTAAAATATGGGGAGATTTTGTGAGATAAGGAGCGATGCAGGGGAGCAAATTCGAATACAAGTCTTAGGCTCTAAAAGGGGTAAAATCACTGAAATTTTAAACCCTTAGAATTTTGAGTTGCCATTGATGAGTGATATTTTTGACTTAGGACCTTTATTGTATCCCATGTGTAATTGCATATGGGTCTTGAGATTGAGAAAGATTAGAGTACGACCGGGCCTCGAAGAGGTTACCTACGTCTCCATAGAGGAATCAGACCAAAATGTAGTTCAAGGACCTTTGATTTTTAATGCCCTAACTTTTGCCTGGATCATTGTCTTGGATGATCGACCCAGAGGGCTTGCCATTTTTGCCTAAACCATTAAATGAATAGACTTAGCGGGCTTTTAACTGATTATGCCCTAACTTTTGCCTAGGTTGCCCTTTCGGGTTTTCAACCTAGCAGGCTCTTATTTTTTAATTTCTTATATTTGGTGCACACACATTTTTGAAGATTCATATCTCTAAGAGGTCTTTTGGGTTGTAATGTTAGGACAAGGTGCGGGTTGCCAAAGAATGGATAATAAGGCTCAAATCCCCATAAAAGCCCCCGATGTGCTGAGTGTCATTTGATATGTCGAGGTGAGGAAACTCTCTTGATATTTGGTGCTCTCTTGATGCATTTGGAACTTCTTTTTTTTTTTTTGAATTATCGACATTTGCTTCTCTTTCTTTTTTTTTCTTTTCTTTTTTTGAACTCTTTTTGGGGTTTCTCTCGCCTCTCTTGAGATTTTGGTGACACTTAGAAATTATTGCACACTTCCCATGTCCCGGGTTAGGATAATATGGTTCAAGAAATAATTTGGCTTGTGTTTGATGGCTCAAATGGGCTCCAAGTGGTAATTTGCATTGTGGGTGAAAGGATAACAATGAAGGGTGCCAAATGAATGCCTCATGTCCTCGGTATGACTTACAGGATGTGTGTCCCTTTGCTTCTCTTTTCTTTTTTCTTTTTTCTTTTCTTCTTCTTTTTTTTTTTTTTTGGTCCTCTACTCTGTAGTTAAGGTCCTTTGCATTGATCAAGTTTGGCAACTCAGATTCATCATTGGGTTTGCAATTAAGAGATATTCCATGAATGAAGAAAGAAAAAAATGCAGGCTTATTTTATTAAATCAAAGGAAAGCAAGACAATGCTTCAAGGGAAATCCTAAGACAAGACTTGGACTCGACAAAGAAAGAAAGGGAAAAGAAAATTCTCCAACTAGACTATGACTCTATGATATTTGAGCTTGGGCTTCATGACTGGGCTAGGCGTCTAATTCAAACTCTTGGGTTCATGGTGCAAGGATGGTATCATCGTCGATCAAATCTTGGATCTCGCGCTTCAAGTGCATGCATTCTTCAGTCATATGACCATTTCCTTGATGGTACATGCAGTAGGCATTGGGATTCCACTTCTTGCCTCTCTTGTTGGGCTCTAGGTCCGGTGTGGGACCGATTGCTGAAATATAGCCTTCTTGGAGAAGTTTGTCAAAGGCTTCATCTTGTGTCATGCTAAGAGTTGTGTATACTCTTTTATGCCTACTTACAATGACATTGACTTCATTTCCTTGATCGAACGAGTCTCTATTATTAGAGCCATGCTTGTCTTGCTCTTTTGCTTAATTGGGTGAGGTGGTCATCTTCAATGGCCATTCCAAGTTCAACCAATTGGGTATAAGTAGTGAGCGGCAAGAATTTCTTATGCTCACGATACTTGGGTGTCAAGTTGTTGACAAGAATTCTAATTTGATCCCTTTCAGATGGGCGATCTATCATTTTGGCGACCTTGGTCCTCCATCTTCTCACGAAGTCGGTAAATCCTTCATCATCACCTTTCTTGGTTATCTCTTGCTCTCTTAAAGTCATGGGAGGCAAGACATTGTCAGCGTATCCCTCCAGAAATAAGGTGGATAAGTCTTCCCACTTTTGGATCTTTTGAGATGGCTACTTAAAAAATCAGGCCCTTACAGCGGGGTCTAAGGTTTGTGGAAAGAAATGAACATACAGATCGTGTTCAATCCCTCTAAGGCCCAATGCAGTAGTGAAAGCTCTAATATGATCTTGTGCATCGTCAGTTCCTTTGAAGATGAGAACTTCGGGCATGGAGAACTTTGTGGGCAATTTTCCCTTCATGTGGGGAGAAAAGCCTTCAGAATTGACTATCATGTCGTTAAAGATGCGACTCTTGCTTAAGATGGACTCGAGCCTGTTTAGTTTAGCTTGAAGTTCTTGGTCCTCTTTAGTGGAAGGTTCGGGCTTGCCATGATTCGGAATGGGTTCCTCGGAATCCTTGGAAGGAGGATCGAGTTTAGCAATCTTAGCCTCTAATTCAATGAATCTAGCATTCATGGCAGTCATTTGCGTCAAAAGTTCCTGCATCATTTGGGCTTGAGTCTTCTCACCTTCTCCAGTCATATTGGGCTTAGGTTGCTTTGAGTAAACTTGGGCTTTGCGATCCTGGATGCAATTCACAACTTAGTAAGGGACACTTGGGAAGGAAATTCGAAAAAAGGCTTTTAGAAGAAGACAGACTCTTATATTAACCCTCGAAGTCCAAGATGAGAACTATATATGCAAACTTGACATGAACATGCAATGATGACTGTTTCTAGATGCCTTGTGGGCTACGACTCAATGAATGCGACTATATGAGGTGAGGTGAACGATTGTGATATAAGACTCTATAGTGTCCTAGATATGCCTAAAATGATTTACATGCATATGACATGGGAGAATATAGAATGTCCTAGAATGATATGAAATGCGATATGCGATGTCCTAAATGTATGCACAAAATATCTAGTATTAGATGCATGATGAAGCTACCCACCTATGGCAAGTGGGTGTATGCAATGTTCTAAGATGATGCGAAATGATATGCGATGCAATACAATCTAAAATGATTCTATATGTGCTAGCATGGAGCTTCTAAAAATGAAATGCAATGCAATTTTTTTTGACTTTTTTTTTAGTTAGAAAAAAGATGGGAAAAGAATCTAGAATAATCCCTCAACATGGTAACTTCTCAAGCAGACCCAATTTTTGGAAATATTGCGACGCAAGTAACGTATTTTAATCAATGATCTTTTAACTCTATATTAAAAAGGGAAAAAGCAAAAATACTCTTGACTCAAGAAAGAAAGAAAATTACTCTTGACTTGCAAAATAAGTAAAGGGAAAAAGGATGAACCTAGACCTTAAATAAAATATGGAAAACAAAAGATTACTCTTAACTTACTATGGGAACAAGACTTTTTAGACTTGGGGAACGGGAAAGATACTCTTGACTTGCTATTGAAAGTATAAAGACATTACTCTTGACTTAGATATGAAAAATAATATTCCGGACTCAGGAAAAGGAAAATATACTATTGACTTGCTTAAGGAAAGAAATAACACTCTTTTTATTTTTGGTAAAGATCATTGGTCGAAATATATTACTTGCTCGAAATTGATTTTATTGGAAAATAAGTCTCCCTAATATGGTTACTAGCATCGTCGGGAAGATTCATGGATTCTACTTTCAAAGAAGAAAATATTCTAGACTCGATCTTAAGCTAGTTTACAAAATTAGTCACATACAAAAATAGGAAACTTCCTATACTCTAGACCACTAAGATCCTAAAGGGGACCTAATCTAGCAATCTACGGAAACAAATCACATAATAAGGAAACAATCAATCACAAAAAGGCAAGCAATCAATTAAGCACCTTGAATGGACCATGGGACTAAATGCAATGGTTGACACAATCTATGGTTAGATATGGTAACCCACGATCGGATGCGTTTTGTCATCTATGGGATGCATAGTAAAACTAAACGTACCGTTTTAGATATCTTGAATGGAAACATGTAGATGCCATGGGGTGGAACACGACTATGTGCAAAGGTAATTCGAACCTAGTGGGTCACCGGCCTAAGTCATAGACAATGCTCCAAAGGATAATTCCTGTTATGGTGTGGTGATGTCTTTCGACATCTTGCAATGATAACGCATGCAATATGGATGATATGAATGCAAAGCAATAATGAACACATAAAGGCCTTGAACCAAGAAATTTGAATTAATAATCAACATGGATAAGCTTTCGAATTAAACCCTCTTATTAAAATCCCCGGTGAAGTCGCCACTGTAAGAACCCTCGCCTTTCGTCGCTAATTGAAATATTTAGTTGGAATTAATGGTTCTTAAATAATACATCATATGCAACATGATTAATTGTAATAGGGGAAATAATAATCCAATAGTGAAGTCGCCACCAATTTTTATGGAAACAATTGGAAACCATCAAAAGTGCACCCAATTCCTATTGGGAATTGACTCATACCCAAAAGGGGCCAAAGATTGAGTTCGAGGGTGTGGGTACGAAAAAGATAAAACAAATCCTATCTAAATCGCCCGAATCAACGGCCTCTACTAATCTTGTCCATGTTGATTCATAATTCACATTGCAAGGTTTCATACAAATCCGGTAGCCCAAGATCCTAAATTAACTAGGTGGGTTGAACGAACCAAATTACTAAAGTGATCACTTTGCACATATTATCCAATTGCATGCATTAATTAACAATCATAAACCAACCCAATAATAAGATAAAAAGAAATAAATCTCCACCTTACCTCTCTTGCTAAACGCGCCAAATATTGAATATGCACATCAATGTGATTGTTAGCAACTTCAATGGAAGTAATAAATATAAATATATACAAAATAAGAAAAATATGCTAATATGCAATATAGGGCTAAGTAAATGCAAAAACCCTAAGTATATGCTAATATGCTAATTAAATATGCTAATCATGCAAAGATGCGATATTTATACTTATGATGCATTAAGCTAATTGAAACATGCAAATTAATAATCTAGATATGAATATGATTAATAACAAAACTAAAACAATCAAAATATGATATACAAATCAACCATAATCATAATCAAAGAAAAAGATGGTTTGAAAAACACTTTTGAAAGATTGAGAAAATTGCCCTCAGGTTACCCTTTTGTTGCACTAGAATTGAATGTCAATTGTTCTTGTATTTGCCTTGCTCTTGGTTGTGAAGTTGCTCTTGAATAAGGCTTGTAGAAAGCTTGAATTATTGATTAGGGTTGTATGAGAGAGAGAGGAGAGAGAGAGATTAGTGTTCTCTTGAGTTGAAATCCCGTAATAATGAGTGTTGGTCCCGAAAAACGGAGTTTAGAAGGGTATTTATAGGGATTGGGCCAAAAAGAAGGTAAAAATAGGATTCCCGGGCCAAAATTGGTGGCCAGAGGCCCTCCGGAGCGTCGTTGGGGGCTCAGCGGCCTCGACAATGTCGCATGGATCTGGCGGCAGCCGCCAGAGCACCAGCAGCAGGGCCGCTGGGGCTGGCTGGGGGGAAATTGGCCGCCGCTGCCACGAAAATACCGCTGGAGCGCTCCTTTGAGCTCTGATGGGCCATATTCTTGGTGCGTTGGATTCCTTGTTCAAAGGGATTTCTTTTGACATTTCGTGGGATCAAATAGCACAAGTATCCTATGAGTTATGAACCAAACGCTAGAGAAGTGTCCGTTTCAGCGCATTAATCAATAATTGGATCATATCTTTTTCGTTTCTAATGGGATTTTGGCCCATAATACATCATTAGAAAGCTAATTCAAAGGGGAATACAAGCCTATTAGGCTAATAATACAATTAATTCTTGTATGGCTAAAAATCAGTCTTGAATCGTGATGTGCGGGTATGAGAACATCTTTTTTAGCCCATAACTTCATTAAATTACAACTTTTTACTCCGATTTCCGATTGGGACAAATGAGATGGCGTTGGAAGCTTATGAAAAGGGATATTTGTGGATATTTAAATGAATAAGATCCTAAGATAGGATGGATAAAGGGGTTCAAATGAGCACAAGTACGTCGAGCATTGACATTCGTCTCTTTAACATGATTATAAGTTATCATCATTGGGCGCTACGCCAGGGGGGACACATTTGGGTGTCTACAAGGACTTCATGGTATGATGCAAGTTAAACTCCACAGTCTCTTCCCTTACATTCAAGGAAAGCTTTCCATTACGCATATCAATGATGGCTCCGGCGGTAGCCAAGAAAGGCCTTCCTAAAATGATGGGGATATGAGAATCCTCCTCCATGTCTTAAACAACAAAATCACAAGGGATGTAGACCTTACCTACCTTTAAAGGCACATACTCAATAATTCCCAAAGGGAACTTGACGGAGCGATCCGCCAAATTCAATGACATGGAGGTAGGCTTGATATCCCCTATATGAAGTCGCTTGCAAATAGACAAGGGCATGAGGCTCACACTTGCCCCAAGATCACACAATGCTCAGTCTATGTTAACATCTCCCACAGAGCATGAAATAGAAAAGCTTCCGGGATCTCGAAGCTTAGTAGGTGCCTTATTTTGCAAAATGGCACTACATTCCTCCGTTAATGCAACGTTGGCATGCTCCTCATATTTCCTCTTGTTACGGAGGAGATCCTTCAAGAACATTGCATAAGATGGCACCTCCGAAATGGCATCTAAGAATGGGATGTTAATTTGGAGCTTTTTGAGGATCTCCAAAAACTTCCCATACTTCTTCTCTTGAGCGGCCTTGGCAAGCCTTTGAGGAAAGGGCACCGGAGGTTTGTATGGCTCGGGACCGGGAGTAGGCTTCTTTTCTTGTGGCTTTGGAGTCTCAACTTTCTCACTCTCACCTTCCTCCACCTCAATCACCTTAGGCTCAAAAATTGGAGCCTCATCATTTACTTTCCCATCATCCTTCATCACGGGCCCCTCATATTGAGTTCCACTTCTCAAAGTGATAGCATTGACATGCCCCTTGGGGTTAGTCTCGGGCTTGCCCGAAAGTTGTCCCGAATGCCTAATAGAAGGGCTAGCTAGTTGAGAAATTTGATTGTCAAGCATTTTGTTGTGAGTGTCCATTGAATCCAACTTGGACATGATTAGGCAAAGGGTTTCATTCATTGTCTTATTTTGCTCCATTTGGGCATTGTAGAAATCTGTGTTGGATGGTGGTGGGCTTGAGTTGTAGGATTATGGAATGGAGCTCTAGGTTGGAAACCCAGAGGTTGAGGGGAGGTGTTTTGTGAAGGGTAGATATTTTATGGAGGAGGGTTGTTTTGTGGTGGATTTTGTGGAGTATTTTGTGGTGGAAAGGGGGCTGAATTTTTGTAGGAAAAGTTAGGATGGTTTCTCCAACCCGAATTGTATGTTTGAGAATATGGATCATTTCGAGGCCTTGGATTGTTGTTAAAGTTAAGGGCATTAGCTTGCTCAATGGTCATCTCTTGAGAAGACGTACCTTGGTATTGAAATTCATTGCTCATATGCCCTTGAGCACTATAAACATCATCACCACCGGAACTTTGCCCTTGAGAGGCACTCCTTGAAGGTTGCATTTGTTGGACTTGGGGAGAGAGAGCATCCAACTTACTTGTCAATAGAGTCACAATATCAACCTTAAGCTTACCACTATTCTTGCGAGCTCCCGGTCTATCGCAAGACCATTGGTAGGTTTTGGAGGCCATGTTTTCAAGTAGTGAATTAGCATCAACCGGTTTCAATGTCATGATAGAACCACCCACGACGGCATCAATGGACATTCTCACAGTGGGCTTCAATCCACTATAGAATGTTTGATGTAGAAGCCAAGGTTGAATGCCATGAGGAGGGCATTTTCTTTTCAAATCTTTGAAGCGTTCCCAAGCTTCATATAAGGACTCTCCTTCGCTATTGAATGCATGAATGTCATTTCTTAACTTGTTGGCCAAATCCGGTGGAAAATACCGAATCAAAAATGCATTTGACAAGGTTTCCCAAGTAGAAAAGAAATTTGGATCTTGGTTATTGAGCCATTGCTTCGCCCTTCCCGCTAAAGAAAATGGGAATAAGCAGAGGCGAAGTGCATCATCACCAACCCCATTCATCTTTAGTGTATCACATTTCTCCAAAAATAGCGCAATGTGATCGTTGGGGTCTTCACCATTGAGGCCATGGAATTGGTCCTCTTTGATGAAAGAGATGAAAGAGGTTTTGATTTCGAAATTATTGGCCGCAATGGTTGGCCTTGCAACACTACCAACGGTGGGATTAGAGAAATCCCTCAAGGACTTATCTTCGTCACTCATGGTAGCTTGTTGTCTCTCTACCTCTTCTTGTTGCCTTTCACGTGCTTACTTTCTAGCGGCACGAAAAGTTCTTTCGATCTCGGGGTCCAAAGGTACAAGAATTTCGGACCCTTGGCTCCTGGTCATACACCAAAAATAGTAGAAGAGAGGATCAAACGCAAAAGCACGGGTAACCAAAGACACACAAGTTAACACACGCACACACACGTGCCTAGTCTCGTCTATCTAATAAATGCCTAATATTGGAATCACGCCAAGCTCCCCGGCAACGGCGCCAGAAATTTGATAGGCCCGCAAGTGTACCGGTTGTATCGAAGTAATATAATATCGATCCACAAGGAGCAAGTGATTCCAAGTACTAAGTTTTCTCAGATTAACAAGCTAAGCAATTATCAATTGGTTTGTTGGATTGAAATAAAGAAAAATAATCACTAATATATGGAAAATAACAAGATAAAAAGCATAGGGTTGATTTCACTTAACCAAGATCTTAGATGCGAATAGATAAGTTTTAACTAGCATGTCATGTCGAATGTTGCAAGGACGGAAATAAGAATCCTAAAACCTTCTCTCTAAGATATAAAGGAATACTCAATATAATACTTAGCTACCTATTCTCATGGAGTTAAGAAAATATCAAGAGCATGAAGTAAATAATTTCCTTTCCAATTGTCCCAAGTTATTCTAAACTACTCTCGTGATTAGGAAAACTTGATGAATGATTGAGTTATGATGATTAACAAGCTTCTCTCGAATATGAATTAATCATCTAATATAAGCAATAATATTACAATCAAACATTGTGCAACAATTCTAATGACATGCCAATTTCTACTTATTTAATTAAGCATCATAAAATTCGATTAAGGTACATCAACTCTAGATAAAAGAAATTAGCTACTCATGATCTCTACAACTACAACAAAGTATGTAATGAAATTCATGCTAGAATCAAATAAATAGTAAAGGATTGAACTAAATAAAGCAATTGAAATTAGAAGCATGGAGAGAGGAAAACAGAGAGTAGAGATAAGAAATAAACCAAGTAGCTTTGATTATAATCTTCAAATAGAAAATAGAAGAATGCCTGAACTCGATCTTCGATTACAACAACGAACTAATAAAGCTTGAAAGAATTCTAAGTGTTTTTATTCTAATAATATAGTCTAGAAAGCATAAAATGGACTAGAGAATGAGATATGAGTAGAGATAGTGTAAGATGGGATGCCCCTATGAGCTAGGACGAGGGCCTATTTATAGGAAAATATGAAGATGAACCTAGACGGTTTACACAAAGTAAAACCCCTAATGAACAATAAATCACCTAGTAACTCTCAAAACAATTAAGGTACTAGTATCTCTCTTCTTCAATACTTTTCAATGCCTTGATGCATCCAAAAAAGAATTCAATGTTGTTCTTCAATACTCTTCATAACTTGCGCTATCTTTAATTATGTTGAGCATCCAAAGAGAATCCTAAGTCCTTTGGATATGGAGCTTAATTTGACTCTAATATAACAATTAAAACACAAAAATACCAAAGTAGTAATCCTTATATATAAGAGAGTTTACATAAATATAGGATAAATGAGTGCGGTCTACACATGAATATTAGCACTATTTACGCACTCATCAAAGGGCTCGTCTCGGTTGTCCATCACTGCAAGAATGCCAGTTTAAGTAGGTCTCAGAAACATGAATTGGGGCAATCACCCGTGGTACATGTCCAACGATCCCTGCCACGCCAGTATTTGCCCCAGTCCTTAGCAAATTCAATTGTCAAAGCAAAGGTAGGTTGTCTCGTGGTCTCCTTACGAGGGATAACCTGCTTTAACCCATACTCCCTCATGACCCTAGTGGGAAAGAAGTATGTATTCCTGTACAGGCCCAATATAGTAGTATGAGGAACAAATTTGCATGAAGCAACCAAAGAAGTTAAACCCCACCAAGATACATGCCAACGAACAACATGTACAGCATGGAAAAAGGTATCCCATTCAGCAAGAATCTTCTTCTCATATAGCCTTTTCCTAACCAAGAAGCTAGCAGTAGTATAAGTTTTCCTCTTTCAGGCTTGAGAGGTATGAGCTATCATCTTGTCTGGCGATTCTATCAGCCTTAGATGCTCGCATAACCAAATTTGAACAAGCAGGGGGCTGCCAGAAAAGGCTTCGTGAGGCAAAATTACCATAGCCTTAACAACTAAATTTGCTTAAGGATGGAGTATGTTTTGGCGTGGCAGGAATCGTTGGACAGTACCCCAGATAATTGCCCCGACTCAAGTTTTTGAGACTTACTTAACTTGGCTTTCTTGCAGTGATGGAGAAACAAGGCGAGCCCTTCGTCATGAGGAGTGGAACCGGCTAGTACCTAGGTATGACTCAGGAACAGAAAGCAAGAAAAGAAAGGAAGGGCCTTATGAGGAAGACTATCATGTTATGAAAAGAGGCAAGCCCCCAACTCAAGAAAGCGATCATAGGTCGTCCTCAAGCCAAGATCCTTCAAAGAAGAACTCTTCACCGAAGCCTTCTAAAAGGAAGAAGGATTAAAGTAGTTTTCTTTAGAAAGCAAGTGTATTTTAAAAAAAAAAAGGTATAAGAATTTGTTTAGCTTAAACCCTCATTAGTTGCACTTTTTTCTTTTTATGTAACCTTAGGAAGTTCAACTTATGCAATATAAGCTTATTCGTTCAGTTCGAATGCTCTCTAGAAAAATCCTACGACTAGGATATTACTGGATCACCATGGAAAGAGACTTTTACGACTATGTCAAGAAAGGCAAGAAATGTCAGATATATGCCAACCTAGAGCATATGCCATCTTCAATGCTCCATAACTTCACATCCCCTTGGTTATTTTCTGCATGGGGAATAGACATCATTGGTAAGATCACCCCCAAGGGCTCTAGAGGACATGAGTACATCCTAGTAGCCATAGACTATTTTACCAAGTGCGTTGAAGCACAATCCTATGCTATCCTCACGTCCAAACAAGTGTCCAAATTTGAAGATACAACATCATCAACCGGTATGGCATTCTGCATGGAATCATTAGCGACCATGGATTTCACTTCAAAGCCGAAACAACCACCCTACTACAAACTACAAAATCCAGCACCAGAAATCATCCCCTTACCGAACCCAAACCAATGGCGCAGTAGAAGCTGTGAACAAAAACCTCAAAACCATCATCGAAAAAATGGCAGAGAACTACAAAGATTGGCCCATAAAATTCCATTTGCACTTTGGAGGTTTAGAACATCCATAAGGTCATCCACAGGAGCTACACCTTATTCTTTAGTCTATGGGATGGAAGCCGTACTACCCATAGAAGTCCAACTACCTTCCATGTGCATAGCCTTAGAATGTGAACTTTCAGAAACAATGGATGCAAGCCCGTTACGGGCTCTAGACCACTCACACATGTACCAACAACGCATGGCAAGAGCATTCAAGAAAAAGGTTTGACCTCGAAATCTGAAAGAAGGGGACTTAGTTTGGAAGGAATTACCTGCACCAGTTACTGACCCCAGAGGCAAGTTCCGACCAAACTGATTTGGTCCGTCCATCATAAAACATATATCGTATCGGGAGGTGCAGTTCGGCTTATAGACATTGATGGCATCGAGTTCAGTCAGCTCACCAACATGGATCAACTGAAGAAGTGTTACGCTTAAAAAAAAATCTGAAAAAAATAGGCGTACACAAATTGAACGAACTACGCTGGCCCGATTCCACAGTGGATACGTAGGTAACCCTTTTAAGGGGACCGACCAAAAATCAATCTAAAATTCCATTCAACTCATTCAAAAAAAGGACAATCTTTATTCAAACTGCACGAATAAGCTTACATTGCATTAATTAAATTTTCTAAGGTTACAAAAAAAAGGTGCAACAATGAGGGTTTAAGCTAAACAAATTCGTACTACTGTTTTTTTTTTTTAAACTAGAGTTGTTTTCTAAAGAAAACTACTTTAATCCTTCTTCCCTTTAGAAGGTTTTGTTGGAGATTTCTTCTTTGAAGGACCTTGCCTTGAGGACGACCTATGATCACTTCCTTGAGATGGGGGCTTGCCTCTTTTCATAACATGATAGCCTTCCTCGTAAGGCCCTTCCTTTCTTTTCATGCTTTCTGTTCCTGATTCATACCTAGGTACTAGCTAGTTCCACTCCTCATGACGAAAGGCTCGCCTTGCTTCTCATCATTGCAAGAAAGCCAAGTTAAGTAGGTCTCAGACATTTGAGTTGGGGCAATCACCCGGGGTACTGTCCAACGATACCTACCACGCCAGTATATGGTTCAGCTTTTAGCAAATTCAATACTCAGAGCCAGGATAAGTTGTCTCGTAGTCTCCTGACGAGGGATAACCTGCTTTAACCCATATTGCCTCATGACCCTAGAGGGAAAGAAACATATACTCCTGTACAGACCCACTATCGTAGTGTAAGGGATAAATTTGCTGCAGGCAACAAAAGAGGTCAAACCCCACCAAGATGCATGCCAACGAATAACAGGTACAACATGGAAAAAGGCATCCCATTCAGCAAGGGTCTTTTCATCATACAACCTTTTCCTAACCAAAAAGCTAGCAGCCATATAAGTTCCCCTGTTCCAGGCTTGAGGGGTACGAGCAATCAACTTTTCTGGTGACTCTCCCAACCTTAGGTGCTCGCATAACCAAATTCGGAGCAGCAGGGGGCGTCCAGAAAAAGGCCTCTTGGGGCAAAATCTTTAACATGTCTAGCCCTAGAATAGTTTCTCCTATAACCAGATGCAAAGTAGAATGCCTTTCAGCTATTTGATTCACCACTCGCAGCAACGAGGCTCTACCCAGGTTAGATGATTCTGCATTAACAAACAATAAGCGATTTAACAGACAGAGTACAAAAGCCTGTCGACGGCAACGCCTAAATATTGCATCATGTTCAGAAGAGGAAGTAAACTTTTCACAGATTTGAACTAAGTTCACATCGACCCCAAGAATCATACTTTTGGCTTCCGCATATGACAAGTCTAGAGATTTCCTGTACTGATTACTAAAACCATCCCTCAAATAAGGCACAATTGGGGGAAGAACATCAAGAATATTAGTAATTGCAGCAAATTCTTCTACTAAAGGGCATATTTCGGAGTTACTGAAACGAAAAACGTGCAAGTCTGGGACCTAATAGCTCAATGCAGATCGAAGAAAAGGCCACAGGATTTTGGCCGGTTTCAGGGCCAACAAGGTTGAGATATGGTACGGAGCCAATTCTGGTTTATCTTCCACAGTCAGATTTTTGCACCAAGCATCCCGTAAAAAGAGGTGATTCTTGATGATTCTAGATTTCACCATGATAGAAGCTTTGAGAAATATGGGGAGCTAAAGTCTAAAAAAGAGGTGCGACATTGGGCATCCCGTAAATCCCGAAAAAAGTCGGGTAAGAAAAGAGTCAGCAATTCGCGAAAAAGCCCAAAGCCAGAGCCGTCAGCGGCCCTGGCCAGCGCCACTAGCGGCCCTCAGCAATGGCCTAGAGCCGCCAGCGGCCTAGCCCAGCGCCGCTAGCGGCGCTGACCTTGGCCTAGTCCGCTTTTCCTTTTTTCTCTCATTCGCCCAATTGATCCATTCCGCACGGTTTTAAACCTGATATGTACAGCGCGATTACAAGGCCCGAGACTCTCTTAGCTTTATTCTTTTTCTATTTTCTTTTTTTATTATTTTCTTTAGGGGTTATAATATGTGTAATTTTTCTTTTTTTCTCTTGCATTTTTTTTACCTTATTTTATTTTATTCCCTAAATCGTGCCTACTCTTTACTTCACAACACATTGCATACTTATTGATTAGACAGGCATAATCGAGTCATAATAGGATACATATCATATAAAATGCATAAAAACTGGAGTTCAAGTTTCAAAGACCAGATCTACAAATCAAGTCTACGCTACTCAGTTGGGGTCATCATCACCATTGCTATTAGCCTCATCTTCAATGGAAGGCCCATGACCGTAATTCCCGGCCAAGTAGTAAAAAGAACCCTGAAAACTGAAAGAGCTGTAAATCAGCATGCTGTTTGTTGGGTCTCCTGTCCGGTCCATCATACATAGGCGCACGCATAGGGGTACCCGCCGAAAATCCAGGCCCGAAGAGGCTCTCCGTAGCTTGGCTAGCAAAGTCCATATCCACATTCTGATATGAAGGCCCAGCTTGGGGCACATCCCGACCTCCAGCTATGGGAGTTACAATGTGCCTACTACTCAAAGAGGGCTAGAAACCCGCTGGAGAAAACATCTCAGGCACAGGAAGGTGCGGACTAGAAGGTCTAGACGGCTCATCAACAGGAGACTTGGTCGCCGCCAAAGTAGGAGAACGAGCAACAGATGGTCAACTCGCCGAAGCTGCTCTAGCTACTGATGAATGTCGGGGTCGACAGAAGATGAAGACCGCGACATCTGCATACAATCAAGACCAGAATGTAAAACTAAGCACTCCACTTAGCTAAACAAAAAGACAAAAGTGCACTTACACTAGCAGTTCCAAATCGAGAACTCTTCCCTCGACTCATCCTCCGGCTATATCCTTTCTTCAGCAAATGGATGAGCTTGAAAACTTGGGAAGTCTGTTCCCGGTTCAGCTACAAGAGAAAACAAGAGACAAAGTCAGTATTTGAAAACAACACAAGCCAGAAAACAAGAAAGGATAAAACTTACCCCGACAATCATTGGGCAAGTAAGCCCTCTACTGCCTCTCCGTCAGTGGCATGTAGGGGAACCTCTTCCGTTATACGACCCCCACTCTCACAAATGTATCTCATCTCATTATTCGAGGTCACACTTGGGGGCTGACTACGAGGGACTCTAGAGTGGGATCTCTTACGTCCCCGAGGAGCCTAATGATCCGCCTACAAAGTCAGTATGCTACGTACATAGTTGAAAAACACGAATCAAGATTTTACTTCAAAAGTAAGGTCCGGCATCAAGCAATCCAAGAAGTAGCCCAGGTATACCGTTGTACGGTCTAAGCCATCAACCTCTGGCTGAACAAACTGCGTGGTCACAACACCTGAATAACAACTCCCGAACCATTCACATTCAGACTGCGCAGGAAGAACATGGTCATAGGGGGGTCCTTCGGAACCATATGACCACCAAAGCGAGGATAGACCAGCAAGCGGTCCCCCAAGTACCACTCGAAGCTGAATCGCCCCTCAAACACTACCCGCAGGGTATATACCCTGAAAGACTTAGTGGTAATATGGGACGGGACCCCAGGACTGTTGTCAAACGCGGTCCATGTCACCTGCAGAATACAAGATCAAAGTTCATTCACACCAAATGAACCGAAAAAAATATATGTACAAAATAAGTCAAAGGCAACATACCTCGGACGCAGCTCGACTCTCGAAAGTGACCCGAACATCCTGCAAAGAGGAAAACAGATGGATGCATAATACGATGAGGACCAAAAGCTGGAAAATACTAAAAAAACCACAGCTTCCATACAAGCAGGAACAATCAAATACGGATCTACTACAAAGTATGCATATGCACAAGGAATAAATTTTTTTATCCTCTAAGGGCCAGTGATAGACGCCCTCCGACACGTTGCTTTAGGTCTGCAAGCCTGATGACACCATCTTACCAAAGAAGCATACGCAGGAGCACTAAAATTGTACTCATGTACTTTGGTCAAGTCATCCAGGGATGTCAGAAAGCCAACCTGACATACACTCTTCTTCTGGGCAAACATTGGTTGCCACCAACTGTAATACCCCGTATTATTATTCTTTTTACAATAATAATTACGTAAAAAGAAAATACAATTTTGAATTTAAATAATTAATTGGGCTCATAAATGTTTAAAGTGCTTAATGAATATTGGATTTTGATTTTGGACCTACTTAATTATAATTGGGCCAAAAAAAATAAAATTAATTGGGTTTAATATTCTCGGAGTTGGCCGAAATTTATAAAGCAAAATTCGGCCATATTTTCAGCTCTCCTAGCCGAAAATATGGGTGAGGAAATTCAGAACTTTTGTTTTAAAATTTATTTCCTAAATTATTAGATGGTGGAGTGATTTTAGGAGAGAGTTTAGGAAAGGAGAAGTTGAGGGAAGGAAGGAGTGTATTTAGTTCCTAAATATACTCTACTTCTAAAATAACTGACTCTTTACCAAAACAAAAAAAAGAAACGACTCTCTCTCACTCACTTTCACGGTCCACCGAAACAAAGGGGAGAAGAAAGAGAATTTCGCTCTCATTCGTAATTCATCCTTTTCTGCCATTTTGATCCTTTTGATTCCAAGTAAGTGTTTTTAACTTGATTTTGATTCCTAAAAAGCTTTAAGTTTGCTTCAAGTATGAGTTTTATGAACCCTAGTTTTGTATGAGTAAACCCTAATTTTATGATTTGCCTAGGGTTTGCTAGATTCTACTATTTGCTTGTTAGAATCATGATTAGGGTTGAGTTTATTGTTTTATTGAATTTGAATCAAAGGTTGAGTTTAAAAAGTTGGATCTTATATTAAATTAAATCTGAAAATTTATTAATTATTTGGATTTAGTTAGATTTTGATTTGTTAAAGTTGATTAACAAAAAAAAAAAAAAACAAAAAAAAGTTGAAGCGTCACACGGCCAAACCTGGGCGACGCGCCGTCACTGGCGGCCGTGCGCGGCCAGGCGCCATCCGGCGGGCCACCAGCGGGTCTGCTGGTGGTGGGGCCCGCTGGTGGTGCTGATGGTGGTGTTATTTTGGGTGATGTTGGTGCTTTGACTTGTTTTAACTTGTTGACTTGTTTTAGGGTTTTGGAACGTTTCCTAATTTAGTTTATGTAAATTGATTTTTGGGAACTTTGAGCATACATTTGTAACTAAAAATTCCAACAACTTAATTATTTTAATTAAGGGTACTAAATCATCTTTAAAGTTTAATAAGAGGTTTAGAAGTCAAAGTATTGACTATTAGTGTATTGTGGATTTGTTAGGACCCGTTGACCGCACGTGAACGTAAGGAGCTTACGTTGTTTTGTCGTGAGTTGCCTTATTGCTAAAGGTAATTCATGTCTAGATGAATTATGCAATTTATTGTTGTAATTCCTGTCTAGATGAATTATGCAATTTATTGTTGTAGTTTCATGTCTAGTGGAACTTGTGATTATTGTCTAGTATTGAATTGGGAACGATAATTCATATTTGGACTTGTGAGTGTTTTGGAAAAAGGGATAATTGATATTTATTTCCTTGTGATAATTCGTATAGAATTATGTTAGTGAATGCATGATACATGTTGGAAATTCACTTTGTATAGCAATGCCTACTTGTTGATATTCATGTGAGGAGATGCATTATTTATTGTGTTAGAAAATCTTGTAAATAATTGTTCAATCGGAATATAGCTTGTATTGCTATTTTTGTATCATGTTGGTAAGCATGTGGATTCATGTTAGTAAGCATGTTACTTCAATAAGTTGGAATGAACTTTAACTATTGGAACCTATTTAAAGGTATTGAACTAGGTGGTTATGAATTGAGACCTAGTTGCCCTTCATGTAAAATTTGCCATGGGAAATTGTAACCATATTGTTTTACTTGAGAATTGCCAAGATTATGTGATATACTTGACTATGTGATCACCTTTGAATTGATAAACTAGCAGTTAAGATTTCTTTGGTAATGGATCCACCAAAGGGAGCGAATGGGAATTGTCAATTGGTATGTTGAGTGGGTTTCATTGGTGATGGCCTTAACGTATTTGGTTAAAGCTTGTATCCATACAATGAGCAATTGGGCAAGTGAAGTTTTGATTGTGAAATGTTCTTCTTGTAAACCTAAGGGTTGAGAGAGGGTATGCATACTTAGGAACATCTAGAAGTACTTCGGGAGTAATCTTTACTGCAGGACGGTTGATCCCTCTTTGCTATTATGCACAGGACTTTTGATCCTATTGAGCCTTTTGCGGTTGGTTCTGACATTCTTACGATTATCTTCTCTCTAATGAACTTGGCTAATGGATAATAATAAATATTAGATTCATTATTTGGTGTTTATGCGTGTCTTTAAATTAAAGCATGTTGTCTTTTATTTTCTTAAGCATGATAGTTATTTTTTATTAATTAAGGATGTTTGCTTAACTTGGAGATTTAAATGGACTACGTGGTTATGAATTACTCAGCGTAGCTGATTGGTTGTTTTTCTTTTTACTTATGTTTGTTGTTCATTTCTCTTTAATGGTGGGCCTATGTTGAACCTATATGGAATTCGTCTATAGGAGGAGTAGATTGACAGGATTTGTAGCTCGAGTTTGAGCTAGAGGAAGGCGAATGAAAAATATTTTAAATCTTCTAAGAACAATTTACTTTTATTTGGCTAGATTGGAATTCTTTTAACATTGAGATTTTTATTATTGTAATGAGATTAATTCTCTTGCATGAGAGTTAATAGTTTATTATTTCTTATTTCATTTGGATTAAGTTTTTTAAATTTAGTTGGAAAAGATAGTTATTATTTCATTATCTATATGTTTAGGATATAAACATTTTGGTTTCTTTCTAGCCTTGTATTTAATTTGAACATTGAATACGGCGATAGCGCTTCGAATTTCTAGGGTTTTTCCGTTGTAACTCGTGATTTTAAATGGTTTTAAATTAGACGGAAATTCGGGGTGTTACAAGTTGGTATCAAAGCGTATGTTACTGTCCCTAATGTTTGTTTTGAATTGTAAAGTATGTCACTAAGACATATTAATAGGATGAAAACTTAGATAGACTTAAGTTATGTGAATAAAAGCTTTGTAAGAAGAAATGAGTTTAATTGTTTCTTTTACTTGTTTTGGTGTTATTTGAAGTACTCGAGTGAAGTACTAACGTGTTGTTTCTCGTTTGCAGATGAGTCGTTCACCCAGAGATCCGCGAACTCTGCAATGGAAGGGTAACAAGAGTCAGCACGACTTCGAGATCGAGGCGCGTGCGGCCTTCAAAGAGTACAATGACTACCATGGAGATAAGTCTACTTTGAGGTCACAACACATGAAGGCGTATGTTATGTACAAAGATTTTGGACATAACCAGATCTGGGAGGCTTTCAGAGACAAGCTTCAAGACGAGTGGGAGCAATCCTACGACGCGGGAAAGTCGTTCAAGGAGAGCTTCGACTCTCTCTTTAGACGCGCAATGCGCTGGCCGCAGGAGTATTTCACGAACCACCCGGGCATCATCGACAAGATTGACGAGATTAGGGAACTTGCGTTAGTTGAGATACATAGTAAGTTTAGATTTCCGCCATATCCTGCGAAGAAGGGTAAGGAGAAAGTGGTCGGCGAGGCCAAGGAGCTTGAAAAGGAGTTGTTTGATGAGCTTGACCAGAGTCTCGAGAAAATCTACCAAGAGACGCTCCAGGCAAAGCGCGCACAGAAGCGCAAGATCGCGAAGAAAGCGTGATTCTAGATTTTATTTAGTTTTATTTGGAGTAAACTATTTGAGATTTAATTTGGGCCTGCGAGCCATTTTTTTTTGACATTTTGGTTTAGAATGTTATTATTTTGCTTTATTCATGCTATTGAGGCTTGGTTTGGTAAGCACTCATTTTTGAGAACAAATACTTGATTATTTGATTTATGAGATAGAATTTTTGCAAGTATTTACTTGCTATCTGGAGCATGAGTATTGTGAAAGCGCCTATATGAAAAGGCATGGATGTTTCATAGGATTGTGAATTGTTTAGTTTTGAGAAAGAACAAAGTGTATTGAAACCTTGAGCTTGCTTGTACGCAAGGGTGTGATAAGGCCATGTTTGAATGCAATAAGAGCCTAGAGACCTAGTTGGCTATTGAAACATATATATGAGTCAAGTTTATATGTTAGTTGTGATTATTGCACATGAGTGTGGTATGGGTAGGTAATACCCTTTTCCTTTGCTTTTGTTGATCCTTTAGTGCGCTAGATGCCACCTAGAATAAATAGACAAGTCGAGGAGTCTACCAATTCTATGGGGGATAATAATAACAACGTGGGGAATGGAGACGAAATGGCGCAAGCTTTGTTGACGCAACTTGCACAGTCGCAACAAGCCTTGGCACAATCCAATGCATTCATCGCGCAGATGATGCAGAGGGAAGATACTAGAGTAGTTGGAGGTGACAATTTCGCCTTAGTGTCTAAGAAGATTAAAGGGCACAATCCGCCTGTGTTTGAGGGGCGCGAGGATCCCGTACTTCTCGATGATTGGACACGGGATTTAGAGAAAATCTTCACGATAACTGGGTATCCGAAGGCACTTAAAGTCGACAGTGCTGTCTATCTATTCCGGAAGAAGGCAGATCGTTGGTGGAAAACCAATGGCACATCTATTAGAGCATGACAGGGTTTTAATTGGGAAATGTTCAAAACGGTTCTCAGAGAGGAGTTTCACCCAGAGTATCTTCAGGACCAGAAGTATAACAAGTTCTTGAACCTTATCCAAGGAAGGATGACTGTTCAGGAGTATGCTGAAAAGTTTGACGACATAACTCGTTTCGCGGGAGGGTTAGTCCCTACGAAACAACATAGGGCCCGTAGATTCCGGAATGGGTTGTACTGGACCATTCGAGAGTCTTTTGGGGGTTATAAGTGTCAGACCGTGCAAGAGGTCTACAATCGTGCGGCGAACCAAGTTGCGGTTCAAGAGCATAGAGAGGAAGTGACTGGGGAAAAGAGGAAGTTTGAAGACCATCAGTGTAGTGGTGGCGAGAAGAAGGATAAGTTCCGGGAAGGGAACAATCACAATGGGAACAACAATAACAACAACAACAAGGGGAATAACCACAATGAGGGTGGGAATTCTAATAATGGAAAGGGAAAAAATGGCAAAGGAATAGGCCATCGTACTAATGGGAGTTGGAAGGGCAAATCCTACATTTGTAGAAAGTGCAATAAGAATCACCCAGGGGTTGACTGTTTGAGTAACAAGGTTAGATGTTTCGATTGCCAAGAGTTAGGGCATCGATCATTTAAGTCTCTTAAGAAGGACAATTTTGAGGAATAGACATCATTTTGATGTTAGTGGCGGATAAACATTTGGAGAAAGGTTGTCAAGAATTGTTGTATCACATTAAGAATGTTGATAGTTTTGTGGTTGTGTTTACCGATGATATTTTGGTGAATTAGAAGGATCTACAGAACAAGAAGATGTATATTTATGACTTCTAAGATTCGGACTGTCATGGATTGGCCTGCTTCGAAGAGTGTGACTGTGGTACGAAGTTTCCTCTGATTGGCTGGTTATTATAGGAGATTTGTGCAAGACTTCTCCAAGATAGCGAGACCTATCACAAATTGATGAAAAAGGAGATGAAATACAAGTGGACTGAACAATGTGAAGAAGCTTTCCAAGAGCTTAAGAAGAGGTTGACAAAGGCACCAGTTTTTACTAAACCGTCTGGAACAGAAGGGTTTGAGGTGTATAGTGATCCATCTAAGAATGGGTTGGGGTGTGTGCTTATGCAAAATGGCAAGGTTGTTGCTTATGCCTCTCGCCAGTTGAAAGTGCATGTGAAGAATTACCCTACTGATGATATGGAGTTGGTTGCCGTGATTTTTGCCTTGAAAATCCAGAGGCATTATTTGCATGGAGCTCGTTGCAAGATCTTTACGGATTACAAGAGTTTGAAGTATATCATCAATCAAAAGGAGTTAAATATGAGGCAACGGAGATGGCTCAACTTGATATCTGAGTACGATCTGGATATTCAGTATCACGAGGGAAAGGCTAATGTAGTGGCTGATGGGTTGAGTATTAAGACTTCACACACTGTGAATAACATGATGGTGCTACCATATGACCTGTGTGAGGAATTCAGGAAGTTGGATATAGAAGTTGTTCAACAAGGTGAGACTGCAGTGTTAGTTGCTGAATGCACTAGTAGTACGACCGTCGATCTATGATAAGATTCGACAGTTGCAAGTTCATGACCTATTTCTAGAGGAGTACGTATCAAGATCATGGATGGGAAGCCTTCTGATTATGAGATGCTTGATGATAGTACGATCAAGATGAAGGGGCGTTGGTGTGTACCAAACAACGCCGAGCTGAAGCGAACGATTCTAGATGAAGCGCATGGAACTACGTATTCTGTTCACCCAGGTGGTGATAAGCTGTACAAAGACTTGAAACTTCAGTTTTTGTGGACAAACATGAAGCGAGAGTGTGCTGAGTATGTGGCAAGGTGTCTTACTTGTCAAAAGGTGAAGATCGAACATAGAAGGCCTGGAGGTCTTCTTCAATCGCAGGAAATTCCTTGATGGAAAAGGGATTCAATCTCGATGGATTTCGCGACTGGATTACGAAAGACGAGGTCCGGGAAGGACACTATTTGGGTTATTGTCTATCGATTAACGAAAACGGCGAGATTCATTGCAATGAAGAAGACTTGGTCGATGGACCAACTCATAGAGGCTTATGTGATAGAAGTCTTAAGGTTATACGGAGTGCCTAAGGACATTGTGTCAGACAGGGATACGAGATTCTTGTCCAACTTTTGGGATAAATTCAGAATGCTTTTGGTAGAAAGTTTAAATTTAGTACGGCATTTCATCATGCGACCGATGGTCAAACGGAGCGTACTATTCAGACGTTGGAGGAAATGTTTAGAGCTTATTCTCTAGAGATGACAGAGTCTTGATAGAAGAGTTTGCCTTTGATTGAGTTCTCCTACAACAATAGCTACCATGCGAGTATTGGTAGAGCACCTTACGAGGCGCTGTATGGGAGGAAGTGTCGATCTCCTACGTGTTGGAACGATATAAGTGAGACCTTTGTTTTAGGTCCAGACTTTATCCAAGAAACTGTGGACCAAGTGAAACTTGTCCAAGAGAAGATGAAAGCTGCACAAGATAGTCAGAAAGCCTATGTAGGTAAACATCGACGACAGGAAGAATTCCAAGTTGGTGAGAAGGTACTTCTCAAAGTATCACCTACTCGTGGAGTGATGAGATTTGGACGCAAAGGGTAGCTTAGCCCAATGTACATTGGACCATATGAGATTCTTGAAAGAATTCAAGAGGTCGCTTATAGGCTTGCTATGCCTATGGATTTGGAGCAAGTGCCCGATGTGTTCCACGTGTCACAACTTAAGATGTATGACAATGATCCAAGTGATGTGCTGAATCCTGAAAAATGTAGTGTTAGATGACACACTTACCTATGAAGAGCAACCAGTTCGAGTTCTTGAGGAGCAAACTAAACCTGTGAGAATCCTAGACGAGAAAATGAAGAAAACTTGTGCATCTACGATCAACCTTGTGAAAGTGTTGTGGGCTAACCACAAAGTCCAAGAAGAGACTTGGGAGACTGAGGTTGATATGCGCAAGCGTTATCCTCAACTGTTCGAACAAGGTACTTAACCTTAGTTTCGAGGTCGAAACCTTTTTAAGGGAGGAAGGGTGTAACAATCCACAAAAGAAAAGAAACTAAAGACTGGAAAATTCATTGCACTGCATTGCATCATGCTGATTTTGTTATTTGGATAACTTTTAAACTTTTGAGTTGCATTGTCGTGTTGAACTTTGAAATGTGGTGAAAAACTTCGCCTTATGAAACTAGCTTCACTTTGGTGGTGATCCTAAGTTTCGAGGACGAAACTTCTTTTAAGGAGGTAAGGATGTAATACCCCATATTATTATTCATTTTAGAATAATAATTACTTAAAAAGAAAATGCAATTTCGGATTTAAATAATTAATTGAGCTCATAAATGTTTAAAGTGCCTAACTAATATTGGGTTTAGGTTTTGGACCTAATTAATTATAATTGGGCTAAAACAAATAAAAGTAATTGGGTTTAATAATTTTCGGAGTTGGCCGAAATTTATAAAGCAAAATTGGGCCATATTTATGGTTTCCTAGCCAAAGATATGGGTGAGGAAATTCAGAATTTTTATTTTGAAATTTGTTTCCTAAAGACTTGGATGGTGGAGTGATTTTAGGAGAGCGTTTAGGAAAGGAGAAGTTGAGGGAAGGAATGAGTGTATTTGGTTCCTAAATATACTCTAGTTCTAAAACAACTGACTCTTTACCAAAACAAAAAAAGAAGAAGAAACAACTCTCTCTCACTCACTCTCACGGTCGACCGAAACAAAGGGGAGAAGAAAGAGAATTTGGCTCTCTTTATTAATTCGTCCTTTTGTGCAATTTTGATCCTTTTGATTCCAAGTAAGTGTTTTTAACTTGTTTTTTATTCTTAAAAAGTTTTAAGTTTGATTCAAGTATGAGTTTTATGAACCCTAGTTTTTTATGAGTAAACCCAAATTTTAGGATTTTCCTAGGTTTTGCTAGATTCTACTATTTGCTTTTTTGACTTGTTGACTTGTTTTAGGGTTTTGAAAAGTTTTCTAATTTAGTCTATGTAAATTGATTTTTGGAATCTTTGAGCATGCATGAGTAACTGAAAATTCCAGCAACTTAATTATTTTAATTAAGGGTAGTAAATCTCCTTTAAAGTTTAATTAAGAGGTTTAGAAGTCAAAGTATTGACTATTGGTGTACTGTGGACTTGTTAGGGCTCGTTGCCCGCACTAGATATTCACTTTGTGTAGCAATGCCTACTTGTTGATATTCATGTGAGGAGATGCATGATTTATTCGGTTATTGAACGAAAATTATGTTAATATTTGTTCAATCGGAATATAGCTTGTATCGCTATTTTTGTATCATGTTGGTAAGTATGTGGATTCATGTTTGTAAGCATGTTACTTCAATAAGTTGAATTGCACTTCAACTATTGGAACCTATTTAAAGGTATTGAACTAGGTGGTTATGAATTGAGGCCTAGTTGCCTTTCATGTAAAATTTTCCAACGGAAATCGTAACCATATTGTGTTACTTGAGAATTTCCAAGATTATGTGTTTTATTTGATCATGTGATCACCTTTGAATTGATAAACCGGGAGTTAAAATTTCTTTGGTAATGGATCCACCAAAGGGAGCGAATGGGAAATGTCAATTGGTACGTTGAGTGGGTTTCATTGGTTATGGCCCCAACGTATTTGGTTAAAGCTTGTATCCATACATTGAGCAATTGGGCAAGTGAAGTTTTTATTGTGAAACTCTTCTTCTTGTAAACCTAAGGGTTGAGAGAGGGTATGCATACTTAGGAACATCTAGAAGTACTTCGGGAGTCATCTATACTCCGGGACGGTTGTTCCCTCTTTGTTATTATGCACAGGACTTTGATCCTATTGAGCCTTCTGTGATTGGTTCTTTCATTCCCACGATTCTCTTCTCTCTAATGAACTTGGCTAATGGATACTAATAAATATTGGATTTATTATTTGGTGTTTATGCGTGTCTTTAAAGTAAGGCATGTTGTCTTTTATTTTCTTAAGCATGATAATTATTTTTTTATTAATTAAGCATGTTGGCTTAAATTGGAGATTTGAATGGACTATGTGGTTATGAATTACTCAGCATAGCTGATTGGTTGTTTTTCTTTTTACTTGTATTTGTTGTCCATTTCTTTGGTGGGCCTATGATGAACCTATTTGGAATTCCTCTACATGGGGAGTACATTGAAATGATTTGTAGCTCGAGGTTGAGATAGAGGAAGGCGACTGAAGAGATTGTAGTTCTCTTGCATGAGAATTAATAATTTACTATTTCTTATTTCATTTGATTAATTGTTTTATGTTTTGTTGGAAAAGATAAGTATTATCTAATTATCTAGTATGTATGCTAGGGATATAAACATTTTGGTTTCTTTATAGCCTTTTTAATTTGAACATTAAATACGGCGGTAGCGCTTCGAATTTCCTTGGTTTTTCCGCTACAACTCATAATTTTAAATAGTTTTAAATTAGACGAAAATTCGAGTTGTTGTACCAACAGATACGCCAAAAAGATACTGGACCGCTGATCCTCAGTAAGCCCCTGCTCAGTCAAAGCTCCCCATAGCTTCGGTAAGGAGACTCGGTCCTCCTCAAAGAAAGTGGCAATAGGCCCATATAGCTCATACAACCTATAGGCCTGCCGATGGTAGCCCGCGTCATAGCGTAGAGGACGTCCTCTAAAGGATAAGCCCGTCAATACAATGAACTGATAAGGAGTCGGGAACATCTCTCCTACAGGTGTATGGAAGGTATTCGTAGTGTCCCAAAACTTCTCCAGTAAACCACGGGAAACTATCCTAGTATCCCCAGAATGACAAGACAGAATAACCGACAAAAAATACTCGAAACCCGAAGCCCGAATTATCCCCCTAGTCCTCTTAGAAAAAGTGTCTAGCATCATGGCCTAGTTCGAAGTGGACCCATGAGCCTGCAAATAAGCACCAACTCCCTAGCAAACAAATAAATATTTCTCAACACCCCATATACTACAAATTCAGTCCAAATAATTCCACACAAGTATCATATACGACTGACCGCCAATCCAGTACAATCCCAATTTGTTCGTGTGCTGGAGCACTAACAGTTCAAATTTTCAATACAAAATAAATAAACTGAACAAAACCAAAGAAGTGAGAAACACGCCAGATGTAAGTTGGACAGATGACTCCGTCTGTCCAACAGCAAGATACTACAATCCCAGGCCTCTGCCGGACGCCAGTCCAAACGCATGAACGAGTCCTCGTACAGAGTGGCCCCGTCTGCATGTCGTGGAGTAGGTGTCCTAGATGACGGGAACCCGGTACGAAAGAGGTCACAGTTTTCCTCTTTCTCGGTCATAGGACGTTTTCCTTTGTCTTAGGGAGCAATAGATGGAAAATTCAAGCTTTCTCTCTCTACAAGTGCACATTTCGAATGTCAGATTCGCAAGACACAAGTACCCATTAAAAGATGCAACCCAAAATTCAGCTACTAGACGAAATTAAACAAGTTCGAGACAAAAAGCGAGGAATTTGCTCAAGAATTGACTTACCTTCAAAAACTTGGGGAGCTCGACAATGCCGCAACGCTTGGAGAAGAGCTCGAAAAAGATGAAGCAAATGGAGCAAAAACGCGAAGAAGCTCGCAAAAACCCAATTTATTCAGCTCAAGTGAGCGTCGCTCGTGAGAGCCACAAGCGGCGCTCAAACTGAAGCCTAGCGTAGCCAGCGGCCCTGCTGCACCAAGACATTTTTTCAGCCAAAAAATCTTTAATCGGCACAGTTCGTTCACGGCAAAGATCAGTACCAAGGGCGCGGTAACATGTCCCTTTGCCCACAAATTCAAAATTCAAAATTCAACAGTTGACCGATTTTTCGGTACCAACTACTGTCAGGTAAAACTAACCCATTTGTCTTGCAGGTCCCCAAGTGCACTACCTCAGGTATTCTCTGCCCCTATTTAGTTTATCGTCAAGACAATAACACTATTTTTGAAAAAAAAAGAGCCCAGATATTTTCTGGCACCATGTATTGATCGCCCGGAGTGGTAAAATTATTTTCAAGCCCAATTGATTTTCTGGCATTATTTTTTTTGGGGATAGCCGGTGATCCCCAATTCTTTTTAAGCCCAGTTGATTCTGTGGCATTATTTATTTTTGGGGACTGCCAGTGATCCCCAGTTGATTTCAAGCCCAGTTGATTCTCTGGCATTATTTTTTTTGGGGACACCCAGTGATCCCCGGTTGTTTTTAAGTCCAGTTGATTCACTGTCATTATTTTTGAGGACGACCAGTGATCCCCAGTTGATTTCTAGCCCAGTTGATTCTCTGGCAATATTTATTTTTAGGGACAGCGGGTGTCCGCAAATTGTTTTCAAGCCCAGCTGATTCTCTAGCATTATTTATTTTTGGGGACAACCAATGCTCGCAGATTGTTTTCAAGCCCAGTTAATTCTCTGGCACTATTTTGTGTCAGTCAATGATCGCTCGTGCGGTTAGTCCTTTTTCATTTTGTGTCAGTCAATTATCGCCCGTGCGGTTATACTGTCCTTTGTTTTTTTATATGTTTCAGTCAATGATTGCTTAAGCTACTGCATTTAAACTGTTCATATGTTTAACCATTTACCGCCGTCATTTTGATCGCGCTCTCCTGTCTACCTTTTCGTTTCTCGTGCACGGACGGAATCTCAGCATCCGCCGAGTGGTGTTTAGTCACTGTTTGATGCAGCATACTACATTGATCATTCTTAAAGTGTCACTAACTTTTTCAGTTACTCTGAATATAGGTCCCTCGCAGGCGTCAATTCCTTCCATGAGCGTTGTTTTCCCCTGCTAACCATTACCTTTGTTTTTCTTGTGTTCACAAAGATAAAGTTTTAGCACACTACGAGCATGGCCAAGTTCAGGTTTGCCTTTATGTGCATGCATACTATACACCCTCACACACCATGCGCACATCAGCATCCTGCATGTCGCCTTCGGAATACTTTGATCTTCGATTTTACTGAAGCTCGATCAAAGTGGGGGGAATCTGTAGACGCCAAAAAAGCGCCTACAAATTTCTCCGCAAAAGCCCGATGATAAAAGGAGTAATTTAGAAACTTGAATGTTATTTTGGCTTTGATAGGTAAAACAAGGTCTCAAGTTTTTCCTCGATCCCTCCTTTATTTAGATCACATTCAAAAGCCTCGTTCAAAAGCATTCCAACAACACATCTTGTGTCTATTTCTGACTTCGGTTGCCAAGTTGCTAACCGAGGGTAAAATCGTCTTTTATCGGAGAATGGAAAACCGTCGTTTCACATTTTGGAACTTTAAAAATTCATTCGAAGATTAAAATAGACTGGATGTCGTCATTATTACGATATCCAGCTGGCAAGCTGACAGCCGCCAGCGGCGCTGGAATTTCAAATAGCGCCGCTAATGGCTGTGGCCAGCGCCATCAGCTACACTCGCTGGGTCTTCTGAAGCTCGTCTTTTTTCAAGCCCAATCTTCGAATTTCGGCTATTCTTCACCCGTCCAACCCTATTCCTCTCTCTATAAATACGACTCTCCTCCCTCAGTTCAAAACACAGTCTACAGTTGACAACCTATATTCTCGGTTGAAATACGCCTGAGTTTCCCCCTCTTTCTCTCAGATTCACTTTTTGCTTGAGATCTATTTTTATTATTCATTTGCGAAATAGCCTACAGTTGAGGGCTCAAATGAAATTAAGTGCTTAACTGTTTATGTTATAGTAGTCATAATGTAAATATCATGCAAATAATGCGTTTTATTGCTTCCTAAATATTGTCTTTCAATTTTGCAAATAAGCATGTCTAGTTGTTGTAATGCTCAACTTGCGAATCAAATGCATGTCTAAATAAGGGTCAATAATAAATGTTGTGATGCTTGTGATGAACCATTTAATAGTCTAATCTAGGTTGTTAATCCGATTTGTTTGGGAATCAGGTCTTTAAATTATTAAGCAAACTTGATTTAGTAGAGGTCGTCATAAAACGGGCAAGTTGGGTGTGTAACACCTTCCCACCTCGTACCTTTGCCCCCAAACCCTTTATTCTTGGGTATTCATATGTTCTATATGAGCGGGAGTCTTTCTAAAAACATGATTAGTTCACTTATCGTGCTATTGAGTTGCCCCTTCGGTTTTGTCCCTTCGGTTTGTCCCTTCAATAAAACGCCGATAGCAGATTTGGGACCTCTTTCGTGGTTTCTATCCAATTCAAGTCTTTGAAAATGCTTTTCTAACTCGACGGTTCCTTTAACTTTTCTGAAGCCCCCAACTTACAAATTTTCTATAAAGACACACTCCGTGGGCATAGAAATCCCGGGTCCCTACACCTGCGAGCTTTGATGAGGTTGATATGGATGATTATGATGTGACCCAAGAGAGACATTCTTTTAGTCAGACTTCTGTTAAGTTGAATCCTTTAAGACGCCGATCTCCATTTGAGTCTGAGATGACTAACACCTACAAGTTCTATGTGGAAAGAAGAGTATTTGCTAAGGCAAGTGAGGACCCTAAAGATGATTCTCTTCAGCTTCTCCTGAGTATACTCCTAGTACCCCTATTGCTCCAAATTACCACGTAGGGTTGTCCTAGGGAAGCCGTATTGCCCTCCTCTTCCCGCCCTGTTGTTGCGTGAGAAGGAAGATGAAAGAGTTTGTCATTATGTGAATTGAATTTGGGAAGAATTGAGCAATTCTGTAAAAAGCATAATGTTCTATTCCATAGTGCTCACTGCAGCGATTGGTTATTGATGGACTACCTAATAAAAATCCATGGAAAGGTGTGAAAGCTAAGTATGCCGATTTGGAAGTTGACAATGAGCCTAACTATGAGCGATATATAACTTTGAAGGAAAGTGGTACAAGCATCAACCCGGTGTTCGTGATGAGTTGATGTTGATCGAGAACGACTGGATGCGCCACTGGAACATCCAGCGCTATGTAGCCGGATTGTCAGATACGTTTCAGGCTGCATATAATAAAGCCTTGAACCATGAAAGGATGGTTAATCGTAGAGATACTGTTCACGAAAAGAACAAGCAAGAGGATGGGAACTCTTCCTAGGCTGTGGAAAAGAAACCCAAGAGTGGTGGACAACACCACAATAACAATATTGGTGGCAATTATAACCGAAACTGGGATTCTGGTAATAACAGCAACCATCGAGCCGCAAGCCTAGCTAGAAGGCATACTCCATGCCCGAAATGTCATAAGCTACATCCGAGAAAGAACTTTCAAGGAGAAGTTCTAGTTTGTTACGAGTGCAATAAGACAGGCCATAAGGCGTCTGAGTGTTGGAGTCGTGGGAAGAATAACAATGCGCCTAATAGAGGCAATGGCCAGAACAAATATGGCAATGGTGGTAACTTTTGAGGCAACAATGGAGGTTATAATAATTATGGGAACAATAACACTGCTTCTGCGACAGTGAATCAGACTAATCCTCAGCCTACTGCTCCGAATCCCGCACCTAACAACAACAATAGAGGTATCAATGGTAGAGTGTACGTTATGAATCCAACAGAGGCCGAAGCAAACCCTAATGTTATCACTGGTACATTTCTAGTCAACTCTCATCCAACTTTTGTGTTATTTGATTCTAGTGCTTCGCATTCATTTTTGTCAAGGAGTTATGCAAATAAACTAAGTATGAAATGTAGTCCTATGTCTAGTACTAGTATAACCTTGTCTAATGGAACTAGAGTATGTTGTAATGCTTGATTTTATCTACAGGAGTTCGATGTGATTTTAGGAATAGATTGGTTAGCCAAATATAGGGCTAAGATTGAATGTTTTGAAAAGAAGGTTTCGTGTAGTTGTAAATCCAGAGAAAATAGAGCCGTCACTGATTAGCCAAGACCTACCAAAGTAATTGAGGTTCGTAGCTTTTTGGACTTAGAAGGTTACAATAGGAGATTTGTCGAGAATTTCTCCAAAATTGCTCAACCAATGATGAATTTGATGACAAAGACCACACGTTCTCAGTGGAGTGACAAGTGTGATGAAGCTTTTCAGGAATTGAAAAAAAAGTTGACTTTAGCGCCATTTTTGACACTGCCGTCTGGAACTGAAAGATATGAAGTTTATAGTGATGCATCAAAGAATGGACTTGGTTGTGTGTTGATGCAAAATGGCAAGGTTGTGGCGTACGCGTCGCGACAACTAAAGAAGTATGCAGAAAACTACCCAACGCACGACATAGAGCTTGTAGCTGTCATGCTTGCCCTGAAGATTTGGCGTCATTACTTATATGGATGTTCAGTGAAAATGTTCAGAGATCATAAGAGTTTGAAGTACAGGTTCACTCAAAAGGAGTTGAACATGCGCCAGAGAAGGTGGCTAGAGTTACTCACAGAGTACGATTTGGACATACAATACCATGAGGGTATGGGCAACGTGCTGGAAGATGCACTGAGTAGGAAGACTCGCCACACGTTGAATACAACTTTTGTAGTGCCAGATAAGATTATTTAAAATTTGCAGAATCTTGACATCGAAGTGGTGTTAGGAGGTGGAAATGCACGACGCGTTGAACAAAATGTCAATAAAGCCGAATTTGTTAGACAAGATAAAAGGAAAGCACGCTGATGATGAGGATCTCTTGCGTATTGTCCAGAATAAGAACGAAGGTCGTTCGGAAGACGTTGACATTGGCCAAGATGGTATGCTGAGGTTTAGAAACGGGATTTGTGTTCTCACAGATCCTGAGATTTGGAATAAGATTTTGGGTGAACCACATAACACCCCATATTTTGTACATCCAGGAGGTGATAAGCTTTAGAATGACATTCGATCCACGTTTTGGTGGAAATGAATGAAAAAGGACGTGGCTGAATTTGTAGCTAAGTGTTTAACATGCTAGAAGGTTAAGATTGAACATAAGCGTCCAGGATGAATGCTATAATCGCTAGATGTGCCTACATGGAAGTGGACATCAATTGCAATGGATTTTGTCATGGGTTTACCCTTGACGCAAAACAAGAACAACACGATTTGGGTCGTTGTGGACAGAATCACAAAGGTCACCAGATTCATTGCCATGAATGATACGTGGGATATGGAAAAACTCGCGGATGCATACGTAAAGGAAATCATGCGACTACATAGTGTTCCCGAGGATATTGTTTCAGACAAAGATTCGCGATTTCTGTCACATTTTTGAACAACTTTACAAGAAGCTTTTGGTAGTAAATTGAAGTTTAACACAATTTTTTATCCAGCTAGTGATGGGCAGTCCGAAAGGACAATTCAGACTTTAGAGGACATGTTGCGTGCGTGTGCCCTCGAATATCATGGATAGTGGGATAAGAATTTATCACTGATCGAGTTTTCATAGAACAACAGTCATCATGCGAGTATCGACAGAGCCCCTTACGAGGCATTATATGGTAGAAAGTGTCGTTCTCCAGTTTGTTGGAACGACATTAGCGAAACTGTCGTGATGGGTCCCGAGTTTATACAAGAGACTGTTGACGTGGTCAAGGTCATTCAAGATAAGATGCGTGGGGCCCAGGATCGTCAAAAGTCCTATGGAGATCGAGGTCGACGACTTGAAGAATTTGAGGTAGGAGGAAAAGTACTTTTCAGAGTATCTCCTACCAAGGGTGTGATAAGATTTGGTCGTAAAGGGAAGCTAAGTCCCAGATATATTGGACCATATGAAATTCTTGAGAGAATTGGTGAAGTAGCATATTGTCTCGCTTTGCCAGTGGAACTGTAGAAAGTTCACAACGTTTTTCACGTTTCTCAACTGAAGCGCTATGTGCACTATCCCGCACATGTTGTACAACTTGAAGAGTTAGAACTTGACGAGAGTCTGACATATGAAGAGATACCGCTTAAGTTCGTTGATCAAAAGGTTAGGGCTACGAGAACGACATTCGTGCCCATTATCAAAGTTTTTATGGTCTTGTCATGGCTCCGAAGATGCTACTTGAGAAGCTGAATGACTTATGCGGGAGACGTACCCCGATTTGTTCATAGAAGGTACTCCCTCCGTCCCTTGTTTACTTGGGCACATTCCATTTTGGAATGTCCCTTGTTTACTTGGGCATATCCTTAATTGGAAAGAAAAAACTAATGAAAGTACTAATTTACCCTCTCATTATCCCTTATTATTTTCTTTGTTTTTTTTTTCAGTCCCTTTATTTCTCTTTCCCCTCACTTTCTCTCTCTCCTAAATGCCCACCAGTAAACTAGTGCCGGTGGCTGGAATGGTGGTGGCCTGGTGGGTATTGTTGGCTTGAAAATGGGGCGAGATCGAAATTCGAAAGGGATGCTCGAGTTTGTGGGTAGATCTGGGTGGTGGGGTTGGGGGTGGTGGTTTCGTAGGGCTGGATGGTGATTTCGTGGGGTTGTGTGGTGGTTAGTGGAGGTCGGTGGCTGGAGGGTTGTGGTTATGGTGTGGGGTTTCTTGGTTGGTTTCTTGGTGGACAAGATCTGAGGAGAGAGAGAGAGAGGGAAGAGAGGGTGGTGGCTGTGGGGGTGAGAAGGTGGGGCCGTGAGGGTGGTGGCTGTGGGGGTGAGAAGGTGGGGCCGTAAGGGTGGTGGGTGCGAAAGTGGGGCGGCCATGGATTGGGCTGTGAGGGTGGTGGGTGCGAAAATGGGTTGGCTGTGGGGGTGGTGGCCGGTGGGGTGAAGGGGGTGGGGGAGATGGAAGAAAGAGAAAGGGGTGGTGGTGGTGGTGGTGGTGGTGGTGGTGGTGGGCCTGGTGGCTGGTGGGATGTTGGGGGTGAGAGAAATGGAGGAAAGAGAAAGGAGGGGGTAAGGGCATAAGTGGAAAATACATGCCAAAGTTACAACTCATTAAAACCCGTGCCATTTCAATGTGCACAAGCAAATGAGGGACGGAGGGAGTATAAATTTCGTCTAAGTTTCGGGACGAAACTCTTTTTGAGGAGGTTAGAGTGTCACGCCCCAAAACTTTTGTTTTCCTATGACTTAGTACAAGGTATATGTGCGGGCATTACTTATTGCAATGCTAAACGAGTAGAAACACGATGATGTCTTTTCTCTTTTTACGAGTCCGGATCCCAGAAATCGTGTTGTGTCTTCTTAAGGACAAACTTTTAAAATCATTGGGAGTGCTAACTCCAAGTTTTAAGGACAAAACTTCTTTTTAGGAGGGTGAGATGTGATACCCCGATATTTTCTATATTTATTATATAGATTTAGATGCATTTTTAAATATATTTATCGTAATTATTTTACGATAATGCAATTCCCGTATTTGAGATTTTCTCGTCATTAAATTATCGAGATCATAGTAATAAAAATTATTGATCTCATAATTTAAACTATTTAAACGATTTAGTATTTAAATCGTTTTACGCATTTGAGAGCAAATCCTATTTATTATTTTAATAGCGTATTTTCGGGAATAGAGTTTTTGTGAGTATTTATTTAAATAAATAAAATCTAATTTTGGAGTCCTAATCCAACTAGATTAGGGTGAAGTCAAACTTGGGCAAGAGGAGATTATAAATAGGACAAAGGGGTCACCGTTGGACCCTTTATGAATAAATGATTGTCCCCTCTTATCTGGCTTTGGGCCATCTGTGGGATTTCTATCTAAGACTCTTTCGAACAACTATTCACCAAACCCATAACCAAAATCTACTCAAATCATCCATTTATCCAACCGCAGTGAACGTTATTCCCCAGTGAAGGACGAATATTTTCAAGAAGTCTAATACTTATACTCAAAGCCAAGAATTGGGTTGATCGCCGTATATCACCAGATGTTGTTGGGTTGAACGCCTCGAAGAAGTAGACCAATCATCCCATTTTGAACCATTTCTTGCTCCATGTTAGGGGAGTGGGAGGTTCCTCAAATCAATTAGACTCCAGTAGCGAGTCATCTTATAAGTTTCTTGATTATATTCCTCTAACGGGAAAGAACGAACACACCCGCCTTAGTGGTACCCTGAGTCTAATAATGAAATTCCCCGTTAGAACTATGATTAGGGATTTGATTTGTAAGTAGATCATTCAAATCCTACGATGATTGGTACGTAGTGCAGTATAAGCGTATCCAAGCCCGTTGTACAAATGTGAATATATCGGTTTTAGGCACTTTTCTTGATTTGCGTGCAAACATGTTGTGTGACAATGTGAACTTACGTGTTTTCTTTTTTAGGCATAATGTAACCAAATTCGAAGCTTTCAAAGGGATTTGACGTATTAGTAAAGAACCCGTACTCAGTACGGAGGAGGAGACGGGTCCGAGTGACGTCCGCACCTTCTAACCTAGACCCCGAACCCAAATCTTTGCATTCGCAGACCAGTCACAAGAATGTTCGTGCCTTATCGCAATGGAGTCTATTTTGGGTTTCTTAAATGATTTCCTTTTAAATCTTTTATAAAACCCTATCCTTTTGGAACCTGTCCTTGTTTGTGTCATAACATGGTGGCGACTTCGAACCTTTATTTATATTCATTTTAACAAGGTGGCGATCTCGAACCTTACGATGATTCATTGACAATTGACCCCTTCAATCGGTCGATTTTCGTGGGATGCGCCCCTTGGCGCATAAGGTAACGATTCCGGGGTTCTAATCCAGAAAACCCGAGAATCTGGCCCCACAGACTGGCGACTTCACTGGGGAATAATTACTTTTATAAGAGGTCTAAATCCGAAAGTACGTCAGATCCTGTGAAAGCTATTAGAATTTGGTTTAGGTTTAATCCATATATTCGTTATGCCTATTTTGTTTATATCTTGTATATATCTTGTACATATGTGCAATTAGGTGTGTTTGGAATGCATGTTTGAACAAATGGTCCGCACACACACACAACGATTTTATTTTTTATTTTCTTAAACTGGTGTCTTGTTCATCGAGTGAGCTCCAGACTAGAAAACTAATAAAATATTAAGGAAGCTGTAGACGCCAAAACAACGCCTTCAGATTTCTCCGCAAAAGCCTGATGATGAAAGGAGTAATTTGTAAACTTGAACGCTATTTATTCTTTAATAGGTAAGATAAGGTCTCAGGTTTTTCCTCGATCACTCCTTTATTCCAGTCCCATTCAAAAGCCCCGTTCAAGAGCTTTTCAACGACACCTCTCATGACTTTTTCCGACTCCCTGTCGCCAAGTTGCGAATCGGGGGTAGAACCGTCTTTTAGCGCCCAAAGGTAAAACGGTCTTTTTATATTTTTCGGAACACTAAATTCCTGCAGAAAATTAAAAAAGACTGGATGTCGTCATAAGCTGGCATACCACAGCCGTCAACGACTCTGGAATAAAATCCAGGGCCGCTAGCGGCTGTAAGCTGAGCCGCTAGCGGCGCTAACCTGAGCCGCTAGCGACGCTGTATAAGCTTCCAGGCCCGGCTATTTTTTCAGCCCAAATCCGATTTTCGGCTCCTCTTCAGCCGTTCATCCCTACTTCTTGCGCCTATAAATACAACCCTCTTCCCGCAGTTCAAAAAACACAGTCTACAGTTAACAACCTCTATTCTCGGTTGAGTATTCCCGAGCTTCTCCCTCTTTCTTCAAAATTTAAGTCTTTGAGGTTGAGTACTATTCTTATCAAACATAGCCTACAGTTCAAATTAAATTAATTTCCTAGTTTTTTATTTTCTAGTAGTCATAATGTAGATATCATGCTAAACAACGTCTTTTATTGCTTCCTAAATATTGTCCTTCCAAGCATGTCTAGTCGTCGTAATGCTCAACTTGTCAATCGAATACATGTCTAAACAAGGGTTAAAAATAAATGTTGTGATGCTTGTGATAAACCAATTAATAGTCTAAGTCTAGGTTGTTAATCGGGTTTTGCATGGGAATTATGTCTTTAAATTATTAAGCAAACTTGAGTTAGTAGAGGCCGTCATAATACGGGCGAGTTGGGTGCCTATCACCTTCCCACCTCGTACCTTCGCCCCCGAACCTATTTTTCTTGGGTACTCATATGTTTTATATGAGCGGAAGTCTTTCTAAAAAATGATCAGTTCACTTATCGCGCTATTGGATTGTCCCTTGGGTTCGTCCCTTCGAAAAAACGCCGATAGTAGATTTGTGACATCTTTCATGATTTTTATTCAATTCAAGTCTTTAAAAAATCTTTTCTAACTCAATGGTCCCTGAAACTTATCTAAAGCCCCCAGCATACAAATTTTCTATAAGGACACACTCCGTGGCCATAGAAGTCCCGGGTCCTTACAGTGGCGACTTCACTGGGGATTTATTTAAGAAGGTGAGACTCGAAAGTCAAGTTTACTTAATTGTTTAATAACATGTTCCATATTTTGCATCATTTGCATGTGCCTTGTCACAACTTTTTGACCCTTATTGACCCTCGAGGAAGTTTGTGTCGCAACTCTTAGACAACCCGTATAGCTAAAGGAATATATAGCTGCCCTATTGTGCAGACCGACGCTTCCTCACCCATGACTCATCGACTCTTGTTGGTGAAAAGAACTACAATTGATGTGTCGACCATCTGCCGAACAGAATTTGTAATTTGTCGTGGTGACCTCACAGGAGCCAAAAACCTCTAGCCCACATTCGTGCATTCGCTTGCTTATTGTGCATGTGTCATTGTAATGCTCGTCTGATCACATGTTTACCTGTAACTGCGTCGTTGTAATGCATGAATGTCGTGACTATTTGCCAACATGTACTTATGTGCTAGGAGTATTTTTCTTTTATTTTAGCTAGTTCCTAATGCCCAAAAATGGTGCGAGAATTGAATTCAATGAATACTCGTCATTTTTTCCAATGACATATTCTATAAAAGTCATGAGCAATTTCTTAGGATCTTTTTAGCAAAAAAAAAAAAGAGGAGTCAGTCGTTCCAATTTACCATCTCCCTTTTTCTATTTTCTTTATTTCCTTTTTTTGATTAATCCAGATTCGGTAAAAAAAAAAAACCGCAAAAAGGAAAATGGCGCCAAAAAAAAATTGCAAAAAAATAAAAATAAATTTGAAGACCGAAATTTTTTTTTTTATTTATTTTTATCCCATTTTCCATTTTCTTTGAGTCTAGAAGAATGAAAATAGGGTAGTCCGTCTTTTTTATTTTTCTTATTTTTCGTTCATCGACTTTATTATCCTTCGATATTAGGTAAGTATTTGGGCATTTAGGCTTAATGATCTTTTTTTAATGTGTTTTCTATGTGTGGGTCAACATTTTTCTTAGGTGAGAGTCACATGGTCTTTTCTTATTACTAAGTGCTCCGTGCTTCCTTATTCAGGATAGGATCCAAAGAAGAAAGACTTGACAGAGGTTCAATTTGACTTTCTACAACACATTGATTCAAACCACCTCAACGCACCATGATCAGAACAGTTCAAGAATACCTTGCCGAGATGACGGACCGAGTGGATAGTTTGGAAGCTGACATTACCAACATTAGGTCCAGACAGTTATGGGATACGTCAATGTTTGTCCCTTCATCTGAAAACCGGAAATCCATAACTCTGGGAAAGCCTAATCCGATTCCACAAGAGTCAGAAAAAAAAACGCAAGAGTGGCCAGTCTTCCTCCAATGTTTCGCTGAAGGAATTTCTCATGCCCCGAAACAAGCTAAAGAGGGAATTTGCCTCATTGTGAATAACTCTCTGTACAGCTTTTGAGAGGATAGTGGACAAAGATATACTTCGACCCGTAGGTCCCACTCTAGAACCAATTATCAAGGGCCGTAACTGGAAAGAGAGCGAATACTGAAAGTACCATCAAGGAAAAGGGCACGACACAAACAACTGTTGGACTCTTAAACATGTCATCCAGGACAAAATAGACAATGACACTCTACCATTACCTAAAACTGAAGAAGCCGAAAGTGCTTATAATCTCCTGGGTACTATCAACCATATTACAACTGAAGATCCCAAAGATTACTCTCACCTCATTTACGATGAGGAGATTGCTTTGATTTTGTAAAAATCTTATAAAGAACGGTCAGATCTGGGAAAAGACAAAAGGGAGGATGATAAGGATGACACACGGGAAATTCTAGGTCGTATAATCAAGGGAATTCAAGAAATAAGAGAAAAGGTTGACATCATAGAAGAGCGCACCTCGAAGTGCAAGAATACAGTCATCTTGACTAAATAAGAAACTTGGTGGCGTCAAGACCTCCTCTACCACAAGATGTCCAAGTACGGGTATGTTCGTCCAAGGACACCCACGTCAAGGCTTCTCACGAGAGACAGAAATCCGTTTCTAAGCTGTACCTACTATGCCACTGAAGGGTACCACATCAATCAGTGCAGGCGCTTTAAGGGGCTAGTCTTGTGCTTCATTGACAAAGGGACAATGTGGCCACCATATACTTGGACAGTCAGCTGGTGTCGTCATAGTCGGGAACTATACACCCTTCTCTTTGCAACAATGGAAGCTGATATGAATGCGTTGGTGTGGACAACTGACATTCAACCTTGCATCCTTCTGGAAGATGCTAAATCTGCACCAGAAGAAAATCGCCCCTACTGCAAGTATCATTGAGTGTTCGGGCACCATACAGACGACTGCCTTCGGCTAAAGGACGACATCCAGAGTGTCATTGACAGAGGAGAGGTTCCACCGCCACTAAGAGATGGCGAGGTTGACGATGAAGCCTGAAACTAGTTGGCTACCAGCAAGAGCTAGAGGAATCGAGTCTGAGTCCCCAAGTTTTGTCGAGTTAGGACCTTAGCTAAATCTTTAAGTTGAGTCTGGAATAGGGGGTGTTCCCCTTTTTACTTTTCTTTCTAAGTCTAGTTTCTTTTTGACGGGAATTAGAGACCCTCTTCTCTAAAGTCATGTGTGCTTATCTTTTGTTGCAAATCAATAAAAAATCCTCTTGCTCATTTCTTTTTTTGTTTCGCTATTGATAAATCTAATGACCTCAAAGTTGCACAAATCATTAACTAATCCATTTAAGCAATGTAAGTAAACTTCCCAAAGCTAGAATGCAAATTATCTCTTTTTTAGGAATTTGAGTAGCTGAGCTCTCTCAACGATGCCTCTCCACAAAGAAGAAGCGAGCCAACCTTCTGTAACAACCTCGACACGGATCTAACCCTGGCTCTGATCGAAGAAGATCCTTGGTACCAAGACGTCTTCAACTACATCACCAAAGGAATATACCCTCAAGACGCGCCAATAAGAGCTCAACGGGCCATTCGTCTTAGCGGCACAATACATAGACTACAAGGGGGTTCTATACAAGAAATCCCACAATGGCATCAACCTCAGATACGTGAACGCCGAAGAAGCCACAGAGATCATGGACGAGGTACACAATGGTGTATGCGGACCACACATGAAGAGTCGAATGCTCTCTAGAAAGTTCCTACGACTGGGATACTATTGGACCACTATGGAAAGAGATTGCTATGACTATGTCAAGTAATGCAAGAAGTGTCAGATATATTCCAACCTGCAGCATATGCCACCCTCAATGCTCCACAACTTCACATCCCCTTGGCCATTCTCCGCATGGGGAATAGATATCATTGGTAAAATCACCGCGAAAGGCTCGGGAGGACATGAATACATCCTAGTAGCCATAGACTATTTTACCAAATGGGTTGAAGCCTAATCCTATGCCGTCCTCACCTCAAAACAAGTGTCCAAATTCATAAGGAACAACATCATCTGCCGATACGGCGTTCCTCATGAAATTATTATTGACCACGGATCCCATTTCAAAGCCGAAATAGCCACCCTCCTAAAGAATGGCCCTATTTATAGGCAAAGAATCGGGTCAAAAGAAATCAGAAATCCACGAAAAAGGCCCAAAGACAGAGCCGTTAGCGGCGCTGGCGGCTGAGACTAGCGCCGTTAGCAGCCCTCATCTCCAGCCCAGCGCCGCTAGCGGCCCAGACCTCAGCCCAATCGATTTTTCTCCTCTTGCTTCAGTCCGCCCAGTTGGTCTATTCTTCTCGGTTTAAGCCCATTTTTTTAAGATGCACAACGGACTTACAAAGCCCGATACTCTCTAAGTTTTATCTTTTTCCATATTATTTTTATTTATTTATTCTTTCTTTTAGGGGGTATAATATGTGTAATTTTTGCTTTTTCTTGCAATTGTTACCCTTTTTCTTTATTTTATTCCCTAAATTGTGGCCTACTCTTTACTGCATAACACATTGCATACTTAGAGATCAGACAGGCATAATCGAGTCATCATAGCATACGTATCATATAAAATGCATAAAAACGGGAATTCAAAGTTTCAAGGCCAATGTTTACAAAGCTATCCTACATTGCTCAACCGGAGTCATCATCGTCATTACTGTCAGCCTCATCTTCAGCGGATACTCCCTGGCCATAGTTCCCAGTCGAATAGTGGAAGGAGCCCTGAGTACTAAATGACCTATAAATGGGCTTGCTGTTGTTAGGCCTCATATCCCGTCTATCATATGCTGGCGCATGCGTAGGGGTACCTACCGGAAACCCCGCTTCGAAGAAGCTCTCTGTGGCCTAACCAGCAAAGTCCATAGCCATATCCTGATATGACGGCCCCGTTTGAGGCACGTCCCATCAAGGGGCGTTCGCCCAACCTCCAGCCCTAGGGGTCACATTAGGCCTACTATTGAAAGAAGGCTGAAAACCCACCGGAGAAAACATCTCAGGCACAGGAATGTGAGGCACAGAAGGTCCGGGCCCCTCATCAACAGGGGGCCGGGTCAAAACTACAGGAGGGAAACAAGCAACAGACGACCTGCTCCCCTAGGAAACCCTTGCAGCAGAAGAACGTCGGGGTCCCACCGAAGTAGAAGACTGCAACATCTGAAAACAATTAAGAACGAAATGTTAAGTTAAGCACTTCACTTAGCTAAGCAAAGAATGGAAGTCTACTTAAGCAAAGAATAAAAGTCTACTTACATGAACAGTCTTGGACCGAGAACTCTTCCCTTTGCCCATCACCCGATTATAGCCTTTCTTCAACAGGTGGATGAGCTTGAAGACTTGAGAGGTCTGCTCCCGGTTCAGCTACAAGAAGAAACAAAAGATAGAGTCAGCAGCAAACACAAAACACAAGAAGGGATAAAAAAATTTTACCCTCGTACAACCATCAGGCAAGGGAAAACTCTCCACAGTCTCTCCATCAGAAGTATGTAGAGGGAACTCCTCTACTATACGTCCCCCACTCTCACCATGTACCTCACCTCATTGCTCGACAAGGTCACGCTTTGGGGCTGGCCCCGAGGAACTCTGGAATGGGACCTCCTGCGTCCTTGAGGAGCCAAACGATTCGCCTGCAAGACACAAGAGTCAATATATCACGTATATTGCTTAAAAGGGCACAAAAAAAAGATCTTACCATAGAAGTGAGGTCCGGTATCAGACGACCAAAGCAATAGGCAAGGTACACAGCCGTACGATCCAACCCAACAATCTCCGGCTCAATAAACTCCTTGGCAACCATACCACGAGCCACGATCCCCAAGTCTTCCACACTCAGGCTGCGCAGGTAGAACATGGTAATAGGAGGATCCTCCGGCACCAAATGACCACCCAAGACGGGATAGACCAGCCGAGTCAAGCGGTCCCCCAAGTACCACACAAAGCCAAATGGCCCCTCAAAGACCACCCGCAAGGAAGATACCCTAAACAACTCGATGGTAATATGGGGTGGAACCTCGGGAATACCATCGAAGGCAGTCCTCGACAACTGCAGATTACCAGATCAAAGTTCATTCACAACAAATGGACCAAAAAAAAGTACATAAGAAATTCGAAGGCAACATACCTCAGACGCAGCATGACTCTCAAAGGTAGCCTGAAAAAGCTCCAAAGAGGTAAAATGATGGTTATCTCTACCAATCCACCGTGAACCTAGTGGGAACATCCTCAAACCAGGGCGATAAGGACCAAAAGCGGGAAAATACTCAAAGAACCATAGCTTCCATACAAGCAAGAATAATGAGATACAACTCTCCTACAAGCATGCATGTGCAAAGGAAAAGGGAAGTATTTATGCTTACCTCCAGTATCTTCCACGGGGCCGAGATAGACACCCTCTCACTCGTTGGCCTTGGCCTACAAGCCTGGCGGCACCATCTCACCATGGTAGCATATTTAGGAGCACCAAAGTTGTACCCATGGACCTTGGACAGGTCGTCCAAACATGTCAAGAAGCCGACCTGACACACGCTCTTCGTCTGAGTGAAAATAGTCAACCCCAACAAGCAAGCTAATAAGATACGGGCCCTCTGCTCCTCAGTAAGCCCCTGCTCCGCCAAGGCCGCCCATAACCTCGGCAAGGAAACTCGGTCTCTCTAAAATGGGCGGACACAGGCCCGTAAAGTTCAAGCAACCTATCACTCTGCCGATGGTAACTCACATCATACTGTATATGACGCCCTCTAAAAGACAAGCCCGATAGCACAGGAAACTGATAGGGGGTAGGAAACATCTCCCCCACAGGCGTATGGAAGCTGTTTGTGGTATCCCATAACCTCTCCAATAACCCTCGAGCGATGATCCTATAGTCCCCAGAGTGACAAGCCGGGATAATAGACAAAAAGTTCACAAAACGTGAACGCCACACTCTATCACTATCTCCCACAGAAAGTCTCCAACATCATAGCCCAATGGGAAGTAGACCCATGAGCCTGCAGCAAAACACCAATACCCTAGACAACAATCAAATTTTTCTCAACACCTCATATGCTACAAATACAGCCAAAATAATTCCACACAAATTATATACAGCGGACCACCAATCCAGTACAAGTCCCAATTTGTTCCTATGCCAAAGCACCAATACTTCGAATTTTCAGTTCAAATATATATATATTGAACAGAACCAAACAAGGAGAGTGTCGGAAAACATACCAACTGAAGGTTAGACAGATGACTCTGCCTGTCCGGGAGCAAAATACTACGGTCCCAAATCCCAGCCAGGCGCCAGTCCATACACATAAACGAATCCTGGTACAAACGCGCCCCGTTTGCGTATCGAGCAAGGGGCGTACTAGTGGAAGGAAGCACAGTACGGAAGAGGTCCCGATTTTCCTCCTCCTCACCCATGGGACGTTTTCCTTTATCATTGGAAGCCATGGAAGAAGAATGAAGCTTTCTTTCTCTACAAGTGAAAATTTCAAGTTTCAGATTCGCAAGAAACAAGTACCCATTCAACAATGCTACCTAAAATTCAGCAACTAGGCGGAAAAATAAGCAAGTACAAGACAAAAACCAAAGAATTTGGTCTAGAATAGACTTACCTTGAGGTAGTAGAAGCACTGAACAATGGTGAGTATACTCGAGAATGGCTCGGCAAAGAAGAAGAAGAATTAGGCGAACGTGAAGAAAAATTCGCAAAAAAAAAAGCCTTTAGGCTGCTCAAGTTGAGCGCCACGAGCGGCGCTCACCAAAAGCCTAGCAGCCGTTATTACAGTTTGTTCGCGGCAAAGATCAGTGCCAAGCGCGCGGGAGCGAGTTCCTTTGGCCCACAAATTCAAATTCAACAGTTTACCCATCTTACGGTAGCAATTATTTTCAGGTAAAACTAACCTAATTATTTTTGCAAGTCCCAAATACTTAAGCCCGGATATATGCCCTGACAATATTTATCGCCCAAGTGTCAAATTTATTTTAAGCCCGGTAAATCTACTGGCCTCATCAATGTCCCAAAATCGCAATGTCGCAAAGTCTCAATGTCCCAAAATCCCAATATCCCAAAGTCTCAATGTCCCAAAATCCCAATGTCTCAAAGTCTTAATGTGCCAAAATCCCAATGTCCCAAAGTCTCAATGTCCCAATGTCCCAAAATCTCGAACTACCGAAGTACCAACGTCCCAACGTCCCTAGGTCGGGTCAGTCAATGACCGCTTGCGGTTAACTGTCCTTCCCTACAAAAGTCCAAAACTCCCAACGTCACAAAATCGGGTCTGTCAACGATTGCTTAAACTATTGCTGTTAAAATGTCCTTCTATGAGGTTACTTATTTTGTGTCACTCAATGATTGCTTAAACTATTGCGGTTATAATGTCCTTTGTTTTTTTATGTGTTTCATTCAATGATTGCTTAAGCTATTGCATTTAAACTGTTCATATGTTTTAACCATTTTACAGCTGTCATTTTGATCGCGCTGTCTCGTCGACCTTTTCGTTTCTTGTGCAGGGACGGAATCTCGGCATCCGGCGAGTGGTGCTTAGTCACTGTTTGCTCAGAAGAAAGCAATTATAATATTAACTCTCACCAGTGTTACTTCCCATCTACAGCCATTATTTTTATTCGCGCTGTCTCGTCGACGTTTTCGTTTCTCGTACAGGGACGGAATCTCGACACCTGCAGACGTTTAGTCATTGTTTGTTTGTCTCGCGGTGTTTAGTCACTGTTTGTCGAAGCATTCTACGTTGATCATTCTCAAAGCATTACTAAATTTTTCATTCACTCTGAATACAGGTCCCCAGCAGACTTTAAGACCATCTACGAGCGGTGTTCTATCCTGCTAACCATAACCTTTATTTTCTCGTGTTCACAGAGATGAAATCTTAGCACGCTACAAGAATGTCCCAACTCAAGTTTTTCATATGCATACATACTGTACACTCTCACACACCATGTGCACATCAGCATCCTGCATGTCGCCTTCGGAATACTTTGATCTTCGCTTTTACTCAAGCTCGATCAAAGTGGGGGCTTCTGTAGACGCCAAAAAAGCGCCTTCAGATTTCTCCACAAAAGCTCGATGATGAAAGGAGTAATTTATAAACATGAATGCTATTTTTGCTTAAATAGGTAAGATAAGGTCTCAGGTTTTTCCTCGATCACCCATTTATTCGAGTCCCATCCATAAGCCCCATTCAAGAGCTTTCCAACGACACCTCTCATGACTTTTTCCGACTCCCGGTCGCCAAGTTGCGAATCGGGGGTAGAATCGTCTTTTACCGCCCAAGGGTAAAACGGTCTTTTCATATTTTTCGGAACACTAAATTCCTCCGAAAAATTAAATAGACTGGATGTTCTCATTATGACAACATCCAGCTGGCATAATACCACAGTCGTCAGCGACTCTAGAATAAAATCCAGGGTCGTTAGCGGCGCTGGATAGGCTTCCTGGCCCGGCTATTTTTTCAGCCCAAATCCGATTTTCGGCTCCTCTTCAATCGTCCTGCCCTACTTCCTGCGCCTATAAATACAACCCTCTTCCCTTAGTTCAAAACACACAGTCTACAGTTGATAACCTCTATTCTCGGTTGAGTACTTCCGAGCTTCTCCCACTTTCTTCCAAATTTATTCTTGAGATCTTGTCTTTACTATTCTTGTCAAACATAGCCTACAGTTCATGTACTAACTCTTGAGGGCTCAAATTAAATTAATTTCCTAATTTTTTATTTTCTAGTAATCATAATGTAGATATCATGGTAAATAACGTCTTTTATTGCTTCCTAAATATTGTCCTTCCAAGCATGTCTAGTCGTCGTAATGCTCAACTTGTCAATCGAATGCATGTCTAAGCAAGGGTTAAAAATAAATGTTATGATAATTGTGATGAACCAACTAATAATACGGGCGTCATAATACGGGCGAGTTGGGTGCCTAACACCTTCCCACCTCGTACCTTAGCCCCCGAACCTATTATTGGTTGGTACTCATATGTTTTATATGAGCGGGAGTCTTTCTAAGAACATGATCAGTTCACTTATCGCGCCATTGGGTTGTCCTTTCGGATTGTCCCTTCGGTTTGTCCCTTCGATAAAACGCCGATAACATATTTGTGACCTCTTTCATGGTTTTTATTAAATTCAAGTCTTTACAAAATCTTTTCTAACTCGATGGTACCTTAAACTTATCTAAAGCTCCCATCTTATAAATTTTCTATAATGACGCACTCCGTGCCGTAGAAATCCCGGGTCCTTACAGAAGCTACGACGCATACTTGCAATTACCAAGTGCAAGTCCCTGTGTGTGTACTCCAAAACTAAGAGAAACTAAAGATGTGAAAATATCGTCTATAGATTGACTTTAGGCGAGCACTGGACCGATGCATGCTTGAATTGTACTATGTTCGAAGTAACTATGTCGCTATGCATTCATACATCTCATATGCATACCATGAAATTTCTTTTTCGAAAATCCCAAAAAAAAAATATTTATTTTTTTCAAGAAAATCCATCTTTTGAATTAAATTCTTTTTCTTCATTATGGACTTTCCCAAAATTTCACCATTTCCGAAAAAAAGGAATTCGAAAAATGAGTTTTCAAAAAGGAAAAATGAAATTTATTTCTCCAAGGCTATATACGGAAAATATTTTCTTTATCATATTGTCTTACTTTGCATATTTTCATTGTGCAGGACATCCCGTTGGATTCGTCCCTCCACCAGGCTTGTTCGAACTTCTCCATTTTTCAGTTCATCTTCACTTTCCGGTGTAACGTCAGTACCTACTCCTTCTACCATATTTCGCAAAATCTTCTCAACACCACCAAAAATGACTGATATTCCAGACCATAACCCTCCACGTCCTCCTCCTACTCCTCCAGATGCCCTTAAAAAGGGAGGGAAATGATATAGTTGCTACTGTCCAGACAAGACATGATAGCACAGACTCTGACACATATGAACAGGGAACCTGATCAGGGATCACCAGTTGGTTGTATTCCTTTTAACCTCGAAAGTGGCTCTGTAGCCGGTGATGATAAATTGAGTGAAGAAATTAGAAGGTGAAGGAAATTCTGAAGGGTATGGCTACTGCAGAACCATGGCTTGACATCCAAGGCTTAACTCTGTTCCGTCAAGCTCGCCTACCGGCAAGGTTTCAAATGCCCAACATATCGAAGTTCAAAGGAATAGGAAGTCCCACTACTTTTCTCAAGATGTATGTAGGGGCAATGAGTTCATGGGGTGTATCAGAACAGTTGATTGCTCAACTCTTCCAGCAATAAATAGACGGAGCAGCAGCCTAATTGTGTTATCCAGCTTGAGAATTCAAAGAAAGCTACTTGGTCCAGTATTTTCCGGGAATTCACACAACAATACAGGTATAACAAAGAAGTTGATGTGACCATGAGAGATCTTGAAACAGCTTATTAGTACCCTACTGAAACTTTCTCTACTTTCATTAGTAGATGGAGGGCTAAGGCTTCTCAAATGATAAACCGACCAACTGCGGAAGACCAGATTCAGATGATAGTTCGGAACCTTACACCGGACTTGAAAGGAAAGATGATGTTTCAATACTTCCCCTCTTTCAAAGCTTTCATTCCCACTGGATCAACAATTGAGGGCTCTCTTAGCAATGAGGCTAAGAAAGAAGAACCACTATCAAGTTCGAGATACAAAAAAGGGCCCTATAATTTGCCAGTTCAAGGATTAGGAAAGTTTGCATAAATTAGCAACATTGTCTCATCCACAGCATTCCAACTCACCCCAAGATGGGAATTCACTAATCTCGACATGTAGTTAACACAAGCCTTTGAAAAGTTAACTAAAGCAGGAATGATTCAACCCCTTGCCGCAAGACCACCACCACCATTGAGGCCTAATCAAAATCCAAGTGACCATTGCAAATTCCATCAGTATTCATGACATACAGTTAATTCATGCTTGACCTTAAGGCACAAAATTCAAAATTTTATTGATGAAGGAAAACTCACTATCAATACCTCCAAAACCAGCAACAATCCCCCCATATCACGAAAAACCCGCTCCCGAGTCATCAAACGAATCAATGTTCTGCAAGATCTCTTGACACGTTGGGGATTGATCCGATAGAGTTGATAACCGAAATCAAGCCAAGACTAATGGAGGTTTCCTTGTCACCTATCTCGAATGTTTTGATTGTGGACTTGTTCACTAAATCACGAGTAATGTTGAAGCCTATTAGGCATTTGGAGGTTAATGACAAGATGTTCTCCAATCTATGTTCAACTTTGGAATGCGATGGGGGATTCCTGATGCTTGATCATGAAGCGGGAGAAGAAGGTGCTTTAGGGATAGAAATTATCGTGAGAGAAGGCTCAGGGAATACTCATGATTCCTGCATGGAAATATGCTTACAAGACCTACCTGATGATGATGAAGATACCACAGTGGCTCATCCCACAAGAACGGGAAGGCATTTTAAGCCATCCCATTTAGAAGATGAAAACCCATTAGAGGCGTTGCGCTGAAATGAGAAAGGGAAGGAAGTAGTGATCGGGGAAGACGCCGATGATGAGGCAATCAAGAGAATGAAAGAAGTCAATTCCAATGTCTCCATTTGGAAGTTGCTCGTGACCCCCCAGCCAGATAGAGCTGCAGTTCTCAAACAGCTCAATGAAGTAGCAGTAAAATTCAAATATATCCCCGGATGAAATGGTTGGAATGGTTTACGGGTCAGCTCAAATACCTCAATTTTCTGATGAAGACCTTCCCCAAGACATCGACCACAATCATTTCGTCCACATTACCGTGGAATGCAATGGAAAGAGAGTTCCCCGAGTCTTGATCGATAATGGGTCAGTAGTAAACGTTTGTCCTCTCAAAGTGCTCAACAAGCTTGGATTCTCCCTCGAACACGTCGAGCCCTCCGATCAAGTGGTGTGAGGCTACGATAATGAAAAAATAAATATAATGGGGACAATCAAATTACAGCTTGAGTATGGACCTGTGGTCCGTGATGTAGAATTTCTAGTAATCGATATCCCCGCGTGTTTCAATCTTCTATTGGGTAGGCCATGGCTTCACCAGTAAAGAGATATTGCTTCCACACTTCACCAAAATGTGTGATTTCAGTGCCCGCATGGAGTTGTCACATTGAAGGGTAATCCAGAAGTTATGGCCATCGCATCCACTAGCGAACCGTATTACATTTAGATGAAGAAATGGGAGATATATTTAATAGTTTCTTGATTGGAGCTATATCAGGAGGGAACAACGAGTTTTTGGGGCACGACGATAGAGTGGAAGAATGCATTAATGAGATTGAGCCAGGTTCTTCACATGAGGTCAGCACGTATTTTAGCACGTATTTCAGTGCCCGCATGGAGTTCTTCACATGAGGTCAGCACGTATTTTAGCACGGGAAGTGGTAGCCCTGTTCGTGTGGATCTTCACATAAGCTGCCGTCAACTTGAACCTTTACAGGAGCCCTTGAGCTATGTATTTCGGTAGCTTATCTGCCAGAGGTTGATAACACCATTACCTCCTCCGACTCAAGAACCACCAATTCCCGTGGATGTTAACAAATACTGCGATTAATGCCAGAACTTTACCCATACGACAAATAATTGTCTACCCTTGCGCCTCAAGATCGAAGAGCTCGCCGAGACAGGGTTAATTCATCTCCGGCAATCGAAGGACTCACAGCAATTGCCCAGGTACATATCAAATGAAGGGGCAATCAGGACTAGTCTTTTCTTTTAAGTCTTATAAAATGTAATAGTTTGTATGCCGAGAACTACATCATGGTGTGATCTCCAATAGGACTCAAAACTGCACTTTTGATGATCTAGAATAGATTCACATGTAAGCACAAGCACTTGGGGTACGTAGGCAACTCATTTGAGGTCGGCCATAGGAAGTAAATATTTACCATAAGCACTTTGTAATAGAACTACGCATTGCCTGATCCCCGTAGGATTTGGCAACATCTAAACACTCTTGTACTCACATGCACCAGGCTACGTACGCAACTCTTTTCGAGCTCGGTAAAAAAAATGAAAAAATATCAGCTCTTTTCGAAAATGTTTGCTCGCACACATTGGAGATACGTAGGCAGCCTTCGGGTGCGGTCAAACAGAAAAAGATGAAATCCAAAAATGGAACAAAAAAAAATAAGAGGAAAAGAAGAAGAGAAGGAACAGGAAACGACATTTGAAATACAAATAATCGAGATTGGTTGAAACTTATATTTCTATATATATCTTGGAGAAATAATGATTGTCTTTCAAATTTATTTTTGAAATGATTTTTGGGAATGTCCTATTTCTTCAATAAAAAATAATATTTGAACTTTTGGTTATAAAGCGTGAGACATCTTGTCATTCTAGGGAATTGTGGATACACATATGCTCACCACCCTTATCACTCCAAAAATACCCTTACCCTTCACCCTTCTCTTCAAACCAGATGACGAGTTTCTTTGTCAAGTCAACCGGCAGACTTGGCTTGTGGCAAACTGCCAGTCTTCATGGCCGATGAAAGCTGACTCACCTGGAGCCAGAATGATGATGAAAACGGGGCATGTACCACGACCCCGGCTCGAAAATCATGGTCGAGGAATTCGAGAACCCATCCTTCCAATGGATGACAAGAATCGATCCGGGTTAGTTTACAACCCAAACGACGATCAAGAAACAAAGAAGTCTTTCTCTAAGACTTTGAACGATAAATTTGTTAAACCCGGAGAAAACGAACATTACCACGGCTTTCCCGAGCCATGGTTTGCACAGCAAGGGCAGAAGAGACTACCTCGTCTAGAAATATTCTTCAGTGAGTTAGATGAGGTCATGATCGATGATGTTTGAAAACCAGAAGAAGGTGACACAGTGAATGATGACTGGGTGGAGAACATTTTTTATAGAGTCCTCAATCGACTCTTTAAGACCTTAGAACATGAAGAAGACAAGTTTGACCGGACTAATTTGATAGAGCCAAGTCATATTGTGAGAAAGTGAAGCTATGAGCACCGGATAAAAGAAGGGGGTTGTGAGGTCAAGATCTATGTGGGCAGCCATCCACCATAAACCCTAACCAACGACACAAACACATCGACCAACTCTGAGTCATCTTGTGACTCGAGCACCGAGCTAAGCTCAGATTCCCAACCTAACCCTCTGTCGGGCCTAACCCCCACTGATTCCGAACCCGAAGGATCTACTGCCTCCACACAAAATATCCCTCCTCAGACGACCTATCCGACCTTGAAATTCCCAACCCTACCTGTGTCTCCGAGCATATTTCTGCACAAGAACTTGATTTTGAGCATGATGCATCATCATATGATAATGAATTGCCACAAACATGCATATCACCAATTGAAGAGCCCATAATAATAAACATTGGCACCGAAGAAAACAAAAGAGAAGTCAAAATAGAGTCATCATTGTCCCCAGAAAAGCAAGAGTCACTTGCCGCACTGTTGAAAGAATATGTGGATGTCTTTTCCTGGTCCTATGCTGACATGCCAGGGGTCGACCGCAACATTGTCAAGCATCGTCTTTCTTTAGTGCCAGACTGCAAGCCCAAGCAACAGAAGCTCCAACGCATGAAACCAGAGATTAGTCTCAAGGTTAAAGAAGAGGTTTAGAAATAGATAGATGGTGGTTTTCTACAAGCTGTAAAACACCCTGGTTGGCTTGCTAACATATATCGTGGTAGTCCCCAAGAAAGACGGAAGGGTGCGAATGTGCATCGACTTTAGAGATTTGAATGCTGCTTCACCGAAAGATTGCTTTCCTTTGCCACACATCGACATGTTGGTCGATAATACGGGAACACACGCTATGTTCTCATTCATGGATGGGTTCTCAAGATATAACCCTATCCTTATGGCGAAAGAGGATCAGATCAAGACGTCCTTATTACTCCTTGGGGGACGTATATATTGTTGCAAAGTTATGCCTCTCGGGTTAAAGAACGCGGGTGCCACATATCAGGGAGCTGCAATAACCACCATCCTCCACGAGATGATCCATGATATTGTTGAAGTATATGTGGACGATATGATAGTTAAGAGTCGTGATTGAGGAGATCATTTTTCCTCGTTAAAGTTCCTCGTTTTTCGATAGCATCCGAAAATTCAATTTAGGCTCAACCCTCAGAAGTGCGTATTTGGAGTAACTTCGGGTAAGCTCCTAGGCTTCGTGGTAAGTAAGAGGGGCATTGAAGTCGATTCTGACAAGGTGAAAGCAATATAATAATTGCTTGCCCCGAAGTCTGAAAAAGAAATTCGAGGATTTCTTGGGAGAATTCAGTACATCTGCAGGTTCATTTCTCAACTTACAACGAAATGTGAGCCAATTTTTAAGTTTCTCAGAAATGGGATGTCTCATCATTGCAACGATGAATGTTAGAAAGCATTCGATAAAATGAAAAGTTACCTTTCGAATCCACCAATATTAATGCCCCCGCAACCCGGAAAGCCTTTGATTCTCTACCTCACAGTGACGGAGACAGCTATGGGGGCGTTCTTAGCTCAATGAAGAGAGAAAGAGGAAATGTTAAGTTAAGCACTTCACTTAGCTAAGCAAAGAATAGAAGTCTACTTAAGCAAAGAATAAAAGTCTACTTACATGAACAGTCTTGGACCAAGAACTCTTCCCTTTGCCCATCACCCGACTATAGCCTTTCTTCAACAGGTGGATGAGCTTGAAGACTTGAGAGGTCTGCTCCCGGTTCAGCTACAAGAAGAAACAAAAGATAGAGTCAGCAGCAAACACAAAACACAAGAAGGGATAAAAACATTTTACCCTCGTACAACTATCAGGCAAGGGAAAACTCTCCACAGTCTCTCCATCAGCAGTATGTAGAGGGCACTCCTCTACTATACGTCCGCCACTCTCACCATGTACATCACCTCATTGCTCGACAAGGTCACGCTTGGGGGTTGGCCCCGAGGAACTCTGGAATGGGACCTCCTGGGTCCTTGAGGAGCCAAATGATCCGCCTGCAAGACACAATAGTAAATATATCACGTATATTACTTAAAAGGGAACAAAAAAAAGATCTTACCTTAGAAGTGAGGTTCGGCATCAGACGACCCAAGCAATCGGCAAGGTACACAGCCGTACGATCCAACCCAGCAATCTCCGGCTCAATAAACTCCTTGGCCGCCATACCACGAGCCACGACCCCCAAGTCTTCCACACTCAGGCTGCGCGGGTAGAACATGGTAATAGGAGGATCCTCCGGCACCAAATGACCACCGAAGGCGGGATAGACCAGTCGAGTCAAGCGGTCCCCCAAGTACCACACAAAGCCAAATGGCCCCTCAAAGACCACCCGCAAGGAAGATACCCTAAACGACTCGATGGTAATATGGGGTGGAACCCCGGGAATTCCGTCGAAGGCAGTCCTCGACAACTGCAGATTACCAGATCAAAGTTCATTCGCAACAAATGGACCAAAAAAAAGTACATAAGAAATTCGTAGGCAACATACCTCAGATGCAGCATTACTCTCAAAGGTAGCCTGAAAAAGCTCCAAAGAGGTAAAATGATGGTTATCTCTACCAATCCACCGTGAACCTAGTGGGAACATCCTCAAACCAGGACGATGAGGACCAAAAGCGGGAAAATACTCAAAGAACCATAGCTTCCATACAAGCAAGAATAATGAGATACAACTCTCCTACAAGCATGCATGAGCAAAGGAAAAGGGAAGTATTTATGCTTACCTCCAGTATCTTCCACGGGCCCGAGATAAACACCCTCTCACTCTTCGGCCTAGGCCTACAAGCCTGGCGGCACCATCTCACCAAGGTAGCATATGTAGGAGCACCAAAGTTGTACCCATGGACCTTGGACAAGTCGTCCAAACATGTCAAGAAGCCGACCTGACACACGCTCTTCTTCTGAGTGAAAATGGTCAACCCCAACAAGCAAGCTAATAAAATACGGGCCCTCTGCTCCTCAGTAAGCCCCTGCTCCGCCAAGGCCACCCATAACCTCGGGAAGGAAACTCGGTCATCTCTAAAATGGGAGGACACAGGCCCGTAAAGTTCAAGCAACCTATCACTCTGCCGATGGTAACTCACGTCATACTGTATATGACGCCCTCTAAAAGACAAACCCGACAGCACAGGAAACTGATAGGGGGTAGGAAACATCTCCCCCACAGGCGTATGGAAGCTGTTCGTGGTATCCCATAACCTCTCCAATAACCCTCAAGCAATGATCCTATAGTCCCTAGAGTGACAAGCCGGGATAATAGACAAAAAGTTCACAAAACCTGAACGCCGCACTCTATCACTATCTCCCACAGAAAGTCTCCAACATCATAGCCCAATGGGAAGTAGACCCATGAGCCTGCAGTAAAACACCAATACCCTAGACAACAAACAAAATGTTCTCAACACGTCATATGCTACAAATACAGCCAAAATAAATCCACACAAATTATATACAGCTGACCACCAATCCAGTACAAGTCCCAATTTGTTCCTATGCCAACTGAAGGTTAGACAGATGACTCTGCCTGTCCAGGAGCAAAATACTACGGTCCCAAATCCCAGCCAGGCGCCAGTCCATACACATAAACGAATCCTGGTACAAACGCGCCCCGTTTGCATGTCGAGCAAGGGGCGTACTAGTGGAAGGAAGCCCAGTACGGAAGAGGTCCCGATTTTCCTCCTCCTCACCCATGGGACGTTTTCCTTTATCATTGGAAGCCATGGAAGAAGAATGAAGCTTTCTTTCTCTACAAGTGAAAATTTCGAGTTTCAGATTCGCAAGAAACAAGTACCCATTCAACAATGCTACCTAAAATTCAGCAACTAGGCGAAAAAATAAGCAAGTACAAGGCAAAAACCAAAGAATTTGGTCTAAAATAGACTTACCTTGAGGTAGTAGAAGCACTGAACAATGGTGAGTATATTCGACAATGGCTCGGCAAAGAAGAAGAAGAATTAGGCGAACGTGAAGAAAAATTCGCAAAAAAAAAAGCCTTTAGGCTGCTCAAGTTGAGCGCCGCGAGCGGCCCTCACCAAAAGCCTAGTAGCCGTTATTACAGTTCGTTCGCGGCAAAGATCAGTGCCAAGCACGCGGGAGCGAGTTCCTTTGGCCCACAAATTCAAATTCAACAGTTTACCCATCTTACGGTAGCAATTATTTTCAGGTAAAAATAACCTAATTATTTTTGCAGGTCTCAAATACTTAAGCCCGGATATATGCCATGACAATATTTATCGCCCAAGTGTCAAATTTATTTTCAGCCCGGTAAATCTGCTGGCCTCATCAATGTCCCAAAATCCCAATGTCGCAAAGTCTCAATGTCCCAAAATCCCAAAATCCGAAAGTCTCAATGTCCCAAAATCCCAATGTCTCAAAGTCTTAATGTCCCAAAATCCCAATGTCCCAAAGTCTCAATGTCCCAATGTCCCAATGTCCCAAAATCTCAAACTACCGAAGTCCCAACGACCCAACGTCCCTAAGTCGGGTCAGTCAATGACCGCTTGCGGTTAACTGTCCTTCCCTACAAAAGTCCCAAACTCCCAACGTCACAAAATCGGGTCTGTCAACGGTTGCTTAAGCTATTGCGGTTAAAATGTCCTTCTATGAGGTTCCTTATTTTGTGTCACTCAATGATTGCTTAAACTATTGGGGTTATACTGTCCTTTGTTTTTTTATGTGTTTCAGTCAATGATTGCTTAAGCTATTGCATTTAAACTGTTCATATGTTTTAACCATTTTACAGTTTTCATTTTGATCGCGCTGTCTCGTCGACCTTTTCGTTTCTTGTGCAGGGACGGAATCTCAGCATTCGGCGAGTGGTGCTTAGTCACTGTTTGCTCAGAAGAAAGCATTTATAATATTAACTCTCACCAGTGTTACTTCCCATCTACAACCATTATTTTTAATCGCGCTGTCTCGTCGACGTTTTCGTTTCCCGTACAGGGACGGAATTCGACACCTGCAGACGTTTGGTCATTGTTTGTTTGTCTCGCGGTGTTTAGTCACTGTTTGTCGAAGCATTCTACGTTGATCATTCTCAAAGTATTACTAACTTTTTCATTCACTCTGAATACAGGTCCCCAGCAGACCTTTAGCCCATCTACGAGCGGTGTTCTATCCTGCAAACCATAACCTTTATTTTCTCTTGTGTTCACAAAGATGAAATCTTAGCACGCTATAAGAAAGGAGTAATTTATAAACTTGAATGCTATTTTTGCTTAAATAGGTAAGATAAGGTCTCAGGTTTTTCCTCGATCACCCCTTTATTCGAGTCCCATCCAAAAGCCCCGTTCCAGAGCTTTCCAACGACACCTCTCATGACTTTCTCCGACTCCCGGTCGCCAAGTTATGAATCGGGGGTAGAATCGTCTTTTACCGCCCAAGGGTAAAACGGTCTTTTCATATTTTTTGGAACACTAAATTCCTCCGAAAAATTAAAATAGACTGGATGTTCTCATTATGACAACATCCAGCTGGCATAATACCACAGTCGTCAGCGACTCTAGAATAAAATTCAAGGTCGTTAGCGGCGCTGGATAGGCTTCCTGGCCCGGCTATTTTTTCAGCCGAAATCCGATTTTCGGCTCCTCTTCAGTCGTCCTGCCCTACTTCCTGCGCCTATAAATACAACCCTTCTCCCTTAGTTCAAAACACACAGTCTACAGTTGATAACCTCTATTCTCGGTTGAGTACTTCCGAGCTTCTTCTACTTTCTTCCAAATTTATTCTTGAGATCTTGTCTTTACTATTCTTGTCAAACATAGCCTATATTTCAGGTACTAACTCTTGAGGGCTCACATTAAATTAATTTCCTAATTTTTTATTTTCTAGTAATCATAATGTAGATATCATGGTAAATAACGTCTTTTATTGCTTCCAAAATATTGTCCTTCCAAGCATGTCTAGTCATCGTAATGCTCAACTTGTCAATCGAATACATGTCTAAGCAGGGGTTAAAAATAAATATTGTGATAATTGTGATGAACCAACTAATAGTCTAAGTCTCGGTTGTTAATCCGCCTTTGCATGGGAATTATGTCTTTAAATTATTAAGCAAACTTGAGTTAGTAAAGGCCGTCATAATACGGGCGAGTTGGGTGCCTAACACCTTCCCACCTCGTACCTTCGCCCCCGAACCTATTATTGTTGGGTACTCATATGTTTTATATGAGCGGGAGTCTTTCTAAGAACATGATCAGTTCACTTATCGCGCCATTGGGTTGTCCTTTCGGATTGTCCCTTCGATAAAACGCCGATAACATATTTGTGACCTCTTTCATGGTTTTTATTGAATTCAAGTCTTTACAAAATCTTTTCTAACTCGATGGTACCTTAAACTTATCTAAAGCTCCCATCTTACAAATTTTCTATAATGACGCACTCCGTGGCCGTAGAAATCCCGGGTCCTTACAGAAGCTACTACGCATACTTGCATTTACCAAGTGCTAGTCCCTGTGTGTGTACTCCAAAACTAAGAGAAACTAAAGATGTGAAAATATCGTCTATAGATTGACTTTAGGCGAGCACTGGACTGATGCATGCTTGAATTGTACTATGTTCGAAGTAACTATGTCGCTATGCATTCATACATCTCATATGCATACCATGAAATTTCTTTTTCGAAAATCCCAAAAAAAAATATTTATTTTTTTCAAGGAAATCCATCTTTTGAATTAAAGTCTTTTTCTTCATTATGGACTTTCCCACAATTTCACCATTTTCGAAAAAAAGGAATTCGAAAAATGAGTTTTCAAAAAGGAAAAAAGAAATTTATTTCTCCAAGGCTACATACGTAAAATATTTTCTTTATCATATTGTCTTACTTTGCATATTTTCATTGTGCAGGACATCCAGTTCATCTTCACTTTTCGGTGTTGCGTCAGTACCTACTCCTTCTACCATATTTCGCAAAATCATCTCAACACCACCAAAAATGACTGATATTCCAGACCATAACCCTCCACGTCCTCCTCCTACTCCTCCAGATGCCCTTAAAAAGTGAGGGAAATGATATAGTTGCTACTGTCCCGACAAGACATGATAGCACAGACTCTGACACATATGAACAGGGAACCTGATCAGGGATCACCAGTTGGTTGCATTCCTTTTAACCTCGAAAGTGGCTCTGTAGCAGGTGATGATAAATTGAGTGAAGAAATTAGAAGGTGAAGGAAATTCTGAAGGGTATGGCTACTGCAGAACCATGGCTTGACATCCAAGGCTTAACTCTATTCCGTCAAGCTCGCCTACCGGCAAGGTTTTAAATGCCCAACATATCGAAGTTCAAAGGAATAGGAAGTCCCACTACTTTTCTCAAGATGTATGTAGGGGCAATGAGTTCATGGGGTGTATCAGAACAGTTGATTGCTCAACTCTTCCAGCAATAACTAGACGGAGCAGCAGCCTAATTGTGTTATCCAGCTTGAGAATTCAAAGAAAGCTACTTGGTCCAGTATTGTCCGGGAATTCACACGACAATACAGGTATAACAAAGAAGTTGATGTGACCATGAGAGATCCTGAAAGAGCTTATTAGTACCCTACTGAAACTTTCTCTACTTTCATTAGTAGATGGAGGGCTAAGGCTTCTCAAATGATAAACCGACCAACTGCGGAAGACCAGATTCAGATGATAGTTCGGAACCTTACACCGGACTTGAAAGGAAAGATGATGTTTCAATATTTCCCCTCTTTCAAAGCTTTCATTCCCACTAGATCAGCAATTGAGGGCTCTCTCAGGACAGAGGCTAAGAAAGAAGAACCACTATCAAGTTCGAGATACAAAAAAGGGCCCTATAATTTGCCAGTTCAAGGATTAGGAAAGTTTGCGGAAATTAGCAACATTGTCTCATCCACAGCATTCCAACTCACCCCAAGATGGGAATTCACTAATCTCGGCATATAGTTAACACAAGCCTTTGAAAAGTTAACTAAAGCAGGAATGATTCAACCCCTTGCCGCAAGACCATCACCACCATTGAGGCCTAATCAGAATCCAAGTGATCATTGCAAATTCCATCAGTATTCATGACATAAAGTTAATTCATGCTTGACCTTAAGGCACAAAATTCAAAATTTTATTGATGAAGGAAAACTCACTATCAATACCTCCATAACCAGCAACAATCCCCCCATATCACGAAAAACCCGCTCCCGAGTCATCAAACGAATCAAAGTTCTGCAAGATCTCTTGACACGTTGGGGATTGATCCGATAGAGTTGATAACCGAAATCAAGCCAAGACTAGTAGTAAACGTTTGTCCTCTCAAAGTGCACAACAAGCTTGGATTCTCCCTCGAACACGTCTAGCCCTCCGATCAAGTGGTGTGAGGCTACGATAATGAAAAAAGAAATATAATGGGGACAATCAAATTACAGCTTCAGTATGGACCTGTGGTCCGTGATGTAGCATTTCTAGTAATCGATATCCCCGAGTGTTTAAATCTTCTATTGGGTAGGCCATGGCTTCACCAGTAAAGAGATATTGCTTCCACACTTCACCAAAATGTGTGATTTCAGAGCCCGCATGGAGTTGTCACATTGAAGGGTAATCGAGAAATTATGGCCATCGCATCCACTAGCGAACCCGTATTACATTTAGATGAAGAAATGGGAGATAGATTTAATGGTTTCTTGATTACCCGTATTTATGCTTACCTCCAGTATCTTCCACGGGCCCGAGATAAACACCCTCTCACTCTTCGGACTAGGCCTACAAGCCTGGCGGCACCATCTCACCAAGGTAGCATATGTAGGAGCACCAAAGTTGTACCCATGGACCTTGGACAAGTCGTCCAAACATGTCAAGAAGCCGACCTGACACACGCTCTTATTCTGAGTGAAAATGGTCAACCCCAACAAGCAAGCTAATAAAATACGGGCCCTCTGCTCCTCAGTAAGCCCCTGCTCCGCCAAGGCCACCCATAACCTCGGGAAGGAAACTCGGTCATCTCTAAAATGGGAGGACACAGGCCCGTAAAGTTCAAGCAACCTATCACTCTGCCGATGGTAACTCACGTCATACTGTATATGACGCCCTCTAAAAGACAAGCCCGACAGCACAGGAAACTGATAGGGGGTAGGAAACATCTCCCCCACAGGCGTATGGAAGCTGTTCGTGGTATCCCATAACCTCTCCAATAACCCTCAAGCGATGATCCTATAGTCCCCAGAGTGACAAGCCGGGATAATAGACAAAAAGTTCACAAAACCTGAACGCCGCACTCTATCACTATCTCCCACAGAAAGTCTCCAACATCATAGCCCAATGGGAAGTAGACCCATGAGCCTGCAGCAAAACACCAATACCCTAGAAAACAAACAAAATTTTCTCAACACGTCATATGCTACAAATACAGCCAAAATAATTCCACACAAATTATATACAGCTGACCACCAATCCAGTACAAGTCCCAATTTGTTCCTATGCCAACTGAAGGTTAGACAGATGACTCTGCCTGTCCAGGAGCAAAATACTACGGTCCCAAATCCCAGCCAGGCGCCAGTCCATACACATAAACGAATCCTGGTACAAACGCGCCCCGTTTGCATGTCGAGCAAGGGGCGTACTAGTGGAAGGAAGCCCAGTACGGAAGAGGTCCCGATTTTCCTCCTCCTCACCCATGGGACGTTTTCCTTTATCATTGAAAGCCATGGAAGAAGAATGAAGCTTTCTTTCTCTACAAGTGAAAATTTCAAGTTTCAGATTCGCAAGAAACAAGTACCCATTCAACAATGCTACCTAAAATGGAGGGCTAAGGCTTCTCAAATGATAAACCGACCAACTGCGGAAGACCAGATTCAGATGATAGTTCGGAACCTTACACCGGACTTGAAAGGAAAGATGATGTTTCAATATTTCCCCTCTTTCAAAGCTTTCATTCCCACTAGATCAGCAATTGAGGGCTCTCTCAGGACAGAGGCTAAGAAAGAAGAACCACTATCAAGTTCGAGATAGAAAAAAGGGCCCTATAATTTGCCAGTTCAAGGATTAGGAAAGTTTGCGGAAATTAGCAACATTGTCTCATCCACAGCATTCCAACTCACCCCAAGATGGGAATTCACTAATCTCGGCATATAGTTAACACAAGCCTTTGAAAAGTTAACTAAAGCAGGAATGATTCAACCCCTTGCCGCAAGACCATCACCACCATTGAGGCCTAATCAGAATCCAAGTGATCATTGCAAATTCCATCAGTATTCATGACATAAAGTTAATTCATGCTTGACCTTAAGGCACAAAATTCAAAATTTTATTGATGAAGGAAAACTCACTATCAATACCTCCAAAACCAGCAACAATCCCCCCATATCACGAAAAACCCGCTCCCGAGTCATCAAACGAATCAAAGTTCTGCAAGATCTCTTGACACGTTGGGGATTGATCCGATAGAGTTGATAACCGAAATCAAGCCAAGACTAGTAGTAAACGTTTGTCCTCTCAAAGTGCTCAACAAGCTTGGATTCTCCCTCGAACACGTCGAGCCCTCCGATCAAGTGGTGTGAGGCTACGATAATGAAAAAAGAAATATAATGGGGACAATCAAATTACAGCTTCAGTATGGACCTGTGGTCCGTGATGTAGCATTTCTAGTAATCGATATCCCCGCGTGTTTAAATCTTCTATTGGGTAGGCCATGGCTTCACCAGTAAAGAGATATTGCTTCCACACTTCACCAAAATGTGTGATTTCAGAGCCCGCATGGAGTTGTCACATTGAAGGGTAATCCAGAAATTATGGCCATCGCATCCACTAGCGAACCCGTATTACATTTAGATGAAGAAATGGGAGATAGATTTAATGGTTTCTTGATTGGAGGTATATCAGCATAGAACAACGAGTTTTTGGGGCACGACGATAGAATGGAAGAATTCATTAATGAGATTGAGCCAGGTTCATCTTCACATGAGGTCAGCACGTATTTTAGCACGGGAAGTGGTAGCCCTACTCGTGTGGATTTTCACATAAGCTGCCGTCGACTTGAACCTCTACAAGAGCCCTTGAGCTATGTATTTGGGTAGCTTATGTGCCAGAGGTTGATAACACCATTACCTCCTCCGACTCAAGAACCACCAATTCCCGTGGATGTTAACAAATACTGCGATTAATGCCAGAAGTTTACCCATACGACTAATAATTGTCTACCCTTGCGCCTCAAGATCGAAGAGCTCGCAGAGACAGGGTTAATTCATCTCCGGCAATCGAAGGACTCACAGCAATTGCCCAGGCACATATCAAATGAAGGGGCAATCAGGACTAGTCTTTTCTTTTAAGTCTTATAAAATATAATAGTTTGTATGCCGAGAACTACGTCATGGTGTGATCTCCAATAGGACTTAAAACTGCACTTTTGATGATCTAGAATAGATACACATGTAAGCACAAGCACTTGGGGTACGTAGGCAACTCATTTGAGGTCGGCCATAGGAAGTAAATATTTACCTTAAGCACTTTGTAATAGAACTACGCACTGCCTGATCCCCGTAGGATTTGGCAACTTCTAAACACTCTTGTACTCACATGCACCAGGCTACGTACGCAGCGCTTTTCGAGCTCGGTAAAAAAAATGAAAAAATATCAGTTATTATACAGAACTACGTGGACCTAACTATCCAATGTACATTTTTAAAATATCCAATATTTTCGAAAATCTTCGCTCGCACACATTGGAGATACGTAGGCAGCCTTCGGGTGTGGTCAAACAGAAAAAGATGAAATCCAAAAATGGAACAAAAAATAATAAGAGGAAAAGAAGAAGAGAAGGAACTGGAAACGACATTTGAAATACAAATAATCGAGATTGGTTGAAACTTATATTTCTATATATATCTTGGAGAAATAATGATTTTCTTTCAAATTTATTTTTGAAATGATTTTTGGGAAAGTCCTATTTCTTCAATAAAAAATAAAATTTGAACTTTTGGTTATAAAGCATGAGACAACTTGTCATTCTAAGGAATTGTGGATACACATGTGCTCACCACCCTTATCACCCCAAAAATACCCTCACCCTTCACCCTCCTCTTCAAACCAAATGACGAGTTTCTTTGTCAAGTCAACCGGCAGACTTGGCCTGTGGCAAACCGCCAGTCTTCATGGCCGATGAAAGCTGAATCACCTGGAGCCAGAATGATGATGAAAATGGGGCATGTACCACGACCCAGGCTCGAAAATCATGGCCGAGGAATTCGAGAACCCATCCTTGCAATGGATAACAAGAATCGATCCGGGTTAGTTTACAACCCGAACGACGATCAAGAAACAAAGAAGTCTTTCTCTAAGACTTTGAACGATAATTGTGTTAAATCCGGAGAAAACGAACTTTACCACGGCTTTCCCGAGCCATGGTTTGCACAGCAAAGGCAGAAGAGACTACCTGGTCTAGAAATATTCTTTAGTGAGTTAGATGAGGTCATGATCGATGATGTTTGAAAACCAGAAGAAGGTGACACAGTGAATGATGACTGGGTGGAGAACATTTTTTATAGAGTCCTCAATCGACTCTTTAAGACCTTAGAACATGAAGAAGACAAGTTTGACCCGACTAATTTGATCGAGCCAAGTCATATTGTGAGAAAGTGAAGCTATGAGCACCGGATAAAAGAAGGGGGTTGTGAGGTCAAGATCTATGTGGGCAGCCATCCACCATAAACCCTAACCAATGACACAAACACATCGACCAACTCTGAGTCATCTCGTGACTCGAGCACCGAGGTAAGCTCAGATGCCCAACCTAACCCTCTGTCGGGCCTAACCCCCACTGATTCCGAACCCGAAGGATCTACTGCCTCCACACAGAATATCCCTCCTCAGACGACCTATCCGACCTTGAAATTCCCAACCCTACCTGTGTCTCCGAGCATATTTCTGCACAAGAACTTGATTTTGAGCATGATGCATCATCATATGATAATGAATTGCCACAAACATGCATATCACCAATTGAAGAGCCCATAATAATAAACATTGGCACCGAAGAAAACAAAAGAGAAGTCAAAATAGAGTCATCATTGTCCCCAGAAGAGCAAGAGTCACTTGCCGCACGGTTGAAAGAATATGTGGATGTCTTTTCCTGGTCCTATGCTGACATGCCAGGGGTCGACCGCAACATTGTCGAGCATCGTCTTTCTTTAGTGCCAGACTGCAAGCCCAAGAAACAGAAGCTCCGACGCATGAAGCCAGAGATTAGTCTCAAGGTTAAAGAAGAGGTTTAGAAACAGATAGATGCTGGTTTTCTACAAGCTGTAAAACACCCCGATTGGCTTGCTAACATATATCGTGGTTCACCGACTTTAGAGACGGAAGGGTGCGAATGTGCATCGACGGAAGGGTGGTTCACCCCGATTGGCTTGCTAACATACAATTCAAGCTGTAAAGACGGAAGGGTGCGAATGTGCATCGACTTTAGAGATTTGAATGCTGCTTCACCGAAAGATTGCTTTCCTTTGCCACACATCGACATGTTGGTCGATAATACGGGAACACACGCTATGTTCTCATTCATGGATGGGTTCTCAAGATATAACCATATCCTTATGGCGAAAGAGGATCAGATCAAGACGTCCTTATTACTCCTTGGGGGACGTATATATTGTTGCAAAGTTATGCCTCTCGGGTTAAAGAACGCGGGTGCCACATATCAGGGAGCTGCAATAACCACCATCCTCCACGACATGATCCATGATATTGTTGAAGTATATGTTGACGATATGATAGTTAAGAGTCGTGATCGAGGAGATCATTTTTCCTCGTTAAAATTCCTCGTTTTTCGATCGCATCCGGAAAATCAATCTTAGGCTCAACCCTCAGAAGTGTGTATTTGGAGTAACTTCAGGTAAGCTCCTAGGCTTCGTGGTAAGTAAGAGGGGCATTGATGTCGATTCTGACAAGGTGAAAGCAATATCAGAATTGCCAGCCCCGAAGTCTGAAAAAGAAATTCAAGGATTTCTTAGGATAATTCTGTACATCTGCAGGTTCATTTCTCAACTTACAACGAAATGTGAGCCAATTTTTAAGTTTCTCATAATAGGGATGTCTCATCATTGCAACGATGAATGTTAGAAAGCATTCGATAAAATGAAAAGTTACCTTTCGAATCCACTAATATTAATGCCCCCGCAACCCGGAAAGCCTTTGATTCTCTACCTCACAGTGACGGAGACAGCTATGGGGGCGTTCTTAGCTCAATGAAGGGAGAAAGAGGAAAGAGGTTGCTAATTATTATTTGAGTAAAATTTACTTGAATATGAAACTCGCTACAGTCCGCTCGAGAAGTCCTGCACATCTCTGGTTTACGCGACGGGAAAATTAAAGCATTACCTCCAAGCTCACACTACATATCTTGTCTCGAGATTGGATCCTATTAAGTACTTGTTCGATATGCCAATCACGAGTGAAAGGATTGCTCGATGGCATGCACTTTTGTTAGAATTCGACATTCAATGTCTAAATCAGAAATCAGTTAAGGGACGAGTAATGGCCGATATTCTCGCTGACGGACCTTTGGTCGAGGAAGAATGTGATGAAACGTTTCCCGATGAGAATATTCATGCAATTCGAGAGGATCGATGGAGGATGTATTTCGACGATCCATCCAACCGTAGAGTCAACGGAGTGGGAGTCTTGTTAATCAGCCCCGAGGGTTTGCATGTACCGTTTTCACAAACTAGACTTCCCCACCACGAACAACACTACAAAATATGAAGCCTGCATCTACGGTGTTAAAGCTGCTCTAGCAGCAGGGGCACAATATCTTACTGTATATGGAGATTCAAACCTCATCATCTCATAGACCATTGGGGCATGTAGAGTTCTAGACGAGCGTCTACAACTCTACACCGAGTGTTTAAAGCGATTTATCCCTTGTTTTGAGGACACAACATTCCGACATTTTCCTAGAGAATCGAACACCATCACGGATGCTCTTGCTAACATGGCAACCACATTGTTATGGGATTACGACAATCATGCACAATCGATAACTCTGGAAGAACGGCGAGAGCCTGCTACTGGGTGTGACTATGTCAACCTCATTTAAGACCCTGAAAATGAGCCTTGGTACACAAATATCAAGAAATACCTCCAAGATTACTCTTACCGACCAGAAAGCACTCGAAAGGATCAATTGGTTTACGTCGTTTTGCTGCTCAATTTTCTTTGTATATGGATAAACTGTAGCATAAAGGATTGGACGGTACCCTTCAACGATGTGTTGACTCTGTCGAAGCACAGAAAATTATGACGGATGTACATGGCGGAGAGTGTGGTCCACATATGAGTGGAAGAATGCTGGCCAAGAAAATTCTGCGGACGGGCTATTATTGGATGACAATGGAGCGTGATTGCCATAAATTTGTGCGAGCTTGTAAGAAATGCCAAATATTTGCAAATTTGAATCATATGCCTTCGTTAGGGCTACACAACCTTACCTCGGCATGGCCCTTTTCTACGTGGGGCATTGACATCATAGGGCAAATTCACCCGAAAGCTTCCAATGGGCACCAATATATTTTGGTGGCGATAAATTACTTCTCGAAATGGGTTGAAGCTGCATCGTTCTCGCAACTCGGGGCAAAACAAGTATCGAAGTTCGTAATTAAGAATATTATTTGCCGATACAGCAAGCCTTTTGAGATGATCTCAGATAATGGTCCACAATTCGAGGGGCATCTGAAAGACACTCTTCTGATATATATGAGGTGGAACAACACCAATCATCGCCTTATAGGCCCCAGACCAATGGAGCCGTAGAAGTTGGTCATAAAACGATCAAGTCGATCCTCTCGAAGATGATTAAAAATTGAAGGAATGGCCGGAGAAGCTTCGTTATGCTCTTTGGGGTTTCAGATCCTCGATCCGTACACCAAACGGGGCGACACCGTACTCGCTGGTTTATGAAATGAAACCTATGCTCCCGATCGAAACTGATATGGAGTCATTAAGAGTAGTTGCTGAGAGAGGTATCATAGAGAATTATGTCATAGAGCTCGATACGAAGAACTGGCGTTCACTGATGAAAGGAGACTTGCAACCCTCAATAACTGTAACACCTCGAATTTCCGTCTAATTTAAAACCATTAAAAATCACGAATTGGAGCGGAAAAAACCCTAGAAATCCGAAGCGTCACCGCCGTATTTAATGTTCAAATTAAATACAAGGCTAGAAAGAAACCAAATGTTTATATCCCAAACATACATACTAGATAATTAAATAATAACTATCTTTTCAACTAAACTTAAAACAAGTAATCCAAATGAAATAGGAAATAATAAAGTATTAATTCTCATGCAAGAGAATTAATCTCATTACAATAATTAAAATCCCAATAGTAAAAGAATTCCAATTTAAACAATAACATAAATGTTTTTAGAAGATATACTATCTTCTTCAGTCGCCTTCCTCTAGCCCAAACCACGAGCTACAAAATCCTATCAATCTACTCCCCCATATAGATGAATTCCATATAGGTTTATCATAGGTTCACCATTGAAGAGAAATGGACAACAAACACAAGTAAAAAGAAAAACAACCAATCAGCTACGCTGAGTAATTCATAACCACATAGTCCATTTAAATCTCCAAGTTAAGCCAACAAGCTTAATAACCATTAACGATCATGCTTAAGAAAATAAAGACAATATGCTTTAGTCTAAAGACACGCATAAACACCAAATAATAAATCCGAATTTTATAATTATTCATTAGCCAAGTTCATTAGAGAGACGAGAATCGCATGAATGTCAGAACCAACTGCAGAAGGCTCAATAGGATCAAAAGTCCTGTGCATAATAGCAAAGAGGGATCAGCCTCCCGGTGTATAGATGACTCCCGAAGTACTTCTAGATGTTCCTAAGTATGCATACCCTCTCTCAACCCATAGGTTTACAAGAAAAACAATTTCACAATTGAAACTTCACTTGCCCAATTGCTCATTGTATGGATGAAAGCTTTAACCAAATACGTTGAGGCCATAACCAATGAGCCCACTCAACGAACCAATTGACATTTCCATTCGCTTCCTTTGGTGGATCTATTACCAAACAAATCTTACCTCTCAACTTATCGATTTAAAGGTGATCACATAATCAAGTAATTCACATATCTTGGCATTCAAGTAACACAATATGGCTACAAATTTCCGATTGGAAATTTTACGTGAATGGCATCTGGGCCTCAATTCATAACCACCTATCTCAATTCCTTTAAATAGGTTTCAATAGTTAAAGTTCATTTCAACTTATTGAAGTAACATGCTTACTAACATGAATCCACATGCTTACCAACATGATACAAAAATAGCAATACAAGCTATATTCCGATTGAACAATTATTAACATAATTTTCGTTTAATAAACATAATAAATCATTGTAGATACCCTAATCGGTTCTCATCCCCTGGCACCGCAACGCCCGATGATGATGGTAATGGATTAACACAGACGTAAGTAGAAAATGACATTGCTCGGAAATCTAGACCAAATTCCTTGAAACCTAAGTCTTTGGATAGCCCTTGTTATAAGGATTCCAACGCCTTTGACCTTGCCTCAATCAGGTTCGCGGATCAAGAGATATCGCCTCTTAAAGATTTGGGTCAAAACCGCTCAATCTCGACCCCCTGGGTCAGCCCAAGGGCAATTTCGTAATTTATTGAGAACAAAAAGTCAAAAAACCCTAGCCACGCGCGCGCCTCCAGGTCGAGCGACTGACGCTGTCAACCCAGCGGCACACTCGTGACAGCGGGGGCCCTCAGGGCAGCCGCTGGGCCCAGCAGCATGCCTCTGAGCCCCAGCTGCAACCGCTGGGCTTCAGCTTCCTTTCGGATGGCCGCTGGGCCTGTTTTTTGGCTGGGCCGAGTTTGGAGCCCTAAGCTCTTAATTCCGTCCCCTAACTCTATAAATACTCCCTTTCACCCTCTTTTTAGAGGGGTTGGTCAGTTTATATTTTTGAGAGAAATTGAGAGCACAAATTCCCCCAAATCATAGAGAATTCATATTTTGAAGACTCGCACAAACCATTGCACCCAACCTATCACCCAAGATTGAAGGGCAATTCCAATTCTAGTAGTCCTGTTCGAATAGAACGTCCAGGTTAACCATCCTGAGGGCCTAAATCCTTTAATAAATCTCTTATTTATTGTTTATGATCATGTTTTATCTAGCTTTTGATTATGGTTAAATAATTATGCATGCTTAGATCATTGTAAATAATTATGCATGATTAGTTTATTTAAAGTTTGCATCTTTTTATTAGTTTACACAACTTTGCATCTTTTTTTCGTTTGTTCATGCATGTAGCAACCTCCTAGGTGTATTTTAGCATAAAGTTAGTATTTTTGCATTGTTCTTCTATTGAAGTTACTAACAAATTTATTGATGTCCATATGCAATGGTTGGCGCGCTTAGCAAAGTGTGGTAGGTTGGGGTGTTAAATTATTGCTCTTATCTCTCTTATTTGTGCTTGATAATAGTATGCATGCAAATTGGATATAAACAGTGCCAAGCGACAACATAGGTAGTTTGCTTGTCTTTAACCCACCTAGTTAATTTAGGATCTTGGACGGCCAGATTTGTATGGAACCATATAGCATAGATAAATATTTGACATGGATAGGCTTAGTAGAGGCCGTTACTTCGGGTGATTTAGATGAGATTCGTTTTGTTTATTTCGTACCTACACCCTCGAACTCAATATTTAGCCCCTTGGGTATGACTCATTTCCCAATAGGAATTGATGGTTTCCAATTGTTTCCTAAAAATTGGTGGCAACTTCATTACTTGCAAATTGTTATTCCCCATTATAATTAAATTTAAATTGCATATGACGTATTATTTAAGAACCATTAATTCCAACCAAGAATATTTCGACGCAGGCGCCGGAAAGGCGAGGGTTCTTACAGTGGCGACTTCACTGGGATAATCAACAAGAAGGTGTAATTCGAACACCTATCCATGTCAATAATTTATTTTAGCTATTTGGTTCAGTTACCGTATATGTTTATTTTCTTTGCTTTGCATCCATATCATTCATATTGCATGCGTTATCATCGCAAGATGTCGAAAGACATCACCACACCATAAACAGGAATTACCATTTGGAGTATTGTCTATGACTTAGGTCAATGACCCACTAGGTCCAAATTACCTTTGCACATAGTCGTGCCCCATGGAATTTACATGTCTCTATTCGAGATATGTAAAATGGTACGTTTAGTTTTAGTATGCATCCCATGGATGACGAAACGCATCCGGTCGTGGGTTACCTTATCCAACCATAGATTGTGTCAACCTATTGCATTTAGTCCCATAGTCCATATCAAGGTGCTAATATATTTACTTGCTATATTGTGCTTGATTGTTTCCTTGCTATGTTATAATTTTCCATAGAATACTAGGACTAGATCCCCCCTTATGATTTTCTTGAGTCCAGTTTAGGGAAGGATTCCCTTTTGTTTGCTTGTGCATTTTGTCAGGTTTACGAATAGAGTCTAGATCTTTTCTATTTAGGAAATAGAATCTACGTATGACTCTGATGACGCTAGATACGATATTAAGAAGACGTTCTTTTCCATATGAATATTGCGTGCAAATAATATATTCCCCTCAATGATCGTTCACAAAATAAAAAAAGAGTCTTACTTTATTCTATATTCAAGTCAATAGTATATTTGCTTTTCTTAAATTGGGGAATTATATCCCATATGCAAGTCAAGAGTATATTTCTTTTAATTCTATAGAGTCGAAAAGATCATTGACTAGATTATGCTATTTACATAAAATCGCGTCTCTCCTAAAAATCACCATGTTGAGGATTAATACTAGATTCTCTTCCCACATTTGTTTTTTTAATAAAATCTTTCTTTTGTGGAATTTTCCCTTTATTTCTTTTTTTTTTAAAACGGGTCTTTTTATGTCCAGAATTGGTAGGAGTATTAATCACGGTCCTAGGAAGTGGGAGAGGGACGAGTCCAACAAGAGATTGATCCGCAAGTTGTCGTTTGAACCTTGACCGCAACCACAGTTCGTGGGCCCGATTTGGCTCGATTACCTTCGCACACCGCCCTTTTCACCTCAAGCCTCGCCACCCAGTTCACCTAAGTCCGTTATGTCTGGAGATACATAGAAAACTACTGACCAAGAGATGGACGACCTGTTAGCCCAATTGGTCACCATGAATACTAGATTCACTGATATGGAAGCCCGTGTCGCCAAGTTGGATCCCCCAACTAGGGACGAAGATGAGCCCAAACCAATGAGGATACGACTGAGCCCTCCAGTAAAGAAGTCCAAGAACTCCAAGCTAAGCTGAATAGGCTTGAGTCCGTTCTAGGCAAGAGTCGTGTCTTTAATGACATGATCATCAATTCTGAAGGCTATGCTCCCCACATCAAGGGAAAATTGCCCACTATGTTTTCCATGCCTGAAGTTCCCACATTCAAAGGTACCAATGATCCACAAGATCACATTAGGGCTTTTGCCACTGCAATGGGCCTTAGAGGCATTTAGCAAGAGTTACATGGTCATCTCTTTCCCCAAACTTTAGACCCTGCTGTTAGGCCCTGGTTCTTCAAACTACCCACTCAAAGCTGCAGAAGTGGGAAGACTTGTCCACCTTATTCCTGAAGAGATATGCTGACAATGTCTTGCCTCCCACGACATTGAGAGAATTGAACATTACCAAGCAAGGTGACAAAGAAGGATTCACCAACTTTGTAAGGAGATGGAGGACCAAGGTTGTGGAAATGATTGATCGCCCATCTGAAAGGGATCAGATTAGAATGCTAGTCCAAAACTTGGCATCTGAATACCGCGAGCACATGAAGTTTCAACCTCTAACCACTTATGGCCAATTATTTGAATTAGGCATGGTCATTGAATTTGACCAACTCAAAAGAGGGAAGAACAAAGTCACTTACAATAACAACACAAGTGGTTACAAGGATAAGAAATACACCAATACCAATCATGCCTCTACAAGTAGAGGAAATGAAGTGAACGCCCTTGCTGACAGGCGTCGAAGAAGGTTTACTCCCCTCGGGATGCCTTATATCAAAGCTCTAGACAAGTTAGTCAAAGGACACTTTTGCACCCGATTGGACCTACCCCTTATCCACCTGTAGAGAAAAGATCGCCATACTTGAACGAGTCTGCATTCTGGAAATACCATAGAGGTCGTGGACACAACACCAAAAAGTGCTACACACTCAAGGAGAAGATCCAGGATCTGTTTGACAATGGCACCATACCATTGCCTAAGGACGCACCGCCGCCCAGTAACTATAATAATCCCCTCGGGAATTCATTTGCCATTGACATAGAGGAAGGGTTTGATCCATCCTATCTAATCACTCCTATTGGCCAAGTCATACCACCGTACCCAAGCCCAAGGCCCACGCTAGACATTTGTTGCCTTTGGGATAGTGATGAAGAGGTTAATGGACATTATACTCATCCTGAAGATGTGCTAACTCCCCAAGCCCATGCCATAGAAAATGGCAAAGCCTGGTATGATATCTCCGTTGATGAGAAAGACGAAGACGACAAAGCTCTGAATCACCTCACAAGATCAGGACACCAGTTCAGGCCCGAAATCATCTACATGGATCCATATCAAATCAAGCCCATAGAGCCTGTAACAATTCCCAATAGGGATCCAATCCAAAGAGAGACAACTAAGGAATATGACGGAACCAACATCCTTCGACAGTTGCAAAGGATAAAAGCTGACATATCCGTTTAGCAATTGTTGACCACATCTATCACTCATAGAAGGGCTGTACTAGAAGCCTTGAACGCAACAACCATTTCTCCAAATTCTACTCCCGAGGAAGTGGTTAACCTCCTGGTCTAAGGAAAGTCATCCACACCCGTCACCTTTTCTGACAAGGATCTTCCACCCGAAGGCGTCCACCATAACAAAGCTCTCTATCTAACTGTAATTTGTCAACAAAGACAAGTCCCCATGACTTTGGTTGATAATGGCTTTTCTGTAAATGTATGCCCCTTGAGGACTGATGAACACCTCAAAATAGATTGCAACAATCTCGCGCACTCCCCAAAAGGGCTAAGAGCTTACGACAATTCCAAAAGGAACGTCTTAGGCACATTATCCTTGAATATTAACATTGGGCCCATCGAGAAAATGGTACAATTTCACGTCATCGATATTCCAGCCACCTTCAATCTACTTTTATGAAGACCTTAGTTGCATGTGCTAAATGCTGTAGCCTCAATCCTTCACCAGAAGCTGAAGCTATCTCTAGCAGGATCCACTCTGGAAGTCTGTGCTGATACTATGGTAGCCCAGATAGAAAAAGCTCTAGTCCTAAAGATAGAGCATAATGAGCAAGATGAAGAATTATGGGGCTTCGAGAAGATAGCCTTCATAGAAACAATAGAGCCCACACTCAATGTAAATGCTCTACTTAGAAATCAAGGTCAATTTCCAGGCACCACTTTGGGTCCTCACCCCAAGGTAGCCCAATCCTGCTGGAACACCAAGATCAAAAATGATCTATTTGGGCTAGGCTATAAGCCCACGAGGCATGAGATTCGAGCCTACATATCCAAGGAGGTGGCCAGAAAGAGAGCTCGCGCAGCCAACAAGCCCATCCCTCATAACATGGATCCTTTTCCTCTAACTCTCAATGGCCAATTCCTCCAAGAGGGCGATCCATATCCTTATTATGGATTCCCAGAATCTTATATGACAAACGAAGTTTTGGTTCCATGCCTTGAGGCATTTCAAGACTGCTTCACTATGAATGAAGATACACCAATACCTCTCAAAGTGATGTGAAATAAGTAACAAAATGGAAATTAACCTTTGATAGTATCACACAAAGGGATCTTGTTCAAGAATCACTCAAGAACAACTCACGAATCACTCGTAAGGGTTTCAACCTAAATCACTCAGTTTGAGGGGTAAATACTCATGTATTCAATAATTAATCATCAAAGCACGAGTTTACAATAGCAAAGCTCTCCCCTATTTATAGACAAAGAAAATCTAAAGCTATTCGGAATCCTAATCCTAGTCCGAATAGGAAACTAACTACAAAACTGACTACAATTGTAAAACGGACTAACTAACATCTTTCCTAATACCTAATGGACTTCTAATACTAATAACAATCAGATTATTACTCTCCTAAACATATTCTAACTAATAAAGGGAATACTAAACGAAATAGAACTGAACAACTGATTACCTAGCGCCCAAGGCTCAAAACCGCTGGAACAGTTTCCTTGGCGCCCAAGGCTTCTTCTTTTCAGCTTCTAGTCATCTTCTTGCCACTCTAACATAGTTACCTCACACTTTACCTCACGTGGCATTATACTCTTGGCAATGAGCAGCTCAAGATCAAGCATTAACGTTTCAAGAACTGGGTTCTTGGACGTTCTTGATTCGTCGTCTTCTTGCTTGTCCTTTAACGTACTTGCTCCTGCATCAACCTCCCCTTCTTTAAAAGAATTTGCCCTCAAATTCGTATCCTCTAAGTAAGGGCTAAGATCACCGACATTGAAGGTTGAGCTCACGTTTCCATACTCACTAGGAAGATCAATCTTGTATGCATTGTCTCCAATCTTCTCTAGAACTTGAAATGGACCATCTGCTCGAGGCATAAGCTTGTTCTTGCGTCTAGAAGGAAATCTTTCTTTGCGCAGGTGTAGCCAAACTAAGTCACCAGGTTCAAATAGAACTTGCTTTCTTCCCTTGTTAGCTCTAGCTTGGTACCTTGAGTTCATCTTCTCTACTCGCGCACGAACTTGCTCACAGGTCTTCTGGAAAGCTTGTTGTCTTGCCTTGGCATCTACATTGATAACATCATCTCTAGGCAAAGACACGAAATCAATAGGCAAATAAGGATTAATGCCATACACAATCTCAAATGGAGAACGACCCGTGGTAAATCCAGGCGTTCTGTTATATGGAAACTCCGCATGTGCTAGCTTAATATCCTAATCTTTTGTGCTTCTACTCACCAACCCTCTAAGCAAAGTACCAAGGGTCCTATTTGTAACCTCGGTTTGCCCATCTGTTTGTGGGTGATGTGAAGTGCTAAAGAGTAACTTCGTCCCAACGAGTCTCCAAAGTGTCTTCCAAAAGTAGCTCAGAAACTTAGTATCTCGATCTGACACAATGGTCTTGGGAATGCCATGTAGCCTCACTATCTCTTTATAGAACAAGTCAGCAACATGAGAAGCGTCATCGGTCTTGTGACATGGCACAAAGTGCGCCATCTTGGACAATCTATCAACAACAACCATCACAGTATCTTTTCCCCTTTGAGTTCTAGGGAGTGCCACAATGAAATCCATGCTCACACTCTCCCAGGGAATGCTAGGAACCGGTAATGGTGTGTATAACCCTTTGTGAAAAGCACTCTTGGCTCGTTGACATGTAGCGCATCTCGTCACAATAGCATGTACATCTTTGAGCATCTTAGGCCAATAAAAGTGTTCTTGTAACAGCTCAAGGGTTTTAGTTACTCCAAAATGTCCAGCTAATCCTCCCGAGTGAACTTCTCTAACCAATAGCTCACGTACAGAGGACCTAGGAACGCAGAACTTGTTCCTCTTGAATAGAAACCCATCTTGTATGAAATAATCACCATGCTCCCCTTCTTTGCAAGCTCTAAATGACTCAGAGAAATCAGCATCCTTGTCATATAGTTCTTGGAGATGTTCAAAGCCTAGGAGCTTCGCTTCAAGTGTCACAAGCAAGTGGTTTCTTCGTGAAAGAGCATCAGCAACAACATTGCTCTTCCCATCTTTGTACTTGGCCGAGAATGTAAAAGATTGTAGAAACTCTACCCACTTGGCATGTCTAGGGTTTAGTTTCTGTTGGCCATGAATGTACTTGAGAGCTTCATGATCCGAGTGCAACACAAAAGGCTTAGGCCTTAAATAATGGGACCAATGCTCCAAAGCTCTCACAATTGCATAGAACTCTCGATCATATGTAGAATAATTCAAACGAGCTCCATTCAATTTCTCACTAAAATAGGCAATAGGACGTTTTTCTTGAATTAAAACAGCACCTATACCCACCCTACTAGCATCACATTCAACCTCAAACAATCTATCAAAATCGGGTAATGCTAGAATAGGTGCTTGACACAACTTCTCTTTGACCTCATAAAAGGCCTTTTGCGCACTTTCACTCCAATTAAACTCTCCTTTTTTCATTAATTCAGTAATAGGAGCAGTAATGGAACTAAAATTGCGTATAAACCTCCGATAAAATGATGCCAAGCCATGAAAACTACGTACCTCATGTATATTGGTTGGGGCTGGCCATGAAGCCATAGCTTCTACCTTGGACGGATCAACATGTACACCATCTTTGGATACAATGTAACCAAGGAATATAACCTTAGGAAGCATGAAATCACACTTCTCTAACTTGCCAAAAAGCTGTTGTTCCTTTAGCTTCTCAAATACGCGCTGTAGATGTACTAGATGTTCCTCCTTGGTCTTGCTGAATATAAGAATATCATCAAGGTAAACCACAACAAATTTACCAAGGCATGCTCTCAATACCTCGTTCATCAACCTCATGAATGTGCTAGGAGCGTTGCACAAGCCAAAAGGCATTACTAACCACTCATACAAACCATGTCGTGTCTTGAATGCGGTTTTCCATTCATCCCCCTCCTTGATTCTCACTTGATGGTATCCAGCTCTAAGATCTATCTTGGAAAACAACTGGGAACCATGTAGCTCGTCTAACATATCATCTAATCTTGGCATAGGGAACCTATATTTGATTGTGATATTGTTGACAGCTCTACTATCAATGCACATACGCCATGTGCCATCTTTCTTAGGCACAAGTAACGCAGGAACAGCGCATGGACTTAGACTTTCTCTCACATAGCCTCTTTGCACAAGCTCTTCAACTGTCTTTGTAACTCTTTGGCTTCTTCGGGGTTACACCGATATGCTGGCCTATTTGGAAGTGGTGCTCCAGGAACTAGGTCAATTTGGTGTTCTATGCCACGCATAGGAGGTAAACCAGGGGGTAACTCCTCGGGGAATACTTCTTTGAACCTCTCTAACAATAGGCGTAACTCAGGATCATAATTGGGATTGTTACACATGTTAGGCTCAAACAACAACAATAGGTAGCTCATAGTTTCACTAGCCACCTCTTTTTCCATCTCTTTCTCTCCTATGACCATTACACGACTCGCCTTTTTACTAGCCTTTGCTTCTTTAACTTCAGTGGCAGTCAAGGGTAACAATTTGATTCGTTTCTGGTTATGCTCAACAGTATAGATATTGTTTACACCATCATGACTAACTTTCCTATCAAATTGCCAAGGACGACCTAACAATATATGACAAACACCCATAGGCAGTACATCACACCATAGATCGTCTTTGTAACACCCTAAAGTAAAGCAAACTCTAGCTTGTTTAGTCACTTTTAACCCTCCCCCATCATTCAACCATTGCACAGTATAGGGTTTAGGATGACTTTTAGTAGGCAAATCAAGCTTATCAACCATCTCTTTAGAGGCAACATTAGTACAACTCCCAGAGTCAATAATCAAATTGCAAACTTTACCTCTAACCTTGCAGCGAGAATGGAATATTTGCTCCCTTTGGTCGGACTCATCAACGGCCACAGTCGTATGTAGCAACTTCGTAAGGATTAGGGTCTCTCCAACCTCGGGTATACCATAATCTTCAATGAATGGCTCTCCAATATCTTCATCACTATCCTCGGTTATGGGCATAACAAATGAGGGCTCCATCTCTTCTAGCTCAGCGATGGTGAGCGCTTTCTTCGAGCCGCACTCATAGGCATAGTGTCCATATCCTTGACACTTGAAACAACGCAGTTGGTTCTTGTCCTTAGTAGCCACGGCTTTGCCTTTGTCTTGAGTTACGGGCTTGCTAGGGACACTTGCGCTCTTGGAGAATGTTGCATTCTCTCTTGCATTGTATTGGTTCCGAAAATTTGTATAGCCTTTAGTCACATCTCGGGCAACCGGTTTTTGCTCCTTCTCTTGCTTCTCAATCTTGAGAGCAATTTTGCAGACGTCCTCAAAGGTTACGTAAGGAACAAGCTCTACCTTGCGCCTTAGAGTTGGGTTTAGACCTTTGATGAACCGCGCGATCTTTAACTCCTCCTTCTCCTCAAGATCACACATCATGTGCATATGTTCAAACTTCTGGAGGTAGTCTTGTACACTTGAGGTTTCTTGGCTTAAGGATGTGAGTTTCAAAAACTGTTCTTGCTCAAATTCTTTAGGCAAAAATCGTTTCTTTAAATATTTCTTGAGTTTGTCCCAAGTCTCAATCTTTGCTTTCTCTTCCTTCTTGCGTCGAGCCTTTAGGTTTTCATACCATAAAGAAGCATGCTTGGTGAGTTTAAGCGTGGCTAACTTGCATCTTCGCCGCTCATCATACTCCTTGTATTCAAAGACTCTCTCCATAGTTCTAAGCCAATCAAGAAAGGCCTCTGGGTCATAGGAACCGTCATATTCAGGGAGTTCGACCTTCAAGTTCCTGTCATCATCATAGGGATGTCGTGGTTTAGGAGCGTCATTGGTTCTAGTCCCACTTGTGTCTTCAAACTCCTCATCGAAGTCGGGGTCACGGTTGTGGTTTCTCCAATGAATTCTGCGCATCCTTGTCTCCATGTTCTCCCTATCTTCTTGGTTTCTTCTTTCCATAGCAGCCATCCGCTCTTCTTGAGATTTGAAAGACGTCCTAAGATCCTCCATGGCTGTTAACAACTTTGCTAGTTCGCTGGGCTCACCCATAGCTTCGGTTGTTGGTTTCTTGGGGGTTTCTTGGCTGTCTTCGTGAACAAAGGGCGGATCTTGCAAGAATCTTTCTCTAAAGCTCGCTATGGTGTCGTGTTTATGCTCAGGACCGTGTTCTTTAAACTTAAGAAAGCTCAAACCTTTAGCTCTGATACCAAGTTGATGTGAAATAAGTAACAAAACGGAAATTAACCTTTGATAGTATCACACAAAGGGATCTTGTTGAAGAATCACTCAAGAACAACTCACGAATCACTCGTAAGGGTTTCAACCTGAATCACTCAGTTTGAGGGGTAAATACTCATGTATTCAATAATTAATCATCAAAGCACGAGTTTACAATAGCAAAGCTCTCCCCTATTTATAGACAAAGAAAATCTAAAGCTATTCGGAATCCTAATCCTAGTCCGAATAGGAAACTAACTACAAAACTGACTACAATTGTAAAACGGACTAACTAACATCTTTCCTAATACCTAATGGACTTCTAATACTAATAACAATCAGATTATTACTCTCCTAAACATATTCTAACTAATAAAGGGAATACTAAACGAAATAGAACTGAACAACTGATTACCTAGCGCCCAAGGCTCAAAACCGCTGGAACAGTTTCCTTGGCGCCCAAGGCTTCTTCTTTTCAGCTTCTAGTCATATTCTTGCCACTCTAACATAGTTACCTCACACTTTACCTCACGTGGCATTATACTCTTGGCAATGAGCAGCTCAAGATCAAGCATTAACGTTTCAAGAACTGGGTTCTTGGACGTTCTTGATTCGTCGTCTTCTTGCTTGTCCTTTAACGTACTTGCTCCTGCATCAACCTCCCCTTCTTTAAAAGAATTTGCCCTCAAATTCGTATCCTCTAAGTAAGGGCTAAGATCACCGACATTGAAGGTTGAGCTCACGTTTCCATACTCACTAGGAAGATCAATCTTGTATGCATTGTCTCCAATCTTCTCTAGAACTTGAAATGGACCATCTGCTCGAGGCATAAGCTTGTTCTTGCGTCTAGAAGGAAATCTTTCTTTGCGCAGGTGTAGCCAAACTAAGTCACCAGGTTCAAATAGAACTTGCTTTCTTCCCTTGTTAGCTCTAGCTTGGTACCTTGAGTTCATCTTCTCTACTCGCGCACGAACTTGCTCACAGGTCTTCTGGAAAGCTTGTTGTCTTGCCTTGGCATCTACATTGATAACATCATCTCTAGGCAAAGACACGAAATCAATAGGCAAATAAGGATTAATGCCATACACAATCTCAAATGGAGAACGACCCGTGGTAAATCCAGGCGTTCTGTTATATGCAAACTCCGCATGTGCTAGCTTAATATCCCAATCTTTTGTGCTTCTACTCACCAACCCTCTAAGCAAAGTACCAAGGGTCCTATTTGTAACCTCGGTTTGCCCATCTGTTTGTGGGTGATGTGAAGTGCTAAAGAGTAACTTCGTCCCAACGAGTCTCCAAAGTGTCTTCCAAAAGTAGCTCAGAAACTTAGTATCTCGATCTGACACAATGGTCTTGGGAATGCCATGTAGCCTCACTATCTCTTTATAGAACAAGTCAGCAACATGAGAGGCGTCATCGGTCTTGTGACATGGCACAAAGTGCGCCATCTTGGACAATCTATCAACAACAACCATCACAGTATCTTTTCCCCTTTGAGTTCTAGGGAGTGCCACAATGAAATCCATGCTCACACTCTCCCAGGGAATGCTAGGAACCGGTAATGGTGTGTATAACCCTTTGTGAAAAGCACTCTTGGCTCGTTGACATGTAGCGCATCTCGTCACAATAGCATGTACATCTTTGAGCATCTTAGGCCAATAAAAGTGTTCTTGTAACAGCTCAAGGGTTTTAGTTACTCCAAAATGTTCAGCTAATCCTCCCGAGTGAACTTCTCTAACCAATAGCTCACGTACAGAGGACCTAGGAACGCAGAACTTGTTCCTCTTGAATAGAAACCCATCTTGTATGAAATAATCACCATGCTCCCCTTCTTTGCAAGCTCTAAATGACTCAGAGAAATCAGCATCCTTGTCATATAGTTCTTGGAGATGTTCAAAGCCTAGGAGCTTCGCTTCAAGTGTCACAAGCAAGTGGTTTCTTCGTGAAAGAGCATCAGCAACAACATTGCTCTTCCCATCTTTGTACTTGGCCGAGAATGTAAAAGATTGTAGAAACTCTACCCACTTGGCATGTCTAGGGTTTAGTTTCTGTTGGCCATGAATGTACTTGAGAGCTTCATGATCCGAGTGCAACACAAAAGGCTTAGGCCTTAAATAATGGGACCAATGCTCCAAAGCTCTCACAATTGCATAGAACTCTCGATCATATGTAGAATAATTCAAACGAGCTCCATTCAATTTCTCACTAAAATAGGCAATAGGACGTTTTTCTTGAATTAAAACAGCACCTATACCCACCCCACTAGCATCACATTCAACCTCAAACAATCTATCAAAATCGGGTAATGCTAGAATAGGTGCTTGACACAACTTCTCTTTGACCTCAACAAAGGCCTTTTGCGCACTTTCACTCCAATTAAACTCTCCTTTTTTCATTAATTCAGTAATAGGAGCAGTAATGGAACTAAAATTGCGTATAAACCTCCGATAAAATGATGCCAAGCCATGAAAACTACGTACCTCATGTATATTTGTTGGGGCTGGCCATGAAGCCATAGCTTCTACCTTGGATGGATCAACATGTACACCATCTTTGGATACAATGTAACCAAGGAATATAACCTTAGGAAGCATGAAATCACACTTCTCTAACTTGCCAAAAAGCTGTTGTTCCTTTAGCTTCTCAAATACGCGCTGTAGATGTACTAGATGTTCCTCCTTGGTCTTGCTGAATATAAGAATATCATCAAGGTAAACCACAACAAATTTACCAAGGAATGCTCTCAATACCTCGTTCATCAACCTCATGAATGTGCTAGGAGCGTTGCACAAGCCAAAAGGCATTACTAACCACTCATACAAACCATGTCGTGTCTTGAATGCGGTTTTCCATTCATCCCCCTCCTTGATTCTCACTTGATGGTATCCAGCACTAAGATCTATCTTGGAAAACAACTGGGAACCATGTAGCTCGTCTAACATATCATCTAATCTTGGCATAGGGAACCTATATTTGATTGTGATATTGTTGACAGCTCTACTATCAATGCACATACGCCATGTCCCATCTTTCTTAGGCACAAGTAACGCAGGAACAGCGCATGGACTTAGACTTTCTCTCACATAGCCTCTTTGCACAAGCTCTTCAACTTGTCTTTGTAACTCTTTGGCTTCTTCGGGGTTACACCGATATGCTGGCCTATTTGGAAGTGGTGCTCCAGGAACTAGGTCAATTTGGTGTTCTATGCCACGCATAGGAGGTAAACCAGGGGGTAACTCCTCGGGGAATACTTCTTTGAACCTCTCTAACAATAGGCGTAACTCAGGATCATAATTGGGATTGTTACACATGTTAGGCTCAAACAACAACAATAGGTAGCTCATAGTTTCACTAGCCACCTCTTTTTCCATCTCTTTCTCTCCTATGACCATTACACGACTCGCCTTTTTACTAGCCTTTGCTTCTTTAACTTCAGTGGCAGTCAAGGGTAACAATTTGATTCGTTTCTGGTTATGCTCAACAGTATAGATATTGTTTACACCATCATGACTAACTTTCCTATCAAATTGCCAAGGACGACCTAACAATATATGACAAACACCCATAGGCAGTACATCACACCATAGATCGTCTTTGTAACACCCTAAAGTAAAGCAAACTCTAGCTTGTGTAGTCACTTTTAACCCTCCCCCATCATTCAACCATTGCACAGTATAGGGTTTAGGATGACTTTTAGTAGGCAAACCAAGCTTATCAACCATCTCTTTAGAGGCAACATTAGTACAACTCCCAGAGTCAATAATCAAATTGCAAACTTTACCTCTAACCTTGCAGCGAGAATGGAATATTTGCTTCCTTTGGTCGGTCTCATCAACGGCCACAGTCGTATGTAGCAACTTCGTAAGGATTAGGGTCTCTCCAACCTCGGGTATACCATAATCTTCAATGAATGGCTCTCCAATATCTTCATCACTATCCTCGGTTATGGGCATAACAAACGAGGGCTCCATCTCTTCTAGCTCAGCGATGGTGAGCGCTTTCTTCGAGCCGCACTCATAGGCATAGTGTCCATATCCTTGACACTTGAAACAACGCAGTTGGTTCTTGTCCTTAGTAGCCACGGCTTTGCCTTTGTCTTGAGTTACGGGCTTGCTAGGGACACTTGCGCTCTTGGAGAATGTTGCATTCTCTCTTGCATTGTATTGGTTCCGAAAATTTGTATAGCCTTTAGTCACATCTCGGGCAACCGGTTTTTGCTCCTTCTCTTGCTTCTCAATCTTGAGAGCAATTTTGCAGACGTCCTCAAAGGTTACGTAAGGAACAAGCTCTACCTTGCGCCTTAGAGTTGGGTTTAGACCTTTGATGAACCGCGCGATCTTTAACTCCTCCTTCTCCTCAAGATCACACATCATGTGCATATGTTCAAACTTCTGGAGGTAGTCTTGTACACTTGAGGTTTCTTGGCTTAAGGATGTGAGTTTCAAAAACTGTTCTTGCTCAAATTCTTTAGGCAAAAATCGTTTCTTTAAATATTTCTTGAGTTTGTCCCAAGTCTCAATCTTTGCTTTCTCTTCCTTCTTGCGTCGAGCCTTTAGGTTTTCATACCATAAAGAAGCATGCTTGGTGAGTTTAAGCGTGGCTAACTTGCATCTTCGCCGCTCATCATACTCCTTGTATTCAAAGACTCTCTCCATAGTTCTAAGCCAATCAAGAAAGGCCTCTGGGTCGTAGGAACCGTCATATTCAGGGAGTTCGACCTTCAAGTTCCTGTCATCATCATAGGGATGTCGTGGTTTAGGAGCGTCATTGGTTCTAGTCCCACTTGTGTCTTCAAACTCCTCATCGAAGTCGGGGTCACGGTTGTGGTTTCTCCAATGAATTCTGCGCATCCTTGTCTCCATGTTCTCCCTATCTTCTTGGTTTCTTCTTTCCATAGCAGCCATCCGCTCTTCTTGAGATTTGAAAGACGTCCTAAGATCCTCCATGGCTGTTAACAACTTTGCTAGTTCGCTGGGCTCACCCATAGCTTCGGTTGTTGGTTTCTTGGGGGTTTCTTGGCTGTCTTCGTGAACAAAGGGCGGATCTTGCAAGAATCTTTCTCTAAAGCTCGCTATGGTGTCGTGTTTATGCTCAGGACCGTGTTCTTTAAACTTAAGAAAGCTCAAACCTTTAGCTCTGATACCAAGTTGATGTGAAATAAGTAACAAAACGGAAATTAACCTTTGATAGTATCACACAAAGGGATCTTGTTCAAGAATCACTCAAGAACAACTCACGAATCACTCGTAAGGGTTTCAACCTGAATCACTCAGTTTGAGGGGTAAATACTCATGTATTCAATAATTAATCATCAAAGCACGAGTTTACAATAGCAAAGCTCTCCCCTATTTATAGACAAAGAAAATCTAAAGCTATTCGGAATCCTAATCCTAGTCCGAATAGGAAACTAACTACAAAACTGACTACAATTGTAAAACGGACTAACTAACATCTTTCCTAATACCTAATGGACTTCTAATACTAATAACAATCAGATTATTACTCTCCTAAACATATTCTAACTAATAAAGGGAATACTAAACGAAATAGAACTGAACAACTGATTACCTAGCGCCCAAGGCTCAAAACCGCTGGAACAGTTTCCTTGGCGCCCAAGGCTTCTTCTTTTCAGCTTCTAGTCATCTTCTTGCCACTCTAACATAGTTACCTCACACTTTACCTCACGTGGCATTATACTCTTGGCAATGAGCAGCTCAAGATCAAGCATTAACGTTTCAAGAACTGGGTTCTTGGACGTTCTTGATTCGTCGTCTTCTTGCTTGTCCTTTAACGTACTTGCTCCTGCATCACAAAGAGGACCAATCCACTAAATATTGGGCTAGTGACATGGCATCCAATGACTTTCGGCTACTATTTGGCGAAGAACGTCGCCAATACGACGAGGCAACAAAAAAACTTCCCCTTACTGTGCTTTTTAATGAAGGCTTCAACCCGACCAAGCTGATCGCCCCAATCAGGCCCGACCGCGCCACCTGGAAGCACGAGACGAAGTGGACTCCAGTCAAGGGAGCCCAGTACAAGTTCATGATTCGCAATGGTCCTTCAGAAAGGCTCAATTCTGATTCTGAGTCTGATTCCGAGTCCGAGTCTGATTCCGAGTCTGTTCTCCTAGAAGTGTCGGGTAGTCCACCCCAGTCTACTCCTTTTGCTACTAAGATCCCTAGGGACGACCTCATTGATGCATTGTCCGCTTCTATTAATGTTATGAGTGTCAATTTTGCTTACTCGGATTGCCTTATTGCTAATAATTCAGAAGACATAACGAAATTGTGAAAAGAAGTCATCAAAGCATTAATTAAACATAAACAAAAGACTTCAACAGTCAAAGAAACAGAGACAATAAATATTGCAACTAATGATGAGCCTCGCCATGTGCAAATAGGCTTGTCTTTAACCTCTATGAATGCGAACAATTCGTAACACTCCTAAAGAATTATACGGATGTTTTCGCCTGGTCCTACTAGGACATGCCCGGTGTCACGGTCCGCCTTTTTCCGTCGCGGAACGTGAGGCGCGCTCTTGTCTCCTAGCGGCAAAAGTGTCAGCCGTACACATGGAACGTCGATGTGGTGTCGGTGGACACGAGAGCGAGAGGGATGGACGGAGTTAGTGAGAGGGGTTGGATGATGAAAGTAATCAATACAGTTTAACAACAACAAGCATTGACATCAATACATCGATATAGAGGACTGCTTTCCCCATAAAGAGTCTTAAAAGGTTTATTCAATCTTACAGGAGTATGCATCAAGAGTGCATAACTTTCATACTCAACATCTACTCCTAAAAGTAAGAGAACTAGAAAGCTTAAAGATATGTCCAAGGGTCAATACGCAGGAAGCAACTTAGAGACATGTTACTAGGGAACAAGAAAGCGTAAAGACATGTCCAAGGGTCAACACGCAGGAAGCGCCTTAGAGACATGTTATAATGCAAGGAAAGTAAAGGAAAGCATTAAAATACAAGGTGGTGTAGGTGGAACCTAACATTCTCCCCCACTAGAGTTGTCGACGCCCTCGTCGACATGACAAAAGGTTAGTTGTTGCTGACTCATTCTGCAGAAGTTGTCACTGGCGATGGCCTCGTCCTGATGTTGCTGCGTTTGTTCTTGTTGCGAGCAGGATCTGCTAGATCTAGATGGTAGGGCTTTAGGCAACTGACATGAAAGACAAGGTGTACTTTCATCCAAGCTGGACGCTCTATTTTTGTAAGCAGCTCTTCCCACCCTTTTTGTGATGGGGACGGGGCCTTCATATTTCGGACCAGTCGCTTGTCCCTTCCTCTGAGAAATCGCATCTGTTTTGGGTTCATCTTCACCATAACTAAATCTCCCATGTTGAACAAGTGGCCTCCTCTTCTGATCTGCCCACTTCTTCATGTGTTTGGAAGCTTTCTCCAAGTACCCACGAGCAATGTCGGTATTCTGCTTCCATTCTCGTTTGAACTCATAGGCTTTCCTGCTTTGGCCTTTGTACGGCTTGGACAAAGTGTGTGGTAGGAGCGACTGTTGTCCCGTCACAAGCTCGAAGGGGCTTGTGTTAGAAGAAGAGCTCTTCTGGGTATTGAAACAAAGTTGGGATACATCCAAGAGCCTAACCCACTCTTTCTGGTTGGCACTCACAAAGTGCCAAAGTTATTCTTCGAGGAGGTAGTTGAATCTCTCAGTCTGCCCATCTGTCTTGGGGTAGTAGGCTGAGGAGATGTTAAGATCCAAACCAAGGAGCTTGAACAATTCACCCCAACAAACTCTAGTGAAGCGGGCGTCCCGATCACTCACTATGATTCGTGGCAATCCCTAGTACTTGACAATGTGCCTGAAAAGCGGGCTCCTCCCCTCCGCTGGCCTTTAGCATGGGAACGAACATTGCATACTTCCAGAACCTGTCAACAATCACCATAATCGCCGACAATGGCCCCACGTTCGGCAACCCGTTGATGAAGTCCATGGACACACTCTCCCATGGCCGGGTCAGAACTTTGAGGGGGACAAACAAGCCACCCGGCCTTTGTCGATCCACCTTGTCTTGTTGGCAGACGAGACATGTTTGAGTATAACTCATCACGTCCTCCATCATCTGCGGCCAGTAGTAACCCTGCTTCAACAAACTCAACGTTCTTTGCCACCCAGGATGTCCCGCCCAGAGGGTGTCATGACACTCACTAAGTAGCTTCTTCCGAAGGCCCCCAGCCCTAAGGACGAACATTTTGTGGCCCTTAGTGAAGACAAGGCCCTCTTCGATCCCGAATTGTCTAGTCTTTCCCTCTTAGGCTAGCTGCTTGATGGTCTTCACCATCAGGTCCTGATCTAGGTGCTGCTTGATTTGGTCGCGGACTGTCGTGGTCACGTTACTTGTTGATAAGTGTCCCACGAGTTTGAGGGCAGCTAGGTCAGCTCGTCGGCTGAGAGCATCCGCAACCCTGTTGCTGACTCCAGGTCGATAGATGAACTCCACATCAAACTCTGCAAGTAGTTCTTGCCACCGAGCTTGCCGACCCGTCAGTTTTGGTTGAGTTAGAAAGTGACTTGCTGCCAGGTTGTCTGTGCGAACAAGAACTTTAGACCCCAACAAGTAGTGTCTCCACACCCTCACGCGATGAACAATAGCCAGCAACTCTTTCTCCTGAGCTGCATACCACCGTTCGGCGCCATTGAACTTCCTACTCTCATAGGCGATCGGATGTCCCTTTTGCAATAGTACCCCTCCGAGGGCGAAGTCTGAAGCATCTGTCTCGACCTCGAAGGGTTTGGTGGTATCTGGAAGAGCCAACACCGGTTCCTTTCTCACAACTACTTTCAAATTCTCGAACCCTCCCTGACGGTCCTCCGACCATTCCCAAACTTCATTCTTCTTGAGTAAGTCTGTGAGCGGAGCAACAATGCCAGAGTACCCTACAATGAATCGCCGATAATAATTAGCAAGGCCAAGGAATGAATAAAGCTTTGTTGTGTTCCTTGGAGGTTGCCATTCTCTGATGGCGCAGATCTTCTTTGGGCGATGCGGATTTTTCCCCTTCCCACAAAGTGACCAAGGAAGCTGATTTCTTCTTGAGCAAAGGAACATTTCTCTGGCTTCACAAACAGGTGATGTTCCCTCAGTTTCCGGAACATGACCTCCAAGTATTCGAGGTGTTCTTCCATCGTCTTACTGTAACCATGGAAGACATGGTTCATTAGGGTACAGAAGGTAGCGGGAGCATTTGTCAATCCGAATGGCATCACTAACCACTCGAACGCCCCGTATCGTGTGACACAATTAGTCTTCGGCTCGTCTCCCTCTGAAATCCGGACTTGATGATACCCCGATCTCAAGTCTAACTTCGTGAAGTAGACAGCTCCCCCGAGCTGATCGAACAAATCTGCAACCAACGGAATGGGGTAGTGATTCCTCAATGTCACCTTGTTCAGCGCCCGGTAGTCGATACACAACCGAAGACTTCCATCTTGTTTCTTCTGAAATAGCATTGGGGCTCCAAAGGGAGCCTTGGACGGCCGTATGAATCTAGCTTCTAAGAGCCCATCCAATTTCTTCCTTAATTCTGCCAACTCGAGAGGTGCCATACGGTAGGGGTTTCGTTTTGGCAGGGTCGCTCCCGGGATCAACTCAATCTGGTGGTCCATCGACCTTTGAGGTGGCAGGACTTGAAGTAGATCCTTTGGCATAAGGTCACCATATCCCTCGAGGAGGGCCAACACTTCGGGTATGGTAGTCTCCCCTTTGCACTCTTCCTTGACCGACAAGGTCGCGAGGAAAGTCAACTCTTATCTCTTCAACCCCTTCTTTAGCTGCATCGCTGAGAGTAAGTGTCCCTTCCGACTCTCAGCCTTCGTATTCAGGCCCGATGCCTTAATGAGACAAGGGCTTTCTCCCATCAACAACAACGACTTAAGACAGGGCATGGGAGCCGCTTTCGTAGCGCGAAGGATGTCCATCCCCAATATCAGGCAGAAGTCAACGAGTGGCGTTACCGTGAAGTCTAGTCGGCCACTCCATTCCCCAATCCTTACAGGCACTCCGTTAGATATCCCATGGATGGGCTTCGCTTCCGAGTTCACAGCTTTCATACTACCCCCTTCACGATCTATCTTCAAACCCAATCTTTTGGCTTCGGTTCCGGCCACAAAGTTATGAGTCGCACCTGTGTCCACCATTGCCTGTGTCTTACACCCGTTGATTGCTAGATCGACGTACATAAGCTCAGTTGATTTGGGTCTCGATGGGGTGGTTCCCTTTCCGAGAGCACACAACATGCGAACAGCTTCCACTTGCGGCACATCCTCCACTTCGATTTCGTCGCTTATGTAGGTATCATTCTCATTGGCGCTTTTGGACTCCACAGACATCTTAGAGAGATTATGCTGGAGTGCACTCAAGTCCCCTTTGTGAGGACACTCTGCTATCCGATGCGGCCCCTTGCAAAGGAAGAAAGCCATCGGTCTCTTCACGGAGGAAGATTCAGGTCTGTTGTCACGGTTGAATGATGCGCTTGGACCTGCCCATGCCTTCCGTGGTTCACTTCTCCCATTGCAGAACCTGTTGTTCCCACTGCTATTCGAACAAGTCTATGAGCCAGTCCCCACTACTCGGTTCACTACTTTAGTAGGTGGGGTTGTTCCCTTCTTCGTGTTGGGATCCTTCCCTGACTGGTACTCCATGAGCCGTTCAGACGTGCTCATGGTCGCGGATAATGTGTCTAGCTTTTGTCGCGTCAACTGTCGTTGTGCCCAATCTTTCAACCGATCAATGAAGTTGAACAAATGATCTTTGTCGCTCATGTATTTGATCTCGAGCATGCACGCCGAGTACTACTTCACATAGTCTCGGATGGACCTAGTGTGTTTTATCGACTTCAACTCTCGTCGAGCAATGAATTCAATGTTCTCTAGGTAGAACTGATCCTTGAGTTCCTTCTTAAAGGCTTCCCATGTATCTATCACCAGAGGTTTCGCCTCAATCTCGGCATACTTCGTACACCACCAAAACATAGCATCATCCGCAAGGTACATCACTGCGGTGTCGACCTTCTGATCTTCTTCCAGTCCACTGACTCGGAAGTATTGTTCTAGGTCGAAGACAAAGTTGTCTACTTCCTTGGAGTCTCTAGCTCCACCGTATGTCCGAGGGTGAGGGGGCTTTACTCTTCTCGACCCCGACACACCACCACCGTTAGCAACGGCTCTCGAGATCGTAGTGCACTGATCCCACAATGACTGGACTTGACTATGGATATGGTCAAACTCCTCCCACAAGCTCGCGGAGGACATCTCGTGCATCTGGCCCTTTAGTGCTTCGATCCGGGCATCCTGCCCGATCACAATTTTCTCTAGTTCTTCCATGTTCACCATGGCTTCCCTCTCTAGGCAACTTTCCGATGAGCGAGCTTCTCTCAAGCTGGGCTCTGATACCAAATATCACGGTCCACCTTTGTCTGTCGCGGAATGTGAGGCGTGCTCTTGTCTCCTAGCGGCAAGAGTGTCAGCCGTACACAAGGAACGTATGGTGTCCGTGGACACGAGAGGGAGAGGGAGGGACGGAGTTAGTGAGAGGGGTTGAATGATGAAAATAATCAATACAGTTTAACAACAACAAGCATTGACATCAATACATCGTTATGGAGGACTGCATTCCCCATAAAGAGTCTTAAAAGGTTTATTCATTCTTATAGGAGTATATATCAAGAGTGCATAACTTTCATACTCAACCTCTACTCCTAAAAGTAAAAGAACTAGAAAGCTTAAAGATATGTCCAAGTGACAACACGCAGGAAGCGCCTTAGAGACATGTTACAGTACACGCTAAAAAAGCGCCTTCAGATTTCTCCGCAAAAGCCCGATGATGAAAGGAGTAATTTATAAACTTGAACTGCTATTTTTTCTTTAATAGTTAAGATAAGGTCTCCGGTTTTTCCTCCAAACACTCCTTCATTCCATTTCATTCAGAAGCCCCGTTCAAGAGCTTTCCAACGACACGTCTCACGCCCTTTTTCGACCCCCGGTCGCCAAGTTGCGATTTAGGGGTAAAATAGTCTTTTGCCGTCCAAGGGTAAAATGGTCTTTTCATATTTTTCGGAATACAAAAATGCTTGCGGAAAATAAAAATAGACTGGATGACGCCATTATGACGACATCCAGCTGGCTGCTGAGAGCCGTCAGCGGCTTTGGAATAAGTCCCAGGGCCGCTAGCGGCGCTGACCCTTCTTCGGGCCCGGCTGATTTTTCAGGCCCGTCTCGTTTTTCAGCTCAATTTCTGTCGTCCAACCCTACTACCCCACGCTTAGATAAACAACCTTTCACCCTCAGTTCAAAACACACAGTCTACAGTTGAATCCCTCCATTCTCAGTAGTATTGACTCTAAGCTTCTCTCTCTTTCTTCCAAATTTGAGATCTTTTTTTTTACTATTCTTGTCAAATATAGCCTACAGTTCAGGTACTAACTCTTGAGGGCTCAAATTAAATTAATTGCCTAATTGTTTATTTTCCAGTAGTCATAATGTAGATATCATGATAGAATAACGCTTTTATTGCTTCCTAAATATTGTCTGTATATATATAGTCCTTGTGCTGCCCAACTTGTCAAATCGAATGCATGTCTAAATAAGGGTTAAAAATAAATGTTGTGATGAACCAATTTATAGTCTATGTCTAGGTTGTTAATCCGGTTTTGCATGGGAATTATGTTCTTAAATTAATAAGCAAAGTTGAGTTAGTAGAGGCCGTCATAAACGGGCGAGTTGGGTGCCTAACACCTTCCCACCTCGTACATTCGCCCTCGAACCTTTTATTCTTGGGTACTCATATGTTTTATATGAGCGGGATTCTTTCTAAAAACATGATCAGTTCATTTATCGCGCTATTGGGTTGTCCCTTCGGTTTGTCCCTTCGATAAAACGCCGATAGCAGATTTGTGACCTCCTTCATGGTTTTTATTCAATTCAAGTCTTTTAAAATGCTTTTTTAACTCGACGGTTCCTTGAACTTATCTAAAGCCCCTAGCTTACAAACTTTCTATAAGGACGCACTCCGTGGAGCAGGTAGAAATCCCGGGTCCTAACAGTGGCGACTTCACTAGGGATTTATTTAAGAGGGTGAGACTTGAAAGTCAAGTTTGCTTAATTGTTTAATAACATGTTCCATATTTTGCATCATTTGCATCATTTGCATGTGCTTTGGCACAATTTTTGACCCTTATCAACCCTCAAGGAAGTTTGTGTTGCAACTCGTAGACAACCCGTATATCTAAAGGAATATACAGTTGTCCTATCGTGCAAATCAACGCCTCCTCACCCATGACTCATCAATCGTTGTTGATGAAAAGAATTACAATTGATGAGTCGACCATCCGCCGAACGGAAATTGTAATTTGTTGTGGTAACCTCACAGGAGCCAAAAGCCTCTAACCCATATTTGTGCATCCGCTTGCTTGTTGTGCATGAGTCGTTGTAATACCCGTCTGATCACATGTTTGCCTGTAAACTGCGTTGTTATTATGCTTGCATGAATACCGTGATTATGTGCCATCATGTACTTACGTGCTAGGAGTTTTTTTTTAGCTAATTCCTAATGCCCGAAGATGGTGCGAGAATTCAATTCAATGAACACTCATCATTTTTCCGATGATATATTCTAAAAGTCATGAACACTTTTTTAGGATCTTTTAGCAAAAAAAAGAGTCAGTCTCCCAATTTCCCCTCTCCCTTTTCTATTTTATTATTTTCTTATATTTTTTATGTAATTCAAATTCGGTCAAAAAAAAAATCAATGAAAAAAAAAATAATAAAAAACAGCAAAACAAAAAATGCCGAAAAAAAAATATATCGAAAAAAAATAAAAAAAAAAAAGACCGAAATTCTTTTTGTTTTATTTTATCCCATTTTCCATTTTCTTTGGTCTAGGAAACTAAAAATAAAAAAATAAAAATAAAAAAAAAAAAAAAAAGGATATTCCATCTTTTTCTATTTTTATTATTTTCTTTCAATTGACTTTATTTTCCTTTAATATTAGGGAAATATTCGGGCATTTAGGCTTAAGGACTTTCCTTTCTAGGACAATGTGTTTTTCTATGTGTGGGTCAACTTTTTCTTAGATGAGAGTCTTGTGGTCTTTTTGATTCTAAGAGGTCTTCTACAAATTCAGATCATGCCAGGGTCCCTAAAGCGTTCCTCAGCCGAAGATACAAAGAACGAATCTCTCCTCATGCCAGGGTCGGAAATGGGCCAGAATGCTAAGAAGATTAAAGCTCATTTTATGACAACTGCATATCCAGTCCACGAAACATCAAGAGAATTGATAATTGATACTCAAGACGAATTGTTTGATTTGGATGAACAACTGGACCGATCACTCTAGGAGGCCAAGATCCAAGTGGGCCTTGATCCTGATGAAACCCCACGCCTTGTGGAGTATAGAAGCGCAGGCAAACCAACTCAGGCCATTGTTGAAGCACAAGATGATATTGAGCACCTAACTCAATACATAGTTGTCTACCACTCAGAGATTAAAAGGTTACAAAAGACAGTCGCTGGGTTGGAACAAAGAATTAAGGCTCTAGAAGGTGACAAAGTTCTTCTCAATCAAGAGCAACCTCGCTGGCCTCAGGAACCCATTTTTCAACAAATGAGGTTATATGGCTACATGCAACAAATAGGACCCACTTATGAACTCGTCCCGGCGAATGGAAACCCAAGTGTCTACGGCGAATATTGCCGAGCCTGCGGACATCACACCAATGACTGCATGAACCTAAGAAACAAGATTCAAGCTTTCATTGATGAAGGGACCATGTGACCCGCGCATCATTGGTTATCCAAGAAAAGATCAAGCATTCCTACCCTTGAATTCACGCCACTTACAGTACCTATTCATGATGTTATGATAGCCTTACTTCGCCGTGCAGATCTCCAGTTCCTAGAGGGGGTCTTACCAGAAGAGGAGGATCATTACCTTTACTGCAGGTTTCACAGATGCTTTGGTCACCTCACTGAACAATGTTATCGTCTGAAGTGTGACATCCAGTTCATCATTGACTTCGGAATTGTCTCTCCTCCGAAGTCCTATATATTCAAGATCACCATACGTAAGTATGAATCAGAACCCGAGGTCAACGTACTGGAAATGGATTAGGCACCGTTCATACCGCACTCAAACCCTCATGTTAAGGGCTTTCTTAAGAACCAAGGGTACATACCCGGCATGGGATTAGGAAGAAATGGACAAGCGCCCACCACCTTCAAATTAGAAGCCAAAAACAATTCCTTTAACATTGATTACCAACCTACTGACAAAGAAATCCATGATCAGGCCTTGAAACAAAGGAAACAACTTAAAGGAAAACAAGTCATCCCGCTCTATAGCCATACTCTAAATGGCCAGGTCATCACAGAAGGAGATTATAGCCCATATTTCGGCTTCCCTGAACCGTACAATGACGAGGAGGCCAAGGTCACACACCCGAGTTTGGAAATCTTCCGAGACTGCAATCAATTGGATGGGGAGGCACATCATCCCTCAGAACCGGCGACTCAAGATTGGGCCAAAGCACCAGGTAACCAGCTGTTGGGTCTTTTATTTGGTCGAAAAAACAGAATGGCCGAAGCTCCTGAAATGGATGAGGAGGTAATGGCTCTCAATGATCGCAACTTCAATCCTGCAGACCTAATATATGCTACTGAAGATGTCACAATGGGATGGCGCAAAGAAGTAAGCCGGACTGGCCCGAATGGACGAAAGGTCACGATATCTACCGGGGAAGGACCAATGATGGAAGAATCTGATTCCGAGTCTCAGTCAGAGTCACTGTCTAGCTTAGGTCCTAAGTATGAGTCAGGAGCGGGGAGTGTCCCCTTTATTTCTTCTAAGTCTAGTGTCAATGTGAAGGGAAAGTCAGATCCCTTTCTTGCTGTTTTCAATTCTAATATCAAAGATCCTTCTACTTATTTGTTACCTTGTTTAGCTATTGATGAACCCAATGAATACAAAGTTGCACAGATCATTAACCAACTAATTTAAGCAATGTAAGTAAACTTCACAAAGCAAGAATACAGATTTTCACTTTCAAAGGAATTTGAGTAGCTGAACTCTCTCAACAATACCGGCCCACCAAGAAGAAGCGAGCCAGCCTTTGCAACAACCTTGACACAGAAATGACTGTGGCTCCGATCGAAGACGATCCTTGGTACCAAGACGTCTTCAACTACATCACCAAAGGCATATACCCTCAAGACGCACCCCTAAGAGGTCAACGGGCCATCCGTCTCTTATCGGCGCAGTACATAGAATACAAGGGGGTTCTGTACAAAAAGTCCCACAACGGGGTCAGCCTCAGATGCGTGAATTCCGAAGAAGCAGCAGAAATTATGGACAAGGAACACAATGGTGTGTGCGGACCACACATGAATGGTCGAATGCTCTCTAGAAAAGTCATACGACTGGGATACTACTGGACTACCATGGAAAGGGATTGCTACGACTATGTCAAGAAGTGCAAGAAATGTCAGATATATGCTAACCTGCAGCGTATGCCACCCTCGATGCTCCATAACTTCACGTCCCCTTGGTCGTTTCCCGCATGGGGAATAGATATCATTGGTAAGATCACCCAGAAGGGCTCAGGAGGACATGAATACTTCCTGGTAGCCATAGATTATGTTACCAAATGGGTCAAAGCCCAATCCTATGTTGTCCTTACCTCCAAACAAGTGTCCAAATTCTTAAGGAACAACATCATTTGCCGATACGACGTTCCTCATGAAATCATCAGTGACCATGGCTCCCATTTCAAAGCCGAAACAGCCACCCTCCTCAAAAACTACAAAATACAGCACCACAAATCATCCCCTTACCGTCCCCAAACCAATGACGCAGTAGAAGCCGCCAACAAGAACCTCAAGACTATCATTGAAAAATGATAGAAAACTACAAAGATTGGTCTGTCAAACTTCCGTTTGCCCTTTGGGGGTATAGGAAATCCATAAGATCCTCCACGGGAGCAACACCTTATTCCTTAATCTATAGAATGGAAGCAGTTCTACCCATAGAAGTCCAACTACCCTCCATGCGCATAGCCTTAGAGGGTGAAATTCCTGAAACCCAATGGTTACAAGCCCGATACGAAGAGCTCATGTTCACAGATGAAAGACGCCTACAGGCCCTAGCCCATTCCCACATGTACCAACAACGCATGGCAAGAGCATTAAACAAAAAGGTTCGACCTTGCAATTTAAATGAAGGGGATTTAGTTTGGAAAGAATTATGTGCCCCAGTTACCGACCCTAGAGGCAAATTTCGACCAAATTGGTCCGGCCCGTTCATCATCAAAGGATTTCACCATGATAGAAGATTAGGAACGGGGCTAGTTCAGGTTTATCTTCTACGGACAGATTTTTGCACCAGGCATCGAACAGGTTCTCAAAGGATTTCACAATAATAGAAGATTAGGAAAATTTGAGAAAACTAAGGTCTGAAAAGTGATACAACATCAAGTATCCCGTAGATCCTATTTATAGGCAAAAACGCTGGCCAAAGATATCAGAAATCCACAAAAAGCCCAAACCAGAGAAGTCAACGGCTCTGGTCAAGGCCGCTAGCGGCCTTAGACTGCAACCCAACACCGCTAGCGGCCCAGACCCTGGCCCGATCCGAATTTTCGCCTCGCTCCACTGCTCCGGTCTGCGGGATTAAAGCCCAGTTTTGATAGCCGTCCTGACTATCAAAGCCCGAGACTCTCCTAGTTTTATCTTTATCAATTTTCTTTTTATTATTTTGCATTTTTTTAGGGGTATAATATGTGTAATTTTTGCTTTTTCTCGCAATTTTTACCATTTTCTTTATTTCATTCCCTAAATTGTGGCTTCATCCTACCGCATAACACACTACATACTTAGATCAGACGGGCATAGGCGAGTCATCATATCATGCATATCATTAATGCAGGAGTTCAAAATCTCAAGATCAATGTCTACAAGGAGGTCCACAACTGCTCAACCAGAATCATTGTTGTCAGCCTCATCATCAATGGACGGCTCCTGACCATAGTTCCCGCTCGAATAATGGAGAGAAGAGCTATAAATGGGCCTACTGTTGTCAGGCCTCATATCCCACCCATCATATGCCGGGGAACGCATAAGGGTACCTGCCGAAAGCCCCGCAGCAAAGAAATTCTCTGTGGCCTGACTGGCGAAGTCGATGGCCATATCCTGATTCGAAGGCCCAGCATAGGGCATATCCCATCCAGGGACATTCACCCAACCTCCACTCGAGGGCATAACAACGGGCTTACTATCAAGAGAAGGCTAGAAGCCCGCGGGGAGAGAACATCTCATGAATGTATGGTACAGAAGAGCCAGGCGCCTCATCAACAAGAGGCCTGGTCACTACTACAGGAGTAGAACAAGCAACAGATGGCCGGCTCGCTGAAGAAGCCCTCGCAGTAGAAGAATGGCGAGGTCCCACCGAAGATGAGAACTGGGACATCTGCAGATAATCCAAGTTAAAATGTTAAGTTAAGCACTTCACTTAGCTAAACAAAAAGAAGAGAGTCTACTCACATCAACGGTCTTGGACCGAGAACTCTTTCCCTTGCCCATCACTCGACCATAGCCCTTCTTCAGCAAGTGAATAAGCTTGAAGATCTGAGAGGTCTGCTCCCGGTTCAACTACAAAAGAGAGAGCCACAAGACAAAATCAACACCGAAAACCAAACACAAACACAACCGCGGGGCAAAGGTAAGCCCTCCACAGCCTTTCCATCAGCCATGTGAAGGGGGAATTCCTCCACTATGCGTCCCCCACTCTCCCCAATGTACCTCACCTCATTGGTCGGCAAGGTCACACTTGGGGGCTGACCCCGAGGAGCTCTAGAATGAGACCTCCTAGGACTCTGAGGAGCTAGACGATCCACCTGCAAGTCACAAGAGGTCAGTATATCACACAAATAGCTAAAAAAAGGGAGATAAGTTTCCTACCTCATAAGTAAGGTCTGGCATCAAACGGTCCAAGTAGTAAGCCAGGTATACGCCCGTGCGGTCCAAGCCAACAACCTCCGGCATAAGAAACTCCTGCGCCGCCCTACCACGGATCATGACTCCCAGGTCCCGCACACTCAGACCCCGCAGATAGAACATGGTCAAAGGAGGATCATCCGGAACCAAGTGACTACCCAGGGAGGGATAGAGAAACCGAGTTAAGCGTTCCCAAAAATACCATACAAATCCAAATGGCCCCTCAAAGACCACCCGCAGAAAAGACACTCTGAAGGACTCCGTGGTAATATGGGGTGGAACGCCGGGAATATCATCAAAAGCAGACCAAGATACCTGCAGATTACCAGCTTAAAATTTCATTCACACCAAATGAACCAAAAAAATATATATGTGTACAAGTCAACAACCACATATCGTGGATGCGGCACGACTCTCGAAGAGAGTCCGAAAATGCTCCAAAGAGGTAAATGGGTGGGTATCCCTACCAATCCACCGTGAACCTAATGGGAACATCCTCAAACCAGGACGGTGAGGACCAAAAGCTGGAAAGTACTCAAAGAACCACAGCTGCCATACATGTGCGCACAAAAGAAAGAAAAGCGGAATATATGAGAGCCTACCTCCAGTATCCTCCATGGGCCCGTGATGGATGTCCTCTCACTCATCTCCTTAAGCCTACAAGCCCGACGGCACCACTTCACAAAAGAAGCATAAGCAGCGGCACCAAGGTTGTACTCATGAACCTTGGTCAAATCCTCCAAGCATGTCAAGAAACCGACTTGACACACGCTCTTCTTCTGAGCAAAGATCGTCGACCCCAGCAACCAAGCCAAGAAAATACGAGCCCTCTGCTCCTCGATCAGTCCCTGCTCCGCCACGGCCTCCCACAACCGCGCAAAGAAACCAGATCCTTATCAAAGTGGATGGATACATGCCCGTAAAGCTCCAGCTCGCATCGTACTGAATACGACGTATCACTCCGCCGCCAGTAGCTCGCATCGTACTGAATACGACGCCCTCTAAAAGACAACCCCGTCAGCACAGCAAACTGATAAGGGGTGGGGAACATCTCTCCCACAGGTGTATGGAAAGCGTTCGTGGTATCCCAAAACCTCTCCAGCAAACCCTTAGCAATAATCCTAGAATCCCTCGAGTGACACGCAGGGATGACAGTCAGAAACTCGTCAAGACTCGAGTCCAGTACCAAATTCCTGGCCCTCTCCGAAAAGGTCCCCAACATCACAGCCCAACGGGAGGTAGTCCCATGAGCCTGCAGCAAAACTCCGACACCCTAGCCAACAAAAAATTTTCCTCAACACCCCAGATACTACAAATACAGCTAAAATAATTCCACACAGATTATATATAGCTGACCACCAATCCAGTACAAGTACAAATTTGTTCGTGTGCCGAAGCACTAACAGTTCCAATTTCCAGCTCAAATATACTGAACAAGAAAAAAAAAGAGAGTCAGAAAACATACCAGCTCTAAGTTAGACAGATGACTCCGTCTATCCGGCAACAGAACACCGCGGTTCCAAACTCCAGGCGGGCGCCAGTCCAACCGCATAAAAGAGTCCTGGTACAGTCGAGCTCCGTGCGCGTGATTAGTCGGAGGTGCTCTAATAGAAGCTAACCCGGTGCGGAAAAGGCTCCGATCATACTCCTCATCACTCATATGACACTTTCCTTTGTCTACGGGAGCCATGGGAACACAATGGAGTTTTCTCTCGCTACAAGTGGGAAAATAAAAGTTTCAGATTCGCAAGAAACAAGTACCCATTCAACATTGCAACTCAAAATTCAGCAACTAGGCGGAAAAATAAGCAAGTTCAAGATAAAAACCGAGGAAAACGGTCAAGAATCGACTTACCTCAAGCAAAGTGGAGCACTCAACAATGGGGAAGCTTCGACAATGGCTCGACGAAGAAGAAGGATGGCACACGAAAAAGAAAAAAATTGCTGAAGCCATTTTATTCGGCTCAAGCCCAGCGCCGCTAGCGGCGCCGGCCACAGCCACTAGCGGCCTCACTCTAAGGCCCCTTTTTCCCGTCCGAAGTTCGTTACTTCAGTTCGTTTTACGGCAAAAATCAGTACCAAGCGCGCGGAAGCGAAGCACTCTGGCCCACAAGTTCAAATTGGACAGTTGGCCTATTTTACGATACCATTTTTCTCAGGTAAAACTAACCCGTATACTTTTGCAGGTCCTAGGTACTGAAACCTGGATCTACACTGCGACGACTCTTACCGCCTGGAGCGCCCAAAAATATTTTAAGCCCGGAAAACCTCTTGGTCTTACTAATCATTACATATTTTTGGGTCAGTCCCTCTGCGATTTTACAAATTTTTGGGTCAGTCCCTCTACGAGGTTTACAAATTGTTGGGGTTAGTCCCTCTGCGCTTTTACAAATTTTGGGGGTCAGTCCATCTGCGCTTTTACAAATTTTGGGGGTCAGTCCCTCTACGCTTTTACAAATTTTTGGGGTCAGTCCCTCTACGAGGTTACAAATTTTTGGGGTTAGTCCCTCTGCGATCTTGCAAATTTTTGGGGTCAGCCCTTCTACGAGGTTACTTATTTCTGTGTCAGTCAATGATTGCTTAAAACTACTGCGGTTATACTGTCCATTATTTTATTTTTTTTATATGTTTCAATCAATGATTGCTTAAGTTATTGCATTTAAACTGTTCATATGTCCTAACCACTTCATGGCCGATTATTTTTGATCGCGCTTATCTCGTTGACTTTTCCGTTTCTTATAACAAGGACAGGATCTCGACATCCGCCGAGCGGTGTTTAGTCACTGTTTGTCCAAGCACTCTGCGTTGATCATTCTCAAAGTATTACTAACTTTTTCATTCACTCTGAATACAGGTCCCTAGCAGACGTTTAGACCATCTACGAGCGGTGTTCTATCCTGCTACCATAACCTTTATTTTCTCTTGTGTAACCAGAGATGAAATCTTAGCACACTACGAGCGTGTCCCAACTCATGTTTGTCTTCATATGCATGCATACAGTACACTCTCACACACCATGCGCACATCAGCATCCTGCATGTCGCCTTCAGAGTACTTTGATCTTCGCTTTTACTCAAGCTCGATCAAAGTGGGGGCTTCTGTAGACGCCAAAAAAGCGCATTCAGATTTCTCCGCAAAAGCCCGATAATGAAAGGAGTAATTTATAAACTTGAACTGCTATTTTTGCTTTAATAGTTAGGATAAGGTCTCAGATTTTTCCTCCAAACACTCCTTCATTCCATTTCATTCAGAAGCCCCGTTTTAGAGCTTTCCAACGACACGTCTCACGCCTTTTTCCGACCCCTAGTCGCCAAGTTGCGATTTAGAGGTACAACCGTCTTTTACCATCCAAGGGTAAAACGCTCTTTTCATATTTTTCGGAATACAGAAATTCCTCCAGAAAATAAAAATAGACTGGATGACACCATTATGACGACATCCAGGTGGCTGCTGACAGCCGTCAGCGACCCTGGAATAAGTCTCAGGGCAGCTAGCGGCGCACCCCTTCTTCGGGCCTGGCTGATTTTTCAGGCCCGTCTCGTTTTTCAGCTCAATTTCTGCCGTCCAACCCTACTTCCCCACGCCTATATAAACAACCCTTCACCCTCAGTTTAAAACACACAGTCTACAGTTGACACACTCCATTCTCAGTAGTATTAACTCTGAGCTTCTCCCTCTTTCTTCCAAATTTGAGATCTTGTTTTACTATTCTTGTCAAATATAGCCTATAGTTCAGGTACTAACTCCTGAGGGCTCAAATTAAATTAATTGCCTAATTGTTATTTTTCCAGTAGTCATAATGTAGATATCATGCTAGAATAACGCTTTTATTGCTTCCTAGATATTGTCTGTATAGTCGTTGTGCTGCCCAACTTGTCAAATCGAATGCATGTCTAAATAAGGGTTAAAAATAAATGTGGTGATGCTTGTGATGAACCAATTAATAGTCTAAGTCTTGGTTGTTAATCCGGTTTTGCATGGGAATTATGTTCTTAAATTATTAAGCAAACTTGAGTTAGTAGAGGCCATCATAAACGGGCGAGTTGGGTGCCTAACACCTTCCCACCTCGTACCTTCGCCCCCGAACCCTTTATTCTTGGGTACTCATATGTTCTATATGAGCGGGAGTCTTTCTAAAAACATGATCAGTTCATTTATCGCGCTATTGGGTTGTCCCTTCGGTTTGTCCCTTCGATAAAACACCGATAGCAGATTTGTGATCTCTTTCATGGTTTTTATTCAATTCAAGTCTTTTCAAATGCTTTTCTAACTCGACGGTTCCTTGAACTTATCAAAGGCCCCAGATTACAAAATTTCTATAAGGACGCACTCCGTGGAGCAGGTAGAAATCCCGGGTCCTTACACTTACTAGGGAACTAGAAAGCGTAAAGACATCTCCAATGGTCAACTCGCAGGAAGTGCCTTAGAGACATGTTATAATGCAAGGAAAGTAAAGGAAAGCATTAAAATACAAGGTGGTGTAGGTGAAACCTAACATCCGGCATAGACCGCAACATTGCCCAGCATACCATCCCATTAAAGCCCAACTGCAAACCAGTAAAACAAAAGTTAAGGAGAATGAAACCAGAATGGGCTCTTAAGATCAAAGAGGATGTCCAAAGACAACTTGATGCAGGCTTCATAAGTGTGGCCAATTACCCCGATTGGGTAGCCAACATCGTCCCAGTCCCAAAAAAGACGGACGAGTGCGAATGTGTGTGAATTTTAAGGACCTAAACAAAGTAGGCCCGAAAGATGACTTTCCATTACCCCACATAGATGTTGTAGTAGACAATACTGGAGGACATGCCATCTTATCATTCATGGATGGGTACGCAGGATATAACCAAGTCCTGATGGCCAAAGAGGATGTAGAGAAAACCACTTTCATCACACAATGGGGCATTTATTGCTATACTGTAATGTCGTTTGGGCATAAGAACGTAGAGGCTACATATCAAAGAACCGCGACAACCTTGATCCACGATATGATGCATAAAGTGGCCGAAGTTTACGTAGATGACATGATCATAAAGTCCAAAGAGAGAGAAGGGCATGTAACTTCACTTCAAAAGTTCTTCGATAGGCTTAGGAAGTACAACATGAGGCTCAATCCCAAAAATTGCGCATTCGGAGTTACATCCGGTAAACTTTTAGGATTCGTCATAAGCACCAGAGGAATAGAGATTGATCCATCCAAGATCAAGGCCATAATAGATATGCCCCCACCAAAAACGGAAAAAGAAATCAAGGGCATCTTGGGGAGGATCCAATACATCAGCAGGTTCATTTCCAAGTTAACTATCAGTTGCGAGTCCATATTTAAGAAACTCAAAAAAGAGGTAAAAACGGAATGGGATGAGCAATGCCAAAAAGCCTTTGACAAAATTAAGGCCTATCTGTCCGAACCACCCGTGCTAGTACTGCCCATTCCAGGCATGCCCCTAATCCTCTACCTTACTGTCACGGAAACGTCAATGGGGGCCATGTTAGCCCAAGAAATAAACAAGGAAGAAAAGGCCATCTACTATGTTAGCAAGAAGTTTCTAGAATACGAAACCCGCTATTCCTCTCTAGAAAAGACATGCTTAGCCTTGGTTGCAACGACCAAGAAACTACGACATTACATGCTCCAGCATACGATCCATATAAGATCAAGAGAAAATCCTTTAAAGTACATATTCAAAACGCCCATTTAAATGGTAGAATAGCCAGATGGACCATCCTCCTATCAGAGTTCGACCTCAAATTTGAACACCAAAAAGCCATCAAAGGACACGCTATCTCGAAGTACCTAGCTGACCAAGCTATAGACGAGCCCGATCGCAAAGAAGAATACCACTTCCCAGACGAATGGGTTATGACCTTGGATACCGAGACCTGGCAACTTTATTTCGATGGAGCATCTAACCAAAAGGGTTTTAGAGTGGGAGTACTAATAGTGTCCCCTAATGGTGCACATATACCCATTTCGGCTAAGTTAGACCACGAAGTCACCAACAATGACGTGGAGTATGAAGCTTGCATAATATGATTTCAATCCGCCATAAGCCTTGGCATTAAGACGCTTCGAGTCTATGGTGACTCGTCGCTTATAATCAACCAAATCTCCAAAGTATGAAAAGTCAAAAGTGAGTCCTTGGCACTTTACCAAGAATACTTAAACAGAATCATAGTGTATTTCAACCAAATACACTTTACGTACCTTCCACGAGAAGATAATCAATTTGCAGATGCCTTGGCCAAATTAGCAAGCATGATCAATATACCCGACACCATTCGAATGATGCCCATTTGTGTACAGAGAAGGTTCGAACCTTCATATTGCGACGCTCTGGAAGTGTTCCACGACGAAGAGGATGAATGTGGTACACCGATATAAAGAATCTACTCGTTCATCAGGTTTACCCTCCTGATTGCAGTCCTAGAGCCCAAAAAGCGCTTAGAAGGCTCGCGACCCAATTCATAGAGGTACAAGGGCAAATATACAAGAAAACCCCAAACGGGATTAATCTTTTGTGCTTAAACAATAAAATGGCCCATAAGGCCTTAAGAAACATACATGGAGGAGTCTTCGTACCGCACATGAACGGTATGATGTTATCTAGAAAGATAATCAGGCTTGGTTATTATTGGACCACAATGGAGAAAGACAGTTGTGAATTTGTCAAAAGATGCACACAGTGTCAAACACACGCAAATCTACAACACATGCCACCAAGCCCGTTATATACTTTCACCTCACCTTGGCCTTTCTCCACTTGGGGAATAGATATCATTGGCAAGATAACCCCAACAAGAAAAGGGGGCCATGAATACATTCTAGTGGCAATGGACTACATCATTAAGTGGGTGGAGGCGCAATCATACGCAAAGCTTAAAGCAAAACATGTGGTCAAATTCATCAAGAATAATATAATAGCTAGATACCGGGTTCCCCAAGAAATCATTAGCAATAACGGGTCACACTTCAAGAAAGAAGTAATCGAACTTCTAGCCCAGTTCAAGATCCAGCATCGAAAATCGTCTCCCTACAGACCGCAAACAAACGGTGCAGTAGAAGCGGCTAACGAGAATATTAAGAAGATCATCGAAAGAATGTCCGAAAATTATTATGATTGAGCCGACAAGTTGTCATTCGAACTTTGGGGTTATAGGACATCTATTCACGCATCAACAGGAGCAACACCATACTCCCTAGTCTATGGAATGGAAGCCGTACTATCGATTGAGTTAGAGGTCCCATCTCTACGAATCGTCTTGGAAAGTCAAATTCCAGAAATGGATTGGGTCCAAGCCCGCTATGACCAATTATTCTTACTAGATGAAAAAAGGTTGCAAGCTTTGCACAATGTGAGAATCTATCAAAAGACGCTAACAAAGCATTTCAATTAAAGGCTCAAAATGAGAGACCTCAAAGTTGGAGATCTAGTGCTTAAAGAATTAAGGGCCAATGTCACCGACCCAAGAGGCAAGTTTAGGCCCAACTGGTTAGGTCCTTTTCTCATTACAAAGATCCTAACTGGTGGAGCTGCAAGATTGGCGAACTTAGACGGGATTGAGTTTAGTCAATGGATAAATATGGATCAACTAAAGAGATTCTATGCTTAGGCAAGACACCCAATATAGCACTTTCAAGAGGCCCACAGAAGTCTATGTAATCCCGAGAAGAAAAAAAAAAAAAAAAAAAAAAAAGGGATTTAGTTTTAAAAAACGCACGAATAAGAGCTACGAGCGGCCTAGTTTCCCTAAAAGGATACGTAGGACAACCCAATTGCAATTGGGCCCGGCCCCTGCATTATTTTCGCGTTCAAAAGATTTTAAAAAAAAATATATAAATCAAGTTGCAATATTAAAACAAAAGTGAGCATCTCTCCATAAATAATAATAAAGTCCATTACAAAGACTTGGCAATTCCAAAATATTAAGGCAAAAATTTAAATCTAAGTCTAAGAAGGGGCACATTACCCTTATTGAATTTAAAGCTAAACAAAAGGCAATCCTAAGCTAGACATGCTCCAAAAGAGTATATTCTCTAATGGACTACTTCGTAACTTCGGTTGTGGGGCCCGCATCCTCCATAGGCTCATCCGCTTTTGGGCCTTGCGCTTCGCGTTCCTTGGAAGCCCATCTCTCTCGAACTATGAGCTCTTCTTCTTCAACCTCCATTAGAGGTGTGCTTGAAGACGCCTCATGATCATTTGCCCGGATTTGGGACTCCACTTGCGGCTTAGTAGTAATCTTTTCAAAAGCTTTCTTTGCCTTTGGGTTGAGGATGCCTCTCTGTAGGCTACCGTATTTTTCTTCCCTGGCCTTTTTCCTTCGCCTCTTTCTTTCGGGTTTCCGGCAGCCTGGAAGAGCGCGATTGTTCGGGTCTTTCGTGAATCTTTGAGTGTGAATGCACATGAAGATTTTCATTTTACACTAAGGACATGATTAAGATTGTCGGAAGTCGCCACCAAATTTAAGGTAATTTAGAAACCTTGGAATCAAGTCGATAGTCTAGAAACACGTCAACTATATCCCTATGCACCTCAATCCCTATTGGGGAAATTGACTTCATAAATGAGTTCGGGGGCGTGAGTACAAGCTAGGAAGGTGTTAGGCACCCAACTCGCCCGTTGACAACAACGACCTTTACTAATCGATTCAATATAATTACTAATGCTACAGTTCCAAACAAGGTTCAACTTGTCCAAATTCCTAGTTTAAACTAATAGGTTGAACAATCATTATTATTGTGACCACTTTTACAATTTATCAAATTACATGCTTTTATTGCTAGAAAATAATAAATATGCTAAAACCTGCGAGTTAGAAGACAAACAAATAATTCACCCACAATCCACAAACAAAGCATAATTTAATCATAGGAAGCAATAAATAGCAAATCTAATACATTCATTCATCCATAATTAGGCTTTATACAAGCCCTTTTGCTCAAAAACGCGTCATGCATGTACATATCACATAAACCAAATTCGTTAGTAATAACAATGAACTTATTGGGTATATTGCTTGAATTCATGCTCTTGATGAAGTGTGAAGGTTTATTTTATTGTGCTAGGGCTAACCTAAATAAGGTGTAGCGGTTTTATGCGAGAGAGAATGTCCAAAGACCAACCTTTTAGAGAGAAACTACCAACCAACCTCTAAAATTCCCATCCTTTGAGAGAGAATGTCCAACCTACCTCTAAAATTCCCAACCTTTGAGAGAGAATGTCCAACCTCTTCAACTGAACCCTAAGGTTTGTTTATATAGAAGAGGGGGAGCTGCCAGGGTTTGGCACGGAAATCGAATGGGCCTGGAATTTGCCGTCCGCGAAAAAAGGTCCAGGAGGCCATGCAGCTAGGCCGAGCGGCTGAGCTGGCAGGACAAGCGATCAATCCGCTTGGCAAGAGGCTTAGCCGCAAGGCAAACGGTCAAACCACTTCGCCTAGTGGCACAACCGCTTGGACTTGGAGTGGCATGCTTGTATAGGCGCCTGACCTCTTTTCTAAGCAGCGGGAGGCTTTTCCGAGGGAGTCCACGCGGGATTGACTGAGTTCCTTTGTTTGACCAATGGTTGACTCATGGGTTTGGGATCCCTTTCGGGCCCTTAAGTTCAAAGAGGCCTATCTCTCAGTTTTGGACTCCAATTGAATTGAGTCCAACTGGTTTTGATCACCTGTAGAAAAGGCTTCCACTGGTTAATTTAAATGAATTGGGCTAATCATCAGAGTATTTATTCTCGCAACCCAAGATCAAGCAAAATCCAATCCTTTCATCATCGGGTTTTTATGGGGACTTATCATAGACACAATTTTTGGTGTCTACACTCTCACATGTTTAAGTCCCTTTTTCTTACACTTCCCCTTTGGGTCATTAGGGTTTGAGAGTCTTAAACTAGCTTTGACCGATTGGGCCTTAAGATCGTCTTGTTCGGATTTCCTACATGCACGATGGCCCTCCGCGGTCTTGCAATCCATCCAAGGCTCATAAGCCGAAGATATAGCAGTAGGTGCCTTGACATGAATAATAGTCCACTTGGGATGACGATCCCAGGCACATTCCCATGATCTTATCATACTAATTGTCAAGACCCGCGTGGTAGGAGCAACACTATCCTTTTGTTGGATAATTTGGAGTTTCCCATATTGCCGCATAATACGGCTAGGAAATATGTAAGTCGAATTATGAAAGCCAATGACTTAATGATATCCCGTTTCCTTGCTACATCCGATTGTGGATTTTAGACCCCACCACTTGACGATCCACCGTAGCAAGAGGCATGCTTTAAGGTACCCGCGCCACTCATCAATGGTGGATTCATAATATAGCCTCCAGCGTGCGGGAAATTGCTTCGGTTGATATTTGAGCGCATTAACGGGCCTCTCAATGAAGCACATATGCTCAAGAAGCCATATCTACAAAAAAAGGGCGAAACACATAAAGTTAAATATCCATCAAAGATTCAAACTTTATTAGCGAAAATCATTCAAAGCAAATTATTCAAGCACTCACTTGAAGAAGAAGAGGGCTTCCTGTCCATCCACCAAGCGATGGTTCTTGTTTCTCGCGGTCCAAGCAAATTTAGGTTTCACCAAGAACAAGAGACATAAGGGTAAAATCGTTTTGAATTTGTTCAACAATTCTAAACATACTAGTTTTACCATAATTACTTCCATCAATAAAGAGGTACCCATGCAAGAGACATAAAATAAAAGCACGTTTATAATAAGTCTCACTCATCACATCATGGTTATCCCTTACCTTGAGGAAGAAGATATCAATTGCACCATTGAGGTCTAACTCACCACTTCTAGCAATGGAGGAGGCTTGTGTTGGTGATAGGCAGAGATACCTTTTATAGTAGCCTTCAAGGTTTGCCCCAAGCCATGGAGTGGCGGGAGCTTGATCATGAGAAAACCCTAGGATAGCGGCAAATTCTTCAAGGAGAGGGCATAATTGATTGTACCCAAATCGAAAGACATGAAGTTTGTCATCCCAAAACTCGATGGCGGTCTCAAGGAGATTCCATACAACTTGAACTTGCTTCAGGTGGATGAGAGCATTCAAGTGGAAAGGCACAAGTCTCATCCTCTCTTCGGGGGTCATGGATTGTAACCACTTGTCAAATTTCACATCAAAGCTTGTCATGGCTAAAATCTAAATTAATTAGGGGGTTTCTCTCTCTAAAAGCTCTCTATTGCTAGTAAATTATGAAGGTGATGTCCCAAAAACGGACTAACCCAAGGCTTATATAGGGCTCGCACAAAAAATACGAAAAAATGAGGCAACCCGTCAAAAAGGGGCCTCAGCGGCCCCTGGGACAGCCGCTGAAGGCTCAGCGGCCCCGATAGAGCAGCGCAAACCCAGCGGCCAGCCGCTGGAGCCTGATGGCCCCTCTTTCCGCCCCCGCTGCTCCGCGTGTGCTGCTGGACCCCTCCCTTTGGCCGCCGGACCCTTTTCTCCGGTTTTGGACACTTTCCTTAACCGATTTGGACTCAAATATGGCCCTTTTTCCTATTTTCATTATTATTTCTATTTTCTATTATTTCCTTAATATTAATGGAAACTCCAAAATTTCCTTATTTCTTTTTGGGTGATTATCATATTTTCTTTTATTTATATCCTTTTTATTAATCCTTTTTTACTTATTATTTTCATTTCATTTTTTCACCCCTTCCTTTTTTCATTTTTTTAGGGGGATAGGGTACACCCAATTTTAACTTTTTAGTTGTACCATTCTTTGCTAAATGGATATTACTTGCATTTTTGCTTGACTACGTGTGCATTTGCATTAGTCTAACTATGTGTAGGGACCAACAAATAAGCAAACAATATTTACAAGCAAAATCCGAAAGTTTATTCAATACAAATGTTCAGAAAGTATTTCACACAAATACATGGTCATAAAAACCATCACCCGCATCATCATCCGTACGGGGCACCTCAAAGTGATCCTCTGACCTCCGCGCCTCATCACTAAAGATCGACTCCACGACCTGGCTAGGGTCAAAGGAAGAATGTCGGGTAGGCTCCCGGTATGAACTCCCTTCCCCGGCATAACTCAAATCATACCCCCACGAAGAACGATGAGGCATGGTAGGCATCATAGGAGTAGGAACGGGGAGCTGGTAGTAAAGACCACCATACGAAGGATACCCCGCATACCCCAGATAAGAAGGATACATCAGCATAGGAATAGAAGCAGGCTCCACATACGGAGTCATCCTACTCCCACCAGGACGGTCCGTCCGATGTACAAGCACCCTCTCTCTCTTAGGACTCTCCCTCTGAGGGCTCCTCTCGCGTGAAGGAGTACACTCAGGAGAGATCACACCCTCATCATTCGACGACACTACCTGCCGTGACCGACGAGGAAGAGGCCGGCGGTCCTCAACCAGCAGCCCACAAATATATAAGATACATTTGTATAAGCATGCAACTTTGAAAATGCAAAATCAAATTTACCTTGTCCAAATCAGCTCTTGAGCAAGTACCCTTCGAGAGAGCTCGGGATGTGCAAGAGTTCATGGCATGCATCATCTTGAAGATCCTCCCAGTCTGCTCACGATCAAGCTGCATGAAGAAAAGTTAGTACAAACATCTAATACAATAAGGCGTTGTACATTTGGGTAAAGTCCTCCGCGGGCTCCCTCAAATACCGCATAGCATCCCAGCCCACCATGGCCTCCGCAACCGGCTCGCGAGACAAGCACCTTACCAAGGACATGGGTCGAGGGAGGATCCAAAGGAATCCTCGGACCCTCCAGATCGGGATAAACCTGACGGAAGATTTGCTCCTCTAGATACCACTCAAAGGAGAACGGACCCGCAATCAGGATCCTCTGACGGTCCACCGCCCTTGAAGCTAGGATGGCGTCCGGAGACGACCCATGATACTTCACCCAAGGGAACTAGTCAATCTACACAAGCATGCAACATAAGATATTTCCACAATAAGAAATACAATCCATGCAATCCATATAACAAAAGCAGATATTATGTTCGTTTTGTACCTTGTGCCAGTCCGTGCGCAAGAGGGCCTCCCTATATTGCTGGAGAGTATACTGGGGCGCACGACCCCTATGACGCCACGCCCTACAAACCGGGAAGTCCAAGACCCAGCTCGTAGGCGCCATGTCCGGGAAATGCTCCAAAAACCAAGGCTACATCAAAACATGAAATTAAGCACCGCACACTTAAATCATGCATATCACGAGCAAATACAAAAGAAAAACGCACTTGCAACACCTTCCAGAAGTCGCATAAGCTCACTAGAGGAAGATTCGACTACTTGTACCCCTCATCATTCACGCGGCAGGCGTACCGCATGCATCTCAAGAGGTTGGCGGAGGTAGATGGCATGAATGCACTCCCCTTGTCACAAAAGATAGTGGTGGCAAGGAGGTAGGCGATAAACATCCTCGCCTTTTGCTCCACCGAGGTATTCCTCTTATACCTCGGGTCTTTCAAAGCAGTAAAAAGCTCGCTGTAAGAACGGTAGTGGTGACCCCAAGTGTTTCCCCAATACCATAGTGCTCCACCATCTCCGCCTTACGTTTCCAAATGGAAACGTCATAAACAATGGGCGTACCCACGCAAGGTACCCCGGTCAACATAGAAAACTGCGAAGGAGTAATCATCATTTCCCCATTAGGTAAATGGAACGTATTGGTGGTGTCTCAAAAACGCTCCAAGGACAACCGAACAATACATCTTTTGACTCGCTCAACCGAGTCCGTAGCTTTCAAAAGGGACCCAAACCCTGCATTCAAAACCGCATCTTGCACCTCTTTAGGCAAGGTTTTGTAAAGCTTAATCGAAGAGCCATAGTTTCTATGGGCCTTCAAATTCCCATCGGGTTCCTATGATCAAGTTTGCAACCTCTTAGATTCATATTTCAATCAAATGTTCAATCCTAGGCATGTTTCTAAGTTCGTTCAAGTCGCGCAAGATCACATGCGCTATAAACATGACAATTGCATACAAATTCTACACAAAGTCTATTCAAGGCAAGCATATAAGCTTAAATTCAATGCATAAAACTATGAATTCAAAGTTTTAGGACTTACCACGAACTTGGAAGCCCGAGAGCTCAAATAAATCACCAGCCGGAAAAGCAACTCCGATCGATCCAAAACAATATCGGGCATCCTATCTGACCGGGTGTATCGATCTTGAGGAAAAGCCACATTAGGCTTCCTCTTTGAAGGCTTCACATGAGAAGGAAAAGCCTTGGTGAAGATGTCAATTTCCTCGACCTCCTCTCGCACCTCGGTCCTCCTACTCCTCTTCTTTCCCAATTTTCGAGCCATGGAAGAAGGATGAACAAGCTAGTAAGAACAACAAGCAAAAATGGAGAATTTCGGATTTTCTCTCTCCAAGGGTTTCAAAAACCCACTCTCAAATTCACCCCAAATTTGTGAGAAATCACAAATCAACTTCAAATTGTGCAAAGATTATGTAAAAGCAAGTAAATGCAAGCAAAAAGGAGCAAATTTGAGCAAGAAATGAAGATTGGGCAACAATGGAGGTAGAGAGAGAGAGTCTCGAAATTTTGGGAAGAAATGACCCAAAATTCGGCTCTCACCCAATTAAACCCAAAACCGTGCCTCTGAACCAGCCAAGCGGCCTGGTGCAGGGTCGCCCAGGCTCAGCGGCCCAGCCGCTGGCCTCGGCGGCTATGCCGCCAGGCCGGGCGGCTGCCCTCTGCACCTCTGTGACGCTTGTTGAGCCGCTGAGCGGCCCCGATAAGGCCGCTCTGCCCTCAGCGGCCCAGCGCGTGGCCGCTGGACCCCTTTTTCTCTTCCGCCTCTTACGGGGCGCGCCAGCAAGTTCAAATTCTGCGCGGGATTGCATTTCTCGACAGTTAGAAGCCAGTGAGATACGGGCACGTCACCCAAAATAAACTTTTTGGCCCCGCAACACGGTTTCCTATCCTAGGGGCCAGGCATATTCTCCATTTTTTGCAGGCACAAGCACATTCTTTATTTTGGCAGGCACATGCATTGTCTATTTTTTGCAGGCACAGGTACTTTATCCAATATTTCCAGGCACAATTTTCCAAGACACAAACATTACTAAGCAGAGCTACGCAACGCTCTTTGACGTTGAAGCTATTAAAATTTGCGTCATGTTGGCACCCGCAAAGGAGAGCTACACAACGCTCTTTGACGACGAGGCTATTAAAATTAGCATCGCGTTGGCACCCACAAAGCAGGTAACCCTGTAACCCTGACCCCAGGCGGTCAGGATTCTACCTATCTTTCTATCTTTTATCTTTCTATCTTTTCTCTAACATAAAGCATTTTCAAAATAAAACACTGCAAGAATTTTTAGCAAATACTTTGACCTTCGCTTTCATAAACTCGGCCAAAGTGGGGGCTTCTATAGACACCCTAATCGGTTCTCATTCTCTGGCACCGCAACGCCCGATGATGATGGTAATGGATTAACACGGACGTAGATAGGAAAGGACATTGTTTGGAAATCTAGACCAAGTTCCTTGAAACCTTAGTCTTTGGATAGCCCTTGTTATAAGGTTTTCAACTCCTTTGACCTTGCCTCAATCAGGTTCCCGGATCAAGAGATATCGCGTCTTAAAGATTTGGGTCAAAATCGCTTAATCCCGACCCCCGGGTCAGCCCAAGGGCAATTTCGTAATTTACAGGGCACAAAAGGTAAAAAAATCCTAGCCACGCGCGCGTCTTCGGGTCGAGCGGCTGACGCTGTCAACCCAGCGGCACACGCGTGACAACGGGGGCCCTAAGTGCAGCCGCTGAGCCCCAGCTTCAGCTGCCTTCTGGCTGGCCGTTGGGCCTGTTTTTGTGCTGGGCCGAGTTTCGGCGCCGGGTTTTCAGCCCTAAGCCCCTAATTCCGTCCCCTAACTCTATAAATACTCCCTTTCACCCTCTTTTTAGAAGGGTTGGTCAGTTTATATTTTTGAGAGCACAAATTCCCCCAAATCATAGAGAATTTAGATTTTGAAGACCCAAGCAAACCATTGCACCCAAGATTGAAGAGCAATTCCAATTCTACTAGTGACGTTCGAATAGAACGTCCAGGTTAACCATCCTGAGGGCCTAAATCCTTTATTAAATCTCTTATTTTTTGTTTATGATCATGTTTTATCTAGCTTTTGATTATGGTTAAATAATTATGCATGCTTAGATCCTTATAAATAATTATGCATGATTAGTTTATTTAAATTTTGCATCTTTTTATTAGTTTATGCAACTTTGCCTTCTTTTATCGTTTGTGCATGCATGTAGCAACCTCCTAGGTTTATTTTAGCATAAAGTTAGTATTTTTGCATTGTTCTTCTATTGAAGTTACTAACAAATTTATTGATGTGCATATGCAATGCTTGGCACGTTTAGCAAAGTGTGGTAGGTTAGAGCGTTAAATTATTGCTCTTATCACTTCTTTGTGCTTGATAATAGTATGCATGCAAATTTGTTATAAATTGTGCAAACCGATAACATAGCTAGTTTGATTGTCTTTAACCCGCCTAGTTAATTTGGGATCGTGGACGGCCGGATTTGTATGGAACCATATGGCATAGATAAATATTTGACATGGATAGGCTTAGTAGATGCCGTTAATTCGGGCGATTTAGATGACATTCGTTTTGTTTATTTCGTACCTACACCCCCGAACTCAATATTTAGACCCTTGGGTATGAGTCAATTCCCAATAGGAATTGGGTGCACTTTTTGATGGTTCCAAATTGTTTCCTCAAAATTTGTGGCGGCTTCTTTACTTGCAAATTGTTCTTCCCCATTATAATTAAATTTAAATTGCATATGACGTATTATTTAAGAACCATTAATTCCAACCAAGAATATTTCGATGCAGGCGCCGGAAAGGCGAGGGTTCTTACAATCATGCATCTCCCCATATGAATATCAACAAGTAGACATTGCTACACAAACTGAATTTCCAACACATAACATGCATTCACTAACATAATTCTATACGAATTATCACAAGGAAATAAATATCGATTATCCCTTTATCAAAATACTCACAAGTCCAAATATGAATTATCATTCCCAAACTCAATACTAGACAATGAATATATAACTTCCACTAGACATGAAATTACATAATTCATCTAGACATGTATTACGACAATGAATTACCTTTCACAAAGAGGCAATCCAAACAACCAAACAACGTAAGCTTCTTACGTTTAGATGCGGTCAAAGGGCCCTAACAAATCCACAATACACCAATAGTCAATACTTTGATTTCTAAACCTCTTGATTAAACTTTAAAGATGATTTAGTACCCTTAATTAAAATAATTAAGTTGCTGGAATTTTTAACTACTCATGCATGCTCAAAGTTTCCAAAACCAATTTATATAAACTATATTAGGAAACTTTTAAAAACCCTAAAACAAGTAACCAAGTCAAAACAAGTCAAACCACCAAAAACACTACCCACCTCCACCATCACCACCGCTGACCACCGCCAGCGGTGGTCGGTGGCGCCGAGCAGCCGCCGCTACTTGCTGCACGGCCAGAAGCCCAGCGCTGCCGGCTGCTGCAGCACAGCAGGGGGCTGCCGTGTTGCACAAACCGAAATCCTAATTATTATTTTTTAGTTTTTTTGTTTTTTTTTTTTATGTTAAACACCTTTAACAAATCCAAACTTTACTAAATCCAAATAATTAATAAATTTTCAGATTTAATTAAATACAAGATCCAACCTTTTAAACTCAACATTTGATTCAAATTCAATAAAACAATAACCCAACCCTAATCATGATCCTATCATCCAAAAATAGTGGAATCTAGAAAACCCTAGGCAATACATAAAATTAGGGTTTACTCATACAAACTACGATTTATCAGAAAAAAAAAAAAAAGAATTTGAATCAAGAATACACTTTTAAATAATCAAAAGGCATTAAAACACTTATTTGGGATCAATAGGATAAAAATTGCACAAAAAGATGAATTATGAAAGAGTGTCAAATTCTCTTTCTCCTTCCCTTTGGTGTGTCGTGCGTGTGAGTGAGAGGTAGAGAGAGACGCTCTTTTTTTTTTTTTGTTTAGTGAAGAGTCAGTTCATTTAGAAAAAAAGAATATTTAGGAACTAAATACACTTCTTCATTCCCTAAACTTCTCCTTTTCTAAAGTCTCTCCTAAAATCATTCCACCATCCAACAATTTAGGAAATAAATTTTTAAAACAAAATTTCTGAAATTTGGTGCCTTATAGCCGAAAATAATGGCCCAATTTCTCGTAAATTTTTTTTATTTATTTGGCTCAATTATAATTTAATTAGGTCCAAAATCAAAACCCAATATTGATTAGGAACTTTAAACATTTATAAGCCTAATTAATTATTTAAATTCGAAGTTGCGTTATAAGGCAAAGTTTTTCACCACACTTTCAAAGTTCAACACAATAATGCAACTCGAAAGTTTAAAAGTTTTCACAACTTTTTTCAAACAACAAAATGAGCATGATGCAATGCAATGCAATGAGTTTTCCAATCTTTAATTCTTTTCTTTTGTGGATTGTTAGACCCTTCCTCTCTTAAAAGGGTTCGACCTCGAAACTAAGGTTAAGTACCTTGTTCAAACAGTTGAAGATAACGCTTGTGCATATCAGCATCAGTCTCCCAAGTCGCTTCTTCGACTTTGTGGTTAGCCCACAACACTTTCACAAGATTGATCGTAGACGCACGAGTTTTCTTTGTTTTCTCATGTAGGATTCTCACAGGTTTAGTACGTTCCTCAAGGACTCGAACTGGTTGCTCTTCATAGGTAAGTGTGTCATCTAATAATACCTTTTTAGGTTTCAGCACATGACTTCAATCATGGTGATACCTCTTGAGTTGTGACACGTGGAACACATCATGCACTTACTCCAAATCCATAGGCATAGCAAGCCTATAAGCGACCTCTCCAATTCCTTCAAGAATCTTGTAGGGTCAAATGTAATTTTGGGCTAAGCTTCCCTTTGCGCCCAAATCTCATCACTCCACGAGTAGGCGATACCTTGAGAAGTACCTTCTCACCAACCTGGAATTCCTCCATTCTTCGATGTTGATCTGCATAGGCTTTCTGTCTATCTTGTGCAGCTTTCATCTTCTCTTGGACAAGTTTCACTTGATCCACAGTTTCTTAGATAAAATCCGGACACAAAATAAAGGTCTCACTTATGTCGTTCCAACACGTAGAAGATCGACACTTCCTACCATACAACGCCTCGTAAGGTGCTCTACCATTGCTCGCATGGTAGCTATTGTTGTAGGAGAACTCAATCGAAGGCAAACTCTTCTCCCAAGAGTCCTTCATCTCTAGAGCACAAGCTCTCGACATGTCCTTCAATGTATGAATAATACGCTCCGTTTGACCATCTGTCGCAGGATGAAATGTCGTACTAAATTTCAACATTGTACCAAAAGTATTCTGCAATTTATCACAAAAGTTGGACAAGAATCTCGTATCCCTGTCTGACACAATGTCTTTAGGCACTCCATGTAACCTTAAGACTTCTTTCACATAAGCTTTAGCGAGTTGGTCCATTGACCAAGTCTTCTTCATTGCAATGAATGTCGCCGTTTTTGTCATTCGGTCGACAATAAACCAAATAGTGTCCTTCCCGGACCTCGTCTTTGGTAATCCAGTCACGATATCCATCGAGATTGAATCCCATTTCCATCCAGGAATTTTCAGCGATTAAACAAGGCCTCCAGGCCTTCTGTGTTTGATCTTCACCTTTAGACAAGTAAGACACCTTGCCACATACTCAGCACACTCTCGCTTCATGTTTGTCCACCAAAACTTATGTTTCAAGTCTTTGTACATCTTATCACCACCTGGGTGAACAGAATACGCAGTTCCATGCACCTCATCTACAATCTTTCTCTTCAGCTCGGCGTTGTTTGGTACACACCAACGCCATTTCATCTTGATCGTACCATCATCAAGGATCTCATAATCAGGATGCTTCCCATCCTTGATCTTGGCACGTAACTCCTCTAGAAACGGGTTATGAACTTGCAACTGTCAAATCTCATCATAGATCGACGGTCGCACTAGTACATTCAGCAACACTGCAGTCTCACCTTGTTGAACAACTTCTAAGTCCAACTTTCTGAATTCCTCACACAAGTCATATGTGTAAGGACTCGGGATTTCTACCTGCTCAACGAAGTGCGTCCTTATAGAAAATTTGTAAGTTGGGGGTTTAGATATGTTCAAGGGACCATCGAGTTAGAAAAGATTTTGTAAAGACTTGAGTTGAATAAAAACCATGAAAGAGCTCATAAATCTGCTATCGGCGTTTTGTCGAAAGGATAAACCAAAGGAACAATCCGAAGGGACAACCCAATAGCGCGATAAGTGAACTGATCATGTTTTTAGAAAGACTCTCGCTCATATAGGACATATGAGTACCCAAGAATAATAGGTTTGGGAGAAAAGGTACGAGGTGGGAAGGTGTTAGGCACCCAACTCGCCCGTATTATGACGGCCTCTACTAACTCAAGTTTTTCTTAACAATTTAAAGACATAATTTCCATGCAAAACTGGATTAACAACCTAGACTTAGACTATTAATTGGTTCATCACAAGCATCACAATATTTATTTTAACCCTTGTTTAGACATACATTTGATTGACAAGTTCAGCATTACAACGACTAGATATGCTTGGAAGGACAATATTTTGGAAGCAATAAAAGCGTCATTCTAGCATGATATCTACATTATGACTACTAGAAAATAAACAATTAGGCAATTAATTTGATTTCAGCCCTCAGGAGTTAGTACTTGAACTGTAGGCTATATTTGACAAGAATAGTAAAATATATGATCTCAAGAATAAATTTGGAAGAAAGAGGGAGAAGCTCGGGAGTACTCAACCGAGAATAGAGGTTGTCAATTGTAGACTGTGTGTTTCGAACTGAGGGAGGAGGGTCGTATTTATAGGCGCAGGAAGTAGGACTGGACGACTGAAAAGGAGCCGAAAATTGAAATTGGGTTGAGAAAAGAGTCAGGCTTGAAGCTGAGTCAGCGCCACTAGCGGCCCTGGATTTTCAGCTAGGGTCGCTGGCTGCCATGGTGAGGGCCACCGCTGACGGCTGTCAGCTGCCAGCTGGATGTCGTCATAATGAAAAGACCGTTTATTTTAATTTTCCGAAGGAATTTTAGTCTTCCGAAAAATATGAAAAAACCGTTTTACCCTTGGACGGTAAAACACGGTTCTGCCCCCGGTTCACAACTTGGCGACCGGGAGTCGGAAAAAGGCATGAGTGGTGTCGTTAGAAAGCTCTTAAACGGGGCTTTTGAATGAGACTAGTATAAAGGAGTGTTTAGAGGAAAAACCTGAGTCCTTATCTAAACTGCTAAAGCAAAAATAGCGTTCGAGTTTATAAATTACTCCTTTCATCATCGGCCTTTTGCGGAGAAATCTGAAGACGCTTTTTTGGCGTCTACAGAAGCCCCCACTTTAATCAAGCTTGAGTAAAAGCCAAGATCAAAGTATTCCGAAGGCGCATGCAGGATGCTGATGTGCACACGGTGTGTGAGAGTGTACAGTATGTATGCATATAAAGACAAACCTGAGTTGGGACATGCTCGTAGCATGCTAAGATTTCATCTCTGTGAACACAAGAGAAATAAAGGTTATGGTCAACAGGATAGAACACCGCTCGTAGATGGTCTTAACGTCTGCTGGGGACTTGTACTCAGAGTACTTCGACAAATAGTGACTAAACACCGCTCGGCGGGTGTCAAGATTCCGTCCCTGTATGAGAAACGAAAAAGTCAACGAGACAGCGCAATTAAAAATAATGGCTGTAGATGGGAAGTAACGTGAGAGTGAATAATATGAATGATTTATCGAGTAAACAGTGACTAAACACCACTCGGCGGATGCCGAGATTCCGTCCCTGCATAAGAAACGAAAAGGTCGATGAGACAGCGCGATCAAAATGACGGCTGTAAAATGGTTAAAACATATGAACTGTTAAAATGCAATAGCTTAAGCAATCATTGACTGAAACATATAAAAATAATGGACAATATAACCGCACAGTTTAAGCAATCATTGTCTGACACATAATAACTAACCTCGTAGAAGGGACAGTTTAACCGCAATAGCTTAAGCGATCATTGAAGGACCCCAAATTTGTGACCTCGCAGAAGGACAGTTTAACCGCAACAGCTTAAGCAATCATTGACTGACCCCAAAAATTGTGACATTGGGACATTGGGATATTGGGACATTTGTGACTTTGGGACTTTTGGGATATTGGGACATTTGAGATTTTTGGGACATTTGAGATTTTTGGGACATTGGGACATCGGGACATTGAGACATTGGGACATGAAGACATTTTGGATATTTGAGACATTGAGACGTTTGGGATTTTATGGGAAGCCGACAGATTTACTAGGCTTGAAATACTTTGACGCTCCGGGTGGTAAAGGTCGTCACGGTATGTATCCGGGCTTCAGTATTTGGGACCTAGAAAAATAAATGGGTTAGTTTTACCTGAAAATAATTGGTACCGTAAAATGGGCCAACTGTCGAATTTGAAATTGCGGGCCAAAGAGCTTTGCTCCCGCGCGCTTGTGTACTGATATTTGCCTGCGAATGAACTGGAGAAACGAATTCTAGGATGAAAAAGCTCGTGGGAGAGCAAGTGGGGCTAGCCGCGCTGGTTTTTGGGTCATGGCCGCTAGCGGCGCTCAACTTGAGCGGGCCATAACCTTTTGTCGCGAATTTTTTTTTGTTCTGCAGCATTCTTCTTCTTCTTCGTCGTGATCAATTGTCGAGAGGTAGCATCCATTGTTGAGTGCTTCAACCTACTTGAGGTAGGTGAATTCTTGACCAAACTTTTCGATTTTTGTCATGAACTTGCTTATTTTTCCGCCTAGTTGCTGAATTTTAAGTTGCATTGTTGAATGGGTGCTTGTTTCTTGCGAATCTGAAACCTCTAATTTTCCACTTGTAAAGAGAGAAAGCTCCATTGTACTCTCATGGCTCCCGCAGACAAAGGAAAATGTCTCATGGGTGAGGGGGAGGATGACCGGGATCTTTTCCGTACTGGGCTTCCCTCTACCAGTGCACCTTCCGCCCATCATGTGGATGGGGCTCGTCTGTACCAGGACTCGTTCATGCGACTGGAATGGCGCCCGGCTAGGGTTTGGGACCGTAGTGTCTTCCTACCGAATAGGCAGAGTCATCTGTCTAACATTGAGTTGGTATGTTTTCTGACTCTCTCTTTTTTTTCTGTTCAGTATATTTTTTGAACTGAAATTTTGAACTTTTAGTGCTTCGGCACACGAACAAATTAGGACTTGTACTGGATTGGTGGTTAGCTGTATATAATTTGTGTGGAATTATTTTGGCTGTATCTGTAGTATATGGGGTGTTGAGAAAATTTTGTTTGTTGGCGTTTTGTTGCAGGCTCATGGGTCTACTTCCAATTGGGCCATGAGGTTGGAGACTTTTTCAGTGGGAGCTAGGGATATGGTATAGGGCTCGAGTTTTGAGCATTTCCTGAATGTTATCTGTGCTTATCACTCTGGGGATACTAGGATTATTGCTAGGGGCTATTGGAGGGGTTCTGGGATTCCACGAACACTTTCCATACGCCTGTAGGATAGATGTTCCCCACCCCTTATCAGTTCGCTGTGTTAACGGGTCTATCCTTTAGAGGGCATCGTATTCGATACGACGCGAGCTACTGGCGACAGAGTGACAGGTTGCTCGAGCTTTATGGGCATGTGTCTGCCCATTTTGATAGGGATCGGGTTTCCTTGTCGCGGTTATGGGCGGCTTTTGCGGAGCAGGAGCTTACCGAACAGCAGAGAGCCCGTATTTTCCTGGCTTGCTTGTTCGGGTCAACCATTTTTGCTCAGAAGAAGAGCGTATGTCAGGTTGGTCTCTTCACATGTCTGGAGGATATGACCAGGGTCCATGAGTATAACTTCGATGGTCCTGCTTATGCTACCTTGGTGAGATGGTGTCGTCGGGCTTGAAGGCCTAAGCCGACGAGTGAGAGGGCGTATATCTCGAGCCCGTGGAGAATACTGGAGGTAGGCCTATATATTCCCCTTTTTCCTTTACATATGCTTCTGAATTTGGAGCTCATTCTTTCCCTTTTTGCTTGTATGACAGTTGTGGTTATTAAAGTATTTTCCGGCTTTCGGTCCTCATCGTCCTGGTTTGAGGATGTTCCCACTAGGTTCACGGTGGATTGTTAGAGATAACCTTTTATTTACCTCTTTGGAGCATTTTCGGGCTACCTTCGAGAGATATGCCGTGTCTATGGTATGTTCCATTTGGTGTGAATGAACTTTTGACTAGGTAACTTGCAGGTGTCGTGGTTCGCTTTTGATGGTATTCCTTGGGTTCCGCCCCACATCACCATGTAGTCCTTTAGGGTATCTTCTTTGCGGGTGGTCTTTGACGGGCCATTCGGCTTTGTATGGTATTTAGGGGACCGTTTGACTCGGTTGGTTTATCCCACCTTGGGTAGTCACCTGGTTCCGAAGGATCCTCCGATGACCATGTTCTACCTGCGCAGCCTGAGTGTGCGGGATCTGGGGGTCGTGGCTCGTGGTATGGCGGCTACGGAGTTATTGGAGCTGGAGATTGTTGGCTTGGACCGCACGGCAGTGTACCTGGCCTATTGCTTAGGTCGTCTGATGCTGGACCTCACTTCTGAGGTGATAAATTTATCTGCATCTTTTTAGCTATATGCATGACATACTGACTTTTTTATTTGTGTTTTGCAGGCGGATCATCTGCACTACGCCAAAATCCCCCTACTATAACACTATATTTATAACGGTTATTCAATAAACGTTATGAGAAATAATAATAATAACACTTCCGCCAGAAATGTTATAGGTGGTTAGTTTGTCGCGTTAGATCGACAAACATTCATAACGGTTCTGTTTAGAAGCGTTACAGTGTATATGGAAAACATAGGAATATAACGCTTTTACTTATAAGCGTTATCTGTGTGTCTCTTGAAATTCCCAAATTAAAACTGCAAACCCACGACATTGCAACTCCCCTCCCATATCGCAAACCCAACACCCCAAATCACAAAATTCCCCAACACCCCAAATCGCAAAAACCCAAAATCACAAAAATTCCCCAACCCTCAAATCGCAAAAACTTACTAGTCGTCTCTAGCAAACGCCACCGCCTCCAGTCACCAATGCCCATCACGCCTCCAGTCACCGTCCATCACGCCTCCCTTCACCGCCAGGCATCACAAAATTCAGTTCCTTTGTGAAGGTATTTGATATTACTTCTTAATTTCATTTTTTGGGTTTACAACAAACAATTCTTGGTTTTTAGTCAGTTATTCATGTTTTTTATGGGTTTAATTTTGCCAATCTGAAATTGGGGTTGTGAACTAATCGTGGAGAGTAAATGGGATTTGTTGAGGTGGTATTAGAATCTATCCAATATGCTAATTATGCTAGATTTCGGCTTGTTTAGTTAGACGTCTTACTGGATTGAGCGTCGTGCTTTTCAGTTATGGTGTAAGTTTCTTTATTTGATTTCTTAAACGAATTGCTACAATTAAATTTTCTGTTTTTGTTTGTGATATTCATATTCTTATTGATGTGAAATAAGTAACAAAACGGAAATTAACCTTTGATAGTATCACACAAAGGGATCTTGTTCAAGAATCACTCAAGAACAACTCACGAATCACTCGTAAGGGTTTCAACCTGAATCACTCAGTTTGAGGGGTAAATACTCATGTATTCAATAATTAATCATCAAAGCACGAGTTTACAATAGCAAAGCTCTCCCCTATTTATAGACAAAGCTCTAAAGCTATTCGGAATCCTAATCCTAGTCCGAATAGGAAACTAACTACAAAACTGACTACAATTGTAAAACGGACTAACTAACATCTTTCCTAATACCTAATGGACTTCTAATACTAATAACAATCAGATTATTACTCTCCTAAACATATTCTAACTAATAAAGGGAATACTAAACGAAATAGAACTGAACAACTGATTACCTAGCGCCCAAGGCTCAAAACCGCTGGAACAGTTTCCTTGGCGCCCAAGGCTTCTTCTTTTCAGCTTCTAGTCATCTTCTTGCCACTCTAACATAGTTACCTCACACTTTACCTCACGTGGCATTATACTCTTGGCAATGAGCAGCTCAAGATCAAGCATTAACGTTTCAAGAACTGGGTTCTTGGACGTTCTTGATTCGTCGTCTTCTTGCTTGTCCTTTAACGTACTTGCTCCTGCATCACTTATTCAATTTGTTGATATTTGGGTGTTTAAATATCCATGACAATTAAGCCTTTAAGGTCTTCGATCGTTCCAATAATGAACCCCCATAGAAGTAACAGAGTAGGTGAGGGAAAAGAGTTTATTTATTTTTATAGCTATTAGCTTGTATGACTAATTAGTGGTTTTAGTTGACGAGCAAAAAAAAAAATAGTGGTTTTAGCTATTAGCTTGTATAACTGGGTGAGGGAAAAGAGTTTTCTATTTGATTTTGGGTCTAATGAATTTACTACAAAAGAAGTTAAAGGAATAAAAGAAACCCTATAAAGAATAAAGAAAATGCAGGGAAGTAGAATGTTCAAGTTGGACACTGGTCCTCCTTGTTCTGTTTTTGTGCTCCCTATCGCAGTGTTGCTTGTTCGATTGTCCCTTGATTCCAATCTACATTCTTCAACTGATAAAGAAGAAAGGATTTGAAAGTGGAAGTAGGATATTAAATGCAAATGCTTGCCGTGTACATGTGGAGCAGTAGAGCATTGTTAGAAAATTGCCAAGATACACACAAACATGATGAGAAATCTGGAAATTTTAGATTAAAAGCAACAACATAAAGTATTAATCCTCCGAACATAATGGAAAGAAAACTCAAATGCCATATAAAGGATAAGGAACGTATTTATAAATTGAGCCTATTCCATCAGGTTGGAAAGTATGTGACAACCTATGTGAGAATGTGGAGCATGTTTTATTTTCTTGTCCTCTGGCTAGAGCTATTTGGGTGTTGACAGAACATGAAGCTCTGGTACCAGGACTAGGTGTTTCCTTCGTGGATTGGGTGTCAATGTTGATGGAGTCTTATAATATTGATACTGTAGCAGAAGCCTGTGTCATAGTCTGGGCAAATGGGGTTTTCTGAACAGACAACTGTTTGCAAGTAAACCAACTACGGTTGGAAGACGTTGTTGTGTATACAAACAACATAATAGCTGAACTGCAGTGTGAACAGCAAGCCCAAGTTGCTGTCATTCCAAAACAACATGTACATTGGTTCTGAATTTCAAGATTCCTGTGTCACATTATTGTTTATTGGGTCTGCGGTTGATTTTGGTTTTGAAATCGTATCTAATTGCCGTATTTATTAGATTGAAGCTATGTTTGTTCTTGTTTGCTGTGTTGTGGAAACCGTGCTACTGAGATTCTGCAATTTGTGGGTTACAATCTGAAACTGTTTTGTCATGTTTTAATAGTTCATTTCAGTCATGCCTAGTAGAGTATATAATAGTAATATAAATGGTGGATTATCTAATTCTGAACTTGGTTTTTGTTTCTGATTTTGCGTAGGGCGTGAAAGAATTGGTTCTCTTGGTTAGAGTCGGACACGCTGAATTCTTGGGTCTAATGGATATATTTAATGTTTTAATTGGTCTGAAACTATATTTTGGTGTTGAAGGGCCCTCGGCAGACAAACAACAAAGGATTATGCCTATTATGTTACGAGATTTATGAAGGACGTTATTGAACACAACCAATATCTGATCCATGAGACGGTATGTACGTATTTAGGCTATAAATGTTGTTGGTTTTCTTAACTTTGCTGATCACCAAAAGAGATGCAATTTGTTTGAATTTTGGTTCAAAGTCGGCAAAACATTTTTCTGATTTTTTCACCTTGCAACCGCCAAAAACCTACATCTGATTTTTTTTTATTTTTTTTATGGTTCCATGCTATTGTGTAGTGCAGAAGATGCGGGTGACCGAGATGAGGATGCTTCGATGGATGTGCAACTCTACAAGAAGAGATAGAATTAGGAACGAAGTGTTGAGAGGCAAGGTGGGAGTGACCGATATTGACAACAAGATGCGAGAAACAAGGCTTAGGTGGCTTGGGCATGTGAGGAGGAGACATCGAGATGCACCGGTGAGAAGGTGTGAGAGAATTACACTTAGAGACTGTAAACGAAGAAGAGGACGCCCGAAGAAGACTTGGGGAGAGGTAATCAGGCAGGATTTGACCCTTCTAGATCTTACCGAGGACTTGGTCCTAGATAGGAAATTATGGCGTAGCAGGATTCGTGTAGAGGATCCTCGTTAGATTATGGTTGTGCATTGGCTAGTACTAGAGGTTGAGTCATTTTGTTTATAGCCTCTCCTTCACTTTATGTTGTTCAAGTAGTAATATCTTGTGTTAGTACGTTTAATGCTTTACTTCTCTTGCCTTTTGGATCAGTCTTTATTGCTTTAAAAAAAAAAAAAAAAAAAACCTTTTTGAAAATGTATTTAAAAAAAAAAAAAAAAAGTTTTTGTGGGTCTTTCGGAAACAGTCTCTCTTCTAGGCGACTAGTTAGGGGTAAGACTGCGTACATCTGGACCTCCCCAGACCCCGCCCTAGGCGGGATACTTACTGGGTTGTTGTTGTTGTTGTTGTTGATGGTTCCATGCTATTGTGTACGCGTTTCCATGGCCATACTAACATCAAATTTTGTTCTTATGCAGTATTTTCTGAAGTTCTTCTGGGATGTCGCATTCTCTCAAGAAAAGATAGATGAGGTTAGAAGTGAATGGGCAAAACATGTCAACGTTAATGCTTAGTTGAGGTGTTTCTTCCTTAATGTTTAGTTATGTTAGAAGGTAGTGACACAAATTTATGAATTGGATAGAGGATTGGAAGTTGTGGGTTTTTTTTTCCTTCGAATAATGTATTTCGACTTTGGAATTATTTTGGATATGAATGGCAAATTATTTTGGAATCATCTAATGTCAGATTTCCATTTTGATTGATGTTGTGTATGCTAGCTAGCTTTATGATTGGTAGCGCGTACAATATTGAGTAGATAAGCTAAAGGAAGAGGAAGCTATCTAGCTGCAACAATTGACGAGAAAAAAAAAAAAGAAAAAGCTGCAACAATTGACGAGATAAAAAAAAAACCAACAACTCTCACGGTTTTAGAGTAAAATGATATTGTTCAATAATCTCTTATAACGGTTAATCCATATAAGCGTTGAATGATAACAGTTTTAATGCAAAGCGTTATGGTTAGCTAGAAAATAATAACCGCTACTACAAAAAACCGTTATTAGAATGGACGGAACTATAACGCTTATAAGCGTTATTATTTCCTTCCCCCAAATAATAACACACGCCTATATAATGCTTAAAAGCGTTATAGATCTAGCCCAAGAACCGTTATTAATCACCAAATCTGGCGTAGTGCTGGCTACTCAGGGTCCCAGGAGGTCCCATTCTAGAGCTCCTCGGGGTCAGCCCCCAAGCGTGACCTTGCCGACTAATGAGGGTAGGTATATTAGGGAGAGCGGGGGACATATCGTAGAGGAGTTCCCTCTACATATGGCTGATGGAGAGGCTGTGGAGGGCTTCCCTTTGCCTGACGGTTTTACGGGGGTAAGTTCCTTTTTATCCCTTCTTGTATTTTGTGTTGGTTTTTGAGTGCTGACTCTTGTGTTTGTGTTTTTGTAGCTGAACTGGGAGAAGACCTCTCAACACTTCAAGCTCATTCACCTGTTGAAGAAAGGCTATGGCCGGGTGATGGGCAAGGGGAAGAGTTCTCGGTCTAAGACCGTTGATGTAAGTAGACTTTCATCCTTTGTTTAGCTAAGTGAAGTGCTTAACTTAACATCTCGATCTTGATTGTTTGCAGATGTCTCAGTCTTCGTCTTTGGTGGGGCCTCGACATTCTTCTGCTGCGAGGGCCTCTTCGGTGAACAGGTCGTCTATTGCACGTTCACCTCCTGTAGCTGTGACCAAGCCTCTTGTTGATGAGGCGCCCGGACCTTCTGCGCCATCCTGAGATGTTTTCTCCTGCGGGTTTCCAGGCTTCTCTTGATAGTAGGCCTATTGTTACTCCCATGGATGGAGGTTGGGCGAACACCCCTGGATGTGATGTGCCTCATACTGGGCCTTCGTATCAGGATATGGCTATGGACTTTGCCAACCAGGCCACAGAGAGCTTCTTCGCAGCGGCATTTCCGGCAGGTACCCCCATGCGCGCACCTGCATATGATAGGCGGGACATGAGGCCTAACAACAGTAGGCCCATTTATAGCTCTTCTCTCCATTATTCGACTGGGAACTATGGTCTGGGGCCGTCCGTTGATGATGAGGCTGATAGCAATGGTGATGATGACCCCGGTTGAGCGGTGTAGGATTGCTTTGTAAACATTGGCATTGAACCTTTGAAATCCTGTTTTTATGCATTTTTATGATATGTGTATGCTATGATGACTCGATTATGCTCGTGTGATCTCTAAGTATGCAATGTGTTATGCAGTAAAGAGTAGGCCACAATGTAGGGAATAAAATAAGGAAAAAGGTAAGAATTGCAAGAAAAAGCAAAAATTACACACATTATACCCCCTAAAAAAATGAAAATAAAATAAAAAAAGAAAATTGAAAAGATAAAACTAAGAGAGTCTCGGGCCTTGTAATTCAGCTGTGCGTATCAAAACTGGGCTTAAATCGAGCAGATATGACCAAGTGGGCGGGCTGGAGAAAAAGAAGAAAAGCTGACTGGGACAGGGTCAGGGCCGCTAGCGGCGCTGACCACAGCCACTGACAGCTCTGGTTTGGGCTTTTTCGTGGATTTCTGGCTTCTTTTGGCCCGCGTTTTTGCCTATAAATAGAATTTACGAGCTGCTTGATGTTGTATCACTTTTCAAACTTTAGCTCTCTCAAATTTCCCAAACCTTATACCATGGTGAAAACCTGTTCGATGCTTGGTGCAAAAATCTAACTATAGAAGACAAACTTGAACTGGCTCCGTTCCATGTCTCTACCTTGCTGATTTTAAGACCCACAAAAATATTGTGGTCCCTTCTTCGATCTGGCTTGAATTATTGGGACCCTGACTTGCACGTTTTCCGTTTCGGTAACTCTGAATTATGCCCTTTAGTTGAAGAATTTGCTGCAATCACTAACATGTCTGATGTTTTTTCCCCAGCTATGCCTTATTTGAGATATAGTTTTAGTGGTAAGTACAGAAAATCCTTAGGCTTGTCATCTGCAGAAGCCAAAAGCATGATTCTTGGTTTCTATGTGGACTTGGTTCAACTCTGTGAAAAATTCGTTATTTCTTCTGAAACAGATGTGATATTTAGGCGTTGCCGCCGACAGGCTTTTCTACTTTACCTATTGAACCATCTATTGTTTATTAATGCAGAGTCTCCTAACTTGGGTAGAGTCTCGTTGTTGCGAGTGGTGAATCAAATGGCTGAAGGGCATTCTCCTTTGCATTTGGTTGTAAGGGAAACTATTATAAGGCTTGACAGGTTGAAAATCTTTCCTCACGAAGCTTTTCTGGCAGCCCCCTGCTGCTTCAAATTTGGTTATGTGAGCATCTGAGGCTAATAGAGTCACTCGAGAATATGATAGCTTGTGTCCCTCGAGCCTGGTCAAAGAGAACTTATACTGCGGCTAGCTTTTTTGTTAGGAAAAGGCTATATTCTAAAAAGACCATTGCTGAATGGGATGCCTTTCTCCATGCAGGAACTATCATTCGTTGGCATGTGACCTGATGGAGCTTGACTTTCTTAGTGGCCTGTGACAATTTTGTTCCTTACACTACCATAGTGGGTTTGTATAGGAGTACTTTCTTCTAGGGTCATGAGACAGTATGGGTTGAAGCAGGTTATCCCTCGTCAGGAGAGTACGAAAGCACCTATCACAGCCTTGACCACTGAATTTGCTGTGGATTGGGGAAAATACTGGCGTAGCCGGGACCGCTGGACTGTACCTCGGGTGATTGCCCCAACTCAAGTTTCTGAGACCTACTTGAGATGACTTTCCTGCAGTGATGGAGAAGCGAGATGAGCCCTTCGTCATGAGGAGTGGGACCAACTAAAGCCTAAGTATGACTCAAGAACAGGAAGCAAGTAAAGAAAGGAAGGGCCTTATGTGGGAGGCTATCACGTACTGAAAAGAGGCAAGCCCCCAGCTCAAGGAAGCGATCACAGGTCGTCCTCAAGCCAGGGTCCTTCAAAGAAGAACTCTTCGACGAAGCCTTCTAAAGGGAAGAAGGATTAAAGTAGTTTTCCAAGAAAGCAAGTTTAGTTTTAAAAAAGCAATAAGAGTTTGTTTAGCTTAAACCCTCGTACTTGCACTTTTTTTTGTAACCTTAGTAAGTTAATTTTTGCAATGTAAGCTTATTCGTTCAGTTTGAATAAAGATTATCCCTTTTTGAATGAGTTGAATAGAATTTTGGATTGATTTTGGCCGGGCCCCTTCAAAGGGTTACCTACGTATACAGTGTGGAATCTGGCCAGCGTAGTTCGTTCAATTTGTGTACGTCTTTCTTTTTTCATTTGTCTTTTTTAAAATTTCGGATATTTTTTAAATTTATTTTTATTTTTTTTAGACGTAGCACTTCTTCAGTTGGTCCATATTGGTGAGCTGACTGAACTCGATGCCATCAATGTCCATGAGTCTAACCGCGCCTCCTGATAGGATGTCTTTGATGATGAACGGGCCGGACCAGTTTGGTCAAAATTTTCCTCTGGGGTCAGTAACTGGGGCACGTAGTTCTTTCCAAACTAAGTCCCCTTCCTTTAAATTTCATGGTCGAACCTTTTTGTTGAATGCTCTTGCCATGCGTTGCTGATACATGTGGGAGTGGTCTAGGGCCCGTAGGCGTCTTTCATTTGTGAACATGAGTTCTTCGTAACGGGCTTATAACCATTGGGTGTCAGGAATTTCTCTCTCTAAGCCTATGCGCATGGAGGGTAGTTGGACTTCTATGGGTAGAACTGCTTCCATTCCGTAGACTAGGGAATAAAGTGTTGCTCCCATGGAGGATCTTTTGATGTCCTATATCCCCAAAGGGCAAACGGGAGTTTTATGGGCCAATCTTTGTAGTTTTCTATCATCTTTTCAATGATAGTCTTAAGGTTTTTGTTGGCGGGCTTCCACTGCGCCGTTGGTTTGGGGACGGTAAGGGGACGATTTTTGGTGCTGAATTTTGTATTTTTTGAGGAGGGTGGCTGTTTCGGCTTTGAAATGGGATCCATGGTCACTGATAATGTCATGCGGAACAACGTATCGGCAAATGATGTTGGTCCATATGAATTTGGACACTTGTTGGAGGTAAGGACGGCATAGGATTGGGCTTCAACCCATTTGGTAAAATAGTCTATGGCTACTAGGATGTAATCATGTCCTCCGGAGCCTCTCGGGGTAATTTTTCCAATGATATCTATTCCCCATGCGGAAAATGGCCAAGGGGATGTGACATAGTCATAACAATCCCTTTCCATAGTGGTCCAGTAGTAACCCAGTCATAGGACCTTTCCAGAGAGAATTCGGCCATTCATGTGTGGTCCGCACACACCATTTTGTACCTCGTCCATAATCTTTGCGGATTCTTCGGAGTTCACGAATCTGAGGTTGACCCCGTTGTGGGATTTCTTGTATAGAACCCCCTTTTATTCTATGTATTGCGCCTCTAAGAGACGGATGGCCCGTTGAACTCTTAGTGGTGCGTCTTGAGGGTATATTCCTCAATAAGTCAAAACAAGTCAAACCACCAAAAACCAATTTACATAAACTAATAAGTCAAAACAAGTCAAAACAAGTTAAGTTGTTGGAATTTTTAATTACTCATGCATGCTAAAAGTTTTCAAAACCAATTTACATAAACTAAATTAGAAAACATTACAAAACCTTAAAACAAGTCAATAAGTCAAAACAAGTCAAACCACCAAAAACATCACCCAACTCCACCATCACCACCGCTGACCACCGCCAGCGATGGTCGGTGGGGCCGAGCAGCAGCCGATGCTGGCCGCACAGCCAGCAGCCCGGTGCTGCCGGCTGCTGCCGCACGGCAGGGGCCTGTCATGTGCAGCACACGGCCCTGCCGTGTTGCACAAACCGAAATCCTAATTATTAATTTTTTTTTTGTTAAACAACTTTAACAAATCCAAATAATTAATAAATTTCCACATTTAATCAAATACAAGATCCAACCTTTTAAACTCAACCTTTGATTCAAATTCAATAAAACAATAACCCAACCCTAATCATGATCCTATCATGCAAAAATAGTGGAATCTAGCAAACCCTAGGCAATACATAAAATTAGGGTTTACTCATACAAACTAGGGTTTATCAAAAACAAAGAATTTGAATCAAGAAAACACTTTTAAATAATCAAAAGGCATTAAAACACTTACTTGGGATCTAAAAGGATCAAAATTGGACAAAAAGATGAATTATGAAAGAGAGAGGTAGAGAGAGACGTTCTTTTTTTTTGTTTAGTGAAGAGTCAGTAGATTTAGAAGTAGAGTATATTTAGGAACTAAATACACTCCTTCCTTCGCTTAACTTCTCACTTCAAAAAGTCTCTTCTAAAATCACTCCACCATCAAAAAATTTAGGAAATAAATTTTTAAAACAAAATTTCTAAAATTTGGTGCCTTATTTTCGGCCACCTAGCTGAAAATAATGGCCCAATTTCTCGCCTATAATTTCGGCCAAATCGAAATTATAGCCCACCAAAATCCTTTTTATTTATTTGGCCCAATTATAATTTAATTAAGTCCAAAACTAAAACCCAATATTAATTAGGCACTTTAAAGATTTATAAGCCCAATTAATTATGTAAATCCGAAATTGCATTTTCTTTTTAACTAATTATTATTCTATAATGAATAATAATACGGGGTATTACAATAACATTCAGACCTATCAGCGTCGAATTGCCAGAGCATTTAATAAAAGGTTAAGAGACTCGGACATTTAGACTGGAGATTTGGTATTAAAAGAGAACAGGGCGCCTATGCATGACCCTAGGGGCAAGTTCTGTCCTAATTGTTCAGGCATGTTCTATGTTAAGGAGCTTACAGCCGCTGGATCAGTCAAGTTGGTCGACCTCGACGGGAACGAATTTTCCACTTTCACTAACTTGGATCAGTTGAAGAAGTTTTACGCTTAAATTTGTTTTTGTAGTCAAGTGATGTAATTGTCTTATTTTACGATGCACGTAAAAAAATAAAATAAAATAAAATAAAATAAACGTCATCAAAATCAAAGACTGTCGGGGCATGCCTGAACTACGCTCGACCTGATTCTCAATACGAGATACTCCGTACGTAAGCAATCCGCAACTATTCAGTCAAAATATAGTATATTTGTCTTTTAGTAATAGTTTGAATGTAAAATAAAATTATAATAAATGTGTGAAATACAAAAAAGGAGAGTTCAAAAAAAGAGTAGAAAAAAAGAGAGATAAAGAAAAATGAGAGTTCAAAAAAAATAGGGATTTTATTTTCTTTTCTTAATTTATTTGCCAAAGTGAAAAAATAAGTGGTTTAATATTGGACTTGGATTCTAAATTGGTGATCTAAATTTTTCATGCATTTTTTTACCATTGGTGATGCATTCATAATCATGATCATATTTTTGTGTACAAGTATGTTGAGAGATATAATTTCACCACAAATAATAGCTTCCTTTAATAATTAGGCTCTCATTACACAAAACAATTAAGAGTAAGTTACATGCCCTTTCCTTCCCTCTCATCAACCTTAAAAAACATTAGAGATACATGCTAGTAGAGAGTTGCCAAAAAAAAAAAAAAAAAGAAACGAGAATTAGTGAATAGAGAATAAGGAGTCAAATTCCTTGTTTAAAGCACAAACTTGGGAACGCGGTTCTGAACCATCACTTGGAGACTATTACATTACCAAGGAGGTGTGGTTGAGTGGTAGGGACTCATCCATTCTTAGCCAAGGTCGAGAGTTTGAATCTCGCCTTGGGTATGGAGCAGCTTTAAATTCCTTGGTCAGTTGTCCCACCCTTTGAGGTGCCTACAAGCCAACGCGGGGATTAGTCACTGTGGTCGACGGTGGATATCCTTGGTCGTGAACCAAAAAAAAAAGGTTTAATTCAAGAAGTGATGATATCATATTATTTGTGAAAGATTTCAAAAAAATCAAATTCAGAATTTAAAAAAAAAAAAGACTTTATTTGATGTTGAAAATGAATTTGAAGTTCTAGAGGGACTTTTCAAAATAGTTTCCTCATGTTGCATGCATTCAAACATACATTCCTAATGAAAGAAAAAATTTCACACAAAAAATTTACCAAAAAACAAAAGAAAAAAGAGAGAGGAGGGAGAAAATGAAGCTTGTTGTCCCAGAAAGAAATGAAGCAAAAATAAAATTTGTTGTCTCAGATTTTCGGTTACGGCTTTATAAAAGCTACGCCACCAATAGCTAGACAACAAAATTTGGTTAAGGCTTTGTAAAAGCTACGCCAAGAGATATCAAAAAAAAATCGGCTAAGACTATTCGATAGTCATGCCGCGAATTGCACGGAAGATTTATTGGGTTACGGCTTCAAAGGAGCTACACCAACACTTGCACGGACACAATTCGGTTAAGACTGTTTAATCAGTTACACCACGACTTTTCGGTTAAGGGCATGTTCTTTTCAATTGGTTTCCAGTTTTGTCCAGTTTTGCCTAGTTTGACCCAGTTTTGCCCAGTTTTGTCCAATTTTGCACAGTTTTAATAATAATGATAACAACAACAATTACAACTAATAATAATAATAATAATAATAATAATAATAATAATAATAATAATAATAATAATAATAATAATAATTAATATTAGTAATAATAATAATAATAATAATATAATAAAATTGTTATTATTATTGTTTTTATTATTTTTCTTATTAGTATTATTATTAAATATTAATATTAATTTTATTACTATTATTGTATTGTTATTATTATTATTATTATTATTATTATTATTATTAGTGAAAATTAAACAATTTTCAGTTTTTTCCAGTTTCTCCCAGTTTTTCCCAACTTGACCCAGTTTTTCCCAGTTATTCCTAGTTACCAGTTAGACTTCCCAGTTTTCACCAGTTTTGTCGAGTTTCTCCTATTTACCAGTTTCAGTTTCCAGTTGAAAAGAACGAGCCCTAAAACTTTCAATAGTTACGATGCGACCTATTAGCTAATGCTTCGAACAGCTACGCTCAGGCTGAATCGGTAAAGACTTTTTGATTAGTTACACCACGACTTATCGGTTGAGACTTTAAACAGTCACATCAATCAATGACTACGACTTTGTACAACTACATCAATAATCGTCCTGTGTTAGTTTTTTTATTTCCCCGAGTCAAAATTTAGCGTCCTTTTGTCATTGGTCATCGTTTCTACGAAACTCGACCAATTAGGGACATCTGTAAGCAATTTTGACTCCCTTTTATATTTATTTTATAAAAGGTTAATATAAAAAAACGTTTGTGTTTTGCGGTCACTTTTAATGTTAAAGAGGTCACTTTTAATTATAAAGAGGTCACTTTTATTTTAACGTGGGTCACTTTTAATGTTAAAGAGGTGACTTTTAGTTCTAAAGAGGTCACTTTTTTTTTTAAACGTGGGTCACTTTTAATGTTAAACGGGTCACTTTTAATGATAAACAGGTCACTCTATTTTAACAAGGGGTCACCTTTAACGTTAAAGGAACATCACTTTAGCGTTAAAGACGAATCACATTAGTGTAAACGGGGGTCATTTTAGTGTTAAATACGGATTACTTCCATGTAAAATATGGCCACTTCTAACCCATATATTTTGTGTACTAAATCCCCAAAAACAAAACCCACTACAAAGGAGAGATAAAGAATGAAAAGAAAATAAAATACAATAAACCAAAAAATAAAAATCTGATCATCTCTTCGAGGGCCCTACCAAAAATTTAAAAATAAAAAAGGGCTCTCCCTGTTTCTCACGTGAGAATTGGAGGTTAGCTAGTTTTTTTTCTTTTCTTTTATTTTTGTTTCCCTTTATTTCCTTTTCCATCTCTCTCTCTCTCTCTCTCTCTCTCTCTCTCTTCGCGTGGGAATCCCCCATCCCTCCTTTCTCTCTTTCCCCTCTCTCCCCGGTTTACCACACAAACTCAGCAAATCAAGTTCTTTTTTTTTCTTTCTTTTCTTTTCTTTCTCTCTTGTCAATATTTGTTTTACCTCTAATTTTGTTTTACTCTTCCTAAATCAAAAAATATTTTCATTATCTTATCTTTGTGAAATTTAGACAAACCATTTTTAGTTTATTTGTTTTTACCTTTCTTTTTATTTTCTCTTTAACCCAGTTAAGGTTGCCTCCTAAGGTTGACCCCTAAACTTGCCCCCCAATGGCTTATTTCTAATTTCTTTTAGCTTTAAACTTAATTTTGCTTGATATTATTTTTCTGATTTTTAACTTCCAAAACCTTATCCCCCACCCTTGACTTTCCCTATAAATACCTTAGATTCACACTTACAAAGGGGGTCTTTCCTTAGAAATTTTTACTAAGTCATTTTCTCTCTTCTCTACTACTTACTCTCTAGCAATCTTAAGTTAGAACATTTAGAGATCAAGAACAAAAAAAAACAAACAAAAAAACAAAAATACAAAAACCCAAAAAAAAAAAAAAAAAAAGCTCTCTAATCCTCAATAATTGAAGAGTCAAGATCAACCTCAAGCAAAGGGTAATAATCTCTTCATCTTTGTAATTTTTATTCATCCCATATTTACTCTTGATTTTTGTGTAAATCTCTCTCCCATTTTATTCAAGATCTAATATTGACTTTTGTACTAATCTAACATCCAATTCTAACATTAAACCAACGCATTGATGTGTTTTCCTCGGGGATGATCTACAAGGTCGCCCAATTCGCAAACGGTCAAGAAATTAATAGGAACAACCTTCATTGAGGGTTTAAACGATAGTTAAACCATATACAAATGAAAAATCGGTGAGGATGAGTGAGTGCGAACTTTGTGTTTTTTTTTTTACTTGTGTTGTTATACTCACCACCTTATCATATTCATCATAAAAAATGTTAAAATATGTTCATTTTGCATAGCAAACGAAATATATGGCCTTAGAGGAGAAATAATTAGTAGTTGTAATAACCTCAAAATTTTGACAGTTTCGTAGTATCAACTTCTTTTTAATTTTCAAAAGATCCAGCGGTTAGATCCGAGTGAAATTAACACTAACTAATACTTTGGTTTGTTATCTTTAAAATGACATAAATTTCACCAAGATCCCATGGTTAATTGTTTAGTCATAACAACCCGAAGTTGAAGTGTCCAGATCTGACCCTCAAGGTTAAAATGAGCTATAATTTGCGAGACTAAGCTATTTAGACTTAAAACAATTCTGGATACATTGTAAAGGATATCTTCACGGTTCCACAGAGACCAAGTTTGCATATTTTGGACAAGACACGAATTTACCATGAACTATTTAGTGACGACATTACGCTGGACAGTTTGGATATTTGGATATTATTTAACTTGTTAAACAATGACCTAATTACCTCACTTCAAGATGTCACTAATTTTTCATACTTGTCCTTTACAGTCCTCAATGTTTGTACTTGACTTTGTAAAATAATGAGAAAGATTTAATAAGAATAAAAAGTGTTAAAAATGGATAAAATGAGCTAATGTCCAGATTTAATATCTTTCAATAATTTGTAAAAAACATGGCTATTTGCACTACCTCAATGCAATGTGACTATTGTACTGGATACTAGACTCGATTTGGACCATTTTGGACTTTAGAATTAGTTAATTTGGACTTCTAATGTATTTTTAACGAATTAAACAAAACTGAAGAATAATCTACCAAAAGAGAAATATTTTTGTCCACATTGAAATAATAAACGAAGTGCTGGACTTTTGTTTAATTTCGTTAATTATCTTAACGTCCACGATAATTCTCGATAATTTGTGTACATAATCACCAAACAACCTAGTTTAGTGTGTATAAATATTGGACACTAAATCCCTGTAATTAAATCGAAAACCGCAAGTCATAATTGTTTACCTTTTAGAAACTTGTAATTTGAGGATAAATGTCCTATTCACTAATTTTATCAACTCGACATTTTTATAAAAGAAAGAGGACTCAAAATGACACATGTTAGGCTTTGAAATCACTCTATTTGCTTACTCTACGACGTAGTTATGGATTTTTGAAGTTATGTCTAGACTTGCACAAAAGCAGTTATTCTTTCCACATTTGAAGATTTTTGTTTAATTATCAAATGAAAAGATAAAAATCAAAACTCTCCAGTATAGCTCACTAGTGAGTCTAAATTATTTTAAAAATAATTTCATAAATAAAAAGAAGCTTTTTGGCTCATTCCCTTGTCCAAATTCATGAGAGTGCGCTGTAAATAATCAAATTTTAAATTAATTCATTGAAAATAATAATTTCAACATCTGTTTTTTTTTATATTTCGAAGACGGGACCCAATCCGAGTCCGGGAGAAACAATGAATATCAAGACCGAGTGATATTTTATTTTTGTAGGACTTGTACATATAAGCCCAAAACTCTTTTGGAGCTCTTTTCTGAAATTCTTCAAGGCATGCAACAAGCAAGCAAGCAAGTTCCCTTACCATCTCAAGGATAAACGAGTAATGCACCAAGTGAAGGGGAACAAGCTCAATCCAACCTCATTGACACCTCAAAAGAAAAAGAAAAGGTATGTAACTTTACAATTACGAAATTCATGGGTGATGTATCTAGTGTAGGTGGTAAGGTGAATGAGTTAAAAGTTGAAAATTTGAAATTGCAACTTGAGAAAATTTATGAAAGTGTTATGCTTAACAAGAATTTCAATTTGATTGATATGCTGCTTGCTATGGTTGAGAAAGAAAAAGAATAATCGACAAAACCTTTGTTGCTTGAGAATAAAAGTGTTGATGTCGAAAGTGATGAGATAGAAACCAAGGAAGTGTGTGATAAGTTTGACAAATTGGCTAAGAAACTTAAGGAAGTGAAAGCTAGGTCTAGGCCAATTATGGAAGAAGAGAAAGATGATGAAAATGATGAAAGTGAGAGTGTTGATCCTTGTGAGACACCTACGGTCTCTAAGGAAGGTGATGTTGGGAAATTGCCAATTGCAGTTGAGGTTGTGTAGACACCCTAATCGGTTCTCATCCCATCGCACCGCAACGCCCAATGATGATGGTAATGGAATAACATGGACGTAAGTAAAAAAGGACATTGCTAAGAAATATAGACCAAATTCCTTGAAACCTCAGTCTTTGGATAGCCCTTGTTATAAGGATTCCAACGCCTTTAACCTTGCCTCAATCAGGTTCCCGGATCAAGAGATATCCCCTCTAGATGATTTGGGTCAAAACCGCTCGATCCCGATCGTAATTTACTGAGCACAAAAAGTCAAAAAAACCCTAGCCACGCGCGCGCCTCCGTGTGCAGCGGCTGCACTGTCAGTTTGGCGGCACATGCGTGACAGCAGGGGGCCCTCAGGGCAGCCGCTGATCCCCATCTGCTGTCGCTGAGCTCCAGCGGTAGCCGCTGGGCTCCAGCTGCCTTCCGGCTGGCCGCAAGGCCCTTTTTTTTTTATTTTTTTTTATTTTGGGGCGAGTTTTGGCGCCGGGTTTGCAACCCTAAGCCCCTAATTCCGTCCCCTAACTCTATATATACTCCCTTTCATCCTCTTTTGAGAGGGGTTGGTCAGTATATAATTTTGAGAGCAATTGAGAGCACAAATTTCCCCAAATTATAGAGTATTCAGAATTTGAAGATTCAAGCAAGCCATTGCTCCCAACCTAGGACCCAAGATTGAAGAGCAATTCTAATTCTACTAGTCCCGTTCGAATAGGACGTCCAGGTTAACCATCCTGAGGGCCTAAATCTTTTATTAAATCTCTTATTTATTGTTTATAATCATGTTTTATTTAGCTTTCGATTATGGTTGATTAATTGTGCATGCTTAGATCCTTGTAAATAATTATGCATGATTAGTTTATTTAAAGTTTGCATCTTTTTATTAGTTTATGCAAGTTTGCGTATTTTTATCGTTTGTGCATCCATGTAGCAACCTCCTAGGTTTGTTTTAGCATAAAGTTAATATTTTTGCATTGATCTTCTATTGAAGTTAATAACAAATTTATTGATGTGCATACGCAATGCTTGGCGCGTTTAGCAAAGTGTGGTAGGTTGGAGCGTTAAATTATTCTTCTTTTCTCTTATTTGTGCTTGTTAATAGTATGCATGCAAATTGGATATCAACTGTGCAAAGTGATAACATAGGTAATTTGGTTGTCTTTAACCCGCCTAGTTAATTTAGGATCTTGGGCAACCGGATTTATATGAAACCATATAGCATAGGTAAATATTTCACATGGATAGGCTTAGTAGAGGCCGTTAATTCGGGCGATTTCGATGAGATTCGTTTTGTTTGTTTCGTACCTACACCCCCGAACTCAATATTTAGCCCCACGGGTATGAGTCAATTCTCAATAGGAATTGGGTCCACTTTTGATGGTTTCCGATTGTTTCCTTAAAAATTGGTGGCGGCTTCATTACTTGCAAATTGTTATTCCCCGTTATAATTTAAATTGCATAAGACGTATTATTTAAGAACCATTGATTCCAACTAAAAAGTACCACAATTTAGGCGCCGGAAGGGCGATGATTCTTACAATGGTGACTTCACTGGGGATAATTAACAAGAGGGTGTAATTCGAACACCTATCCATGTCAGTAATTTATTTTAGCTATTTGGTTCAATTACCATATATGTTTATTTTCTTTGCCTTGCATCCATATCATTCATATTGCATGCGTTATCATTGCAAGATGTCGAAAGACATCACCACACCATAATCAGGAATTACTCTTTGGAGCATTGTCTATGACTTAGGCCGGTGACCCACTAGATACGAATTACCTTTGCACATAGTCGTGTTGCACCCCATGGCATTTACATGTCTTCATTCAAGATGTGTAAAACGGTACGTTTCCGGTCGTGGGTTACCTCATCCAATCATAGATTGTGTCAAGCCATTGCATTTGGTCCCATAGTCCATATCAAGGTGCTAATTGATTTACTCACTATATTGTGATTGATTGTTTCCTTGCTATGTGATTAGTTTCCATAGAATATTAGGACTAGATCCTCCCTTAGGATTTTCTTCATTCCTTTTTAAGGAAGGTTTTTCTTTTGTTTGCTTGTGTGTTTTTGTCATATTTACAAATAGAGTCTAGGATCTTTTCTTTTTAGGAAGTAGAATCCATGTATGACTCCGATGACGCTAGTGACCATATTAAGAAGACGTTCTTTTCCATATGAATTAGATTGCGTGCAAATAATATATTCCCGTCAATGATCTTTCACAAAAACGAGTCCTTTTTTATTCTATATGCAAGTCAATAGTATATTTTCCTTCCTTAAATTAGGGAATTTTATCCCATATGCAAGTCAAGAGTACATTTTCTTTTAATTCTATAAAGTCGAAAATATCATTGACTAGAATATGCTATTTACATAAAATCGATCTTTCCTAAAAATCACCATGTTGAGGATTAGTGCTAGATTCTTTTCCCACATTTGTTTTTAAAATAAAATCTTTCTTCTGTGGAGTTTTCCATTTACTTCCGATTCTCTTAAGCGGTCCTTTTTGTGTCTAGAATTGGTAGAAGTAAAGATCACGGTCCAAGGAAGTGGGAGAGGGACGAGTCCAACAAGAGATTGATCCGCAAGTTGTCGTTCGAACCTTCACCGCAAGCACCGTTCGTGGGCCCCATTTGGCTCGATTACCTTCGCACACCGACATTGTCACCTCAAGCCTCGCAACCCAATTCACCTAAGTCCATTATATCTGGAGATACTGAGAAAACTGATGACCAAAAGATGGACGACCTTTTAGCCCAATTGGTCGCCATGAACGCTAGATTCACTGATATGGAAGCCCGTGTCGCCAAGTTGGATCCCCCTACTAGGGACGACGATGAGCCCAAACCAAATGAAGATAAGACTGAGCCCTCCACTAAAGAGGTCCAAGAACTTCAAGCTAAGCTGAATAGGCTTGAGTCCGTTCTAGGCAAGAGTCATGTCTTTAACGACATGATCATCAATTCTGAAGGCTATGCTCCCTACATCAAGGGAAAATTGCCCACTATGTTTTCCATGCCTGAAGTTCCCACAAAGGGACCGAAGATCCACAAGATCACATTAGGGATTTTACCACTGCATTGGGCCTTAGGGGCATTGACAAGAGCTATATGTTCATCTCTTTCCCCAAACTTTGGACCCTGCTGTTATGGCATGGTTCTTCAAATTACCCACCCAAAAGCTGCAGAAGTGGGAAGACTTATCCTCCTTGTTCCTGGAGAGGTATGCTGACAATGTGTTGCCTCCCATGACATTGAGAGAATCGGACATAACTAAGCAAGGTGACAAAGAAGGATTCACCAATTTCGTGAGAAGACAGAGAACTAAGGTTGCTGAATTGATTGATCGCCCATCTGAAGGGGATGAAATTAGAGTGCTAGTCCAGAACTTGGTATCTGAATACCGTGAGCACATGAAGTTTCAACCCATAACAAATTATGCCCAACTAACTGAAGTAGGCATGGCCATTGAAGATGATCAACTCCAAAGAGGGAAGAACAAGGTCACTTAAAATTAACAACACAAGTGGTTACAAGGATAAGAAATACACCAATATCAATCATGCCTCCACAAGTAAAGGAAATGAAGTGAACGCCATTGCTGACAGGCGTCCAAGAAGGTTTACTCCCCTCGGCATGCCTTATGTCAAAGCCCTAGACAAATTAGAAAAAAGGAGACTATTTGCACCCGATTGGGCCTACCCCTGATCCACCCGTAGAGAAAATATCGCCATACTGGAACGAGTCTGCATTCTGCAAATACCGTAGGGGTCGTGGACACGATACCAAAAACTGCTACACTCACAAGCAGAAAATCCAAGATCTGTTTGACAATGGCACCATACCATTGCCTAAGGACGCACAACCACCCAGTAACAATAATAATCCCCTCAGCAACTCTTTTGCCATTGATGTAGAAGAAGGGTTTGATCCATCCTATCTGATCACTCCTGTTGGGCAGGGCATACCACCATACCCAAGCCGAAGGCCCACGCTAGACATTTGTGGCCTCTGGGATAGTAATGAAAAGGATAATGGACCTTACACTGATCCTGAAGATGTGCTAACTCCTCAAGTCCACGACATAGCAAATTGCAAAGCTTGGTATGATATCTCCGACGATGAGAAAGAAGAAGATGGCAAAGCTCTGAACTACCTCATGAGATTAGGATGCCAGTTCAGGCCTAAAAACATCTACATGGATCCGTCTCAAATCCAACCCGTAGAGCCTGTAAGAATCCCCAATAGGGATCCCACCCAAAGAGACATGGCTAAGGAAGATGACGGAACTAACATCCTTAGACAATTACAAAGGACAAAAGATGACATATTCATCTGGCAATTGTTGACTACTTCTATCACTTGTAGAAGGGCTGTATTAGAAGCCTTGATTGCAACCACCATTTCTCCAAATTCTACTCCCGAAGATGTGGTGAACCTCCTGGTCCAAGGGAAGTCATCCACACCAGTCACCTTTTCTGACAAGGACCTCCCACCTGAAGGCATTCACCACAACAAAGCCCTTTATCTGACTGTAATTTGTCAACAAAGTCAAGTCCCCATGACTTTAGTTGACAATGGCTCTACTGTAAATGTATACCCCTTGAGGACCGCTGAACACCTCAAAATAGACTGCAACAATCTTGCGCACTCCGTAGAAGGGCTAAGAGCTTATGACAATTCCAAAATAAACGTTTTAGGCACATTTTCCATGAACATCAATATTGTGCCCATCGAGAAAATGGTCCAGTTTCACGTCGTTGACATTCCAGCCACATTCAATCTACTTTTAGGAAGGCCTTGGTTGCATAGGCTAAATGTTGTAGCCTCGACCCTTCACCAAAAGGCAAAGCTATCCCTAGCAGGATCCACGCTGGAAGTCTGTGGTGATACCATGGTAGCCCAGATAGAAAAAGCTCCAGTCCTAAAGATAGAGCATAATGAGCAAGATGAAGAACTATGGGGGTTCGAGAAGATAGCCTTCATAGACACGATAGAACCCACGTTCAATGTGAATGCTCTACTTAGAAAGCAAGGTCACTTTCTAGACACCAAGATCAAAAACGATCTATTTGGGCTAGGCTACAAACCCACAAGGCAAGAGATCCGAGCTTACATATCCAAGGAGGTGGCTAGAAAAAGAGCCCACGCGGCCAACAAGCCCATTCCACATAGCATGGATCCTTATCTCCTTACTCTCAATGGTCCATTTCTCAAAGACGGCGACCCATATCCCTATTATGGATTCCCAGAACCTTATATGATCAACGGAGTTTTATTTCCGGGCCTTGAGGCATTTCAAGACTGTTTCACTATGAGTGAAGATGCACCAATACCTCTCAAAGAGGACCAATCCACTAAAGATTGGGCTAATGACATGGAACCCAACGACTTTGGGCTATTATTCGGCGAAGAGCGTCGCCAATACGACGAGGCAACAAGCAAGCTTCCCCTTACTGTGCTTTTCAATGAAGGATTTGACCCGTCCAAGCTTATAGCCCCAATCTGGCCCGACCGCGCCACCTGGAAGCACGAGACGAAGTGGACTCCAGTCGAGGGAGCCAAGTACAAGTTCACGATTTGCAATGGTCCTTCAGAGAGGCCCAATTCTTACTCTGAGTGTGATTCCGAGTCCGAGTCTGATTCTGAGTCTATTATCCTAGAAGTGTCGGGTAGTCCACCCCAGTCTATTCCTTTTGCTGCTAAGGTCATTAGTGATGACAGTCCGCTTCTATTAATATTATGAGTGTCGATTTTGCTTAGTCGGATTGCCTTATTGCTAATAATTCAAAGACATAACAGAATTTCCAAAAGAGTCATTAAAGCATTAATCGAACATGAACAAAAGACTTCAATAGTCGAAGAAACAGAGACAATAAATATTGCAACTAATGATGAGCCTCACCACGTGCAAATAGGCTTGTCTTTAACCTCTAATGAACGCGAACAATTTGTAACACTCCTAAAGAATTATACGGATGTTTTTGACTGGTCTTACAAGGACATGCCCGGCATAGACCGCAACATTGCCCAGCATACAATCCCATTAAAGCCCGACTGCAAACTAGTCAAACAAAAGTTAAGGAGAATGAAACCAGAATGGGCTCTTAAGATCAAAGAGGAAGGCCAAAAGCAACTTGATGCAAGCTTCATAAGAGTGGCCAATTACCCTACTGGGTAGCCAACATCGTCCCAGTATCCAAAAAGGACGGCCGGGTGCAAATGTGTGTAGATTTTAGGGACTTGAACAAAGCAAGCCCGAAAGACGACTTTCCGTTACCCCATATAGATGTTCTAGTAGACAATACTGCAAGACATGCGCTTCTATCGTTCATGGACGGGTACGCAGGATATAATCAGGTCCTGATGGCCAAAGAGGATGAAGGAAAAACCACTTTCATCACACAATGGGGCACTTATTGCTATACTGTAATGCCATTCGGGCTTAAGAACGCAGGGGCTACATATCAAAGAACCGCGACAACCCTCCTTCACGATGTGATGCATACAGAGGCTGAAGTCTACGCAGATGACATGATCATAAAGTCTAAAGGGAGAGAAGGGCATGTACCCTCACTTCAAAAGTTCTTCGATAGACTTAGGAAGTACAACATGAGGCATAACCCCAAAAAGTGCGCATTCGGAGTTACATCCGGTAAACTTTTATGATTTGTCATAAGCACCAGAGGAATAGAGATTGATCTATCTAAGATCAAGGCCATAATGGATATGCCACCACCGAAAACAGAAAAAGAAATCAAAGGCTTCTTGGGGACGATCCAATACATTAGCAGGTTCATTTCCAAGTTAACTATCACCTGCGAGCCTATATTCAAGAAATTCAAAAAAGAGGTAAAAACGGAATGGGACGAGCAATGCCAAAAGGCCTTTGACAAAATTAAGGCCTATCTGTCTGAACCACCCATGCTAGTACCGCCCACCCCAGGCATGCCTCTAATTCTCTACCTTACTGTCACAGAAACGTCAATGGGGGCCATGCTAGCCCAAGAAATTAGCAAGGAAGAGCAGACCATCTATTATGTGAGCAAGAAGTTCCTCGAATACGAAACACACTATTCGTCTCTAGAACAAACATGCCTAGCCCTGGTCGCGGCGACCAAGAAACTACGACATTACATGTTCCAGCATAAGATCCATATAAGATTAAGAGAAAATCCTCTAACATACATATTCGAAAAGCCCATACTAAATGGTCGAATAGCCAGATGGACCATCCTCCTATCAGAGTTCGACCTCAAATTTGAACACCAAAAGGCCATCAACGGGCATGCTATCTTGTAATACCTAGCTGACCAAGCTATAGAAGAGCCCGATCGCAAAGAAGAATACCACTTCCTAGACGAGGGGGTTATGACCTTAGATACCGAGACCTGGAAACTCTATTTCGATGGCGCACCTAACCAAAAGGGTTTTGGAGTGGGAGTACTAATAGTGTCCCCTGATGGTGCACATACACCTATTTCGGTCAAGTTAGACCACGAAGTCACCAACAATGACGCGGAGTATGAAGCTTGTATAATAGGATTGCAATCCGCCATAAGCCTTGGCATTAGGATGCTTCGAGTCTATGGGGACTCATCGCTTATAATCAACCAGAGTTCCAAAGTATGGAAAGGCAAAAGTGAATCCTTGGCACTCTACTAGGAATATTTAGACAAAATCATAGTGTATTTAAACCAAATACACTTTACGTACCTTCCACGAGAAGATAATTTATTTGTAGATGCCTTGGCCAAATTAGCAAGCATGATCAATATACCAGATACCATTCGAATGATGCCCATTTGTGTACAAAGAAGGTCCGAGCCTTCATATTGCGACGCTCTGGAAGTGTTCCATGACGAAGAAGATGAATGGTACACCGATATAAAGAATCTACTCGTTTATCAACTTTACCATCCTGATTCTAGTCCTAGGGCCCAAAAAGCGCTTAGAAGGCTCGCAACCCAATTCATAGAGCTACAAGGTCAAATATACAAGAAAACCCAAACAGGATTAATCTCTTGTGTTTAGGCACAAAAATGGCCCATAAGGTCTTAAGAGATGTACATGCAGGAGTCTGTGGACCGCACATGAACGGTATGATGCTATCTAGGAAGATAATAAGGCTTGGTTATTATTGGACCACAATGGAAAAAGATTGTTGTGAATTTGTCAAAAGATGTACACAGTGTTAGACACACGCAAATCTACAACACATGCCACCAAGCCCATTATATACCTTCACTTCACTTTGGCCTTTCTCCGCTTGGGGAATAGATATCATTGGCAAGATAACCCCAACAGGAAAAGGGGGCCATGAATATGTTCTAGTTGCAATTGACTACTTCACTAAATGGGTTGAAGCGCAATCATACGCAATGCTCAAAGCAAAACATGTGGTTAAATTCATCAAGAATAATATAATAGCTAGATACGGGGTTCCCCATGAAATCATTAGCGATAATGGGTCACACTTCATGAAAGAAGTAATTGAGCTCCTAGCCCAATTCAAGATCCAGCATAAAAAATCGTTCCTCTATAGGTCGCAAACAAACGGTGTAGTAGAAGCAGCTAACAAGAATATTAAGAAAATCATCGAAAGAATGTCCGAAAATTATTATGATTGGCCCGACAAGTTGCCATTCGCACTTTGGGGTTTCAGGACACCTATTCGCACGTCGACGGGAGCAACACCATATTTCCTAGTCTATGGGATGGAAGCTGTGTTACCAATTGAGTTAGAGGTCCCATCTCTACGGATCGTCTTGGAAAGTCAAATTCCAGAAGTGGATTGCGTCCAAACCCGCAATGACCAATTAGTCTTACTAGATGAAAAAAGGTTGCAAGCTTTGCACAATGTGAGAATCTGTCAAAAGAGGCTAACAAAGCATTTCAACTAAAGGCTCAAAATAAGAGACCTCAAAGTTAGAGATCTAGTACTTAAAGAAGTAAGGGCCAATGTCACCGACCCAATAGGCAAGTTTAGGCCCAACTGGTCAGGTTCATTTCTCATTACAAAGATCCTAACGGGCGGAGCTTCAAGATTGGCAGACTTGGATGGGATTGAGTTTAGCCAATGGATAAACATGGATCAACTAAAGAGGTTATATGCTTAGGCAAGACACCCAATATAGCACTTTTGAGAGGCTCACATAAGGCTAAATAATCCCGAAAAAAAAAAAAGAAAAAAAACGTGATTTAATGTTGAAAAACGCACGGATAAGAACTACGAGCGGCCTGATTCCCCTAAAAGGATACGTAGGACAACCCAATTGCAAAAGGGCCCGGCCCTTTCATCTTTTTCGCGTTCAAAAGTTGTTAAAAATAAAATAAAGAAAATCAAGTTGCGATATTAAAACAAAAGTGAGCATGTCTCCATAAATAATAATAAAGTCCATTACAAAGACTTGGCAATTCCAAAATAATAAGGCGAAAAATTAAATATAAAAAAAAGGGGCACATCACCCTATTGAATTTAAACAAAGTAAAAGGCAATCCTAAGCTAGACATGCTCCAAAAGAGTATTTTCTTTAATGGTTTACTCCGTAGCTTCGGTAGTAGGGCCCGCATCTTCGATAGGCTCATCAGCTTTTGGGCCCTCCACTTTGCGTTCCTTGGGAGCCCATCTCTCTCGAACTAAAGCCTCTTCTTCTTCAACCTCCATTAGGAGTGTACTTGAGGAGGCCTCATGATCATTGGCCTGAATTTGGGGCTCCACTTGCGGCTTGGTAGTAATCTTTTCCAAAGCTTTCTTTTCCTTTGGGTTGAGGATGCCTCTCACATGTTTCACTCCCTTTTTCTTACCCTTCCCTTTCGGGCCATTAGGGTTTGAGAGTCATAAGCTAGCTTTGACCGGTTGGGCCTTAAGATCGTCTTGTTCAGATTTCCTACATGCACGACGACCCTCCGCGGTCTTGCAATCCATCCAAGCCTCATAAGACGAAGATATGGCCGTAGGGGCCTTGACCTGAGGAATACTCCACTTGGGACGACGATCCCATGCATACTCCCATGATCTTACCATGTTAATTGTCAAAGCCCGCGTAGTAGGAGCAACACTGTCCTTTTGTGGGATAGTTTTGCGTTTCCCATATTGCCGCATAATACGGCTAGGAAATATGTAAGTTGAATTATGAAGGCCAAGGACTTGGTAATATCTCGTTTCCTTGCTACATTCGATTGCGGATTTTAGACCCCACCACTTGACGGTCCATCGTAGCAAAGGGCATGCCTTGAGGTACCCGCGCTACTCATCAATGGTAGATTCATAATAAAGCCTCCGGCGGGCAAGAAATTGTTTCAGTTGATATTTGAGCGCATTAGCGGGCCTCTCAATGAAGCACATATGCTCAAGCAGCCATATCTACAAAAGCAAAAAAGGCAAAACATATAAAGTTCAATATCCATCAAGGATTCAAACTTTATTGACCAAAATTATTCAAAGCAAATTATTCAAGCACTCACTTGAAGAAGAAGAGGGCTTCCCGTCCATCCATCAAGAAGAGGGCTATTGTTTCTTACGGTCCAAGTAAATTAAGGTTTCACCAAGAACAAGAGACATAGGGGTAAAATCGTTTTGGATTTGTTCAAAAATTCTAAGCATACAAGTTTTACCATTATTACCTCCACCAACAAAGAGGTACCTGTGCAAGAGACATAAAATAAAAGCACGTTTATAATCGGTCTCGCTCATCACATCATGGTTATCCCTTACCTTGGGGAAAAAGACATCAATTACACCATTGAGGTCTAACTCACCACTCCTAGCAACAGAGGAGGCTTGTGTTGGTAATAGGCCAAGATACCTTTTGTAGTAGCCTTCAAGGTTTTCCCCAAGCCATGGAAGGGCGGGAGCTTGATCATGAGGGAACCCAAGGATGGCAGAAAATTCTTCGGGAAGAGGGCATAATTCGTTCTACCCAAATCAAAAGACATGAAGCTTGTAATCCCAAAACTAAATTGCGGCCTCAAGGAGGTTCCAGACGATTTGAACTTGCTTCAGGTGGAAGAGAGCATTCAAGTGGAAAGGCATAAGTCTCATCCTCTCTTCGTGGGTCATGGATTGTAACCACTTGTCAAATTTAACATCAAACTTTGTCATGGCTGAAATCTAAATTAATTAGGTGGTTTCTCTCTCTAAAATCTCTCTATTACTAGAAAATTATGAAGGTGATGTCCCAAAACCGGACTAACCAAAGGCTTATATAGAACTCGCACAGAAAAGACGAAAAAATAAGGCAACCCGTCAAAAAGGGGCTTCAGCGGCCCCTGGGACAGCCGCTGAAGGTTCTGCGGCCCCGATAGAGCAGCACAGGCCCAGCGGCCCAGCCACTGAGCTCCAGCGGCACGCCGCCGAGCCCCAGCGGCCAGCAGCTGGAGCGTTGCGGCCCCTCTTTTGGCTCCCGCTTCTCCGCGTGTGCCGCTGAACCCCTCCCTTTGGCCGCCGGACCCTTTCTCGAGACAAGTCCCCGTTTCTCCGATTTTGGACACTTTCCTTCACTGTTTGGGACTCAAATATGGCTCTTTTTCTTATTTCCACTATTATGTTCTTATTATTAATGGAAGCTCCACAATTTCCTTATTTCTTTTTGGATGGTTATCATTTTTTTTATTCATATCTTTTTTATTATTAATCCCTTTTTACTTATCATTTCATTTTTCACCCCTTTCCTTTTTTTCTTTTTTTTAGGGGGGATAGGGTCCACCCAATTTTAACTTTTTGGTTGTACCATTTTTGCTAAATGGCTATTACTTGCGCTTTTGCTTGACTACTTGTGCATTTGCATTAGCCTAGTTATCTGCAGGGACCAATAAATAAGCAAGCATTATTTATAAGCAAAGTCCGAATGTTTGTTCATTACAAATGTTCAGAAAGTATTTCACACAAATAGATTGTCATAAAAATCATCACCTGCATCAACATACGTACGGAACACCTCAAAGTGGTCCTCTGACCTCCGCGGCTCCTCACCAAAGATTGACGCCACGACCTGGCAAAGGTCAAAGGAAGAATGTTGGGCATGCTCCCGATATGAACTCCTTTCCCCGACATAGTTCGAATCATACCCTCACGAAGAACGAGGAGGCATGGTAGGCATCATAGGAGCAGGAGCCGGGGGCTGGCCGTCCGATGTACAGGCACCCTCTCTCTCCTAGGACTCTCCCTCCGAGGGCTCCTCTCGCGAAAAGGACTACGCTCAGGAGAGCTCACAACCTCATCATCCGACAACACTACCTGTCATGACCGGCGAGGAAGGGGTCGACGGTACTCAACCTGCAGCTCACAAAAATAAATAAGATACATTTCTCAAAGCATGCAACTTTGAAAATGCAAAATCAAGTTTACCTTGTCCAAGTCAGCTCTTGAACAAGTACCCTTCGAGAGAGCTCGTGATATCCAAGACTTCATGGCATGCATCATCATGAAGACTTTTCCGGTCTGCTCACGATCAAGATACACAAAGAAAAGTTAGCACAAACATACAAAACGGTAAAGTATCGTACACATAGATAAAATTATGATTTTACCCCTGGATGCCCAACGGGAAGAGGAAGGCCCTGGATGTCCTCATCAAGGTCCTCCGTCATGGGGATTTCTCCCCAGCACTGCTTCCCGCCATAGTCCCAACCTCGGACCCGCATATCCGGGACATCCACCTCGATGTCATCAACCCGAGGCTCCTACAAAGAAAAGAAGTTAGCATCCAACAAAATAAGAAAGGCATGGAATATCAAACATTAAATTCTTATCTTCAAACCCACAAATGAAGGCATGAGGCAATCACGGCGGAACTGCTCATAGTGCCCCACAAGGCGCTCTGTAGGCTCCCTCAAATACCGCATAGCATCTGAGCCCACCATGGCCTCCGCAACCTGCTCGCGAGACAAGCACCTCACCAAGAACATGGTCGAGGGAGGATCCAAAGGAATCCTCGGACCCTCCAAATTGGGATAAACCTGACGGAAGATCTGCTCTCCTAGATACCACTCAAACGAGAACGGGCCCGCAATCAGGATCCTCTGACGGTCCACCGCCCTAGAAGCCAGGATGGCGTCCGGGGCTGACCCATGATACTTCGCCCATGGGAAGTAGTCAATCTACACAAGCATGTAACATAAGATATTTCCAATTCAAGAAATACAATCCATGCAATTCATATAACAGTTGCAATATTACGTTACCTTGTGCCAGTCCAAGCGCAAAAGGGCCTCCCTATACTGCTGGAGAATCTGCAGAGGCGCAGGACCCCTATGATGCCACGCCCTACAAACCGGGAAGTCTAACCCCCAGCCCATAGGCGCCATGTCCGGGAAGTGCTCAAAAAATCAAGGCTACATCAAAACTTGAAATTAAGCACCGACACTTACATCGTGCTTATCACAAAAAGCAAATACAAAGAGAAAATGCACCTACAGCACCTTCCAAAAGCCGCATAAGCTCACGGGAGGAAGAGTCGACTGCTTGTACCCCTCATAATCCACGCGGCAGGCATACCGCATGCTTCTCAAGAGGTTGGCGTATCCCGGCAACCCCCAGTTGACTCTCTCACTCTCTCCCAATCCAGTAGGCTGGGGAGGTAGATGGCATGAATACGTTCCCCCTTGTCACCAAAGATGGTGGTGGCATGGAGGGAGGCGATAAACATCCTCGCCTTTTGCTCCACCGAAGTATTTCTCTTATACAGCGGGTCTTTCAAAGCAGTAAAAAGCTCGCTATAAGAATGGTAGTGGTGCCCCCAAATGTTCCCCCAAAGACCAAAGAGCTCCACCATCTCTGCCTTATGCTTCCAAATGGAAACGTCATAAACAATGGGTGTACCCACGCAAGGCACCCCGGTCAACATAGCAAACTCCGAAGGAGTGATCATCATTTCCCCATTAGGGAAATGGAACGTATTGTTGGTATCCCAAAAACGCTTAAAGGATAAACAGACAATACACGTCTTGACTCGCTCAACCGAGTCCACCGCTTTCAAAAGGGGCCCAAACCCCGCATTCAAAACCCGAAATAGTAAGGAGAGGTCAGTTTTGGAGTACGCATCAATGTTGGGCTCGTAACTTCTTGGTTGGGAATGGGGTGTGGGCTCATGATATGTCATTGGAAAGCTATTTGAATAAGGAGTCCAAAAATATAAGGCTCACAAATAAATTTAACCAAATGAACTGCCAAATTGGGCTGGAAACACGGTCCATAATATTCGGCTACATCTGTTTTAACCCTTAACTTCGTTTGGCCATAACTCCTAGGTGAGGAATCGTATTTTGACACAGAAGGAAGCAATAGAAAGCTCTTAAAATGGGTTTTGGATGTGACTGGAATAAAGGCATGTTTAGAGGAAAAACTTGAGACCTTATCTTAACTATTAAAGAAAAAATAGCGTTGAAGTTTATAAATTACTCCTTTCATCATCGGGCTTTTGCGGAGAAATCTAAAGGCGGTTTTATGGCGTCTACAGTTCCTATGATAAAATTTGCAACCTCTTAGGTTCATATTTCAATCAAATGATCAATCCTAGGCATGTTTCTAACTTCCTTCAAGCCGCGCAAGATCACATACGCTACAAACTTGACAATTGCATACAATTTCTACACAAATTCTATCCAAGGCTAGCATATAAATTTAAATTTAATGCATAAAACTATGAAATCAAAGTTTGAGGACTTACCACAAACATGGAAGCCCGAGAGCTCAAATGAGTCGCCGGTTGGAAAAGCAACTCTGATCGATCCCAAACAATGTTGGGCATCCTATCCGACTGGGTGTATCGATCTTGAGAAAAAGCCACATTAGGCTTCCTCTTGGAAGGCTTCACATGAGATGGAAAAGCCTTGATGAAAATGTCAATTCCCTCGACCTCCTCCCGCACCTCAGTCCTCCTACTCCTCTTCTTTCCCAATCTTGGAGTCATTGAAGAAGGATGAACAAGCAAGCAAGAACAACAAGCAAAAATGGAGAATTTTAGATTTTCTCTCTCCAAGGGTTTCAAAAACCCACTCTCAAATTCACCCCAAGTGTGTGAGAAATCACAAATAAACTTCGAATTATGCAAATATTTTGGAAAAGCAAGCAAATACAAGCAAAAAGGAGCAAATTTGAGCAAGAAATGAAGTTTGGGCGACAATGGAGGTAGAGATAGAGAGTCTCAAAATTTTGGGGAAGAAATGACCTGAAATTCGGCTCTCTCCCATTTAAACCCCAATCTGCGCTTTTGAACCGGCCCAGCGACCCGGTTCAAGGTCGCCCAGGCTCAACGGCCAAGCCGCTAGCCCTGGCGACCAGGATGCTGGCCCCTGCGGCTGCCCTCAGCACCTCCGCACCCCCAGTTGAGCCGCCGAGCGGGCCCAATAAGGCCGCCCAGCCCTCAGCGACCCTGCGCCTGGCCGCCTAGTCCAATTTCTCTTCCGCCACTCACGGGGCAGGCCCGCAAGTTCAATTTTCGGGCGGAATTGGATTTCTCAACCGTTAGAAGCCCGGGAGATACGGGCACGTCACCCAAAAGGACTTTCTTTGCCCCCGCAACACGGTTTCCTATCCTAGGGACTCGGTATTATCTATTTTCGCAGGCACATGCATTCAATCTAATTTTCGCAGGCACATGCACTTTATTCAATTTTTGCAGGCACAGTTTTCCAAGACACAGGCATTACTAAAAAAGGGCTACGCAGCGCTCTTTTACGTTGAAGCTATTAAAATTAGCATCGCGTTGGCACCCGCAAAGCAGAGCTACGCAACGCTCTTTGACGTCGAAGCTATTAAAATTAGCATCACGTTGGCACCCGCAAAGCAGAGCTATGCAACGCTCTTTGACGACGAAGCTATTAAAATTAGCATTGCGTTGGCACCTACAAAGAAAGTAACCCTGACCACAGGCGTTCAGAATTATACCTTTTTTATTTTTTTTTCCCTAACATAAAGTTTTTTTTTCAAAAAAAAACACTGCAGGCATTATTTAGCAAATACTTTGACCTTCCCTTTCACAAGCTCGGCCAAAGTGGGGGCTTCTGTAGACACCCTAATCGGTTCTCATTCCCTGGCACCGCAACACCCGATGATGATGGTAATGGAATAACATGGACGTAAGTAGAAAAGGACATTGCTCGGAAATCTAGACCAAATTCCTTTAAACCTCAGTGTTTGGATATCTCTTGCTGTAAGGATTTCAACGCCTTTGACCTTGCCTCAATCAGGTTCCCGGATCAAGAGATATCGCATCTTAAAGATTAGGGTCAAAATCGCTCGATCCCGACAAGTAGTTGTCAAATCCTACTAGAGAGAGTAGGTCGCGGTTTTTAACCCGAAAGGAGCCTTGGTGGTTTTCCATGTATAAAACTCCTTGTGTTATTTATTTCTTAATTATCTAGTTTCCGCACTTAATCTATGTTAGAGGGAACAACCTAAGGACCGCAGTTCCATAGGTTAGTCCATCTGTTCATTAAGCAAAAATTAGGCGAAAATTACCAACACAATTAACCACCCCCCCCTCTTTGTGTTTAGGCTAGTGTATTCTAACACTCGTTCTCAAAGACACTCCTCTTTGGAGCACTTGAAAGTCTCTCCCTCAAAAGAAAACCTGAAGACAATGACACCCAATAAAACCCCGGAATCTTCAAATCCTTAAAATGTGTTATTGAAATCCCAATCACTTCCCTGTCGAAGAGGATAATGAGCCAGACTCCCTAGGAAAGATTCCAGGAATCATGTCAACATCCACTAGTAGGGGAAAGGCTGGAAAACAAAGGAAGACTCTGGAAACAAAAATTGAGAAGAGACTGAGTAGAGGCAAAGATGCCTACCAAGAATCCATGATGCAATTTGACTATGTGAACAATCAAGCTGAAAATACGGGGCATAGCCCCTTCCGCAATGATTAGTTTAATCTGTAACTGTCGGGGTTTGGGCTTCCCGCGCTAAATCTCTATCTCAAAGACCTAGCTCGGAAGCATAAGCCTGACCTGATCCTCCTTTCCGAGACCATGTTATTGGAAGATAATGCTACAAATATTGTTGCTCCTTTAGGTTTTGACTCAATTCATGCTACCTTAGCTGCTGGAAAATCAGAAGGTCTTCTCCTCTAGTGGAATTCTTGCAACCATGCTGAATTGGTTGTAAAAACAGATCAACTGTTTGCTCTCAAGGTTAAAACATTCACAATGATGACTTTGGCGACTGGTTCTTGTATATAGATCTCCAAATCACCTCTTTGGGAAGAAATGACCCAAAATTCGGCTCTCTCCCAATTAAACCCAAAACCGTGCCTCTGAATCGGCCAAGCGGCCCGGTTCAGGGCCGCCCAGGCTCACGGGCGCAGCCGCTGGACCCGTCGGCTATGCCGCTTGGCCGGGCGGCTGCCCTCAGCACCTCCGCGACGCTTGTTGAGCCGCTGAGCGGGCCCGATAAGGCCGCGCAGCCCTCAGCGGCCTAGCGCATGGCCGCTCGACCCCTTTTTCTGTTCCGCCTCTCACGGGGCGGGCCCGCAAGTTCAAATTCCGCGCGAGAGTGCATTTCTCTATCGTTAGAAGCCCCGGAGATACGGGCACGTCACCCAAAATGACTTTTTTGTCCCCGCAACTCGGTTTCCTATCCTAGGGGCCCGGCATATTCTCCATTTTTCGCAAGCATAGGCATATTCTCTATTTTGGCAGGCACATGCATTCTCTATTTTTTGCAGGCACATGTACTTTATCCAATATTTGCAGGCAGAATTTTACAAGACACAGACATTACTAAGCAGAGCTACGAAACGCTCTTTGACGTTGAGGCTTTTAAAATTAGCGTTACGTTGGCACCCGCAAAGCAGAGCTACACAACGCTGTTTGACATTGAGGCTATTAAAATTAGCGTCACGTTGGCACCCGCAATGAAGAGCTACGCAACGCTCTTTGACAATGAGGCTATTAAAATTAGCATAGCGTTGGCACCCGCAAAGTGGGTAACCCTGACCACAGGCGGTTAAGATTCTACCTATCTTTCTATCTTTTCTCTAACATAAAGCATTTTCAAAAAAAAAAACATTGAAGGAATTTTTAGCTAATACTTTGACCTTCTCTTTCACAAGGTCTGCCAAAGTGGGGGCTTCTATAGACACCCTAATCGGTTCTCATCCCCTGGCACCGCAACGCCCGATGATGATGGTAATGGATTAACATGGACGTAAGTAGAAAATGACATTGCTTGGAAATCTAGACAAAATTTCTTGAAACCTTAGTCTTTGGATAACCCTTGTTGTAAGGATTCCAACGCCTTTTACCTTGCCCAATCAAGTTCCCGGATCAAGAGATATCGCGTCTTAAAGATTAGGGTCAAAACCACTCAATCTCGACCCCCCTGGGTCAGCCCAAGGGAAATTTCGTAATTTACAAAGCACAAAAAGTCAAAAAACCCTACCCATGCGCGCGCCTCCGGGTCGAGCGGCTGACGCTGTCAACCCAGCGGCACACGCGTGACAGCGGGGGCCCTTAGGGCAGCCGCTGAGCCCCAACTGCCGCCAGTGAACCCTAGCCGCAGCCGCTGGGCTTCAGCTGCCTTCCGGCTGGCCGCTGGGCCTGTTTTTTGGTTTGGCCGAGTTTCGGCGCCGGTTTTGCAGCCCTAAGCTCCTAATTCCGTCTCCTAACTCTATAAATACTCCCTTTCACCCTCTTTTGAGACGGGTTGGTCAGTTTATATTTTTGAAAGCAATTGAGAGCACAAATTCCCCCAAATCATAGAGAATTCAGATTTTGAAGACTCAAGCAAACCATTGCACGGAACCTAGCACCCAAGATTCAAGAGCAATTCTAATTCTACTAGTGACGTTCAAATAGAACATGCAGGTTAACCATCCTGAGGGCCTAAATCCTTTATTAAATCTCTTATTTATTGTTTATGATCATGTTTTATCTAGCTTTTGATTATGGTTAAATAATTATGCATGCTTAGATTCTTGTAAATAATTATGCATGATTAGTTTATTTAAAGTTTGCATCTTTTTATTAGTTTATGCAAGTTTGCATCTTTTTATCGTTTGTGCATGCATGTAGCAACCTCCTAGGTTTATTTTAGCATAAAGTTAGTATTTTTGCATTGTTCTTCTATTGAAGTTACTAACAAATTTATTGATGTGCATATGCAATGCTTGGCACGTTTAGCAAAGTGTGGTAGGTTGGAGCGTTAAATTATTGCTCTTATCTCTTATTTGTGCTTGATGATAGTATGCATGCAAATTTGATATAAACTTTGCAAAGCGATAACATAGGTAGTTTGGTTGTCTTTAATCCGCCTAGTTAATTTGGGATCGTTGACGGCCGGATTTGTATGGAACCATATGGCATATATAAATATTTGACATGGATAGGCTTAGTAGATGCCGTTAATTCGGGCGATTTAGATGAGATTCGTTTTGTTTATTTCGTACCTACACCCCCGAACTCAATATTTAGCCCCTTGGGTATGAGTCAATTCCCAATAAAAATTGGGTTCACTTTTTGATGGTTTCCAATTATTTCCTAAAAATTTGTGGCGGCTTCATTACTTGCAAATTGTTTTTCCCCATTATAATTAAATGTAAATTGCATATGACGTATTATTTAAGAACCATTAATTCCAACCAAGAATATTTCGACGCAGGCGCCAGAAAGGCGAGGGTTCTTACAATCATGCATCTCCTCACATGAATATCAACAAGTAGACATTGCTACACAAAGTGAATTTCCAACATATAACATGCATTCACTAACATAATTCTATACGAATTATCACAAGGAAATAAATATCGATTATCCCTTTTATCAAAATACTCACAACTCCAAATATGAATTATCATTCCCAAATTCAATACTAGAAAATGAATATACAAATTGCACTAGACATGAAATTACATAATTCATCTACACATGATTTACGACAATGAATTACCTTTCACCAGGAGGCAATCCAAACAACGTAAGCTTCTTACGTTTAGATGTAGTCAACGGGCCCTAACAAATCTACAAGACACCAATAGTCAATACCTTGACTTCTAAACCTCTTAATTAAACTTTAAAGATGATTTAGTACCCTTAATTAAAATAATTAAGCTGCTGGAATATTTAATTACTCATGCATGCTCAAAGTTTCCAAAACCAATTTACATAAACTAAATTAGGAAACTTTCCAAAACCTTAAAACAAGTAACCAAGTCAAACCACCAAAAACACCACCCAACTCCACCATCACCACCGCTGACCACCGCCAGCGGTGGTCGGTGGCGCCGAGCAGCCGCCTCTACTGTCGCACGGCCAGAAGCCTGGCCCTGCCGGCTGCTTCGCTGCCGTGTTGCACAAACAGAAAACCTAATTTTTTTTATTTTTTTGGTTAAACAACTTTAACAAATCCAAACTTAACTAAATCCAAATAATTAATAAATTTTCAAATTTGATTATATACAAGATCCAACCTTTTAAACTCAACCTTTGATTCAAATTCAATAAAACAATATCCCAACCTTAATCATCATACTACTCTCTCCGGTCCACGGAAATCTTGACGTTTGGAGACTCAGACTAATATTAAGGAAAACACTTTTTAGCACAAAAAATCCAATTTTACCTCTAAAAGAGCACCTGAGGTAGTAAGTGAGAGAAAATAATATTTTAGTGGGTATTTATTGCATTCCTTACTTTTGTATTACTTTTCTTACTTTTGTAACTAGTGGCATGATAATTTTTTTTATTTTTTGGTAACTTAGCCAGTGGTGCATGAGACTTTTGAACAGAAAATAAACCAAGCCTTTCCATTTCATAATCAGGAACCACCATTTTACATAGTTCTTCATAAGTCATACCATCAAATCTTGATCCCGTCACACGACTTGGAATCAATGGATTTTGTTCTTCCACTCGGCCACAATCAATTTTTAGATCGTCGTCTGGGGGTTGGGTTTCATCAGAATCGATGTCGTCGGGCGATTGGGTTTCGTCTAAGTCAACTGGGCAAGAATTGGGTGCTAGGGTTTCGTCATAGTCGATTGGGCACGAATCAGGGACGACTGAATCGTACCTGGGTAATTGGGATACGCCATGAGAGAGAGAAAGAATGGAGATGAGACAGAGAAAGCTCTGTGTGAGATTTGTGAGGAAAATTGAAGTTGGATGAGCTTTGCGTGAGATTTTTTAAAAAATTTTTTTGATAACAAAGTGGTTAGATGTGAGATTAAGAGGAGAGAGAGGTAGAGTTAATTGATCAAATTTTTTTATTTGTTATTGATGACAAAAAACTTTAGACTTCAGATTAAGAGGAGAGAGATAGAGTGTCTTGGGATAGGATTTTGGTGAAAAAGGGAGGAGAGATAGTGGTGAAAATAGGCACATGGGGTAAGAAAGTGGGAGGGGTACAACAGTAAAAGGTTCTAAAAAACAATACTATATAAGGAAACGTAAAGATTTCCATTGTCCAAACATAAGAGGAAAGCGTAAAGATTTCCGTGGACCGGAGGGAGTATCATGCAAAAATAGTAGAATCTAGCAAACCCTAGGCAATACATAAAATTAGGGTTTACTCATACAAACTACGGTTTATCAAAAAAAAAAAAAAAGAACTTGAATCAAGAATACACTTTTAAATAATCAAAAGGCATTAAAACACTTATTTGGGATCAAAATTGCACAAAAGGAATAATTATAAAAGAGAGCAAAATTCTCTTTCTCCTTCCCTTTGGTGTGTCGTGCGTGTGAGTGAGAGGTAGAGAGAGACGTTTTTTTTGTTTGTTTAGTGAAGAGTCAGTTGATTTAGAAGTAAAGTATATTTAAGAACTAAATACACTCCTTCCTTTCCTCAACTTCTCCTTTCCTAAAGTCTCCTAAAATCACTCCACCATCCAAAAATTTAGGAAATAAATTTTGAAAACAAAATTTCTGAAATTTGGTGCCTTATAGCCGAAAATAATGGCGCAATTTCTTTGGAGGTTCAAAACCCCACCAAAATCCTTTTCATTTATTTGGCCCAATTATAATTTAATTAGGTTCAAAACCAAAACCCAATATTGATTAATTATTTAAATCCGAAATTGCATTATAAGGCAAAGTTTTTCACCACACTTTCGAAGTTCAACACAACAATGCAACTCGAAACTTAAAAAGTTTTCACAACTTTTTCCAAACAACAAAATGAGCATGATGCAATGCAATGCAATGAGTTTTCCAGTCATTAATTCTTTTCTTTTGTGGATTGTTACACCCTTCCCCCCTTAAAAGGGTTTCGACCTCGAAACTAAGGTTAAGTACCTTATTCGAACAATTGAGGATAACGCTTGCGCATATCAGCTTCAGTCTCCCAAGTCGCTTCTTCGACTTTGTGATTAGCCCACAACACTTTCACAAGATTGATCGTAGACGCACGAGTTTTCTTCGTTTTCTCGTCTAGGATTCTCACAGGTTTAGTTCGTTCCTCAAGGACTCGAACTGGTTGCTCTTCATAGGTAAGTGTGTCATCTAATACTACCTTTTTAGGATTCAGCACATGACATGGATCATGGTGATACCTCTTGAGTTGTGACACGTGGAACACATCGTGCACTTGCTCCAAATCCATAGGTATAGAAAGCCTATACGCGACCTCTCCAATTCTTTCAAGAATCTCTTAGGGTCCAAGGTACTTTGGGCTAAGCTTCCCTTTGCGCCCACATCTCATCACTCCACGAGTTGGTGATACCTTGAGAAGTACCTTCTCACCAACCTGGAATTCCTCAATTCTTCGATGTTGATCTGTATAGGCTTTCTATCTATCTTGTGCAACATTCATCTTTTCTTGGACAAGTTTTAGTTGATCCACAGTTTCTTGGATAAAATCCGGACCCAAAACAAAGGTCTCATTTATGTCGTTCCAACACGTAGGAGATCGACACTTCCTCCCATACAGCGCCTCGTAAGGTGCTCTACCAATGCTCGCATGGTAGCTATTATTATAGGAGAACTCAATCGAAGGCAAACTCTTCTCCCAAGAGTCCTTCATCTCTAGAGCACAAGCTCTCAACATGTCCTCCAACGTCTGAATAGTACGCTCCGTTTAACCATCTGTCGCAGGATGAAATGTCGTACTAAATTTCAACTTTGTACCAAAAGCATTCCGCAATTTATCCCAAAAGTTGGACAAGAATCTCGTATCCCTGTCTGACACAATGTCTTTAGGCACTCCATGTAAGCTTAAGACTTCTTTCACATAAGCTTCAACGAGATGGTCCATTGACCAAGTCTTCTTCATTGCAATGAATGTCGCCGTTTTTTTCGGTCGATCGACAATAAACCAAATAGTGTCCTTCCCGAACCTCGTCTTTGGTAATCCAGTCACGAAATCCATCGAGATTGAATCCCATTTCCATCCAGGAATTTCCAGCGATTGAACAAGACCTCCAGGACTTCTGTGTTCGATCTTCACCTTTTGACAAGTAAGACACCTTGTCACATACTCAACACACTCTCGCTTCATGTTTGTCCACCAAAATTGAAGTTTCAAGTTTTTGTACAGCTTATCACACCTGGGTGAACAGAATACGCAGTTCCATGCGCCTCATCTAGGATCTTTCTCTTTAGCTCGACGTTGTTTGGTACACACCAACGCCCTTTCATCTTGATCGTACCATCATCAAGGAACTCATAATCAGGATGCTTCCCATCTCCTCTAGAAACGGGTCATGAACTTGCAACTGTCGAATCTCATCATAGATCGACGGTCGCAATACAAGTGCATTCAGCAATACTGCAGTCTCACCTTGTTGAACAACTTCTAAGTCCAAATTTCTGAATTCCTCACACAAGTCATATGGTAGCACCATCATGTTATTCACAATGTGTGAAGTCTTCCTACTCAACCCATCAGCCACTATATTGGCCTTTCCCTCATGATACTGAATATCCAGATCGACTCAGATATCAACTCGAGTCATCTCTGTTGCCTCATATTCAACTCCCTTTGAGTGAAGATATACTTCAAACTCTTGTGATCGATAAAGATCTTGCAACGAGTTCCATACAAGTAATGCCTCCAGATTTTCAAAGGAAAAAATCACAGCAGCTAACTCCATGTTATGAGTAGGGTAACTCGTCTCATGCACTTTTAACTGGCGAAAGGCATAAGCAACCACCTTGCCATTTTGCATAAGCACACACCCCAACCCATTCTTTGAAGGGTCACTATACACCTCAAACCCTTCCATTCTAGACGGTAAAGTCAAAATTGGTGCCGTTGTCAACCTCTTATTAAGCTCTTGGAAAGATTCTTCACATTGTTCAGTCCACTTGTATTTCATCTACTTTTTCATCAAATTTGTGATAGGTCTAGCTATCTTGGAGAAGTCTTGCACAAATACCATGTAATAGCTATCCAATCCAAGGAAACTTCATACCTCAGTCACACTCTTCGGAGCAGGCGAATCCATGATAGCCCAAATCTTAGATGGATCAACAGAGACTCCTTCTTTAGAGATAATGTGCCCAAGAAAAGCAGCACTCTCTAGCCAAAACTCACCCTTTGAAAGTTTAGCGTACAACTTCTCATTTCGCAACACCTCCAAGACAGTCCTCAAGTGTCTTGCGCGTTCCTCTTTTTCTTTCGAACACACCAAAATAACATCAATAAACACGACCACAAAACTATCCAAATATGGTCTAAAGGTGTTATTCATCATCTCCATAAACTTGGCAGGCGCATCAGTTAACCCAAATGGCATAACAGTAAACTCATAATGCCCATACCTTGTCCTAAAGGCAATTTTCACAATGTCGACCTCATCAATCCTCAACTGATGATAACCAGACCGCAAATCGACCTTCGAAAATACTCCAACCCCTTAGAGTTGATCGAACAGGTCTTCAATTCTAGGTAAAGGATACCTATTATTGACAGTGACCTTGTTCAACTCACGATAGTCAATGCAAAGACGCAGACTACCATCCTTCGTACGCACAAATAAAATTGGTGCTCCCCACTGTGATACACTAGGTCTAATGTACCTCTTCTCTAACACTTCCTCTAATGTCTCCTTTAGCTCTTTCATCTGTAAAGGTGCCATTCTATACGGTTCCCTCAAAATCCGACGTGTTCCAGGAACTAGGTCAATCTGAAACACAGTATCCCTCACTGATGGCATATCAGGAATCTCCTTAGGAAACACCATCCGGAAACTCATTGTTTACATCAATCTTTGGGATTTCCTCGTTTATTCCCTTTACATACTGAAGTGATACGAAAATCTCTCACATCCCCTCTCTAAGTGCTTCTTCGCCACTAACATTGAAATAATCCCAATTTCTCCCTTAGTGACAATTCCTTTATAAGAGATTCTATTACTTCTAGGCCCTTTCAACGATATCTTTTGTTTACTACAATCGATTCTGGCTTTATACTTGCTAATCCAATTCATACCCAAAATAACATAAAAATTTCCCAATCGAAACTCACTCAGGTCTGCAGGCAATTTAGACCCTGCAATGTTCACACGAACATTGTGATGCACTACTTTACACAATACCACCTCTTCAGGAGGAGTGGTAATACTAGTCTCTAAAGACTCCACTACTCCCATCGCAGGTTTCTTAACATATTTTTCAGATATGAATGAATGTGATGCTCTAGAATCAAATAATACATAGGCAGGCAAAGAATTTACAAGAAACGTACCAGTCACCACATTGTTTGCCGCTTCAGCCTGTACTTGAGTCATCACAAACAAACGACCTCTATTTTCGTACTGGTTGTCATTATTGTTTAGTTCTTTCCGTTTTTACCCTGAACTACATGAGCTTGAACTTTGTTGTTGCCCCCACCATTGTTCACGATCTTGCCCTTCTGAGGACAATCAAAAGAACGATGCCCCAACTCTTGACAAGTGTAGCATCTCACCTTATTTCCAGCACAATCAACCCCTGGGTGATTCTTATTGCACTTCTTGCAAATGTAGGGTTTGCCCTTCCAACCCCCATTATTACGATGGCCATTTCCATTGCCATTCTTGCCATTTTCATTCTTGGAATTCCCACCCTCATTGTGGTTGATCCCCTTGTTGTTGTTGTTGTTGTTGTTGTTGTTGTTGTTGTTGTTGTTGTTGTTCCCTCCCTGGAACTTTTCCTTCTTCTCGCCACCACTACCCTGATGGTCGTTAAACTTTCTCTTTTTCCCTGTCACCTGCTCTCTTTGCTTAAAAACTGCAGTTTGGTTCACAGCACGATTGTAGACCTCTTGCACGGTCTGACATTGATAACCTCTAAAAGACTCACGGTCTGACAGGCACAAATCAAGTCTCAAATAGTTTACTCCAATAAAACTAAGAATCACGCTCTTCTCGCGCGATTCCTCAAATGATAGCGACACACATGTGCCAATTGGACCTCGTCCATCTCCTCCTCTTCTTCTGGATCCTCCTCCTCTTCAGTAGGGTCCTTGGCTCATTTGGCTTGCCATTCAAGCCTATGGGCCAATCTCTCACGACGCTAGGTCTGGATGACCTTGCATGAACCTCAGGAACAGTGGGCGATGACTCCTCCCCAACCTCGACAGTAGGCTTCTCGGCCTCCTCAGCGAAGTACTCCTTCTGCCTCCTCTTGGGTCACTGGGTCATCCACCTCAAGCAATGTATTATACCCTCCAGAGTTGTGCACATACACCTCGTAGGGGTCTCTAAGCATATCCGGGTACGCCTCGTCCCATGCGTATGCCCTTATCATCAAGGACTCCAATGTCTCCAGATAGGGGTAGTCCCTATCGTTCTTCATCTCCCAATCCACTAGCAAGTCATGGTGGATTCGGCGCCACTTGGCTGTCGTGTAGCCAAAGCTTTTGATGAAGTAGAAGGCCTTCATCTTTTCCGAGCATATAGAAGATTGAACATTAAGGCGTTCATTGTACTGCATGAATACTTCTCGCACGAGATCAAAGTATTCCTCCAAGCGGCCTCCCTCATAGCGGAGTTGTTTTGGATCCACAGGGGTAACGGGTCGTTCACGCTTCACCATCTACACGCGTGAAACAACACGTTAGTACTTCACACGAGTACTTGAAATAACACCAAAATAAGTAAAATAACAAATCAACTCATTTAGGCTTACAAAGCTTTTATTCACATAACTTAAGTCTATTTAAGTTTTCAACCTATTATTATGTCTTAATGACATACTTTATAATTCAAAACGTACATTAGGGACAGTAACATACGCTCTGGGATAAACTTGTAACACCCCGAATTTCTGTCTAATTTAAAACCATTAAAAATCACGAGTTGCAGCGGAAAAAACCCTAAAAATCCGAAGAGTTACCGCCGTATTTAATGTTCAAATTAAATACAAGATTAGAAAGAAACCAAATGTTTATATCCCAATCATACATACTAGATAATTAAATAATAACTATATTTCAACTAAACTTAAAACAATTAATCCAAATGAAATAGGAAATAATAAACTATTATTTCTCATGCAAGAGATAAAATAATAAAAATCCCAATAGTAAAAGAATTCCAATCTAAACAAAAATATAAATGCTGTTAGAAGATATATTATCTTATTGAGTCGCCTTCCTCTAGCCCAAACAACGAGCTACAAAATCCTGTCAATCTACTCCCCCATATAGACGAATTCCATATAGGTTCATCATAGGTCCACCAGTGAAGAGAAATAGACAACAAAAACAAGTAAAAAGAAAAATAATCAATCAGCTACGCTGAGTAATTTATAGCCACATAGTCCATTCAAATCTCCAAGTTAAGCCAACATGCTTAATAACCATTAATGATCAAGCTTAAGAAAATAAAGACAACATGCTTTAGTCTAAAGACACGCATAAACACCAAATAATAAATCCGAAAATTTATTATTATCCATTAGTCATGTTCATTAGAGAGAAGAGAAACGCATGAATGTCAGAACCAACCGCAGAAGGCTCAATAGGATCAAAAGTCCTGTGCATAATAGCAAATAGGGATCAACCGACCCGGAGTACAGATGACTCCGGAAGTACTTCTAGATGTTCCTAAGTATGCATACCCTCTCTCAAGCCTTAGGTTTACACGAAGAACAGTTTCACAATTAAAACCTCACTTGCCCAATTTCTTATTGTATAGATACAAGCATTAACCAAATACGTTGGGGCCAGAACCAATGAACCCACTCAACGTACCAATTGACATTCTCATTCACTCCCTTTGGTGGATCCATTACCAAAGAAATCTTAACTCTCAATTTATCGATTCAAAGGTGATCACATAATCAAGTAATTCATATATCTTGGTATTCAAGTAACTCAATATGGTTATAAATTTCCGATGGCAAATTTTACGTGAATGGCATCTAGGCTCAATTCATAACCACCTATCTCAAAACCTTTAAATAGGTTCCAATAGCTAAATTTCATTTGAACATATTGAAGTAACATGCTTACTAACATGAATCCACATGCTTACCAACATGATATAAAAATAGCAATACAATCTATATTCCAATCGAACAATTATTAACATAGATTTCGTTCAATAAACATAATAAATAGCAATACAATCTATATTCCAATTGCATATCCTCACATGAATATCAACAAGTAGACATTGCTACACAAAGTGAATTTCCAACATATAACATGCATTTACTAACATAATTCTATACGAAGTATCGCAAGGAAATAAATATTGACTATCCCTTTTATCAAAATACTCGATCACAAGTCCAAATATGAATTATCATTCCCAAATTCAATACTAGACAATGAATATACAAATTCCACTAGACAGGAAATTACATAATTCATCTAGACATGAATTACGACAATGAATTACCTTTCACAAAGAGGCAATCCAAACAACCAAATAATGTAAGCTCCTTACGTTTAGATGCGGCCAACGGGCCCTAACAAATTCATTATACACCAATAGTCAATACCTTGACTTCTAAACCTCTTAATTGAACTTTAAAGATGATTAGTACCCTTAATTAAAATAATTAAGTTGCTGGAATTTTTAATTACTCATGCATGCTCAAAGTTTCCAAAACCAATTTACATAAACTATATTAGGAAACTTTGCAAAACCCTAAAACAAGTCAACAAGTCAAACTACCAAAAACACCACCCACCTCCACCATCACCACCGCTGACCACTGCCAGCGGTGCTCGGTGGCGCCGAGCACAGGGGCGGAACTAGGGGATGGCGGGTAGGAGCCAGGGCCTCCTCCAAGATCTAAACTACCTATATATATTATTCTGCCTCCTTAGATCACATAGATACATGACAGCTGAGTTGGTAATTTGTTTAAGGTTTGGTCCCCCCTGATAACGAGTTCGATTCCTTCTGAGTTCAATATTGGGCTATGTTTTCTTTTTAATACTTTTCTTATTTGGCCTTTCCTATTCAGCGTGTCTTTGTAGTTCTTCGTTATTTTTTTCCCTAGTGCTCCTACTACTATTAGAATTTGTTACTAGCTACTACAAGCATCCTGTTTCTATTTTCTCATTTATTTTAAATTCAACTTTCAAAATTTTGTTGTCATTTGTTTCATCATTCTGAGTATCTTGGGAAGAAAAAGTATGTAATAATAGTATAATACTAATAGTTGGTCACCTAATACAAACTGAAATCAAAAGATAAACTTGACTGGTTATTTTGGGAGGAAAAAGTATATAACATTACTAAAGTAAAAACATGTTTGAGACAGTCTTATCATAACTTTTTAGTGAATTAAAGTTCGTTGCTTATAAGTGACCCCAACATTTCTAAATAGTGACCCCAATTTTTTTATAAGTTGATCTCATATAAGACTTGCTCTAATACTACTAGTTGGTCCTCCCAATGAAAATTTTCTGGTTCCGCCCCTGGCCGAGCAGCAGCCGCTGCTGGCTGCTGCTGCACGGTAGCGGGCTGTCGTGTGTAGCACACGGCCCTGCCGTGTTGCACAAACCAAAATCCTAATTTTTTTTTTTTTTGTTAAACAACTTTAACAAATCCAAATAATTAATAAATTTCCACATTTAATTAAATACAAGATCCAACCTTTTAAACTGAACCTTTGATTCAAATTCAATAAAACAATAACCCAACTCTAATCATGATCCTATCATGCAAAAATAGTGGAATCTAGCAAATCCTAGGCAATACATAAAATTAGGGTTTACTCATACAAACTAGGGTTTATCAAAAACAAAGAATTTTAATCAAGAATACACTTTTAAATAATCAAAAGGCATTAAAACACTTACCTGTGATCAAAAGGATCAAAATTGCACAAAAGGATGAATTATGAAAGAGAGCCAAATTCTCTTTCTCCTTCCCTTTGGTGTGTCGTGCGTGTGAGTGAGAGGTAGAGAGAGACGTTCTTTTTTTTTTTTTGTTTAGTGAAGAGTCAGTTGATTTAGAAGTAAAGTATATTTAGGAACTAAATACAGTCCTTCCTTCGCTCAACTTCTCATTTCCTAAAGTCTCTCCTAAAATCACTCCACCATCCAAAAATTTAGGAAATAAATTTTAAAACAAATTTTCTGAAATTTGGTGTCTTATTTTCGGCCACCTGGCCGAAAATAATGGCCTAATTTCTCGCCTATAATTCCGGCCACCAAAATTCTTTTTATTTATTTGGCCCAATTATAATTTAATTAGGTCCAAAATCAAAACCCAATATTAATTAGGCACTTTAAACATTTATGAGTCCAATTAATTATTTAAATCCGAAATAGCATTTTTTTTAAAGTAATTATTATTCTAAAATGAATAATAATACGGGATATTACAATAACATTCAACCCTATCAGCGTCGAATTGCCAGAGCATTTAATAAAAAGGTTAGAGATCCGGACATTCAGACCAGAGATTTGGTACTAAAAGAGAACAGGGCGCCTATGCATGACCCTAGGGGCAAGTTTCGTCCTAATTGTTCTGGCACGTTCTATGTTAAGGAGCTTACCGCCGTCGGAGCAGTCAAGTTGGCCGACCTCGACGGGAACGATTTTTCCACTTTCACTAACCTGGATCAGTTGAAGAAGTTTTACGCTTAAATTTGTTTTTGTAGTCAAGTGATGTAATAGTCTTATTTTACGATGAACGTAAAAAAAATAAAATAAAATAAAATAAAATAAAATAAACGTCACCAAAATCAAAGACTATCGGGGCACGCCCGAATTACGCTCGACCTGATTCTCAATACGAGATACTCCGTACGTAGGCAATCCACAAGTATTCGGTCAAAATATAGTATATTTGTCTTTTAATGACAGTTTGAATGTAAAACAAAATTATAATAAATGTGTGAAATAGAAAAAGGAAAGTCAAAAAATGAGTAGAAAAAAAGAGAGATAAAGAAAAATGAGAGTTCACAAAAATGAAGGGATTTTATTTCCTTTTCTTAATTTATTTGCCAATGTGAAAAAATAAGTGGTTTAATATTGGACTTCAATTCTAAATTGGTGATCTAAATGTTTTATGCATTTTTTTACCGTTGGTGATGCATTCATAATCATGATCATATTTTTGTGTACAAGTATGTTGAGAAATATAATTTCAACACAAATAATACCTTCTTTTAATAATTAGGCTCTTATTACACAAAAAAAATAAGAGGAAGTTACATGCCCTGTCCTTCCCTCTCATCAACCTTAAAAGACCTTAGAGATACATGCTAGTAGAGAGTTGCCAAAAAAAAAAAAAAAAAAAAAAAAAACAAAAAAAGAAACGAGAATTAGTGAATAGAGAATAAGGAGTCAAATTCCTAGTTTAAAGCACAAACTTCGGAACGCGGTTCTGAACCATCACTTGGAGACATGATTATAGGACTTGAAATCTGGTCAAAAGAAGAAGATGAAAACCAAGAATGAAATTTGAGATGGACCTTTCAGCTCTTCACCCTCCCAATTACCCCACCATCATCAATTTCCCAATTTGGTTAAAGCACATGTTCAAAACCAAATACTCATCCATTCCTTTTTAAGCCTTTGAATGACAATTTGTCTCCATGTGGTTAAAATGGATTAGTAGTGTGATTAACCCTTTTGGGGAACATCATATTACTTATTCATGAAGGTTTAATCCAAGAGGTGATGATATCATATTATTCGTGAATGATTTAAAAAAAATTAAAAAATTCCGAATTCAAAAAAAAAAAAGACTTTGATGTTGAAAATGAATTTTAAGTTCTAGAGGGACTTTTCAAAATAGTTTTCTCATGTTGCATGCATCCAAACATACATTCCTAATGTAGGAAAAAATTTCACACAAAAAATTCACCAAAAAAAAAAAGAAAAAAAAGAGAGGAGGGAGAAAATGAACATTGTTGTCCCAGAAAGAAATGAAGCAAAAATGAAATTTTTGTCTCAGATTTTCGGTTACGGCTTTATAAAAGCTACGCCACCAATAGCTGCACAAAACAAAAATTGGTTAAGGCTTTGTAAAAGCTACGCCAAAAGATATCAAAAAAAATTGGCTAAGACTATTCGATAGTCATGCCGCGAATTGCACAGAAGATTTATTGGGTTACGGCTTCAAAGGAGCTACGCCAACACTTGCACGAACACAATTCGGTTAAGACTGTTTAATTAGTTACACCACGACCTTTTGGTTAAGGGCATGTTCTTTTCAACTGGTTTCCAATTTTGTCCAGTTTTGCCTGGTTTGACCCAATTTTGCCCAGTTTTGTCCAATTTTGCCCAGTTTTAATAATAATGATAACAACAACAGTTACAACTAATAATAATAATAAAAATAATAATAATAATAATAATAATGATGATAATAATAATAATAATCATTATTATTATTATTATTATTATTATTATTATTATTAATTAATTAATAATATAATAACAGTATTTATTAATAATAATAATAATAATAATAATAATAAAATTTATTATTAAATATTATTATTAAATTTAATATTAATATTTAATAATAATACTAACAACAATAATAATAAAAACAATAATAATAATAATAATTTTATTATTATTATTATTATTATTATTATTATTATTATTATTATTATTATTATTATTATTATTATTATTATTATTATTATTATTATTATTATTATTATTATTATTATTAGTAGTAGTAGTAGTAGTAGTAGTAGTAGTAGTGAAAATTAAACAATTTTCAGTTTTTCCTAGTTTCTCCCAGGTTTCCCAACTTGACCTAGTTTTTCCCCAGTTATTCCTAGTTACTAGTTACACTTCCCAGTTTTCACCAGTTTTGTCCAGTTTCTCCCATTTACGAGTTGAAAAGAACGAGCCCTAAGACTTTCAATAGTTACGCTGCGACCTATTAGCTAAGGCTTCGAACAGCTACGCTCAGACTGAATCGGTTAAGACTGTTTGATCAGTTACACCACGACTTATCGGTTGAGACTTTAAACGTCACATCAATCAATGACTACGGCTTTGTACAACTACGTCAATAATCGTCCCGTGTTAGATTTTTTATTTCCTCGAGTCAAAATTTATCGTCGTTTTGTCATTGGTCATCGTTTCTACGAACCTCGACCAATTAGGGGCATCTCTAGACGCCGAAATTTTGACTCCCTTTTTTATTTATTTTATAAAAGGTTAATATAGAAAAACGTTTGTGTTTTGGGGTCACTTTTAATGTTAAAGAGGTCACTTTTAATTATAAAAGAGATCAATTTTATTTTAAACGTGGGTCACTTTTAATGTTAAAGAGGTCACTTTTAATTCTAAAGAGGTCACTTTTTTTAAACGCGGGTCAATTTAATTCAAAGGGGGTCACTTTTAATGTTAAACGGGTCACTTTTAATGATAAACATGTCAAGTTATTTTAACAATGGGTCACCTTTAACGTTAAAGGAAGATCACTTTAGCGTTGAAGACGAATCACTTTAGTGTAAACGGATGTCATTTTAGTGTTAAATACGGATTACTTCCATGTAAAATGTGGGCACTTCTAACCCATATATTTTGTGTACTAAACCCCCAAAAACAAAACTCACTACACAGGGGAGATAAAGAATGAAAAGAAAAGGAAATACAATAAATTAAAAAATAAAAATCTCATCATCTCCTCGAGGGCCCCACCAAAAATTTAAAAATAAAAATAAAAAAGGGCTCCCCCTCTTTCTCACGTGAGAATTGGAGGTTAGCTAGTTTTTTTTTCTTTTATTTTATTTTTGTTTCCTTTCCCTTTATTTCCTTTCCCAACTCTCTCTCTCTCTCTCTCTCTCTGCGTGGGAATCCCTTATCCCTCCTTTCTCTCTCTCTCTCTCTCCCCGGTTTACCACACAAACTCAGCAAATCAAGTTCTTTTTTTTTTCTTTCTTTTCTTTTCTTTCTCTCTTGTCAATATTTGTTTTACCTCTAATTTTTTCATACTCTTCCTAAATCAAAAATATCTCCATTGTCTTATCTTTACCAAATTTAGACAAACCTCTTTTAGTTTCTTTGTTTTTACCTTTCTTTTTATTTCCTCTTTAACCCACTTAAGGTTGCCCCTAAGGTTGACCCCTAAACTTGCCCCATAATGACTTATTTCTAATTTTTTTTAGCTTTAAACTTAATTTTGCTTGATATTATTTTTTTGATTTTTAACCTCCAAAACCTAATCCCACACCCTTGACTTTCTCTATAAATACCCCTTATTTTCCCACTTACAAGGGGGCCTTTCCTTACTCTCTAGAAATTTTTACTAAGTCATTTTCTCTCTTCTCTACTACTTACTCTCTAGCAATCTTAAGTTAGAAAATTTAGAGATCAAGAACAAAAAAAAAAAAAAAAAACAAACCCCAAAAAACCCCAAAACACAAAAAAACCTCTCTAATCCTCAATAATTGAAGAGTCATGATCGACCTCAAGCAAAGGGTAATAATCTCTTCATCTTTGTAAATTTTTTCATCCCATTTTTACTCTTGATTTTTGTGTAAATCTCTCTCCCATTTTATTCAAGATCTAATATTCACTTGTGTACTAATCTCACTTCCAATTCTAACATTAAACCAACACATTGATGTGTTTTGCTCTAGGATGATCTACAAGGTCGCCCAATTTGCAAACGGTCAAGAAATTAATAGGAACAACCTTCATTGAGGGTTTAGACGATAGTTAAACAATGTAAAAATGAAAAATCGGTGAGGATGAGTGGGTGCTAACTTTGTGTTGTTATACTCACCACCTTATCATATTCTTCATCAAAAATGTTAAAATATGTTCATTTTGTATACCAAACGACATAATGGCCTTATAGGAGCAATAATTAGTAGTTGTAATAACCTCGGATTTTTGACAGTTTCGTAGTATCAACTTCTTTTTCATTTTCAGAAGATCCAGCTGTTAGATCCGAGTGAAATTAAAGCTAAATGAAACTTTGGTTTGTTATCTTTAAAATGACATAAATTTCACCAAGATCCCATGGTTAACAACCTGAAGTTAAAGTGTCCAGATCTGACCCTCAAGGTTAAAATGAGCTATAACATGCAAAACTGAGCTATTTAGAGTTAAACCAATTCTGGACATATTGTAAAGGATATCTTCACGGTTCTACAGAGACCGAGTTTGCATATTTTAGACAAGTAACGAATTTACCATGAATTATTTAGTGACGACATTATGCTTGATAGTTTGAACATTTGGACATTTTTTATCTAGTCAAACAATGACCTAATTACCTCACTTGAAGATGTCACTAATTTTTCATACTTTTCCTTAACTGTCCTCAATGTTTGTACTTGACTTTGTAAAATTATGATAATGTTTTAATAAGAATAAAAAATGCTAAAAATTGATAAAACAAGCTAATGTCCAGATTTAATATCTTTCAATAATTTGTAAATAACATGGTGATTTTCTCTACCTCAATGCAATGTGACTATTGTAATGGATACTAGACTCTATTTGGACCATTTTGGACTTCTAATATATTTTTAGAGAATTAAACAAAACTGAGCAATAATCTACCAAAAGAGAAATGTTTCTGTCAACATTGAAATAATAAACGAAGTGCTGGACTTTTGTTTAATTTTGTTAATTGTCTTAGCGTCCACAATAATTCTCGAAATTTTGTGTACATAATCACCAAACAACCTAGTTTAGTGTGTATAAATATTGGACACTAAATCCTTGTAATTAATTCTAATTAAATCGAAAACTGCAAGTCATAATTGTTTAACTTTCAAAAGCTTTTAATTTGAGGACAATGTCCTATTGACAAACTTTATCAACTCGAGATTTTTATAGCAGAAAGAGGACTCAAAATGACATAGGTTAGGCTTTGGAATAACTCTATTTACTTACTCTACAACATAGTTATGGATTTTCGAAGTTATGTCCAGACTTGCATAAAAACAGTTTTTCTATCCTCATTTGAGGATTTTTGTTTAGTTAACAAATGAAAAGATAAAAATATGAAACTCTCCAGTATAGCTCACTAGTGAGTCTAGTTTATTTTAAAATAATTTCATAAATAAAAAGAAGGTTTTGGCCCATTCCCTTGTCCACATTCATGAGAGTGCGATGTAAATAATCAATTTTTAGATTAATTTATTGAAAATATTATTTCAACATCTGTTTTTTTTGATAATTCGAAGACGGACCCAATCCCGAGTCCGGGAAAAACAATGAATATCAAGACCCACTGATATTTTATTTTTGTAGGACTTGTACATATCTGTATCATTTTGATGTATTAATTTTTCAATGATGTAATTCGTCTCCCTAAGGCCATTATAAATTCGTTTGTGTACATATTTGCGAAGGTTTCAACCACCATAATAAAAAATATTTTTTGACTTAACCACGAGTGTTTGCATACTTATAAAATTATTGTTGATAAAGACCGGTATATTCACTTATGTACAAAACCGGCCCAAATTCTAATTCGAGATTTGAATCACTTATTCACTTATACGCGATCATGGGTATTTCACCTACCACTATTCAAAATCAACTTGACTCATGAATCCCAAGTGGATATTTTCCCAGTGGCGTGAATCCTTATCGGACTATCTCATGATCGAAAACCGCTTCCCCAGGTTGAACTCCTATGATCGAATATAAATGAATATTCAACCCTAGTGAACGCCATCTAGGGGAATTCTATCTAAAACTCTTTTGAACGACTATTCACCAAACCCATAACCAAACTCTACTCAAATCAGCCATTTATCCAACCCTAGTGAACGTTATTCCCTAGTGATGAACAAATATTTACGAGAAATCTAATACTTATACTCAAAGCCAAGAATTGGGTTGATCCCCGTATATCGCCAGATGTTGTTGGGTTGAACGCCTTCAAGAAGTGGGCAAATCATCCCATTTTGAACCATTTCTTGCTCCTTGTTAGGGGAGTGGGAGGTTCCTCGGATCAATTTGACTCTAGCAGCGAGTCATCTTATAGGTTTCTCGATTATATCCCTCTAACGGGAAAGGATGAACAAACCTGCTTTAATGGTACCCAAGAGTCTAATAACGGAATTCCCCGTTCAAGAACTACGATTAGGGCTTTGATCCATGAGTAGATTCAAGTCCTACAATGATTGGTACATAGTGCAGTATAAGTATATCCAAGCCCGTTGTACATATGTGAATATATCGGTTTTGGGCACTTGCCTTGATTTGCGTGCAAACATGTTGTGTGACAATGTGAACTTACGTGTTTTCTTTTTTAGGCATAATGTAACGAAATTCGATTCTTTCAAAAAGGATTTGACGTATTAGTAAAGAACCCATACTCAGTACTGAGGAGGAGACGGGTCCGAGTGACGTATGCGCCTTCTAACCTAGACCCCAAACCGAAATCATTGCATTCGTAGACCAGTCACAAGAATTTTCGCGCGTTATCGTAATGGAGTCAATTTTGGGTTTCCTAAATGATTTTCTTTTAAATCTTTTATAAAACCATTTCCTTTTGGAACCCGTCCTTGTTTGGGTCATAAAATGGTGGCGACTTCGAACCTTTATTTATATTCATTTTAACAAGGGGGCGACCTCGAAGCTTACGATGATTACTTGACAATTGACCCTTTCAATCGGTCGATTTCCGTGGGATGCGCCTCTTGGTGTGGACACAAAAAATCGTGTCTATAATAAGTCCCCGTAAAAACCCGATGATGAAAGGATTGGATTTTGCTCGAACTTGGGTTGGGAGAATAATTGCTCTGATGATTAGCCCAGTTCATTTGAATTAACCAGTGGAAGCTTTTTGTACAGGTGATCCAAACGAGTTGGACTCAATTCAATTGGAGTCCAAAACTGAGAGATAGGCTTCTTTGAACCTAAGGGCCCGAAAGGGAACCCAAACCCATGAGTGAACCCTTTGTCAAACAAGGGAACTCAGTCAATCCCGCGTGGACCCCCTTGGAAGAGCCTCCCCCGTGTGAAAAGCACGTCAGGCGCCTATACAGGCACGCCGCTCCAGGTCCAAGCGGCCACGCTTGAGTTCAAGCGGTGGCCGCTAGGACAAGCGGCTGTGCCGCTAGGCCAAGCGACTTGACCTCTTGTCCTGCCAACTCAGCCGCTTGGCCTAGCCGTATGGCCGCCTGGACCTTTTCTCACGGACGGCGAATTCGAGGCCCATTCGATTTCCATGCCAAAACCCTGGCAGCTCCCCCTCTTCTATATAAACAAACTTAAGGGTTTAGTTGAAAAGGTTGGGAATTTGAGAGGTTGGACATTCTCTCTAAGAGGTTGGCAGTTTCCCTCTCATGTTGAGAATTCTAGAGGTTCTCTCTCTCTCTCATATTAAACAATAAATTATGATTCTACTCCTTCTTTAGGGTTAGCCCTAGCACCACAAAATAAGCCTTCACACTTCATCAAGAGCATGAATTCAAGCAATATAACCCAATAGGTTCAGTGTGAGCATCCAGGTAATCCAACCTGAGGGTTTTCAATAATTTTTATATTGAAGTTATTATTAACGATTTTAGTTTATGTGATATGTACATGCATGGCGCATTTTGGGCAAAAGGGCTTGTATTAAGCCTAATTAATGGATGAATGAATGTTTTAATTTCGTTATTTATTGATTTTTATGATTGAATCATGCTTTTGTTTGTGGATTGGTGGATGAATTATGTGTTTGTCCTCTAACTTGCAGGTTTTAGCATATTTATCGTTTTCTAGCAATAAAAGCATGTAACTTGATAAATTGTTAAAAGTGTTCACAATAATAATGTTTGTTCAACCCATTAGTTAAAACTAGGATTTTGGACAAATTGAACCTTGTTTGGAACCGTAGCATTAACAATTATATTGAATCGATTAGTAAAGGTCGTTGTTGTCAACGGGCGAGTTGGGTGCCTAACACCTTCCTAGCTCATACCTACGCCCCCGAACTCATTTATGAAGTCAATTTCCCCAATAGGGATTGGGGTGCACAGGAGTTGAGTTGACGTTTTTCTAGACTATCGACTTGACTCCATGGTTTCCAAATTACCTTAAATTTGGTGGCGACTTCTGACAATCTTAATTATGTCCTTGGTGCATAAGGAAAATCTTCACGTGCATTCACACTCAAAGATTCATGAAAACTCAAACACCACCGCGCTCTCCCAGGCTGTCCGGACACCCGAACTGAAAAACGGTCGAAGGAAGACACGTATAAAAGAGGGGAGAAAAATTTTGCAGCCTACACTGGCGACTTCCCTGGGGACATGATTAAGAGGGTGTAACTTGAAAATTGATTCATTGTCATTATTTTTGCTTGGTTCACTACTTGAGTGTTCTTATTATTATTTTGTGACTTGTCATTCATCTATTAATTTGCATTCATTGCATTCTTGTACATGCGCGACTTTCGAGCTTGTTTTTACAAGTTCAAACTAGTTTTTAAGCCAATGGAGTGTGGTGAAGTGCCTTGGTGAGAATCCACTCGATTCTTCTTTGCAAAGAAACATAGATCCCCCCACCTCATGTACCTTCCAACGCATTCGTCCATTCAACGAGTAGGATACTAGAATGCCTCACATTGTAGTACATTCTTAATCATGAGTACCTTTTGACCAAAACCCTTAACCCTACCCCATTGCATGAGCTAGAACCAATGTTTTGGGTTGAAACTCAATCCCATGTCCATGCTAGATTTTTCATAATCATGTCATTTGCGTTGTTGTGCTGTTTGCCCGTATGTTAACGCAATCTTTGCGTAGTCTTTTTGGTCGTCATAGAATATTAGGTTAGACCCCAATTAGGATCTTTTCCTTTTTTGAGTCTAGATTTTATCTTAAGATTGAGTCTAGAATCTTTATTTTTAGGAAACAATATTCCTGAATGTTCTATATGATGCTTATTACCTTAGAAAAGATTTGAAAGCTTTATTCTTTCCTTTAATTTAGGTAGTGAGTCTAGGCCAAAAGATCTCTTCCCTCTCCTTTTAGTCAAGAGTAGTATCTTTTTCTTTATCCCATATTGTGTCGAGATAATATCTCTCCCCTCTCCTTTTAGTCAAGAGTATAATATCTTTTGTTTTATCGCATATTGAGTCGAGATAATATCTCTTCCCTCTCCGTTTAGTCAAGAGTATAATATCTTTTGCTTTATCCCATATTGAGTCGAGATAATATCTCTCCCCTCTCCTTTTAGTCAGGAGTATAATGTCTTTTATTTTATCCCATATTGAGTCGAGATAATATCTCTCCCCTCTCGTTTTAGTCAAGAGTATAATATCTTTTGCTTTATCCCATATTGAGTCGAGATAATATCTCTCCCCTCTCCTTTTGGTCAAGAGTATAGTATCTTTCATTTATCTTTTCCCGTGTCTTGATCTTTTGACCTAAACCCATTACTTAGTCCCCAAGGGTAACTATGTTGATAGAATATTTTAGATAAGAATTTACCATCTTTGTTTTAAAACTTTTCTTTTGTGGAACTTATTAGTCTTTCCTTTTCTAAATCTTATCCACTGTCCAGGATTGGGAAGAAAACAGTCGGTTTGAAAAGTTGGGAACGCGATCATAGTAACCAATGTCTGGTTAGGAAGCTCGTATTGGAACCTCCCCCTTCGAGCAAAGCTAGGTCTGATGCAGTATTTGTTACTCCCCCCCCGTATCGACCATCTTGTTCTAAGTTGACCGAAATGGCCGAAGATGACATGCCACCTCCACCACCTAAGACTACTGATGAGATGTTGGCTGAACTGATGAAAATGTTGGCAACTATGGGAAACCGTGTGACATGGATAGAAAGCAAGGTTATGGAAGCTGACCCTTTTAACCAAGATGATCCTCCACCTTTAGATCACAAAGTAGAAGAGCTAAGTGCTCAAATTAAGAATCTTGAGTTAGCTCTAACTCAAAACAAGATCATAAGTGACTACATGATCAATGCTGAAGGATATTCCTCTCACATCAAGGGGAAGCTCCCACAAAAGTTCTCTATGCCTGATGTCCCTATCTTCAAAGGGACCGACGATCCAAAAGATCACATAAGGGCTTTCACTACCGCAATGGGCCTAAGAGGAGTGGATTCTGACCTCTATATTCACCTTTTCTCACAAACCTTGGACCCCACTGTTAGGGCATGGTTCTTCAACCTTGAGCCCAATCTGATTCAAGAATGGAACAAAGTGTCTAGGTTATTCCTCACTAGGTATGATGACAACGTTATCCAACCAACTACCATGAGAGAGTTGGAAGCAATAAAGCAAGGTAAAAATGAAAATTTCACTGACTTTGTTAAGAAATGGAGAACTAAAGTGGCCGAAATGCTCGAATCTCATCAAGAACTTACAACCTCCTTACTTGAATCCTCTCAAATATCAAGCTATTACTTCATACACACAACTCAATAGTGTGAGATTGCTCATAGAGGACGATCAAGCACTTAAAAAGGAGAAAAACAAGGATTCCTTCAATAAAGGCACTTAGAACTCGAACTACAAGAAGAACCCCAATTCGGAAAACTCTTCCAACAAGGTTAATGAAGTCAATGCAGTCTACGACAAACCGCAAAGGCAATACACCCCATTGGGCATGACCTATGCTAAACCTTTGGAAAAGCTTCTCAAGAATGACTATCTCAATGTCATTGGTCCCACTCCGGATCCTGACATTGAAAAGAAGAGCCCATCATGGAATCCTAATCTTTATTGCAAATTCCATAGAGGAAAAGGACATGACACCGAGAAGTGTTGGACACTCAAGAATAAAATCGTGGATCTTTTTGACAATGGGACTATTCCCAAGCCAAAGAATGTTCCCACTCCAAACAACAACACCAATCCTCTAGGTGCTGTTTTCGTCATTACAATTGAAGAGGAAGAAAAGGACCCCTCTCGTTTGATTATGCCAATTGGACATTCTATCCCACCATTTAATCTTGACTCCCTCCACCTAGAGGTAGCCGGAATTTGGGATAGTGATGAAGAAGATGACCTTCAAACAATGAAAAGTGCCCCTAAGAAATCATTGGAAGAATTGCTCATGGAAATCAGCGTTGGTCTAAAACAAATAAACGAGGAGGTGGCTAACATTGAGATGAAGAGAAAAGAAAGAGAGGACGTAGAAGCGCAATCTGCATCTATCCTCCATCAAAGCATAAATCTCCCACTTAGTCACACCCCATCCACGAGGGATATGACCAAAACGGAATGTTCCCCATTACCTCTTCGCCTTACTCACACTCTTGAAATACTCATAAGTATTGGCATCCTGTCTCTCCAACGATTGCCTGACACCCACGTAAGTTTTGCAATTACCACAGGGGAAGAGGCCACGACACTGAAGAATGTTGGGCAATGAAACACAGGATTCAAGATCTCATAGAAGTTCAGCCATGTAGCTACAAAACAACCGCCAATCCCGAGAGGGAATACCATAACCTAATGCCAAAAAGGGTATATACCTCCCTCCTTTCAACCCCAACTCAAATCTTTCAAGATCTTTGTTGGAAAGGTATTCTAGATCCCGTCGGCCCAACACCTGATCCAGATCCAGGAAATAGAGTAAGAACTGGAACAATACCTCTTTTTGCATCTATCTTCGAGGAAGAGGACATCATACGAGTGTGTACACCTGGCACGCAAGATACAAGACCTCGCCGACAAGGGGGTCCTCTGCATGATATGAGACTTTATCCGACACCCTTAACAAAGGAAGGATCACCTTCATCCCTCCTTGGCCTATAAGAAGGAGGCTAAACATTGATTGGGTAGAGGACACACCCAACAACGCTTTGGATCTATTATTTGGACAAGAGCATCGCCATCCAGAAGATGAGGAGCTCCACAATAACGCAATTCAAGATGCGAACTTTGACCCAACTAAGTTGATCACTCCAAGCGAGGGTCAACTCACAAAGCAGAAACGCACCATAAGTTGGACAGGAGCCATCAGAAAAAAGATCAAGATCACGATCTCTGAAGAATCCAAGCCTGACACCGACACTGATTCCGACCGGACTGAATCTGATTCTGAAGACGAGTCTAATATAGTAGAGTTGGGTGGTCCACCCAAATCTATGTTTAATTCTGTTTGCAAGTCTAATGATGTTAAAGCCAATAGCAATGACTCAGTTGATGTTTCAGTTTCCTCTATCAATGAAATGATTATTGATTCTACTTACTTCTTGGATTACCTAGTAGCTAATAATTCAAAAGATGAACAAGAATTGCCAAAAGAAGTAACTAAAGCTCTATTAGAGCATGAACAAAAGACTTCCATTGTGGAAGAAACAAAATTAATTAATCAATCTTGCAAGCGATGAAGAGCAGCGCCAAGTGCGCATTGGCTTATCGTTAACTCCCAAAGAGCGAGAAAGCTTTATAAATCTCTTACAAGAATACTTAGATGTTTTCGCTTGGTCCTACAAAGATATATCGGGAATAAGTCGTGAGATAGCACAGCATACAATACCGCTCAATCCGGATTCAAAACCGGTGAAGCAAAAACTTCGGAGAATGAAACCTGAGTGGACATTGAAAATCAAAGAAGAGGTGCAGAAACAGCTCGCAGCAGGTTTTATTAGAGTTGCTCAATATCCAGAATGGGTTGCTAACATAGTGTCCGTTCTAAAAAAGGATGGCAAAGTAAGGATGTGCGTCGACTTCAGAGATCTAAACATGGCAAGTCCAATGGATGACTTTCCCTTGCCACTTATAGACGTACTGGTGGATAATACCGCAGGAAATGCCCTCTTATCATTCATGGATGGCTATGCAGGGTATAACCAAATACAAATGGCGAAAGAAGATTATTGCTTATTGCTATACCGTCATGCCTTTCGGGTTGAAGAATGCGGGAGCAACATACCAAAGAACCGCAACTTCCCTTCTACATGACATGATGCACAAGGAAGCCGAGGTGTACGTAGACAATATGATCATCAAATTCAAGGAGAGAGAATGGCATATACCCTCTCTAAAGAAATTCTTTGACGTGCTTCAGAAATACGATGTGAGATTAAATCCTCAAAAGTACGCATTTGGAGTAACTTCTAGCAACCTTTTAGGGTTTGTCATAAGCACAAGAGGCATTGAAATTGATCCTACCAAAATCAAAGCTATAAGAGATATGCCATCTCCCAAAATTAAAAGGAGATAAGAGGATTCTTAGGACGGCTCCAATATATAAGTCAATTCATATCCAATATGACTATTACATGTGAGCCCATCTTCAAAAAGCTCAAAAAGGGCACTAAATCTACCTGGGATGATCAGTGCCAGCATGCTTTCGACAAGATCAAGGAGTACCTAGCTAATCCACCCGTATTGGTTCCGTCAACTCCAGAACAACCACTTATGATATACCTAATAGTCGCAGAAACCGCCATGGGTGCTATGTTGGCCCAAGAGGTGGAGAATGATGAAAAGGCAATAGTAAGAAACACGCTACTCCACACTACAGAAAACGTATCTCGCATTGGTCACTGCAACAAAGAAGCTTCGGCACTACATGTTACAACATTCTATCCATATAAAGTCAAGGATGAATCCAATAAGTACTTATTCGAAAAACCATTATTAGTGGAAGAATAGCAAGATGGACTGTCATGCTTTCAGAATTCGATCTAACTTTTGAACACCAAGAGGCGATCAAAGGACATGCCGTTTCTGAACATCTCGCTGAAAACCCAGTACTAGGGAAGATGCCACCCATGACTTTCCCGATGATGGAATAATGAGTGTCGAAGAAACCACTTGGCAGTAATACTTTGACGGAGCATCAAATAAAAAAGGTTATGGCGTAGGAGTATTATTAGTCAGCCCAGAAGGCGCACATACTCCCATAGCCGTCAAATTAGACCATTAGGTAACCAACAACGCCGCCGAATATGAAGCATGCATCATTGGTTTAGAAGCGGCAATAGAACTACAAATTAAGGATCTAAAGGTATATGGAGATTCAACTCTCATCATAAACCAAGTCTCCAAAAAGTGGAAAGTGAAAATCGAATCCCTGACACCTTACCAGGAATATCTTGAAAATATAGCCAATTATTTCAATCATGTCCGTTTTACATACCTTCCTAGAGATGACAACCAGTTCGTAGATGCCTTAGCAAAAATGGCTTCCATGATAAATATTCCATATGACGTAATCTTCATGCCCATTCACATTCAAAGGTGCACTGAGCCCGCCTTTTGTAATGCACTTGAAGTACGCGCCAATGAGGAAGAAGAAGAGGAATGGTTTGCCGACATCCTCAATCTACTCGCCAAAGGCGATTACCCTCCACAATCTAAACCTAGGGCACAAAGAGCTTTAAGAAGACTAGCCGCACAATACATACATGTGCAAGGCAAACTTTATAAAACGACACCACAAGGGCCAAGTCTTCTATGCTTAAAGGAACGTGAGGCCATCAAAGCCATGAGCGATATACATAATGGCGTATGTGGTCCCCATATGAAAGGACTCACCTTGGTCAAGAAGATCCTAAGGCAAGGATACTATTGGACTACGATTGAAAAGGATTGCATCGAATACGTGATAAAGTGCACACGCTGCCAATTCCACGCCAATTTACAACATAGACCTCCTACTCCTCTACATACATTCACTTCACCATGGTCGTTCTCTGCATGGGGCATTGACATCATTGGAAAAATCTTCCCTACAGGAAAAAGGAGGCCATGAATACATACTAGTCGCGATAGATTATTTCACCAAATAGGTTGAAGCTCGCTCGTACGCAAGAATAGCGTCAAAACACGTGGCAAAATTTATACATGACAACATCATTACCAGATATGGAGTACCCCACGAAATCATAAGTGATCACGGGACCCAATTCAAAAAGGATGTTGCCAAACTTTTCACTAAGTTTAAAATTCAACATCGACAGTCTTCACCTTGTAGGCCACAAACAAATGGAGCCGTAGAATCCGCAAACAAGAACGTAAAATAGATGATAGCTAAGATGACGAAAACTACGACGATTGGCCCGACAAGCTACAATTTGCCTTATGGGGATATAGAACTACTATTCGGTCCTCAACAGGAGCAACGCCTTGTTCTTTATTAGTATACAGAATGGAGGCGGTACTCCCAGTCGAGGTAGAAATCCTTTCCTTAAGGATAGCTTTGGAAAGTGAATTACTCGAAGTGGATTGGGTCCAAGCCCGGTATGACCAATTGGTCTTGCTAGATGAAATACGACTAAATGCCCTACATTATGGTCATGTGTACCAAGCAAGGATGACAAGACATTTTGATCAACGATTCAAGGCTAGAGGACTAAAAGGAGACTTAGTCCTAAAAGAGGTAAGACCAAGTGTAGTCGACCCTCGGGGAAAACACAAGCCTACTTGGGCTGGCCAGTACATCATCAACACAATATTATCCGGTGGAGTGGTAAAGTTAATGGATTTAGACGGCAACGAGTTCACTCAAATCACAAATATGGACCAACTTAAGCGATTCTATGCATAAATGTTAAATCTTTTAGAGAGCCCACTAAGGCACGAAGTCCAAGTCAAAATTGGTAAAACCCGTCGGCGCGGGGCCAATGACTGAAAAAAAAAAAAAAAAAACCAGGTTTTGTTTTACGAACTACATTGGCCTGATTCCGCATGGATATGTAGGTAACCTATAGCACCTGGGCCCGGCCACTTTAATAAAATAAATCTCTAAGAGAGTTTTAATCCATTCGATTAATGCAAAAATAAGCAAGTCTTTCATTAATATGGCTAAAGTCCATTACATGCTCTAATGAAAAAAAAAATAAAAAGAAAAGTGCGAGAAACAAAATAAATAAATAAAAGGGCAATTCTAAACTACATCTACTTGGGCATGCAAACCCGTTATTTGAATTATACTACTAAGCAAAAAGGACAAGACATGCTAGAAAAATAGAGGTGGACTACTCCTCCTTGTCTTTTACCTCGGGCTCTTGGATGGGCTCGCTAGGCTCATCAAGTTCCATTCGTTCTTTGGAGCCCATCTTTCCCTAACATAGCTAGAAGAGGCCTCGTGATCATTGTGTCTAATTGGAGCTACTTGCTTGGCCGAGTGGGTTGGATTCTTCCTCTTCTTGGATTGGGCCTTTGCCTTGCCTTTTCCCTTACCCTTAAATTGGGGCTTGGAAGGTTTAGCGGGCCTATCAATTGGAGTTATCCTTACACCGTTTGGCTCATCATATTTGCGGGCTTTGAACAACTTCTTTTCCTCTTCTAGAAGCTTTGGGTTGACTCGGCGATCACCGCTCCAAATACATTGCTCATAAAAGATCGACATCCAGTGAGATTGAGGAAATACTGGCTTAACCCATATTTGACGACGACTCCAATACCGTTCCCAATGGGACATAAGGAAGGAGTCAATGGACGTTGACGAGGGCACACACAGCTTACATTCGGAATTCTCTGCCGTAAACCATATTGTTGCAAAAGGCGATTTGGCAAAAAGGATGTCAAAGTACGTAAGCCTACAATCCGGGTAAAGGGCGTATCTTCACTACACCCAACGAGTTTAGTGGTATGCCACCACGGGATGAACCAACCCATTTGGGTTTTGGAATAAAAGAATTCCAACCATTCCTCACGGGAGGATAGAGAGAAGTTTCGACGTCTCGCCGGAAATTGCTTGGGAAGATACTCTCTGGTATCTATTGAAGGAATTTCTAAGATATTGAGTTTCTGTTAAAGCCATATCTACACAAAAACAACAAAAGAAGAATTCAAGTCAATACAAGATGAGAATTTCACCAAATAAAGTTAAGTCCACAAAGATTAAGGCTTTATCACAAAACTTACTTGAAGGAGTAAAGGGCTCCCGGTGAAGGACTCTTGAGGATTGCTCTTGAGCCTATCTAAAGAAAGGATTGTCTCTCCCACGACCAAGTTCGTAGGAGAGCTATCCCATTGAATTTGCTCGGTCACCCTAAGAAGGCAAGCTTTGCCCCTATTGATGGTCAACTTCGCTTGGGAGGGAATAAGGGCATCTTTATTACCACCAATGAACAAATAACGATGGAGGAGCCAAAATAGAAAGGCGCGTTTCTTGTACCTCATATCCATCGCATCCCGGGCCTTAGAAGTGAAGAAAGTCACAAGCTTGGCAAGATCAACATCCTCGCCATGAAGCACTTGACCCGCTTAATGGGGAGACAACCCGAGATACCTTTGAAAATCACCCACAAAAGCATTCCCCAAGTAAGGAACGGCAGAAGGGCTTTCGGTTGAAAAGCCAATTATATCGGAGAACTCCTCCACCAAAGGGCACATCTCATGAGCACCAAAACGGAAGATATGGAATTTTTGGTCCCAAAACTCAATAGAAGCATGAAGAAAATCTCACAAAATGTTGACTTGCTTGAGGTGAAAGAAGGCATTGAGGTGGGAGGGAGTAAGCTCTAACCTCTCCTCTATAGTCAGGGAAGCCAACCAAGCATCAAAGACATCATCAAAGTTCACCATTGTTAAGATTAAGGATTTTCTCTCAAGGAATTTCCTCTCTCTAGGGGCTTAAAGCAAGTGGTGAGAAGAAAAGAGAAAGAAACCCAACTATATAGAGGCTACGGTTGGATTCTCGTCGAAAAATTAAGGAAATTCAAACAACCGACGAAAAAGAGGCTAGGCGGCCTCGCAGCTAGTCCGGACGGCTTAGCCGCTAGGACGGGGGGCTTAGCCGCTCAAGCAAGCGGCTTGACCGTTAGGACAAACGGCCAAATCGCAAGCCCAGGCGGCGTGCCCAAGCTGCAACCGCTAGAGCTCTAGCACAGCCGCTAGGAGCTCTAGCGGTCACCCTGTATAGGCGCCTGGTGTGCTATTTCGGGAGAGACCTCGGTCCATCCGACCCCACCATTTTACCGGGCTCTACTTTTCTAAATTCCCACATGGACAGATTTTGGAAGCCTTCCCTTATATTTTCTTTCCTTCTTTTATTTTGATTATCAAGTTCCACTCTTATTCCTTTTATTTCCCGATTCTTAATATTTTCCCCTTTTTAATTATCTTTTTCTATTTTGCTTTTCTTTACTTTGTTTTTTATTTTAGGGGAAGGGGTACCCCAAATGTGCTAAATTCTCGGGAATCCTAAATTCCCGAATGTCGTGATTTGTGGTTTCCCACTCGGAAATTAGTTGATTAAGTTCACATGTGGGCAAGCCCGAAAGTTCGAAATGCACTACAACAAATATCACTGGCCATCTTCGCCAGTACTCGGACCTGCCTGAGACGACTATCCGGGTCCACTCGATGATGGAGCACCTGAAGGACCGGACTGAGACATCGCCCAAGCTCTAGGGTCGAAAGCAAACAATGAACCCGTCAAGTAAGCGGGATCAAGTGAATGATGCGGTGGCTCCAACATGCCGGGATAGCTGCCATACAACGTACTCTCCTGACTCCAAGAACCCCTTGGAGGGATTGGAGGATACATGGGCATATGATAGCCCGGATACCCCATATAGGGAAGTGGTGTAGGCCATTGCGGAAGATAAGGCACTTGGGGCGAGTTCCCCGTATCCACTCTAGCTCGAGGCGTCCCCTAACGCACCTCCGTACTCTCCTTCCTAGGAGGAGGACGCTGCGGAGTAGAAACTGACTCCGGAGTATGAATAACTGGAGGCCTGGGAGGCCTCACCACGGGAACAGGCTAAAAAATAAGCCAAACGTCAGAAAATTACAAAAAATTCAAATCAAGCACTATTACTTGAAATGAACATACCTCTCGAACGTCGGACCGACGACTCGTGCATGCACTCCAAAACATGAATCAGGAAATCAGACTCTTAAAGGCTTGTATGCCTCTATAGATCTTCGGTTTCTCCGCAGCATCCAACTGTGCACGTAAAAGAAAAGAGTTAGTATAAATACAAAAGAAACATTGCAAATTACTATGGATTCTCACTTACCCCCCTACAATCAGCTGGTTGAGGCAATCCCTCAACCTCCTCATCAAGACCACGAAACTCAGGAATCTGTATATCCTAAGGAGACTCGTCCGCTCCTGTATAGCTCACCGACATGGTAAGAGGAGTCGGGCGTGGAGAAGAGACAGTCGAGGAACTCTGCAAAATTTAAGAATATTAGACACATTTCTAAATTTCCAAACGAAATTAAGAAACAAAAGTACCTTACTTACCGGGTCGGTAGAAAATTTGGGGCACAACCGAGCCTCAACAAAATCAGTATATGCCACCATAAGATCCACCTCAAGATCAGCTGGAAGCAAATACTCGAAGGCATTCGCCCCAACAGTAGCCACCCTTACCTGCTCCACGGTAAGGTGACGAACGTAAAGCATAGAATCCGGAGGATCTAAAGAAATACTCGGAGTCGGAAGGTCGGAGAAAGTCTGCGTAATCAGTCTCTCTCTCAAGAACCACTCAAAACCGAAAGGACCCTCAATAAGGATCCTCCTCTAGTCATACTCCCGAGCTCCCAAAAATCTGTTCGAGAGACCCGGGAGGTGAGCCGTCCAGGGGAACCAGTCGACCTACAAAAGCGAAGGATGAGCACACAAAAGGATAAAAGGACGAAAAAGCACAAAGGAAAGTTGCTGACACCCTGAGCGGTCAAGGGATATATTGCCTCCCTAAGGGCATGCAACGTAGTAAATGGGCAAGACGCTCGTCCCCTCCGGGTCAGCATCGCTGGAAAGGACAAATCCCCTGTCTCGAGAAGAGGGGCAAGGTCGGAGAAATGCTCATAAAACCAAATCTAAGACATGCAAAGTACATGGATTAGGCGTAAGCTATGAGTAAAAGCCAGAAACACAAAGTATAAAAAGGGTAGAAGGAAATTACGTCCATAACCTTTCAATAACTGACTAAGGAGACGCGAGACGCGCCCTCCTCTCCTCTGAGGCCACCGGACTGCCTCAAACTCCGTAGAAGACAAGAGTATGCGGGAAGACCCTAATTGTACTCCGCAACTCTGTGTAAATCCCGCAAGCACGGGAAATAAAGAACGTGGTACCTACTAGCTTTATCCGAAAAGACGCAACAAGCTAGAACATAGGCCACGAAAAGGCGAGCGTGCTGCTCTGCCATGACCTTCTTCAACTTCCTCGGGTTGGTCAAGAATTGGAGCATAACGTCAGTCCGGCCAGACACCCTACCATCCCAGTTGGTCCCAAAAAGGCCAAACATCTCCACCATAACCTCCCTACTCAAGTCTCCATAAGTGATAGGAGTACCGGTGCAAGGGAGCCCGGAAATGAGACCAAACTCGAAAGGGGTGATCATGATCTCACCAATAGGAAAGTTAAAGGTACTGGTAGTATCTCAGTATCGCTCCGCAATACCTCTAACAAGCAAGTGGTCGGAGCGCTCAGCAGAAGCAATGGACGCCAAAAAGTAATCGAAGCCACAACGTGCCACGATGGCGTCGACCGAAGGAGTCACATACCTACGGGCTTTCTCGATACCAAAAAGGCTACCATAACCCCGCATGGTAGTGTCGACATCCCATACAGCACATAAATTGCAAAGACAATTAAGTAGGTGATCCTAGTAACAACTACCAGTCTCCGGTTTAGTCCTAAATTTCTACAATTCGTAAAATTTAGCATTTCTAGCTAAACCAATATGACAAGAGTGAATTTTAAAGAGAACGAATTTCACACAAGTTTCTTCTCCACAAAGTACACTCAAAAAGCTATTTACCACCACTACAAAAGTAAACTTCATTCAAGTTTTTTTTCACAGAATATATATAATTGCAACGAAAATAAATTTCATACAAATTTATTTTCCACTATTAAAGATGAAGTTCACGCAAATTCAGTCTTCACATGCAAAAATATATATAATACAAGAAATCTACGGGAATTCGCAAATTAACAAGAAGAAAAACAATTTCACGTGGATTTTCTAAGTGTAAAAGAGCAAAGAGAAAAAAAGACGACATACCTGACATTTGGTACCGACGGTAACCAAATGCTCCTTCTTCTTGAAAACAAGATCGATGGGCTCCCAACGATCGATAGAATGAAAATCACTACGAGTGAACTCATCGTGGACTAACCGGCTCTCAACCACCCGGTGACGGGGTATACCGGAAAAAAAAACCCGAGTGAAAACATTCGGGGCCGCATGAACAACAATCTCTCGCCCCTTCCTTTTCCTACCTCCTCTAAGTATAGGAGCCATGGATTGAAGAGCAAAAAATGGAGTTTTTGGAAATTTGAGTGAAACTCACAAATTCACACAATTTGGAGTTTTGACACTCAAAAACACAAAAACAACTAGCAAAATCAAGTTCTACTAAGAATTTGAGCAAGAAACCTCTAGATTTATAGCTAGGGGCTTTGAGGGAGGTTGAGAACTTGAGTAAAAATGGAGGAGAGAGAAAGGAGAAGGCTCGAAGTGGGGAAGATGACCCATTTCGGCCTCCCCTTTTCATTTTTATGCACAGCCCGTGGAAAACCTAGTAGCCGGTGAAACCGCCTACGTAGACGGTCAGACCGCCCAGCTGGCGGTTGAACTGCAAGCCACGCGGCTGGGGCGCTACTCCCAACGGCTTGACCGTTTGCTTGAGCGGTTCAACCGCTCAACCAAGCGGCATAGCCACTCCAGCCAGCGGTTTAACCGCCCCACCTAGCGGTTCGACCGCTTGACGTGGCGGCTTGACCGCTTGGCCCACTCTCTCACCCCTGACGTTTTTTGGGCCATTGGCTCAAAATCAGTGGGCCCCACGCGAGGGCCATAGCAGTTATTTGTGTGCCAAAATTCGTTTATGAAAGCAGGACTACTTTAAACCCACAGGTTTGTACGTTTAAACTCGGCTAAATGGCATGGGCTCACACCTGACCTAAGGTCTGAGCAACATTTTATTACCCTTTATAATAACATTTACTACTCATCTTATTTCTAACGAAATAATTTTATTGTGTAACCTACAGCACAGGGTTCTCGTTCGACTGAAAATCGAAGGACGTTTATTGTTTGACCTACAGCAAAGGGTCATCCTTCGACTAAAAATCGAAAGATTTTTATCTTTTATCTTATTTCTAACGAAATACTTTTATTGTGTAACCTACAACACAGGGTTCCCCTTCGACTGAAAATCGAAAGACGTTTATTGTCTGACCTACAGCATAGGGTCACCTTTCGACTGAAAATCGAAGGATTTTTATCTTTTACTCTATTTCTAACGAAATATTTTTGTTGTGTAATCTACAGCACTGGGTTCCCCTTTGACTGAAAATCGAAGGATATTTATTGTGTAACCTACAGCATAGGGTTCCCCTTCGACTAGACCTGTCGATTCCCAACTCGACCTGAAAACCCGACCCGACCCGTTTTTTAAGGGTCCGGACACTGATTTTCCGACCCGGAACCCGTTTTGACCCGAACCCGATTAACGCAGTGTTTTTGGGTCAAACCCGACCAGTTAGTGGGTCGACCCGTTTGACCCGCAAAATAGAACAATTTGTATTTATAGATTAAAAGTTCAATTAAGTTATCCTAAAAAACCATATAAAACTTTTTTTTGTGTTTCATTAACTTTTTCTCTACATTTTTATTCTCTCAAAATGAGAAATTTTGCTCTTAACTACCCTCAAATGGACGGAATTATATTGTACAACTTATCGAATAATTAATCAAAATATAAAAAATATCATATATATATATATATATATATATATATATATATATGTATATACATTCCAATACGTGAATAAAATACGTATGTAGTTAATACAAGTTATAAATTAGAGTATATGTGTAGAAATATACCTTTTGGAAACATGAATTGACTATATAAATGACGAATAAAATAAAACTTTTTGGGTCACCCGACCCGATGGGTCGACCCGAACCCGACAACACTGTGTCAGGGTCAAGCATTTCTCAACCTGAACCCGAAACGATCCGACCCGCTAGTGACCCTAACCCAACATGACCAGACCCGAACCCGACCCGCCCGACCCAATTGACAGGTGTACCTTCGACTGATAATCGAAGGACATTTCTTGTGTGAGTACAGTATAGGGTCTCTCCATTCGACTAAAAAATGGAAGGGTTTCTCATCTTTTATTTCTAACGAAATATCTTTATTGTGTAACCTACAACATAGGGTTCCCCTTAGACTGAAAATCGAAGGACATTTATGGTGTGACCTACAGCATAGGGTCTCCTTCGACTGAAAATCGAAGGATTTTTATTATTTATTTCCTATCTAAAATATTTTATTGTGTGACCTATAGCATAGGGTCTCTCCGTTCGACTGATGATCGAAGAAATTTTTATTTTGTGATCTATAGCATAGGGTCAAACTCCCGGTCAAATAAACCGAGAAATATATTACTCTAAAATGATTGTTTATCTTTAACTGATTGTCACCTCACTCAGTTTGCCTGTTTCATTGCAGGTATTGGCACAGGAATACTTTAACCTTCGCTCTACTCAAGCTCGGCCAAAGTAGGGGCTTCTGTAGACACCAAAAATCATGTCTATAATAAGTCCCCGTAAAAACCCGATGATGAAAGGATTGGATTTTGCTCGAACTTGGGTTGCGAGAATAATTGCTCTAATGATTAGTCCAGTTCATTTGAATTAACCAATGGAAACTTTTTGTACAGGTGATCCAAACCAGTTGGACTCAATTCAATTGGAGTCCAAAACTGAGAGATAGGCCTCTTTGAACCTAAGCGCCCGAAAGGAAACCCAAACCTATGAGTCAACCCTTGGTCAAAAAAGGAAACTCAGTCAATCCCACGTGGACCCCCTCGGAAGAGACTCCCCCGCGTGAAAATCATGTCAGGCGCCTATACAGGCATGCCGCTCCTGGTCCAAGCGGCCACGCTTGAGTTCAAGCGGTGGCCGCTTGTCCTGCCAGCTCAGCCGCTTGGCCTAGCTGTATGGCCGCTGGATTTTTTCTCGCGGATGGCGAATTCGAGGCCCATTCGATTTCCGTGCCAAACCCTGGCAGCTCCCCCTCTTCTATATAAACAAACCTTAGGGTTCAGTTGAAGAGGTTGGGAATTTGAGAGGTTGGACATTCTCTCTAAGAGGTTGGTAGTTCCCTCTCAGGTTGAGAATTCTAGAGGCTCTCTCTCTCTCTCTCTCTCTCTCTCTCTCTCTCTCTCTCTCTCTCTCTCATAATAAATCTTAAATTCTGATTCTACTCCATCAAGAGCATGAATTCAAGCAATATAACTCAATAAGTTCATTGTGAGCCTCCAAGTAATCCAACTTGAAGGCTTTCAAAAAATTTTATATTGCTTGTTATTACTAGTGATTTTGGTTTATGTGATATGTTCATGCATGGCGCATTTTGAGGAAAAGGGCTTGTATTAAGCTTAATTAATTGATGAATGAATGTTTTAATTTCGTTATTTATTGCTTTTTATGATTGAATCATGCTTTTGTTTATGGATTGGTGGATGAATTATGTGTTTGTCCTCTAACTTGCAGGTTTTTGCATATGTATCGTTTTCTAGCTATAAAAGCATGTAACTTGATAAATTGTTAAAAGTGGTCACAATAATAATGTTTGTTCAACCTATTAGTTAAAACTAGGAATTTGGACAAATTGAACCTTGTTTGGAACCGTAGCATTAATAATTATATTGAATCGATTAGTAAAGGTTGTTGTTGTCAACGGGCTAGTTGGGTGCCTAACACCTTCCTATCTCGTACTCACGCCCCCGAACTCATTTGTGAAGTCAATTTCCCCAATAGGGATTTGGGTGCACAGGAGTTGAGTTGACATCTTTCTAGACTATCGACTTGACTCCAAAGTTTCCAAATTACCTTAAATTTGGTGGCGACTTCCGACAATCTTAATTATGTCCTTCGTGCATAAAGAAAATCTTCACGTGCATTCACACTCAAGGATTCACAAAAACCCAAACATTAATAATTATATTGAGTCGATTAGTAAAGGTCGTTGTTGTCAAAGGGCAAGTTGGGTGCCTAACACCTTCCTATCTCGTACCTATGTCCCCGAAGTCATTTATGAAGTCAATTTCCCCAATAGGGATTGGGGTGCACAGGATTTGAGTTGACGTCTTTCTAGACTATCGACTTGACTCCAAGGTTTCCAAATTACCATAAATTTGGTGGCGACTTCCAACAATCTTAATTATGTTCTTGGTGCATATGGAAAATCTTCACGTGCATTCACACTCAAAGATTCAAAAAACCCCAAACACCACTTTGCTCTCCCAGGTTGTCCGGACACCCGAACTCAAAAAGGGTCGAAGGAAGACACGTAAAAAAGAGGGGAGAAAAATACAGCAACCTACACTTGGCGCATAACGCGATGATTCTCGGGTCCTAATCCAGAAAACCCGAGAATCTGGCCCCACAGGAAGTACAATGGATCACACCCTTCAGATCTGATCATTGGTGACTTCAACAAAGGAACCCATACTACGTCCTCGGTTCAGAACTTTTGTGTACACTTTGCATTTCTATCAACCATTGAACCAAGGAACTACAAAGAAACCTTGCTCGATCCAGACTGGGTCACTTCTATGCAAGACGAACTACACCAGTTCGAAAGAAGCAAGGTTTGACACCTAGTGCCTCGTCCCTCAAATCGCATGATCATCGAAACAAAGTGGGTGTTTCAAAACAACCTTGATGAACAAGGGACCGTAGTTAGAAACAAAACCAGACTGGTGGTCAAAGGTTACAATCAAGAGGAAGATATTGATTACGATGAAACCTTTGCACCAGTAGTTAGGCTATAGGCAATTCGTATTCTTATTGCTTTTGCTGCATTCACGGAGATAACCCTCTGTCTAATGGATGTCAAGAGTGCCTTCTTAAACAGTTATTTGAAAGAGAAAGTGTTTGTTGAACAACCTCCCGGTTTTGAAAGCCAAAATTTTGAAAATCATGTTTTTAAATTGGACAATGCACTATATGGTTTGAAACAAGCTCCTCGATCTTGGTATGAACGATTGTCCAAGTTTTTAATGGAAAATGGCTTTCAAAGAGGTAAAATAGACAACACATTGTTTCTTAAAGTGAAAGACAAACACTTGTTGATTGTGAAACTTTAAGTTTTTGACATTATATTTGGTGCTACTAATGAGTGTTTGTGTAAACAGTTTTCGGAGATCATGACAAGCGAATTTGAGATGAGCATGATGGGTGAACTCAACTTCTTATTGGGTTTGCAAATCAAGCAATCCACGGAAGCGGTCATGATTCACCAACAAAAGTACCTTAAGGAGTTTGTGAAGAAGTATGGAATGGAAAATGGCAAGTCCATGCACACTCGATATTGTGTATGGAATATCATGACAAGAAGTATGGAATGGACAAGGAGCTTGACTTAGACGAGAATGGTAAGAAGGTAGACGAGAAAACCTACCGAGGTATGATCGACTATCTTCTTTACTTAACTGCAAGTAGACCCGATATTGTGCTTAGCGTAGGCTTATGTTCTAGATTCCAAGCATGTCCTAAAGAGTCTCACATGATAGCCGTTAAGAGAATATTGAGGTACTTGCATGGTTGTGATAACTTAGGCCTTTGGTATCCTAAGGGTACTTCTTTTGATCTCATTGGCTACACTTATGCCGGCTATCTAGTTGATAGAAAAAGCACTTCCGGCATGGCTCACTTTCTTGGTTCATGTTTGATTTCATGGGGTTCAGAAACAAAACTCTATTGTCTTGTCAACGGCTGAAGCCGAGTATGTGTCTGCTGCATCTTGTTATGCTCAACTCTTATGGATTAAGCAACAATTGAATGATTTTGGTGTTGTGATTGATTGAATTCCTATCTTTTGTGACAACACTAGTGCAATTAATATTGCTAAAAATCCATGTCAACACAAGAGGACTAAACACATTGACAATGTTAAAACAATGTCAACACATTGACTAAACACTAGTGCCATTACTATTCGTATCTTAAGAGACAATGTTGAAAAAGGATTAATTTCCATGAACTTTTCCAAAACCGAAAATAAAATAGCGGATATATTTACTAACAAACTTAATTGGGAACAATTTGAGAAAATCCGGCTTGAACTTGGTTTAATTAAAGTCAATTAAAACACTTGCATTATATAAATGAAATTTCTTTTGTGGAAATTTATTGTTATTGTAATGGTTGAATTTGTGAGCAAAAAGTTCTGAAATTATTGTGCATGTCCATTACCAAACTTTTCATTAAGTTTTGTTACATAAGCTGGAAATTGCTTGAGAACTCAGCATTGACCGTTGGATATTGGTCTGGTTTGTTTGCATTTGCATAAGCATGTTTATTCACTGAATATTGTTGGGCTCTTAAAGTTGACCTCATATGAAGCCAAAATCAGACATTTAGCCACCTAAGTCAGCTAATTTAATTGTCAATCAAGCCCACAAAATTGAGTCAAATCCCCACAGATATCTCACGTGTCCACTGGTTATTACAAGTGAACAAATAATATCTGCTGGGTAATGAAGTGCAATTACTCAAGCTCTCATACTTTTTCTATTCCCAAATTCTACTCTCTCTTCCCTCCACAAATCGTCACTTTCTTTCTCTCACTCCCAACTCTCTCTCCTCTCACCCAGTCATCTTTCTCACCACTCCACACTCAACCATCGGTCACGAAAAGCTTCTCTCTCTCGCACAAAATGTCACTTTGCAATTATGAAATTCATGGCTTATATATCTAGTGTAGGTGGTGAGGTGAATGAGTTGAAAGCTGAAAATATTAAATTCCAACTTGAGAAAATTTGTGGAAGTGTTATGCTTAACAATAATTTCAATTTGATTGATATGTTGCTTGCTATAGTTGAGAAAGAAAAAGAATAATCGACAAAACCTTTGTTGCTTGAGAATAAAAGTGTAGATGTCGAAAGTGACGATATAGAAACCAAGGAAGTGTGTGATAAGTTTGACAAATTGGCTAAGAAAGTTAAGGAATTGAAAGCTAGGTCTAGGCCAATTGTGGAAGAAGAGAAAGATGATGAAAATTATGAAAGTGAGAATGTTGATCCTTGTGAGAAACCTACGGTCTCTAAGGAAGGTGATGTTGGGAAATTGCCAATTGAAGTTGAGGTTGGCTTGGCTGAAAAATCTTTTGATTGTGTGAGCGATATACCCGTTGAGATTGTGAATGAAGGTGATGAAAATTCTGTAGTTTGTGTGGGTGACAAGTTAGTTGATAACCGAATTGTTTGTGATTTGGAGAAATTGAAGGAAATGATGTCTTTAGGGTTGTTGATAAACCCATTTCGAAAGAAAAGATAAAGAAGATTTCCAAGGAAATCTTTGGTGATGATGAAGAGCTAGTTGCTCTTGTTGAGAATGCATAGTTGGGTGAGAAAGAAAAACCAGAGGGAGAGAAAAAGGAGAGTCTTGAGAAAAAAAAAATTCAGAGGGAGAGAAAAAGGAGAGTTTGAAGAGAGCGAGTAAAAGACTTGCAAAGAACAAAGATGTGGAGAGTCCAATTGTGGATGGATTGAATGTTGCTGAGAAGTCTATGGTTTATGAGATAGATGAGACTGTTATTTAGGAAGAGTTTGATGATCCATTAGACAACAATGGTGGGGAAGATGATGAAGAGAAAAATAAAGCTGCACCAAGTGCTGACCCTGTTTCCCCTACTGTTCCTGATAATGTTCCATCTGCCAAAGCCAGTGAAGATGATGGGAGACCCATCAGGTTCTTGACCTCTAAGACTAGGAATGAGATTATGAAGAGGAAACCCAATGCTGCTAATGACACTACTCTGAGTAAAAGGCAGAAAGAGTTGGTGAAGCAACTTGCTAGCACCTACTCAAGGAAGAAGGGAAGAAACAAGCAAGAGCAATCTCTTACTCCTGCTGCTTGTTTGACGAGGAGCAAGTCCTCTGGATCCCCAATCCAGTTGACTTCCTTTCCCGATGAGAAGGAAGCCTAACCAAACCCAATCACTAAGAAATCCAAAGCACCAAAAAAAGTCCCTCAAAAGAAAACCAAACCAACAGCCACGAAAAAGAAGTCCACACTCACTGAGATGTTTCCGAAAACCTAGAAGATTCACCCCTCCTAAACCAACAAAAACCAAGAAACCAAACACCATTGATGATGATATTGCTGATATACCAATTCCCTCTCCTCCCACTATGAAAAAAAAAATCCTCGAAAGAGAAAGAATGTAGCTCCAATTGGAAGCTCTAGCTCTGTGAGGAGGGCGAAGAAGATCAAGTCAGAGAATGAAGAGATTGTAGCACCCTCGGGCGCTATAAGGCGTGCAGCCGCGGGTAAAATTCTTGTGCCTTCTTTTTTGGTTGATCATGGTTGCAATGCTTTTATTGATGCTATCAAATATCAAGGATGGTGGGAGTTATTTGTTGATAGGAGTTATGAATTTTCGAAGAAGGATTTATTGGAGTTCTTCGAGAGTTGTGAGGTGGTGTCGGGTACAGTTTATGGGAAAATTGGAGAAAACGATATTGAATTTGATGCTGCTTTGATTTCACAAGCTTTGGGCATTGAAAACTGTGGGTTTGAGATTGAGGGTGTTGATGGTTGGCCATTCCTTGGGGAGTCTCATACCCCACTTGCTATTTGCCAAAGTCTTATCGGTGATGAGTCATTGACGGGCTCAATGAAGGTGCAAAAGATGGATATGCTTCCTTTCTACAAGTTGATGTTTGCTTTTGTGATAAGGAACATTGTTCCTAATGTTGAAAGAAGAGGAGAACCGTCTTTTCTTGAGCTCACAATCACCTATCTCATTGGTCAAGGTGTGAAGCTCAACTTGCCCTTCATCATGATTAATCACATTCAACGAGCTATCAAGAGTGATGAGAGCAATCATGTGCGTCCTTATGGGTTTCTCCTTACAAGTGTTCTTAAACATTTGAGGATCCGTCTTCAGAATGTTCATGGGATGGTGTATTATGATGACTTTGAGAGTAGGGCCTTGATCTCTTGTGGCTTGAACTTCATCCATCATCCACCTAAGGCTGGTCCTCCCTTCGGTCCTTCTGGTCAGACTGTACAAGCATCGCCTGCTCTTGCTCCAGCAGCTCCTCCTGCTACTGTCAGTGCAATTCCACCTCCTGTGCCAACTCCAGGCTCTCAGCGTGCCTCATAAGATTGTTTCCTACAGCTCGGGCATTGATGAACCTTAACGGGTCATGGTCCTTGAACAAAGGGACGATGCTATGGAGGCTAAGGTGGAAAAGAAATTTGAGGAACTCAAAGAGGACAATGAAAAGAAGCACACTGCATTAATGAACCTTCTCTCTTAGTTCATTCCCAAGCCATGACTCTTATTAAAGTTTGGTGTCCCAAAAACAATCTTTTACTTGCTTTGGGTCGTAAACACTTGAACAATCTTTTGGTGGTCAGTTGGTCCTTGTTTTGTGACCTAACATTGCATTATGCTTTCATTTGAATGACCAATATCCATTGGATGCATATGTTTCAATGACCTTGCATGCTTTAGTCTTCTTATGTGATAGTACCCAAGTGGTGCGGATATGCATATGTTTGAAGTGCTTGCTCATAATTTCATTCATGATAAATTGCTATTTTATGTGATGTTGCTTTTTGATGTGCCAAAAGGGGGAAACATATGCTTGTGCTTATGTTGATTTAGATTGGCCAAAGTTTTCTGTTATTGTATCTTGATCGAGGCTACAAGTGAAGAGATGCCTCCATCTTCGAGCTTCCATGCGACTTGGAAAATGTTCTTAGATTGAGGTATACTTAATTATGGCATTTAAGCTTTCATGATTTAGGCATAAGCATATCTAGTTTGTCATCATCAAAAAAGGGGAATTTGTTGGACCCTATGATATTTTGATGATGATTAAAACTAAATATACTTATGCTAATCAATTTAGTACTGCCTTAATTCTGATTGTGATATTAGTCACTACACTCAACGAGAAGGAATGCTCAAGAAGATGATCACATTTGGTACATAAAGATAAAGATAGAAGATTGGAATATTCTATTTTAGATTCATGTATTAAGTTGAAAATTAATTTAATAGAGTTGGAACTAAGAGAAACTAATGGGCGAAATTATTTGAAGGCAAAACTGGAATTAGGAACGTGAGCTGGAACCCAGGTCCCACTGTTAGATCCCACATTAAGTCCAAAATTTAAAAAAAGAATTTCGAAAATAAATTATCTTCAACATTGCTTAATACACTATTATTATCCAAAAGATCTTTTATTGTGCTAAAGAACCTTCTAAACCTGGTATGAAACAAAAGAGTTTTCTGATTTACAAAAGCATGTTGTGCTCAAACAGGGAATTTTCTTTTTAGAGCTTTGTGCACCAAATTGTCAAACAAGCAAGCCTTCCCTTGGGATTCGGCTGTCATGTTTTCTGAGACAACAAGGAGGCTACTTGTACCTCTTTGACTCAGTTTTAAGGTTTTCAATTGCAAAAGAAAACAGGTAATTAATTTGACATATTGGAGCCTCTTCACTTGAGATATTTTCGAAAACCTTAACAACTAAGCAAAGGGCTTCAAGCTCTCTCTATATAAGAGTGGAGCTGAGCTATTGCAAGAGTTAAGAGAGGATATTCAGATTTTATCAAAACTGTTTTTACACAAAAACCTCTTCTTCTTTTTGCTCACAAATTGCCTTCATACATATCCAAAGAAACAAAGCCCAAAAACTGTTTGTAACCTTTCTTGCTTATCTTAGAAGAGCCAAAAAGTTTGTGTTACTCAATTGCTTAGACAAATCTTGTGAGCTAGTGATAGCTTGTGTATTTGCTCAAAGCCGAGTGTTGGCTTGTGAGTCTTGGGAACTTGTAGGGAAGTTGTGTTCTTGACAACTTGAGTGAAGTTGTGCCTAACTGCTTGTTTGATAGATTTAGATGGACTTGGCAACTGAGGCTTAAAGTTGTGATTGTAGCAAGTTAGGAATGGGCTTGAACAATGATTTGGCAGGAAAATACAACAAGTAGTTGTGAAATCCTACTAGAGAGAGTAGGTCGTGGTTTTTACACCCAAATGAGCATTGGGTGGTTTTCCATGTATAAAATGCCTTGTGTTATTTATTCCTTAATTATCTAGCTTTCGCTCTTAATCTCTGTTAGAGGGAACAACCTAAGGACCGCAGTTCCTTAGGTTAGTTCATCTGTTCATTAAGCAAAAATTAGGCGAAAATTACCAACACAATTCAACCCCCCTTCTTGTGTTTAGGCTAGTGTATTCTAACACTCGTCCTCAAAGCCACTCCACTCTGGCGCAATTGAAAGACTCTCCCTCGAAAGGAAACCTGAAGACAATGACACCCCATAAAACCGCGGAATCTTCAAATCCCTAAAATGTGTTATTGAAATCCCAATCACTTCTCTGTCGAAGAGGATAATGAGCCAGACTCCCTAGGAAAGACTCTAAGAATCATGTCAACATCCACTAGCAGGGGAAAGGCTGGAAAACAAAGGAAGACTCTGGCAACAAAAATTTAGAAGAGACTGAGTGGAGGCAAGGACGCCTACCAAGAATCCATCACGCAATTTGACTATGTGAACAATCAAGCGGAAAATACAGGGCAGAGCCCCTTCCGCAATGATTAGTTTAATCTATAAATTTTGGGGTTTGGGCATCTCGCAACAACTCTCTATCTCAAAGACCTAGCTCGGAAGCATAAGCCTGACCTGACCCTCCTTTCCGAGACCATGTTATTGGAAGATAATGCTATAAATATTGTTGCTCCGTTAGGTTTTGACTCAATTCATGCTACCTTAGCTGCTGGAAATTCAGAAGGTCTTCTCCTCTAATGGAATACTTGCAACCATGCGGAATTGGTTATAAAAACAGATCAAATATTTGCTCTCAAGGTTAAAACATTCACAATGATGACTTTTGGCGACTGGTTCTTGTATATAGATCTCCAAATCACCTCGATCCGTCTTCTTTTTGGGATTCTCTCCCATCATCACTCAGCTCAATCTTCCAGCCTGCTTTGTCGGAGACTTCAACAACATCACCACTCCTGATGAAAGATGGTGAGCAGCCCGTCTTAGCTCCAATAAAAGAAAGGAACTCAACAACATCATTGATAACCATGGCCTTATGGTTCTTGGCTTCTGTGGAACCCTTATACCTTGATTAGGAAGAGAGATGGGAGAATCTTCCTTAAACAGAGACTTGATAGAGCCATCTGCTGCACTCGATGGCGTGGACTCTTCCCAAAAGCTACTTTTAAAGATGAACCTGATATCATGTTGATGAGTGCGAAAGTAGCGTTATAATTCATGTCTAAACCAGGCTCATTTATCCTATATTTACGTAATTTCTCTTATATTTTAATATTTATGAGTAATTTTATATGAGCTACTTTGGTATTTTGGTGTTTCAATTGTGATTTAGAGTCAAATTGAACTCCAAATGCAAAGGAACTAGGATTCTCTTTGGGTTCTCAAGATGATCAAAATAAGAGCATGTTATAAAGAGTCTTAAAGGACAGTGATTAAAAATTTCTCTCTCTAGGATGCTCTCCAGGCGCACGTTAAGTTGAGATGACTATCCTGCGACGATACCATTCATGGGGAAGAAGAAGAAAGCTTCATCTACAGTACCTTTGAGTGACTTTTTTGCTGAAAATTATGAGACTCAAGGGTGTTCAGTGGACGCTCATACGATGGAAACTTTAGGTAATTATAGCTCATTATCAAGGAAGCTCCCTGGATATGGAGATTCAGGTGGTAGCAACCAACCTCGAGCTGCTCGGCAATTGGTAATGATGTCCACACCGCGGGAAGGGACACCAATTTTGCAATCAGGAATCTGCACGCTTGTTACTAGTTTTGGTCAACCCATTTTTGGAAGCATACGCCATCAATGGGTTTTGAAGCTTCACTTGTGATACTAGAGGTTCAACCGGAAAACCCAGAAGTAAGTTCCCTTACTGTTTCAAAATCCAATATCAGGGTTCCTGGTAATCGTATTGCTAATTAATCGTTCAAGTTGAAATTTATCCCCCTGTAATTAAAGAGGGTAAAACGATGGAGAAATTACATAAATCTGAGGTTGAACTTGCGAATAAACAATGGGAAACTACTTTGATTGGATTTATATTAGGAGATGCTCCTTATTTTAGCCAAATAAAAAGTATGTTGAATCTTACTGGAATTTTGTGAATATGCCTAAGTGTTTTATACATGTGGAGGGCTATTTCATATTTAAATTCGATTCGATGGATGAAAAAAAAAAAAAATATTCAATAGATGTCCTTATGCTTTCAATGCTAAGCCATTTGTTCTAAGAGAATGGGGTGCAAATTTTGGGATGAACCCTGCTAACTACGGGAATGTACCACTTTGGGTACTATTACCTAACTTACCACTGAACTGTTGATCATTGGATTCACTAAGTAGAATTGGCAGCTGCTTGGGCAAGCCATTATATGTTGATAGGATCACAACAGAACTTGAAAGGGTCTTTTAGCTCGTCTGTTGATTGAGATTGACATCACTGTTCCTTACAAGTATGAGGTAAGGAATGAATATGATGAAGGGATAATGATCAAACATGAGATTATATATGAATGGTACCCAGGGTTCTGTCAGACTTGTAGGAAATATGCTCATGTAGAGGATAATTGTAACACACAGAAACAAGGTGAACAGTAGAGACCAGTGCGTAGGAGAAGAATAAGGAGACTAGTTGCTCAATGCCAACCTGTTAACACCCAGCCTACTGCAGCTGGTATTCTACAGCTGCATCTACCAGCAGTGGTCGGGCTACAAATACAAAAATTGTACCAACAGATGAAGAGCCTGAGATGGAAGATATTCCTTTCTCTGTAGAAGAACTGAGATGGAAGAGTATAAGACACAAAGAGGTAGCTCTATCTTTCTGTAGAACTCTTTCACTATACAATAAACAAATTAAGAGGAGCCAATTTTTGGCATACCTGCTGCTGGAATGCAAGATACACAGAGACAAGTAAATGAGAGTAATAATGGTGCAGCTGTATTGGGTGATCAACAAGGCAACAAGCCTCGAGATCCTCCTAATTTTCAATGAAGCTTTTAATATGGAATGTGCGTGGGATGAATAAACCCACAAAACTAAGGGAGGTAAGGAAGTATATTTTTTTTTCACAATAAAGCTAATTTTGTTGCGCTTCTTGAAACTAGAGTAAAGGTGAATAAATTTACTAGAGTTGGTGGTAAATTGATGAATAACTTGTTGCGCCTTTGTAACCATAATAAAACTCCCAATGTGGGAATCTGGATTGCTTAGGATCATATTGTTTTACATGTTCAAGTGTTGGCTGCATCTGATCAGTTTGCCCACTTGAAACTTATATCCCACTCTGGAATTACTTTTCTTCTTACTGTTAATTATGCTAAGAATGATGCAACACTTAGACAAGGGTACGTTGGCAAGATATTGAGAATTTAGGTAATAACATCACTGAGGCTTGGTTAGATGGAGGTGATTTCAATGCTACTCTTAATCCCACTGAAAGAGTGCAGTTTGGTGATAGTTTCTCTGACACTAGGGAATTACATGACATATGTTATAAGGAGAATTTGGAACACATAAGGTCAAAAGGCATGTAATTCAGTTGGTGTAATAGACATGAAGTTCATGGAAGAGTCTAAAGTAAGATTGATCTAGTCATGGGTAATTATCAATGGATTTCAGCTTACCCGACCATTGAAGCTGAATTTTTGGCACCTTATGTTTCACACCACTCCCCTCTAAGTATCCTTATTCAGCCTGAACCAATGCAAGGAAAGAAACAATTTAGGTTTTTTAACCTATGGACCACGCACCTGGTTATAAACAGGTTGTTGAAAATGGTTGGAAGTTTGAGGGACAAGGTTCTACAATGTTTTGTGTATTATAAAAACACTAAAATATGAAGCTAGCTATCAAGAGCTCTCCTCTCTACTACCCTCAACTTGAAGGAAAGTTGCAGGAAGCTCAAGAAGTTGTCCTACATAAACAAGTGCTCCTGGCAACTGATAAATTCAACACATAGTTGATTGTCAGAGAGCATAATGAGCTTAATTCTTTGAAAAAGCTCAGAGACATAGAAGAACTTAGAATGAAGCAAAAATCAAGACTTACTTGGATCAATGCAAGTGATGGTAATACCAGATATTTTCATGCCTATGTGCATAGCAAAAGGGCAGGCAATAAAACAGTTTCCATATACAATTCTAGTAATTTAAAACTCACGAAGCCTGAGGAAGTCAAGAATGAATTTCAGAACTTTTTTGTAAATATGATGGGATCATGTGCTGAGGCTCTCCCTGCTATTGACCCGGATATCATACAAAATGGTCCACACCTATCAGTTGAGCAGCAAATTGTAAATTTTGACAATTTTTCACCACATGAGATTAAAAGAGCCCTTTGGGAGATGGAAGATGAGAAGGCAGCAAGGCCTAATGGCTTTGCAACAGCGTTTTACAAAAGTTTCTAGGATATTATTGGAGCAGATATTACTAAAGCAATTACTGATATACTTTCCTCAGGTAACATGCTAAAGGCCCTTAACTGCACCTCCATTACTCTTGTGCCTAAGAAATCTAACCCTACATATGTTAGTGATTACAAGGCTATTGCTTACTGTTATGAAAAGCACTAGCTAATAGGGTTAGTAATTTTTTGCATGATGTGATACATATGGAATAATCAGCTTTCACAAAGGGTAGATCTATTGGTGATAAAATTATACTTTCTCATCAGTTAATTAAACATTATGGAAGGAAAGGACTTTCACCTAGATGTAATCTCAAAATTGATCTGAGGAAAGCCTATGACTCATTGGAATGGGCTTTCTTAGAACAAGTCATACTTAGTCTTCAGTTCCTTGTCAAGTTGGTTAACCAGGATCAAAATGTGCTATTCTACTGCTAGCTACTCCATTTTGTTTAATGGTAAGGCTTTGGCTCCTTTCACTGCAAAAAGGGGGTTAAGACATGGAGACCCACTGTCCCCATATCTCTTTGTCATTGCCATGTATTATCTGTCCAGGTGCTTGAGGATCCTATAGACTGAGCCTAACTTCAAATACCATCCAAAGTGTAAGAAATTTTCTCTAGTCCATTGTACTTTTCTTGAGGATATGTTAATGATCTCAAGAGGTGATGCACATTCTGTGGAGTTACTTTTTGAGAAATTTGAGCTCTTTTCTGCATGCTTGGGTCTAAAAGCTAATGAAAGCAAGTTTGAAATTTACTTTGGAGGAGTGCTTAGTGATGAGAAGAAAGAAATAATTGAGAAGATGGGTATGCAGAAAGGGATACTCCCTTTCAAATACTTAGTAGTGCCTCTAACATCAAAGAGACTACAAATTGTCATTATGATCCTTAGGTTAAAAAAGTGATAGATAGAATACAGTCTTGGACCTCCAAATTCCTCTCTTATGCTGGTAGACTACAACTTTACAAAGCAATGTTAATCTCTCTTCAGAACTTTTGGTCCCAATTTTTTCAAATAGCTATAGTTGTTATACACAACATTGAACGACTATGTACGAGGTTCTTATGGACAGGGAGTGTAGATCCCAACCATAGAGCCTTGGTGGCTTAGGATGATCTTTGTAAACCTCCTACTACAGGAGGTTTAGGTCTCTCTAACTTTAGAATCTGGAACAAAGCTTCTCTTGGGAAGCTCTTGTGGGGTATACAACATAAACAGGAAAAACTGTGGATTAGATGGGTGAATACAAATATATAATACACAGAAATTTCTGGACTATGGCAAAGCCTAAGAAAGTTTCATGGTTGATCCACAAGCTTGATACCCGAGATGAGTTGAAATAGTTCATAGACAACTGTTCTAGGTACAATGTGAGTGCAGCTTACAAGTATCTACTTCATGCTATGCAAAAACAACCATGGGCAAACCTTGTTTGGAGCCAATTTGCTCTCCGTATGTGGAGATTTATTATGTGGCATTGTATCAGGGAAGACTCCCTTTATGGAAGAATCTGCATAAACTAGGAGTACAAGGACCTAGCATCTGCTGCTTGTGTAAGCTAAGTGAAGACACAGTTCAACACATGTTCTTTGAATGCCTCAAGATAAACCCCATCCAGTAGCAATGGACTGGGGTATACATGCAGATTTGTGAGCAATTAAAAGGCAGACACGTAAGAGCTAGAGCTATGAGAGCTTGTGCTAATGATGGAATTTATCTCATATATCATGAGAGAAACCAGAGGCTGTTTCAGAACAAGACAGGCACTAGTGACAGTATAATGAAGCACTTAATATCTGATGTACGATGGAAGCTGCAGTAAAAGATAAGAAAGTTTGAGAGTTCTTTGCTACTGAACTTAACTTCTTTTATTAGCTGGGTATGATGATGTAAATCTGTGTTCATTTGCAAATGTGATAAGAGATGTTTCACTGGTAAATTGTAATAGCATGGACAGTGGAAGGTGATTGGGGTCTCCTACTCAAGGTCCCTTCCTAGAAGGTAAATTGAGCAGGTATTATGGTGCCTTGTAAAATGTTTCGTTGCTTCGTTGCTAGTAGCTTCGGCTAAACCAGTAAAGTAAGTGTATGGGTTTTAGAGATAACATTGAACTTTGTTGTATATCTCTTATTTGGATGTAATAAAATTCTAATTTACTTTCCAAAAAAAATCAAGAGGCTTAAACAAGAGCATAGGATTCGATGGAGGCAATGAAAGGCATTAAAATAGAGAAGTTACTAGCACCATAACTCTTTTGGGAGTTATTGGTTGCTTCATTGATATTCATTGGTTATTTTGTGTAAATCATCTAGGTTCATTTTAGTATTTCCCTATAAATAGGCCATTATCCCATCCAATTTTCATCGATCTCGTTCCATATTCTATTTTTGTAGTTCGTTTTTTAGAGTTTTTATTAGTTCGTTCTTCTAGTAGAGGATCAAGTTCAAGCGTTCTTCTATTTCTCCTTAGATATTGTAATGGAAGCTACTTGGTTTATTCTCTTATCTCTACTCTCTGTTTTCCTCTCTCCATGCTTCTTAATTCAATTGCTTTATTTAGTTTAATTAATTTTAGCATGAATTTCATTACGTACGAAGTTGTAGAGATCATGAGTAGCTAATGTCTTTTATATAGGGTTGATGTTACTTAATTCAATCATATGATGCCTAATTAGATAAGTGGAAATTGGCATGTTATTAGAATTGTTGCGCAATGTTTGATTGTAATCTTTTTTGTTTATATCAGATGATTAATTCATGTTCGAGAAAAACTTCTTAATTGTAATAGTTGAATAATTCATCAAGTTTGGATAATCACGAGAGTAGTTTAGAATAACTTGAGACTATTGGAAACAAAATTATGTACTTCATACTCTTGCGATTTTCTTAACTTCATGAGAATAGGTAGTTGAGTATTATATTGAGTATTCCTTTATCATTTCGAGAGAAACTTTTAGGATTCATATTTCCGTCTTTGCAACATTCGACATGACATGCTAGTTGAAATTTGTTTATCCGCATTTAAGATCTTGATTAAGTGAAATAAACCCTAACCTTTTTATCGTATTATTTTCTCTTGTATTAGTGATTAATTTTCTTGTTCAATCTCGGACCAAGTTGTAAATCTCTTAGCTTGTTATAGAATACTTAGTACTTGAAATCACTCGCTCTCTGTGGATAAATTTTTTTATTACTTCGATACAACCCGTACAATTGCGGGCCTATCAACTTTTTGAGTACATTTCTCTGGAAGCCCTTGTACCTGGATTAGGAAGAGAAATTGCAGAATGTTCCTTAAAGAGAGACTTGTTAGGACCATCTGTTGCACTGAATGGCGTGGGCTCTTCCCCAAAGCTACTGTCAAAGATGAACCCGCTATTATGTCTAACCACTCTCCTTTAATTGTTTCTCCCAATGGTGAAGGAATCATTGGGCCTCAGCACTTTAAATTCGAGGCAATGTGGACAAGAACTGGATCCTGTGGGGAAACCATTGCAGATGCAAGGAGAAATGATACAAGAGGCTCTTGGGGATATGTAAGAACTCGAGATTTCTCACGCCACATAGTGTGTCCTTAAAGAAAATTTGTAAGTTGAGGGCTTAGATAAGTTCAAGGAACCGTCGAGTTAGAAAAGAATTTGAAAAGACTTGAATTGAATAAAAGAGGTCACAATTCTGCCAGGCTATTGAGCAATTGAATAGTAAAAAACAAGATCTCAAGTAAAGAAAGAGAGGAAAGCACAGGAATACTTAACTAAGAATAGACATATTTATGGAAGAAAGAGTGAGAAGTTAAGCAATACTCAACTGAGAATAGAGGTTGTCAACTGAGACCGTGTGATTTGAACTGAGGGTGGACGGCTGTATTTATAGTGGACGGAGTAGGGTTGATCGGGTGAAAAGATAAGGCCGAGACTAAAGAAACCGGGTAAAATAGTTGTCGCCAGCTGGCGGCCCTGGCGGGAGCCGCTATGGCTCTCGCCACAGCCGCTGGCGGCTCTCGAGCTGCCAACTATATGTCGTCATATGACGACATCCTATTATTTTTGGGATTTTTTGGACGAATTTGGATATTCCACACATGTGAAAAGACCGTTTTTCCATTCTGCGGTGAAAAACGATTTTACCCTCGATTGGAAACTTTGCAACCGAGAGTCGGAAAAAGACACGAGAGGTGTCGTTGAAAATCTCTTGAACTAGGCTTTTGAATGTGCTCGAAATAAAGGAGTGATCGAGGAAAAACCTGAGACCTTATTTTACCTATCAAAGACAAAATAACATTCAAGTGTATAAGTTACTCCTTTCATCATCTGCCTTTTGCGAAGAAATATGACTATGCAATTTAGGCGTCTACAAAAGCCCCCACTTTGATCGAGCTTGAGTAAAAGCGAAGATCAAAGTATTTCAAAGGTGACATGCAGGATGCTGATATGCACTTGGTGTGGGAGAATGTACAGTATGCATACATATTAGGGCAAACCTTGACTGAGACACGCTCGGTGGATGCTAATATCTCGTGTTTGTAAACGCAAGAAAAATAAAGGTAATGGTTAGCATTGGCAAAAATCTCGCGGTATAGAATTGACGCCTGCAAAGGACCTGTATTCAGAGAAAATGAGAAGGTTAGCGAGACAACGCGATCATTACTTTGTGAGTGCTTGTCAGGACCCGGGACGCTTTCGGCCTCACTTCCACGGAGTATGTCCTAATAGAAAATTTGTAAGTTGGGGGCTTTAGATAAGTTGAAGGAACCGTCGAGTTAGAAAAGCATTTGAAAATACTTGAATTGAAGAAAAACCATGCAAGAGGTCACAAATTTGCTACCGGCGTTTTACCGAAGGGACAACCCAGTAGCGCGAAAAGTGAATTAATCATGTTTTTAGAAAGGCTCCTGCTCATATAGAACATATGAATACCAAAGAATAAAGCGTTCGGGGGCAAAGGTACGAGGTGGGAAGGTGTTAGGCACCCAACTCACCCGTGTTATGATGGCCTCTACTAACTCAAGTTTGCTTAATAATTTAAAGACATGATTCCAACAAAAATCGGGTTAACAACCTAGATTAGACTGTTAATTAGTTCATCACAAGCATCACGATATTTATTATTGACCCTTATTTAGACATGCATTCGATTGGCAAGTTGAGCATTACAACAGTTAGACATGCTTATTTACATGAATTGAAAGACAATATTTAGGAAGTAATAAAAGGCATGATTTGCATGATATCTATATTTTGACTACTAGAAAATAAACAGTTAAGCGATTAATTTAATTTGAGCCTTCAGGAGTTCAGTACCTGAACAGTAGGCTATTTGGCAATTAAATAGTAAAAACAAGATCTCAAGTAAAGAAAGAGGGGTAAACTCGGGAGTACTCAATTGAGAATAAATAGAAGAAATAGGGAGAAGCTTAAGAATACTCAGTTGAGAATAGAGCTTGTCAACTGTAGACAGTGTGTTTTGAACTGAGGGAGGAAGGATGTATTGATAGTGGAAGGACTAGGGTTGGACGGGTGAGGGAAAGACCAAAATCTGAAGAAATCGGGTGAAAAAGTGGGCGCCAGCTAGCTCAGCGAGAGCCGTTGGCGGTCCTGGTGAGAGCTGCTAGCGGGTGTGGAGCTGTCAGCTGGATGTCGTCATCTGACGACATCCAGCCAATTTTGGATATTTCGGAATTTTGAATATTCCGAAAATTTGAAAAGACTGTTTTACCAATCTACGGTATAAGACGATTTTACCTTCGATTAGCAACTTTGCAACCGAGGGTCGGAAAAAAGACACAACAGGTGTCGTTGGAAAGCTTTTGAACAAGGCTTTTGAGTGTGATTGAAATAAACGAGTGATCGAGGAAAAACCTGAGACCTTATTTTACCTATCAAAGCAAAAATAGCATTCAAGTTTATAAATTACTCCTTTCATCAACGGGCTTTTGCGAAGAAAACTAACGACCTTTTTTAGGCTTCTACAGTAGCCCCCACCTTCATCGAGCGTGAGTAAAAGTGAAGATCATAGTATTCCGAAGGCGACATGCAGGTTGCTGATGTGTACTTGGTGTGCGAGAGAGTACAGTATGCATGGATATTAAGGCAAACCTTGACTGAGACACACTCGGTGGGTGCTAAAGATCTCATCTCTGTGAACACAAGAAAAATAAAGGTAATGGTTAGCAGTGGCAAAACGCTCGCGGTGAGAAATTCACGCCTGCAAGGGACTTCTATTCAGAGAAAATGAAAAAGTTAGCGAGACAACGCGATCACCGCTTTGTACGTGATTGGCTGTAGATGGAAAGCAGCACTTTGAGAGCGATCAGTATAGAATGGTTTATCCTCAGTAAACAGTGACTAAACACCACTCTAGCATTTAAATGTAATTATAAAGGGCACATTTATCCCTAAAAATATGTTATTGTAAAGGGTACATTAATCCCTAAATGTTATTAAAAAGGGTAAATTCAACCCTATAAATGTTATTATAAAGGGCACATCTATCCCTATAAAATGTGTTATTGCAAAGGGTACATTATTCCCTATTTTTAATTTTGTTATAAAGGGCACATTTATCCCTATAAATGTGTTATTGTAAAGGGTACATTAGTCCCCATAAAATATTGTTATAAAGGGCTCATTTAACCTTATAAATGTTATTATAAAGGACACATATAGCCGTATAAAATGTGTTACTGTAAAGGGTGCATTAATCCCTATAAATTGTTGTTATAAAGGGCACATTTATTCCTATAAAAATGTGTTATTATAAAGGGTACATTAATCCCTATATAATGTTTATATTCAAAAGGAATACTCGCTCCTGCACAGAATTAGAATTAGCATAACTGTGATACACCAATATTTTCTATAATTATTATATTGATTTATAAATAGTTTCGGAGATTAAATCGTAATGATATTCAATGATTCGATTTATTCAATTAAAGCCATAATAATATGAATTATTATTATTGGACTTTCATATATTGTTTTTATCAAATTTGGGGAGTTTAATAAAAATGGTTTATATATGAATAAGAATTATTCATATTGTTTTAATTAGTTTTAATTAGGTTTTATTAGTTTTAATTAGCTATTTAAATCAGAATATTATTAAATAAATTCCTAAACCTACTAGTGTTTGACTTGGGTTGACTGAGGGCCTATATAAAGAAAAGAGGAGGCAATTAATCATTTTTACAACTGATCAAACCCTCACTCACATTCTCTCTCCTCCTCTCTGACACTCACGTACTCTCTCTCTCTCTCACTCTCTCCCCACCGGCTGTCCTCCCTCTCGTCACCGGAAACCACCGCTGGTCTTGTCTCTCTCTCTCTCTCTCTCTCTCTCTCTCGCCGATAATCTCTTCTCTCGCCTCTCTCTTTTCTCTCTCTCTCTTGCTCTCCTTCTCCCTCTCGTTGTTGCTGTCGCGGATGGCCGCGATCCCCGCCTGGTTGCCGCTTGGACGGCGGTCTTCGACCGCTGAGGCGCGAAGGGCGTGGCCCCGTCGCCGCCCTCTTCTCTCTTCTTCTCTTTCTCTTTCGTTCTCTCTTGATCACAACTCTCTCTTGACCGGTAACCACCGGCCATGGTGGTCAGTGTGTGGTGGTGATGGTGATGGGTCGGGTTATGGGTCCCATGCATGGGTACCCGTGACCTAGACCTTGTGTTGATGTTAGGGTTTCGTTTTTGTAGTTTCGTAATTATTATTTCGATTTTAAGTATTTTATGATTTAATATTTTTATTTTTTTGCACTCATTCGGAATCGGAATTCGGATTTTGAAAAAACTACATTGGTTGAAATAAATAAAGGCATTTAATAAAATTATCAGATTAATATTTTGTTACTGTTTGGATTATTGTATTGAATTAATACTGATTCGGTAATTGTTTTTAATTAGGACCTCATGAGCAAGCGTGATAGTCTTCGATTGTTGGAGCGTACTTCTGTTTTGAAAGCGTTTGTAGTGGTAAGCGCTCATGCCTACCTTCTTCCAAAGCCCCATCAAAACTATTTTTATGTGTTCTGTGCTAATTAAGAAATTATGGTGAATTTAATATGCAAAGCATGATTAAATTATATCATCGTTATTATGACATTTATTAAGCATGCTTACTGCTGTAATTATGTATTATGATGAGCATGTCGATATTATCATATTTTGGAAATTAATTAGTCCATATGATGAATTGTTGAATGGTGAAGTATTAGTATTATTATTCTATTAAATATTTGCTAATTGGTATGCGTATTTTTGAGTGCTAGTGAGCACCTATATATTATCGTTGAATGTCTTGGATGATTTGTGAATTATTGGATATCATATTACCCTGCCGAAGTGCTGCCGAAATTGTGCTAGACATTGCATGTCATCTTGTTGAATTATCGTCGTTGAATTAAAGCATGTTTAATTCTCATCGTATTGAATTATCATTATCGTCGTTATTTACTATTCATTGTCAAGAGCATGAAATGAATTAGTAAGTCGTGGTCTCGTAGTACCACTATGTCAACCAATGCAAATTATGTGAATTGAATTTAATGAGAGTAAGACTCCAAATGGATCCCTAGGAGTAGTCGAGCAATCAGGATTACACCTAATGGTGTAGTTCAAGGTATGAGTGATTCCCAAATTACTTATGGACACCTCACAATGTGTCTGGGGCGGATTATTCCCCATTTATTAAGTCCTCTAGACTCTTTTTATTATACTAGAGGTAGTGTGCACACTAGAGTCATTAAGTCCATGGCATGATTGTATCTTTGATGAACAGTATGGGTAATCGATGTTCTATTCGCTCTCTTTCTTCTCTCCAATCAAGACGGATTGTCTATGTCATATTTTATATGATCACTATACATAAATTGTATATAAAAGAATGTCGTTATGCGTATGCTTGATTATATGCTTATGTGCATATGCAAATGAATTTCAATGATTCTTCTAAATATCAGGTAAGGTTTGCGAAATGTTTTTACTGGGTACGGATGACGTTTATTCAGTTTATCTGATTTTTTTTTCTTTTGTTTCTTTTCTTTTCTTCTGTATTTTGTTTCCGTCACGGAAATCAAAGTGCAGGTTTAGTTGAATGAGGACGTACAGCTTGAAAGATAGAGTTGGTGTCAGACTCTCTTTATTTCAGTTTAGATCATTGGGATTTTATTGGATTTAGCCCTTGAAGGCAAGTTGTAATAAATTGGTTTAATGGTTTTTAGCTCATTATATAGACAACTCTGATATTAACTATTTTAGATTGTTTAGTTTCCTTAGTAAGCTCCTTTGATGCCTAGACTTTCTTTCTGCTTAGCATTTACTCCTTAGTGATAAATGTTGCGTAGCTACCCTCGAGTTTGGGACGGTTTAAGGGTGTCTAGTCGTGCACAACGACGTCGATAGTTCCCAGGAAATCGATGTGAATTCGGGGGGTGTTACAATAACGCTTAGCGCTGAATACATGTATTTAGAAAAATACCTGTGTTTGAGTATTTGGGGTCTGCAAAACTAACGGGTTAACCTTATCGGATAGTAGACGGTACCAGGAAATGGGCCAACTATTGAATTTTGAATTTGTGGACCCATTCCGCGCGCTTGGTACTGATTTTCACCGCAAATAAACTGTGCCAAATAACGAATTTTGGGCTGAAAATATGATGTGGGGCCAATAGGGGTCCGCGTGTGCGGGCCAGCTACAACCGCTGGCGGCCCTGGCTAGCGAGGTGAGGGCCGGTGGTGGCCCTCGCTGGGGCTGGATATGCTGGGTTTTCTCGAGCTTTTCCTCGCCTTTGCTTCATTTTTCGGATTGTCTTCTTCACTTGGTCGAGTTCTTCCAACACCATTGTCGAAAGCTCCAAGTTTTTGTTGGTAAGTCAATTCTTCACCAAATTCCTTACTTTTGTCTTGAACTTGTTTAATTTTTTGCCTAGTAGCTGAATTTCGAGTTGCATTTATGAATGGGTGCTTGTATATTGCGAATCTGACACTTGAAATATCTACTTATAGAGAGAGAAAGCTTGAAAACACTTTCCCATGGCTCCATAGACAAAGGGAAGCGTCCCATGACCAGGGAAGAGGAAAACCGAGACCTTTTTTGTACCAGATTTCCATTATATCGGAGACCTTATCCACACCACTCAGAGTGGGCAAATTTTTACTAAGACTCGGTCATGCGTTTGGATTGGCATCCGGCGGAGACTTGGGATCGTAGCCTCCTTATTCTTGACAGATAGAGTCATTTGTCCAACTTAAACCTAGTATGTTTCCGACTCCCTCGGTTTTGTTCGTTTTGATTATTTTGTGCTAAAACATGAACTGTTAGTGCTTCGGCACACGAAAAAATTGGGATTGTACTAGATTGGTGGTCAGCTGTGTATAATAGTTGTGTGGAGTTTATCTGGGTTGAATTTATAGTATATGGGGTATTGAAAAAAAAATTTGTTGGCTAGGGGGTTGGTACGTATTTCAAGGACCATGGATCCACTTCGAACTAGGCCATGATGTTGGATTCTTTTTTCTGAGAGGACAAGGGGAATAATTTGGGCTTCGGGTTTTGAGTCCATTCTGTCTGTCGTCCCATCGATTTTGGGATACTACGAACACACCTGTCACACACCTACGGGAGAGGTGTTCCCTACTCCGTATCATTTTGTCGTACTGACGGGCTTGTCCTTTATAGGGCGTCCTTTGCTGTATGACGCAAACTACCATTTGCAGGCGGATAGGTAGCTTTAGCTGTATGGGCCTCTTGCCCTTCTTTTTCATGGGGATCGAGTCTCCTTTCCCAAGTTATGGGAGGCTTTGACCGAGAAGGGGGTCATCGAGGATCAGCGAGCCCGTATCACTTTGGGTTATCTGTTGGGGGCGACTATTCTTGCCCAAAAGAAGAGTGTATTCCTGGATGATTTGACCATAGTACATGAGTACAACTTTGGTGCTCCTGCTTATGCATCTTTAGTGAGATGGTGTGGTTAGGCATTTCTAAAGTAGACCCATATCTGATTATTCCTGCTTGTATGACAGTTGTGGTTTTTTGAGGATTTTCCAGTTTTCAGTCCTCATTGTCCTTGTTTGAGGATGTTCCCACTAGGTGCACGGTGGATTGGTAGAGATAGCCATCGGTTTTGCTCTTTGGAGGATTTTTGGGTCACTTTTCATAGTTGAGCTGCGTTGGAGGTATGTAGTCCTTGACTTTTGAATGAACTTTGATCTTGCATTATGCAGGTGATGTGGACCATATTTGACGACGTTCCTGGAGTCTCGTACAGGGTGTCTACCCTACGGGTAGTGTTTGAGGGGCCGTTTAGCTTTGGGTGGTATTTGGGGGACAGTCTGACTCGGCTAATATCTCCACGCTTGGGTAGCCATTTGGTTCCGGAAGACCCTCCTATGACCATGTTTTACTGGCGTAGTCTGAGCGTGGGAAACTTGTCGGTCATTGTTAGGGGTGCGACGACCATGCAGTTCGTTCTACGAGAGGTTGAGGATTTAGACCGTACAGCGGTATACTTGGCCTATTGCTTGGATCGCTTGATGCCGGACCTTACTTCTGAGGTAAAATGTTGATTCATGTTTTTCAGTAGTGTATGTAGCATGCTTAATTTTGTGTCTTTGTAGGCGGATCGTGTGGCTCCTCGGGGACACAGGAGGTCCCGTTCTAGAGTCCCTCGTAGTTAGCCTCCAAGCACAACCTTACCAAGTACTGAGGTGAGGTACACTGGTGAGAGTGGGGGTCGCATAACAGAGGAGTTTCCCCTACATAGTGCTGATGGAGAGGCAATAGAGGGCTTACCATTGCCTGATGATTGTGTGGGGGTAAGTTTTTTTATCCTCTCTTGTTTTCTGAGTTGTACTTGTTTTCTAATATTGAATCTGTCTCTTGTCTTTTTTTGTAGTTGAATCGGGAACAAACCTTTCAAGTCTTTAAGCTCATCCGTTTGCTGAAGAAGGGGTATAGCCGGGTGATGGGCCGCGGATAGATTTCTCGATCCGGGACTGAAGTGTAAGTGCAGTTTTTTTTTTTTTTTTTTTTTTTTTTAACTAAGTGAAGTGCTTAATTTAACCTTTATGTCTTGCTTTTGCGTAGATGTCGCAGTCTTCGTCTTCAGCGGGACCCCGACACTCGTCAGTGAGAGCTTCTTCGGCGAGCAGACCTTCTTTTGCTCGATCTCCTACTGTTGTGGTGACTAGGCCTCTTGCTACTGAGGTGTCTGGGCCCTCTAGGCCACAACTTCATGTCACCGAGATGTTTCCTACGACGGGTTTTCAGCCTTCTTTGAGTAGTAGGCATATTATGACACCTGTGAGTGGAGGTTGGGAAGATGCTCCAGGATGGGGTGTGCCCTAAGGTGGGCCTTCACATCAGAATGCGGCTATGGACTTTGCTAGCAAGGCCGCGGAGGCCTTCAGCAAGTACCCTCATGCATGCGCCTATGTTTGTGTAAGGACGCAGGATTTTTACCAATCTTATGTCCACGGAGTGTGTCCTTATAGAAAATTTGTAAGCTGGGGGTTTAGATAACTTCACGGGACCATCGAGTTAGAAAAGCTTTTGAAGGGACAACCCGAAGGGACAATCCGAAGGGACAACCCAATAGCGCGATAAGTGAGCTGGTCATGTTTTTAGAAAGACTCCCGCTCATATAGAAGATATGAAAACCCATGAATAAAAGGTTCGGGGGCGAAGGTACGAGTTTGGAAGGTGTTAGGCACCCAACTCGCCCGTTTTATGACGGCCTCTCTACTAACTCAAGTTTGCTTAATAAAGTAAAGACATGATTCCCACACAAATCGGATTATCAATCTGAGTGATACGGGAGCAAATGTGCAAAGTTGATGCGGGAGCAAGTGTGCAAAGTAAACTGAACAACGAAGGAACTAGAAAGCGAACATCGATTCTTGTTTACATCGAGTTCCTTTGGTGGTTATGCATTAAATTGGCTCCTATAAAGATAATTACATGGAGTTTCCATCCAAGGCCGGGATTAAAACTCTTGTTATATGATCACGTTCCTTGTGAAGAACCTCGTAATCTTGGCAGTTCTGACACTTGTTCGTATTTTGGCTATATCTCGCTCATACGACATCTAAATGTTAAGATTCAATCCTCTGTTGAAAGATAAGATTGAGATCTACAATAGTGATTCTTTGAGTTTTCTCTAATTCAAAGTGCAATATGGTCAAAAACGAGTTAAAAGTTTTTGAAACATATTCCTTGCGTGCCAAGGCAACGACTTTAGTTTAGTTATTGTGTCCTAGTTTGTTTTTACTTGCTTATAGCGTGATTTATTGTTTAGGAAAGTAATAATCTGATTGTTATTAGAACTAGGCGTGCACTGGGGAATTAGGAAAGTGTCTTATTTGTTCACTTTTAATTTAGGAAAGTTGTTAGTTCATTAGTTTCCTAATTGTAATAGGTTTCGTAGTTGCTTTAGTTTTCTTTTCTATAAATAGGGGAGAACACAAAATTGTAAAAAAGACTTTGATGATTAATGATTAATACGTGAGTATTTACCCTCTCAAATTGAGTGATGTAGTTTGAAACCCTTGTGTGTAATGCGCAAGTATTGTTCTTGAGTGATTCTTGAACGAAAACCCGAACCCCTTGAGCGATTCGAGAGGTATATCCCTTTTATTGTGTTTGTTTATCAAAATACAGAAAATCCCTAAAAAAATCACATCAACTTGGTATCAGAGCCAGGTTTTGGAGTTTTCTAAAACTTCAAACGATTCATATTAAAGTTGTTCGTGTTCGTGTTGCAGTTCATCAGAATTTTGGAATCAGTTTTCGACACAAAAGTTGTGTTTTTCGCAGGTAACTGACGTTCTGAGCAAGACTAGTTAAGCTTTCCAAGTTGATGTGATTTTTTTAGGGACTTTCTGTATTTTGATAAACAAACACAATAAAAGGGATATACCTCTCGAATCACTCAAGCGGTTGGGGTTTTCGTTCAAGAATCACTCAAGAACAATACTTGCGCATCACACACAAGGGTTTCAAACTGAATCACTCAATTTGAGGGGGTAAATACTCACGTATTAATCATTAATCATCAAAGTCTTTTTTAACATTTCGTGTTCTCCCCTATTTATAGACGAGAAAACTAAAGCAACTAGGAAACCTATTACAATTAGGAAACTAATGAACTAACAACTTTCCTAAATTAAAAGTGAACAAATAAGAAACTTTCCTAATTCCCTAATGCACGCCTAATTCTAATAACAATCAGATTATTACTTTCCTAAACAATAAATCACGCTATAAGCAAGTAAAAACAAACTAGGACACAATAACTAAACTAAAGTCGTTGCCTTGGCGCGCAAGGAATATGTTTCAAAACTTGTAACTCGTTTTTGACCATGTTGCGCTTTGAATTACAGAAAACGCAAAGCATCACTGTTGTAGATCTCGATCTTATCTTTTAACAGAGGATTGAATATTCACATTTAGATGTCATATGAGCGAGATATAGCCAAGATACGAACAAGTGTCAGAACTGCCAAGATTACGAGGTTCTTCAGAAGGAACGTGATCATATAACAAGAGTTTTAATCCCGACCTTGTATGGAAACTCCATGTAATTATCTTTATAGGATCCAATTTAACGCATAACCACCAAAGAAACTCGATGTAAACAAGAATGGATGTTCTCTTGCTAGTTCCTTGGTTTTTCTGTTTACTTTGCACACTTGCTCCCGCATCAATCTTCCTTTCGTCAAAAAGAATTGTCCTCAATTCTTGGTTGGTAACAATCTTTTCTTGAGTTTAGTCTCCATGATCTTCCATCAAATAAATCGTACAATTCATATTTGAAAAATATTGAATCCTTTTGAGATGTGTTGAATGAATCCACGACCACAAGGGTAGTATTGTTGTCAACCTCATCTTCTTGACTTACCTCATCAAATATAGGTGGTTGACTTGGGTAAAAAAAAATTCTTCTTTCAAAAGGTCATCATCATCAACATCATAATTCACATCTTGTGGTTGAACAACTTCAAGAGCTTTTTGTTCCCCAAAGAAAGATTCTTCTATTTGTTTATCTTGTTGAGAATCGACAACTTCTTTATTTTCTTGTGAATCTACGATAGGACCAAGATCTTTAAAAGAACCATCAAAATTAGCTTTTTCCAAGAACTTTTCAATGATCTCTTCCTTAGCTTCATCAACTTCTCCAGAAGATCCCAAAGATTCTTCGGCCGCGTGCACCTCTTGAATGTATTCTATAGTTACTTGAAACTTTGTAGCACATTCATCTTTAAAGTGATCGAAACCAAAACAATTGGAACATTGTTTATTATCTCGTTCCTCTTCTCTTAATTGCTGCAATTGTTGTTCAATCCGTCTCACCTTCATCTCATGTATCAAAAGTTTAACACTTTCATCATAACAAGATGCACATGAACATTCTTGATCATTGCTCGCATATGAACATCTTCTCTTAAGATACTTCTTCAATTTGCTCAAGGTACGAATTTTCTCTTTCCTCATGAGTTTTCTGCGAGATTTCAAAGACTCTCACCAATCCAGAGCAGGTCCTCTTAGGCGAGAAATCACAATCTTCACTTGCTCATAGTCAGTAAACTCATAACATAAAAACAACTTGTCAACCTTCTTAAGCCATCGACAAAAGTCCTTTGAACAATACAACCCACTAAACTCATCTAAGCTGGACTCAATAAACTTAGATTGCCATGGTGACTTCATATTATTTATTTCTTCATAATATCAATGTCGAAATAATATTTTCCAATCGTAAAAACACAAAACTGCTCAGAAGCAGTAGTAAACAATTGAATTTCGCAAAAATAGCACAGGGCTAGTAAACAATTGATGCGGGAGCAAGTGTGCAAATTAAACAGAACAACCAAGGATTTAGCAAGCGAACATCCATTCTTGTTTACATCGAGTTCCTTTGGTGGTTATGCATTAAATTGGCTCCTATAAAGATAAATACATGGAATTTCTATACAAGGTGCACTGGTTCAACAAGGTGAGCGATATAGAGGTAACTAAGTATATATTTATTCCTGTTACTATTGGATCATATGGTGGTGTAGTTCGTTGTGATGTAGTTCCCATGGATGATTGTCACATGTTATTTGGAAGACCCTAGATGGATATTAAAAGACTTACACATGACAAGGTGCATAACACTTATGCTTTACGTCATTGTGGAAAGCGAATTATATTAACACCTTTATTATCTGGTTTTGAAAGTATTTCTAAACCTAAGGTAGAGAGTGAGAATGAAATAACAATTGTAGAGAATAAAGTTGAACAACAATCAAGTTCAAGATCTTTTGTAGAGAATATTGAATTGAAAAAGGAATTTGAGGAGAAAAGGAGTTCGAATCTCGTTGCAGATAATTTTTTTCCTTTTTGATGAAAGTAGAACAAGAAAACGCAAAGCATCATTGTTGTAGATCTCGATCTTTTCTTTCAACAGAGGATTGAATCTTCATATTTAGATGTCATATGAGCGAGATATAGCAAAAATACGAACAAGTGTCAGAAATGCCAAGATTACGAGGTTCTTCACAAGGAACGTGATCATATAACAAGAGTTTTAATCCCGACCTTGTATGGAAACTCCATTTAATTATTTTTATGCCAATTTAATGCATAACCACCAAAGGAACTCGATGTAAACAAGAATGGATGTTCGTTTGCTAGTTCCTTGGTTGTTCTGTTTACTTTGCACACTTGCTCCCGCATCACTGAGTTTGGACATGCTCGTAGCACGCTAAGATTTCAACTTTCTAAACACAAGAAAAATAAAGGTTATGGTTAGCAGGGCAAACATCGCTCGGGATAGTCTCAATGCCTGCAGGGAACTTGTATTCAGAGTAAATGAAAAAGTTAGTAACACTTAGATAATGATCAACGTACAGTGCTTCAGGAAAAAATGACTAAATGCCGCTCGGCGGATGCCTAGATTTCGTCCCTACACGAGAAACGTAAGAAAGTCGACGAGACAACGGATCAAAATGACGGCGGCAAAATGGTTAAAACATGTGAGAGTGAATAGTATAAATGCTTTATTCTAAGCAAACAGTGACTAAGCACCACTCGGCGGATGCCGAGATTCCGTCCCTACACGAGAAACGAAAAGGTCGATGAGACAACGCAATCAAAATGACGGCTGTAAAATGGTTAAAACATATGAACAGTTTAAATGCAACAGTTTAAGCATTCATTGACTGAAACATACAAAAAACCCAAGGACAGTATAACCACACAAGTGATCATTGACCGACACAATTGGTGGACACCAGCTATCCTAGTCAATCAATACTGGTTGTTCCCAAAATAATGAACACAGGCTATCCCAATAGCTGACACTCGCAGTCCAAAAATAATAAACACTGGCTGTTCAAACACAAAATAGAAAATCGATTCTCCTAAAAAATAATGGACACTGGCTGCCCCTATAATAATTGAGGAAATCGGTTGTCCTAAAAAATAATGGACATTGGTTGTCCCAATAATTGACACTGGCTTTCCAAAAATAATGAACACTACCTGTTCAAACACAATTTAGGAAACCGGCTGTCCTAAAAAAATAATGGACACTGGCTGTCCCAAAAATAATTTAGGAAACCGATTGTCCTAATAATGAGATAGCGCCAGAGGACCCACTAGGCTTTTCTTAAAAAAAATAATTTGACCGCTCCGAGTGATCAATATTATTGGGGAATACCTGGGCTTGTATGTTTGGGACCTGCAAAATAAATGGGTTAGTTTTACCTGATAATACTGGATACCGTAACGTGGAACAACTATTGAATTTTGAATTGGTGAGCCAAAGGGACTTGCTCCCATGCGCTCGATACATGTCTTCGCTGCAAACGAACTGTGCGAAATAACGGTATTTGAGCTGGAAACGAAGTCGTGGGACAGCAGGGGGCCCGCGCGTGCAGGCCGCTAAGGGCTGCTAGTAGCACTCACTTTGAGTGGCATAAAATACGTTTTGCTCCATTTTTCTTCAACTTTCGTCTTCTTGCTCGAGCCATTGTCGAGAGCTTTTCGCCATTATTGAGAGCTTCAATTGCTTCATGGTAAGTCAATTCTTGACCAAATTCCTTGCTTTTTGGATTGAATTTTATTAATTTTCCACCTAGTTGCTAAATCTCGGGTTGCATTGTTGAATGGGTACTTGTATCTTGCGAATCTGAAAGTTGAAATTTCTACTAGAAGAGAGAGAAAGCTTCACTTCTTCTCCTATGGCTCCAAAAGATAAGGGGAAGCATCCCGTGAGGGAAGAAGAGGAAATTTGTGACCTATTCCGTAGTGGGCTCTCGTTATCTAGGACACCTCTTCCCCATCATGCGGATGGTGCGATTCTGTACCAGGACTCATTCATGCGTATGGACTGCCGCCCGACGGAGGTTTGGGACAGGAGAGTTATGCTGCTGGACAGACGGAGTCATCTATCTAACCCTTAGTTGGTATATTTCTGACTTTTTTTGTTTTGTTCATTTTATTTATTTTGTACTGAAAATTTGAAGTGTTAGTGCTCCGGTACATGAACATACTGGATTAGTGGTCAGCTGTCTATAATACTTGTGTGGAATTATTTGGGTTGTGTTTGTAGTATACGGGGTGTTGAGAATTTTTTTTTTTGTTGGCTCGGGTGTTGGTACTCGTCTGTAGGCTCATGGGTCCACTTCGCACTGGGCCACGATGTTGGACACCTTTACTGAGGGGGCTAGGGAGATAGTTCAGGCTTCTGGCTTTGAGTACTTTCTGTCGGTTATCCGAGCTTGTCATTCTGAGGATTCTAGGATAGTTTCCTGCCCGTTATTGAAGAGGTTTTGGGACACCACGAACACTTTTCATAGGCATGTGAGAGAGATGTTTCCTACCCCCTATCAGTTCGCTGTATTGACCGGTTTTTCCTTTAGACGGCGTCCTATACGGTATGACGCGAGCCATCGCCACAAGGCTGGCAGGTTGCTTGAGCTGTATGGGCCTGTATCTGTCTACTTTAGGGAGGACCTATTTTCCTTGCCGAGGCTATGGGGAGCTTTAGTGGAGTAGGGTCTCACTAAGGAGTAGCGGGCTCGCATTTTCTTGGCTTACCTTTTGGGGGCAACCATCTTTGCCCAAAAGAAGAGTGTATGTCAAGTTGGCTTACTGACATGTTTAGATGGCTTGTCTCGGGTACACGAGTATAATTTTGGTGCTCCTTCATACGCATCCTTAGTGAGATGGTGTCGTCAGACTTGTAGGCCCAAGCTGACGAGTTAGAGAATTTTGGATTGATTTTGTCCTGGCCCCTTAAAAGGGTTACCTACGTATCCGGTGTGGAATCAGGATAGCGTAGTTCGTTCAATTTGTGTACGTCTTTTTTTTTATTTTCGGAATTTATTTTTTTGTTTTAAACGTAGTACTTCTTCAGTTGGTCCATGTTGGTGAGCTGGTTGAACTCGATGCCATCAATGTCCATAAGCCGGACTACGCCTCCTGATAAGATGTCATTGATGATGAACGGACCGGACCAATTTAGTCGGAACTTGCCTCTGGGGTCAGTAAGTGGTGCACGCATCTATTTCCAAACTAAATCTCCTTCTTTCAGGTTTCGATGTCGAACCGTTTTGTTGAACAGTATTGCCATGCGTTGTCGGAAAATGTGCGAGTGGTGTAGAGCCCGTAGGCATCTTTCATCTATGAACATGAGTTCATCATAACGGGCTTGCATCCTTTGTGTTTCTGAAAGTTCACCTTCTAAGGCTATGCGCATGAAGGGTAGTTGGACTTCTATGGGTAGTACAACTTTTATACCATAGACTATGGAATAAGGTGTAGCACCTGTGGATGATCTTATGGATGTTCTATACCCCCAAAGGGCAAATGGGAGTTTTACAAGACAATCTTTGTAGTTTTATATCTTCTTTTCGATGATAGTTTTGAGGTTCTTGTTAGCGGCTTCTACTGTGCCATTGGTTTGGGGTCGGTATGTGGATGATTTGTGGTGTTGGATTTTGTAGTTTTTCAGTAGGTTGGCTATTTTGGCTTTGAAGTGGGATCCATGGTCGCTAATAAATTCATGCGAAATATCGTATCGACAAATGATGTTGTTCTTTTTGAATTTGGACACCTTTTTGGATGTGAGGATGGCATACAATTGTGCTTTAACCTATTTGGTGAAATAGTCTATGGCTACCAGGATTTGTTCATGTCCTCCAGAACCCTGGGGGTGATCTATTCCCCATGCAGAAAATGGCCAAGGGGATGTGAAGTTATGGGGCATTGAGGGTGGCATATGTTGTGGGTTGGCATATATCTGACATTTCTTGCATTTCTTGACATAGTCGTAATAGTCTCTTTCCATGGTGGTCAAGTAGTATCCCAGTTGTAGGACCTTTCAAGAGAGCATTCGACCATTAATGTGTGGTCCGCATACCCCATTATGTACCTCATTCATGATCTCTGCGGCTTCTTCGGCGTTTACACATCCGAAGTAGACTCCATTGTGGGACATTTTGTATAGAGCCCCCTTGTATTCTATGTACTGTGCCATTAAGAGACGGATGGCCCGTTGAGCTCTTATTGGTGCATCTGGAGGTGTAGACACCAAAAATTGGGTCTATGATAAGTCCCCATAAAAACCCGATCATGAAAGGATTAGATTTTGTTCGAACATTGGTTGCGAGAATAATTGCTCTGATGATTAGCCCAGTTCATTTGATTTAACTAGTGGAAACCTTTTCTACAGGTGATCCAAACCAGTTGGACTCAATTCAATTGGAGTCCAAAACTGAGAGATAGGCCTCTTTAAATCTAAGGGCCCGGAAGGGAACCCAAACCCTTGAGTCAACCCTTGGTCAAACAAGGGAACTCAGTCAATCCCGCGTGGACCCCTCGGAAAAGCCTCCCCCGCGAGAAAAGCATGCAGGCAGGCTGCTCCAGGTCCAAGCGGTCACGCTTGAGTTCAACCGGTGACCGCTAGGACAAGCGGCCATGCCGTAAGGCGAAGCGGCTTGACCGCTTCCCTAGCGGCTAAGTCGCTTGCCAAGCGGTTTGACCGCTTGTCCTGCCGGGATTTGGCCGTTCGGCCTAGTTGCATGGCCGCTTGGACCTTTCCTCGTAGACGGCAAATTCGAGGTTCATATATAAACAAACCTTAGGGTTCAGTGGAAGAGGTTGGCAGTTTCTCTATCAGGTTGGTCCTTAGGTTGGACATTTCTCTCTCATATTAAAGGTATTTTTGCTTAAAACTACCTTTGTTTCACCAGCTTTCATTTAAAACTACCTTTGTTTCTCAACTTTGTTGGGAACTACCTTCTTTTCAATTTTCTTTGCAAAAGACTACTATTTGATAGTAAAATGAGTAACGGGGTTAACTTTGAGTGTAAAATACCATATTACCCCTCACTTAAGTTAGTTGACTGAGTCAAAAATATTTTCCTCTCTTTACCCCCTTTTATTACGTTTTATTTCCCCCTCTTTTTTCCCCTATTATTTCCCCCCGTTTTTCCCCATTCTCTCTCCTCGATTTCTCCTTTTTTAGCTTATTACTAACGATTTTGGTTTATGTGATATGTACATGTATGGCACGTTTTGAGCAAAAGAGCTTGTATTAAGCCTAATTAATGGATGAATGAATGCATTATTTTTGTTATTTATTGCTTCTTATGATTAAATTATGCTTCGTTTGTGGATTGGTGGATGAATTATTTGTTTGTCTTCTAACTCGCAAGTTTTAGCATATTTATCGTTTTCTAGCAATAAAAGCATGTAACTTGATAAATTGTTAAAAGTGATCACAATAATAATAATTGTTTAACCCATTAGTTAAAACAAGGAATTTGGACAAATTGAACTCTGTTTGGAACCGTAGCATTAATAATTATTTTGAATCAATTAGTAAAGGCCGTTGTTGTCAACGGGCGAGTTGGGTGCCTAACACCTTCCTAGCTCGTACCTACACCCCCAAACTCATTTATGAAGTCAATTTCCCCAATAGGGATTGGCTTGCACAGGAATTGAGTTGACGTCTTTCTGGACTATCGACTTGATTCCAAAGTTTCCAAATTACCTTAAATTTGGTGGCGACTTCCGATAATCTTAATCATGTCGTTAGTACAAAAGGAAAATCTTTATGTGCATTCACACTCAAAGGTTCACGAAAACCCAAACACACCACCGCGCTCTCCCAGGCTGCCCGAAACCCGAAGGTGGGGCGAAGGAAAAAAGGGGAGAAAAATCCGGTAGCCTACAGTGGCGACTTCACTGGGGACATGATTAAGAAGGTGTAACTTGAAAATCGATTCATTGTTATTATTTTTGCTTGGTTCCCTACCTTGAGTGTTCTTGTTATTATTTTGTGACTTGTCATTCATCTATTAAATTCCTTCATTGCATTCATGTGCATTCGCTTGCGCGACTTCCGAGCTTGTTTTTACAAGTTCAAACTAGTTTCTGAGCCATTGGAGTGTGGTGAGGTGCATTGGTGACAATCCACTCGATTCTTCTTTGCCAAGAAACATGGATCCCCTCACCTCATGTACCTTCCTACGCATTCGTCCATTCGACGAGTAGGATAACTTGAATGCCTCACATTGTCGTGCATCCCGCGGATTGTTGTACATTCTTGATCATGAGTACCTTTTGACCAAAACCCTTAAGCCTACCCCATTGCATGAATAAGAACCAATATTTTAGGTCGAAACTCAGTCCCATGTCCATGCTAGACTTTCATGATCATGTCCTTTGCGTTGTTGTCCTATTTGCCCATATGTGAACGCAATCTTTGCGTAGTCGTTTTGGTCTTTTCCTTTTTGAGCCTAGATTTTGTTTTAAGATTGAGTCTAGAATTTGAATTTTTAGGAAACAATATCCCCGAATGTTCTATATGATGCTCGTTACCTTTGGAAAGATTTTAATGCTTTATTCTTTCCCTATATTTAGGCAATGAGTTTTAGTCAATGATCTAGGCAATATCTCCCCCCTCTCCTTTTAGTCAAGAGTATAGTATCTTTTGTTTTATCCCATATTGAGTCGAGATAATATCTCTCCCCTCTCCTTTTAGTCAAGAGTATAATATCTTTTGCTTTATCCCATATTGAGTCGCGATAATATCTCTCCCCTCTCCCTTTAGTCAAGGGTATAATATCTTTTGCTTTATCCCATATTGAGTCGAGATAATATCTCTCCCCTCCCCTTTTAGTCAAGAGTATAATATCTTTTGCTTTATCCCATATTGAGTCGGGATAATATCTCTCCCTTCTCCTTTTAGTCAAGAGTATAATATCTTTTATTTTCTTTTCTTGCGTCGAGATTTTTTGACCTAAACTCATTACTTACTCCCCAAGTGTAGGCTGCCGTATTTTTCTCCCCTTTTTTCCGCGTGCCTCACCTTCGGCCCTCCTTTCGGGGGGTCGGGTTTTCCGGACAGCCTTTGAGAGCGCATTGGGTGATTGAATTTCGTGAATTTTTTAGTATATATGCACATAGAGATTTTCTGTACCAAGGACATGATTAAGATTGTCGGAAGTCGCTACCAAATTTTGAGGTAATTTGGAAACCTTGGAGATCAAGTCGATAGTCTAGAAAGACGTCAACTCAACTCCTGTGCACCTCAATCCCTATTGGGGAAATTGACATTATTAATGAGTTCGGGGGCGTAGGTACGAGTTAGGAAGGTGTTAGGCACCCAACTCGACCGTTAACAACAACGACCTTTACTAATCGACTCAATATAATTATTAATGCTACGGTTCCAAACAGGGTTCAGTTTGTCCAAATTCCTAGTTTTAACTAATGGATTTGAACAAGCATTATTAATGTGACCACTTTTAACAATTTATCAAGTTACATGCTTTTTATTGCTAGAAAACGATAAATATGCTAAAAACCTGCGAGTTAGAAGGCAAACAAGGTAATTCATCCACCAATTCACAAACAAAGCATAATTCAATATAAAGCAATAAATAATATGCATTCAATCATCCATTCATTAGGCTTAATACAAGCCCTATTGCCCAAAACGCGCCATGCATGTACATATCTCATAAACCAAGTTCGTTAGTAATAACAAGCAATATAAAATTTATTGAAAACCCTTAGGTTGGATTACATGGATGCTCACAATGAACTTATTGGGTTGTATTGCTTGAATTCATGCTCTTGATAAAGTATGAAGGTTTATTTTTGTGGTGCTAGGGCTAATCCTAAAGAAGGAGTACAATCAGAATTTAGTTTTATAATATGATAGAGAATGTCCAACCTTGAGAGGAAAACTCCAACCTCTTAGAGAGAATCTCCAACCTCTTAGGGAGAATCTCCAACCTCTTCAACTGAACCCTAAGGTTTGCTTATATAGAAGAGGGGGAGCTGCTAGGGTTTGGCACGGAAATCGAATGGGCCTCGAATTTTGCAGTCCGCAAGAAAGGGTTCAGGCGGCCAAACCGATAGGCGAGCGGCCAAACCGGCAAGCCAAGCGGTCAAGCCGCTTGGCAAGAGGCTTTGCCGCAAGGCAAGCGGTCAAACCGCTTGGACCTGCTGCGGTGTGCCTGCATAGGCGCCTGGCATGATTTTCGTGCGGGGGAGGCTCTTCCGAGGGGGTCCACGCGGGGTTGACTGAGCTCCCTTGTTTGACCGAGGATTGACTCATGGGTTTGGGTTCCCTTTCGGGCCCTTAGGTTCAAAGAGGCCTATCTCTTAGTTTTTGACTCCAATTGAATTGAGTCCAACTGGTTTGGATTGCCTGTACAAAAGGCTTCCACTGGCTAATTCAAATGAACTGGGCTAATCATCAGAGCAATTATTCTCGCAACCCAAGTTCGGGCAAAATCCAATCCTTTCATCATTGGGTTTGTACGGGGACTTATTATAGACAAAAATTTTGGTGTCTACAGAAGCCCCTACTTTGGCCGACCTCGAATAGAGCGAAGGTCAAAGTATTTCTGTGCCAATACCTACAATAAAACAGGAAAACTGAGTGAGGTGACAATCAGTTAAACATAAACAATCATTAATTCCCCGTTTTATTCGACCGAGAGTTTGACCCTATGCTCTAGGTCAGACAATAAATATCCTCCGATTTTCAGTCGAAGGGGACCCTATGCTGTAGGTTACACAATAAACGTCCTTCGATTTTCAGTCGAAGGGGACCTTATCCTGTAGGTTAGACAATAAACGTCCTCCGATTTTCAGTCGAAGGGGACCGTATGGTGTAGGTTACACAATAAAACGTCCTCCGATTTTCAGTCGAAGGGGACCTTATGCTGTAGGTCAAACAATAAACGTCCTTCGATTTTCAGTCGAAGGGGAACCCTATGCTGTAGGTTACACAATAAAAAAATATTTTGTTAGCAATAATATAACAGATAAGAAATCTTTCGATGTTTGATCGAAGTCGAAAGGTGACCCTATGCTGTAGGTCAAACAATAAACCTCCTTCGATTTTCAGTCGAAGGGGAATCCTATGCTGTATGTTACACAATAAAAATATTTCGTTAGAAATAACAAGTAGTAAAAGGTAGTAAAATGTTGCTCAGACCTTAGGTCGGGTTTGAGCCCATGCCATTTGGCCAAGTATAAATGTGCAAACCTATGAGGTTAAAGTAGTCCTGTTTTTCATAACGGACTTTGGCGCGCAAATAACTGCTATGGACCTCGTGTGGGGCCCACTGATTTTGAACCAATGGCCCAAATATACGTCAGGGGTGAGAAAGTGGGCCAAGCAGTCAAACCGCCACGTCAAGCGGTCAAACCGCTAGGTGGGCCAGCTGGGCGGTCTGACCGTCGACGTGGCGGTTTGATCGGCCACTAGGTCATTTGTGCGGTTCTGCCATAAAAGGAGAAGGGGGTGGCCGAAATGGGTCATTTTCCCATTTCGAGCTCAGTCTTTCTCTCTCCTCCATTTTTACTCAAGCTTTTCAACCTCAATCAAAGCCCCTAGCTCCAAATATTGAGGTTTTCTTGCACAAATTCTTAGTAGAACTTGATTTTGCTAGTTGTTCTTGTGTTTTTGAGTGTTAAAACTCAAAATTGTGTGAAGTTGTGAGTTTTCTGAGTTTCACTCAAATTTGAAAAGCTCCGTTTTTTTGCTCTTCATCCATGGTTCCTAAGCTTAGAGGAGGTAGGAAAAGGAAGGGGCAAGAGGTTGTTGTTCATGAGGCCCCGAATGTTTTTACTCGGGTTTTGTTTCCGGTATACCCCATCACCGTGTGGGTGAGAGCTGGTTAGTCCAAGATGATTTTACTCGCAGTGATTTCCATCCTACCGATCGTTGGGAGCCCAGCGATCTTGTTTTCAAGAGGATGGATCATTTGGTTACCGTTCGTACCAAATGTCGGGTATGTCATCATTTCTTGTTCTCGCTCTTTTACACTTAGAAAATCATGTGTAGGCGAACATGGAATTTCTAGGTTGAGAACTGTAGTGTATTTAAATGTGGAAAACCAATTTGCGTGAAATTGTTTTTCTAGTTAATTTGCAAATTCCCGTAGGATTCTTGTATTTATATGCATGGGAAGAATGAGCTAAAATGCTAAATTTTACGATTTGTAAAAATCTAGGACTAAACTGGAGACTGGTAGTTGTTACTGGGATCACCTAGCTAATTTTCTTTGCACTCTTTTTTTTTTTTTGTGCTGTTTTAGGATATCGACACTGCCATGTGGGGTTACGGTAGCCTCTCGGGCATCGAGAAGGCTCGTAGGTACGTGACTCCTTCGGTGGACGCTATTGTGGCGTGTTGTGGCTTCAGTCACTTTTTAGCAGCCATGGCTTCTGCCGAGCGCTCCAATCGCCTATTAGTTAGAGGCCTTGCAGAGCGGTACTGGGATACTACCAATACCTTTCATTTTCCTATGGGTGAGATCATGATTACCCCTTTCGAGTTCGGTCTCATTTCCGGGCTTCCTTGCACCGGTACTGCTGTTACTTATGGAGATGTGAGCTGGGAGGTTATGGTGGAGATGTTTGGTCTCTTTGGGACCAACAGGGATGGTAGGGAGTATGGTCGGACTGACGTCATGGTCCAGTTCTTGACCAACCCGAGGAAGCTAAAGAAGATCACAGCGGAGCAGCACGCCCGGCTTTTCTTGGCCCTTGTGCTAGCTTGTTCTGTCTTTTCGGATAAAGCTAGTAGGTATCATGCTCGCTATTTCCCGTGCCTGCGGGATTTGGATAGAGTTGTGGAGTACAACTGGGGTCTTCCCGCATACTCTTGTCTTCTACGGTGTTTGAGGCAGTCCAGTCGCCTCAGTGGAGAGGAGGGCGCATCTCGCGTCTCCGTAGTCGGTTATTGGAAGGTTATGGAGGTAATTTCCTTTTACCCTTCTTGTACTTTGTGTTTCGGCTCTTTATTAATAACTTGTGCCTAATCCATGTACATTTGGTTTTATGAGCATTTCTCCGACCTTGCCCCCCTTCTCGAGACAGGGGACTTGTCCTTTCCAGTGATGCAGACCTGGAGGGGACGGGCTTCTTGCCCATTTACTACACTACACGCCCTTACGGAGGCGATATATCCCTTGACCACTCAGGATGTAAGCAACTTTCCTTTGTGCTTCTTTGGTCCTTTTATCCTTTTGTATGCTTATTCTTGCTTTCCTGGACGGATTACCTCCCGGGTCTATCGGATAGATTCTTGGGTGCTCGGGTGTACAACCAGAGGAGGATCCTTATTGAGGGTCCCTTTGGTTTTGAGTGGTTCTTGGGGGAGAGACTGATTAGGCAAACTTTCCCCGACCTTCCGGCTCCGAGGGTTCCTTTGCATCCTCCGGATTCTATGCTTTATGTTTGTCACCTTACCATGGAGCGGGTGAGGGCGGCCACCATTGGGGGAATGCCCATAAGTATTTGTTTCTAGCTAATCTTGAGATGGATCGCATGGTGGCTTATACTGATTTTGTTGAGGCACGGTTACGCCCCAACTTCTCTACCGATCCGGTGAGTAATGTACTTTTGTTTCTTAACTTCGTTTGGAAATTTAGAAATGTGTGACATTCTTAAATCTTTGCAGAGTGCTTCGAGCTCTTCGGTTGTTTCTGCTCCGCGTCCTACTCCTCCTACTCTGTTGGTGAGCTGTACAGGAGCAGACGGGTCTCCTCAGGTTATACAGGTTCCTGAGTTTCGTGGTCCTGATGAGGAGGTTCAGGGATTGCCTCTACCTACTGGCTGTAGGGGGATAAGTGAGAATTCATTATTATTTGCAATGTTTCCTTTGTATTTATGCTGATTCTTTTTCTTATGTGCACAGTTGGATGGTGCTGAAACACGGAAGGTCTTTAGAGGCATGCATGCCCTTAAGAGCCTGACTTCCAAATTCATGTCTCGGAGTGTATGCACGAGTCGTCGGTCTGACGTTCGAGAGGTATGTTCATTTCAAGTAATAATGCTTGACTTGAATTTTTTGTAGCTTTCTGACCTGGAGCTTATTTTCGCAGCCTGTTCCCGTGGTGAGGCCTCCTAGGCCTCAGTTGTTCGTACTCCGGAGTTGGTATCTACACCACAGCATCCTCCCCCCAGACAGGAGAGTGTAGAGGTGCGTCAGGGGACGCCTCGGGGTAGAGTGGATACGAGGAGCTCGCCCCAAGTGCCTTCTCTTTCGCAATGGCTTGCACCGCCTCCCTACATGGGGTATCCGGGCTATCATATGCCCATGTATCCTCCACTCCATCCGAGGGGTTCTTGGAGTCAGGAGAGTACGGAATATGGCGGTTATCCCAGCATGTCGGAACCACCTCGTCATTCATTGGATCCCGCTTACTTAGCGGGTTCATTATTTGCTTTCGACCCTAGAGCTTGGGCGATGTCTCAGCCCGGTCCTTCAGGTGCTCCACCATCGAGTGGGCCCGGAGAGTCGTCTCAGGCGGGTCTGAGTACTGGCGAGGATGGCCAGTGATATTTGCTGTAGTGCATTTCGAACTGTCGGGCTTGTATTAAACCTGCTACAAATTATTGCATTTTATTCACGCACAAACATGTCATACAAATGCCCATATGTGAACTTCAATCAACTAATTTCCGAATGGAAAATCACAAATCACGACATTCGGGAATTTAGGATTCCCGAGAATTTAGCACATTTGGGGTACCCCTTCCCCTAAAATAAAGATAATTAAAGGGGAAAATATTAATAAAGGAAATCATAAAATAAAAGTGGAACTTGATTATCAAGAAAGAAAATAAAAAGAGAATAAATAGAAAAGTGGCAAGAGCCAAAATTAAGATAAGAAAAATATAAGGCAAAGCTTCCAGAATCTGTCCATGTGGGAATTAGGAAGGTAGAGCCCGGTCAGGCGTGGGGTCGGTTGAACCGAGGTCTCTCGCGAAGAGAGTACACCAGGCGCCTATACAGGATGACCGCTAGAGCTCCTAGCGGCTGTGCTAGAGCTCTAGCGGCTACCGTGTGGACAAGTGGCTATACCGCTTGGGCTTGCGGTTTGGCCACTTGTCCCAGCGGTCAAGCCGCTTGCGGGAGCGGTTTGGCCGCTTGTCCCAGCGGCTTAGCCGTCCAGGCTAGCTTCAAGGCCACCTAACCTTTTTTTCGTCGTTTGTCTGAATTTCCTTAAATCTTTGACGAGAATCAAACGGTAGCCTCTATATAGTTGGGTATCTTTCTCTTCTCTTCTCACCACTTGCTTTAAGCCCTTAGAGAGAGAATTCCTTGAGAGAAAATCCTTAATCTTAACAATGATGAACTTTGATGAAGCTTTTGATGCTTGGTTGGCTTTCATGACTGTAGAGGAGAGGTTAGAACTCACCCCTTTTCATCTCAATGCCAACTTTCACCTTAAACAAGTCAAGATTCTATGGGACTTTCTTCACGCTTCTTCGAGTTTTGGGACCCGAAATTCCATGTCTTCCATTTTGGTGCTCAGGAGATGTGTCCCTTGGTGGAGGAATTCTCCGACATAATTGGCTTTCCAACCGAAAGTCCTCCTGCCGTTCCCTACTTGGGGAATGTCTTCATGGGTGATTTCCAAAGGTACCTTGGGTTGTCTCCCCGTCAAGCGGGTAAAGTGCTTCATGGTGAGGACGTCGACCTTGCCAAGCTTGTGAGTTTCTTCACTTCCAAGGCCCAAGGTGCGATGGACATGAGGTATAAGAAGCGTGCCTTTGTATTTTGCCTCCTCCATCGTTATTTGTTTGTTGGTGGTAATAAAGATGCTCTTAATCCCTCCGAAAAGAAGCTTACCATCAATAGCGGCAAAGCTTGCCTTCTTAGGGTGACCGAACAGATACAATGGGATAGCGCTCATATGCACTTGGTTGTGGGAGAGACAACCTTCACAAGGAGCCCTTTATCCTCCAAGTAAGTATTGTGATAAAGTCTTAATCTTTGTGGATTTAACTTTATTTGGTGAAATTCGTATCTTGTATTGACTTGAATTTTTCTTTTTGTTGTTTCTTTATAGATATGGTTCCAAGAAAGGCTTCACTTGATTGAGGCTCCAATAAATACTAGGAAGTTCCTCCCTAAACACTTTCCAGCAAGGCGCCGAAAGTTCTTCGAGTCCTCTCGGGAAGAGTGGATAGCATTTCTCTATTCCAATATCCAACCGGCTTGGTTTATCCCGTGGTGGCGTACCACCAAGATTGTGGGGTGTAGTGAGAACGTGCCTTTTACGAGGATTATTGGTTTGTATACTTTGACGTGCTTCTTGCCGAATCGCCTCCTCCGGCAATATGGCTTAAGGCAAAGGATCCCGAACGTGAGTTGTGAACCTCCTTGTCAAAGGCCCTTAACATCCTCCTTGGTGTCTAATTGGGAATGGCACTGGAACCGTCGCCAAATGTGCACTATGCTGGTCTACCTGCATTCAAAAGGGTTGTCTAGGTTTTATGAGGAGTGGATTTGGAGCGGTGACCATCAAGTCAACCAAAGGCTCTGAGAGGAAGAAAACGAGTTGTTCAAGGCCCGCAAATATGATGAGCCAAACGGTATAAGGATCGCTCTAATGGATAGGCCCGCTAAACCTTCCAAGCCCCAAACTAAGGGTAAGGAGAAGCTAAGGCAAAGGCCCAATCCTAGAAAAGGAAGAATCCTACCCATTCGGTCAACCAAGTAATTTCAATTAGGCCCAATGATCATGAGGCCTCTTCTAGCTATGGTAGGGAAAGGTGGGCTCCAAGAGAACGAATGGAACTTGATGAGCCTAGTGAACCCGTACAAGAGCCCAAAGTCAAAGACAAGGAGGAGTAGTCCACCTCTAATTATCTAGCAAGTCTTGTCCTTTTTTGCTTAGTAGTATAATTCAAATAACGGGTTTGCATGCCAAAGTAGATGTAGCTTAGAATTGCCGTTTTATTTATTTATTTATTATTAGTTTTTTTTTTGTTTCGTTATTCGCGCTTTATTATTATTTTTTATTACAGCATGTAATGGACTTTAGCCATATTAATGAAAGACTTGCTTATTTTTGCATTAATCGAATAGATCAAAACTCCCTTTAGAGATTTATTTTGTTAAAGTGGTCGGGCCCAAGTTATATGGTTTACCTACATATCCATGCGGAATCAGACCAATGTAGTTCAAAAAACCAAATCTCTTTTTTACTTTTTATTTTTTTTTTTCCAGTCGTGGGTCCCACATGGACGAGTTGACCGATTTTGACTTGGATTTGGTGCCTTAGTGGGCTCTCTCAAAGATTTAACATTTATGCATAGAATCGCTTAAGTTAGTCCATATTTGTGAGTTGGGTGAACTCGTTGCCGTCTAGGTCCATTAGCTTTGCTGCTCCACCGGATAATATTGTCTTAATAAGGTATGGGCCGGCCCAAGTAGGCTTGATCTTTCCCCGAGGATCAGCCACAATTGGTCTCACCTCTTTTAGGACTAAGTCTCCTTCTTTTAGTCCTCTAGCCTTGAATCGTTGATCAAATTGCCTCTCCATGCTTGCTTGGTAGACATGACCATAATGTAGGGCATTTAGTCGTCTTTCATCTAGCAAGATTAATTGGTCATACCGGGCTTGAACCCACTCTACTTCGGGTAATTCACTTTCCAAAACTATCCTCAAAGAGGGAATTTCTACCTCAACTGGGAGTACCACCTCCATTCCGTATACTAAAGAATAAGGTGATGCTCCCGTTGAGGAACGAATGGTGGTTCTATATCCCCATAAGGGGAATTGTAGCTTCTCCGGTCAATCTTTGTAGTTTTCCATCATCTTAGCTATCATTTGTTTCACGTTTTTGTTTGCGGATTCTACGGCTCCATTTGTTTGTGGCTTGTAAGGTGAAGACTGGCGATGTTGAATTTTAAGCTTAGTGAAAAGCTCGGCAAAATTGTTTTTGAATTGTGACCCGTGATCCCTTACGATCTCGTGGGGCACCCCATATCTGGTGATGATGTTGTCTTGTATGAACTTTGCCACGTGTTTGGACGCTATCCTTGGGTACGAACGAGCTTCAACCCATTTGGTAAAGTAGTCTATCGCGACTAATATATATTCATGGCCTCCTTTTCCTGTGGGGGTGATTTTTCCAACGATGTTAATACCCCGTGCAGAGAACGACCATGTTCAAGTGAATGTATGTAAAGGGGTAGGTGGTCTATATCGTAAATTAGCGTGAAATTGGCAGCGTGTGCACTTTCTCACGTATTCAATGCAATCTTTTTCCATCGTAGTCCAATAGTATCCTTGCCTTAGGATTTTCTTGACCAAGGTGAGTCCATTCATGTGGGGACCACATACGCCACTATGTATATCGCTCATGACTTCGATGACCTCTCGTTCTTTTAAGCACAGAAGACTTAACCCTTGTGGTGTCTTTTTATAATGTTTTCCTTGCACATGTATGTATTGTGCGGGTAGTCTTCTTTAGGCTCGTTGTGCCCTAGGTGTGGACTGTGGAGGATAAATGCCTTTGGCGGGCTAAGTGCGCCTTCGAATGTAAATGAGCATGGAGATTACATCATCTGGAATATTTATCATAGAAGCCATCGTTTCTAACGCATCGGCGAACTGGTTGTCATCTCTAGGATGGTATGTGAAACGGACATAAGTGAAATATTTGGATATCTTTTCAAGATATTGCTGGTAAGGTGCCAGGGATTCGCATTTCACTTTCCATTTTTTTGGAAACTTGGTTTATGATGAGAGTTGAATCTCCATATACCTTTAGATCCTTATTTTGCAGTTCTATTGCCGCGCCGTTGTTTGTTACCTCATGATATAGCTTGACGGCTATGGGAGTATGTGCACCTTCGGGGCTGACTAATAACACTCCCACGCCACAACCCTTTTGGTTTGATGCTCCGTCAAAGTATAATTGCCATGTGTTCTCCTCGACACTCATTATTCCTTCATCTGGAAAGTCATGTGTAGCATCTTCACTAGTAACTGGGTTTTCGGCGAGATGTTCAGAAATGGCATGTCCTTTGATCGCCTTTTGGTGTTCAAAAGTTAGATCGAATTCTGAAAGCATGACGGTCCATCTTTCTATTCTTTCACTAAGGATGGGTTTTTCGAACAAGTACTTTAACGGATTTATCCTTGACTTTATATGGACGGAATGTTGTAGCATGTAGTATTGATGCTTCTTTGTTGCAGTGCCCAATGCGAGACACGTTTTCTCTAGGGTGGAGTATCGTGTTTCGTATTCTAGGAATTCTTTGCTAAGGTAGTATATTGCCTTTTCGTCATTCTCCACCTTTTGGGCCAACATAGTACCCATGGCGGTTTCTGTGACTGTTAGGTATAGCATAAGTGGTTTTCCCGGAATGGGCGGAACCAGTAGAGGTGGTTTCGCTAAGTATTCCTTAATCTTGTCGAAGGCTTGCTGGCATTGATCATCCCAGGTAGATTTAGTGTCCTTTTTGAGCTTCTTGAAGATGGGCTCGCATGTATTAGTCAATTTGGATATGAATCGACTTATATATTGGAGACGTCGTAGGAATCCTCTTATCTCCTGTTCATTTTTGGGAGATGGCATATCCCTTATGGCTTCGATTTTGGTAGGATCGATTTCAATACCTCTTGTGCTTGTGACGAATCCTAAGAGCTTGCCCGAAGTTATTCCAAACGCACACTTTTGAGGATTTAATCTCATGTCGTAATTCCAAAGCCTGTTAAAGAATTTCCTTAGAGAGGGTATATGCCCTTCTCTCTCCTTTGATTTAATGATCATATCGTTTACGTACACCTCGGCTTCCTTGTGTATCATGTCATGTAGAAGGGAAGTTGCGTTCTTTGGTATGTTGCTCCTGTGTTCTTCAACCCGCAAGGCATGACGGTGTAGCAATAAGTCCCCCATTGGGTAATGAGAGTGGTTTCTCCATATCTTCTTCAGCCATTTGTATTTGGTTATACCCTGCATAGCCGTCCATGAATGATAAGAGGGCATGTGCTGCTGTATTATCCATCAATACGTCTATATGTGGCAAGGGAAAGTTATCCTTTGGACTTGCCTTGTTCAGATCCCTAAAGTCAACACACATCCTTACTTTGCCATCCTTTTTTGGAACAGGCACTATGTTAGAAACCCATTCGGGATATTGAGCAACCCTGATAAAACCTGCTGCGAGCTGGTTTTTCACCTCCTCTTTGATTTTCAGTGCCCACTTAGGCTTCATTCTCCGATTTTTCTGCTTTACAGGCTTTGAATCCGGATTGAGCGGTATTGTATGCTGTGCTATTTCGCGACTTATTCCCTGCATATCTTTGTAGGACCATGTATTCTTTTAAGAGATTTATAAAGCTTTCTCACTCTTTGGGAGTTAACGATAAGCCTATGCGCACTTGGCGCGACTCTTGATCGTTTGCACGATTGATTAATTCTGTTTCTTCCACAATTGAAGTCTTTTGTTCATGCTCTAACAGTGCTTTAGTTACTTCTTTGGGCAATTCTAGTTCATCTTTTGAATTATTAGCTACTAAGTAATCCAAGAAGTAAGCAGAATCAGTTATTATTTCATTGATAGGGGAAACTGAAACATCAACTGAGCCATTACTATTGGCTTTGACATCTTTAGACTTGCAAACATAATTAACACATAGATTTTGGTGGACCACCCGACTCTACTATATTAGGCTCATTTTCGGAATCGGACTCGGCCCGGTTGGAATCAGTGTCGGAGTCAGGCTTGGATTCTTCAGATATCATGATCTTGATCTTCTTTCCATTAGTTCCTGTCCAGCTTATAGTACGTTTCTGCTTTGTGAGTTGACCCTCGTTTGGAGTGATCAATTTAGTTGGATCAAAGTTTGCATCTTGCATTATTGACATTGTGGAGCTCTTCATCTTTTGGATGACGATGCTCTTGTCCAAATAATAGCCCCAAAGCATTGTTGGGTATGTTCTCTACCTAATCAAAGTTCAGCTTCCTTTTTACAGGCAAAAGGAGGGATGAAGGTGATCCTTCCTTTGTTAAGAGTGTCGGATAAGGCCTTATATCATGCGAACGACCCCCTCATTGACGAGGTCTTGTATCTTGCGTACCAGGTGCACACATTCGTCTGTATGGTGTCCCCTTCCTCGATGATAGATGCAAACAACAGTGTAATCCCAATGTGCTCTAGAACGCCTTTCCAAGATAGGTCCTGAAAGATTTGAGTTGGGGTTGAAAAGATGGGAGTATATACCCTCCTCGGCATTCGCTTATGGCACTCCTTCTCGAGATTGATGGTGTTTCTGCAGCTGTATGGTTGAACTTCTATGAGATCTTGAATTCTGTGCTTCAACGCCCAACACTCTTCAGTGTCGTGGCCTCTTCCCCTGTGGTAATTGCAAAACTTACATGAGTGTCAGGCGATCCCTGGAGATACAGGATCGGGTGTTGGTCCCAGTGGTCGTATAATTCCAATGCTTATGAGTATCTCAAGAGTGTGAGTCAAATCGAGAGGTAGCGGGGAGAAGTTTCTTTTGGTCATATCCCTCATGGATGGGACGTGACTAAGTGGGAGACTCACGCTTGGGTGGAGGATAGATGCGGAATGTGCTTCTGTGTCCTCTCTTTCTTTCCTCTTCATCTCAATGTTAGTTACTTCTTCGTCTATTTGTTTTAGATCAACAGTGATTTCCTTGACCAACTCCTCCAATGATTTCTTGGGGGTGCTGTTGGTTGTGCGAAGGTCATCCTCCTCGTCACTATCCCAAATTCCGGCCACCTCTAGATGGAGGGAGTTAATCTTAAAGGTGGGATGCCATATCCGATTGGCACAATCAGGCAAGAGGGGTCCTTTTCCTCTTCTTCATTTGTAATGACAAAAATTGCGCCTTGAGGATTAGATTGGTGTTATTATTTGGAGTGGGAACTTTCTTTGGCTTGGGAATAGTCCTATTGTCAAAACGATCCTGGATTTTATTCTTTAGTGTCCAACACTTCTTGGTGTCATGTCCTTTTCCTTTATGGAATTTTCAATAAAGATTAGGGTTCCATGACGGGCTCCTCTTTTCCACGTCGGGATCCGGAGTGGAGCCCACGACATTGAGGTAGTCATTCTTGACAAGCTTCTCCAGAGCTTTAGTATAGGTCATACCCAATTGGGTGTTTTGCCTTTGCAGTTTGTCGTAGATAGCATTGATTTCATTAACCTTGTTGGAAGAGTTTCCCGAATTGGGGTTCTTCTTGTAGCTTGAGTTATAAGCACCTTTGTTAAAGAAGTCCTTGTTTTTCTCCTTTTTGAGTGCTTGATCATCCTCGATGAGCAATCCCACACTATTGAGTTGTGCATATGAAGTAATTGCTTAGTATTTGAGAGGATTCAAGTAAGGAGGTTGTAAGTTCTTGATGAGTTTTCGAATTTGCTCTTCCTCGGATGGACGGTCGAGCATTTCGGCCACTTTAGTTCTCCATTTCTTGACAAAGTCAGTGAAGCTTTCATTTTCACCTTGCTTGATTGCTTCGAACTCTCTCATGGTGGTTGGTTTGATTACATTGTCTGCATACCTAGTGAGGAATAAACTGGACACTTTGTTCCATTCTTGAACCTGATTGGGCTCGAGCTTGAAAAACCATGCCCTAACAGTGGGGTCCAAGGTTTGTGAGAAAAGGTGAATATAGAGGTCGGGATCTACTCCTCTTAGGCCCATTGCAGTGGTGAAAGCCCTTATGTGATCTTTTGGATCATCGGTCCCTTTGAAGATGGGGACTTCATGCATAGAGAACTTTTGTGGGAGCTTCCCCTTGATGTGAGAGGAGTATCCTTCAGCATTGATCATGTAGTCACTTATGATCTTGTTTTGAGTTAGAGCTAACTTAAGGTTCTTAATTTGAGCACTTAGCTCTTCTACCTTGTCATCTCGAGGTGGAGGATCATCCTAGTTTAGAGGGTCAGCTTCTTTGACCTTGCTCTCTATCCATGTCACACAGTTTCTCATAATTTACAGCATTTTCATCATTTCAGTCAACATCACATCGGTGGTCTTAGGTGGTGGAGGGGGCATATCACCTTCGGCCATTTCAGTCAACTTAGCACAAGATGGTCGATACGGAGGGGGAGTAACAAATACTGCGTCAGGCCTAGCTTTGCTCGAAGAGGGAGATTCCATACGAGCTTCCTAACAAGATGTTGATTACTATGATCGCGTTCCCAACTTTTCGGACCGACTGTTTTCTTCGCAACCCTGGACAGCGGATAAGACTTAGAAAAGGAAAGACTAACAAGTTCCACGAAAGAAAAGTTTTAAAACAAAGATGGGAAGTTTCAATCTAGGATGTTCTATCAACATAGTTACCCTTGGGGACTAAGTAATGGGTTTAGGTCAAAAGATCTCGAATCAATATAGGATAAACAAAAGATATTATACTCTTGACTAAAAGGAGAGGGGAGAGATATTATCTCGACTCAATATGGGATAAAGCAAAAGATATTATACTCTTGACTAAAGGAGAGGGGAGAGATATTATCTCGACTCAGTATGGGATACAGCAAAAGATATTATATTCTTGACTAAAGGGAGAGGGGAAAGACATTATCTCGACTCAATATGGGATAAAGCAAAAGATATCATACTCTTGACTAAAAGGAGAGAGGAGAGATATTATCTCGACTCAATATGGGATAAAGCAAAAGATATTATACTCTTGACTAAAAGGAGAGGGGAGAGATATTATCTCGACTCAATATGGGATAAAGCAAAAGATATTATACTCTTGACTAAAGGAGAGGGGAGATATATTATGTCGACTCAATATGGGATAAATCAAAAGATATTATATTCTTGACTAAAGGGAGAGGGGAAAGATATTATCTCGACTCAATATGGGATAAATCAAAAGATATTATACTCTTTACTAAAGAAGAGGGGAGAGATATTATCGAGATCTTTTGACCTAGACTCACTACCTAAATAAAGGGAAAGAATATAGCAACCAAAGCTTTCCTAAGGTAACGAGCATCATATAAAACATTCAAGGATATTATTTCCTAAAAATAAAGATTCTAGACTCGATCTTAAGACAAAATCTAGACACAGAAAAGGAAAAGATCCTAATTGGGGTCTAACCTAATATCCTATGACAACCAAAAAGACTACCGAAAGATTGCGTTCATATATGGGCAACAGGAAACAACGCAATATGACATGATTATGCAAATCTAGCATAGACATGGGACTGAGTTTCAACCAAAAATATCGGTTCTAGTTCATGCAATTGGGTAGGCTTAAGGGTTTTGGTCAAAAGGTACTCATGATCAAGAATGTACTACAAATCGTGGGATGCGCGACAAGATGAGGCATTCTAGTTATCCTACTCGTCGAGTGGACAAATGCGTAGGAAGGTACATGAGGTGGGGGGATCCATGTTGCTTGGCAAAGAAGAATCGAGTGGATTCTCACCAAGGCACTTCACCATACTCCATTGGCTAAAAAATGGTTTGAACTTGAAAAAACAAACTCGGAAGTCGCGCAAGCGCATGCACATGAATGCAAATTAATGATGAATGACAAGTCACAAAATAATAATAAGAACACTCAAGGCAGTGAACCAAGCAATAATAAGTATAATGAATCAATTTTCATGTTACACCCTCTTAATCATGTCCTAGTGAAGTCGCCACTGTAGGCTGCCATATTTTTCTCCCCTCTTTTCCGCGTGCCTCACCTTCGGCCCTCCTTTCAGGGGGTCGGGTTTTCCGGACAGCCTGGGAGAGCGCATTAGGTGATCGAATTTTGTGAATCTTTTAGTGTATATGCACATCGAGATTTTTTGTACCAAGGACATGATTAAGATTGTCGGAAATCGCCACCAAATTTTGAGGTAATTTGGAAACCTTGGAGATCAAGTCGATAGTGTAGAAAGACGTCAACTCAACTCCTGTGCACCCCAATCCCTATTGGAGAAATTGACTTCATTAATGAGTTCGGGGGCGTAGGTACAAGCTACGAAGTTGTTGGGCACCCAACTCGCCCGTTAACAACAACGGCCTTTACTAATCGATTCAATATAATTATTAATGCTCTGGTTCCAAACAGGGTTCAGTTTGTCCAAATTCCTAGTTTTAACTAATGGGTTTGAACAAACATTATTAATGTGACCACTTTTAACAATTTATTAAGTTACATGCTTTTTATTGCTAGAAAACGATAAATATGCTGAAAACCTGCGAGTTAGAAGGTAAACAAGGTAATTCATCCACCAATTCACAAACAAAGCATAATTCAATATACAGCAATAAATAATAAATATGCATTCATTCATCGATTCATTAGTCTTAATACAAGCCCTATTGCCCAAAACGAGCCATGCATGTACATATCACATAAACCAAATACGTTAGTAATAACAAGCAATATAAAATTTATTGAAAAACCTCAGGTTGGATTACCTGGATGCTCACAATGAACTTATTGGGTTGTATTTCTTGAATTCATGCTCTTGATGAAGTATGAAGGTTTCCTTTTTTGGTGCTAGGGCTAATCCTATAGAAGGAGTAAAATAAGAATTTAGGGTTTATAATATGAGAGAGAATGTCCAACCTTGAGAGGAAAACTCCAACCTCTTAGAGAGAATCTCCAACCTCTTAGAGAGAATCTCTAACCTCTTCAACTGAACCCTAAGGTTTGCTAAAATAGAAGAGGGGGAGCTGCCAGGGTTTGGCACAGAAATCGAATGGGCCTCGAATTTTGCCGTCCACGAGAAAGGGTTCAGGCGGCCAAACCGGCAGGCCAAGCGGTCAAGCCGCTTGGAAAGCGGCTTAGCCCCAAGGCAAGTGGTCAAACCGCTTGGCCTAGGGGTACAGCCGCTTGTCCTAGCGGCCACCTCTTAAGCCCAAGCGTGGCCGCTTAGACCTGGTGCGGTGTGCCTGCATAGGCACCTAGCATGATTTTCGTGAGGGGGAGGCTCTTCCGAGGGGGTCCACGCGGGATTGACTGAGCTCTCTTGTTTAACAAGGGTTGACTCATGGGTTTGGGTTCCCTTTCGGGCCCTTAGGTTCAAAGAGGCATATCTCTCAGTTTTGGACTCCAATTGAATTGAGTCCAATTGGTTTGGATCACCTGTACAAAAGGCTTCCACTGGCTAATTCAAATGAACTAGACTAATCATCAGAACAATTATTCTTACAACCCAAGTTCGAGCAAAATCCAAGCCTTTCATCATCGGGTTTTTACGGGGACTTATTATAGACACAATTTTTGGTGTCTACACCAAGGGTAACTATGTTGATAGAATATTCTAGATAGAGACTTCCCACTTTTATTTTCAAACTTTTCTTTTGTAGAACTTGTTAGTCCTTCCTTTTCTAAGTCTTATACGATGTCCAGGATTGGGAAGAAAATAGTCGGTCCAAAAAGTTGGGAGCGCGATCATAGTAATCAACGTCTAGTTAGGAAGCTCATATCGGAGTCTCCCCCTCCGAGCAAAGCTAGGTCTGACGCAGTGTTTGTTACTCCCCCTCCATATTGACCATCCTGTCCTAAGTTGACCGAAATGGCCAAAGGTGACATGCCACCTCCCCCACCTAAGACTACTGATGAGATGTTGACTGAACTGATGACAATGTTGGAAACCATGGGAAACCGTGTGACATGGATAGAGAGCAAGGTTAAGGAAGCTGACCCTTTTAACCAAGATGATCCTCCACCTTGAGATGACAAAGTAGAAGAGATAAGTGCTCAAATTAAGAACCTTGAGTTAGCTCTAACTCAAAACAAGATCATAAGTGACTACATGATCAATGCTGAAGGATATTCCTCTCACATCAAGGGGAAGCTCCCACAAAAGTTCTCTATGCCTGAAGTCCCCACCTTGAAAGGGACCAATGATTCAAAAGATCACATAAGGACCTTCACCACCGCAATGGGCCTAACAGGAGTAGATCCTGACCTCTATATTCATCTTTTCTCACAAGCCTTGGACCCCACTGATAGGGCATGGTTCTTCAAGCTTGAGCCCAATCAGATTCAAAAATGGAATAAAGTGTCCAGCTTATTCCTCACTAGTTATGCCGACAACGTCATCCAACCAACTACCATGAGAGAGTTGGAAGCAATAAAGCAAGGTGAAAATGAAAGCTTCACTGACTTTGTTAAGAAATGGAGAACTAAAGTGGCCGAAATGCTTGACCGGCCATCCGAGGAAGAGCCAATTCGAAACTCATCAAGAACTTACAACCTCCTTACTTGAATCCTCTCAAATATCAAGCAATTACTTCATACGCACAATTCAATAGTGTGGGATTGCTTATAGAGGACGATCAAGCACATAAAAAGGAGAAAAGAAAGGACTTCTTCAACAAGGGCACTTATAACTCGAACTACAAGAAGAACCCCAATTCGGGAAACTCTTCCAACAAGGTTAATGAAGTTAATGCTGTCTACGACAAACCGCAAAGGCAATACACCCCATAGGACAAGACCTATTCTAATGCTTTGGAAAAGCTTGTTAAGAATGACTATCTCAATGTCATGGGTCCCACTCCGGATCCTGACATCGAAAAGAGGAGCCCATCATGGAATCCTAATCTTTATTGAAAATTCCATAGAGGAAAAGGACATGATACTGAGAAGTGTTGGAAAGTCAAAAATAAAATCCAGGATCTTTTTGACAATAGATTATTCCCAAGTCAAAGAATATTCTCACTCCAAACAACAACACCAATCCTCTATGTGAGGTTTTCGTCATTACAAATGAAGAGGAGGAAAAGGACCCCTCTCGCCTGATTGTGCCAAGTGGACATCCTATCCCACCATTTAATCTTGACTCCTTCCACCTAGAGGTAGCCGGACTTTGGGAAAGCGATAGCGATGAGGAAGATGCTACCCTCCAGATTCTAAAGCATGGTACGACTCCTCTGATGATGAATTTCCTGAAGTTGAACACCTCACGAGGTCGGGAAGGCACTATATACCACCCCATCTCCAGAACAAGGATCCACTACAAAACACTGCTTCAGTTATACCACAAGTGAGAGACCATCCACTAGTCCAGAATAAGGACCAAAACCCTCCACTCGAGGATGATGGCACTACACTTCTTAAATAGCTTCAAAAGACTAAGGCCGATATCTCTATATGGAATTTTTTGACTACCTCTCAAGTGCATAGAAATGCTTTAGTAAAAGCACTTAATAAAACTATTGTTTCCCCCGAAGTTACTCCAGATGACTTAGTCAATCTCCTCACGAAAGGCAATTCTTTGCAAGCAATTGCATTCACTAATGAAGACCTTCCACCCAAAGGAACTCATCACAACACTACCTAAATTCCATATGTGAGAAGAAACAGGTTCCTATGACCTTAAAAGACAATGGGTCCCCTGTCAACGTTTGTCCCCTAAGGACCGCTCAATGCTTGGGCATAAATGTCAACAACGTCGCACATGCCGCACAAGGATTGAGGGCCTACGACAATTCCAAATGAAACGTCTTAGGCATATTTTCGGTTAACCTTAACACTGGACCAATTGAGAATATGGTACAATTTCATGTCATCGACATCCCAACTTCATTCAATTTAAACGCCCATGGATCCATGGATTAAACGCGATAGCTTTAACATTACACCAAAAGGTCTAGAGGTTAGAGCTGATGCCATGACGGCTATAATTGAAGACACGCTAGTTCTTAAAGTCGAGCACACTGCGCAACATGAAGAATTCTGGGGTTTTATGACTGAAGGTGTCGCCCTACTTGAGCAAGATATAGCTCCTTTCGCACCATATTCCCACCTAGGAATTAATGCCATCTTGAGGAATCAAGGGCACTTCCCTGGCACATCTGTAGGCAAAGATGTCTTCAAACTACTTCCAGTTTGGTCATCCAAAGCCGGAAATAATCTTTTTGGGTTGGGCTAGAACCCTACCAAGCAGGAATTACGGGAATACATCACCAAAGAAAAGGCAAAGAAACGGGCCATTGAGGAAAACAAAATCTATGTCATCCCCATGGAACCATACCCGCACACACTAAACGGGCAGTTCGTCCAGTCTGGAGATCTATTCCCCTATTATGGCTTTTCCGAGCCCTATGTTCTCCATGTTTATGGAATCCAAGTTCCCGGATTCGAAGTCTTCTAAAATTGCTACGTCTTGGAAGAAACTCCTTTTCCTGTAAGAAGGAGGCTAAACATTGATTGGGTAGAGGACACACCCAATAGCGCTTTAGGTCTACTATTTGGATGAGAGCATCGCCATCCAGAAGATGAGGAGCTCCACAATGTCAATAATGCAATTCAAGATTCAAACGTTGACCCAACTAAGTTGATCACTCCTAACGAGGGTCAACTCACAAAGCAGAAACGCACCATAAGCTGCACGGGAGCCAATGAAAAGAAGATCAAGATCACGATCTCCGAAGAGTCCAAGACTGACACCGACACTGACTCCGACCGGACTGAGTCTGATTCTTAAGACGAGTCTAATATAGTAGAGTCGGCTGATCCCCCCAAATCTATGTTTAATTCTATTTTCAAGTCTAATGATGTTAAAGCAAATAGTAATAGCTCACTTGATGTTCCAGTTTCCTCTATCAATGAAATGATTGCTGATTCTGCTTACTTCTTGGATTACTTAGTAGCTAATAATTCAAAAGATGAGCAAGAATTGCCCAAAGAAGTAACTAAAGAACTACTAGAGGATGAAGAAAAGACTTCAATTGTGGAAGAAACATAACAAATTAATCTTGCAAGCGATCAAGAGCCGCCCCAAGTGCGCATTGGCTTATCGTCAACTCCAAAAGAGCGAGAAAGCTTTATAAATCTCTTAAAAGAATATATAGACGTTTTCCCTTGGTCCTACAAAGATATGCCGGGAATAAGTCGTGAGATAGCACAACATACAATACCGCTCAATTCGGATTCAAAATCGTTAAAGAAAAAACTTTGGAGAATGAAACCTAAGTGGACATTGAAAATCAAAGAAGAGGTGCAGAAACAGCTCGCATTAGGTTTTATTAAGGTTGCTCAATATCCAGAATGGGTTGCTAACATAGTGCCCGTTCTAAAAAAAGATGGCAAAGTAAGGATGTGCGTCGATTTTAGAGATCAAAACAAGGCAAGTCCAAATGACGACTTTTCCCTGCCACATATAGACGTACTAGTGGACAATACCGCAGGACATGCCCTCTTATCATTCATGGATGGCTATGCCGGGTATAACCACATACAAATGGCCGAAGAAGATATGGAGAAAACCACCTTCATAACCCAATGGGGAACATATTTCTATACCGTCATGCCTTTCGGGTTAAAGAATGTGGGAGCGACATAGAAAAGAGCCGCAACTTCCCTTCTACATGACATGATGCACAAGGAAGCCGAGGTGTACGTAGACGATATGATCATAAAATCCAAGCAGAGAGAAGGGTATGTACCCTCTCTAAAGAAATTCTTCAACAGGCTTCGGAACTACAATATGAGATTAAATCCTCAAAAGTGCGCATTTGGAGTAACTTCTGGCAAGCTCTTAGGATTCGTCATAAGGACAAGAGGCATAAAAATTGATCCTACCAAAATCAAAGCTATAAGAGTTATGCCCTCTCCCAAAAATGAAAAGGAGATAAAAGGATTCTTAGGACGGCTCCAATATATAAGTCGATTCGTATCCAAATTGACTATTACAAGCGAGCCTATCTTCAAAAAGCTCAAAAAGGACACTAAATCTACCTGGGATGATCAATGCCAATAAGCTACGACAAAATTAAGGAGTACTTAGCTAATCCACCCGTATTGGTTTCGCCAATTCCGGGAAAACCATATATGCTATACCTAACAGTCATAGAAACCGCCATGGGTGCTATGTTGGCCCGAAAGGTGCAGAATGATGAAAATGCAATATACTACCTTAGCAAGAAATTCATAGAATACAAAACACACTACTCCACACTAGACAAAAACGTATCTCGCATTGATCACTGCAACGAAGAAGCTTCGACACTACATGCCACAACATTCTATCCATATAAAGTCAAGGATGAATCCACTAAGTACTTGTTCGAAAAACCCATTCTTAGTGGAAGAATAGCAACGTGGACTGTCATGCTTTCATAATTCGATCTAACTTTTGAACACCAAAAGGCGATCAAAGGACATACCATTTCTGAACATCTCGCTGAAAACCCAGTTAATAGTGAAGATGCTACACATGACTTTCCTGATGAAGGAATAATGAGTGTCGATGAAACCAGTTGGCAGTTATACTTTGACAGAGCATCAAACCAAAAAGGTTATGGCGTAGGAGTATTATTAGTCATCCCAAAAGGCGCACATACTCCCATACCGACATCCTCAATCTACTAGCCATGGGTGATTACCCTCCACAATCGACACCTAGGGCACAAAGAGCTTTAAGAAGACTAGCCGCACAATACATACATGTGCAAGGCAAACTTTATAAAAAGACACCACAAGGGCTAAGTCTTCTATGTCTAAGGGAACGTGAAGCCAGCAAAGTCATGAGTGACATACATAATGGAGTATGTGGTCCTCACATGAATGGACTTACCTTGGCCAAGAAAATCCTAAGGCAGTGATACTATTGGACCATGGAAAAGGACTGCATCGAATACGTGAGAAAGTGCACACACTGCCAATTCCACGCCAATTTACAACATACACCTCCTACTCCTCTACATACATTCACCTCACCATGGTTGTTCTCTGCATGGGGCATTGACATCATTGGCAAAATTTCCCCTACAGGAAAAAGAGGCCATGAATACATATTAGTCGCAATAGATTATTTCACCAAATGGGTTGAAGCTCCTTCGTATGCAAAAATAGCGTCGAAACACGTGGCAAAGTTCATACATAACAACATCATTACCAGATATGGAGTACCCCACGAGATCATAAGTGATCACGGGACGCAATTCAAAAAGGATGATGCCGAACTTTTCACTAAGTTTAAAATTCAACATCACTAGTCTTCACCTTATAGGCCATAAACAAATGGAGCCGTAGAATCCGCAAACAAGAACGTTAAGCAAATGATAGCCAAGATGACGGAAAACTACGAAGATTGGCCGAGAAGCTACAATTCGCCATTTGGGAATATAGAACTACTCTTCGATCCTCAACAGGAGCAACGCCTTATTCTTTAGTATACTGAATGGAGGCGGTACTCCCAATCGAGGTAGAAATCTCTTCCTTAAGGATAGCTTTGGAAAGTGAATTACCCAAAGTAGATTGGGTCCAAGCCCGGTATGACCAATTGGTCTTGCTAGATGATAGACGACCAAATTCTCTACATTACAGTCATGTCTACCAAGCATATTGTAGTCAACCCTCGGGGAAAGTTCAAGCCTAACTGGGCCGGCCCATACATCATCAAGGCAATATTATCCGATGGAGCGGTAAAGTTAATGGATTTAGACGGCAACGAGTTCACTCAACTCACAAATATGGACCAACTTAAGCGATTCTATGCATAAATGTTAAATCTTTGAGAGAGCCCACTAAGGCACCAAGTCCAAGTGAAAATCGGTCAAACCCGTCCACATAGGACCCACAACCCAGGAAAAAAAAAAGAAAAAGAAAACGAGATTTGGTTTTACGAACTACCTTGGCCTGATTTCGCATGGATAAAATAAATCTTTAAAGGAGTTTTAATCCATTCGATTAATGCAAAAAAATAAGCAAATCTTTCATTAATATGGCTAAAGTCCATAACATGCTCTAAAAAAAATGTGCGAAAATGATAATGAAAATAAAGGGCACTTTCTAAACTACATCTACTTGGGCATGCAAACCTGTTATTTGAATTATACTACTAAGCAAAAACAAACAAGACTTGCTAGACGACTAGAGGTGGACTACTCCTCATTGTCTTTAACTTCGAGCTCTTGGACGGGCTCGCTAGGCTCATCAAGTTTCATTCGTTCTTTTGGAGCCCATCTTTCCCTATCATAGCTAGAAGAGGCCTCGTGATCATTGACCCTAATTGCAGCTGCTTGCTTGGCCGAGTGGGCCGGATTCTTCCTCTTCTTAGATTGGGCCTTTCTCTTACCTTTTCCCTTACCCTTAGTTTGGGGCTTGGAACGCTTAGCGGGCCTATCAATGGGAGTTATCCTTACACCGCTTGGCTCATCATATTTGCGGGCTTTGAACAACTCATTTTCCTCTTCTAGGAGCCTTGGGTTGAGTTGATGGTCACGGCTCCAAATCCATTTTCTTAAAAGATAGATAACCCGTTTGAATGCGGGTATACCGGCTTAGTCCATACTTGGCGACGGTTCTAGTGTCGTTCCCAAATAGACACCAAGGAGAACGTTAAAGGCCTTTGGCAAGGAGGTTCACAACTTACATTCGGGATCCTTTGCCTTAAGCCGTATTGGAGGTGGAGGCGGTTCGGTAAGAAGAATGTCAAAGTGTACAAGCCGATGACCCTCGTAAAGGGCACATTCTAACTACACTCTACAATTTTGGTGGTACGCCACCATGGGACAAACCAAGCCGGTTGGATGTCGATGTAGAAGTATGCTATCTACTCCTCCCGAGAGGATTCGGAGAACTTTCGGCGCCTCGCCGGAAAGTGCTTAGGGAGGAACTTCCTAGTGTCAATGGGAGCCTCAAGCAAGTGGAGTCTCTCTTGAAGCCATATCTACACAAAAACAACAAAAGAAAAATTCAAGTCAATACAAGATGAGAATTTCACCAAATAAAGTTAAATCCACAAAGATTAAGGCTTTATCACAAAACATACGTGAAGAAGTAAAGGGCTCCCGGTAAAGGACTCTTGAGGATTGCTCTTGAGCCTATCTAAAGCAAGGATTGTCTCTCCCACGACAAACTGCATAGGAGAGCTATCCCATTAAATTTTCTCAGTCAGCCTAAGAAGGCAAGCTTTGCCCCTATTGATGGTAGACTTCTTTTCAGATGGAATAAGAGTGTCTTCATTACCACCAATGAATAAGTAACGATGGAGGAGGAAAAATACAAAGGCACACTTCTTGTACCTCATATCCATCACATCCGGGGCCCTAGAGGTGAAGAATGTCACGAGCTTGGCAAGATCAACATCCTCACCATGAAGCACTTGACCCGCTTGACGGGGAGACAACCCGAGGTATCTTTGAAGATCACCCACAAAAGTATTCCCCAAGTAAGGAACGGCGGGAGGGCTTTCGGTTGGAAAGCCAATGATATCGGAGAACTCCTTTACCAACGGGCACATCTCATGAGTACCAAAACGGAAAACATGGAACTTAGGGTCCCAAAACTCAATGAAAGCATGAAGAAAGTCCCACAAAATCTTAACTTGTTTGAAGTGAAAGAAGGCATTAAGGTGGAAGGGAGTAAGATCTAACCTCTCCTCTATAGTCATGAAAACCAACCAAGCGTCAAAGACATCATCAAAGATCACCATTGTTAAGATTAAGGATTTTCTTTCAAGGAATTTTTTGTCTCTAAGGGCTCAAAGTAAGTGGTAAGAAGAGAAGAGAAGGAAACCCAACTATATAGAGGTCACAGTTTGATTCTCGTCGAAAAATTAAGAAAATTCAGACAACTGACGGAAAAGGGGCCAGGCGGCCTCTCAGCTAGTCCAGACGGCTTAGCCGCTCCAGCCAGCAGCATGACTGCTGGGTCAAGCGGCCAAACTGCTAGCCCAAGCGGCATAGCCGCTTGTCCACACGGCAAGCGCTGGAGCTCCAGCACAGCCCGTAGGACCTCTAGCAGTCACCATCTATAGGCGCCTGGTGTGCTATTTCGCGAGAGACCTCGGTCCACCCGACCCCACCGTTTGACCGGGCTCTAGCTTCCTAATTCTCACTTGGACAGGTTTTTGAAGCCTTCCCTTAGATCTTTCTTACCTTAATTTTGGCTCTTGCCACTTTTCTATTTCATTCCTTTTCTATTTTTTTTTCCTTCTTTTTATTTTGATTATCAAGTTCCACTTTTATTCCTTTTATTTTCTTATTCTTTATTCTGTTTATTTTATTTATTTTTCCCTTTTAATTATCGTTTTTCTATTTGCTTTTTCGTTACATTATTTTTATTTTTAGGGGAAGGGGTACCCCAAATGTGCTAAATTCTGGGGAATCCTAAATTCTCAAATATCGTGATTTGTGATTTCCCAGTCGGAAATTAGTTGATTATGTTCACATATGGGCATATGTATGCGTGATATATTTTTGTTCGTGAATAAAATGCAATAATTTATACCAGGTTTAATACAAGCCCGAAAGTTCCAAATGCACTACAACACACATCACTGGCCATCATCGCCAGTACTCGGACCCGCCTGAGACGACTCTCCGGGTCCACTCGATGATGGAGCACCTGAAGGATTAGGCTGAGACACCGCCCAAGCTCTAGGGTCACAAGCAAATAATGAACTCGTCAAGTAAGCGGGATCCAGTGAATGACGCGGTGGCTCCGACATGCCGGGATAGCCGCCATACACCGTACTCTCTTGACTCCAAGAACCCCTTGGAGGGACTTGAGGATACAAGGCCATATGATAGCCTGGATACCCCATATAGGGAGGCGGTGCAGGCCACAGCGGAAGATAAGGCACTTGGGGCGGGTTTCCCATACCCACTCTAGCTCGAGGCGTCCCCTAACGCACCTCCGTACTCTCCTGCCTAGGAGGCGGACGCTGCGGTGTAGACACCGACTCCGGAGTACGAATAACTGGAGGCCTAGGAGGCCTCGCCACAGGAACAGGCTGCGAAATAAGTATGAGATCAGAAAATTACAAAAATTCAAATCAAGCACTATTACTTGAAATGAATATACCTCTCGAAAGTCGGACCGATGACTCGTGCATACACTCCGAGACGCAAACCTGAAAAACAAATTCTTAAAGGCATGCATGACCCTATAGATCTTCTGTGTCTCAATAACATCCAACTGTGCACATAAAGAAAAGAGTCAGTATAAATACCAAGAAAACATTGCAAATTACAATGGATTATCACTTACCCCCTACAACCAGCTGGTAGAGGCAATCCCTCAACCTCCTCATCGGGGCCACGAAACTCAGGAATCAAGAGAACCTGAGGTGATCCATCTGCTGCTGTATAACTCACCGACGTAGAAAGGAGAGTAGGGCGCAGAGAAGAAGCAGTCGCATGAGACGACGAAGAACTCGCAGCACTCTGCAAAGACTCAAAAATATTAGACATATTTCTGAATTTTCAAACGAAATTAGGAAACAAAGTACATTACTTACCGAGTCGGTAGAAAAGTTGGGGCACAACCGAGCCTCAACAAAATCAGTAAATGCCACCATAAGATCCACCTCAGGATCAACCGGAAGCAAATATGGAAGGGCATTAGCCCCTACAGCAGCCGCCCTTACCTGCTCCACGGTAAGGTGACGAACGTAAAGCATAGAATCCGGAGGATCCAAAAGAATCCTCGGGGCCGGAAAGTCGGAGAAAGTCTGCCTAATAAGTCTCTCTCCCAAAAACCACTCAAAGCCGAAGGGACCCTCAATAAGGATCCTCCTCTGGTCGTACTCCCGAGCACCCAAGAATCTGTCCGAGAGACCCGGGAGGTAATCCGTCCAGGGGAACCAGTCGACCTACAAAAGTAAAGATTGAGTACACAAAAGGATAAAAGGACGATAAAAGCACAAAAGATGATCTCTTACGTCCTGGGCCGTCAAGGGATATATCGCCTCCCTAAGGGTGTGCATCATAGTGAATGGGCAAGACACTCATCCCTTCCAGGTCTGCATCACCAGAAAGGACAGCTCCTATGCCTCGATAAGAGGGGAAAGGTCGGAGAAATGCCATTAAAACCAAATCTAAGACATGCAAAGCACATGTATTAGACACAAGTCAGTGGTAAAAAGCCAAAAAACAAAGCATAAGAAGGGTAAGAGGAAATTACCTCCATAACCTTCCAATAACCGACTAAGGAGACGCGACACGCGCCCTCCTCTCCCCTAAGGCGCCTGGACTGCCTCAAGCACCGAAGAAGACAAGAGTATGCGGGAAGACCCCAGTTGTACTCCGCAACTCTGTCCAAATCCCGCAAGCACAAGAAATAGCGAACATGGTACCTACTAGCTTTATCCGAAAAGATGGAACAAGCTGGAACATAGGCCAAGAAAAGGCGAGCGTGCTGGTCCGTCGTGACCTTTTTCAACTTTCTCGGTTTGTATAAGAACTAGACCATAACATCAATCCGCCCATATCTCATACCATCCCAGTTGTCCCCAAAAAGGCCAAACATCTCAACCATGTCATCCATGCTCACCTCTCCATAAGTGAGAGGGATAGCAGTGCAAGGGAGCCTGGAAATGAGACCAAACTCGAAAGGGGTGATCATAATCTGACCTATAGGAAAATGAAAAGTACCGGTAGTATCCTAGTACCGCTCCGCAAGACCTCTAACGAGCAAGCGGTCGTAGCGCTCAGCAGAAGCAATGGATGCTAGAAGGTGGCCGAAACCACAACGCTCCACGATAGCACTAATAGCGGGAGTCACGTACCTACGAGCTCTCTCGATACCCGAAAGGCTACCGTAACTCCGCAAGGTAGCATCTACGTCCTACGCAAGACAATAATTGGAAGACAATTAGTTAGGTGATCCTAGTAACAACTACCAGTCTCCAGTTTAGTCCTAAATTTTTACAGCTCGTAAAATTTAGCATTTTAACTAAACCAATGTGACAAGAGTAAATTTTAAAGAGAAAGAATTTCACACAAGTTTATTTTCCACAAATATACTCAAAAACCATCTACCACGACAATAATAATAAAAAAATATAGATAACTTCACTGAAGTTTATTTTCACAAAAATACGTGATAATTGCACGAGAGTACATTTCACACAAATTTATTTTCCACCATTAAAGATGAATTTCACGCAAATTCATTCTTCACATGCAAAAATATACATGATACAAGAAACCTACGAGAATTCGCAAATTAACACGAAAAACAATTTCACGCAAATTGGTTTTTCCACATTTAGCTACCCTACAGTTCTCAACCTAAAATTCTATGTTTGCCTACACATGATTTTCTAAGTGTAAAAGAGCAAAGAAAGAAAAAGACGACATACCCGACATTTGGTACCAACGGCAACCAAATGCTCCTTCTTCTTGAAAACAAGATCGTGGGGCTCCCAACGATCGGCAGGATGGAAATCACTACGAGTTAACTCGTCCTGGATTAACCGGTTCTCACCCACCCGGTGATGGGGTATACCGGAAACAAAAACCCGAGTGAAAACATTCGGGACCTCATGAACAACAATCTCTTGCTCCTTCCTTTTCCTACATCCTCTAAGTTTAGGAGCCATGGATGAAGAGCAAAAATGGAGTTTTTGGAAATTTGAGTGAAACTCACAAAACACACAATATCACACAATTTTGAATTTTGACACTCAAAAACACAAAAACAACTAACAAAATCAAGTTCTACTAAAAATTTGAGCAAGAAAACCTCAAGATTTGGAGCTAGGGGCTTTGAGGGAGGATGAAAACTTGAGTAAAAATGGAGGAGAGAGAAAGGAGAAGGCTCGAAATGGGGAAGATGACCCATTTCGGCCTCCCCCCTTTCCTTTTATGCTCATACGCTGAAAACCTAGCGGCTGGTCAAACGCCTACGTGGACTGTCAGACGGCGCAGCTGGCGGTTGAACCGCAAGCCACGCGACTTGGCCGCTAGTCCCAACGACTTGACTGTTAGGGTGAGCGATTTGACCGGTCCACCAAGCGGCATAGCCGCTCCAGCCAGCGGTTTAGCCGCTCCACCTAGCGGCTCGACCGCTTGACGCGGCGGTTTGACCGCCTGACTCACTCCCTCTCTCTTATGACGTTTTAAGGGCCATTGCTTCAAAATCAGTGAGCCCCACGTGAGGTCCATAGGAATTATTTGCATACCAAAGTTCGTTTATGAAAGCAGGACTACTTTAAACCCATAGGTTTGTACATTTATACTCGGCCTAATGGCATGGGCTCCCACCCGACCTAAGGTCTGAGCAACATTTTATTACTCTTTACAATAACATTTACTACCCATTTTATTTCTAACGAAATATTTTTATTGTGTAACCTACAGCACAGGGTTACCCTTCGACTGAAAATCGAAGGACGTTTATTGTTTAACCTACAGCACAGGGTCGCCCTTCGACTAAAAATCGAAGGATTATTATCATTTACTTTTATTTCTAACGAAATATTTTTATTCTGCAACTTACAGCACATGGTTCCCCTTCAACTGAAAGTCGAAGGACCTTCATTGTTTGACCTACATCATAGGGTCACCCTTTGATTAAAAATCGAAGGATTTCTTATCTTTTATTTCTAACAAAATATTTTTATTGTGTAACCTACAGCACAGGGTCCCCCTTCGACTGATAATCGAAGGACATTTATTGTGTAGCCTACAGCATAGGGTTCCCCTTCGACTGAAAATAAAAGACATTTATTGTGTGACCTGCAGCATAAGGTCCCTCCCTTTTACCGAAAATCGAAGGATTTATTATCCTTTATTTCTAATGAAATATTTTTATTAGGTGACCTACAGCATAGGATCTCTCCGTTTGACTGATAATCGAAGGATTTTTATTGTGTAACCTACAGCATAGTGTCAAACTCTCGGTCAAATAAACCGGGGAATTTATTACTCTATCCTAAAATGATTGTTTATTACTAACTGATTGTTACCTCATTCAGTTTGTCTGATTTATTACAGGTACTGACACTGGAATACTTTGAAATTCTCTCTATTCGAGCTCGGCCAAAGTCGGGGCTTCTGTAGACACCAAAAATTATGTCTATGATAAGTCCCCATAAAAACCCGATGATGAAAGGATTGGATTTTGCTCGAACTTGGGTTGCAAGAATAATTTCTCTGTTGATTAGCCCAGTTCATTTGATTCACTAGTGGAAGCCTTTTATACAGATGATCCAAACCAGTTGGACTCAACTCAATTGGAGTCCAAAACTGAGAGATAGGCCTCTTTGAACCTAAGGGCCCGAAAGGGAACCCAAACCCTTGAGTCAACCCTTGGTCAAACAAGGGAACTCAGTCAATCCTACATGGACCCCCTCGGAAGAGCCTCCCCCACGAGAAAAGCATGTCATGCGCCTATGCAGGCAGGCTGCTCCAGGTCCAAGTGGTCAGGCTTGAGTTCAAGCGGTGAGCGCTAGGACAAGCGGCCATGCCATTAGGCCAAGCGGCTTGACCGCTTGCCATGCCGGTTTGGTCGTTCGGCCTAGTTGCATGGCCGCCTAGACCTTTTCTCGTAGACGGCAAATTCGAGCCCATTCGATTTCCGTGCAAAGCCCTTGCAGCTCCCCCTCTTCTATATAAACAAACATTAGGGTTCAGTTGAAGAGGTTGGCAGTTTCTCTCTCAGGTTGGTCCTTAGGTTGGACATTCTCTCTCTCATATTAAACCCAAAATTCTGATTCTACTCCTTTTTTAGGTTAGCCCTCGCATCACAAAATAAACCTTCATACGTCATCACGAGCATGAATTCAAGCAATATTACCCAATAAGTTCATTGTGAGCATCCAGGTAATCCAACCTGAGGGTTTTCAATAAATTTTATATTGTTTGTTATTACTAACGATTTTGGTTGATGTGATATGTACATGCATGGTGCGTTTTGAGCAAACGGCCTTGTATTATGCCTAATTAATGGATGAATGAATGCATTATTTTTGTTATTCATTGCTTCTTATGATTAAATTATTCTTTGTTTGTGGATTGGTGGATGAATTATTTGTTTCTCTTCTAACTCGTAGGTTTTAGCATATTTATAATTTTCTATCAATAAAAGCATGTAATTTCATAAATTGTTAAAAGTGGTCGCAATAATAATAATTGTTTAACCCATTAGTTAAAATTAGGAATTTGGACTAATTGAACCCTGTTTGGAACCGTAGCATTAATAATTATTCTGAATCGATTAGTAAAGGCCGTTGTTGTCAACGGGTGAGTTGGGTGCCTAACACCTTCCTAGCTCGTACCTACGCCCCCGAACTCATTTATGAAGTCAATTTCCCCAATAGGGATTGGGGTGCACAGGAATTGAGTTGACGTCTTTCTAGACTATCGACTTGATTCCAAGGTTTCCAAATTACCTTAAATTTGGTGGCGACTTCCGACAATCTTAATCATGTCCTTAGTACAAAAGGAAAATCATTATGTGCATTCACACTCAAAAGTTCACGAAAACCCGAACACACCATCGCGCTCTCCCAAGCTGCCCGAAACCCGAAGGCGGGGCGCAGGAAAAAGGGAAGAAAAATCTGGTATCCTATAGGAGGGTATCTGCCTTTGGGGATGTAGTTGAATAAATTTTGGTACCAAGGATCTTCTTCAATCGGAGCTAGGATTAGACACGTGTCGAGGTGGTTGCTGAAGGCGGGCTCACTTCTTCTTTGTATGTGGAGTGGCATCGTTGAGGGAGTTCAGCCGCTCAAATTTCTGTTTTACAAGAAAAAGAATAATTTGCATTCTTGCTTTGCGAAGTTTACTTACTTTGCTTAAGTTGATTAATGATTTATGCAACTTTGAGTTCATTGGGTTTATCAATAGCTAAACAAAGGAAGAAATGAGCAGGAGGAATTTTTATTGATTTGCAAAAAATAAGCACACATGACTTTAGAAAAAGCGTCTCTAATTCCCGTGAACAAAAGAAGCTAGACTTAGAAAGTAGTAAAAAGGGGAACACCCCCTGTTCATGACTCAACCTAAAGATTTAGCTAAGATCCTAACTCGACAAAACTTGGGAACTCAGACTCGACTCCTCTAGCTCTTTCTTGTAGCCGACTAGTTCCAGGCCTCATAGGTATCATCTTCTTTATTCAAGGGTGGCGGAATTTCCCTCTATCTATGATTTTCTATGTATCATCTTTAAGACAAATGCAGTCGTCAGTGTAGTGGCCGAGGACTCGATGATAGCGGCAATAGGAATCATTATCTGTGTTCATCCCTTAGAGGTCGTCTGAGGAGACTCTAGGCTTGAGGTCTCCTCTCCATATGAGGGTATTCATAATTTTTCCGATGGGGGTGCACAGTCGAGTATACTGTTTTTGATTAAAGCGACACCATGCTTTTATAGCCCAAGTGCTAGGAGCCCACATAGTTCTTTAATCAGTGAAGCTGGTGATTACCTTTTTCAGGCGTTTACATTGGTTGGTAAGATGCCCATTAGCTTCACAATACTTGGTGGGTTGACCATCTGGCTAAACATCTCAATCGAGGCATAAGCCTTCTTGGGTGGCATATCCGTAATTGACCATCTGGCTACACATATCATCTTGCTGGAAACAAGCTTCTCCTTTGCCCAGGACAATATCGCACTCTGTGGGTTTTTCCAGTAAGGCAATCTTCTTCTTCATTTGCGGAACTGCAGTGTGGTGTTGTGTAAAAACCCTCGCCTTTCCACACTAATTGAAATTTTAGTTGGAATTAATGATTCTTAAATAATACATCATATGCAATTGATTAATTGTAATAGGGGAAATACTGAGCGAATAGTGAAGTCGCCACCAATTTTTAAGGAAACAATTGGAAACCAACAAAAGTGCACCAAATTCCTATTAGGAATTGACTCATACCCAAGGGGCTAAATATTGAGTTCGTGGGTGTGGGTACGAAAAAGATAAAACGAATCCTATCTAAATCGCCCGAATTAACGGCCTCTACTAATCTCATCCATGTTGATTCATATTTCATATCGCAAGGTTCCATACAAATTCGGTCGTCAAAGATCTTACATTAACTAGGTGGGTTGAAAAAATGAAATTATTTAAGTGATCTCTTTGCACATATTATCCAATTGCATGTATTAATTAACAAGCATAAATCAATAAAAAGATAGAAGAAATAAATCTCCACCTTACCTTCCTTGCTAAACGCCCCAAATTGCATATGCACATCAATGAGATTGTTAGCAACTTCAATGGAAGTAATAAATATAAAAATAGTAAAAATATGCAAATATGCAATCTAGGACTAAGTATATGCAAAACCCCTAATGATATGCTAATAATGCAAAGATGCAATATTTAAACTAAACATGCATTAAACTAACTAAAACTAAATAAGCATGAAAATAAGCAAAGTAACTCTAATCATGCAATGAACTAATTAAGACATGCAATTTATTTATCTAGACATGAATATGATTAATAACAAAACTAAAACAATCAAAACATGATATATAAATCAACCATAATCACAATCAAAGTAAACCATGATTTGAAAAATAGTTTTGAAAGATTTTGTTGCACTAGAATTGAATGTCAAATGCTCTTGCATTTGCCTTGCTCTTGGTTGTGAAGTTTCTCTTGAATGGTGGTTGAAGAAAGCTTGAATGATTTGATTAGGGTTGCATGAGATAAAGGAGAGAGAGAGAGAGATTAGGGTTCTCTTGGGTGAATCCCGTAATAATGAGTGTTGGTCCGAAAAATGGAGTATAGAGGGGTATTTATAGGGAATGGGCCGAAAAGAGGTCAAATTAGGGTTCTTGAGCGAAAAACGGTGCCCAGCGGCCCCACGTACCACCGCTGGAGGCTCAGCAACCTCGACAATGCCGAATGACTCAAGCGGCTGCCGCCAGAGCTCCACCGGCCTACCGCTGGGGTCGGCGGCGGGGAAATTGGCCGCCGCTTCCACGAAAATGCCGCTGCAGAGCTCGTTTGAGCTCCGATTTGCCCAATTTATGGTTCGTCGGATTCTTTGTTCAAAGCGCTTTCTTTTGACATATGGTGGGATTAAATAGAACAAGTATATTATGATTTATGTCCCAAACACTAGAGAAGTGTCCATTTTAGCGCATTAATCAATGATCGGATCATATCCTCTTTATTTTTAATGGGATTTTGGCCCTTCATACATCATTGGAAAGCTATTTCAAAGGGGAATACAATCCTAGTGGGATCTTAATCCAATTAATCCTTGTTTGGCTAAAAATATTTCTTGAACCGTGATATGCGGGTATGTGAACATCGTTTTTAGCCCATAACTTCTTTAAATCATAACTTTTGACTCCGGTGTCCGTTTGGGACAAATGAGAAGGTGTTGGAAAGCTTCTGGAAAGGCCTATTTGTGGATATGAAAAATATTGAGATCCTGAGTGAGGATGAACAAAGGATTTCAAATGAGCACAAGTACGTCAAGCATTGACATTTGTTTCTTTAACATGATTATAGGTTATCATCATTGGGCGCTACGCCAGGGGGGGACACATTTGGGTGTCTATAGAAACCCCCACTTTGGCCGAGATTTGGAAAAGCGATGGTCATAGTATTTGCCAAAAATGTCTGCAATGCTATAAAAATGCTTTATGTTAGAAAAAGATGCGATAAAACTAAATCTTGACCGCATGTGGTCAGGGTTACCTGCTTTGTGGACGCTGCCCTATTTGCGATAGTCCAGACATCGAAGAGCTTTGCTTCACTCCCGTACCTTGCTTGACGTGGTGCTAATTGTAATAGTCCATCGTCAGAGAGCTTTGCGTCGCTCTCATGCCTTGTTTTGCTTTGCTGAAATAATGCTTGTGCTTTGCTTTGTAACCTGCATGTTAGTTCAACCAAAAGGAAGACATAGAGAGTATGGGAACGGACCCTAAGGACGGACCTTGCTCAATGTAACAGGAGGGGCCCAAAAGGACGGACCTTGCTTTATGCAAAGGGACAGACCCAAAAAGGACGGACCTTAGCTAAATGCGACGGGATAGACCCAAAAAGGATGGACCTTACTAAATGCAATGAGACAGACCCAAAAGGACGGATCTTGCTCAATGCGGACGGGTTGGACCCAAAGGGATAGACCTTAGTCAATGCAACGGGACGGACCCAAAAGGACGAACCTTGCTCAATGCAACGGGACGGACCCAAAAGGAAGGACTTTGATAAAGGCGACGGCACGGACCCAAAAGGAATGTTAGAGACGGACTCCAGATAAAGACACTCAGACTTGCGCGCATTCAATGCATTATGTGCGTGTCTGCTATGCATGTGCCTTAGAGGCAAAAAGTGCTTAGTAAGTGCAAATGAGTGACACTAAGAGTGTGCAAATGCAATGCTAACTAGGCCTATAGCTCTATGCAACCTAGTAATGAATAATGATGCATGCGACTTAATAGTAATGACATATATGCAATGCTTAGAAGACTGGACATCAAGGGATAAACGAGAGACTTCATTTTATCTACAAAAGGATTTTTGTTCCAAAAGTGTCCCTCTTAAGCCACGAAATGTATGCCTGATTGGTAGTTTACTTGTTGGATCGTAAAGCGAGCAAGCTCATGCGGGTGAGATTCCGAGTATTCAAACATATTTTGCCAATAATAGGAGGAATCAAAGCCCCCAGTATGCATGAAGTGATCACATGAGAAAATCCATGAAAATGCCATGAGTGATGGATGCTTAGTTGGAGTTCTGATCCAATAAAAGATGGTTGCGGAAGCCACAAAGTATGAGTAGGGAGTCAATGTAAAGTGGAAAATTCCATGGTAGAAATGTGGGATTATGAAAGAAATTGATCTTGGTGCAAAAAAGTATAAAATGGGGAATTTTTGTGAGAAAGGGAACGATGGACATGAGCAAATTTGAGTCCAAGTCTTGGGCTCTAAAAGGGTAAAATCACAGAAATTTTGAAACCCTTAGAATTTTTAGACACCCTTGATGAAGTGATATTATTAAGTTAGGATCTTTAATGAATCCCATGTGTAAATGCAAATGGGTCTTCAGATTGAGAAAGATTAGAGTACGGTTGGGCCTCAAAGAGGTTACCTACGTATCCACAGAGGAATCAGGCCAAAACGTAGTTAGAGGACCTTTGATTTTTAGTGCCCTAACTTTTCCATGGATCATTGTCTTGGATGATCGACCCAGCGGGCTTGACTTTTTTGCCTAAGTCATTGAATGAATAGACTTAGCGGGCTTTTAAATGATTATGCCTTAAATTTTGCCTAGGTCACCTTTTCGGGTTTTCTTCCTAGCGGGGTCTTTTTTACATTTTATTTATCTTCATTCATTTTTTGTGGTGCACACACATCTTTTAAGATTCATACCTTTAAGAGGTCTTTTGAATTGTAATGTTAGGCCAAGGTGCGGGTTGCCAAAGAATATATAACAAGACTTAAATTCCCATAAAAGTCCCCAGTGTGCTGGGTGTCACTTGATGTTTCGAGGTGAGGAAACTCTTTTGATTTTTTGTGCTCTCTTTATGAATTTGAAACTTTTGTTTCACTCTTTTTTTTTTCGACATTTGCTTCTCTTTTTTTGAATTTTCGACATTTTGCCTTTTTCTCTTTGTTTTTAACTCTTTTTGGAGTTTCTCTCGCCTCTCTTGAAATTTTGGTAACACCTAGAATTTGTTGCACACTTCCCATACCCCAGGATTGGATGAATATGGTTCAAGAAAGAATGTGGTTTGTGTTTCATGGCTCAAATGGGCTCCAAGTGGTGATTTGCATTGTGGGTGAAAGGATAATAGTGAAGTGTGCCAAATGAATGTCTCATGTCCTCGGTATGACTTCCAAGAAGTGTGTCCCATTTATTTTTATTTTTTTTTCGTTTTTGGTCCTCTTCTCTATAGTTAAGGTCCTTTGCATTGATCAAGTTCTGCAACTCAGATTAATCATTGAGTTTGCAATGATGAGATATTCCATGAAGAAAGAACGAAATGCATGCCAATTTTATTTAATCAAAAGAAAGCAATAACAATTCTTTAAGGGAAATCCTAGGACAAGACTTGGACTCGACATAGAAAGAAAGAGGAAAGGGAAAGGGAATTCTCCAACTAGACTATGACTCTATGATATTTGAGCTTGGGATTAGCGACTGGGCTAGGCATCCAATTCAAACTCTTGGGTTCATGGTGCAGGGATGGCCTCATCGTCGATAAAATCTTGGGATCTCGTTCTTCGAGTGCATGCATTCCTCAATGTTGTGGCTAACCTTGATGACAAGCATAATGGGCCTTACAATTCTCGTTATATCCTCTCATGTCGGACTTGCGGTCCTGAGTGGGATTGATGATCATAATGTAACTTTCTTTATCTATCTTTTCAAAGGTTTTATCTTCCATGGCATTGAAATTACTTTCTCGATTGAAGGAACCTATGACATTGAGTGGTGCATAGGTGTTTATGCCTTGATTATGTGGGAGTATCCTTTTGGGACTTTCAATAAAGCCATTGGCCTTGTTTCCTCGATTGGAGGAATCTTCATGGTGGAAGTATGTCATATCCTTGTTGTTACCTCCTCGGTTGAGGTCGTTTAGGCCTTTGTTGTTGGTGTACTCATCATTAGAAATGTCTCTTGATACCTTAGAGGCATATGGGCTTAAGACCTCTTCTATTTCAGTATGAATTCCATTATCTTCTTCTTCATTATCCCATAACACGCAAATGTCTAGAGTGGACCTTTCTTTAGGGTATGGTGAAATGGTTTTCCCGATTCGGGTGATCAATTAAGAGGGGTCAAATCCTTCACCTATATCAATAGCAAATGCGTTACCAAATAGGTTAGTTGCATCACTAGGAGGTTGACTTGGGTTTGACATTAGTATTATGCCATTGTCAAAGAGATCTTGAATATTTTCCCTTAAAGTGAAGCATTTTTCAGTATCATGACCACATACTCTATGGTACTTGCAGTAAGCATTAGGATTCCAGTTCTTGCCTCTCTTATTGGGATCTAGGTCCGGTGCGGGACCAATTGCCGAAATATAACCCTCGTCAAGAAGTTTGTCAAATGCTTCATCTTGTGTCATGATAAGAGGTGTGTATACTATTGTATGCGTACTTATAATGACATTGACTTCATTTTCTTGATCGAAGGAGCCTCCATTATTAGAGTCATGGTTGTCTTGCTTGTTGCTTAATTGGGTGAGTTGGTCATCTTCAATGGTCATGCCAACTTCAACTAGTTGGGCATAAGTAGTGATCGACTTGAATTTCATGTGCTCACGATACTCGATTGTCAAGTTGTGGACAAACATTCTAATTTGATCCCTTTCAGATGGGCGATCAATCATTTCGGCAACCTTGGTCTTCCATCTTCTCACGAAGTTGGTGAATCCTTCTTCATCACATTGCTTGGTTATCTCCAACTCTCTCAATGTCATGGGTGGCAAGACATTGTCAGCATACCTTTCTAGAAACAAAGTGGATAAGTCATCCCACTTTTGGATATTTTAAGATGGCAACTTGAAAAACCAGGCCCTAACAGCAGGGTCCAAGGTTTGGGGAAAGAGGTGAACATACAGATCGTGTTCAATCCCTCTAAGGCCCAATGCAGTAGTAAAAGCTCTAATGTGATATTGTGAATGGTCGGTTCCTTTGAAGATGAGAACTTCGGGCATGGAGAATTTGGTGGGAAATTTTTCCTTAATGTGGGGAGAAAAGCCGTCAGAGTTGACTATCATGTCGTTAAAGATGCGACTCTTAGACAAAATAGACTAAAGCCTATTTAGCTTAGCTTGAAATTCTTGGACCTCTTTAGTGAGAGGTTTTGCCTTACCATCATTCGGAATGGGCTCTTCGGGATCCTTGGTATTAGGATCAAATTTATCAATCTTGGCCTCTAATTCAATGAACCTAGCATTCATGGCAGCCATTTGTGCCAAAAGTTCCTCCATCACTTGGGCTTGGGTTTTCTCACCTTCTCCAGTCATATTGGGCTAAGATTTTGTAAAGAATTGAATTGAATAAAAACCATGAAAGAGGTCACAAATCTGCTATCGGCGTTTTATCGAAGGGACAAACCAATAGCACGATAAGTGAACTAATCATGTTTTTAGAAAGACTCTCGCTCATACGGAACATATGAGTACCCAAGAATAAAGGGTTCGGGGGCGAAGGTATGAGGTGGGAAGGTGCTAGGCACCCAACTCGCCCGTATTATGACGGTCTCTACTAACTCAAGTTCAGTTAATAATTTAAAGATATGATTCCCACACAAACCGGATTAACAACCTAAACTTACACTATTAATTGGTTCATCACAAGCATCACAACATTTATTTTTAACCCTTGTTTAGACATGGATTTGATTGGCATATTGAGCATTACGAAGACTAGACATGGTTGGAAGGCCAATATTTAGGAAGCAATAAAAGACGTTATTTAGCCTGATATCTACATTATGACTACTAGAAAATAAACAATTAAGCAAGGAACTTAATTTGAGCCCTCAGGAGTTTGTACCTGAACTATAAGCTATAATTGACAAAAAGAGTAAAGACAAGATCTCAAGTAAAGAAAGAGGGGGAAGGTCGGTGTCAATACTCTCGAGAATAGAATAGAATTGTTTATGGAAGAAAGAGGGAGAAGCTTAGATTCAATACTACTGAGAATAGAGCGTGTCAATTGTAGACTGTGTGATTTGAATTGAGGGTGGAGGGTCGTATTTATAGGCGCAGGAAGTAGGGTTGGACGGGTAAAAGGAGCCAATTTTTTTGATTTCGGGCTGAAAACAAGTCGGGCTTGGAGACTTAGCAAGACCCGCTAGCGGCCCTGGCTGTTAACCTAGGGCCGCTGACGGCTGTGAGCTTGCCAGCGTGATGTTAGTCGGGCAATATCTCACTCATTTGGGCTCCAAATTGGATGATTCAATATGCGTTGGAAGTCTTATTGGGACTAGTTTCAAATGGCTTTGGTTTCAGGCCCAAAGGTTTTGGGAATCTCGTGATATTCCCGGAAGAGTAAAGAGGGGTCAGTTTTGAAGTGTGCATCAATGTTGGGCTCGTAACTCCTTGGTTGGAAATTTGGTGTGGGATCATAATATGTCATTGGAAAGAATTTGAATAAGGAATCCAGAAATATACAGCTCAAAAATTAATTCAACTAAATGAGCTCTCAATTGGGGCTGGAAACACGGTCCACGGTATTCGGCTACATCTCTTTTGACCCTTAACTTCGTTTGGCCATAACTCTTAGGTGCGGAATCGTATTTTGGCACAGAAGGAAGCAAAGGAATGCTCTTAAAAGGGGCTTTTGAATGGGATGGGAACGAAGGAGTGATCGAAGAAAAACCTGAGACCATATCATACCTATTAAAACAAAAATAACATTCAAGTTTATAAATCACTCCTTTCATCATCGGGCTTTTGCGAAGAAATCTGAAGGTACTTTTTTGGCGTCTACAGAAGCCCCCACTTTGATCGAGCTTGAGTAAAAGCGAAGATCAAAGTATTCTGAAGGCGACATGCTGGATTCTGATGTGCACACGGTGTGTGAGAGTGTACAGTATGTCTGCATATGAAGACAAACCTGAGTTAGGACATGCTCGTAGCGTGCTATGATTTCATCTCTGTGAACACAAGAGAAAATAAAGGTTATGGTTAGCAGGATAGAACACCGCTCGTAGATGGTCTAAACGTCTTCTGGGAACCTGTATTCAGAGTGAATGAAAAAGTTAGTAATACTTTGAGAATGATTAACGTAGAGTGCTTCGACAAACAGTGACTAAACACCACTCAGCGGTTGTCGAGATTCCGTCCCTGTACGAGAAACGAAAAAGTCAACGAGACAGCGCGATTGAAAATAACGGCTGTAAATGGGAAGTAACACTGGTGAGAGTGACTAGTATAAATGCTTTATTTTGAGCAAACAGTGACTAAGCACCACTCGCTGGATGCCGAGATTCCGTCCCTGCATAAAAAGGTCGACGAGACAGCGCGATCAAAATCACGGTTGTAAAATGGTTAATATGAACAAGCAATCACTGACTGAAACATATAAAAAATAATGGACAGTATAACCGCAATAGTTTAACCAATCATTGACTGACACAAAATAAGTAACCGCGCAGAAGGACAGTTTAACCGCAATAGCTTAAGCAATAATTGACTAACCCAAAATTTCTGACCTCGCAGAAGAACAGTTTAACCGCAATAGCTTAAGCGATCATTGACTGACCCAAAATTTGTGACCTCGCAGAAGCACAGTTTAACCGCAATAGCTTAAGCGATCATTGACTGGCCCAAAATTTGTGACCTCGCAGAAGGATCGTTTAACCGCAATAGCTTAAGCAATCATTGACTGACCCGAATTTGTGGCATTGGGACATTTGTGACTTTGGGACTTTGGGATATTGGGACGTTGAGACATTGGGACATTTGGGATTTTTGGGACATTGGGATATCGGGAAATTTGGGACATTTGGGACATTGAGACATTTGGAACATTGCGACATTTGGGATTTTTGGGACATTTGGGACATTGAGACATTGGGACATTGGGGATTTTTCGGACATAGGGACATTGGGATTTTTTTTGGATATTTGTGAGGCCGACAGCTTTATCGGGCTTGAAATAATTTTGACACTCCATGCGATAACTGTCGTCGCGGTATATATCCGGGCTCAAGTATTTGGGACCTACAAAAATAATTGGGTTAGTTTTACCTTAAAAATAATTGGTACCGTAAGATGGTCCAACTGTCGAATTTTCAATTTGTGGGCCAAATAGACTTGCTCCCGCGCGCTTGGTACTATTATTTGCCGCGAATGAACTGAGATAACGATTTCTGGGCTGGAACAAAGTCGGGGGACATCAGGGGGCCCGCGCGCTTGGCTGTTGTTGGAAGGTTACTTCCATTTTTGTTTGTAGTCGGAAGGTTGCTCCTGGGCTTGATCATGAGTTACGGGCTTGCTGGTTTTGATGGAGAGCGAGTAGACTCAAACCTTTGAAGTGGAAATATGCACATAGGGAAAAGATGGAATAGACATGCCCAACCGACCATGACAATATGCACAACACATGACATAGTAATATGCATGGGGCATAGGGGGATTGGCATGTAAACACGCAGGGACTCAAGACACTGAGAAATTATGTACACATGCATTCCTTTGAAGGCGACTCTAGTACTTATGCAAATATGATGTATGCAGACTCTATTGACTCGCAGCCCCATGCGACTTATCCTAGTATGCACGACTCACCTATAGGGTCTGAAGAGGGTCTTCATATTGGACAAGCTTTGTGATCAAGAATTTCATTCCTGTGGTGATCTTGACAGAGTGTGAGACTAGTGGACAAGACTAGGTGCAGTGAAGGGAGAATTAGCCCCCAGTTCGATGTGTGGTTTTTGACGATTATGACCTACTCGAGAAGCTACGGGTGTTGATGCAGCGGTACAAAATATCATAACTTAAGGTATTGGGACGGAATGGACAACATGGAACGTAACGGACAAAGAACCGACTCATTCTTAAAAAGCCCTCAATTGGAAAGTCTATGTGCAATCCTGCGAGAAAGGTGATGAGTATGACTCTAGAAGACTGACCAAAGAGTGCTTACATGAGAAACAATGCTCTAAATCCTCGGAAGTTTAAGTTGCCTCAAGATGATGAATTTGTTTTATATATTTTTTTTGTTTCCCTAACTTTTCCCTAGGCCACCCTTTCGGGTTTTCAACCTACCGAGCTCTTTTTTTTAGGCTTAAATGAGAATGGTGGAATGGGAGAACTCCTTATGATCATGTGACAAAGGGGTTGTCGTGGCCGGACCTCCTTGAGGTTTCCTACGTATCCAGTGTGTGGAATCAGGCCAACCAAGTTCAGGACTATAAAATTGAATGGCCGTACCTCTTGGAGGGCTTTTGGGTTGTAATGTTAGGTTGGGTTAAGGTGTCAAAGAAAGGATAAAGGCTCAAAGAAACCCAATGTAAATCCCCTCTCCAAAGTATGCTAGATGGTATAGAAGCTTGTGATCTGGGCAAGGTGGCTAAGAGACCTATGTTTAGGTAAGGCTCTTTTGGTATTTCTCTTGGTGGCTCTTTTTGTAGGTCGGTCCACCTTACCTGGAAGGTTGCTTCTATTCCCATATCACACACACCCATTCCCTGGGCAAGGATGATGTGGTTAAGAAATGAAAGGCTATGTGTTTCAGGCTCAAAGGGTTGCAAGTGGTAATGATGCATAGGGTAGTAAAGGATATTGATGTGAGGTGCTAAATGAATGGCTCATGTCCTCAGCACGGTCGATTCAACTGTATGTCCTCTATGGGGATGATCATTAGGGAGTTTTTATTTGTTGTTTTCCACAATGAAGGCTTTCTCTTGAAATTATTTTTTTTTTTTTTTGTTCCGTCTTAGGAAACTTAAGTTCGTCATAGGATTGAACAAAGACAATGATGGGAATCAAAATGCAATCTTTATTGAATCAAAGAAAATCATTACAGGAGTAGTAGGCTAGACTCTATGGACGAATTGAAAAGACAAACTAGACATCATTAGACTTGACTGGACTCGACTAGACTTGCACACTAGGAGAATTAGACTCTCTTCAAATTCTCGAGCACAGGCTGTTCATAGGGATATGAAGGACAACCCCTTGTAGATACTCGCGTTGTTCACGACTTAAGGAAATTCTTAAGAAAGTTATCTTCAATTAGGATGCCCACAATATAGAGCCGGTTGTAGGAGTCAATTGCTAGATACTTGAGGGGTTCCTTGTAAGCAGGTTGCAGGTTCTTGATGAGTTGACGGATTTGATCAGTTTGCGAAGGTCGCTCAACCTCCAAATTCAAGGTGTAGAATCAACGACGAGTTGGGGGATCAAGAGTCTGTGGGAACAAGTGAATGTAGATATTTTAGTCAACTCCTCTTAAACCCATGGAAGTAGTGAAGGCTTTGAGGTGGTTTTGTGGATTGTCAGTTCCAGTGAATGTCGTAACCTCGGGGATGGAGAACTTGGCTGGACGCTTGCCCTTGACTTTGGGATTGACTTTACCAACATTAGCATGGTAGTTAGCAAACTTGGCATTTGGTCCTTCTTCCTCAAAGTCGGAGTCAGAGAGGATTCTTGCTTCATCCTCTTTCTTCTTTTCCAAATCTTCAACCTTGAGTCGCACCCTTTCCAACTCACTCATGAGCTCATCAAGCCTCTCGTAGGTGGTTTTGACTGTATAGTGAAGTTTGGGGGTGTGATTGGTGAGGTAAGGGATGTATTGAGTGGCGGTGAGCTTTGTGGTGGTGATGGATTATGTTGGTGATGGCCTTTTGGAATGTGGTGGTGTCTTGGATGTAGCTTGTACACGGACCAATCTTCCAGATGATCGAGCCCAACCTTTGTCACCGTAATTCTTCCTCGAGCCCCCAATCCTGAACACAAATCTCAACTTAGAAAAACGCCAAAGAAAGGGCTTCAAAACAAATATTCATGATTTTTAGAAGACCCTCGATAGCCCCTAAGATGAATGTGCCTATGGAAGTCTATACAAACTCGAATGCATGGTGACGAATGCAATGACAGAGTTACGACAACAATATGCAAGATGTATGACGGACTGACCTTGACATGTATGACAATGAATTGATGCAAAATGACCCTAGAAGACTTACGATCGTCTCGTCTAGACTTCTAATGCATGAGACGTAGTGAACAAATGGAGACATGGATGAATGCAAGACTTGGAATTTTGTACAAATGCAGTTTCAAAATGACGACAATGTATGCACGACGATTATTTATGAACCCTAGCATGAAGTGTCTAATACGTACAATGCAATGCAAAGAAATGGAAAACAAGAAAGTAAAAACCTAAGCCTAATTGCCCAATTATTTCCCCTCATATCAAAGGAAAAATGAAGTCGATGAACGAAAATGAGAAAAAAATAGAAAAATACGGACTACCCTATTTTTTAAAATTTTTCTACACTCAAAGAAAATGGAAAATGGGATAAACAAAAAAGGAAATTTCGGCATTTTTTTTTTGGTTTTTTTTTAATGCCATTTTTGGATTTTCTTTTTTTTTGGTCGAATCTGAATTACATAAAAAAAAAAAAACAAAAATAAAATAAAATAAAGTGGGAGAGGGAAATTGGAGAAACTGACTCTTTTTTTTTTGCTAAAAAGGTCCTAGAAAATTATTCATGATTTTGACGCTAGATGAAAATATATCATCGGGGAAAATGATGAGTGTTCATTGAATTGAATTCTCGCACCATTTTTGGGCATTAGGAACTAGCTAAAAATAAAAGAAAAGTCTCCTAGAACCTAAGTACATGTTGGCACATAGTCACGGTATTCATGCATTCAGGCAAGCAATATAATGACGCAGTTTATAGGCAAAGATGTGATCAGACGGGCATTACAACGACACATGCACAACAAGCAAGCGAATGCACGAATGTGGGCTAGACGCTTTTGGCTCCTGCGAGGTTACCACAAAAAATTACAATTTCCGTTCGACGGATAGTCGACACATCAATTGTAATCCTTTTTCGCCAACAAGAGTCGATGAGTCGTGGGTGAGGAAGCGTCGGTTTGCACGATAGGACAACTATATATTCCCTTAGATATACGGGTTGTCTATGAGTTGCGACACAAACTTTTTCGAGGGTCGATAAGGGTCAAAAGGCTGTGCCAAAGCACATGCAAATGATGCAATATATGGAACATATTATTAAATAATTAAGCAAACTTAACTTTCGAGTCTCACCCTCTTAAATAAATCCCCAGTGAAGTCGCCACTGTAAGGACCCGGGATTTCTACGGCCACGAAGTGCGTCCTTATAGAAAATTTGTAAGTTGGGGGCTTAGATAAGTTCAAGGGACCATCGAGTTAGAAAAGATTTTGTAAAGACTTGAATTGAATAAAAACCATGAAAGAGGTCACAGGTCTGCTATCGGCGTTTTATTGAAGGAACAAACCGAAGGGACAACCCAATAGCGCGATAATTGAACTAATCATGTTTTTAGAAAGACTTCCGCTCATATAGAACATATGAGTACCCAAGAGTAAAGGGTTCGGGAGTGAAGGTACGAGGTGGGAAGGTGTTAGGCACCCAACTCGCTAGTATTATGACGGCCTCTACTAACTCAAGTTTGCATAATAATTTAAAGACATGATTCCCACACAAACCGGATTAGCAACCTAGACTTACACTATTAATTGGTTCATCACAAGCATCAAAACATTTATTTTTAACCCTTGTTTAGACATACATTTGATTGGCAAATTGAGTATTACAATGACTAGACATGCTTGGAAGGACAATATTTAGGAAGCAATAAAAGACGTTATTTAGCATGATATCTGCATTGTGACTACTAGAAAATAAACAATTAAGGAAGCAATTTATTTGCGCTCTCAAGAGTTTGTACCCGAACTATAGGCTATATTTGACAAAAATAGTGAAGACAAGATCTCAAGTAAAGAAAGAGAGGGAAGCTCGGTGTCGATACTACCGAGAATAGAATAGAATTGTTTATGGAAGAAAGAGGGAGAAGCTCAGAGTCAATACTACTGACAATAGAGTGTGTTAACTGTAGACTGTGTGATTTGAACTGAGCGAGGAAGGTCATATTTATAGGCACAGGAAGTAGGGTTGGACGGGTGAACGGAGCCGATTTTTGGATTTTGGGCTGAAAAATAGTCGGGCTTGGAGATTTAGCAAGGGCCTCTAGCGGCCCTGGTGAGCGTCATTAGCGGCCCTGGAATTTCATCCAGATCCACTGGCGACCCTGGCGAGGGCCGCTAGCGGCCCAGGCCACAGCCGCTGACAGCTGTCAGCTTGCCAGCTGGATTTTTGTCGGGCCATATCTCACACCTTTGGGCTCCAAATTGTATGATTCGAAATGCTTTGGAAAGCTTCTTGGGGATAGTTTGAAATGGATTTGGTTCAAAGCCCAAATATTTTGTCGATCTCGAGATATACCCGAACGAGTAAAGAGGGGTCAGTTTTAGAGTGTGCATCAATGTTGGGCTCGTAACTCCTTAGTCGGAAATGTGGTGTGGGCTCATGATATGTCATTGGAAAGCTATTTGAATAAGAAATCTAGAAATATAAGGTGCACAAATTAAATCAACCAAATGAGCTGCCAGTTAGGGATGGAAACAGGGCCCATGGTATTCGACTACATCTGTTTTGACCCTTAACTTCGCTTGGCCATAACTCTTAGGTGCGAAATCGTATTTTGACACAGAAGGAAGCATTGGAAAGCTCTTAAAAGGGGCTTTTTAATGGGATCGAAATGAAGGAGTGATCGAAGAAAAACCTGAGACTATATCGTAGCTTTTAAAGAAAAAATAGCATTCAAGTTTATTAATTACTCCTTTCATCATCGGGCTTTTGCAGAGAAATCTGAAGGCGCTTTTTTGGCGTCTAGACCCACCTATGGCAAGTGGGTATATGCATGACACTTACTTGAGATCTACCATGGTAGATAATGGAAAATGATATGCGATGCAATGAAATCTATAATAATTCTATATGTCCTAGCATGGAGCTTCTGAAAATGAAATGCAATGCGAGTTTTTATTTAATTTTATTTGTTAGTAGAAAGATGGGAAGAGAATCTAGATTAATTCCTCAACATGGTAACTTCTCAAGGAGACTGAATTTATTTTGGAACTTTTGCAATGCAAGTAACGTAATTTAACCAATGATCTTTCGACTCTATATTAAAAAGGAAAAAAGCAAAAATGCTCTTGACTCAAGAAAGAAAGAATATTACTCTTGACTTGCAAAATAAGTAAAGGGGAAGAGGATGAACCTATACCCTAAAGAAAAAATGGGAAGCAAAAGATTACTCTTGACTTACTATGGGAAGAAGACTTTTTAGACTTGGGGAAGGGGAAAAATACTCTTGACTTGCAATGGAAAGTATAAAGACGGTGCTCTTGACTTGCTATAAGACTCTGGACTTAGATATGGAAAATATATTCCGGACTCAAGAAAAGGAAAATATACTACTGACTTGCTTAAGGAAATAAATAAACCTCTTTTTATATTTTTTGGGAAAGATCATTGGTCGAAATATATTACTTGCTCGAAATTTATTTTCTTGGAAATTAAGTCTCACTAATATGGTACTAGCATCGTCGGGAAGATTCATGGATCCTACTTCCTAAAAAGAAAATATCCTAGACTCGATCTTAAGCTAGTTTACAAAGTTAGTCACATACACAAATAGGAAACTTCCTATACTCTAGACCACTAAGATCCTAAGGCGAATCACATAACAAGGAAACAATCAATCACAAAAGGCAAGCAATCAATTAGCACCTTGAATGGACTATGGGACTAAATGCAATGGTTGACACAATCTATGGTTGGATAAGGTAATCCACGACTGGATGCGTTTTGTCATCTATGGGATGCATAGTAAAACTAAACGTACCGTTTTACATATCTCGAATGGAAACATGTAAATGCCATGGGGCAGAACACAACTATGTGCAAAAGTAATTCGGAACTAGTGGGTCACCGGCTTAAGTCATAGACAATGCTCCAAAGGTTAATTTCTGTTTATGGTGTGGTGATGTCTTTCGACGTCTTGAAATTATAACACATGAAATATGAACGATATGGATGCAAAGCAAGAATGAACACATAAAGGCATTGAACAAGGAAATATGAATTAATAATCAACATGGATAAGCTTTCAAATTACACCCTCTTATTAAATCCCCAGTGAAGTCGCCACTATAAGAACCCTCGTCTTTTGACGCTAATTGAAATATTTAGTTAGAATTAATGGTTATTAAATAATACGTCATATGCAATCGATTAATTAGAATAGGGGAAATAATGAGCAAATAGTGAAGTAGCCACCAATATTTATGGAAACAATTGGAAACCAACAAAAGTGCACCCAATTCCTATTCGAAATTGACTCATACCCAAGGGGCTAAATATTGAGTTCGGGGGTGAGGGTACTAATCTCATCCATGTTGATTCATAATTCATATCGCAAGATTCCATACAAATTCGGTCGTCCAAGATCCTAAGGTGGGTTGAACAAACCAAATTCTTTAAGTGATCTCTTTGCACATATTCTCCAATTGCATGTATTAATTAACAAGCATAAACAATAATAAGATAGAAGAAATAAATCTCCACCTTACCTTCCTTGCTAAACGCGCCAAATTGCGTATGCACATCAATGAGATTGTTAGCAACTTCAATGGAAGTAATAAATATAAATATAGTAAAAATATGCTAATATGCAATCTAGGGCTAATTATTTGCAAAATCCCTAATTTTATGCTAATATGCTTAATAGATATGCTAATCATGCAAAGATGCAATATTTACACTAAACATGCATTAAACTAATTAAAACTAAATAAGAATGAAAATATGCAAAGTAACTCTAATCATGCAATGAACTAATTAAGACATGCAATTTATTCATCTAGACATGAATATGATTAATAACAAAACTAAAACAACCAAAACATGATATGCAAATCAACCATAATCATAATCAAATGAAACCATGATTTGAAAAAGAGTTTTGAAATATTGAGAAAATTGCCCTTAGGTTAACCTTTTGTTGCACTGGAATTGAATATCAATTGCTCTTGTGTTTGCCTTACTGTTGGTTGTGAAATTTCTCTTGAATGGTTGTGAAACAAAGCTTGAATGATTTGATTAGGGTTGCATGAAATAAAGGAGAGAGAGAGAGATTAGGGTTCTCTTGGGTGAATCTCGTAATAATGAGTGTTGGTCCTGCAAAATGGAGTTTATAGGGTATTTATAGGGAATGGGCCGAAAAGGAGGTCAAATTAGGGTTCTCGGGCCAAAAACGATGCCCAACGGCCCCCAGGAGCGCTGTTGGAGGCTCAGCGGCCTCAACAATGCCGCATGAGTCTGGTGGCTGCCGCCAGAGCTCCAGCATACCGCTGGGCTCTTGGGGCTTGCCGCTAGGGCCGGTGGCGGAGAAATTGGCCGCCGCTTCCACGAAAATGCCGCTGGAGAGCGCGTTTGAACTCCGAAAGGCCCGATTCTTGATGCGTTGGATTCCTTGTTCAAAGGGCTTTAGTTTGACATATTTTGGGCGCAAATAAAACAAGTATCCTATGAGTTATGTCCCAAACACTAGATGGTATCCGTTTCAGCGCATTAATCAACGATCTGATCATATCTTCTTTGTTTCTAATGGGATTTTGGCCCATAATACATCTTTGGAAACATATTTGAAAGGGGAATACAAGCCTAGTAGGATCATAATATAATTAATCCTTGTATGGGTAAAAATCAGTCTTGAACCGTGATATGCGGGTATGAGAACATCGTTTTTAGCCTATAACTTCTTTAAATCATAACTTTTGAGTCCGGTGTCCGTTTGAGACAAATGAGATGGCGTTGGAAAGTTTCTGTAAACACCTATTTTTGGATATGAAGATTGTTTAGATCCTGGGTGAGGATGAATAAAGGGTTTCAAATGAGTACAAGTACGTCGAGCATTGACATTCGTTTCTTTAACATGATTATAGGTTATCATCATTGGACGCTACGCCAAGGGGGGAAAATTTTTAGGTGTATATATGTTGTTCCACATAGATAGACATCCCCTCAATAGTCTCTTTTATTTCTTCGAACTCATCGGGTTTCCCTATTTCTTCGGGAGGGCATGTTTCAAGTTTTTGAGAACCAATAGAGGTGTAATATTCGGTGTCTTCCTCTATGAGGGCTACTTTTTCGGGAGAGAATCCCGAAAGATCTATATCCTCACTGTCGTGTTCTATCTTCAAGACAGGATCCTTGTCGATAATTGCTTTAATAGGATTGGCTTCAATCTCCAAAATTTCTCCTTCTAGCATCATTTTGACTTTCTGGTGGATGGTGGAGGCTACAACATTTAGACCATGGAGCCAAGGTCGTCCTAACAGTAGATTGAAGGTGACCGGGATATCCATGACATAGAACTGCCATTTTCTCCACATCTCCTGAGGGGATATTCATAGTTATGGTGCCAAGGACCCCTCGGCTGGAATTGTCATAGGCCTGTAAGCCTTGTGCTGAGTGAGCCAAATTCTTGATGTCCATGCCAATTTTAATGCGGTTCTCAGTGGGCATACGTTCACCACAGAACCATTATCTACCATGGTCATAGGCACATACTTGTCCATGGCAAATACAGTAAAGTATAAGTCATTGTTGGGTAAGGATCCCCTGGGAGGTAGTTCATTGTCAAAAAAAGTAATGATCGGCTGTGGCTTATCTACTACTGCGAAGCCGACCAGCTCATCAGGTCTCATATCTTGTGATACTGAAACCTTTGACAAGGCCTCCTGGATGGTTTTTCGGTGTTCATAAAAAGAGGCCAGAAGTTGCCAAATGGAGATGTCGGCTTTGATCCTTTTGAGTTGTCCTATAAAGGGAGACTCTTTGTCCTTGGTAGGAGTTTCTTCAACTTCTTTTTCAGTTCCAGGCTGAACCCTATCGTTGTAGATGTTAGGTGGCCTATAATGACGACTAGAATGTGTCAAATGGGCAACACCTATGGGAGATCTAGTTTGGACTTCCCATACATCTTTTTGGTCATTGTCCCATATTCCAGCGACCTCGAGTCCCAGAGCATCTTTGACACTTATATCTATGTTGGCACCTAAACGGTTGTTGGAGTTGCTAGGTGCCTGTCCAGGTTTGGGTAAAGGTATGGTGCCATTCTCAATTTTATATTGGATAGAGTGCTTAAGAGCCCAACAGTTATTGGTGTCATGTCCATTCCCTTGGAGGTATTTGTAGTATTCGTCTTCTTTCCAGTTACGGCCCTTGATAGGGGGTTCCGGAGTAAAACCAATGGGTTGCAGCAGATTATTTTTTATCATTCTTTCGAGAGCATGAGACAAAGTCATGCCGAGAGGGGTAAATTCTCTTGGTGACTTCCTTTCAACGAAGGTGTTCACAGCAGCTACCTCATTGACTTGAGTGCTTGAAGAGGCTCCAGTAGTTGTCCTATTGTGTCTCCCATAAGTGAAGGGCTTAGGAGTTGCATGATCTTCGTTTTTTTTTGAGATCATCTTCAATGAGGATGGCAACATCATAAAGACGTTGGTATGAGTCAATGACTTGATATTGAAGATGGTTCTTATAGGCAGGTTACAGATTCTTAATGAAATGCCTAATTTGTTCAGTTTCAGAAGGCCTTTCCACCATTTCAACTATCTTAGACTTCCATCGACGGAGGAATTTAGTGAATCCCTCGCTCTTCTCTTGAGTGGTGATTTCTAGGTCTCTCAAAGTGATGGGGAATGTCGCATTATCCTTGTACCGAGCCAGGAAGACTATGGTAAAGTCAGACCAAGTTGGGTAATATTCCAGATCCAAAGTGTAGAACCATCGTCGGGCATGAGTATCAAGGGTCTATGGGAATAGATGGGCATAGAGTTTCTTGTTGATTCCCCTTAGAGCCATAGCAGGGGTGAAGGATTTCAGATGATCCTGTGGGCTGTTGACTCCTGTGAAGGTGGGCACTTCGGGCATAGAGAACTTGGCTTGAAGTTTGCCTTTGATTTTAGTATCAAATTTTCCCACATTAGCACTGTAGTTGGAAATCAGGGCGCTACACTTGAGCACAGAATTAATCTTAGTCACCATGGCATACGACCCTTCCTCCTCAGAGTCAGAATCGGATGGGATTGTTGCGTCATCTTCTCTCTTCTTTTCCATGTCCTCAACCTAACTCGCCCATGAGTTCATCCAGCCTCTTGTCAGTAGTCTTGGGAATCATGAAATTAGGAGGGGCAATAGGTGTGGAGAAGAATGTATGTAGTGATGGTGAATTTATTGATGGTGAGGCTGTCTGTGGTGGTGGCAATCGGGAACTTGGTTGCGTAGACTGTTGCAGACGAACTAGGCTTGCCGAAGGCCGAGCCCAGCTTTCCTCAAGGTTTCCTTTATTCTTCGGACCCCCTATCCTGAATAGGAAGCATGGAGCGCTTAATAACAGGAAAGACCATGAGACTCTCACCTAAGAAAAATAATGACCCACATATAGAAAACACGTTGTCTTAGAAAAATGATCCTTAAACCTAGATGCCCAAATATTTCCTCTAATATCAAACGAAGATAAAGTCGATGAACGTAAATAAGAAACAGACAGATTATCCTTTTTTTTTTTTTTCTAGACTCAAAGAAAATGGAAAATGGGATAAAATAAAATAAAAAGAAAAAAGAAATTTCGACCACTTGCTTTTTTTTTTATATTATTTTTCCAAAACTTTTTTTTTCGGGGGACGGAAAATTGGAGGGATTGACTCTTTTTTTTTAAGAGGTCCTAGAAAATTGTTCATGAGTTTGACAGAATATATCATTTAGGAAACGAGTGCTCATTGAATAGAATTCTCACACCGTTTTTGGGCATTACAAATTTCCTAAAATAAAAGAAAAAGACTCCTAGCAAGTAAGTACATGTTGACACATAGTCATGGCATTTATGCATTCAGGCAAGCATTACAATGACGCAGTTACATTATAAGCAAACATGTGATCAGACCGGCATTACGATGACACATACACAACAAGAAAGCGAATGCACGAATGTGGGTTTGGAGGCTCCTGTGAGGTCACCATCACAAATTACAATTCCCGTTCGACGGATGGTTGACACATCAATTGTAATTCTTTTTCACAAACAAGAGTCGATGAGTCATGGGTGAGGAAGCGTCGGTTTGCATGATAGGACAACTGTATATTCCTTTAGATATACGGGTTGTCTACGAGTTACGACACAAACTTCCTCAAGGGTCGATATGGGTCAAAAGGTTGTGAGAAAGCACATGCAAATGATGCAATATGGAACATGTTATTAAAAAATTAAGCATACTTGACTTTCGAGTCTCACCCTCTTAAATAATTACCTAGTGAAGTGGCCACTGTAAGAACCCGTGATTTTCACCAATCTTATGTCCACGGAGTGTATCCTTATAGAAAATTTGTAAGCTCGGGGTTTAGATAAGTTGACGGGACCATCGAGTTAGAAAAGCTTTTGAAAAGACTTGAATTGAATAAAAACCATGAAAGAGGTCACAAATCTGCTATCGGCGTTTTATCGAAGGGACTATCCGAAGGGACAACCCAATAGCGCGACAAGTGAACTGATCATGTTTTTAGAAAGACTCCCGCTTAATTTAGAACATATGAGTACCAAAGAATAAAAGGTTCGGGGGCGAAAGTACGAGGTGGGAAGGTGTTAGGCACACAACTTGTCTATTTTATGACGGCCTCTACTAACTCAAGTTTGCTTAATAATTTAATGACATGATTCCCACACAAACCGGATTAACAACCTAGACATAGACTATTCATTGGTTCATCACAAACATCACGACATTTATTAATGACCCTTATTTAGACATGCAATCGATTGGCAAGTTGAACATTACAACGACTAGACATGCTGTGAAAGACAATATTTAGTAAGCAATAAAAGACGATATTGACATGATGTCTACATTATGACTACTAAAAAAATAAACAGTTATGCAATTAATTTAATTTGAGCTCTCAGGAGTTAGTACCTGAACTGTAGGCTATTTAGCAAAAATAGTAAAGACAAGATCTCAAGTTTGGAAGAAAGAGGGGGAAGCTCGGGAGTACTCAACCGAAAATAGAGGTTGTCAACTATAGACTGTGTGATTTGAACTTAGGGAGGAGGACCTTATTTATAGGGAAGCAAATAGGGTTTGACGGGTGAAGGGATGGCCGAAAATCGGATTTTGGGCTTAAAAAAAAGACGGGCTTGGAGACCTAGTGAGCGCCGCTGACGGCGCTGGCCATAGCCGCGAGCGGCACTGGCTGTAATTCTAGCGCCGCTGGCGGCTGTCAGCTTGCTAGTTGGATGTCGTTATTATGACGACATCCAGTCTATTTTCAATTTCCGTAGGAATTTTAGTATTCCGAAAATAGGAAAAGACGGTTTACCCTGTAACACCTTAATCTTAAGTGGTATGACGACATCCAGTCTATTTTCAATTTCCGTAGGAATTTTAGTATTCCGAAAATAGGAAAAGACGGTTTACCCTGTAACACCTTAATCTTAATACCACTTAATTAGAGTGCGGAAACAATATTAAATAACCCAATTTTGGTACTAAAACCAAAGCGCTACCGCTGTGCTCACCCGAAGGCAAACACAAGGCAATGGGTAAAGCGAAAATAAAACCAAAGACGAACTGAACTCCAAAACGAAAGTCGATTTTATAAACTTAATTGAATTAGTAATATTTTACAAATAACCTCTTTATCCAAATTATCGTTACACTATTATTTATTTTATTTTTTTTGGAAAGTAATAATTTTATTTCCTAAAATAATAGGCATTACAACTCACGTACAGTCATCCCTTAACTCAAGGTGACTAGTACTCACAAACACATTGACAGAAAAAAAAAAACATCATGTCCCACGCAAGGGAACAACACAACGACAGAAAATACATATTAAGAGCTAAGGGTAGGAGTTTAAATGATGCTGAAACAAGTTCTTTAGCTGCATACATAATGAATCATGAGCCTTTACATGTAATTGGGAAGCAAGTTTCCTACTGATTTCTTTAACAGTGTTGTGCTGCCCTCTGAACATGCTTGCATTCCTCCTCTCCCAAATAGCAAGACCCACTGCAACTACAACAACTCTTATAACTCTTCTCTTGATAGTTTTACCAATTGCATTCTGCAAGGCCCATCCCATAAACTGATCCCGGACACAGGGAGATAAATCAGTTCCAATCCAGGAGAACATAGCACCAAGCAGCTCTTTAGAAAAAGAGCATTCACAAAATCGATGAGCATGACTCTCAGGTGCATCCCCACACAGTACACAGTAAGGATTTGTATTATTCCCAATCCCCATTCTATGCAATCTGTCAACTGTGGGTAATCTCTGCAAGCAAATGAGCCAAAAGCAAAAGGATTGTTTGGCCAGAGACAAAGGGCACCAGCACAGCTTTGCCCAAGGCACTGTAGGAGTTACAGGCAAAAGGGACCTGTAGGCTTTACTTATAGAGTACTTGGTACTGCTCAGAACAACTACTTTCACTTTACTTTGATCATCAAACATCTTCTTAATCATCCAAGATGATTGAGCAAGGCTATCCATGTCCCAAAAATTTTTGTTTTTGATGTAATATGTAGAAATCCATATCATCTTACCCACTGAAGCTTCATTCCAAGTCTTCATGTGAAAAATCCCCATCCCTCCCTTTGACTTAGGAGTACACACATGCTCCCAAGCAACTAAAGCCCTCTTGGAAGGATTGCTTGATCCAGTCCATAGAAATTGCTTGCAAACCTTGTCAATATGGGTAATAGCAGCTTGAGGGAGTATGAACACCTGTGACCAATATGTCTGCATAGCAAAAATTACACTCTTCAAGAGCTGTAGTCTACCACCATAGGAAAGGAACTTGCAGGTCCAGGAGGCCATCCTCTTGACTATTCTATCTATGATGGGCTGGCATTGGGCTACAGATATCCTCTTGGATGAGAGGGGAACTCCAAGGTACTTCACTGGTAAATTGCCTTTTACAAATAAGTGATTTTGCATGATCTCCTGCTGTTGCAGGTCAGATACCCCTCCAAAGTATATCTCAGATTTACTAAAATTTGCAGTTAACCTAGAAGCTTCAGAAAACATGGTGAAGTAATGCACCAACCAATTCACAGAGCCACTGTCCCCTCTAGAGAAAAGAAGTAAATCATCCACAAAAATACTATGACAAAGCTTGAATCTTGAGCACCTCGGATTATACTTAAAAGCAGAGTGAAGTTTCAACCTGTCCAGGCATCTAGAAAGATATTCCATCCCCAAAACAAACAAATAGGGGGACAAGGGGTCCCCTTGCCTAAGACCCTTCTTTGCCTCAAAAGGTTCTAGCAGAGTGCCATTCATACTAACAGAATAACTCACAGTTGTTACACACAACATGATCAGTTTAGTGAACCTAGTATGGAACTGGAGAGAAGTAAGCATTTATTCCAAGAATTTCCATTCAACTGAGTCGTACGCCTTCCTCAAATCAACCTTGAATAAGAACCTAGGGGAGATGTGCTTTCTACTATAATGTTTTACTAACTCATGAGCTAATATACATTGTCACTGATTTTCCTACCTCTAACATATTATCGTTACACTATTACTAAGCTTAACATTTATTACAACAAAGAACTGAAGCGTAATCCACGCCATGCATCTCCTCAAAACACGATCACACTCGTTCCAATATAACATCCAACGACTGCACGTCATCAACATGCACATGCAAGTGTAGATATAGATATGCAAAGAACACCGAAACCAGAAAATTAGCGGAAGCTAAGTAAGGTCACTCCACCTTGTCAAATGCAATGATTTATGTTTGAAAATACAGATAGCACTAAACAATTAGTAATATTCATAATAATAATAGTAGTCAATATAGATAATCATACACATATAGTATCTTAGATAAGTTCTCCTTTAAAGGAATTATCTTTCTATCTTTCACTGTCTTTCTATACTTTACTGTCTTTTCATCTCTTATGAATTATGTTAGCTCTCGCAAAATGGTTAGCTGGTATGGGAGATACATGATCAAGTTTACTTCCCTTGGCAGGAGATCACCTCATATCATATTCACAATTCTGGCTATCGCCCTGGCTATCACCATATATGTGTGTGTGCGCAACGTGTACTCCAGAAACCGTCCAACTGCCCTTTTGGAGGTCATACCACAAATCAAAGAACAATCTCAATTTCAACTCATTCTCATACTTATGCATATCTGCATAACAGAAACATTCTCAATACTTTCTGTTTATATCATTCTCGTACTTTTTGTATACGTACATATCTGTACTTACTTTCTGTGTAACATTCTCATACTTTCACTTATACTTCTCATATACTTTACGTATATTTATAATTGCTTAGATAAGTAATTCAACGACTTTATCTTCCTTGTGTCTTTTCTTTTACTTTGCTGCATTTTCTGTATACATCTCTTATACATAATTCTCATATTTCGCATACATGCTCATATAGCTCAATAATACACATACTTCACATAGCTCATGATATAACATGCTTAATTCGCACTTAGCATATAATTCTCATGTTTAGCACTTAGCACATAGCTTCACAATAATTAGAACTTAGCACATAATTTTGTAAATAGTTATAGACAAAGGGAAAGTGATGGACATCCAGTTACACTTACAAACGCTCCTTAACGCTAATAAGACTTTTTAGTCCTTTTCCACTCTAGGCTTTAACACCTATTAATAATAAATAATAATTCTCTATATTGATAATCTAAGTAATACTTCTCACAAATCAACCAAACTCAAAGAACTCCTCTTATTTCTTTTATACATGCATTCGGCCAAGCAAGGCAACACCAACAAAATAATTTTCCGATTTTCTACTTTAACTCATAATCACTATATCTTATTTCTAAAATCGTCCCTTAATTAGTAAATAAACCTTACTAGGTATAATTCACTTGCAATCATTCGAAAATAATATAAACTTCACCCATATCACTTATACATGCTCAAATTCATAGATCCACTAATTAAACATGCTTTTCTTAATTAAACACTTTCGGCCATTATTAATAAATAAACAATAATTCATCTAACTTGATTTATATAATCCTTCTTCAACATCCAATTATCATAAACTCATACTTAACCTTTATAAGGTCCGAAAATCACATGCTTTAGCATAACTCAATTAAACTAGCTTAATCCCTTCTTAAGCCTACTTTCGAAAATAATAAACTTAACTCATACATAGGTTCGAAACTCATAAATCACACACCAATCAATATACTCTTTAGAGCTTAATCTTTCTAGGTGATTTACTCACACCACATCACAACAATAATTATTAAAACCATAGCAAAATCATATTTCATGCACAATCTTTCTTAGGTGATTTAGAAGAGAGTTTAGGAAATAAAGATACGAATATACACCTTAGTAATCTTCCCCTAAATTCGGCCTTGAAGATCCGGGATCCGATGTTTGTTGTGAATCCTCCAAAGGTTCTTGGATCGAAAATGATTAAGAAAAGAATAAGCCAAGAAGAACATAAAGACACAATTTAGGAGATAGTTATACAGGCTTATAACCGAATGGAATTGTGTAAGAATAAGTGTTCAAGCTTTGTTACCTTAAACTTTAGAGATTAGTCTTAGCTTTCTCAAGCTCTAATGGAATCCAAAGAGATTTAGAGTAGTAGAGATTGATTGAGGAAATGAAGAAGAATAGTTGTTCTTGTGTGTATATGTGCAACCGGTTAGAGAGAGAAGAAAAGAGAATATTGTGGTTGCCTTGTTGCACAAATGAAATCAATAGCTTGTAAACTTAGATCAAATAGGTTTTGAGAAGTGAAATGAATCATGAAAAATAAGATTTGGCTAATTATTATTTTCAAATGAATTTGCCAAGTGTGTTTGACTATGTTCAAGAATTACTATGCATTTCTAATACTTAATGGCCAAGGTGAAAAGAATTATCAAGAGAGTTCTAGAGAATTCAAAAGGATGCAAACGCTGAATTTTGATGGGTTAATGTTGTTGTTGGGCTCGGGTTTGGAAGAGACAAAGAACCGGGCTTCGGCCCACAAAACCGAACAAAACAACCCACTAAACCGAGACCCAAATACATGTGCTAGCTTGACCCAAAACAAATAAATAATACCCAATAGGTATAACATGCACAGTTAAGATAATTAAGTGTCATTAGTCACTGAGACATAATTATTAGCACTAAGCGAGTTTAATTAGCAAGTAAACAAGTTGAAAATTTTTCGTATATTACATACCCTTCTGCGGTAAAAGACGATTTTACCCCCCGGTTAGCAACTTGGCAACCGGGAGTCGGAATAATACACGAAAGGTGTCGTTAAAAAGCTCTTGAACGAGACTTTTGAATGTGATTGGAATGAAGGAGTGACCGAGGAAAAACCTGAGACCTTATTTTACCTATCAAAGAAAAAATAGCATTCAAGTTTATAAATTACTCCTTTCATCATCGGGCTTTTTTTGGCGTCTACAGTTTGATGGTCGGGACATGAGGCCCCGTTACAGTAGGCCTATTTACAACTCATTCAGCACTCAGGACTCTTTCTACTGCTCGGGCGGAAACATCAGTCAGGGGCCTCCCGTTGATGATGAAGTTGATAGTAATGGTGATGATAGCCCCAACTGTGTAGTGTAGACTTGATTTATAGATTCTGGCCTTTGAAACTCGAACTTCTGTTTTTATGCATTTTATGCATGCTATTATGACTCGATTATGCCCGTCTGATCTGAAAGTATGCAACATGTTATGTAGTAAAAATTAGGACAAAATTTAGGGAATAAAATAAAGAAAAAAGGTAAAAATTTCAAAAGAAAAAGCAAAAATTACACATATTATACCTCCTAACAAAAAAGTGAAAAAAATTTAGAAAAAGATTAAAACTAATAGGCTTCTAACCGCATTGTGCTTTATGAATCGGACTCGGACCCATGCAGAATCGACCAGTTGGGCGAACGAGAGAAGGAGGGAAAGTGGATCGGACCGAGGTCAGGGCCGCTAATGGCTTTGGGCACAGCCGTTGGCGGCTCTAGGCTTTTGCTAAGGGCCATTGGCGGCGCTGGTCACAGCCGCTGACGGCCATGGCCAGAGCCGCTGATGGCTCTGGGGTGGGTTGTTTGGGAATTTTTGACTTTTTTGTTGTATCTCTTTTCGTACTTTAGCTCTCCAAATTTACAAAGCTTTTATCATGGCAAAATCCTTTGAAAATTTGTTCGATGCTTGGTGCAAAAATCTGACTGTGCAAGATAACTGGAACTGGCTCCATATCACATCTCAACCCTAATGGCTTTGAAATCGACTAAAATTTTGTGGGCTCTTCTTCGGTCTGCATTGAAATTTTGGGATCCTGAATTGCATGTTTTCCGTTTTGGTAACTTTGAATTATGCCCTTTAACAGAAGAATTTACTGCTATTACTAACATGTCTGATGTTCTTCCACCAGCTTTGCCTTATTTAAGGGACGATTTTAGTAATCAATACAGAAAATCTCTAAGCTTGTTATCTGCGGAAGCCAAAAGCATGATTCTTGGTGTCGATGTGGACTAAGTTCAAATTTGTGAAAATTTTACTTTCTCTGCTGAGAAGGATGTAATATTTAGGCGTTACCGTCGACAAGCCTTTGTACTCTTTATGTTAAACCGCCTATTGTTTGTCAATGCAGAATCATCTAATCTGGGTAGAGTCTCGTTGTTGCGAGTAGTAGATCAGATGACTGAAGGATACTCTCCTTTACACCTGGTTGTAGGAGAAACCAATATGGGGCTTGACATGTTAAAAGTTTTGCCCAGGGAAGCATTTTCTGGCAGCACCATGCTGCTCCAAATCTGGTTATGCGAGCATCTGAGGTTGATAGAGTGACCAGAAAAGATGATTGCTCATTCCCCTCATGCTTGGAAGAGAAGAACTTATATCACTGCTAGCTTTTTGGTTACGAAAAGGCTGTATAATGAGAAGACCCTTGTTGAATGGGACGCCTTTTTCAGTGCTGGACCTGCTATCCGATGGTATGTACCTTGGTGGGATTTGACTTCATTTGTTGCATGCTGCAAATATATCCCCTACACCAGGATAGTAAGTTTGTACAGGAGTACATTTTTCTTTCCTTCTAGGGTCATGAGGCAATATGGGTTGAAACATGTTATCCCTCGTTAGGGGACTACTAGGCAAAGCACCATGGCTTTGACAACTGACTTTTCTCAAAGCTAGACTGAATATTGGCATGACACGGAACGTTGGATAGTACCACGGATAATTGCCCCAACTTAAGTTTCTGATACTTATTTATCCTGGCTTTTTGTGGTGATGGAGAAACAAGGCGAGCCCTTCATCAAAGAAAGTGGAAACAGCTAGTACCTAGGTATGACTCAAGAACAGAGAGTAAGAAAAGAAAGGAAGGGCCTTATCAAGAAGGCTATCAAGTTTTGGAAAGAGGCAAACCCCCAGCTCAAGGAAGCGATCATAGGTCGTCCTCAAGCCAAGGTCTTTTAAAGAAGAACTCTTCAACGAAGCCTTCTAAAGGGAAGAAGGATTAAAGTAGTTTTATTAGAAAGCAAGTCTAGTTTAAAAATAAGTAATAAGAATTTGTTTAGCTTAAACCCTCATTAGTTGCCCTTTTTTTGTTTTTTTTTGTAACCTTAGGAAGTTCAATTAATGCAATGTAAGCTTATTCGCTCAGTTTGAATAAAGATTGTCCTTTTTTGATTGAGTTGAATGGAATTTTGGATTCATTTTCGTTGAACCCCTTAAAAGGGTTACTTACGTATAGTGTGGAATCAGGCCAGCATAGTTTGTTCAATTGTCTAAGTCTCTTTTTTTCGGATTTTATTTATTAATTTATTTATTAATTTATTTATTTATTTAGACGTTGCACTTCTTTAGTTGATCCATATTGATGAGCTGACTGAACTCGATGCCATCAATATCTTTGATGATGAACAGACCGGACCAATTCTATTGGAATTAGCCTCTGGGGTTGGTAACTGGTGCACACAATTTCTTCCAAACTAAGTCGCCTTCTTTCATATTTCGAGGTCGAACCTTTTTGTTGAACGCTCTTGCCATGCATTGTTGGTACATGCGTTAGTAGAGCCTGTAGGCGCCTTACATCCATGAACATGAGTTCATCATAACGTGCTTGCATCCGTTGTGTTTTTGAAAGTTCACCTTCTAACACTATACGTATGGAGGGTAGTTGAATCTCTATGGGTATTACTGCTTCCATCCCGGAGACTAGAGAATAAGGTGTAGCTCCTGTGGATGACCTTATGGATGTTCTATACCCCCAAAGTACAAGTGGAAGTTTCACGGGCCAGTCTTTGTAGTTCTCTACCATTTTCTCGATAATGGTTTTGAGGTTCTTGTTTGCGGCTTCTACTGCGCCATTGGATTGGGGTCGGTAAGGGGATGATTTGTGGTGCTGGATTTTGTAGTTTTTCAGTAGGGTGGTTGTTTCGGCTTTGAAGTGGGATCCATAGTCACTAATGATTTCATGTGGAACACCATACCTGCAGATGATGTTGTTCCTTATGAAATTGGACACTTGTTTGGATGTGAGGATGACAAAGGATTGTGCTTCAACCCAATTGATAAAGTAATCTATGGCTACTAGGATGTATTCATGTCTTTTAGAGCCCTTGGGGGCGATCTTACCCATGATGTCGATTCCCCATGCAGAAAATGGCCAAGGGGATATGAAGTTATATAGCAATGAAGGTAGCATATGCTGTAGGTTGGTTTATATTTGGAATTTCTTGCACTTCTTGACATAGTTGTAGCAATCTCCCTCCATGGTGGCAAGTAATACCCCAGTCGTAGGATTTTTCTGAAGAGCATTCGACCATTAATGTGTGGCCCACACACACCATTGTGCACCTCATCTATGATTTCTGCGGCTTATTCGGCGTTCGCACATCTGAGGTTGACTCCATTGTGAGATTTTTTGTACAGAACCCCCTTGTACTCTATATATTGTGCTGCTAAGAGAAGGATGGCCCGTTGAGCTCTTATTGGTGCGTCCGGAGGGTATTTGCCCTTGGCGATGTAGTTGTAAACATCCTAGTACCAAGGATCTTCTTACATCATAGCTAGGATTAGGCAAGTGTCGAGGTTGTTGCAGAAAGTCGGCTCGTTTCTTTTTTGCATGCGGAGTGGCATCGTTGAGAGAGTTCACTTGCTCAATTCCCTGATTAAAATAATAATTTTCATTCTTACGTTGCAAAGTTTGCTTACATTTCTTAAATTCATTAGTTGATGAGTTGTGCAACTTTGAGTTCATTGGGTTTATCAATAGCTAAACAATAAAAAAGAAATGAGCAAGAGGAATTTTTATTCACTTGCATGAAATAAGCACACATGACTTTTGAGAAAAGGGTCTCTTACTCCCATCAAAAGAAAGAAATTAGACTTAGAAAGCTGTAAAAAAGGAATACCCCCTGTTCATGAATCGACCTACGAATTTAGCTAAGTTCCTAACTCAACAAAACTTGGGACTCAAACTCGACTCCTCTAGCTTTTGTCTATGGCCAACTAATTCCAGGCCTCATCAGCACCATCCTTCTCTTTTAGGTGTGACGGAATTTCTCCGCTGTCTATAATTTCATGTATATCATCTTTCAAGCGGAGACATTCGTCCGTGTAGTCACCAAAGACCCGGTGATATCGAAAGTAAAGATCATTATCTTTACTCATCCCTTTGATGTCGTCCGAGGGTACCATGGGCTTGAGGTCGTCTCTCCAGATGAGAGTGTTCATAAGTTTTCCGATGGGGGCGCATAGTCGAATATACTGCTTTCGATCAGAGCGACACCATTCTTTTATAGCCCAAGTGCAGGGGGAACACATGGTTCCTTGATTGATGAAGTGGTTAGTTACCCTTTTGAGGCATTTGCACTGGTTTCTATGATGCCCATTAGCTTCACAATACTTGCATCGGAGATACGGATTCCCATCTCTTGGGAGCAGTCGAGGAGTAGGCCTTCTTGAATGAGCATACCCGTATTTGACCATCTTGATATACATCTGGTCTTACTGGAAACAAGCTTCCCCTTTGGCCAGGACGATGTCACACTCTTTGGGTCTATTCTGATCTAGCAGGGCGATCTTTTCCTTCATTTGCGAGATTGCATTGTGGTGTTGTGCCACAAAGATAGACATTCGTTCAACGGTTTCTTTTACTTCCTCGAACTCATCGGGCTCATCTATCTCTTCTAGATGATATGCTTGGGGTTTTTTCGGAGTTGGAGGAGGTATAGGATTCAGTGTCTTCCTCTATGAGGGCTACTTTTTCATGAGAGAATTCCCAAAGATCAATATCTTCACTATCATGTTCTATCTTCAAGACATGAGCCTTGTCGATGATTGCCTTGATTGGGTTGGCTTCAATCTCGACAATCTCTCCCTCTAGCATCATCTTGACTTTTTGATGGAGGGTAGAGGCTACAACATACAAACCATGGAGCCAAGGTCGTCCCAACAGCAAATTGAAGGTGGCTGGGATATCCATGACATAAAATTGGACCATCTCTTCTACAGATCCTGATGTGACATTCATGGTTATAGTGCGAAGGATTTTTCGGCTAGAGTTGTCATAAGCACGCAAACCTTGCGTTGTATGAGCTAAATTCTTAATGTCTATGCCCAACTTTAGTGCAGTTCTCAGCGGCCATACAATCACAGCGGATCCATTATCGACCAGAGTCATGGGTACATACTTTCCCATAAAAAATACGGTCAAGTATAGGCATTGTTGTGTAGGGATCCCTCGGGTTGTAGTTTACTTTCGGAAAAAGTGATGATTGGTTGTGGCTTATCCCCTACCAAGAAGTTGAGCAGTTCGTCTGGCCTCGTATCTTGTGGAAAAGAAACTTTCGACAAGGCTTCAAGTATGGCTAGTCGGTGTTCATGGCAAGAGGCTAAAGTTGCCAGATGGAGATGTCAGCTTTGATCCTTTTGAGCTGTCCTTCAAGAGGAGGATCTTTATCTTTGGTCGGAGTTTCTTCATCTTCTTCTTCAGCCAGATGTGGAACCCTATGATTATAGATGTTAGGTGGTCTATAATGACGACCAGAACGTGTCAAATGGGCGACACCTATGGGATATCTGGTTTCGTCTTCCCATACATCTTCTTCGTCACTGTCCCATATTCTAGCGATTTTAGCCCCTAGAGCATCTTCGACACTTATATATAAGATGGCACCTAAAGGGTTACTGGAGTTGCTTGGTGCTTGTCCAGGTTTAGGCAATGTTATGGTGCCATTGTCGATTCTATCTTCGATGGCGTGCTTAAGGGCCCAACAGTTGTCAGTGTCATGCCCCTTTCCTTGGTGATACTTGCAATATTCATCTTCTTTCCAAGTATGACCCTTGACAGGAGGATCTGGGGTAGGACCGATGGGTTGTAGCAGATTTTTCTTGATCATCTTTACGAGAGCATATGACAAGGTCATACCGAGAGGGATGAACTCTCTCTTTGATTTTTTTTTCACCAAAGGTATTCACAGCAGCTACCTCATTAACTTGAGCACTAGAGGGGGCTCCAGCCGTTTTCCTCTTGTCCCTCCCATAGGTGAAGGGCTTGGAAGTCGGATGATCTTTGTTCTTGTTGAGATCATCTTCAAGGAGAATGTCAACATCATAAAGACGGTTGTATGAGTCAATAGCTTGATATTGAAGGTGATTCTTAAAGGCAGGTTGCATGTTCTTAATGAAATGCCTAATCTATTTAGCCTCAGAAGGTCTCACCACCATTTTCAGCTATTTTGGACTGCCATTGACGGAGGAATATAGTAAATCCCTCGTTCCTATCGTGAGTGGTGATCTCAAGCTCCCTCAAAGTGATGGGGAGTGTAGCATTATCCTTAAAACGATCCAAGAATACTGCGGTTAAATCAGATCAAGTTGGATAAATTTCCAAGTTCAATGTGTAGAACCACCGCCGAGCATGAGTATCAAGGGTTTGAGGGAATATGTCGGCATAGAGCTTCTTGTTAACTCCCCTAAATGCCATAGCAGTGGTGAAGGATTTCAAGTGATCCTATGGGCTGTCAATTCCGGTGAAAATCGACACTTCGGGCATAGAGAACTTTGCCGGATGTTTGCCTTTGATTTTAGTATCAAAACTCCCCACAATGGCCTTGTAGTTGGAGAACATGCCGCTATTCTTGAGCACAGAGTCAATCTTAGATAGCATGGCATTTGGTCCATCTTCTTCAGCGTCAGAGTTAGGGAGCATTCTTTCCTCCTCTTTCTTTTTCTTAGGATCCTCAAACTCTAGTCGCAATCTTCCTAACTCGTTCATGATCTCCTCGATCTTTTCGTAAGTGGTTTTGGTCATTGTGAAATCGGGAGGGGTGCTAGGTGAGGCAAAGAATATATTTAGGGATGGAAAATTTATTGACGGTGAGGTTGTTTGTGGTGGAGGTAGTTGGGAACTTGGCGATGTAGACAGTTGTAGACGAACCAACTTTGCTGAAAGCCGAGCCCAGGTTTTCTCAAGATTTCGGCATTGTCTTTTTTCTTTTTTTTATAAATTTTTTCTGCGCTATTTTTTTTTTTTGCATGTCAACTTTTTTTTTATTATTATTATTTTTTTTTTTGCTTTTCTTTGTTTTTTTGCCGAATCTGAATTGCATCAAGAAAAAAAAAGAGTCATGATTTGCATGATATCTACATATTGACTACTAGAAAATAAATATTTAAGCGATTAGTTTAATTTGAGCCCTTAGGAGTTTAGTACCTGAACTGTAGGCTATTTAGCAATTGAATAGTAAAAACAAGATCTCAAGTAAAGAACGAGCGGGAAGCTCGGGAGTACTGAAACGAGAATGGAATTATTTTATAGAAGAAATAAGATTAATAAGCTCAGGAATACTCAACTGAGAATAGAGGTTGTCAACTGTAAACTGTGCGTTTTGAACTGAGGGAGGAGGGTTGTATTTATAGTGGAAGGAGTAGGGTCGGACAGGTGAAGAAAGGGCCGAAATCTGAAGAAATCGGGTGAAAAAGTGGGCGTCAGCTGGCTCAGCGAGAGCCGCTGGCGGCTCTGACTGAGCCGTTGGTGGCTGTGCAGCTACTAGCTGACGACATCCAGTCATATTTGGATTTTTCGAATGAAATTTGAATATTCCAAAAATGTGAAAAGACCATTTTACCCTTCTGCGGTAAATGATGATTTTACCCTCGATTAGCAACTTTGTAACCGAGGGTCGGAAAAAGACACGAGAGGTGTCGTTGCAAAGCTCTTGAACGAGACTTTTGAATGTGACCGAAAAAAGGAGTGATCGAGGAAAAACCATAGACATTATTTTACGTATCAAAGCAAAAATAACATTCAAGTTTAAAATTTACTCCTTTCATCATCGGGCTTTTGCAGTGAAATCTGACGATGCTTTTTAGGTGTCTACAGTGTTAAGCTAAAATGTAATTGTCAACGCACATTGATCCCTCTAAAGCTAAAATGTAATTGTCAGGGCACATCGATTCCTCTAAAAGTAAAATGTAATTGTCAGGGCACATCGATCCCGGTAAAACTAAAATGTAATTGTCAGGGCACATCAATCGATCTCTCTAAAACTAAAATGTAATTGTCAAGGCACATCGATCCCTCTAAAACTAAAATGTAATTGTCAGGGTACATTGATCCCTCTAAAACTAAAATGTTATTGATAGGGCACATCGATCCCTCAAAAGCTCAGAGGAGCATTTTCCCCTTCAAAAACATATTATACTCGGAGGGCCATATGTCCATGCACAAAAATAATATTTAGAGGGCCCTTCGTCCCTGTACAAAAATTAGAATTAGCACAATGCTTAGGGCTCGTTTACTTGAATGTAATGGTGATTACAATGTAATGCACCATTTAAAGGGTAAATGTGGGTTCGAGAAGAAGGAGGGGGAGGAGAAACATGGAACGAGTGAATTTGATTACAACATCCATTGTAATCACAGTTGTTCTACTTTAGAACATGTAGATATGATTACATTGGATGATGCAATTAAACTCCCAAATTTCATATTTCTCCTCCCCCTCCTTCCTTTTCTACCCACATTTACTCCATAAAATAGTGTATTACATTGTAATCATACTTTCTTACAAGTAAACTCCACCTTAGTGCTTGTAGACACCAAACATTGTGTCTATGATAAGTCCTCATAAAAACCCGATGATGAAAGGATTGGATTTTGCACGAACTTGGGTTGCGAGAATAATGGCTCTGATGATTAGTCCAGTTCATTTGATTTAACCAGTGGATGTAACACCCCCGAATTTACAACGATTTTCTGGGAAGTATCAACGTCGTTGTGCACGACTCGACACCACTGAACAGTCCCAAACCCGATGGTTCCTACTGCAAAATTTATCACTGAGGAGTAAATGCTAAGGAGAAAGAAAGACTAGGCATCAAAAGGAGTTTCTAAAGAAACTAAACAAGCTACACAGTAAATATCAGAGTTGTCTATATAGTGAGCTAAAACCATTAAACCAATTTATTACAACATGCCTTCAAAGGGCTAAATCCAATAAAAATCCCAACGATCTAAACTGAACAGAAAGAGTTCTAAAAACCGACGCCAACTCTACTTCCAAGCTGTACGTCCTCAATCAACTAAACCAGCACTTTGGTTTTCGTGACGGAAAGAAAATACAGAAGAAAAGAAAAGAAACAAAAGAGAAACAAAAATCAGATAAACTGAATAAATGTCATCCATACCCAGTAAAAACATTTCGCAAACCTTACCTGGGGGTTTAAAAGAATCATTGAAATTCATTTGCATACGCACATAAGCATATAATCAACCATACGCATAACGACATTCTTTTATATACCATTCTTGCATAGTGATCATACGAAATATGACATAGACAATCCCTCTTGATCAGAGAGATGTAAGAGAGCGAATAGAACAGCCATTACTCATACTGTTCATCGAAGATACAATCACACCATGGACTTAATGACTCCAGTGTGCACACTACCTCTAGTACAATTACACGAGCCTAGAGGACTTAATAAATGGGGAATGATCCATCCCAGACACACTGCGAGGTGTCCATAAGTAACTTGGGAATCACTCATCCCTTGAACTACACCGTTAGGTGTAATGAGCTGGACTACTCCTAGGGATCCATTAGGATTCTTACTCTCATTAATTCTATTCACATAATTTGCATTGGTTGGCATAGTGGTACTACGAGACCACGACTTACTAATTCATTTCATGCTCCTGACAATGAATAGTAAATAACGACGATAATGATAATTCAATACGATAAGAATTAAACATGCTTTAATTCAATAACCACGATAATTCAATAATGACGACATGTAATGTCTAGCACAATTTCGGCAGCACTTCAGCAGGGTAATATGAAATCCAAAAATTCACAAATCATCCAAGATATTCAACGATTAAATATATAGGTTCTCACTAGCACATAATAATACCTATACCATTTAGCATATAATTAATAGCATAATAATAATAATAATTCACCATTCAATAAATTTTCAATAATCATCATATGGACTAATTAATTCCCAAAACATGCTAACATCAACATGCTAATTATAATTCATAATTACAATAGCAAACATGCTTAATAAATCTCATAATAACGACGATATAATCTAATCATGCTTTGCATATTAAATGCACAACAAATTCTCAATTAGCACATAAAACATCAAAATAGTTTTGATGGGGCTTTGGAAGAAGGTCGGAATGAGCGTTTACCACTACAAATGCTATCAAACAGTAAGTATGCTCCATTGGTCGACGATAATCACGCTTGCTCGTTAGGTCCTAATATGCTTGTTGTTAGGCCTCATATCCCGCCCATGATATGCAGGTGCGCGCATGGGGGTACCTGCAGGAAACCTCGCTGCGAAGAAGCTCTCTGTGGCCTGGCTGGCAAAGTCCATAGATATATCCTGATACGAAGGCCCAGTATGAGGCACATCCCATCTAGGGGCGTTCGCCCAACCTCCAGCCATGGGGGTAACAATAGGCCTACTATCAAGAGAAAGCTGGAAATCCGCAGGAGAAAACATCTTAGGCATAGGCATGTATGGCGCAGAAGGTCCGGGTGCCTCATCAACAGGAGGCCTGGTCACAGCTACAGGAGGTGAACGAGCAATAGATGGCCTGTTCGCTGAAGAGGCCCTCGCAGCAGAAGAATGTCGAGGCCCCACCGAAGACGAAGACTAAGATATCTGCAAACAATCAAGATTGAGATGTTAAGTTAAGCACTTCACTTAGCTAAACAAAGGATGAAAGTATACTTACATCAACGGTCTTAGACCGAGAACTCTTCCCCTTGCCCATCACCCGGCCATAGCCTTTCTTCAACAGGTGAATGAGCTTGAAGACTTGAGAGGTCTACTCCCGGTTCAGCTACAAAAACACAAACACAAAAGTCAGCACTGAAAAGCAAATACAAAATACAAGAAGGGATAAAAAGGAACTTATCCCCGTACAACCGTCAGCCAAAGGCAAGCCCTCCACAGCCTCTCTATCAGCCATATGTAGAGGGAACTCCTCTACTATACGTCCCCGCTATCCCCAATATACCTCACTTCATTAGTCGGCAAGGTCATGCTTGGGGGCTGACCCCAAGGAGCTTTACAATGGAACCTCCTTGGACCTTGAGCAGTCAGACGATCTGCTTGCAAAACACAAAAAAAAAATGTCAGTATATCATGCATATAGCTAAAAAGATGCAGATAAATTTCTTACCTCAGAAGTGAGGTCCGGCATCAGACGACCTAAGTAATAGTTCAGGTACACTGCCGTGCAGTCCAAGCCAACAATCTCCGGCTCCAAAAACTCCGTAGCCGCCATACCATGAGCCACGACCACCAGATCTCGCACACTCAGGCTGCCCAGGTAGAACATGGTCATTAGAGGATCCTCCGGAACCAGGTGACTACCCTAGGTGGGATAAACCAACCGAGTCAAACGTTCCCCCAAATACAATACAAACCCGAATGACCCCTCAAAGACCAGCCGCAAAGAAGATACCCTAAAGGACTCCATGGTTATGTGGGAATGAACCGCAGGAATACCATCAAAAGAGGACCACGACACCTGCAAGTTACCAAGTTAAAAGTTCGTTCACACCAAATGACCAAAAAAAATATATGCACAAGTCAACAACAACATACCATAGACGCGGCATGGCTCTCGAAGGTAGCCCGAAAATGCTCCAAAGAGGTAAATGAATGGTTATCTCTACCAATCCACCGTGAAGCTAGTAGGAACATCCTCAAACCAGAATGGTGAGGACCAAAAGCCGGAAAATACTCGAAGAACCACATCTTCCATACAAGCAAAGACGGAAAGAATGAGCTCCAAATTCAGAAGCATATGTGAAAGAAAAAGGGGAATATATGGGCCTACCTCGAGTATCCTCCACGGGCCCGAGATAGAGGCCCTCTCACTCTTCGGCTTAGGCCTACAAGCCCGACGACACCATCTCACCAAGGTAGCATAAGCAGGAGCACCGAAGTTCTACTCATGGACCCTGGTCAAATCCTCCTGACATGTCAAGAGACCAACCTGACATACGCTCTTCTTCTGAGCGAAAATGGTCGACCCAACCAAGCAAGCCAGGAAAATACGGGCTCTCTACTGCTCGGTAAGCCTACTCTGCCAAAGCCGCCCATAACCGCAGCAAGGAAACCCGATCCCTATCAAAATGGGCAGACACAGCCCATAAAACTCGAGCAACCTGTCACTCTGTCGCCAGTAACTCGCGTCGTACCGAATACTATGCCCTCTAAAGGATAGACCCGTCAGCACCGCGAACTGATAAGGGGTGGGGAAGATCTCTCCTACAGGCGTATGGAAAGTGTTCATGGAATCCCAGAACCTCTCCAATAGCCCTCTAGCAATAATCCTAGTATCCCCAGAGTGACAAGCAGGGATAACAGTCAAGAAATGGCCAAAACCGGAGCCCAATACCATATCCCTAGCTCTAATTGAAAAAGTCTCCGACCTCATGGCCCAATTGGAAGTAGACCTATGAGCGTGCAACAAAACGCCAACACCCTAGCCAACAAATAAAATTTTCTCAACACCCCGTATACCACAAGTACAACCAAAATAAGTCCACACATATTATATACAGCTGACCACCAATCCAGTACAAGTCCCAATTTGTTCGTGTGCCGAAGCACCAACAGTTCAAAATTTCAGTTCAAAAAGTAATATACTGAACAGAAGAAAGGGGAGAGTCAGAAAACATACCAATTCATGGTTAGACAGATGACTCTGTCTGCTTAGTAGTACGACACTACGGTCCCAAACCCCAGCCGGGCGCCAGTCCAGTCGCATGAACGAGTCCTGGTACAGACGAGCCCCATCCGCATGATGGGCCGAAGGTGCACTGGTAGAGGGAAGCCCATTACGAAAAAGATCCTAGTCATCTTCCCCCTCACCCATGGGACGTTTTCCTTTGTCTGCGGGAGCCATGAGAGTACAATAGAGCTTTCTCTCTCTACAAGTGGAAAATTAAAAGTTTCAGATTCGCAAGAGACAAGCACCCATTCAACAATGCAACCCAAAATTCAGCAACTGGGCAGAAAAATACGCAAGTTCAAGACAAAAATCGAAGAGTTTGGTCAAGAATTGACTTACCTCAAGCAAGTTGAAGCACTCAACAATGGAAGCTACCTCTCGACAATTGCTCTCGACGAAGAAGAAGAAGAATGCAGCAGAACAAAAAAAAATTCGCGACAAAAGGTTTTGGCCCGTTCAAATTCGTGACAAAAGGTTTTGGCCCCACTTGCTGTCCCACGATCTTTTTCAGCCCAGAATTTGTTTCTCCAGTTTGTTCGCGGCAAATATCAGTACCAAGCGCGCGGGAGCAAGGCTCTTTTGCCCACAATTTCAAATTCGACAGTTGGCTCATTTTACGGTACCAATTATTTGCAGGTAAAACTAACCCGATTATTTTTACAGGTTCCAAATACTGAGGCCGAGATACATACCATGACGACCTTTTTTCGCCCGGACCGTCAAAGTATTTCAAGCCCATTGAATCTGTCGGCCTCCCAAAAAAACCCCAAAAGGTCCCAATATCTCAAAATCCCAAATATCCCAATATCCCAAAAATCCCAATGTGCCGATGTCCCAATGTCTCAATGTCCCGATGTCCCAAAAATCTCAAATGTCCCAATATCCCAAATGTCCCAAAGTCACAAATGTCCCAGTCCCAATATCCCAATGTCACAAAATTTGGGTCAGTCAATGATCGCTTAAACTGTTGCAGTTAAACTGTCCCTTCTACAAAGTTACTTATTATGTGTCAGTCAATGATTGCTTAAATTGTTGCGGTTATACTGTCTGTTATTTTTTATATGTTTCAGTCAATGATTGCTTAAGCTTTGCATTTAAACTGTTCATATGCTTTAACCATTTTACAATCGTCATTTTGATAGTGCTGTCTCGTCGACCTTTTCGTTTCTTTAGCAGGGACGGAATCTCGGCATCCACCGAGTGGTGCTTAGTCACTGTTTGCTTAGGAAAAGCTTTTATACTATTCACTCTCACGTGACATACCATTTACAACCGTTTTTTTTTAATTTCGTTTTCTCGTTGACTTTTCGTTTCTCGTGCAGGGACGGAATCTCGACACCCGTCCAGCGATGTTTAGTCACTGTTTGTCGAAACACTCCACGTTGATTATTCTCAAAGTATTACTAACCTTTTCATTCACTATGAATACAGGTCTCCAGCAAACGTTCACACCATCTACGAGTGGTGTTCTATCTTGCTAACCATAAACTTTATTTCTCTTGTGTTCACAGAGATGAAATCTTAGCACGCTGCAAGCATGTCCCAACTCAGTTTTGTCTTCATAGGCATACATTCTGTACACTCTCACACACCGCGTGCACATCAGCATCCTGCATGTCGCCTTCGGAATACTTTGATCTTCGCTTTTACTCAAGCTCGATCAAAGTGGGGGCTTCTATAGACGGCAAAAAAGCGCCTTCAGATTTCTCCGCAAAAGCCCGATGATGAAAGGAGTAATTTATAAACTTGAACGCTATTTTTGCTTTATTAGTTAAGATAAGGTCTCAGGCTTTTCCTCTAAAACTCCTTTATTCTAGTCTCATTCAAAAGCCCCGTTCAAGAGCTTTTCAACGACACCTCTCATGCCTTTTGCCGACTCTCGGTCGCCAAGTTGTGACCGGGGGTAGAGCCGTCTTTTACCGTCCAAGGGTAAAACGGTCTTTTCATATTTTTTTGAACACTAAAATTCCTCCAAAAAATAAAAATATACTGGATGATGTCATTATGACGACATCCAGCTGGCAGCTAATAACCGTCAACGACCCTGTGATAAAACCCAGCGCCGCTAGCGGCGTTGACTCAGCTTCAAGCCAGACTCTTTTTTCATCCCAAATTCAATTTTCGGCTCCTTTTCAACCGTCCAGCCGTACTTCCTGCGCTTATAAATATGACCCTTCTCCCTCAGTTCAAAACACACAGTCTACAGCTTACAACCTCTATTACTACTCCCGAGCTTCTCCCTCTTTCTTCTAAAATTTGAGATCTTGTCTTTTATTATTCTTGTCAAACATAGCCTACAGTTCAGGTACTAACTCCTGAAGGCTCAAGTCAAATTGATTGCCTAATTGTTTTTTTCTAGTAGTCATAATGTAGATATCATGCTAGAATAACGTCTTTTATTGCTTCCTAAATATTGTCCTTCCAAGCATGTATAGTCGTTGAGTTAGTAGAGGCCGTCATAAAACGGGCGAGTTGGGTGCCTAACACCTTTCCACCTCGTACCTTTGGCCCTGAACCCTTTATTCTTGGGCACTCATATGTTTTATATGAGCGGGAGTCTTTCTAAAAACATGATCAGTTCATTTATCGTGCTATTGGGTTGTCCCTTCGGTTTGTCCCTTCGATAAAATGCCGATAGTAGATTTGTGACCTCTTTCACGGTTTTTATTTAATTCAAGTCTTTACAAAATCTTTTCTAACTCGATGGTCCCTTAAACTTATCTAAACCCCCAACTTACAAAATTTTTATAAGGACGCACTCTGTGGAGCAGGTAGAAATCCCGGATTATTACAACACGTCACTATAGACTTCGTACCCTTCAGTTCCCGATGGCAAAGTTAAAATCGGCGTGCTCGTAAGACGTTTCTTGAACTCTTGAAAAGCAACTTCACACTTTTCAGACCACACGAACTTCGTCGTCTTCTTCATCAAGTTTGTCATAGGATGCGCTATTTTCAGAAAATCCTTCCACAAACCTACGATAGTAACCAGCTAACCCAAGAAAACTTCTAACCTCAGTCACGCTCTTCGGTGCGGACCAGTCCATAACAACTCTAATCTTTTTCGGGTCAACAACAACTCCACTCTAAGACCCCACGTGTCCTAAGAAAGAAAAAGTTTCTAGCCAAAACTCGCACTTTGACAACTTCGCGTACAACTGATGTCGTCGTAGAATCTCCAAAACAGTTCGCAAATGTTTCTCGTGCTTAGCAGCGTTCTTCGAGTAGACCAGAATATCGGCAATAGAGACAACTATGAACTGATCGAGAGAAGGCTGGAACGTACGGTTCATCAAATCCATAAACTTTGCAGGTGCGTTCGTCAACCCAAAAGGCATAAGCTTTAACTCGTAATGTCCATACCTTGTCCTAAACGCGGTCTTTGCAATGTCAGGCTCGGAAATCCTGAGTTGATGGTATCCTGAGCGTAAGTCGATCTTCGAGAAGACAGTCGCTCCACGTAGTTGGTCGAATAGATCGTCAATCCTCGGCAGTGGATAACGATTCTTGATCGTAATCTTTTTCAGCTCGCAGTAGTATATGCATAGTCTCATTCTACCGTCCTTCTTACGCACAAACAGAACAGGAGAACCCCAAAGCGATACACTAGGACGTATGTATCCCTTCTCCAGTAGTTCTTCGAGTTGCGTTTTCAGTTCTTTCATCTCGGCAGGAGCCATACGATACGGAGCGTTCGAGATCGGAGCAGAACCTGGAGCTAAATCGATCGTGAAGTCAACAATGTGTTGCGGAGGCATTCCGGGAATCTCGTCTGGAAACACGCCAGCATACTCCGAAACAACTAGAATACGTTTCGAGACCTCAGCTTGTCGACTTGTATCCACCACATGACATAGGTAAATCTCTTCACCTTTAGTCATACACTCCTTTGCCTTCATGGTCGCCACTACCTTCAACTTTGGCTTGGCCACGACTCCTTTGTAGGTAATCCTTCTACCCTTTGGTCCACGCAACGACACACGTTGCTCAAAACACTCTATCTTAGCCTTATACTTGGCTAACCAATCCATTCCCAATATCACGTCAAATTCCTTCAAGTCCATCTGAATCAAATCCGCAGGCAAATCAGAACCAGCTATCCTAATCGGACACTTTTCATACAACGCTTTACAATTAACAATCGACCCATCTGGCATCCTAATATTTGCACTATACATAGAATTAGGTTCTAAACCTATCTTAGATGCAAAACTTTTAGAAAGAACAGAATGTGTTGCACCACTATCAAATAAAACAAAAGCAGGTTGATAGTTAACGAGAAAAGTACCAGCAATCAAATTCGGGTTCGCCTCAGCTTCATTGCGGTTTAGCACATAGACCTTTCCATTCCCCCTCTGTTGTTGTTGTTGTTCTGCACGGGGTTGGCAGGTGCGGGAAGTAGTGCTTGATTGTTCACAGCAGGAGCAACAATATTGTTTCGGTTGTTGTTATTGTAACCCCCATTTCCACGGTAGGTACCACCATTTCCGCGATTAGCATTTCCATTTCCACCAGATTGTAGTTGTTATCGCGGTTCTGACCATTTCTGTTCCTTCCATGACTCCAGCATTCAAAAGCTTTATGAACAGGTTTGTTGCACTCGTAGCATTGAAGCACATCACCACTACAGTTCTTGCCAGGATGCATCTTGTTGCAGCGACTACAAGGCGTATTCCTCCTAGCTAAGATCGTAGCTCTATGACTGTTCGAGTCACGATTCCTGTTCCCGTTGTGTTTCTGATTACCACCTTGGTTATTGTGATTACCGTTGATCGGCCTTGGCCTCTTATCTGTGCCATTTGACTGGGAAGAACTCACTTCGTCACGTTTATGCTTCCCGAGCATAGAATCACAACGATCCACAGCACGCTCTTGGTTCAAGGCTTTCTCGTACGATCCTTGGAACGTCAGCGAGTTTCCCATAAAAAAATGTTGTATATCCCACTTTAAACCATCCTCGAACCTCTCGACACGTTCAGCTTCGTTCGTCACCAAGTTAGGTGCAAAAGCAGCAAGCTCATTGAACTTCGTTGCTTACTCAGCCACAGATAGCTTTCCTCGATAGATGTTCTCGAATTCCCGTTGCTTTTGGTGACGGATATCTCTTGGATAGAACCTTTAATGAATAGACTCTTTGAATTCGGTCCACCCGTAGTTCTCAATAGCCAGCAATTCAGTTCCTACGTAACTCCACCACTTCATAGCCTCTCCCTTCAGGTAATACGTAGCGGTGTTGACCTTCATGTTGTTGGGCCGACTAGTCGCCCTAAACAACTTCTCGAACTCTATAATCCAGTTCTCAAGCTTGGTGGGCTTGAAGCCACCCTCAAACGTCTAAGGTTTGAGTGCATCGAAATCCTTAAAGTTGGGCGTCTCTGGATTTTGCTCGTTGTAGTCTTGCTCCCGGCCGGTGGGGTGGTAGCAAGCGCGGGTACAGGTGCGACAATCGGTGCGGGGTGTGCGGCCTCGTCGCGTGCGACCTCCTCGTGCGTGGCGCGGTCATGCGTGGCCTCGTGGCGCACGTTCGCATCGATTCTAGTTGACTCGCTGTCCGATGAAACGACATACTCTATCGGTTGTGCACGGTAAGCTAGGGCGCGTGCCCTTTGGTGTGCAGTCGACTTACACGTAGTAATTCGTTTCCTTACCATCTTCAGGTAGACAATCAAACAATCAGAACATTATAAACCACAAGCAATGTGATTTCAAAAGGAGTAAATGTAAAGCTGAAAGAATGACTAGGCATCAAAAGGAGCTTCTAAGGTAACTAAACAAACTAAACAGCTAAAAGACTGTGCACGACTCGACACCGCTGAACCGTCCCAAACCCGAGGTTTTCTACTGCAACAAATATCACTAAGGAGTAAATGTTAAGCAGAAAGAAAGACTAGGCATCAAAAGGAGCTTCTAAGGAAACTAAACAAAACTAAATAGTTAATATCAGAGTTGTCTATATGGTGAGCCAAAACCATTACACAAATTTTTTACAACTTGCCTTCAAAGGGCTAAATGAAATAAAAATCCCAACGATCTTAACTGAACAGAAAGAGTTTTAAAACCCGACGCCAATTCTACTTCCAAGCTGTACGTCCTCAATCAACTAAACCTGCACTTTGGTTTACGTGACAGAAACAAAATACTAAAGAAAAGAAAATAAACAAAAGAGAAACAAAAATTAGATAAACTGAATAAACGTCATCCGTACTCAGTAAAAATATTTCGCAAACGTTATCTGGGGTTTTAGAAGAATGATCGAAATTCATTTGCATACGCACAAAAACATATAATCAAGCATACGCATAACGACATTCTTTTATATACCATTCTTGTATAGTGATCATACGAAATACGACATAGACAATCTGTCTTGATTAGAGAAATGTAAGAGAGCGAATAGAACATCGATTACCCATACTGTTCGTCGAAGATATAATCACGCCATGGACTTAATGACTCTAGTGTGCAGACTACCTCTAGTACAATTACATGAACCAAGAGAACTTAATAAATGGGGAATGATCCATCCCAGACACACTGCGAGGTGCCCATAAGTAACTTGGGAATCACTCATCCCTTAAACTACACCATTAGGTGTAATCCCCATTGCTCGACTACTCCTAGGGATCCATTAGGAGTCTTACTCTCATTTAAGTCAATTCACATAATTTGCATTGGTTGGCATAGTGGTACTACGAGACCACGACTTATTAATTCATTTCATGCTCCTAAAAATGAATAGTAAATAACGACGATAATGATAATTCAATATGATAAGAATTAAACATGCTTTAATTTAATAACGACGATAATTCAATAATGACGACAAGTAATGTCTGGCACAATTTCTGCAGCACTTCGACAGGGTAATATGATATCTAAAAATCATCCAAGACATTAAACGATGATATATAGGTGCTCACTAGCACACAATAATACCCATACCATTTAGCACATAATTAATAACATAATAATACTAATAATTCACAATTCAATAATTGTCCAATAATCATCATATGGACTAATTAATTTTCAAAACATGCTAACATCAATATGCTAATTATAATTCATAATTACAGTAGTTGACCTGCTTAATAAATATCATAATAACAACGAAATAATTTAATCATGCTTTGCATATTAAATTCACAAGAAATTCTCAATTAGCACATAACACATCAAAATAGTTTTGATGGGGATTTGGAAGAAGGTAGGCATGAGCGCTTACCACTATAAACACTACCAAATAGTAATTATGCTCCAACGGTCGACGATAATCACGCTTGCTCGTTAGGTCCTAAATAAAAATAATTATCGAATCAGTATTAATTAAATACGAAAATACAAATAGTAACCACATCTTAATCTGATTATTTTATTAACTTCCTTGATTTATTTCAACCAATCTAGGCTTTTGAAAATCCGAATTTTGATTCCGAATGAGTGCAGAAAAATAAAAATATTAAATTAAAAATACTGAAAATCGAATTAATAATTATGAAAAATATAAAAACGAAACGCTAACTTCAAAACTAGGTCGACATCACGGGTACCCATGCATGGGACCCATAACCCGACCCATCACCACCACCACCACCACCACCCACTTGCCACCATGGCTGGTGGTGGTGGTTGCCTGAGCTCCGGCGAAGAGGAGAGAGAAAGTGCGAACGAGAGAAGAAGAGAGAACGCGAAAGAGAGAGAAGGAAAGAAAGAGAGAGAGAGAGAAGGGGGGACGGGGTCCACGCCAACCACTCACCGGTCGCCACCCAAGCGCCGACCTGGTGGTCCGGTGGTCCCGCAAACGCAAAAATAGAGGGGAAGGGGGAAACGCGAAGGAGAAGAGAGAAAGGAAAAGAAAGAGAAATAGAAAGGGAGAAGAGGTGAGGTTACCGCTGGCGAGGGGAGGAGGTGGCTGGCGGTTTTCCGACGAGTAGGCGGATGGTGAGGAGAGCCGGTGAGGGTGAGAGAGAAAGAGAGAGAGTGTGTGTCTCGTGAGTTTGAGAAAGGAGAGGGAGTGAATGCTCGAGGGTTTGATCAGTTATGCAAAACTGATCAATTCCCTCATCTTTTTCTTTATATAGGCCCTTAGTCAACCCAAGTCAAATACTACTAGGTTTAGGAATATATTTAATAATTTTCTGATTTAAATAGCTATGTAAAACTAATTAAAACAATATGAATAATTCTTATTCATATATAAAATATTTTAATTTAACTCCTCAAAATTAATAAATGCAATTTATGAAAGTCCCATAATAATAATTAATATTATTATGGCTTTAATTGAATAAATCGAATCCTTGAATATAATTACGATTTATTCTCCGAAACTATTTATAAATAATTTATAAATCAATATAATAATTATAGAAAATATTGCGGTATCACAGTGGAAGCCTTTTGTACCGGTGATCCAAACCAGTTCGACTTAATTCATTTGGCGTCCTAAACTGAGAGATAGGTCGAGAGGAAAATGAAAGTTGTAATTTCCTCTCATTTTCTAATTTTGTAATGAAATCCTAATTATTAAAGGAATATATTATTTGTAGTGAAATTAGACCTCTCAACATATTTAAGTACCAAAAAAATATGATCATGATTATGAGTACATAAAAATGGTAAACAAATTGCCTAAAACATTTAGATCACCAATTTGGAGTCCAAGTTAGATATTAACCACTTTTTTCTTTTTCTTTTTCTTTTTTTATTTTTATTTTTATTTTTTCTTTTTTACTTTGGCAGATAATTTAACCAAAACAAATAAAATCCCTTCATTTTTTTTAACTCTATTTTTTCTTTATCCCCTTTTTTTCTTTTTTTACCTCTCCTTTTTCTATGCCACTCATTTTCGATTTTTTCTTTATTCTAAATATCACTAAAAAGCAAACAGAACTTTATTTGACCGAATCTTTACAGATTGCCTACGTATCTCAAACTGAGAATCAGGTCGAGCGTAGTTCGAGCTTGCCCCGAGGATCTTTGTTTTTAACGAATTATTTTTTATTATTTTTTTTTAAACGTTTTCGTAAAATGAAACTAGTACATCAGTTGACTATAAAATTAAAATTTAAGCGTAAAACTTCTTCAACTGATCCAAATTTGTGAAACGAGAGAATTCGTTCCCGTCGAGGTCTGTCAACTTGACTGCTCCAGCTGGAGTGAGCTCCTTAACATAAAACGGGCCCAACCAATTAGAACGAAATTTTCCCTTAGGGTCATGCATAGGCGCCCTGTTCTCTTTTAGTACCAAATCACCGGTCTGAATGACCCGGTCTTTTACCCTCTTATTAAATGCTCTAACAATTCGACGCTGATAAGTCTGAATGTTATTGAGAGCTGCAAGTCTCCTTTCGTCAGTAAATGCCAGTTCTTCATATCGAGCTCTATGCCATGATTCGTTTGACATACCGCTCTCAGCAACGACTCTTAGTGACTCAACCTCAGTTTCAATGGGGAGCATTGTTTCCATACCGTAAACTAGTGAGTAAGGCGTGGCCCCGGTTGGCGTACGGATCGAAGATCTAAAACCCCAAAGAGCATAAGGAAGTTTCTCGGGCCATTCTTTCGATTTTTCAATCATTTTAGAGAGAATCGACTTGATCGTTTTATTGGCAGCTTCTACGGCTCCGTTGGTTTGGGGTCTATACGGTGATGACTGGTGTTGCTTGACCTTATATTTTTGGAGAGTAGCTTTCAGATCCCCCTCGAATTGCGAGCCATTATCTGAAATCATTTCGAACGGCATGCCGTATTGGCAAATAATGTTACGAATTACGATCTTCGATACTTGTTTTGCCACAAGTTTTGAGAACGACGCAGCTTCAACCCATTTAGAGAAGTAGTCTATAGCCACCAAAATGTATTGTGCCCATTGGAAGCTTTCGGGTGAATCTGACCTATTATATCAATGCCCCAAGTTGAGAAAGGCCATGGCGAGGTGAGGTTGTGTAGTTCTACCGAAGGCATATGATTCAGATTCGCAAATATCTGACATTTCTTACAAGCTCGTACAAATTTGTAACAATCCCGTTCCATCGTCGTCCAATAATAACCCGTTCGCAAGATTTGCTTGGCCAACATTCTTCCGTTCATATGTGGGCCACACACTCCACCATGTACACCAGTCATAATTTTTTGTGCTTCAGAAGAGTTAATGCACCGGTGGAAGGTACCATCTAATCCTTTAGGGTACAACTGGTCCATATACAGAGCAAATTGAGTAGCGAAACGTCGGATACCCAATTGATCCTTACGAGAGCTTTCTGGTGGGTAGGAGTAATGCTTGAGGTATTTCTTGATATCAGTGTACCAAGGCTCGTTTTCTTGGTCTGAAATGAGATTGACATAGTCACACCCAATAGCAGGCTCTCGTCGTTCTTCTAGGGTTATCGATTGCGCAAGGATTCCGCCTTCCCACACTAACGTGGTTCCCAAGTTAGCAAGAGCATCCGTGAAGGTATTTTGTTCTCTAGGCAAATGTCGGAAGGTTATGTCATCGAAGCATGGGGTAAATTGTTTCGTACACTTAGTGTACAGTTGCAGACGCTCATCTAAGACTCTCCATGCCCCAATGGTCTGCGACATTATGAGGTTTGAATCACCATACACTGTGAGATACCGTGCCTCGGCTGCTAGAGCGGTTTTAACACCATAAATGCAGGCCTCGTATTCTGCAGTGTTGTTTGTGGTCGGAAAGTCCAGTTTGACTGAAAAAGGTACATGTAAACCCTCAGGGCTGATTAACAAGACTCCCACCCCGTTACCTCTACGGTTGGATGCCCCGTCAAAGCATATCCTCCACCAATCCTCTCGTATTGCATGGATATGCTCGTCAGGAAATGTGTCATCACATTCTTCCTCAACCATTGGTCCGTCAGCGAGAACATCTGCCATTACTCGTCCTTTTACCGATTTTTGATTCAGGCAATGAATGTCGAATTCTGACAGAAGTGCATGCCACCGAGCAATCCTTTCACTCGTGATTGGCTTATCAAACAAATACTTGATAGGATCCAATCTCGAAACAAGATATGTGGTGTAAGCTTGGAGGTAATGCTTTAATTTCCTTGTTGCGTAAAACAAAGATATACAAGTTTTCTCAAGCGGACTGTAGCGAGTTTCATATTCAAGTAATTTCTTACTCAAATAATAGATAGCAACTTCTTTTCTCGTTCCTTCTTCATATTGTGCCAAAAATGCCCCCGTAGCTGTCTTCGTCACTGTGAGGTACAAGATTAAAGGCTTTCCGGGTTGCGGAGGCATTAATATTGGAGGATTTGAAAGGTAACTCTTCATTTTATCAAACACTTCCTGACATTCATTGTTCCACTGATGAGACGTCCCTTTTCGGAGCAATTTGAAAATCGGCTCACACTTCGATGTAAGTTGAGAAATGAACCTGCTGATATATTGAATTCTCCCCAAAAACCCACGAATCTCTTTTTCAGACTTCGGTGGTGGTAACTCTGATATTGCTTTCACCTTGTCAGCATCGATTTCGATGCCCCTCTGACTTACCACGAAACCTAGGAGCTTACCCGAAGTAACTCCGAACACACATTTCTGAGGGTTGAGCCTAAGATTGAACTTTCGAATGCGGTCGAAGAACACTCTTAATGAGGAAATCCCGATCACGACTCTTGACTATAATATCATCCACATCGACCTCAACAATACTATGGATAAAGTCGTGGAGGATGGTAGTTGCGGCCCTCTGGTATGTGGCACCCGCGTTCTTTAGTTCGAAAGGCATAACCTTGTAGCAATACGTACCCCAAGGATTAATGAAAGATGTCTTGATCTGGTCTTCTTTTCCATGAGGATTTGGTTATATCCCAAAAATCCGTCCATGAATGAGAACATAGCATGGCCTGCCGTATTATCGACTAACATATCAATGTGAGGCAAAGGGAAACAATCTTTCGGTGAAGCAGCATTCAAATCTCTAAAGTCGACGCACATTCGTACTCTGCCGTCTTTCTTGGGAACCACCACGATGTTGGCGAGCCAATCGGGGTGTTTCACAGCTTCCAGAAAACCAGCGTCTATCTGTTTCTGAACCTCTTCTTTAACCTTAAGACTAATCTCTGGTTTCATGCGTCGAAGCTTCTGTAGCTTGGGGTTGCAATCTGGCACTAAGGGAAGACGATGCTCGGCAATGTTGCGGTCGACCCCGGGCATATCGACATAGGACCATGCAAATACATGCACATATTCTCTTGATAATCCAGTGAATTACTCTTGCTCTTCTCGGGACAAAGATGACCTTATTTTGACTTCTATTTTATCCTCTTCTGTGCCAATGTTTATTATTATGGACTCTTTAATTGGTGATATGCATGTTTGTGGCAATTCATTATCATATAATGATGCATCATGCTCATAATCAAGTTCTTGTGTACATATATGCTCATAGCCACATGTAGGGTTGGGAATTTCAAGGTCGGATAGGTCATCAGAGGAGGAATATTCTGTTGTGGAGGTAGTAGATCCTTCAGAGTCGGAATCAGTGGTAGTTGGGTCCGATAGAGGGTTAAGTGGGGAATCTGCGCTTGCCTCGGTGCTCGAGTCGAGAGGTCGTTCAGAGCTGGCTAATGTGTTTGTGTCGCTGGTTAGGGTTTCTGGGGGATGGTTGCCCACATAGATTTTCACCTCACTGTCTCCTTCTTTTATCTGGTGCTCATAACTCCACTTTCTCACTATATGACTTGGCTCGATCAAATTAGTCGGGTCGAATTGTCTTCTTCGTAGTCGGAGGTCTTGAAGAGTCGATTGAGGACCCTATACCGAATGTTTTCTACCCAATCATCATTCACTTTTTCATCTTCTTCTGTCTTCCGGAGAACAACGATCATGATCTTATCTAACTCATTGAAAAATATTTCCAAGCCCGGTAGTCTATTCTGCCTCTAATGTGCATACCAGGGCTCAGGAAAGCCGTAGTAGAGTTCATTCTCTCCGGGTTGAACGAACTGACCATTCAAGGTCTTAGGAAAAGATTTTTTGGTTTCTTGACTGATGCTCGGTTCATAGCCTAACCCGGATCGGTTCCGATTATCTGCTGGCAGGATGGGTTCGCGAATTCCTCGGCCGTTTCTCCCAAGGCCGGTTCCTGGTACATGCCCCATTTTTATCATTATTCTGGCTCCAGGCGAGTCAGCATTCATCATCAATGAGGACTGGCAGTTGGCCACATGTTTGGCGGTTGACTTGACAAAGGAACTCGTCATCTAGTTCAAAGAAGCAGGTGAAGGGTGAGGGTATTTTTGTGGTGATAAGGGTGGTGAACATATGTACATGCAAGACTCCTCTTAATGACAAAATATCACATACATAAAAAAATAAAAACAGAACAATTTTTATGTTATTTCTGATGATCTTTAATTTTTTTTTTTTTTAAAAAAAGAAATTGGACTTTCCCGAAAATCTTTTGAAAAAATGAATTCAAGGTAAAGACTTTATTTCTCCAAGTTATATACAAAAAAATGAATTTCAACCAATCTCGGTCAATTTTTTTTTTTTAGCCGAACTCGAAACAAGTTGCCTACGTACCCCGGTGCATGTGAGTACAAGTGTGTCTAGATGCCAAATCCTACGAGGATCAGGCCGTACATAGTTCTTTTACAAAGTGCTTAATAATAAGAAAAAAAAAATCTACTTCCTATGGTCGAACTAAAATGAGTTGCCTACGTACCCCAGTACTTGTGCTTACATGTGTATCTATTATGGATCGTCAAAAGTGCACACTTGAGTCCTATTGAGGATCACACCATTACGTAGTTCTCGGTATGCAAACTATTACATTTATTAAGACTTAAGTGAAAAGACTAGTCCTGATTGCCCCTTTATTTGAGATGTGCCCGGGCAATTGGGCAACTGGTGTGACTCCTTCGATTACCAGAGATGAATTAACCCTGTCTCGGGGAGCTCTTCGATCTTGAGGCGCAAGGGTAGACAATTATCAGTCGTATGGGTAAACTTCTGGAAGTAACCGCAGTATTTGTTAGCGTCCATGGGAAGTGGTGGTTCTTGAGTCGGAGGAGGTAATGGTGTTATCAATCTCTGGCACATAAGCTGCCCAAATACATAGCTCGAGGGCTCCTGCAGTGGTTTTAGTCGACGGCGAGGTCGGGGAACCTGGGGTGCCTGAGGTTGAGGCATGACTCCATCAGATATGTAGTGACTGTATGGATCAGGTGCCTGCCTTATCAATTTGATCTTTTCAAGGTCAAGAGCGTAACCGTGAGCTTCAAGATCTTCTAACTTGCGGTACAATTTCTTGCTCATCTCAGTGAAGTACTCCCCTTGTAAACTTTTTACGATCCAGAGAAGACTTTCTTTCAACGAAGGTAATTGAGCACCCTTTTGCCTTGTTCTTTCCACCGAGCTATGTAAGTTGTGAACAGCTCCCCGGGAAGTTGTTGCATGGTCTCACGTTTGAACATCTCTATCATGTTGCTGGACCCTGCGTGTACCCAATCAATGAAAGCAGTCGCCAGATTCTGCCAATATCCGTATTGATATGGTACAAGGTTGAAGTACCATTCACGAGCTCTTCCTTCAAGACTCTTCCCGAAATAATAAGGGTACAACTCCTCACTAATTTCCATTGGGTACAACGCATGCACAAAGTGCTTCAAGGGAGTATGAGGATCACCTCCCCCATTGAACTTTTCAAATTCAGGAATGTCCACATTTTGAGGAACACGAAGCCCTGGAAAGATAATTAGTGTTTCCGTGTCGATCTTTTCTTTTACAGCGAACAATTCCAAATCTGAATCATAGCTAGGGATGTAAGGTAGATGCACACGAGCCGGGCTACTACTTCCTGTACTAGAGTATGCGCTGATCTCATGTGAGGGTGAATCTGGCTCGATCTCATTAATGAACTCTTCCATTCTGTCATTGTGCCCCAAAAAGTCGTTGTTCCCCCCAGATATAGCTCCAATCAAGAAACCATTAAATCTATCTCCCATTTCTTCATTCAAATGTAATACAGGTTCACTAGTAGACGTGATGGCCATAACCTCTGGATCACGTTTCAGCGTGATGACACCATGCGGGCTTCGGAATCGCACCTTTTGATGAAGCGTAGAAGCGATGGCCCTCGATTGATGGAGCCACGGCCTACCCAAAAGAAGGTTGAAACATGCAGGGATATCAATCACCAGAAATTCTATATCACGGATCACAGGTCCATACTGAAGCGGTAATTTGATTGTCCCCATTATATTTCTTTTTTCGTTATCGTAGCCTCGTACCACTTGATTGGAGGGTTCGATGTGTTCGAGGGAGAATCCAAGCTTGTTGAGGGCTCGGAGAGGACAAAAATTTACTACTGACCCATTATCAATAAGGACTCGAGGAACTTTCTTTCCATTACATTCCACGGTAATGTGGAGAGAATGATTATGATCGATGTCTCGGGGAAAGTCTTGATCAGAAAACTAAAGTACTTGAGCCGACCTGTAAACCATTCCGACAATTTCATCCGGGGATATATCTGAACTTACTGCCACTTCATTGAGATGCTTAAGAACGGCGACTCTATGTGGTTGGGAGGTCATGAGCAATTTTCAAATGGAGACATTGGAATTCACTTTTTTCATTCTTTTAATTGCCTCATCATCGGCATTTTCCCCTATCACCACTTCTTTTCCTTTCTCTTTGCGGCGCAATGCCTCTAATGAGTTATCATCTTCCAGATATGATGGGTTAAAATGCCTTCCTGTTCTTGTAAGGTGAGCAACTGTGGTATCTTCATCGTCACTAGAGAGATCTTGTAGACATATTGCAAAGCAAGAGCCATGAGTATGCCCCGAGCCTTCTTTTTCAATGATATCCATTACTGAAGCATCCTCCTCTTCTGCTTCATGGTCAAGCGTTAGGAATCCTCCATCGCAATCTAGAGCGGAGCATAGATTGGAAAATTTTTTGTCCTTAACCTCAAAATGCCTAATAGTCTTCATCATTACACGTGATCTAGTGGACAAGTACACAATCAGAACTTTTGAGGTAGGAGACAAAGGAATTTCCATTAATGTTGGTTGGATGTTGGTTATCAACTCTATCGGATCAATTGCCGATGTATCAATAGATATTGCGGAAATCTGATTCTTCTGATGACTGGGGAGCGGGTTGTTCGTGATATTAGGAGGATTAGAACTGATCTTAGACGCATTGATAGTGAGTTTTCCTTCATCAATCAAATCTTGAATTTTGTGCCTCAAAGCTAGGCATGAGTCGGACGAGTGTCCGGCGTATTGGTGAAATTTGCAATGTTCATTCGGATTCTAACCGGGCCTTAGCTGTGGGGGTGGTCTTGCTGCCAAACGTTGAAGCATCCCTGCCTTTGTCAACTTATCAAAGGCTTGAGTTAATGACATGCCCGGGGGGGGGGGGGGTAAATTCTCGCCTCGGAGTAAGCTGAAATGTCGTAGAAGATGCTATGTTGCTGATGTCTGCAGGCTTTCCTGTACTCTGAACTGGCAAATTATAAGGTCCCTTCCGGTACCTCCAGATTAAGGCTGGTTCTTCTTTCTTAGCCTCTGTTCTGAGTGAATCTTCGATTATTGACCCAGTTGTGACCAAAGCCTTAAAAGAGGGAAAGTACTGATACATCATTTTCTCCTTAATGTTTGGAATGAGATTCCGGACAATTATCTGAATTTGCTCTTCCTCTGTTGGCCGGTTTATGATTTGAGAAGCTTTAGTCCTCCATCTACTAATAAAAGTAGAGAAAGTCTCGGTAGGGTACTGGTCGGTCGTTTCAAGATCTCTCCTGTTCACATCAACCTCTTTATTATACCCGTATTGTGGTGTGAATTCCCGAATAATATTGGACCAAGTAGCTTTCTTTGAATTCTCAAGTTGGAAAAACCACTGGGTTGCCGTCCCGTCTAGGTATTGTTGAAAAAGTTTAGCAATTAACTGTTCTGATACACCCCATGGACTTATTGCCCCAACATACATCTTTAGGAAAGTCGTGGGACTTTCCGTTCCATTGAACTTTGATATGTTGGGCATTTTGAACCCAGCCGACAAGCGAGCTTGAGGGATCAGAGTTAGGCCGTGAATATCAAGCCATGGTTCTGCCATAGTCATACCTTTCAGAAATTTCCTTCATCTTTCTAACTTCTTCACTCAATTTATCGTCGCCGGCCATAGAGCCACACTCAAGGTTGAATGGAGTTCCACTGCCCGGTGTCTCATGTTGCTCGGGTTCTCTATGGAGTTAGGTTATGGTTTGCTCAATCATATCCTGGCGAGACAACAACAGTTGCCTCATTTCTCTTATTTCATCCAGAGCATCTGGAGGAGGTGGTGGAGGGTTTTGGTCAGGGATATCAGCCATCTTTGGTAGTGGTGAGAATATTTTGCTGAAGATGGTAATAGGCGGAGGTATTGTGGCGACACTGAAAAGTGAAGATGAACTGAAAATTGGAGAAGCCCGAACGAGCCTGGTGGAGAGACGGACCCAACGGGACGTCCTGCACAATGAAAATATTCAAAGTTAGGCAATATGATAAGGGAAATATTTTCCGTATATAGCCTTGGAGAAACCTCTTTTTAATCTTTTTTTTTTTTGAAAATGATAGAATTTTGGAAAAGTCCGTGATGAAGAAAAAGAATCTAGTTCAAAAGAGGGATTTTCTTGAAAAACAATTTTGTGTTTTTCGGAAAAGAAATTTTATGATATGTACATTCAAGCATGCATCGGTCCGGTGCTCACTCGATGAGCGAGACACCAGCTTAAATATTTACGATATTTTCACATCTTTAGTTTCTCTGAGTTTTGGAGTACACACACAGGGACTCGCACTCATATGAACGCAAGTATGTGTCGTAGGTTCCTTAATATTATATTGGTTTGCTAGTCTGGAGCTCACTCGATGAACGAGACACCAGCTTAAGAAAATGAAAAATAAAATCGTTGTGTGTGTGCGCGGACCATTTGTTCAAACAGGCATTCCAAGCACACGTAATTTCACATAATTACAAGATATATATACAAGATATAAACAAAATAGGCAAAATGAAAACATACATTAAACCTAAACCAATTTCGAAAATCTTTTAAGGGATATGACGTACTTTCGGATTTAGACCTCTTATAAATGAAACATGTTATTCCCGAGTGAAGTCGCCAGTCTGTGGGGCTAGATTCTCAGGTTTTTAGGAAGTACGACCCGGGAATCGATGGGATTACGCGCCGAAGGGCGCGTCCCACGAAATCAACCTTATTGAGGGTCGACTGTTAAAAAAGAATGTAAATTAGGTTTCGAAGTTGCCACCTTGTTATGACCCAAAAAAGCTCGGGTTCCCAAAGGAAAGGGTTTTATAAAAGGTTTAAAAGAAACTCATTTACGAAACCCAAAAACGACTCCATTGCGATAAAGCACGAAAATTCTTTTGAATGGTCTGCGTTTCAAAGACTTGGGTTCGGGGTCTAGGTTAGAAGGTGCGGACATCACTCGAACCCGTCTCCTCCTCCGTACTGAGGACGGGCTCTTTACTAATTCGTCAAATCCCTTTGAAAGCTTTGAATTTGGTTACATTATGCCTAAAAATGCAAACACATAAATTCACATTGTCACAAACATGCATGCACGCAAATCAAGGCAAAATGCCTAAAATCGGTATATTAACTTATATACGGCGGGTTTGGATATTGCAAATACTACACTACGTACCATTCATCGTAGGTCTTGAATCTACTCATGGATCAAAACCCCTACGTAGTTCTGACCGGATCCAGTCAGTAAGACTCTTTGGGTGCCACTAAGGCAGGTTTGATTGTTTTTTCCCGTGAGAGGGATATAATTGAGAAACTTATGAGATGACTCGCAACTTAGAGTCGAATTGATCCGAGGAACCCCCTACTCCCCTGTGTTGGAGAAAGAGTAGGATCGAAAAGGTTCAATTGGGAAGATTTGCCCGTTCATTTGGGGCGTTCAACCCAACAACATTTGGTAATATACGGGGATGAACCCAATTCTTATCTTTGAGTATAAGTATTAGACTTCCCAAAAAAATTCGTTCTTCACTTTGGAATAACATTCATTGGGGGTGAGTAAATGGATGATTTGTGTAGAGTATGGGTATACGTTTGGTGGGTAATGGCTTAAAGAGTCTTTCCAATAGGATCCCCCGGGGTGGCCCGAAGCCAAATAAGAGGGGACGAGCAATTGTTTACTTCTATTCGATCATAGGTATTCCACGGGGGAAAATGGTTGTCACTGGGGAAATGTGGATTCCATTAGGGATTATGATTTTGTATGAAGGTGATTTGATGTGAGGGTAGGTGGAACACCCATGATCGCGTATAAGCAAATTTCTGATTCTAAACTCGAATTTGGCCCCGAGCCGGGTGGCACACAAGTGAATATACCGGTCTTTATCAACAATAATTGGACAAAATGCAAACACTCATGGTGAATTCAAACAACATTTTTTATTATGGTCGAGTTGAATTATTTAGGTTAAAATATGCATACGCAAATATGTGCACAAACGAGTTAATAATGGCCTTAGGGAGACGACTTACAGCATTATAAAAATATATACAACAAAATGATACAAAGATGTACAAGTCCTTCAAAAATAAAGTATCACACGATCTTGATGTACATTGCTGTTCCGGGGCTCGTGATTGGGTCCTGTCTTCAAAAGATCGAAAAACCGATGTTGAAATTATTATTTTCAATGAATTGATTTCAAAAATGATTATTTACAGCGCACACTCATGAACTTGGACAAGGGAGTGGTCCAAACAAAAAGTTTGATTAATGAAATTATTTTTAAAATAAACTAGACTTATTGTAGAGCTAGACTGGAGAATTTTACATTTTTATCTTTTCATTTGATAATTAAACAAAAATCCTCAAAGGAGGAAATAAAACTGTTTTTGAGCAAGTCTGGACAGAAATTCCAAAAACCATAACTACATCTTGGAGTAAGGAAATGGAGTCATTCCAACGCCTAAAATGTGTCATTTTTAGTCGTATTTCTACTGTAAAAATATCAAGAAGATTTAGTTTGTTAGTAGAATGTTATCACCAAATTACCATCTTTTGGAAGTTAAAATTAGACTTGCGGTTGTTTTATTTAACTGGGATTAACTACATAGATTTAGTGTCCAATATTTACACACACTAAACTAAGTTCTTTGGTGATTATGTAAGAAAATTATCCAGAATTATAGTAGATGTTAAGACATATAACGAAATTAAACAAATGTCCAGCACTTTTTTTATTAGTTCATTGTTGACATAAACAAGTCCTAATTGACAGATTAGTGCTCAGTTTTGTTTAATTCACTAAAAGATCTTTTTAAGTGCAAATCGAGTCATTCCAAAGTCCATAATGGTCCACATTGAGTCTAGTATCCATTACAATAGTCACTTTGCATTGAGGTACTGCAAATCACCATTGTATTTACAGATTAGTGAAGACTATCGATTATGGTCAATAGTTTATTTATCCATTTTTAGCTTTTTTTATACTTCTTAAAAATATATCAACTTTTTATAGAGTCAATTATATACATAAATGAGTAGTATGAAAAAATATGAAAAATTAGTGATGTTTATAAGCGAGGTAAATAGGTCATTATTAAACAAGTTAAAAACGTCCAAAAGTCCAAGATGTCTAGCATGACCGTGTCACGAAATAAATTATAGTAAATTCATTACTTGTCCAACATATTCATTATTGGTCTCTGTAGACACATGGAAATGTCCTTCACAAATTGTCCAGAAATAGCCAATGTCCAAATCGTTCATTTACACAAGGTATAGCTCATTGTATATTTAAATGTCAGATTTGGATACTTCAACTTTGAATCGTTATGGATAATTTTCTAACCGTTATATCGTAATGAAATTTACTTCATTTTAAACATAACAAGTTAGAGTTTTATTTAGAGTTAATTTCACTCGGATCTAACCGTTTGATCGTCCAGAAAGTGTAAAATTATTTGATACTACGAAACTGTCAAAAATTCGAGATTATTACAACAACTAATTAATGCTCCTCTAAAGCCATTTTTTCGTTTGATATGCAATATGAACATTTTTTAGAATTTTTTTCCGAAGAATATGACAAAGTGGTGAGTATAACAACACAAATAGAAAAAAAAGCACACAAAGTTAGCACTCACTCATCCTCACCAATTTTTCATTTTTATCTTGTAATTAACGTCTAAACCCTCGATGAAGGTTGAATCCTATTAGTTTCTTGGCCGAGTGAAAAATAGTTTGAATCGGGTTGGATCATTCCATATCACAACACACCAATGAGTTGGTTTATAGTTAGTATAAGTTAGAGTAGTAGATGAAATTACATAATGAGTAAGAATGGGAGAGGATTTACACAAAAATCAAAAAAAAAATGAAAAGGGGATGAATAAAAATTACAAAGAAGAAAAAAAGTTTTATCCTTTGGTAGATGTGGTTGATCTTGATTCTTCAATGATGAAGGATTGAGAGTTTTTTTTTTTGTTTTCTTTTTTTTTTTTACTAGAATTTCTACTAAGTATATATTTTTTCTACTAAGGGTTTTTTGTTTTGGTTGCAAATTGCTAAGAGATGAGAATATAGTGGATTTTTTTTTCTTTAGGAATAGCCCTCTTTCATGTAGGAAATGAAGGGGTATTTATAGGGGAAAAGGGTGGGTTTTGGGTTGCTCAAAAGAAACAAACTAAAAGAAAACTGATTTTTGTAAAATAATTAAATAAAGGATGAAGAATATAAAAATAGAGGGTAATATAGGGGGAATAAACCTAAACTATAAGATGCCGAGATAAGGAGACAAAGAAATATACTTTGGGATTTAGGAGAATAAATTGGATATGGGTGGGATTTTAGGGGAATAAAATAAAAGGAACGAATAAAGGAGAAGAGAAGGAGAGAGAGAGATGAGTAAGAGAGCTGGGAGTGGGGGCTGGGGGGGTCCCGCGCGGATGATAGAGAGAGAGAAAGAGAGAGAGAGAGGGGGAGAGAGAGAGAGAGAGACAGATAAAAAAAAGAAAAAACAAAAAACAAAAATTAGTTTTGTAATGTGAGGAAGGGGGTGGGTTTATTATTATTATTATTATTTTTTTTTTTTTTTTTATTTTTTTTATTTATTTATTTTTTTTTTTTTGGGATCCACGTTAGAGAAAACAGATTTTTGTTGTTTTTGAATTATATATTTTTATTTTATTGTTTCTCTCTCCTTTGTTGTGGCTTTGTGGGTTTTGTTTTGGGGTTCTAGAGAAATGCTTAGAGATACCTAACTTTGACATTAAAGTCATCCCTACTAAAATATCCAAAAATCACAATTTATTTTTTATAATTTTATAAAAAAAAAAAAAAACAATGGCTAAAGAACAATACTAGTAACAAGACTCAACCAAAAAGAGAGTCAAAATTTCAGCGTCTGCACCTGCGAGCCATTTGTTTTGACATTATGATTAGAATGTTAAATCTTTGCTTTATTCATGCTATTGAGGCTTGGTTTGGCAAGTCCTCATTTTTGAACAAATACATGACTATTTGATTTATGAGATGGAATTTTTACAAGAAATGTGTTATTTACTTGCTATCTGGAGCATGAGTATTGTGAAGGTGCCTATGAAAAAAGCACGGATGTTCATTTTGATTGTAATTTGTTTATTATTGAGAAAGAACAAAGTCAATTGAAACATGAGCTTGCTTGTACGCAAGAGTGTGATAAGGCCATGCTTGAATGCAATAAGAGCCTAGAGCCCTAGTTGGCTATTGAACATATATATGAGTCAAGTGTATATGTTAGTTGTGATCATCGCACATGAGTGTGATATGGGTAGCTAATACCCTTTTTCTTTTGCTTTTGTTGATCCTTTAGGCTGCTAGATGCCACCTAGAAGAAAGAGACAAAGAGTCTAAGATTCGAATAGCTCGATGGGAGATAATAACAACAACGTCGGGAATGGGGAGGAAATGGCGCAAGCCTTATTAGCGCAACATGCTCAGTCGCAGCAACCCTTGCCGCAGTCTAATGCATTCATCACGCAGATGATGCAGAGGGAAGACACGAAGAATACTGTGGGTGGCGACTACGCCGCAGTATCCAAGAAGATAAAAGGGCGTAATCCGCCTGTATTTGAGGGACGCGAGGATCCCGTACTTCTCGATGATTGGATGCGGGATTTGGAGAAAATCATCGCAATAACTGGGTGTCCGAAGGCACTTCAGGTAGATAGTGCTATCTATCTATTCCGGAAGAAGGCAGATCGTTGGTTGACAACCAATGGTACATCAATTAGAGCTTGAGAGGGTATTAATTGGGAAATGTTCAAAACGGTTCTTAGCGAGGAGTTCTACCTAGAGTATCTCCAGGACCAAAAGTATAACGAGTTCTTGAACCTTATCCAGAGAAGGATGACTGTTCAGGAATATGCTGAAAAGTGTGACGACCTTGCTCGTTTTGCTGGAGAATTAGTCTCTACAGAAGAGCAAAGGGCTCGTAGATTCCAGAATGGGTTGTATTGGACCATTCGTGAGTCTTTTGGGGTTTATAAGTGTCAAACTGTGCAAGAGGCCTACAATTGTTTCTGGGAGAAAGAGAGGAGGATGACCATCAGGGTACTGGTGATGAGAAGAAGGAAACGTTCCAGGGTGGGAACAACCAGAATGGCAACAACAACAACAACAAGGGGAATAACCACAACGAGGGTGGGATTTCCAAAAATGGAAATGGCAAGAATGGCAATGGAAATGACCGTAAGAATAATGGGGGTTGGAAGGGCAAAGCCTACAATTGCAAGAGGTGCAACAAGAATCACCCAGGGGTTGATTGTGCTGGGAATAAGTATAGATGTTTCACTTGTCAAGAGTTGGGGCATCGTTCTTTTGATTTTCCTCAGAAGGGCAAGACCGTGAACAATGGTGGGGGCAACAATAATGTTCAAGCTCCTGCAGTCCAGGGTCAAAATGGGAAAAACCAGGGTGGTAATCAACAGAATGGGCTGAATGAACATACTGGAAATGTTCAGAACAATAATGCAACCAGAACAGAAATGGAGGTTGTTTGTTTGTCATGAATCAAGTACAGGCTGATGCGGCAAACAATGTGGTGACTGGTACGTTTCTTGTAAATTCTTTGTCTGCCTATATATTATTTGATTCTGGAGCATCACATTCATTCATATCTGAAAACATTGTTAAGAAACATGGGATGGGAGTAGTTGAGACTTTCGAGACTAGTATTGCCACTCCTACTGGAAAGGTAGTATTGTGTAAAGTAGTGCATCCCAATGTTCGAGTGAACATTGCAGGGTCTGAATTGCCTGCAGACCTGATTGAGTTTCAATTGGGAGATTTTGACGTCATCTTAGGTCTGAACTGGCTTAATAATAATAAAGCGATAATCGATTGTAGTGAACAAAAGATATTGCCGAAAGGACCTAGAGGTAATAGAATCTCTTGTAAAGGAATTGTCACTAAGGGAGGAATAGGGATTATTTCAATGTTAGTGGCGAAAAAGCACTTAGAGAAGGGATGTGAGGGATTTTTGTGTCACATTCACAATGTAGAGGGAGTAGACGAAGAAATCTCAAAGATTGATGTGGTCAATGAGTTTCCAGATGTCTTTCCAAAGGAGATCCCTGGTATGCCACCAGTAAGGGACACTGTGTTTTAGATTGACCTAGTTCCTGGAACATGTCCGATTTCAAGGGCACCGTATAGAATGGCACCTTTAGAGATGAAGGAGCTAAAGGAGCAATTGGAGGAGTTACTAGAGAAATGGTACATTAGACCTAGTGTGTCACCGTGGGGCGCACCAGTACTATTTGTGCGTAAAAAGGATGGTAGTCTGCGTCTCTGCATTGACTATCGTGAGTTGAATAAGGTCACTGTCAAGAATAGGTATCCTCTACCAAGGATTGAAGACCTGTTCGATCAACTCCAAGGGGCTGGAGTGTTTTCGAAGGTGGATTTGCGGTCAAGTTATCATCAACCGAGAATTGATGAGGTCGACATTGCGAAAACTGCCTTTAGGACAAGGTATGGGCATTATGAGTTTATTGTTATGCCATTTGGGTTAACTAATGCACCTGCAAAGTTTATGGAGATGATGAATAACACCTTTAGACCATATCTGGATAGTTTTGTGGTCGTGATTATTGATGATATTTTTGTGTATTCGAAAGACAAGGAGGAACACGCAAGACATTTGAGGACTGTCTTGGAGGTGTTGCGAAATGAGAAGTTGTACGCTAAACTCTGAAAGTGTGAGTTTTGGCTAGAGAGTGTTGCTTTTCTTGGGCACATTATCTCTAAAGAAGGAGTCTATGTTGATCCTTCTAAGATTCGGGCTGTCATGGATTGGCCTGCCCCGAAGAGCGTGACTGAAGTAAGAAGTTTTCTCGGATTGGCTGGCTATTAAAGGAGATTTGTGCAAGATTTCTCCAAGATAGCAAGACCTATCACAAATTTGCTGAAAAAGGAGATGAAATACAAGTGGACTGAACAATGTGAAGAAGCTTTCTAAGAGCTTAAGAAGAGGTTGACAACGGCACCAGTTTTGACTTTACCGTCTGGAACGGAAGGGTTCAAGGTGTACAGAGAAGCATCTAAAAATGGGTTGGGGTGTGTGCTTATGCAAAATGGCAAGGTGGTTGCTTATGCCTCTCGCCAGTTGAAAGTGCATGAGAAGAATTACCCTACTCATGACGTGGAGTTCGCTGCTGTGATTTTTGCCTTGAAAATCTGGAGGCTGTATTTGTATGGAGCTCGTTGCAAGATCTTTACATATCACAAGAGTTTAAGTATATCTTCACTCAAAAGGAATGGAATATGAGGCAACGGAGATGGCTCGAGTTGATATCTCAGTATGATCTGGATATTCAGTATCATGAGGGAAAGGCCAATGTGGTGGCTGATGGGTTGAGTAGGAAGACTTCACACACTGTGAATAATATGATGGTGCTACCGTATGACTTGTTTGAGGAATTCAGGAAGTTGGACTTACAAGTTGTTCAACAAGGTGAGACTGCAGTGTTGCTGAATGCACTTGTAGTGCAACCGTCGATCTATGATGAGATCCAACAGTTGCAAGTTCATGACCCGTTTCTAGAGGAGTTACGTGTCAAGATAAAGGATGGGAAGCATCCTGAGTATGAGATCCTTGATGATGGTACGATCAAGATGAAAGGGCGTTGGTATGTACCAAACAACGCCGAGCTGAAAAAGACAATTCTAGATGAGGCACATGGAACTGCGTATTCTGTTCACCCAGGTGGTGATAAGCTGTACAAAGATTTGAAACTTCAGTTTTGGTGGACAAACATGAAGCGAGAGTGTGCTGAGTATGTGGCAAGATGTCTTACTTGTCAAAAGGTGAAGATCGAACACAAGAGACCTGGAGGTCTTGTTCAATCACTGAAAATTCCTGGATGGAAGTGGGTTTCAATCTCGATGGATTTCGTGATTGGATTACCAAAGACGAGGTCTGGCAAGGACACTATTTGGGTTATTGTCGACTGACTGACGAAAACGACGAGATTCATTGCAATGAAGAAAACTTGGTCGATGGACCAACTCGCTGAGGCTTATGTGAAGGAAGTCTTAAGGTTACATGGAGTACCTAAAGACATTGTGTCAGACAGGGATACGAGATTCTTGTCCAACTTTTGGGGCAAATTACAAGATGCCTTTCGTACAAAGTTGAAATTTAGTACGACATTTCATCCTGCGACAGATGGTCAAACGGAGCGTACTATTCAGACACTGGAAGAGATGTTGAGAGCTTGTGCTCTAGAAATGAAGGACTCTTGGGAGAATAGTTTACCTTTGATTGAGTTCTCCTACAATAATAGCTACCATGCGAGCATTGGTAGAGCACCTTACGAGGCGTTGTATGGGAGAAAGTGTCGATCTCCTACGTGTTGGAACGACATAAGTGAGACCTTTGTTTTAGGTCCGGATTTTATCCAAGAGACTGTGGATCAAGTGAAACTTGTCCAAGAGAAGATGAAAGCTGCACAACATAGACAAAAAGCCTATGCCGATCAACGTCGACGAATGGAGGAATTCCAAGTTGGTGAGAAGGTACTTCTCAAAGTATCGCCTACTCGTGGAGTTATGAGATTTGGGCGTAAAGGGAAGCTTAACCCAAAGTACATTGGACCCTACGAGATTCATGAAAGAATTGGAGAGGTTGCTTACAGGCTTGCTATGCCTATGGATTTGGAGCAAGTGCACGATGTGTTCCACGTGTCACAACCCAAGAGATATCACCATGATCCGAGTCATGTGCTGAATCTAGAAAAGGTAGTGTTAGATGACACACTTGCCTATGAAGAGCAACCAATTCGAGTCCTTGAGGAGCGAACTAAACCTGTGAGGATTCTAGACGAGAAAACGTAGAAGACTCGTGCGTCTATGATCAATCTTGTTAAAGTGTTGTGAGCTAACCACAGAGTCGAAGAAGCGACTTGGGAGACTGAGGCTGATATGCACAAGCGTTATCCTCAACTGTTCGAACAAGGTACTTAACGTTAGTTTCGAGGTCGAAATCTTTTTAAGGGGGGAAGGTGTAACAATCCACAAAAAGAAAGAGAAACAAAGACTGGAAAACTCATTGCATTCCATTGCATCATGCTTCTTTTTGTTATTTGGAAAAGTTGTGAAAACTTTTAAACTTTCGAGTTACATAACGATTGAACTTTGAAAGTGTGGTGGAAAAACTTCGCCCTATGGAACAAGCTTCACTTTGGTGGTGATCCTAAGTTTCGAGGACGAAATTTCTTTTAAGGGGGTAAGGATGTAATACCCCGTATTAATTATTCATTTTAGAATAATAATTACTTAAAAAGAAAATGCAATTTCGTATTTAAATAATTAATTGGGCTCATAAATGTTTAAAGTGCCTAATTAATATTGGGTTTTGGTTTTGGACCTAATTAAATTATAATTGAGCCAAATAAATAAAAAGGAATTTAATGGGCTGTAATTTCAGTAATGGCCGAAATTGTGAGCAAGGATTGGACCATTATTTTCGGCTATATGGCAGAAAATAAGACACCAATTTTTCTGAATTTTTTTCAAGATTTTGTTTCCTAAAGTTTTGGTTAGTGGAGTGAAATTAGGAGAGTTTCTAGGAAAGAATAAGTTGAGTTAAGGAAGGAGTGTATTTGGGCTCCTAAATACACTCAGCTTCCAAACTTAACTGACTCTTTACTAAATAAAAAAAAATGCTCTCTCTCTCTCTCACTCTCACACGGCCGAACGCAAGAGCAAAAAGAAGTAGAAAGTTCATCACTTTTCTTTCACAATTCTTCTTTGCTCAATTTTTAATCCTTGATTTCAAGTAAGTGTTCTAAATTTACTTCCTTTGATTATTTAAAGTTTTTAGATTCAATTCAAGTATGAGTTTATGAACCCTAATTTTTGGTATGAGTAAACCGTAATTTAGTTTTGCCTAGGGTTTTCTAGATTCTATTAATTTTGCATGATAGGATCATGATTAGGGTTTGGTTTGTGGTTTTGTTGAAATTGAATCAAGTATGAGTTCAAAAGGTTAGATCTTTGTAATTTAATTAAATCTGGAAATTTATTTATTGTGGATTTAATTAGATTAGGGTTTGTTAAATTTGATTAAAAAAAAAATTAAAAAAAAGGGTGAAACCGTGTGGTGCACGGCTGAGCCGTGCGCAGCCGCAGTGCGGTTGTCGCGGCCGCTTGCCATGGCTGCCACCGGCGGCCAGCCACCAGCGGTTCTGCTGGTGGTGGGGCCCGCTAGTGGTGGTGATGGTGATGTTGTTATGGGTGTTGACTTGTTTTGACTTCTTGACTTGTTTTAGGGTTTTGGAAAGTTTCCTAAATTGGTTTATGTAAATTGTTTTTTGGAAACCTTGAGCATGCATGAGTAGTAAAAATTCCAGCAACTTAATTAATTAAAAAAAGGGTAATAAATCATCTTTAAAGTTTAATAAAGTGGTTTAAAAGTCAAGGTATTGACTATTGTTGTATTGTGGATTTGTTAGGGCCCGTTGACCGCTCTTGAAACGTAAGGAGCTTAATACGTTATTGATTGTCGTGATTGCCTATTGTTAAAGGTAATTCATGTCTAGATGAATTATGAAACTTCTTAGTCATAATTCACGTCCATTAGGATTTGTATTCATTTATCTAGTATTGGATTGATAATGTGAATTTATATTTGGACTTGTGAGTATTTTGAAAAGGGATAATTGTTATTTATTTCCTTGTGATAATTCGTATAGAATTATATGATAGTGAATGCATGTATAATGTTGGAAATTCACTTTGTGTAGCAATGTCTACTTGTTAATATTCATGTGAGGAGATGCATGTTTATTATGGTTTTTGAACGAAAATTATGTTAATAATTGTTTAAATGGAATATAGCTTGTATTGCTCTTTTTGGTATCATGTTAGTAAGCATGTGAATCATGTTAGAAGCATGTTACTTCAATAAGTTGAAATGAACTTTGACTATTGGAATAGGTGATTTTGAATTAAGGCCTCAATGCGCTTCATGCAAAATGCCTTCGGAAATTGTAGCCATATTGTGTTACTTGAGAATTTGCCAAGATTATGTGATTTACTTGATTATGTGATCACCTTATTAAATGAATTGAGAGTTAAGACTTCTTTGTGTGAGAGATCCACCAAAGGACGCGAATGAGAATTGTCAATTGTTGCGTTGAGTGGGTTCATATTCTGCGGGGTATGGCTCCAACGTACTGAAATCTTGTATCCATATATGATGATTGGCGCGAGTAAGTTTTATTGCAAAACTGTTCTTCTTGTAAACCTAAGGGTTGAGAGAGGGTATGCATACTTAGGAACATCTAGAAGTACTTCAGGAGTCATCTATACTCCGGGACGGTTGATCCTTTTTTTTTTGCTACTGTGCAGGGGACTAAAATCCTATTGGGCCTTCTGCGGGTAGTTTGACATTCTTACGATTCTCTTCTCTCTAATGAACTAGGCTAATGGATAATAATAAATAATGAGATTTATTATTTGGTGATTTGTGCGTGTCCTTACCTTTAAAGCATGTTGTCTTTATTTTAAAGCATGATTATTATTTAACTAAGCATGTAGCAACTTGGAGATTGAAATGGATTACGTGGTTATGAATTACTCAGCGTAGCTGATTGGTTGTTTTTCCTTTTACTTGTGTTTGTTGTTCATTTCTCTTCAATGGTGGGCCTATGAGGAACCTATATGGAATTCGTCTATATATGTGGGAGTAGATTGACAGAAATTATAGCTCGCGGTTTAAGCTAGAGGAGATGCGACAAAAGAAGATCGTAAATCTTCTAAGAACAATTTAATTTTTATTGTTAGATTGGAACTTCTTTATTATTGGGATTTTATATTTGTAATCAGGTTAATTCTCTTGCATGAGAATTAATAAGTTTAATATTTCGATTTCATTTGGATTACTTGTTTTAAGTCTAGTTGAAAAAGATAGTTATTATATAATTATCTAGTACGTATGTTTGGGGATATAAAGATTTGGTTTCTTTCTAGCCATGTATTTAATTTTAACATTAAATACGGCGGTAGCGCTTCAAATTTTTATGCTTTTTCCGCTGCAACTCGTGATTTTAAATGGTTTTAAATTAGACGGAAATTCAGGGTGTTATAGTGGTCCTTAGGGGCCAAACATTGACAGCGGATCCATTGTCTATTAGGGGTTAATGGGACCTGTTTTTTCTCACATATGGAAGTTAGGTAGAGTTAGACCTGGCAAACGGGTCATTTGGGTCGGGGTCGGGTCGGATCATTTTCGTTCGATCTTATTTGGGTTGTCTCTATTTTCGGTTCGGGTTTGGGTCGGGTCGGGTATATTTGGGCTCGGATTGATTCGGTTCATGTTGTTTTCGGGTCGGTTGTGGGTCGGGTTGCGTCAATCTGGTTCGGGACATATCTGTTCGGGTTGAATTGGGTTATCAAGCACTGTACTCGGTTCAGGTTCGTATCGGTTCGGTCCGGGTATATTACTATTTGGGTTCGGGTCGATTCAGGTCATGTTGTTTCGGGTCAAATATGGGTCGGACAGATTTCAGTCACAATTTTTTTTCAAGTTCGATTTTAGTACAGGTTTTCTCTATTGCATTACTATATTTTGAGTTCGGGTACAAGTCAGGTCAATATCAGAATAATTGCACGTCGTTTTCAGTCAATATCAGAATGATTGCACGTTGTTTTCAGTCAATATCTCATCACAATGTTGTGAGTAACATATTTCAAAGTGCACAATTAAATTGGGTTAGAGGGAGTAATATGTTGGAGTGCCTGCAATTTTTGCAAGAGTAACTCATATAGGGCCACAAATTTATAAATTCATTGTATAAATAGATATTTTAATAGGTGAGTGTAATCACAATGTTTTAAAAGATTTTAATTTTACTATTTTTAAAACACTAATAAATAAATAAATAAATAAATATAATAAAAAGATAAAAATAAATAAAATAATGAAAATATTTTCAGTTTCGGTTCGGGTTGGGTTCAGACTGGTTTGGGTCCAAAATTTCGGGTTGTGTTCGGTTCGGGTGTTTCTGTCAGTTTTGGTTTGGATCAGATTTGGGTACGGATCATATCGGATATGCTAATTTCGGGTCGGTTTGGTTTGGATCGGATTGTTTCGGATTTTCGGTTCAATCTCGAGTCTTATTATTCGGATTGAATCGGGTCACGGGTCGGGTTATTCGGATCGGGTTATCGGGTCCGGGTCACTATTGCTAGGTCTAGGTAGAGTTCCTTGTTGTGGTGAGTTCCTTCGGGTGGAAGGTCTTCACTAGTAAATGAATTTGTTACAAAGAGTTCCCTTTTGTGAGGTGATTGACCAAGTCATCCGGAGTAACTCGGGGAAAACCATGGTTTGGTTAAGTGCTTTTAGTAAGGCATTCGTATGTACTTAAGATGTATTGAGAAGTTGCCATATGGACTAGTGGAGAGTCCCTCACTTGTGGTATGTGTTTTCTAATGGATCCTTATTCTGGAGATGGGGTGGTATATAGTGCCTTCTCGACCTTGTGAGGTGTTCGACTTCAGGAGATTCATCATTAGAAGAGTCGTACCATGCTTTAATTAGAAATCTGGAGGGTAGCATCTTCCTCGTCACTATCACTTTTCCAAAGTCCGGCTATCTCTAGATGGAGGTAGTCAAGCTTAAATGGTGGGATAGAATGTCCAATTGGCACAATCAGACGAGAGGGGTCCTTTTCCTCTTCTTCATTTGTAATGAAGAAAACCGCACCTAGAGGATTGGTGTAGTTGTTTGGAGTGTGAACATTCTTTGGCTTGGGAATGATCCCATTGTCAAAAGGATACTAGATTTTATTTTTGAGTGTCCAACACTTCTTGGTATCATGTCCTTTTCCTCTATGGAATTTGCAATAAAGATTAGGATTCCATGATGGGCTCCTCTTTTCGACATCAGGATCCGGAGTGGGACCCAAGATGTTGAGATAGTCATTTTTTACCTGCTTTTCCAAAGCTTTAGCATAGGTCATGCCCAATGGGGTGTATTGCCTTTGCGGTTTGTCGTAGACAGCATTGACTTCATTAACTTTATTGGAAGAGCTTCTCGAGTTGGCATTCTTCTTTTAATTCGAGTTATAAGTGCCTTTGTTGAAGAAGACCTTGCTTTTCACCTTTTTAAGTGCTTGATCGTCCTTTATGAGCAATCCCACACTATTGAGCTGTGTGTATGAAGTAATTGCTTGATATTTGAGAGGATTCAAGTAAGGAGTTTGTAAGTTCTTGATAAGTTTCCAAATTTGCTCTTCCTCCGATGGATGGTCAAGCATTTCGGCCACTTTTGTTCTCAATTTCTTAACAAAGTAAGTGAAGCTTTCATTTTCACCTTGCTTTATTGCTTCCAACTCTCTCATGATACTTGGTTGGATGACGTTGTTGGCGTACCTAGTGAGGAACAAACTAGACACCTTGTTCTATTCTTGAATCTGACTGGGCTCAAGATTAAAGAAGCATGGCCTAATAGTGGGGTCCAAGGTTTGTGAGAAGACGTGAAGATAGAGGTGAGGATCAACTCCACTTAGGCCCATTGCGGTGGTGAAAGCCCTAATGTGATCTTTGAAGGTGGGGACTTCAGGCATAGAGAACTTTTGTGCGAGTTTTCCCTTGATGTGAGAGGAATATCCTTCAGCATTGATCATGTAGTCACTTATGATCTTGTTTTGAGTCAGAGCGAACTCAAGGTTCTTATTTGTGCACTTAGCTGTTCTACTTTGTCATCTCGAGGTGGAGGGTCATCCTGGTTAAAAGAGTCAGCTTCTTTAACCTAGCTTTCTATCCATGTCACACGGATTCCCATAGTTTCCAACATTGTCATCATTTCAGTCAACATCTCATCAGTAGTCTTAGGTGGTGGAAGTGGCATATCAGCTTCGGCCATTTCGGTCAACTTAGAGCCAGGTGGTTGATATGGAGGGGGAGTGACAAATACTGCGCCAGACCTAGATTTGCTTGAATGGGGAGACTCCAATACGAGCTTCCTAACCAGACATTGATTACTATGATCGTGCTCCCAACTTTTCAGACCGACTGTTTTCTTCCCAATCTTGGATAGCGGATAAGAGTTAGAAAAGGAAAGACTAACAAGTTTCACAAAACAAAAGTGGGAAGTCTCTATCTAGAATATTTTATCAACATAGTTACCCTTGGGGACTACGTAATGGGTTTAGGTCAAAAGATCTCGACGGGGGATAAAAATAAAAAGATATTATACTCATGACTAAAAAGGAGAGAGGAGAGATATTATCTCAACTCAATATGGGATAAAGCAAAAGATATTATACTCTTGACTAAAAGGAGAGGGGGAGAGATATTATCTCGACTCAATATGGGATAAAGCAAAAGATATTATACTCTTGACTAAAAGGAGAGGGGAGAGATATTATCTCGACTCAGTATGGGATAAAACAAAAGATATTATACTCTTGACTAAAAGGGGAGGGGAGAGATATTATCTCGACTCAATATGGGATAAAGAAAAAGATATTATACTCTTGCCTAAAAGGGGAGGGGAGAGATATTGTCGAGATCTTTGACTAAAACTCACCACATAAATAAAGGAAAAGAATAAACCATTAAATCTCTCCTAAGGTAACAAGCATCATATAGAACAATTGGGGATATTTTTTCCTAAAAATAAAGATTCTAGACTCTCAATCTAAAGACGAAATCTAGACTCGCTCAAAAAGGAAAAAATTCTAATTGGGGTCTAACCTAATATTCTATGACGACCAAAACGACTATGCCAAGATTGCGTTCACATATGGATAAACAGCACAACAGCGCAAATGACATGATCATGAAAATCTAGCATGGACATGAGACTGAGTTTCGACCTAAAACATTGGTTTTATTTCATGCCTTGGGGTAGGCTTAAGGTTTTTGGTCAAAAGTTACTCATGATCAAGAATGTACAATAATCCGCGGGATGCGCGACAATGTGATGCATTCTTGTTATCCTACTCGTCGAATAGACGAATGCGTAGGAAGGTACATGAGGTGGGGGGATCCATGTTTCTTGGCAAAGAAGAATTGAGTGGATTCTCACCAAGGCACTTCACCACACTCCATTGGCTAAGAAACTAGTTTGAACTTTTAAAAAAACAAGCTCGGAAGTCGCGCAAGCGCATGTACATGAATGTAGTGAATGCAATTTAATAAGATGAATGACAAGTCATAAAATAATAATAAGAACACACAAGGTAGTGAACCAAGCAAAAATAATAGCATTGAATCGATTTTTAAGTTACACCCTCTTAATCATGTCCCTAGTGAAGTGGCAGTGTAGGCTACCGGATTTTTCTCCCCTTTTTCCTAGTTCCCTGGCGGTCGACTGGATAACCCGGGAGAGCGTATCTTTGGGTTTCGTGAATCTCTTGAGTGTGAATGCAGATCATGATTTTCCTTTCGTACTAAGAACATGATTAAGATTGTCGGAAGTCGCCACCAAATTTAAGGAAATTTGAAAAGCTTGGAATCAAATTGATAGTGTAGAAAGACGTCAACTGAATTCCTGTGCACTCCAATCCCTATTGGGTAAATTGACTTCATAAATGAGTTCAGGGGCGTGAGTACGAGCTAGGAAGGTATTAGGCACCCAACTAGCCCGTTAATAACGACCTTTACTAATCAATTCAATGCGATTATTAATGCTACGACCAAACAAGGTTCAATTTGTCAAAATTTCTAGTTTTAACTAATGGGTTGAACAAACATTAGTAACTTGACCACTTTTAACAACTTATCAAATTTACACGCTTTTATTTCTAGAAAATGATGAATATGCTAAAACCTGCAAGTTAGAAAGCAAACAAGACAATTCATCCACCAATCCACAAACAAAGTACAATTTAAATAAAGAGCAATAAATAATAAACATGCATTCATTCATCTATAAGAACCCTCGCCCTTCCGGCGCCTAAATTGTGGTACTTTTTAGTTGGAATCAATGGTTCTTAAATAATACGTCTTATGCAATTTAAGTTATAACGGGGAATAAAAATTTGCAAGTAATAAAGCCGCCACCAATTTCTAAGGAAACAATTGGAAACCATCAAAAGTGCACCCAATTTCTATTGGGAATTGACTCACACCCGTGGGGCTAAATATTGAGTTCGGGGGTGTAGATAGGTACGAAATAGAGAAAACGAATCTCATCTAAATCGCTCGAATGAACGACATATACTAAGCCTATCCATGTCAAATATTTATCTATGCTATATGGTTCCATATAAATCCGGTCGTCCAAGATCTTAAATTAACTAGGCGGGTTAAAGACAATCAAATTACCTTTGTTATCACTTTGCACAATTTATATCCAATTTGTATGCATACTATTAACAAGCACAAATAAGAGATAAGAGCAATAATTTAACGCTCCAACCTACCAGACTTTGCTAAACGCGCCTAGCATTGCTTATGCACATCAATAAATTTGTTAGTAACTTCAATAGAAGATCAATGCAAAAATATTAACTTTATGCTAAAATAAACCTAGGAGTTTTCTACATGCATGCTCAAACGATAAAAAGACCCAAACTTGCATAAACTAATAAAAATATGCAAACTTTAAATAAACTAATCATGCAGAATTATTTACAAGGATCTAAACATGCACAATTAATCAACCATAATCGAAAGCTAAATAAAACATGATTATAAACAATAAATAAGAGATTTAATAAAAGATTTAGGCCCTCAGGATTGTTAACCTGCATGTTCTATTCGAACGGGAGTAGTAGAATTGGAATTGCTCTTAAATCTTGGGTGCTAGGTTGGGTGCAATGGCTTGCTTGAGCCTTCAAATTCTGAATTCTCTATGATTTGGGGGAATTTGTGCTCTCAATTGCTCTCAAAATTATAAACTGACCAACCTCTCTTAAAAGAGGATGAAAGAGAGTATTTATAAAGTTAGAGGACGAAATTAGGGGCTTAGGCTTGCAAACCCGACGCCAAAACTCGGCCCAGCCAAAAAAACAGGCCCAGCGGCCATCCGGAAGGCTGCTGGAGTCCAGCGGCTGTCCTAAGGGCCCTCGCTGTCACGCATGTGCCGCCAGACTGACAGCGTCAGCCGCTAGGCCGAGAGGCGCGCGCGTGGCTACGTTTTTTGACTTTTTGTGCTCAGTAAATTATGATTTTGCTCTTGTGCTGACCCAGGGGGTCGGGTTCGAGAGGTTTTGACCCAAATCTTCAAGACGCGATATGTCTTGATCCGGGAATCTGATTGAGGTAAGGTCAAATGCGTTGGAATCCTCATAACAAGGGCCATCTAAAGATTGAGGTTTCAAGGAATTTGGTCTAGATTTTCGAGCAATGTCCTTTTCTACTTACGTTCATGTTATTCCATTACCATCATCATCGCGCGTTGCGGTGCCAGGGGATGAGAACCGATTAGGGTGTCTACAGAAGCTCCCACTTTGGTCGAACTTGTGAAAGCGAAGTTCAAAGTATTTGCTAAAAATGCCTGCAGTGTTCTTTTTTTGAAAAAATGCTTTATGTTAAAGAAAAAAGATAAAAAGTTATAATCCTGACCATCTGTGGTCAGGGTTACCTTCTTTGCGGGTGCCAACGTGATGCTAATTTTAATAGCTTCGTTGTCAAAGTGCATTGCGTAGCTCTGTTTTGCGGGTGCCAACGTGATGCTAATTTAAATGGTTTCGACGTCAAAGAGCGTTGCGTAGCTCTGCTTTAGTAATGCCTATGTCTTAAAAAACTGTGCCTACAAAAGTTGAATAAAGTGCCTGTGCCTGCGAAAATTAGATTTAATGCCTGTGCCTGCGAAAATAGATAATACCGGATCCCTAGGATAGGAAACCGTCTTGCGGGGGCAAAAAAGTCATTTTGAGTGACGTGCCCGTATCTCCCTGGCTTCTAACGGTCGAGAAATGCAAGTCCGCGCGAAATTTGGACTTGCGGGCCCGCCTCGTGAGAGGTGGAAGAGAAATTGGACTAGGCGGCCATGCGCAAGGCCGCTGAGGGCTGGGCGGCCTTATCGGGCCCGCTCAGCGGCTCAACTGGCGGTGCGGAGGTGCTGAGGGCAGCCGCCCTGCCTGGCGGCTTAGCTCCAGGGGCCAGCGTCCGGTTCAGAAGCGCGGATTGGGGTTTAATTGGGAGAGAGCCGAATTTTGGGTCATTTCTTCCCGAAAATTTCGGGTCTCTCTCTCTCTCTACCTCCATTGTTGCCCAAACTTCATTTCTTGCTCAAATTTGCTCCTTTTTGCTCGTTTTTGCTTGTATTTGCTTGCTTTTGCATAATCTTTGCATAATTCGAAGTTTATTTGTGATTTGTCACAAATTTGGGGTGAATTTGAGAGTGGGTTTTTGAAACCCTTGGAGAGAGACAATCCGAAATTCTCCATTTTTGCTTGTTGTTCTTGCTTGCTTGTTCATCCTTCTTCAATGGCTCCAAGATTGGGAAAGAAGAGGAGTAGGAGGACCGAGTTGCGGGAACAGGTCGAGGAAATCGACATTTTCACCAACGCTTTTCCATCTTATGTGAAGCCTTCAAAGAGGAAGCCTAATGTCGCTTTTCCTCAAGATCGATACACCCGGTCGGATAGGATGCCCGACATTGTTTGGGATCGATATGTGATACCCCAATATTTTGTACAATTATAATATCGATTTATAATTCTTTTATAAATAGTTTTGGAGATTTAAATCGTATATTTATATAACGATTCAATTTACTCGAATTAAGCCAAAATAATATTAATTATTATTATGGGAATTTCGTGATTTACAATTATCAAATTGAGGGATTTAATTAAAATAGTTTTGTATATGAATAAGGTTTATTCATATTGTTTTAATTAGTTTTAATTAGCATTTAATTGGTTTTAATCATTTTTAATTAGCAATTAAATCAGAAACTTAATCCTAGGTCTAGTAGGTTTTGACTTTCATTGACTGGGGACCTATATAAGCCAAGAGATGGGCGAATTGATCAGTTTACAAAACTGAGCCAGAACCTCACCTCTCTCTCTCTTCTCTCTCTCACGGCACAACTCACTCTCTCTCCCCTCTCTCTCTCTCTCAACCGTGCCTCTCCCCTCCCCCCTGCTGTCGCCGGCCACCAGGCCCAGCACCGCCCTCCTTCCCCCGCCGGCAATTCCCCCTTCTCCCTCTCTCTTTATCTCTCTTTCTCTTCCTCTCTTTCGTGCTCTGTTTCGCCCCCTCCCCTGTTTTTGCTGGTTCACGACTGTCGCGCCACCGCCGCACCACCAAGCCGCATGGGTGGTCGCCGGCGAGTGGCGGACGTGGCGGGGTCCTCCCCACTCCTCCCTCTCTCAGTCACTCTCTCTCTCTCGCAATTCTTCTCTCTCTCTCCTGCAATTTCTATCGCTCTCTCTCTCCTCCATCGCCTGCGCTCCGGCGACCCACCGCCGACCATGGTGGTTGATGGGTGGTGCTTTCGGTGATGGGCTAGGTCGTGGGTTCTCATGCTTGGTGTATCATGGCCTAAAATCGAAAGACCCATTAGGGTTTCATTTAATAATTTCGTTTTAATTAATTTCGGATTTTTTAGTATTTTTCAATAATTGTTTTTATTTTTCTGTACTCGTTTGGAGTCCGAGTCCAGATTTTCGAAATCCTAGATTGATTGAAATAAATCAGGAAATTTAAATAAAATATTAGATTAATGTTTTATTACTGTTTGGATTTTCGTATTTACTGATTATGTCTCGGTAATTGTTTTTAATTAGGACCAAATGGACAAGCGTGATGGGGTTGTGATTAGCAAGATTACCTACTGCGTAGTGAGCATTTTTGAGGAAAGCGATTGTGCCTACCTCTTTTCAAAGCCCCATCAAAACTATTTTGATGTGTTATGTGATAATTGAGAAATTATTGTGAATTTAATATGTGAAGCATGATTAAATTATATCGTCATTAATTATAAGAATTAGAAATATATTCTACGCTTTAATTATGATTTATATTGAGTATGACAAGTTTATGCAGTTTTGTTAATTAATTAGTTCATATGCTAATTATTGAGCATGTATGGCAATGTTGAATTTCTATTATTATTATGATATAATATACGTGCTATTTGGAATGGGTTATTATTGAGTGCTAATGAGCACCTATTATACTTGGATGGATTATTTGTTGAAAGTGTAATTTTTGGATATCATGATTTAGTGCGGAAGTGCTGTCAAAATTTCGTTAGACATATGTGAAGTATGATTATGTTAGTATGCATTTATGTCGTTATTATTCATTATCATGAGCATGAAATGAAGTAGTATGTCGTGGTCTCGTTGTACCACTAGGTCAATCAATGCAAGTATGTGAATTGAATTACAAATGAGAATAAGACTCCTAATGGATCCCTAGGAGTAGTCGAGCAATTGAGACTCATCTAATTGATGTAGTTAAGGGATGCGTGATTCCCAAGTTACTTTTATAGACACCTCGTAGTGTGTTCGGTACGGATCATTCCCCATTGTTTAATTTTCTACGTATCGATTATTATGTTAGAGATAGTGTGAGTATACACTAGAGTAAGTCCATGGCATGTCTATATCTATCTATGAATAGTATGGGTAATCGCTGTTCTATTCGCTCTCTTATTACTCTAATCAAGATGGGTTCTCTGTTTGTGTTCGAATGATCACAAATGCAAGAATTACATGTAATTGAATATTGAGTATGCGTGTGCTTGACTGTATGACTACGTGTGCATGCAAATGGATTTCAAATGATTCTTCCAAAACCCAAGTAAGGTTTGGGAAAGTATTTTTACTGGGTATGAACGACGTTTATTCAGTTTATCTGATTTTTGTTTTCTTTTGTTTCTTCTCTTTTCTTCTATACATTGTTTTCGTCACGGAAACCAAAGTGCAGGTGTAGCTGAGTAAGGACGGATTGCCTGAAGTTTAAATGTGGGCTATTTATTTAGATCTGTTGGTTATTTTGGATTATTGGGATTTATGGTTTGTTTCCTTGAAGGCAAAGTTCTAATAATAATTTAATGGACGTAAGTTCACTTGATAGACAACTCTGATATTAATGTTTAGTTTGTTTAGTTGCTTCCTTTGATACCTAGCTTTTCTTTCTGCTTAGCATTTATTCCTTAGCGATAAATGTTGCAGTAACGTCATTGGATTTGTGGCGGTTCAGTAGTGTCGAGTCATGGATAGTGACGTCGATAGTTCCCGGGAAATCGTTGCGAATTCGGGGGTGTTACACAATCGGAGTTGCTTTTCCGACCGGTGACTCATTTGAGCTCTCGGGCTTACACGTTGGTGGTAAGTCCTCAAACTTTAAATTCATAGTTTTATGCATTGAATATAAGTTTATATGCTTGTCTTGGATAGAATTTGTGTAGAAATTGTATGCAATTTTCAAGTTGGTAGCTGATGTGATCTTGCGTGGCTTGAACGAACTTAGAAACATGCCTAGGATTGAACATTTGATTGAAATGTGAACCTAAGAGGTTGCAAATTTGTTCATAGGAACCCGATGGAAATTGGAAGGCCCATGGAAACTATGGCACTTCGATTAAGCTTTATAAAATCTTGCCCAAAGAGGTGCAAGATGCGGTTTTGAATGTGGGGTTTGGGCCCCTGTTGAAAGCGGTGGACTCGGTTGAGCGAGTCAAGAGGTGTATTGTCCGTTTATCCTTGGAGCATTTTTGGGATACAACCAATACGTTCCATTTCCCTACTAAGGAAATGATGATCACTTCTTCGGAGTTTGCTATGTCGATTGGGGTGCCTTGTGTGGGTATGCCCATTGTTTATGACGTTTCCATTTGGAAGCGTAAGGCGGAGATGGTAGAGCTCTTTGGTCCTTGGGGGAACACTTGGGGGCACCACTACCGTTCTTATAGCGAGCTTTTTACTGCTTTGAAAGACCCGAGGTATAAGAGGAATACCTCGGTGGAGCAAAAGGCGAGGATGTTTATCGCCTACCTCCTTGCCACCACCATCTTTGGTGACAAGGGGGAACGTATTCATGCCTTCTACCTCCCGAGCCTGATGGATTGGGAGAGAGTGAGAGAGTACAACTAGGGGTTGCCGAGATAGGCCAACCTCTTAAGGTGCATGCGGTATGCCTGCCGCGTGAATGATGAGGGCTACAAGCAGTCGACTCTTCCTCCCGTGAGCTTATGCGGCTTTTGGAAGGTGTTGCAGGTGCGTTTTCTCTTTGTATTTGCTTTTCGTGATATGCATGATGTAAGTGTGTGGTGCTTGTTTCCATGTTTTGATGAAGCCTTGGTTTTTTAAGCACTTCTCGGACATGGAGCCTACGGGCTGGGAGTTAGACTTCCCGGTTTGTAGGGCGTGGCGTCATAGGGGTCCTGCGCCTCTGCAGATTCTCCAGCAGTATAGGGAGGCCCTCTTGCGCTTGGACTGGCACAAGGTAACGTAATATTGCTCCTGTTATATGAATTGCCTGGATTGTATTTCTTGGTGTGGAAATATCTTATGTTGCATGCTTGTGTAGATTGACTACTTCCCATGGGCGAAGTATCATGGGTCGGCCCCGGACGCCATCCTAGCTTCTACGGCAGTGGACCGTCAGAGGATCCTGATTGCGCGTTCGTTCTCCTTTGAGTGGTATCTAGGAGAAAGGATCTTCCGTCAGGTTTATCCCGAGTTGGAGGGTCTGAGGATTCCTTTGGATCCTCCCTCGACCATGTTCTTGGTGAGGTGCTTGTCTCGCGAGCAGGTTGCGGAGGCCATGGTGGGCTTAGATACTATGCGGTATTTTAGGGAGCCTGCGGAGGACCTTGCAGGGCACTATGAGCAGGAGCCTCGGGTTGATGACATCGAGGTGGATGTCCTGGACATGCTGGTCCGAGCTCGGGACTATGGCGGGAAGGAGTGCTGGGGAGAAATCCCTATGACGGAGAACCTTGATGAGGACATCCAGGGCCTTCCTCTTCCCATTGGGAATCCAGGGGTAAATTCGTAATTTTATCGAAGTGTACGATACTTTACCGTTTTGTATGTTTGTGCTAACTTTTCTTTGTGTAGCTTGATCGTGAGCAGACCGGAAAAGACTTCAAGATGATGCATGCCATGAAGTCTTGTATACCACAAGCTCTCTCGGAGGGTAGTTATTCAAGAGCGCACTTGGACAAGGTAAACTTGATTTTGCATTTCCAATGTTGCATGCTTTGAGAAATGTATCTTATTTATTTTTGTGGGCTGCAGGTTTAGTACCGTCGACCCCTTCCTCGCCGGTCACGATAGGTAGTGTTGTCGGATGATGAGGTTGTGAGCTCTCCTGAGGGAGACTCCTAGGAGAGAGAGGGTGCATGTACATCGGACGGATCGTCCTGGTGGGAGTAGGATGACTCCGTATGTGCAGCCTGCTCCTATGCCTATGCCAATGTATCCTTCTTATCCCGGGTATGCGAGGTATTCTTCATATGGCGGTCTTTACTACCAGCCCACGGTTCCTGCTCCTATGATGCCTACCATGCCTCCTTGTTCTTCGTGGGGGTATGATTCGAGCAATGCCGAGGAAGGGAGTTCATACCGGGAGCATGCCCGACATTTTTCCTTTGACCCTAGCCAGGTCGTGGCGTCGATCTTTGGTGAGGAGCCGCAGAGGTCAGAGGATCACTTTGAGGTTCTCCGTACGGATGTTGATGCGGGTGATGATTTTTATGACAATGTATTTATGTGAAATACTTTCTGAACATTTCTATTGAACAAACATTCGGACTTTGCTTGTAAATAATGATTGCTTATTTATTGGTCCCTGCAGATAATTAGGCTAATGTAAATGCACAAGTAGTCAAGCAAAAGCGCAAGTAATAGCCATTTAGCAAAAATGGTACAACCAAAAAGTTAAAATTGGGTGTACCCTATCCCCCCTAATAAAAGAGAAAAAAAGGAAAGGGGTGAAAAATGAAATGATAAGTAAAAAGGGATTAATAAAAAAAACAGATATGAATAAAAAAAATGATAACCATCCAAAAAGAAATAAAGAAATTGTGGAAATAGGAAAAACAGCCATATTTGAGTCCCAATCGGTTAAGGAAAGTGTCCAAAATCGGAGACGAGGGGACTTGTCTTGAGAAAGGGTCCATGGGAGAGGTCCAGCCGAACACGCGGAGCAGCGAGGGCGAAAAGAGGTGCCACTGGGGCTCAGCGGCTGGTCCGCTGGGCTTGTGCTGCTCTATCGGAGCCGCAGAGACTTCAGCGGCTGTCCCAGGGGCCGCTGAAGCCCTTTTTTGATGGGCTGCCTTATTTTTTCGTCTTTTCCGTGCGAGCCCTATATAAGCTTTGGGTTAGTCTGGTTTTGGGACATCACCTTCATAATTTTCTAGCAATAGAGAGCTTTTAGAGAGAGAAACCCCCTAATTAATTTAGATTTCATCCATTACAAGCTTTGATGTTAAATTTTACAAGTGGTTACAATCCTTGACCCCCGAAGAGAGGATGAGACTTGTGCCTTTCCACTTGAATGCTCTCTTCCACCTGAAGCAAGTTCAAATCGTCTAGAACCTATTTGAGGTCGCAATTGAGTTTTGGGATGACAAGCTTCACGTCTTTTGATTTGGGTACAACGAATTATGCCCTCTTCCTGAAGAATTTGCCGCTATTCTTGGGTTCCCTCATGATCAAGCTCCCGCCACTCCATGGCTTGTGGAAAACCTTGAAGGCTACTACAAAAGGTATCTTGGCCTATCACCAACACAAGCCTCCTCCGTTGCTAGGAGTGGTGAGTTAGACCTCATGGTGTAATTAATATCTTTTTCCCCAAGGTAAGGGATAACCATGATGTGATGAGCGAGACCTATTATAAACATGCTTTTATTTTATGTCTCTTGCATAGGTACCTCTTTGTTGGTGGAGGTAATAATGGTAAAACTTGTATGCTTAGAATTGTTGAACAAATCAAAAAAGATTTTACCCCTATGTCTCTTGTTCTTGGTGAAACCTTAATTTGCTTGGACCGTAAGAAACAAGAGTCATCTCTTGGTGGATGGACGGGAAGCCATCTTCTTCTTCAAGTGAGTGCTTGAATAATTTGTTTTGAATAATTTTGATGGATATTTAACTTTATATGTTTTGCATTTTTTGCTTTTGTAGATATGGCTCCTTGAGCATACGTGCTTCATTGAGAGGCCCGCTAATGCGCTCAAATATCAACCGAAGCAATTTCCTGCCCGCCGGAGGCTTTATTATGAATCTACCATTGATGAGTGGCACAGGTACCTCAAGGCATGCCCTTTGCTACGATGGACGGTCAAGTGGTTAGGTCTAAAATCCGCAATAGGATGTAGCAAGGAAACGGGATATTACCAAGTCCTTCCCCTTCATAATTCAACTTACATAATTCCTAGCCGTATTATGCAACAATATGGGAAACGCCAAACTATCCCACAAAAGAATAGTGTTGCTTGTACTACGTGGACTATTCCTCATATCAAGGCCCCTACGACCATATCTTCGGCTTATGAGGCTTGGATGGATTGCAAGACCGCGGAGGGTCGTCGTGCATGTAGGAAATCCGAACAAGACGATCTTAAGGCCCAATCGGTCAAAGCTAGCTTAAGACTCTCAAACCGGCGATGACCCGAAGGGGAAGGGTATAAGAAAAAGGGAGTTAAGCATGTAAGAGGCATCCTCAACCCAAAGGCAAAGAAAGCTTTGGAAAAGATTACTACCAAGCCGGCCAAATTCGGGCCAATGATCATGAGGCGTCTTCAAGCACACCTCTAATGGAGGTTGAAGAAGAAGAGCCTTTATTTCGAGAGAGATGGGCTCCCAAGGAATGCGAAGTGGAGGGCCCAACAGCGGATGAGCCTATGGAAGATGCGGGCCCTATTACCGAAGCTACGGAGTAGTCCATTAAACAAAATACTCTTTTGGAGCATGTCTAGCTTAGCATTGCCTTTTACTTTGCTTTAAATTCAATAAGGGTGATGTGCCCCATCTTTTTTAGACTTAGATTTAATTTTTCGCCTTATTAGTTTTGAATTGCCAAGTCTTTGTAATGGACTTTATCATTATTTATGGAGACATGCTCATTTTGTTTTAATATTGCAACTTGATTTTCTTATTTTATTAGTTTTTTTAACAACTTTTCAACGCGAAAATGATGAAGGGTCGGGCCCAATTGCAACTGTGTTGTCCTACGTATCCTTTTAGGGGAATCAGGCTGCTCATAGTTCTTATCCGTGCGTTTTTAACATTAAATCCCCTTTTTTTTTTTTTCGGGATTATTTAGCCTTATGTGGGCCTCTCGAAAGTGCTATATTGGGTGTCTTGCCTAAGCATAGAACCTCTTTAGTTGATCCATGTTTATCCATTGACTAAACTCAATTCCATCCAAATCTGCCAATCTTGCAGCTCCACCCGTTAGGATCTTTGTAATGAGAAACGGACCTGACCAGTTGGGCCTAAACTTGCCTTTTGGGTCAGTGACATTGTCCCTTACTTCTTTAAGTACTAGATCTCCAACTTTGAGGTGAAGTGAAGGTATATAATGGGCTTGGTGGCATGTGTTGTAGATTTGTGTGTGTCTGACACTGTGTACATCTTTTGACAAATTCACAACAATCCTTTTCGATGGTAGTCCAATAATAACCACGCCTTATTATCTTCCTAGGAAGTATCATACTGTTCATGTACGGTCCACAGACTCCTGCATGTACATCTCTTAAGAGCTTGTGGGCCATTTCGGTGCCTAAACACAAGAGATTAATCCCGTTTGGGGTTTTGTTGTATATTTGACCTTGTACCTCTATGAATTGGGCTGCGAGCCTTCTAAGCGCTTTTTGGGCCCAAGGACTAGAATCAGGAGGGTAAAGCTGATAAATGAGTAGATTCTTTATATCGGTGTACCATTCATCTTCTTCGTCATGGAACACTTCTAGAGCGTCGCAATATGAAGGCTCAGACCTTCTTTGTACACAGATGGGCATATTCGAATGGTATAGGGTATATTGATCATGCTTGCTAATTTTGCCAAGGCATCTGCAAATTGATTATCTTCTCGTGGAAGGTACGTAAAGTGTACTTGGTTGAAATACACTATGATTTTGTCTAAATATTCCTGGTAGAGTGCCAAAGATTCACTTTTGACTTTCCATACTTTGGAAATCTAGTTGATTATAAGCGATGAGTCACCATAGACTCGAAGCGTCTTAATGCAAAGGCTTATGGTGGATTGCAATCTCATTATGCAAGCTTCATACTTCGCGCCTTTGTTGGTGACTTCGTGGTCTAACTTGACCGAAATAGGCGTATGTGCACCATCAGGGGATACTATTAGTACTCCTACTCCAAAACCCTTTTGGTTAGATGCTCCATCAAAATAGAGTTGCCAGGTCTCGGTATCTAAGGTCATAACCCCCTCGTCTGGGAAGTGGTATTCTTCTTTGCGATCGGGCTCATCCATAGCTTGGTCAGCTAGGTATTCCGAGATAGCATGCCCTTTGATTCCTTTTGGTGTTCAAATTTGAGGTCGAACTCTGTTAGTAGGAAGGTCCATCTGGCTAGTCGACCATTTAGTATGGGCTTTTCAAATATGTAATTTAGAGGATTTTCTCTTGATCTTATATGGATCGTATGCTGGAGCATGTAATGTCGTAGTTTATTGGTCGTCACGACCAGGGTTAGGTATGTTTTTTCTAGAGACGAATAGCGGGTTTCGTATTCTACGAACTTCTTGCTCACATAGTAGATGGCCTTTTCTTCCTTGTTTATTTCGTGGGCTAGCATGGCCCCCATTGACGTTTCTGTGACAGTAAGGTAGAGAATTAAAGGCATGCCTGGGGTGGGCGGTACTAGCACGGGTGGTTCAGACGGATAGGCCTTAATTTTGTCAAAGGCCTTTTGGCATTGCTCGTCCCATTCCGTTTTTACCTCTTTTTTGAGTTTCTTGAATATAGGCTCGCACATGATAGTTAACTTGGAAATGAACCTGCTAAAGTATTGGATCCTCCCCAAGATGCCCTTGATTTCTTTTTCTGTTTTTTGGTGGTGGCATATCCTTTATGGCCTTGATCTTAGATGGATCAATCTCTATTACTCTGGTGCTTATGACAAATCCTAAAAGTTTTCTGGATGTAACTCCGAATGCGCACTTTTTGGGGTTAAGCCTCATGTTGTATTTCCTAAGTCTATCGAAGAACTTTTGAAGTGAGGGTACATGCCCTTCTCTCTCTTTGGACTTTATGATCATGTCCTCTGCGTAGAATTCAGCCTCTTTATGCATCATATCGTGGAGCAGGGTTGTCGCGGTTCTTTGATATGTAGCCCCTGCGTTCTTAAGCCTGAATGGCATTACAGTCTAGCAATAAGTGCTCTATTGCGTGATGAAAGTGGTTTTGTCTTCATCCTCTTTGGCCATCAGGACCTTATCATATCCTGCGTACCCGTCCATGAACGATAGGAGGGCATGTCCTGCAGTATTGTTTACTAGAACATCTATATGGGGTAACGGAAAGTCGTCTTTCGGGCTTTCTTTGTTCAAGTCCCTAAAATCTACGCACATTCGCACCCGGCCGTCCTTTTTTGGGACTGGGACGATGTTGGCTACCCAGTCGGGGTAATTGGCTACTCTTATGAAGCCTGCATCAAGTTGCTATAGGGCTTCCTCTTTGATCTTAAGAGCCCATTCTGGTTTCATTTTCCTTAAATTTTGTTTGACTGGTTTGCAGTCAGGCTTTAATGGGATGGTGTGCTGGGCAATGTTGCGGTCTACGCCGGGCATGTCCTTGTAAGACTAGGTGAAAACATCTGTATAAATCTTTAGGATTGTTACGAATTGTTCGCGTTCATTAGAGGGTACAGACAAGCCTATTGGCACGTGGTGAGACCCATCATTAGTTGCAATATTTATTGTCTCTGTTTCTTCGACTAATGAAGTCTTTTTTTCATGTTCGATTAATGCTTGAATGACTTCTTTTGGCAATTCCGTTATGTTTCTGAATTATTAGCAATAAGGCAATCCGAGTAAGCAAAATCGACACTCATAATATTAATAGAAGCGGACAATACATCAATGAGGTCATCACTAATGACCTTAGTAGCAACAGGAATAGACTGCGGTGGACTACACGACACTTCTAGGATAACACACTCAGAATCAGACTCGGACTCGGAGTCACACTCAAAGTCACAATTTTGCCTCTCTGAAGGACCATTCCGAATCGTGAACTTGTACTTGGCTCCCTCGACTGGAGTCCACTTCGTCTCGTGCTTCTAGGTGGCGTGGTTGGGCCCGATTGGGGCTATCAGCTTGGACGGGACGAATCCTTCATTGAAAAGCACAGTGAGGGGAAGCTTGCTTGTTGCCTCGTCGTATTGGCGACGCTCTTTGCCGAATAATAGCCCAAAGTCGTTGGGTGCCATGTCATTAGCCCAATCTTTAGTGGATTGGTCCTCTTTGAGAGGTATTGGTGCATCTTCACTCATAGTGAAACAGTCTTGAAATGCCTGAAGCCCCGGAAATAAAACTCCGTTGATCGTATAAGGTTCTGGGAATCCATAATAGAGATATGGGTCACCTTCTTGGAGAAATTTCCCATTGAGAGGAAGGGGAAACGATCCATGCTATGTGGAGTGGGCTTGTTGGCCGTGCGGGCTCTTTTTCTAGCCACCTCCTTGGATATGTAAGCTCGGATCTCTTGCCTTGTGGGCTTGTAGCCTAGCCCGAAAAGATCGTTTTTGATCTTGGTGTTCCAGCAGGATTGGGCTACCTTGGGGTGAGGACCCAGAGTGGTGCCTGGAAAGTGACCTTACATTCTAAGTAGAGCATTCACATTGAGTGTGGGCTCTATCGTGTCTATGAAGGATATCTTCTCGAACCCCCATAGTTCTTGATCTTGCTCATTATGCTCTATCTTTAGGACTGGAGCTTTTTCTATCTGGGCTACCATGGTATCAGCACAGACTTCCAACGTGGATCCTGCTAGGGATAGCTTTACCTTTTGGTGAAGGGTCGAGGCTACAACATTTAGCCCATGCAACCAAGGCCTTCCTAAAAGTTGATTGAAGGTGGCTGGAATGTTAATGACGTGAAACTGGACCATTGTCTCGATGGTGTTCGGAGTGCGCGAGATTGCTGCAGTCTATTTTGAGGTGTTCAGCGGTCCTCAAGAGGCATACATTTACAGCAGAGCTATTGTCAGCTAAAGTCATGGGGACTTGTCTTTGTTGACAAATTACAGTCAGATAAAGGGCGGCTTTGTTGTGGTGAATGCATTCAGGCGGGAGGTCCTTGTCATAAAAGGTGACGGGTGTGGATGACTTCCCTTGGACCAGGAGGTTAACCACATCTTCGGGAGTAGCATTTGCGTTGCGTTCAAGGCTTCTAATATAGCCCTTCTATGAGTGATAGAAGTGAGCACCATTTGCCAGATGGATATGTCAGCTTTTGTCCTTTGCAATTGTCTAAGGATGTTGGTTCCGTCATCTTCCTTAGCCATCTCTCTTTGGGTTGGATACCTATTGGGGATTGTTACAACCTCTACGAGTTGGATTTGAGACGGACCCATGTTGATGTTTTCGGGTTTGAACTAGCGCCCTGATCACGTGAGGTAGTTCAGAAATTTGTCATCTTCTTCTTTCTCATCATCGGAGATATCATACCAAGCTTTGCCATTTGCTATGTCGTGGACTTGAGGAATTAGCACATCTTCAGGATCGGTGTAAGGTCTATTATCCTCTTCATCACTATCCCAGAGGCCACAAATGTCTAGCGTGGGCCTTGGGCTTGGGTATGGTGGTATGACCTGCCCAACGGGAGTGATAAGATAGGATGGATGGATCAAACCCTTCTTCTAAATCAATGGCAAAAGAGTTCCCGAGGGGATTATTATTGTTATTGGGTGGTGGTGCGTCCTTAGGCAATGGTATGATGCCATTGTCAAACAGATCTTGGATTTTCTCCTTCAGAGTGTAGCACTTTTCGGTGTCGTGTCCACGACCCCTATGGTATTTGCAGAATGCAGACTCGTTCCAGTATGGCGATATTTTCTCTACGGGTGGATCATGGATAGGCCCAATCGGGTGCAAATAGTCTCCTTTGACTAATTTGTCTAGGGCGTTGACATAAGGCATCCCGAGGGGAGTAAACCTTCTTTGACGCCTGTCAGCAATGATGTTCACTTCATTTCATCTAATTGTGGAGGCATGATTGGTATTGGTGTATTTCTTATCCTTGTAACCACTTGTGTGGTTATTGTAAGTGACCTTGTTCTTCCCTCTTTGGAGTTGATCATCTTCAATGGCCATGCGTACTTCAGTTAGTTGGGCATAAGTGGTTATGGGTTGAAATTCATGTGCTCGCGGTATTCAGATGCCATGTTCTGGACTAGAATTCTAATTTGATCCCTTTCAGATGGGCGATCAATCATTTCAGCAACCTTAGTTCTCCATCTTCTTACGAAATTGGCGAATCCTTCTTTGTCACCTTGCTTAGTGATGTCCTATTCTCTCAATGTCATGGGCGGCAAGACATTGTCAGCATACCTCTCCACGAACAAGGTGGATAAGTCTTCCTACTTCTGCAGCTTTTGGGTGGGTAATTTGAAGAACCAGGCCCTAACAGCAGGGTCCAAAGTTTAGGGAAAGAGATGCACATATAGCTCTTGCTCAATGCCTCTAAGGCCCAATGAAGTGCTAAAAGCCCTAATGTGAACTTGTGGATCATCAATCCCTTTGAATGTGGGAACTTCAGGCACGGAAAACTTAGTGGGCAATTTTCCCTTGATGTGGGGAGCATAGCCTTCAGAATTGATGATCATGTCATTGAAGACACGACTCTTGCCTAGAACAGACTCAAGCCTATTCAGCTTAGCTTGAAGTTCTTGGACCTCTTTAGTGGAGGGCTCAATCTTATCCTCCTTTGGTTTGGGCTCATCGTCATCCCTAGTAGGGGGATCCAACTTGGCGACACGGGATTCCATATCAGTGAATCTAGTGTTCATAGCGACAAATTGGGCTAAAAGGTCATCCATCTTCTAGTCAGCGGTTTTCTCAGTATCTCAAGACATAATGGACTTAGGTGAATTGGGTTGCGAGGCTTGAGGTGGCAATGGCGGTGTGCGAAGGTAATCGAGCCAAATGGGGCCCACGAATTGTGCTTGCGGTGAAAGTTCGAACGACAACTTGCAGATCAATCTCTTGTTGGACTCGTCCCTCTCCCACTTCCTAGGACCGTGATCTTTACTCCTACCAATTCTGGACACAAAAAGGCCCGCTTAAGAATATAGGAAGTAAATGGAAAACTCCACAGAAGAAATATTTTATTTTAAAAACAAAAGTGGGAAAAGAATCTAGCACTAATCCTCAACATGGTGATTTTTAGGAAAGACGCGATTTTATGTAAATAACATATTCTAGTCAATGATCTTTTTGACTTTATAGAATTAAAAGAAAATGTACTCTTGACTTGCATGTGGGATAAAATTCCCTAATTTAAGGAAGGAAAATATACTATTGACTTGCATATAGAATAAAGTAGAACTCTTTTTATGTGAAAGATCATTGACGGGAATATATTATTTGCACGCAATCTAATTCATATGGAAAATAACGTCTTCTTGATATGGTCACTAGCGTCATCGGAGTCATACATGGATTCTACTTCCTAAAAATAAAAGATCCTAGACTCTATTTGTAAACTTGACAAAAACGCACAAGCAAACAAAAGGGAAACCTTCCCTAAAAAGGACTCAAGAAAATCCTAAGGGGGGATCTAGTCCTAATATTCTATGGAAACTAATCACATAGCAAGGAAACAGTCAATCATAATATAGCGAGTAAATCAATTAGCACCTTGATATGGACTATAGGACTAAATGCAATGGCTTGACACAATCTATGGTTGGATGAGGTTTCATTTTTTTAGGGGGGATAGGGTACACCCAATTTTAACTTTTTGGTTGTACCATTTTTTGCTAAATGGCTATTACTTGCGCTTTTGCTTTACTACGTGTGCATTTGCATTAGCCTAATTATGTGCAGGGACCAATAAATAAGCAAGCAATATTTACAAGCAAAGTCCGAATATTTGTTCAATGCAAATGTTCAAAATGTATTTCACACAAATACATTATCATAAAAACCATCACCCGTATCATCAACCGTACGGGGCACCTCAAAGTGGTCCTCCGACCTCCGCGCCTCATCACCAAAGATCGACACCGCAATCTGGCTAGGGTCAAAGGAAGAATATCGAGCAGGCTCCCGGTATGAACTCCCTTCCACGACATAGCTCGAATCATACCCGCACGAAGAACGAGGAGGCATGGTAGGCATCATAGGAGCAGGAACCGGGGGCTGGTAGTCAAGACCGTCATACGAAGAATATCCCGCATACCCGGGATAAGGAGGATACATCGGCACATGCATAGGAGCAGGCTCCACATACGGAGTCATCCTACTCCCCCCCACAGGGCGGTCCGACAGATAAACAGGAACCTTCTCTCTCCTAGGACTCTCCCTCCGAGGGCTCCTCTCGCGCGAAGGACTACGCTCAAGAGAGCTCACACCCTCATCATCCGACAACACCACCTGGCGTGACCGACGAGGAAGAGGACAACGGTACTCAACCTGCATCCCACAAAAAGATATAAGGCATATTTCTCAAAGAATGCAACTTGGAAAATGCAAAATCAAGTTTACCTTCTCCAAGTCAGCTCTTGAGCAAGTACCCTTCGAAAGAGCTCGGGATATCCAAGACTTCATGGCATGCATCATCTTGAAGACCCTCCCAGTCTGCTCGCGATCAAGCTACACAAAGAAAAGTCAGTACTAGCATTTGATATAATAGGTATTGCACATTTCGGTAAAAAACAAATTTACCCCTGGATGCCCAACAGGAAGAGGTAGGCCCTGGATATCCTCATCAAGGTCCTCTGTCATAGGGATCTCTCCCCAGCACTCCTTCTCGCCATAATCCCGGCTTCGGACCAGCATGTCCGGGACATCCACCTCTGTGTCATCAACCCGAGGCTCCTACAAAGCAAAGTAAGTTAGCATCAACAAGAGAAGAAAGGCCTAGAATATCAAACAAAAGTTCTTACCTTCAAACCCACAAATGAAGGCATGAGGCGATCACGACAGAACTGCTCGTAGTGCCCCGCAAGGTCCTCCGCAGGCTCCCTCAAATACCGCATAGCATCTGAACCAACCATGGCCTCCATAACCTGCTCGCCAGACAAGCACCTCACCAAGAACATCGACGAGGGAGGATCTAAAGGAATCCTCGGGCCCTCCAAATTGGGATAAACCTAATGGAAAATCCGCTCCCCTAGGTACCACTCAAAGGAGAATGGGCCCTCAATCAGGATCCTCTGACAGTCCCTACCTTAGAGGCTAGGATGTCATCCGGAGCCAACCCATGATACTTCGCCCACGGGAAGTAGTCAATCTACACAAGCATGCAACATAAGATATTTCCACATCAAGAAATACAACCCATGCAATTCAAAAGCAAGAGGGCCTCCCTATACCGCTGGAGAGTATGCAGAGGCGCAGGACCCCTATGGCGCCATGCCCTACAAACCGGGAAGTCCAAGACCCAGCCCGTAGGCGCCATATCCGGGAAATACTCGAGAAAACCAAGGCTACATTCCAACATAAAATTAAGCATTACACACTTACATCATGTATAGCATGCAAACAAAATATAAAGAGAAAACGCACCTACAAGAGTCGCCTACTTGTATCCCTCGTCATTCACGCGGCAGGCATACCGCATGCATCTCAAGAGGTTGGCATAGCCCGTCAACCCCCAGTTGTACTCTCTCCCAGTCCAGCAGACTCGGGAGGTAGATGACATGAATGCGCTCCCCCTTGTCACTAAAGATAGTGGTGGCAAGGAGGTAGGCGATAAACATACTCACCTTTTGCTCCACCGAGGTATTCCTCTTATACCTCGGGTCTTCTAAAGAAGTAAAAAGCTCACTGTAAGAACGGAAGTGGTGACCCCAAGTGTTCACCCAAGAACCAAAGAGCTCCACCAACTCCGCCTTACGCTTCCAAATGGAAACGTCATAAACAATGGGTGTACCCACGCAAGGTACCTCGGTCAACATAGCAAACTCCAAAGGAGTGATCATCATTTCCCCATTAGGGAAGTGGAACGTGTTAGTGGTATCCCAAAAATGCTCCAAGGACAATTGAACAATGCACCTCTTGACTCGCTCAACCGAGTCCGCCGCTCTCAAAAGGGCCCCAAACCCCGCATTTAAAACCGCATCTTGAACCTCTTTGGGCAAGGTTTTATAAAGCTTAATCGAAGAACCATAGTTTCCATGGGCCTTCAAATTCGCATCCGGTTTCTATGATCAAGTTTACAACCTCTTAGGTTCACATTTCAATCAAATGTTCACTACTAGGCATGTTTCTAAGTTTGATCAAGCCGCGCAAGATCACATGCGCTACAAGCTTGACAATTGCATACAAATTCTACACAAATTCTATTCAAGGCAAGCATATAAACTCAAATTCAATGCATAAAACAATGAATTCAAAGGTTTGAAGACTTACCACGAGTCGCTGGTCGAAAAAGCAACTCCGATCGATCCCAAATAATGTCGGGCATCCTATCCGACCGGGTGTATCCATCTTGAGGAAAAGCCAGATTAGGCTTCCTCTTTGAGATGGAAAAGCCAGATTAGCCAGATTAGGCTTCCCATGAGATGGAAAAGCCTTGGTGAAGATGTCGATTTCCTCGACCTCCTCTCGCACCTCGGTCCTCCTACTCCTCTTTCCCAATTTTGATCCCATGGAAGAAGGATGAACAAGCAAGCAAGCACATCAAGCTAAAATTGGAGAATTTTTGAATTTTCTCTCTCCAAGGGTTTCAAAAACCCACTCTCAAATTCACCTCAAATTTGTGAGAAATCACAAATAAACTTCAAATTATGCAAGGATTATGCAAAAGCAAGCAAATGCAAGCAAAAAGGAGCAAATTTGAGCAAGAATTGAAGTTTGGGCAACAATGAAGGTAGAGAGAGAGAGTCTCGAAATTTTGGGGACGAAATGACCCAAAATTCGGCTTTCTCCCAATTAAACCCTAGCCCGCGCCACTGAACCGGCCCGGTTCAAGGCTGCCCAGGCTCTGGCCCCGGCGGCTATGCGGCCAGGCCGGGCGGCTGCCATCGGGGCCGATAATGCCGCCCAGCCCTCAGCAGACCCTGCGCATGGCCGCCGGGGCGGGCCCACGAGTTTAAATTCCGTGCGAGATTGCATTTCCCGAACGTTAGAAGCCCGGGAGATACGGGCTTGTCACCCAAAATGACTTCTTTGCCCCCGTAACACAGTTTCCTATTCCAGGGACCCTGTATTATTTAATTTTTGCATGCACAGGCACATTATCTAATTTTTGCAGGCACAATTTTCCAAGACACAGGCATTACTAAAGCAGAGCTAGGCAACGCTCTTTGACATTGAGGCTATTAAAATTAGCATCACATTGGCACCCGCAAAGCAGAGCTACGCAATGCTCTTTGACGTTGAGGCTATTAAAATTAGCGTCATGTTGGCACCCGCAAAGTAGAGCTACACAACGCTCTTTGACGTTGAGGCTATTAAAATTAGCGTCGCGTTGGCACCCGCAAACCAGGTAACTCTGACCACAGGCGCGGTCAGGATTTTTACCTTTTCATCTTTTTTCTCTAACATAAAGCATTTTCAAAAAAAAAAAAAAAAACACTACAGGCATTTTTAGCAAATACTTTGACCTTCGCTTTTGCAATCTCGGCTAAATTGGGGGCTTCTGTAAACACCCTAATCGGTTCTCATCCCCTGGCACCGCAACGCCCGATGATGATGGTAATGGAATAACATGAACGTACGTTAAAAAGGACATAGCTCGGAAATCTTGACCAAATTCCTTGAAACCTAATTCTTTGGATAACCCTTGTTATAAGGATTCCAATGCCTTTGACCTTGCCTCAATCAGGCTCCCGGATCAAGAGATATCGCATCTTAAAGATTTGGGTCAAAAGCGTTCAATCCCGACCAACTGGGTCAGCCCAAGGGCAATTTCGTAATTTACTAAACACAAAAAGTCAAAAAATTGTAGCCACGCGCGCGCCTCCAGGTCGAGCGGCTGACGCTGTCAACCCGGCGGTACACGCGTGACAGCAGGGGCCCTCAGGGCAGCCGTTGGGCCCTAGTTGCGTTCCGGCTGGCCGCTGGGCCTGTTTTTTGGTTGGGCCGAGTTTCGGCACCGATTTTGCATCCCTAAGCCCCTAATTCCGTGTCCTAACTCCATAAATACTCCCTTTCACCCTCTTTTGAGAGAGGTTGGTCAGTTTATAATTTTGAGAGCAATTTGAGAGCACAAATACCCCAAATCATAAAGAACTCAGATTTAGAAGACTCAAGCAAGTCATTGCACCCAACCTAGCACCCAAGATTGAAGAGCAATTCCAATTCTACTAGTCCCGTTCGAATAGAACGTCCATGTTCACCATCCTGAGGGCCTAAATCTTATACTAAATCTCTTTTTTACTGTTTATAATCATGTTTTATCTAGCTTTTGATTATGGTTGAATAATTATGGATGCTTTGACCCTTGTAAATAATTAGGCATGTTATTTTAATTTAAAGTTTTCATCTTTTTATTAGTTTATGCAAGTTTGCATCTTTTTATTGTTTGTGCATGCATGTAGCAACCTCCTAGGTTTATAGCATAAAGTTAATATTTTTGCATTGTTCTTCTATTGAAGTGTGGTAGGTTGGAGCATTAAATTGTTGCTCTTATCTCTTATTTGTGTTTGATAAATAGTATGCATGCAAATTGGATCATATGTGCAAAGTGATAACGGTAGGTAATTTGGTTGTCTTTAACCCGCCTAACTAATTTTAGGACTTTGGACGACCGGATTTGTATGGAACCATATAACATAAATAAATATTTGACATGGATAGGCTTAGTAGAGGCCGTTAATTCGGGCGATTTAGATGAGATTCGTTTTGTTTATCTCGTACATACACGCCCGAACTAAATATTTAGACCCATGGGTATGAGTTAATTCCCAATAGGAATTGGGTGCACTTTTTTATGGTTTCCAATTGTTTCTTCAAAATTGGTGACGGCTTCATTGCTTGCAAATTGTTATTCCCCGTTATAATTGAATTTAATTTGCATATGACGTATTATTTAAGAACCATTAATTTCCAACTAAATATCTCAATAGGCGCCGAAAAGGCGAGGGTTCTTACACTTACCTCCTCCAGGGTAATGTAACGAACATAAAGCATAGAGTCCGGAGGATCCAAGGGAATCCTCGAAGCCGGAAGGTCGGAGAAAGTCTGCCTAATCAGTCTCTCTCCCAAGAACCACTCAAAACATAAAGGACCCTCAATGAGGACTCTCTTCTGGTCATACTCTCGAGCACCCATGAATCGGCCCGGGAGGTAACCCGTCCAAGGGAACCAAATAACCTGCAAAGCAAAGAAAGAGCACACTAAAGGACGAAAAGGACAATAAAATGCCAAAGTAATCACTTACGTCCTGAGCAGTCAAGGGATATATCGCCTTCCTAATAGCGTGCAATGTGGTGATTGAGCAAGATGCCCGTCCCCTCCAGATTCGCATCGTTGGAAAGGACAAATCCCTTGTCTCGAGAAGAGGGGCAAGGTCGGGGAAATGCTCATAAAACCTAATCTAAGACATGCAAACCACATGGATTAGGCACAAGATATGAGTAAAAATCGAAAAGAAGAGTATAACAAGGGTAACAGGAAATTACCTCCATGACCATCCAATAACCGACTGTAAGAACCCTCGCCTTTCTGGCGCTAATTTGCAATCGTTTTAAATTGGAATTAATTGTTCTTCAACAATACGTCATATGCAATTTCAATTCAATTGTGATGGGGAATAATAATTCGCAAGCAATGAAATCGCCACCAATTTTTAAGAAAAAATTGGAAACCATCAAAAGGTGCACAAAATTCCTATTGGGAATTGACTCATATCCAAGGGGCTAAATATTGAGTTCAAGGGTGTAGGTACGAAATAAACAAAACGAATCTCATCTAAATCGCCCGAATTAATGGCTTCTACTAAGCCTATCCATGTCAAATATTTATTTAAGCTATATGGTTTCATACAAAGCCAGTCGTCCAAGATCCTAAATTCAACTAGGCGGGTTAAAGACAACCAAATTACCTATCGTTATCACTTTGCACAATTTATATCCAATTTACATGAATATTTATTATCAAACACAAGCAAAAGATGAGAGCAATAATAAAACGCTCCAACCTACCACACTTTGCTAAACGCGCCAAGCATTGCATATGCATATCAATAAATTTGTTAGTAACTTTAATAGAAGAACAATGCAAAAATATTATCTTTATGCTAAAATAAACCTAAGAGGTTGCTACATGCATGCCCAAACAATAAAAAGATGCAAACTTGCATAAACTAATAAAAAGATGCGAACTTGCATAAACTAATAAAAAGATGCGAACTTGCATAAACTAACATGCATAATTATTTACAAAGGTCAAAACATGCATAATTATTTAACCCTAATCAAAAGCTAAATAAAACATGATCATAAATAATAAAAGAAGAAGTTTAATAAGAGATTTAGGCCCTCAGGATGGTTACCTAGACGTTCTATTCGAACGAGACTAGTAGAATTGGAATTGCTCTTTAATCTTGGGTGCTAGGTTGGGTGCAATGGCTTGCTTGAGTATTCAAAATCTGAATTCTCTATGATTTGGGGTATTTCTGCTCTCAAAGTGCTCTCAAAATTATAAATTGACCAACCTCTCTCAAAAGAAGGTGAAAGGGGGTATTTATAGAGTTAGGGGAAGGAATTAGGGGCTTAGAGTTGCAAACCCGGCGCCAAACTCGGCCCAACAAGAAAAATCAGGCCCAGCGGCGTGCCCCTGGGGCTCCCGCTGTCACGTGTGTGCAGCCGGCTTGACAACGTCAGCCGCTCGACCCGGAGGCGCACACACAACTAGGGATTTTTTAAATTTTGTGCTCAGTAAATTACGAAATTGCCCATGGGCTGACCCAGGGGGTTGGGATTGAGCAGTTTTGACCCAAATCTTCAAGACGCGATATCTCTTGATCCGGGAACCTGAATGAGGCAAGGTCAAAGGCGTTGGAATCCTTATAACAAGGGCTATTCAAATACTGAGGTTTCAAGGAATTTGGTCTATATTTCCGAGCAATGTCCTTTTCTACTTACGTCCATGTTAATCCATTACAATCATCATCGGGCTTTGCGGTGCCAGGGGATGAGAACCGATTAGGGTGTCTACAGAAGCCCCCACTTTGGCCGAGCTTGTAAAAGCGAAGGTCAAAGTATTTGCCTAAAATTCCTAAAGTGTTTTTTTTTTTTTTTGAAAATGCTTATGTTAGAGAAAAGACAAAAAAGTAAATCCTGACCGCCTGTGATCAGGGTTACCTGCTTTGCGGGTGCTAACGCGACGCTAATTTTAATAGCATCGACGTCAAAGCATTTTGTGTAGCTCTGCTTTGTGGGTGCCAACGTTACGCCAATTTTAATAGCCTCATCATCAAAGATCGTTGCGTAGCTCTGCTTTGCGGGTGCTAACGTGACGCTAATTTTGATAGTCTCGACGTCAAAAAGCGTTGCGTAGCTCTGCTTAAGTATTGTCTATGCCTTGCTGATGTAGACGCAAGACTAAATTAATAGTCTCCCGTCGAAGAGCCTTTGTTGCACCTGATGCCTTGCTGTGCTTTTAAGAAAATGATGTAATGCCTGTGCCTTGAAAAAATTGTGCATGTGCCTGTAAAAAAATGATTATACCGGGTCCCTAGGATAGGAAACCGCGTTGCGGGGGCAACGTAGTCATTTTGGGTGACGTGCCCGTATCTCCCGGGCTTCCAACGGTCAAGAAATGAAATCCCGCGCGGAATTACAACTCGTGGACCCGCCCCCGTGTGAGGCGGAAGAGAAAAGAAGTCCAGCGGCCAAGCGCTGGGCCGCTGAGGGGTGAGCGGCCTTATCGGGCCCGCTCAGCGGCTCAGATAGCATCGCGGAGGTGCTGAGGGCAGCCCCCCGGCCTAGCGGCATAGCCGCTGGGGCCAACGGCCTAGCCGCTGGGGCCAACGGCCTAGCCGCCAGGGCCAGCGATTGGGCCGCTGAAACTGGGCGGCCCTAAACCGGGCTGCTGAGCCGGTTCAGTGGCACGATTTGAGGTTTTAAGTGAGAGAAGGCCGATTTTGGGTCATTTCTTCCCCATAATTTCGAGCCGCTCTCTCTCTAACTCCATTGTTGCTCAAACTTCAATTTTTTATCATTCTTGCTCAAATTTGCTCCTCTTTGCTTGCTTTTGCATAATCTTTGCATAATTTGAAGTTTATTTGTGATTTCTCACAAATTTGGGGTGAATTCGAGAGTGAGTTTTAAGTGAGCCGGTTCAGTGGCACGGTTTGAGGTTTTAAGTGAGAGAAGGCCGATTTTGGGTCATTTCTTCCCCATAATTTCGAGTCGCTCTCTCTCTAACTCCATCGTTGCTCAAACTTCAGTTCTTGATCATTCATGCTCAAATTTGCTCCTTTTTTCTTGCATTTACTTGCTTTTGCATAATCTTTACATAATTTGAAGTTTATTTGTGATTTCTCATGAATTTGGGGTTAATTTGAGAGTGTGTTTTTGAAACCCTTGGAGAGAATTCGAAATAATCCAATTTTGTTTGTTGTTCTTGCTTGCTTGTTCATCCTTCTTCCATGGCTCCAAAATTGGGAAAGAGGAGGAGTAGGAAGACCGAGGTGCGGGAGGAGGTCGAGGAAATCGATATTTTTGCCAAGGCTTTTCCATCTCATGTGAAGCCTTCAAAGAGGAAGCCTAATGTGGGTTTTCCTCAAGATCGATACACCCGGTCGGATAGGATGCTCGACATTGTTTGGGATCGATCGGAGTTGCTCTTCCGACCTACGACTTATTTGAGCTCTCGGGCTTCTAAGTTCGTGGTAAGTCCTCAAACCTTGAATTCATAGTTTTATGCATTGAATTTGAGTTTATATGCTTGCCTTGGATAGAATTTGTATGCAATTGTCAAGCTTGTAAAGTGACGTTTTTACTGCTTTCAAAGGCCCGAGGTATAAAAGGAATACCTCGGTGGAGCAAAAGGCGAGGATGTTTATCGGCTACCTTCCTTCCACCACTATTTTTAGTGGCAAGGGGGAACGCATTCATGCCATCTACCTCCCGAGTCTGCTGAATTGGGAGATGTGAGAGAGTACAACTGGGGGTTGTCGGGCTACGCCAACCTCTTGAGATGCATGCGGTACGCCTGCCGCGTGAATGACGAGGGGTACAAGCAAGTGAACCTTCCTGCCGTGAGCTTATGCGGCTTTTGGAAGGTTTTACAGGTGCGTTTTCTTAGATTTGTATTTGCATTGCATGATTTAAGTGTGCGGTGGTTAATTTCATGCTTGAATGTAGCCTTGGTTTTTTGAGCATTTCCCGGATTTGGCGCCCACGGGCTGGGCCTTGGATTTTCCGGTTTGCAGTGCATGGCGCCATAGGGGTCCAGTGCCTCTGCATACCCTCCAGCAGTATAGGGAGGCTCTCTTGCACATTGACTAACACAAGGTAAAAACATAATACTTGTTGCATGGATTGTATGGATTGTATTTCTTGGTGTGGAAATATCTTATGTTGCGTGTTTGTGTAGATTAACTACTACCCATGGGTGAAATATCACGAATCGGCTCCGAACACCATCCTAGCCTCTCGGGCGGTGGACCGTCAGAGGATCCTGATTGCGGGTCTGTTCTCCTTTTGAGTGGTACCTAGCGGAGCGGATCTTCCGTCAGGTTTATCCCGACTTGGAGGGCCCTAGGACTCCTTTGAATCCTCCCTCATCCATTTTCCTTGTGAGATGCTTGTCTCGCGAGCACGTTGCGGATGCCATGGTTGGCTCAGATGGTATGCGGTATTTGGGGGAGCCTGCGGAGGACCTCACGGGGCACTATGAGCAGTTCCATCGTGATCTCCTCATGCCTTCATTTGTGGGCTTGAAGGTAAGAAACTATGCTTGATAATCTATGTCTTTCTTGCTTCATTGATGCTAACTTACTTTGCTTTGTAGGAACCTCGGGTTGCTGACACCGAGGTGGATGTGCTGAATATGCTGGTACAAGGCCAGGATTACGGCGAGAAGGAGTATTGGGGAGAGATCCCTATGACGGAGGACCTTGATGTGGTCATCCAGGGTCTACCTCTTCCCGTTGGGCATCCAGGGGTAAATTTGTAAATTTACCTAAGTGTGCAATGCCTTACTTCAATATATGCTTGTACTAACTTTTCCTTATGTACCTTGATCATGAGCAGACCGGGAAGGTCTTCAAGATGATGCATGCCATGAAGTCTTGGATATCCTGAGCCTTTTCGAAGGGTACTTGTTCAAGAGCTGATTTGGACAAGGTAAGCTTGCATTTTCAAAGTTGCATGCTTTGAGAAATGTGTCTTATGACTTTCTGTGGGATGCAGGTTGAGTACCGTCGACCCCTTCCTCGTCGGTCACGACAAGTGGTGTTGTCGGACGATGAGGGCGTTAGCTCTCCTGAGCGTAGTCCTTCACGCGAGAGGAGCCCTCGGAGGGAGAATCCTAGGAGAGAGAGGGTGCCTTTACATCGGTCGGACCGCCCTGGTGAGAGTAGGATGACTCCGTATGTGGAGCTTGCTCCAATGCATGTGCCGATGTATCCTCCTTATCCCGTGTATGCGGGATATCCTTCGTATGGTGGCCTTTACTACCAGCCCCTGGTTCCTGCTCCTATGATGTCTACCATGCCTCCTCGTTCTTCGTGGGGGTATGACTCGAGCTATGCCGGAGAAGGTAGTTCATATCGGGAGCCTGCCCAACATTCCTCATTTGGCCCTAGCCAGGTCGTGGCGTCAATCTTTGGTGATGAGGTGCGGAGGTCGGAGGACCACTTTGAGGTGCCCCGTCGGATGATGATGCGGGTGATAGCTTTTATGATAATGAATTTGTGTCAACTACATTTTGAACATTCGAATGGAACAAACATTCGAACATTGCTTGTAAAATATTGCTTGCTTACTTATTGGTCCCTGAACATAATTAGGCTAATGCAAATGCCCACGTAGTCAAGAAAGAGCGCAAGTAATAGCCATTTAACAAAAAAATGGTACAACCAAAAAGTTTAAAATAGGGTGTACTCTATCCCCCCTAAAAAAATGAAAAAAATAAAAGGGGTGAAAAAAATGAAATGAAAATAATAAGTAAAAAGAGATTAATAAAAAAGATACAAATAAAAGAGGAAATAAAGAAATTGTGGAGTTTCCATTAAGATTAAGGAAATAATACATAATAGAAATAATAAAAGAAATAGGAAAAGAGCCATGTTTGAGTCCAAATCGGTTAAGAAAAGTGTCCAAAACCGGAGAAAAGGGATTTGTCTCGAAAAAAGGGTTTGGCGGCCAACGGGAGCAGTCCAGCGGCACACGCAGAGCAGCGGGAGCGAAAAGGGGTTCCGCCAGGCTCCAGCGGCTGGCCGCTGGGGCTCAGCGGCGTGCTGCTGGAGCTCGGCGGCGTGCCGCTAAGGCGCAGCGGCTGGTCGCTGGGCCTGTGCTGCACTATCGAGGCCGCTGAGCCCTCGGCGGCTGTCCCAGGGGCCGTTGGAGCCCCTTTTTGACTGGTTGCCTTATTTTTTCGTCTTTTCCCTGTGAACCCTACATAAGCGTTGAGTTAGTCTGATTTGGGACATCACCTTCATAATTTTCTATCAATAGAGAGCTTTTTAGAGAGAGAAACCCCCTGATTATTCTTAGATTTCAGCCATGACAAGCTTTGATGTAAAATTTGACACGTGGTTACAATCCATGACCCCTGAAGAGAGAATGAGATTTGTGCCTTTCCACTTGAATTCTTTCTTCCACCTTAAGCAAGTTTAGATCGTATGGAATCTCCTTGAGGCCGCATTTGAGTTTTGGGACGATAAACTTCATGTCTTCCACTTTGGGTATAATGAATTATGTCCACTTCCCGAAGAATTTGTCGCTATCCTTGGGTTTCCTTATGAGAAAGCTCCCGCCACTCCATGGCTTGGAGCAAACCTTGAAGGCTATTACAAAAGGTATATTGGTATATCACCAACACAAGCTTCCTCCAAAATCAATTGGGTGAATTAGTACTCAATAGTGTGATTGATATCTTTTTCCCCAAGGTAAGGGATAACCATGACGTGATGTGTGACCTATCATAAGCGTGCCTTTATTTTATGTCTCTTGCATAGGTACCTCTTTTTTGGTGGAGGTAATAATGGTAAAACTAATATGTTTAGCATTGTTGAACAAATTCAAAACGATTTTACCCCTATGTCCCTTGTTCTTAGTGAAACTATAATTTGCTTGGACCGCAAGAAACAAGAACCATCGCATGGTGGATGGACGGGAAGCCCTCTTCTTCTCGAAATAAGTGCTTGGATAATTGCTTGAATTATTTATTTTGCTAATAAAGTTTAAATCTTTTATGGATCATTAACTTTATATATGTTGCTTTTTGTAGATATGGCTCCTTGAGCACATGTGCTTTATTGAGAGACCTGCTAATGCGCTCAAATATCAACCAAAGCAATTTCCCACACGCGGGATTTTGTATTACGAATCAACCATTGATGAATGGTGTGGGTACCTTAAAGCATGTCCCTTGCTATGATGGACCGTCAAGTAGTGGGGTCTAAAATCCGCAATCAGATGCAGCAAGGATAAAGGATATTATCAAATCCTCGGACTCCATAACTCGACTTACATATTTACTAGCCATATCATGCGACAATATGGGAAATGCCAAATTATCCCACAAAAGGATAGCTTTCCTCCTACCACGCGAATCTTGAAAATTAGTATGGTGAGATCATGGGAGTGTGCATGGGATCGTCGTCCTAAGTGGACTATTCCTCATGTCAAGGCACCTACGGCCATATCTTCGGCTTATGAGGCTTCGATGGATTGCAAGACCGCGGAGGGTCGCCGTGGATGTAGGAAATCCGAACAAGGCGATCTTAAGGCACAATCGGTAAAAGCTAGCCTAAGACTCTCAAACCCTAATGACCCGAAGGGGAAGGGTAAGAAAAAGTGACTTAAGCATGTAAAAGGCATCCTTAATCCAAAGGCCAAGAAAGCTTTGGAGAAGATCACTACTAAATCGCAGGAGGAACCCCAAATCCGGGCCAATGATCATGAGACGTCTTCAAGCACATCTCAAATGGAGATTGAAGAAGAAGAACCTACGGTCCAAGACAGATGGGCTCCTAAGGAACATGATGCGGAGGGCCCAGCAATAGATGAGTCCATGGAAGACGCGGGCCCTACTACTGAATGTACGGAGTAGTCTACTAATAAAAATACTCTTTTTGGAGCATGTCTAGCTTAGGATTGCCATCTGTATTGCTTTAAATTCAATAAGGGTGATGTGCCCCTTTTAGACCTAGATTTATGATATTATTATTTTTGGAATTGCCAAGTCATTTGTAATGGACTTTATTATTTATGGAGACATTCTCGATTTTATTTAATATTGCAACTTTATTTGTTTTATTGTTGTTGTTTATTATTTTTAACAACTTTTGATCGCGAAAATAATGAAGGGGCCGGGCCCAATTGCAATTAGGTTATCCTACGTATCCTTTTAGGGAAATCAGGCCGCTCGTACTTCTTATTCGTGCGTTTTTTTTAACATTGAATCCCTTTTTTCTGTTTTTTTTCCCGGGACTGCTTAGCCTTATGTGGGCCTCTCGAAAGTGCTATGTTAGATGCCTTGCCTAGGCATAGAATCTTTTTAGTTGATCCATGTTTATCCATTGACTAAACTCAATCCCGTCTAAGTCTGTCAATCTTGCTGCTCTATGGGTTAGAATTTTTGTAATGACAAAAGGACCGGACCAATTGGGCCTAAACTTGCCTCGTGGGTCAGTGACAATGGCTGGCCATTACTTCTTGAGTACTAGATCTCCAACTTTTTTTTTTTTTTTTTTTTTGGGAAAGTAAGAGATTTTATTACTTCCAAATAGGGATATGAAATGTATACATAGCAACATGCTACTTACCCAGACAACTCCCAAGACACAATAATCCCCTCATACTCACAATTACATGCGTGTGCAGGGGGATTAAAAGAAAAGCTCAACATTTCAAAACATCAAAACCACACACAATACTCAAGGGAAATAGTTCAAATGATGACTAAAATAATCTCTAATCTTCTTGTCTTTTGCTGCTGCTCCTCGTGCATACACCTCAAGGACAATAGTCTTGGCAATGCTGGTCAGATCCCTTCTGCACTCATGGAACACTCTGGAGTTCCTCTCTCTCCAAATGTGGTAAACTACAGAAGAAAACACTGCACTAAAAGCCCGAGCTTGTGCATTTCTCCTTCTAGCACTAGAACTAGCTTGACTTAGCAGGTCCTCCCAGCTAGTGGCACTAATATGGCACTGCAACCAAGTCAACATTTTAGACCACAGTTGTCTAGTAAAAGAGCACTCAAAAAACAGGTGTGAGTGCGTTTCAACTTCACATTTGCACAGTAATACATAGGCTGATCCCTTGAAAGCCAATTTTTCGCAAGTTCACCCAGGTAGCTAGCCTATTGAGAACACATAGCCAGAGAATAACTTTCCACTTAAGGAATGAACTTGCAGACCAGACTAAGCTAGTCCACCCTTTCTTGACAACTGTAGGAAGAAGTGACCTATATACAACCCCCCATTCTGTACTTAGCAACACTCTGGTTCAAAATACTAGTAACCAAATCAGCTCTCATATCAAAAATACTAGATCTCCAACTTTGAGGTCTCTCATTTTAAGCCTTTGGTTGAAGTGCTTTGTTAGCCTCTTTTGATAGATTCTCACATTGCGCAAAGCTTGCAACCTTTTTTCATCTAGTAGGACCAATTGGTCATAGCGAGCTTGGACCCAATCCACTTCTGGAATTTGGCTTTCTAAGACGATCTTTAGAGATGGGACCTCTAGCTCAATTAGTAACATGGCTTCCATTCCATAAACTAGGGAGTATGGTCAAACCTAAGGTCAAATTCAGACAGAAAGACGGTCCATCTTGCTATTCTACCATTCAGGATGGGCTTTTCAAATATGTATTTCAGAGGATTCTTTCTCAATCTTATGTGGATCGTGTGTTGGAGCATGTAATGTCGTATTTTCTTGGTCGTGGCGACCAAGGCTAGGCATGTCTTCTCTAGAGAGGAATAGCGGGTTTCATATTCCAGAAACTACTTGCTCACATAGTAGATGGCTTTCTCTTCCTTGTTTATTTCTTGGGCTAGCATGGCCTTCATTGATGTTTCTGTGACCGTAAGTTAGAGAATTAAAGGCATGCCTGGAGTGGGCGGTACGAGTATAGGTGGTTCAGAAAGATAGGCCTTAATTTTGTCAAAGACTTTTTGGCATTATTCGTCCCACTCCGTTTTTACCTCCTTCTTGAGCTTTTTGAATATAGGCTCGCAAGTGATAGTCAACTTGGAAATGAACCGATTAATGTATTGGATTCTTCCCAGGAAGCCTTTGATTTCTTTTTCTGTTTTCGATGGAGGCATATCTATTATGGCCTTGATCTTGGATGGATCAATCTTGATTCCTCTGGTGCTCATGACGATTCCTAAAAGTTTGTCGGATGTGACTCCGAATGCGCACTTTTTGGGATTGAGCCTCATGCTGTACTTCCTAAGCCTATCGAAAAACTTTTGAAGTGAGGGTACATGCCCTTCTCTATCTTTAGTCTTTATGATCATGTCATCCACGTAGACTTTAGCCTCTTTGTGCATCATATCGTGGAGAAGGGTGGTCGCGGTTCTTTGATATGTAGCCCCTGCATTCTTAAGCCCGAATGGCATTACGGTGTGGCAATAAGTGCCCCATTGTATGATGAAAGTGGTTTTCTCTTCATCCTCTTTGGCCATTAGGACTTGGTTATCTCCTGCGTACCCGTCCATGAATGATAGGAGGGCGTGTCCTGCTGTATTCTCTACTAGAACATCTATGTGGGGTAGAGGAAAGTCATCTTCGGGGCTTACTTTGTTTAAGTCCCTAAAATCCACGCAAATTCGTACTCGTCCATCCTTTTTTGGGACTAGAACGATGTTGGCTACCCAATCGGGGTAGTTGGCCACTCTTATGAAGCCTGCATCGAGTTGTTTTTGGACCTCTTCTTTGATCTTAAGAGTCCGGTCTAGTTTCATTCTTCTTAGCTTCTGCTTGACTGGTTTGCAGTTGGGTTTTAGCGGGATGGTATGTTGGGCAATGTTGCGATATATACCGGGCATGTCCTTGTAGGACCAGGCGAAAACATCCGTATAATTCTTTAGGAGTGTTACGAATTGTTTGCGTTCATTAGAAGTTAAAGACAAGCCAATTTTCACATGGCGTGGCTCATCATTAGTTGCAATATTTATTGTCTCTGTTTCTTCGACTATTGAAGTCTTTTGTTCATGTTCAATTAGTGCTTTAATGACTTCTTTTGGCAATTCTGTTATGTCTTCTGAATTATTACCAACAAGACAATCCGAGTAAACGAAATCGTCACTCATAACATGAATAGAAGCGGACAATACATCAATGAGGTCATCACTAACAACCTTAGTAGCAACAGGAATAGATTGGGGTGGACTACCCGACACTTCTACGATAACAGACTCAGAATCAGACTCAAAATCAGAATTGGGCCTTTCTGAAGGACCATTGCGGATTGTGAACTTATACTTGACTCCCTCGACTGGAGACCACTTCGTCTCGTGCTTCCAGGTGGTGCGGTCGGGCCCGATTGGGGCGATCAGCTTGGACGGGTCAAAACCTTCATTAAAAAGCACAGTAAGGGGAAGTTTGCCCATTGTCTCATTGTATTGGCGACGTTCTTCACCAAATAGTAGCCCAAAGTCATTGGGTGCCATGTCATTAGCCCAATATTTAGTCGATTGGTCCTCCTTGAGAGGTGTTGGCGCCTCTTCAATCATAGTGAAGCATTCTTGAAATGCCTCAAAGCCTGAACTAAAATTCCATTAAACGCATAAGGTTCTAGGAATCCATAGTAGGGGTATGGATCGCCCTCTTGGAGAAATTGTCATTGAGAGTTAGAGGATAATGATCCATGCTATGTGGGATGGGTTTGTTACCCGCGCGGGCTTTCTTTCTAGCCACCTCTTTGGATATGTAGGCTCGGATCTCTTGCATCTTGGGTTTATAGCCTAACCCAAATGGATCATTTTTTACCTTGGTGTTCCAGCAGGATTGGGTTACCTTGGGGTGAGGACCTAAAGTGGTGCCTGAAAATTAACCTTGCTTTCTAAGTAGAGCGTTCACATTGAGCGTGGGCTCTATTGTTTCTATGAAGGCTATCTTCTCAAAACCCCATAATTCTTCATCTTGCTCGTTATGTTCTATCTTTACAACTGGAGCTTTTTCTATCTGGGCTACCATGGTATTGGCACAGACTTCCAGAGTGGATCCTGCTAGAGATAGCTTCACCTTTTGGTGAAGGGTTGAGGCTACATCATTAAGCCCATGCAACCAGGGCCTACCTAAAAGTAGATTAAAGGTGACCGGAATATCTATGACGTGAAACTGGACCATTTTCTCGATGGGCCCGATATTAATGTTCATGAAAAATGTGCCTAAGACGTTCCTTTTGGAATTGTCGTAAGCTCTTAACCCTTGTGCGGAGTGCGTGAGGTTGTTGCAGTCTATTTTGAGGTGTTCAACAGTCCTCAAGAGGCACACGTCTACAGCAAAGCCATTGTCAACTAAAGTCATGGGGACTTGTCTTTGTTGACAAATTACAGTCAGATAGAGGGCTTTGTTGTGGTGAATGTCTTCGGGTGAAAAATCCTTGTCAGAAAAGGTGACGGGTGTGGATGACTTTCCTTGGACCAAGAGGTTAACCATATCTTCGGGAGTAGCATTTGAAGAAATGGTGGTTGCGTTCAGGGCTTCTAGCACGGCCCTTCTATGAGTAATAGAAGTGGTCAATAATGGCCAAATGGATACGTCAGCTTTGGTCTTTTGCAATTGCCTAAGGATATTAGTTCCATCTTCTTCCTTAGTTGCCTCTCTTTGGGTTGGATCCCTATTGGGGATTGATACAGGCTCCACAGGTTGGATTTGAGATGGATCCATGTAGATGTTCTCGGGCCTGAACTGACGGCCCGGCCTTGTGAAGTAGTTCAAAGCCTTGTCATCTTCATCTTTCTCGTCATCAGAGATGTCAAACCATGCTTTTCCATTGGCTATCTCATGGACTTGAGGAGTTAGCACATCTTCGGGATTAATATAATGTCCATTATCCTCTTCATCACTATCCCACAGGCCACAAATGTCTAGCGTAGGCCTTGGGCTTGGGTATCGCGGTATGGCTTGCCCAATAGGAGTGATTAGATAAGATGGATCGAATCCTTCCTCTATGTCAATAGAAAAAGAGTTCCCAAGGGGATTATTATTGTTACTGAGAGGCGGTGTGTCCTTAGGTAATGGTATGGTGCCATTGTCGAACAGATCCTGAATTTTGCTCCTTGAGAGTGTAGCATTTCTCGGTGTCGTGCCCACGACCTCTATGGTATTTGCAAAATGCGGACTGATTCTAATATGGCGATCTTTTTTCTAGGGGTGGATAAGGAGTAGGCACAATAGGGTGCAAATAGTCTCCTTTGACTAATTTGTCTAGAGATTTGACATAAGGCATCCCAAGGGGAGTAAATCTTCTCGGGCTCCTATCGGCAATGGCATTCACTTTATTTCCTCTACTTGTGGAGGCATGATTGGTGCTGGTGTACTTCTTATCCTTGTAGCCACTTGTGTTGTTACTGTAAGTGACCTTGTTCTTCCCTCTTTGGAGTTGGTCATCTTCAATGGCCATGCCTACTTAAGTTAGTTGGGCATATGTGGTTATGGGCTGAAATTTCATGTGTTCACGGTATTCAGACGCCAATTTTTGGACTAGCATTCTAATTTGATCCCTTTCAGATGGGCGATCAATCATTTTAGCAACCTTGGTCCTCCATCTTCTCACGAAGTTGGTGAATCCTTCTTTTGTCACCTTGTTTGGTGATGTCCAATTCCCTCAATGCCATGGGAGGCAAAACATTGTCAACATATCTCTCCAGAAACAAAGTGGACAAATCTTCCCACTTCTGCAGCTTTTGAGTGGGTAATTTGAAGAACCACGCCCAAACAGCTGGGTCTAAAGTTTGGGGAAAGAGGTGAACATACAACTCTTGCTCAATGCCTCTAAGGCCCAACGCAGTGGTAAAAGCTCTGATATGATCTTGTGGATCATCGGTCCCTTTGAATGTGGGAACTTCAGGCATGGAAAACTTGGTGGGAAATTTTCCCTTAATGTGGGGAGCATAGCCTTCGGAATTGATGATCATGTCATTAAAGACGCGACTCTTGCCTAGAACTACTCAAGCCTGTTCAGCTTAGCTTGCAGGTTTTGGACCTCTTTAGTGGAGGGCTCAGTCTTATCCTCATTTGGTTTGGGCTCATCTTCATCCCTAGTAGGGGGATCCAACATAGCGATACGGGCTTCCATATTAGTGAATCTAGCATTTATGAGGACCAATTGGGCCATAAGGTCGTCCATCTTTTAGTCGGCGGTTCTCTCAGCGTCTCCTGACATAATGGACTTAGGTGAATTAGGTGGCGAGGTATGAGGTGACTGTAATAACCCAAATTTTCAAAGCCTGATTATGGCAGAATCCATCCTTAGCGGAAGCACCTCAAACCTTAATTTAGGCTTGTTACAGCCGTATTTCCTCCCGGAGGAAATACAAGGCTAAAAAATCAAAGAATCTTTAACTGATAGGTGATACTAATGAGGTATTTAGAAAAAACAGTGGATCATTATTAATTGAATCATAATTGTTTACAGACACGCCTACAACACTAAAAGAAATAACAATTATTTACACTTGGCGTTCTCTCGTGTAAGCCTCGTTTACCAAATGACAACTCCTGCAAAACTCAACAGATAACATACACTGCCCTCCCCTTAAATGGAGAGAACAGGGGTCAAATCAGCAAAAGCTGAGTAACACCACTACACCATGTAAAAACCAATTCCTAAGTACACCTGCCTTAGGAACCTTTAACACATTAGAGTAAAACTCTTTTCTGAAAAATATTTCCTAAAACGAACACTTTTCATTGGAAAACAGAAAACCATCTTTTGAAAACGAAAGCTTTTCAGAAAGCAATAACTTCACAAACAGCCAGCAGATTTAACTAATAACAGATAACTTCTCAGAATTCAATCCTCAATCACACGTCGTACTACGATAATCCGTTTCTTTATTTATGCGATTCGGAAAGGGAACAAGGTAGTATAACCATCATGGAGATGCTTTACCATGTGTATACTACTTACGGGAACGTCTTCCCCCACAAAACTTGGCCACAATACACATAACAGAAGTCTAGTATGATCATACCCCTTAAGCACTCTTGGAGATACCTTTACCGTAGAGTATGCCCTTCGGAGATACTTTACCTCAGGACATTCATGGCCGTACATACCATGACCTTAAGGACGACACACAATATAAAGAATTCTCCTTGGAGGATTCCCTTTCGAGAACAATCCTTTGGAGTACAAAATGTTCGTTACTCTTGGAGATACTTTACCATGAGCTTCTCTGTCCACCTGCCTCTATACTTTCACTTTAAGTGATTAATGTCTTTACACATAACACATTGTCACACAGAAGCAAAACATCAACAATAAATCCATTATTCTGATTGTTTTCCCCTTAGCAACAATTCTGACTTCTTTGCTTCTCAAAACACAAAACTTGTAACAAAGCTTTAAATACCATTGTGAACACTCTTTATAAATCAAAACAATTTCAAACCATATATGGAACACATAGCAAATAGAGTTGAAAATGAAAGTAGTTAGCAAAAGGGTGGACATGATAGTTACCTCGTACTATCTCAGACTATAGGTCGGGATTACTCTAAGAACTTCTACCTTGAGCTTCACCAAGCCTTTATTTTTACTTTCAAAAGGTAACTAAGGTTACGAAGGTCACCATAGTCGAAAATGAGCTCAATTGGACATAGAACTCATGAGAAACTCACAAAGTTACTCAAGGAGTAATGCTGCATGGATTTCAGAACTGAAGGTGAAATGTAAAGGCTTGTTTGAGGGTCTATTTCATCAAGTTCATGGAAAAAACCAACTGGTAATTGAATCTTTATGTCTTAGGGTTATAAGAAAGGTTTTATAGGTTCATTATCATAAGTATTAAATGAGATAATCACTGAAGAGTGCAGAGGTATCAATCTTACGGGTTGATTTGCATAGTTGAGAGAAGTGGGGTTTTTGAGAGGGTTATAAGTGCGAGAAACTGAGCACACAATGGCTCTGTTTCTTGTCAATTTATAGAGCTTGAAGGTGGAAAATTGTCACACCCAACAAGATATGATAAGCATCACTAAGGTCGGTCACAAAATCGACCTAAACGCACCCTGTATGTTGGTCAGGATGGCGGTTTGGATAAGCTTGCCTTCTTGGCTATATTAGGCAGATATTAAAGACCTATGGTGAGCTACTTTGGCAGCCTAAAGTTAGGGTATCTCATAAGGATCAAATACAGCTATAGGTCGTGGTTATTGGGTCTAGGAACGTCTCTCCAATCATCGACAAGTACATGAGCAGTTGTTTCTGGAACATGTTTGTTTGTGGTCTTGTTTAATGATGGTTCTCTTTGCTATTGGAGCATCACTTGGGGATATTCTCATACACTAAGAAAAGGTCACATGACATGGTAAGTTGGATAAAAGTATTGGACTCTATCTTAAAGGATAAGATCAATCAAACTTATCTAGAACAGAGGTCTAATGCACAACTACTACATCGGCTTCTAAGTGGCTTGTGTTGGGTAACTTGCTTGGAAAATGGTTTTCATTCTTATTCCTTTTGGATAAGATCAAACATTCATGATGAGGATAAGATCAAATCAAGAGGTGGTTATCCATTCCTTGGCCCATGAGACACCATTGAGGTAGAAAAGTTCAAACTGTCTTCATACTCTTAATGTCATTCCAATGTGCTTGATTTGTGTCACTCTTCTAAGGTGATATACTATGGTGTTAGGGCACGGATTGGGCTTACTACCACATTAGGAACATGGCTCTATCAGTTGGCAATAATTCTTCGAAGTGAACGAAAATGAGAAAAATAGAAAAACACATTGTCCTAATGGAAAGGTCCTAAGCCTAAATGCCCAAATATTTCCCCTAATATCAATGGAAAGATAAAGTCGATGAACGAAAATAAGAAAAATAGAAAAAAGACGGATTATCCTATTTATTTTTTTTATCTTTCTAGACTCAAAGGAAAATAAAAAACAAGTGGGATATATAAAACAAAAGAAATTCGGCATTTTTTATTTTTTTTCAGCGCCATTTTTCTTTTTTTTTTTTTTTTTTTGAACGCCATTTTCATTTTTTTTCCTGTCGAATTTAAATTACATCTAGAAGAAAAAAAAAAGCAAAATAAAAAAAAAGTAGGAGAGGGGAATTTGGAGAGACCTGCTCTTTCTTTTTTTTGCTAAAAGGTCCTAGAAAATTATTCATGACTTCGATGCTATTATGAAAATATATCATCGGGAAAACGAGTGCTCATTGAATAGAATTCTCGCACTATTTTTAGGCATTAGGAACTACCTAGAAATAAAAGAAAAGACACCTAGCACGTAAGTAAATGTTGGCACATAGTCACGACATTTAGGCAAGCATTACAACGACGTAGCTACAAGCAAACATGTGATCAGACGGGCATTGAAACGACACATGTACAACAAGCAAGCGAATGCACGAATGTGGCTAGAGGCTTTTGGCTCCCGTCAGGTTACCACAACAAATAAAATTTTCGTCCCGCGGATGGTCGACACATCAATTGTAATTCTTTTCACCAACAAGTGTCGATAAGTCGTGGGTGAGGAAGTGCAGGTTTGCACGATAGCACAACTATATATTCCTTTAGATATACGGGTTGTCTACGAGTTACAACCCATACTTCCTCGAGGGTTGATAATGGTCAAAAGTTGAGCCAAGGCACATGCAAATGATGCAATATATGGAACATGTTATTAAACAATTAAACAAACTTGACTTTCGAGTCTCACCCTGTTGAATAAATCCCGAGCAGAGTCAACACTATAATGACCCGGAACTTTTACCTCGCTCCACGGACTGTGTGCTTATAGAAAATTTGTGAGTTGGGGGCCTTAGATAAGCTCAAGGAACCGTCGAGTTAGAAAAGCATTTGAAAAGACTTGAATTGAATAAAAACCATGAAAGAGGTCACAGTTGTGCTACCGGCGTTTTACCGAAAGGACAAACCAAAGGGACAACTGAAGGGACCACCCAGTAGCGCGAAAAGTGAACTAATCGTGTTTTTAGAAAGACTCCCGCTCATATAGAAGATATGAGTACCCAAGAATAAAGGGTTCAGGGGCGAAGGTACGAGGTGGGAAGGTGTTAGGCACCTAACTCGCCCATTTTATGACGACCTCTACTAACTCAAGTTTGCTTAACAATTTAAAGACATGGATCCCACACAAAACCGAATTAACAACCTAGATTAGACTATTAATTGGTTCACCACAAGCATCACGATATTTTTTATTAACCCATTTTTAGAGATGCATTCGATTGACAAGTTGAGCATTACAACAGCTACATGCTTATTTAAAGAATTAAAAGACAGTATTTAGAAAGCAGTAAAAGGCATGATTTGCATGATATCTACATTTTGACTACTAGAAAATAAACAGTTAAGCAATTAATTTAATTTGAGCCCTCGGGAGCTTAGTACCTGAACTGTAGGCTATTTAGCAATTGAATAGTAAAACACAAGATCTCAAGTAAAGAAAGAGGGGGAAGCTCAGGAATACTCAACTGAGAATAGAATTATTTACGGAAGAAAGAGGGAGAAGCTCACTCAACTGAGAATAGAGGTTGTCACCTGTAGACTTTGTGATTTGAACTGAGGGTAAGGGTTGTATTAATAGTGGACGGAGTAGGGTTGCGCGGCTGAAAAGATAGGGCCGAAACTGAAGAAACCGGGTGAAACAGCTGTCGCCAGCTGGCTCAGCGAGTGGCGGCTCTCGAGCTGCCAGTTGGATGTCGTCATTATGACAAAATCCAGTTATTTTTGGGATTTTTCGGATGAATTTGGATATTCCGAAAATGTGAAAAGATCGTTTTACCCTTCTGGGGTGAAAGACGAGTTTACCCTCGATTGGCAACTTTTCAACCGAGAGTCGAGAAAAGAAACGAGAGGTATCGTTGGAAAGCTCTTGAACGAGGCTTTTGAATGTGATCGAAATAAAGGAGTGATCGAGGAAAAACCTGAGACCTTATTTTACCTATCAAAGAAAAAATAGCATTCAAGTGTATAAGTTACTCCTTCCATTATCGGGCTTTTGCAGAGAAATCTGATGACGCTTTTCAGGCGTCTACAGGAACAAGCTGAAACACAAACTAAATCTTCTCTACAAAGAGTGCTCTGAAAGTCTGGAACAGGAACATTTATTTGGGGATGTGGTAGAGCAAAAAAAAGCTACTTTGTGGTAGAGCAAAAAAAAAAAGGTAAAATGAGATCTCAAGTCGTCCAAACAGTCCCTCCATTTTCATTTCATTCAATAGCCTCGTGCAAGAGCTTTCAAACTATATCTTTTGAGCGTCATTGCGACTCACGGTTATGAATACGTCATTATCAGAATAATCGAGGGTACCACCGTCTTTTCACTTCACTAAGGACAAAACCGTCATTTTACAATTCAGAGTCCATATTTCCTGTCAAAGATAAGATGACATCATAGTGTCATCATCCAGCTTAGCGCCACAAAAGATAGGCTTATCTTTTGCGGTAGCCGCTGCGACTACAGCATGCAAACAGTAGCCGTTGTGCCACGGCATCCGTTAGCAATTGTGTCGTAGCTGCTAACGGCTGTCGGCATCTGTTTTTTTTGGTGCAAAACTCCTAAATTATATCTTTTCAACCCTCGTACACCCTATTTTCGGTCCACTATAAATACAGCTCTCCTCCCTTAAGTTTAAATCGCTCAGTCTTGTCTAGACAACCAGTTCACAAGAACTGACCTCTTGTTCTGACTTCCCTCTTTTCATAATTTTCTCTTGAAATCTTGCTTTATTATTCAATTTCTAGATAGCCTACAGTTCAGGTACAAAACTCTTGAATGCTCAAATTAATTGTTTTCTTGTTCATTTCTTACATGTTGCAATGTAGATATCATGTAAAACTATGCTCTTATAAATAACCCACCTAATTTACTGCTTCCTAAATACGGTCTTTCTTTCTATAAATAAGAATGTTCTTCGGTTTGCCCCTTAGGTAAACGGGCCAGTAGTAGAGAATTTTGTCCTTTCATGTTTTTCTTCAATTCAATGTATTCAAAATGCTTTTCTAACTCAACGGTTTGTTGAACTTACTTTGTCTCTTGATTCAATTACACTTACTATTACAATTCTCACACTAAAAACATTTACAGTTACAATATATTCTATAAGGATCGGACCGCGCGAAAGCGTTCAGGGCCCTTACAAACGTCTTATGAGTGCCCGTGGATATAAGAGAAGGTGGGAGGGACGCGTGTAGTCGATTAACACCAACAATCAAATGAATGACAACAACAAGTTAGAATTGATAGCACATAGCCACATACACAGGATATAGAGGTAATCTAGATATCATTCAATATCATATTCCCCCATAAGGAGGCTTACAAGATTTAGTACATCTGACAAGAGTAGACGTCAAGTGTGCACAACTCACGTACTCAACGTTGTTCACCTCTACAAGGTAAGCATAATAAAGAAATTAGAAAATTTAAAGACATGCACAAGGGTCAACACGCACGAAGCGCCTTTGAGATATATTACAAGTGCAAAGGAAATAATGAAAAACATGTAAATACAAAACAATGTGGGTGGAAACTAACATTACGCCTAATTCTACCGTACGCACTACGCTGAATGAAAGTATCCTTTTGCTTAAAAAAAGGCGGCTTTTACCGCCTAAAATTTAGAGAGAGAAAATTCTCTCAAACTCTCCATTGTCTACCCTTTCTTCCGTTCCTCCATATCTCTCTAGAGCTTCTTCTTGTGTGCTAAGGGGCTGCCATCAGCGACCATACGCTGATGGTAAGCCCTTTTTTTAGTATTTTTTCCATTTTCTAGTATTAAGTTTTCAAATCACTACAGTCTCTCTATTAGTGAGAGTTAGTTTGTCCCATTTATTGGGCATTATTGTCTCTACTTTTATGAGAGTACTGTTATTTTTAGGTTTTTTGGTTTATCGTTTTACCGGTTAAATGGCACTACCGCGGATCTGTTTTTTCAACAAGCAATCTACAACATCGAATGTGAACATTCATCAATAAGACTATGGTAGGGTTTTCCGTAAAAAAGGTTGTACTATGAAAAACAACGATGAAAAAGAAGATGTTCTTTCTCGTAAAATCTATTCAGCAAGTTAGCTTTGTTACAATAATGGTTTCTGATGTTGCTTTAGATTAGTCTTGTCTTGTTGAATTCGATATCGTTTGTAGATACCGGACATCATATTTATAAAATGTCTATTTTCTATAATACATAAATAAAATAAAAAATAAAAAAAAGTTGGCATCATCGTGGCCTGATCATGACTGACATGCGGGAAAACTAAGAAAGGAAAATAATATCCACAACGTAACACATTTTATATCCACCAAACCAAAAAAATATCAGTGAGACAAATTCGAAAATTTGAAACCAACCTTTTACCCAGGATTCAAAGTTGAAACGCAAGCTTTGTTACAAATTGCAATTGCAGCACCCAAATGGACGAATCATGAACACCAAATTACCTCCACCATCCTCAACCTCAGCTCCCTTGCAACTCACCTCCTCCACCATTTTCTCTCTCCTCCGAATTTCTCGACTACCTTCCCCCACCATCGCCGCTATCTCCGCCAACACAAACCCATTTCATGCCCAGTCCTCCACAACTCAATCTCTCTCAATCCCAACCAAGTTCAGCAACCACAACCCTGATGAAGGCGAAAACCACACCGTTCTTCTCTCTCTTCTACGCCAGAGAAAAACTGAAGAAGCTTGGTTGTTATATTCCCAATTCTCTGACCTCCCAAACCCCACTTGCCTTAGCCGCTTAGTCTCTCAGCTCTCCTACCAAAACACTCTTGAATCCCTCTCACGTGCTCAGTCCATTGTCACGCGCCTCCGCCATGAACGTCAGCTCCACCGCCTTGATGCTAACTCCCTTGGGCTCCTTGCTGTCTCAGCTGTCAAATCTGGACATACCCTTTACGCCATTTCCGTCATCAAGTCCATGCTCCGCTCCAATTACCTCCCTCATGTCAAGGCCTGGAGCGCCGTCGTCAGTCGCCTTTCGGCCTCGCCTGACGACGGTCCTATCGAGGCACTCCGTCTCTTCAGCTCGATAACGAAACGGGTCCGCCATGTGGAGGACCCAACTCTGGTGGCCGACTCGAAACCCGACACGGCAGCTTTCAATGCGGTCCTCAATGCCTGCGCCAACATTGGGGATGTTAACAAGTTTCACCAACTGTTCGACGAAATGCCTGAGTTTGGAGTTGAGCCTGATGCTCTCACTTACAATGTCATGATCAAGCTCTGTGCAAGAGTTGATAGGAAAGAGTTGATTGTTTGTGTGTTGGAGTTGATGTTGAATAAAGGGGTTGAGCCTTGTGTTACTACATTGCATTCTATTGTAGCTGCCTATATTGGGTTCGGCGAGTTAGGGATCGCTGAACAGCTGGTTCAGGCGTTGCGTGAGGGGAGGAGAGACTTGTGTAGGGTACTTAGGGATGCAAATTCAGCTGAATTGAATGGGGATGTGGATGAGGAGGATGAAAGAGGAGGAAATAACCGCGAAAATGATGTGTTTGAGAAGCTATTGCCCAGCATAATTTGTAAGAAGAGTTTGGAGGAGCTTCCATTGTTTCTGAGATCATATAAGCCGAATTCTAGGATATACACGACGTTGATGAAGGGATATATGAAAGCAGGGAGAGTTGCTGACACAGTGAGGATGCTGGAGGCAATGAGGCATCAAGAGGATAGTGGGAGTCACCCTGACCATGTTTCCTATACAACAGTGATTTCAGCTCTTGTCAAAGCAGGGTCTATGGACAAGGCCAGACAGGTCCTGGCTGAGATGACCCGGATTGGTGTACCAGCTAATCGAGTCACCTACAATATTTTGCTCAAGGGTTATTGCCAGCAGTTGCAGATTGACAAAGCAAAGGATCTAATCAGGGAGATGATCAACAATGTTGAGATTTCACCCGATGTGGTATCGTACAATACATTAATTGACGGGTGCATTTTGGTGGATGATAGTGCAGGAGCTCTAGCGTACTTTAATGAGATGAGGGCGCGAGGGATTGCTCCAACAAAGATTAGTTACACCACTTTAATGAAGGCTTTCGCCTTATCTGGGCAACCGAAATTGGCAAACAAGGTGTTCGATGAGATGTTGAAGGATCCTAGGATAAAAGTTGATCAGGTTGCATGGAATATGTTGGTGGAAGGGTACTGTAAGATGGGTTTAACAGAGGAAGCCAAGAAGGTGGTTGAGCGAATGAGGGAACATGGCTTTCATCCTAATGTGGCAACTTATGGTAGCCTCGCTAATGGAATTGCTTTAGCTAGGAAGCCGGGTGAGGCTTTGCTTCTATGGAATGAAGTAAAGGAGAGATGTGCAGCAAGGGGAGACGAAGATGTGTCAAATGCTTCGTTGCCACCACCACTAAAGCCTGATGAAGGGCTACTAGATACTCTGGCTGATATATGTGTAAGAGCAGCCTTCTTTAGGAAAGCTTTGGAGATTGTAGCTTGCATGGAAGAGAATGGAATGTCTCCAAATAAGACCAAATTTTCCAGGATTTATGTTGAAATGCACTCCAGGATGTTTACTAGTAAGCATGCATCTAAAGCTAGGCAAGATAGGAGACGCAACAAGAAGAGAGCAGCAGAGGCTTTTAAGTTTTGGTTGGGATTGCCAAATGAGTATTATGCGACTGAATGGAGTCTTGATCCAGGTCAGCGAGATGATTATGAATCAGATTCTCTCTGATAGATTGGCGATTATTGATTAATAATCTGAATTTTATGATATTAGAATATGATGTCACGGAAAAACAACAGAGGTTACGGAAAACAGTATCAGAATTCAGACAAAACTTAAATTATACCCAACATAGTTTTCAGTTTCATCATCCAATACTTCTGTAAAATAGATTCTCATTGTCTATGATATTGATGTATAACTAGCAGTGCTCATCTAGAAGGGAAGAAGGGAACACCTGTAATCTGAATGAGTCTTTATTTGCAGTTTTGCATGTACAAGCAAAAGTTCAAATCCATAATACTTGAAATATGCTACTACAATGTTTCAATCAACAAAAAAAATACGTGACTTTTGACGAACATTCGAACGGTCACAAACACAATGGCGTGTTTGAAAGCTGCTGTACATCCGACGACAAGCTAGTTATCAGACATTATCTCTTCCTGCCCGACTCTAACATCTAGACCTTGACACCTGACTCCTCGAGTACGATGATGACGGGACCTACAGAAGATAAATTTAAAACAGTGATACAGTAACATAGTTTTAAACCTCATAGTCATGAATGAAATCCCGGCAACAAGGAATTGCCATCGATCAAAACACATCACAAGTAGCCCAATATCTATACAAAACAACAGTAGTAGATTGATAAAGGATTTCTACAATGTTTCAGTATGAGGGTCTCCATCTCCACACTATGACAATGTCTCAGTATGAGGGTCTCCATCTCCACACTGTGAGTAGTGACTAGTGACTAGGTAATTGGTATGTGCTCATAGAGAGAACAGCCTTTTATAGAACTCCTCTAGCCAGTCAAATGTCATATGAGATGATGAGAATCACATCTACAATTTATTATCTTACAAACCAACTTCTGATCTTAAGAAACACAAAAACTCATTTGAGGCGGCCTCATGCATGTGGCGTGGTACTTGTGAGCAATAATAAATTGATACCACCGTAAATCAAAAGTGATGCCTCTAAACAAAAGAGTGGTACCTCACCCATGAGGCCGCCTCATAAGAGAGATTTTGCTTAAGAAAAACATACGAACTTGGGTTTAAAACACATGAAAGATACTATATAAGAGACAGAATGCTTCAGCATCAGAAGTACCTGATATGTTCGGGGTCCTTTTTTAATTAGGAAACCAACACTATTCAAGTTATCAACAAATGTATCAATATCCGGTACTCTTAGTCCAATCCTATCAGCCAAACTGTATATCTCCTGAAACGTGAATATAATGGTCACAGAGACTTCAACAAGGACACAGATTTGATCTGAGATAGTATACAGTGAAATAAACAAATAAGTAACTGATAAAAGATTTAGAGGCAAAGTTACATACAGAGATTGAAAAGCAATCCTTCTGGTCCAATTCTGATTGCTTATTGAGGGCACTTAAGAATCTTTTTGCTTCCTTCTGTTGACTCATGCCACCACTACGGGCAAAATCAACAACTCCATGCTCATCAACATACTTATCAAACAAGGACTCTTTCATGATCTCCACAACATCCTGCACTTTTATTAAGTCATGCAGAGAATGTTACTTATACTGAGAAATAAATCTTAGACAGGGAAAATTAATAAATGTTTTGTCACAAAGCTATGGTATAAAGTCATTTAGTTTTCAACTGGTGTATAGTGATGGTAAAATTGGGGTCATACTGCAATAAAGGTCTTTTGCTTCAGCAAGATGAGGTGGTCAAGCAGGAACAATGTAATACTGATAGGAATCCCTAACTATAATTCGTTTATCTCACACTACTGAAGAACTCCAAACCCGCATCACCATACTGCAAAACGATATATGAGCAGCACGAATAGCAGGAGAGGATACCTAGAACACAATTAACTAAATTATGATCAATGGTGTCTTAATTTAGTTTCAACCCCATGACAGAATGGCTGCCAGTTACTTCAAATAGCCTCTTTAGAGTTGCATATCTGGCTAGTGACTCGGCCTTTATAAATGGTTGATTTGAAAGGAAGCCATGTTTGACAAATGGCAACAATAACTATAATATCTTTCTCTGCTTTTTTCTCACCTTTCTCCACACTCCTATTAGTCACTTACCAGAGCATCCTGCTCAGTTATTTCAGCTCTTAAGTCTACCCGAGTGCGAGCTTCTGCCAGCCTTACTAGACTTTCTAGTTGCCTCGCAGTTATGGGAGTGCCATCAGCTGAAGTGTTGCGATCTCTCAACTGTAAATAAAAATTCTGTAGAATTTCTGCCGCTGACCTTGACATCCTGATCAAAACAGTTTGAAACACAGAATTAGACTGAATAAATTCAGCAACTCACAAGCATAATAGCTTGACCCACCGTGGAAAGACAAACGTTCTTGCATAAGCAATATATTTCCGAAGAAGTGGAGCAGGAAGTGGAACGAATTCACTGTCGTTTTTAGGATTTAGCCTCAGTCTGGAAATCAATGAGTCACTTCCTTCACTCCTATCTATTTGTCCAATACCCTGTGATGCTGCAGTTGGATATAAATTGTTAATGTCAAAATGTCGATCCAGCTTAGCAACTGATTATGCAAGCACCACCTCTGCATAGTTTCTTAGCTGCAGGGGAATGATCTCCATAGCTAGAATGAAGCTGCAAGACAAAACAACTACATCTAAATCACTTTTTTTTTTTAATTGAAAAAACTGTTATACACCACAGTCAGAAGACCAATTATAGGAACATATCTCAAAAATAACTAATCCAAATCCTGAGATTAAGCAAAGGTACTACAGAACCATTACCAAGTCAAGGGGTTTATAACATAAACTAGTAAAAAACCAGCACAACACTCGCATTACTGGAATAACAAAAGATTTATGCATTGTGCATAAGATATTTACTCTTGCTTCAATTGGAGGAGAAAGATTCCATGAGCTTAATTGGAACAAACAATTTGTATCAGTCAACTATACAACTGGCTATTGCTAATTATGTCCGTTCTAAGGTGGATTGGAAGGCCTGGAAAAGAGGTCAACAGCCATGGTCAAGCTATTTTGTCTATTTGCTCTAGTAGCAAGTGTATGAGCTTCCCTAACTACATCCCTATAAAGGACTCATCCAGGGAAGCTGCCACCTCCCAAACATTCCTGATAGTATCTTGTAGTTCCCATTGAATCTTCATGCAACCCGCAAATTCACAAGGGCCTGTGAGTCAGTTAGTAGACAAATATTCATTGAACCCTTTGGCACTCGCAGTGCCTCCAAACAGACCCTTGGATAGCAAGTCTACAAATTATTATAGCCTCGCCTCCTAAGCTAGCACCTGTAATCACAATGATGGCAACCCAGAAAGCAGCAGCATGCAAAGTCTTCTTTTCCCATAAGCCATCTAGCGCTATTAGCCATTGATCCTCACTGCCTATTGTAGTTTCACTGAGCAAAGCATGCATTGCTAAAAGCTTTGTTGATTTATTCCATCAGCAAAACATCTCCTTCCTAGGCTAGTATGCTTTCTCATTGCGGTTGATCAATTTATCAGCCAGCAAGGACATTTTTGGGGTTTAAAAGTTGACGCCTCAGAACACAATATTGTTCCTTGTCAACCACAAGGCTCAAAGGCAGGCAAAGAAATAATACACATTCAATATGGTCTTTACTCCACAAAAAGACAAAAAATCCCAGTCCCAGTTACAAAGAGAAATTCTCAGGTTACTCATAACAGTGATACTAAGTTGCCCCGCTTTCCAAGTTTGAGTCACGAGTTCACCATCTCTAATGGGCCGTTTGGATTGGGGTAATGATTAGGGGGTAATGGAGCAAATTAAAGTGTAAAATAGTAAGGTGAAGTGGTGATGAGGGTAATTATTAAGGGGGATAATGGAGAAAAATGAAGGAAAATGGGGGAAAATCATTACCCTAGGGGGAGGTGGGTTTCTATTATCCCCCAATTGAGGGTAATCATTAACCTCCTACTCACAAAATCTAACCCCCACTACCTCATATACCTCCCATTTTAGCCTATAAATTCATTCCATGACCCCCTTAATCATTACCCCAATCCAAACGGCCCCTAAATATATTATTCAGTGAATGGTGCTTATCATTCTAGAACTGGGCACATTATGAAGCATTCAGCACATAACTGAAATCGCAGTGCCTTGTTAATGATGCATTCTACAGTATTTTCTGAAAACTGCCAAGCCTGTGTAAAGGTGGGTGTTCTATCATGGAGTGAGGGCTTATAATGTTTTGCATGAGATTTTCCCCACAAGTATAAATATGTTTACTCTTGCGCAGAATTTGGAACTCTTTCTCCATGGAATAAATAAGCAGTTTGTGGTTTTCCGAGACTGCTCACAGGCATTCAGGAAATGTCATTGAACATGAGGTAAGCACTGTAAGCAGTCACGGTGCCCTAAGAGCTAATATCGTCTGCATCTTTCCTATGCCTGCATAGTATCTTGGCCTTTTTCTGATATTCCCTCGTAATTACTTGTAAATGGCAAGAACAAGAAGTCTTCACAAGAAGAGAAACCATATCAAAACAAAGACTTCCAATCCCTCCATAAATCAGACAAGGGCACACCATACAGAATTTTCATAGCGAATACTTTCAGTGAGGCAATAGATCAACTGTCTATCCTAGCTAGTAATTCTGAAAAGAACCAACTCCAAAGATGTTCCTTTCGACCCTAATGCACCATGGCACCAGAGCACAGCAAGGGAGCACTCTCCAGAGGATATTCGCCTCCTTTGTATCCCAAAACCTTACACTTAATTTGAAGTATCATCAATAAACTGGAGGGCAAGTCTATTTCCCCGAAGAAGACCAAAACTCGGATCCAAAATGCCAACAAAAATCCAACGTTGACAGACCCCACTAATGTAACACAACACACAAACCACGGGGAAATCAACTTGTGGCTGTTAAATATATTGAGGATGGCAGTCCAAGTGCAAGCTATCTTATTAAGGGTACTTGGCCTTTGCCATGAAATTAAAAAGGGATGGCAAGGATTAGCAATGAGATGTTAGAAAAGCATTACGTGAGGAAATACCCATCTCTTTATAATTTCCCAATACCTATTCGTCCAACTCATAGATAATGAACTGAGTGAAGTAGCTGAATCTTACCAGTCAACTCCATCATCAACTTGTCTCATAAATTGAAGATTCAAGGAGGGATGAATGCCATATATAAAAATGGTACATAGGCTTATTCTGAAGTGCAGAAAGGCTTCTAAGCAGAGTGAACACCACTGAGAAGAATGTGTCATGCCAGCTATAAGTTCTGTTTTAAGATTTCTTCCATATTGTTAAATATTAGTTTATTGGCATTGCTACCACTCGTTTGATGTTCATTATACATTCACAGCTTCTTGTATCCAAATTTTTCTTTTCCCGTAGTCTTTCGAAAACAGCCTTCTTTTTATTTTTTGACATGGGTGTCCAAGCTTTGCTTGACTAATCCCATGGGCCCTGAAGTTAACGACCAGGAAAACCTCCAGTGACCCTGAGGGGTTTCGAACCTGGGACCTCTGGAATACTTCTCAGAGGTCTGTCTTTCAACAACAGCCTCACAGGACTATCTCTGCTATAACTAAGCCGAATCAGTGGATTGAAGAATGAAAGCTCAAAGACCATATAGCCGCAGTAGCACAAAAAGTGCATCAGCTTAAATGTTCAATATAGTACTTACCGCCATAATGTGCTCTGAAACCCTTTTGTCCAGATGTTCATCAGGTTTATCCAGCAGTATGAAAACCAAATCAAATCGTGAAAGGAGAGGAGAACTCATCTTCAAGTTTTCATTCACTGTCTTTGCACGGCTGTAAATACAACTTCGGAATTAGAGGTTATTAAAAACAGAATCTTAAGGTATGACTGAATTAAATAATCTAGCTAGCATGGGTTGCACTGTGCTGAGCTGAGCCGACCAAGCTACCGAGAATTCTGGTATTCGCCGTTTTAATGATTGAATTATGGTGTTACTTTTTAAATCAGAGTAGTTGGCTCGTGTTAGAAACTTGATTACCAATTCCTATCATTAATTTTTCTGGAGAAGAATGAATTAAATCACTGAATTCTATAACCTAGACATAAGGGCTTGAAAGGATTACTAAAAAGCATCTGCAAATTAGCACAAGAAAAGCTTTGGAGAGAACACACACCATAAGAAAATAATATTCACTCTTTTGTAAATGCCTTGACATTTAAGAAAAGATTGTAGCACCAGATTAAAATTAACAGCCTAAGCAAATAATCTATGTCAATATGATGATAATGCAGCAGAAATAAGCTATGAAGCACAGACACGACACCTATGATAGGGGACTTCTTGTGTGTCACACAGGACACGTGACATTTGACAACACCGATACTCGGACAAGACAACTATTTGGTTTTATATCCTCTTTAAACGGTGCTTCCCCGTGTCCGTGTCCGTGTCTGTATTGGTGATCGTATTCATGTCCATGCAACCTCACAAATAGGATGATCCTGCACAAAAAGGACGAGAAAGTACTTGTAATGACCACCAACAGGGTTTGCTGCGGCTAAGACAGAAGTGCGTGCTGACAGACTCGCAACAAGTCCGGCCTTTGCAACAGACACGCATTGTTGCTCCATAGCTTCTAGCAGAGCCTATAAACAAAAAAGCTACTCAAATAGGACCAAGTGATGTATATCATTAGATATCCAGAACAGAACCAAAACCAAAGAAACTAAAGGAAAAGGTATATCATTAAAATCAAACAAACCTGATGCTCTGCAGACATCTTATCAAATTCATCAATGCAGCACAATCCACGGTCTGCAAGTACAATAGCACCTATAGAGAAGAATGAAAGTCACTCTTTGCAGCGAGTTTGAAGTAGGACGCAACAGAATTTTATCATAATAATCTCTATATAACCAACCATTTGCACACAAAGCACATACATTTTTACTTTGTTAAAGAAGGATAATACATTGAAGAAAAATTACAGCAATTAAACACCTATCATCCCTTATTCGGGTGTCCCATAAGACAAAGTAGCCATTGCTGAGGCTCTTTTAGATATTCTCTGTGCGTAAGTGTAAGATGGAATATTTATCTGAGTGCCAATGAACATCAGAAAAATGAGAAGAGTGTGTGACTCATATGCTCCATAATTAATTGAGCAATTAGGTGGAATATGATGCAGTTCTAGCAGATATCCGATAAGTGGATAAATAAGCATGCACTTGGAAAGATCCTAATAGAGCTAGTAGCCTAGTACCAGCTTCAAAAGCATAGTCACTAGTCATACGGTCCTTGACAACAGCTACCGTAAGGCCAGCGTTAGTTGTAGCATTTCCACAAACATAAATACCACGTGGAGAAACAGCAGCTGCAGCTTGAAGTAATTGGCTCTTTCCCAATCCAGGATCACCTGAATATATGACATTTAGTTTCACTATTACGCTAAAGCTGAAAATTCAAAATTCTTCACCATAAGTAAAAGAGTGTTTCTCAACTCTTATTTTCCAGAAAGAGAGATGGATAGCAGACCACCGTACCAACTATAATCACATGAATGTCTCCTCTGACAGGTACTTTGTTCTGATCCATCGAATATTTCCGTACCCCGCCAAAGAGAGCCAAGGTTATTCCCGCTGCGACAACATTACAAGTGCAAAGCTTCAGGGCTGTTCAAGACTTGGGGGGGGGGGGGAGGGGGAGGGGGAGAGATTTTTTCCTGGAAGGAAACTTTGGCAAGGCGCACTATAACCAAATATTGATGGTTGGTCAAGTTTGAAAATTTGGCAACACCCTCGAAATGCAACTCAGTAAAAACAACAAAAGGAAGACAACTTAACTACATAATCACATCAGAAGTATTTATGAGCAAATAAAAGAAACGCAAAGTATAAGGAATCTCAAATACAAAAACGAATCTTCACACGTAAACCATTTTAATTTTGGTAAATCAGACACCGCCACTCATATCTTCAGACTAGTCTTAAAACAAAATTAATTTAAAAATCAGTTTCCATCTTTAGGCAACCAATACCAGCTGATGTTCACTCGAACTTCCACATTTGACTTCATCTTTCAAAGAATCATTAACATTCTACGTCCATATTTTATAAATGCGATGTCTATTAGGGCCAGAACCAGTCTCTTAAAGTGTACCTCACCACCATGAATATGACAAGATTTGTAAACTATTTAGTTCGTTGCTGCACTTGCAAGAAAGCTCTTAATTGCTGCTTAAACTTGGCTAACTTTTAGGTGAATCACTAGATAGTACTCCAGTCATCTTCCCCATTAGCTGTTTTGTCTAAACTTGCTCTAGCTACACACCTCTTCATTTCATGCAGCTGCCTAAGTTTCTAACAGTAACACATACGTAACAATTTTTATGCAGAAAACGGAATGCTGCTAGATATTTGCTACGAATATATGAAAATGAAAAGAAACGCAATTGGGAACTAGAGTACTAGACAATGAAAAGAACATGAACATGTAATGTGTACATTACAAAGAGGTTAACTAAGAAAATGTTATATATCTCATGCAAAAGGATTTTGTCAAATGGGAAAGTTCACTGTCACCGTGTTCAGCAAGTATGTAAACATATTTCAATGAACCGTAATATTGGCTATACACACATACAGAATCTTTCATACCAAGATTAAACTTGAAGAGTGGGAAAGACAAACCGTTCAACAAGAAAAACAAGTATTTAATTTATCCCAAGAAAAGAAGAAAAAAGTATATAATTTACCTTTAACAAGTTCATGACCATAAATAGATGGACAAATAGAATGAATTATTTGGCGGAATACATCGGAACCATGTTCCTCAGAAAACTTGACAATGAACTCCAAATCCCTTGGGGAAAATGAATATAAGTCGGACATCTCTGTTGCTCTAGCATCAGCAGTAGAGTACTGGGAATCCTCTGGAATGGACTGCGATTTGGAATTTGTAACAGAAATAGCTTCAAGATATAGATAGTATAATCCTTGATACTTGCATTTTGATTTCCCTGGAAAATATTTCAAACTAAAGAAGCTGTAAAATTCAGGTTGACATTTGCACTTTTATGTATTTCACTAGCAATGAATCGCCAAATGTTGTATACATAATATGCGGAGAAGATAATCTACAACAATATTTTCCAAAATGCTATGAGCCTATGAACAAGTAATACGTGTATAATGAAAAAATAGGAAGTCATATCTAGAAGACCATAGGGTAAGACACCACTCTCCTGCCTTTATTACTCTAAGGGGGGAGCAAAATATATGCGTCATTAAGGTGTAAGAAGGCCAGGAAATATAATCAATAGTGAAAAAGCCACCATTCACTTGGTTTTCCCCTTACGGCTAGGGGAGGGGAGGCTTCATCGTATAATTGAAAACAACTTTATATAGGTAATAAAGATGAAGATGTGCTTTTGCGCATTTACACCAATCATAACAGACTAGTTCAGAAAGAATCGTAGCTGCTACCATATATCCCAAGAATGGAACTAAAGCTCCATATTGTACATTGATATTCAAAAGATGTACATGCTGTATTTACATGGAACATTTACTTATAAAATTTCCGTCTTTGCTGCTAAGGGTAAGGCTATGCATCTACCCTTCTTATCCCCTGCCATCTACGTGATTTTAACAGGGTGCTGGTGATTTTAGTAGCAGTTGTTTTTCATTTACGCATATTTCCACTTCAAGTGAATTCGAGAACAAAGATTACCATGCGATGAATTAAACCAGTCAATGATACTACACAGAACAAAGAACTTAAGACTCTTAGCAGAGAGCACTCCTAGGTAAAAATTAATGGAGCTCTAGCATAGTAATAACTACCAAATGTGACGTAGTTAAGTTTGCACTGCTACTTCCCATTTCAGCTCCCTTTTCTTTTGCTTTTCTTTTCTGAAATTTTAAACTTTATATAGTACTCTGCCCGTCCCACTAATATTGCTCTAGTTAACTTCTCACGTGTATTAACAAACAGTGATTTTGTGGTCTAGAATAATTTGGTGAAAATACACATGGGGTGGAGATAGCACCAGATAAATTTTAGACAGACAAATTGGGACATAAATAACAGAAAGTAAGACAGTCTTAGTGGAAAGAGGGAGCAATTACTAATTATATAAATAAGCCTATCAGACAAATCCTAAAAGATATAAATATCTGATTTCCACTAAGGAAAATGGACTAGAAAAGGTCTATAATTCAGGTTGGAGCTGAACCATATGAGAGTTCACTCATGGCCAGCTCATTACATAATTTGGATTGATAAAATAAAACATTTCAAACTTTTATCCTTTTCAACTGCCACAATCACAAACATGAAAGCACACACAGGCATGCACATAGACACATCTACTGTATAGTTCTAGCTCCTTAGTTTCTCACCTACTCATATAGTAAACAAAGTAAATTAATAGTCCAACTAGAATAAAGTTCTAAGAGCTGTTCCTCTCCTATTTGTTTAGACTATACCTCCTCCAAGGTCCATATAATTGTTAATTTGTCTTATAATGCCAGTCACTGTTACCACATCTCCAGGGATACAAGCATCAACAACATCTTCAATAAGTTCACATTCGACAGTCCGAGGAACCCGGCCTTCTTCATGATTTTCTGATTTGAGAAGCTCCTGCAATCTAGAGAAAACAATATTTCAGTTGACACCAACTCCTTTCTTAGAAACTCTTCATAGCAACTACAGATTCTAACACAAGCAATACTGTCAATACAAATGCACATAGATTTACAGATATCAAACTGGACAGGGCATTGCCTTATCTTCTGAAAATCAATGGACTGTGCAGTGGACCTAATTGGCACAAATGTTCTGCCTTTGCAGCATCGCAAAATACAACTTGCCGGGGGAGAATACTTCCCATCAGGAAAGGAACGTGTTATGTCAGTCCCACACTGGGTGCATTTAAAGTTCATCCGAACCACCAGTGGTCTGACAGCGCTAACCTTTAGAACAGTACCGCGTACAGAAACCAGTCTATCTGCCATCTCAAAACAAGAGCAAATAGGTCAAATTCATCCAACCGCAACACAAACTTAAAAACTTGTTAACAGAGCATTCATCAAACTTGATTTGAGATTACCAATATAAGCTGCTTTCAGGTTCCTCAAAGTAATCATAGATTCAGGGTAAGTATGCAGCCGGATATTTATTTTCATATGATGTTCTAATTTGCTCTTCTCCTGGAAACGCATAACCTGTCTCAGGAGAGCACACCAATCATTGGCAACAATCACAAGCATTAAAATATCAACACAAGCATTTTGAACTTACGGTAATTGTGCAACAGGACTAGAATACAGATGAAACTTTGACCGCTGCAGTCTGTACCTTATGAATGGCAGCACTCATGCACAAGAGAGCTTCTTTTGGGTGTTCTTCTAGATTCACATAAAAACACTCAAGACCACATATCTTTCTGAACTCTTGAAAGTTGAGTGACAAAGAGAATACGCCATCTTCGTTCTTTACCTAACCATATCGTTTCAACATTAAACCATTGGCCAATTAACAAATATCATAAAAACAGAGTCAACATATCAGATATTGAAAAGATGTTTCAAAGATTCAAAATCCCAAGCCACTAAACAGGTTTTGGCTACACAACAACCCAAAAGAATAAGAAATCAGTGATTGATGTTAGAAGAGACAAATTTCACAAGGGTTGCCATTCGCAAAGGCTAAGTGAGTTGTCAGATGACAGGCAATAAGCATTCTGCGATCAACTCATATAAGCATAACATATCAGCCAATGAAGATTCTAATTCTTAAGCTGTCATTAAACTTACTACCTCCCATTCAAATGGCTATCATTATTCTAAACCACATATCTACAGGAATGAATTTCTCCGCAACCCTACTGAAGAGATGGCACACTACAATAAGTTTGCATACATAACGGATGAGATAGAAATTGACCTCTAATACACGGAAACTCTCATTGTGGCTACATTTCCCATTTTTGAAACTGAAGGACACTTCGGGTGAGTTGTTGTTCATCTAAACAACTCCCTACTCATTGATCTCTTTAATTAAAAATTATGTTTTCGCTCTATTAATTAATTACGTTCTCTCTATTAATCACTTAAAATATTGCCCAAAGTAACTCTGAAAGAATCCATTTATATATTTTTGGTGAATAGTCAACAATACAAATTAGGTTTAAAGATAAGAAAATGTATTATGTTTCTCTCCTAGTGTTTTCTAGTTTTTTGAGAAATGGTGCGGGCTTTTCCCGTTTCTACATTTTGATTTCCCCATTTCTGTTTCCGTAAAACATTAATATTGACTCCCAAGATAGACGGGTTGGAGATTGAATAGAAAGACAGGTTTAATCAAATTAATTAATATTTCCCAGCTCACTGACATGAGAAATCGCATTGTGCCCCAAAAGATTGAGAATTCAAGAAACAATTATCAACCCTCGTAGTTGGGGTTTCTTTAAATATCGCGAGAAGGCTGCATAAATCTCAACATTTCCTAAACCCTTTTATGGAATAATACATGTTAGTTATTATAATTGTCATAGTTTTTCAACCTCAGAACCCATGCTTTCTCATTTCCTGTTATTCATGAAGCAATGAAAAATTAGGGTATATAGCTGTTAGAAACAAGAACCTGGAAAACGACATCTTGACCACGGGGAGTGGCAAAGAAGCAAACGAGCTTAGAGATGAGAAGGTATCGCCAATCTTGGAAAGAGAGCTCGATTTCCGGGAAATATGTCGGCCATATCTGGACGATATCGCAAGGAGGATCCGCTGTGTAAGGCCGTTGCTTCATTTTCATTACTATGCTTTCTCCATTGGCAATGTCCATGGGCTTTGTGTTTCTATTCTACGCTTTCTCTCTCTGAAATTCACTCCTGTGTAAACAAAGAATCTGCCCTAAATTCATAAAATTCAGCCATAACATCAAACTATTGCATATTTTACAGCACATAATCGCAACCAATCCAAAAACGCTAAAACGCAATTCAGAAAACGCATTCAACCCCAAAAACGCAATTCAGAAAACGCATTCAACCCCAAAAACGCAATTCACAACACATAATCGCAACCAATCCATGAAAAACCCGGGGATAATAACACAAGTAGACGAGAAAGTTAAGTACCTGTGAGGTGAAGCAGTAATTGTGCCTACTGCTGTTGCGCAACCAAACGAAGCGATTTAGGTGCCAGCTCCCATGGAAGAGATGAAGCAGCCACGAGACTATAAGATGAGAATATCGTTGCTTTTGTAGGACAAAAACTGAATTGCTTTTCAGTCTCGTTGCTTTTGTAGGACATAAACTGAATTAGTTTTCCAAATTCTACGAGTGAGGAATGGAAGTGAAAAAATTCTACAACCATGCTAACTTTTGCCAACCATTATAGCATGGCACTAGCCCTTAATTGACATATATATTTATTTGGGCCAAAAAAGATTTTTATTATTAAGCTGCAATTTTTGAAAATAGATATAATATTTTCCGAAATTAATTTTCGAATTTCCGAGATAAATTTGGAAGACGACGAAATTAATTTTCGAAATTTGGAAAATTGTAAAAAAATAAAAAATTAAAAAACCGAAATAATTAAAAAGTAAATATGTCATTACTTTGCATGGGGGCTAAAACTCAAGACCTCAAAATTATAATGGTAACACTCAACCAGTGTGCCACACTGAGCCTTTTAATTAGATTATGAATTTAGTCTATATAATACTTATACTAAAGCCCAGTACAGTACCAGAATCCGCATATATGTTTGGGCTTGATAGTACGAACATTGGGCCTATAATAGAATGTAGTCTATATAATAGTTATACTTTCGCGAATTATGTTTAGGCTTGATATTTCTGCCTTCTAATTGGGAAATCCAGCTCAACCGTTTATGAAGTCCAATTAATAAGATAATAATAATAATAATAATAATAATAATAATAATAATAATAATAATAATAATAATAATAATAATAATAATAATAATATTATTATTATTATTATTACTATTATTATTATTTTTATTATTATTATTATTATTATTATTATTATTATTATTATTATTATTATTATTATTATTAGGAATAAAAATATTGAAAGTATTAATTTAATTCATAATAATAACAATAATATAATAATAGTTTTGTTTATTACTTGTAGTATTATTATTATGTATAGTATTGTTTCAAAGCAATATTTGTTTTGGTCTTACCTCAAAAATACTATTAATCATAATATGTTTATTATTATAATTATTAAATAATTATTGGTACATGTAATATTATATAGTTGTATCAATAAATCTTGTATGATACCGTCACATGATGGAACCGGCTAACTTTTATGAATAATGAGGATGACTTGTTTTTCACAAGGCACCCTTGTTTTCACAATAGTCATTATGTCCCATCACAAGACGGTCTCATACAAGTTTGTGTGTAGTTATATAGGGTATAGGTGTAGTCTGACATATAGGGACTATGGTAAATAGTTAATGGTCTATGTCCAATGGTATAGAGTGTAGTGCATATGTACTAGGATCTAAAGTTTATGGAATCGAACCTTCATAAACTTATTATTGGTATAGGGAATAAGATATTTGTGTATAGACTATAGGTACAGCTGTAAAAAGCTGACCCAACCCAGAAACCCGACCCGACCTGGCCCGTTTTTTTAGGGTCCTCACAAAACATTCTCGACCCGAACCCGTTTACAACTCGGTAAAATGAACTAAAAATTAAATTCGACTCAAAAATCAACCTGTAACCGATCCCGCCCAAACCCGAAGTGACCCGACCCGAACTCGAAGTGACCCGACTCGTAACCCGCTGAGTCGACCCGTTTTACAGGTCTGACGATAGGGTATATGTAGAGTATAACTTATAGGGATAGAGACTATGGTATAGGGTATAATTTCTATGGTATAAGGTGTACGATATAAAGTCTATGGGGTAGGGCCAAAGGGGTATAATGTTTATTCTTATAATATTGATTTAGGTATCTAATATTGATAATGTCTGTAATGAATATTGATAAAGGGCGTGACATTAAGATTCAATGTTCTTATCAATGTTAAAATTGAATCATATTATTGTTATCATTGGTATATAATGTGTTATCGAATCTATTTCATTAGTGTTTAAGTATCGAGTCATGATTAGTTTTTGTTTATAGTAATTGATTATGAATCGAAACGAAAAAATGTGATTGTTTGTGATGGATTAAGGTTTATTGAAATTATGCACTTTTGGTTTGTCTTGCTCGATTTGTGTTTTGTGTATTTTTAATGATCGGTGCATGTTTATATCTTAGTCTACCTATGAATAAATCACAATGGATATAGGTTCACCCTTCACAATATGATCTATTGAGTTAAGTATCGATAAACTATTTTACGTTAATTTTACTGATGGTATTGTTTGATTAGAAAAAGATATTGTGCTAATGTTCCTTCAAATAATAAAACAAAATATTGTGCTAATGTATATTTGTTAAATGACAATGAAAATAAATAATTAGTTTAAATTGGAATGATGTGTATTATTTGTTGCCATCATTTTTATTAGTTGAAAATTTCGAAATCCAAATAAATGCGCCAAATCATATTTAAAAATTTTGAAATTTGAAAATTGAATCTAACCCTAAATTAGAGTAAACTGTCACAAACACAAACTCACTCACACACAAACTCTCTCTCCCTCCCCCATTTCCAGAAACTTACAGACGATGGTTACCCGAATAATCGAAATTCGCTTGACAAACCCTACCATACGAATTTCTTCCACCTTCTCACAGGTTCATCTCCTTAATTGTGGTATCAATTACTCACTCTCTGTCTTTCTGTCTATGTTTATCTCTAATTTGCCCTGTCGCATGCAATTGTTTCACTCACGATTAAGGTTATATTGATTGTGTTTTGTGCTTGATTTTGTGGTTGTATGCTGATTTTGTGATTTGTGATTTTGTGCTAGATTTTGTGGTTTTATGCTGATAAAGATTGATGTATGTTTGGTGGTTGAATTGATAATTGATAATAGAGATTTGCCCAGATATGTGTGTTTGGTGGTTGAATTGATGATCGAGATTTTCCTAGATATGTGCGGAACTAATTGGTTTTAAATTGAATTGTCAGTAATCAATCTCTGCGTGTGTTTTCTGTAAAATTGAATTTAATTGTGACCAATTAAATTTCATTCTGTTTATGAGTATTCCGCTGTACATTTGAGATTGTTAGTCGAATTCAAAATAAGCTATATAGATATTGTAGATGAAAATGAAATAGTTAGAATATGGCTATGTTTTGTGGACACTATAGTTGGTAGCAATATAAATGTTAGTTCTGACTAATAAGGAGTGAAAAACTAAAACAAATAATGAAATAGTTAGATTTACTTTGTTAAATCATTTTTTGCATTTGAATTGTGAATAGTTGAAAAGAAATAATGAAAAATCAAGTGGTATTGTTGTCAGTTAGTTATGTTGTTCAGTTTTTGTCAATTAATTTGATCAATTCACTTATTAATAGCATGTACTACTTTTTCCAGTTCTTCAATGGCAAAATCAAGTGGTAAGAGGATCCAGAATCAAGATGTTGGTAGGCGTGAAACAATTTGTAACACCCCGGATTTTCTAAATAATAAATAAATAAAAATGAATAAACTCGAGCCAAAATTTTGGCAGAGTTTCCTTTGTAAATAGGCATCCCACGTTATCGACATTCTCAAAACTTGCTTAAACAGACTATACAACAAAATATCCAAAACAACAGCGTAAGACTTCTAACAATTTAGGACGTCACTGGCACACTCACACACAAGAATGAGTGCAAGGCAGACGATTACAACTCCCAACAATAAACCAATAAATTTTAATCTATCTCTTTATAACATCAAATGAAAATAAATGACCAAACAATAAACTTCTTGACAGCCTTAGTCCAACTGTCCAACTAGTACAAGATATCTTCACGAACAATTTAACCTGGAAATATTTCCAATCTACTCCCCCATACAAACAAATTTCGTATGGGTTCATCATAGGCCCACCATTGAAGAAAAATGGACGCACACACACGTAGCACTTAAAGCAACCAATCAACAAAGCTGAGTAACCAAGCATTCTATCGAATAATAAATAAAAGCTAAACTCAGGTCTACTATGACCTTGAAGTCACATAAACCTCAAATGTATTCTCAATGCACTGTCCTAGCTATAACTCAATTCCCAAGAATATGTGCCAATCGCTCTCGATCACTAGCTCCTAGCCTCGACAATGTGGGAAGTGAACTGGCGGTAAAACCCGCAGATGCAAAACCATTCTCATAACTCGGCCATAGGCCCCATAACTCATAACATAGCCCACAGGCACTCAAAAGTCCACTCTCGGACCAATTCATAACCATGTAACCATTTCATAAAATACTGCTCATTACCTAAGAATAATATCTTAGGCTACTCACCCACATGCCAAGAGCTAAAGAACTAATAACGTCTGAGCCTCAATACCAAGATCAATATCAAACCGTATTCATATCGTAAGCTCATAATCATAGTCTAATCATTCTCATCTCAAATACCCATCTCCGGTCAATTATAATATAGTTCACAATTAATAGCACGGTTTCCCAAATCAACATACGTTCTCGGTTTAGGTCTCCTCACTCAGAGTCTAATAATAAACCAAGTCCTACAACTTTCCTTAAGATCTAGTACATAACCACCAGCAAACCACTCTAGAAATAAAGCCTATCCATTCACAAGTTACAACTATACAATTCATATGAGATTCTCATATACCAGCAAAACATACATATAGCCACTCAAAGCATATAAAAGCAATCAATAGCAAATTCTGAAAATAAAGCCAGCAGACATATCATTCTTCACATACTCGCGCGATTAACATCCAATTCACACATAAAAGGAAAAATAACATCCATCTCCAAACCAAGAGAAAGGGTTACCTCTAATTTAATCTCCAATCAACTAGGCATCATAATCCTTCCAATTCAATCCTCAAATCCAACATAGCTGGAAAGAAAGCAAAGAACGATGTAAGTACAAGCCAGGAAGAAGGATGTAGTTCTTGAGTTGTAAAATTCAAAGATGAAACTTACCATAGTCTGTATTTGAAGAGGTTTGCAAGTAGAGATATTTGTCACGGTAGACATGTTGACTTTGATTCATTTGTTGATAATGGATTGGAAAAAGTTTGTAAATGGTTTAAAACTCAAGGGTGGGTTGACTTGATGGAATCTGTGAACCATGTGTATCCTAACCTAATTAGACAATTTTACACCCATATGGACACCAGCAATGCCAATGTTGATGATTGTGTAATTAGAACTTGGGTAAAAGATAAGGATATTAGTTTGACTGACCACAAATTAGGTGAGATTTTAAAATTTTTCGTGTGAGGGGGAATTACAACGCTGTCCATTGTCTCCTCTTTAGGTTCCTTAGGTTTGGATGGGGCACTCTCCTCAATTGCCTTATTTGTATTGACTTCAATCAGTGTCATAATAGTTTTCCTTAAATTTTGTAAAATTGTATCATTATCCTTTACCTTCGGGTGCATGAATTCCATCATTTTTTCAATGCCAGACAACCTACCGCTTATTTCCGTCATGTTTACCTTCAGGTGCATGAATTGCATCATCGTTTCGATGCGAGACAACCTACTGCATATTTTCGTCATGTTTATTTCATCATGAAAACTAGGTGTTGGACTCTACAACAACTAATGTACAAGAAATGCATTAGAACATACATTTACGCATCTAAATATCAAGAATAAGGGAAAAACAAAACAACAATTCCAAGTAAATTAAAATACAACTTGCTATAGGGATACAGAGATGATTTAAAATTAATCGTAAACTATTAAACATTAGTCATAACTCATTGTTATATTAGTTATGGATATTCTGTTGAAAAATAAAACATATCACTGTAGGTATGGGTTTGGGGTCAATGATGGCTTCTTTCTCGGGATTTACTTCCTTCTCAATCTCCCTCGCTGGCAACATGACTTCTTTCACAGGAGAAATTTCTGCGTTTACAGGATCCATAACATTGATGAGAAAGAGGGGTAAAAATAGCCTGGAATTACTAAAGAAATTTGGGGACACAACGTACAAGTATGCCTGGTAAGAGGGATTTAAATATGAGACAGTAGAAATTAAGGTTCTAACTAATGTGCTGAATTCGGGGAAGATAATAAGAGTTTGAAATGTTAAGGAGACCTCAATCACGGGTTCCATTTTGACCAAACAATATTGTGTTATCTTTTACATATTTGCGGTCACTTACATTACGTACAAAATATGGTAATTTAATAGCTACAAAATGAGAGGAAGTGTTTAATTTGTTATAAATTCATAGCTATTGAACTAATAAATTCGCTTCAAACTAGATATATATATATAAAACATATTAAAGAAATACTTAACAAACTTTATTTGCTGCCAGGTAACGAATTTGCGGAATTTAGGGAAGCAATATAAGAGTCTTCGAATTTAAGGAAGTGGAATAATTCATTCCGTTATAACCATAATATATTCCTCAAGATATTGTATGATATTTATTCCTAAAGATAAGATATGGTATATTCCTGAAGATATTGTATGATATTTATTTCCAAGTCACTTACAAAAATATATATACGTATACTATAAAAGGCATAAAATATAAATACATAAGTTTTTCTTTGGTGCAACAATATATATAATTACCATAAGGTAATATCAGTGATAATATATATATATATATATATATATATATATATATATATATATATATATATATATATATATATATATATATATATATATATATATATATATATTGTGTACGCAAAATCAACATGATATTGTAAGCACCAGGGATTCTCCATCGCTCCACGGAGTGCGTCCTTATAGAAAATTTGTAAGATGGGGGTTTAGATAAGATCCAAAAGACCATCGAGTTAGAAAAGCTTTTGTAAAGACTTGAATTGAATAAAAACCATGAAAGAGGTCACAAATCTGCTATCGGCGTTTCATCGATGGGACAAACCGAAGGGACAACCCAATAGCGCGATAAGTGAACTAATCATGTTTTTAGAAAGACTCCCGGTCATATAAAACATATGAGTACCCAAGAATAAAGGGTTCGGGGCGAAGGTACGAGGTGGGAACGTGTTAGGCACCCAACTCGCCCATTTTATGACGGCCTCTACTAACTCAAGTTTGCATAATAATAAAAGACATGATTCCCACACAAACCGGATTAAAAACCTAGACTTTGACTATTGTTTGGTTCATCACAAGCATCACAACTATTATTGACCCGTATTTTGACATGCATTCGATTGGAAAATTGAGCATCACAACGACTTGACATGCTTTGAAAGACAATATTTAGTAAGCAATAAAAGATGTTATTAGCATGATATCTACATTATGACTACTAGAAAATAAACAGTTAAACAATTATTTTAATTTGAGCCATCAGGAGTTATACCTGATGCAGGAATTTCTAACTACTAACATGATCATACATGCATAAAAGAATCGATTAACCCAGAAAAACATGTGATTACTGTAATTAAATATCAAATCAAAATCCTACCTCACTCCTTTGGTCGCTGGTTGGATGAACAGTGGTTGGGTATGGATTAACACGTCTGATGTCATGCCTCAACTAGTATCCACACACAGGCTCGAATCCACATGTCAATATGCTAGTACAGCTATCCCGTTCACAACCTCCGTTCTCTCCTTACTCTAATGACACACGGTTAGGGTTCCGTGAAAACTGATTATCACGTGTGACCCGAACTGATCAGGAGTCACGATATATATAGGGAGGCAGGAGGGATGATTAGGTTAAGTGTGTGATGGACCTAATCCGAATTAAACCCTTCTAATAAGACGAGCTTGTTAAGTGTGCGACCCTGCTGGTTTATTTAATGTGGCAGTAAGTCCAAAACTCTTTTCGGACCCACATTGGTTTCTAGCAAAACATTACGATTACCCATATTAACTAAAGATCGATTTCTATAGTCCAACCAATAATGCAATTATTAATTCTTATTATGATTAGTTCATAGGGCAAATCCAACACCTGAACCGTAGGCTATTTAGCAAATTGAATAATAAAGACAAGATCTCAAATTTGGAAGAAAGAGGGGGAAGCTCAGTGTTAATACTCCTGAGAATAGAGGTTGTCAACTATAGACTGTATGTTTTGAACTGAGGGTCGAGGGTCATATTTATAGGGAAAAGAATAGGGTTGGACGGGTGAAGGATGGCCGAAAATCGGAATTCGGGCTTAAAGAAAGAGGGGCCTGGAGACCCAACGAGCGCCGTAGGCCACAGCCGCTAGTGGCGTTGGTTGTAATTCCAGCGCCACTGGCGGCTGTCAGTTTTGCGGTGAAAGACAGTTTTACCCCCGATTAACAACTTGGCAACCGGGAGTCGGAAAAAGACACGAGAGGTTTCGTTGGAAAGCTCTTGAACGGGGCTTTTGAGTGTGATAGGAATGAAGGAGTGGTCGAGGAAAAATATGAGACCTTATTTTACCTATTGAAGCAAACATAGCATTCAAGTTTATAAATTACTCCTTTCATCATCGGGCTTTTGCGGAGAAATCTGAAGACGCTTTTTGGACGTCTAGAAGCCCCTACTTTGATCGAGGTTGAGTAAAAGCGAAGATCAAAGTATTCCGAAGGCGACATGCAGGATGCTGATGTGCACATGGTGTGTGAGGGTGTACAATATGCATGCATATGAAGGCAAACCTGAATTGGGACATGCTCGCACCGCGCTAAGATTTCATCTCTGTGAACACAAGAAAAAATAAAGGTAATGGTTAGCAGGGCAAACATTGCTTGGGATTGTCTCAATGCCTGCAGGGGACATGTATTCAGAGTAAATGAAAAAGTTAGTAGCACTTTGAGAATGATCAACGTAGAGTGCTTCAACAAACAATGACTAAACACCGCTTAGCGGATTTCGTCCCTGCAGGAGAAACGAAAAAGTCGAGACAACGCGATCAAATGACGACTGTAGATGGAACATAACACTGGTGAGAGTGAATAGTATAAATGCTTTGTTTAAAGCAAATAGTGACTAAGCACCACCCGGCGGATGCCGAGATTACGTCCCTGCACGAGACAACGCGATCAAAATGACGACTATAAAATGGTTAAAACATATGAACAATATAAATGCAATAGTTTAAGCAATCATTGACTAAAACATATAAAAACAAAGGACAGTATAACCACACAAGTGATCATTGACTGACACAATTTGTGGACACCGGATATCCTAAAAATAAACAGTGCCAGAAGACTCACTGGCTATCCTAGACAATGAACACAGGCGGTCCCCAAAATAATGGACACTGGGTATCCCCAAAAATGATGGACACCGGCTGTCCCAAAAATAATGAACACCGGCTGTCCAAAAATAATGGACACTGGCTGTCCCAACATGATTTAGGAAACCGGCTGTCCTAAAAATAATAGACACTGGTTGTTCAAACACAATTTAGGAAACCGGCTATCCTAATGAATAAATAGTGCCAGAGGACCCACTGGGCTGTTTTTAAAAAATAATAATTTGACCACTCCGTGTGATTTAATATTATTGGAGAATACATGGGCTTGGGACCTGCAAAATAAATGGGTTAGTTTTACCTGATAATATTGTGTACCGTAAGGTGGACCAACTGTCGAATTTTGAATTGGTGGGCCAAAGGGACTTGCTCCCGCTCGCTCGGTACTGGTCTTCCCCGCAAACGAACTGTGCGAAATAATGGTTTTTGGGCTGGAAACGAAGTTATGGGACAACAGAGGGCCCGCATGTGCAGGCTGCTCATGGCCGCTAGCGACGCTGGGCCTCTTAGCGAGCGCCGCTAGCGGCTCTGACTTTGAGCAGCACAAGTTGGTTTTCGCGAGCTTCTTCTCGCGTTTTTGCTTCATTTGTTGTTCGCCATTGTTGAGAGTTTCAATTTCTTCAAGGTAAGTTGATTCTTGACCAAATTCCTTGTTTTTGTCTTGAACTTGTTTAATTTTGCGCCTAGTAGCTGAATTTCGGGTAGCATTGTTGAATGGGTATTTGTATCTTGCGAATCTGAAACTTGAAATTACCACTTGTAGAGAGAGAAAACTTTAATTCTTCTCCTATGGCTCCAAAAGATAAGGGGAAGCGTCCTATGAGCGAGGAAGAGGAAAAACGCGACCTCTTCCGTAATGGGTTTTCATCATCTAGGACGCCTCTTCCCCATCATGCGGATGGGGCTATTTTGTACCAGGACTCTTTCATGCGTATGGACTGGCGCCCGACGGAGGCTTGGAACCAGAGTATTTTGTTGTCGGACAGACATAGTCATCTGTCTAACTCACAGTTGGTACGTTCCTAACTTCTTTAGTTCTATTCAGTTTATTTATTTTGTACTGAAAATTTGAACTGTTAGTGCTACGACACACGAACAAATTGGGATTAAACTGAATTGGTGGTCAACTGTATATAATACTTGTGTGGAATTATTAGGGCTGTGTTTGTAGTATATTGGGTGTTGAAGAATTTTTATTTGTTGGCTAGGGTGTTGGTGTTCGACTGCAGGCTCATAGGTCCACTTCGCACTGGGCCATGATGTTGGACACCTTTACTGAGGGGGCCAGGGGGATAGTTCAGGATTCAGGCTTTGAGCACTTTCGATCCTGTCGGTTATCCCGACTTGTCATTCTGGGGACACTAGGATAGTTTCTCGTGGGTTATTGGAGAGGTTTTGGGACACCACAAACACCTTTCATACACCTATGGGAGAGATGTTTCCTACCCCTTACCATTTTGTCGTACTGAGAAGCTTGTACCTTAGAGGGCGTCCTATACGGTATGACGCGAGTCATCATCGGCAGATTGATAGGTTGCTTGAGCTGTATGGACTTGTAGCTGTCTACTTTAGGGAGGACCGAGTTTCCTTGCTGAGGCTATGGGGAGCTTTAGCGGAGCAGGGGCTCACTGAGGAGCAGCGGGCTCATATTTTCTTGGCTTACCTGTTGGGGGCGACCATTTTTGCCCAGAAGAAGAGTGTATGTCGGGTTGGCTTCCTGACATCTTTAGATGACTTGTCCCGGGTACATGAGTACAACTTTGGTGCTCCTGCATACGCATCCTTGGTTAGATGGTGTCATCAGCCTTGTAGGCCTAAGCTGACGAGTCGGAGAGCGTCTATCACTGGCCCATGGAGGATACTGGAGGTAGGCATATATATCATTTTTTTGCATATGCGTACTTTGTGGTAGAGTCATATCTGATCGTCTTTGCTTGTATGGCAGCTGTGGTTCTTTGAGTATTTTCCAGCTTTCGGTCCTCACCGTCTTGGTTTGAGGATGTTCCCACTGGGTTCACGGTGGGTTGGTAGGGATAGCCATCCGTTTTCCTATTTGGAGGATTTTCGGACTACCTTCGAGTGTCAGGTTGCGTCTGAGGTATGTTGCCTTCGATTTGCTAGCGTATATATGTTTTTGGTTCATTTGATGTGAATGAACTTTGATCTTGTAATCTGCAGGTATCGTGGACTGCTTTTGACGGTATTCCTGGGGTTCCCGCCCATATTACCACTGAGTCTTTCAGGGTATCCACCTTGCGGGTGGTTTTTGAGGGGCCATACAGCTTTGAGTGGTATCTGGGAGACCGCTTGACTCGGTTGGTCTATCCTACCTTGGGTGATCATTTGGTTCCGGAGAACCCTTCTATGACCATGTTCTTCCTGCGCAGTGTAAGCGTAGATGATTTGGGGGTCGTGACTCGAAGAGCTGTGGCCATGCAGTTCGTTGAGCCGGAGGTTGCTGGCTTTGACCGTACAACTGTGTATCTGGCCTATTGCTTGGGTCGTATGATGACGGACCTCACTTCTGAGGTAAGATTTGTGTTTTCCAGCTATATGTGTAATGTACTAACTTTTGTGTGTTGTAGGCGGATCGTTTGGCTTCGCGAGGTCCCAGGAGGTCCCACTCTAGATTTCCTCGTGGCCAGGCCCCAAGTGTGACCGTACCGAGCAATGAGGTGAGGTACATTGGTGAGAGTGGGGGTCGTATAGTGGAGGAGCTCCCTGTACACATTGCTGATGGAGAGGCCGTGGAGGGCTTACCCTTGCCCGATGATTGCGTGGGGGTAAGCTTTTTGTCCCTTCTTGCCTTTTTTTTTTGTTGCTTTCGAATGCTAACTCTATCTTTTGTCTTCCTCTTGTAGCTGAGCCAGGAGCAGACTTCTCAGGTGTTCAAGCTCATCCATTTGCTGAAGAAAGGATATAGCCGAATGACGGGTAGAGGGAAGAGCTCCCGATCTGGGTCCGCTAGTGTAAGTGCACTCTTGTCTTGTTGTTCAGCTAAGTGAAGTGCTTTGTCTAACATTTTGGTCTTGATTATTTGCAGATGTCGCGGTCTTCGTCTTCTGTAGGACCCCGGCATTCATTATCCGCGAGGACCTCTTTGGCGAGCAGACCGTCTGTTGCTCGTTCCCCTACAACCAGGCCCCCTGTTGCTGAGGCGCACAGACCTTATATGCCGTACATTCCTGTGCATGAGATATTTTCTCCAGCGGGTTTCCATCCTTCTTTGAGTAGTAGGCCCGTTGTGACTCCTATGGCCGGAGGTTGGGCGAATGCTCCCGGGTGGGATGTGCCTCAAGCTGGGCCTTCATATCAGAACGTGGCTATGGACTTTGCTAGTCAAGCCATGGAGAGCTTCTCTGGGACGGGGTTTTCGGCAGGTACCCCTATGTGTGTGCCGGTTCATGATGGACGGGATATGAGGCCTAACAGCAGCATGCCGATTTACAGCTCGTTCAGTACTCAGGGCTCCTTCTACTACTCGGCCGGGAATTATGGTCGAGGGCCTTCCGTTGAGGATGAGGCTGATAGCAATGGCGATGATGACCCCAACTGAATAGTGTAGACCCGATTTGTGAATCTTGGTCTTCAGAACTTTGAACTCATGTTTTTATGCATTTTATGTCATATGTATGCTATTATGACTTAATTATGCCCGTCTGATCTCTAAGTATGCAATATGTTATGCTATAAAGAGTAGGCCACAATTTAGGGAATAAAATAAAGAAAAGGGTAAAATTTGCAAGAAAAAACAAAAATTACACATATTATACCCCCTAAAAAAAAGAATAAAAAAAAGAAAGTAGAAAAGAAATGAGACTAAGAGAGTCTCGGGCCTTGTAACCACTTTGCGCATTGGAAAATCTGGCTTAAACCGGGTGGAACGGACCAAAAGGGCGGACAAGAGAATAAGGGAAAAGTTGACTGGGCCGAGGTCAGGGCCGCTAGCGGCACTGGTCACAGCCGCTGGCGGCTCTGGCTTTTGGCCTTTTTCGCGGATTTCTGACTCCTTTCTGACCCGACTCTTTGGCTATAAATAGGATTTACGGGATCTCTAATGTCGTATCTCTTTTTCAGACCTTTAGCTACCCAAATTTCTTAAAGCTTCTACCATGGTGAAATCCTTCAAAAATTTGTTCGATGCTTGGTGCAAAAATCTAACTGTGAAAGATAAACTAGAGCTGACTCCGTACCATGTCTCAACCTTGTTGGCTTTGAAACCAACGAAAATCTTTGTGGCCTCTTCTTCGATCTACATTGAACTATTGGGACCCAGACTTGCAGGTTTTCCGTTTTGGTAACTCTGAATTATGCCCTTTAGTAGAAGAATTTGCTGCAATTACTAATATGTCTGACGTTCTTCCCCCAGCTGTGGCTTATTTGAGGGATGGTATTAGTAATCAGTACTGGAAATCTCTAGGCTTGTCATATGCGGAAGCCAAAAGCATGATTCTTGGTGTCGATGTGGACTTAGTTCAAATCTGTGAAAATTTTGCTCTTTCTTCTAAACATGATGCAATATTTAGGCGTTGTCGTCGGCAGGCTTTTGCTCTCTGCTTGTTGAATCACCTATTGTTTGTTAATGCAGAATCCTCCAACCTAAGTAGAGCCTCGTTGCTTCGAGTGGTAAATCAAATGGCTGAAGGGCATTTTCCTTTGCATCTGGTTATAGGAGAAACTATTTTAGGGCTTGACAGGTTCAAAATTTTGCCTCACGAAACCTTTTCTGGCAGCCCCCTGCTGCTTCAAATTTGGTTATGCGGGCATCTAAGGCTGATAGAATCACCAGAGAAGATGATAGCTCGTACCTCTCAATCCTGGAAGAGGAAAACTTATACTGCTGCTAGCTTATTGGTTATGAAAAGGCTATATGAGCAGAAGACCCTTGCTGAATGGAATGCCTTTTTCCATGCTGGACATGTTATTCGTTGGCATGTATCTTGGTGGGGTTTAACCTCTTTGGTTGCTTGCTGCAAAGTTGTTCCTCATACTATGATAGTGGGTCTGTACAGGAGTACATGCTTATTTCCCTCTAGGGTCATGAGGCGGTATGGGTTAAAGTAGGTTATCCCTCGTCAGGAGACTACGAGACAATCTACCTTGGCTTTGACAACTGAATTTGCTAAGGATTGGGCCACATACTGGATGGCAGGGATCGTTGGACAGCACCTCAGGTGATTGCCCCAACTCAAGTTTCTGAGACCTACTTAACTTGGCTTTCTTTCAGTGACGGAGAAGCGAGGCGAGCCCTTCGTCGTGAGGAGTGGAACCAACTAGTACCTAGGTATGACTCAGGAACAGGAAGCAAGAAAAGGAAGGAATGGCCTTATGAGGAAGGCTATCATGTAATGAAAAGAGGCAAGCCCCCAACTCAAGCAAGCGATCATAAGTCGTCTTCAAGACAAGGTCCTTCTAAGAAGAACTCTTCAGCGAAGCCTTCTGAAGAGTGCCTAAGTTACTCTAGAGGGGGGGAGGGGGGTGAATAGAATGACTCCAAATTCTCGCGTTTTGCAACATGAGAAAAGGGTAGGGAACAACGTTATGGACGTTGTTCCTACGAAGTGAACTGAACCAGAATGTAAAGACTGAAAGTAAATAACACGAGGCTTCTTTCACGTGGAAAACCTCCTAGGCTCAAAAGGAGTAAAAACCACGACCCAGTTACTTGGGATTTTGTCACACTACTTCTCTTATAACTAGAGTTAAAAACAAAGGATACAACACAGTACCCTAACACCACCACACACCGTCACTGATGCGTTGCCTATCTCTCCAAGTCACACACTGACCTGAGAGAAACTCTACGCTTGTCACTAAGCTAGAGCAATTACAAATAACGAGATTGTTTGTCCTATTACACGCTTCAATACTAAGCAAAATAAGACCACAGAAAACCTATTCTATAATGACCAATCTAAGCAAAGACTCAAACTGACCAGGACAGGGAACAGGGTTCAATGTTGTTCTTGTATGTACTGGACGTATATGGTTTGGACGAATGAACGCTTTGCACAAATGATTCTAATCTCAATAATGCACGCAAAGATTAACCTTACAACTGAGCCTATCAGGCGCCTTATATAGGCAGGCTTAAAAGCTCAGTCCAATTAGGTTAAATCTCTTTAGAATATAAACGATAAGAACTTCTCAAAAGATAGGATAGAGTTTAACTAAAGATCAAGGATCTTTCCTTAACTCGTCCTATGCTATAAAAATCGTCCAAATACCTTAACAGAAAATCTTGGCCAGCTAGCAAGTGATTTATCAGAATATACTCTCTAAAAGATAATTGGAAATATTCCAAAAGATAATTCACTTACCTTAAACAATATAAACTTGGTCATTAAGTAAAATACTTTTTCCAAGATAATATCCTTTCAAAATAAAATACTCTTCTATTTAAAACACGATTTTGCAATAATCACTTTCCAAAATAAAATATAGTTCTTCAGAAGAATATTTGTGTGAATATCTAAAAAGATAATACACAAAATATTCGTAGAAATAATAAATACGATATTATGCAAACTCGTCTAGATACACAGCTTAGAAGGAACAGTGTCCAACTCGTTGTTCCCCTTTGGTTCCTTCAAGCTGCAGTGCTGGTCATAGAGAACAGGGTTCACAAGAATACTCCCCTGTACTCATAGACGCATGCACTCAGTCCTACAACCTTGTTCCCTTGTCATGATCAACGTAGACTCTTGCCAACTAGTCAAGCATAGTACATAAAGACTAATGACAAATGCAATTAACTACATTACATTGTCTTCATGTCTTGTTAGGATCCAAGCATCTTCATGAGCAATCATGCTTTGAGCATTGTATCTTCTTGCATCCTTAAGTCAACCTGCCATCATAGTTAGTTCACACATAGATAAGGACACTTTGTTTGTTATCATCAAAATCAGGAACCCAACAAATTCCCCCTTTTCGATGATGACAAACTAGTGTGCTTATCTGAGCTAGATACCAATTAAATTGAGTACAAAAACTAACTCAAGCGCTTACCTTGACTTACCATTGCTGTGCATCAACCAGAAGAACCACGGGTAAGTACGAACAGGGTTCACAGCTTCACAATCAAGAACTTCAGCTTAACATTATCATCCACCACGTTGAGACTTTTGCAGAGAGAAACTTTGCAATCAAAGTTGCAACTTACAAGGCTTTAGAGAATCAGAGTAGACAAAGAAAACACAATTTCAAACCAGACACCATTAGAGCAGAAATTAGAAATTTGTGTGCTACCCATCCATAGTGAATAGGTTGATAAGGTATGAGAATTAAACTAGACTAAACCTAAACATGATCATATCAAACCTAATCATAAGCACACCACTCTTCCCCCTTTTGACATCATCAAAAAGTGTCATGGACATATGTGAAACATGCAAAATAGTGATAAGTTAAGCCAAAACGTAGCAAGTATGTCACAACCATCACCTCCAGGGTTTGAGTGTATGCAAATAAATGCAAGAATTAGTAGCTCAAACTTAAAAATATATTGATATAGGCCATCCAGAAAATAGTCAAATCATATAAACCAAAAGGGACCAAATTTTATATAGCACTGGCACAAAAGAAGGCATTGTTACAACATAAACAACACCTAGAGAGAAAAGAAAGAAAAGAAAAGAAAACAGCTTAGGCAGAGGGAGGAATAGGGTCTGATGGGTTGGGGTTGTCATCAGTATTGAAAACAGTCTCAATTTCAAACCCATCCTTCAGCATCCTGACAAGCTCATCATGCCTCCTCTGATGAGCCTGATCAGCCTTGGTCACTACATCAGTAAGATCAACAACCCTTTGAGCCAAGTCAGCTTGCTTGGAGGTCACAGTATTGAGCTTGGCCTCAACCAGTTACAGTGTAGTAAACATTGCAGCTCTGCTGATGCTGGCTCCTTCCATGGAAACAGCCTCTGGGCCCTATTCCCCCTCAGAACCAACCTCCTCTTCATCCTCCTCTTCCTCTGGATCCCCATCAAACCTGAAGCCAATTTGCTTCAAATACTGCTTGCCCACCTCATTCACAGTTGTAGGTGATGCCCCATCAGAAAGTGGCACCCCAAAATGTTTGAAGACCAAGGTGAGAGCATACCCATAAGGTAGAGAGTGGGTGATTTTCTTGGCACTGAGGACATAGGCGATGTGGTGAATCATAAAGGCATGAAGATTCACCCTCTCTCTTCATTCAACCAAGTCCATAATGCTCATGTCATAGGCTGTGCAATATTCTCGAGCTTCTTCCCTAGGGACCAGGGTCCTGAACACAAGTGCAAAGTAGAGCTTGTGTATAGGAACAAGATCTACAGCCTTGACTCTCTTAGCCTCATCCTTCTCCATATTTCTGGAGTATTTTCTCACAATGGCTAGGGGGTCAACTCCATCATACTCAGGCCAGACACCAACCCTAACCCACTCAGCAAAACTTTCACAGGGGATTCCCAAGATTTTCCCTAAATCCGAAGTGTTGAAATTTTAAGGGAACCCCAGACACGTCACTCCTGACTACCCCCTTCTTCACAATGCAGTTTAAGTAAAACTGTTTGAATTCAGCATAGTGGAAGGTAGTCCTAGTGGTCATAAAAGTGCCCCACCATTGAGACATGACATTAGTAACAAACTCCCCAGCCCCATTATCCCTCATCCAATCCAAACACCAAACTTTACCTGGCATGCTTCGTCTGGAAAGGATTTGAGCAGTCCTTGCATCGATTTCCTCCTGGCTCATCTTCCTTTTCTTTCCAGTGTTGCCAGCAGGAGCAGATGCAGAGGGCATGGAGACTAAGGCCTTCTTCCTCTTGGCAGGACGGGAAGAAGCCTCAACTGCTTCAGGTGGAGGAGTCTCAGTAGGTGCGTCCAAGACCCGTTCAGAAATGGTCTTTCTTTTCTTGGACAGAGGTGGTGTGGGAACAAGTTCTGTGACAGGTTCCTTGAGATGAGAACCCTGTTTCTTGGAAGACCCAGCAGTGGTCTTCTTGGGTTTCTTGGGGCCAGCTGTGGGAATAGATGGTTCCTCAGCTGACTCCTGTTCCCCCTGAGCAGTAAAGCTCTCTGTTTCAGGCTTCTCTCCTCCCTCGCTCTCCTTTTTCTCTCCCTCAGACTCTCCTTTTGATTTCCCAGCACCCTCTTTCTTTTTCTTTCCCTTCTGACCCTTCTCCTTCACATACTTTGCCCCAACTGTTGCTCCTTCATCCAGAAGAGCGTCAACTTCTACAGCTAGCTCAGAGACACTAGCACTTTTTGGGACGCTTTTCTTGGCTTTCTTCTTGGCGGAAGAGATAGAGGCCCTTGCCTTCTCCTAAGTGGTGCCTTCCCCCATCAAAGGATCAGTGGGAGGCTCAGGTGAAGAAGGTGGAGACGGTTGAGCTGGTTTAGAAGAGCCAGGTCTCTTGCTTGCTGTCGATTTGACAGGCATGGCAGGAGTTGTGGTAGAGGTGGAGGGTTTAGTGGGATTGGTGGAAGGTGGCGTTTCAGCTGTGAGTTTCTCAGCAAGAGACTTCTTGGATGTTGATGATCTGGTTCCACTCACCATTTTATAGCAAATATTACGGTTTTGAGGATAAGAAAAAAAATGAGAATTAAGGAATTGATTCTTGAATTAACGGAAAGAAAATTCAAAAATAGGAAGAGAGGAGAGTGAATTCTGAGAGAGAAGGAATAACAGGAAGATTTTTGTGAGTGAGATAGAATTAACGGGAAGAACTAGAGAGAGAGAGAGAGGATTTAGGGAGCTGATTTGAGTTATGAAGATGAAGAACAACGGTCTAGCCCCTCTTTATAGGGAAATAATCTCAACCGCCTCTAATAATTAGGAGATCAGACACAATAAATGCGTCTGAATTTGTCCGTTAGGAACAGTTTAGCTTGAGGCAGAGTGACTGAGGGAATAGGGTTCATGTAATGGTCTTAAGGCTCATACAACAACAGTTTTGAGGACAATAAGGGACATATCAATAGACCAAAGTGAGTCCTTTAGTTCAGGACATACAGTTATGCATTTTACTGCACGCTAGCTGGTAAAGACATACTAAAGCTTTAAAGGGCCAAACAGATCAAATATATACACACATAAAACATGTAGACACACTCTAGCCAATCATCGAGGGAACAGGATGCACATACAACTAAGTAATCTTGATCATGCCTATTTGTAGTCTAAGTTTCTCATACCTTTCTCTGCTCAATGGTTTAGAAAAGAGGTCTGCCAATTGATCCTCCGTCTTGCAAAAGTTCAATTTAATGAATCCTTTCTCTACATTGTCTCTCAGAAAGTGATTGAAGAGTGTCTAAGTTACTCTAGATGGGGGGGGGGGTGAATAGAGTGACTCCAATTTCTTGCGTTTTGCAACTTGAGAACAGGGTAGGGAACAATGTTATGGACGTTGTTCCTATGCAGCAGACTAAGACAGAATGTAAAGAACAGAATATAAATAACACAAGGCTTTTTTCACGTGGAAAACCTCTTAAGCTCAATAGGAGTAAAAACCACGACCCAGTTACTTGGGATTTTGTCACACTTCTTATATTATAACCAGAGCCAAAATCAGGATACAACACAGTACCCTAACACCACCACACACCGTTACTGATGTGTTGCCAATCTCTCAAAGTCACACACTGACCTGAGAGAAACTCTACACTCGTTACTAAGTTAGAGATCTTACAAATAACAAGATTGTTTGTCCTATTACACGCTTCAACACTAAGCAAAATAAGACCACAAAAACCTATTATGCAATGACCAATCTAAACAAAGACTCAAACTGACCAGGACAGGGAACAGGGTTCAAGGTTGTTCTTGTGAGTACTGGACGTATCTGGTTCTGACGAATGAACGCTTTGCACAGATGATTCTGAACTCCATAATGCACGCAAAGCTTAACCTTGCAACTGAGCCTATCAGGCGCTATATATAGGCAAGCCTAGAAGCTCAATCCAATTAGGTTAAATCTTTTCAGAATATAAACGATAAGAACTTCTCAAAAGATAGGATAGAGTTTAACTAAAGATCAAGGATCTTTCCTTAACTCGTCCTATGACATAAAAATCGTCCAAATACCTTAACAGAAAATCTTGGCCAGCTAGCAAGTGATTTATCAGAATATACTCTGTAAAAGATAATTGAAAATATTCCAAAAGATAATTCACTTACCTTAAACAATATAAACTTGGCCATTAAGTAAAATACTTTTTCCAAGATAAATATCCTTTCAAAATAAAATACTTTTCTGTTTAAAACACGATTTTGCAATAATTATTTTCCAAAATAAAATATATTTTCTCAGAAGAATATTTGTGTGAATATCTAAAAAGATAATACACAAAATATTCGTGGAAATAATAAATACGATATTATACAAACTCGTCCAGAAACACACAGCTTAGAAGGAACAGTGTCCAACTCGTTGTTCCCCTTTGGTTCCTTCAAGCTGCAGTGCTGGTCCTAGAGAACAGGGTTCACAAGAATGCTCCCCTGTACTCATAGACACATGCACTCACTCCTACAACCTTGTTCCATTGTCATGATCAATTTAGACTCTTGCTAACTAGTCAAGCATAGTACATAAAGACTAATGACAAATGCACTTAACTACATTACATTGTCTTCATGTCTTGTTAGGATCCAAGAATCTTCATGAGCAATCAGGCTTTGAGCATTGTATCTTCTTGCATCCTTAAGTCAACCCGCCATCATAGTTAGTTCACACATAGATAAGGACACTTTGTTTGTTATCATCAAAACCAGGAACCCAACAAATTGCCCCTTTTTGATGATGACAAACTAGTGTGCTTATCTGAGCTAGATATCAATTAAGTTGAGTACAAAAACTAACTCAAGCGCTTACCTTGACTTACCATTGCTGTGAACCAACCAGAAGAACCACGGATAAGTAGAAACAGGGTTCACAACTTCACAATCAAGAACTTCAGCTTAACATTATCATCCACCACGTTGAGACTTTTGTAGAAAGAAACTTTGCAATCAGAGTTGCAACTTACAAGACTTTAGAGAATCAGAGTAGGCAGAGGAAACACAATTTCAAACCAGAAGCCATTAGAGCAGAAATCAAAAATTTGTGTGCTATCCATCCATAGTGAATATGTTGACAAGGTACGAGAATTAAACTAGACTAAACCTAAACATGATCATATCAAACCTTATCATAAGCACACCACTCTTCCCCCTTTTGGCATCATCAAAAAGTGTCATGGACATCAGTTAAACATGCATATAGTGATAAGTTAAGGAAAATTTTAGCAAGGATGTCACAACCATCACCTACAGGGTTTAAGTTTATGCAAACAAATGCAAGAATTAGTAGCTCAAACTTAAAAATCTATTGATATAGGCCATCCAGAAAATAGTCAAATCATATAAACCAAAAGGGACCAAATTTTATATAGCACAGTCACAAAAGAAAGCATTGTTATAGCATAAACAACACCTAGAGAGAAAAGAAAGAAAAGAAAAGAAAACAGCTTAGACAGAGGGAGGAATAGGGTCTGATGGGTTGGGGTTGTCGTCAGTATTGGAAACAGTCTCAACTTCAAACCCATCCTTCAGCATCCTGACAAGCTCAGCATGCCTCCTCTGATGAGCATGATCAGCCTTGGTCACTGCATCAATAAGATCAACAACCCTTTGAGCCAAGTCAGCTTGCTTGGAGGTCATAGTATTGAGCTCGGCCTCAACCTGTTGCAGCGTAGTAAACATGGCAGCTCGCTGATGCTTGCCCCCTCCATGGAAACAACCTCTGGGCCTTGTTCCCCCTCAGAACCAATCTCTTCCTCTTTTTGCTCCTCCTGCTGGTCCTCATCAAACTTGAAGCCAGTTTGCTTCAGATATTGTTTGCCCACCTCATTCACTATTGTAGGCAGTTTCCCAGCAGAGAGAGGCACACCAAAGTGCTGGAAGACCAGGGTAAGGGCATACCCATAAGGCAATGAGTGGGTAATCGTCTTGGCACTGAGGACATACCCAATGTGGTGAATCATTATAGCAGGAAGATTCACCTTTTCTCTCCTCTCAACCAAATCCATGAGACTCATGTCATAGGCTGAGCAATATTCCGTGGCTTCCTCTCTAGGGACCAGGGTCCTAAACACAAGTGCAAAGTGCAACTTGTGCATAGGAACAAGGCCCACAACCTTGATCTTGGAGGCCATATCTCTCTCCATGTTCCTCGTATACCTCCTCACTATGGCTATAGGGTCCAAACCATCATATTCAGGCCATACACTGCCCCTAGCCCATTCAGCAAACCCTTCATAGGGGATCCCCAAAATTTTCCCCAAATCAGAAGCATTAAATTTAATGGGGATTCCAGACACTTCAATCCTAACCACCTCATTTTTCACAGAGCAATTTAAGTAAAATTGCTTAAACTCAGCATAATGAAAAGAAGTCCTAGTGGTTAAGTAAGTATCCCAGCCTTGTGACAAGACATTTGTGACAAATTCCCCAATCCCATTGTCTTTCATCCAGTCAAGACACCATACCTTTTCAGTGATGCATTTTCTGCAGAGGATCTGAGTTGTCCTGGCATCAATGGCGTCTTGGTCCTGTTTCTTCTTCTTGCCCTTAGAGGCAGCAGTAGAGGTTGAGGGAGGGGAGACCAGGGTCTTCTTCTTCTTTGCTGGCCTGGAAGAAGGGTCAGCAGTATCGAACTAAGGTGTCTCGGATGGAATGTCCAAGACACGTGCAGCCACAGATTTCCTCTTCTTGGGTTGAGGAGAAGAAGTAACAGTTGCTGAGGCAGGGTCCTGAGCAGATGGACCCTGTTTCTTTGAAGACCCAGCAGTGGTGTTCTTTGATTTCTTGGAACCAGCTGTGGGAACAGGTGGGTTCTCAGCTGACCCCTGTTCCCCCTGAGCAGTGTAGCTCTCTGTTTTAGGCTTCTCTCCTCCCTCGCTCTCCTTTTTCTCTCCCTCAGGCTCTCCTTTTGATTTCCCAGCACCCTCTTTCTTTTTCTTTTCCCTTCTCACCCTTCTCCTTTACATACTTTGCCCCAATTGCAGCTCCTTCATCCAGAAGAGCGTCAACTTCTGCAGCTAGCTCAGAGATGCTAGCACCTTTTGGGACGCTTTTCTTTGACTTCTTTTTGGCCAAAGAAGCCCCTGTTCTTTCAGCATCATCCTTCCCTAGTTGAGCAGTAGTAGGAGGTGGAGGTGGAGGTGATGATGAAGTCGGTGGTGGTGGAGAAGGACTAACGGGTCTAGTTTTCTTACGAGCTGATATCTTGACAGGCACGTTAGGTGTTATAACAGGGTAGAAGACTTAATGGGAGTGGTAGAAGGTGATTTCTCAACTAGAGATTTCTTGGATGTTGAAGATCTGGTTCCACTCACCATTTTATAGCTAGGATTAGGGTTGAGAAGAGATGAAAAGAGGCGAGATTGTAGGGATTGATTTTTGAAATAACGGGAAGAAATTCCAAAAACTGGTGAAGAAGATGAAGAGATTTGAGGGAAGAAGGAATAACGGGAGGATTTTTGAGAGAGAAAGAGAATTAACGGGAAGGATTTAAGAGAGAGAGAATTTAGGGAGCTAATTTGGAGTTGTGATGATGAAGAACAACGGTTAGCCCCTATTTATAGGGAATTAAATCCAACCGCCTCTAATAATTAGGAGATCAGACACAATTAAATGCGTCTGAATTTTTCCGTTGGAAACAGTATTGCTGAGTGACTGAGGGAAAAGGGTCCATGTATTGGTCTTTAAGATTCATACAACAACAGTTTTGAGGACAATAAGGGACATACCAATAGACCAAAGTGAGTCCTTTAGTTCAGGTCATACAGTTATGCATTTTACTGCACGCGAGCTGGTATAGACATACAAAAGCTTTTAACAAGACACACACATCACATATATATAGATATAAAACATGTAAACACATTCTAGCCAATCATCGAGGGAACAGGGTGCACATACAACTAAGTAATCTTGATCATGCCTATTTCTAGTCTAAGTTTCTCATACCTTTCTCTGCTCAATGGTTTAGTAAATAGATCTGCCAATTGATCCTCCGTCTTGCAAAAATTCAATTTAATGAATCCTTTCTCTGCATTGTTCTCAAGAAGTGATGTCTAGTATCAATGTGCTTTGTTCTTGAATGTTGCACTGGATTTTTGGAAATATTTATAGCACTTGTGTTGTCACACAAGATTGGCATACAATCTGCATCAATTCCAAAATCCTTTAATTGTTGTCTTACCCACAACAATTGTGCACAACATGAAGCTGCTGCCACATACTCAGCTTCAGCAGTGGACATGGCCATAGAATTTTGCTTTTTGGAGGCCCAAGAAATCAAGCAAGGCCCTAGAAAAGGTTGCCATGCCTGATGTACTTTTCCTGTCTACAAAGTATCCTGCATAATCAGCGTCAGCATAGCCAATTAAATCAATAGCAGCACCTCTAGGGTACCAAAGACATAAGTCCTCAGTTCCTTTGAGGTACCTCAGGATAGGTTTGACTTGTGTGAGATGTGACTCTTTGGAGTTTGCTTGAAACCTTGCACACAAGCCCACACTATACATGATATCAGGTCTACTAGCAGTTAAGTACAATAATGAACCAATCATACCTTTATACACTGTTTGATCAACACTCTTACCTGCTTCATCCAAGTCAAGCTTGACATTTGTGGCAACAGGTGTGTCATAGACCTTGGCATCTCTCATGCCATATTTCTTGATCAACTCTCTAGCATACTTTTGTTGATGAATCATTGTTCCTTCAGAAGTTTGTTTGATTTGTAAGCCTAAAGAAAAATTAAGTTCACCCACCATACTCATTTCAAATTCACTCATCATCAACTCAGAAAATTCCCTACACAAAGCTTGATTAGTTGCACCAAAAATTATATCATCAACATAGATCTGTACAACTAACAAAATTTCCCCCTTTGTCCGTAGGAACAGGGTAGTGTCAACTTTTTCTCTTTGATAACCATTGTCCATTAAGAACTTTGACAAACGTTCATACCAAGCTCTAGGAGCTTGTTTCATGCCATACAGTGCTTTGTCAAGTTTATAGACATGGCCAGCGGACTCATTGCTTTCAAACCCAGGGAGTTGCTTCACATAGACTTCCTCTTTCAAGTACCCATTCAGAAAGGCACTTTTGACATTTATCTGTTGCAATTTGAAGTCCATATGAGCTGCAAACGCTATCAGCATGCGTATTGCCTCAATTATTTCAACAGGGGCAAATGTCTCATCATAATCAATCCCCTCTTGCTGGTTTTAACCTTGAACAACCAATCTGGCCTTGTGTCTAACCACAGTACCAGTCTCATCCAGTTTGTTCCTGAACACCCATTTAGTTCCAATGATGGTCCTATTTTCAAGTCTAGGAACAAGGTGCCAGACCTTGTTTCTCTTGCATTGCAGTTAACCAATCATTATCCTGCAAGGCTTCATGAATATTAAGTGGTTTAACATAGGATAAGAAAGCAAAAAAGGCCATAAAGTTTTGTACAGAGGCTCTCGTTTGAATCCCTTTCTTTATATCACTGATGATTTGATTCATGGGATGAGAGCTCTGATGCTTCCAAGAACGTGGCTGCAAGCCAGAACTTTCTGGATCATGTCTTTGTGGAGAGGGAACAGGGTCCTCTCTAGGACTTTGAGTTTGATCAGCTCCTTCCTCTATGGGTGTTGTTCCCTTATCAGAAGTATTGGTTCCCCCTGAGTCCATTGTGTGGACTCTTGGAGATGTAGACCCTGTTTCCTCCTCCACTGCATTACCTGTTTCTTCCGAGACTTCTTCTTCTCCTTCTTCTTCCCTTTCTGGTGCGAGGCCAACTGGGAAGTCTTCCTTATCCTGCAGCAATGACTCAAGACCTGCGTTAGATTCATCAAACACAACATGTACACTTTCCTCAACTTTCTGTGTTCTCTTGTTGAGGACCCTGTAAGCTTTGCTATGAGGAGCATAGCCTACAAAGACAGCCTCATCACTCCTAGCATCAAACTTTCCCAGGTTAGACTTTTCATTATTATGCACGTAGCATTTGCAACCAAAAGCTCTATAGTAGGAAATATTTGACTTTCTTCCTCTGAGTAATTCATAAGGTGTCTTTCTCAGAAAGGGTCTTAACATGGCACGATTTATGATGTAGCAGGCTGTGATGACAGCTTCTCCCCACATATTCCTTGGAAGATCACTAGCTAGCAACAAGGTCCTAGCTATATTTTCCAAGGTCCTGTTCTTGCGTTCAACTACCCCGTTCTGTTGAGGCGTTCTTGGGGCAGAGAAGTTGTGATCAATGCCATGTTGAGCACAGTAGTTTATGAATTTGTCATTTTCAAACTATGTGCCATGATCAGACCTTAGAGATAGAATATCAGCTCCAACCTGTTTCTGCATTCTGTTAGCAAAGATTTCAAACATATCAAAGGTTTCATCTTTAGAGATAAGCAACAGGGTCCAAATGAATCTGGAATAGTCATCTACAATAACAAACACATAATTTCTTCCTCCACGAGTTTGAACTCTCATAGGACCACAAAGATCCATGTGTAAAAGTTCAAGAGGTCGTGAAGTACTTACCATGTTCTTTGTTTTAAAAGAAGACTTTACCTGCTTTCGTTTAGCACAAGCACCACATAACTCATCACTTTTGAATTTGATTTTAGGTAAACCAATGACAAGATTCTGTGATGCCAGCTTGTTCAAGGTGTTGAGATTTACATGTCCAAACCGTCTATGCCACAGTGAGGCATCAGTTTCAATAGCACTAAGACATGTTAGAGAGTTACTGTAAAGCTTATTTAGATTAACTTTATAAACATTCTTGTGCCGCTTCCTCTCTAGCACAACATTACTTGTCTTATGATTCGCAACTATGCAACTGTTTGTAGTGAATAGAACATTGTTCCCTTTATCACATAGTTGTGAAACACTCAACAAGTTATGCTTCAAACCATCAACCAAGTAGACTTCATCTATGGAGTGTGTTAGTGACTTACCAACCTTACCTATACCGACCACTTCACCTGTTTGGTTGTCACCAAAGGTCACACTTCCATCTTCATAGGCTGAAAGTGAAAGAAATACAGATTTTTTTCCTGTCATGTGCCTTGAGCAGCCATTGTCCACATACCATGGCTTGCTCTCTTTCACTTTAGCCTGCAATGAGAGAAACTTATTAGTCTTAGGAACCCATACTTGCTTGGGTTCCCTTTTCTCGGAATCAGTTTTCACTCTGTCTTTTCTCATCCAAACTTGCTTTACGTATTGCTTATTCTTGATGACAGACCTAGTTCTCTCCTGGCATTCATATCTATACTGACCACCTTGTCCACAATGCCAGCAAAGTCTATTATATTTCAATCCAACATACTTGGTGTTGGGAGTCCAGTCATCCTTCTTAGGTTTTCTTCCTAGACCTTTTTTAAACCTATTGTGATGATCATTTAGCCATTTTAAGGCTTGAGAGGAGCTAGTCCATTTATTAAGAGGAACTAGTTCTTCTTGTACCTTATCCAACTTGCCTTTATAATCCTTAGATTTTTCAAGTTCCTTTTCCAAGTTTATCCTAAGAATTTCACATTCAGATTTTAGATCATCTAGGCCAGTTTTGTCACACATATAGATAGGTTCTAATATCTCAGCAACTTTCTTAGATAAATCAGTCTTAAGAGATAAACATTTACTTTCAAGGATGGACCTTGTTTCCTCCATTTTGCATACTTTTTCTTTGTGATCTTTATTTTCCTTTTTCAAGGTTTTTAACATTTTTTCATAATTAGTTTTGATCTCCAACAGTTCACCTACATCTTCCTTAGAGTCATTATAAGCATGAAAAATGTTATCCTTTTCAATGTTTAACTCCTCATACTGATCCATCATAGACAGTACCATTTTAAGCAATTTATCTCTAGACCAAGAAGCAATTTGACTTTTAATTTCAAGAATACCTACCTCGGCCTTCTTCATCTTTAGAAGAGATATCTGTTCTGGCCATAGTGCAAAGGTCCTCCACTTCATCTTCTGGACTTCATCCTCGTTGTCCGACCATCCAACCAACATGATCACGTACCTTGCTTCTCTTTTGGTGAACCTTTCTGGCTTTTTGGAGGAGGATCGACGCTGTTCTGTCTGTGTGTTCTCACTTGGCTCAGGACACTCATTTTTAAAATGACCAAGTTTTGAGCACTTGTGACACTTGATCTTGGATTTGTCAAAGTTTCCACCTCTTCCTGAATTTGACGAAGCTTGATTGAAACTTCCCTTATTACCATAGAAGCGAGCAAATTTCTTGGCAACAAGGCTTATCTCATCTTCATAAAGATCTAGGTCATCTTCAGGAAACTCATCAACTTGGAAAGTAATCCCCTTTTCCCTCTTGGTCTCATTAGTTTTAACTTGTAATTCATGAGTCATTAAGTTACCAATTAATTCTTCAACCTTCATGATGGTCAAATCCCTTGCCTCTTGAATAGCTGTTACTTTAGTTGTCCAGGTGTTGTTTATTGGTAAACTTCTTAACAGTTTTCTAACAACATCTTCTTCATCAAAGGGTTTGCCAAGAGATTTAAGTTTATTTAGGATGTTATTGAACCGAGCATACATGTCTTTGATAGTCTCTGTTGGTTCCATGCTAAACAGTTCATATTGCCTAATCAACATATCTATTTTGGATTGCTTTACCTGGGAGGTGCCTTCATATGCAGTTTCCAAGGTCTTCCAGATGCTTTGAGCAGTTTCACAGCCTTGAATACGATTGTATTCCTTGGTATCCACTCCACAGTGTAGGATTTGGATTGCCTTACCATTCTTCTCTATCTGCTTCATGTCAGTATTGGTCCATTTTTCTGGAGGTTTGATGCTCGTCTTTCCTTCTGCATCTACTTGCTCTACAACCAGATCTCCATTCAGAGTTATTTGCCATAACTCATAGTCTACTGCCTTGATGAAATTTTCCATTCTTCGCATCCACCAGGAGTAAAATTCTTCATTAAATATTGGTGGACGGTTAGTAGGTTGTCCTTCCCTCATCTCACTAGGCGCACTCATTTTTGCGGAAAAACTCAAGGTGTTAACCTTTTGATGAGCAACCTTGCTCTGATACGAAATGAAGAGTGCCTAAGTTACTCTAGAAGGGGGGGGGGGATGAATAGAGTGACTCCAATTTCTCGCGTTTTGCAACTTGAGAACAGGGTAGGGAACAATGTTATGGACGTTGTTCCTATGTAGCAGACTAAGACAGAATGTAAAGAACAGAATGTAAATAACACAAGGCTTTTTTCACGTGGAAAACCTCCTAGGCTCAATAGGAGTAAAAACCACGACCCATTTACTTGGGATTTTGTCACACTTCTTATCTTATAACCAGAGCCAAAATCAGGATACAGCACAGTACCCTAACACCACCACACACCGTTACTGATGTGTTGCCAATCTCTCAAAGTCACACACTGACCTGAGAGAAACTCTACACTTGTTACTATGTTAGAGATCTTACAAATAACCAGATTGTTTATCCTATTACACGCTTCAACACTAAGCAAGATAAGACCACCAAAACCTATTATGCAATGACCAATCTAAGCAAAGACTCAAACTGACCAGGACAGGGAACATGGCAATGTTGTTCTTGTGAGTACTGGACGTATCTGGTTTGGACGAATGAACGCTTTGCACAGATGATTCTGAACTCAATAATGCACGCAAAGCTTAACCTTGCAACTGAGCCAATCAGGCGCTTTATATAGGCAGGCCTAGAAGCTCAGTCCAATTAGGTTAAATCTTTTCAGAATATAAACGATAAGAACTTCTCAAAAGATAGGATAGAGTTTAACTAAAGATCAAGGATCTTTCCTTAACTCGTCCTATGCTATAAAAACCGTCCAAATACCTTAACAGAAAATCTTGGCTAGCTAGCAAGTGATTTATCAGAATATACTCTCTAAAAGATAATTGAAAATATTCCAAAAGATAATTCACTTACCTTAAACAATATAAACTTGGTCATTAAGTAAAATACTTTTTCCAAGATAATATCCTTTCAAAATAAAATAGTCTTCTGTTTAAAACACGATTTTGCAATAATCACTTTCCAAAATAAAATATATTTCTTCAGAAGAATATTTGTGTGAATATCTAAAAAGATAATACACAAAATTTTCGTGAAAATAATAAATACGATATTATGCAAACTCGTCTAGATACACAACTTAGAAGGAACAGGGTCCAACCCGTTGTTCCCCTTTGGTTCCTTCAAGCTGCAGTGCTGGTCCTAGAGAACAGGGTTCACAAGAATGCTCCTCTGTACTCATAGACACAACACTCAGTCCTACAACCTTGTTCCCTTGTCATGATCAATTTAGACTCTTGCTAACTAGTCAAGCATAGTACATAAAGACTAATGACAAATGCGCTTAACTACATTAAATTGTCTTCATGTCTTATTAGGATCCAAGCATCTTCATGAGCAATCATGCTTTGAGCATTGTATCTTCTTGCATCCTTAAGTCAACCTACCATCATTGTTAGTTTACACATAGATAAGGACACTTTGTTTGTTATCATCAAAACCAGGAACCCAACAGTGATGTCTAATGTCAATGTGCTTTGTTCTTGAATGTTGCACTGGATTCTTGGAAATATTTATAGCACTTGTGTTGTCACACAAGATTGGCATCCAACCTGCATTAATTCCGAAATCCTTTAATTGTTGTCTTACCCACAACAATTGGGCACAACATGAAGCTGCTGCCACATACTCAGCTTCAGCAGTAGACATGGCCACAGAATTTTGCTTTTTGGACGCCCAAGAGATCAAGCAAGGCCCTACGAACGTTGCCATGCACGATGTGCTTTTCCTGTCTACAAGGTATCCTGCATAATCAGCGTCAGTATAGCCAATTAAATCAATGCCAACATCCCTAGGGTACCAAAGACATAAGTCTTCAGTTCCCTTGAGGTACCTTAGGATACGTTTGACTTGTGTAAGATCTGACTCTTTGGGGTTTGCTTGAAACCTTGCACACAAGCCAACACTGTACATGATATAAGGTCTACTAGCAGTTAGGTACAATAAGGAACCAATCATGCCTCTATTCATTGTTTGATCAACACTCTTACCTGCTTCATCTAAGTCAAGTTTGACATTGGTGGTAACAGGTGTATCATAGACCTTGGCATCTCTTATGCCATATTTCTTGATCAACTCTCTACCATATTTCTGTTGATGAATCATTGTTCCTTCCGAAGTTTGTTTGATTTGTAAGCCTAAAAAGAAATTAAGCGCACCCATCATACTCATTTCAAATTCACTCATCATCAACACAGAAAATTCCCTGCACAAAGATTGATTAGTTGCACCAAAAATTATATCATCAACATAGATTTGTACAACTAACAAACTTTTCCCCTTTGCTCGTAAGAACATGGTTTTATCAACTTGTCCCCTTTGATAACCATTGTCCATAAAGAACTTTGACAGACGTTGATACCAAGTCCTGGGAGCTTGTTTCAAGCCATACAATGCTTTGTCAAGTTTACAGACATGGTCAGGGGACTCATTGCTTTCAAACCCAGGGGGTTGCTTTACATAGACTTCCTCTTTCAAATACCCATTCAGATAGGCACTTTTGACATCCATCTGTTGCAACTTAAAGTCCATGTGAGCTACAAACGTTATCAACATGCGTATTGCCTCAATTCTAGCAACAGGGGCAAATGTCTCATCATAGTCAATCCCCTCTTGCTGGTTGTATCCTTGAACAACCAATCTAGCCTTGTTTCTAACCACAGTACCGATCTCATCCAGTTTGTTCCTGAATACCCATTTAGTCCAAATGATGGTCCTATTATCAGGTCTAGGAACAAGGTGCCATACCTTGTTCCTTTCAAACTGGTTGAGCTCCTCCTGCATTGCAGTTATCCAATCAGCATCCTACAAAGCTTCATTGATATTATGTGGTTCAATATAATATAAGAAAGCAGAAAAAGCCATAAAGTTCTATACTGAAGCTCTCGTTTGAATCCCTTTGTTTATATCACTAATAATTTGATTCATGGGATGAGAACTCTGATGTTTCCAAGACCGTGGTTGGAAGCCAGAACTTTCTGAATCATCTCGTTCTGGAGAGGGAACAGGGTCCTCACTTGGACTTTCATTCTGGTCAGCTCCTTCCTCTATCGGCGTTGTTCCCATATTTGGAGTATTTGTTCCCCCTGGATCCATTGTGTGGACTCTTGGAGGTGTGGACCCTGTTTCTTCCTCCACAGCATTACATGTTTCTCCTGAGGTTTCTTCTTCTTCTTCTTCTTCTTCCCATTCTGGTGCAAGGCCAATTGGGATGTCTTCTTTATCCTACAGCAATGACTCAAAACTAGCATTAGATTCATCAAACACAACATGGACACTTTCCTCAACTTTCTGAGTTCTCTTGTTAAGGACCCTGTATGCTTTGCTCTGAGGAGCATAACCTACAAAGACAGCCTCATCACTCCTAGCATCAAATTTTCCCAGGTTAGTCTTTCCGTTGTTATGTACATAGCACTTACAACCAAAAGCTCTATAGTGGGAAATGTTTGGCTTTCTTCCTCTGAGTAATTCATAGGGTGTCTTTCTCAAAATGGGCCTTAGCATGACACGATTTATGATATAGCAAGCTGTGATGACAGCTTCTCCCCACATGTTCCTAGGAAGATCACTAGCTAGCAACAGGGTTCTAGCTATGTCTTCCAGGGTCCTGTTCTTTCTTTCAACTACCCCGTTCTGTTGGGGAGTTCTTGGGGCAGAGACGTTGTGATCAATGCCATGTTGAGCACAGTAGTTTATGAATTTGTCATTATCAAACTCTGTGCCATGATCAGACCTTAGAGATAATATATCAGCTCCAACCTGTTTCTGCATTCTGTTAGCAAAGATTTCAAACACATCAAAAGTTTCATCTTTGGAAACAACCAACAAGGTCTATGTGAATCTAGAATAGTCATCTACAATAACAAACACATAATTTCTTCCTTCAAGAGGTTGTGAAGTACTTACCATGTTCTTTGTCTTAAAAGAAGACTTTACCTATTTACCTCTAACACAAGCACCACATAATTCATTACTTTTAAATTTCATTTTAGGTAAACCAATGACAAGGTTCTGTGATGCTAGCTTGCTTAAGGTATTGAGACTTACATGTCCAAACCGTCTATGCCACAATGAGACATCGGTTTCATTAGCACTGAGACATGTTAGAGAGTTACTAGAAAGCTTATTTACATCAACTTTGTAAATATTCTTGTACCGCTTTCCCTCTAGCACCACATTATTTGTTTTGTGATTCGCAACTATGCAACTGTTTGCAGTGAATAGGACATTGTTCCCTTTATCACATAGTTGTGAAACACTCAACAAATTATGCTTCAAACCATCAACCAAGTAGACTTCATCTATGGAGTGCGATAGTGACTTACCAACCTTACCTATGCCAACCACTTCACCTGTTTGTTCGTCATCAAAAGTCACACTTCCACCTTCATAGGCTGTGAGTGAAAGAAATACAGATTTTTCTCCTGTCATGTGTCTTGAGCAGCTACTGTCCACATACCATGGCTTGCTCTCTTTCACTTTAGCCTGCAATAAGAGTCACTTGTTAGTTTTAGGAACCCACACTTGTTTGGGCTCCCTTTTCTCAGAATCATTTTTAACTCTATCTTTTCTCATCCAAACTTGTTTTACGTGTTGTTTATTCTTGGCAACAGACCTAGTTCTCTCCTGGCATTCGTACCTGTAGTGACCACCTTGTCCACAAGGCCAGCAGAGTCTGTTATATTTTAATCCAACATATTTGGTGTTTGGAGTCCAGTCATCCTTCTTAGGTTTTCTTCCTAGACCATTTTTAAACCTATTGTGATGATCATTTAGCCATTTAAGGGCTTGAGATGAACTAGCCCTTTTGTTAAGACGAACTAGTTCTTGTTGAACCTTATCCAACTTGCCTTTATAGTCCTTAGATTTTTCAAGTTCCTTTTCCAAGTTAATCTTAAGAATTTCACATTCAGATTTTAACTCATCTAGGCCAGTCTCATCACAAACATATATAGGTTCTAAAGTCTCAGTAGCTTTCTTAGATAGCTCAATCTCAAGAGATAAACATTTACTTTCAAGGATGAACCTTATTTCCTCCATTTTGCATACTGTTTCTTTGAGATCTTTATTTTCCCTTTTCACGGTTTTTAACATTTCCTCGTAGTTTACTTTGATCTCTAACAGTTTACTTACATCTTCGTTTGAATCATTATAAGCATGCAAAATGTTATATTTTTCAATGTTTAACTCTTCATACTGATCCATCATAGAAAGTACCATCTTAAGCAATTTATTTCTAGACCAAGAAGCAATTTGACTTTTAATTTCAAGAATACCTACCTATGCTTCTTCATCTTTAGGAGAGATATCTGTTCTGGTCATGGTGCATAGATCCTCCACTCCATCGTCTGGATTATCCTCCTCGTTGTCCGACCAACCAGCCAGCATGCTCACATATCTTGCTTCTCTTTTGGTGAACCTTTCTGGAGGAGGATGGACGCTGTTCTGTCTGCATGTTCTCACTTGGCTTAAGACACTCGTTCTTGAAGTGACCAAGCCTTGAGCACTTGTGACATCTGATCTTGGACTTGTCGAAGTTTTCACCTTTTCCTGAATTTGATGAAGCTTGAATGAAGCTTCCTTTATTACCATAGAAACGAGCAAACTTCCTGGCAACAAGGCTTATCTTATCTTCATTCAGATCTAGGTCATCTTCAGGAATCTCATCCACTTGGAAAGCAATCTTTTTTTCTCTCTTATGCTCATTAGATTTAATTTGCAACTCATGAGTCATTAAGTTACCAATTAATTCTTCAACCTTCATGGTGGTCAAATCCCTTGCCTCTTGACTAGCCGTCACTTTAGGTGTCCATGTAGTGTTTACTGGTAGACTCCTTAACAACTTTCTAACAACATCTTCTTCATCAAAGGGTTTGCCAAGGCATTTGAGTTGATTTAGGATATTGTTGAACCGAGCATACATGTCTTTGATAGTCTTTGTTGGTTCCATGTTAAACAATTCATATTGCCTAATCAACATATCAATTTTGGATTGCTTTACCTGTGAGGTGTCTTCATACGCAGTCTCCAAGGTCTTCCAGATGCTTTGAGCAGTGTCACATCCTTGAATGCGATTGTATTCCTTAGCATCAACTCCACAGTGTAGGAGTTTGACAGCTCTAGCATTTTTCTCTATCTGCTTCATATTAGTATTGGTCCATTTTTCTGGAGGTTTGATGCTTGTCTTTCCTTCTGCATCCACTTTCTCTATAACCAGATCTCCCTTCTGAGTTATTTGCCATAACTCATAGTCTTCAGCCTTGATGAAAATTTCCATTCTTTTCTTCCACCATGAGTAAAACTCTCCATTAAACAGTAGTGGACGGTTAATGGTTTGTCTTTCCCTCATCTCACTGGGTGCACTCATTTTTGCGGAAAAAAAAACTCAAGGTGTTAACCTTTTAATGAGTAACATTGCTCTGAGGGAAGAAGGATTAAAGTAGTTTTCTTTAGAAAGCAAGTCTAGTTTTCAAAAAAAAAGTAATAAGAATTTGTTTAGCTTAAACCCTCGTAGTTGCACTTTTTTTTGTAACCTTAGGAATTTTAGTTTATGCAATGTAAGCTTATTCATTCAGTTTGAATAAATACTATCCCTTTTTGAATGAGTTGAATGGAATTTTGGATTGATTTTGGTCGGGCCCCTTAAAAGAGTTACCTACGTATCGAGTGTGGAATTAGACCAGCGTAGTTCGTTGAATTTGTGTACGTCTCTTTTTTTCTAATTTTCGAATTTTTTTTATTTTCTTATTTTTCTTATTTTTATTTTTTTTAGACGTAGCACTTCTTCAGTTGGTCCATGTTGGTGAGCTGACTGAACTCGATGCCATCAATGTCCATAAGCCGGACTGCGCCTCCTGATTAGATGTCTTTGATGATTAACGGACCAGACCAGTTTGGTCGGAATTTTCCTTTGGGGTCAGTAACTGGTCCACGTAACTCTTTCCAAACTAAGTCCCCTTCTTTCAGGTTTCGAGGTCGAACCTTTTTGTTGAACGCTCTTGCCATGCATTGCTGGCACATGTGTGAGTGGTCTAGAGCTTGTAGGCGTCTTTCATCTGTGAACATGAGTTCATCATAACGGGCTTGCATCCATTGTGTTTCTGAAAGTTCGGCTTCTAAGACTATGCGCTTGGAGGGTAGTTGGACTTCTATGGGTAGTACAGGTTTCATCCCATACACTAGGGAATAGGGTGTAGCTCCTGTGGATGATCTTATGGATGTTCTATACCCCCAAAGGGCGAATGGGAGTTTTACAGGCCAATCTTTGTAATTTTCTATCATTTTTTCAATGATAGTTTTGAGGTCCTTGTTGGCTGCTTCTACTGCGCCATTGGTTTGGGGTCGGTAAGGGGATGTTTTTTGGTGCTGGATTTTGTAGTTTTTCATTAGGGTGGCTGTTTGGGCTTTGAGGTAGGATCCATGGTCGCTAATAAATTCATGCGGAATACCGTATCGCAAATGATGTTGTTCCTCATGAACTTGGACACCTGTTTGGATGTGAGGATGGCATAGGATTGTGCTTTAACCCATTTGGTGAAATAGTCTATGGCTACCAGGATATATTCATGCCCTCCAGAGCTCTTTGGGGTGATCTTACCAATGATATCTATTCCCCATGCAGAAAATGGCCAAGGGGATGTGAAGTTATGGAGCATTGAGGGTGGCATATGCGATAGGTCGACATATATTTGAAATTTCTTGCATTTCTTGACATAGTCGTAACAGTCTCTTTCCATGGTGGTCCAGTAGTATCCCAGTCGTAGGACCTTTCTAGAGAGCATTCGACCATTCATGTGTGGTCTAGACACCCCATTGTGTACCTCATCCATGATCTTTGCAGCTTCTTCGGCGTTTACACATTTGAGGTTGACTCCATTGTGGGACTTTTTGTATAGAACCCCCTTGTATTCTATGTATTGTGCCGCTAAGAGACGGATGGTCCATTGAGCTCTTATTGGTGCGTTTGGAGGGTAGGTGCCTTTGGTGATGTAGTTGAATACATCTTGGTACCAAGGATCTTCTTCAATAGGAGGTAGGATTAAGCACGTGTTGAGGTTGTTGCACAAGGCGAGCTCACTTCTTCTTTGTATGCAAACATGCATCATACTGATAGGATCGGGTATGGTAATCAAGGATGCTAGCTTGGACAGAGCGTCTGCAAATTGGTTATCCTCTCGGGGTAGGTAGGTGAATGCTACTTCTTCAAAGTTGTCAAGTACTCTATCCAAAAATTCCTGGTAGAGTGCCATGCTTTCGCTATGAACCTTCCATTTTCTAGAGACTTGGTTGATGATCAGTAGAGAATCCCCATAAACTTTGAGTATCCTAATGCCTAGGCCTACGGCTGCTTGTAAACCAATAATACACGCTTCATAATCGGCCGCATTGTTAGTTACATGAAAATCTAATTTTACTGAGATGGAAGTATGAGCCTCATCCGGAGATACCAAGAGTACTCCTGCGCGATAGCCTCTTTGGTTGGATGTTGTGATACCCTAATATTTTCTATAATTATTATATTGATTTATAAATTATTTATAAATGGTTTCGGAGATTAAAGCGTAATTATATTCAAGGTTTCCATTTTATTCAATTAAAGCCATAATAATATTAATTATTATAATGGGACTTTCATAAATTGTATTTATCAATTTTGAGGAGTTTAATTAAAATATTTTATATATGAAAGAATTATTCATATTGTTTTAATTAGTTTTGATTAGCTATTTAAATCAGAAAATTATTTAATAAATTCCTAAACCTAGTAGTATTTGACTTAGGTTGACTGAGGGCCTATATAAGGAAAAAGTGGAGGCAAGTAATCAGTTTACACAACTGAGCAAACTCTCACAAGCTCTCCCTTACTTTCTCGCACCTCACGTAACTCTCTCCTCACTCTCTCTCTCTCCACCGGCGTCTCTCTCTCTCTCCCCTCCCTGCCACAGCCGGCCACCGGCCACCCCTCACCGCCGATCTCTTTCTCTTTCTTTTTCTCTTTTTCTCTCCCCACGGGTCTCTCTCTCGCGCGGCCTCCTGGTCGCCGGACCATTGGGCCGACACCCAGGTGCTGACCGGAGGGTGGTCGGCTGTCCCCCGGCCCTGCTCTCTCTTTCTTTCCTTCTTTCTCTCTCTCTCGTTCTCTCCTTGGCTCTCTCTTTCGCACCTTTCTATCTCCTCTTCGCCGGAGCTCCGACGACCACCACCATCGACCATGGTGTTCAGTGGGTGGTGGTGGTGGTGATGGGTCGGGTTATGGGTCCCATGCATCGGTACCCATGACCTAGACCTAGTTTTGAAGTTAGGGTTTCGTTTTAATAATTTTCGTAATTAATATTCGATTTTCAGTATTTTTCGAATTAATGTTTTTATTTTTCTATACTCGTTCGAAATCGAAATTCAAATTTTCAGTAGTCTAGATTGGTTAAATCAAGGAATTTAATAAAATTGTCAGATTAATACTTCGTTACTGTTTGAATTTTCGTATTTAATTAATACCGATTCAGTAATTGTTTTTGAGTGGGAACTAACGAGCAAGCGTGATAATCGTCGATCGTTGGAGCATACTTACTGTTTGGTAGCGTTGTAGTGGTAAGCGCTCATGCCTACCTTCTTCCAAAGCCCCATCAAAACTATTTTGATGTGTTATGTGCTAATTGAGAAATTGTGGTGAATTTAATATGCAAAGCATGATTAAATTATATCGTTGTTATTATGAGAATTATTAAGCATGTTTACTGCTATAATTATGAATTATAATTAGCATGTTGATATTATCATGTTTTGGGAATTAATTAATCCATATGATGATTATTGAAAAATTATTGAATGGTGAATTATTAGTATTATTATGCTATTAATTATATGCTAATTGGTATGGGTATTACTGAGTGCTAGTGAGCACCTATTTATTATCGTTGAATGTCTTGGATGATTTGTGAATTTTTGGATATCATATTACCCTGCCGAAGTGCTGCCGAAATTGTGCTAGACATTGCGTGTCATCATTATTGAGTTATCGTCATTATTGAATTAAATCATGTTTAATTCTCATCGTATTGAATTATCATTATCGTCGTTATTTACTATTCATTGTCAAGAGCATGAAATGAATTAATAAGTTGTGGTCTCGTAGTACCACTATGTCAACCAATGCAAAATTATGTGAATTGAATTAAATGAGAGTAAGACTCCTAATGGATCCCTAGGAGTACTCGAGAAATCGGGATTACACCTAATGGTGTAGTTCAAGGGATGAGTGATTCCCAAGTTACTTATGGACACCTCACAGTGTGTCTGGGATGAATCATTCCCCACTTATTAAGTCCTCTAGGGTCGTTTAATTGTACTAGAGGTCGTGTGCACACTAGAGTCATTAAGTCCATGGCGTGATTGTATATTCGATGAACAGTATGGGCAATCGCTGTTCTATTCGCTTTCTTACATCTCTCTAATCAAGACGAATTGTCCATGTCATCTTTTGTATGATCACTATAGAAGAATTGAATAAAAAAGAATGTCGTTATGCGTATGCTTGCTTATATGCTTATGTGCGTATGCAAATGAATTTCAATGATTCTTCTAAAACCTCAGGTAAGGTTTATGTTTTTACTGGGTACGGATGACGTTTATTCAGTTTATCTGATTTTTGTTTCTCTTTTGTTTCTTTTCTTTTCTTCTGTATTTTATTTCCGTCACGGAAACCAAAGTGCAGGTTTAGTTGATTGACAACATACAGCTTGGAAGGTAGAGCTGACGTCGGGTTTTTAGAACTCTTTCTGTTCAATTTGGATCGTTGGGATTTTATTGGATTTAGCCATTTGAAGGCAAGTTGTAATAAATTGGTTTAATGGTTTTAGCTCACTATATAGACAACTCTGATATTAACTGTTCTAGGTTGTTTAGTTCCTTAGTAAGCTCCTTTTGATGTGTAGTCTTTCTTTCTGTTTAGCATTTACTCCTTAGTGATAAATGTTCCAGTAGCTACCCTCGGGTTTAGAACGGTCAGCGGTGTCGAGTCGCGCACAGCGACGTTGATAGTTCCCTGAAAATCGTTGCGAATTTGGGGGTGTTACAAATTGTAAGGACCCGGGATTTCTACGGCCACGGAGTGCGTCCTTATAGAAAATTTGTAAGTTGGGGGTTTAGATAAGTTCAAGGGACCATTGAGTTAGAAAAGATTTTGTAAAGACTTGAATTGAATAAAAACCATGAGGGAGGTCACAAATCTGCTATCGGTGTTTTATCGAAGGGAAAAACCGAAGGGACAACTCAATAGCGCGATAAGTGAACTAATCATGTTTTTAGAAAGACTCTCGCTCATATAGAACATATGAGTACCCAAGAATAAAGGGTTCGGGGGCGAAGGTACGAGGTGGGAAGGTGTTAGGCACCCAAATCGCCCGTATTATGACGGCCTCTACTAACTCAAGTTTGCTTAATAATTTAAAGACATGATTCCCACACAAACAAGATTAACAACCTAGACTTAGACTATTAATTGGTTCATCACAAACATCACAACATTTATTTTTAACCCTTGTTTAGACATGCATTCGATTGGCAAATTGAGCATTACGACGACTACACATATTTGGACAGACAATATTTAGGAAGCAATAAAAGACGTTACTTAGCATGACATCTACATTATGACTATTAGAAAAATAAACAATGAAGCAATTAATTTAGTTTGAGCCCTCAGGAGTTAGTACCTGAACTGTAGGCTATATTTGACAAGAATAGTAAAAGACAAGATCTCATGTTTGGAAGAAAGAGGGGGAAGCTCGGTGTCAATACTCCGAGAATAAAATAGAATTGTTTATGGAAGAAAGAGGGAGAAGATCAGAGTCAATACTACTGAGAATAGAGGGTTTCAACTGTAGCCTGTGTTATTTGAACTAAGGGAGGAGGGTCGTATTTATAGGCGCAGGAAAGTAGGGTTGCACGACTGAAAAGAAGCCGAAAATCAAATTGGGCTTGGAAAATGAGTCGGGCAAAAAGCCACGTCAGCGCCGCTAGCGGCCTTTGGCTCTAAATTGGATGATTCAAGATGCGTTGGAAATCTTATTAGGTCCAGTTTCAAATGGTTGTGGTTTCAGGCCTAAATGCTTTATGGATCTCGAGATATACCCGAAAGAGTAAGGAGAGGTCAGTTTTGGAGTACGCATCAATGTTGGGCTCGTAACTCCTTGGTTGGGAATGTGGTGTGGGCTCATGATATGTCATTGGAAAGCTATTTGAATAAGGAGTTCAAAAATATAAGGCTCACAAATTAATTCAATCAAATGAACTCTCAAATTGGGCTGGAACACGGTCTACAGTATTCGGCTACATCTGTTTTGACCCTTAACTTCGTTTGGCCATAACTCTTAGGTGTGGAATCGTATTTTGACACAGAAGGAAGCAATAGAAAGCTCTTAAAAGGGGCTTTTGAATGTGACTGGAATAAAGGAGTTTTTAGAGGAAAAACCTGAGACTTTATCTTAACTATTAAACAAAAAATAGCGTTCAAGTTTATAAATTAATCATTTCATCATCGGGCTTTTGCGGAGAAATCTGAAGGCGCTTTTTTGGCGTATACAGAAGCCCCCACTTTGATCGAGCTTGAGTAAAAGCGAAAATCAAAATATTCCGAAGGCGACATGTAGGATGCTGATGTGCACACGGTGTGTGAGAGTGTACTTTATGTATGCATATGAAGACAAACCTGTATTGGGACATGCTCGTAGCGTGCTAAAATTTCATCTCTGTGAACACAAGAGAAAATAAAGGTTATGGTAGCAGGGTAGAACACCGCTCATAGATGGTCTAAACGTCTGCTGGGGACCTGTAGTCAGAGTGAATGAAAAAGTTAGTAATACTTTGAGAATGATCAACGTGGAGTGCTTCGAAAAACAGTGACTAAACACCGCTCGGCGGGTGTCGAGATGCCGTCCTTGTATGAGAAACGAAAAGGTCAACAAGACAGCGCGATTAAAAATAACGGCTGTAAATGGGAAGTAACGTGAGACTGAATAGTATAAATGCTTTTTCGAGCAAACAGTGACTAAACACCGCTCGGCGGATGCCGAGATTCCGTCCCTCCACAAGAAACGAAAAGGTCGACGAGACAGCGCGATCAAAATGACGGCTGTGAAATGGTTAAAACACATGAACAGTTTAAATGCAATAGCTTAAGCAATCATTGACTGAAACTTATAAAAATAATGGACAGTATAATTGCAACAACTTAAGCAATCATTGACTGACACATAATAAGTAACCTCGCAGAAGGACAGTTTAACCGCAATAGCTTAAGCGACCATTGACTGACCCAAAATTTGTGACATTGGGATATTTGGTAAGGCCAATAGACTTTCCAGGCTTAAAATATTTTTGGGCACTTTGGGCGGTAAGAGCCGTCGCTACATGTATCCGAGTTTCAGTGTTTTGGACTTGCAAAAATAATCGGGTTAGTTTTACCTAAAACTAGTTGGTACCGTAAGATGGGCCGACTGTCGAATTTGAATTTGTGGGCCAAAGGGACTCGCTCCCGCGCGCTTGGTACTGATATTTACCGCGAACGAACTGAAATAACGGCTTCTGGGCTGGAACAAAGTCGGGGGACAACAGGGGGCCCGCGCGCTTGGCTGTTGTCGGAAAGTTATTTCCATTCTTGGTTGTAGTCGGAAGGTCGCTTCTGGGCTTGATCATGAGTTCCGGGCTTGTTGGTTTCGATGGAGAGTGGGTAGACTCAAACCTACAGTGGAAATATGCACATAGGGAAAAGATATGCAATAGACATGTCCGACCGACCATGACAAGATGCACAACACATGACATAGTAATATGCATGGGGCACAGGGGGATTGACATGTAAACACGCGAGGACTCAAGACACTGAGAAATTATGTACACATGCATGCCTTTGAAGGCCACTCTAGTACTTATGCAAGTATGATGTATGAAGACTCTATTGACTCACAGCTCCATGCGACCTTGCCTAACATGCACGACTCTCCTATAGGGTCTGAAGAGGGTTTTCATATATATGAGAAAAGCTTTTGTGATCAAGAATTTCATTCATGTGGTGATCTTGACAGAGTAAGAGACCAGTAGACAAGACTAGGTGCAGTCAAGAGAGAATCAGCCCCCAGTTTGATGTGTGGTTCTTGATGATTATGGCGTACTCAAGGAGCTAGGATGCTGATGCAGCGGTACAAAATAACCTAACTTAAGGTATGGGGACGAAATGGACAACTTGGAACGTAGTGGACAAAGAACCGACTCATTCTGAAAAAGCCCCCAGTTGGGAAGTCTATGTGCAATCCTGCGAGAAAGGTGATGAGTATGACCTCTAGACGACTGGCCAAAGAGAGCTTACATGAGAAATAATGCTATAAATCCTCATAAATTTATGTTGCCTCAAGATATTGAATTTTTTTTATATTTTTTTTTGTTGCCCTAACTTTTTCCTAAACCGCCCTTTCGGGTTTTCAACCTACCGGGCTCATTTTTTTTTTAGCCTTAGATGAGAATGGTGGAATGGGAAAACTCCTTATGATCATGTGACAAAGTGGTTGTCGTGGCCGGACCTCCTTGAGGTTTTCTACGTATCCAGTTTATGGAATCAGGCCAACGTAGTTCAGGACTATACAATTGAATGGTCGTACCTCTTGGAGGGCTTTTGGGTTGTAATGTCAGGCTGGGTTGAGGTGTCAAAGAAAGGATAAAGGCTCAAATAAACCCAATGTAAATCCCCACCCCAAAGTATGTTAGATGGTATAGAAGTTTTTGATCTAGGTGAGGTGGCTAAGGGACCTATGTTTACGTAATGTCACCGTTTGGTTGTGCTTGAAGTGTTTGCACTCTTTTGGATCTTTGATCGCTCTTGAATTTTTTTCTCTTTGTTTTTTTTTTTTTGCTCTTGAACTTTCGAGTTCTCTCTTTTTTTTCGGAATTTCGCTCGGTGACTCTTTGTGTAGGTCGGTCTACCTTGCCTAGAAGGTTGCTTCTATCCCAATGTCGCACACACCCATTCCCCAGGTAAGGATGATGTGGTTAAGAAATGAAAGGCTATGTGTTTAAGGCTCAAAGGGTTGCAAGTGGTAATGGTGTATAGGGTAGTAAAGGATATTGATGTGAGGTGCCAAATGAATGCCTCCTGTCCTCGGCACGGACGGTTCAACTGTATGTCCTCTATGGGGATGATCATCAGGGAGTTTTTGTTTGATGTTTTCCACAATGAAGGCTTTCTTTTGAATTTTTTTTTGATTTTTTTTTTTCCGTCATAGGCAACTTAAGTTCGTCATAGGATTGAACAAAGATCAATGATGGAAATCAAAATGCAATCTTTATTGAATCGAAGAAAAGCATTACACGAGAAGTGAGCTATACTCTATGGACGAATTGAAAAGACAAATTAGACATCATTGAACTTGACTGGACTCGACTAGACTTGCACACTAGGAGACTTCGACTCTCTTCAACTTCTCGAGCACAGGCTGTTCATAGGGATATGAAGGACAACCCCCTGTAGATACTCGAGTTGTTCACGACTTAAGTGGAATTCTTAAGAATGTTATCTTCAATTAGGATGCCCACTGCATAGAGCCGGTTATAGGAGTCAACTGGTTGATACTTGAGGTGTTCCTTGTAAGCAGGTTGCAAGTTCTTGATGAGTTGGCGGATTTGATCAGTTTGCGAAGGTCTCTCAACCAGTTCGGCTATCTTTAGCTTCCAACGCCTAAGGAAGGCAGTGAATCCCTCATCTTCTTCTTGTTTGGTGATCTCTAATTCTCGAAGGTCATAGGTAGAGCAACATTTTCCTTGTAGCGTGTAAAGAAGATTGTAGTGAAATCTGACCAAGTGCGGTAGTCCTCCAAATTCAAGGTGTAGAACCAACGACGAGTTGGAGCATCAAGAGTCTGTGGGAACAAGTGAAAGTAGATATTTTTGTCAACTCCTCTTAAACCCATGGCAGTAGTGAAGGCTTTGAGGTGGTCTTGTGGATTATCAGTGCCAGTGAATGTCGGAACCTGGGGCATGGAGAATTTGGCTGGAAGCTTGCCCTTGACTTTGGGATTGACTTTACCACATTAGCATGGTAGTTGGCAAACAGGCCGCTAATTTCGAGCACAGAATTAATCTTAGCCAACTTGGCATTTGGTCCTTCTTCCTCAGAGTCGGAGTCAGAGAGGATTATTGCTTCATCCTCTTTCTTCTCTTCCAAATCTTCAACCTTGAGTCACACCCTTTCTAACTCACTCATGAGCTCATCAAGCCTCTCTTCGGTGGTTTTGACCATGGTGAAGTTTGGGGGTGTGATCGGTGAGGCAAGGGATGTATTGAGTGGTGGCGAGCTTTGTGGTGGTGATAGATTATAGGGTGATGACCTTTTGGAATGTGGTGGTGTCGTGGAGGTAGCTTGTATACGAACCAATCTTCCGGATGATCGAGTCCAGCCTTTGTCTCCGTAATTCTTCCTCGAGCCCCCAATCCTAAACACAAGTATCAACTTAGAAAGACGCCAAAGAAAGGACTTCTGAACAAAGACTCATGATTTTTAGAAGACCCTCGATAGCTCCTAAGGTGAATGAATCTAAAGACATCTATATGAACTCGAATGCATGATGATGACAATGCAATGACAGAGTTACGACAACAATATGCAAGATGCATGGCAGACTAACCTTGACATGTATGACACTAAATTGACGCAAAACGACCTCATGATCGACTCGTCTAGACTTCTAGTGCATGAGAGGTAGTGAACAAATGGAGACATTGATGAATGCAAGACTTGGACTTTTGTACAAATGCAGATGCAAGATGACGACAATGTATGCATGACGATTATTTATGAATCTTAGCATGGGCGTCTAATACGTACAATGCAATGCAATGCAAAGAAATGGAAAGGAAGAAAGTAAAAACCTAAGTCTAAATGCCCGATTATTTCCCCTCATAACAAAGGAAAAATGAAGTCGATGAACGAAAATGAGAAAAATAGAAAAAGACGGACCATCCAATTTTTTTTGATTTTTCTAAACTCAAAGAAAATGGAAAATGGCATGAATAAAAAAAAAAAGAAAATTTCGGCAATTTTTTTTGATTTTCCTTTTTTTTTTTTCCGGCATTTTTCTTTGTAACGCCACTATAAGAAAAACCATTTATGGCAATGAGGGTTTCGCAACGACATAGAATTGTCGTTGCAATAAATGTTTATGGCAACGACCTAAACTTGTCGTTACAAAAGATTGTTGCGAATAATGTAAATTTCATTTCCCTCCAACCAAAAATATGGCGGACCAAATTGAAATTTTAAGACTGATTATTCGCAACAACAATAATCGTTGCGGTACATAGGAACTATTTTTAGCAGCGACAGTGGTTGTTGCAAATAAATAGACATATTTATTGCAACAACTATGTGTCGTTGCTGGATATAGCTCTCATATATGACAACGACTAATGTCGTTGCAAAAAAGAAAGAAATAAAAAAAAAATCCGTAAATAATTTTTTGTTGAAAACCGAAAGAAATACTCACATTTCACAAACCTAGATGCTCTTCGCACAACCTCAGCAGTCAGCCCAATTCCACCATCTCTCTCTTCCCCATTCTCTCTCCTCCCATTTTCTCTCCTTAGTCTTTCCAACACCTACAATCCCAATCCGCACCAATCGCTAAACCAGATCTCAAATTCAATCAAAACCCTTCTCAATCGCATCCCAAAACCTTTTCGTGCCCAAATTGTTGTAATCCTCAAAGACTGTTCCCTTCGTTTTCTTCTTCTCATTTCCTATATTCTGTTCGGATTAAGTGACACTTCTTTACAACCCAGACGCGTCACAAATAGTGAGTCAATGGAGATTTCTCATGAACAACGAAGCATATACGGTTGTGTGCTGCAGCGATAATCGATTCCAGGGACTAGGTATTTTTTCCCCAACCAACCCTAAAAGTTTGAGTGTGGGTATCAATCCTCGATTCATGTTGAGAAATGAGTTGAATATTGAACTTCAGTTTGCTAATTTATGGTTTCGGTTTAGGTAATTGAATTCTCTATGTTTTGAGTAGAATTTTTTTGATTCTATGATTAATTGAGCGTAATTTACATATGTATTAATAATTAGGTAGCATTGTAGATTTGCGAGGTAGTTTTCAAGTCTACCTAATTCGATTATGAAAACCTTGTTTAGTTGTTTGTATGATGGCTAATGCTCGATTTTTGCTGTTTGACTAGATAATTTGCTTGATTCTCATAACGTTTGGTGCTTCTCAGGTTTAATTAGTACAATTTATAGAAAATTGTTGGTAGCATAGTTTATCACATTTCATTATTAATCCAAAATGTTGAAGCCTCCTTGGGCACCAATGGAGTTACCTGAGTGTTTACAAGGACGGTTTAATTGGTTCTATGTATTATTTGCTTAGTTCAGAGGGTCTAAATTCTCTACATTGGTAACTGTTTGCTCTAATTAGACTGTGTATAGCTGTTCAGGTTGGACTAAAACTTTAGTTTCATGTTTTTTCATTGTGCACATGTTGCTCTTGTTAAGAATCACTGACAGTCCAATGACTTTGGTTTTCATCACTGGAAATGGGTGTATCTTGTTTGGATAGTGGCTAGTTGATAGAACTGCCATGTTCAGGCAACTTTTGGCTCTGAAGTACCAAGTTGAGTGACTTGTTTTGAATGTCACTTATTGTTAACATGGTATGTTTTATTCACATAATACAGAGAAAGTGAAAGTGCAAGTGCAAGAACAATGCATATATACAAGTCCCTGTGGTTGTTGTGTTCTGATTAGTTGTAGATGTTTCTTGTTAAAACCCTGCATTGTTGTTGCTCTACTTGTCTAATAACAGGTTCCGTCATATCTTCTGATGCTAGCTAGTTTAGCTACTATACTTGACATATATTTGGGGCTCTATCTATGATCTGAAGACTTGTTTTTGTATGCTTATGTATTTGGCTTTTGGTAGTTTAAATTTTTATCGCCATGGCCGAGGTTCTTTTTTGCTGAGAGCTTGTAGGAAACAGAAACTTGTATAGGAACCATTTATTTCTTTTAAGTTATTGAAAATAGCAGTATTTTTATTCATGGTATTTCTTTTACTTTGACTTCGATTTCGTTTACGCAGATTAGCTGGTACAGCAGTACAGTACAGTCTGAGGGTTTTAAGGAACTTGGGAATAACACCCGATGTCAGCCTTTCTCAATGATCTCACTTGCTTTAATTTGTGTACTGTATTGTTCTTTTAGTTGAGTTATACATTCTCCTAAGTGGAAAATTGGCCTATTGATTCTTGTAGCGTAAGCATGTGTCTACATTGTGATCATGAAAAACTCTTTTAATACATCATGGTCGACTAATTATCATTTTTGTGATTTAATCTGACATTTCATATTAGGCATTGCAAGTGATAAGTGTCAGAATTTTTGGGTGATGATTTCTCTATTTGGTAAATGTTAGTGCATTGAGCTTGGCTCAGGGATCATCTTGTTGTATCATAAATATTATCTGTGCATTTATGCTTGTAGTTGACAATGTGAAACAATTGTGTTATGATATAATTGCAGCAACTTTTCTTAGTGAGAATACACATTGTCTTACTGAAGGAATGTGTTTTCTAACTATTGGTGTGCATGAGAGAGTGATGCAGTGCACTTTTTGACCTGTTCTAGTGTCTTTTTCCATAACAGATGAAAGATTGAGTCCTTGCAAAAATGCAGAATGAATCACAATGGGTATATGTATATCAATAATCTTTTTCTAATAGAAGTTATGGTGGCCTGATACAGATTTTGTTATTGTAACAAGTTGCATCGTGAGTCATGAAGCTAGTGTGTTATTGCTTTGTTGAGAAAATCTATACTGCTTTTGTGTGGCTAATCAAAGAGCCCATTTTGAATAGACCGGCAAAAGCAACTTTTGGCAATGATATGCTGGGGGACTGAAGTGTAAGTGTTAGTGGCAATCAGTTTTGTTTGCTTGTAGTTTGATTATATAATATCAACCAACATCTCTAAGCTACTAATTTGTTCATGCCCGCGCTAATTTACATTATTTTCGAATTTTGTCAGCTATTTGACGGTTTTAATGGATTAGGTGCGTGATCAACGAAGGACGATGATAGTGAACTTGAAAGATCGACCATGTCTTGTTGTTTTTGCAAAATCCATGTGAGTTGTTTAAGTTACTTATAGTTTCTTACTCTTTAAATATTTCTCTCTTCAATTAATCAGTGGGTAATTCGTAATGCAGGTATAGAATTAGTATTACATGGCAATGTGGAATACTCATTCTTGATTCAAGAGGAACCACCAAATGTAGCTACAAAAAAGGGCAGACTGTGACTCTAGTCAACTTATGAGTTTTTGGCTTTATTGCTTATACGACAATTGTTGTAGTTCATTTGAACGTGAATGGATGATATTGTATTGACCTTACATTGATCAAATAACATTTATATATAAGTTGTGATGTGGAGCTGATTAGAATTATATAGCTATTTTTAGGAATTTTTTTTAATATATTGACAATTTATTGCAACGACCTTTTTCATTGCAAATGTGTGATGAAACACAACTTCTAGTCTCTTTTACAACGACATTTGTTGTTGCAAAAAATGAATTCATTTTCTACAACGACAACTATTGTTGCCATAAATGGTGTTCAAGTATATGATATTAAGAGGTTTAGCAACGACAAAAGTATGGCAACGACTAAACTCGTTGCAAAAAAGCATATTTTTTGCAACGACAGAAGTCGTTGCGTTATTCTTTTGTAACGCCATGACTCGCAACGATCCTGCAACGACAAAAGTCGTTGCAATAAATATTTTTCGCAACAACTTGGTATTTTTTGCAGCGACTTTTGTCGTCATAAAAGGTTTTTCTTGTAGTGCCTTTCTAACTCACTCATGAGCTCATCAAGCCTCTCTTCGGTAGTTTTGACCATGGTGAAGTTTGGGGGTGTGATCGGTGAGGTAAGGGATGTATTGAGTGGTGGCGAGCTTTGTGGTGGTGATGGATTATAGGGTGATGGCCTTTTGGAATGTGGTGGTGTCGTGGAGGTAGCTTGTATACGAACCAATCTTCCGGATGATCGAGTCCAGCCTTTGTCTCCGTAATTCTTCCTCGAGCCCCCAATCCTAAACACAAGTATCAACTTAGAAAGACGACAAAGAAAGGAGTGGAAAACAAAGACTCATGATTTTTAGAAGACCCTCGATATCTCCTAAGGTGAATGAATCTAAGGACGTCTATATGAACTCGAATGCATGATGATGACAATGCAATGACAGAGTTACGACAACAATATGCAAGATGCATGGCAGACTGACCTTGACATGTATGACACTAAATTGACGCAAAATGACCTCATGATCGACTCGTCTAGACTTCTAGTGCATGAGAGGTAGTGAACAAATGGAGACATTGATGAATGCAAGACTTGGACTTTTGTACAAATGCAGATGCAAGATGACGACAATGTATGCATGACGATTATTTATGAATCCTAGCATGGGCGTCGAATACGTAAAATGCAATGCAATCCAAATTAATGGAAAGGAAGAAAGTAAAAATCTAAGCCTAAATGCCCGATTATTTCCCCTCATATCAAAGGAAAAATGAAGTCGATGAACGAAAATGAGAAAAATAGAAAAAGACGGACCATTCAATTTTTTTTGATTTTTCTAAACTCAAAGAAAATAGAAAATGGGATGAATAAAAGAAAAAAGAAAATTTCCAATTTTTTTTGATTTTCCTTTTTTTTTCGGCATTTTTTTTGTAGCGCCAATTTTTTTTTGCTTTTCTTTTTTTTTTCCGACTCTGAATTACATCAGATGAATAAAGAGAAAAAAAAAAAGAAAAATACAAAAAAGGTGGGAGACGGGAATTGGAGAGACTGGCGCTTTTTTTTTTGCTAAAAGGTCCTACAAAATTGTTCATGACTTCAACGCTATATGAAAATATATCATTCGGGGAAACGAGTGGTCATTGAATTGAATTCTCGCACTATTTTTGGCATTAGGAACTAGCTAAAAATAAAAGAAAGGACTCTTAGCACGTAAGTACATGTTGGCACATAGTCATGGTATTCATGCATTCAGGCAAGCATTATAACAACGCAGTTTACAGGCAAACATGTGATCAGACGGGCATTACAACGACACATGCACAATAAGCAAGCGAATGCACGAATGTGGACAAGAGGCTTTTGGCTCATGTGAGGTTACCACGACAAATTACAATTTCCGTTCGGCGGATGATCGACACATCGATTGTAATTCTTTTTCACCAACAAGGATTGATGAGTCATGGGTGAGGAAGCGTCGATTTGCACGATAGGACAACTGTATATTCCTTTAGATATACGGGTTGTCTACGAGTTGCGACACAAACTTCCTCGAGGGTCGATAATGGTCAAAAGGTTGTGCCAAAGCACATGCAAATGATGCAAAATATGGAACATATTATTAAAGAATTAAGCAAACTTGACTTTCGAGTCTCACCCTCTTAAATAAATCCTCTGTTGAGTCGCCACTGTAAGGACCCGGGATTTCTACGGCCACGGAGTGCGTCCTTATAGAAAATTTGTAAGTTGGGGGTTTAGATAAGTTCAAGGGACCATCGAGTTAGAAAAGATTTTGTAAAGACTTGAATTGAATAAAAACCATGAAGGAAGTCACAAATCTGCTATCGGCGTTTTATCGAAGGGACAAACCAAAGGAACAACCCAATAGCGCGATACGTGAACTAATCATGTTTTTAGAAAGACTCCCGCTCATATATAACCAGGAATATACAGTTCGGGGGCGAAGATACGAATTGGAAGGTGTTAGGCACCAACCTCGCCCGTATTATGACGGCCTCTACTAACTCAAGTTTGCTTGTTTAGACATGATTCCCACACAAACCGGATTAACAACCTAGACTTAGACTATTAATTGGTTCATCACAAGCATCACAATATTTATTTTTAACCCTTGTTTAGACATGCATTCGATTGGCAAATTGAGCATTACGACGACTACACATATTTGGACAGACAATATTTAGGAAGCAATAAAAGACGTTACTTAGCATGATATCTACATTATGACTACTAGAAAAATAAACAATTAAGCAATTAATTTAGTTTGAGCCCTCAGGAGTTAGTACCTGAACTGTAGGCTATATTTGACAAGAATAGTAAAAGACAAGATCTAAAGCTTGGAAGAAAGAGGGGGAAGCTCGGTGTCAATACTCCCGAGAATAGAATAGAATTTTTTCTGGAAGAAAGAGGGAGAAGCTCAGAGTCAATACTACTGAGAATAGAGGGTGTCGACTGTAGACTGTGTGATTTGAACTGAGGGAGGAGGGTCGTATTTATAGGCGCAGGGTAGTAAGATTGGACGGCTGAAAAGGAGCCGAAAATCGAATTGGGCTTGAAAAATGAGTCGGGCCAGAAGCTACGTCAGCGCCGCTAGCGGACCTGGCTTTTTAGTCAGCGCCGCTAGCGCTGGGTTTTATCCCAGGGCCGCTGACGGCTGTCAGCTTGCCAACTGGGTGTTTTTTGGCCTTATCTCACTCGTTTGGGCTCCAAATTGGATGATTCAAGATTCATTGAAAAGCTTATTAGGTCTAGTTTCAAATGGTTTTGGGTTCAGACCTAAATGTTTTGTGTATCTCGAGATATACCCGAAAGACTAAGGAGAGGTCAATTTTTGAGTATGCATCAATGTTGGGCTCGTAACTCCTTGGTTGGGAATGTGGTGCGGGCTCATGATATGTCATTGGAAAGCTATTTGAATAAGGAGTTCAAAACTATAAGGCTCACAAATTAAGTCAACCAATCGGACTCTCAAATTGGGCTAGAAAGACGGTCCACAGTATTCGACTACATCTGTTTTGGCCCTTAACTTCGTTTGGCCATAATTCTTAGGTGCGGAATCGTATTTTGACATTGTAGACGCCAAAAAAGCGCCTTCAGATTTCTCCGCAAAAGCCTGATGATTAAAGGAGTAATTTATAAACTTGAACGCTATTTTTGCTTTAATAGTTAAGATAAGGTCTAAGGTTTTCCTCCAAACACTCCTTTATTCCAACCCCATTCAAAAGCCCCGTTCAAGAGCTTTCCAACGATACCTCTCATGCCCCTTTCCGACTCCAGATCGCCAAGTTGCGATTCAGGGGTAGAACCGTCTTTGATCGTCCAAGGGTAAAACTGTCTTTTCATATTTTTCGGAATACTAAAATTCGTCCGGAAAATAAAAATAGACTGGATGTCGTCATAATGACGACATCCAGCTGGCAGCTGACAGCCGTCAGCGGCCCTGACCAGGGCCAGTAGCGGCGCTGACCTTGCTTCTAGCCCGACTCATTTTTCAAGCCCAGTTCGATTTTTGGCTCCGGAAATTTTAATTTGTCGTGGTAACCTCACAGGAGCCAAAAGCCTTTAGCCTACATTCGTGCATCCGCTTGCTTGTTGTGCATGTATCGTTGTAATGTTCTTTTGATCACATGTTTGCTTGTAATTATGTCGTTGTAATCCTTGCCTGAATGCATGAATATTGTGATTATATGGCAACATGTACTTACGTGTTAGGAACCTTTTCTTTTATTTTTAGCTAGTTCCTAATACCCGAAGATGGTGCGAAAATTCAAATTCAATGAACACCCATCATTTTCCAGATGATATATTCTAAAAGTCATGAACAATTCTCTAGGCAAAAAAAAAATGAGTCAGTCTCCCAATTTCCCCTCTCCCTTTTTCTATTTCTTTATTTTTCTTTTTCTTTTGATGTAATTCAAATTCGGTCAAAAAAAAAAGTTTAAAAATCAAAAGACAAATTTTTTTTGGCAATAATAAAAAAAAAAGCCGCCGAAAAATCAAAAAAAAAAAAAAAAGATCGACATTCTTATATTTTATTTTACCCCATTTTCCATTTTTTCTTTGAGTCTAAAAAAATAAAAAATAGGATAGTCAATCTTTTTCTTTTTTTTCCTGCTTTCGTTCATTGACTTTATTTTCCTTTGATATTAGGGAAATATTCGGGCATTTAGGCTTAAGGACTTTTTTTTAGGACAATGTGTTTTCCTACATGGGGGTCTCCATTTTTTTTAGATGAGAGTCTCGTGGTCTTTTTTATTCTAAATGGTCATCTACTCGTTCAGATTATGCCAGGGTCCAACAAGCGTTACTCAGCTGAAGATACACAAGAGGGATCTCTCCTCATGTGAAATGGGCCAGAATGCCAAGAAGGTCAAGACTTATTTTGTAACAACTGCATATCCGGCCTGCGAAGCTTCAAAAGAATCAATACTGGATACTCGAGATGAAACCCTTGACTTAGGGGAACAATTGGACCAATCACTGCGAGAGGCTAAGATTCAAGTGGGCCTTGATCTTGATGAAATTCCTAAACTCATTGAGTATAGAAGCACGAGTAAGACAATCCAAGCCCTTGTTGAAGAGCAAGACGATATTGACTACCTATCTCAGTATACAGTCGTCTATCACTCAGAGATCAAAAGGTTGCAGAAGACAGTTGTTGGGTTAGAATAAAGAATTAAGGCTCTAGAAGGGAATAAGATCATTCTTAATCAGGGCCAACCCCGTTGGCCTCAAGAACACATTTTCCAGCAAATGAGGGCAAATGGTTACATGCATTCGGTGGGACCTACCTATGAATTCCTTAATGGAAACCCAAGTGTTTATTGTGAGTACTGTCGAGCCTGCGGACATCACACCAATGACTGCAGGAATCTGAGAGACAAAATCCAAGCCTTCATTGATGAAGGGACCATGTGGCCCGCGCATCATTGGTTATCTAAGGAAAGATCGAGCATCCCTACCAGGGAATTCAATCCACTAACAGTACCTATTCACGATGTCATGACGGCTCTACTTCGCCGTGGAGATCTGCAGTTCTTAGAAAGAGGTTGGCCGGAAGAGGAAGATCATTACCTGTATTGCGGATATCATAGGTGCTTTGGTCATCTCTCCGAACAATGTTAACGTTTGAAGTATGACATCCAATCCGTCATTAATTCCGGAGTCGTTTCTCCTCCAAAATCCCACATATTCAAGATCACAGTACGAAAGTATGAACCGCAGCATGAAGTCAACGTGCTCAAAATAGATCAAGCATCATTCATACCACACTCGAACTCTCATGTTAATGGTTTCCTCAAAAAGCAAGTCTAGGGAGAAATGGACAAGGGCCCACCACCTTCAAATTCGAAGCCAAAAACAAGTTCTTTGGACTCGGCTACAAACCTACTGACAAAGAAATTTATAACCAGGCTCTGAAACAAAGGAAACAGTTTAAGGGAAAACAAGTCATACCTCCTTGTAGCCCCACACTAAATGATCAGTTCATCACAGTAGGGGACTATTGCCCATACTACGGTTTCCTTGAGCCGTACTATGACAAAGAAGCCAAGGTCACACATCCGGGTTTTGAAATCTTTCAAGACTGCAATCAATTAGATGAGGAGGCACACCACCCCTCAGAACCAGCAGGTCATGACTGGACCAAAGCACCAGGTAAGCAGCTGCTGGGTCTTTTATTCGGCCAAGAAACCAGAATGGTTGAAGCTCCTGAGATAAATGAAGAGGTAATGGCTCTCAATGATCGCAACTTCAATCCCGCCGACTTGATATATACCCCCGAAGATATCACCATGGGATGACGCAAAGAAGTAAACTGGACCGGCCCGAATGGACGAAAGGTCACGATATCAACCGGAGAAGGACCCATGATGGAAGAATCTGATTCCGAGTCTTAGTCAGAGTCAGTGTCTAGCCTAGGTCCTCGGGATGAGTCAGTAACAGGGGGTGTTCCCTTTTCTTTTCCTAAGTCTAGTGTCCATGTGAGGGGAAATTCAGATCCCTTTCTTGCTGTTTTCAATTCTAATAAAATGAAAAATCTTTCTGCTTATTTCTTGCCTTGTTTAGCTGTTGATAAACCCAATGATGAAAATGAGTTGCCTAAAGATCTGCTAAAAGACCTCCATTGTGGAGGAAACATAATTAATTAATTTAAGCAATGAAAGCAAACCTCGTGAGGTAAGAATTGGATTATCCCTAACTGAGCAGGAACGTGAGAAATTTGTTGAACTTTTGAAACAATACACAGTTGTCTTTTCATGGTCTTACAAGGACATGCCAGGAATTGAAAGAAGCATAGCCGAGCATAGAATCCCTTTATATCCTGATGCTAAACCAGTTAAACAGAAATTACGGTGTCTCCGACCGGAATGGGCAATGAAAATAAAGGAAGAGGTGCAAAAGCAACTTGCCGCTGGGTTCATAGTGGTATCAGATTATCCTGAATGGATCTCCAATGTCGTTCCAGTACCGAAGAAAGATGGCCGAGTCAGAATGTGCGTCGATTTCAGGAACCTCAACAAAGCTAGCCCAAAAGACGATTTTCCTTTACCCCACATTGATCTTTTGATAGATAACACAGCCGAGTACGCCCTGTTGCCATTCATGGATGGCTACGCAGGCTACAATCAGGTTCAGATGGCTAAAGAAGATATGAGCAAAACAACGTTCATAACCCCTTGGGGGACTTATTGCTACAGTGTCATGCCCTTTGGGTTAAAAAACGCAGGTGCAACTTACCAAAGGACCGCCACAACTTTGCTACATGATATGATGCATAAAGAAGCCGAAGTTTATGTGGATGATATGATTGTGAAATCAAGGCACCGAGACGGGCATATTCAAGCGCTCCATAAGTTCTTTGAAAGGTTACACAAGTATAACTTTCGATTGAATCCTCAAAAATGTGCATTCGGAGTCACGTCAGGCAAGCTGTTGGGTTATGTAGTCAGCCAAAGGGGAATCGAAATTGATCCATCCAAGATCAAAGTGATAGTTGAAATGCCGCCATCCAAGAATGAAACAGAAATTAGGGGGTTCCTCGGTCGACTTCAATACATAAGTCGGTTTATATCAAAGTTCACCATAACATGTGATCCTATATTCAAGAAATTGAAGAAGGGGTTCAAAATCGAGTGAGATGATCAGTGTCAAGAAGCGTTCGACAAGATCAAAGATTATCTAGCCAACCCACCTATTCTTGCTCCTCCCAAGCAAGGTCTGCCATTGATCCTTTATCTGACAGTAACCGACACTGCCATGGGGGCTATGCTAGCCCAAGCCATAGAAGATCAAGAACGAGCTATATATTACTTAAGTAAGAAATTCATTGATTATGAAACCAGATATTCAAGCCTTGAAAAGACATGCTTAGCTTTAGTCTGGGCCACCAAGAAACTCAAACATTATATGCTCAATCATCCCGTACTGGTAAGGTCAAGAATGAATCCCCTCAAGTATATATTCGAGAAGTCAGTCCTAAGTGGAAGAATCGCAAGATGGACGGTTTTGTTGTCTGAATTCGATCTCAAGTTTGACCCTACCAAGACCATCAAGGGACACGCAGTTTCAGAATACTTGGCTGAGCACCCCACTCACACAGCCAAAGAGCACGAGCAATATGACTTCCCCGATGAGGATGTGGCCTTAATTGAAGAAAATTGCTGGAAAATGTACTTTGACGGGGCATCCAACCAAAAGGGTTATGGCGCAGGAGTACTCCTGGTATCTCCAGATAAAGCTCATACTCCTATCTCGGTAAAATTGGACTTCCCTGTCACTAATAATGCGGCCGAATATGAAGCTTGTATTATTGGTTTACAAGCAGCCGTAGGCCTTGGAATCCGGACACTCAAAGTCTATGGGAATTCTCTAATGATCATCAACCAAGTCTCCAAATGGAAAGTACACAGCGAGAGCCTGGCACTCTACCAGGAGTTTTTAGATAAGGTACTTGACAATTTTGAAAAGGTAGCCTTCACATACCTTTCACGGAAAGATAATCAATTTGCAGATGCTCTATCCAAATCAGCATCCTTGATCATCATACCCGATCCAGTTAGCATGATGCCGTTTGCATACAAAGAAAAAACGAGCCAGCCTTTTGCAACAACCTCGACATAGAAATGACCCTGGCTCCAATCGAAGAGGATCCTTGGTACCAAGACGTCTTCAACTACATCACCAAAGGGATATACCCTCAAGACGCACCACTAAGAGCTCAACGAGCCATCCGTCTCTTAGCAACACAATACATAGAATACAAGGGGGTTCTGTACAAGAAAACGGGGTCAACCTCAGATGTGTGAACTCCAAAGAAGCCGCAGAGATTATGGAGGAGGTACACAATGGTGTGTGCAGACCACAGATGAACGGTCGAATGCTCTCTAGAAAGGTCTTACGTCTGGGATACTACTGGACCACTATGATGAAGAGGGATTGCTACGACCATGTCAAGAAGTGCAAGAAGTGTCAGATATATGCCAACCTGCAGCATATGTCACCCTCAATACTCCACAACTTCACATCCCCTTGGCCGTTTTCCACATGGGGAATAGACATCATTGGTAAAATCACCCCGAAAGGCTCGTGAGGACATGAGTACATCCTAGTAGCCATAGACTATTTTACCAAATGGGTCGAAGCCCAATCCTATGCCATCCTCACCTCCAAACAAGTGTCCAAATTCATAAGGAACAACATCATTTGCCGATACGGCGTTCCGCATGAAATTATCAGTGACCATGGATCCCATTTCAAAGGCGAGACAGCCACCCTCCTCAAAAACTACAAAATCCAGCACTACAAATCATCTCCTTACCGTCCCCAAACCAATGGCGCAGTAGAAGCCGCCGACAAAAACCTCAAGACTATCATTGAAAAGATGATAGAAAACTACAAAGATTGGCCCATAAAACTCCCATTTGCCCGTTGGGGATATAGGACATCCATAAGATCCTCTACGGGAGAAACACCTTATTCCCTAGTCTACGGAATGGAAGCGGTTCTACCCATAAAAGTCCAACTACCCTCTATGCGCATAGCCTTAGAGGGTGAAATTCCTGAAACCTAATGGTTACAAGCCCACTACGAAGAACTTATGTTCACGGATGAAAGACGCCTATTGTCCCTAGACCATTCCCACATGTACTAGCAGCGCATGGTGAAAGCGTTCAACAAGAAGGTCCGACCTCAGAATTTAAAGGAAGGGGATTTAGTTTGGAAAGAATTACGTGCCCCACTTACCGGCCCCAGAGGCATATTTTGACCAAACTGATCCGGTCCGTTCATCATCAAAGACATTCTATTAGGAGGCGCGGTCAGACTCATGGACATTGACGACATCGAGTTCAGTCAGCTCACAAATATGAGTGTGAAACTACACCAAGGATGGTTACAAGAACAGACAAGCTTCAAATCAAGCATTTGAATGCATTTACTCGTTTTAACAGCTCTTACGACTAGGGTGATTGAGATTGAGTTCTTTTGTGTTGTATATTAAGAGAAAGCACCCAAATACTTTGTTTTGCTTTAATTAGAGTGTGAAACTACACCAACGATGTTTACAAGTACAAACAAACTTCAAATGAAGCTTTTGAATGCATTTACGTGTTTTGACAGCTCTCTTACGACTAGAGTGAAAGTAACTGAGTCCTTTTGTGTTGTATACTAAGAGAAAGCACCCAAATGCTTTGTTTGCATTCAGTTGAGTATATATGAAACTACACCAAGGGTGTTTACAGGTACAAACAATCTTCAACACAAGCTTTTGAATGCATTTACACGTTTTAGCAGCTCTTTCGAGTAGGGTGAAAGAGATTGAGTTCTTTTGTGTTGTATATAAAGAGAAAGTACTCAAATGCTTTGTTTGCATTCATTTTAGTGTGAAACTACACCAAGGATGTTTACAAGTATAAACAAGCTTCAACTCAAGCTTTTGAATGCATTTACGCGTTTTAACAGCTCTTACGACTAGGGTGATAGAGATGGAGTTCTTTTGTGTTGTATATTAAGAGAAAGCACCCAAATGCTTTGTTTGCATTCATTTGAGTGTGAAACTACACCAATGATGTTTACAAGTACAAACAAGCTTCAAATCAAGATTTTGAATGCATTTACGCGTTTTAACAGCTCATACGACAAGGGTGATAGAGATTTGAGTTCTTTTGTGTTGTATATTAAAAGAAAGTACCCAAATGCTTTGTTTGCATTCATTTGAGTGTGGAACTACAACAAGGATGTTTACAAGTAAACACAAGCTTCAACTCAAGATTTGAATGCATTTACGCGTTTTAACAGCTCTTACGACTAGGGTGATAGAGATATAGTTCTTTTGTGTTTTATATTAAGAGAAAGCACTCAAATGCTTTGCTTGCAATCATTTGAATGTGAAACTACACCAAGGATGTTTACAAGTACAAACAAGTTTCAACTCAAACTTTTGAATGCATTTACGCGTTTTAACATCTCTTACGACTCGGGTGATAGAGATTGAGTTCTTTTGTGTTGTACATTAAGAGAAAGCACCCATATGCTTTTTTTGCATTCATTTGAGTGGGAAACTACACCAAGTATGTTTAATAGTACAAACAAGCCTAAATTCAAGCTTTTAAATGCATTTACGAGTTTGGAAAGCTTTTACGACTAGGGTGATAGAGATTGAGTTCTTTTGTGTTGTAAATTAAGAGAAAGCACCCAAATGCTTTGTTTGCATTTATTTGAGTATGTAACTACACCAAGGATATTTACAAGTACAAACAAGCTTTAAAACAAACTTTTGAATGCATTTACAAGTTTTAACAGCTCTTACGATCAGGGTGATAGAGATTGAGGTTTTTTGTGTTGTATATTAACGGAAAGCAACTAAATGATTTGTTTGCATTCATTTGAGTGTGAAACTACACCAAGGATGTTTACAAGTACAAACAAGCTTCAATTCAAGCTTTTGAATGCATTAACGCATTTTAACAGCTGTTACGACTAGGGTGCAAGTAATTGAGTTCTTTTGTGTTGTATATTAAAAGAAAGCACCCAAATGCTTTGTTTGCATTCATTTGAGTATGTAACTACACCAAGGATATTTACAAGTACAAACAATATTTAAATCAAGCTTTTGAATGCAATTACATGTTTTAACTGCTCTTACGACTAGGGTGATAGAGATTGAGTTCTTTTTTGTTGTATATTAAGAGAAAGCAACCAAATGATTTGTTTGCATTTTTTTGAGTGTGAAAATACACGAAGGATGTTTACAATTACCAACAAGCTTCAACTCAAGCTTTTGAATGCATTTACGCGTTTTAACAGCTCTTACAACTAGGATGAAAGTAATTGAGTTCTTTTGTGTTGTATATTAAGAGAAAGCATCCAAATGCTTTGTTTGATTTTATTTGAGTGTGAAACTACACCAAGTATGTTTAATAGTACAAACAAGCTTAAACTCAAGCTTTTAAATGCAATTACGCGTTTGAATGCATTTACGCGTTTTGACAGCTATTACGACTAGGATCAAAGTAGTTGAGTTCTTTTGGGTTGTACATGAAGAAAAAGCACCCAAATGCGTTGTTTGCCTTCACTTGAGTGTGAAACTATACCAAGGGTGTTTACAAGTACAAACAAGAAGCTTTAATACAAGCTCTTGAATGAATTTACGCGTTTTAAAAGCTCTTAGCAGTACGGAGAAAGAGATTGAGTTCTTTTCTGTTGTATATTAAGAGACAGCACTCAAATGCTTTGTTTGCGTTCATTTGAGTGTGAAACTACACCAAGGATGTTTACAAGTACAAACAAGATCCACCTCAACCTTTTGAATGCATTTACGCGTTTTAGCTGCTCTTACGACTAGGGTGATAGAGATTGAGTTTTTTTGTGTTGTATATTAAGAGAAAGCACCCAAATTCTTTGTTTCCGTTCGTTTGAATGTGAAAGTACAACAAGGATGTTTACAAGTACAAACAAGCTAGCTTCAACTCTAGCTTTTAAATGCATTTACCCGTTTTAACAGTTCTTACGACTAGGGTGAAAGTAATTAAGTCCTTTTGTGTTGTATATTAAGAGAAAGCACCCAAATGCTTTTTTTGCTCTCATTTGAGTGTGAAACTACACCAAGGGTGTTTATAAGTACAAACAATCTTCAACTCAAGCTTTTGAATGTATTTACGAGTTTTAACAGCTTTTACGAGTAGGGTGAAAGAGATTAAGTTCTTTTGTGTTGTAGATTAAGAGAAAGCACTCAAATGCTTTGTTTGCATTCATTTGAATGTGAAACTACACTAAGGATATTTACAAATACAAACAAGCTCCAACTCAATCTTTTCAATGCATTTACGCATTTTAATTGCTCTTACGACTAGGGTGATAGAGATTGAGTTCTTTTGTGTTGTATATTATGAGAAAGCACCCAAATGATTTGCTTGCATTCATTTGAGTGTGAAACTACATCAAGGATGTTTACAAGTACAAACAAGCTTCAATTCAAGCATTTGAATGCATTTACGCAGTTTAACAGCTCTTACGACTAGGGTGATAGAGATTGAGTTCTTTGTGTTGTATATTAAGAGAAATCACCCAAATGCTTTGTTTGCATTCGTTTGAATGTAAAACTACACCAAGGATGTTTACAAGTACAAACAAGCTTCAACTCAAGCTTTTGAATGCATTTACACGTTTTAACACATCTTACGACTAGGGTGAAAGTAATTAAGTCCTTTTGTGTTGTATATTAAGAGAAAGCACCCATATGCTTTCTTTGCATTCATTTGAGTATGAAACTACACCAAGGGTGTTTATAAGTACAAACAATCTTCAACTCAAACTTTTGAATGCATTTACGCATTTTAATAGCTCTTGGGAGTAGGGTGAACGAGAACGAGTTGTTTTGTGTTGTATGTTAAGAGAAAGCACTCAAATGCATTGTTTGCATTAATTTGAGTGTGAAACTACATCAAGGATGTTTACAAGAACAAAAAAGCTTCAAATCAAGCATTTGAATGCATTTACGCGTTTTAACAGCTCTTACAACAAGGGTGATAGAGATTGAGTTCTTTTGTGTTGTAAATTAAGAGAAAGCACCCAAATACGTTGAATGCATTCATTTGAGTTTGAAACTACACCAAGGTTGTTTACAAGTAAAAACAAGCTTCAACTCAACCTTTTGAATGCATTTACGCGTTTTAACAACTCTTACGACTATGGTGATAGATATTGAGTTCTTTTGTGTTGTATATTATGAGAAAGCACCCAAATACTTTGCTTGCATTTAATTGAGAGTGAAACTACACCAAGGATGTTTACAAGTACAAACAAGCTTCAACTCATTCTTTTGAATGCATTTACGCATTTTAACTGCTCTTACGACTAGGGTAATAGAGATTGAGTTCTTTTGTGTTGTATTCTAAGAGAAAGCAACCAAATGATTTGTTTGCATGCATTTGAGTGTGAAACTACACCAAGGATGTTTACAAGTACAAACAAGCTTCAACTCAAGGTTTTGAATGCATTTATGCGTTTCAGCAGCTCTTACGACTAGGGTGAAAGTAATTGAGTTCTTTTGTGTTGTATATTAAGAAAAAACCACCCAAATGCTTTGTTTGCATTCATTTGAATGTGAAACTACACCAAGAATGTTTACAAGTACAAACAAGCTTCAACTCAAGCTTTGAATGCATTTACGCGTTTTGACAGCTCTTACGACTAGGGTGAAAGTAAATGAGTTGTTTTGCGTTGTATATTAAGAGAAAGCACCAAATGGTTTGTTTGCATTCATTTGAGTGTGAAACCACACCAAGGGTGTTTACAAGTACAAACAAGCTTTAACACAAGCTCTACAATGCATTTGCACGTTTTAAAAGATCTTACGAGTAGGGTGAAAGATATTTACTTCTTTTGTGTTGTATATTAAGAGAAAGCACCCAAATGCTTTGTTTGCATTCGTTTGAATGTGAAACTACACCAAGGATTTTTACAAGTAAAAACAAGCTTCAACTCCAGCATTTGAATGCATTTATACGATTTGACAGCTCTTACGACTAGAGTGAAATTAATTGAGTCCTTTTGGGTTGTATCTTAAGAGAAAGCACTCAAATGCTTTGTTTGCATTCATTTGAGCGTGAAACTACACCAAGAGTGTTTACAAGTACAAACAATCTTCAACTCAATTCTTTGAATGCATTTACGAGTTTTAACAGCCCTTACGAGTAGGGTGAAAGAGATTGAGTTCTTTTGTGTTGTATATTAAGAGAAAGCACCCAAATGCTTTGTTTGCATTCATTTGAATGTGAAACTACACCAAGGATGTTTACAAGTACAAACAAGCTTCAACTCAAGCTTTTGAATGCATTTACGGGTTTTAACAACTCTTACGACTAAGGTGATAGAGATTGAGTTCTTTTGTGTTATATATTAAGAGAAAGCACCCAAATGGTTTGTTTGCATTCATTTAAGGGTGAAAATACACCAAGGATGTTTACAAATACAAATAAGCTGCAACTCAAGCTTTTTAATACATTTACGCGTTTTGACAGCTGTTACCACTAGGGTGAAAGTAATTGAGTCCTTTTTGTTGTGACCTAAAATAAAGAGACAAGATCAAGGCCTAGTCTTGAGGCCCATCGGGAAGAGCCCGGTCAAAAAGGCCTAATCCAGGCATACACCATCAAGGAAAGCCGGTTGTCCTAAACCATTCTCAAGTTGACACGTGTTCCCTGAAGGATAGCTCACCTAGGTAACAGTACCCTATAAATACCAGTGTCCAGGTATGTGAAAAGACAACTACTCTCACCTGAATTATTACTATCACTAAAATCGAGACTGACTTGAGCTTCGGAGCGGGGATTCTGGGAAACCCCCTCGGGCCAGTTGACGCTCTCGTGTGTGTAGGTACTAAGTTCGTAGCCAAGCCAACGGAAAACCATCGCCAACTACTGATACTCACGGCATAGGAAAAAACCCCACAACATTTGGCGCCGTCTGTGGGGAGTATTACCTAGTTGAGCAGGAAATTAATCAAGGCAGGCTATTAACAGAATGACAGAGATAGAAGACGTGACTGATGGCTCGGGTTCGGAGGCCCCTCACGGACCTCCGGCAAACCCCGACGTCGCCCAGCCAACTGCTCCTCCTCCTTTCAGGAGCACTGTATCGACCCAAGCGGTCAACCCATAATCGAGAATCTAATGTACGAGGGAGACTTGACACGAGCTATAACTACAATGCAGCAAAAATTAATGGAGGGTGTGCGAAAGAGGTCCGTGACGCCCTCAAAGCACAGCTCCCTCCAGCGCCTCGAGATTTCCCCCTACGCAGCTTCGGCGCGCCTCTATCAGCCACCAGCGGCCCTGTCGTACCAAGACCCCTGCCCAGGCTTGAACTCGACCCCGACGACGGTCGATGTTCGTCACCTTCTAAACCAATGCCGAGACGATTGGGAAGGCGAACGAGAACCCATCAGGGAACAAGGAGAGTCCTCGAGGCCGGACGCCCGGGACCTCATCAATCAACGGCGAGAAGAAAGAGGCGAGGATCTGGAGCCAACCCTAAATCGGGGCGGCCCTTCGAGATCTGACGCCCGTCAAACCATAATCCGCATGAGGAAGGACAGAGCCTGTATATCTACCCCATACGCAGACGACGAGTCCAGCTCCGGAACATTTCACAGTCGTTCCAAGGGCAAGACCATCGAAGTTCCTCGTCCCACCGATGAGGCGAGAGACTTGAGGGGAGTCGAGACCACAAAGCCGACAACCACTCCGTGATATCACTATCGTGCAGGCTGGGAGAGTTGTACATTGACGAGAAACGCCCCGACTCGCCATTCATGAGGGAAATCCTATACGCCCCAAGGGTGGAAAAGATTAAAGTGCCCTCCATAGCAATGTAAGATGGTGTTGCCTTGACCGACCCCAGCGAGCACGTGGATGCCTACACGGCAAACATGTACATGTAGACGACGGATGTACCCACTCTATGCAAATTTTTCCCGCCCACGCTGCGAGGTCTCGCACTCAAATGGTTCAACGAACTCCCTCAAGGCTCAATAGACAGCTTCAAAGCGCTGTCGAAAAAGTTCATCAACCATTTCGTCGGTAACAAGTGGGCAGAGAATACCATTTCCCACCTGGCAAGCGTCATTAAATTGAGGAAAGAGCCGCTGAGAGGGTACCTCAAAAGGTTCAACACGGAAAAGACGGAAATTGGTAAAGTGAACGACGAAGTCGCCTACTCGTACTTCCTACAGGGATTGTCGCCCAGTACGTACAAGTTTGCTTTGGTGAAGAAGAAAGTGACTTCTCTTCGGGATGCCCTGGAAAGGGCCGAGGGCTTCTGCACCGCGACCGAGGTCGTCTACTCCAACAAAGAGAAGGAAAAAGAAGCAACACCGCCGCAGGCGGGAAAGAAAAGAAGTGCGGAAGCTATGACAACCAGCACCCCCAAACCCTGAAAAGAGTTCTCGAGGAAAGCCACGCGCCTCTCCTACGAATCCGACGAGGCCTACCCCTTCTCACATCCAAGGGCAGTGATTTTGACAGATATCAAGGATAAGAATTGGTTGAGGGAACCCAGTCGAATCCGACAGCCATACAGGTATCGAGACAAGGCCAAATACTGTGACTACCATGAAGATGTGGGGCATACAACAGCTGAATCTAAGGACCTGGAGAGGGCACTTGGCCTCCTCATCTCCCAGGGTCGCCTCAAGAACTACGTCAGAAGGGACGCAGTTGCCATGCTGGTTGCGAAAAAGGAAGAAATACCGGAGCCTGAGAGTGACGATGGAGACTTCGTCGCCACGATTGCCGGGGGATTGCCTTTGGACAACAGAACCATCAGCGCCCACAAGGCTTATGTCAGAGAGGCCACACAGGTCATGCTTCTAGTACCTGGACCGTCAAAACCAATGAAACCCGTAACCTTCATGAAAGAGGACATGAAACGGATCGTCGCCCCGCACGACGATCCCATGGTGGTTGAACTGAAAACCCAGGACCGACGAGTGAAAAGAATATTGATAGACAGTGGGAGCTTGGAGGACCCGATATCCCTAAATTGCTTCAGACAGTTGAATTATGGTGAGGACAATCTTCAGAACGTCAACAGGCCCATTGTTGGATTCGGCAAAAAGGTTGTCCACCCACTTGGGAGCTGTAGACTGTCGGTTTGCTTTGGACCCCCAGGGAAGTGCCAAAAAACCTTTATCAACTTTCTGGTCTTCTAGGATTCGTCGACCTACAACCTCATTCTTAGCCGACCCTCCTTAAACAAAATCAGGGCTGTGGTCGCCACTCACATGCTCCTCATGAAGTTCGAGTGCGATGGCGGAGAAATCGGCAGCCTATACGGTGACCAAAAGACAGTCAAGGAATGATACTTCATAATGGTCCGACCCATCCTAGAAACCGAGCATGAGAAGTCCGAAAGAAAAGGCAAACGGGTAGCCGAGGCTATGAATATTTCCCTGGCAGCCGGCGAGGATGACATCGACCCACGTGAAGAGACTACTAAGAAAGCTGAGGCCGTGAAAGCAACAGAAGAAGTAACCCTTGACGAGGCATGTCCTGACCGAACTGTAAGAGTCGGTAGTTCCTTGCTTGGCAAGGAGAAACAGGCGATGATCAGGCTCCTACGAGCGTATCAAGATGTGTTTGCCTTTTCCGCAAGAGACATGCCGGGGGTCAGCCCCGACATCATTATGTACAGCCTTAACAACCTTCCAGCAACAATCCCCGTAAAACAAAAGAAACGTCATCTAGGGGACGAGAGGAACAGGGCTGTGAAGGAAGAAGTAGCAAAGCTAATGGAGGCCGATTTCATCAGAGAATGCCGATACCCCGGTTGGATAAGTAATGTGGTCTTGGTTAAAAAACCGAATGGGTCATGGCGTATGTGCATCGACTTCACCGACCTAAAGAAAGCCTGCCCGAAAGACAGTTTTCCCCTTCCAAGAATTGATCTAATGGTTGATTCGACGGCCGGCCACCAGACACTAAGCTTCTTGGACACCTACTCCGGCTATCATCAGGTCCCACTAGATGAAGTCGACCAAGAGAACACCACCTTCATCACAGAACACGGACTCTACTGCTACAAAGGCATGCCTTTCGGCCTAAGGAACGCAGGCGCCACATATCAAAGGTTGGTAAACAGGCTATTCGAATACCAGGTAGGCGACACAATGGAGGTGCATGTGGACGATATGATTGTGAAGACAATGCTCGGCGACAGTCATGTCCAAGACGTGCAACAAACCTTCGAAAATCTGCAATTCTACAACATGAAACTCAACCCCAAAAAGTGTACATTTGGAGTTCAGGTGGGGAAGTTCATAGGATATATGATCAGTCAGCGAAGAATCGACGCCAACCCCGACAAAGTGACGGCAATCATGGACATGGAACCACCACGAATGGTCAGAGAAGTACAAAAACTCGATGGTTATATAGCGGTCCTCGGGCGATTCATCGCCAGAGGAGCAGACAAAAGCGCTCCGTTCTTCAACACTATTAAAAAGAATACCAAATTATGCTGGAACGACGAGGCTGTACAGGCATTCGGTGAGTTAAAAGCGTACCTCACACATGTACCCACCATCGTTGCACCAGAACCAGGGGAAGAAATTTTTTGCTCTCTGGCGACGTCGGATACGTCAGTCAGCGTCCTCCTCCTTGTTGAACGAGACAAAATTTAGAAGCCCGTCTACTACACAAGCCACGCTTTTAATGATGTTGAAGCCAGGTACTCCATAGTGAAACCATACTTCGAATCTCACAAAGTCGTCGTCCTATCCGACCATCCCCTGAGAAACTAGATAATGCCGGAAGGATGCTCAAATGGGTCGTACACCTACAGGGCCTTGGGATAGAGTACGATCCTCGGAATGCCATGAAGGGACAAGCTTTGGCCGATTTTGTCACCGAAAGCACCCGCCGCCTTAACCCGTCGTACAACCCTGATGTCCCTTGGACGATCTATGTCGACGGATCAGCTACCAACCAGGGGTCTGGGGCAGGCCTTATATGCACATCTCCGGAAGGTGAAGATTATGAAAACGCCCTCAGATTCAAGTTTAATGCCACTAACAATGAAGCAGAATATGAGGTGTTTATCTTAGGAATCGAATATTGCCTCATTGTGGGAGCCTCGAGCATCAAAGCACACTGAGACTCACAGCTAGTCCTCAGCCAGATCAACGGCATCTATGAGGCTAGAGACAAACATATGCACGCCTACTTTGCTAAGGCACAAGGGCTGATCGCCAGGCTGAGGAACTTTGAGATCATACATGTCGCTCGGTCCGAAAACAACCAGGCAGACGCCCTGTCCAAGCTGGCTAGCTCCGCCAAAGCTGACCATCCAAGATCAGTTTTCTGGGATGTAAAGGCCGAGAGAAGCATAGAAAAAGGAGGCCATGATCCTTGATAGAAGCTCCACCTGGATGGATCCAATCACTCAGTTCCTCACCAACGGTGTCTTACTAGAGGATAAAATAGAGGTCGAAAAAGTGGAAGGAAGATCTAAATGGTTCACTATCTTCGAGGGATAGCTATACAAGGTCTCATACACACCACCCTTGCTGAAATGCATCACCCCAGAGGCAGGGAAGAAAGTGCTGGCCGGCCTCCATGATGGCGTATGTAGTTCTCACATTGGCGGGCGGGCGCTGATCGCAAAAACCCTTAGAATGGGATATTTCTGGCCAACACTAAGGCAGGATGCCGTTGCCTATTCAGCCAAATGTAACAAATGCTAAAGATTCGCCCACACCTACCACAAGCCCGCCACGGAGCTGAAGCCCATCTCTACAACTCTATAATTCGCCCGCTGGGGCATGGACATTCTCGGGCCCTTCCCAACAGCAAAATATCAGCGCAAGTTCATAATAGTCGCCGTCGACTATTTCAGTAAATGGATCGAGGCAGAAGCGGTGACGACGATCGCAGAAGCCGACGTCAAGAATTTGTCTCGCGCAACATCATAACGCGCTTTGGTTATCCTAGAGAGATAACCTTCGACAACGCAGCCCAGTTTGAGACTCTCAAGCTTCAAGACTGGTTGAAGAAATACTGTATCACCGGTAACTTCACTGCCATCGCTACCCCCAGGCCAACGGACAGGCCGAATCCTCCAACAAGCAGATCCTCTTGAGCTTGATAAGAAAGCTTGATGCCGCCAAGGGGCTGTGGGTCGATGAGCGCTTGAACGTGCTCTGGTCCTTAAGAACCACAAAGAAGAATGCAACAGGAGAAACGCCCTTTATGCTCGTATACGGGGCTGAGGCGGTGCTCCCAAAAGAAATTGAAGAACCAACCCTGTGAGTGTTAATGTTCGATGAAGACACCAATAACGCCACTCACAGGCAAGACATCGACCTCCTGCCAGAAAGAAGAGGAGACGCGCTCCTAAGAGCCGAAATATATCGCCTTCGGATGTCAAGGCAATACAAAAAAACTGTCTGACCCCGGCCTTTGCACGTTGGAGATCTCGTACTGAGGAAGACTGAAGCCATAGGCAAAGCCTCGACGTCCGGTAAGCTGACCCCTACTTGGGAAGGACCGCACATGATCAGGGTAGAGATCCGTCAGAGAACATACCGCCTACAGACATTGGACGGAGAGCCGATCCCGAGGACATTGAACACCTGCAACCTCAAGAAATATCACATCTGATCCCCGTCAGCCAAAAAGGCGATGGCAAAACTAGATCAGGCGACTAGGCAATCAAGCAGTGTAATCTTTTAGTATTCACTTGTAACCTTTGGGTGCAAAATATTTACATGAATGAAAATGGCACACGTTTTCGCCTAACTTCGCACATTTTCGAACTCTGATTGAAATTACAAATCAGCTAAGGGAAGTTCATTAAAATAGTTTCACGTCACTTAAAACACTGAATACAACCAGTCCACGATGAAACTAAAACGAATATTTTTTTATTCATAAAACTTTACAGCAGAGGCCCTGACGTAGGTCAGCTAAACGCTCGGAAAATATAAAAAAGAAGACAATTGACCTTCCTTTAGGGCCGTCGAGGTTAACGGGGAACTCAAAGGCAGTATATGCCTCGATTACAGATTTTTCTCCGGCACTTCTTTCCTTTGATAACACGGGCGTCAGTCTCCGATTGCCCATCACCGATAACAACAGGCTCCGCCTCATCACTATCACCCGGAGGACTAAGCCGAACAGACTCACTGTTGCCATCAGAATCGAAAGGAAGATCAGGTACTGGAAGAGCCTTGATCCCGCCTAGCTCGCTCACCAACTCCACCCAATCAGAGGGTGGGAAAAGCTTGCAAAACGCCACATAAAAGCGTCGCCGCTCTTCTGCTTGACACAAATCATAATGAACCTCTTCCAGGGCGCCCAAAGTAGAGGGATGGACGCTCGAGCAGCCGGGACCACAACCGCCCACCCTCAAACCCTCAAGTTGCCTCGCTAAGTCATCTCGCTCGCATGTCATAACGTCGGCCCTCTCTAGCAATTGCACCGGTCGTCCTCAAACTCCGCCGTCTTCGCAAGGTTGCTCTGCAACCTCGCCTCTGCCAAGAACGAATGCTCCTCCGTCTGGCGCAGCAGCTCCTTATTCTCCTTCCGCAGTTCCTTGTTTTCATGCAAGACCTTCCTCGCCCACAACATCAACGGATAGAAGTAATGTGTGAAGCTAGCCCACCGGACAATGAACTCACAGGCACAATGCAAAATCTGATCCATCTGATGAGACCGTTGCCCACACATGTGAGCCAAGTCAGCCGAAGGAATCATACCCATCAAACGGGCAAAGAATCCCTCGATGGCATCCGAATCGCCTTGTGCCTGCCCCTCAAAGAAGGAGAAACCATCATTGTCACACACCGTGCCAGGGTCGGTGCCACCGGCACCAGCCATACCCGGCCCAGAACCACCAACGCCGCTCGGACCGATGCCATCTCCGCCAGGCCCGACACCACCACCACCCTGCTCACTGTCACCAACTCGTCGGCTCATATCACACGCCTGCGACGTCATGGGTTCCCCAAGCATCCCCCCATCTACCAAACGTTCAAACTCTTCGTCACTTATAAAAAGCTTACCATCTGCCGTACGGGAAAAATGCTGCCCAATGTCCCCATCTTAGAGGCAACAAGAAGCGATAGGGACGGGTCGTTCTGAAACCTGACGACCAAAGGCTTGGCCACTAAAGGAATACTCGAAGGAATCCGCGCCCTCTTCTTTGATGCCCTAGCCCTCCTCGACACCAACGACTCCTTCATAACGTCGATATACTCCTGGGAATAGACAACTGGCCTGGATTCTAGGGCATCGTCGCCAGGAGGAACGGAACCCGACGCCACGGCGTTGTCCTGGAGAAGGGAATCTGACGCCTGCACATTACCTGGGCGATTAGAACCCGATGCCCCCGCATTGTTTTGGGGAAGAGAGTTAAGCCAGGGAGAATCAGCCAAAGTAGGCTTGCCACAAGCCATAAACTTTTGTGTTTTGGAAGCAAAGTACAAATGAAAGCAAGACAAAGCAGGGGAGTTGAGTTACGTATATATACAAAAATCTGAATGAAGCTGAAAAGACACGTGGTATTAAAAAGCCAGATTCATATTTCCAAGAAAGTCAAAACATTCGGATTACAAGGTGGTTCCACAAATAATATTAAATACAACATAAACCTAATCATCACTCTCGGAATCCGAGCCATCGCCCGTTTTGTCAAGTGCAGCCTTGACGACTAGTTGAGTACCCGGGTCAACTAGATCCTGTAGTACGACAGTACAATGGGTCAGAGCAGCAACGAAAACTCCCTGCGGTACTCAGCCTCACCATAGGTTCGATACTCTTCCGATCGTTTAAAGTCGTCGACAACATCGCCCTGTGATGAAGAGTTCTCAAAGACCTTCAGGTTTTCAGAAATCGATGACAGCTGCGTCTGATAACCGGAAACCTTGTCGTCATGAGACCGATTCTGCTCGGTCAGAGTCTGAACTAAAGTTGAGAGCTCTTTAGCCCGCTTCGAAGCGTCGTCTCTCTCAGTCGTCGCCTTAGATATTGTCTCCTTAAGGCGATTGACCTCTTCAGACAAGGTGTCGGCCTTCGCCCGAGCTTCCTCTTGGCGCCTCTCAGTAGAGGCCAGCTGGCCCTTCAACTCGGATACTCTGGCCTCATGGTTGGCCTCATACTGCTTCAGGTCCCGCCTCAGAAGTTCGGCGTTAGAAATGTCTTTCCGAGCAGCATCATATTCTTTTTCTTGGCATAGAACTTATCTTCCCAACGTTGAGCACGTATCTTAAGGCGCTCTACCATCTCGACCATCTCTGCGACCGTCTCCAATTCCCGTGTCGCATCCTGATCTCTCTTGATCAACCTAGCGCTTACGGACAAGAGCTGCAAAAGAAAAAACACGCCCGTCAGTACTCATAGACAAATAAATAAATAACGCAAAAAAGAAGACAAACTCACCACGGCAAGTTGGTCGTTCATATAAGCCAGGGCACCTCTAGTGGAGACACCCCCTAAAAGCTCCTCGGCAGCATCACGGGTCGACGCCCTAAGGGCAAAAGCCTTCATCGCCTCCTTTTGAACGTCGTTCCAAAAGGTGTCTCCACTAGAAGGCATAGGCTGGCCGACAATATGATACAGACTCTCCTCCTCCCGTCCATCCTCCTTCGGATGAGGCTCCTCAGAATCCAACTCAACGACCGGGATAATAGGCGACGCCCCCAAACCCTGATCGGTCTCCCTCATCTTTGATGACGGCTCATCAGTCGACAGAGACGACTGACCGGCCTCCTTCCTCTTCTGGCGAATCGCCGCAGCCGCCCGGGACTGCTCCTCGGTACGAACCTTCTGTCTAACAAAAGGACCCAGCGGATGAGAAGACGAAGTCGCCTGAGGTCCCGTCGACTGAGGCTCCCCTTCAGCCGAGCCATACCCCAGCGAAGGCGACCGATCAACACCGGTAGGGACATAAGAATGCCCGCTAGCTTTCCAGTAGGTCAACACCAGAGGCATAGCGCGAGTAGATATTTCCAAAGCCATACCCTTGTGTTGGGCGACGAGCATGGCTTCTTTGTTATCTGCAATAACAAAGCAAGGTTAAAAGCCCGTCGGGTCAACAAATCAATATCAGGAAGAAAACAAGACAAAGGAACGAACCTCTGTCGGGAAGTTCGGCAATAAGACCCACAAACGACAAATAGCCATGCATGAGCAGCCAACCCCTAGCCGGGGCATACCTGACATCATGATACTCGTATTTGACCTCGTCAGAAGCCTTAGATTTCTTCGGTGCGACCTCGCCGCCCTTAACAGCCGCCATACCCTCACCGCCCTTCGATTTGGACGCCTTCTTTTCAAGGGGTTTCTCCATCCCAGTTCTCACCGACCGAAAGCTGTTCAAGATTACTCTGTCGGTGGCCGACAGCGGCTGGAGCTCTTCGCCAAAAGGAACCCGAGAATCCTCACGATCCCAGTCAGGGATGTCCTCAAGCTTTATCCTTCCTGACGACATAAACCCATTTCGACCGCCAGTCCTTATAGTTATCCCACACATGGCGAACAAAAAGAAAGTCCTCCAAAACCGACGTAGTATAGAGGCGGCGACGAGAATTACTTCCCGCCCCCACCAACTTCACCATCGCCTTAAAGACCCTCAGAGATGTAGGATACCCCATCACCTTGCACATGGCAATGTATCCGTTTATACAAAGCTAGAAATTGGGCAGCAGCTGCGCTGGGGCGACGTTATAATCATTCATGTACTCCTTCACGAAGGGGTGCAGCGACAAGTCGAAGCCCGCTTCCATCATGCCCATGGGAACGGTGATGCCATTATCCCGCGGCAAAAACATTATGTCGACTTGTTTCGGCAACACCATTTCACAATCGTCGGGAATGGGAAGCTTGGTGACTAAAGACCGACGAGGGACACCCGACTCTGACACCGAGGCGACCCACTTGGCTTTGGGAAGGAAGTGTATGTGTTCATCCGTCTCCTTCAGGTCCGCGGCAGCTGCCCGACGAAGACATCTTATCTGTTTTCCAACACCCGAAGATGACGACGCTGGCTGTTTGGCAATTTTTAAAAGTCCGACGAGTGAAAAGGTTAATCCAGAGAGGCTAAAGGCAGAGAGAGAGCAAAAGATACAAGCAAAAGCAAAAGTGAGAAAGTGAATAAGAAAACACTGTCTTATTTATAGATGCACCCCTAACCACTGAAAGGTCAGGGACACATGGAGCGTTAAAATGAAGTAGGGCAGGAAGCGGCCCCTACACGTCAGAGTTAAACAAAGAAATCCCAACAAGGGTATACTAGACAAAAATAAAATCACTACTTATGAAGGGGAAAACCTCCCTAGTATAGACAAGTCCCCCCCCTCCTCAAGCCAACTGATGAAGATGAAGCGAGGTGGCGTCACAGAACGTCAAGGCAACGGTGCATCATAGGCCGACAGTTCGACAAACACTTGATCATGTTTTGTCCCCAGCTCCGTCCGACGTCGCTTTAACTCCCCCCACTTACGCTAGGCTTCCTCCAACTTTAGGGCCATAAGGGCGACAGACTTAGACGTCGCTTCCAAATCTCGCTTCACTTCATCAGTCTCCGTGCGAAGAGCCTTCAACTCATCCCTCTTTCGCCTGCTCACCTCCTTCCTTGCCGACATAGGATCGACGGGCGGGGAAGGGGCCTAATCGCCAATGGTGTCGCCATCAAAAATTCAATCCGACAACGCTTCACGTCCTCCTCTATAAGCTGGGACAAAGGCAGCTTAATATGGCGAGGAAGGGCAATATTCGACAGGTGACGAGCATACCAAGCCCCCAGCGACTCGTCAGCAATCAGGTCGCCATACCTCAGACCAGCAGCTCGAACAATGTTGGACGCCAAAGAACAAGAGCTCGAAGCACTCCCTTCGAAGGACCGACGCGGAGGACGTCGAAGCCTATACCTACTAACAACCTCAGGTTCCTCATCAGAACCACTTGAGCCTGAGGAGACCTCAATGGTAGAAACCATTGCAAGGTTCAGTACAAATGAAAAGAGCATAGAGCTCCCAATATATAAGCATCCTGCACAAACCAACAGAAGTCAAACGTCATCAAAGTTCAACATCGATAACAACGCGAAGCCAATTATCTAGCGACACGTGGCACACCACGGACTCACAACACAAACGTCCCTAACTCCAATGCACTTTATTGGGGAAAAATCATTAAAAAAGACACCTGGACCAGAGAAACTAAAGCAACAATATGTTGAAACCCCCCCACACTCCAGAAGGAATATGTAAGAGTTTCAAAGGGCAAAAAGGAGCAAAAAGAGCCTTACAAAAACATATCAACTTCATTCCAATCATCAAGGGAGGCCAACCCCACAAAGGCCAACAAAAAATAATAAAAATATAACAAAAAATAAAAAAAAATTGATTACTACTATCTTGAAGCCACAGGTCGGCAACTAAGTCCGACGGTCACGACGAACTGCGTCAACCTGCAATTCTCCCTTCAGAGACGACACAGGCCCGTCAGCTGACCTTTCTTCACCTGAAGCTCCTCAACCCTAGCCCGAGCCTGCTCCAGCTCTGTCTCATGGACGGAAACCTTTTGCTCCATCTCCTGAAGCTCCATAGTGGCCATCCCAAGCAGCTCCAAATTATACTGCAGCCCCATCTCATAAGCATCTCGATTGATTGGACTGACGAAGGGATCATCAGGGACCCGACGCTCTAAAGAAGTTCCTCGGGCGATAGAAGACGACCCGACATCGAAACCCAACTCTGTGGACGAGGCTAGTAAAGCCACCACCAAATCTGCCGCACCGACCGGCCCGGCTGGAGGAACGCTGACGGTGCAAGCATCACGGCAAGCGTCGCCACCCGACGTACGACTACCCTCACCCGGCGAGGAACGAGACCTCTTAAGAGAAAAAAGACAAAAGACAAAAGACAAAAGTGAGATGAGAAGCCTCACACTCAAGCACTGCCTTTATATAGAGAAACCCGCGAACATCAAAGAACGCGAAACGTCTCCGAAATCCCAAACGTCCCCCAATCACAAAGAGTCAGAAACAACCCCTACCACGTGCGCACCGCAGAGATTCTTCCTGAAGGGCAAATGTTGTGACCTAAAATAAGGTGCCAAGCCCAAGGCCTAGTCTTGAGGCCCATTGGAAAGAGCCCGGTCAAAAAGGCCCAATCCAGGCGTACACCATCAAGGAAAGTTGGTTGTCCTAAAACATTCACAAGATGACTCGTGTCCCTTGAAGGATAGCTCAGCTAGAGAACACTACCCAATTAATACCAGTCTCCAGTTATGTGAAAAGACAACTACTCTCACCTGAATTATTACTATCACTAAAATCGAGACTGACTTGAGCTTCGGAGCGGGGATCCTGGGAAACCCCCCCAGGGCAAGTTGACGCTCTCGTGTGTACAGGTAATACATTCGTAGCCAAGCCGACGAAAAGCCGTTGCCGACTACTGATACTCTCGGCGCAGGAAAAAACCCCATAACACAGTTGAGCCTTCTGGTACTGCTGGCAGGAGAGGAGGCAGATTGGAAGAGGAAGGGGTACTTGCGTGAGAGGAAGAGGAAACCAGAGCAGAGGAAGAGCAAATCTTGGAAGAGGAAGAGGTCCCCATGGTCATGGCATTCTTTATGGTGGAGATGGTTCTGTGATGCAAGCATCTCCAAGTGGTCCTCCCTTCATACTCAATCCGGGTCAAAAAAGTCAAGGGAAAAATAGTCAAGGCACAATTTAGTGAAGGAAAAATTAGTCAATATAATTAGCCTTGAAATTAGTGACATTATGTTATTCCACTATTAAGGTGTTTGGTTTTTTTTATTGAGGTTAATGTACCCTTTTGAGGTTAATGTACCCTTATTAAGTGGCATGTTGAATATTTTTGAACTTGTTTTTAGGGTTGAATATTGACTGGATTGTATTCAAGTAAAGGCTTTTTCTTGCCAAACATTATGTGTAATTTTTCCCAAAAATTATGTGATAAGGATGCTCTTTTTGAAGACTTCAAAGTTTAGTTGGAGCTGGACAAAATATACTTCAAATTGGGGTTCTTTTGCATTGCATTTCATACAAGTAAAATCATACCTTCAACTCATACAAACACAACCCAAAATACAGCTTTGAAGCCATACAAAATCATCCCCAGAATATTGCTTCAAGCCATACAAAATTAACCCCAAAACACACACCTACCCAAATCCTACATCTACCCCTTTTCCTACATCAACCAGATCCTCCATCTACCCCCACTTCCTACATCTACCAAATCCTTACATCAACAAAAATTCCTACGTCAACCCTACTGACTTCAACACATAACAGATGCCAACTGCAACAACAATAGCTGCTATGAAAGACCAACTCCCTGGACCACCCTCAACAGCCTTCATTTTTGCCCTCTTGCTTACAACCCTGTCAACATCCTCCTTCCCAGCTGAGCCACTCATCAATTTTTCAGCCTTCAATTCATCTTCAAGTAGCAATATTTTGTCATGGCATCTCCTTATCTCAGATTCATAGCCACTAATTAAGGCTTCATTATCAGAGTGGTCATTACTCATCTCCAATAGCTCCTCTCTTAATATAGACACCAATTGCTCACCAACCGGGCACAAAGGTGGATCAATCCAGTCCCACTTCTCACATCCTCTTTTTCCTTGCTTGGGGCAGATCATGAACCTCCTTCCAGGATTCTCGTCAGTAAATCATGTCAAATTCTCACACACCAAACCACAAGAACATCGCACAAATCTATCACGTTTAGCAGCTTCATTCCACTTCTTAATACCTTTAAGACGATTTAAACCAAACACCGTCTTCATCTACAACCACAAATCAGAAAGAGAGAAAGGTTTAATTTTCGGGCCATCAATGAATCAAAGAGCAATTATCGCCAAAATTTAAATCAAATTTCAAGTCACTTACCCCACTGCTTCCACTTTGAGTAGTTCTGCTATTTTGGGGCGCCATTTTCGGCTTCTCGTGGTCAAATTTGCGGATTCGAATGACGAAACCCAATAGTTATCCCTAATTTGCGATTCTACGCCCTCAATTTTACCAAATCTCCAGATCTATGAGTAACTCTAATTTTCAATTTGGGGACGACTTTGAAATTACAATGAATAATCAACAGAAAGAACGGTCAACTACTTAAAAAGGAATGTGGGAAAGAAAGTTAAGGGAAAAGAAAATAAAAGAAATAACATGAAAATAAAAATAGATGCTAAAATAGAGAAAATAAGAAAAAATTAAGAAATTCGGGCCAAAACTAAAATAACCGGCTCAAATTAATTCTTAAGTGAAGTTTGCCCGAGAACCCGGTTTGGGGGTGAATGTGCCCAAACAATTTTTTTAAATGGTCATATTGTCCCACTCGATTTTAAAAGGATCATATTGTCTACTAGTGTTCACTTAAATCACCAATTTAGTAATTTGGGGAATTGTTTAATAAAATGTTCCATCTATTGCATTATTTGCATGTGCTTTGGCACGACTTTTTGACCCTTATCGACCCTCGAGGAAGTTTGTGTCGTAGCTCGTAGACAACCCGTATATCTAAAGGAATATACAGTTGTCCTATCGTGCTGATGCAGGAGCAACATGCTTAAAAAACGATACACATCATATTCACCATTATATAGATCTGAGGAATGATCTTGATTCCTCTACACGGCTCTTCAAGAACAACAATGGTGTTTTCCAAGAGGAATTGAAAGAACATTCAATCTTAGTTCAATTATGTTCGTTTATGGAGCATGTTTTAAAATGGGTTACAATTACATTGCCTCCTACATTGAAGATACTTTGTAATACACGCGTAAGATGGGGATTAAAGGTCTTGTTATATGATCACGTTCATTATGGAAAACCTCGTAATCTTGGCAGTTCTGATAGTTGTTCGTATTTTGGCCATAACTCGCTCATACTAAATCTAAACGTGATGATTCAAATCTCTGTGGAAAGATATGATCGAGATCTACAACATTGATGCTTTGCGTTTCCTCTAATTCAAAGCGCAACATGGTCAAAAATGAGTAACAAGTTATGGAACATATTCCTTGCGCGCCAAGGCAACGACTTTAGTATAGTTATTGTGTCCTAGTTTGCTTTTACTTGTTTAAACGTGATTGCTTGTTTAGGAAAGAAATAATCTGAATATAATTATCATTAGGAGTCCATGAAGAATTAGGAAAGCTGTTAGATAGTTCGTTTTACAATTGTAATCAGTTTCATAGTTAGTTTCCTACTTGGATTAGGATTCCTAGTAGGTTTAGATTTCTTTGTCTATATATAGGGGAGAGCACAAAATTGTAACATAGACTTTGATGATTAATGAGTAATACGTGAGTATTTACCCCCCTCAAATTGAGTGATTCAGTTTGAAACCCTTGTGTGTGATGCGCAAGTATTGTTCTTGAGTGATTCTTGAACGAAAACCCCAACCCCTTGAGTGATTCGAGAGGTATATCCCTTTTATTGCTTTTATTTATCAAAATACAGAAAATCCCTAAATAAATCACATCAACTTGGTATCAGATCAAGCTTTTGGAGTTTTCTAAAACTTCAAACGATGCAGATTGACAGAAGATTATTAAAGTTGTTCGTGTTCGTGTTGCTATTCATGAGAATTTTGGAGCCCGTTTTCGACAAAGCAATAGTGCTTTTCGCAGGTAACTGACATTCTGAGCAAGACTAGTTAAGCAAAGCTTACTAGCCCTGTCTTATTTTTGCGAAATTCAATTGTTACTCCTGTTTTTGAGTCGTTTTGTGTTTTTACGAGTGGAAAATATTATTTTGACATTGATCTTATGAAGCAATAAACAATATGAAGTCACCATGGGAATCTAAGTTTATTGAGTCCAGCTTAGATGAGTTTAGTGGGTTGTATTGTTCAAAGGACTTTTGTCGATGGCTTAAGAAGGTTGACGAGTTATTTTTATGTTATGAGTTTACTGACTATGAGCAAGTAAAGATTGTGATTTCTCGCCTAAGAGGACCTGCTCTAGTTTGGTGGGAGTCTTTGAAATCTCGCAGAAAACTCATGAGGAAAGAGAAAATCCGCACGATGAGCAAATTGAAGAAGTATCTCAAGAGAAGATTTTCATATCCGAGCAATGATCAAGAATGTTCATGTGCATATTGTTATGATGACAGTATTAAACTTTTGTTATCTGAGATGAGGGTGAGACGGATTGAACAACAATTGCAGAAGTTAAGAGAAGAGGAACGAGATAATAACCAATGTTCCAATTGTTTTGGTTTCGGTCACTTTATAGATGAATGTGCTACAAAGTTTCAAGTAACTATAGAATACATTAAAGAAGTGCACGCGGCTGAAGAATCTTTGAGATCTTGTGAAGTCAAAGAACCAAAGAACAAGATCATTGAGGAGTTTTTGCAAAAATCTGATCTTTATGATTCGTTTAAAGATATTGTTCCTATTGAAGACTCGCAAGAAAAGGCCAAGAACATGGATTCCTTGATTGATGTTCAAGTTTATGATTCAAAACAACAAACCGTGGTTCATGAGTTTGTTGAGGAAGATTTCATTGAACCAGATAATATTGGTGATTTTCTTGATGATCTTGGTTATAATGATGACCTTTTGAAAGAAGAATTTTCTTTTGACCCAAGTCAACCACCTATATTTGATGAGGTAAGTCAAGAAGATGAGGTTGACATCATTAATAACCTTGTGGTCGTGGATTCATTGAAGACATGTCAACATGATTCAATGTTTTTCAAATATGAAGACTTTGTTCATACTGACTTCTCCAAGAATTGTACGATTTATTTGATGGAAGATCATGGAGACAAAACTCAAGAAAAGATTGTTACCGACCAAGAACTAGGGACAATTCTTTTTGAAGAAAGGGAGATTGATGCAGGAGCAACATGCTTAAAAAATGATACACATCATATTCACCATTATATAGATCTTAGGAATGATATTGATTCCTCTACACGGCTCTTCAAGAACAACAATGGTGTTTTCCAAGGGGAATTGAAAGAACATTCAATATTAGTTCTATTATGTTCGTTTATGGAGCATGTTTTAAAATGGGTTACAATTACATTGCCTCCGATATTGAAGATACTTTGGAATACACACACAAGATGGGGATTAAAGCTCTTGTTATATGATCACGTTCATTATGGAGAACCTCGTAATCTTGGCAGTTATGATAGTTGTTCGTATTTTGGCCATAACTCGCTTATACTAAATCTAAACGTGATGATTCAAATCTCTGTGAAAAGATATGATCGAGATCTACAACATTGATGCTTGGCGTTTTCTCTAATTCAAAGCGCAATATGGTCAAAAACTAGTAACAAGTTACGGAACATATTCCTTGCGCGCCAAGGCAACGACTTTAGTTTAGTTATTGTGTCCTAGTTTGCTTTTATTTGTTTAAACGTGATTTCTTGTTTAGGAAAGAAATAATCTGAATATAATTATCATTAGGAGTCCATTAGGAATTAGGAAAGCTGTTAGATAGTTTGTTTTACAATTGTAATAAGTTTCATAGTTAGTTTCCTAGTTGGATTAGGATTCTTAGTAGCTTTAGATTTCTTTGTCTATATATAGAGGAGAGCACGAAATTGTAACATAGACTTTGATGATTAATGATTAATACGTGAGTATTTACCCCCCTCAAATTGAGTGATTCAATTTGAAACCCTTGTGTGTGATGCGCAAGTATTGTTCTTGAGTGATTCTTGAACGAAAACCCGAACCCCTTGAGTGATTCGAGAGGTATATCCCTTTTATTGCTTTTATTTATCAAAATACAGAAAATCCCTAAATAAATCACATCACGTGCAAACCGACGCTTCCTCACCCATGACTCATCGACTCTTGTTGGTGAAAAAGAATTACAATTTATGTGTCGACCATCCGCTGGACGAAAATTGTAAATTGCCATGGTAATTTCACAGGAGCCAAAAGCCTATAGCCCATTCGTGCATTCGCTTGCTTGTTGTGCATGTGTCATTGTAATACCCGTCTGATCACATGTTTGCCTGTAACTGCGTCGTTATAATACTTACCTGAATGCATGAATGTCGTGACTATGTGCCAACATGTACTTACGTGCTAAGAGTCCTTTTTTGTTATGTTTAGCTAGTTCCTAATGCCCAAAGATGGTGCGAGAATTCCATTCAATGAACACTCATCATTTCCCCGATGATATATTTTCATATGGCGTCGAAGTCATGAACAATTTTCTAGGACCTTTTTAGCAAAAAAAAGAGTCACTCTCTCCAATTCCACTCTCCCAATTTATTTTTTTTTCTTTTTTTGTTTTGATGTAATTTAGAATTGGCCGAAGATAAAAAAAAAAAAAAAAAAAAAAAAAAAAAAAAAAAAAAATCGCCAAAATTTCTTTTATTTATTTATTTATCCCATTTTCCATTTTCTTTGAGTCTAGAAAAAAAAAAAATATAGGATTGTCCGTCTTTTTCTATTTTTCTCATTTTCGTTCATCGACTTCATTTTTCCTTTGATATGAGGGGAAATAATCGTGCATTTTAGGCTTAGGTTTTCATTTTCTTCTTTTCCATTTCTTTACATTGCATTGCATTGTACATATTAGACGCTCCATGCTAGGATTCATGACTAATCGTCATGCATACGTTGTCGTCATTTTGCATTTGCATTTGTACAAAAGTCCAAGTCTTGCATTCATCAATGTCTCCATTTGTTCCCTACCTCTCTTGCATTAGAAGTCTAGACAAGTCGATCATAAGTCTTCTAGGGTCATTTTGCGTTAATTCATTGTCATACATGACAAGGTCAGTCCGTCATGCATCTTGCATATTGTTGTCGTAACTCTGTCACTGCATTGTCATCATCACGCATTCGAGTTCATATCGAGGGTCTTCTAAATACCATGAGTCTTTGTTTTCAAGTCCTTTCTTTGGCGTCTTTCTAAGTTGAGACTTGTGTTCAGGATTGGGGGCTCGAGGAAGAATTACGGAGACAAAGGTTGGGCTCGATTCGCCGGCAGATTGGTTCGTGTACAAGCTACATTCAAGACACCACCACATTCCAGAAGGCCATCACCCCATAATCCATCATCACTACAAAGCTCGCCACCACTCAATACATCCCTTACCTCACAAATCACACCCCCAAACTTCACCATGGTCAAAACCACCGACGAGAGGCTTGATGAGCTCATGAGTGAGTTAGAAAGGGTGCGACTCAATGTTGAAGTTTTGGAAGAGAAGAAAGAGGATGAAGCAAGAATCCTCTCTGACTCCGACTCTGAGGAAGAAGGACCAAATGCCAAGCTGGCTAAGATTAATTCTGTGCTCGAAAACCGCGGCATGTTTGCCAACTACCATGCTAATGTTGGTAAAGCCAAATTCTCCATTCCCGAGGTTCCGACATTCACTGGCACTGATAATCCACAAGACCACCTCAAAGCCTTCACTACTGCCATGAGTTTAAGAGGAGTTGAGAAAAATATCTACATTCACTTGTTCCCACAGGCTCTTGATGCCCCAACTCGTCGTTGGTTCTACACCTTGAATTTGGAGAACTACCACACTTGGTGAGATTTCACTACAGTCTTCCTTGCACGCTACAAGGAAAAATGTTTCTCTACCGATGACCCTTCGAGAGTTAGAGATCACCAAACAAGAAGAAGATGAGGGATTCACTGCCTTCCTTTGGCGTCGGAAGCTAAAGATAGCCAAACTGGTTGAGCGACCTTCGCAAAATGATCAAATCCTCCAACTCATCAAGAATCTGCAACTTGCTTACAAGGAACACCTCAGGTATCAAGCAATTGACTCCTACAACCGGCTCTATGCTGTGGGTGTCCTAATTGAAGATGACCTTCTTAAGAATTCCACTTATGTTGTGAACAATCCGACTATCTAATAGGGATGTCCTCCATATCCCTATGAACAGCCTGTGCTCGAGAAGTTGAAGAGAGTCGAAGTCTCCTAGTGTGCAAGTCTAGTCGAGTCCAGTGAAGTCTAATGATGTCTAGTTTGTCTTTTCAATTCGTCCATAGAGTCTAGCTTACTTCTCGTGTAATACTTTTCTTCGATTCAATAAAGATTGTATTTTGATTGCCATCATTGTCTTTGTTCTATCCTATGATGAAGGAATAAAAAAAATCAAAACAAAAACTCCCTAATGATCATCCCCATAGAGGACATACAGTTGAACCGTCCGTGCCGAGGACGGGAGGCATTCATTTGGCACCTCATATCAATATCCTTTACTAGCCCATACATCATTACTACTTGCAACCCTTTGAGCCTTAAACACATAGCCTTTCATTTTTTAACCACATCATCCTTACCCGGGAAATAGGTGTGTGCGACATAGGAATAGAGGCAACCTTCTAGGCCAGGTGGACCGACCTACAAAAGATCCACCGAGAGAAATACCAAAAAAAAAAAAGAGAACTCGAAAGTTCAAGAGCAAGAAAAAAAAAAAACAAAAGAGAAAAAAAATTCGAGAGCGATCAAAGATCCAAAAGAGTGAAAACACTTCAAGTACAACCAAACGGTGACATTACCTAAACATAGGTCCCTTAGCCACTTTGCCTAGATCACAAACTTCTATACCATATAGCATACTTTGGGGAGGGGATCTACATTGGGTTTCTTTGAGCCTTTATCTTTTCTTTGACACCTAAACCCAGCCTGACATTACAACTCGAAAGCCCTCCAAGTGGTACGACCATTCAATTGTATACTCCTGAACTACGTTGGCCTGATTCCACAAACTGGATACGTAGGAAACTTCAAGGAGGTCCGACCACGACAACCACTTTGTCACATGATCATAAGGAGTTTTCCTATTCCACCATTCTCATTGAAGGCTAGAAAAAAATGAGCATGGTAGGTTGAAAACCCTAAAGGGCGGCCTAGGCAAAAGTTAGGGCAACCAAAAAAAAAAATTATATAAAACAAATTCAACATCTTGAGGCGACTTAAATTTCCGAGGATTTAGAACATTGTTTCTCATTTAACAACTCTTTGGTCAGTCCTCTACAATCATACTCATCACCTTTCTCGTAGGCTTCCACATAGACTGCCCAATTGGGGGCTTTTTCAGAATGAGTCAGTTCTTTATCCCCTACGTTCGAAGTTGTCCATTTCGTCTGCATACCTTAAGTTAGGAAATTTTGTACCGCTGCATCAACATCCTAGCTCTTCGAGTAGGTCATAATCATCAAGAACCACACACCAAACTGGAGGTTGATTCTCCCTTGACTGCACCCAGTCTTGTCCACTTGTCTCTTACTCTGTCAAGATCACCACATGAATCAAAAATCTTGATCACAAAACTTTTCCCATATGAAGACCCTCTTCAGACCCTATAGGAGAGTCGTGCATGTTAGGCAAGGCCACATGGAGCTGTGAGACAATAGAGTCTGCATAAATCATATTTGCATAAGTACTAGAGTCGCCTCAAAGGCATGCATGTGTACATAATTTCTCAGTGCCTTGAATCCCTGCGTGTTTACAGGTCAATCCCCCTGTGCCCCATGCGTATTACTATGTCATGTCTTGTGCATCTTGTCATGGTCAATCGGACATGTATGTTGCATCTATTTCCTATGTGTATATTTCCTCTGCAGGTTTGAGTCTACCCGCTCTCCATTGAAACCAGCAAGCCCGGAACTCATGATGAAGCCCAGAAGCGACCTTCCGACTACAACAAAAAATGGAAATAACCTTCCAACAACATCCAAGCACGCGGGCCCCCTGCTGTCTCACGACTTCCTTTGTAGCCCCAAAAACCGTTATTTCAGTTTGTTCGCGGCGAAGACCAGTACCAAGCGCGCGGGAACAAGTCCCTTTGGCCCACCAATTCAAAATGCAACAATTGGTCCATCTTACGGTACCAATTATTTTCAGGTAAAACTAACCCCATTATTTTGCAGGTCCCAAATACACGAGCCCAGATATATGCTCCGACAATATTTATCACCCAGATTGTCAATTTATTCTAAGTCCAAAAAGTCCCAACGTCCCAAAGTCGGGTTAGTCAATGACCGTTTATACTATTGCGGCTAAACTGTCCTTTTTTAAGAAATTCCCAAAGTCCCAACGTCACAAATTTGGGTCAGTCAATGACCGCTTAAGCTATTGCGGTTAAACTGGCCTTCTACGAGGTCACAAATTTGGGACAATCAATGATTGCTTAAAATATTGCGGTTAAACTGGCCTTCTACGAGGTCACAAATTTCGGTCAGCCAATGATCGCTTAAGCTATTGCGGTTAAAATGTCCTTCTACGAGGTCACTTATTTTCTGTCAGTCAATGATTGCTTAAACTATTGCGGTTATACTGTCCTTTGTTTTTTATATGTTTCAGTCAATGATTGCTTAAGCTATTGCATTTAAATTGTTCATATGTTTTAACCATTTTACAGCCGTCATTTCGATCGCGCTGTCTTGTCGACTTTTTCGTTTCTCAAGCAGGGACGGAATCTCGACATCCGCCGAGTGATGCTTAGTCACTGTTTGCTCAGAATAAAGCATTTATACTATTTACTCTCACCAGTGTTACTTCCCATTTACAACCGTTATTTTTAATTGCGTTGTCTCCTCGACTTTTTCTTTTCTCGTACAGGGACGGAATCTCGGCACCCGCCGAGTGGTGTTTAGTCACTGTTTCTCAAAGCATTCTTCGTTGGTCATTCTTAAACTATTACTAACTATTTCATTCACTCTAAATACAGGTGTCCTATCCTGCTAACCATAACCTTTATTTTCTCTTGTGTTCACAAAGATGAAATCTTAGCACGGTACGAGCATGTCCCAACCCAGGTTAGTCTTCATATGCATTTTGATCTGTGCACAATATGTGCACATCAGCATCCTGCATGTCGTCTTCGAAATACTTTGATCTTCGCTTTTACTTAAGCTCGATCAAAGTGGGGGCTTCTGTAGACGCCAAAAAAGCGCCTTCAGATTTGCAAAAGCCAGATGATGAAAGGAGTAATTTATAAACTTGAACGCTATTTTTGCTTTAATAGGTAAGATATGGTCTCAGGTTTTTCCTCGATCACTCCTTCATTCCCGTCCCATTCAAAAGCCCCGTTCAAGATCTTTTCAATGACACCTCTCATGACTCTTTCCAACTCCCGGTCACCAAATTGCGAATCAGGAGTTGAACCGTCATTTACCGCCTAAGGGTAAAACGGTCTTTTCATATTTTTCAGGACACTGAATTCCTCCGGAAAATTAAAATAGACTGGATGTCGTCATTATGACGACATCTAGCTGGCATCTGACAGCCGTCAGCAGCTCTAGAATAAAACCCAGGGGGCCCGGAATGCATGTCTTAACAAGGGTTAAAAATAAATTAATTGCCTAATTGTTATTTTCTAGTAGTCAAAATGTAGATATCATGCTAATAAACGTCTTTTATTGCTTCCTAAATATTGTCCTTCCAAGCATGTCTAGTCGTTATAATCCTCAATTTGCCAATAGAATGCATGTCTAAACAAGGGTTAAAGATAAATGATGTGATGCTTCTGATGAACCAATTAATAGTCTATGTCTAGGTTGTTAATCCGGTTTGTGTGGGAATTATGTCTTTAAATTATTAAGCAAACTTGAGTTAGTAGAGGCTGTCATAAAACGGGCGAGTTGGGTGCCGAACACCTTCCCACCTTGTACCTTCTCCCCCGAATCTATTATTCTTGGGTACTCATATGTTCTATATGAGCGGGAGTCTTTCTAAAAACATGATCAGTTCACTTATCGCACTATTGGGTTGTCCCTTCGGACTGTCCCTTCGGTTTGTCCCTTCGATAAAACGCTGATAGTAGATTTGTGACCTCTTTCATGGTTTTTATTCAATTCAAGTCTTTACAAAAGCTTTTCTAACTCGATGGTCCCTTGAACTTATCTAAAGCCCCCAACTTACAAATTTTCTATAAGGACGCACTCCGTGGCCGTAGAAAACCCGGGTCCTTGTACACGGTAAAGTGAAGAATGTAAAGCATAGAATCCGGAGGATCCAAAGGAATCCTTGGAGCCGGAAGATCGGAGAAAGCCTGCCTAATTAGTCTCTCTCCCAAGAACCACTCAAAACCAAAAGGACCCTCAATGAGGATCCTCCTCTGGTCATACTCCTGAGCACCCAAGAATCGGTCCGAGAGACCCGGGAGGTAATCTGTCCAGGGGAACCAGTCGACCTATAAAAGTAAAGAATAAACACACAAAAGGATGAAAAGTACGATAAAAGCACAAAATATAATCACTTACATCCTGAGCAGTCAAGGGATATATCGCCTCCCTAAGGGCACGGAGTCTAGTAAATGGGCAAGATGCCCGTCCCCTGCAAGTCTGCATCGCTCGAAAAGACAAATCCCCTGTCTCGAGAAGAGGGTCAAGGTCGGGGAAATGTTCGTAAAAACAAATCTAAGACATGCAAAGCACATGGATTAGGCACAAGTGGTGAGTAAAAGCCAAAAACAAGAAGTACATGAAGGGAAAAAGGAAATTACCTCTATAACCTTCCAGTAACCGACCAAGGAGACGCGAGACGTCCCCTCCTCTCCACTGAGGCCGCTCGACTCCCGTAAGCATCGTAGAAGACAGGAGTATGCGGGAAGACCCCAATTGTACTTCGCAACTCTGTCCAAATCCGGCAAGCCCGGGAAATAGCAAACATGATACTTAGTAGCTTTTTCCGAAAAGACGGAACAAGCTAGAACATAGGCCAAGAAAAGGCGAGCGTGCTGCTCTACCGTGACTTTCTTCAGCTTCCTCGGGGTGGTTAGGAACTGGACCATTACATCAGTCCCCCCGTACTTCATACCATCCCAATTGGCTCCGAAACGGCCAAACATCTCCACCATGTCATCCCTACTCACCTCTCCATAAGTGAGGCGGATACCGGTGCAAGGGAGCCCGAAAATGAGACCGAACTCGAAAGGGGTGATCATGATCTCACCCATAGGGAAATGTAAGGTACTGGTAGCATCCCAGTACCGCTCCGTAAGACCTCTAACGAGCAAGCGGTCGGAGCGCTCAATAGAAGCAATGGACGCTAGAAGGTGGCCGAAGCCACAACGCTCCACAATACCGCCGATAGCGGGAGTCACGTACCTACGGGCTTTCTCAATCCCGGAACGGCTACCGTAACCCCGCATGGTAGTGTCTACGTCCTATACAATACAATAATTGCAAGACAATTAGCTAGGTGATCCTAGTAACAACTACCAGTCTCCGGTTTAGTCCTAAATTTTTACAACTCGTAAAATTTAGCATTTTAACTAAACCAATATATCAAGAATAAATTTGAACGAGTACGAATTTCACACAAGTTTATTCTCCACAAATATACTAAAAACAAACCATCTACCTTCACAACAAAAATAAACTTCACTCATGTTTTTTTTCACCAAAGAGTGATAATTGCAACGAGAATAAATTTCACTCAAATATATTTTTCACCACTTAAAGATGAATTTCACAAAAATTTATTCTTCACATGCAAAAATAATTCTATGAGAATTTGCAAAGTAGCAAGAAAAATAATTTCACGCAAATTGGTTTTCTACATTAGCTACACTACAGTTCTCAACCTAAAAATTCTATGTTTGCCCACACATGATTTTCTAGATGTTAAAGAGCAAAGGAAAAAAAAATGACATACCCGACATTTGGTACCAACGGTAACCAAATGCTTATTCATCTTGAAAACAAGATCGTGGGGCTCCCAACGATCGGTTGGATGGAATTCACTACGATTGAACTCATCCTGGACTAACCGGTGCTCACCCACCCGGCTACGGGGTATATCGCAAATGAAGACTCGAGTAAAAACATTCGGGGCCTCCCGCACAACAATCTTTGGCTCCTTCCTTTTCCTACCTCCTCTATGTTTGGGAGCCATGGATGAAGAGCAAAAATGGAGTTTTTGGAAATTTGAGTAAAACTCACAAATTCACACAATTTTGAGTTTTGACACTAAAAAACACAACAACTAATAAAATCAAGTTGTACTAAGAATTTGAGCAAGAAAACCTCAAGATTGAAAAGCGAATCAAAAAATGCTCTCCCTTCTCTCTTCAGGCGCATGTTAACACCTCTTGTTATCGTGTACCTAGTTCCATGGTGAGGAAGGAGAAAGCTAAGAGAGGCGTCAATAAGGAGGGTGAGGCGAATGCTAGTAACAATCAAACACTTAACGTAGTTAACATGGAAATTCCTAAGGAGCTACACAGTTCAATGAGACCTAACCTAGATCGAGTGGTGCACAACTTAGCAAATGAGTTGAGTGCTCCTAAAATTCTTGCACCGGGGGTTGAGAATGGTTTAGTACAGCAAATTGAACTAGCAAGGGAGAAGATAAACTCTTGGTTATCTCAATTGTAGGAGAAAGCAAAAACTAGAGGATCTTGGGCTGATGAAGTTGCAGCAGCTGAGGCAACACCGACACCACATGATGATGACCAAGGTAATCCTTCTGCCTGGGAACGCTTTGATATATCTAAATTGAAAAATGCTGGATTTAGATTGCACTTTATAGAACCAACTGCTGTTGATGGGAAACATGATGGGGAAATCAATTTAGAGGATACCAAATCTGAAATTGAATACTGGAGTCAAGCTATTGTTTGCTATGTTCTAGGCTCTAGACCACCTATTAGTGTGTTTAGTGGCTTTTTGAGGCGAATATAAGCAAATAAAGGGATGAGAAAATTTTCAATGATGAGCAATGGGATTGTGTTAGTCCGATTTGAGTCAATTGAAAAAGGGATGTTGTCCTTCAGGAAGGGGTGTTTCACTTTGATAATAAGCCCCTAATTGTTAGACTATGGTCACCTAATATTGACTATACCAAAGAAGTTCTCTCGTCTTTACCAATATGGGTGAGGCTGCCAGGTCTGAATGTCAAGTACTGGAATGCTAGTGGTCTCAGTAAGGCATCAAGTCTTATTGGGAGGCTTATGATGGCAGATAAAAATAGTGAACTTAAAGTTGGGATTAAAACAGATTTTCCTGATAATGAAAGGGGTGTTGTAGTAGAGCAAGCTGTTGTCTATGATTGGAAGCGTACATTATGTGGGTTTTGCAATCAATATGGCCATGTAGAAGAGGTATGCAGGAAGAAATTGGGGATAGCCAATCCAAGACCTTTAGTAAACCATCCAGTGCAACAAGCTGTTGCAAATTCCACGCAAGATGGTGCACAAGCTAGAAACCCAAGACCTAATCAGCTACAGCAGTGGCAGGAAGTTGGTAGAGGGAGAGGGAGGCAGGGGTTCAGGCAGCAGGTGACTAGAGGAAGAGGTGTCACACAGAATTTCGGCAATCCTAGACCAAACACTGAAAATGTGCAGGAAGGTATTGTTGTTACTACACCAAATAGTAATACTTTTAGCATATTGAATAGTGAACAGGTGGAGGAGATACTACAAGAGGGTGGAGAAGCAATCCCTCCAGTAGGTCATGGATAGATTGCTAATATGGAATGTAAGGGGTCTTAATGGACCCAATAAGCAGAAAGAGGTTGTCTCATTTTGCAAGAATAATAAAAATGGTTTGGTGGCTTTTCTTGAAGCTAAAATAAGAATAGAAAATTTTGATATTTGTAAGAAAAATGTCCTAGAAGGATGGGACTCTTATATTAATCATTAGAATCATTACTTGGGAAGGATTTGGGTTCGCTGGCTTCCACAATTTTTCTGAATCTCTGTGACCTACTCATCCGCTCAGCTTGTTGTCTGTAAGGTGACAAATATGTGCTTGCAAGAGGAGTTTTTGTTGGGGATTGTGTATGGCTTGAATGACAAGGAGGATAGGAAGAGCTTGTGGGATGATATTAGTGTTGTTGCAGCTAGTTGTACCCTTCCACGGGTCCTAGCTGGTGATTTTAACAATGTTTTAGCTACTCAAAATAGACAAGGAGGGCTACCAGTCACTCATGCTGTGGTTATTGATTTCAAAAATTGTCTTGATCAATGTTTGCTTACTGAGTTGGGTTGGTCAGGTTGCAAGTTGACATGGAACAATAGACTTGAAGATGGGAGGAGAATTTATTCAAAAATAGATTGGGTTTTTGCAAACTATGATTGGATGCAAAAATTTGATCATTGTACTGTGAAGTTTTTCCTTGAAGGCATCTCGATCAGACAACTCACCTGTTTGTATACAGTTGTCCAGTCAGTGTGTACAAAAGAGAGGAGATTTTAAGTATTTTAACATGTGGAGCAAGCACCCTGAATTCTCTCATGTGGTTAGAACAGCTTGGAATACTGAGACAAGAGGGATAAGGATGTTTAGGTTATATGCAAAATTGAAGAATGTCAGAGATGCTCTGAAAAAATTCAATAAAGCTGAATTTTCAGATATCTTGACAAAAGCTGATAATGCAAGAAATGCAATGTTAAATGCACAGTCTCGTGCTAATGATGATCCCACTAATGTAATTTTACAGCTTGAGGAGAGTGTTGCAAGAGAGTTGTTCTAGATGGAAAATAATGCAGTAGAGGCTTTCTTAAAGCAGAAAAGCAAAATGAGATGGATACAACTTGGTGATGATAACACCAAGATTTTTCATGCTATCTTGAAAAAAAGAAATAAAAAATTTACAGTGGATATTTGAAGAATGGCGCTGGTGTTGTGCTTACTTATCAGACTCAGAGTTTTGGAGAATTGACTTCTTTCTAAAAAAAACATACTGGGTGTCAGGGAGAAAGAGAGAGTGCAATCTGCAGACTTCATTTTCAAGGCTGGCCATATTTTAACTTTGCAACAACAGATGAGACTCATTCTACCTGTTACAAAGGAGGAAATTAAAGAAGCAATGTTTGCAATTGATCCTGATAAAAGCCCTGGACCAGATGGCTTTGGTAGTGGATTCTTTAGAGACTCTTAGGAAACTGTAGGAGAGCAGGTATGTGATGCTATCCTTGATTTTTTCTCATCTGCACAGATGTTAATAAAAGTTAATGCAATAAATTTATGTCTGATACTTAAGATTCCTAATCCTGAATATGCTTTTGAATTCAGACCAATAGCTTGTTGTAATGTAGTTTATAAATGCATATCTAAGGTGCTTTGTAAGAGACTTGCAGTGGTTTTGCCTGACTTTGTGTCTCAGAATCAAGAATCTTTTGTAGCAAATAGGTCAATCATTCATAATATCATGATCTGTCAAGAACTGATAAGGAAGTATAGAAGGAAAAATGTTGCTGCATGCTGTTTGATGAAAAATGATTTAAGAAAGGCTTATGACACGATTCATTGGAGTTTTTTTGGGAGAGATGTTAATTGGTTATGGGTTTCCTCAGAAGTTTTGTGACTGGATTATGGCATGTATTGAGTCTGTTAGCTTCACAGTCAGCATGAATGGACCTAGCACAGGCTATTTTGAAGCCCAGAGAGGGATAAGGCAAGGAGATCTTGTATCTCCCCTATTGTTTGAATTGGTGATGGAGTATCTATCCAGGATATTCAAACTCATGAGCAGGGACCCTATGTTCAAGTGGCACCCTATGTGTAAGAGTGTGCAACTAAGCCATTTGTGCTTTGCAGATGACCTCATGGTCTTTTGCAAAGCTCATGAACAGTCTGTTATAAAAATCATGGAATTTTTTTCATACTTCTCCAAGGTAACAGGGCTATAAGCAAACAAGAATAAATGACAAATATATTCTGCTGGGGTTTCTGAGGAATTGAAAGTTAATTTGAGAGGGTTATCAGGGTTTCAGAAGGGTTCTTTCCCCATGAGATATCTAGGAGTACCCTTGTCTCTTTCCAAGTGGAGTAAACTAGACCGTGAATGTCTAATTGAGAAGATCACCCGGAGATTGAATACATGGGCTGCAAGAAATTTCTCATATGCTGGAAGAACGCAACTAATAAATTATGTGCTTATGTTTATACACCTGTCCTGGTCCATTATCTACATGCTACCTGCTGGGGTTATGAAAAGCATTGAGAAAAAATGTAGACAATTCCTTTGGTCTAGTAACAATCAAAAAAGAAAGAGCAACTTGGTATCTTGGGATCTTGTGTGTCAACCCAAGAGGTGTGGAGGTCTTAACCTGAAGAACTGTAAGCTTTTCAACTTAGCTTTGATTGGCAAGCACATCTGGAATTTAGCCTCTAAAATAGACAATATGTGGCTTAGGTCTTAACTTGACAATAGCTGGTGATGGAGAAAGTTAAATAAACACAAGGCTGTGTTTCTGCAAGCTTATAACATTGGCACAACCTGGAGTCTCACAACTACTGGCAACTACACTGTAGGGAGTGGTTACAAGCACCTCTTGGAAGAGAAGGGGAAACAAAAACATGCCAACTTAATCTGGGGGGTCTGAGTATGCCAAGCCAAAACTTTTGAATCTGGTTGGCTCAAGCTAAGAAATTTCTCACGCGTGATAGAATGCTCAAGATGGGATTCTACAATGGAGATAGCAAGTGCCTTTTATGTAACAGGGACCCTTAAAATCACAAGCACCTATTTTTTGAGTGTCCAAGATCAAGAGAGCTGTTGAAGGAGGTCAAATAATGGATAGGATGCACAACACTTCCACACAGATTGAAGGCATTCTTAATTGGATAAGCAGACAGAGAGTGAGTAAATTTCACAAAGCTTGCTATGCAGCAGCTTTGGCTAAGCTAACTCACTGGGTCTGGAGAATCAGGAATGAGTTATGTTTCGGTAGCAGGGTACTCACAGATGGAATGATTCTATAGCAGATAAAATTTGTGATTTGTCCTCGCATTGCAGGACAAAGCAACAGGAAAAGCAAGAGGGAAGATCGTGTGTTTATTCCCAGATTAAATGTTGGGTAGTTTTGGTTAGTTTCAGTTTATGTTATTTAGTGGTTTTGGTTATGTAGGGGATGATGTCAATGATGTATATAGGCGTCTGTAGGGATAGAGTGATTAAAGAACCCTACCTATTAGGTGGCTCTAAGAACTCTTTTCCCTGTAGATTTGTATGGTGCTATTTTTCTTGATCAATGCAATTACTATCATTTAAACCAAAAAAAACCTCAAGATTTGGAGCTAAGGGCTTTGATGGAGGTTAAGAGCTTGAAGAAAAATGAAGGAGAGAGAAGAAGAAGGCACGAAATGGAAGAAGATCCATTTCGGCCTTCCCCTTTCTTTTCCCCTTTATTTTACCGTGAAGACCTAGCGAGCGATCAAACCGCTTAGGTGGACGGTCAAACTGCCACGCTGGCAGTTGAACCGCAAGCCACGCGGTTTGCCCGCTAGCCCAAACGGCTTGACCGTTGGGAGGAACGATTCAAGCGCTCCACCAAGCGGCGTAGCCGCTCCACCTAGCGGTTTAACCGTTTGACGTGGCGCTTTGACCGCCATACACTTTTCCGTTATATTATTCTAAGGATCATTGGTTCAAAATCAGTTGGCCCTACGTGAGGCCCATAACAATTATTTGCGCGCCAAAGTCCGTTTATGAAAGCATAACTACTTTAAACCAACAGGTTTGTACATTTATACTCGGCTTATTGCATGGGCTCGCGTCTGACCGAAGGCCTGAGCAACATTTTACTATCCTTTACAATTATATTTACTACTCATTGAATTTCTAAACATATTTTATTGTGTAACCTACAGCACAGGTTCCCCTTCGGGTGAGGATCGAAGGACATTTATTGTATGACCTACAGCACAGGGTCTCCCTTGAACTAAAAATCGAAAGATTTTTACGATTTATCCTATTTTTAACAAATTATTTTATTGTGTAACCTACAGCACAGGTTCCCCTTCGATTGATAATCGAATGACATTTATTGCGTAACATAAAACATAGGGTCTCCCTTTGACTAAAAATCGAAGGATTTTTATCATCTATCTTATTTCTAACGAAATTTTTTTATTGTGAAACCTACAGCAAAGGTTCCCCTTTGACTAAAAATCGAAGGACGTTTATTGTGTAATCTACATCACAGGGTCACCCTTCGACTAAAAGTCGAAGGATTTTTTATCATTTACCTTATTTGTAACGAAATATTTTTATTGTGTAACCTACAACACAGGGTCTCTCCGTTCGACTGATAGTCGAAGGATGATTATAGGGTCAAACTCTCGGTCAAATAAACCTGGGAAATTACTAGTTTATCCTAAAATGATAGTTTATGTCTAACTGATTGTCACCTCACTCAGTTTGCCTGTTTATTGCAGGTATGGCACAAGAATACTTTGACCTTCGCTCTATCGAGCTCGGCAAAGTAGGGGCCTCTATAGACACCAAAAATTGTGTCTATGATAAATCCTCATAAAAACTCGATGATGAAAGGATTGGATTTTTCTCGAACGTAGGTTGCGAGAATAATTTCTCTGATGATTAGCCCAATTCATTTGATTTAACGAGTAGAAGCCTCTTGTACAGGTAATGCAAACCAGTTGGACTCAATTCAGTTGGAGTCCAAAACTGAGAGATAGGCCTCTTTGAACCTAAGGGCCCGAAAGGGAACCCAAACCCTTGAGTCAACCGTTGCTCAAACAAGGGAACTCATTCAACCCACGTAGACCCCCTCGGAAAAGCTTCCCCCGCTTGAAAAGCATGTCAGGCGCCTATGTAGGCAGGCCGCTCCAGGTCCAAGAGGCCACGCTTGAGTTCAAGCATTGGCCGCTAGGACAAGCGGCTATGCGGCGAGGCCAAGCGGTTCAGTCGTTCGGCCTAGTTGCATGGCCACCTGGACCTTTTCTCGCAGACGACAAATTCGAGGCCCATTCGATTTCCGTGTCAAACCCTTGCAGCTCCCCCTCTTCTATATAAACAAACCTTAGGGTTCAGTTGAATAGGTTAGCGGTTTCTCTCTCATGTCGGTCTCTTGGTTGAGAATTTTAGAGTTTAGACATTCTCTTTCATATTAAACCCTAAAATCTGATTCTGCTCCATCTTTAGGTTAGCCCAAGCACCTCAAAATAAACCTCCATACTTCATCAAGAGAAAGAATTAAAGCATACCAACCCAATAAGTTCATTGTGAGCATCCAGGTAATCCAACCTGGGGGTTTTCAATAAATTTTATATTACTTGTTATTTACTAACGAATTTGGTTTATGTGATATGTACATGCATGGCGCGTTTTGAGCAAAAGGGCTTGTATTAAGCCTAATGAATGGATGAATGAATGCATGTTTATTATTTATTGCTCTTTATTAAATTATGCTTTGTTTGTGGATTGGTGGATGAATTATCTTGTTTGCCTTCTAACTCGCAGATTTTAGCATATTTATCGTTTTCTAGCAATAAAAGCGTGTAAATTTGATAAGTTGTTAAAAGTGGTGATGTTAATAATGTTTGTTTAACCCATTAGTTAAAACTAGGATTTTGGACAAATTGAACCTTGTTTGGAATCGTAGCATTAATAATCGGATTGAATTGATTAGTAAAGGTCGTTGTTGTCAACGGGCGAGTTGGGTGCCTAACACCTCCCTAGCTCGTACTCACACACCCGAACTCATTTATGAAGTCAATTTCCCCAATAGGGATTGGGGTGCACAGAAATTGAGTTGACGTCTTTCTAAACTATCGACTTGATTCACAGGTTTCAAAATTTCCTTAAATTTGGTGGCGACTTCCGACAATATTAATCATGTCCTTAGCACAAAAGAAAAATCATTATGTGCATTCACACTCAAGAGATTCACGAAACCCAAAGAACCGCTCTCCCAGGCTATGCACACGGCCGCCCGGAAATCTGGAAAAAGGGGAGAAAAATCTGGTAGCCTACAAGCCACTAAGCTATTAAACAAGTTGAAGACAAAAAGCAAGGAATTTGGTCAAGAATGACTTACCTTCAAAAACTTGGGGTTGTTGACAATGGAGGATGGCTCGACCAAGAAGACGAAGTTGAAGAAAAAAATGGAGCAAAACACGAAGAAAGCTCGCGAAAAACCAACTTAAGCTGCTCAAAGTGAGCGCCGCCGCTAGCGGCCCTGAGCGGCCTGCACATGCGGGACCCCTGCTGTCCCACGACTTCGTTTCCAGCCCAAAACTCTTTAATTCGCGCAGTTCGTTCGCGGCGAAAACAAGTACCGAGCGCGCGCGAGCGAGTTCTTTTGGCCCACCAATTCAAAATTCGATAGTTGGTCTATTTTACGGTACCCTGTGTTATCAGGAAAAACTAACCCATTTATTTTGCAGGTCCTAAATACACAAGCCCAGGTATTCTCCAAAAATATTAATCACCTAGAGTGGTCAAATTATTTGTTTTAAAAAAACTTCCTGTGGGTCTGCTGGCACTATCTTTTTATTAGGACAGCCGATTTCCTAAATTGTTTTTGAACAGCCAGTGTTCATTATTTTTTGATGGCTAGTGTTCATTAACTAGGACAGCCAGTGTTCATTATGTTGGGACAGCTGGTGTCAGTTATTTTAGGGACAGCCGGTGTCCATTATTTTAGTGACAGCCGGTGTCCATCATTTTAGGGACAACTGGTGTCCATCATTTTAGGGACAGCCAGTGTCCATTATTTTGGGGCAGCCAGTACCCATTATTTTTGGGACAGCCGGTGTCCATTATTTTGGGGTGTCCATTATTTTGGGACAGCAGGTGTCCGTCAATGCAAGACATCCGGTGTCCATTATTGTGGGGACAGCCGGTGTCCATCATTTGGGGACTGCCAGTGTCGAATATTTTGGGACAGCGAGTGTTCACTTTCTAGGATAGCTAGTGTCCGCGAATTGTGTTTAAAGCCCAGTGAGTCTTATGGCACGATTTATTTATAGGATAGTCGGTGTCCATAAATTGTGTCAGTCAATGATCACTTGTGTGATTATACTGTCCTTTATTTTTAAATGTTTCATCAATGATTGCTTAAACTGTTGCATTTAAAGTGTTCATATGTTTTAACTATTTTACAGCCGACATTTTGATCCCGCTGTCTCGTCGACCCTTTCGTTTCTCGTGCAAGGACAGAATCTTGGCATCCGCCGAGTGGTGCTTAGTCACTGTTTGCTTAGAATAAAGCATTTATACTATTCACTCTCACCAGTGTTAACCATTTACAGCCGTCGTTTTGATCGCGCTGTCTGGTCGACTTTTTCGTTTCTCGTGCAGGGACGGAATCTTGGCATCCGTCGAGCAGTGTTTAGTCATTGTTTACTGAAGCACTCTACGGTGATCATTCTCAAAGTTTTACTAACTTTTGCATTTTCTCTGAATACCGGTCCCCTGCAGGCATTGAGACCATCCCGAGCGATTTTTGTCCTGCTAACCATAACCTTTATTTTTCTTGTGTTCGCAAAGATGAAATCTTAGCGCGCTACGAGCATGTCCCAATTCAAGTTTGCCTTCATATGCATCCATATTGTACACCCTCACGCACCATGTGCACATCATCATCCTGCACGTTGCCTTAAAAATATTTTGATCTTCACTTTTACTCAAGTTCGATCAAAGTGGGGGCTTCTGTAGACGCCAAAAAAGCGATTTCAGATTTCTAAGCAAAAGCCCGATGATGAAAGGAGTAATTTATAAACTTGAATGCTATTTTTTTCTTTGATAGGTAAAAAAAGGTCTGAGGTGTTTCCTCGATCACTCCTTGTAGGCTACCTGTCTTTTCTCCCCTTTTTCGCCCCCTTTTCCTTCTGGTTATCGGGCAGCCTGTGACAGCGCGGTCGTTTAGGTTTTCGTGAACCTTTGAGTGTGAATGCACATGAAGATTTCCCTTTCGTATTAGAGACATGATTAAGATTGTCGGAAGTCGCCGCGAAATTTAATGTAATTTGGAAACCTTGGAATCAAGTCGATAGTCTAGAAAGATGTCAACATAATTCTTGTGCACCCCAATCCCCTATTGACAACAAGGTGTAAGGAACCCAACTCGCCCGTTGACAACAACGGCCTTTACTAATCGATTCAATATAATTATTAATGCTACGGTTCCAAATAGGGTTCAATTTGTCCAAATTCCTAGTTTTAACTAATGGGTTGAACAATTATTATTATTGTGACCACTTTTAACAATTTATCAAATTACATGCTTTTATTGCTAAAAACGATAAATATGCTAAAAAAAATGCCAGTTAGAAGACAAACCAATAATTCATCCACCAATCCCCAAACAAAGCACAATTTAATCATAAGAAGCAATAAATAACAAAATTAAAAACATTCATTCATCCATTAATTAGGCTTAATACAAGCCCTTTTGCTCAAAACGCGCCATGCATGTACATATCACATAAACCAAAATCCTTAGTAATACCACGCAATATAAAAATTTATTGAAAACCCTCAGGTTGGATTACCTGGATGCTCAAAATGAAGTTATTGGATTATAATTATTGAATTCATGCTCTTGATGAATTATGAAGGTTTATTTTGTGATGCTAAGGCTAACCTAAAGAATGAGTAGAATCATAATTTATGGTTTAATTTTGAGAGAGAGAGAGAGAGAGAGAGAGAGAGAGAGAGAGAGAAACTGCCAACCAAAAGACCAACCCCTCAAAGAGAATGTCCAACCTTTTCAACTGAACCCTAAGGTTTGCTTATATAGAAGGGGGGGAGCTGCCAGGATTTGGCACGGAAATCAAATGGGCCTCGAATTCGCCGTTCACGAGAAAAGGTCTAGGCGGCCATACAGCTAGGCCAAGCGGCTTAGCCGCAAGACAAGTGGCAAGCCGCTTGGCCTAGCGGCACAAACGCTTGTCCTAGCAGCCACCGCTTGAGCTCAAGGGTCGCCGCTTGGACCTGGAGCGGCATGCCTATATAGGCGCCTGACATGCTTTTCATGCGGGGGAGGCTTTTCCGAGGGGGTCCACGCGGGTTTGACTGAGTTCCCTTGTTTGACCAAGGGTTGACTCATGGGTTTGGGTTCCCTTTCGAGCCCATAGGTTCAAAGGACTTCTACTGGTTAATTCAAATGAACTGGGCTAATCATCAGAGCAATTATTCTCGCAACCCAAGTTTGTGCAAAATCCAATCCTTTCATCATCGGGTTTTTACGTGGACTTATTATAGACACGATTTTTGTTGCCTACAGAAGCCCCTACTTTGGCCGAGCTCGAATAGAGCGAAGGTGAAAGTATTCCTGTGCCAAACCCGCAAAAAAAACAGGCAAACTGAGTGAGGTGACAATCAGTTAATGATAGACAATCATTTTAGAGTAATAAATTTCTCGGTTAATTTGACCGAGAGTTTGACCCTATGCTTTAAGTCACACAATAAAAATCCTTCGATTATCAGTCGAACGGAGAGACCCTATGTTGTAGGTCATACAATAAAAACCCTTCGATTATCAGTCGAACAGAGAGACTCTATGATGTAGGTCCCACAATAAAAATACTTAAGATAGGAAATAAATGATAATAATCCTTCATTTTTTAGTCGAAGGGGACCCTTTGCTGTAGGTCACACAATAAATGTCCTTCGATTTTCAGTCGAAGGGCAACCTTGTGATGTAGGTTACACAATGAAAATGTTCCGTTAGAAATAAGATAAAAGATAAAAATCCTACGATTTTAAGTCGAAGGGGACCCTATGCTGTAGGTCACACGATAAATGTCCTTCGATTTTCAGTCGAAGAGGAACCCTGTGCTGTAGGTTACACAATAAAAGTATTTCGTTAAAAATAAGATAAAAGATAAAAATCCTTCGATTTTCAGTCGAAGGGGACCCTATGCTGTAGTTCACACAATAAATGTCCTTCGATTTTCAGTCGAAGGGGAACCCTGTCCTGTAGGTTACACATTAAATGTCCTTTGATTTTCAGTCGAAGGGGAACCATAAGCTGTAGGTTACATAATAAAATTATTCCGTTAGAAATATGATAAAAGATAAAAATTCTTCGATTTTTAATAGAAGGGTGACCATGTGCTGTAGGTCAGACAATAAACGTCCTTCGATTTTCAGTCGAAGGGGAACCCTGTGCTGTAGGTTACACAATAAAAATATTTCGTTAGAAATAAGATGAGTAGTAAATGTTATGGTAAAGGGTAATAAAATGTTGCTCAGACCTTAGGTCGGGTGCAAGCCCATGCCATTTGGCTGAGTTTAAATGTACAAACCTGTGGGTTCAAAGTAGTCCTGCTTTCATAAACGGACTTTGGCGCGCAAATAACTGCTATGGACCTCGTGTGGGGCCCACTGATTTTGAACCAAGGCCCAAAAAAAGGTCAGAGGTGAGAGAGTGGGCCAGGCGGTCAAGTTGCCACATCAAGCGGTCCAACCGCTAGGTGGAGCGGCTAAACCGCTGGCTAGAGTGGTTATGCCGCTTGGTGGAGCGGCTACGTCGCTTGGTAGAGCGGTTGAACCGCTCACCCAAACGGTCAAGCCGTTGGGACTAGCGGCAAAGCCGCTTGCCTTGCGGTCTGACCGCCAGCTGGGCGGTCTGACCGTCCACCTAGGTGGTTTGACCGGCCATTAGGTTTTCCACGGGTATGCATAAAAAGAAAAGGGGGAGGCCGAAAATGGGTCATCTTCCCCATTTCGAGCCTTCTCCTTTCTCTCTCCTCCATTTTTAGTCAAGTTTTCAACCTCCTTCAAAGCCCCTAGCTCCAAGTCTTAAGGTTTTATTGCTCAAATTCTTTGTAGAACTTGATTTTGCTAGTTGTTTTTGTGTTTTTTAGTGTCAAAACTCAAAATTTTGTGAATTGCTAGTTGTTCTTCATCCATGGCTCCTAAACTAAGAGGAGGTAGGAAAAGGAAGGGGCAAGAGATTGTTGTTCATGAGGCCCCGAATGTTTTCCCTCGGGTTTTTGTTTCCGGTATACCCCATCACCGGGTGGGTGAGAGCCGATTAGTCAAGGATGTGTTCACTCGTAGTGCTTTTGATCCTACCGATCGTTGGGAGGCCAGCGATCTTGTTTTCAAGAAGAAGGAGCATTTGGTTACCGTTGGTACCAAATGTCGGGTATGTCGTCGTTGCTTTTTTTTTTTTTTTTTTGGCTTTTTTACACTTAGAAAATCATGTGTAGGCAAACATAGAACTTTTAGGTTGAGAACTGTAGTATAGCTAAAAGTGGAAAAACCAATTTGCGTGAAATTGTTTTCTTGCTAATTTGTGAAGTCTCGTAGGTTTCTTGTATTATGCATGTGAAGAACGAATTTGCGTGAAATTCATCTTTAATGGTGGAAAATAAATTTGTATGAAAAATATTCTGGTTGCAATTATCATATTTTTGTGAAAATAAACTTCAGTGAAGTTTATTTTTGTTGTGGTGGTAGATATGTTTTGAGTATATTTGTGGAGAATAAACTTGTGTGAAATTCGTTCTCTTTAAAATTCACTCTTGTCATATTGGTTTAGTTAAAATGCTAAATTTTATGATTTGTAAAAATTTAGGACTAAATCGGAGACTGGTAGTTGTTACTAGGATCACCTAGCTAATTCTTTTGCAATTATTGTGTTGTATAGTATGTCGACACTACCATGTGAGGTTATGGTAGCCTTTTGGGTATCAAGAAAGCCCGTCGGTTTGTGACTTCTTCGGTTGACGCTATTGTGGAGCGTTGTGGCTTCGGTCACTTTTTAGCGTCCATTGCTTCCGCTGAGCGCTCCGACCGCTTGCTTGTTAGAGGTCTTGCAGAGCGGAACTGGGATACTACCAGTACTTTTCATTTTCCTATGGCTGAGATCATGATCACCCCTTTCAAGTTCGGTCTCATTTCCGGGCTCCCTTGCACCGGTACTCCAATCACTTACGGAGACGTGAGTAGGGAGGTTATGATGGAGATGTTTGGCCTTTTTGGGGCCAATTGGGATGGTAAGGAGTATGGTCGGACTGACGTTATGGTCTAGTTCTTGACCAACTCGAGGAAGTTGAAGAATGTCACGGCGGAGCATCACGCCTCCCTTTTTCTTGGCCTATGTTCTAGCTTGTTCCGTCTTTTCGCATAAAGCTAGTAGGTACGATGTCACTATTTCTCGTGCTTGCGGGATTTGGACAGAGTTGCGGAGTACAATTGGGGTCTTCCCTCGTACTCTTGTCTTCTTTGGTGCTTGAGGCAGTCTAGCCGCCTCAGTGGAGAGGAGGGCGCATCTCGCGTCTCCTTAGTTAGTTATTGGAAGGTTATGGAGGTAATTTCCTTCTACCCTTCTTATACTTTGTGTTTTTGGCTTTTTACTAATAACTTGTGTCTAATCCATGTGCTTTGCATGTCTTAGATTTGGTTTTATGAGCATTTCTCCGACCTTGCCCCTCTTCTCGAGACAGAGGATTTGTCATTTCCAGCAATGCAGACCTGGAAGGGACAGGCATCTTGCCCATTTACTACGCTGCACGCCCTTAGGAATGCGATATATCCCTTGACCGCTCAGGATGTAAGTAATTAACCTTTGTGCTTTTTCGTCCTTTTATCCTTTTGTGTGCTCATCTTTTGCTTTTGTAGGTCGACTGGTTCCCCTTAACGGATTACCTCCTGGGTCTCTCGGACAGATTCTTGGGTGCTCGGGAGTATGGCCAGAGGAGGATCCTTATTGAGGGTCCCTTCGGTTTTGAGTGGTTTCTGGGAGAGAGAATGATTAGGCAGACTTTCTCCGACCTTCCGGCTCCGAGGATTCCTTTAAATTCTCCGGATTCCATGCTTTATGTTCGTCACCTTACCATGGAGCAGGTAAGGACGATTACTGTTGGGGCAAATGCCCTTGAGTATTTGCTTCCGGCCGATCCTAAGGTGGATCTTATTGTGGCATATACTGCTTTTGTTGAGGCTCGATTGTGCCCCAACTTTTCTACCGACTCGGTAAGTAATGTACTTTGTTTCCTAATTTCGTTTGGAAATTTAGAAATATGTCTAATATTTTTGGGTCTTTGCAGAGTGCTGCGAGTTCTTCGTCGTCTTATGCGACCGCTTCCTCTCCGCGCCGTACTCTCCCTTCTATGTCGGTAAGTTATAGAGGAGCGGATGGATCACCTCAGGTTCTCTTGATTCCTGAGTTTCGTGATCCCGATGAGGAGGTTGAGGGATTACCTCTACCAGCTGGTTGTAGGGAGGTAAGTGAGAATCCATTGTAATTTGCAATGTTTCCTTTGTATTTATACTGACTTTTTCTTTTACGTGCACAGTTGGATGCTGCGGAGACGCGGAAGATCTATAGGGGCATGCATGCCTTTAAGAATTGGTTTTCCAGGTTCGCGTCTCGGAGTGTATGCACGAGTCGTCGGTCCGACGTTCGAGAGATATGTTCATGTCAAGTAGTAGTGCTCGATTTGAATTTTTGTAATTTTCTGACCTTGAACTTATTTAGCAGCCTGTTCCCGTGGAGAGGCCTCCCAGGCCTCCAGTTATTTGTACTCCGGAGTCGGTGTCTACACTGCAGCAACCTCCTCCTAGGCAGGAGAGTATGGAGGTGTGTCAGGGGACGCCTCGAGCTAGAGTGGATACGGGGAACTCGCCCCAAGAGCCTTATCTTCCGCAGTGGCCTGCACCGCCACCCTATATGGGGTATTCGGGCTATCATATGCTCATGTAGCCTCCAGTCCCTCCAAGGGGTTCTTGGAGTCTGGAGAGTACGGGTACGGCGGCTATCCCGGCATATCGGAGTCACCGCGTCATTCACTGGATCCCGCTTACTTGACGGGTTCATTATTTGCTTTTGACCTTAGGGCTTGGGCGATGTCTCAGCCTGGTCATTCAGGCGCTCCATCATCCAGTGGACCCGGAGAGTCGTCTCAGGCAAGTCCGAGTACTGGCAAAGATGGCCAGTGATATTTGTTGTAGTGAATTTTGAGCTTTTGGGCTTGTATTAAACCTGCTATAAATATTGCATTTTATTCACGCACAAAAATATCACGCAAATGCCCATATGTGAACTTAATCAACTAATTTCCGAGTGGGAAATCACAAATCACGATATTCGAGAATTTAGGATTCCCGAGAATTTAGGATTCCCGAGAATTTAGCACATTTGGGGTACCCCTTCCCCTAAAATAAAAATAAAGTAAAGAAAAGCAAAAATAGAAAAGATAATTAAAAGAGGAAAATATTAATAAAGAAAATAAAAAATCAGAAAATAAAAAGAAGTAAAAGTGGAACTTGATAATCAAAATAAAAAGAAGGAAAGAAAATAAAAAGGGAATAAATAGAAAAGTGGCAAGAACCAAAAATTAAGGTAAGAAAAATATAAAGGAAGGCTTCCAAAATCTGTCCAAGTGGGAATTAGGAAAGTGGAGCCCGGTCAATTGGTAGGGTCGGGTGGACCGAGGCCTCTCGCGAATTAGCACACCAGGCGCCTATACAGGGTGACAGCTAGAGCTCTAGCGGTTGCCGCTTGGGCTTGCGGTTTGGCCACTTGTCCTAGCGGTCAAGCGCTTCTTGGCGCGGCTTAGCCGCGTGTCCTAGCGGATGAGCCGTCCGGACTGTGGCCTCTATATAGTTGGGTTTCATTCTCTTCTCCTCTCACCACTTGCTTTGAGCCCTTAGAGAGAGAAAATTCCTTGAGAGAAAATCCTTAATCTTAACAAAGGTGAACTTTGATGATGTCTTCGATGCTTGGTTAGCGTCCATGACTATAGATGAGAGGTTAGAGCTTACTCCGTTCCACCTTAATGCCTTCTTTCACCTCAAACAAGTTAAGATTTTGTGGGACTTTCTTCATGCTTCCATTGAGTTTTGGGACCCTAAGTTCCATGTCTTCCGTTTTGGTGCTCATGAGATGTGCCCTCTGGTGGAGGAGTTCTCCGATATCATTGTTTTTCCAACCGAAAGCCCTCCCGTCGTTCCTTACTTGGGAAATGCTTTCGTGGGTGATTTTCAAAATGTACCTCTGGTTGTCTCCCCTTGAAGCGGGTCAAGTGCTTCATGGTGAGGATGTTGATCTTGCCAAGGTTTTGACTTTCTTCACCTCCAATGCCCGGGATGCGATGGATATGAGGAACAAGAAACGTGCTTTTGTATTTTGCCTCCTCCATTGTTATTTGTTCATTGGTGGTAACGAAGATGCTCTTATTCCCTCCGAAAAGAAGTTAACCATCAATAGGGGCAAAGCTTGCCTTCTTAGGTTGACCGAGCAAATCAATGGGATATCTCTCCTATGCACATGGTAGTGGGAGAGACAAAATCCTTCCTTTAGATAGGCTCAAGAGCAATCCTCAAGAGTCCTTCACCAGGAGCCCTTTACTCCTTCAAGTAAGTTTTGTGATAAAGCCTTAATCTTTGTGGATTAAACTTTATTTGGTGAAATTCTCATCTTGTATTGAATTGAATTTTTCTTTTGTTGTTTTTGTGTAGATATGGCTCCAAGAGAGGCTCCACTTGCTTGAGGCTCCACTTGCTTGAGGCCCCAATAGACACTAGGAAGTTCCTCCATAAGCATTTTCCGACGAGTCGCCGAAAGTGCTCCAAATCCTCTCAGGAGGAGTGGATAGCATATTTCTACACCAACAACCAACCTGCTTGGTTCGTCCTGTGGGTGGCGTACCACCAAGATTGTAGGTGATGCGGGAGCAAGTGAGCAATTTAAAGAAAAGAACCAAGAACCAAGCAGAGGAACAAATACTCTTGAATACATCGTGTTGCTTTTATGGTTATGCATTAATGTGGCTTCTACAAGCATGATTACATGGAGTTTCCATGCAAGGTCAGGATTCAAGCTCTTGTTATATGATCAAGTTCATTATGGAGAACCTCGTAATCTTGGCAGTTCTGACAATTGTTCGTATTTTGGCCATAACTCGCTCACATGAAACCTAAACGGGATGATTCAAATATCCGTGGAAAGATATGATCGAGATCTACAACATTGATGCTTTGCGTTTTCTCTAATTCAAAGCGCAACATGGTTAAAAACGAGTTACAAGTTATGGAACATATTCCTTGCGCGCCAAGGCAATGACTTTAGTTTAGTTATTGTGTCCTAGTTTGCTTTTACTTGTTTAAATGTGATTTATTGTTTAGGAAAGATATAATCTGAATATAATTAGCATTAGGAGTCCATTAGGTATTAGGAAAGTTGTTAGTTAGTTCATTTTACAATTGTAATCAGTTTCATAGTTAGTTTATAATCTGAATATAATCTGAATACAATTGTAATCAGTTTCATAGTTAGTTTCCTACTTGGATTAGGATTCCTAGTAGCTTTAGATTTCTTTGTTTATAAATAGGGAGAGCACGGTTATTGTAACATCGACTTTGATGATTAATGATTAATACGTGAGTATTTACCCCTCAAATTGAGTGATTCAGTTTGAAACTCTTGTGTGTGATGCGCAAATCTTTGTTCTTGAGTAATTCTTGAATGAAAACTCCAACCCCTTGAGTGATTCGAGAGGTATATCCCTTTTATTATTTTGTTTATCAAAACTGAAGAAAGTCCCTAAATAAATCACATCAACTTGGTATCAGAGCTAAAGGTTTGAGGTTTCTTAAGTTTAAAGAACACGGTCCTGAGCATAAACACGACACCCTAGCGAGCTTTCGAGAAAGATTCTTGCAAGATCCGCCCTTTGTTCAAGAAGACAGCCAAGAAACCCCCAAGAAACCAACAACCGAAGCTATTGGTGAGCCCAACGAATTAGCAAAGTTGTTAACAGCCATGGAGGATCTCAGGGCATCTTTCAAAACTCAAGAAGAGTGGATGGTTGCTATGGAAAGAAGAAACCAAGAATATAGGGAAAACATGGAGACAAGGATGCGCGGAATTTATTGGAGAAACCACAACCGTGACCCCAACTTCGATGAGGAGTTTGAAGACACAAGTGGGACTAGAACCAATGACGCTCCTAAACCACGACACCCCTATGATGATGACAGGAACTTGAAAGTCGAACTCCCTGAATATGACGGTTCCTACGATCCAGAAGCCTTTCTTGATTGGCTTAGAACTATGGAGAGAGTGTTTGAATACAAGGAGTATGATGAATGGCGAAGATGCAAGTCAGCCACGCATAAACTCACCAAGCATGCTTCTTTTTGGTATGAAAAACTAAAGGCTCGATGCAAGAAGGACGGGAAAGCAAAGATTGAGTCTTGGGACAAACTCAAGAAACATATAAAGAACCGATTTTTGCCTAAAGAGTTTGAGCAAGCACAGTTTTTGAAACTCACGTCCTTAAGCCAAGAAACCTCAAGTGTACAAGACTACCTCCAAAAGTTTGAAAACGCGCACATGATGTGTGATCTCGTGGAGAGGAAAGAGTTAAGGATTGCAAGATTCATCAAAGGACTAAACTCAACTCTAAGGCGCAAGGTGGAGCTTGTTCCTTACATATCCTTTGAGTATGTTTGCAAGATAGCTCTCAAGATTGAGAGTCAAGAGAAGGAGCAACAACTAGTGCACCTACGAGCACAACAAGCATACCAAAAACCGCGTTAACATCGAAATCATAAGTTGGACTACATGAAAGGATGCATAATAAATGATCAACCCATCAATGAAGATAGGCTCTTTGTTGTGGATACATTCAAAGGAAAACCAGATCTTGATGATTACTTTAAAGATATTGTTCCTATTGAAGATTTACAAGAAAAGACCAATAACATTGACCCCCTTATTGTTGTTCAAGTTAATAATTCAAGACTACCAACTGTGCTTGATGAGTTTATCGAAGAAATATTCATTGAACCAGAAAATATTGGTGATGTTCTTGAAGATCTTGATTATATTGATGACATGCAAGAGGAATCCGAGATGGAGTTGGAACTTCTTGAATCGAGCTTTGATCAAGAACAAGAAAGAGATGTCCATCAAGAAGACAGCAGCAAGGCTCTTAACCTTGTGGGTTCATTGGAAATTTGTAAGGAAAATTTGATGAATATACAGGTTTGGGAGAACATTACTATATACGAAGAATTGAGGACAATTCTTTCTGAAGAAAGGGAGATTGATGCGGGAGCAAGTGAGCAATTTAAAGAAAAGAACCAAGAAACAAGCAGAGGAACAAATACTCTTGAATACATCGTGTTGCTTTTATGGTTATGCATTAATGTGGCTCCTACAAGCATGATTACATGGAGTTTCCATGCAAGGTCGGGATTCAAGCTCTTGTAATCTTGGCAGTTCTGACAAATGTTCGTATTTTGGCCATAACTCGCTCACATGAAACCTAAACATGATGATTCAAATCTCTGTTGGAAGATATGATCGAGATCTACAACATTGATTCTTTGCGTTTTCTCTAATTCAAAGCAAAAAATGGCTAAAAACGAGCTACAAGTTACGGAACATATTCCTTGCGCGCCAAGGCAACGACTTTAGTTTAGTTATTGTGTCCTAGTTTGCTTTTACTTGTCTAAACGTGATTTATTGTTTAGAAATATATAATCTGAATATAATTAGCATTAGGAGTCCATTAGGTATTAGGAAAATTGTTAGTTAGTTCATTTTACAATTGTAATCAGTTTCATAGTTAGTTTCCTACTTGGATTAGGATTCCTAGTAGCTTTAGATTTCTTTGTTTATAAATAGGGAGAGCACGGTTATTGTAACATATACTTTGATGATTAATGATTAATACGTGAGTATTTACCCCTCAAATTGAGTGATTCAGTTTCAAACCCTTGTGTGTGATGCGCAAGTCTTTGTTCTTGAGTGATTCTAGAATGAAAACCCCAACCCCTTCAGTGATTCGATAGGTATATCCCTTTTATTATTTTGTTTATCAAAAATACAGAAAATCCCTAAATAAATCACATCAGTGGGGTGTAGTGAGAATGTGACCTTTACGAGGATCATTGGTTTGTATACTTTGACGTTCTTCTTACCGAACCGCCTCCTCCGCCAATATGGCTTAAGGCAAAGGATTCCGAATGTAAGTTGTGAACCTCCTTGCCAAAGGCCTTTAACATCCTCCTTGGTGTCTAATTGGGAACGGCACTGGAACCGTCGCCAAGTGTGGACTAAGCCGGTATACCCGCACTGAAACGGGTTGTCTAACTTTTATGAGGAGTGGGTTTGGAGCGGTGACCATGAAGTCAACCAAAGGCTACTAGAAGAGGAAAAGGAGTTGTTCAAAGCTAACAAATATGACGAGCCAAGCGGTATAAGGATAACTCTCATTGATAGGCCCACTAGACCTTCCAAGCCCCAAACTAAGGGTAAGGGAAAAGGCAAGGCCAAGGCCCAATCTAAGAAGAGAAATAATCCGGCCCACTCGGCCAAGCAAGTAGCTCCAATTAGGCCCAATGATCACAAGGCCTCTTCTAGCTATGGTAGGGAAAGATGGGCTCCAAAAGAACGAATGGAACTCGATGAACCTAGCGAGCCCGCCCAAGATCCCGAAGTCAAAGGCAAGGAGGAGTAGTCCACCTCTAGTTGTCTAGCAAGTCTTGTTCTTTTTGCTTAGTAATATAATTAAAATAACGAGTTTGCATGCCCAAGTAGATGTAGTTTAGATTTGCCCTTTTATTTATCTATTACTTTTCTCGCACTTTTTTTTTATTTATTATTAGATCATGTAATGGACTTTAGCCATATTAATGAATGATTTGCTTCTTTTTGCATTAATCGAATGGATTAAAACTCCCTTAGAGATTTATTTTATTAAAGAGGCCGGGCCCAAGTGATATGGGTTACCTACATATCCATGCGGAATCAGGCCAATGTAGTTCGTAAAACCAAATCTCGTTTTTTTTTGTCGTGGGCCCCGCGTGGACGGGTTTGACCGATTTTGACTTGGATTTGGTGCCTTAGTGGGCTCTCTCAAAGATTTAACATTTATGCATAGAATCGCTTAAGCTGGTCCATATTTGTGACTTGAAATGAACTCGTTGTCGTCTAAATCCATTAACTTTACCGCTCCACTGGATAATATTGTCTTGATGATGTATGGGCCGGCCCAATTAAGTTTGAACTTTCCCCGAGGGTCGACTACAAATGGTCTTACCTCATTTAGGACTAAGTCTCGTTCTTTTAGTCCTCTAGCCTTGAATCGTTGATCAAAATGTCTTGCAATCCTTGCTTGGTAGACATGACCATAATGTAGGGCATTTAGTCGTCTTTCATCTAGCAAGACCAATTGGTCATACCGGGCTTGGACCCAATCCACTTCGGGTAATTCACTTTCCAAAGCTATCCTTAAAGAGGGGATTTCCACCTCGACTAGGAGTACTGCCTCCATTTCGTATACTAAAGAATAAGGTGTTGCTCCTATTGAGGATCGAATAGTAGTACAATATCCCCATAAGGCGAATTGTAGCTTGTCGGGCCAATCTTCATAGTTTTCCGTCATCTTAGCTATCATTTGCTTTACGTTCTTGTTTGCGGATTCTACGGCTTCATTCGTTTGTGGCCTATAAGGTGAAGGCTGTCGATGTTGAATTTTAAACTTAGTGAAAAGCTCGGCAACATCCTTTTTGAATTGGGTCCCGTGATCACTTGTGGTCTCGTGGGGTACTCCATATCTAGTAATGATGTTGTCATGTATGAACTTTGCTACGTGTTTCGACGCTATTCTTGCATACGAATGAGCTTCAACCCATTTGGTGAAATAATCTATTGCGACTAATATGTATTCATGGCCTCCTTTTCCTGTAGAGGAGATTTTTCCAATGATGTCAATGCTCCATGCAGAGAACGGCCATGGTGAGGTGAATGTATGTAGAGAAGTAGGAGGTCTGTGTTGCAAATTGGCGTGGAATTGGCAGCGTGTGCACTTTCTCACGTATTCGATGCAGTCTTTCTCCATTGTGGTCCATTAGTATCCTTGCCTTAGGATTTTCTTGACCAAGGTCAGTCCATTCATGTGAGGACCACATACGCCATTATGTATGTCGTTCATGACTTTGCTTGCTTCACGCTCCTTTAGACATAGAAGACTTAGCCCTTGTGGTGTCTTTTTATAAAGTTTTCCTTGCACATGTATGTATTGTGCGGCTAGTCTTCTTAAAGCTCTTTGTGCTCTAGGTGTTGATTGTGGAGGGTAATCGACTTGGCGAGTAGATTGAAGATGTCGGTAAAACATTCCTCTTATTCGTCCTCATTGGTGCGTACTTCAAGTGCATTACAAAAGTGGGCTCAGTGCGCCTTTGAATGTGAACGGGCATGGAGATTACATCATCTCAAATATTTATCATGGAAGGCATTTTTGCTAAGGCATCCGCGAACTAGTTGTCATCTCTAAGAAGGTATGTGAAACGGACGTGAGTGAAATATTTGGCTATCTTTTCAAGATATTCCTGGTAAGGTGCTAGGGATTCGCTTTTCACTTTCCACTTTTTGGAGGCTTGGTTTATTATGATGAGAGTTGAATTTCCATATACCTTTAGATCCTTAATTTGTAGTTCTATTGCTGCTTCTAAACCAATGATGCATGCTTCATATTCGGCGCTGTTGTTGGTTACCTCATGGTCAAGTTTGACGGCTATGGGAGTATGTGCGCCTTCTGGGCTGACTAATAATACTTTTACACCATAACCTTTTTGGTTTGATGTTCCGTCAAAGTACAACTGCCAAGTGGTTTCTTCGACACTCATTATTCCTTCATCAGGAAAGTCATGTGCAACATCTTCGCTAGTAACTGGGTTTTCAGCGAGATGTTCAGAAATGGCATGTCCTTTGATTGCCTTTTGGTGTTCAAAATTTAGATCGAATTCTAAAAGCATGACAGTCCATCTTGCTATTCTTCCACTAAGAATGGGTTTTTCGAACAAGTACTTAAGTGGATTCATCCTTGACTTTATATGGATATAATGTTGTAGCATGTAATGTCAAAGCTTTTTCGTTGCAGTGACCAATGCGAGACACATTTTCTCTAGTGTGGAGTAGCGTGTTTCGTACTCTAGGAATTTCTTACTAAGGTAGTATATTGCATTTTCATCATTCTCCACGTTTTGGGCCAACATAGCACCCATGGCGGTTTCTGTGACTGTTAGGTATAGCATAAGTGGTTTTCCCAAAATTATTGGCGGAACCAATACAGGTGGATTAGCTAAGTATTCCTTGATCTTGTCGAAGGCTTGCTGGCATTGATCATCCCAGGTAGATTTAGTGTCCTTTTTGAGCTTTTTGAAGATAGGCTCGCATGTAATAGTCAATTTGGATATGAATCGACTTATATATTGGAGTCGTCCTAAGAATCCTCTTATCTCCTTTTCATTTTTGGGAAAGGGCATATCTCTTATGGCTTTGATTTTGGTAGGATCAATTTCAATGCCTCTTGTGCTTATGACGAACCCTAAGAGCTTGCCAGAAGTTACTCCAAATGCGCACTTTTGAGGATTTAATCTCATATTGTAGTTCCGAAGCCTGTCAAAAAATTTCTTTAGAGAGGGTATATGCCCTTCTCTCTCATTGGATTTGATGATCATATCTTCTACGTACACCTCAGCTTCCTTGTGCATCATGTCATGTAGAAGGGAAGTCACGGTTCTTTGGTACAGTGCTCCCTCATTCTTCAACCCAAAAGGCATGACGGTATAGAAGTATGTTCCCCATTGGGTTATGAAGGTGATTTTCTTCATGTCTTCTTCAGCCATTTGTATTTGGTTATACCCTGCATAGCCATCCATGAATGATAAGAGGGCATGTCCCGCGGTATTATCCACCAGTACGCCTTGTTTAGATCCCTGAAATCGACGCACATCCTTACTTTGCAATCCTCTTTTGGTACGGGCACTATGTTAGCAACCCATTCTGGATATTGAGCGACCCTAATAAAACCTGATGCGAGCTATTTCTGCACCTCTTCTTTGATTTTCAATGTCCAATCAGGTTTCATTCTCCGAACTTTTTGCTTTACCGGTTTTGAATTGGGATTGAGCGGTATTGTATGTTGTGCTATGTCATGACTTATTCCCGGCATATCTTTGTAGGACCTAGCAAAAACGTCTATGTATTATTTTAAGAAATTTATAAAGCTTTCTCGCTCTTTGGAAGTTAACGATAAGCCAATGCGCACTTGGCACGACTCTTGATCCGTTGCAAGATTGATTAATTCTGTTTCTTCCACAATTGAAGTCTTTTGTTCATGCTCTAATAGTGTTTTAGTTACTTCTTTGGGAAGTTCTTGTTCATCTTTTGAATTATTAGCTACTAAGTAATCCAACAAGTAAGCAGAATCAGTAATCATTTCATTGATAGAGGAAACTGGAACATCAACTGAGCCATTACTATTGGCTTTAACATCATTAGACTGGAAAAAAGAATTAAACATAGATTTGGGTGGACCACCCGACTCTGCTATATTAGACTCGTCTTCAGAATCAGACTCAGTCCGGTTGGAGTCAGTGTCGGTGTCAGGCTTGGATTCTTCGGAGATCGTGATCTTGATCTTCTTTCCATTGGCTCTCGTCTAGCTTATTGTGCGTTTCTGCTTTGTGAGTTGACCCTCGTTTGGAGTGATCAACTTAGTTGGGTCAAATTTTGCATCTTGAACTGCGTTATAGACATTGTGGAGCTCCTCATCTTTTGGATGGCAATGCACTTGTCCAAATAATAGACCCAAAGCGTTGTTGGGTGTGTCCTCTACCCAATCAAAGTTTAGCCTCCTTCTTACAGGCAAAGGGGGGATGAAGGTGATCCTTCCTTTGTTAAGGGTGTCGGATAAGGTTTCATAGCATGCAGACGACCCCCTTGTGGATGAGGTCTTGTATCTTGCATTCCAGGTGTACGCACTCGTCCGTATGATGTCCTCTTCCTCGATGATAGATGCAAAAAGAGGTATTGTTCCAGTTTTTATTCTTATTTCCTGGATCTGGGTCAGGTGTTGGCCTGATGGGATCTAGAATACCTTTTCAACAAAGATCTTGAAAGATTTCAGTTGGGGTTGAAAGGAGGGAGGTATATACCCTTTTTGGTATTCGGTTATGGTATTCCTTCTCGGGATTGGCGGTATTTTTGTAGATACATGGCTGAACCTCTATGAGATCTTGAATCCCGTGTTTCGATGCCCAACATTCTTACGTATCGTGGCCTCTTTCCTTGTGGTAATTGCAAAACTTACGTGGGTGTCAGGCAATCCTTGGAGAGACAGGATCAGGAGTAGGTCCCAGTGGTCCTATGATCCCAATACTTATGAGTATTTCAAGAGTGTGAGTAAGGCGGAGAGGTAATGGGGAAAAGTCCCTTTTGGTCATATCCCTCGTGGATGGGGCGTAACTAAGTGGGAGATTTATGCTTTGATGGAGGATAGATGGGGACTGCGCTTCTGCGTCCTTTCTTTCTATTCTCTTCATCTCAATGTTAGTTACCTCCTCGTCTATTTGTTTTAGACCAACGGTGATTTCCATGAGCAATTCCTCCTATGATTTCTTAGGGGTGCTTTTTATTGTTTGAAGGTCATCTTCTTCATCACTATCCCAAATTTCGGCTACCTCTTGATGGAGGGAGTCAAGCTTAAATGGTGGGATAGAATGTCCAATAGGCACAATCAAGCGAGAGGGGTCCTTTTCTTCCTCTTCATTTGCCATGACAAAAACCGCACCTAGAGGATTGGTGTTATTGTTTGTAGTGGGAACATTCTTTGGCTTGGGAATAGTCCCATTGTCAAAAAGATCCTGGATTTTATTTTTGAGTGTCCAACACTTCTCGATATCATGTCCTTTTCCTCTATGGACTTTGCAATAAAGATTAGGATTCCATGATGGGCTCATCTTTTCAATGTCAGGATCCGGAGTGGGACCCATGACATTGAGATGAGGTGTATTGCCTTTGCGGTTTGTCGTAGACAGCATTGACTTCATTAACCTTGTTAGAAGAGTTTCCCAAATTGGGGTTCTTCTTGTGGTTCGAGTTATAAGTGCCTTTGTTGAAGAAATCCTTGCTTTTCTCCTTTTTAAGTGCTTGATCGTCCTCTATGAGCAATCCCACACTATTGAGTTGTGTGTATGAAGTAATTGCTTGGTATTTGAGAGGATTCAAGTAAGGAGGTTGTAAGTTCTTGATGAGTTTCCGAATTTGCTCTTCCTCGGATGAACGGTCGAGCATTTCGGCAACTTTAGTTCTCCTTTTCTTAACAAAGTCAGTGAAGCTTTCATTTTCACCTCGCTTTATTGCTTCCAACTCTCTCATGGAAGTTGGTTGGATGACGTTGTCGGCATACCTAGTGAAGAATAAGCTAGACACTTTGTTCCATTCTTGAATCTGATTGGGCTCAAGCTTGAAGAACCATGCCCTAACAGTGGGGTCCAAGGTCTATGAGAAAAGGTGAATATAGAGGTCAGGGTCCACTCCTCTTAGGCCCAGAGCAGTAGTGAAAGCCCTTATGTGATCTTTTGGATCGTCGGTCCCTTTGAAGGTGGGGACTTCAGGCAAAGAAAACTTTTGTGGGAGCTTCCCCTTGATATGAGAGGATTATCCTTCAGCATTGATCATGTAGTCACTTATGATCTTGTTTTGAGTTAGAACTAACTCAAGGTTCTTAATTTGAGCACTTAGCTCTTCTACTTTGTCATCTCGAGGTGGAGGATCATCTTGGTTGAAAGGGTCAGCTTCCTTAACCTTGCATTCTATCCATGTCAGACGGTTTCCCATGGTTTCCAATATTTTCATCATTTCAGCCAAAATCTCATCAGTAGTCCTAGGTGGTGGAGGTGGCATATCATCTTCGGCCATTTTAGTTAACTTAAAACCAGGTGGTCGATATGGAGGGGGAGTAACAAACACTGCGTCAGACCTACCTTTGCTCGGAGGGGGAGATTCCAATACGAGCTTCCTAACATTGATTACTATGATCGCGTTCCCAACTTTTTGGACCGACTGCTTTCTTCCCAATCCTGGATAGCGGATAAGACTTAGAAACGGAAAGACTAACAAGTTCCACAAAAGAAAAGTTTTAAAACAAAGATGGGAAATTCCTATCTAGAATATTGTATCAACATAGTTACCCTTGGGGACTAAGTAATGGGTTTAGGTCAAAAGATCTCGACACGGGAAAAGATAAAAGATATTATACTCTTGATTAAAAGGAGAGAGGAGAGATATTATCTCGACTCAATATGGGATAAAGCAAAAGATATTATACTCTTGACTAAAAGGAGAGGGTAGAGATATTATCTCGACTAATTATGGAATAAAGCAAAAGATATTATACTCTTGACAAAAAGGAGAGGGGAGAGATATTATCTCGACTCAATATGGGATAAAGCAAAAGATATTATACATTTGAATAAAAGGAGAGGGGAGAGATAATTATCGCGATCTTTTGGCCTAGACCCACTACCTAAATAAAAGGAAAGAATAAAGCATCCAAATCTTACCTAAGGTAACGAGCATCATATAGAAGATTCACGGATATTGTTTCTTAAAAATAAAGATTCTAGACTCAATCTTAAGACAAAATCTAGACTAAAAAAAGGAAAAGATCCTAATTAGGGTCTAACCTAATATTCTATGACGACTAAAAAGACTACACAAAGATTGCGTTCACATACGGGCAAACAGCACAACAACGCAAATGATATGATTATGAAAAATCTAGCATTGACATGGGACTGAGTTTCAACCTAAAAAATTGGTTCTAGTTCATGCAATGGGGTAGGCTTTAGGGTTTTTGTCAAAAGGTACTCATAATCAAGAATGTACTATAATCCGCGGGATGCGCGACAATGTGAGGCATTCTAATTATCCTAGTCGTCGAATGGACGAATGCGTAGGAAGGTACATGAAGTGGGGGGGATCCATGTTTCTTGGCAAAGAAGAATCGAGTGGATTCTCACCAAGGCACTTCATCACCCTCCATTGGCTAAAAACTAGTTTGAACTTGTGAAAACAAGCTCGGAAGTCGCGCAAGCGCATGCACATGAATGCAATGAAAGCAAATTAATAGATGAATGACAAGTCACAAAATAATAATAAGAACACTCAAGGTAGTGAACCAAGTAAAAATAATGATAATGAATCGATTTTCAAGTTACACCCTCTTAATCATGTCCGCAGTGAAGTTGCCACTGAAGGCAACCTGATTTTTCTCCCTTTTTTTGCCCCCTTTTCCTTCGGGTTTCCGGGCAGCCAAGGAGAGCGCGGTCGTTCGGGTTTTCGTGAACCTTTGAGTGTGAATGCACATGAATATTTCTCTTTCGTATTAGAGACATGATTAAGATTGTCGGAAGTCGCCACCAAATTTAAGGTAATTTGGAAACCTGGGAATCAAGTCGATAGTCTAGATTGACGTCAACTCAATTCATGTGCACCCCAATCCCTATTGGGAAAATTGACCTCATAAAAGAGTTCTTGGGCGTGAGTACGAGCTAGGAAGTTGATGGCATCCAACTCGCCCGTTGAAAACAACGGCTTTTACTAATCGATTCAATATAATTATGAATGCTACGGTTCCAAATAGGGTTCAATTTGTCCAAATTCCTAGTTTTAACTAATGGGTTGAACAATTATTATTATTGTGACCACTTTTAACAATTTATCAAATTACATGCTTTTATTCCTAAAAACGATAAATATGCTAAAACCTGCAAGTTAGAAGACAAACCAAGAATTCATCCACCAATCCACAAACAAAGAACAACTTAATTTAAAGAAGCAATAAATAACAAAATTAAAAACATTCATTCATCCATTAATTAGGCTTAATACAAGCCCTTTTGCTCAAAATGCGCCATGCATGTACATATCACATAAACCAAAATCGTTAGTAATAACAAACAATATAAAACTTTATTGAAAACCCTCAAGTTGGATTACCTGGATGCTGACAATGAACTTATTGGGTTATAATGCTTGAATTCATGCTCTTGATGAAGTATGAAAGTTTATTTTGTGTTGCTAGGGCTAACCTAAAGGAGTAGAATCAGAATTTATGGTTTAATTTTGAGAGAGAGAGAGAGAGAGAGAGAGAGAGAGAGTGAGAGAGAGAAACTGCCAACCAAAAGACAAACCCCTCAGAGAGAATGTCGAACCTCTTCAACTGAACCCTAAGGTTTGTTTATATAGAAGAGGGGGAGCTGTCAGGATTTGGCACAAAAATCGAATGGGCTTCGAATTCGCAGTCCGCGAGAAAAGGTCCAGGCGGCCATACAACTAGGCTAAGCGGCTGAGCTGGCAAGACAGCGGTCAAGCCGCAAGGCAAGAGGTCAAGCCGCTTGTCCTAGCGGCCACCGCTTGAGCTCAACTGTGACCGCTTGAACCTGGAGCGGCATGCCTGGATAGGCGCCTGACGTGCTTTTCAAGCGGGGGAGGCTTTTTCCGAGGGGGACCACACGGGTTTGACTGATTTCCCTTGTTTAACCAAGGGTTGACTCATGGGTTTGGGTTCCCTTTTGGGCCCTTAGGTTCAAAGAGGCCTATCTCTCAGTTTTGGACTGTAATTGAATTGAGTCCAGCTGGTTTGGATCACCTGTACAAAAGGCTTCCACTGGTTAATTCAAATGAACTGGGCTAATCATCAAAGCAATTATTCTCGCAACCCAAGTTCGAGCAAAATCCAATCGTTTCATCATATGGTTTTACGGGGACTTATTATAGACAGAATTTTTGGTGTCTACACTCCTTCACGTTCAAAAGCCCCTGTCAAGAGCTTTCCTACGACACTTCTCGTGTCTTTTTCTGACTCCCGGTTACCAAGTTGCTAACCGAGGGTAAAACCGTCTTTTACCACAGAAGGGTAAAACGGTTTTTTCATATTTTTGGAATACTAAAATTCCTTCGAAAATGAAAATGGACTGGATGCTGGCAGGCTAACAACCGCCAGCGGCGCTGTAATATAGCCAGCACCGCTACCGGCTGTGGCCAGCGTCGTAAGCAGCGCTCGCCGGGTCTCCATGCCCATCTTTTTTTAAGCCCAAATTTTGAATTTCGGCCATCTTTCACCAGTCCAACCCTATTTCCTTCCCTATAATTATGACCCTCGACCCTCAGTTCAAAACACACAGTCTACAGTTGACAACCTCCATTCTCGGTTGAGTACTCCCGAGCTTCCCCCTCTTTCTTCCAAATTCTTTACTTGAGATCTTGTCTTTACTATTTTTGCTAAATAGCCTACAGTTCAGGTACTAACTCCTGAGGGATTAAATTAAATAAATTTCTTAACAGTTTATTTTCTAGTTGTCAAAATGTAGATATCATGCTAATAATGTCTTTTATTGCTTACTAAATATTGTCTTTCAAAGCATGTCTAGTCGTTGTAATGCTCAACTTGCCAATCAAATGCATGTCTAAACAAGGGTCAATAATAAATGTTGTGATGCTTGTGATGAACCCATTAATAGTCTAAGTCTAGGTTGTTAATTCGGTTTGTGTGGGAATCATGTCTTTAAATTATTAAGCAAACTTGAGTTAGTAGAAGCCGTCATAAAACGGACGAGTTGGGTGCCTAACACCTTCCCACCTCATACCTTCACCCCCGAACCTTTTATTCTTGGGTACTCATATGTTCTACATGAGCGGGAGTCTTTCTAAAGACATGATTAGTTCACTTATCGCGCTATTGGGTTGTCGCTTCGGATTGTCCTTTCGGTTTGTCTTTTCGATAAAACGCATATAGCAGATTTATGACCTCTTTCATGGTTTTTATTCAATTCAAGTCTTTTCAAAAGCTTTTCTAACTCGATGGTCCCTTGAACTTATCTAAACCCCCAACTTACAAATTTTCTATAAGGACACACTTCGTGGACATAGGTTTGAAAAATCTCGGGTCCTTACAGTAGGCCTGTCATAACTCCTGTGAGTGGAGGTTGGGCACATGCTCCGGGTTGGGGTATGCCTCAAGCTGGGCCTTTGCATCAGAACATTGAAATGGATTTTGGTAGTCAAACTGTGGAGAACTTTTTTCGGACCAGGGCCTTCGATAAGCACTCCTTTGCATGCGCCTTCGCTTGATGGTCGAGATATGAGGCCTAGTTATAGCATGCCGATATATAGCTCATTCTGTACTCCATGGCCCCGCTGTTGAGGATGAGGTTGATAGCAATGGACAATTAGGCGATGATAGCCAACGCCTTTTGAGTAGTGTAGACTGGACTTGTAGACTTCTGATCTTTGAGATTTTGAACACTTGTCTTGTGTGTTTTATACATTTTTATGATTATGCATGTTATTATGACTCAATTATGCTTGTATGGCGTTATGTAGTAAAGAGAATGACAAAAGTAGAAAAAAAATAGAGAATAAGAAAAAAAAAAAAAAAAAGGAAGCGGCTTACCAAGAAGGCTATCATGTTTTGAAAAGAGGGAAGCTCCCAGCTCAAGAAAGCGATCATATATCGTTCTCAAGCCAAGGTCTTTGAAAGAAGAACTCTTCAACGAAGCCTTCTAAAGAGAAGCAGGATTAAAGTAGTTTTCTTTAGAAAGCAAGTTCAATAGTTTTTAAAAAAAAAAGTAATAAGAATTTGTTTAGCTAAATCCTTCATTAGTTGCATTTTTTGTAACCTTAGGAAATTTAATTTATGCAATGTAAGCTTATTCGTTCAGTTTGAATAAAGATTGTCCTTTTTGAATGAGTTGAATAAAATTTTGGATTTGTTTTCGTCGGGCCCCTTGAAAGGGTTACCTACGTATCCAGTATGAAATCAGGCTAGCGTAGTTCGTTTAATCTGTGTACATCTTTTTTTTTTCTTTTTTTTTAAGATGTAGCACCCCTTGATAGAATGTCTTTGATGATGAATGGGCTAGACCAATTCGGTCGGAATTTGCCTCTAGGGTCGGTAACTGGTGCACGTAATTCCTTACGAACTAAATCGCCTTCTTTCAGATTTCGGGATCGAACATTTTTGTTGAATTCTCATTTAGCATATAACACGTCAAAACCGTTTTATTCGGATTTTGGAAGAATGTAAGCACGTTCTCTTAGCCATAACACACTCCCTAAATAGTGCGTACACTCCAACAACGATGATGATCACTCTTGCTCGTTTGGTCCTATTAAATAGCAATTATCGAGACTTAATATATTGATTAATACGAAAATCGAAATAATATTGAAACTTTAATCTGATATTTTTATTAAATTCCTTGATTGTTGAAACCAATATAGCCTTTTAAATTACTCAAAACAAGTTTCGAATGTACACAATAATTAAAACAATAAATCAATAAATTTGAAAATACGAAATTAAGTCAAAGAAACAATAGTTACGAAAATAAAAATACAAAACCCTAACTTACTATGCAAGTCTCGACACTAGTCACCCACAAGGGACCCATGGTCGGACCCACCTTCATCACCACCAACCACCATATAACATACGACATGGTGGCAGCGGCGACCTGCGGAGAGGAGAGAGAGAGAGAGAGAGAGAGAGAGAGAGAGAGAGAGGGGAAGGTGACCCACCCGCTGGCGACCACCCAAACAACGGCCTTGTGGTGAGAAAGAGAAGAAAGAAGGTGGGCGGTTATTATTATAATACTCTCAATAAATCCACCACTTATTTTATAAAGAGAGTTTTATAATAGTTATTATTATTATTATGGCTTTATTCAAATGAATTAGGGAATCGTATATTAATACGATTTAAATCACAAAAATTATTCAAAATTCAATATAATAATTATAGAAAATATTGGGGTATCACAACTACACCCCAACTTCACATAAACGTGTAGATAATGACATAATTCAAATGGTTCGGTTCATTAGAGTCCCTACGCGTACCTGTAAGGTGAGATTGATATCACTTTATGCATATTTTGTATGATTAATTGTTCCCATTCATTTAACAACATGCACACTTCAACATAATAAATATAGAAAATATTGGGTATCACAATTACACCCCGGCTGGAAATAAAAGTGTAGATAACGACTTAATTAAAATGGTTCGATTCATTAGAGTCCCTACACTTACCTATAAGGTGAGATTGATATCACTCTATATTTTGTATGATTGATTGTTCCCATCCATTTAAAAACATGCACACTCGATTCCTCTCGATGGTAGAACATGTGATTCAGCATTTGCAAGGAAGCACGATTGGATGCATTGTAAATACAAATGTAATGTTACATGTCCCTCCATCCTTAGAATCATAGACCATAACTTGGCTCTTTTTTACATGGTATCGTATGTTATTATATATTTGTGAGTATTTACCTTAATTAAATGAACACTCCATTCGCCAAGTATGTCAGATGGAAACCGACATTGATCATTGAAACACCATGTTTTAGTTTTTATTACATGATTTGTATATATGATACATTGTTGTTAAGTATTCGTGCACCGTCTTAAATAACATATTGGTTAGGATAAAACAATGTACGTAGTTTTTAAAGAAACATTCCTACTCATTTTACTCTTATTTTGGTACTTTTACCTTGGTCAATAGTCATAGCTAGTAGGCACCTCAACTATAAACCAACTTCACACAAACGTGTAGATATTGACTTAAGTGAAATGGTTCGAATCCTTAGAGTGCCTACACTTACTTATAAGGTGAGATTGATCAACGATAATGTCTTGTGTAGTTGCTTATTCACGTCTACTTAACAACATGCACGCACACAATGCACATTTGATTCCTCCTGGGGAGTAGAACATGGATGGAGCATTGGCAAGGAACGACGTTTGCATGCATAAGAAATATAAATGTAGCGCTACATATCCCTCCATCCTCACAACCATAGACTATAACTTAAACCTTTTTTCTATGGTGTCGTATGTTAGTATGTGTATGTGAGGATTTATAGGAAACAAAAAAGCGCGCACTTCATAAGGCAAGTATATCACATGAGAGCATATGGAACCCATTAAAAGTCCTTGTTCTAATTTTTATCACATGGATTGGCTTTATAATACACCGCTGCTAGGTATTCGTACATCGTCCCAAGTAACAGATACTAAAGGATAACCCAATTTAGATATGTATTAAAACGGTGTTGTCAATAATTTTACGTTGGTGCAATTCTTATTACCTGGCCAATATCTTTTCGTACACCGCCGTCTAAGGTAACAGATTCTACGAGATAAAACAATGTAGAGAGTTATTTATTTTTATTTTTTTTTGGAATGTAAGAAATTGTATTAAATACTTCCAAATAGGATGTTTACAATCAGTTCAGTTTACAAAATAATCTCTAACATACTCATTGTTGTCTATTTTTTGAGGTGAGCTGTATTGGCTCACTCTCACTAATGCATTTCACCACCTAACAGCAAACAAACATCACACAGTAACTACTCCATACATCACGGCAAATCTCATAAAGTCAACAAAAGTAATTCAAATACTGAAAGAAGAATTTTCTGATTTTCCTGTTGTCAGAGTGTGCACCACGGCCATGTATTGCAGAGATAAGTTCCTTCATAATTTGATCAGCAGAAGTTTTCTTCTCTTGGAACAACCTATTGTTCCTTTCTCTCCAAGTATAGTAGAGGACCCCAATGAAACATGCTCTCACTACTTTGTTTTGCGCAGATTTACCCTTGAATTAGTTACTCATCTATAGGTTAATATTAGGCCATTGCCATCTAGGTTGTGCCAGTTTGAGCCCCTGGAAAATCTTCTACCAGAGTTGCAGCACGAATTCGCACTCAAAGAATACATGTTGAAATCTCTCTTCATCTTGCTTGCATAGAGTACATATTCCTGGTCCCTGCACACCAATTCTTCTCAGATTCTTCCAAATAGGCAGTCTTTCCCATATACACAACCAGCTAATGAATCTCCACCTTGGCAATCCTATAGAGCTCCAGACCAAAGAGGTCCAAAATTTCGTAGGAGTATCAGGTAAGAGTATTGCATATGCTTTGCTCACTTTATACCTTGTTGTTGTGCATTCAAACTGCTGCAGCTCCTGTCTGCTATCAAAAATCTTTTGGACAAGCCAAGAGGCTTGTTGTGGCTTTTTCATTGTTCAGAAATCCCTGTGCTTGAAGTAATAGTTGCTTATCCATTTCACCCAGTGTTTTTCTTTTTTGTGTTGTATGTCCCACAGCAGCTTGCCTAATGATGCTTTATTCCATAGCTTGAAATTAAACAATCCCAACCCTCCCTTTGCAGCTGGTAAGCACAGGTCTTCCCATGCTACTAGAGCTCTTGAGCTTGGATTTGCTGAACCTGTCCTTAGAAATCTTCTGCAAACTTTCTCTATATTATGAATCACAGTCATGGGGATATGAAAGAACTGAGCCCAGAAATTTTGTAATGAAAATAAAACTGATTTAATGAGCTATAGTCTCCCAGCATAGGACAGAAATTTTGATGTCCAAGTTTGTACCCTTTCAGTCCTTCTCTACACTAATTGATTATATAATGACTTGCTTGGAGTCTCTTTGATTTCAAGGGGACCCCAAGGTATCTGAATGGCATTATCCCCTCTTGCATTCCCAAAGAAGACATAATTTCCTGTCTCACTTCACTCTCAACACCTCCAAAATACAGCTCTGACTTGTTTTCATTTGCTTTCAAGCCAGAACAAGCAGAAAAGACATTGAATTCAGCAATCAGTGCTGCTACTGACTCAGGGTCACCTCTAGAATATAAGAGAAGGTCATATGCAAATACACAATGCACCAGGGAGAAATTTTTGCTACGAGGATGGTATCTAAAGTTCCTCTCATTCTTCAGCTCTTTGAGACACATAGATAGGTAGTCCATAGCAATGACAAATAGATATGGTGAAATTGGATCACCTTGCGTGAGACCTCTCTTAGCAGCAAATGGATCAAGGGGGCATCCATTAATCATTATAGAGTAACTCACTGTGGTGATGCACATCATGACCCAGTTCACAAACTTCACAGGGAAATGCATACCATAGAGCACTTGTTCTAGAAAACACCATTCTAAAGAGTCATAGGCCTTCCTTAAAGCTATCTTTAATGTGCATCTAGGAGATATACCCTTCCTACCAGAATGCTTGATAAATTCATGAGCAAGTATGATGTTGTCACCAATTAGTCTCCCGTTTATAAATGCAGATTGCTCCAAAAGAATCAACCCATTCAGCACAGTACTCAATCTATTAGCCAAGGCCTTAGAGAGTATCTTGTATAAAACATTCCAACAAGCAATGGAGCGGTAATCACTAATATAAGTTGGATTAACTTTCTTTGGAACAAGGGTCACAGAGGTGCAATTGACAAACTTAAGCAATTTACCTGAGTGAAAGGTACTAGCTACAACTGCCGCAATATCAGTGCCAATATGCTCCAATGATGCTTTATAGAAAGCTGCAGAAAAACCATTTGGCCCTGGTGCCTTGTCATCTTCTATCTCCCACAAAGCTGTTTTGATTTCCTGTGCAGAAAAATCTTCACATAGGGCAATTTGTTGATCTGTTGTGAGACAAGGTCCATTTCTCATAATAAGAGGATCAATAGCAGGTAATTCAACAGCAGCTGAACCTATCATGCCTTGAAAAAAGTTTTTGAATTCATTTTGCACCTCACATATCTCTGTTATGTTCACATTATTTGATGTGTAGATTGTAGAGATCTTATTAAAAGCTCTCCTGCTTTTTACACAAGCATGAAAATACCTCGAGTTATCATCCCCAGCCTTGATCCAGTCAAGTCTAGATTTCTATCTCAATATAACTTCTTCAGTTTCTCTCAGTTTAGATAACTTAGCCATATCCTGTTCCTCTCTATCAATCAAGATTGTATTGAATTTATCAGCATTCAACAATTCCTGTGTTTGCAGTAGGGATTTCTGTGCAACCTGGATCTTGGCCTCCATATGAGGACAATAAATATCAGAGTTCTTGATAGTTGTCTTCACTCTCTTGTGTTTCTGCACAACACAATACATTCTCGACCCCTGTCCCTCAAATTTCCAGTTTTCTTTAATAAGTGCTTTGTACCCTGGTCTACCAGTCCACACATTAAATAACCTAAAAGGTTTTTTTGTGTCATTCAGATCATTTTGCAGAACTATAAGGGAAGGGGAGTGATCTGAAACAAAAGGAGCTAAATAATCAGCTTCTACATTTGGGTATGTAGATATCCGTTCAAAATTGCCTAAAACTCTGTCAATCTTGTTGTAGACCCTCTCAAGTGCTTTTTATTTGTTACACCAATTGTAGTCCATACCCTTAGCTCTTATGTCTTCAAGGTTCAGATTATAGCAAAAATCATGATGTTCTTGAGTACCAGAGAATTGATTCGCAACCTGTACCCTTTCTGACATATGCAAAGTAGTGTTAAAGTCCCGTCCAACAAGCCAAGGAACTGAAATATTTCTACCAAAAGCTTCAATATCATCCCAGCATCTATACCTAGCAATGGCACAGTCTCGTGCATAAATCACAGTAAGGAAAATACCAGGACCACCAATAGTAGATAGAGATAGATGCACAAATTGATCAGAAGTTTTCAATATCTGCACATCCATCATCAAAATGGTCCCAACAAAGCCAAACTCTTCCATTTTCAGCATCTAGATGAATACAAAAATGCATCCATTGGCTGTTAACCTTTGCAAATATTTTTGCCATTTTATTTTCTTTTATTTTGGTCTCAAGAAGTGCCACAAAGCTAATTTTATTCTGAGTAATATACTTCTTAATATCTCTGAGTTTAGAGGGTTTATTAATCCCTCTCACATTCCAAATGAGGAGCCTCATATAGAATTAGGAGGATCAGGAGGAATAAAAATAGTTGACTGCTCCCCAAATATGATCACTGCATTGCTACCCTCTAAAATCACTGTTCTTGGATCCGCTTTACTCACTGAGGTGGCTAGCTCTGATTCATCTTCAACCTGCAATGCATCAAATGCATTGTGTATACGGACAGTAACAGAAGGAGTGGAACTCCTCTTCATAGCTTGCCATCTAAGCTCCTCAACAGAGAACTGGGTGCTTAGAGGGACAAAACTGTCTTCAACTGAAGCATTACCCTGCTGTTTTGCAGAGCCTGATCCCAAGATAGGAGTAGTCTGCACTGGTTGAACAGGTACAGCTCTGAGTTGCCATTGTGTTGCTGGCCTTTTCCTTCTCCTTTTCCTAGTATCCCTTCTCACTTAAGGAGCAGGATCACACACCTCCTCCAAATGCCCAAACTTTGTGCATTTCTGGCAAAATGGATGTTTCCATTCATATATAACTTCTTGCTGTCTAATAACTCCACTCTAATCCTTGAACCATAAATCATCTTTGTAAGGGAGAGTTATATCAACTTCTATAGACATTCTGGCATAAGATACCCTTTCTATCTAAGCTGTAACCTTGTCAACATAAAGAGGAATACCAACACAACTCCCAATACGGCTCAGAGAGTCCGTAGGCCAGCAATCAAGGGGTAGATTAGGTAGTTGAATCCACAGTGGCACAATTCTATGGCTAGCAGGGTCAAGCACAAAGTTTGCTGTCCATTTCTTCAGAATAAAAGGCTTATAGTTGAAAGCATATGGACCTCTATGTAACACCTGATTCAGATCATCGATGGAATTAAATTTAATATGAAATAACCCTCTTCATGAAGAAAACATTTAGGTGCTTCAATAAAATTCCAATAATTCTCCACATACTTCTCCATTTCACTGAACTACGGAGAGTCTCCAAGAACATATCCAATTAAAGACGTTTCCCATCTTTTACAAGCAAGTTCTAATTCTGATTTTTGCAATTTTGCTATGGATTTTCCTTCCTTAATCACAGATGGTATAAACTTCAATTTAAATTCTTCACAGGAAATTCGATTAGAGGATACCGTATTTACTGGTAAATCATTAGGTTCCATAGTTACCTCAGCAGGAGATGCCTGAGGTGCATAAGATCCTCCCTCTGGATCTGGAGAGAGTGTTGGCGAAGTTGACCCATGCGTCTGGATCTCCACAGGTGTAGAAATTCCCACTGCAGGGGTAAAGGGAGTTGAGACAATCGTCTCTCCAGGAGTAGGAACCATTATCAATCGCCTTGAAGCTCTGGGTTTGTTCTCAAGTGAGTCTTCAAACCCTGGAAGCCCTTGAGAGAGTGAGCTAAAAGCTCCCAGATCTTCAAAGAAGTTATCTTCTTCGCTTTCGTCTTCTACAATACTCTCTAGCTGCGCCTCTCGATTCGCAGATGAACCCAGGAAATCCTTCAATGGAACAGTAACCGACTTAGCTTGTTTTCTGCCCATTAATGGTAACTGTCGTGCAAGTTAGCCATTTCGGCTTAACCTACACCGCTAGAGCATTTTCTAGAGAGAGAAACATTGTTGAACTTGTATGTGCATGCAATGTATTGTAGAGAGTTATTAAGAAGGCGTTATCACCATCTAAAGTAGTAACTCATTTTTGTGACTTGCAATTGAAATTGAAGTGTTATTACCATTAATATTTGATTCCTAATAAGATAATTTGAGTTCCCTTTGAATTTGATATGTCTAGTATTATATTTGAAGCTAATATGCCCAAATTTGAAGGCATCTGAGTTAGTGTTTTTGTTTTTTGATTGATCGATTTTCTTTTTAGGTGTCTGCATGTTTTCCATTGAAATGTCAAACTCTAGGCAGGATTTCAAGTGGGAGGAGTGTTTAGGTGAGATAATTTTGAAAGTTTGAGGATTATTAAAATTAAATTTATAGTTTGGTGGTACTTTAATGCATGACAGAAGCAATGGGTTGATTGGTCTAATTTTGACTGTAGAAATAGATGCTTCTTCATATTTGGAGAGTACAAATTGTAGTGAGTATGTATAAGTGAATCCAATGTTATGCCTTTTTTGTATAAAATGTATGCTTCTGTGATTAATGTTGAGTACTATAGAGTGGGATGCTAATGATGAGCGATCACTACCCCATTTTTTTGGTTGACTTCAAATTGAATGCGTAGCATAGGTTTAGGTTCGAATCCTAGATAGTCTTCTAATATATTTTTTTAAAAAAGTTAGGATGTTAAGTTATAAAGTGACTCATATCTAACAAAAAAGTGATTTGTGTTTAACAAAAAAGTGACCTTTGTAATGGCTCACTATAGTGACCCCTATTGTTAGTTTAAGTGACCCATGTTTTTAATTTAAGTGACCCCTATTTTTAGTTTTAGAGACTGAAGTGGGTTAATATGCTAAATAAATTTGTGTCGTGCCCTTTGTTTATACGTTATACCATCGGTGTTTGATTCGTAAGATTTGATGTGTGTGGTATTATATTTTGTATGTATGAACCAAAGTGCATAGCATATATTGAGACTTTCTTCCTTTCGGTGAAAGTATTGTCATGGTTGTTTTGTGATTTAGTTGCCCCTTCCAAGTTGTATGCTCCTCATTCCTCAAGAAAGTGACCCGTGTTCAACTAAAAACTGATCCCTATTTAGCTAAAAAGTGACCCTCTGTCTCTGCATCAATGAAGTGACCCATGTTTCATACACTCTGTGATTCAAATTTCATGCTTTCAAATTTGCTGTATTGTTCAAATTGTTGATGTTTTTGAGTCACTTGCACCTCAAGTTTCCGTATTCTATGGGATATGAATATGTGACGTATTTCCTTGTCTTTGAAAATAGTGATCGTTGCACCAATGTGAAGAACACTTGGAAACTGTTACAGAACATGTTTAAGTTAGTGTATCCTCTAGTTGGCTGTTGGTTTTTGTGATTTTGCTACTATAATTAGTTGTTGATGATCATATGGTGTGCTGCAGTACATTTATACTACATAGGCTATATATATTCACCTATTTAGCTACTGGATGAGCTCAAATTAATTAAAGGCATCTTCTTGGGTTGTTTTTGATGAAATATTGAGTTTGGTCAACTTTTTTTTTTTCCTACTTTAGATGCTATACTTCTGTATATTAATGCTAGGCAGATGATCCCTCTTATTGCTTAACAAATTATGGTTCAGTCAGTGTATGCATTAAGTAACCCTACAAAGTGTTACAAGTGACCCATCCCCGTCTTTAAATTGACCCCTGATTCCTATTGCGATTTATTTTGTACTTTTAATTTGTTGATATTGGCATTGTTTTTCACTATCGTACAAATGACCCTAACCTCTCTTATAAGTGACCCTAACCCGTCTTATAAGTGAGCTTCCTTTTTTTTTACGGGAGCCCTCAATTGCGTTTGCAGAAGTGTAATATGCTTAGAAATGCGAGGTTTGTGTTGCAGGCTCAGGTTTGTAGAACTAATAACTTTTGTAATTACCTATGCCTGTCTTTTTGCTTTAATGAGTGTCGACATTGATGTACATTCTAAAGTTTGTTTTACTGCAGATTTTGCCTGCTGTGGGCAATTGCCCCAAGTCCTTGCATTATAACAGTGTTCTGTTATTTGTATCTTAAGGGTAGATGACATTTTCAGTTTCATATCAGTATGAGTACAATGTTCCTTCTCATCTAGCAAGAGAAGTGAAGTTTAGGAACATAAAGGGTTATATATAAGTAGTCACGTGCCCATGTCATGTATTATCTCTATATGATCCTTGTGTAGGTCTCAGCTACAAATGAGTTTGATGCAGTTCAAAGAAGTTTTTTTGCTAGAAAATGGGCCGTGTTTAGCTTAAACATGATCCATATATAGCTAAAAAGTGATCCCTATATAGCTAAAAAGTGACCCACTGACTCACCATCACAAACTATTAGACGAAATCAAGTGATTCTCAATTAAGTAGAAATGCATCTTCCAATGCGATAGGTGCTTAAAATTTTCTTTAGGTCATGTGCATTGTTCCTTCTCCTGATTCTAGTTCCTCTGTTGCTACTGGGCCTGTGAAGTTGTAGTTGTTGGTCGGCACGACTATCTACAGAATGTACTTTGAAAAGCTTATTGATAAAGTGATCCTTATAGAACTTGTAGTGACCCCTTTATTCAGCATAATTGACCCCTTTTCTATTGTCAAAGTGAATTATTTTCAATCTTCCAGTTTAGAGGGTGATATTTATGTTAATTAGTTGAAGCTGTGATTTTGTTCTTAAGTAACTCCATATGAAAAATTAAATTATCCCCTCATTTTGTAAAAGTGACCCCTTATATGATAGTTGTTCGTTTGATTTGTTGTTATAAATGAACCTTCGTAATGTTGTTCCCTTCTACTACTGCTCATATTTACCTTCTTTCCACGACAATACACTACTACTAATTTCCTCCCTTCTCTACTTCTGCAGTCCTGTCTACCTTCATTATGTCTATGTTTGACTGAATGACGGTCGCTTTTATTTGTTGATGAAATGTCTGAATGATAACTTTTTGGGTGATTCTTGACTCAACCCACATCAGTTCATTGTCAAATCTTGGTGAAATCAGCTTTAGGATCTTTGTTAGCACTATGTTCTTGTTAACTGATGGAACTATTCATTGATAAAAAGAATGTCTTTGGGAGAGGACGATTGCACTATTGTGAAAGATACAGACTGTTACTTGTCCTTTTAGTATATTAGCTCAATGGTAGAGTATTTGCGCAATGCACAAAAGATTCCCACAAAGACTTCTTGCTATCTTTAATCATTACATGAGCAGTGACTCCTCTCCCTTTTTGGTGATCAAGAATAAGTAATTAACTTAGTGTATGCGATAAGTAACCCTGCACAATCTTATGTGACCTCCTCTCTTTTTCAAGTGGCCCCTCAATCTTATTGAACTTGAATTTAAATTTTTATTTTGCTGGTATTGATAATTGTTCTTATATCATCCTATAAGTGACTCAACACTTGAGCCTTCGTACTCTTGGCCCTACACAGTATTAAGAGTGACCCTACACAGTATTAAGAATGACCCCATCTATTTCCAAAATGACACCCAATCTCATTGAGGTTTACGTTTATTGATATTGACAATTACTTTTCTTTCACTATCCAATAAGTGATCCCTTGTACAACCAAAAGTGACCCCAATTGTCTAGTAGTAGCCTATGTAGGATTCGAACCTATATTCATTGTGGAAAGCACATTGATCTATCAATTGAGCTAATAGGCTTCCATATCAATAACCATAGGGACTTATGAATCTCACATTATTAGCTATTGTAATGTCCTAATCTCATCCTCTGTGTGACAACCTGGGATTAAATCTCATCCTCTACGTGACAACCTGGGATTATAGCTACATTGGATAGGTAGGTAAAGATTACACTATTTTGCAAAAAAAAACATTTCTACAGGCAAACTGAGCACACTTTTCCAAATAACATCCAACATACAAGAAGGATGCAGGTACCTCAAGCCCCGAGAAGAGGTTCTAATTTCTCTGTTAACCTACTCAAGCAATTACAAAGTATAGCACTAGATCCTATGGTGTAGACGCCAAAAAAGCGCCTTTAGATTTTTACACAAAAGCCCGATGATGAAAGGAGTAATTTATAAATTTGAGTGCTACTGTTGCTTTAATAGGTAAAATAAGGTCTGAGGTTTTTCCTCGATTACTCCTTCATTCCGACCCCATTCAAAAGCCTCGTTCAAGAGCTTTCCAACGACACCCCTAGTGTCTTTTTCCGACTCCCAGTCGCTCAGGTGCGAACCGGGGGTAAAACGGTCTTTTCACATTTTCGGAATACCAAAATTCCTCAAAAAATTGAAAATGGCTGGATGTCGTCATATGATGACATCCAGATGGCAAGCTGACAACCGCCAACGGCGCTAGGATAACAGTCGTCCCTTCACCCGTCCAACCCTACTTCCTTCGCCTATAAATATGATCCTCGACCTCATTCAAAAACACACAATTTACAGTTGACAACCTCTATTTTAAGGAGTATTAATACTGAGCTTCCCCCTCTTTCTTCCAACTTTGAGATCTTGTCTTTACTATTTTTGTTAAATAGCCTAGAGTTCAGGTAATAACTCTTGAGGGCTCAAATTAAATTACTTGCCTAATTGTTTTATTTCTAGTAGTCATAATGCAGATATCATGCTAATAAACGTCTTTTATTGCTTACTAAATACTGTCTTTCAAAGCATGTCTATTCGTTTTAATGCTCAACTTGCGAATCGAATGCATGTCTAAACAAGGGTTAAATATAAATGTTGTGATACTTGTGATGAACCAATTAATAGTCTAAGTCTAGGTTGTTAATCCGGTTTTGCATGAGAATATGTCTTTAAATTATTAAGCAAACTTTTGCTAGTAGAGGCCATCATAAAACGGGCGAGTTGGGTGCCTAAGACCTTCCCAGGCCACCTCGTACCTTCGCCCCCGAACCTTTTATTTCTTGGGTACTCATATGTTCTATATGAGCGGGAGTCTTTCTAAAAACATGATTAGTTCACTTATCGCGCTATTGGGTTGTCCCTTTGGATTGTCCCTTCAGTTTGTCCCTTCGATAAAACGCCGATAGCAGATTTGTGACCTCTTTCATGGTTTTTATTCAATTCAAGTATTTTCAAAAGCTTTTCTAACTCGATGGTCCATTAAGTTATCTAAATCCCCAACTTAAAATTTTTCTATAAGGACACACTCCGTGGGCGATAGAAATCCCGGGTCCTTACAGTGGCGACTTCACTGGGGATTTAATTAAGAGGGTGAGACTCGAAAGTCAAGTTTGCTTAATTGTTTAATAACATGTTCCATATTTTGCATCATTTGCATGTGTTTTGGCACAACCTTTTGAACCTTATCGATCCTTGAGGAAGTTTGTGTCGTAACTCGTAGACAACCCATATATCTAAAGGAATATACAATTGTCCTATCGTGCAAACCGACGCTTCCTCACCCATGACTCATCTACTCTTGTTGGTGAAAAAGAATTACAATTGATGTGTCGACCATACGCCTAACGAAAATTGGAATTTGTCGTGGTGACCTCACAGGAGCCAAAAGCCTCTAGCCCACATTCGTGCTTTCGCTTGCTTGTTGTGCATGTGTCGTTCTAATGCCTGTCTGATCACGTGTTTGCCTGCAAACTGTGTCGTTATAATGCTTGCTTGAATGCATGAATGTCGTGACTTTGTGCCAACATGTAGTTACGTGTTAGGAGTCTTTTTTTCCTTTTATTTTTAGCTAGTTCATAATGCCCAAAGACGGTGCGAGAATTCCATTTAATGAACACTCGTCATTTTCCCAATGATATATTCTGTCAAAGTCATGAACAATTTCCTAAGATCTTTTTACCAAAAAAAAAAAAAGAGTCAGTCACTCCAATTTCCCCTCTCCCATTTTCTATTTCCCTTTTTTTTATGTAATTCATATTTGAAAAAAAAAAAGAAAGAAAAGCGGCAAAAAAAAAAGCAAAAATGGCGTTAAAAAAAAAAAGGAAAGCCGAAAAGGAAAATTTTCGCCGAAAAATAAAACAAAATGGTCGAAATCCTTTTATTTTATTTTATCCCATTTTCCATTTTCTTTGAGTCTAGAAAAAAAAAAAAAGATAGTTCGTCTTTTTCTTTTTTTCTTATTTTCGTTCGCTGACTTTATTTTCCTTTGATATTAGAGAAATATTTGGGTATTTGGACTTAAGGATCCTTTTTGTAGGACAATATGTTTTCTATGTGCAACTCGTCCTTTTTCTTAGGTGAGAGTCTCATGGTCTTTTCTTGTTACTAAATGCTCCATGCTTACTATTCAGGATAGGGGCTCCAAGGAAGAAGAAATTTGAAAGAGGTTCAACTTGACTTTCGATAAGACGTCGATCCAATTCACCTCAACTGCACCATGATCAGAACGGTTCAAGAGTACCTTGTCAAGATGACAGATCGAGTTGACAGGTTGGAAGCTAACATTACCAACATTAAGTCAAGACAGTTATGGGAAACGCCAATGTTTGTCCCCTCATCTGAAAATCGGAAATCCATATCTCAAGGAAAGCCTAATCTGATTCTTGAAAAGTCAGACAAGAAACGTAAGAGTGGCGAATCTTCCTCCAATGTTTCGCCAAAAGAGTTTCTCACACCCCAAAACAAATCAAGGAGAGAATTCGCCCATTGGGAATAACTCTCTCCAGAGCCAGACTCTCTACGGCTTTTGAGAGGCTAGTGCACAAAGATATGCTGCAACCTATAAGCCCACTCCAGAGCCAGAAGCTAAGAGTCACAATTGGAATGCCAACCAATACTGCAAATATCACCAAGGCACAAGGCATGACACAAACAACTGTTGGGCTCTTAAACATGCCATCCAAGACAAAATAGACAATGACACTCTGCCATTACCTAAAACTGAAGAAGGTGAAAGTACTGATAGCCTCCTGGGTGCCATCAACCATATCACAACTAAACATCCCAAAGATTACTCTCACCTCATTTACGATGAGGAGATTGCTTTGATCTCGCAAAGGTCTTATGAAGATGAGTTAGATTTGGGAAAAGGAAAGAGGGAAGACGATAGAGATCAGATACAGGAAAGTATGGGCCACATAATCAAGGAAATTCATGAAATAAAGGAAAAGGTTGACAACCTAGAAGAACGCACCTCCAAGCGCAGGAACACAGTCATCTTGGCTAAAGAAGAAATTTGGTGGCATTAGGACCTCCTCTACCACAAAATGTCCAAGTATGGATACGTTCGTCCAAGGACTCCCAAGTACAGGCTTCTCCCGAAAGACGAAAATCTATTTCTGAGCTGTACATACTGTGCAGCTGAAGGACACCACATCAATCAGCGCAGGCGCTTTAAGGGACTAGTCTTACGCTTTCATCGAGCAAGGAACAATATGGCCGCCATATACTTGGACGGTCAGCTGGTGTCGTCATGGTGAGGAACGGACACCCCTGTCTTTGCACCAATGAAAGCTGTCATGAACGCCTTGGTATGGAGAGGTGACATTCAACCTTGCATCCCTCTAGGAGATGCCAAAACTCCACAAGAAGAAAATCGTCCTGATTGCAAGTATCACCGAATATTTGGACACCATACAGACGATTGTCTTCGCCTAAAAGACGACATCCAAGGGGTAATTGACAGAGGAGAAGTTCCACCACCACTGAGGGATGGCGATGTCAATGATGGAGCTTGGAACTAGTTGGCTATGAGCAAGAGCTAGAGGAATCGAGTCTGAGTCCCCAAGTTTTGTCGAGTTATAATCATAGCTAAATCTCTAGATTGAGTCTTGAACAGGGGGTGTTCCCCTTTTACTTTTTTCTAAGTCTAGTTTATTTTTTACGGGAATTAGAGACCCTCTTCTCTAAATTCATGTGTGCTTATTTTTTTGCAAATCAATAAAAATTCCTCTTGCTCATTTCTTCCTATGTTTAGCTATTGATAAATCCAATGAACTTAAAGTTGCACCAATCATTAACTAATCAATTTAAGCAATGTAAGTAAAGTTCACAAAGCGAGAATTCAAATTATTTCTTATACAGGAATTTGAGCAGCTGAACTCCCTCGACAATGCCACCCCATATACAAAGAAGAAGTGAGACAGCCTTTTGCAACAACCTCGACACGAGTCTAATCCTGGCTCCAATCGAAGAAGACCTTTGGTACCAAGACGTCTTCAACTACATTAACAAAGGCACATACCCTCCGGATGCGCCAATAAGAGCTCAACGGGCCATTCGTCTCTTAGCGGCGCAATACATAGAATACAAGGGGGTTCTATACAAGAAGTCCCACAATGGAGTCAACCTCAAATGTGTGAACGCCGAAAAAGCCGCAGAAATTATGGATGAGGTACACAATGTGGTGTGTGGACTACACATGAATGGTCGAATGCTCTCTAGAAAGATCCTACGACTGGGATAATATTGGACAACTAAGGAAAGAGACTGTTACGACTATGTCAAGAAATGCAATAAGTGTCAGATATATACCAACCTACAGCATATGCCACCCTCAATGCTTCAGAACTTCACATCCCCTTGGCCATTTTCCGCATGGGGAATAGACATCATTGGTAAAATCACCCAAAAGGGCTCTGGAGGACATGAATACATCCTAGTAGCCATAAACTATTGTACCAAGTGGGTCGAAGCACAGTCCTATGCCATCCTCACATCCAAGCAAGTGTCCAAATTCATAAGGAACAACATCATCTACCAATACGGCGTTCCACATGAAATTATTATTGACCATGGATCCATTTCAAAGCCGAAACAACCACCCTACTAAGAAGCTACAAAATCAAGCACCATAGATCATCCCTTTACCGACCCCAGACCAACGGCGTAGTGGAAGTCGCCAACAAAAACCTTTAAACCATCATCGAAAAGATGATAGAAAACTACAAAGATTGGCCCATAAAACTCCCATTTGCCCTATGGGGATATCGAACGTCTATAAGAGCATTCACACGAGCAACACCTTATTCCCTAGTATACGGGATGGAAGCTGTGCTACCCATAGAAGTCCAACTACCCTCCATGCGCATAGCCTTAGAGGGTGAAATTCCAGAAACCCAATGGATGCAAGCCCAATCTGAGGAACTCATGTTCACACATGAAACACGCCTACAGGCTCTAGACCATTCGCACATGTACCATTAACGCATGGCAAGAGCGTTCAACAAAAAGTTCCGACCTCGAAACCGAAAAGAAGGAGACTTAGTTCTGAAGGAGTTACGTGCACCAGTTACTGACCCCAGAGGCAAATTTCGACCAAATTGGTCCGGTTCGTTCATCATCAAAGACATCTTATCAGGAGGCGCAGTCCCGCTTTTGGACATTGATGGCATTGAGTTCAGTTAGCTCACCAACATGGACCAACGAAAGAAGTGTTAAGTCAAAAAAAAATAAAAAATAAAAGAATCCGAATTTTTTTTAAAAACAGAGACTTACACAAATTGAACGAACTACGCTGGCCTGATGCCACACTGGATACGTAGGTAACCCTTTTAAGGGGCGCGACCAAAATCAATCCAAAATTCCTTTAAACCCATTCAAAAAGGATAATTTTTATTCAAACTGAACGAATAAGCTTACATTGCATAAATTGAAAAATTCCTAAAGGTTACAAAAAAAAAAAAAAAAAAAGTGCAACTACGAGAGTTTAAGTTAAACAAATTCTTACTACTTTTTTTTAAAAAACTGGACTTACTTTCTAAAGAAAACTACTTTAATCCTTCGTCCCTTTAGAAGGCTTCGTTAAAGAGTTCTTCTTTGAAGGACCTTGGCTTGAGGATGACTTATGATCGCTTCCTTGAGCCGGGGGCTTGCCTCTTTTCATTACATTGTAGCCTTCCTCGTAAGGCCTTTCCTTCCTTTTCTTGCTTCCTGTTCCTGAGTCATATCTAAGTACTAGTTGGTCCCACTCCTCATGATGAAGGGCTCGTATCATTTTTCCGTCACTACAGGAAAGCCAATACAAAAATGTCTTAGAAACTTGAGTCGAGGCAATCACCCGAGGTACTGTCCCATGATCCCTACCACGCTAGTATTTCCCCAGTCCTTTGCAAATTCAGTGGTCAACGCCAAGGTAAGTTTTCTCGTAGTCTCCAGATGAAGGATAACCTGCTTTAACCCATACTGCCTCATGACCCTAGAGGGAAAGAATTAAGTACTCCTGTACAGGCCCACTATAGTAGTGTGAGGAATGAATTTGCAGCAAGCCACCAGAGAGGACTATCAACTCTATCCTCCTTCTTCACCACTACACTTGGCTTGCAAGTAGATGGGGGTCGAAACTTCAAATTCCTGCAAAGTCTATTAGAAATAGGCTTCATAGCAGCGACATAATCACGGACATGCATATGTTGCACCTTGTTCTGGCAAGTGCATGCAATAGTAGGAGAAACAATTCCCTTGTGCATCCAGTCATTCTCGATCAACATCAACTCATCACGGGCAACAGGGAGATGCTTGTACCACTTTCCTTCAAAGCTACTCGCTCATAGTTAGGCTCACCATCAACTTCCCAATCCGCATACTTAGCTTTCATGCCTTTCCATGGATCTTTATTAGGTAGTCCATCGATCACCAATCGTACATAGTGAGCACAATGGAATAGAACATTATGCTTTGTACAGAATTGTTCAATTCTTTCCCAAATTTGATTCACGTAATGACAAACTCTTTCACCTTCTTGTTCACGGAACACAAGGGCGGGAAGAGGAGGGCAATATGGATCCCTTTATTCGATTCACGTAATGACCTAACACCGTCCCACCTTGTACCTTCGCCCCCGATCCCTTTATTGTTCACTTATCGCGCTATTGGGTTGTCTCTTCGGTTTATCCCTTCGATAAAACGCCGATTGCAGATTTGTGACCTCTTTCATGGTTTTTATTCAATTCAAGTCTTTACAAAAGATTTTCTAACTCGAGGGTCCCTTGAACTTATCTAAGCCCCTAACTGCCAAATTTTCTATAAGGACGCACTCCGTGGAAACAAGGATTTGAAAAATCCCGGATCCTTACACCAACCGGGTTGGTTCGTCCCGCGGTGGCGTACCACCAAAATTGTAGGGTGTAGTGAGAATGTACCCTTTACGAGGATCATTGGTTTGTATACTTTGACATTCTTCTTACCGAACCGCCTCCTTCGCCAATACAGCTTAAGGCAAAGGATCCCGAATGTAAGTTGTGAACCTCCTTGCCAAAAGCCCTTAACATCCTCCTTGGTGTCTGATTGGGAACGGCACTGGAACCGTCGCCAGGTGTGGATTAAGCCGGTATACCCGCATTCAATCGAGTTATCTAGCTTTTATGAGGAATTGATTTGGAGCGGTGATCACCAAGTCAACCAAAGACTCCTCGAAGAGGAAAAAGAGTTGTTCAAAGCCCGCTAATATGATGAGCCAAGCGGTGTAAGGATAACTCCCATTGAGAGGCCCACTAGACCTTCCAAGCGCCAAACTAAGGGTAAGGGAAAAGGCAAGGCAAAGGCCCAATCTAAGAAGAGGAAGAATCCGGCCCACTCGGCAAAACAAGTAATAGCTCCAATTAGGCTCAATGATCACGAGGCCTCTTTTAGCTATGGTAGGGAAAGATGGGCTCCAAAAGAACGAATGGAAATTGATGAGCCTAGCGAGCCCGTCCAAGAGCCCGAAGTTAAAGACAAGGAGTAGTCCACCTCTAGTTGTCTAGCAAGTCTTGCTTTTTGTGCTTAGTAGTATAATTCAAACAACGGGGTTTGCATGCCCAAATAGATGTAGTTTAGAATTGCCCTTTTATTTATTTATTTTTGTACTTTCTTTTAATAAAGCATGTAATGGACTTTAGCCATATTAATGAAAGACTTTCTTATTTTTGCATTAATCGAATGGATTAAAACTCCCTTAGAGATTTATTTTATTAAAGTGGCTGGGCCCAAGTTATATGGGTTACCTACATATCCATGCGGAATCAGGCCAATGTAGTTCGTAAAACCAAATTATTATTACTATTATTAATTTATTTATTTTTCGATCGTGGGCCCCGCGTGGACGGGTTTGACCGATTTTGACTTGGACTTGGTGCATTAGTGGGCTCTCTCAAAGATTTAATATGTTATGCATAGAACCGCTTAAGTTGGTCCATATTTGTGAGTTGAGTGAACTCGTTGCCGTCTAAATTCATTAACTTTACCGCTCCACTGGATAATATCGTTTTGATAATGTATGGCCGACGCAATTAGGCTTGAACTTTCCCCGAGGGTTGACTATAACTAGTCTTACTTCTTTTAGGATTAAGTCTCCTTCTTTTAGTCCTCTATCCTTGAATCGTTGATCAAAATGTCTTGCCATGACCGTAATGTAGGGCTTTTAGTCATCTTTCATCTAGAAAGACCAATTGGTCATACCGGGCTTGGACCAAAACTACTTCGGGTAATTCACTTTCCAAATCTATTCTTAAGGAAGGGATTTTGTAGACACCAAATTGTGTCTCTGTCCCACCAAAAACCCGATGATGATGGATATGGAATAACATGGACAATAAGAATTTCCGAAGTGTTCGAACTCTTTATCATTGGCATAAAGCCTCTCATTTCACCATAATCACATACCCTTTTCTATAACCTTTCCAACGACCCTCACCTTGTCCCAAACAGACACCAGAGTTAAAAGATGTGATACCACAAAGTTATGGGACAAAAGAGATACTCTGATTACCGCACTCCACGGTTCAAATAGGATTCTCCTCCATTAGTGGAATAATTCCCAAGTAGGCCTAGCTTATGTAGTTTCCTCACACAAATACCTTCAAAATGACATATTATGGGTCCATGTTCAATAAGAAACGAATGAGATATGATCCAATTACCGCAAGGTATACTGAAATGGATACCTCTTTAGTGTTTGGGCCATAACTCCTGAAATACTCCTGAGAATTGGGCTTATAATATGTCCAAACAAATCCCTTTGAATAAGGTATCGAATACAAAGAGAATCAGGTCAAAAGAAGGTCAAACGAAGAGGTTATGAGTCGTCAAAATTTGTCTCGCTCCTTGTCGGAGCGGCTGAACCGCTTGCCCAAGCGGCTTGCCCTAGCGACTGAGCCGCTTGTCCTAGTTGGAAGACCGTTTGTCCTAGCGGCTAGCTGCTTGTTGGAGAGGTAGCTGCTTGGACGCCAAGCGGCCCCCAATGAAAGGCGCCTGATAGACTTTTTGTCCGGCCTTTTTGTCAGTTCCCTCCCAGACTTAACCCTACCTCTATATATACTCTTTTCCTCCGTTTTTTCAAGGGTAACAGAATGGAGAGGTTAAATTGAACCGTAGAGGTCTCTAATTAACCGTAATCTCTCAATCTTCATCCATCTCCTTCCTCCTTCACCAAATAAACAACTCTAATCATCCTTCCACCACAAAAACTGAACCTTTACCCTTTACACCACAAATAAACCTTTAATATTATTCATTTTCACAAGACAGCACATAATTCATCTACCTTTGATCAAGAACAAGAATCTTGGGGAATTCGTCCGTTCGTAAGTGAACATCCAAGTTATCCATCCTGAGGGTTTATTTTCTTTAAATCAATTCTTTATAAAATCATGTTTTACTTAGATTGTGCTTATGGTTGATTAATTTGCATGTTTTGATTATTATTTTGTATATTAGTATAATTATCATTTTAGATTAGTTTAATTCATGTTTAATGCATGTTTATTATAAAAATCATGTTTTTGCATATTTACATGTTTAATTAGTATAGAATTAGATTAATTGCATGATTAGATCAATTTTCATATTTTTTATAATTATTGCATGAGAAGCATGTTCTTATTAACTACTTTTTATTGCTTTGATTTAATTCCAATGAAGTTACTAACTTATTTATTGATGCAAGTTGACAATTGGCGCGTTAAGCAATAACGGTCGGTTTTGGAGAATACTATCATCTTGTATATTTATTGAGTTAATCTTGCGCTTTATTAATTCATAGCATGTAATTGGATAAATCATGTGCAAAGCGATAACAATAGCAATAATTCATTTTTTCAACCCACTTAGTTAATTCTAGGATTTGGACGACCGGATTTGTTTGGAACCGTGCAACTTTAATTATTAATCAAGATCAGTTAGTAGAGGCCGTTTATTTAACGGGGGTAATTGGGTGTCCAACACCTTCGCAATTCGTACCCACACCCCCGAACTCAACTTTGGTACTTTGGGTCATTAGAGTCAATTTATCCCCAATCGGGATTGGGGTGCATTAAACTTAAGTTGGAGTCTTTCTAGATTTTCAATTTGGGTTCTTTATTGGTTTCCAAGTGTTTTCCTTAAAATTTGGTGGCGACTCTTCCATTATCCTAAACACCCAATAGCAAAGGGAGTAAAATTCAAACCCTGGTGTTTACAGTGGCGACTCTGCTGGGGATTATTAAGAGGGTGTAACTTGAAAGTTGATCTTGATTAATTGTTAAAATTGCATTGTTCATGACCTTGTTATTATTGCTCATATTAATTGTTAGCTTTGCATTCATACATTCATTTGCATGCGCTTGCGCAACTTCCGAGCTTGTTTTAACAAGTTCTAACCAGCTTTTAGCCTTTGGAGTGTGGTGAAGTGCCTTGGTGGGAATCCACTCGATTCCTCTTTGCCAAGAAACATGGATCCCCCCACCTCATGTACCTTCCTACGCATTCGTCCATTCGACGAGTAGGATAACAAGGATGCATCACATTGTCGCGCATCCCGCGGATTGTTGTACATTCTTGATCAGGAGTTCTTTCTGACACACACCCTTAACCCTACCCAATTGCATGAACTAGAACCAATGTTTTAGGCTTGAAACTCAGTCCCGTGTTCATGCTAGATGTTTGTGACTGTATTTTTCGCGTGAATGTGTTGTTTGCCCTAATATGAACGAAATCTTTGTGTAATCTTCTATGCCTAAGATTGAGTCTAGAATATTTTGATTTTAGAAAATAATATTCCATGAATGATACCTATGATGCTTGTTTCCTTAGGAGAAATTATTTTCCTTAATTTTTTTCCAACCCGTTTAAGTAATGGGTTTTAGCCAAAGATCCCAAATAAAATAAAGAGTCAGTCTTTCCTCTATCTTTTATTTTATCCCAATTTTTGAGTCTAGAATAATATCTTCCCCTTTACTTAGTCAAGAGTATAATCTTTTATTTTATCCCAATTTGAGTCAAGAATAAAGTTTTCCCCTTTCATTAGTCAAGAGTAATATCATTTATTTTATCCCAATTTGAGTCTAGAATAAAATTTACCCATTCCCTTAGTCAAGAGTACAATATTTTAAACCAATTTGAATCTAGGGCCACTCTCTCTTTTCTCTAGTCAAGAGTACTTATTTTCTTTATTAAGAGTCGAAAATATTCCTCTTTCCATGTCCCTCATTCAGGAGTCTACGTACTTTTCTTTTATTGAGTCAAGGATGTTTGGCCTAAACATGTTACTTGTATATTATTGCAACTTTGTTGAGGAATCATTCTAGATTAATTTTCCACATTTTCTTTCTTTCTAAAAAAAAAATATTGCATTGCATCTCATTCTAGAAGCTTAATGCTAGGACGTATAGAATATTCTACATTGCATCATACGTCATTCTAGAACACCCATTTACTATAGATGGGTAGCTCTACTCGTTATGTGTTGATCATACATGTTGCATCTCATATAGGACTTTTAGATCGCATGAATAATCATCGTAGGTCATTTCCTCATACATTTTTCATGGCATACATGTCTAGGTCATTCTAGAGTCTTTGCATATCATGCATTTCACATGAACATGCGCATCACTCATCTACATGATTCTAGCATTTGCATGTCACATATAGTTGCATTCATCTTAGACCACATTGCATATAGACTTGTCATCATTGCATGTCCATCATAGACTTGCAGGATAGGACCTCAAGGGAAATTAAGAGTGTGTTACTCCCAAGAATCTTATTCCAAATTTTTCTTTCCCAGTGTCCCTCATTAAGTCAGTAATCATCAGGTTGGATAAGATCAAGATTTTAGCTAAGCACCGAAACCAATCACCATGTTTACACCAAAGAGGACTATCGAAGAGCTCCTAGTCGAAATTCTCAAGGAACTAAAAGGCATGAGTGCCAAGTTAACTGGTATTGAAATATTGGCCAAAGAAGGAGGTAGAATAAGCACATACTCCATACTAGAGTCTAATGATCAAAACCGGAATCCCAAAAAGGAGAACCCCATCCAATAAAATCCTCAAGATCTTCGCCAGTCAGTCAAGCAAGTTCTGCAACCATTACCCATGAGCCTCTCCACTACTCTCGAGAAGCTCATGAAAAAAGACATTCTGCAACCACCAAATGTAGACTAGAAGAATCCCCATGCGGGAAGCTCTTTCCACAAAGACAATGGTAAGACGCTTTATGACAAGCGAACCCAAAGACAATACACACCTTTAAGTATGACTTATACCAAGGTACTTGCCAAATTAGTCAAGAACAACCACCTCACTCTAATGGGTCCAATTCTAGACCCAGATGTAGAGAAGAGGAGCCCATCATGGAACCCTTCATTATATTGCAAATTCCATAGAGGGAAAGGACATGACACCGAAAGATGTTGGACCTTGAAAAATAAGATCCAAGATCTTATGGACGCTATGCCTTCCCACAAAGGAAGCACCTCCAATCGAGGAAATGAAGTTAATGCCACTATGGAAAGGTGCAAAAAGACATTCACACAAGCTCAAGTCATCAATGCGGCCTATGCACAACCGAATAACATAGGCAACAATGAAGTTAAGAATTTTTCCAACAACGAAGGATCCTCCAATCGAGGAAATGAAGTTAATGTCACTATGGAAAGGTCCAAAGGCAAACTCACACAAGATCAAGCCATGAACACCTATGCACAACCCAATAACGTAGGCAACAATGAAGTCAAGAATTTCTCCAACAACGGAGGATCCTCCAATCGAGGAAATGAAATCAATAACGAGGAAGATCAAACCTATGAAATTCTCGACAAAGAAGGATACAATATGGTCATCAATCCTGTACTAGACCCAAAGCCCAATAGTGAAGGTAAGAATTGGAATCCTACAGCCTATTGTGCATGCCATGAAGGAAATGGTCATCACACGAAAGATTGCATGTATTTGAAGCAAAAGATTCATGATTTGATTGTTGATGGAGTCGTCCATATAGACACGAAGCTCAATGGCGAAGGCCAAACATGATTCATAGAGTTTTAGGCTAAGTTGGAGAGTTCCTCCCATTTTCTTTCTTTTGTCGACTTCATGTTTTGTCTTAGGATCCCTTTTGAGCATTGTAATGCTTTGTTTTACATTGAATAAAATAAGCCTTTATCTCTTTCTTTTCTCATGGAATATTTAACTTGGAAATCCAATGATGAATCTGAGTTGCTAAATCTAAATGAATAATGCAATGGACCTTAACTTCTGAGAGTAATTGAGAAGGACCAATAAAAAAAGGGACACACATCTTAAAGTCGTATCGAGGACATGAGGCATAGATTTGGCACCCTATATTATTATCCTTCACCTACAATAAAAGTTACCACTTGGAGCCCATTTGAGCCAACAAACACAAGCCACTTTCTTTCTTAAACAACATTTATCCTAACCTTGGGTATGGGAAGTGTGTATCACTTAAGTGTCACTAAAATCACAAATTGGTGAGAAAAGCTCCACAACTAAAAAGAGAAAGAGCTCAAAGAGCAAGAGATCAAAAATAAAAAATAAAAAATAAAACATTCCAAAAATAAAGAAGAAAATAAAATCTCAAGTGATTCGAAAATAAAGAGAGAGTTTCCTCACCACAAAATGACACCCCAGCACACTGGGGGCTTTTTATGGGTTTGAGCCTTAATATCCCTTCTTTGGCAACCATCACCTTGGCTCAACATTACAACCCAAAAGACCTCCTAGATGTGTGTTGATTAAAAAAAAAATAGCCCGCTAGGTTGAAAACCCGAAAGGGCGTCCTAGGCAAAAGCTAGGGCATAATCAAAAAAAAAAAATTAAAAAAAGCCTGCTAAGCATGTTCATTCAATGGCTTAGGCAAAAATGGCAAGCCCGCTGGGTCGATCCCCAAGACAATGACTCAAGCAAAAGTTAGGGCACCAAAATTTGTGGTCCCTGAACTACGTTTTGGTCTGATTCCGCAAGGATACGTAGGTAACCTCTTAAGAGGCCCGGCCGCGTTAAAATCTCATTAATAAGTCTCACATTGCAGATGTGATAATCAAAGGTTCTAAACAATCAGTTTTCATATGACAACTTAGAATTCTAAGGGTTTCAAATTTCCGTGATTTTTAACCCATTTTAGAGCTCAAGACTTGGAGTCGAGTTTGAATTACCTTCATCATATTCTATCCATCACAAAACATCCCGTTGTTTAATATTTTTAGCACTTAAGCCCAATTCTTTCATAATAGCACATCTCTACCCAGAATTCTCCACTATGCTTTGGCTCTATAATCGCAACTCGTGGCTTTGCAACTGTCATCTGTTGGACCTATGACTCCATCTGAAAGTTCGTCACTCTTTATATCATCATTAAAAAAAATAAATTTGATCCACACTGGGGGATTTTGTTTCCCCCAATTCTGGTGAAAAGTATTTGAAGACTTTGGGTCTCATCTACATACGGAAGTTACTTCAACGAGCTTGGTCGCACCTCAACAATAGAGGCTTTGCGTTTTACATGAAGACATCTCTAGAAATTACTTATCACACGACTTATGAGGGGCACTCTCCTTAAAAAAGAATATAAAAAAAACAATCTCTCGTTTTTTCCCTTGGAGTATTGTCTGTTAGGCATACATTTTAGCATTACATGTGTCCAGTCATGTGCATCATCATTCATATCTAAGTTGCATGGAGCTCTAGGCCTAGTTAACATCACATTGCATTGAGTCTCATGACATTCATGTGCACATTTACATAGCACAATTTTTGAATGCATTTGATTTGCATATCATTAGACTTTTGCATCATCATTTGATTGGGTGAGTTCCTAAACTTTCTTCACTAATTGGGTCAAATCCTTAGAGTTTTGTCCCGTATATTTTAAGGTCTTAGGATGTAGGTGTGTCCTATAGAATACTGTTTTCAGAAGAGTCGCGTCTTTTCTGATTATCGCATTGATTACACTCATATGCAAATTAATGTTTACGTATTTGGCTGGTTAAACCAACTATTTTGTCTGACCTTGTATACAGGTTCGCGTTTGACCAAGAGTCAACGCATCAGTTATCGCTATAATTAACTAACCACGTAGGTTACTCAACCAATGGTCGAAACTACACGACGATACTTGCACGTTACATTTACCATAATTTTTATTGTGTAACCTACAGCACAGAGTTCCCCTTCGACTGAAAATCGAAGGACGTTTATTGTTTGACCTACAGCACAGGGTCACCCTTCGACTAAAAATCGAAGGATTTTTATCATCTATCTTATTTCTAACGAAATATTTTTATTGTGTATCCTACAGCATAGGGTTCCCCTTCGACTGGATATCGAAGGACATTTATCGTGTGACCTACAGCATAGGGTCTCTCCCTTCGACTAAAAACCGAAGGATTTTTATCATTTATTCTATTTCTAACGAAATATTTTTATTGTGTGACCTACAGCATAGGGTCTCTCTGTTCGACTGCTAATCGAAGGATTTTTATCGTGTGACCTACAACATAGGGTCTCCCTTCAACCGAAAATCGAAGAATGTTTATCATTTATTCTACTTCTAACGAAATATTTTTATTGTGCAACCTACAGCATAGGGTTCCCCTTCGACTAAAAATGGAAGGACATTTATTGTGTGACCTACAGCATAGGGTCTGTCCCTTCGACTGGAAATCGAAGGATTTTTATCATTTATTCTATTTCTAACGAAATATATTTATTGTGGAATCTACAGCATAGGGTTCCCCTTCGACTGAAAATCGAAGGACATTTATTGTGTAACCTACAGCATACGGTTCCCCTTCGATTGAAAATCGAAGGACATTTATTGTGTGACCTACAGTATAGGGTCTCTCCCTTCGACTGAAAATCGAAGGATTTTTATCATTTATTCTATTTCTAACGAAATATTTTTATTGTGTAACCTACAGCATAGGGTTCCCCTTCTAATGAAATTGAAGGACATTTATTGTGTGACCTACAACATAGGGTCTCTCCCTTCGAATGAAAATCGAAGGACTTTTATCATTTATTACCTATCTTATCTTTGATGAATATTTTTATTGTGTGACCTACAACATAGGGTCTCTCTGTTCGATTGATAGTTGAAAGGTTTTTTTTTAATTGTGTGACCTACAGCACAAGGTCGTCGAAAGAATAATTTATTTATTACTTCCATGAAATTAATTATGTTTCAATGTTCAATTTTGACGAGAGTTCATCGGATTCAAACCGGCGAGTCCTGTCGACTTTAATATTCAATCTTCAATGTTTAATGTTCAATTTAGGCGGGAGTTCATCGGCTTCAATCCGGCGAGTTCTGTCGACATCAATATTCAATATTCAATCTTCAATATTCAATCTAGACGAGAGTTCATCGGCTTCAATCCGGAGAGTTCAATATTCAATCTTTAATTTTCAAACAGGCGAGGATCCTTCGGCTTCAATCCGACGAATTCCACCACATCAATTTCAATCTCATTCAGATCAAGCTTCTTACATTATCGTATCACTTACAATTTTCACCATATATTTTGTCTGTTTATGGTACTAAGATGCAGATACTTGTTTGAAATACTTTGACCTTCGCTCTATTCAAGCTCGGCCAAAGTGAGGGCTTCTGTAGACAGCAAATTGTGTCTTTTTCCCACCAAAAATCCGATGATGATGGATATGGAATAACATGGACAGTAAGAATTTCCGAAGTGTTCGAACTCTTGATCATTGGCATAAAGCCTCTCATTTCACCATAATCACATACCCTTTTATATAACCTTTCCAATGACCCTCACCTTGTCCCAAACGGACACCGGAGTTAAAAGATGTGACACCCAAAAGTTATGTGACAAATGAGATACTCTGATTACCGCACTCCACGGGTCAAATAGGATTCTCCTCCATTAGAGGAATAATTTAAAAGTAGGCCTAATTTACATTGATTCCTCACACAAATAACTTCAAAATGACATATTATGGGTCCAAGTCCAATAAGAAACGAATGAGATAAAATCCAATTACCGCAAGGTATACTGAAATGGACACCTTTTTAGTGTTTGGGCCATAACTCCAAAAATACTCATGAGAATTGGGCTTATAAAAATTTCAAACAACGAACTTTGAATAAGGAATCCAATGCAAAAAGAATCAGGTCAATTGGAGGCCAAACGAACAGGTTATGGGCCCTCAAAATTTGTCTTGCTCCTTGTCGGAGTTGCTGAACTGCTTGCCCAAGCGGCTGAACCGCTTGCCCTAGCGGCTGAGCCGCTTGCCCTAGTTGGAATACCATTTGTCCTAGAGGCTAGCCGCTTGTTAGAGCGGTAGCCGCGTGGACGCCAAGCGGCCCTCAATGAAAGGCGCCTGATGGACTTTTTGTCCGGCCTTTTTGTCAGTTCCGTCCCATACGTAACCATACCTCTATATATACTCTTTTACTCTGTTTTTTCAAGGGGAACAGAATGGAGAGGTCCAATTGAACTCTAGAGGTCTTTAATTAACCCTAATGTTTCAATCTTCATCCATCTCCTTCCTCCTTCACCAAATAAACAACTTAAATCATCCTTCCACCACAAAAATTGAACCTTTACCCTTTACACCACAAATAAACCTTTAATATTATTCATCTTCACAAGACAACACATAATTCATCTACCTTTGATCAAGAACAAGAAGCTTTGGGAATTCGTCCGTTCGTAAGTGAACATCTAAGTTATCCATCCTGAGGGCTTATTTTCTTTAAATCAATTCTTTATAAAATCATGCTTTACTTAGATTATGCTTATGGTTGATTAATTTGCATGTTTTGATTATTATTTTCTATATTACTATAATTATCATGTTAGATTAGTTTAATTCATGTTTATTGCATGTTTAGTATAAAAATCATGTTTTTGCATATTTACATGCTTAATGAGTATAGAATTAGATTAATTACATGATTAGATGAATATTCAAATTGTTATAATTATTGCATGAGAAGCGTGTTCTTTTTAACTACTTTTTTATTGCTTTGATTTAATTCCAATGAAGTTACTAACTTATTTATTGATGCAAGTTGGTAATTGGCGAGTTAAGCAATAACGGTAGGTTTTGGAGAATACTATCATCTTGTATATTTATTCAGTTAATCTTGCGCTTTGTTAATTCATAGCATGTAATTGGATAAATCATGTGCAAAGCGATAACAATAGCAATAATTCATGTTGTTCAACTCACTTAGTTAATTCTAGGATTTGGACGACCGGATTTGTTTGGAACCGTGCAACTTTAATTATTAATCAAGATCAATTAGTAAAGGCCGTTTATTTAACGGGCGTAATTGGGTGCCTGACACCTTTGCAATTCGTACCCACACCCCCCAACTCAACTTTGGTCCTTTGGGTCATTAGAGTCAATTTATCCCCAATCGGGATTGGGGTGCATTAAACTTAATGCGGAGTCTTTCAAGACTATCGATTTGGGTTCTTTATTGGTTTCCAAGTGTTTTCCTTAAAATTTGGTGGCGACTCTTCAATTATCCTAAACACCCAATAGCAAAGGGAGTAAAATTCAAACCCTAGTGTTTACAGATATCTACCTCGACTGGGAGTACCGCCTCCATTCCGTATACTAAAGAATAAGGCGTTTCTCCCGTTGAAGATCGAATAGTGGTTCTATACCCCCATAAGGCGAATTGTAGCTTGTCGGGCCAATCTTCGTAGTTTTCCATCATCTTAGCTATCATTTACTTCACGTTCTTGTTTGCGGACCTACGACTCCTTTTGTTTGTGGCCTATAAGGTGAAGACTGTCGATGTTGTATTTTAAACTTATTAGTAAAATGATCGGCAACAACCTTTTTGAATTTGGGTCCCGTGATCACTTATGATTTCGTGAGGTACTCCATATTTGGTAATGATGTTGTCATGTATGAACTTTGCCACGTGATTTAACGCTATTTTTGCATACGAACGAGCTTCAACCAATTTGGTGAAATAATCTATCGCGACTAGTATGTATTCATGGCCTCCTTTTCCTGTAGGGGAGATTTTTCCAATGATGTCAATGCCCCATGCAGAGAACGGCCATCGTGACGTGAATGTATGTCGAAGAGTACGAGGTCTATGTTGTAAATTGGCGTGGAATTGGCAACGTTTGCACTTTCTCACGTATTCGATAAAGTCTTTTTCCTTCGTAGTCCAATAGTATGCTTGCTTTAGGATTTTCTTGACCAAGGTGAGTCCATTCATATGGGGACCACATACGCCGTTATGTATGTTGCTCATGACTTTGCTTGCCTCACGTTCCTTTAAACATAGAAGACTTAGCCATTGTGGTGTCTTTTTATAAAGTATGCCTTATTGCACATGTATGTATTGTGCGGCTAGTCTTCTTAAAGCTCTTTGTACCCTAGGTGTCGATTGTGGAGGGTAATCACCCTTAGCTAGTAGATTGAGAATGTCTGTAAACCATTTCTCTTCCTCTTCGTTGACGCATACTTCGAGTGCATTATAAAAGGCGGGCTCAGTGCACCTTTGAATGTGAATGTGGATGGATATTACATCATCTAGAATATTTATCATGGAGGCTATCTTTGCTAAGGCATCCGCGAACTGGTTGTCATCTCAAGCGAGGTATGTAAAACGGACGTGAGGGAAATATTTGGCTATCTTTTCAAGATATTCCTGGTAAGGTGCCAGGGATTCGCATTTCACTCTCCATTTTTTGGAGACTTGATTTGTGATGAGAGTTGAATCTCCATATACCTTTAGATCCTTAATTTATAGTTCTGTTGTTGCTTCTAAACCAATGATGCATGCTTCATATTCGGCGTCGTTGTTAGTCACCTCATGGTCTAGTTTGACGGCTATAGGAGTATGTGCGCCTTCTGGGCTGACTGATAGTACTCCTACGCCATAACCTTTTTGGTTTGATGCTCCGTCAAAGTACAACTGCCAAGTGGTTTTTTCGACACTCATAATTCTTTCATCAGGAAAGTCATGTGTGTCATCTTTGCTATTAGCGAGATGTTTAGAAATGGCATGCCCTTTAATCGCCTTTTGGTGTTCAAAAAGCATGACGGTCCACCTTGCTATTCTTCCACTAAGAATGAGTTTTTCGAACAAGTACTTTAGTGCATTCATCCTTGACTTTATATGGATAGAATGTTGTAGCATGTAGTGTCGAAGCTTCTTTGTTGCAGTGACCAATGCGAGACACGTATTCTCTTGTGTGGAGTAGCGTGTTTCGTATTCTAAGAACTTCTTGCTAATGTAGTATATTGTCTTTTCATCATTTTCCACCTTTTGAGCCAAGATAGCACCCATGACGGTTTCTCTGACTGTTATGTATAGCATAAGTGGTTTTCCTTGAATTGGTGGAAGCAACAAGGGTGGATTAGCTAGATACTCATTAATCTTGTTGAAGGCTTGTTGGCATTGATCATCCCAGGTAGATTTAGTGTCCTTTTTAAGCTTTTTGAAGATGGGCTCGCATGTAATAGTCAATTTGGATATGAATCGACTTATATATTGGAGTCGTCCTAAGAAACCTCTTATCTCCTTTTCATTTTTGGGAGATGGCATATCTCTTATAGCTTTGATTTTGGTAGGATCAATTTCAATGCCTCTTGTGCTTATGACAAATCCTAAGAGCTTGCCAGAAGTTACTCCAAATGCGCACTTTTGAGGATTTAATCTCATGTTGTAATTCCGAAGCCTGTCGAAGTATTTCTTTAGAGAGGGTATATGCCTTTCTCTCTCCTTGGATACACCTCGGCTTCCTTGTGCATCATGTCATGTAGAAGGGAAGTTGCGGTTCTTTGGTATGTTGCTCCCGCATTCTTCAACCTGAAAGGCATGACGGTATAGCAATATGTTCCCCATTGGGTTATGAAGGTGGTTTTCTCCATATCTTCTTTGACCATTTGTATTTGGTTATACCCTGCATAGCCGTCTATGAATGATAAGAGGGCATGTCCTGCGGTATTGTGCACCAGTACGTCTATATGTGGCAATGGAAAGTCGTCCTTTGGACTTGCCTTGTTTAGGTCTCTGAAATCGACGCACATCCTTACTTTGTCGTCCTTTTTTGGAACATGCACTATATTAGCGACCCATTCTGGATATTGAGAGACCTTAATAAAACCTGGTGCGAGCTGTTTTTTCACCTCTTCTTTGATTTTTAGTGTCCACTCAGGTTTCATTCTCCGAGGGTTTTGCTTCACCGGTTTTGAATCAGGATTGAGCGGTTGTATGTTGTGCTATCTCGCGACTTATTCCCGGTATATCTTTATAGGACCAAGCGAAAACGTCTATGTATTCTTTTTAACAGATTTATAAAGCTTTCTCGCTCTTTGGGAGTTAACCATAAGCCAATGCGCACTTGGCGCAGATCTTGATCGCTTGCAAGATTGATTAATTCTGTTTCTTCCACAATTGAAGTCTTTTGTTCATGGTCTAATAGTTCTTTAGTTACTTCTTTGGGCAATTCTTGTTCATCTTTTGAATTACTATAGGTGGACTACCGGACGTTGGTTACTATGTTCGCGCTCCCAACTTTTCGGACCGACTGTGTAACAACCCAAATTTTCAACGCCTGATTCAGGCAGAATCCAACAATAGCGGAAGCACCTCGAACCTTAATTTGGGCCTGTTACCGCCGTATCTCCTCCAGGAGGAAATACAAGACTAAGAAATTAAAGAACCATTAACTGAAAGTGATGCTAATGAGCTATTTAGAAGAAACAATTGATCTTTATTAACTAAATCATAACTGTTTTACAGACACGCGTACAAAAGCTAGAAAGAAATGACAATTATCTACACTTGGCGTTCTCTCGTCTAAGCCCTGTTTCCCGAAAGACAACACATGCAAAAATAAACTTAACAGAAAACAAAGACTATCCTCCCCAGAAAAGGAGAGAACAGGGGTCAAATCACGCTTAGTAACACCACTCCACCAAGTAAAAACCAATTCCTAAGTACACCTGCCTTAGGAATCCATTATGCACCTCAGAGTAAAATCCTTTTCTTGAAAGCATTTCTGAAAACGAACACTTTTCTTTTGAAAACAGAAAACCTTCTTTTGAAAACGAAAGCTTTTCAGAAAGTCATAACTTCACAAACAACCAATAGATTTCACTAACCACAGATAGCTTCTCAAAATTCAATCCTCGATCAGACTTCGTACTTCGATAATCCATTTCTTTATTTATGGTATTGGGAAAGTGAACAAGGTAGTATAACCAACATGGAGATACTTTACCATGTGTATATTACTTACGTGAACGTCTTCCCCCAAAAAATTTGGCCACAATATGATGCGGGAGCAAGTGTGCAAAGTAAACAGAACAACAAAGAAACTAGCAAGAGAACATCTATTCCTGTTTACATCGAGTTTCTTTGGTGGTTATGCATTAAATTGACTCCTACAAAGATAATTACATGGAGTTTACACACAAGATCGGGATTAAAGCTCTTATAATATGATCTCATTCGTTATAAGGATTCCCGTAATTTTGACAACTTCTACACTGGTTCGTATTTCGATCATAACTCACTCATACGACGTGGGATCGTGGTGATTCAAAATTCTGTAGAAAGCTGGAAACGAGATCTAAAACTCCTGTCCTTTGATGTTTCCCATATTCAAAATGTAACAGGGTTAAAAAGATGATTGAATTTATAGTGAAAAGCTGTTCCAACGGGTTTGTGCCTTGGACGCCAAGTAATCAGTTGTTTAGTTCGATTTCGTTTAGTATTTCATTGAATTGTTTGATTATTGTTTAGGAGAGTAATAATCTGATTGTTATTAGTATTAGAAGTCCATTCGTAGGAAAGCTGTTAATTAGCTCGTTTTACAATTGTAGTCAATTTCGTAGTTAGTTTCCTATTTGGACTAGGATTAGGATTCCGAATAGCTTTAGATTTCTTTGTCTATAAATAGGGGAGAGCTTTGCTATTCTAAACTCGTGCTTTGATGATTAATTATTGAATACGTGAGTATTTACCTCTCAGACTGAGTGATTTAGGTTGAAACCCTTACGAGTGATTCGTGAGTTGTTCTTGAGTGATTCTTGAACAAGATCCCTTTGTGTGATACTATCAAAGGTTAATTTCCGTTTTGTTACTTATTTCACATCACAATACACATAACAGACTTCTAGTATGATCATACCCCTTAAGTACTCTCGGAGATAACTTTACCGTAGAGTATGTCCTTTGGAGAAACTTTACCTCAAGACATTCATGGCCGATCAAACCATGACCTTAAGGACGATACAAAATATACAGAATTCTCCTTGGATGGTTCCCTTTCGAGAACGATCCTTTGGAGTAGAAAATGTTCGTCACTCATGGAGATACTTTACCATGAGCTTCTTTGCCCATAGGCCTTTATTCTTTCACTTTAAGTGATTAATGTCTTTACACAAAAGCACATAGCACATAAAGGCATGAAGTACAACAATAATCTCATTATTCTGATTGTTATCCCCTCCGTAACAATTCTGACTTCTTCAAGTCTCAAAAACTTGTAACAGTACTTTTGTAACAACACTTCAAAAGTCATTGTAAAAACTCTTTATAAATCCAAACACCTTGCACAAAATCAAATCAAGTACATAAAAAGTAGCACATTAAGTTGAAAACCAAAAGAGGTTAGAAAGAGGGTAGACATGGTAGTTACCTCGTACTATCTACGACTACATCTTACGATTACTCAAAGCACTTCTAACTTGGGCTTCACCAAGATTTCCCTTTCACTTCCAACAGGTATCTAAGGTCAACAAGGTCACCATAGTCGAAACTGAGCTCAATTGGACTTAGAATCCATGAGAAACTCACAAAGTAAGTCAAGGAGTAATGCTGGATGGCCTGCAGAACTGAAGGTGAAATCTAAAGGACTGTTTGAGGGTCTAAATGATCACGTTTAAGGAAATCAATAACTGGTCATTGAAGCTTTATGTTTTAGGGTTCTAACAATTTTTGTAGAAGGCAATCATAAGCATTCAATGAGATAATCACCAAAGAGTGCAGAGGTATCAATCTTACGGGTTGATTTGCACAGTTGGGAGAACTGGAGGTTTTCATAGGTGCGAGAAATGAATGAACAATGGCTCTTTTTCTGGGCAATTTATAGGGCTAGAAGGTGGCAAAGTTTCACACGCAACAAGATAGGATAAGCATGACTAAAGTCGGTGCCAAAACCGACTTAAACACGCCAGGCATGTCGGTGCTGTATGGCGGTTGGATAAGCGTGCCTTCTTGGCTGTATTAGGCGGTTATTAAAGACCTATGGTGAGATACTTTGATATCCTAAAGGTAGGGTGTCTCACAAGGATCAAATACAGTTATAGGTCGGGGTTATAAAGCATAGGAAACCACTCTCCAATCATAGACAAGTACATGAGTTGTTGTTGTTGGAATTGGTTTGTTTGCGGTCTTGTTTAATGATGGTTCTCTTAGCTTTTGGAGCATCTCTTGGGGCTATTCTCATACACTAGTAAAGGTCACATGACATGGTATCTTGGATAAAAGTATTGGACTCTATCTTAAAGGATAAGAGCAATCAAACTTATCTGCAACAGAGGTCGAATGCACAACTACTACATCGGCTTATAAGTGGCTTGTGTTGGGTAAGCAGCTTGCTTGGAAAATGGTTCTCATTATTATCTCTCTTTGGATAAGATCAAACTTTCATGATAAGGATAAGATCAACCAAAGTTGTGTTTGTCCATTACTTAGCCCATAAGGCACCATTGAGGTAGCAAAGTTCAAATCGTCTTCGTACTCTTAATGCTTTTCCATTGTGCTTGATTTGTGTGGCTCTTCTAAGGTGATATCCTTTGGTGTTTGGGCACGGATTTTCTTGACTACCACATTATAAACATGGGTCTATCAGTTGGAAATAATGCTTCGGAGAGATAGTGGCTTAACGACGAAGAAACGGGTCTCGAATCGAACACGATATAATGACCAAGTATGTGCTTCAACTCACAATAGGTTCTAACTTTCTAAAAGATTCCTAATGGTGTTCTAATACGTTTCTTAGAAATGTAATCCAAAACCGTATGGGATAATCACATGACAGTTCAATGTCAGTTTGATTCTAAGTATATGGCTTTATTAATCACCAAGAAAGATACGAGCAATGAACGATTAGGCCGACTGTATAAGCAATGGTTTAGATTTCTCTCCTTTAATTTCCAATCCAAAGGGGTTGCTATTGTTTTCTCTAAGGACTCCACATAGGCTCTAGAAAATTTTCTCTAACTGAAGAAAGGAACATCTCTTATATAAACCGGAACAAAGGTTATGAGGTTTAAAATTTTAAATCAATTTGTTCAAAGACAACCTTGGTTTTTTATAACTCAGAAGTTTAATCTCTAATCAATGGTGGTAATTTTGGTGGCTATTACATACTGCTTTCTTCCCAATCCTGGACAGCGGATAAGACTTAGAAAAAGGAAAGACTAATAAGTTCCACAAAAGAAAAGTTTTAAAACAAAGGTGGTAAATCTCTATCTAGAAGATTCTATCAACATAGTTACCCTTGGGGACTAAATAATGGGTTTAGGTCAAAAGATCTCGATGCGGAATAAAAATAAAAGATATTATACTCTTGACTAAAAGGTGAGGGGAGAGATATTATCTCGACTCAATATGGGACAAAGCAAAAGATATTATACTCTTGGCTAAAACAAGAGGGGAGAGATATTATCTCGACTCAATATGGGATAAAGCAAAAGATATTATACTCTTGAGTAAAAAGAGAGGGAGAGATATTATCTCCACTTCAGGCATAGAGAACTTTTGTGGGAGCTTTCCCTTAATGTGAGAGGAATATCCTTCAGCATTGATCATGTAGTCACTTATGATCTTGTTTTGAGTTAGAGCTAACTCAAGGTTCTTAATTTGAGCACTTAGCTCTTCTACTTTGTCATCTCGATGTGGGGGATCATCTTGGTTGAAATAGTCAACTTCCTTAACCTTGCTTTCTATCCATGTCACACCATTTCCCATGGTTTCCAACATTTTCATCATTTCAGCCAAAATCTCATTAGTAGTCTTAGGTGGTGGAGGTGGAATATCATCTTCGGCCATTTTGGTCAACTTAAAACTAGGTGGTCGATATGGAGGGGGAGTAACAAACACTGCGTCAGGCCTAGCTTTGCTCGGAGGGGTAGATTCCAAGACGAGCTTCCTAACAAGAGGTTGATTACTATGATCGCGTTCCCAACTTTTCGGACCGACTGTTTTCATCTTAATACTGGACAGCGGATAAGACTTAGAAACAGAAAGACTAACAAGTTCCACAAAAGAAAAGTTGTAAAACAAAGATGGAAAATTCCTATCTAGAATATTCTATCAACATAGTTACCCTTGGGGACTAAGTAATGGGTTTAGGTCAAAAGATCTCGACACGGAAAAAGATAAAAGATATTATACTCTTGACTAAAAAAAGAGAGGAGAGATATTATCTCGACTCAATATGGGATAAAGCAAAAGATATTATACTCTTGACAAAAAGGAGAGGGGAGAGATATTATCTCGACTCAATATGGAATAAAGCAAAATATATTATACTATTGACTAAAAAGACATGGGAGAGATATTATCTCGACTCAATATGGGATAAAGCAAAAGATATTATACTCTTGACTAAAAGGAGAGGGTCGAGATATTATCTCGACTCAACATGGGATAAAGCAAAAGATATTATACTCTTCACTAAAAGAAAAGGAAAGATATTATCTCGACTCAATATGGGATAAAGCAAAAGATATTATACTCTTGACTAAAAGGAGAGGAGAGAGATATTATCTCGACTCAATATGTGATAAAGCAAAAGATATTATAATCTTGACTAAAAGGAGAGGGGAGAGATATTATCTCGACTCAATATGGGATAAAGCAAAAAATATTATACTCTTGACAAAAAGAAAAGGTAAAGATATTGTCGAGATCTTTGACTAAAACTCACTACCTAAATAAAGGGAAAGAATAAAGCATTCAAATTTTTCCTAAGGTAACGAGCATAATGTAGAACATTCAGGGATATTGTTTCCTAAAAAAAAAAAAGATTCTAGACTCAATCTTAAGACAAAATCTAGACTCAAAAAAAGGAAAAGATCCTAATTGGGGTCTAACCTAATATTTTATGACGACCAAAAAGACTACGCAAAGATTGCGTTGACATATGGGCAAACAACACAACAGCGCAAATGACATGATCATGAAAATCTAGCATGGACATGGGACTAAGTTTCAACCTAAAGCATTGGTTCTAGTTCATGTAATGGGGTAGGCTTAAGGGTTTTGGTCAAAAGGTACTCATGATCAAGAATGTACAACAATCCACGGGATGCGCGACAATGTGAGGCATTCTTGTTATCCTACTCGTCAAATGACGAATGCGTAGGAAGGTACATGAGGTGGGGGCATCCATGTTTCATGGCAAAGAAGAATCGAGTGGATTCTCACCAAGTCACTTCACCACACTCCATTGGCTAAGAAACTAGTTTGAACTTGTAAAAACAAGCTCGGAAGTCGCGCAAGCGCATGCACATGAATGCAATGTAATAGATGATTGACAAGTCATAAAATAATAACAAGAACACTCAAGGTAGTGAACCAAGCAAAAATAATAACATTAAATCGATTTTAAAGTTACACCCTCTTAATCATGTCCCCAGTGAAGTCGCCACTGTAGGCTACCGAATTTTTCTCCTCATTTCTTCGCCCCTTTTCTTGGTTTCCGGTAGGCCGGACGGGCAACCTGCGAGAGCGCGATTGTTCGGGTTTTCGTGAATCTTTGAGTGTGAATGCACATAAAAATTTTCGTTTCGCACTAAGGACATGATTAAGATTGTCCGAAGTCGTCCCTAAATGTAAGGAAATTTGGAACCCTTGGAATCAAATCGATAGTCTAAAAAGACGTCAACTCAATTCCTGTGCACCCCAATCCCTATTGGAGAAATTGACTTCATAAATGAGTTTGGCGGCGTGAGTACGAGCTAGGAAGGTGTTAGACACCCAACTCGCCTGTTGACACCAACTGCCTTTACTAATCGATTCAATGTAATTATTAACGCTACGGTTCCAAACAGGGTTCAATTTGTCCAAATTTCAAGTTTTAACTAATGGGTTGAACAAACATTATTATTGTGACCACTTTTAACAATTTATCAAATTACATGCTTTTATTGCTAGGAAACGATAAATATGCTAAAACCTGCGAGTTACAAGGCAACAAATAATTCATCCACCAATTCACAAACAAAGCATAATTTAATCATAAGAAGTAATAAATAGCAAATCTATACATTCATTCATCCATTAATTAGGCTTAATACAAGCCCTTTTGCTCAAAACGCGCCATGCATATACATATCACATAAACAAAATTCGTTAGTAATAACAAGCAATATAAAATTTATTGAAAACCCTCAGGGTGGATTACCTGGATGCTCACAATGAACTTATTGGGTTATATTGCTTCAATTTATGTTCTTGATGAGGTGTGAAGGTTTATTTTGTGGTACTAGGGCTAACCTAAGGAAGAAGTAGAATGTCAAAAGACAAACCTTTCGGAGAGAATGTCTAACCTAGGGGTCTCTAAATACCAACCCCTTCAACTGAACCCTAAGGTTTGTTTATATAGAAGAGGGGGAGCTGCTAGGATTTTGCACAGAAAACGAATGGGCCTCGAATTTACCGTCCGCGAGAAAAGGTCCAGCGGTCGTGCAACTAGGCCGAATGGCTATGCCGGCATGACACGTGGTCAAGCCACTTGGCAAGCGGTCTAACCGCTTGGCCTAGCGGCATAGCCGCTTGTCCTAGCGGTCACCGGTTGAACTCAAGCGTGACCGGTTAGACCTGGAGCGGCATGCCTGCATAGGCGCCTGACGTTCTTTTCACGCGGGGGAGGCTTTTCCGAGGGGGTCCACGCGGGATTGACTGAGTTCCCTTGTTTGACCAAGGGTTGACTCATAGGTTTGGGTTCCCTTTTGGGCCCTTAGGTTCAAAGAGGCCTATGTCTCAGTTTTGGACTCCAATTGAATTGAGTCCAACTGGTTTGGATCACTTGCAGAAAAGGCTTCCACTAGTTAATTCAAATGAACTGGGCTAATCATTAGAGCAATTATTCTTGCAACCCATGTTCGAGCAAAATCCAATCCTTTCATCATCGGGTTTGTATGGGGACTTATCATAGACACAATTTTTGGTGTCTACACCTTTGCAGATTTCTTTTCAGAGATTTTAGTTACCCAAGCACATTCTTCTTTCCAGTCAGCTACAATTCTAGTAAATCCAATCCATCTAAGGATGCCCTCCCATATTTTCCTCGAGTAACTACATTCAAATAGCAAATGAGCCAGTCCCTCATCTTGTTCATTACAAAGCACGCACTAGGGGTTATATTGAATGCCCCGGCTCAAGATAATATCTTTGGTCCTCCATTTTCCATGCAAGGCAAGTTATAAGATAAATACCATAAGAGTAGCCATTTCGAGCAAATCAGATTTTACCATTCTAGATTAGGCTCATAAACCTTAAGTTATTTTGATAATTAAAATAAATGAAGGTGTAATTCGAATTCTCTTTCTCTCTGTTTGTGTAGTCTAAGGTGAAAGAACTACAAGCACAACAAGAAGCGGGAGAAATATCGTTGATTAATGAAGAAAGTTATGCACATGCTAGAGCTACTGAAAAGCACGATCGGGATAGTGGAAAGGGAGTAAACCCTTCCATCACAACATTGTACAGCTCATCTGGTGTTGCTGACAAATTAAGAAAAGAAGCCGAAGAAGCCAAACAGGATGCCAATGATGCTAAGAAAGAAGCAAGTGAGGCTAATAAGAGAAATGACGAGCTTAATCAGAGGATGAATGATCTGACAATGAGATGCAACTTATGAGGAAATTTATAGGAAATATTCTAAGCCGTATGGATTCAAGTGCCTCTATGGAAGAGGTACATACTTCTTACTTAACCTCTTAATACTCCCATTTCTCCAATGGTTTTTTTTTTTTGTTTTGGTCAAAAATAAATTTTATTTACCAAAAAGCAATGAAGTATACCTAATGGTATTGACATTCCCAACCAGATACATAGACTCATAAAACTTAGCTAATCATAGATAAAACAGACTACTGAGGATAAGAATTGACAAACTCAAGCACTGGTTTTCCATTTCGGAAAAATCAAACCTCTAGTATGAATCTCACTAACTACTGTATACAAAATGCTAGTCTCGGTAGATGATTGTTGCTGAAATCTAATGTTGTTCCTAGAAATCCATAGGTGATAGACAGTAGCTATAGAAAGGCATCCCAAGATACATGTTCTAGGCCTATTCCCCTTCATTTTATGAATCATCCAGTTTAATTTATCCTGCCAAGTGAGGGGTTGTCTCTGTATACCAAACCATTGAAGCAAATTTTTCCAGAAAGAACAAGAGAAAGGACACGAATAAACAAATGATCCTTTCTCATCATGTCCAGTATTACAAAGCACACACTCACCTGGCTGGGAGATACATCTATCTTCTGTTGTATTAACTTTACCATGTAGGACAATCCATAAGATTGTCCCTGAATCATGCCTGGCATCATCACTAGCCTCTTCCATGGCATAGATTGTCTCACATGTGTGAAGAAAATATATACATTCTTGATGCTGATTTTATCGTTTTCGCAAAAGGTGCTCAGCAGGTTCTTCACATCACATGTCTGATCAAACCACTCTCAAGCTTCAAGGATTTTCCTGACAATCCAACTAGCTTGTTGAGGAACTCTTGTTTAAGTTATTATTAAATGATGGAAAAACCTATCATTTTGTTTATATGATGGGGTCATTGTAGCCTTTTGTTACTGTAATTTTGATCAAGTATGTGTTCAAACATATATAGATTAATTAATGATTATCCCAATTTTTCCAACAGAGACGAAGCTAACTTTGCCTGATTGAAATCATGCAGATGATGAACGAGGAGCTTAATGAAGGAGATGAATTTATTATGAGGCAGACAAGGGAGACAAATAAAGCATTATAGAGGTCATTCTACTTCTCCATTCATTCCAATCCTGCCTAAGAAAAGGAGTTGGTGGATGCTTTGGACTTAGGTTTTTAAGAGGATAACTAGTTAGTTAGAACTCTATTTCAATTTTCATGTTATTGTTGGTAGATATTTTGAATTTATATCCTTGAATCCGTTTTTCTTTTTTGATGAATTATATATTTTCGAAGATTATGTTTTGCAAGATGTTTCAATTCAATGAACAGTTTACATGCTTTTTGTGAGTTATATTATTGTTTGTTATATTACTAGTTATGACTAAGATCATAAATATCAAAAAATTGCTCATATTCAGTACAAATAAAAAAACAGTTGACCAAATGCCTCAAAACGTAATTTAATAAAACAACAATTTATACTTGACTTACCAATTTTTAGAGACAAGGATTAAGAGGCAATAATTTCTTTGTTGTTGCGAAATATCTAAAAAGTCATTTAGAGGCCATATATTGAATTTACCTCAAAATATATTTTGGGGCAAACTGAGTGTTTTTGCCTCTAAATAAAAGGTTAGAGGCAACAATAATAGGTGCCTCCAAAAATGGTCTTTAGCATTAATTAAATTTAATGCTTCCAAGATATCTTTTTGACGCAACTACATATTTAGCAACACGTTTTTTAGAGGCATCCAACTGAGTGTCCTAAAAGACTTTTAGAGGCTACATCAGGCCTATAGATGCAACTATTTGTTGCCTCAAAAAAAGTGTTTTTCTTGTATGCATAGAAGCAACTAAATTCATAATTCATGAATTACTTTAATATCTAGCATATGAGTTATTTAACATCATATAAATCCGATATTCATGATTATACATCATAAATAAATACCAACAACGAACATGCTTATTATAACATAAATCATAGTCATGATTATAAGCGAGAATAATTATTCACAATTAGCACGTAGCAACAACAAATATTTTGTTTGGGAATTAGAAGAAGGTTGGCATGTTAGCTTACCTTGTCTTACGCTCCTAAGCTATAAAGAGTCCTACGAAGCGTTTGAGTTCACGAACGGGTCTCGGATCCTAATTAAAACAAATTACCGAATTAGCAAATCTAATCCATAAAATTGAAACATTGTCATAAGTTAAATCTGATAACACCATTAAATTCTTTGAATTTTTCTAACCAATCTAGGCTTTTGAAAATTGACAATTGGACTTGTAAAATTCCGTAAATAATTGAAACAATAAATTAAACTGCTGAAAATAGAAAAATAAATCAGTTTAATTAAATAATTTATTTTTCTTTTATTTTCGAAAACAAGCTCAAGAAAACGTAACATAAAACGCGAATTACGACCTCCCACGCTCACTCACCACCACCAGGCTCGACCGGACCTCCCTTGGTCTCGCGGTCGGGCGGTGGTTGGCTGGCGTCAGAACGCCGATGATGGAGATTCGCGAGGAGAGAAAACAGTGTACGAGGCCTCTAGGGTGCGACTGAGCGCGCGGTTGGGCTGCCGCAACCTTGCCCGCGCCTCCACTAACTCCACCAAGGGTGGGGGTGGTTATGGCGGCGGTGGTCCGGCGCTTGCCCGCCGGTTTCGCGCGAAACATAGGAGAGAGAGAGAAGGAGAAAAACAGAGGAGAGAGAAAGAGAGAACGTGAGGGACAAAGAGAGAGAGAGAGGAAGCACGCCGGCCATGGAGGTCGGACAGCGGTGCTAAGGGGCCTCACCTGAGGTGGGCGACGGTGGCTAGTCACCGGTGACAGCAGTGAGGGGAGAGGAGAGAGAGAGTATGCGTGAGAGAGAGAGAGAGTGAAGAGAGATAAAGAGATTTTTGTGAGAGATAGAGAGAGTGCATGGTTGTTATGCTAAACAAAGGGTCCAAGGGTGACCCCTTTGGTCCTATTTATAGTCTCCTCTTGTCCAAGTTTGACTTGACCCTAATCCAGTTGGACTAGGATTCCAAAATTTAAATTTATTTATTTAATTAAATACTCACAAAAACTCTATTTCCGAAAATACACTTTTTAAATTATAAATAGTAATTGCTCTCAAATGAGTAAAGCGATTTAAATACTAAATTATTTAAATAATTTAAATTATGAAATCAATAATATTAATTATTACGATCTTTATAATTTAATGAGAGAAAAAAATCAAACACAAGAATTGCATTTCGTAAATTAATTACGATAAATATATTTAAAATGCATTTAAATCTATATAATAAATATAAAAAATACTAGGGTATCACACGATCACTCTTTCATTTCAACCCCATTCAAAAGCCCCGTTCAAGAGCTTTCCAACGGCACCTCTCGTGTCTTTTTCCGACTCCCAGTCGCTAAGTCGCGAACCGGGGGTAAAACCGTCTTTTACCGTGGAAGGGTAAAACAGTCTTTTCACTGTTTTGGAATACCAAAATTCCTCCAAAAATTAAAATTGACTGGATGGTCCCTGCCGACCCCAAAATTCTTGAGGTTCAGGAAACCAATGCTTTGTATGATCGGAAGCATCACCGATCTTGTTTTGCTACAACTTGTGAGAAGATGGCGGTGGCCGACCACAACTTGCAAGAGTTGGCCATCGAGCTGAAAATGGCGGAGTCAAGGGTGGCGGCCATTAAACAAGAGATTGCGAATGAGACTTCTTGGTTGGAGGCTATCAAGAAGAACATGGTCCTTCACAAGGCTGCCCATATTACGGCCACTGGTCAGCATTCTCTCTTCCAGGAGCACAGCCACCGTCTTAAAGAGGGTGGTCGACAAGTCGAGGCTCCTGGTAATCAGCCTGCTTTGGAATCTGCCCCTCAATAGGGTCTCTTTCAGCCTTGTGTCCTTCTTTTTTATTTTATTTTTTTCTGTAGCCTTTTTGTAGCCTACTGAGGCTTGTAACCTTTTGGTTTGATGAGGCTTGGAAGTATCTACTCAATGAATGAAATCGACCTTTTGCTAGCCTCCTTCTGTTTAAGTCGTATGTTTTTGTTTGCAAAGGTCCTGGCTTGACCAGTCGATCCTTTGTTTTTTGTAGGTATGCCAGGCTTTCGACCCGATTAGGCGTTTAGGTCGTTTGGACCTATTTAGCCCGATTTTTTAGGTGTTCAGTCTGATGTGGAGGTCCGTAAGTTCTGAAGCTCACGTCCCTTAGCAGTAGTAATTTGCGCATGAGACGTAAAGCTCATGTAGAGTCTTAGGCGTGTGAACCTATTTTGCCCGCAACTAGATTTAGGTCGAGTCGACCTTGAAAGACTTTCAGATCGTTGGATCGTTTTATTCCGTTGTAAGGCGTTCTAGGTCGTTGGACCTAGTTAACCCGATATTCGATGGTTAGATGCGTAATGGTTTAGAGTAGAGTTTTCAAAACATTAGATATTTTGCCCCCCATTACGTATCTATCCGTCGAGTGTCGTTGAATTAATTGACCTACGATCTTGTTAAGAGGTCGAAACGCGTATGCGTATGCCCCCAAGCTCGTTGGTTAATTAATTTTCTTCAATAGTCAAATGATCAGAGGATGTTGACAGAAGATGTTGTAGGGTTCCCACCCATTTGTCATTGATAGAGGTATTGTCAGGGTCCTCACCCTTCACAGGGGTCGATTTTTGCAGGGATCGCCTAACCCTTTACAACCTGGACAATTTTGATGGGATTGCTAAAAAAAAACCTTTGATTTAGTAGACAATTTTTGTAGGGATTTGTGAACCCTGAAAAAGATAGACAATTTTTGAAGGAATTTGTGAACCCTAGGATCGATTTTTGCTAGGATTCGCCAACCCATTTTCTCGATTTTTAGGGTAAATCGGCCAACCCTTGCTAGATGTGGAATTTCCTCAGGTTGTTGAGGTTCCATGCCCTTGGGAATGGGACACCGTTCATATTTTCCAACCTATACGTCCCTGGCCGGATGACCCCAGTAATTTTGTAGGTCCCTCCCAGTTGGGGGTCATTTTTCCTTGTTCCGCCTGTTTACCCGTACTCTCAGTTTTTCGTAGTACTAGGTCACCTGCTACCATGTGCTTGCCTTTCACCCTCCTATTGAACTGTCGTATCAGCTGATTCTTTGCTATTTCCTTTCGTAGGAAGGTGTCTCCTCTTGTTTCGGGCAGTCGGTCGAGGTTGAACCTCAATTGCCTGTCATTTTCTTCAGGATCGTACGAGATCACTAGAGGAGATGGAGTGACAAGTTCGACTGGTAGAACGGCCTCTGACCCATAGACCAATCTGATGGGAGTTTCTCTAGTAGCATTCTTGGTTATAGTTCTTATCGCCCATAGGACTTCATACAACCTTTCTTCCCCAAGTCCTTTGGCCGCATCGAGTTTACGCTTCAACCCGTTGAGGATTATTTTGTTGGCAGCCTCCGCCTGACCGTTCGACTTTGGTCTGGCCACCGCTGTGAATCGAGCTTTCACTCAAAGGTTTGACAGGTATGTTTTCAATCCTGGATTGTCGAATTGAGGGCCGTTATCGAATGTAATCCCCCTTGTGACCCCAAAGCGGGTGATTACATTCTCCCAAATGAACTTCCTGATGTCTTGTTCCTCAATACGGTGTAAGGCTTTAGCCTCGATCCACTTTGTAAAATAGTTGATTGCCACGACTAAGAATGTGAATTGCCTTGGGGCCTCCGGAAAGGGTCCCAGTATATCCATCCCCCAAAGGTGAAAAGGGAGTGGTTCCAATATAGGGGACAAGTTCATCGCCGGCTGCCGTTGTACCATCGAGTGTATCTGGCACTTTTGGCACCGGGTTACCAGATTGAGTGCGTCCGTTCTTATGTTCGGCCAGAAATACCCCGTTCTGAGGGCTTTTCGGGCAAACGAACTTCTCGCAATGTGCAACCCACACATGCCGCTGTGTAAGTCGTCCAGGATATCAGCTTCCTCGGAGGGCGTGACACAACTGAGCAATGGATGGTTGAAGGCTTGTTTGTATAATACACCATCGACCAGAATAAACCATTTCGCTCGTTTCTTCACTCGTGCCTTTTCCTTTTCATCTTCCGGTAGAACCCTGTCTCTGAGGTAGTCGATTATGGGATTCATCCATGTTTCCGACCTGTCGAGCAGGTTCACCTCTAGAGGTTTTGCAATGTTTTTTTCTTGTAGGACTTCCCAAAAGATCGATCTTGAGAGTCCATTAATAGCAGAGCTTGCCAACTTGGCTAGAGCATCCGCCTGTTGGTTGTCTGATCTTAGCACATGCTTGATTGAGAACTCTTCAAACTTCGAGATTTCTTCCTTCGCTTTCTGGAGATATGCCTTCATCGATTCTTCCCAGGCCTCGTAGTCCCCGGTGATCTGTGATACGACCAATTGGGAATCCATGATTACCGCCACTTTTTGTGCCCCTACCATTCGAGCCATTTGTAAGCCTGCTAGTAGGGCTTCATATTCTGCCTCGTTGTTGGAAGCTGCGAATTGGAATCGTAGGGCATACTCGAATATACCTCCTTCAGAATTTCTGAGCACCAGACCTGCCCCACTTCCGTTGCGACAGGACGAGTCATCGACTGCCAGCTCCCACTCGGTCGACCATAGCACCGTTGGTTATTGAGAGATGCCATTTCTACCGTGAAATCTGCTAATGCCTGCCCTTTCATGGCTCTTCGGGGCTCATATTATACAGAAAATTCACCCAGTTCTGTGGCCCATGGCTTTAACCTTCCTGCTCGTTTTGGGCTTTTCAGTACCGCTTTCAAGGGTTGGTCGGTAAGCACAACAATCTCGTGGGAACAAAAATAAGGTCGCAGCGAACGAGCGCTTATGATTAGTGCCAAAGCAAATTTTTCAATATCAGGATATCGTGTTTCCGCATCCAAAATGACGTGGCTCACGAAGTAGACTGGGTGCTGAATCTTATCTCACTCGCATACCAGGGCGGTTGAAACTGCCCGATCTGAGACTGCTAAGTAGATGAAAATTTTCTCCCCCATTTCGAGGCTTACCATTCGGGGTGCTCTGGCTAGATATGCTTTCAATTTGCTGAAGTCTGCCTGAGCTTCCGCATACCACTTGAACTTTTCTCTGTTTTTGATGGCCTTGAAAAATGAGGCACATCGATCAGCCGACCGTTAGATGAAACGGCTCAAAGCTGCGGCGCAGCCTGTCAATCGTTGCACATCTTTTAGACACTTGGGCGGGTGCATGTCTATCACTGCCTGTATTTTCTCGGGATTGGCATCGATCCCTCGTTGGCTTATCATGAAACCCAATAACTTTCTTTCTGGGACTTCGAACACGCATTTCTAGGGGTTGAGCTTCATATTATGCCGTCGTAGGGAGTCGAATGTTTCTTTCAAATCTGAGTAATGATTGTCCCCTTTCTTGCTCTTGATGACTATGTCATCTACATAGGCCTCGACATTTCTCCCTAATTGAGGAGAGAACACCTTTTTCACCAGGCGCTGATAGGTTGCCCCCGCATTTTGGAGACCGAAGGGCATAATGTTGTAACAAAATACCCCATCATCAGTGATGAAGGCGGCCTTTTCTTGATCTTCCTCTGCCAGCCGCACCTGGTGGTACCCTGAGAAAGCATCCATAAAGCTGAGAAGCTCATGCCCTGACGTGGAGTCAATCAACTCGTCAATACGAGGGAGTGGAAAATCATCCTTCGGGCATGCCTTGTTAATATCTGTAAAATCAACGCACATCCTCGAAGTCCCATTGTGCTTTTTGACTAGCACCACATTGGTTAGCCACTCTGGGTAGAGGCATTCCCTGATAAACCCAGCTTTCAGCAGCTTCTGAACCTCGGCGGTTGTTGCTTCACTTCTCTCCTTACCCATCTGCCTTTTTTTTTTTGCTTTACCCCTAGTTTATGGATGATCAGATCACCTTCTATCCCAGGCATATCAGACGGGGAGAACGCGAAGATGCCAGCATACTCTTGGAGTAGCCCTGTTATATCTCCTTTCTGAGGCTCGACTAGGTCTACCCTGATATATGTAATTTTTCATGGTTTCTCATTGCTTAGCCTGACCTCCGAGGTTTCCCCCGACGGCTCCGGTCGATTTTTAGGTTCGAATTTGGTGTCGATGTGATAAGCTAAGTACATCTCCAAGAGCATGCATCCAGCTCTCTTTCCCTTGCCTTCCCTTACACTATTCTTTTTTGCTGCGACGATCTCTGCATGGGTAGGGGCAACTGTCAGTGCTGTCCCTAGCTCCTGAATTATGACTACCGACTTCGTAGGCAGTGAGGGAAGGTCTTTTTCTTCTTCGTGACGCTGTTTCTTGCTGTCGAGGCAATCGACATATGATTTTCGGGCTGTCTTCTGGTCACTGACAACCTGACCGATCAGGCCATTCCCTCGGTCAAACTTCATAATCAACCAAGACATATGAATCACCGCATTGATGGCAGCTAAAGTGGGTCGACCGAGGATGGCGTTGTAAGCCAACTTTGTGTTGACCACTAGGAATTTGATGATTTGCCTCTGCCGTGCCCCCTTTTCCCCGATAAGAACGGGAAGGATGATCGTGCCAATTGGGTAGACTTTGTGCCCACCAGAGCCGAAGACCGGCAGTGAAACCGAGGTAATTTTGTCTTCGTTGTAGCGCAATTGTCGAAGACACTTGTAAGTGATGATGTCAGCTGAACTTCCTGTATCAACGAGGAATCGCTCTGTGAGTAGGCCCGCGATCTTGAGAGTCACTACCAACGGGTCATCATGTGGGTGATGAAGCGCTCGTGCATCTCGCTTATCGAAGGTTACTGGCGGGATCTTGCCAATGGGGGGAACTCCCACTGCCATTATCTGCTCAGCGCTGCGGTAATGATCCGGTCGTTACTTCTTGGTCGATCCTCCTCCACCAAGGCCCCCATAGATCATCTTGACGTCGTTGGTCATACCATCCTCTTCTGATTCTTGTTCTTCAACGACCGTAGTGGCCTTTAGTTTTTTGTAGACATTTTTCTTTTTGAGAAACTTTTTCAGCTTTCCTTCTTCGGCCAACTTTTCGAGGTTCTTAACCAACCTTTGACAATCTTGAGTTGTATGCGCAACATCATCGTGGTATGCACATCTATGCTTCGGGTTTCTTCCGGAGAGATCCCTGATAATGGGAGGCGGGACATCAAGCAGCTGTCGGTCCATCTTGTTGAAGATGGTTTGTTGGTCCACACTGAACGGCCACTAGTCATCGGAGAGATCGGTCTTCCTCCAATCGCTTCTCTTGGGCGGCCCCCTGGATACGGCAAGAGGTTCTGCTGGTCGTCTGCCTTTATCAGTTTTAGAACTTCTGCTTGACTTTACCTTCCGCTTCGGGTCTGTTTTCCCATTGCTCGGCGTATATTGCCCTGATTGTTCCTGTGAGTTGGAGTAGGCCACAGTAAACCGTCGGACCTCTGGCAAGTTCAGAAATCCCTTCTCTTCCCCTTCAATTTGATTTGGAACTTGAAGTGCGACCCTTCTACTAACCCCGACACAAAGGCTGCGCTAGCAAGCCTTTGTCTAGGTCATCTGTCTCGAGGGTTTCCGCATTATAGCGAGATAGGTAATCTTTTAACCCTTCCTTCTTGTCTTGCAAGAGCTTGTAAAGGTGCTCTGTGGTTTTTATTTGCTGGATGTGTGCAGCGAAGTGGTTTTTGAAGCTCTTTTCCATCTGAGCCCAAGAGTAGATACTCTTTGGGGTCAGTGAAGTATACCATCGAATGGCAAGCACCTTGAGGGTCATCGGGAAGTTCCTGCATAGCGTAGCATCACTTAGAGTCTGGTTCATCATGGTTGCCCTGTAAGCCATGATGTGATCCTATGGATTCTGGAGGACTTCATACTTGTCAGCCATTGGTTTTAATTTGATGGCATTGGAGCCGCCATGATTTCATCGCTGAATGGGGTTAATCCCACAGTAGGTGTTTCACTCCCAAAATTTGCTAGGGTATTAGATACCCCAACATTCCCAATAGTTGTGGGACTCGGGATCTGTAGGTTTGGTGGTTGTAAAATGGTGGTAGCTTGAGGGGGACTGAACCCCGTGACGAGTTCCTGGTCCCGTCTTCTTTCCTCCTCGTACCTTTGATGCAATTCTTTGAGTTTTTGCTCTTTGATCTGGCGTTCAGCCTCTCGATACTTGATGATATTATGAAGGTCAGCCTGAGTACGGCTCGACCCTTTTTGCTTCTCTTTTTCATAGAGTTGGTATAGCTCTTGGAGCTGTTGTTCTTCTGTTCGTCGGGCTTCTTCCCTTTTGAGGACGATACCCCTTAGGTCGGTACCGTATGTTGAGCTATACGTGTTTTGATGATTGACAAACTAATGAGCTTATGCACATATGTACTAATGTCTTGTATAAGCAATGTGTTGTAGCCCAAAAGAGGTAGAGCTCAATATACATGGAGTTCAAAAATGGGCATATGGAACTCAAAAGAGTGACAACATTAAATGATGGCTAGATGATGACAAGACCAAGGAAGTATGAAGATACAAATGAAGATCAAGTGTTTGGCTTCCTAGATGTCTTGTATGTGCCTTAGGTTCGGAATCATAGAAGTGGAACAATTGATTTTGGGCACAAAAATCAAAACCGAAGTTTCTGGTGCAAAGGGACCAGCGTCAGTGCCCTGTTCCCTTGCCCAGACGTGGTAAACATTTTTATTAAAAGTAAAAATTCGATTTTAACTCAATTTTTCTATAAAAGGTTTTTGTAGGCTTCTTAAATTAATTCACCAGATTTCCAGCTACAAAAATATTGATTTACAAGGCAAAAGCTTGAGTGTTAAAATGGGTTAGAATAAAGCACTTTATGGGAATCTTTTTATGGAGCCTTGTGCTAACTTTATGTTGAACAAGCAACCTTCACATGGGCTTAAACTTTCTAATTTTCAAAGGCTATTTGGGTTCCCCAATGTAGCCTAAGATCACATGAAAGTTTTAGCTTATGTTAAGGTTTGATTTCCAATATATTCACTTTATGCTTTTTCATGAAAAAATGTCAAAAGTTTTTCAAAAAACTTTACCCAATGTAAATATTCCCATCTGATTTCTTAGCCAACATTTGACTCTCTAAATATGGTCTAAGATCACATAAAAGTATTAGCATGGGTTAAGGTTTTGTTTTCAAACGATTCACTTTATGCTTTTTCATTAAAATGCCAAAAGCTTGTCCATAAAACTCTACCCAATGCAAAGATTCTTGGCTGGTGGTTTAGCCAACATTTGGCTCCCAAATGTGGGCTAGACATCACATGAAAGCTTTAGCATTGTCTAAAGTTGATTTTAGAGTGCTTTAACTTTTGACTACTTTAACATAAAGTGCTTGTGGGCTCTCCTATATAAAGGGGAGCTTGTGCTACTGATTTTCTAAGGAGGAATGCCCACAGCTTCATTGAAAATCTTTCAAGGCAAAATCCTCCTTCCTTTACTTGAGTAAAATCGTCATATATTTTCTAGTGAAGTAAAACAGTTTTCTGACCTTGTTCCAGCACTTGTTCCCTGCATTGTTCACTTCTCAAATCCGATTGTTTGGCACTTAGGATTTATTTGTAACCTTTCATTAGCTTTGCTAGAAGCATTCAAAGGTTAAATTGCATTACTTTCTTAGAGTGTTTTCCAAGCTAGAGTTAGCTTGTGAGGGCTTGGCAACGTGAGTGAAGTTGTAACTTGGCAACTTGTGAGTATGTTGTTGAGTGCTTGGGAACTTGAGTGAAGTTGTGTCCTTTCCAACTTGAGGGAGTTGTGGGGGAAAGAGAGTGCTCAAAACTTGAGGGAGTTTGTGAGCATTGCCAACTTGAGGGAGTTGTGTAGAAAGAGTGAGATAAAAACTTGAGGGAGTTTGTGAACTTTGCGAGCTTGAGGGAGTTCGGCGTAAATCCAAGTTAGAGTTAGCTTGGTGAGTGAAAATCACAAGATCGAGTGTGTGGAGTAACAAGGAGGTGAAACACATTAAAGTGAGTGAGAAGTAACTCTTTGGCCAACAAGAGCTTGTTGGTGCTTGTGTACTTAGTCTTAGGAGCATAAGCTATGTACATGTGTTTGGCTGGAATAATAACAGAAAGTATTTGAGAAATCCCACTAAGGTGGGTTGTGGTTTTAAATCCAAATTGAGCCTTGGATGGTTTCCACGCTAAAATATCGTGTCTCCTTTAGTCTATCTTTATCACGATTCCGCACTATATAGGAACAACCAAGGGAACACCCTTCCCGTGGTTGGTCCTTTTCCATCAGAAACGAAAATTAGTCGAAAATTGGAGACCCAATTCAACCCCTCCTTCTTGTGTCTCATGAAGTGCATTCTATCACCATACTTGCTGGTTTCCTTCTCCGCTCTTTTTTTTTCAAGGAATTTCCTTAAATCATCCGAGTTAGTCGGGCGATTCAAGGGTTTTCCATGAGAGGTTTTGCGTTCTCTGGATCCGCCGGTGCTACGAGTGGACCAGCTGTCCCTCATAGACCTAGTAGTTAGAAACGGAGAAGGCTCGGGGCGTGGGGGAGGAGGAGGACGTCTGGTTTCCGATGGAACACTACTGCCTTCCCTCAAGGTCTCCCCCCTTTCCCGATTTTTAGGAGGCCTTAGCTCTTTTACCAGACATTCGAGAGTTTCCTTCATCGTACATGTAAATCTCCCATGATTTGCTGTAGTTCGCCCCTAGTTACAGGGACTTCGGGATTTCCAAATTTTTGGCTCTCATCTCCATCAGAGTTGTGTGACCCTTCGGGATTAGGTACAACGTCCATATTAACCGTCGGGTGTTTTCTGATTGGGTATGGAGGAGTAAGTAGTTTTGTGGTTATGAGGTCGGGGAGTTCAATAGAAGCTGGAGTTTCCGGACGCTCACTCATGCAAGACCATGCACCTTCCCCACAGACGGCGGGTAGTGTTTCACCCGTTTTTGAGGGGGTCGAACACTGGGAAGATGCTCAGGTCTTGATGCGGGAGTCTGGGCTGTCGTCCGCCTCTTGAGTCGACCGAGTATTACCTGCTCAAGGTGAACAAAGATAAACTACCTCGGGGGGTCGACCCAAGAAGACCCCTCCGATGGTAAAGTTAGAAAATGAGGAGATGTACATGAGGTACTTTTTATGTAAGAGTAAGTGTGGCCGACTCAGGAGCGTGTGAGTTAATTGAGTGACTGGATATGAGGATCACGCTAGAAGGCCGCAATGTCAGAGCAGAATGTCAGGGGATTCCCTCTCTGTTGCCTCAATCAGCGTGAATGTTCTCTGAATGAAATGACTTACCCTTGCCTTGATTTCCGGGTGCAGCTATTTATTGGGAAAAAGTCGGCTAGCCTTGTCGAATGAACAGTGGACAAGTAGCCTTGTACGTACGTCCCTCTCTAAGTCGGCTTAGAGAGGGTGGTCACGTGAGTTTTAGTACGACCCTCTGAGGAGACTCCACGTCAGGGGTAGTACAATTGATGCCGTCACTACTGTCCTTGGGGCTTGGAAAGAGTGGGTGCCAAGGCATTTGCTCGAATCTGTCCCGGAATATTCATTCAGTACACATGCTGGTGTCATCATTTGGCTCATAGAAAACTTTAGGGTCGATTCTTGAATGAGTCGACCCTTCATAGTCTGGTAGGAACATAATGTTGGTCTTCTGGTTAGTTCATGACTTTTTGTCGATGTAGATCTTCTCGGGTCTAGCGGGGGTGTTCAGTAATGGTTGAGGAAATCCTTGACCTGAGGCTTCCCTTAGGGGTAGGGAGCTGCTGTTTCCGGATTGAAGATGGCTTCGACTCTGCTTAAGGTCGAGATCCTTCTGGCGTAGCTAGCACGGGGGTCGATTGCTCGACCCTCAGTATTTTTGTTATATCAGGTAGGCCCTCCACGGCCTCTCCATCAGCAATGTGTCGAGGGAGCTCCTCCACTTCACGACCCCCACTCTCACCGATGTACCTCACCTCATTACTCGGTAAGGTCACACTTGGGGGCTGGCCAAGAGGAACTCTATAATGAGACCTCCTGGGTCCCCGAAGAGCCCATGATCCGTCTACAAGACACAAAAGTCAGTATATTACATAATGCTGAAAAGCACAAAACAAAGATTTTACCTCAGAGGTGAGGTCCGGCATCAGGTGACCCAAGTAATAGGCCAGATATACAGTCGTACGGTCCAAACCAGCAACCTCCGGCTCAACAAACTACATTACCGCAGCTCCCTGGGTCACGATCCCCAAGTCATCTACGCTCAGACCGCGCAGGTAGAACATGGTCATAGGGGGGTCCTCCGGAACCAAATGCCCCCCAAGGTAGGATGGACCAACCGAGTCAAGCGGTGTCCCAGATACCACTCAAAGCTGTATGGCCCCTCAAAAACCACCCGCAAGATGGATACCCTGAAGGACTCAGTGGTAATGTGGGACGAGACCCCGGGAACGTAACACCCCTAATTTTGGACCAAATAAAAACTTTCATAAATAGGTAATATTTACAACAGCGGAAGACTTCTATACAAAATTGCGGGCATTTTCGCTGCGCTCATTCGTTGCAAGGCTAAACAGTAGCAACAATTAACCACTCGATAGTACACCAGTTGACTAATCAATACAACTGATGAATAGAAAGGACATGAAACTAACTTCTTGAATACCCTATTCGGTCACCAAACTTGATCTTCAATCACAACCTGTAAGACCATCCTTGATCTACTCCCACATAATAGTTAAGCCATAATGGTTCATCGTAGGCCCACCATAAGTAAATGGACAACCACACACATAGAAAAGAAAAGCAACCAGTCAGCAAAGCTGAGTAACCCGACATATCATTAAATAGTAGACATCAATTAATATATAAATAATGAGTTATTCATAAGATATAAATCAATTCAGGTCTTTTCAGACCTTAACACCAATAACCCAAATAAGGAGATAATTATAATCTCTAGAGTGTGATCCCATAAGTTTCAATCACTAAACTCAATACCCAACAAATGTGTCAATGCTCTCAATCGAAGACTCATTGTCTTGGCTATGCAGTAACGTGAACCTATAAAGTCAAATACAGCCAATCCAGGCTCAGCCAATCCAGGCTTGCGTTTGCGTACAGTTCGCACGCATAAAAAGTCCACTATGAGGAACAACGCATTTAAAAATAGGGCAAATGTGATTAGGTGTCACGTTACTTATCAACATGCCAAGACATAAGTGATCGACCCTATCGAGCCTTAAACCAAAATAGGTATATACCAATCCATATTCAATTCCATTATGATATGACCTTTCATAAATCGCAATCATTAGAAACTCACCCATTCTGGATTGGGACGAAAATATCATCAATATGGCACGATTTTCCAAAAGTAATGGCATATGCTCAATCGTGACAATATCTAACTTATACACTAGAAATCACCTCAAACAATTATACAAACACATCTTTATTCAATAATAAGCTCTTTATCAAATTCCAAAATCACCTTCCTTTGATACCAACCTAGTCACCAAATTAACATTAAGGAGTATATTTACTTACTAACATGGTCACATAATTACGAACACCAACATTAATATATTTTCAACCAATGATGCCAATCTATCAAGTCATAACATAATTAAAATCATATAAGACATGGATATTCACACATGTCCAGTCAATAATAATGAGCTAACAAATAAATATTCAAATAGAAATTTCAATAATAAAAACACACATAAATTAATAGCAATAAAGGTTACCTCTCAATCAAAGGGTCAACGGCATAGCGATCACGAGTCGGTTCCTTAATTTAAATGAGTAAAACTCAATCACTTGCGAAATTGAAAATCCAAATGAACTCCAAATTTATATCTGATAATTTTTTTAAATTCCTTGAATTTTTTCAATCGAAATAGGCTTTTGAATTTTGATAAAAGGATTAGTAAATCGTTTTAAACAAATAAAACAAGAAATCAAATAACCTGAAAATCAATAATTAAATCCGAAAATAAATCAAAAACTCAAAATTTTCAAAAATTGCTTTCTCCTTCTTATGATCTCGGGCATGGCCACCCATAAGGGTCCATGACCATTTACAAAACCAATCCACCACCCAACGGCCATGGTGGCGCCAGTGATGGTGGTCAGCGGCAATGGTGAGGAGAGCGAGAGAGAGAGATCACAAAAGAGAGAGAGAGAAAACAGAGGAAAGAGAGAGAGCGATGGCTCGACTTGGCGGCCTGAGTGCTGCCGCCTTGTGCCTCGCCGTCACCACCCACTATTGCCGACCAAAGGACGGCGACTGGGTGGTGGCCGTGCATCACGGGCGCACAAAAAACAAAGGACAAGGGACAGAGAAAAACAGAGGAGAGAGAATGAGGGAAAGGAGAAGAGAGAGAGAGAGCGAAAAGGCGTCGCTGGTCGCCGAAGACTCACCGCTGGTGGCTGGGAAGGCGGTGGCAGCAGCAGCAGCAGGGGAGGGGCGACAAAGGTGGTAAGAGAGAGAAGAAAATGAAAGAGAATGAGAGAGAGTGCATGAGAAGTGAGAGTGAGGAGTGAGAAAAGATGACTGAAGAGAGAGTGGTAGTCAACTCCCTTTTATAGGCAATTGGTCAAGTCAAATCCCCCATTTGACTCCCTTAATTAAGCCTTCTAATTTATTACAATTATGATCTAATTGCATAAATCACTCCTCTATCCAAATCAGATTTTATTTTCAAAGTTTCCCACCACAATTCAAAATAATTCAAAAGAATAATTCCCTCCAATATTTTAATTAATTAAAAATCTATAATATTTTATGATTTTAATATTAATTATGGGAAATAACCATCCATAATTATTAATTCAAATAATCGTAATATAACTACGATTATTTCTTTCAAAATCCATTTAATAAATATAGAAAATATCGGGGTATCACAGGAATACCGTCAAAGGCAATCCACGACACCTGCAGATTACAAGAGCAAAGTTCATTCACATCAAATGAACCAAAAAATATATACGCATGTAAGTCAAAGGCAACGTACCTCGGACGCAGCATGACTCTCGAAGGTATTCCGAAAATCCTCCAAAGAGGCAAACGGGTGGCTATCTCTACCGACCCACCGTGAACCCAATGGGAACATCCTCAAACCAGGACGGTGAGGACCAAAAGATGGAAAATACTCAAAGAACCACAGCTGCCATACAAGCAAAGACAATCAAATGAGGCCTTACCGCAAAGGACGCGTAGAAGAAAAAAGGGGATATATGCCTACCTCCAGTATCCCCCATGGGCCACTGATAGATGCTCTCCAACTCGTCAGCTTGGGCCTACAAGCCTGGTGACACCATCTCACCAAGGATGCGTAAGTAGGAGCACCAAAGTTGTACTCGTGTACTCAAGACAGGTCGTCCAAATATGTCAGGAAGCCAACCTAACATACACTCTTCTTATGGGTGAAGATGGTCGCCCCCAACAGATAAGCCAAGAAAATGCAAGCTCGCTGCTCTTCAGTGAGCCCCTGCTTCGCTAAAGCTCCCCATAGCCTCGGCTAGGAAACTCGGTCCTCGTTGAAGTAGACAAATACAGGCCCATACAGCTCAAGCAACCTATCAGCCTGCTGGTGATAGCCCGCGTCATACCGTATAGGACGCCCTCTGAAGGACAAGCCCGTTAGTACAGCAAATTGATAGGGGATAGGGAACATCTCTCCCACAGGCGTATCGAAAGTGTTCGTGCTGTACCAAAATCTGTCCGACAACCCACGGGAAACTATCTTAGTATCCCCAAAATGACAGGCTGGGATAACCGACAGAAAGTACTCAAAGCCAGAAGCCTGAACTATATCCCTAGCCCCCTTAGTAAATGTTTCCAACATCATGGCCCAGTGCGAGGTGGACCCATGAGCCTGCAAACGTGGACCAACACCCTAGCCAACAAAAAAAATAATTCAACACCCCGTATACTACAAACACAACCAAAATAATTCCACACATGTATTATATACAGCTGACCACCAATCCAGTATAATCCCAATTTGTTCGTGTGCCAAAGCACTAACAGTTCAAAATTTCAGTACAAATAAACTGAACAGAACAAAAAAAGTCAGGAACCTACAACCTGAGGGTTAGACAGATGAACAGTCCGATCCCAAACCTCATTCGGGGGCCAATCCATACGCATAAACGAGATTTGGTACAGAACAACCCCATCTGCATGTCGAGGGAGGGGTGTCCAAGAAGATGAAAGCCCAGTGCGAAAGAGGTCGCGGTTTTCCTCCTCCTCGTCCATAGGATGCTTCCCTTTATCTTTGGGAGCCATAGGCGAAGAGTTGAAGTTTTCTCTCTCTACAAGTGAAAATTTCAAGTTTCAAATTCGCAAGATACAAGTACCCATTCAACAATGCAACACAAAATTGAGCAACTAGGCAGTAAACTAAATAAGTTCAAGACAAAACACACGAAATTTCGTCAAGAATTTACTTACCTTGAAGAACTTGAAACTCTCAACAATGGCGAAGTGGCTCTCGACAATGCTGGACCAAGAAGACGAAGTTGAAGCAAAATGGAGCAAAAACGCGAGAAAACTCGCAAAAAACTATTTTGGTCTGCTCAAAGTGAGCGCCTCTAGCGCCGCTCGTGAGAGCCGCTAGCATCTCTCGCTAAGAGGCCCAGCACTGCTAGCGGCGCTGAGTGGCCTGCATGCGCGAGCTCCGGCTGTCCCACGACTTTGTTTCTAGCCCAAAAACAGTTATTTTGTACAGTTCGTTCGTGGCGAAGACCAGTACCGAGCAGGTCCCAAATATCAAGTAAAACTAACCCATTTATTTTGCAGGTCCCAAATACACAAGCCCAGGTATTCCCCAATAATATTGATCACCCGGAGCTGTCAAATTATTTTTAAGAAAAGCCTAGTGGGTCCTCTGGCACTATCTCATTATTAGGACAGCAGGTTACCTAAATTGTATTAGGACAGCCAGTGTCCTTTTTTTTTGTAGGACAACCAGTTTCCTAAATTATTTTTTGTGACAGCCAGTGTTCATTATTTTTTAGGACATCCAGTTTTCTAAATTATTATTTGGATAGCCAGTGTCATTATTTTTTTAGGACAACCGCTTTCCTAAATTATTATTTGGACAGCCAGTGTCCGTTATTTTTTTAGGACAGTCGATTTCCTAAATTGTGTTTTAACAGTCAGTGTTCATTTTATGGGATAGCCGGTATCTACCAATTGTGTCAGTCAATGATCACTTGTGTGGTTATATTGTCCTTTGTTTTTATATGATTCTGTCAATGATTGCTTAAGCTGTTGCATTTAAACTTTTCATATGTTTTAACCATTTACAGCCGTCATTTTGATCGCGCTGTCTCGTCGACCTTTTCGTTTCTCGTGCAGGGACGGAATCTCGGCACCCGCCGAGTGGTATTTAGTCACTGTTTGCTTAGAATAAAGCATTTATACTATTCGCTCTCACCACCATTTTGTAGCCGTTTTTTTAATCACGCTATCTTATCGACTTCTTCGTTTCGCATGTAGGGAAGAAATCTCGGCACCCGTGGAGCGGTGTTTAGCCACTGTTTGCTGAAGCACTCTACGTTGATCATTCTCAAACTGTTACTAACCGTTTAATTTACTCTGAATGCAGGTCCCCTACAGGCATTGAGACCATCCCGAGCGATGTTTGTCCTACTAACCATAACCTTTATTTTTCTTGTGTTCACAGAGATGAAATCCTAACACGCTACGAGCATGTCCCAACTCAGGTTTGCCTTCATATGCATGCATACTGTACACCCTCACACACCATGTGCACATCAACATCCTGCATGTCGTCTTCAGAATACTTTGATCTTCGTTTTTACTCAAGCTCGATCAAAGTGGGGGCTTCTATAGACGCTAAAAAAGCGCCTTCAGATTTTCCCGCAAAAGCCCGATGATGAAAGGAGTAATTTATAAACTTGAATGTTAATTTTTCTTTAATATGTAAAATAAGGTCTCTGGTTCTTCCTTGATCACTCCTTCATTCCGATCACATTCAAAAGCCTAGTTCAAGAGCTTTCCAACGACACCTTTTGTGTCTTTATCCGACTCCCGATTGCCAAGTTGCTAACCGGGGGTGAAACCGTCTTTTACCGTAGAAGGGTAAAACGGTCTTTTCCTATTTTCGGAATACTAAAATTTCTCTGAAAATTAAAAATAGACTGGATGTCATCATTATGACGACATCCAACTGGCAAGCTGACAGCCGCCAGCGACGCTGGAATCACAGCCAGCGCCGCTAGTTACTGAGGCCAGCGGCACAGGGTGAAACCCCAGGGCCTCTAGCGGAGCTCAGTTCAAAACACACACTCTACAGTTGGCAACCTCTATTCTCAGGAGTATTAACACTGAGCTTCCCCCTCTTTCTTCCAAATTTGAGATCTTGTCTTCAGTTCAGGTACTAACTCTTAACGGCTCAAATTAAATTAATTGCTTAGTTGTTTATTTTCTAGTAGTCATAATGTAGATATCATGCCAATAACGTCTTTTATCGCTTACTAAATATTGTCTTTCAAGGCATGTCTAGTCGTTGTAATGCTCAACTTGCCAATCGAATTGCATGTCTAAACAAGTGTCATTGATAAATGTTGTGATGCTTGTGATGAAACAATTAATAGTCTATGTCTAGGTTGTTAATCCGGTTTGTGTGGGAATCATGTCTTTAAATTATTAAGCAAACTTAGTTAGTAGAGGCCGTCAGAAAACGGACGAGTTAGGTGCCTAACACCTTCCCACCTCGTACCTTCGCCCCGAACCTTTTATTCTTGGGTACTCATATGTTCTATATGAGCGGGAGTCTTTCTAAAAACATGATCAGTTCACTTATCGCGCTATTGGGTTGTCCCTTCGGATTGTCCCTTCGGTTTGTCACTTCGATAAAACATTGATAGCAGATTTGTGACCTCTTTTGATGGTTTTTATTCATTTCAAGTCTTTACAAAAACTTTTCTAACTGGATGGTCCCGTGAACTTATCTGAACCCCCAGCTTACAAATTTTCTATATGGACGCACTCCTTGGCCTTAGAAATCCCGGGTCCTTACACATAATTGACCCGCTAATGTTTTTCATCATTAACTGATTGAAAACGCCTATCACAAACCAAAGAAGATGAAATTCCGACCATAAAAAAACAAACAGGCTACACTTCCCTTTCTGGACAATCATTATAACTCTGAAATTAAAAATCTACAACACAAGATGATAGTTGCACATATTCCACAAAAACTGATTCAACAGAGCGTCGTTTGATGCAATATAGGTTTATTGCAACAATAACATCAACGGACTTCATTTGGTGCCATATATATACTGAGAGATATTGGTCCAAGTCTAATAATATCTAAAATCATATGTATATTGATCCAAGAAATCACGAACTATGCAAAAACATTAACATAAAAGTAGTACTACTCAGAGGCTGTTTATGAAGAAAATAATAGCAAAAATTTTATGCAGATCAAAATCAAGAGGCAATTACAGAAACTCAAACTTCAGTTGTTCAAAAACTCCAAAAATGAAAAACTAATTGAATCCACAAAAAATCGAAGTGGATTAATATCAAATTGAAATTCAAATAAGCCTTCAAGCAAGGAAATACAATAAACAAAGTTATAGAGAAACTAATTCCATTCATATCAATCCTACTTCAAACAATAGGGCACTAGGGATCAAATTATGAATGAAAGCCTCTGATTTTGACATGCAAGTAAATAAAATTGCAGAATGACCTGGAACTAAATGAAATTGCAGAAAACCCTAATTCATAAAAATTACAACTTGAGGAAAGAGAGAGAAAGATGAACCTGGAATAGAAATTTACCTATTCAGTGGACTTGAAGCACGAAATCGTTGGACTCACTGGACGAATATGAAAGCTTGTTGATGCCCAGCGTTAATGGAGTCGCGTTGTTGGGCGGTGACTAGATCGTTTCAGTGAGAGAGAGAGAGAGTCACGTTGGGGAGGAGAGAGAGTCGCGTTTGGGAGAGAGAGTGAGCGCGCGCGAAGATGAACGGAAGTGATTTTGTTCTTTGCTGCATATAACGAGATGAACGGTTGTGATTGTTTGTTCGCACAGTTCGCACTAAGGGCTCGTTTACTAACTTGCAATCAAAATGCAATGCAATCAATTTATAGAGTATATGTGGGGTTAAAAGTAAAGGAGTGGGAGGAGAGGGATGGAAAAAGTGGGGTTGATTGCATTATCTATGTAATCACAATTGCTCAATTTTTCCAATGTAATGGTGATTACTTTGAATGGTGTAATCAAACTCATCAATTTTTCTATATCTTTTCACCCCCTTTTTCCTTTTCCACCACACGTTTACTCTATAAAATGATTGCATTGCATTGCATTGCAATTGATTGCAAGGTAGTAAACACCACCTAAGGAATTGGTTCACACCAAATCTGTACTCTCTCTCTCTCTATATATATATATATATATATATATATATATATATATATGATCACAGTTTCCTTTCAATGGCTCATATCAATGTTATTCTATAGAAATCATAGTGTGTTGTTTAGCTGTTAAGAAGACGACATACACGTGATTGCAAATTTGATTCTCCACACTACATAAATAATCTATGTCATTGAAGTATAAATAAACTTCACTAGTAATAATGGCTCTCAATGTCATCAAAATTTTTGAATCAATGAGCTAAATGATAGTCCTGTTGAGGTTGCATTTACAATGAAAATGGGCAACGATCTATTGTCTCTCGCACCACTATGATTTTTCTAGAAACGATGATTTTTATGTACCATTTGATCTAATTTAAATCTATGATCTAGATAAGAGTTGAGGGTTGTCGCAAGACCACGAAGCTCCCTAATGCCGACCCTGTTTCTCCGAGAGGGAGGTCCCCCCGAAGACATCTGACCATTAGCTACCTGACCTAAAGTACCAGCAACCCGAAAATCCAGATCACGAAGAAGAGACTGAGGGTCTCGGTCGTCCCTCTCACCCGCCAATGGTGGAATGGTCACAACCGTCTCCCCAGCCTCTGACTCCCCATGGCACACCGGAGCAACAGAAACTTCCGGCACTGTCGACAGAACTGGCGTGACGCCCTGCCCATCAACCCCATCTCCACCGCTTGCACCTGAAAAAACATTAGCAGATAACATCTGGTCAGCAATAGAACAAGCAGGTGCTGTTTGGGGGGTAGCAACAAAAAGAGAATAAAAGGGTAAAGGGGAAGAGGAAGTAGAAGGGTCCTCTTGGGCGCGCGCCCTGGTATCCTCAGCACAAGGCAAAGGAACACTGTGAATGGGCCCCGGGATCTGCTGCATCGTCACACCCCGAACCATCTCAGTATTAAACAAATTCACCTCCTCTATCTCCTCCACCTCCTTGTCATCAAATTCCCTGAGACTCTCCAAAAGCAAATCCTCATCACCATCAAGAGAGCTAAGGAGATCATCCTCATCAACATCACATCCCGACCCCCACAAAAGAGGGCCCTGAGTAACATGAGCAACACGAAGATCTCTCCTCAAACGCGCCTGTGCCTCTAAAACAGGAACATCCCGCTGAGCTGCCCATTAAGCTCGTGCTCCCACCGCTGCCAGCCAAGACCCGACTAGACACAATTCTTTTAAAAAACCCCCCTGTGAGGACGGTGAAGGCACAACAGGATGTTGCACCTCCTGCCCAACACCTTCCGACAAAATTTCAGCCTCCCTTGTCACAACCAAGTCCTCCCCCATAATGCCCCCCACGTCACCAGTCATCACAGACCGACTAACTGGTGCAGAAACAGAGCCTTCTGTCGCCGGCAGAGCCTCACGCTCACCCCCTGCCTTCCCACTCACTACACCCACTCCAGTTTCGCCAGAGGGGTCACTGCCACCCCCAACTCCAGCTCGGCAACCACTGGCCAGAACTTGCGGGCCCAGATTGTGGCCCGGAGCTGTCGTAGCATCTCCAGTTCGAACAGCAGGATAGCGTTGATTCCGTCGCCGCCGAGCCCAGTCGACCCAAGCCCCTGAACCGCCGACACTTTCCGTCGCCAGCGAAGTATCTCGCTGGTCAATCACAAGCTCCGGCGGACCTGTCGCGTTCTCCGGTGGGTTCGCCAGCTGACCCACGGCGCCAGAATTGGAAGCCGAAGCTCCCGACCCACGATCCTTGCTTCGCCGGACCCATTCGAACCCTCCACGTGGTTTGCCGGTAAATTCCGCCACCTGGGGATTCCTTCGCCGCCCTGAGTACACCTGCGGTGGTGGTCCCCGGCCCCCGTGACTCACCGTGGCGACGGCAACTGCCCTGTCGCGACCATCGAGCACCCCAGAATTAATGGCTGGGGCTCGATCTGTCCTGGGCCCACCTCCCAGACGTAGAAAAGCTGAGGTACTCGGCCCTGAAGGTGGCCCAATACCCCGAACTCGAGAACCCGCATGCTCAACATTAGTGGGCTGCTCTTTATTAACCTGCTGGGCCCCCTTAGACATTCTAAAACTTGTGGGCCTAAAAGTCGGCTGAGAAACAAACCTCCTCCCATGGGCCTGTTGACTCCCAAAAGAATGAGAAGGACCTGGCCCAAGTCTAGAAAAAACTGACGCCCCTCCTAAATTTGAAAAACCACGTGTATTTAATTCTTTCCCATTAATTCGGCTACGACCCAGCTTATTCCAACGAAAATCACGCCCAAACTCGCGCCTGCCAAAATTAGCATAACCGTTACTAGTTCCCTCACCCAACTCCGGCGCTTTCTCCCTTCTCCAATCACCAGGTAACATCGAACCAGATTTAGGCATCGCCGGTGAATCCCCAACCACTCCATCCCAACTGATGTTCGTCGATCCACACTGCAACCAACATGGAATGCGAGGAACGACAAGATTAACCGAACCCCGACCCCCCTGAGCCCTCTGAATTGCATCCACCATAGCTGCCCAGCCTGCTCCTCGTACCCCCTCCGGCACCCGAATTGACACTGGCCGGCGATCATATGGAACCTTTTCGAACAGGAAGAACTGACCTCCAATGTTCTCCGATATCCGCAGGACCAGAATATACCCATTGCCCTCATGCTTACGTAGCCATTGCTCAGGAGCATCTCCTCTCCACAGTGAGAGCACCGAAGTCATCCACCATTGAAACTCCTCCTTCCTCATATTGATCTCAAACCTGTTACTTCTAGTAAACTCTGTTAAACGAAAATAATGTCCATCAAACTGTAGGGAAAAGGTCTTCCTATCCGCTGCAAAACGAAATGCCATGATTAAATCACACCTTTGAAAAGAGAAAGCAAAAAGATTGTAATTTGAAAGTTAACAGGCTCCCAGAGCCCTCTCACCACCGGTGAGAAGGTAGTTCTCCGGTGACCTATAGTCTAACTCTCATTCTCTCACACTTTCTCTCTCTAGAATCAGACTCCTCTCCTCTCCTCTTAGGGCAAAAAGCTTTCTTAGTAACTATAAATCATTAAAGATCTAGAACAGCAAAGCCATTGCACAATATTCAAAAGTTTCAGACTAAAGATCAATAAATGCAAATTGAAAAACTTTGACTGAAGTAGAAAGATGTTCCACGATCTTGGGGACTAGTTTGTGATGCACAACAAGATGAACCAACTAGAGTCAAAAAGAGAGGTGCAAAGCTCATAAACAAACCAACATCAACATCAATATCAACATCAACATTACCCCAGTGCCCCCAAAGAGGCTCCCGTCTAGGCAGGGTAAGGGGGGTCGGTTGTACGTAACCTTACCCGTGTGAGAGTTTCACAGAAAGGCTGTTTTCTGTTTGACCCGAAATATGAAGTGCGACGACCATCGGCAACTTCACAATAAATAAGAGGTGCCAACAGTTTTATGAGCCATTTTGCTTTAGTCCATTATATTCCGAAGCCAAAAAGTAGCGAAGCTTTTAGTACCATTAGAAATGGTGGACAGTTTTATAAACAAACCAAATATGATAGAATTCATCGAGGTCAGTAACAGTATAGTAGTACTGGACTATATTTTTTTTCTTTAGATAAGAAAATTTTTATTAGATGGAGAGAAAGAATACATAGAGGATAAGATATCCTCCAATAATGAGCAGTAGTACTCGACTATATAGAAATCTTCTACAAGACTACAACATGAGATGTCCTACCAACTGAGCCAAAGGCGCTATGGTGAAGTGACAAAGGGTCAATTACTAAATTGTTCATTTCACATTGGCAAGAACACAGCAAATGTAAATTTTCTCTTAACCATATACAGCATTGACCATTTTGTAGGCTTGGATCATTATCATACAAGAATATAACACAATAAGGAGATCAAATGAGACCTAGATGTCACCTATCAAAACTTCTCCTAAGTTGTGGTATCGAGAACATTACTCCTATGTTGATAACTAACAAGATCCCTCGATATTTTTTAATATTAGCTTACTATTTATTTATTTTTGGTGAGTATTAGTTGTTGTTCCTTCCTATATGTACCTAAAATTGGTAGAGCAACCTAAGCAAGCTATAGACACTGATTCGAACGAGATGTACTGTGCTAAGTACCTAATCACAAGTAGACAGATCTGACCCGAGTATGGAGTATCAAGCTGCGCTACCTTCCACAGGTGAGCCATCTTTTCTTCTTTGCTTGGCATCAAAAGAGGATTTGCGTGGGATGGGAGTATAATTTAGCCGGTAACAAACAAGTGAAGGCCCGAAAGTTTCAAACTTCCCTGAACTACTGAAAGCTGTTTCAGCGTCTAAACGTCTCTTGAAGACCACCCTTGCACAGTTCTTTTTTGTCATGACTTCAGTCTGTGATTCCTTCAAAGGACCAAAGTGGCTGAATATCTTATTCAACTTGGCTTCTGATGGAATGGAATCCATGTCTGTAAATTTCAATGTTAAAGCTGTTGGTGAATCTTCCTGCTGCTTTTTCTCATCAAGTTGGCCCCTGCCTGACACAACACTTTCAGATCCAGTAGGCAGCTGAGAACCTAGAATTGTACCCTCTATCTCCGGTAGAAGAGAGGAAACTCCATACACCATTGAAGGCTCAGGTCCAACTACAGACTCATTTCGTTGCTTGAGAAAGGTTGATGATCAGGGACACTCATTACTTTATCAGTAAAATTAACATCTTCTACAGCTTCAGAAGCGCACATTATCATTACAGAATCAGATGCCTTTTCTTCAGATTGGCTACCTGAAAAACACATTTCAGCAGGCCCTGAATGGGCAGGCCTTTCCTCAGACATGCCAACAGCATCTTTCCACGCGATCTGTCCATGCTGTTGTAAGAGAGCACAATCCTGGACAACTGAATTCCTAAAATCAGAAAAGAAACCAACCATAGAGTACAACAAGCTTTGGTCTTTGAGAGGTTCCATAGCAGCAAAATGTAGCTCTAAAAGGATTTCATCAGAAGAGTAGTCAGCAGGAACCACTTTTGTTTGTTTTCGGGATTGCTTGTTGCCACACTTACCTTTAGTTGTTTTTCCATGAGATGAAACATCAACTTTCAGCATGGGACACGGCTGACTTAGTTTTCCTGCAACTCTTAATATGCTTTCTCCCACTCTAATAGATGGCTTCAAATCTCTAGATGTCATACCAGTTTTCCCTGTAGACTGGGGACTGCAATTCTCGGCTTTTGAGACATTATTTAACAAACTAGCCGCCTTTCCTCTCTTAACCAAAGATGATACCAACTTGCTGCCTGCCTTTCCTTTAGATTCAGCGTCAGCATCTTCCTTGTATGAGCCCTTCTTAACAATCAACTCAGACAAATGCTGCACTTTCTTTATAGGATGAAAATTGTGACCAGAAATGTTCTTCCGTTTCTGGGGTCTGCTACCATGTTCTTTCACGGATCCATCAGAACCTATTGTCCCATCATCAGTGATTTTGCAAATATTTTCTTTATCCCCAGTGATTGGATTTGGAACATCAGCTTCATTATTCACATATCCAATTAACGGTCCAAATTCAGCCAAATGATAATAACCCTTCCACCTATAGAAGGCCGACATTTGACCTTTAGCCATGACGTGTTCCAGCCTGTCAACTGCAACATGTGGCTCTTGCGCCACAATTTTTACATAATCAAGGAATTTCACAGGCTCAAAATTGAATGCAGTTAAAAATCTGTCCCCACCTTCTCATACGCTCGAAAGTTTCCGGATTCCAGCATTCTCAACAACCTGAGTTTTTAATTTGTTATAAATACCGTCGATAATGCAATGACATGAAAGCCCAAACTCCACCCGCCTTGAGACCTTATCCAAAGCGCAACCCACAGCATGGTGAAAAGCTTCTAAACTAGTCTGCTTTATTGTCTTAGAAAAATGTGATGTAAATGGCTTTAACTTTGCCTAGTCATTCCAAGCAAACGTTTGATCCCCAAAGTAAGCCACCAAATAACTCTTAGACCTGAAATGTTTCCTAGCCATATCTGATGCATCTCCTGGTTGAAATATCTGACCAGGCCACCAAGGATGACTCCTCACTTTGCCCCAAACTAAATCAAAGGCATAAAACCCACCTTTCTTTTTGCTATTTTCCCCATCCCATTTTACACAGGCATCTAAATCAACAACCAGATTGACTCCCTTGGTATCAGATAAACCTCCTACAGCGGAATGAACCCCATTAGTTTCTTTACCCATCGCAGCTTCAGCTTCAGCTTCACTGTCTACAGCCTCATTTTCTAGCCCACCTGAATTACTAACCTCTGCAACATCACCATCAACTGTATTTTCTGCATACGGTAACAACTCATCATTAACTACTGCCTTCACCTCCTTACAAAATATGTCACCTTTTGATGGTTTCGGCAACAAATCCAGCTCAACTGAACCCTCAGTAGCTACTAAATTCACACCAGAATCCTTTTTGATCTGAATAATAGATTCATTGGGCACACAACAAGCATCAGAACTTACTTCCACAACACCAGGTCCGGTCTTATCACCTTCCATCCTTTCGTGGTCCACCAAAACCTCCACTGAACTACTATCCCCAACACCAATAACCTCCACATTGCGAGAACCCTTTTCGCCCTCCGAGCTGCTAGTCCCTTTACCATCAACCTCGATATCCACAGAATCCCTCTCTCTTTCCAAAACCTCGTAAACATGAGGCTCAAGAACTAAAGAGGCATCAGTATCACCATTAGACGGCTCGTCTAGGTTTTCTTACTCACAGGAACATCAATATGGCCGTCTAGTTCCATTCTCTCGACATTGTCTTCAGTATCGTCAGATTGAACACCGGCGACCTCGACGGAAGTTGTCGACATTGAAGGAAAGAAACCCTAAGGCGGTAAAGCAATAGGAAAATCAAAAACTCGTTTGAGCTGAGCGACGTTTTAGTAATCGTACGAAATGGGATGATAACTTCATAATCTAAGGGGTCAAAGCGAATAAAATTAACATAGAAGCAAGAATAAGTTTGAAAGAGACAGAAGAAAGAGGGGTGACCTGCTTGATGGCTGATTGTCTTCTTTTGTGGTTCAAACTTGCCAAGGGATTCACAATAATGGCGTCGTTTTGGGGTTTGAAAGGAGAGAGAAAATACAATGGGATTGGGAGGGGTTAAAAACTTACGATGGCCCAACTGTCCAAGGACGATAACCACGTCGTGGGCATGATGGATCTCCAATCGTGGGTGCTACGTGAAATTTCGTTGAAGGCTGGGACACGGTGGTGGCGGTGGCGGTGGCGGTGGCGGAGGATACAGTGGTGATAGTTGAAAGTGATTGTCTACAGGTTTTTTCTACCCTTAAGCTAAGGAGGTGGGTCTTGGCTATCTTCACCTTGTTATTTCTGATATTTTATGTTTGTGTAAGTTTTTTTAATAGTGTTGTTTGGAGTCATATATGTAGGAGTGGAAATAAAATTACAAAATAGTTCACGAGTTGGCTTATGTTATATTGCGGGAAGTAGGGTGTGGTTTTTGGGATAGCACGTTTTTAAGTCATGTGATGTGTTTGATCAACGATAAAATTAATATAAGTTAATGTCGATTTCCGACATTTCCCTAAAAAAAAAAGCTATTTGTCTAAATAAACTTGATTTGTAGGTGTGTAGAAGAGGATTTTTACTTTTATGATGTAGCATACACCTAGAAATTCAATACAGGTTTCTAGAATTTGGAGATGCTCTTTAAGTTTTGATGTTGAATTTTTATTTTCTTTTTTTTTTTTTTATGTTGAATTGTTGTTTTCTTCTTTTCTTTTTTTTATGTTGAATTGTATTTTTTTCATGAGAATAATTGAATTGTATATTAGTAGTAACATTAATTAATTAAAAAAACTTCTAAACTTGAATTGGAAATTAATTTTCAAAAATCTTTTAGGTCCATGGCATGCCCGTGTAAGGACCCGGGATCTTCTATATCACGGAGTGTGTCCTTATAGAAAATTTGTAAGCTTGGGGATTTAGATAAGTTCAAGGAATTGTCGAGTTAAAAAAAGTGTTTGAAAAGACTTGAATTGAATAAAAACCATGAAAGAGGTCACAAATCTGCTATCGACATTTTATCGAAGGGACAATCCGAAGGGACAACCCAATAGCGCGATAAGTGAACTAATCATGTTTTTAGAAAGACTCTCGCTCATATAGAACATATGAGTACTCAAGAATAAAGGGTTCGGGAGCAAAGGTACGAGGTGGGAAGGTGTTAGACACCCAACTCGCCCGTTTTTGAAGGATTTATGTCCTGTCAACCAAGGTGCGAAATTCGGGATTAAATAACAGAGATAGTTAACCCATCGATTTAGTAGGTCTTAACGTTTAGCTAGAGACCGCTTACAATAATTGGACCGATATGAGTTGGCTGACTACTAAATGCGATGGGCTTAACGGGTCACACGCTTAAGTAATTGATGGATCAATAATTAATTAATGGACCTAGGAGTCACATTAGTTAATTAATAACAGAGAACAGTACATGTGAACTCTACCGTTTAAATAGAAGAGAAGGAGGATGTAACTAGGTTACAGGTTTCAACTGATAGCCTCCTTCTCTAATATTTTCTCTCTATAGCAACCAAGCACCTCCATGGCCCAAGGAACGGTTGCTTGTGCTCGTTCTATCTCACGAACGTGTTTGGATTGATCAAATCGATTGTTACGTGGACTACGGTAGAGATATTACACTTGGAATCCTAATTCGCACCTATCGATATTTAATCGATCAACGAGGCACGCATCAAGAGGTATATTTATGTGTATTTGATGACCCGTTAAGATTCCTGTTTCTAGTTGTCTTCCGCTTTTATGATTAGATCATTGCAACTAGATCCTACATTGGTATCAAAGCCAGATTAATGGGTTAATTAGATCACTTTAAATCAACGCTAATAGCACGAAAATATTTGCAGCCCTAAATTTCGTTTTTCGGATGATATGGCGATGATTCGATCAGTTGAGTATTGCCTCTAGATTCGCTATTTTATGGGTTTATGCAAATGATTGCTGGTTCGATTAAGTGATGCGTTTTTGCTTGTATTCGAACAAGAGCGTAAAGTCATTTTTTTAATCGCCTGTATTGATTAAGTGGCAGTACATTACAAAACTTGTCAGTTTGTGGAGAATTGGTAGACTTATATTTTAAGTCCATGGGTCCAAGATTTATGTTCTACTTTTGAGCATTAGAAAGCATGATAGGTATTGTGAACCTTCTACACCGTATATTAGATGTCAAAGGGGTTTTCTAATTGTAGTAGTCTTTTCTCTAATAATAGAGTATTGGGGCAAACGCAATGTTTTTGGAAACATGGACGTGACCTATTAGCATATATAATTTAATATATTTCAGTAATTAGATTATTGATCTACTTGTTTATTATATGGCTTTTGAATATATATATATATATATATATATATATATATATATATATATATATATATATATATATATATATATATATATATATATATATATATATATATATTCTGTGGGTCACCTATATTATGGATGAATGAATGTATGATCTAGTATGGCCAAAAATACGGTCTGCGTACCGTTTGTATTTTTGTTATTAGTTACGGTATGTAAAATCGTCGTATTTTTGTAATTTATTTTATTGCATTAGCTTTAAGTTTAAATTACAAGTACATTTACAAATTGTAAAGCTTGAAGACGAAACCTTGGAGGAGATCGCGTTTCAGGTGGGAGATATTTGAAGATTAGATCTTTTTTTTTCTTTTAGGGGCCATACTAGGATCATTTTTTTATTTATTGCTTCAATTATTGCTTAAATTAGATTTATTGCTTTAATTATCGCATACCTTATTTATTATACTGTTTAAATATAACTATTAGTTCACTTATATTAAAACAATTTATTAAATCTCGTCCCAAGAAAATATTGAGTTAATGCCCTCCCAAATAAGGGTCACCCATTATAATCTCGATCACTCATAATGGGCATCGCTAAAGCATGACATTATTTTAATCTTGAGTTAATGCGGGTAAGTCTAAGAAGATATTTACAAGACCATTTGGTTCCCTCAAGGATATGAGTAAGGAGTCCTTACATGTCGGGGCAAAGGGATAGTAATATGAGATATGCCTATCAACCAAGAGTTATGTTGGGAAAAGTGAAGAACCCACCACTTACAAGGAAGCAATGACGATTCTACATTCCAGGAAATGGCAAAAAGCCATGAAATCCGAAATGGATTCCATGTCCGATAATCAAATCTGGGACTTGGTCGATTTGCCATATGGAGCTAGGACCATCGGGTGCAAATGGATCTTTAAGATCAAGATGGACAAGGATGGAAACATTCTAGTTTTCAAAGCTAGACTGGTGGCAAAAGGTTATAGGCAGATTCAAGGAATTGACTATGATGAAACTTGCTCACCAGTTGCCATGCTTAAATCCATTAGGATACTCCTAGCAATTGCAGCTCATTATGACAATGAGATCTGGCAAATGGATGTCAAACCCGCTTTCCTGAACGGGGTTCTGGAAGAGGATGTGTACATGACACAGCCTGAGGGTTTTGTCGATCCTAAAAACGCTAGGAAGGTTTGCAAGCTAAAGATCCATCTATGGGTTAAAGCAAGCATCTCGAAGATGGAATCTGCGTTTCGATGAAGACGTAACTAAATTTGGTTTTATCAGAAATACAGAAGAACCTTGTGTATACAAGAAGTTCAGTGGGAGCAAAATTGTCTTCTTGATTCTGTATGTTGATGACATACAGATCATTAGAAACGACATTCCATTGCTGGAGTCCGTAAAGGCTTGGCTTGGAAAATGTTTTCAAATGAAAGACCTCGGATAAGCAGAGTACATCTTAGGCATCAGGGTCTGCAAGGACAGATTTAAAAGGCTAATTGGACTTAGCCAAAGTATGTATATTAACCAGATAGTATCTCGGTTTAATATGCAAGATGCTAAGAAGGTTTACTACCCATGAGTCGTGTCACAATTTTTAGCAAGACGCAGGGTCCTGAGACACCTGCTGAGCAAGAACGCATGAGTCGAGTTCCATATACATGAGCCATAGGATCTATCATGTATGCCATGATTTGTACTCGTCCGGACATCTCGTATGCTTTGAGCATGACGAGTAGATTTCAGGCCAACCCAGATGAGGCGCATTGGATTGCGGCCAAGAATATCTTGAAGTATCTGAAAAGAACTAAGGATAAGTTCCTAGTGTATGGTGGTGAAGAAAAGTTGATTATGAAAGGTTACACTGATGCATCCTTCTAGACAGACAGAGACGGTTCTCAATCCCAGTCAGGATTTGTCTTCTGTCTTAATGGAGGAGCAGTGTGCTGGAAGAGTGCAAAGCAAAGCACTGTGGCAGATTCTACAACGAAAGCAGAGTACATCGCAGCTTCGGAAGCTGTTTGGATTCACAAGTTCATAGTTGAACTTGGAGTTGTGCCTGCGGCGGCTGAACCGTTGGCTCTTTATTGTGATAATAATGGAGCCATCGCCCAAGCCAAGGAGCCAAGGTCACATGAAAAGTCTAAACATGTACATCGCAAATATCACCTTATTAGACAATGGGTTAAAGATGGTGATATTAGCATATGAAAAGTTCATACAGATGAGAATATCGTTGATCCGTTAACTAAGCCTCTTAACCAGGCCAAGCACGAGAGTCACACAGCTTCGATGGGCATCCAACACTTCAGAGATGATTAGCTTCATTGTTTAGATTATGATATACAATTCATGATTAAAACATTGTTATGTACATTTATCACACTAATAAAGTTTTGGTACTATTCAGTTTTCTGTATGATTTTGAATATTAATCCAAAATAATATGACACTAATATCCAAATAGGTTATCAAGACGGTGTCATGGATAATGAAGCCCTATTGAGTGAACTGGATCTTGTGGTTATTTGTCCCTAATCAAGGTGTTAGAATTAGATTCCAATAAGCAGTGATGACTAGATTGCAAGATGATCTCACTGCCTGTTTCATGGGCTGGAGACATGGGATGTCAAGGATCATGTGCATAGATATGAATTGAGAATTCATGATCGGACAGACCCACCATGAGAGTTCTTTAAGAACGAGTAATCATATTAGACTCTCATAAAACAAACTTGAATCATTTCTCAAACCTTAGTGGTTATGAATAATTACATTGTAAGGACCCGAGATTTCTACCTGCTCCATGGAGTGCGTCCTTATAGAAAATTTGTAAGTTGGGGATTTAGATAAGTTCAAGGGACCATCGAGTTAGAAAAGATTTTGTAAAGACTTGAATTGAATAAAAACCATGAAAGAGGTCACAAATCTACTATCTGCGTTTTATCGAAGGGACAAACCAATAGCGCGATAAATGAACTGATCATGTTTTTAGAAAGACTCTTGACCAATAGCTCCGATATTTGAGACATTGGGACGTTTGGGATTTTTTGAGAAGCCGACAGATTTACTGGGCTTGAAATACTTTGACGCTCCGGGCGGTAAAGGTCGTCACGGTATGTATCTAGGCTTCCGTATTTGGGACCTGCAAAAATAATTGGGTTAGTTTTACCTGAAAATAATTGGTACCGTAAAATGGGCCAACTGTCGAATTTGAAATGCGGGCCAAAGAGCCTTGCTCCCGCGCTCTTATGTACTGATATTTGCCGCGAACGAACTGGAGAAACGAATTCTGGGCTGAAAAAGATCGTGGGAAAGAAAGTGGGGCCCGCGCGTGCAGGGCCTGCGGGGCCGCTAGCTGCGTTGGGCCTTGGTGAGGGCCTCTAGCGGCGCTCAACTTGAGCGGGCCAAACCCTTTTGTCGCAATTTTTTTTTCTTCTGCATTCTTCTTCTTCTTCTTCTTCGTTGAGAGCAATTGTCGAGAGGTAGCTTCCATTTTGAGTGCTTCTACTTCCTTGAGGTAAGTCAATTCTTGACCAAACTCTTTGATTTTTGTCTTGAACTTGCTTATTTTTCCACCTAGATGCTTGATTTTGAGTTGCATTGTTGAATGGGTGCTTGTTTCTTGCGAATCTGAAACTTTTAATTCTCCAGTTGTAGAGAGAGAAAGCTCCATTGTACTCTCATGGCTCCCGCAGACAATGGAAAATGTCCCATGGCTGAGGGGGAGGATGACTGGGATCTTTTCCGTACTGGGCTTCCTTCTACCAGTGCACCTTCGGCCCATCATGCGGATGAGGCTCGTCTATACCAAGACTCGTTCATGCGACTGGACTGGCGCCTGGCTGGGGTTTGGGACCATTGTGTCTTGCTACCGAACAGGCAAAGTCATCTGTATAACCTTGAGTTGGTATGTTTTCTGACTCTCTCTCTTTCTTTTCTTTTTTTTTCTGTTCAGTATATTTTCTGAACTGAAATTTGAACTGTTAGTGCTTCGGCACACGAACAAATTCGGACTTGTATTGGATTGGTGGCCAGCTGTATATAATTTTTGTGGAATTATTTTGGCTGTAGCTGTAGTATATGGGGTGTTGAGAAAATTTTGTTTGCTGGCTAGGGTGTTGGCGTTTTGTTGCAGGCTCATGGGTCTACTTCCAATTGGGCCATGAGGTTGGAGACTTTTTCAGTTGGAGCTAGGGATACTAGGATTATTGCTAGGGGGCTCTTCTTGGAGAGGTTCTGGGATTCCACGAACAGTTTCCATACGCTTGTAGGAGAGATGTTCCTCACCCCTTATCAGTTCGCTGTGTTAATGGGTCTATCCTTTAGAGGGCATCGTATTCGGTACGACGCGAGTTACTGGCGACAGAGTGACAGGTTGCTCGAGCTTTATGGGCATGTGTCTGCCCATTTTGATAGGGATCGGTTTTCCTTGCCGCGGTTATGGGCGGCTTTGGCGGAGCAGGGGCTTACCGAGCAGCAGAGAGCCCGTATTTTTCTGGCTTGCTTGTTGGGGTCGACCATTTTCACTCAGAAGAAGAGCGTATGTCAGGTTCGTCTCTTGACATGTCTGGAGGATTTGACCAAGGTCCATGAGTACAACTTCGGTTCTCCTGCTTATGCTACCTTGGTGAGATGGTGTCCTCGGGCTTGCAGGCCTAAGCCGACGAGTGAGAGGGCGTCTATCTCGGGCCCGTGGAGGATACTAGAGGTAGGCCCATATATTCCTCTTTTTCCTTTACATATGCTTCTAAATTTGGAGCTCATTCTTTCCCTTTTTGCATGTATGACAGTTGTGGTTTTTCGAGCATTTTCCGGCTTTCGGTCCTCATCGTCCTGGTTTGAGGATGTTCCCACTAGGTTCACGGTGGATTGGTAGAGATAACTATTGATTTACCTCTTTGGACCATTTTCGTGCTACCGTCGAGAGCCATGCCGCGTCTAGAAAATAAACAATTAAGCAATTAATTTAATTTCAGCCCTCAAGAGTTTAGTACCTGAACTGTAGGCTATTGTAGGCTACGTGATTTTTCTCCCCTTTTTCACCCCCTTTTCCTTCGGGTTTTCGGGGAGCCTGGGAGAGTGCGGACGTTCGGGTTTTCATGAACCTTTGAGTGTGAATGCACATGAAGATTTCCCTTTCGTATTAGGGACATGATTAAGATTGTCAGAAGTCGCCACCAAATTTAAGGTAATTTGGAAACCTTGGAATCAAGCCGATAGTCTAGAAATACGTCCACTCAATTCCTGTGCACCCCAATCCCTATTGGGGAAATTGATTTCATAAATGATTTCGGGAGCGTGAGTACGAGCTAGGAAGGTGTTAGGCACCCAACTCGCCTGTTGACAACCACGACCTTTAGTAATCGATTCAATATAATTATTAATGCTACGGTTCCAAATAGGTTTCAATTTGTCCAAATTCCTAGTTTTAACTAATGGGTGGAACAATTATTATTATTGTGACCACTTTTAACAATTTATCAAATTACATGCTTTTATTGCTAAAAACGATAAATATGCTAGAACCTGCAAGTTAGAAGACAAACCAATAATTCATCCACCAATACACAAACAAAGCACAATTTAATCATAAGAAGCAATAAATAACAAAATTAAAAACATTCATTCTTCCATTAATTAGGCTTAGTACAAGCCCTTTTGCTCAAAACGCGCCATGCATGTACATATCACATAAACAGAAATCGTTAGTAATAACAAGCAATATAAAAATTTATTGAAAACCCTCAGGTTGGATTACCTGGATGCTCACAATGAACTTATTGGGTTATAATGCTTGAATTCATGCTCTTGATGAAGTATGAAGGTTTATTTTGTGGTGCTAGGGCTAACCTCAAGAAGGAGTAGAATCAGAATTTATGGTTTAACTTTGAGAGAGAGAGAGAGAGAGAGAGAGAGAGAGAGAGAGAGAGAGAGAGAGAGAGAGAGAGAGAGAGAGAGAGAGAGAGAGAGAGAGAAACTGCCAACCAAAAGACCAACCCCTCAGAAAGAATGTCCAACCTCTTTAACTGAACCCTAAGGTTTGTTTATATAGAAGAGGGGGAGCTGCTAGGGTTTGGCACGGAAATCGAATGGGCTTAGAGTTCGCCATCCGCGAGAAAAGGTCCAGGCGGCCATACAACTAGGCCAAGCGGCTGAGTTGGCAGGACAAGCGGTCAAACCGCTAGGCCTAGTGGCACAGTCGCTTGTCCTAACGGCCACCGCTTGAGCTCAAGCGTGGCCACTTGGTCCTGGAGCGGCATACCTGTATAGGCTCCTGGCGTGCTTTTCACGCGGGAGAGGCTTTTTCGAGGGGGTCCACGCGGGTTTTACCGAGTTTCCTTGTTTGGCCAAGGGTTGACTCATGGGTATTATTCTCGCAACCCAAGTTCGAGCAAAATCCAATCCTTTCATCATCGGATTTTTACAGGGACTTAGTATAGACACAATTTTTGGTGTCTACAGAAGCCCCTACTTTTGTTGAGCTCGAATAGAGCAAAGGTCAAAGTATTCCTGTGCCAATACCTGCAATAAAAAGAGGCAAACTGAGTGAGGTGACAATCAGTTAAAGATAAACAATCATTTTAGATTAATAAATTTCCCGTTTGACCCTATGTTGTAGCTCACACAATAAAAATCCTTCGATTATCAGTCAAACGGAGAGACCTTCTGCTGTAGGTCACACAATAAAAATATTTAAGATAGGAATAAAATGATAAAAATCCTTCGATTTTCAGTCGAAAGGGACTCTATGCTGTAGGTCACACAATAAAAGTCATTCGATTTTCAGTCGAAAGGGAACCCTGTGCTGTAGGTTACACAATAAAAATGTTCCGTCTGAAATAAGATAAAAGATAAAAATCCTTCGATTTTCAGTCGAAGGGGACCCTATGCTGTAGGTCACACAATAAATGTCCTTCGATTTTCTGTCGGAGGGGAACCTTGTGCTGTAGGTTACACATTAAAAGTATTTTGTTAGAAATAAGATAAAAGATAAAAATCCTTCGATTTTTAGTCGAAGGGTATGCTGTAGGTCACACAATAATTGTGCTTCGATTTTCAGTCGAAGGGGAACCCTGTGCTGTAGGTTACACAATAAAAGTATCTCGTTAGAAATAAGATAAAAGATAAAAATCCTTCGATTTTTAATCGAAGGGTGACACTGTGCTGTAGGTCAGACAATAAATGTCCTTCGATTTTCAATCGAAGGGGAACCCTATGCTGTAAGTTACACAATAAATGTCCACCTAGGCGGTTTGACCGGCCATTAGGTTTTCCACGGGTATGCATAAAAGGAAAAGGGGGAGGCCGAAAATGGGTCATCTTCCCCATTTCGAGCCTTGTCCCTTCTCTCTCCTCCATTTTTACTTAAGTTTTCAACCTCCTTCAAAGCCCCTAAATCCAAATCTTGAGGTTTTCTTGCCCAAATTCTTACTAGAACTTGATTTTGCTAGTTGTTCTTATGTTTTTGAGTGTCGAAACTCAAAATGGTGTGAATTTGTGAGTTTTGTGAGTTTCACTCAAATTCCCAAAAACTCCATTTTTGCTCTTCATCCATGGCTCCTAAACTTCGACGAGGTAGGAAAAGGAAGGGGCAAGAGATTATTGTTCATGAGGCCCCGAGTGTTTTTGTTTCGGGTATACCCCATCACTGGGTGGGTGAGAGCCGATTAGTCCAGGATGAGTTCACTCGTAGTGATTTTCATACTACCGATCGTTAGGAGCCCTGCGATCTTGTTTTCAAGAAGAATGAGCATTTGGTTACCGTTGGTACCAAATGTCGGGTATGTCGTTGTTTTTTCTTTTTTTTTTTTGCTCTTTTACACTTAGAAAATCATGTGTAGGCAAACATAGAGCTTTTAGGTTGAAGTATAGCTAAATGTGGAAAAACCAATTTGCTTGAAATTGTTTTTCTTTGCTAATTTGTGAATTCCAATAAGTTTCTTGTATTATGCATGTGAAGAACGAATTTGCGTGAAATTCATCTTTAATGGTGAAAAATAAATTTGTATGAAATTTATTCTCGTTGCAATTATTATTATTTTGTGAAAATAAACTTGAGTGAAGTTTATTTTTGTTGTGGTGGTAGATGTTTAATTTTCTTGTTGTTTGGTTGTTGGGGGGTAAGTGAGAATCCATTGTAATTTGCAATGTTTCCTTTGTATTTATACTGACTTTTTCTTTTACGTGCTGTAGGTTACACATTAAATGTCCTTCGATTTTCTGTTGAAGGGGAACCCTGTGCTGTAGGTTACACATTAAAAGTATTTTGTTAGAAATAAGATAAAAGATAAAAATCCTTCGTTTTTTAGTAAAGGGTATGCTGTAGGTCACACAATAATTGTCCTTCGATTTTTAGTCGAAGGGGAACCCTGTGCTGTAGGTTACACAATAAAAGTATTTCGTTAGAAATAAGATAAAAGATAAAAATCCTTCGATTTTTAATCGAAGGGTGACACTGTGCTGTAGGTCAGACAATAAATGTCCTTCGATTTTCAATCGAAGGGGAACCCTATGCTGTAGGTTACACAATAAAAGTATTTCGTTAGAAATAAGATAAAAGATAAAAATCCTTCGATTTTTAATCGAAGGGTGACCCTGTGCTGTAGGTCAGACAATAAACATCCTTCGATTTTCAGTCGAAGGGGAACCCTGTGCTGTAGGTTACACAATAAAAGTATTTCGTTAGAAATAAGATAAAAGATAAAAATCCTTCGATCTTTACTCGAAGGGTGACCGTGTGCTGTATGTCAGACAATAAACGTCCTTCGATTTTCAGCCGAAGGGAAACCCTGTGCTGTAGGTTACGCAATAAAAATATTTCATTAGAAATAAGGTGAGTAGTAAATGTTATGGTAAAGGGTAATAAAATATTTCTCAGGCTTTAGTTCGGGTGCGAGCCCATGCCATTTTGCCTAATTTAAATGTACAAACTTGTGGGTTTAAAGTAGTCCTGCTTTCATAAACGGACTTTGGCGCGCAAATAATTACTATGGACCTCGTGTGGGCCCCACTGATTTTGAACCAATGTCCCAAAAAAAACGTCAGAGGTGAGAGAGTGGGCGAGGCGGTCAAGCCGCCACGTCAAGCGGTCGAACCGCTAGGTAGAGCGGCTAAACCACTGGCTGGAGCGGCTATGCCGCTTGGTGGAGCGGTTGAACCGCTCACCCACACGGTCAAGCCGCTTGCCTTACGGTCTGACCGCCAGCTGGGCGGTCTGACCGTCCACCTAGGCGGTTTGACAGGCCATTAGGTTTTCCACGGGTATGCATAAAAAGAAAAGGGGGAGGCCGAAAATGGGTCATCTTCCCCATTTCGAGCCTTCTCCCTTCTCTCTCCTCCATTTTTATTTAAGTTTTCAACCTCCTTCAAAGCCCCTAAATCCAAATCTTGAGGTTTTTTTGCCCAAATTCTTACTAGAACTTGATTTTGCTAGTTGTTCTTGTGTTTTTTAGTGTCAAAACTCAAAATGGTGTGAATTTGTGAGTTTTGTGAGTTTCACTCAAATTCCCAAAAACTCCATTTTTGCTCTTCATCCATGGCTCCTAAACTTAGACGAGATAGGAAAAGGAAGGGGCAAGAGATTATTGTTCATGAGGCCCCGAATGTTTTCACTCGGGTTTTTGTTTCCGGTATACCGCATCACTGGGTGGGTGAGAGCCGATTAGTCCAGGATGAGTTCACTCGTAGTGATTTTCATCCTACCGATAGTTAGGAGCCCTGCGATCTTGTTTTTAAGAAGAAGGAGCATTTGGTTACCGTTGGTACCAAATGTCGGGTATGTCGTCGTTTCTTCGTTTTTTTTTTTGCTCTTTTACACTTAGAAAATCATGTGTAGGCAAACATAGAGCTTTTAGGTTGAAGTATAGCTAAATGTGGAAAAACCCGTCGGGTATCGAGAAAGCCCGTCGGTATGTGACTCCTTCGGTCGACGCTATTGTGGAGAGTTGTGGCTTCGGTCACTTTTTAGCGTCCATCGCTTCTGCGGAGCGCTTCGACCGCTTGCTTGTTAGAGGTTTTGCGGAGCGGTACTGGGATACTACCAGTACTTTTCATTTTCCTATGGGTGAGATCATGATCACCTCTTTCGAGTTTGGTCTCATTTCTGGGCTCCCTTGCACCGATACTCCTATCACTTATGGAGACGTGTAGGGAGGTTATGGTGCAGATGTTTGGCCTTTTTGGGGCCAACTGGGATGGTAAGGAGTATGGTCGGACTGACGTTATGGTCCAGTTCTTGACCAACCCGAGGAAGTTGAAGAAGGGCATGGCGGAGCAACACGCCCGCCTTTTCTTGGCCTATGTTCTAGCTTGTTCCGTCTTTTCGGATAAAGCTAGTAGGTACCATGTTCACTATTTCCCGTGCTTGCGGGATTTGGACAGAGTTGCGGAGTACAATTAGGGTCTTCCTGCGTGCTCTTGTCTTCTTCGCTGCTTGAGGCAGTCTAGCCGCCTCAGTGGAGAGGAGGGCGCGTCTCGCGTCTTCTTGGTCGGTTATAAGAAGGTTATGGAGGTAATTTCCTTTTACCCTTCCTATACTTTGTTTTTTTGGCTTTTTACTAATAACTTGTGTCTAATCCATGTCCTTTGTATGTCTTAGATTTGGTTTTATGGGCATTTCTCCGACCTTGCCCCACTTCTCGAGACAGGGGATTTGTCCTTTACAGTGATGCAGACTTGGAAGGGACGGGCATCTTGCCCATTTACTACGCTGCAAGCCCTTAGGGAGGCGATATATCCCTTAACCGCTTAGGATGTAAGTCATTAACCTTTGTGCTTTTTCGTCCTTTTATCCTTTTGTGTGCACATCCTTTGCTTTTGTAGGTCGTCTGGTTCCCCTGGACGGATTACCTCCCGGGTCCCTCGGACAAATTCTTGGGTGCTCGGGAGTATGACCAGATAAGGATCCTTATTGAGGATCCCTTCGGTTTTGAGTGGTTTCTGGGAGAGAGACTGATTAGGCAGACTTTCTTCGACCTTCCGGCTTCGAGGATTCCTTTGGATCCTCCGGATTCCATGCTTTATGTTCGTCACCTTACCGTGGAGCGGGTAAGGACAACTACTGTTAGGGCGAATGCCCTTGAGTATTTACTTCCGGCCGATCCTGAGGTGGATCTTATGGTAGCATATTTTGATTTTGTTGAGGCTCGGTTATGCCCCAACTTTTCTACCAACCCGGTAAGTAATGTACTTTGTTTCCTAATTTCGTTTGGAAATATAGAAATATGTCTAATATTTTTGGGGCTTTTCAGAGTGCTACGAGTTCTTCGTCGTCTAATGCGATCGCTTCCTCTCCGCGCCTTACTCTCCCTACTATGTCGGTGAGTTATACAGGAGCGGATGGATCACCTCGGGTTCTCTTGATTCCTATGTTTCATGGTCCCGATGAGGAGGTTGAGGGATTGCTTTTACCAGCTGGTTGTTCGGGGGTAAGTGAGAATCCATTGTAATTTGCAATGTTTCCTTTGTATTTATACTGACTTTTTCTTTTACGTGCACAGTTGGATGCTGCGGAGACGCGGAAGAACTATAGGGGCATGCAGGCCTTTAAGAATTGGTTTTCCAGGTTCGTGTATCAGAGTGTATGCACGAGTCGTCGGTCCGACGTTCAAGAGGTATGTTCATTTCAAGTAGTAGTGCTCGATTTGAATTTTTGTAATTTTCTGACCTTGAACTTATTTCGCAGCCTGTTCCCGTGGCGAGGCCTCCCAAAAATAGAAAAAGATAATTAAAAGGTAAAAATATTAATAAAGGAAATAAAGAATCAGAAAATAAAAAGAAGTAAAAGTGGAACTTGATAATCAAAATAAAAAGAAGGAAAGAAAATAAAAAGGGAATAAATAGAAAAGTGGCAAGAGCCAAAAATTAAGGTAAGAAAAATATAAGGGAAGGCTTTCAAAATCTGTCCAAGTGGAAATTAGGAAAGTGGAGCCCGGTCAAATGGTGGGGACGGGTGGACCGAGACCTCTCGCGAAATAGAACATTAGGTGCCTATACAGGGTGACCACTAGAGTCCCTAGCGGCTGTGCTAGAGCTCTAGTGGTTGCCGCTTGGGCTTGCGGTTAGCCACTTGTCCTAGCGGTTGAGCCGTCCGGACTAGCTGCGAGGCCGCCTGACGCTTTTTTCGTCGGTTGTCCGAATTTCCTTAATTTTTCGACGAGAATCCAACCGTGGCCTCTATATAGTTGGGTTTCTTTCTCTTCTCCTCTCACCACTTGCTTTGAGCCCTTAGAGAGAGAAAATTCCTTGAGAGAAAATCCTTAATCTTAACAATGGTGAACTTTGATGATGTCTGTGATGCTTAGTTGGCATCCATGACTGTAGAGGAGAGGTTAGAGCTTGCTCCCTTCCACCTTAATGCCTTCTTTCACTTCAAACAAGTTAAGATTTTGTGGGACTTTCTTCATGTTTCCATTGAGTTTTGGAACCCTAAGTTCCATGTCTTCCATTTTGGTGCTCATGAGATGTGCCCTTTGGTGGAGGAGTTCTCCGATATCATTGGCTTTCCAACAGAAAGCCCTCCCACCTTTCCTTACTTGGGGAATGCTTTCGTGGGTGATTTTCAAAGGTACCTCGGGTTGGCTCCCCGTCAAGCGGGTCAAGTGCTTCATGGTGAGGATGTTGATCTTGCCAAGCTTGTGACTTTCTTCAACTCCAAGGCTCGGGATGCGATGGATATAAGGTACAAGAAACGTGCCTTTGTATTTTGCCTCCTCCATCGTTATTTGTTCGTTGGTGGTAATGAAGATGCTTTTATTCCCTCCGAAAGGAAGTTGACCATCAATAGGGGCAAAGCTTGCCTTCTTAGGGTAACCGAGAAAACTCATTGGGATAGCTCTCCTATGCACTTGGTCGTGGGAGAGACAATCCTTGCTTTAGATAGGCTCAAGAGCAATCCTCAAGAGTCCTTCACCGGGAGCCCTTTACTCCTTCAAGTAAATTTTGTGATAAAGCCTTAATCTTTGTGGATTTAACTTTATTTGATGAAATTCTCATCTTGTATTGACTTGAATTTTTCTTTTGTTGTTTTTGGTAGATATGGCTTCAAGAGAGGCTCCACTTGCTTGAGGCCCCAATAGACACTAGGAAGTTTCCTCCCTAAGCATTTTCCAGCGAGGTGCCGAAAGTTCTCCGAATCCTCTCGGGAGGAGTGGATAGCATATTTCGACACCAACATCCAACCGGCTTGGTTCGTCCCGTTGTGGCGTACCACCAAGATTGTAGGATGTAGTGAGAATGTGCCTTTTACGAGGATCAATGGTTTGTATACTTTGACGTTCTTTTTACCGAACCGCCTCCTCTGCCAATATGGCTTCAGGCAAAGGATTCCGAATGTAAGATGTGAACCTACTTGCCAAAGGCCCTTAACATCCTCCTTGGTGTCTAATTGGGAACGTCACTGGAGCCGTCTCCAAGTGTGGACTAAGCCGGTATACCCGCACCCAAATGGGTTGTCTAGCTTTTATGAGGAGTGGATTTGGAGCGGTGACCATCAAGTCAACCAAAGGCTCCTAGAAGAGGAAAAGGAGTTGTTCAAAGCCCACAAATATGACGAGCCAAGTGGTATAAGGATAACTCCCATTGATAGGCCCACTAGACTTTCCAAGCCCCAAACTAAGGGTAAGGGAAAAGGCAAGGCCAAGGCCCAATCTAAGAAGAGAAAGAATCCGGCCCACTCGGCCAAGCATGTAGCTCCAATTAGGCCCAATGATCACGAGGCCTCTTCTAGCTATGGTAGGAAAAGATGGGCTCCAAAAGAAAATGAAACCCAATGAGCTTAGTGAGCCCGCCCAAGAGCCCGAAGTCAAAGACAATGAGGAGTAGTCCACCTCTAGTTGTCTAGCAAGTCTTGTTCTTTTTGCTTAGTAGTATAATTCAAATAACAGGTTCGCATGCCCAAGTAGATGTAGTTTAGAATTGCCCTTTTTATTTATTTATTACTTTTCTCGCACTTTCTTTTTTTATTATTATTAGAGCATGTAATGGACTTTAGCCATATTAATGAAAGACTTGCTTATTTTTGCATTAATCGAATGGATTAAAACTCCCAGGTGATATGGGTTACCTACATATCCATGCGGAATCAGGACAATGTAGTTCGTATCTCCATTTTTTTTATTTTTTTTTTTTTTTTTTTTTTTTTTTTCGGTCGTGGGCCCTGCGTGGACGGGTTTGACCGATTTTGACTTGGATTTGGTGCCTTAGTGGGCTCTCTCAAAGATTTAACATTTATGCATAGAATCGCTTAAGCTGGTCCATATTTGTGAGTTGAGTGAACTCGTTGCCGTCTAGATCCATTAACTTTACCGCTCCACCGGATAATATTGTCTTGATGATATATGGGCCGGCCCAATTAGGCTTCAACTTTCCCCAAGGGTCGACTACAATTGGTCTTACCTCTTTTAGGACTAAGTCTCCTTCTTTTAGTCCTCTAGCCTTGAATCGTTGATCAAAATGTCTTGCCATCCTTGCTTGGTAGACATGACCATAATGTAGGGCATTTAGCCGTCTTTCATCTAGCAAGACCAATTGGTCATACCGGGTTTGGACCCAATTTACTTCGGGTAATTCACTTTCTAAAGCTATCCTTAAAGAGGGGATTTCCACCTGGACTGGGAGTACTGCCTCCCTTCCGTATACTAAAGAATAAGGTGTTGCTCTTGTTGAGCATTGAATAGTAGTTCTATATCCCCATAAGGCGAATTGTAGCTTGTCGGGCCAATCTTCGTAGTTTTCCGTCATCTTAGCTATCATTTGCTTTACGTTCTTGTTTGCGGATTCTACAGCTCCATTCGTTTGTGGTCTATAAGATGAAGACTGTCGATGTTGAATTTTAAACTTAGTGAAAAGCTCGGCAACATCCTTTTTGAATTGGGTCCCGTGATCACTTATGATCTCGTGGGGTACTCCATATCTAGTAATGATGTTGTCATGTATGAACTTTGCTACGTGTTTTGACGCTATTCTTGCATACGAACGAGCTTCAACCCATTTGGTGAAATAATCTATTACAACTAGTATGTATTCATGGCCTCCTTTTCCTATAGGGGAGATTTTTCCAATGATGTCAATGCCCCATGCAAAGAACGACCATGGTGAGGTGAGTGCATGTAGAGGAGTGAGAGGTCTGTGTTGTCAATTGGCGTGGAATTGGCAGCGTGTGGACTTTCTCACGTATTCGATGCAGTCTTTCTCTATTGTGGTCCAATAGTGTCCTTGCCTTAGGATTTTGTTGACCAAGGTAAGTCCATTCATGTGAGGACCACATACGCCATTATGTATGTCACTCATGACTTTGCTTGCTTCACGCTCCTTTAGACATAGAAGACTTAGCCCTTGTGGTGTCTTTTTATAAAGTTTGCTTTGCACATGTATGTGTTGTACAGCTAGTCTTCTTAAAGCTCTTTGTGCTCTAGGTGTTGATTGTGGAGGGAAATTGCCTTTGGCGAGTAGATTGAGGATGTCGGTAAATCATTCCTCTTCTTCTTCCTCATTGGTGCGTACTTCAAGTGCATTACAAAAGGCGGGCTTAGTGCGCCTTTGAATGTGAACGGGCATGGAGCTTACATCATCTGAAATATTTATCATGGAAGCCTTTTTTGCTAAGGCATCCACGAACTGGTTGTCATATCTAGAAAGGTATGTGAAACGGACGTGAGTGAAATATTTGGCTATTGTTTTAAGATATTCCTCGTAAGGTGTCAGGGATTCGCTTTTCACTTTCCACTTTTTGGAGACTTGGTTTATGATGAGAGTTGAATCTCCATATACCTTTAGATCTTAATTTGTAGTTCTATTGCTTCTTCTAAACCAATGATGCATGCTTCATATTCGGCGCCGTTGTTGGTTACCTCATGGTATAGTTTGACGGCTATGGGAGTATGTGCACCTTCTGGGCTGACTAATAATACTCCTACGCCATAACCTTTTTGGTTTGATGCTCCGTCAAAGTACAACTGCCAAGTGGTTTCTTCGACACTCATTATTCCTTCATCAGGAAAGTCATGTGCAACATCTTCGCTAGTAACTGGGTTTTCAACGAGATGTTCAAAAATGGCATGTCCTTTGATCGTCTTTTGGTGTTCAAAAGTTAGATCTAATTCTGAAAGCATGACATTCCATCTTGCTATTCTACCACTAAGAATGGGTTTTTGGAACAAGTACTTTAGTGGATTCATCCTCGACTTTATATGGATAAAATGTTGTAGCATGTAATGTCAAAGCTTTTTCGTTGCAGTGACCAATGCTAGACACGTTCTCTCTAGTGTGGAGTAGCGTGTTTCGTACTCTAGGAATTTCTTACTAAGGTAGTATATTCCCTTTTCATCATTCTCCACCTTTTGGGCCAACATAGCACCCATGGCGGTTTCTGTGACTGTTAGGTATAATATAAGTGGTTTTCCCGGAATTGGCGAAACCAGTACCGGTGGATTTGCTAAGTATTCCTTGAACTTGTCAAAGGCTTGCTGGCATTGATCATCCCAGGTAGATTTAGTGTCCTTTTTGAGTTATTTGAAGATAGGCTCGCATATAATAGTCAATTTGGATATGAATCGACTTATATATTGGAGTCGTCCTAAGAATTCTCTTATCTCCTTTTCATTTTTGGGAGAGGGCATATCTCTTATGGCTTTAATTTTGGTAGGACCAATTTCAATGCCTCTTGTGCTTATGAAGAACCCTAAGAGCTTGTCAGAAGTTACTCCAAATGTGCACTTTTGAGGATTTAATCTCATATTGTAGTTCCGAAGCCTGTCAAAGAATTTCTTTAGCGAGGGTATATGCCCTTCTCTCTCCTTGGATTAGATGATCATATCGTCTACGTACACCTCAGCTTCCTTGTGCATCATGTCATGTAAAAGGGAAGTCGCGGTTCTTTGGTACGTTGCTCCCGCATTCTTCAACCCGAAAGGCACGACAGTATAGCAATATGTTCCCCATTGGGTTATGAAGGTGTGGTTTTCTCCATGTCTTCTTCGGCCATTTGTATTTGGTTATACCCTGCATAGCCATCCATGAATGATAAGAGGGCATGTCCCTCGGTTTTATCCACCAGTACATCTATATGTGGCAAGAGAAAGTCGTACTTTGGACTTGCCTTGTTTAGATCTGTGAAATCGACGCACATCCTTACTTTGCCATTCTTTTTTGGAACGGGCACTATGTTAGCAGCCCATTCTGGATATTGAGCGATCCTAATAAAACCTGCTGCGAGCTGTTTCTGCACCTCTTCTTTGATTTTCAATGTCCACTCAGGTTTCATTCTCCGAAGTTTTTGCTTTACCGGTTTTGAATCAAGATTGAGCGGTATTGTATGCTGTGCTATCTCACGACTTATTCCCGGCATATCTTTGTAGGACCAAACGAAAACGCCTATGTATTCTTTTAAGAGATTTGTAAAGCTTTCTCGCTCTTTGGGAGTTAATGATAAGCCAATGCGCACTTGGCGCGACTCTTGATCGCTTGCAAGATTGATTAATTCTGTTTCTTCCACAATTGAAGTCTTTTGTTCATGCTCTAATAGTGCTTTAATTACTTCTTTGGGCGATTCTTGTTCATCTTTTGAATTATTAGCTACTAAGTAATCCAAGAAGTAAGCAGAATCCAGTAATCATTTCATTGATAGAGGAAACTGGAACATCAACTGAGCCCTTACTATTGGCTTTAACATCATTAGAATTGCAAACAGAATTAAACCTAGATTTGGGTGGACCACCCGACTCTACTATATTAGACTCGTCTTCAGAATCAGACTCAGTCCGGTCGGAGTCACTGTCGGTGTCAGGGTTGGATTCTTCGGAGATCGTGATCTTGATCTTCTTTCCCTTGGCTCCTGTCCAGCTTATGGTGCGTTTCTGCATTGTGAGTTAACCCTCGTTTGGAGTGATCAACTTAGTTTGCTCAAAGTTTGCATCTTGAATTGCGTTATTGACATTGTGGAGCTCCTCATCTTTTAGATGGCGATGCTCTTGTCCAAATAATAAACCCAAAGCGTTGTTGGGTGTGTCCTCTACCCAATCAAAAGTTTAGCCTCCTTCTTACAGGCAAAGGGGGAATGAAGGTGATCCTTCCTTTGTTAAGGGTGTCGGATCAGGTCTCATAGCATGCAGATGACCCCCTTGTCGATGAGGTCTTGTATCTTGCGTTCCAGGTGTACGCACTCGTCCGTATGATGTCCTCTTCCTCGATGATAGATGCAAAAAGAGATATTGTTCCAGTTCTTACTCTTATTTCCTGGATCTGGATCAGGTGTTGGCCCGATGGGATCTAGAATACCTTTCCAACAAAGATCTTGAAAGATTTGAGTTGGGGTTGAAAGGAGGAAGGTATATACCCTTCTTGGCATTCGGTTATGGTATTCCTTCTCGGGATTGGCGGTATTTTTGTAGCTACATGGCTGAACCTCTATGAGATCTTGAATCCTTTGTTTCAATGCCCAACATTCTTCATTGTCGTGTCCTCTTCCCCTGTGGTAATTGCAAAACTTACGTGGGTGCTAGGCAATCCCTGGAGAGACAGGATCAGAAGTAGGTCCCAATGGTCGTATGATCCCAATACTTATGAGTATTTCAAGAGTGTGAGTAAGGCGGAAAAGTAATGGGGAAAAGTCCCATTTGGTCATATCCCTCGTGGATGGGGCGTGACTAAGTGGGAGATTTATGCTTTGATGGAGGATAGATGCGGACTGCGCTTCTGCGTCCTCTCTTTCTTTTCTCTTCATCTCAATGTTAGTTACCTCCTCGCCTATTTGTTTTAGACCAACGGTGATTTCCATGAGAAATTCCTCCAATGATTTCTTAGGGGTACTTTTTATTGTTTGAAGGTCATCTTCTTCATCACTATCCGAAATTCCGTCTACCTCTAGGTTGAGGGAGTCAAGCCTAAATGGTGGGATAGAATGTCTAATTGGCACAATCAAGCGAGAGGGGTCCTTTTCTTCCTCTTCATTTGCAATGACAAAAACGGCACCTAGAGGATTGATGTTGTTGTTTGGAGTGGGGACATTATTTGGCTTAGGAATAGTCCCATTGTCAAAAAGATCTTGGATTTTATTTTTGAGTGTCCAACAGTTCTCGGTATCATGTCCTTTTCCTCTCTCGAATTTGCAATAAAGATTAGGATTCCATGATGGGCTCCTCTTTTCGATAACAGGATCCGGAGTGGGACCCATGACATTGAGATAGTCATTCTTGATGAGCTTTTCCAAAGATTTAGCATAGGTCATACCCAATGGGGTGTATTGCGGTTTGTCGTAGACAGCATTGACTTCATTAACTTTGTTGGGAGAGTTTCCCGAATTGGGATTCTTCTTGTAGTTCGAGTTATAAGTGCCTTTATTGAAGAAATCCTTGCTTTTCTCCTTTTTAAGTGCTTGATCGTCCTCTATGAGCAATCCCACACTATTGAGTTGTGTGTATGAAATAATTGCTTGGGATTTGAGAGGATTCAAGTAAGGAGGTTGTAAGTTCTTGATGAGTTTCCGAATTTGTGAGAAAAAGTGAATATAGAGGTTAGGGTCCACTCCTCTTAGGCCCATCGCAGTAGTGAAAGCTCTTATGTGATCTTTTGGATCGTCGGTCCCTTTGAAGGTGGGGACTTCAGGCATAGAGAACTTTTGTGGAAGCTTCCCCTTGATGTGAGAGGAATATCCTTCAGCATTGATCATGTAGTCACTTATGATCTTGTTTTGAGTTAGAGCTAAGGTTCTTAATTTGAGCATTTAGCTCTTCTATTTTGTCATCTCGAGGTGGAGGATCATCTTGGTTGCAAGGGTCAGCTTCCTTAACCTTGCTTTCTATCCATGTCACACGGTTTCCCATGGTTTCCAACATTTTCATCATTTCAGCCAAAATCTCATCAGTAATCTTAGGTGGTGGAGGTGGCATATCATCTTTGGCCATTTTGGTCAACTTGAAACCAGGTGGTCGATATGGAGGGGGAGTAACAAACACTGCGTCAGACCTAGCTTTGCTCGGAGAGGGAGATTCCAATACGAGCTTCCTAACCAGACGTTGATTATTATGATCGCGTTCCCAACTTTTCGGACCGACTGTTTTCTTCCCAATCCTGGACAGCGGATAAGACTAAGAAACGAAAAGACGAACAAGTTCCACAAAAGAAAAGTTTTAAAACAAAGATGGGAAATTCCTATCTAGAATATTCTATCAACATAGTTACCCTTGGGGACTAAGTAATGAGTTTAGGTCAAAAGATCTCGACACGGGAAAAGATAAAAGATATTATACTCTTGACTAAAAGGAGAGGGGAGAGATATTATATATCTCGACTCAATATGGGATAAAGCAAAATATATTATACTCTTGACTAAAAGGAGAGGGGAGAGATATTATCTCGACTCAATATGGGATAAAGCAAAAGATATTATACTCTTGACTAAAAGGAGAGGGGAGAGATATTATCGAGATCTTTTAGCCTAGACTCACTACCTAAATAAAAGGAAAGAATAAAGCATCCAAATCTTTCCTAAGAGCATCATATAGAACATTCAGGGATATTGTTTCCTAAAAATAAAGATTCTAGACTCAATCTTAAGACAAAATCTAGACTCAAAAAAGGAAAAGATCCTAATTGGGGTCTAATCTATTATTCTATGACGACCAAAAATACTACGCAATGATTGCGTTCACATATGTGCAAACAACACAACAATGCAAATGACATGATTATGAAAAATCAAGCATGGACATGGGACTGAATTTCAACCTAAAACATTGGTTCTAGTTCATGCAATGGGGTAGGCTTAAGGGTTTTGGTCAAAAGGTACTCATCATCAAGAATGTACTACAATCCGCGGGATGTGCGACAATGTGAGGCATTCTAGTTATCCTACTCGTCGATTGGACGAATGCGTAGGAAGGTACATGAGGTGGGGGGATCCATGTTTCTTGGCAAAGAAGAATCGAGTGGATTCTCACCAAGGCACTTCACCACACTCCATTGGCTTAAAACTAGTTTGAACTTGTAAAAACAAGCTCGGAAGTCGCGCAAGCGCATGCACATGAATGCAAATTAATAGATGAATGACAAGTCACAACATAATAATAAGAACACTCAAAGTAGTGAACCAAGAAAAAATAATGATATTGAATCGATTTTCATGTGACACCCTCTTAATCATGTCCCTACTGAAGTCGCCACTGTAGGCTACCTGATTTTTCTCCCCTTTTTCTCCCCCTTTTCCTTCGGGTTTCCGGGCAGCCTGGGAGAGCGCGGTCGTTCGGGTTTTCGTGAACCTTTGAGTGTGAATGCACATGAAGATTTTCCTTTCGTATTACGGACATGATTAAGATTTTCGGAAGTCGCCAACAAATTTAAGGTAATTTGGAAACCTTGGAATCAAGTCGATAGTCTAGAAAGATGTCAACTCAATTCCTGTGCACCCCAACAATTCCTATTGGGGAAATTGACTTCAGAAATGAGTTCGGGGGCGTGAGTACGAGCTAGGAAGGTGTTAGGCACCCAACTCGCCCGTTGACAACAACAGCCTTAACTAATCGATTCAATATAATTATTAATGCTACGGTTCCAAATAGGGTTCTAATTTGTCAAAATTCCTAGTTTTAACTAATGGGTTGAACATCTATTATTATTGTGACAACTTTTAACAATTTATCAAATTACATGCTTTTATTGCTAAAAACGATAAATATGCTAAAACCTGCAAGTTAGAAGACAAACCAATAATTCATCCACCAATCCACAAACAAAGCACAATTTAATCATAAGAAGCAATAAATAACAAAATAAAAACATTCATTCATCCATTAATTAGGGTTATTACAAGCCCTTTTGCTCAAAACGCGCCATGCATGTACATATCACATAAACCAAAATAATTAGTAATTACAAGCAATATAAAAATTTATTGAAATCCCTCAGCTTGGATTACCTGGATGCTCACAATGAACTTATTGGGTTATATTGCTTGAACTCATGCTCTTGATGAAGTATGAAGGTTTATTTTGTGGTGCTAGGGATAACCTAAAGAAGGAGTAGAATCAAAATTTATGGTTTAATTTTGAGAGAGAGAGAGAGAGAGAGAGAGAGAGAGAGAGAGAGAGAGAGAGAGAGAGAGAGAGAGAGAGAGAACTGCCAACCAAAAGACCAACCCCTCAGGGAGAATGTCAGACCTATTCAACTGAACCCTAAGATTTGTTTATATGGAAGAGGGGGAGCTGCCAGGGTTTGGCACGGAAATCGAATGGGCCTAGAATTCGCCGTCCGCGAGAAAATGTTCAGGCGGCCATACAGCTAGGCCAAGCGGCTGAGCTGGCAAGACAAGCAGTCAAGCCGCTTGGCCTAGCGACGCAGCCGCTTGTCCTAGCGGCCATCGCTTGAGCTCAAGCGTGGCCACTTGGACCTGGAGCGGCATGCGTATATTGGCGCCTAACATGCTTTTCACGCGGGGGAGGCTTTTCCGAGGAGGTCCACGTGGGTTCGACTGGGCTCCCTTGTTTGACCAAGGGTTGACTCACGGGTTTGGGTTCCGTTTCGGGCCCTTAGGTTCAAAGAGGCCTATCTCTCATTTTTGGACTCCAATTGAATTGAGTCCAACTGGTTTGGATCACCTGTACAAAAGGCTTCCACTAGTTAAATCAAATGAACTGGGCTAATCATCAGAGCAAATATTCTCGCAACTTAAGTTTGAGCAAAATCCAATCCTTTCATCATCGGGTTTTTACGGGGACTTATTATATACACAATTTTAGGTGTCTAAAGCTATTTAGCAGATGAGTAGTAAAAATAGATCTCAAGCAAAGATTGAATTTTGAAGAAAGAGGGAGAAGCTCGGGAATACTCAACCGAGAATAGAGGTTGTCAATTGCAGACTATGTGTTTTGAACTGAGGGAGGAGGGTCGTATTAACAGGAAAAGGAGTAGGGTTGGACGGGTGAAGAATGGCCAAATTTCGGAGATTGGGCTTGAAAAAGTACGGGCTCTAAAAGACCCAGCGAGCGCTGGTGAGCATCGCTAACGGCGCTCGCCAAAGCCGCTGGCGGCTATGAGTCTGCCAGCTGGATGTTGTCATAATGACCACATCCAGTCTATTTTACTTTTCGGAGGATTTTTTAATGTTCCGAAAATGTGAAAAGACGTTTTTACTCTTCTATGGTAAAAGGCAGTTTTACCCTCGTTTAGCAACTTGGAAACCGGGAGTCGAAAACAGACACGAGAGGTATCGTTGGAAAGCTCTTGAACGAGGCTTTTGAATGTGATCGAAATAATGGAGTGATCAAGCAAAAACATGATACCTTATTTTACCTATCAAAGCAAAAATAGCATTCAAGTTTATAAATTACTCCTTTCATCATCGGGCTTTTGCGGAGAAATTTGAAGACGTTTTTTTGGCGTCTACAAAAGCCCCCACTTTGATCGAGCTTGAGTAAAAGCGAAGATTAAAGTATTCCGAAGGCGACATGCAGGATGCTGATGTGCGCGAGGTGTGTGAAGGTGTACAGTATACATGCATATGATGGCAAACCTGAACTGGGACATGCTCGTAGCGCGCTAAAATTTAATCTCTGTGAACACAAGAAAAACAAAGGTAATGGTTAACAGGGGCAAACAACGCTCGTGGAAGGAATTGACGCCCCCAAGGGACCTGTATTCAGAGTAAATGAAAAAATTAGTGACACTTTGAGAATGATCAGTGTAGTATGCTTCAGCAAACAGTGACTAAACACCACTTGGCGGATGCCAAGATTCCGTCCCTGCACGAGAAACGAAAAGGTCGACGAGACAATAGTGCCAGAGAATCAACTGGGCTTTAAAATAATTTGTGAACACTGGTTTTCCCCAAAATAAATAGTGCCAGAGAATCAACTGGGCATGAAAACAATTTGCGAACACTTGCTGTCCCCCAAAATAAATAGTCCCAGAGAATCAACTGGGCTTGAAAACTATATGCGAACACTGACTGTCCTCAAAATAAATAGTGCCAGAGAATCAACTGGGCTTGAAAACAATATGCGAACACTAGCTGTCCCCAAAATAGTGCCAGAGAATTAACTGGGCTTGAAAACAATTTGCGAACACTGGCTGTGTCCCCAAAATAAATAGTGCTAGAGAATCAACTGGGCTTGAAATCAACTTGGGATCACTGGTTTGCCCCAAATATAAGCAGTGCCACAGAATCATCTGGGCTTGAAAACAATAGGGATACCTGCAAAACAAACGGGCTAGTTTTACCTGATAGTAGACGGTATTGTAAAATGGGCCGACTGTTGAATTTTGAATTTGTGGGCCAAGGGACCTGTTCCAGCGCGCTTGGTATTGATCTTCGCCGCGAACGAACCGTGCCAAATAACAATTTTTGGGCTGAAAAATGTCATGGGGCAGCATGTGCAGACCAACCAGGGCCGCTAGCGGCCCAGGCCAGTGCCACAAGCGCCGATGGGCTTCAGTTTAAGCGCCCTGGCGGCTCTCATGAGCGATGCTAACGGCGCTCGCTTGAGCTGAATAAACTGGGTTTTCGCGAGGCTTTTCGCGTTTTTGCTCCATTTTTGTTTCGTCTTTGTCGAGCACTTCTCCAAGTCTTCGGCCATGGTCGAGCTCCCCAAGTTCTTGAAGGAAAGTCAATTCTTGACAAATTCCTCGCTTTTTGTCTTGAACTTGTTTAATTTTTCACCTAGTAGATGAATTTTGGGTTGCATTGTTGTATGGGTTCTTGTATCTTGCGAATTTGACATTTGAAATTTGCACTTGTAGAGAGACAAAGCTTGAATTTTTCATCTATGGCTCCCAAAGACAAGGGGAAACGTCCTATGACCGAGGAAGAGGAAAACCGTGACCTCTTTCGTACCGGATTTCCCTCATCTAGGATTTCTCCTCCACGCCATGCAGACCGGGCGACTCTGTACCGGGACTCGTTCATGCATTTGGACTGGTGTCCGACGGAGGTCTGGGATCGTAGTATCGTGCTGTTGGACAAATGGAGTCATCTGTCTAACTTACATCTGTTATGTTTTTGACTTCCTTGGTTTTGTTCAATTATTTATTTTTACTGAAAATTTGAAGTGTTAGTGTTTCGGCACACGAACAAATGGGATTGTACTGGATTGGTGGTCAGCTGTATATAATACTTGTGTGGAATTATTTGGACTGAATTTGTTGTATATGGGGTGTTGAGAAAATTTTATTTATTGGCTAGGGAGTTGGTGCTTATTTGCAGGCTCATGGGTCTACTTCGAACTGGGCCATGATGTTGGACACTTTTTCTAAGAGGACTAGGGGGATAATTCGGGTTCGGGTTTCGAGTATTTTATGTCGGTTATCCCGTCTTCTCATTCTGGGGATACTAGGATGGTTTTTCGTGGGTTATTGGAGAGATTTTGACCTCTACGGTATGACGCAAGCTACCATCGGCAGGGCGATAAGTTGTATGAGCTATATGGGCATGTTTCTGCTTTCTTTGTGGAGGATCGAATCTCCTTACCGAAGCTATGGGGAGCTTTGACTGAGAAGGAGCTTACTAAGGATCAGCTGGCCCGTATCTTTTTGGTCTATCTGTTGGGGCGACCATTTTTGCCCAGAAGAAGAGTGTATGTGAGGTTGGCTTTCTGACATGCCTGGATGACTTGTCCAAAGTATATGAGTACAATTTTGGTGCTCCTGCGTATGCTTCTTTGGTGAGATGGTGTCGTCAGGCTTGCAAGCCTAAGGCGACAAGTTGGAGGGCGTCTATCACTGGCCCTTGGAGGATACATGTAACACCATGACTCAGATGTCTCATTTAATAATATTATATGAGTAATTCACCTGTTAAGCGGAATCGATAATAATAGTCGGGGAGTTAACGCCCCATTTATTCTAAAGAATAAATGCAAGGCTGTGATGAATAGAGACAACCTGCTAAATGATTTGTCTTCACTACTTTTTAACCAAAAGTCTGTTCTTTTGTATACCAATATGTGCAATCTAGTAAACTAGTACATTTTTACATTACAGAGACGATTTACATCAAAACATCAAGGAAACTGGGTTCGTCTTCTAATAATCTTCTGAGCGTCCTTCCCTCTCTAGAAAAACCCACCTGTATAATAAGAAAGAACAAAGCAGACAAGACAGAAAAACAGAAACGCACGGAAATTAGCGGAAATTCTAAGTAAACCCACTCTACCTCGTAAAAATAACTTTTATGAAAATAGGTTTTTAAATGTTTGCGAGAAAAATAACTTTTTAATCATGAAAGCTTTAGAAATCGAATCTATTTATTTATATTAAACTGAGTAGTAGTCCTACGGTTCACTACGCTTAATTAACTACCCATAACATTAACTACTAAGTAATCTAGCTAGCTTACAATATTTGCGTATACAATCTCCCTTAAGTAACTTCTTTTTTATCACTTATGTACCTATACCAATTTGTTTACACTATCGAGGAAGAGAACGGTGAAAGACCAGGGAGACCCAGCCATCTATCTCAATGATGACCCGGGAGATCCAGCCGATCAATCCAACCTCCTAGGCTTGAAAGCGTGCGCACACCCCTTTTTAGGTATCTAGAGACCTGGGAGACCCAGCCGATCTCAACTTGAAAAGGAAAGACTACAACTACTTTTGAACTCACAAAACTACCACCAATCCTATTTCTCATCTCTAGTGAAGTATCCCGGATTACCAACTAGAGACTTCTTCCCCGACGTCTTTTACTTCAACAATTTTAATAAAAAGTTCAAACTAGCTCAACACCCAAAAGCTTGTAATATGTCTATACTAAAAGTTGAATTCCTTTACTTTTCTAATGCCAAGATCACATGGAATACATACTTCTATACATTTATAATTGTGCTCATGCGGTACAAACTAGCTAATTCAATAGGCCAACCATATTATGCTCATGCTGTACAAACTAGCTAGTTCAGTAAGCCAAACAACATTTATATCTATGGATAAAGCCTGTTTTATCCTACACTTGCTCTTAGCATGCCAAATATCTCCATTCATATGCATTTATACATCAACACATATTTCTCATTTACAAGCCACAATTAATTATATTGTTGAACAAGAAGCTCTATAACACTAGAATACTACATATACACATAGTTAAGTTTTTGACAAAAACTAAGAACCAAGATAGTTAGTTTCCACAATTGAGTAAATACAAGCATGATTTCACATAAAAGCACAAAAAAAAAATTATTTTTACGGGAAAGAGGTTTTGGGTAGACATGGTATTTACCTGAAGCAAAAAACTTTGTTTACTTTACTCGATACTCTCCTAACTTATTGCTACTGCTGAATAACTTTGGTACCACTGTAGGATCTAGTTGCAATGATCTAATCATACAAAGCGGAAGACACAACTAGAAACAGGAATCTTAATGGGTCATTAAATACACATAAATATACCTCTTGATGCGTGCCTCGTTGATTGATTAAATATCGATAGGTGCGAATAGGATTCCAAGTGTAATCCCTCTACCGTAGTCCACACAGCAATCGATTTGATCAATCCAAACACGTTCGTTAGCTAGAACGAGCACAAGGAACTATTCCTTGGTCTATGGAGGTGCTTGGTTGTTTAGAGAGAAAATATGAGAGAAGGAGGCTGTCATTTAAAACGTGTAACCTAATTTCCACCTCCTTCTCTTCTATTTAAACTTTAGGCCAGACTATATGGCTTCCAAAGACCTAATAACTAACTAGTACACATAGTAGGCTTTCCTTAGGTTAGCCCACTTACCGGTCTCTCCTATTAATTGATTAATGCAACTCCTAGGTCCATTAACTAAACATTGGTCCATCGATTACTTAAGCATGTGACCCATTAGACCCATCGCATTTAGTAGTCGACCGACTCATATCGGTCCAATTATCGTAAGCGGTCTCTAACTAAACGTTACGACCTACTTAATCGATGACTTAACTATCTCTGTAATTAAATCCCTAATTTTGCACCTTGACTGACATGACATAAATCCTTCAATCTCCCACTTGTCCTCAAGACAAGTGTGCAAATCCATTCCCTTGTCACTTATTGTCTCGATGCGAACGTAAGGTAAGAAGTGTAGTCATCCTTACATCGTTCATGTCTTTTCTTGATTCCGAATTGGATTGTTATGACAAATGATTATTCCATAATCCATTTGAGCACGGCGCGGCCATGCATTTTACAATCCCACTTCTATAAGAGGCCCATAGACAACGATCCCCGTAGGGAGGACAATTCTCGTCTTGTGCGTTCATGAATTCAAACATGATTTTCAATAACCAGATGTATCCGTTATTGCCTCCTTTTACGCAGGCGTTAGGAGGCATCACAAATCACCAATGCAATCCTCATATCGTTATTCATAACCACTCAGGTTTGAGCAATGGTTCAAGATAGTTTTATGAGAGTCTAATATGACTACACGTTCTTAAAGAACTCTCATGGTGAGTATGTCCGATCATGAATTCCCAATTCATATTTATGCAAATGGTCCTTGACATGCTATGTTTCCAGCTCATGAAACAGGCACTGAGATCATCTTGCAATCTAATTATCGCCAGTTATTAGAATCTAATTCTAACACCTAGATTAGGGACAAATAACCACAAAATCCAGTCCACTCAATAGAGTTTCATGATCCAAGATATCGTCTTGATAACCTATTTGGATAATTGTGTTATATTATTTTGGATTAATATTAAAAATCATACAGAAATTTGAATAGAACCAAAAACTCATTGTGATAAATGTACAAAACCATGTCTTAATCATGAACACCATTTCATAATCTAAAACAATGAAGCTAATCATCTCCGAAGCGCTTAATGCCTATCGATGTTGTGTGACTCTCATGTTTGACCAGGTCAAGCGACTTAGTCAATGGATCAGCGACATTCTCATCTGTATGAACCTTGCATATGTTAATATCACCATCCTTGACCCATTGTCTAATATGTGATATTTGCGATGTACATGTTTAGACTTTTGGAGTGACCTTGGTTTCTTGACTTGTGCGATGGCTCCATTATTATCACAATAAAGAGCCAACGGTTCAGCCGCCGTAGGCACAACGACAAGCTCAACCATGAACTTGCGAATCCAAATAGCCTCCTTCGCGGCTTCCAAAGCTGCGATGTACTCTGCTTCCATTGTAGAATCTACCATGGTGCTTTGCTTAGCACTCTTCCAGGTCACTGCTCCTCCATTGAGACAGAAGACAAATCCTGATTGGGATTGAGAACCATCTCTGTCGGTCTGGAAGGTCGCATCGGTGTAAACTTTCAAAATCAACTTTTCTTCACCACCATACACCAGGAACTTATCTTTAGTTCTTTTCAGATATTTCAAGATATTCTTGGCCGCAATCCTCACTTGGGTTGGTCTGAAATCTACTCGTTTTACTCAAAACATATGAGATGTCTGGACGAGTACAAATCATGACGTACATGATAGATCCTATGGCTGATGCATATGGAACCCAACTCATGCGTTCTTTCTTTGTAGGTGTCTTAGGACCTCGCCTCTTGCTAAGAATTTTGCCACGACTTATAGGTAGTAAACCTTTATTGGCATCTTGCATATTAAACTGGGATACTATGGCTATGTCCAATTAGCCTTTTGGATCTGTCTCGGCAAATCGTGATGCCCAAGATGTACTCTACATGTCCAAGGTCTTTCATTTGAAAACACTTCCCAAGCCAAGCCTTTACAGACTCCAGCATTTTGAATGTTATTTCCAATGATCAGTATGTCATCAACATACAGGACCAAGAGGAAAATTTTGCTCCCACTGAACTTCGTATAGATTGAAAAGTATCCATTTGTCGGAGTCCAAACTCTATTAGACCTTCGAAGGGTGGGTTTTGGTTCAACCTCTAGAGTTGCCTCTAGAGTTGAATCTGAAGTTGTTTCCAAAATATCTTGGATGGATTCTAAATCCCCATCCATCTCCTTTTGTTTCTCATGTTGAATTTCTTTGAGATGAACTTTGCTCCTACTTGTCTCTTTAGAAAGGAATTCCTTCTCCAAAGACACCATTCCGAGCAACAAGTACCTTGTTCTCAAATCGATTGTAGAAATAATAACTCTTTGTTTCCTTTGGATAACCCATAAAGAAAACTTTGTTTAATATACGTGCAAGCTTATCGCCGAGTAACCTCTTTACATAAGCTTCACACACCCAAACTTTAAGAAAATATAACTTGGGAACCATTCTCATCCACAATACATGTGGTGTCTTCTCAACTTCTTTTGATGTCAAAAGTTCAGCTTTAAAGCTGTCGTCTCGAGACCGTATCCCTAGAAAGAAATAGAAAGATTGACGTGACACATCATTGATCTAACCATATCTAATAAGGTTTGATTCCTCCGTTCAAGCACACCGTTCCATTGTGGTGTTACGGGCGGAGTTAGTTGTGTAAAAACTCCACAACCCTTTAGATGTTCATCGAACTCTAGGCTCATGTATATGCCTCCTCGATCCGATCAAAGAGTTTTAATCTTCTTCCCTAACTAATTTTCTACTTCATTTTGAAACTCTTTGAATTTCTCAAAAGATTCATATTTATGCTCCATTAAGTAAATATAGCCATATCTACTCAATCATCAGTAAATATAATGAAGTAACTAAACCCACCTCTTGCAGTCGAACTCATTGGTCCACACACATTCGAGTGTATGAGACCCAATAATTCACTGGCTTGCTCTCCTTTCCTAGAAAGGGTGACTTTGTCAATTTTCCAAATAATCGTGACTCGCAAGAATCAAATGACTCCAAGTCAAATGAGTCCAGAATCCCTTCTGTAAGAAGTTTCTGAATGCGCTTCACATTTATATGGCCTAATCGACAATGTCATAGAGATGTGGGGTTAAAATTATTAGTTCTAGCCTCTTTGTTATTGATGGTGAGTATATGTTTGTCAAATATTAGCAAATAAACCCCATTATGCAAACAGGTGCTAAAATAAAATACATCATCTCTTGAAAGGTATAAGAACCATTCTTAATACGAAAATGATGTTTTTGTTTACACTAGGAACATAATAACAATTATTAAGTTCTAGTTCAAGGCCTGAGGAAAACGACAAAACATAAGTTCCTACAGTCAAAGCAGCAACCCTGGCCCCATTTGCGACTCGTAGGTTCACCTCATCAATAGCTACCTTCCGAGGTCCCTCCACATTTGAACAAATGTGAGTACCACAATCGGTATCGAATATCCAATCAAAAGTAGTTGTAGCTAGGTTGATTTCAATAACGAAAACATTTGAAGTCATGGAAATCATTCAATACTTCAAATCTTCCTTTAGCTTTGGGCAGTTCCTCTTCCAATGCCCTTTTTATTGGCAATGAAAGCACTGATTATCCGCACCTAAGGGCGACTTCCTAGCGGTCAATCGTTGCTTAGGCTTAGGCTTGGTCACACCACCCTTGCCTTTCAACAGGTTGCTCTTTGAAGTGACCCCTTTCTTTCCTTTCCGGACATTAAGCACTTGCTTTTCGGGAAGTCCTGGAATAGGCGTCTCCGAGACGCATTGCTTCTTATCATGCCTAAGAACTATTCTCAGGTTACGATGAGTCTCCAGGTAATTGTTTGGTCCAACCAAACGTTCACTGTCTAGCATCGACTTTAGGTTAAAAGTTGACTTGCTTTCATTGGCCATTGCTACAAAACATAATTAATATGCAAAAATTTAGTACATTTATCAATATATAACTTAATCAATTTCCGAAATAGAAAAGTCATTTAATATTTTATTCATCCTCTAAGGTGCCCCTATGAATAAAATAATTCCAAGATCCTCATTTTACCCTAATGTGACCAAGCTTTGGCTTGTCAACCACACTAGTTAAAATAGGTAAGCAATTCTTGCTAATTATGTCCAACATAACTCTCGGTTGATAGGCATATCTAATATGGCTATCCCTTTGCCCCGATATGTAAGGACTCTTTACTCATGTCTTTGAGGGAACCAAAATAGTCTTGTAAATCTCTTCTTGGACTTACCCGCATTAACTCAAGATTAAAATAATGTCACGCTTTTGCGATGCCCATTATGAATGATCGAAAGTGTAATGGGTGAATCTTATTTGGGAGGGCATAAACTCAATATTTCTTTAGGACGAGATTTGATGAATTGTTTTAAAATATGTGAACTAATAGTTATATTTAAACAATATAATAAATCAGGCATGCGATAATTAAAGCAATAAATCTAATTTAAGCAATAATTAAAGCAATAAATAAATGATCCTAGTATGGCCCCTAAAAGGAAAAAATAAAGTCTAATCTTCAAATATCTCCCACTTGAATCGTGATCTCCTCCAAGGCTCCGTTCTTCAAGCTTTACAAATTGTAGCTGTAATTTAAACTTAAATAATGCAATAAAATAAATTACATAAATACGACGGTTTTACATACCGTATTTAATAACAAAAATACAAACGGTACACAGACCGTATTTTGGGCCATACTAGATCATACATTTATTCACCCACAAGATGGGTGACCCATAGATTATTAAACATATTCAAAAGCCATATAATAAATAAGTAGATCAATTATCTAATAATTGAAATAAACTAAATTAAAGGCTGATTGGTCAAAGACATATATTATGCTAAGCGCTTGAACTAAATAGTCAATCTTAAGCTTGCGTATACGATCCAATCGTTATGCCAAGTTCATAGCACGTCTAAAAGTTAAGGCCACTCAAAATTTTATTTAATTTCAGATCTAAACAAATAAAATCTGTACAACAAAAAAGCAGCAGGCAAATATGAGATCCAATCACCAAGTTAGCCTCTAAGAACCACGCAGTAAAAAGAGGAGCCTTGACTTTAGAGAATACCTATGTATAACAAACGCTACACATGATCATAAGAAGACAAGGAAAGTTTACTAATCCAATCATCACAATCATGCAATAAGATTTGACCAAATCAAGTGGAAACAAAACTTTCTCCACATCCAGCGAAACTGATACACGCATAGGGTCTATTATATGTACCAAATCTCAGCAAAATCTATACGGCTAAATATGAACATGATAGCGGAAAGGTAAAGCGATCTATCCCCAACCAATAACGCATCACAAGAACAACTTAGCAAGCGCATGAATATTCAAGTGAATATTGAACTTCAACTTAGCAGCGACATATCATACGATTTAAGCTATAAATTAACGCTATAAAATTAATGATTTAATCATTACTCAATCAACCAAAAAAAAAAGCGAAACAATTAGAACTGCTAATATTTTCGTGTTCTTAGGGTTGATATAAAGTGATCTAATAAACCCATTAAATAGGCTCTGATACCACTGTAGGATCTGGTTGCAATGATCTAATCATACAAAGCAGAAGACAATTAGAAACAGGAATTTTAACGGGTCATTAAATACACATAAATATACCTCTTGATGCGTCCCTTGACGATTAAATATCGATAGGTGCGAATTCGGATTCCAAGTGTAATCCCTCTACCGTAGTCCACACAACAATCGATTTGACCAATCCAAACACCTTCGTTAGCTAGAACGAGCACAAGGAACCGTTCCTTCTCTTCTAGAGAGAAAATATGAGAGAAGGAGACTGTCAGTTAAAACGTGTAACCTAGTTTCCACCTCCTTCTCTTCTATTTAAACTGTAGACCAAACTACTAGGGCTTCCAAAGACCTAATAACTGACTACTACACATAGTAGGCTTTCCCTAGGTTAGCCCACTTACCGGTCTCTCCTATTAAATAATTAATTAATGTGACTCCTAGGTCCATTAACTAAACATTGATCCATCGATTACTTAAGCGTGTGACCCATTAGGCACATCTCAGTTAGTAGTCGGCTGACTCATATCGGTCCAATTATCGTAAGCGGTCTCTAGCAAAACGTTACGACCTACTAAATCGATGTGTTAACCATCTCTGTAATTAAATCCCTAATTTTGCACCTTTACTGACAGGACATAAATCCTTCAACCACAACCAGGGCCTAAATCAAATCAAGTAGTTTTCTAGGATCAAATTACACTATAAGATATGAAATCTGTATTTTTCATAATCTTGGTTCTATTGTTCTGTTTTTATTAAAATTAGTTATTTATGTATGCATATTGTTTAGTTCAGGATACCTAATCAATAGAACTACTTGAAGTGTATTTCTCTGGAAACTACTGTCACTTATATACTACTAAGTTGAGGAGAGGAGCATAAGGGGCGAAATTATAAAGATCAGTTCAGAAAATTAAAAGCCACAACTTGACAGTTACGGTTGGGTTCTGAAATAAGATTCAAATGATCCAATTTCGGGTTTGCATGCTACTGAAATGAGAGAAAGAGAGAGAGAAGGGAAATGAAGTGGGTAACAAAGGCCCATGGTCCATTGGCCTCATAAGACCCTTATACGCCACCCACCACCACCAATTGTGGTGGTTTATTGCTGAATTCCAGCAACACAAGGAGAAAAGAAAAGAAAGAGGAGAGAGAAAATTACCTTTTATAGATATTTGGATTGATGAATTCTTTAGGCCTGAAGCTTGTGAAGATGATAGCTATGGTGGTGAACAGGGAGTGAATTTGAGCGTGAAAGAGAGATTGTGGTGTTTGTGAGGTTTTAATCAATGGCAAAAGCAGTAATAAGCTTCTCTTATAACTAATACCCATATTTATATGTTTAAGAGAATGGGTGAGATTTCTCCAGATTGTTCTCACTGCCTTTCTTTTCATTTTTTTTTTAAATATTTCTTAATTTGGTGGATTAGAACATTTTCAAGAGAGTAATAGTTCTAAACATTAAAATAATACTTTGATTACCTTATTGTTTTTTTTCTTTGTATATAAATATTTTTTAAATATTTTTTTTATTACAAATTTGGGAAAAATTTACATGTATTACAATATAGGCATACATATTTTGTATTCCTTGTGCATATGCATACTTTGTAGTAGGCCGGTATCTGAGTGTTCCTGCTTGTATGACAGCTGTGGTTTTTAAAGTATTTTTTCGCTTTTGGTCCTCATTGTCCTGGTTTGAGGATGTTCCCACTGGGTTCACAGTGGATTGGTAGAGACAGCCATCCGTTTTCCTCTTTGGAGGATTTTCGGATCACTTTAGAGAGTCGGGTCGCGTCCGAGTTATGTTGGCTTTGACTTATTTTGTATATATATATTTTTTGGTTCATTTGGTGTGAATGAACTTTGATCTTGTATTCTGCAGGTGACGTGGACCGCTTTTGACGACATTCCTGGGGTCCCGTCCCATATTACCACTGAATCTTTCAGGGTATCTACCCTGCGGGTAGTGTTTAAGGGGTCATTCAGTTTTGAGTGGTACTTGGGGGACCGTTTGACTCGACTGGTCCATCCTCGCTTGGGTGGTCATTTGGTTCCAAGGGACCCCCTTATGACCATGTTCTTACTGCGCATTCTGAGCGTGGATGATTTGGGAGTCATTATTCAGGGTGTTGCAGCTACGCAGTTTGTTCAGCCAGAGGTTGATGGCTTAGACCATACAGCGGTATACCTGGCCTACTGCTTGGATCGCTTGATGCCGGACCTTACTTCTGAGGTAAAATCTTGATTCGTGCTTTCAGCTATATATGTAGCGTACTAACTTTTTTGTCTTTATGGCGGATCGTTTGGCTCCTCGGGGACACAAGAGATCCCACTCTAGAGTCCCTCGTAGTCAGCCCCCAAGTGTGACCTTACCGAGTAATGAGGTGAGAGTCGGGGGAGTATAAAGGAGGAGCTTTCCCTGCATATCGCTGACGGAGAGGCGGTAGAGGGCTTACCATTGCCCGATGATTGTGTGGGGGTAGGTTTGTATCCTCTCTTATTTTCTGGCTTGTGTTGTTTTCAAATACTGATTCTGTCTCTTATTTTCTCATGTAGCTGAATCGAGAACAAACTTCCCAAGTCTTCAAGCTCATCCATTTGCCGAAGAAAGGATATAGCCGGATGATGGGTCGAGGGAAGAGCTGTCGATCTGGGACTGCCAGTGTAAGTGCACTCTTATCTTTTTGTTTTACTAAGTGAAGTGCTTAGTTTAACATTTTGGTCTTGATTTTGTGCAGATGTCGCGGTCTTCGTCTTCTGTGGGACCCCGACATTCATCAACAGTGAGAGCTTCTTCGGCGAGTAGACCATCTGTTGCTCGTTCTCCTACTGTGGCGGTGACCAGACCTCCTGTTGATGAGGCGCCCGGACCTTCTAGGATGCACCTTCCTGTGCCTGAGATGTTTTCTCCAGCGGGTTTCCAGCCCTCTTTGAGTAGTAGGCCCATTTTGACTCCCGTGGCTGGAGGTTGGGCGAGTGCTCCTGGATCGGATGTGCCCCAAGCTGGGGCCTTCACATCAGAATGTGGCTATGGACTTTGCTAGCCAAGCTACGGAGAGTCTCTTCGGGCCGGGGTTTTTGGCGGGTGTCCCAATGCGTGCACTATGTATGTTGGACGAGACATGAGACCCAACAACAGCAGGCCGATTTACAGCTCATACAGTATTCAGGGCTCTTTCTACTACTCGAACCAGGAATTACGGTCATGGGCCTTCCGTTGAAGATGAGGCTGATAGCAATGGTGATGATGACCCCAACTGAGTAGTGTAGACTTGATTTGTAGATCTTGGTCTTTGAAACTTGAACTCCTGTTTTTATGCATTTTATATGATATGTATGCTATTATGACTCGGTTATGCCCATGCGATCTCTAAGTATGCAATGTGTTATGCAGTAAAGAGTAGGACATAGTTTAGGGAATAAAATAAAAAATAAGGTAAAAATTGCAAGAAAAAGCAAAAAATTACCGATATTATAACCCCTAAAAAAAAGAAGAAAATAAAAAAAGAAAAATAGAAAAAGTATAAAACTAAGAGAGTCTCGGGCCTTGTAACAACGTTGTGCATTTGAAAATGGGGTTAAAACCGTGCGGAATGGATCAATAGGACGGACGAGAACAAAAAAGAAAAGCGGACTGGGCCGAGGTCAGGGCCGCTGACGGCTTTGGCTTTGGGCTTTTTCGTGAATTGCTGACTCTTTTCTGACCTGTCTTTTTGCCTATAATTAGGATTTACGGGATGCCCAATGTCATATCTCTTTTTTAGACTTTAGCTCCCCAAATTTCTCAAAGCTTCTATCATGGTGAAATCCTTTGAAAATCTGTTCGATGCTTCGTGCAAAAATCTGACTGTGGAAGATAAACTAGAACTGGCTCCGTACCATATCTCAATCTTGTTGGCCCTGAAACCGAACAAAATCCTGTGGCCTCTTCTTCGATCTGCATTGAACTATTGGGGCCCAAACTTGCACGTTTTCTGTTTCGGTAACTCCGAATAATGCCTTTAAGTAGAAGAGATTGCTGCAATTACTAACAAGCCTGATGTTCTTCCCCCAGCTGTGCCTGAGGGACTGTTTTAGTAATCAGTATAGGAAATCTCTAAGCTTGTCATCTGCGGAAGCGAAAAGCATGATTCTTCGTGTCGATGTGGACTTAGTTCAAATCTGTGAAAAGTTTGCTTCCTTTTCTGAACAGGATGCAATATTTAGACGTTGCCGTAAAAAGTTAAACCGCTTATTGTTTGTCAATGCAGAATCATCTAACCTGGGTAAAATCTGGTTGCTATGAGTGGTGAATTAGATAGCCGAAGGGCATTCTCCTTAGCATCTGGTTGTAGGAGAAACTATTCTAGGGCTTGACTTCACAAGGATAGTGGGCCTCTACAGCAGTACATGTTTCTTTCCCTCTAGGGTCATGAAGTGTAAGAACCCTCGCCCTTCCGGCGCCTAAATTGTGGTACTTTTTAGTTGGAATCAATGGTTCTTAAATAATACGTCTTATGCAATTTAAATTATAATGGTGAATAACAATTTTCAAGTAATGAAGCCGCCACCAATTTTTAAGGAAACAATTGGAAACCATCAAAAGTGCACCCAAGTCCTACTGGGAATTGACTCATACCCGTGGGGCTAAATATTGAGTTCGGGGGTGTAGGTACGAAATAAACAAAACGAATCTCATCTAAATTGCCCGAATTAACGGCCTCTACTAAGTCTATCCATGTTAAATATTTATCTATGATATATGGTTCCATATAAATCCGGTCGTCCAAGATCCTAAATTAACTAGGCGGGTTAAAGACAACCAAATTACCTATGTTTTCACTTTGCACAATTTATATCCAATTTGCATGCATACTATTAACAAGCACAAATGAGAGAAAAGAGCAATAATTTAACGCTCCAACTTACCACACTTTGCTAAATGCACCAAGCATTGCGTATGCACATCAATAAATTTGTTAGTAACTTCAATAGAAGATCAATGCAAAAATATTAACTTTATGCAAAAATAAACTTAGGAGGTTACTACATGCATGCACAAACGATAAAAAGACGCAAACTTGCATAAACTAATAAAAATATGCGAACTTTGAATAAACTAATCATGCATAATTGTTTAGAAGGATCTAAGTATGCACAATTAATCAATCATAATCGAAAGCAAAATAAAACATGATTATAAACAATAAATAAGAGATTTAATAAAATATTTAAGCCGCAAGGATGGTTAATTCGAACGGGATTAGTAGAATTGGAATTGCTTTTCAATCTTGGGTGCTAGGTTGGGTGCAATGGCTTGCTTGAGTCTTCAAATTCTGAATTCTCTATGATTTGGGGGAATTTGTGCTCTCAATTGCTCTCAAAATTATAAACTGACCAACCTCTCTCAAAAGAAGATGAAAGGAAGTATTTATAGAGTTAGGGGACGGAATTAGGGGCTTAGGGTTGCAAACCCGGCGCCAAAACTCAGCCTAGTCAAAAAACAGGCCTAGCGGCCAGCCGGAAGGTAGCTGGAGCCCTGCGGTTGCCGCGGGGGCTCAGTGGCTGCCCTGAGGGCCCCCGCTATCACGCGTGTGCCCCCGGAATGACAGCGTCAGTCGCTGGGCCCGGAGGCGCGCGCATGGCTAGGTTTTTTTGACTTTTTGTGCTCAGTAAATTACGAAATTGCCCTTGGGCTGACCTAGGGGGTCGGGATCGAGCGGTTTTGACCCAAATCTTCAAGACGCGATATCTCTTGATCCGGGAACCTGATTGAAGCAAGGTCAAAGGCGTTTGAATCCTTTTGACAATGGCTATCCGAAGACTGAGGTTTCCAGGAGTTTGGTCTAGATTTCCGAGCAATGTCCTTTTCTAGTTACGTCCATGTTATTCCATTACCATCATCATCGGGCGTTGCGGTGCCAGGGGATGAGAACCGACTAAGGTATAATACTGACTGCCTGTGGTCAGGGCTACCTACTTTGCGGGTGCCAACCCGATGCTATTTTTAATAGCTTTGTTGTCAAAGAGCGTTGCATAGCTATGCTTTGCGGATGCCAACGTGATGCTAATTTTAATAGCTTCGACGCCAAAGAGCGTTGCGTAGCTCTACTTTGCGGGTGCCAACGCGATGCTAAGTTTAATAGCTTTGACGTCAAAGAGCGTTGCGTAGCTCTGCTTTAGTAATGCCCGTGTCTTGGAAAACTGTGCCTGCCAAAATTGAATAAAGTGCCCGTGCCTGCAAAATAGATAATACCGGGTCCCTAGGATAGGAAATCGTGTTGCGGGGGCAAAAAAAGTCATTTTGGTTGATGTGCCCGTATCTCGCAGGCTTCTGAAAGTCGAGAAATGCAATTTCGCGAGAAATTTGAACTTGCGGGCCCACCCCGTTAGAGATTGAAGAGAAATTAAACTCGATGGCTATAGACGCCAAAAAAGCGTCTTCAGATTTGTCCGCAAAAGCCCGATGATGAAAGGAGTAGTTTATAAACTTGAATTGCTATTTTTGCTTTTATAGTTAAGATAAGGTCTCAGGTTTTTCTTCCAAACACTCATTCATTCCATTTCATTCAAAAGCCCAGTTCAAGAGCTTCCCAACGACACGTCTCATGCCTCTTTTCGACTCCTGGTCCCCAAGTTGCGATTTAGGGGTAAAACCGTCTTTTACTGTTCAAGGGTAGAATGGTCTTTTCACATTTTTCGGAATATTCTAAATTCCTCCGGAAAATAAAAACGGACTGGATGACGTCACTATGTCGACATCCAGCTGGCTGCTGACAGCCGTCAGCGGCCCTGGCCGCTAAAGGCGCAGACCATATTCCCAGGGCTGCTACCGACGCTGACCCTGCTTCTGGCCCGACTCTTTTTTCGGCCCAAATCAAACATTCAGCTCCTTTTCAGCCGTCCAACCCTTCTTCATGCGCCTATAAATACGACCCTCCACCCTCAGTTCAAAACACATAGTTTACAGTTGACACCCTCTATTCTCAGTAGTATTGACTTTGAGCTTCTCCCTCTTTCTTCTAAAATTTGAGCTCTTGTCCTTTACTATTTTTGTCAAATATAGCCTACAGTTTAGGTACAAATTCCTGAGGGCTCAAATTAAAGTCATTGCTTAAATGTTTATTTTCTAGTAGTCATAATGTAGATATCATGCTAGAATATCCTTTTTATTGCTTCCTAAATATTGTTTGTATAATCGTTGTGTTGCTCAACTTGTCAATCAAATGCATGTATAAACAAGGGTTAAATAAATGTTGTGGTGCTTATGGTGAACCAATTAATAGTCTAAGTCTAGGTTGTTAATCCGGTCTTGCATGGGAGTTATGTCTTTAAATTATTAAGCAAACTTGAGTTAGTAGAGACCGTCATAAACGGGCTAGTTGGGTGCCTAACACCTTCCCCCCTCGTACCTTCACCCCCGAACCTATTATTTTTGGGTACTCATATGTTCTATATGAGCAGTAGTCTTTCTAAAAACATGATTAGTTCACTTTTCGAGCTATTGGGTTGTCCCTTCGGTTTGTCCCTTCGATAAAACGCCGATAGCAGATTTGTGACCTCTTTCATGGTTTTTATTCAATTCATGTCTTTACAAAATCCTTTCTAACTCGATGGTCCCCTTGAACTTATCTAAACCCCCAACTTACAAATTTTCTATAAGGACGCACTCCGTGGAAACTAATACTCATATAAAAAGGATTGGACGAAAATCTCGGGTCCTTACAGTGGCGACTTCACTTGGGATTTATTTAAGAGGGTGAGACTCGAAAGTCAAGTTTGCTTAATTTTTTAATAATATGTTCCATATTTTTGCATCATTTGCATCACTTGCATGTGCTTTGGCACAATTTTTGACCCTTATCAACCCTCGAGAATGTTTGTGTCGCAACTCTTAGACAACCCGTATATCTAAATGAATATACAGTTGTCCTATCGTGCAAATCGGCGCTTCCTCACTCATGACTCATCAATCCTTGTTGATGAAAAGAATTACAATTAATGTGTCGACCATCCGCCGAATGGAAATTGTAATTTGTCATGGTAACCTCACAGGAGCCAAAAGCCTCTAGCCCACATTCGTGCATCCGCTTGCTTGTTGTGCATGTGTTGTTGTAATGTCCGTCTGATCGCATGTTTGCCTGTAATTACGTCGTTATAATGCTTGCCTGAATGCATGAATATCGTGATTATGTGCCAACATGTACCTACGTGTTAGGAGCCTTTTCTTTTATTTTTAGCTAGTTCCTAATGCCCGAAGATGGTGCGAGAATTTCAATTCAATGAACAGCCCTCATTTTCCCGATGATATATTCTAAAAAGTCATTAAACAATCTTCTAGGATCTTTTTAATAGAAAAAAAAAGTCAGTCTTTCAGTTTCCCCTCTCCCTTTTCTTTTTTTTTTCATTTCTTTATTTTCTTTTGATGTAATTCAGATTCGGTAAAAAGAAGAAGAAGAGAAAATTTGAAAAAAAATCGGCAAAAAAAAAATTGAAAAAAAAGGCCACCGAAAATCAAAACAAAAAAAAGATCGAAAAAATATAAAAAGACCGAAATTCTTTAATTTTTTTTTTTGTTTTATCCCATTTTCCATTTTGTTTGAGTCAAGAAAAATAAAAATAGGATAGTCCATCTTTTTCTATTTTTCTTATTTTCGTTTATTGACTTTATTTTCCTTAGATATTAGGGTAATATTCGTGCATTTAGGCTTAAGGATTTTTTTTTAGGACAATGTGTTTCTCTATTTGTGGGTCAACTTTTTCTTAGATGAGAGTCTCCTGGTCTTTTTGATTCTAAAAGGTCTTCTACTCATTCAGATCGTGCCAGGGTCTTTCAAGCGTTCCACAGCCGAAGATACACAGAACGAATCTCTCCTCATGCCAGGGTCGAAAATGGGCCAGAATGCTAAGAAGATCAAAACTCATTTTGTGACAACTGCATATCCAGTCCGCGAAACTTCAACAGAGTCGATACTTGATACTCAAGCCGAATCCCTTGATTTGAATGAACAGCTGGACCGATCACTCCGAGAGGCCAAAATCCAAGTAGGCCTTGATCCCAATGAAACCCCGCGCGTCGTTGAGTACAGAAGCGCAGGCAAGCCAACCCAGACCATTGTTGAAGCACAAGATGATATTGAGCACCTAACTCAATACATAGTTGTCTATCATTTAGAGATCCAGAGGTTACAAACGACGGTCGCTGGGTTAGAACAAAGAATTAAGGCTCTAGAAGTTGGCAAAGTTCTTCTCAATCAAGAGCAACCTCGCTGGCCTCAGGAACACATTTTTCAACAAATGAGGGTATATGGCTACATGGAACCAATAGGGCCCACTTACGAACTCATCTCGGAAAATGGAAACTTAGGTGTTTACTGTGAGTACTGTCGAGCCTGCGGACATCACACCAATGACTGCAGGAATTTAAGAGATAAAATCAAAACTTTCATTGATGAAGGAACTATGTGGCCCGCACATCATTGGTTATCCAAGAAAAGATCAAGCAGGCTAACCCGTGAATTCACGCCACTGGCAGTACCTATTCATGATGTTATGACAACCTTACCAGAAGAGGAGGATCATTACCTTTATTGTAGGTACCACAGATGCTTTGGCCACCTTACTGAACAATGTCATCGCTTGAAGTGCGACATCCAGTTCATCATTGATTCCGGGATTGTTTCTCCTCCGAAGTCCCATATTTTCAAGATCACCATACGTAAGTATGAATCACAACTCGAAGTCAACGTGCTGGAAATAGATCAGGCACCATTCATACCACACTCAAACCATCATGTTAATGGTTTTCTCAAGAAGCAAGGGTACATACCCAGTATGGGTTTAGGAAGAAATGGACAAGGGCCCACCACCTTCAAGTTAGAAGCCAAAAACAACTCCTCTGGACTTGGTTACCAACCTACCGACAAAGAAATCCATGATCAAACTCTGAAACAAAGGAAACAATTTAAGGAAAAACAGGTTATCCCACCCTATAGCCACACTCTAAATGGCCAGTTCATCACAGAAGGAGACTACTGCCCATATTACGGCTTCCCTGACCAGTACTATGACAAAGAAGCTAAGGTCACACACCTGGGTTTTGAATTCTTCCGAGACTGCAATCAATTGGATGAGGAGGCACACCACCCCTTAGAACCGGCGAGTCAAGATTGGACCAAAGCACCAGGAAACCAGCTGCTAGGTCTTCCATTCGGCCAAGAAACTAGAATGGTTGAAACTCCCAAGATGGATGAGGAGGTAATGGCTCTCAATGATCGCAACTTCAATTCTCCAGACCTAATATACACTACTAAAGATATCACAATGGGATGGCGCAAAGAAGTGAGCGGGACTGGCCCGAATGGACGAAAGGTCACGATATCTACCGGGGAAGGACTAATGATGGAAGAATCTGATTCCGAGTCTCATTCAGAGTCAGTGTCTAGCTTAGGTCTTAAATATGAGTCAGGCTCGGGGAGTGTCCCCTTTACTTCTTCTAAGTCTAGTGTCAATGTGAAGGGAAAGTCAGATCCCTTTCTTGTTGTTTTCAATTCTAATATCAATAAAATGAAAAATCCTTCTGCTTATTTTTTACCTTGTTTAGCTATTGATAAATCCAATGAATACAAAGTTGCACAAATCATTAACTAATCAATTTATGCAATGTAAGTAAATTTCGTAAAGCAAGAATGCAGATTTTCACTTTTATAAGAATTTTAGTGGCTGAACTCTCTCAACAATGCCGCTCCATAAAGAAGAAGCGAGCCAGCTTTTTGCAACAACCTCGACACAGAAATGACTTTGGAGGATCCTTGATACCAAGACATCTTCAACTACAAAGGAATATACCCTCAAGATGCACCACTAACAGCTCAAGGGCCATCCCTCTCTTAGCGGCACAATACATAGAATACAAGGGGGTTCTGTACAAAAAGTCCCAAAAAGGGGTCAACCTTAGATGCGTGAATTCCGAAGAAGCCGCAGAGATTATGGACAAGGTATACAATGTTGTGTGCGGGCAACACATGAATGGTCGAAGGCTCTCTAGAAAGGTCCTACGGTTGGGATACTACTGGACTACTATGGAAAGGGATTGCTACGACTATGTCAAGAAGTGCAAGAAGTGTGAGATATATGCCAACCTGCAGCATATGCATGCCACCCTCAATGCTCCACAACTTCACATGCCCTTGGCCATTTTCCGGATAAGGAATAGATATCATTGGTAAGATCACCCCAAAGGGCTTGGGAGGACATGAATACATCCTAGTAGCCAAAGACTATTTTACCAAATGGGTCGAAGCCCAATCCTATGCCGTCCTTACCTCCAAACAAGTGTCCAAATTCATAAGGAACAACATCATTTGCAGATACGGTGTCCCGCATGAAATTATCAGTGACCATGGATCCCACTTCAAAGCCGAGACAGCCACCCTCTTCAAAAACTACAAAATCCAGCACCACAAATCATACCCTTACCGTCCCCAAACCAATGGCGCAGTAGAAGCCGCCAAAACAAACCTCAAGACTATCATTGAAAAGATGATAGAATACTACAAAGATTGGCCCATCAAACTCCCATTTGCCCTTTGGGGATATAGGTTATCCGTAAGATCCTCTACGGGAGCAACACCTTATTCCCTAGTCTATGGAATGGAAGCAGTTCTACCCATAGAAGTTCAATTACCCTCCATGCGCATAGCCTTAGAAGGAGAAATTTCCGAAACCCAGTGGTTAGAAGCCCTCTACGAAGAGCTCATGTTCACGGATGAAAGACGCCTACGGGCCCTAGACCATTCCCACATGTACCAACAACTCATGGAAAGAGCATTCAACAAAAAGGTTCGACCTCGAAATTCAAAGGAAGGGAATTTAGTTTGGAAAGAATTACGTGCCCCAATCCCCAGAAACAAATTTCGACCGAACTGGTCCGGCCCATTCATCATCAAAGACATTCTATCAGGAGGTGCAGTCAGGCTCATGGATATTGATGGCATCGAGTTCAGTCAGCTCACCAATATGGATCAACTAAAGAAGTGCTACGTGTAAAAAAAAAAAAAAAAAAAAAAAAAAAAAAAGAAAAGACGTTCACAACTTCAACGAACCACGCTGGGCTGATTCCACACCGGATACGTGTGTAACCCTATTAAGGGGCCCGACCAAAACCAATCCAAAACTCCTTTCAAACTCATGCAAAAGGGATAATCTTTATTCAAACTGAACGAATAAGCTTACATTGCAAGAATTAAACTTCCTAAGGTTACAAAAAAAAAATGCAACTATGAGGTTTTAAGCTAAACAAATTCTTATTATTTATTTTTTAACAAGACTTGCTTTCCTAGAAAACTACTTTAATCCTTATTCCCTTTAGAAGACTTTGTTGAAGAGTTCTTCTTTGAAAGACCTTGGCTTGAGGACGACCTATTATCGCTCGCTTGAGCTGGGGGCTTGCCTCTTTTCGGTACATGATAGCCTCCCATTTGAGGCCCTTCCTTTCTTTTCTTGCTTCCTGTTTTTGAGTCATACTTAGGCTTTAGCTGGTCCCACTGCTCATGACAAAGGGCTCGTCTCGCTTCTCCATCACCGCAGAAAAGCCAGTTCAGATAGGTCTCATAAACTTGAGTTGGGGCGATCGCCCGAGGTACAGTCCAACGGTCCCGGCTACGCCAGTACTTTCCCCAAAGCTATGATAGTTGGTCTCGTAGTTTCCTGACGAGGAATAACCTGCTTCAACCCATATTGCCTCATGACCCTAGAGGGGAAGAAGAAAGTAGTCCTGTACAAACCCAGTATGGTAGTATGAGGAACCAAATTGTCACAAGCCACTAAGGAGGTCAAGTTCCACTAAGACACATGCCAGCGGATAACAAGTCCCGCATGGAAAAAGGCATCCCATTCAGCGAAGAACTTTTCAGAATATAGCATTTTCCTAACCAAGAAGCTAGCAGCGGTATAGGTTTTCTTTGACCAAGCCCGAGGAACATGAGCTATCATACTATCTGGTGATTCTGTTAGCCTCAGATGCTCACATGACCAAATTTGAAGCAGCAGGGGGCTGCCAGAAAAAGTTTCGTGAGGAGAGATTTTCAGCCTGTCGAGCCCAATAATAATTTCCCCTACAACCAGATGCAAAGGAGAACGCCCTTCAACCATTTGATTAACCACTCGCAGCAACGAGGCTCTTCCCAAGTTACGAGATTCTGCATTAGCAAACAATAGGCGGTTCAACAGGCAAAGTACAAAAGCTTGACGGCGACAACGCTTGAATATTGCATTCTTTTCAGAAGAAACAGCAAACTTTTCGCAGAGTTGAACCAAGTCCATATCGACACCAAGATCCATGCTTTTGGCTTCTATAGATGACAAACCCAAGGATTTCTTGTACTGATCCCTAAAACCATCTCTCACATAAGGCATAGCTGGGGGAAGAACATCAGGCATATTAGTGATCGCAGCAAATTCTTCAACTAAAGGGCATAATTCAGAGTTACCAAAACGGAAAACATGCAGGTCAGGGTCCGAATATTTCAGAGCGGATCGAAGAAGGGGCCACAATATTTTGTTGGTCTTAAGGTCAGCAGGGTAGAGACATGGAACGGAGCTAGTTCAAGTTTATCTTCTACGGTCAGATTTTTGTACCAGACATCAAACAGGTTTTCAAAGGATTTCACCATGATAGAAAAATTGGGAAATTTGGGAGAGCTAAGGTCTGAAAAGTGATACAACATCAAGTATCCCGTAAATCCTATTTATAGGCAAAAACGCGGGCCAAAGAAGTCAGAAATCCACAAAAAAGCCCAAACCAGAGCCGTCAGCGGCCCTGGTCAGCGCCGCTAGCCGCCCTGATCCTTGCCCGGTCCAAATTTTCCTCTTGCTCCTGCTCGCCCCATTGATCCGGTCTGCCTAACTTAAGCCCAGTCTTGATACCCGCGCTGAATTACAAAGCCCGAGACTCTCTTAGTTTTATCTTTTTCATTTTTTTCTTTTGTATTATTTTTCTTTTTTTTAGGGGATATAATATGTGTAATTTTTGCTTTTTCTTGCAATTTTTACCTTTTTTCTGTATTTTATTCCCCAAATTATGGTTTTTCCTACTGCATAACGCATTGCATACTTAGAGATCAGACGGGCATAATCGAGTCATCATATGATATCATATATATCATAAAAATGCATAAAAACAGGAGTTCAAAATGTCAAGATCAATGTCTACAAGGATATCCAACATCGCTCAGCCAGAGTCGTCATCACCATTGTTGTCAGCCTCATCATCAACGGACAGCCCCTGACCGTAGTTCCCAGTCGAATAGTGAAGAGAAGAGTTATAAATGGGCTTGCTTTTTTCGGGCCTCATGTCCCGCCCATCATATGCTGGTGCACGCATAGGGGTACCCGCTGGAAACCCTGCGGCAAAGAAATTCTCTGTGAACTGACTGGCAAAATCCATAGCCATATCCTGATGCGAAGGCCCAGTATGAAGCACATCCCATCCAGGGGCATTCGCCCAACCTCCGACCGTGGGGGTAACAATAGGCTTGCTATCAAGAGAAGGCTAGAAACCCACAGGGGAGAACATCTCCGGGATGTACGGCATAGAGTGTCCGGGCGCCTCATCAACAGGAGGCCTGGTCATAGCTACGGGAGGTTAACGAGCAACAGTTGGTTTGCTCGCCGAAGAGGCCCTCGCAGCAGAAGAATGTCGGGGCCCACCGAAGACGAGGACAGGGATATCTGCAAACAATCAAGATCGAGATGTTAAGTTAAGCACTTCACATAGCTAAATAAAGGATAAAAGTCTACTTACATCACGGTTCGAGACCGAGAAATCTTCCCCTTGCCCATTACTCGACCATAGCCTTTCTTCAGCAAGTGGATGAGCTTGAAGATCTGAGTGGTATGCTCCCTATTAAACTACAAAAAGAGAGCCACAAGATAGAGTCAGCACTAAAAAGCAAACACAAACACAAGAAGAAATAAAAAGGAGCTCACCCCCGTACAACCATCAGGCAATGGCAAGCCCTCCACAGCCTCTTCGTCAGCCATATGAAGAGGGAACTCCTCTACTATGCGTCCCCCACTCTCTCCAATGTACCTCACCTCATTGATCGGCAAGGTCATGCTTGGGGACTGACCCCGGGGAACTCTAGAATGAGACCTCCTAGGACCCTGAGGAGCTAGACGATCCGCCTACAAGACACAAGAAGTCAAGATATCACACATACAGCTAAAAGGATGCAGATTTACCTCAGAAGTAAGGTCCGGCATCAAGCGATCCAAGCAGTAGGCTAGCTCCACGGCCGTGCGTTCCAAGCCAACAACCTCCGGCATAAGAAACTCCGTGGCTGCCATACCACGGATCACGACTCCCAAGTCCCCCACACTCAGACCACGCAGATAGAACATGGTCAAAGGAGGATCCTCCGGAACCAAGTGACTACCCAAGGTGGGATAGACCAGCCGAGTCAAACGGTCCCCCAAGTACCATACAAAGCCAAAATGGCCCCTCAAAGAACACCTGCAGAGAACACACTCTAAAGGACTCCAGGGGAATATGGGGTGGAACCCCCAGGGATACCATCAAAAGAAGACCATGACACCTGCAGGTTGCCAGTTCAAAAGTTCATTCACACCAAATGGACCAACAAGAAAAATGCACAAGTCAACAACAACATACCGTAGATGCGGCATGGCTCTCAAAGGTGGCCCGAAAATGCTCGAGAGAGGTAAATGAGTGGTTACCCCTACCAATCCACCGTGAACCTAATGGGAACATCGTCAAACCAGGACGGTGAGGACCGCAAGCCGGAAAATACTCGAAGAACCACAGCTGCCACACCAGCAAGAAAATAAGCTCCAAACCAAAAAGCGAGCACGTGCAAAGGAAAAGAAAAAGAAAAAAAAAACAAATGGGCCTACCTCTAGTATCCTCCATGGGGCCGAGATAGATGTCAAGAAACCGACTTGACATAGACTCTTCTTCTGAGCAAAGATGGTAGAACCCAACAAGCAAGCTAGTAAAATACGGGCTCTCTGCTCCTCAGTAAGCCCCTGCTCCGCCAGAGTCGCCCACAACCGCGCCAAAGAAACCCGATCCTTATCAAAGTGAACAAACACGGGCCCGTAAAGCTCAAGCAAACTGTCACTCTGTCGCCAATAGTTTGCGTCGTACCGAATACGACGCCCTCTAAAGGACACCCCCGTCAGCACAGCAAACTGATAAGGAGTGGGGAACATCTCTCCTACAGGTGTATGGAAAGTGTTCGTGGAATCCCAAAACCTCTCCAATAACCCCCTGTCAATGATCCTAGAATCCCCTGAGTGACAAGCAGGGATAACAGTCAGGAAATGGTCGAAACCCAAACCCAGTACCAAGTTCCTAGCCCCCACTGAAAAGGTCTCCAACATCATAGCCTAATGGGACGTAGCCCCATGAGCCTGCAATAAGACACTAACACCCTGGCCAACAAACAAATTTTCCTCAACACCCCATATACTACAAATACAGCTAAAATACCACACAAATTATATGGAGCTGACAACCAATCCAGTTGAAGTCCCAATTTGTTCGTGTGCTGAAGCACAAACAGTTCCAGTTTTTCGTTCAAATATACTGAACAGAAAAAAAGGGGAAAATCAGAAAACATACCAGCTCCAAGTTAGACAGATGACTCTGCCTATCCGGTAGTAGAACACTGCGGTTCCAAACCCCAGCCGGGTGTCAGTCCAGCCGCATGAAAGAATCCTGGTACAGCCGAACTCCATCTGCGTGGCTAGTCGGAGGTGCTCTAGTAGAAGGTAACCCGGTGCGGAAAAGGCGCCGGTCATACTCCTCCTCACTCATGGGACGTTTTCCCTTATCCAAAGGAGCCATGGGAGCACAATAAAGCTTTTTCTCTCTACAAGTGGGAAAATAAAAGTTTCAGATTCGCAAGAAACAGACACCCATTCAACAATGCAACCCAAAATTCGACAACTAGGCGGAAAAATAAGCAAGTTCAAGACAGAAACCGAAGAAATCGGTCAATAATCGACTTACCTCAAGCAAAGTGGAGCACTCAACAATGGAGGAAGCTCGAAGGTTTGCTCTCAACAAAGTGAAGCTCAACAATGAAGAAGAAGGCATGCGAAAAAAAGAGAAGCGCCAAAGCGCTTTTTACTTGGCTCAAGCCCAGCATCGAGCGGCGCTGGCCTGGGCCGCTAGCGGCCCTGCAGACCTGCACGTGCGGGCCCCTCTGCTGTCCTACGACCCCTTTTTCCAGTCCAAAGTTCGTTACTTCAGTTCATTCGCGACAGATATCAATACGGGAACAAAGTACACCGGCCCACAAATTCAAGTTTGACAGTTGGCCCATTTTACGGTACCAACTATTTTCAGGTAAAACTAACCCGTTTATTTTTGTAGGTCCCAGATACTGAAACTCGGATCTACACTGCGACAACCCTTACCGCCTAGAGTGCCAAAATTATTTTTAAAGCCCGAAAATTCTATCGGCCTTCCAGCTCAGTATTACAAACTTCGGGCCAGTTAATGATCGCTTAAGCTATTGCGGTTAAACTGTCCTTCTGCGAAATTACAAATTTTGGGGTCAGTCAATGATCGCTTAAGCTATTGCGGTTAAACTGTCCTTCAGCGAAATTACAAATTTTGGGATCAGTCAATGATCGCTTAAGCTATTGCGGTTAAACTGTCCCTATACGAAGTTACTTACTATGTGTTAGTCAATGTTTGCTTAAATCGTTGCAGTTATACTGTCCATTACTTTATATATGTGGTTCAGTCAATGATTGCTTAAAACTATTGCATTTAAACTGTACATATGTCCTAGCCAATTTTGCAGCCGTTATTTTGCAACCAATTTTGAAGCTACAGAGTAGTCCATTAAAGAAAATACTCTTTTGGAGCATGTCTAGCTTAGGATTGCCTTTTACTTTGCTTTAAATTCAATACGGGTGATGTGCCCCTTTTTTAGACTTAGATTTAACTTTTTCGCCGTATTATTTTGGAATTGCCAAGTCTTTGTAATGGACTTTATTATTATTTATGGAGACATGCTCATTTTGTTTTAATATTGCAACTTGTTTTTTTTTTTTTTTTTTTTTCAACAACTTTTGAACGCGAAAATGATTAGGGGCTGGGCCAATTTGCGATTGGGTTGTCGTACGTATCCTTTTAAGGGAATCAGGCCGCTCGTAGTTCTTATCCGTGCGTTATTTAACATTAAATCCCGTTTTTATTTTTATTTTTTTCGAGATTATTTAGCCTTATGTGGGTCTCTCGAAAGTGCTATATTGGGTGTCTTGCCTAAGCATAGAACCTCTTTCGTTGATCCATGTTTATACATCGACTAAACTCAATCCCATCCAAATCTGCCAATCTTGCAGCTCCGCCAGTTAGGATCTTTATAATGAGAAATGGACCTGACCAGTTGGGTCGGTGACATTGACCCTTACTTCTTTAAGTACTAGATCTCCAACTTTGAGGTCTCTTATTTTGAGTCTTTGGTTGAAAGGCTTTGTTAGCCTCTTTTGATAGATTCTCACATTATGCAAAGCTTGCAACCTTTTTTCATCTAGTAAGACTAATTGGTCACAGCGGGCTTGGACCCAATCCACTTCTGGAATTTGACTTTCCAAGACGATCCGTAGAGATGGGACCTCTAACTTAATTTGTAACACGACTTCCATCCCATAGACTAGGGAATATGGTGTTGCTCCCGTCGACGCGCGAATAGATGTCCTGTAACCCCAAAGTGCAAATGGCAACTTGTCAGGCCAATCATAATAATTTTCGGACATTCTTTTGATGATTTTCTTACTATTCTTGTTACCTGCTTCTACTGCACCCTTTGTTTACGGCCTGTAGGAGGCCGATTTTCGATGCTGGATCTTGAATTGGGCTAGGAGCTCAATTACTTCTTTCATGAAGTGTGACCCATTATCGCTAGTGATTTCTTGGGGAACCCCGTATCTAGCTATCATATTATTCTTGATGAATTTAACCACATGTTTTGCTTTGAGCCTTGCTTATGATTGCGCTTCAACCCATTTAGTGAAGTAGTCAATTGTAACTAGAATATATTCATAGCCCCCTTTTCCTGTTGGGGTTATCTTGCCAATGATATCTATTCCCCAAGTGGAGAAAGGCCAAGGTGAAGTGAAGGTATATAATGGGATTGGTGGCATGCGTTGTAGATTTGCATGTGTCTGACACTGTGTACATCTTTTGACAAATTCACAACGATCTTTTTCCATTGTGGTCCAATAATAACCAAGCCTTATTATCTTCATAGATAGCATCATATCGTTCATGTGCGGTCCACAGAGTCCTGCATGTACATCTCTTAAGACCTTGTGGGCCATTTCAGTTCCTAAACATAAGAGATTAATCCTGTTTGGGGTTTTCTTGTATATTTGACCTTGTACCTCTATGAATTGGGATGCGAGCCTTCTAAGCGCTTTTTGGGCCCTAGGACTAGAATCAGGAGGGTAAAACTGATAAATGAGTAGATTCTTTATATCGGTGTACCATTGAATAAACTACGCTGGCCTGATTCCACACACTGGATACGAAGGTAACCCTTTTCAGGGGGCCCGACCAAAATCAAGTCAAAATTCCATTCAACTCATGCAAAAGGAATAGTTTTTATTCAAATTAAACGAATAAGCTTACATTACATAAATTGAAAAATTATAAAGGTTACAAAAAAAAACGTGCAACTACGAGGTTTTAAGCTAAACAAATTCTTACTACTTTTTTTTTTTTTTTAAAACCAGACTTGCTTTCTAAAGAAAAATACTTTAATCCTTCTTCCCTTTGGAAGGCTTCGTTGAAGAGCTATTCTTTGAAAGACCTTGGCTTGAGGACGAGTTATGATCACTTCCTTGAGCTGGGTGCTTGCCTCTTTTCATCACATGATAGCCTTCCTCATAAGGCCCTTCCTTCCTTTTCTTGATTTTTGTTCCTGAGTCATACCTACGTACTAGTTGGTCCCACTCCTCATGACGAAGGGCTTGTCTCGCGTCTCCATCACTGCAGGAAAGTCAATTCAAATAGGTCTCAGAAACATGAGTCGGGGCAATCACACGAGTTACTGTCCAGCGATCCCTGCCACGCCAATATTTTCCCTAGTCCTTAGTAAATTCAGTGGTCAAAGCCAAGGTAGGTTGTCTCAAAGTCTCCTGACGAGGGATAACCTTCTTTAACCCATATTGTCTCATGACCCTAGAAGGAAAGAAGCAAGTACTCCTGTACAGACCCACTATAGTAGTGTGAGGGATGAATTTGCAGCAAGCCAACAAAGAGGTCTAGCTCCACCAAGTCACATGCCAACGAATAGTAGGTCCAGCATGGAAAAAGGCATCCCATTCAGCAAGAGTCTTTTCATCATATAGCCTTTTTCTAACCAAGAAGCTAGCTGCAATATAAGTCTACTTTTTCCAGGCTTGAGAGGTATGAGCTATCATCTTCTCTGGCTATTCTATCAGCCTTAGATGCTCGCATAACCAAATTTGAAGCAGCAGGGGGCTGCCAGAAAAGGCTTCGTGAGGCGAAATTTTCAACTTGTAAAGCCCTAAAACAGTTTCTCCTATAACCAGATTCAAAGGAGAGTGCCCTTCAACCATTTGATTCACCACTCGCAACAACGAGGCTCTACCCAGGTTGGAAGACTCTGCATTAGCAAACGATAAGCGATTCAACAGGCAATGTACAAAAGCCTGTCGGTGGCAACGCCTAAATATCGCATCCTGTTCAGAAAAAGGAGTAAACTATTCACTGATTTGAACTAAGTCCACATCGACACCAAGAATCATGTTTTTGGCTTCTGCAGATGTCAAGCCTAGAGATTTTTTGTACTGATTACTAAAACCATCCCTCAAATAAGGCACAGCTGGGCGAAGAACAACCGACATATTAGTAATTGCTGCAAATTCTTAACTAGAGGGCATAATTCAGAATTACCAAAACGGAAGACGTGCAAGTCTGGGTCCCGATAATTCAGAGCAGATCGAAGAAGGGGCCACAAAATTTTGGTTGGTCTTAGGGCCAATAAGGTTGAAATATGATAGGGAGTCAGTTCTACTTTATCTTCTATGGTCAGATTTTTGCCCGAAGTATCGAACAGATTTTGAAAGGATTTCACCATGATAGATGCTCTGAAAATTTGAGAGAGCTAAAGTCTGAAAAGGGGATACGACATCAGACATCCCGTAAATCCTATTTATAGGCGAAGAATCGGGTCAGAAGGAATCAGAAATCCATAGAAAAAAGCCCAAAGCCAGAGCCGGTAGCGGCTGTGACCAGGGTCGCTAGCGGCCCTCACCATTGGCCCAGTGCCGCTAGCGGCCCCGACCTCAGCGCAGTCAACATTTCTCTTTTGTTCTTGCCCGCCCGATTGGTCCGTTCCGCTCGGTTGAAGCCCAATTTTTTAAATGCACAACGGAGTTACAAGGCCCGAGACTTTCTTAGTCTTATTCTTTTCCATTTTCTTTTTTCTTTTTTTTTTTATTGTTTTACTTCTTTTTAGGGGGTATAATATGTGTAATTTTTGTTTTTTCTTGCAAATTTTACCCTTTTCTTTACTTTATTCCCTAAATTATGTCCTACTCTTTACTGCATAACACATTGCATACTTAAAGATTAGACGAGCATAGTCGATTCATAATAGCATTCATATCAAACATATGCATAAAAACAGGAGTTCAAAGACCAAGGTTTACAAATCAAAGCCTAACAATTCAACTGGGGTCGTCGTCATCATTGCTGTTAGCCTCATCCTTAATAGAAGGCCCCTGACCATAGTTCCCGGACGAGTAATAGAAGGAGCCCTGAGTACTGAACGAGCTATAAATCTGCCTGCTGTTTTTTGGCCTCATTCTGATACGAGGTGCATCCCACCCAGGGGGCGTTCGCCCAACCTCCAGCCATAGGGGTCACAGCGGGCCTTCTACTCGAAGAAGGCTGAAAACCCGCTGGAGAAAACATCTCGGGCACAGGATTGTGCGGCATAGAAGGTTCGGGCGCCTCATCAACAGGAGGCCTGGTCGCAGCTACAGTAAGTGAACGAGCAACAGATAGTCTGCTTGCCGAAGATACTCTCGCAGCTGACAAATGATGGGGTCCCACAGAGGACGAGGACCGCGACATCTGCATACAATCAAGACCAAATGTTAAACTAAGCACTCCACCTAGCTAAACCAGAGACAAAAGTGTACTTACACTAGCAGTCCCAGACCGAGACCTCTTCCCTCTCCCCATCACCTTGCATATCCCTTCTTCAACAGGTGGATGAGCTTGAAGACTTGAGAAGTCTGCTCCCGGTTCAGCTACAAGGAGGAACAAAAGAAAGAGTTAGCATTCAAAAGCAACACAAAAAAAAAAGCAAGAAGGGATAAAAATTTACCCCCGTACAACCATCAGGCAAGGGTAAGCCCTCCACAGTCTCTCCATTATCAATGTGTAGAGGGATCTCCTCTACTATACATCCCCCACTCTAACAAATGTATCTCACCTCATTGCCTGACAAGGTCACACTTGGGGGCTGGCCACGAGGAACTCTGGAACGGGACCTCCTGGGACTCTGATGAGCCAAACGATCCGCCTACAAGACACAAAAGCCAGTATATTACACATATAGCTGAAAAAGCACAAAAAAAGATTGTACCTCAGAAGTAAGGTCCGTCATCAGACGACCCAAGCAATAGGCCGTATACACAGTCGTACGGTCCAAGCCAGCAACCTCCGGCTCAACGGACCGTGTGGCCGTCTCTCCACGAGTCACGACCCCCTAATCCTCTACGCTCAGGCTGCGTAGGTAGAACATGGTCATAGGGAGGTCATCAGGAACCAAATGATCACCCAAGGTAGGATAAATCAGTCCAGTCAAACGGTCCCCAAGTACCACATAAAGCCAAATGGCCCCTTAAAGACCACTCGCAAGGTGCATACCCTGAAGGACTCGGTAGTAATACGGGCCGGAATCCCGGGAATACCATCAAAAGCAGTCAACGACACCTGCAGATTACAAGATCATAAGTTCATTCACATCAAATGGAATAAAAAAAAAAAAAATCCAAGCAAGTCAAAAGGCAACCTGCCTCAAACGCAACATGACTCTCAAAGGTAGTCCAAAAATGATCCAAAGAGGCAAATGGGTGGTTATCCCTACCGGTCCACCGTGAACCTAGTGGGAACATCCTCAAACCAGGACGGTGAGGATAAAAAGCGGAAAAATACTCAAAGAACCACAACTTCCATACAAGCAACAAGTACTCATTCAACAATGCAACCCAGATACAACTTTCCTACAAGGTATGCATATGCAAAAAAAAAAGGGACAGCATATATGCCTACCTCCAGTATCCTCCACGGGCTAGAAATAGACGTCCTCTGACTCGTCAACTGAGGCCTACAAGCCTGAAGACACCACCTCGCCAAAGAAGCATACACAGGAACACCAAAGTTGTCCTCATGTACTCTAGACAAGTCGTCTAAAAATGTCAAGAAGCCGACCTGACACACACTCTTCTTTTGGGCAAAAATGGTCGCTCCCAACAAGTAAGCCAAGAAAATACGAGCCCTGTGCTCCTCGGTAATCCCCTGCTCCGCTAAGGCTACCCATACAGGCCCGTATAATTCAAGTAACCTATCACCCATGCCGGTGATAACTCGCGTCATACTGTATACGACGCCCTCTAAAGGACAGGCCTGTTAATACAGCGAACTGATAGGGGGTAGGAAACATCTTCCCCACAGGTGTGTGGAAAGTGTTTGTTGTATCCCAAAACCTCTCCAATAGCCCCCGAGAAACTATCCTATTATCCCCAGAATGACAAGTGCTCAAAGCCCGCAGCCCGGACTATTTCCCTAGCCCCCTCAGAAAATGTGTCCAACATCATGGCCCAATGAGAAGTGGACCCATGAGCCTGAAGTAGAATACCAACACCCTAGCCAACAAATAAAATTTTTTAAACACCCCACACACTACCAAATACAGCCCAAAATAATTCCACACAAATTATAGACAGCTGAACACCAATCCAGTACAATCCCAATTTGTTCGTGTGCCGAAACACTAACAGTTCAAATTTTCAGTACAAAAAAAAAATAAACTGAGCAGAACCAAAAGAAAGAGAGTCAGAAACATACCAACTGAGGGTTAGACATATGACTCTACCTGTCTAGTAGCAAAAAACTACGATCCCAAACCTCATCTGGGCGCCAGTCCACTCGCATAAACGAGTCTTGATACAAACTTACCCCATCTGCATGTCGGGGGAGGGATGTCCTAAAAGATGGAAGCCCAGTGCGAAAGAGGTCCCAGTTTTCCTCCTCCTCACCCATGAGACGCTTCCCTTTGTCTGTGGGAGCCATTGAAGAAGAATGGGAGTTTTCTCTCTCTACAAGTGAAAATTTCAAGTTTCAAATTCGCAAGCAACAAGTACTCATTCAACAATGCAACCCAAAATTGAACAACTAGGCGAAAAAATAAACAAGTTCAAGACAGAAACTGAGGAATTTGGTCAAGAATCGACATACCTTGAAGAACTTGAAGCACAAGTGCAGCTTTCGACAATGGTGGCTAGCTCGACAATGCTCTCGGCCAAGAAGACAACAATGAAGCAAAACGAGATAAAAAAAATCCGCGTCAAAACATTTTAGCCAGCTCAAAGTGACGACCGCTAGCTGCCCTCGCTAAGAGACCCATCGCCGCTCTCTCTAAGAGGCCCATCGCCGCTAGCGCCCCCCCCCCACCGCTGTCCCACGACTTCGTTTTTCCAGCCCAGAAACCGTTATTTCAATTCGTTTGCGGTAAAGGCCAGTACCGAGCTCGCGGAATCAAGTCCCCTTTGGCCCTACAATTCAAAATTCAACAGTTGGTCCATCTTACGGTACCAATTATTATCAAGTAAAACGAACGCAATTGTTTTGCAGGTCCCAAATACACGAGCCCCGGTATATCCCGACAATATTTATCACCCGGAGTGGTGAAATTACTTGAAGCCCAGTAAATCTACTAGGCACCATCCCAAAAATTTTATAGGATAGCCAGTTTCCAAAATTATGGGTCAGTCAATGATCGCTTAAACTAGTGCGGTTCAACTGTCCTTTTCATTCAAGGTCATTTATTTGGGCCAGTCAATGATCGCTTAAACTATTGCGGTTAAACTATCCTTTACATTCAAGGTCACTGATTTGGGTCAGTCAATGATCGGTTAAGCTATTGCGGTTAAACTGTCCTTTACATTCAAGGTCACTCATTTGGGTCAGTCAATGATCGCTAAAGCTATTGCGGTTAAACTGTCCTTTACATTCAAGGTCACTCATTTTTGGGTCAGTCAATGATCGCTTAAGCTATTACGGTTAAACTGTCCTCTTTATTCGAGGCTACTCCTCCTGTGTCAGTCAATGATTGCTTAAACTATTGCGGTTATACTGTCCTTTGTTTTTTTATATGTTTCAGTCAATGATTGCTTAAGCTATTGCATTTAAACTGTTCATATGTTTGCTAACCATTTTACAACCATCATTTTGATTGCGCTGTCTTGTCGACCTTTTCGTTTTTCGTGCAGGGATGGAATCTCGGCATCCGCCGAGTGGTGCTTAGTCAGTGTTTGCTCAAAAAAAAGCATTTATACTACTCACACTCACTAGTGTTATTTTCCATCTACAACGGTCATTTTGATTGTGCTGTCTCGTCGACTTTTTCATTTTTCGTGCAGGGACCGAATCTCGACATCCGTCGAGCAGTGTTTAGTCACTGTCTATTGAAGCATTCTACGTTGATCATTCTCAAAGTATCAGTAATCTTTTTATGTACTCTGAATACAGGTCTCCTGTAGACATTTCAACCATCTACGAGCGGTGTTTGTCCTGCTAACCATAACTTATATTTTTCTTGTGTTCACAAAGATGAAATCTTAGCACGCTACAAGCGTGTCGCAACTCAGGTTTGCCTTCATATGCATACATAATGTACACACTCACACACCATGTGCACATTAGTATCTTGCATGTCGCCTTCGGAATACTTGGATCTTCCCTTTTACTCAAGCTCGATCAAAGTGGGGGCTTCTGTAGACGCCAAAAAAATGCCTTCAGATTTCTCCGCAAAAGCCCAATGATGAAAGGAGTAATTTATAAACTTGAATGCTATTTTTGCTTTAATAAGTAAAAAAAGGTCTCAGGTTTATCCTCGATCACTCTTTCATTCCGACCTCATTCCAGAGCTTTCCAACGACACCTCTCGTGTCTTCTTCGACTCCCGGTCGCCAAGTTGCGAGCCGGGGGTAAAACTGTTTTTAACCGCAGAAGGGTAAAAAAGTCTTTTCACATATTCGGAACATTAAAAATCTTCGGAAATTAAAATATCCTGGATGTCGTCATTATGATGACATCCACCTGGCAAGCACAGCCAGGGCCGATATCGGTTGTGGCCTGGGCAGCGGCCCTCGCTAAGTCTCCAGGCCCGACTATTTTTGAGCCCAAAATCCAAATTTCGGCTCTTCTTCATCCTTCCAACCCTACTTCATTCGCTTATAAATACAACCCTCGACCCTCATTCAGAAACACACAGTCTACAGTTGACAACCTCTATTCTCAGGAGTATTAACACTGAGCCTCTCCCTCTTTCTTCCAAACTTGAGATCTTGTCTTTACTATCTTTGTCAAATATAGCCTACAATTCAGATACTAACTCCTGTGGGCTCAAATTAAATTACTTGCCTAATTGTTTATTTTCTAGTAGTTATAATGTAGATATCATGCAAAATAAAGTATTTTTATTACTTACTAAATATTGTCCTTCCAAGCATGTCTAGTCGTCGTAATGCTAAACTTGCCAGACGAATGCATGTCTAAAAAAGGGTTAAAAATAAATGTTGTAATGCTTGTGGTGGACCAATAAATAGTCTATGTCTAGGTTGTTAATCCATTTTTGCATGGGAATTATGTCTTTAAATTATCAAGCAAACTTGAGTTAGTAGAGGTCGTCATAAAACGGGTGAGTTGGGTGCCTAACACCTTCCCAGCTGGTACCTTCGCCGCCGAACCCTTTATGCTTGGGTACTCATATGTTCTATATGAGCTGGAGTCTTTCAAAAACATGATCAATTCACTTATCGCGCTATTAGGTTGTTCCTTCGATTTGTCCCTTCGATAAAACGCCGATAGCAGATTTGTGACCTCTCTCATGGTTTTTCTTCAATCAATTCAAGTCTTTACAAAATCTTTTCTAACTCAATGATCGCTTGAACTTATGTAAACCCCCAACTTACAAATTTTCTATAAGGACGTACTCCGTGGAAACAACATATAGACATGGAGGTTCAAATCCCGGGTCCTTACATAAGGTGACAGCCGTATGCGGCCCTGGTTAACAGACAAGGCCGCTAGCGGCTGTGTCCAGTGCCTCTAGCGGTGCTCGCTGGGTCTCCAGGCCTGACTTTTTTTAAGCCCAAAATCCAAATTTCACCCTCCCTTCACCCGTCCAACCCTACTTCATGTGCATATAAATACGACCCTCGACCCTCATTCAAAACCCACAGTCTACAATTGACAACCTCTATTCTCAGGAGTACTAACACTGAGCTTCCCCCTCTTTCTTCCAAATTTAAGATCTTGTCTTTACTATTTTTGCTAAATAGCCTACAATTCAGGTACTAACTCCTGAGTGCTCAAACTAAATTATTTGCCTAATTGTTTATTTTCTAGTAGTCATAATGTAGATATCATGCTAATAACGTCTTTTATTGCTTACTAAATATTGTCTTTCCAAGCATGTCTAGTTGTTGTAATGCTCAACTTTCCAATCGAATGCATGTCTAAGTAAGGGTCATTAATATATGTTGTGATACTTGTGATGAACCAATCAATTGTCTAAGTCTAGGTTGTTAATCCAATTTTGCATGGGAATTATGTCTTTAAATTATTAAGCAAACTTGAGTTAGTAGAGGTCGTCATAAAACAGGCGAGTTGGGTGCCTAACACCTTCCCACCTCGTACCTTCGCCCCCGAACCTTTTATTCCTGGGTACTCATATGTTCTATATGAGCAGGAGTATTTTTAAAACATTATCAGTTCACTTATCACGCTATTGGGTTGTCCCTTCGGATTGTCTCTTCGGTTTGTCCCTTCGATAAAACGCTGATAGCAGATTTGTGACGTCGTTCATGGTTTTTATTCAATTCAATTCTTTACAAAATCTTTTCTATTTCGATGGCCCCTTGAGTTTATCTAAACCCCCAACTTACAAATTTTCTATAAGGACGTACTTTGTGGAAACAGATGGATCAAAATCCCGGGTCCTTACAATGGGCCGGCCCAATTAGGCTTGAACCTTCCCGAGGGTCGACTACAATTGGCCTTACCTCTTTTAGTACTAAGTCTCCTTCTTTTAGTCCTCTAGCCTTGAATCTTTGATCAAAATGTCTTGCCATCCTTGCTTGGTAGACATGACCGTAATGTAGGGCATTTAATCGTCTTTCGTCTAGCAAGACTAACTGATCATATCGGGCTTGGACCCAATCTACTTCGGGTAATTCACTTTCCAGAGCTATCCTTAAGAAAGCGATTTCTACCTCGACTTGGAGTACCGCCTCCATTCCGTATACTAAAGAATTAGGCGTTGCTCCTATTGAGGATCGAATAGTAGTTCTATATCCCCATAGGGCGAATTGTATCTTGTCGGGCCAATCTTCGTAGTTTTCCTTCATCTTAGCTATCATTTGCTTTACATTTTTGTTTGCGGATTCTACGACTTCATTCGTTTGTGGCCTATAAGGTGAAGACTGTCGATGTTGAATTTTGAACTTCGTGAAAAGTTCAGTAACCTCCTCTTTGAATTGGGTCCCATGATCACTTATGATTGCGAGGGGTACTCTATATCTGGTAATGATGTTGTCATGTATGAACTTTGCTACGTGCTTTGACGCTATTCTTGCATATGAACGAGCTTCAACCCATTTGGTGAAGTAATCTATCGCGACTAGTATGTATTCATGGCCTCCTTTCCCTGTAAGGGAGATTTTTCCAATGATGTCAATGCCCCATGCAGAGGACCATGGTGAGGTGAATGTATGTAGAGGAGTAGGAGGCCTATGTTGTAAATTGGCGTGGAATTGGCAGCGTGTGCACTTTCTCACGTATTTTGTGCAGTCCTTTTCCATTGTAGTCCAATAGTATCCTTGCCTTAGGATTTTCGTGACTAAAGTCAGTCCATTCATATGGGGACCACATACACCATTATGTATGTCGCTCATGACATTCTTACCTCACGTTCCTTTAAACATAGAAGACTTAGCCCTTGTGGTGTCTTTTTATAAAGTTTGTCTTGCACATGTATGTATTGTGCGGCTAGTCTTCTTAGGCCCTTTGTGCCCTAGGTGTCGATTGTGGTGGGTAATTATCTTCGGCTAATAGGTTGAGAATGTCAGTAAACCATTCCTCTTCTTCCTCCTCATTGACGTATACCTCGAATGCATTACAAAAGGCGGGCTCAGTGCGCCTTTGAATGTGAATGGGCATGGTAATTACATCATCTGGAATATTTATCATGGAGGTCACCTTTGCTAAGGCATCCGCGAACTGTTTGTCCTCTCCGGGAAGGTATATAAAACAGACGTGAGTGAAATATTTGGCTATCTTTTCAAGATATTCCTGGTAAGGTTCCAAGGATTCGCTTTCCACCCTCCACTTTTTGGAGACTTGAATTATGATGAGAGTTCAGTCTCCATATACCTTTAGGTCCTTAATTTGTAGTTCTATTGCCGCTTCTAACCCAATGATGCATGCTTCATATTCGGCACCGTTTTTAGTTATCTCAGGGTCTAATTTGACGGCTATGGGAGTATGTGCGCCGTCTAGGCTGACTATTAATACTCCTACGCCATAACATTTTTGGTTTGATGCTCCATCAAAGTATAACTGCCAGCTGTTTTCTTCGACATTCATTATTCCTTCATTGGGAAAGTCATGTGTGGCATCTTCGCTATTAACTAATTTTCAGCGAGATGTTCAGAAATGGCATGTCCTTTGATCGCCTTTTGGTGTTCAAAAGTTAGATTGAATTCTGCAAGCATGAAATTCCACCTTGCTATTCTTCCACTAAGGATGGGTTTCTCGAAAAAGTACTTTAATGGATTCATCCTTGACTTTATATGGATAGAGTGTTGTAGCATGTAGTGTCGAAGCTTCTTTGTTGCAGTGGCAATTGCGAGACACTTCTTCTCTAGTGTGGAGTAACGTGTTTCATATTCTAAGAAGTTCTTGCTAGGGTTGCCTTTTCGTCATTCTCCACCTTTTGGGCCAACATAGCACCCATGGTCGTTTCTGTGACTGTTAGGTATAGCATGAGTGATTTGCCCTGAATTGCTGAAACCAACACGGGTGGATTAGCTAAATAATCCTTAAATTTGTCAAAAGCTTGTTGGCATTGATCATCCCATGTATACTTGGTGTCCTTTTTGAGCTTTTTGAAGATGGGCTCACATGTAATAGTCAATTAGGATAAGAATCGACTTATATATTGGAGTCGTCCTAAAAATCCCCTTATCTCCTTTTCTTTTTTAGGAGAGGGCATATCTCTTATAGCTTTGATTTTGGTAGGATCAATTTCAATGCCTCTTGTGCTTATGACAAATCCTAATAGCTTGCCAGAAGTTACTCCAAACGCACTCTTTTGAGGATTTAACCTCATGTTGTAGTTTCGAAATCTGTCGAATAATTTCTTTCGAGAGGGTATATGCCCTTCTCTCTCCTTGGATTTGATGATGATATTGTCTACATACACCTCGGCCTCCTTGTGCATCATGTCATGTAGAAGGAAAGTTGCGGTTCTTTGGTATGTTGTTCCCGCATTTTTCAAACCGAAAGGCAGGACTGTATAGGAATATGTTTCCCATTGGGTCATGAAGGTGGTTTTCTCCATATCTTCTTCGGCCATTTGTATTTGGTTATACCTTGCATAGCCGTCCATGAATGATAGGAGGGCATGTCCTGCGGTATTGTCCACCAGTACGTCTATATGTGGTGGCAAGCGAAAGTTGTGCTTTTGACTTGCCTTGTTTAGATCTCTGAAATCGACGCACATCCTTACTTTGCCATCCTTTTTTTGAACGGGTACTATGTTAGCAACCCACTATGGATATTGAGCGACCTTAATAAAACCTGCTGCGAGCTATTTTTGCACCTTTTTTTTGATTTTCAATGTCCACTACGGTTTCATTCTCTGATGTTTTTGCTTTACCGATTTTGAATCAGGATTGAGTGGTATTGTATGCTGTGCTATCTCACGACTTATTTTCGGTATATCTTTGTAGGAGGAAGCGAAAACGTCTATGTATTCTTTTAAGAGATTTATTAAGCTTTCTCGCTCTTTGGGAGTTAGCGATAAGCCAATGTGCACTTGGCGCGGCTCTTGATCGCTTGTAAGCTTAATTAATTCTGTTTCTTCCACAATTGAAGTCTTTTGTTCATGCTCTAATAGTGCTTAAGTTACTTCTTGGGGCAATTCTTATTCTTCTTTTGAATTATTAGCTACTCAGTAATCCAAGAAGTAAGCAGAATTAGTATTCATTTCATTTATAGAAGAAGTTTGAACATCAACTGAGCCATTACTATTGGCTTTAACATCATTAGAATTGCAAATAGAATTAAACATAGATTTGAGTGGACCACCCGACTCTACTATATTAGGCTCGTCTTCAGAATCAGACTCAGTCCGGTTGGAGTCAGTGTCCGTGTCGGGTTTGGACTCTTGGGCAATCGTGATCTTGATCTTCTTTCCATTGGTTCCCGTCCAACTTATAGTGCGTTTCTGCTTTGTGAGTTGAACCCTTGTTTGGAGTGATCAACTTAGTTGGGTCAAAGTTTATATCTTGAATTGCATTACTGACATTCTAGAGCTCCTCATCTTTTCGATGGTGATGCTCTTGCCCAAATAGTAGACCCAAAGCATTGTTGGGTGTGTCCTCTACCCAATAAAAGTTTAGCCTCCTTACAAGCAACGGAGGGATGAAGGTGATCCTTCTTTTGTTAAGGGTGTTGGATAAGGTCTCACAGAATGCATATGACCCCCCCGTCGATGAGGTCTTGTATCTTGCGTTTCAGGTCCATGCACTCGTCCGTACCGTGCCCTCTTCCTTGGTGATAGATACAAAAGGAGGTGTTGTTCCAGTTCTTAGTCTTATTTCCTGGATCTGGATCGGGTGTTGGCCCAATGGGATATAGATAACTTCTCCATCAAAGATCTTGAAAGATTTGAGTTTGGGTTGAGGACAGAGGTGTATATACCCTTCTTGGCTTTTGGTTATAGTATTCCTTCCCGGAATTACTTGCGGTATTTTTGTAGCTACATGGCTTGACTTTTATGATATCTTGAATTATAGGTTTCAGTGCCCAATATTCTTCAGTGTTGTGGCCTCTTCCCTTGTGATAATTGCAAAACTTGCATGCGTGCCAAGCAATCCCAGGAGAGACAGGATCTGGGGTAGGTCCCAGTGGTTGTATGATCCCAATACTTATTAGTATTTCAAGCGTGTGGGCAAGGCAGAGAGGTAACAGAGAAAAATCCCTTGTGGTCATATCCATCGTGGGTGGGGCGTGACTTCCAAGTGGGGGATCTATGCTTTGATGGATGATAGCTGCGGATTGCGCTTCTACGTCATCTCTTTCTTTTCTCTTCATTTTGATGTTAGTTACCTCTTCGTCTATTTGTTTTAAGCCGTCGGAGATTTTCGCGAGCAATTCTTCCAATGACTTCTTAGGGGCGCTTTTTATCGCTTGAAGGTTAACTTCTTCATCACTATCCCAAATTCCAGCTACGTCTAGGTGGACGTAGTCAAGCTTAAATAGTGGGATAGAATGTCCAATTGGCACAATCAGACGAGAGGGGCCCTTTTTCTCCTCTTCATTTGTAATAACAAAAACGACACCTAGAGGATTGGTGTTGTTGTTTGGAGTGGGAATATTCTTTGGCTTGGGAATAGTCCCATTGTCAAAAAGATCGTGGATTTTATTTTTGAGTGTCCAACACTTCTCGGTATCATGTCCTTTTCCTCTATTAAATTTGCAATAAAGATTAGGATTCCATGATGGACTCCTCTTTTCGACATCACGATCCGGAGTGGGACCCACAACGTTGACGTAGTCATTTTTGACAAGTTTTTCCAAAGCCTTAGCATAGGTCATGCCCAATGGAGTGTATTGCCTTTGCTGTTTGATGTAGATGGCATTGACTTCATTAATCTTATTGGAAGAACTTACCGGATGGGATGCTTCTTGTAATTCGAGTTATAAGTGCCTTTGCTGAAGAAGTCCTTGCCTTTCTCCTTTTTAAGTGCTTGATCGTCCTCTATGAGCAATCCCACACTATTGAGTTGTGTGTATGAAGTAATTGCTTGATATTTGAGAGGATTCAAGTAAGGAGGTTGTAAATTCTTGATGAGTTTCCGAATTTGCTCTTCCTCGATTGGACGGTCAAGCATTTCTGCTACTTTAGTTCTCCATTTCTTAACCAAATCAAGGAAGCTATCATTTTCACCTTGCTTTTGCTTCAACTCTCTCATGGTAGTTGGTTGGATGACGTTGTCGGAATATCTAGTGAGGAACGAACTAGACACCTTATTTCTTTCTTGAATCTGATTGGGCTCAAGCTTGAAGAACCATGCCCTAACAGTGGGGTCCAAGGTTTGTGAGAAGAGGTGAATATAGAGGTCAGGATCCACTCCTCTTAGGCCCATTGCGGTGCTGAAAGCCCTTATGTGATCTTTTGGATCATCGGTCCCTTTGAAGGTGGGGACTTCAGGCATTGAGAATTTTTTTGGGAGTTTCTTGATGTGAGAGGAATATCTTTCAGCATTGATCATGTAGTCACTTATGATCTTGTTTTGAGTCAAAGCTAACTCAAGGTTCTTAATTTGTGCACTTAGCTCTTCCACCTTGTCATCTCAAGGTGGAGGGTTATCTTGGTTAAAATGGTCAGCTTCCTTAACCTTGCTTTCTATCCATGTCACACGATTTCCCATAGCTTCAAACATTGTCATCATTTCAGTCAACATTTCAGCAGTAGTCTTCGGTGGTGGAGGTGGCATATCATCTTCGGCCATTTTGGTCAACTTCGCCAGGTGGTCGATATGGAGGGGGAGTAACAAATACTACGTCAGACCTAGATTTGCTCGAAGGGGGAGACTCCAATACGAACTTCCTAACCAGACATTTATTACTATGATCGCGCTCCTAACTATTCGGATCGACTTTTTTCTTCCCAATCCTGGACAGCGGATAAGACTTAGAAAGGAAAGACAAACAAGTTCCACAAAAGAAAAGTTTTAAAACAAAAATGGGAAGTTTCTATCTAGAATATTATATCAACATAGTTACCCTAGGGGACTAAGTAATGGGTTTAGGTCAAAACATCTCGACGCGGGATAAAAAAAATAAAAGATATTATACTCTTGACTAAAAGGAGAGAGAAGAGATATTATCTCGACTCAGTATGGGATAAAAATAAAAAGATATTATACTCTTTACTAAAAGGAGAGGGGAGAGATATTATCTCGACTCAATATGGGATAAAGCAAAATATATTGTACTCTTGACTAAAAGGGAAGGGGAGAGATATTATCTCAACTCAATATACGATAAAGCAAAAGATATTATACTCTTGAATAAAAGGGAAAGGGGAGAGATATTATCTCGACTCAATATGGGATAAAAATAAAAGGACAATTTGGCCAAAACCCCCACGATCTTTACACTTTTTGATAAGAACACCCAGAAAAAAAAAAAGTTTGTCAAAACCCCCAAACTAAATGAAAAAGCCGTGGTTTTACCCCTAAGCAGTACTTTCCGGGCAAATGAAAATTTTTTTGACTGTTTTACCCTCACGTGCAGAGCACGTGTTTCACTCAATGAAAATTAAATTTTTTTTTTTATTTTTAGAGAAAAACAAAGAAAAAGGCCACAATCGTGGAAAAAAAAAATAATTCAATTTTCATTAAGTGAAACACGTGCTCTGCACGTGAGGGTAAAACGGTCCAAAAAAATTTCATTTGCCCGGAAAGTACTGCTTGGGGGTAAAACCACGGCTTTTTCATTTAGTTTGGGGGTTCTTGACAAACTTTTTTTTTTTCTGGGTGTTCTTATCAAAAAGTGTAAAGATCTTGGGGGTTTTGGCCAAATTTCCCAAAATAAAAAGATATTATACTCTTGACTAAAAGGAGAGGTGAGAGATATTATCTCGACTCAATATGGAATAAAGAAAAAGATATTATACTCTTGATTAAAAGGGAAGGGGAGAGATATTGTCGAGATCTTTGACTAAAACTCACTACCTAAATAATGGGAAAGTATAAAGCATTAAATCTTTCCTAAGGTAGCAAGCATCCTATAGATCATTCGGGGATATTGTTTCCTAAAAACAAAAATTCTAGACTCAATCTTAAGATAAAATCTAGACTCAGAAAAGGAAAAGATCCTAATTAGGGTCTAACCTAATATTCTATGACGACCACAGCGACTACACAAAGATTGCATTTACATATGGTCAAACAGCACAACAGCGCAAATTACATGATTATGAAAATCTAGCATGGACATGGGACTGAGTTTCGACCTAAAACATTTGTTCTAGTTCATGCAATGGGGTAGGCTTAAGGGTTTTGGTCAAAAGGTAATCATGATCAAGAATGTACAATAATCCGCGGGATGCGCGACAATGTGATGCATTCTTGTTATCCTACTTCTTGAATGGACGAATGCATAGGAAGGTACATGAGGTGGGGGGATCCATATTTCTTAGAAAAGAAGAATCGAGTGGGTTCTCACCAAGGCACTTCACCACACTCCATTGGCTAAGAAACTAGTTTAAGCTCGTAAGAACAAGCTCCGAAGTCACGCAAGCGCATGCACAAGAATGCAATGGATGCAAATTAATAGGATGAATGACAAGTCACAAAATAATAATAAGAACACTCAAGGTAGTGAACTCAGCAAAAATAATAGCATTGAATCGATTTTCAAGTTACACCCTCTTAATCATATCCCCAGTGAAGTCGCCACTGTAGGCTACCGTGTTTTTCTCCCCCTTTTTTCCAAGAGGCCGGCGAGATAGCCTAGGAGAGCGTATTTTGGGTTTCGTGAATCTCTCGAGTATGAGTGCACATGAAGATTTTCTTTTCGTACTAAGGACATGATTAAGATTGTCGGAAGTTGCCACCAAATTTAAGGAAATTTGGAAACCTTGGAATCAAATCGATAGTCTAAAAAGACGTCAACTTAATTCCTGTGCACTCCAATCCCTATCGGAGAAATTGACTTCATAATTGAGTTCAGGGCCGTGAGTACGAGCTAGGAAGGTGTTAGGCACCCAACTCGCCCATTGACAACAACGGCCTTCACTAATCAATTCAATGCGATTATTAATGCTACGGTTCCAAACAAGGTTCAATTTCTCCAAATTCCTACTTTTATATTGGGTTGAACAAACATTACTAATGTGACCACTTTTAACAACTTATCAAATTTACATGCTTTTACCTGCGGATTAGAAGGCAAACAAGATAATTTATTCACAATCACAAACAAGCATAATTTATAATAAAGAGAAATAAATAAAAGAAACATGCATTCATTCTTCCATTGGGTTTAACACAAGCCCTTTTGCTCAAAACGCACCATGCATGTACATATCACATAAACCAAATTCGTTACTAAATAACAAGCAATATATATAATTTATTGAAAACCCTAAGGTTGGATTACCTAGATGCTCACAGTGAACTTATTGGGTTATTATGCTTGAACTCTTGCTCTTGATGAAGTCTGAAGGTTTATTATGTGGTGCTAGAGCTAGCCTAAAGAAGGAGTAGAATCAGAATTTAGGGTTTAATATGAGAGAGAATGTCTAAACTCTAAAACTCTCAACCAAGAGACCAACTTGAGAGAGAAACTGCCAACCTCTTCAACTGAACGCTAAGGTTTGTTTATATAGAAGAGGGGGGTTGCCAGGGTTTGGCACGGAAATTGAATGGGACTCGAATTTGCTGTCCACGAGAAAAGATCCACGCGGCCATGCAACTAGGCCGAGAGGTTGAACCGCTAGGACAAGCGGTTGAACAACTTGGCAAGCGGTCAAGCTACTTGTCCTAGCGGCCAACGCTTGAACTGAAGCATGGTCGCTTGGCGATGGAGAGGCCTGCCTGCATAGGCGTCTGACATGCTTTTCAAGCGGGGGAGGCTTTTCTGAGGAGGTACACGCGGGATTGACTGAGTTTCCTTGTTTGAACAAGGGTTGACTCAAGGGTTTGGGTTCCCTTTCGGACCCTTGGGCTCAAAAAGGTCTAACTCTCAGTTTTTGACTCCAAATTAATTGAGTCCAACTGGTTTGGATCACCTGTACAAATTCCACTGGCTAAATCAAATGAACTGGGCTAATCATCAGAGCAATTATTCTCGCAACCCAAGTTCGAGCAAAATCCAATCCTATCATCATAGGGTTTTTATGGGGACTTATCATAGACACAACTTTTTGTGTCTACGGTAAGGATCCCTTAGGAGGTCGTTCACTGTTAGAAAAGGTGATGATTAGTTGTGGCCTATCCCGTACCAAGAAGCTGACTAGCTCGTCGAGCCTCATATCTTCTGATACCGATACTTTCGATAAGGCTTCAAAGATGTCTTGTCGGTGTTCATGGGAAGAGGCTAAAAGTTGCCAGATGGGGATGTCAGCTTTGATCCTTTTGATCTATCTTGTAAGGGGAGAATCTTTGGCTGGGGTTTCTTCAACTTCTTCTTCAGTTGGAGGGGGAACCCTATCGTTGTAGATGTTAGGTGGCCTATAATGACGACCAGAACGTGTCAAATGAGCAACGCCTATGGGAGATCTGGTTTGGACTTCCCATACTGTAAGGACCCGGGATTTCTACGGCCACGGAGTATGTCCTTAAAGAAAATTTGTAAGTTGGGGGTTTAGATAAGTTCAAGGGACCATCGAGTTAGAAAAGATTTTGTAAAGACTTGAATTGAATAAAAACCATGAAAGAGGTCACAAAGCTGCTATCGGTGTTTTATAGAAAGGACAATGCGAAGGGACAACCCAATAGCGCGATAGGTGAACTGATCATGTTTTTAGAAAGACTCCCGCTCATATAGAACATATAAGTACCCAAGAATAAAGGATTTGGGGGCGAAGGTACAAGGTGGTAAGGTGTTAGGCACTCAACTCGCCCGTATTATGACGGCCTCTACTAACTCAAGTTTGATTAATAATTTAAAGACATAATTTCCCATGCAAAACCAGATTACCAACCTAGACTTAGACTATTAATTGGTTCACCACAAGCATCACAATATTTATTTAACCCTTGTTTAGACATGCATTCGATTGACAAGTTGAGCATTACAATGGCTAGACATGCTTGGAAAGACAATATTTAGAAAGAAATAAAAACGTTACTCTAGCATGATATCTACATTATTATGACTACTAGAAAAATAAACAATTAGGCAATTAATTTAATTTGTGCCCTCAGAGGTTAGTACCTGAACTATAGAATATATTTGACAAGAATAGTAAAGACAAGATCTCATGTTTTGGAAGAAAGAGGGAGAAGCTCGGTGTCAATACCCCCGAGAATAGAGGTTGTCAATTGTAGACTGTGTGTTTTGAACTGAGGGAGCAGGGTTGTACTTATAGGCGCATGGAAGTAGGGTTGGACGGCTGAAAAGGAGCCAAAAATTGAATTGGTCTTGAAAAATGAGTCGGGCCAGAAGCCACGTCAGCGCCGCTAGCGGCCCTGGAATTTTAGTCAGCGCCGCTAGCGGCCTTGGGTAGGGCCGCTGACGGCTGTCAGCTTGCCGGTTGGATGTTTTGTGGGCCATATCTCACTCGTTTGGGCTCTAAATTGGATGATTCAAGATGCGTTGGAAAGAATATCGGTTCTAGTTTTAAATGGTTTTTGTTTCAGGATTAAATGTTTTGTGGATCTTGAGATATACCCGAAAGAGTAACGGGGGTTAGTTATTGAGTACGCATCAATGTTGGGCTCATAACTCCTTGGTTGGGAATGTGGTGTGGGCTCAAGATATGTTATTGGAAAGCTATTTGAATGAGGAATCCAAAAATATAAGGTTCACAAATTAAATCAACAAAATGAACTCCCAAATGGGGATGGAAACATGGTCCATAGTATTCAGCTACATTTTTTTTGACCCTTGACTTCGTTTGGCCAGAATTCTCTGGTGCGAAATCGTATTTTGACACGGAAGGAAGCAATGGAAAGCTATTAAAAGGGGATTTTGGATATGGGGGGAATAAAGGAGTGTTTAGAGGAAAAACCTAATACCTTATCTTAACTATCAATACAAAAATAGCATTCAAGTTTGTAAATTACTCCCTTCATCATCGGGCTTTTGCGGAGAAATATGAAGGCGTTTATTTGGCGTCTACAAAAGCCCCCACTTTGATCGAGCTTGAGTAAAAGCGAAGTTCAAAGTACTCCGAGGGCGACATGCAGGATGCTGATGTGCACACGGTTTGTGAGAGTGTACAGTATGTATGCATATGAAGACAAACCTGAGTTGGGACATGCTCGCAGCGGGCTAAGATTTCATCTCTGTGAACACAAGAGAAATAAAGGGTATAGTTAGCAGGATAGAACACCACTCGTAGATGGTCTAAACGTTTGTCGGGGACCTGTATTCATAGTGAATGAAAAAGTTAGTAATACTTTGAGAATGATCAACATGGAGTGCTTCGACAAACAGTGACTAAACACCGCTCGGCGGGTGTCAAGATTCCGTCCTGTGTGAGAAACAAAAAAGTCAACGAGAAAGCACGATTAAAAATAACGGCTGTAAATGGGAAGTAACACTGGTGAGAGTGAATAGTATAAATGCTTTATCAAGCAAACAGTGACTAAGCACCACTCGGCGGATGCCGAGATTCCGTTCCTGCACAAGAAACGAAAAGGTCGACGAGACAACGCGATCAATATGACGGCTGTAAAATGGCTAAAACATATGAACAGTTTAAATGCAATAGCTTAAGCAATCATTGACTGAAACATATAAAAAATAATGGACAGTATAATCGCAACAGTTTAAGTAATCATTGACTGACACATAATAAGTAATCTCGCAGAAGGACAGTTTAACCGCAATACCTTAAGCGACCATTGACTGACCCCAAAATTAGTGATCTCGCAAGAGGACAGTTTAACCGCAATAGTTTAAGCGATCATTGACTGACCCCAAAATTTGTGACATCGTAGAAGGACAGTTTACCCCCAATAGCTTAAGCGATCATTGATTGACCCCAAAATTTGTGACATTGGATTTTTTTTTTTTATATTGAAATTTTTTGATAGGCCGACGAATTTACCGGGCTTAAAATATTTTAACGCTTCGGGCGGTAAAAGTCGTCGCTGCATGTATCCGAGTTTCAGTATTTTGGACCAGCAAAAATAATCGGGTTAGTTTTACCTGAAAATAATTGGTACAGTAAAATGGGCCAACTGTCGAATTTGAATTTGTGGGCCAAAGAGTCTTTCTCCCGCGCGCTTGGTACTGATGTTTGCCGCGAACGAACTGGAGTAACGAATTTTGGGCTTAAACCATGTCGGTGGAAGAGCAGGGGGCCTGCGCGCTTTGCTGTTGTTGGAAGGTTATTTCCATTCTGGTTGTAGTCGGAAGGTCGCTTCTGGGCTTGATCATGAGTTCCGGGCTTGCTGGTTTCGATGGAGAGCGGGTAGACTCAAACCTTTAGTGGAAATATGCACATGCACATAGCGAAAAGATGCAATAGACATGCCCGACAGACCATGACAAGATGCACAACACATGACATAGTAATAGGCATGGGGCACAGAGGGATTGACATGTAAACACGCAGGGACTCAAGACACTGAGAAATTATGTACACATGCATGCCTTTAAAGGCGACTCTAGTACTTATGGAAATATGATGTATGCAAGACTCTATTGACTCACAGCTCCATGCGGCCTAGCCTAACATGCACGACTCTCCTATAGGGTCTGAAGAGGGTCTTCATATGGGAAAAGCTTTGTGATCAAGAATTTCATTCATGTGGTGATCTTGACAGAGTATGAGACTAGTGGACAAGACTAGGTGCAGTCAATGGAGAATCAACCCCCAGTTTGATGTGTGATTCTTGACGATTAATACCTACTTGAGGAGCTACGGGTGTTGATGCAGCGGTACAAAGCATCCTAACTTAAGGTATTGGGACGGAATGGTCAACTTGGAACGTAGCGGACAAGAACCGACTTATTCTAAAAAAGCCCTCAGTTAGGAAGTCTGTGTGCAATCCTGTGAGAAAGGTGATGAGTATGACTCTAGATGACTGACCAAAGAGTGCCTACATGAGAAACAATGCTCTAAATCCTCAGAAATTTAAGTTGCCTCAAGATGTTGAATTTGTTTTATATTTTTTTTGTTTCCCTAACTTTTGCCTAGGCTGCCCTTTCGGGTTTTCAACCTACCAGGCTTCTTTTTTTTAGCCTTAGATGAGAATGGTGGAATGGGAGAACTCCTTATGATCATGTGACAAAACGGGTTGTCGTGGCCGCACCTCCTTGAGGTTTCCTACTTATCCGCCAACGTAGTTCAGGACTATACAATTGAATGGTCGTACCTCTTGGAGGGCTTTTGGTTTGTAATGTTAGGCTGGGTTAAGGTGTCAAAGAAAGGATAAAGGCTCAAAGAAACAAAATGTAAATCCCCTCCCCAAAGTATACTAGATGGTATAGAAGCTTGTGATATGGGCAAGGTGGCTAAGAGACCTATGTTTAAGTAAGGCCATTGTTTGGTTGTGCTTGACGTGTTTGCACTTTTTTGGATCTTTGATCGCTCTCCAATTTTTTTCTCTTTTGGTTTTTTTTTGTTTTTCCTCTTGAACCTTTGAGTTCTCTCTCTTTTTTTTGGTATTTCGGTTGGTGGCTCTTTTTGTTGGTCGGTCAACCTTGCCTAGAAGGTTGCTTCTATTCCCATGTCGCACACACCCATTCCTCGGGTAATGATGATGTGGTTAAGAAATAAAAGGATATGTGTTTAAGGCTCAAAGGGCTGCAAGTGGTAATGATGTATAGGGTAGTAAAGGATATTAATGTGAGGCGCCAAATGAATGCCTCCTGTCCTTAGTACGGACGGTTCATCGGTATGTTCTCTATGGGGATGATCATTAGGGAGTTCCTGTTTGATGTTTTCCACAATTAAGGCTTTCTTTTGAAAAAAAAATATTCGATTTTTTTTTTATTCCGTCGTAGGCAACTTAAGTTCGTCATAGGATTGAACAAAGAACAATGATGGGAATCAAAATGCAATCTTTATTGAATCGAAGAAAAGCATTACACGAGAAATAAGCTAGACTCTAATGATGAATTGAAAAGACAAACTAGACATCATTAAACTTGACTGGATTCGACTAGACTTGCACACTAGGAGACTTCGACTCTCTTCAACTTCTCGAGAACAGGTTGTTCACAGGGATATGAAGGACATCCCCCTGTAGATACTCGCGTTGTTCACGACTTAAGTGGAATTCTTAAGAAGGTTATCTTCAATTAGGATGCCCACAGCATAGAGCCGGTTGTAGGAGTCAATTTCTTGATACATGAGGGGTTCCTTATAACCAGGTTGCAGGTTCTTGATGAGTTGGTGGATTTGATCAGTTTGCGAAGATCGCTCAACCAGTTCGGCTATCTTTAGCTTCCAACGCCTAAGGAAGGCAGTGAATCCCTCATCTACTTCTTGCTTGGTGATCTCTAACTCTCGAAGGGTCATTGGTAGAGCAACATTTTTCTTGTAGCGTGCAAGGAAGACTGTAGTGAAATCTGATCAAGTGCGGTAGTCCTTCAAATTCAAGGTGTAGAACCAACGACAAGTTGGGGCATCAAGAGTCCGTAGGAACAAGTGAATGTAGATATTTTTGTCAACTCCTCTTAAACCCATGGCAGTAGTGAAGGCTTTGAAGTGGTCTTGTGGATTGTCAGTTCCAGTGAATGTCGTAACCTCGGGCATGGAGAACTTGGCTGGACGCTTGCCCTTGACTTTGGGATTGACTTTACCAACATTAGCATGGTAGTTAGAAAACTTGGCATTTGATCCTTCTTCCTCAAAGTCGGAGTCAGAGAGGATTCTTGCTTCATCCTCTTTCTTCTTTTCCAAATCTTCAACCTTGAGTCGCACCCTTTCCAACTCACTCATGAGCTCATCAAGCCTCTCGTCGGTGGTTTTGACTGTATAGTGAAGTTTGGGGGTGTGATTGGTGAGGTAAGGGATGTATTGAGTGGCGGTGAGATTTGTGGTGGTGATGGATTATGTTGGTCATGGCCTTTTGGAATGTGGTGGTGTCTTGGATGTAGCTTGTACACGGACCAATCTGCCGGATGATCGAGCCCAACCTTTGTCACCGTAATTCTTCCTCGAGCCCTCAATCCTGAACACAAATCTCAACTTAGAAAGACGCCAAAGAAAGGACTTCAAAATAAACATTCATGATTTTTAGAAGACCCTCGATAGCCCCTAAGGTGAATGTGCCTATGGAAGTCTATACAAACTCGAATGCATGGTGACGAATGCAATGACAGAGTTACGACAACAATATGCAATATGTATGACGGACTGACCTTGACATGTATGACAATGACTTGATGCAAAATGACCCTAGAAGACTTATGATCGTCTCGTCTAGACTTCTAATGCATGAGACGCAGTGAACAAATGGAGACATGGATGAATGCAAGACTTGGAACTTTGTACAAATCCAGTTTCAAAATGACGACAATGTATGCACGACGATTATTTATGAACCCTAGCATGAAGCGTCTAATACGTATAATGCAATGCAAAGAAATGGAAAAGAAGAAAGTAAAAACCTAATCCTAATTGCCCAATTATTTTCCCTCATATCAAAGGAAAAATGAAGTCGATGAACGAAAATGAGAAAAAAATAGAAAAATACGGACTATCCTATTTTTTAAAATTTTTATTGAGTGGCACTGATATGAGTGCCAGTTATCAGTGTCAGTGCATGTCGGAACTTCAGGCATGGAGAACTTGGCTGGAAGCTTGCGACTTTGGGATTGACTTTACAAACATTAGCATGGTAGTTGGAAAACAGGCCGCTGTTTTCGAGCACAGAATTAATCTTAGCCAGTTTGGCATTTGGTCCTTCCTCCTTAGAGGCGGAGTCAGAGAGGATTCTCGCTTCATCCTCTTTCTTCTTTTCCAAATTTTCAACCTTGAGTCGCACCTTTTCCAACTCACTCATAACCTCATCAAGCCTCTCGTCGGTGGTTTTGACCATAGTGAAGTTTTGGGGGTGTGATTGGTCAGGTAAAGGATGTATTGAGTGGCGGCGAGCTTTGTGGTGGTGATGGATTATGTGGTGATTGCCTTTTGGAATGTGATGGTGTCTTGGATGTAGCTTGTACACGGACCAATCTGCAGGAAGATCGAGCCCAACCTTTGTCATCGTAATTCTTCCTCGAGCCCCCAATCCTGAACACAAGTCTCAACTTAGAAAGACGCCAAAGAAAGGTCTTCCAAACAAAGACTCATGATTTTTAGAAGACCCTCGATAGACCCTAAGGTGAATGTGCCTATGGACGTCTATATGAACTCGAATGCATGGTGACGACAATGCAATGACAGAGTTACGACAACAATGTGCAAGATGCATGACGGACTGACCTTGACATGTATGACCATGAATTGACGCAAAATGACCCTAGAAGACTTATAATCGACTCGTCTAGACTTCTAATGCATGAGACGTAGAGAACAAATGGAGGCATTGATGAATGCAAGACTTGCAATTTTGTACAAATGCAGATGCAAAATGACGACAATGTATGGACGACGATTATGTATGAATCCTAACATGGAGCGTTTAATACGAACAATGCAATGCAATGCAATGCAAAGAAATAGAAAAGAAGAAAGTAAAAACCTAAGCCTAAATGCCCAATTATTTCCTCTCATATTAAAGGAAAAATGAAGTCGATGAACGAACATGAGAAAAAACAGAAAAGACGGACTATCCTATTTTTTAAAATTTTTCTACACTCAAAAAAAATAGAAAATGGGATAAATAAAAAAGGAAACTTCGGCTTTTTTTTTTCGATTATATTTTTTTTTTGCGGCATTTTTTTTTAACGCCATTTTTTGGTTTTCATTTTTTTTGCTAAATCTGAATTACATCAAAACAAAAAAAAATAAAAAAGAAAAATAAAATAAAAAAAAAGTGGGAAAGGGGAATTGGAGAGAGTGACTGTTTTTTTTTTTTCCTAAAAAGGTCCTAGAAAATTATTCATGACTTCGACGCTAGATGAAAATATATCATCGGGGAAAATGATGAGTGTTCATTGAATTGAATTCTCGCACCATTTTTTGGCATTAGAAACTAGCTAAAAATAGAAGAAAAGACTCCTAGCACGTAAGCAAATGTTGGCACAATGTTGGTATTCATGAATTCGGCCAAGCAATATAACGACGCAGTTTACAAGCAAACATGTGATCAGACGGGCATTACAACAACACATACGCAACAAGCAAGCGAATGCACGAATACGGGCTAGAGGCTTTTGGCTCCTGTGAGGTTACCACAACAAATAACAATTTCCGTTCAGCGGATGGTCGACACATCAATCGTAATTCTTTTTCACAAACAAGGATTGATGAGTCATCGGTGAGGAAACGTCGATTTGCACGATAGGACAACTGTATATTCCTTTAGATATATGGGTTGTCTACGAGATGCGACAAAAATTTCCTCGAGGGTCGATAAGGGTCAAAAGATTGTGCCAAAGCACATGCAAATGATGCAATATATGTAACATATTATTAAACAATTAAGCAAACTTGACTTTCGAGTCTCACCCTCTTAAATAAATCCCCAGTAAAGTAGCCACTGTAAGGACTCGGGATTTCTACGGCCACGGAGTGTCCTTATAGAAAATTTGTAAGTTGGGGGTTTAGATAAGTTTAAGTGACCATCGAGTTAAAAAAGATTTTGTAAAGACTTTAATTGAAAAAAAACCATGAAAGAGGTCACAAATCTGCTATCGGTGTTTTATCGAAGCAACAATCCGAAGGGACAACTCAATAGCGCGATAAGTGAACTGATCATGTTTTTAGAAAGACTCTCGCTCATATAGAACATATGAGTACCCAAGAATAAAGGTTTCGGGGGCGAAGGTACGAGGTAGGAAGGTGTTAGGCAACCAACTCGCCCATATTATAACGGCCTCTACCAACTCAAGTTTGTTTAATAATTTAAAGACATAATTCCCATGCAAAACCGGATTAACAACCTAGACTTAGACTATTAATTGGTGCCACACAAGCATCACAATATTTATTTAACCCTTGTTTAGACATGCATTCGATTGACAAGTTGAGCATTACAACGGCTAGACATGCTTGGAAAGACAATATTTAGAAAGCAATAAAAACGTTATTCTAGCATGATATCTACATTATGACTACTAGAAAAATAAACAATTAGGCAATTAATTTAATTTGAGCCCTCAGGAGTTAGTACCTGAACTGTAGGCTATATTTGACAAGAATAGTAGAATGAGTGTTTTTAACTGAGGGAAGAGGGTTGTACTTACAGGAACAGGGAAGTAGGGTTGGACGGCTGAAAAGGAGTCGAAAATCGAATTGGGCTTGAAAAATGAGTTGGGGCAAAAGCCACGTCAGCGCCGCTAGCGGCCCTGGTTTTATCCCAGGGCCGCTGACGGCTATCAGCTTGCCAGCTCGATGTTTGTCGGGCAATATCTCACTCGTTTGGGATCCAAAATAGATGATTCAAGATGCGCTGGAAATCGTATTAGGTCTAATTTCAAATGACTTTGGTTTCAGGCCCAAATTTTTTGTGGATCTTGAGATATATCCGAAAGAGTAAGGAGAGGTCAGTTTTGGAGTACGCATCAATGTTGGGCTCGTAACTCCTTGGTTGGGAATGTGGTGTGGGCTAATGATATGTCATTGGAAAGCTATTTGAATAAGGAATCCAGAAATATAAGGCTCAAAAATTAAATTAACCAAATGAACTCCCAAATGGGGATGAAAACATGGTCCACAGTATTCGGCTACATCTGTTTTGACCCTTAACATCGTTTGGCCAGAACTCTTTGGTGTGGAATCGTATTTTGACACCGAAGGAAGCAATGGAAATCTCTTAAATGGGGCTTTTGGATGTGACTAGAATAAAGGTGTGTTTTGAGGAAAACCTGTGACCTTATCTTAACTATTAAAGCAAAAATAGCATTCAAGTTTGTAAATAACTCCTTTCATCATTGGGCTTTTGTGGAGAAATCTGAAGGCACTTTTTTTTGGCATCTACACATACTTCTTCTTCATCATTGTCCCATATTCCAGTGATCTCAAGACCTAGAGCATCTTCGACACTGATATGCAAGATGGCACCTAAAGGGTTACTGGAGTTGCTAGGTGCTTATCCAGGTTTGGGTAAGGGTATGGTGTCACTCTTGATGCTATCTTGGATAGCGTGCTTAAGAGCCCAACAATTATCACTGTCATGCCCCTTCTCTTTGTGATACTAGTAGTATTCGTCCTCCTTCAACACACGACCCTTAATAGATGCTTTCGGGGTTGGACCAATGGGTTGCAGCAGATTATGCTTGATCGTTCTTTCGAGAGCATATGACAAGGTCATATTGAGAGGGGTGAATTCTCTCTTTGGCTTCTTTTCAGCAAAGGTATTCACAGCAGCTACCTCATTAACTTGAGTACCAGAAGAGGAGGTTGCAGGTTCTTAATGAAATGCCTAAGTTGTTCAGCTTTAGAAGGTCTCTGCACCATTTCAGTTATCTTAGACTTCAATCGACGGAGGACTTTAGTGAATCTCTCGCTCTTCTCTTGAGGCGTGATTTCAAGCTCTCTCAAAGTGATGGGGAGCGTAGCATTGTGTAACCCTCCGGAATTTCTAAATAATAAATAAATAAAAATGAATAAACTCACGCCGAAAATCGGGCAGAGTTTCCTTTGTAAATAAACATCCCAAGTTATCGACTAAACAAAAACCTGCTTATACAGAAAAATTTACATCAAATCCAAAACAATAGAAAAAGACTAATAAAATTCGGGTGCCACCGCCACACTCATTCATACGAATGTGTGTAAGGCAAACCTTACAAAACTCAATAAACAACCAACAAACTTTAATGCTTTACAAATTACAACTGAATGAACTAGAAAGTATAATCACAACGGAAAACACTAATCTTTCTTCTGGTCAACTCGAATCGACTGGTCCATCAAAGGATATCTTCATAAACAACCAAGCTGTAAAACATACTCCAATCTACTCCCCCATGCAATCGAATATCGCATAGGTTCATCATAGGCCCACCATTGAAGAAAAATGGAAAACAAACACAAGTAGCACAGAAAGCAACCAGTCAGCTTTTGCTGAGTAACCAAACATTCTATCGAAATTAGCACAGAAAGCAACCAATCAGCTTTTGCTGAGTAACCAAACATTCTATCGAAATATATAATCATAATTCAATTCATAAAATAAAGAGATGAACAACGAATTCCAACTCAGGTCACGAGACCTTAACATAAGCATAAGCCTTAAAAGATAAGTAACTAAGACCTCTTAAAACTAATCCCATAAGCTCATCACACTACTAGCTCAAAGCCCAATAAATGTGCCATTGCTCTCAGTCACTAGCTCCTGGCCTCGACAATGTGGGAAGTGAACTGGCGGTAAAACCCGCAAATACAAAACCATTCTCATAAACTGGCCAAAGACCCCATAACTCATAACATAGCCCGCATGCTCTCAGAAATCCACTCTCGGACCAATTCATAACCATGTAACCATTTCATAAATTACTGCTCATCACCTAAGAGTCAAACGTCTTAGGCTACTTGCCCACATGTCTAGAGCTAAAGAGACTAACAACGTTTGAGCCTCAACCAAAATCATGTCTTTATATAACATTTTCATCACATAACAATCCTGATCTGATTCTCCTCATTTCAAATACCCATCTCGAGTCAATAGTAGTATAGAATCCATAACATGGCACGGGTTCCCAAATAATCATATTGTTCTCAGTTTAGGTCTCGGTGTACTTAAGTAGCCAAAATATCTAATTCTCTGCCATATCTACCATGCTCACATCAAACCTATGTTTAGTTCCTTTCTACTAACCAAAATCTACCTAACGCTAGATCAATCCATATGGATACTACATGCAGTCAACATACCAGCCAAACTACCATGCTCACATACCCACATAACAATCGCAAACTAGGTAATAAGAACAATCACATAATATAATTTATCACATAACAATACTCATGTTGAACATCAACTTCACACATAGAAAGAGAAAATAACATCCAACTCCAACAGAATAGTAAGGGTTACCTCTAATCGCAATCCGAATAAATTATGCATCCAAACTCACTCAATCTCTGATTATCTATCATACACATAAGCAATGACCAATAACCAAGCAATTACTAATAAGCCAACAAAATCAGAATTAATATAGCAAGAGATCAAGGGTTTAGGGTTTACATAATCAAACCCACAAAAGGCTGAATTGGACAAAGGCTGGAGTGGTGATAGACGGCGTTTAGGGCCTGGTGGTCGCCAGTATCCATGGCAGCCACCATGGGAAGCATCTCGCGCGAATCAGAGGAGAGAGAATAAGGAGAACGACAGAGGGAGAGGCCGAAATCCTTCAATCCACAGCAACCGCGGCCACTGTGCAGTACATTTTCAGAAGGAGAAGCGAAGTTTGTTTGATCAACAGCAAAGTAACATGCATGGCAGTACATTTTGGCAGAGAGAGAGAAGAACGAAGAAGATGGAGTCGTGGGTGATGGTGGTGATGGTGTATCGTCGAAATCGTGAAGGAGAAAAGAAGAAGGGTTTTAGAAGAAAGAAACAGACATGTTAAGCTAATAAGGAGGATGTGAGGCGGTGGAGTGTTCTAGTGCAAATTAAACACTTTTCTTTTCTTTTCTTTTGTTTTTTTCTTTTTTGTTTTTCCACACAAACTAACATAAATAAAACACTTAACAAATATCTAAATAGATATATCAGTAGAACCAAAACTAAATAAATATCACGTTAAAAAATAAATCATTTTCTGAAAAATACCGTAAACAATCGGGTTATTACACATTGTCCTTGTAACGAGCCAGAAAGACTGCGGTAAAATCAGACCAGGTTGGATAATTTTACAAGTTCAAAGTGTAGAACCATCGTCGGGCATTATTATAAGGGTCTAGGGGAATAGGTGGGCATACAGCTTCTTGTTAATTCCTCTTAGAGCCATAGCAGTAGTGAAGGATGTCAGGTGATCCTGTGGGCTGTCAACTCCGGTGAAAGTGGGCACTTTGGGCATAGAGAACTTGGCTGAAAGTTTGCCCTTGATTTTAGTATCAAATCTTCCCACATTGGCACTGTAATTGGAGATCATGTCGCTATTCTTGAGCACAAAATTAATCTTAGCCAACATATTATTTGGTCCTTCTTCCTCAGAGTCGGATTCAGAGAGGATTCTTGCTTCATCCTCTTTCTTCCTTTCCAAATCCTTAACCTTGAGTCGGCCCCTTTCCAACTCACTCATAAGTTCATCAAGTCTCTCATCAGTGATTTTGGGCATCGTGAAATCAAGAGGGGTGATAGGCGTGCAGAAGAATGTGTGCAGTGATGGCGAATTTATTGATGGTGAGGCTGGAGGTAGTCGGGAACTTGGTGGTGTAGACAGTTGCAGACAAACCAGTCTTGCTGAAGGCCGAGCCCAGGTTTTCTCAAGATTTTCCTTCTTCTTCGGACCCCCTATACTGAATAGGAAGCATGGAGCAGTTAGTAACAAGAAAGACCATGAGACTCTCACCTAGGAAAAATGACGACCCACATATAGAAAAACACATTGTCCTAAAAAAAAGATCCTTAAGCCTAAATGCCTAAATAGTTCCCCTAATTTCAAAGAAAAATAAAGTAGATGAACGAAAATAAGAAAAATAGAAAAAAGACAGACCATCCTATTTTTTTTTATTTTTGCAAACTCAAAGAAAAAAAAAGGAAAATGGGATTAAAAATAAATAAATAAATTCAGCATTTTATTTATAATTTTTTCGGCATTTTTGTCGTCCCGCCATTTTATTTTTTTTTGTTTATTTTTCTTTTTTTTATGCTGAATCAGAATTACATCCCAAAAAAAGAGAAAAAAGAAAAATAAAAAATGGGAGAGGGTAATTGGAGAGACTGCTTCTTTTGTTTACTAAAAGGTCCTAGAAAGATGTTCATGACTTCGACAGTATATGAAGATATATCATCGAGGAAACAAGTGCTCATTGAATTGAATTCTCGCACTATTTTTGGGCATTAGGAACTACCTAAAAATAAAAGAAAAAGACTCCTAGCACGTAAGTACATGTTGGCACATAGTCACGACATTCATGCATTCAGGCAAGCATCACAATGACGCAGTTACAAGAAACATGTGATCAAACGGGCATTACAACGATACATGAACAACAAGTAAGCGAATGTACGAATGTGGGTTTAGTGGCTTTTGGCTCTTGTGAGGTTACCACGAAAAGTTAGAATTTCCTTCCAGCGGATGGTCGGCACATCAATTATAATTCTTTTTCATCAACAAGAGTCGATGAGTAGTGGGTGAGGAAGTGCCGGTTTGCACGATAGGACAACTGTATATTCCTTTAGATATACGGGTTGTCTACGAGTTACAGCTCAAACTTCCTCGAGGGTCGATAAGGGTCAAAAGGTTGTGCAAAGGCACATGCAAATGATGCAATATATGGAACATGTTATTAAACAATTAAGCAAACTTGATTTTCGAGTCTCACCCTCTTAAATAAATCCCCAGTGAAGTCGCCACTGTAAGGACCCGGGATTTTCTATGCCACTGAGTGTGTCCTTATAGAAAATTTGTAAGATGGGGGCTTTAGATAAGTTCAAGGAACCGTCAAGTTAAAAAAAGCATTTCAAAAGACTTGAATTAAATAAAGACCATGAAAGAGGTCACAAATCTGCTATCGGCGTTTTATCAAAGGGACAATCCGAAGGGACAAGCCAATAGCGTGATAAGTGAACTAATCATGTTGTTAGAAAAACTCCCGCTCATATAGAACATATGAGCACCCAAGAATAAAGGGTTTGGGGACAAAGGTACGAGGTGGGAAGGTGTTAAGCACCCAACTCGCCCGTTTTATGACGGCCTCTACTAACTCAAGTTTGATTAATAATTTAAAGACATGATTCCCACACAAACAGGATTAACAACCTAGATTAGACTATCAATTGGTTTATCACAAGCATCACAACATTTATTATTGACCCTTATTAGACATGCATTCGATTGACAAGTTGAGCTGCACAAGGACAGAACATGCTTTTATATAGATTTACATACAATTCGTGCACAAGAGGGGGGGTGAATGGTAAACTAGAACCAATTGTGGAATAATGACTAATTTTTCGATTATTATACTTTAAGTAAATTAAATCAATAAAACAAAATAAGAAACAAAAGAAAATAATAAAGCACTCGTGATTTTACGAGGAAAACTCTTTGCTAACGCAAAGATAAAAACCTCGGCCCGAAGGACTTTGAAACACTACGTCTCTTATTTAAGTAATGTTTTACAACTCGATCATACTAATTCTAATATGATCCACGAACCTAGTAACTCTACCAAGCCAATCTTACCTAGGAGCTCTCCTAAGTACAAATGACAACTTACTCAGGTTGCTGGTGGTATGGCAATGTTTGAAACCTTTGATACTTCAATAAGCATAAGCTACAATATAATCCTATATTATGCTTATAATAGGGACGTTACTTAGCGTAGATGACAATATGACTTATTCGTGTTCTGCTTTGTTCTCTCAAATGAAAATGTCGTTCAGTTTACTTTGTAGAGAGATAAGAAGTAAAGATAGAGTTTCTTGTTTTTATACAAAAGAAGTGAATTTTCTATTTTAAGAAAAGCAATCAAGAAACTTATCCTTTTCCTCATGATCGAAATTGGTTAAGATAATTAAGGAACACAATTCCTTATTATTAGCTCGATCATACTAAGGAGATAATTTAGATTTCAAAATAAAGTTCATGAAATCAAAATTATAGCTGAGATCTTTCTAATGATAAAAGATACTTAAATATCTCAAAACTGATTTTGACAAAATAAAATTAAAAAGATCTTAAATCAGTTTTAGCAAGAGTCTCAAAAATCTTTGTGAGGTAATATTTCTAGTAGTCAGCGATACACAAAATTAGAGAGTATTACGCTGAAATACTTATAGTTTGAAAAAGATTTTTCTCTTGCAAAGAAAGTACAATAAAGAAAACATTTGTTAAGACTAATTTCTAACAATATTTTCTTGATGAACTTTTATTTGTACGTAGCATAGTAGGAATGTTCTAGGAAATAATAGAGTCCTATAACAGTCCATTTAGCACGTAAACATAAGCCACATTCAGTCATATCGCCAATGCTTCAACTACCGTTCCCTTGTGAGCATACTTTAACATTTTCTCTAAAATTCTAATTTATACAAGAGAAAAGTTAACAAGACTTGAATCTTCATTTGATCATTATGCAAGCTCTTGAATGAACCTGAAAGCACTAAGAAGACAAGTCAAAAACATCACACGATGTAAAAGTTTGTTAGCATCTAAACTTACCTTATAGAGAAATACCTCAACAATTTCCCCCTTTTTGATGATGTCAAACTTGTGTGATGTGTTATATGTCAAGAACACATAAAGGAGCAACTTATAATAAAGTCAAGACATATATACCGGTACAGCGGATGATTTTGAAGACACCATTAGTGTGCTACCTATTCGTGGTGAGTAAGTGAATGTTTTCACTATCAGCCTGCATTATTTAGATTAACTAAATAATATAGAGAATATGAGTGTGTTCTATTTGAGTGTTCCTGCAAGACTAACAATAAGGGCAGTAATGTGCATTATTTAAGCACATATCAGGAAGAGTTCTTGCAAGCTGTAAACATTACTGGTAGTTGGACAAAAGATTAAAATAGTTAGGATCTAATAATCCATCTTGAAACTTTAGCTAGAGAGGTCTAAATTAACTAGCATCACACCAAGTTTTTCCCCTTTTGACAATATCAAAAAGTCCACAATTAATAGTCCAAAGCAAGCATAATTAAACATAGTAAAGTAGCTCAAACAGCAATCTAGTGATGCTATGACTACCAACAAGCATGAGTTCAAAGTACCACGAACAAATATCCATAGGAGAAGAGAAACTAAGGGCTTTGGTTAAAGCGATTAAGGGCGTCCATGAGTTGAGAGTGATGGAAAATTTGGCGACGAACCATTATGGTGAGCTGACCTTGAAGACCTTGAAGATGAAGATTTTTCCAGCGAGCCATATACCCGATGTGATTCACATCATTGCGCATGGTGTTCAGATCACCACGCATCTCACCCATAAAGATAGAGAGATGACCCATACTATCATTCATTGTGTTCCATGCTGAATCATTATGGTGAGCCGCATCAGTAGGTTGAGCACCAGAAAAGCCCCCTACCAAGTTCCCACTAAAGTCTGCCCAAGTGGTGGTGTGAGGGATCGGATCTGTGGGCGTGGGTGTAGCAAAGTCAGGATTATCAAAAGTTGGTGGGGGGTTAGAGGTACTAGGAACGTTCTGTGGGAGAGTTCTTGTGCAGCTTTTGGGCTGAGAAGCAATATGACGCCATTCATTGTTCACCCATTCAAAACACATAACTTTCATAGAGCAAGAGTTTAATTCATCAATGTGGTGAGTAGCAAAACCGGTAGGAAGGGGTACTTTACAGAACTTGAAAAGTGAGGTGAGTAACATTGCATATGGGAGAATGTGGTTTTTGTGATTTTTGCAGTAGGCAATATGATAGAGCATGAGTTTCCCAAAATTTATTTTTCTATGGTTTACCATATAATCCAAAACAACCATGTCAACATATAGATAATGCATGTGTGACGTTCTTGGCGAGGGAGAATATTTTGAGCCATAAGACGGTGAACAACCCTATTCTGGACGGTGAGTTCCCTAGAATTGAGTTTCCTAGGGATCCTTATGGTCTCATCCCCAGCAAGACGTCTAGTAATTTCAAGGGGTGTAGTTTTGGTTACAGGAGGCCAGTCACCTTTGACGTAGATCCCAACCATGGTGGGAGAGCTGTAAACAATTTTTAAGGGCATCGCAAGTAAATTCAAATTCCACCCCATTCACAAACGCAACACCCACACCCTGATTTAAAGTAAAAGAAGCATAACACTGGCTTACCTCTCCATGATGGGTAAAGTCTGAAACAGTGAAAGTGAAGAGACGTTCCCAACCTTGAGCTTGGATCATGGCCCAAATTTCCCTAAACCCTTTATCTTGTAACCACTCAGCATTGACCATCTTCATGTGAATTTTTTTCCTATGGCCGTAGTTGTCAGCGATGCTCCTTACAATTTTTTCAGGTATCGGATATGTCGCATAAGAGACCTCGGGCATAAGTCCCATGTCAATAGGGGCCTTCCTTTTGCCCTTTGCCGGAGCTGGAGTTTCATCAAATTCAGGCTCACTTTCGCTTTCATCGGAATCGTCACTGACATTGCGAACGGGTTGTTTGGAGGTACCCTTGCCTCTCCAACTGTGATACCCCAATATTTTCTATACCTATGGTATCGATTTATAATTCATTTATAAATAGTTTCGGAGATTTAAATCGTATATTTATATAACGATTCGATTTATTCAAATAAAGCCATAATAATAGTAATTATTATGGGAATTTCGTGATTTATAATTATCAAAATTGGGGGATTTAATTAAATTGTTTTGTATATTAATAAGTTTTACTCATAATGGTTTAATTAGTTTTATTTAGCATTTGATCGGTTTTAATTAGCAATTAAATCAGAAAATTATTCCTAAGCCTAGTAGGTTTTGACTTTCATTGACTGGAGACCTATATAAGCAAAGAGATGGGCTAATTTATCAGTTTACAAAGATGAAGCAAGCCTCACAAATTTTCTCACTTTCTCTTTCCTCTTTCACGGCTTCTCTCTCCTCTCTCTCTCACTCAACCTCCCTCTCTCCCTCCTCTCACTATCGCCGGCCACCAGGCCAGCTACCGGCCTTCCCTCCCCTCGCCGGTAACCTCTCTTTCCCTCTCTCTTTCTCTATCTTTCTCCTTGTCTCTTTCGTGCTCTATTTTCCCCTCCCCCTCCGTTTTTGCCAGCAGCGACTGTCAGGCCACTGTCGCGCCACCAGGGCGTGCCTGGGTGGTCGCCAGCTGTAAACACCAATATTGGCTCCCCCTTTTTAAATGCCCAATGATGATAACCTATAATGAACATAATGAATTGAATGTCAATGCTCGAAATACTTGTGCTTATTTGTGTCCTATCATCCATATTTATTCTGGAGCCTTCACATTTCCATACCATCAAATAACCCTTTCCATAAGATTTCAACGCCATCTCATTTGTCTCAGACGGACACCGGAGTCAAAAGTTATGATTTAATGAAGTTATGGGCTAAAAACGGTGTTCTCATACCCGCATATCACGGTTCAAGACTGATTTTTAGCCATTAAAGGATTAAATAGACTATGAGCCCACTAGACTTGGAATCAGCTGTCCAGTGATATATTATGAGCCAAAACCCCATTAGAAACGAAGGAGATATGATCTGATGATTGATTAATGCGCTGAAACAGACACCTCTCTAGTGTTTGGGCCATAACTCATAGGATACTTGTGCAATATGAGCCCACAGTAAATCAAAATATAGCCCTTTGAACAAGGAATCTAACGCTCCAAGAATCCGGCTAATCAGAGGTCAAACGAGCCCTCCAGCGGCGTTTTTGTGGGAGCGGCGGCCAACAAATGAGACCTATGAGGCATTGTCGGAGCCGCTGAGCACCAGATTTGGCCCGGGAGCCCAAATTTCCTATTTTCTCCGGCCAATTCCCTATAAATACCCCTCTAAACTCCGTTTTTGGGGGTAGAACTCATTATTACGGGATTCAACTGAAGAAAACCCTAATCTCTCTCTCTACTCTATTCCATTCAACCCTTGTCACATCAATCAAACCCATCTTCAAACCCTAATCAAGAACAAGTCTCATCCCTAGATCAAGTCCAATATCAAGAGCAATTGACATTCAATTCTAGTATCATCAAGGTTCAACTTGAGGGCTCACCTTTTCAACTCTTAAATCTATTTTCAAAGCATGTTTTATTTATATTATGATCATGGTTAATATTTTTTGCATATTTTAGTTGTTTTATTTAGTTCATCATATGTAGATCAATTTTAATTATTGTTTTCATGATTATCATGCATAGGTTAGTTTAATTATTATCCTTACATGATTTTCATACTTTTTAGTTCAATTTCTAGTTTTCTTATATTTTATCATGTTTATTGTAAATATCATACTTTTGCATGTTTTCCATGATTAATCAATCCAATTAGCATGCTAACATGTAATTAAAGTTTATATCTTTTATTTTACTTCCATTGAAGTTACTAACACGTTTGCTCATGCAAATTGGCAATTGGCGCGTTAAGCTAGCACGGTAAGATAAGGAACATATTTCTATTATTTTGGTCGTGTTCTGTAAATCAAATTATGCAATTGGGTAATCATGTGCAAAGCGATAACTTTAATAATTTGGTTTGTTCAACCTACCTAGTTAATTTAGGATCTTGGACGACCGGATTGTTTGAAACCTTGTTGTGTGAATTAATAATCAACATGGATAGGATTAGTAGAGGCCATTATTATGGGCGATTTAGATGAGATTTTTTTTGTCTTTTTCGTACCCACACCCCCGAACTCAATATTTGGCCTTTGGGTTATATGAGTCATAATTCCCAATAGGAATTGGGTGCACTTTGATGATTTCCAATTGTTTCCTTAAAAATTGGTGGCGACTTCGTTTGTTCAATAATCGCTTAATCAATCAATCTCTTCTATTTAAGAACCTATAACATATTATTATTATTTCAATTACGAGCCGAAAGGCGAGGGTTCTTACAGTGTCGACTCAACTGGGGATTTAATGAGAGGGTGTAATTCGAAAGGTTGTCCATGTTGATTGTTAATTATTATTTCTTGGTTCAAGACCATTATGTGGTTATTATTGCTTTGGATTCATATCATCCATTTGCATGCGTTATCTTCGCAAGATGTCGAAATACATCACCACACCACAAACAGGAATTACCCTTTGGAGCATTATCTATGACTTAGGCCGGTGACCCACTAGGTCCGAATTACCTTTGCACATAGTCGTCTTCCACCCCATGACATTAACATGTTTACATTCGAGATATGTGAAACGGTACGTCTAGTTTTACTATGCATCCCATAGATGAAGAAACGCATCCGATGTGATTCCCTTACCAAAGCCATAGATTCACCCAATATTGCATTTAGTCCCATGTCCATTCTTGCATGATTGTTTGCCAATTCTTGTCAGCCCAATCTTTTTGCGTTATTTTGTATTCCTTATTGTGTAGATATCTTTCTAAGATAGAGTCTAGAATCTTTTCTTTTTAGGAAGTACGATCCATGAATATTTTCTATGATGCTACTAACCATATTTTGGAGATTTTTTTTCCAAGAAAATAGAATCCTTGTAAGTAACGTGTTTTGATTAAAGATCTTTTCAAAAAAAAAAGTCTCACTTTCCATAGTCGGTCAAGAGTAATATTTCCCTTTTTTCGAGTCTTTAACATATTTTAAGTCGAGTCTTATTTAAGTCAAGAGTAATTTTCCTTTTTCCATTCAAAGTCAAGAGTCTTTCCCCTTCCCCAAGTCTTATTCATAAAAGAGTCTCGTTTCCATAATCAAGTCAATAGTATATAGATATTTTCCTTTTTGAGTCCAGAGTCTTTTTTTTATTAATCAAGTCAAAAATGGAGGATCAATAATTAAAGCACATTACTTACCTTAGTGGATTTTCGAGTTAAATCTCCTTGAGAAGTTACCATGTTGAGGGATTATTCTAGATTCAATTTCTCATCTTTCTTAGTTGGACGTGATCTATGTGCTATATGCTAGGTGGAACTTTCCTTATCGTGTTCTATCCCTTTTTTCAAAACACTCAAATCCTAGGGGTCCTCATTTAGGAAGGAGATCTTTTTTATTTCTGAAACCTCTTTTTCAAATTCTTTTCTTTCCATTTTCGAAATCTCTTCCCCGTTTTAGAAATCTCCTTCCTTATTTCTTCCCATCCACTTTTCCATGTCCCGCGAAAAAAAAAACCCGGATATTTAAAGAAAATTAAAAAAAAATACAAAAATCAAGGGACTAGAATTGTGGATAAATCTCTTCCTTTTTTCTATTCTTTTCAACTTCTTTTTCCTTTTCCTTTTCTGATTCATCCCTTGATCTAGGATAGGAAAGTCAAGTCCAAAGTGGGAGCGTTCGAGTACCAACGGTAGGCTCTTTAGGAAACTATTTTCATCACCACCTTTAAGTCCACCTGAACATTATTCTTCAAGTTCAAGCCCAATCTCTACCATGCTAGGAGTTGATGATGTCAAAACCATTCTCGAGCAATTGAAATTGATGGACACTCGTCTCCAAGCCCAAGATATCGAAATCAAGAAACTTAGGGATGAGGTTAAGTCTAAACCTCACACGGATGATGAAGAAAAGGATGACATCCACTTTTCTTGTTTTTCAGAAATCTCCTTCCTTATTACTTCCCATCCACATTTCCATGTCCCGCGAAAAAAAAAACCCCGGATATTTAAAGAAAATATAAAAAAAATACAAAAATCAAGGGACTAGAATTGTGGATAAATCTCTTCCTTTTTTCTATTCTTTTCAACTTCTTTTTCCTTTTCCTTTTCCTTTTCTGATTCATCCCTTGATCTAGGATAGGAAAGTCAAGTCCAAAGTGGGAGCGTTCGAGTACCAATGGTAGGCTCGTTAGGAAACTATTTTCATCACCACCTTTAAGTCCACCTGAACATTATTCTTCAAGTTCAAGCCCAATCTCTACCATGCCAGGAGTTGATGATCTCAGAGCCATTCTCGAGCAATTGAAATTGATGGACACTCATCTCCAAGCCCAAGATATAGAAATCAAGAAACTTAGGGATGAGGTTAAGTCTAAACCTCACACTGATGATGAAGAAAAGGATGACATCCCTCTTCCCGCTAAGCTCGAGCAAATCAAGCATAAGAATTCTACATATAGCACCTCCTATATGGATGAAGAAGAGGAGCACGAGGCCAACCTCCACTCCAAACTGCCCAAGAAGGTCACATTACTTGATATCCCCAAATTCAAGAGAGTGGAAGACCCACATGGTCACTTAAGGAGTTTTGCCACATGTATGGCGATCAAAGGGATCGATTCAACTCTTTATCCAAAGATCTTTCCAATGACACTCGAAGGCCCAACTTCTAAATGGTTCAAAACCTTAGGCCCACTCAAGGCCAAATCTTGGACTTCTATCAAAGAAGAATTTGTGATGCAATACTCTTACAATAATGAACTCCCCATGACTCTAAGGGAGTTGGAAGTGACCAAACAAAGTGAAAAGGAATATTTCATTCCTTTCCTGGCTCGATGGAGGGAGAAGGCGGCCCAACTCATCAATCACCCCTCTGAGGAGGACCAAGTAAGGATTATGGTCCGCAACCTTCAACCCAAATACCAAGAACTTCTAATGTTCCAACCTATTGAGACCTTTGATAGACTTTACAAGGTTGGGATCCAAATTGAGGAACATCTTCAATCCACAAAGGGTAAGAGAAACTACTCCAACTACTCCAAAGATAAAAAGGGTAATGATTTCAAAGGCCCCGAGGTTAACTCTTTAAATGAAGATAATGCTAACAAACCTCGAAGGATCTTCACCTTATTGGGCATGAGGTTAAGCAAAGCATTCGAGAAACTACAGCAAAATGGGCATCTTCACCCTACAAGTCCAACTCCAGATCCATCTCCATAGAATCGAAGCAAAACGTGGGATTCTGAAGCTTTTTGCAAGTTCCATCGAGGTCGAGGTCATAACACTGATGACTGTTGGTTTTTAAAGCATAAGATCCAAGATCTCATAGATAATGGGACCATCCCAGCCCCTGATATGAAGAAACCCAATAACAACAGTAATCCATTAGGCCATAACCACTAAGCCTAAAGGTCTCCACTCCAGAGGCCCATTTTTGAAGTTCAAGCCAAGAGCGTCAAGAGAAGTATCAAGATGTCAAGCGTCTTCAAGACTAGTCTTCTCTTAGGATTTTTGTTTTTTTTTCGAGTTCAATAAGATTAGCATGAGTCGGAGAGTCCCTCCAGTTCTTTCTTTCCCAATTCCAGTCCAAGTCTACTTAGGAGTTATCAAGTCTTACCCGTGTGTTTCTTCCTTTCGATTCAATAAAGTCAATTACTTTTCTCTATTGTGTTATATCTTCTATGCATGCAACACTCAAATTCAATGATAAATCAAAGTTGCAATAATTCATTAATGCTAAGGGAAAAGATGATCAATTCAAATCAAAGGACAACAAATAATAATAAAAGCATGTGTCCATAAGTCAAGTCGAGGACAAGAGGCATTCATTTGTCATCCTTTATAATCCTGTTTCAATCCACATTCAAAATCCGCTTGCAACCAAGTTAAGCCTCAAACACATAGCCATTCATTTCATACCCACAAAATCCTTAACCTGACGGGTTTGATAGTGTGCAATCCGTTATGTCACCATCCATGAGAGATGTGGAATTCCAAGAATGCAGAAGATTTGAGAAAAAAGAGAAAATAAAACAAAAAAGAAAAATGTTCAAAGTGGAAAAGCAAAAAACCAAAGTCAAATTCAAAAAAAGAGAAAATGAAATTCAAGTCAATCCACTTCTCGAAACATAAGGTGATAATATGCACACTGGGGGCTTTGATGGGACTTTGAGCCTTAATAACCCTTTCTTTGGTAACCCAAACCCAAGCCTTGCATTACAACCCAAAAATCCTCCTAGAGATTTGACACTCAAAACATGCGCAGCCCGCTAGGTTGAAAACCCGAAAGGGCGGGCTAGGCAAAAGATAGGGCATTAAAGTCAAGTAAAAAAGCCCGCTGGGCCCATTCATTCAATGGTCTAGGCAAAAGTTAGGGCAAGCCCGCTGGATCGTTCATCCAAGACAATGATTCAGGCAAAAACTAAGGGTATAATAAAAAATAAAAATCCATTAACTACGTCTGGTCTGATTCCGCAAAGATACGTAGGCAGCTTCTCTCAAGGCTCGACCAAATTCTGAATATAATCATCAAAAACCCTCTTTGTATCATCTCTCTAAAATCAACTTGGTTTTCTAAGAATCACCTCAAATGTTCCGTGGATCATCCATTAGAGCCTAGGAACTTGGACTCGATTATTGAACTCATGTCTTTCTATCCATCACCTCCACGATGAATGTGCTTCCCTTATCAATCCTTCCAATTCTAGTCCACAATTCAAATTGTTTTTATCTTTTTTGATCCATACCTTTCCTTCAATCACTCATCATGTCTATACTCTCTGGTTTGTGCAAAGTCTTTCAATACTCGAATAATCAAACTTCGCGCTCAAGGCTCGACATCAATCTTGCAAGTGTTCCTCCAAATCATGATATGGTAGATCATTCAAGAAGTGCCACCCATTCAAGGTGAAGGCTCCATGGAGACTTCCCTATTAAATTCGATCAAGGAAATTATTTTTACTTTGGACCCCTAAGTCTTTTCTAAGATCGATTTTCAAAATCTTTTCTATTAGAATCAGCTTTCTATGTTGGGAGACTTTGATTCCAATTTCAAGCTCAAGTCAATCTCCTATGTGTGTCAATTGGTAAAATATATGTGTGTCTATTGCTCGAATGTGTGTTTGCATTGCCATGTTTGTGTGTGTCTTTGCATTTGCATTTACAGGGAATACTTAACTCAAGTCAACCCCTCAAGTCAATTTGGCGACACCGACAACCATCTTCAATAATCAAGTCAATTATTCAAATGAATTTGGCGATCCTGACAGCCGTATCCAACATCAATTTCCTATTTGGCGATCCTGACAGCCGTATCCATCAATTTTATGTCAATCTGGCGATTCTGAAGGCCAACATCAATTTCAAGTCAATCTGGCGATTCTAACAACCGCATTCAATTTCGAGTCAATTTGGCGATCATGACAACCGTATCCTAACTCCCGTATTCAATTTCAAGTCAATCTGGCAATCTTGACTGCCATATTCAATTTCAAGTCAATCCGGCGACCCCAACTGTCATCTTCAATTCAAATCAATCCTGACAGCCATCAACATCAACATCGACGTCTTCATTGACGGTTCCAATATGTGCTTGCATTGCATGTTTTCAAAATGTATATACTTTAGCCTTCACTCTACTCGAGGTCGGCCAAAGTGGAGGCTTTTGTAAACACCAAAATCGGTTTCCTCTTTTTAAATGCTCAATGATGATAACCTATAATGAACATAATGAATTGAATGTCAGTGCTCGAAATACTTGTGCTTATTTGTGTTCCATTATTTATATTTATTCTGGACCCTTTACATTTCCATACCATCAAAGAAACCTTTCCATAAGCTTTCCAACGCCATCTCATTAGTCCCAAACGGACACCGGAGTCAAAAGTTATGATTTAATGAAGTTATGGGCTAAAAACGGTGTTCTCATACCCGCATATCACGGCTCAAGACTGATTTTTAGTCATTAAAGCATTAAATGTACTATGAGCTCCCTAAAATTGTATTCCTCTTTGAATAATCTTTCCAATGATATATTATGGGCCAAAACCTCATCAGAAACGAAGGAGATATGATCCGATGATTGATTAATGCACTGAAACAGACACTCCTCTAGTGTTTGGGCCATAACTCATAGGATACTTGTGAAATATGAGCCCAAAATTTGTCAAAAGAAAGTCCTTTGAACATGGAATCCAACGCACCAAGAATCAGGCCAATCGGAGGTCAAACGAGCCCTCCAGCGGTGTTTTCGTGGGAGCGGCGGCCATGAAACAGGCCGCCGGACCCAGCGGCAGCCGCCAGAACTATGAGGCATTGTCGAGGCCACTAGGCGCCTGGGCACCAATTTTGGCCCGAGAGCCCAAATTTCCAATTTTCTCCGGCCCATTCCCTATAAATACCCCTTTAAACTCCGTTTTTGGGGGTAGAACTCATTATTACGGGATTCAACTGAAGAAAACCCTAATCTCTCTATCTCTCTCCTCTATTCCATTCAACCCTTGTCACATCAATCAAACCCATCTTCAAACCCTAATCAAGAACAAGTATCATCCCTAGATCAAGTCCAATATTAAGAGCAATTGACATTCGATTCTAGTACAATCAAGGTTTAACCTGAGGGCTCATCTTTTCAACTCTTAAATCTATTTTCAAAGCATGTTTTATTTATATTATGATCATGGTTATTATTCTTTGCATGTTTTAGTTGTTTTATTTAGTTCATCATATGCAGATCAATTTTAATTATTGTTTTCATGAATATCATGCATAGGTTAGTTTAATTATTATCCTTCCATGATTTTCATACTTTTTAGTTCAATTTCTAGTTTTCTTATATTTTAGTTAAATATCATACTTTTGCATGTTTTCCGTGATAAATCAATCCAATTGGCATGCTAACATGTAATTAAAGTTTATATCTTTTATTTTACTTCCATTGAAGTTACTAACACGTTTGTTCATGCAAATTGGTAATTGGCGCGTTAAGCTAGCACGGTAAGATTAGGGAACATATTTCTATTATTTTGGTCGTGTTCTGTAAATCAAATTATGCAATTGGATAATCATGTGCAAAGTGATAACTTTAATAATTTGGTTTGTTCAACCTACCTAGTTAATTTAGGATCTTGGACGACCGGATTGTTTGGAACCTTCTGGTGTAAATTAAGAATCAACATGGATAGGATTAGTACAGGCCGTTATTATGGGCGATTTAGATGAGATTCGTTTTGTCTTTTTCATTTCCACACCCCCGAACTTAATCTTTGGCCTTTGGGTTATATGAGTCATAATTCCCAATAGGAATTGGGTGCACTTTGATAGTTTCCAATTGTTTCCTTAAAAATTGGTGGCGACTTCATTTGTTCAATAATCCCTGAATCAATCAATCTCTTCTATTTAAGAACCTATAACATATTATTATTATTTCAATTAGGGGCCGAAAGGCGAGGGTTCTTACACCAGCAAGTGACTGACGTTGCTGGGCCTTCCTTCGGCCTCTCTCTCTCGCTCAGTCGCTCTCTCTCTTGTTCTTTATCACTCGCAATCTCTTTCTCTCTCTCGCAGTTTCTCTCGCTTCTCTCTCCTCCGTCGCCAGTGCTCCGACGAGCCACCGCCGACCATGGTGGTCGGTGGGTGGTGGTCTTGGTGATGGGCTACGCCATGGGTCCCCATGCTTGGGTGATCGTGGCCTAGACTCGAAAAACAAATTAGGGTGTCGTTTTATAATTTTGTTTTAATTAATTTCGTATTTTCAGTATTTTAAATAATTATTTTTATTTTTATGTACTCGTTTGGAACCTGAATCTGGATTTTGTGAAAGCCTATATTTATTGAAATAAATCAAAACATTTGAATAAAATATTAGATTAATATTTTTCTACTGTTTAGAGTTTTTTATTTACTTATTATGTCTCGGTAATTGTATTTAATTAGGACCAAACAGACAAGCGTGATCGGATCGTCATTTGAAAGCTTACCTACTGTCTAGTGAGCGTTTGTTAGGTAAGCGATTGTGCCTACCTCTTTCCAAAACCCATTAAAAAGTTTTGACTTGTTATGGTCTAATTGCCTATTTGTTGTGAATTCAATATGCGAAGCTTGATTAAGTTATATCGTTGTTAATTATGAGAATTAGAAATATATTCTTTGCTATAATTATGAAATATATTGAGTATGATGAGTTTATGAAGTTTCGTTAATTAATTAGTTTATATGTTGATTATTGAATAATCATGGCGATGTTGAATTTCTAATATTATTATGATATAATATATGTGCTAAATGGAATGGGTTATTATTGAGTGCTAATGAGCACCTAATATACTTTGTTGGATTATTTGTTGAAAGTGTAATTTTTGGATATCATGTTTTACTGTCGAAGTGCCGCCGGAATTTCATGAGACATATGTGAAGCATGATTATTCTTAATCTGCATTAATGTCATTATTGTCATTATTATTATTCATTGTCATGAGCATAAAATGAAGTAGTAAGTCGTTGTCTCGTTGTACCACTTAGTCGACTAATGCAATTATGTGAACTGAATTGTAAATGAGAATAAGACTCCTAATGGATCCCTAGGAGTAGTCGAGCAATCAAGACTTATCTAATTGATGTAGTCTAGGGATGCGTGATTCCCAAGTTACTTATTATGGACACCTCGTAGCGTGTTTGGGATGGATCATTCCCCTTTGTTTAATTCTCTACATATCGATTATTATGTTAGAGATAGTATGAATATACACTAGAGTAAGTCCATGGCATGTCAGTATCAATCTATGAACAGTATGGGTAATCGCTATTCTATTCGCTCTCTTATTACTCTAATCAACATGGTTTGTCTGTTTGTGTTCGAATGATCACTAAAGCAAGAATTGCATGTAGTTGAATATGGAGTATGCGTGTGCTTGATTGTATGGCTACTTGTGCATACAAATGAATTTCAATGATTTTTCTAAAACCTAGATAAGGTTTGCGAAAGTGTTTTTACTGGGTGTGGACGACGTTTATTCAGCTTATCTGATTTTTGTTTTCTTTTGTTTCTTCTCTTTTCTTCTGTACCTTGTTTCCGTCTTGTTTCCGTCACGGAAACCAAAGTGCAGGTGTTGCTGAGTGAGGACGTATAGCTTTGGAGTTTTATTGTAGGCTTGTTCTCTAGACTTGTTATTTCTTTTGGATTATGAGATTTTTGGTTTGTGCCCCTATAAGGCAAAGTTGTAATAATACTTTAATGGACTTCAGTTCACTCATTAGACAACTCTTATATTACTATTTAGTTTCTTTAGATGCTTCCTTTGATACCTAGATTTTCTTTCTGCTTAGCATTTATTTCTTAGCGATAAATATTGCAATAGCAACCCTCGGGTTTGGGATGGTTCAGCGGTGTCGAATCATGTATAATGACATTGATAGTTCCCAAGAAATCGTTGCGAATTCGGGGGTGTTACACCATTGTTCCTTCTTAGTTGGTGCCCGATCTGGTGATGTAATCATGGGAACAAGAGAGGGAGAATAATCCTCACTCTGAATTTCACTAGGAGGGACTTGGGAGGAGCAACCTCGAGGAACCAGACGATTTCAAAGCTTACGCATAGCCATGGTGAAGAGGTGGGATTGTTTTGGGAGTGTCGTGTTTGACGGTGGAGAGCAGGGAGATTTGTATGGCTTGGCTTGAGCAAGCAACTTCCTTATATAGCCGAAAGAAAAAGAAAAAGGGGAAGTATTGTCTTGTCATAGCAAGTGAGTCCATCTTTACCATAAACGGGTAAGACATGCATTGGAGTATAGTTTTCCCAAAAAAAACAGCATTTCTTCCCTTCTTTTAGCTCCCACACAGTATTCCAAAGAATCTGAAGCAAGTAGAAAACAAAACCTAGAGCAGTAGATGTAGTGCTCAAGAGAGGTAGGAAATAAATATGTTTCCTAGTTTGACAAGTGTTTGGAAGAGCTAGTAGTTGATATGAGGTGGGATTGTGGAATAAATTTGTTTAAAAAAAAAAAACAAAAGTTGCGAAAAAAATCTATGAGTAATATTACGTAAGATATGTTACGTAACTGAAAGGAAGATTTCGTGAGGATTTGTTTCTTTTTTATAAAAAAAGAAAACGAAAGAAAGAAATATGAACTGGAAAAAGGAGCACACCTTCATTTTGTTTCTTCAAGCCATCTTCTTATATCTCCCACATATGTTAATAAGGAGTTGCATGCCATAGGATATGTAGCGCCTAATTTTTATCTAACTTGGTAGGTGTTTAATCTCAAAGAGCAAGGACTAGTGGGGCTTGTAATATGGTAACAAAATTGAGCTTAACTCATACTATTGGAGAGAAGTTCGCTATTACAAAAAAATATGGATGAAAGTAATGTAATACAGAGAATACAAAGATGCATAAATCAGTATAGCATCGCATGAGACATTTGTGAGTCGTTTTAAATACAAAGCATAGATGGCATGGAAGTAAGAATTTCAACAGTATAATAATATCAAACAAGACTTTGTTCAACGGACCAACCACAGCAAGCATTTAGAGGAATCACACATGTGATACAGATCAACTTAGTCGAATCATGCCTAAGTCAAGTCGGATTTTTTCAAATCTTTCTCTACTTAGAGCTTTTGTAAAAATATCAGCAATTTGATTTTCAGTAGCACAGAACTCTAATCTAACTAAGCCTTTTTCAACGTTATCACGTAGGAAGTGGTGACATATTTCAATATGCTTGGTTCTAGAGTGGCTTACGGGAAATTTTGAAATATTTATTGCGCTAGTATTATCACAAAAAATGGGGACACAATCACAATAAATATTAAAATCATGAAGTTGTTGTTTTACCAATAGTATTTGAGCACAGCAGGCAGCCGCAGCCACATATTCTGCCTCGGCAGTGGATAAGGCTACAGAATTTTGTTTTTCCGATGCCTAAGATATAAGGCAAGCTCCCAGAAGTTGAGCCATACAATATGTGCTCTTGTGATCTACTAGATAGCCTGCATAATCTGAGTCATAAAAATCGTATAAATCCATGTCCAAAAAATGCGTAAAAGAGACATATATCATGAGTTCCTTTTAGGTAATGGAGAATACGTTTAGCTACCTTTAAGTCAGATTCTTTTGGACTTGATTGAAAGCGAGCACATAGGCATACAGTGAACATTATGTCTGGCCTACTGGCAGTTAAGTAAAGTAGAAATCCGATAATACCTCTGTATTCTATTTCGTCTACTGACATACCATTTTCATCCATATCTAACTTTTGACCAGTTGGTATAGGCGTGTCATAAGGCTTGGATTCCTCCATCTTGTACTTTTTCAAGAGTTCCTTAGTGTATTTTTGTTGATGGGTTCTTACTCCATCTTTATATTGTCTTACCTGTAGTCCAAGAAAGAATTTCAACTCTCCCATCATGCTCATTTCAAATTCTCCTTGCATTATCTGGGAGAAGTTTTCACAGATTTTGTTTTTAGTTGCACCAAAAATAATGTCATCCACATAAATTTGTACAACTAAAATATCATCACCTTCACTTTGCGAAAACAAGGTTTTATCAATTAAACCTATTCTAAAACCCTTTTCGATTAAAAATTTAGATAATCTCTCATACCAAGCTCAGGGAGCTTGTTTTAAACCATAAAGAGCTTTATCTAATTTGCAAACATGGTGAGGAAAATCTTTATTTCAAAACCCGGAGGTTGTTCAACAAAAACTTCCTCTTTGAGGTAGCCATTTAAAAAGGCAGTTTCACATCCATTTGATAGAGAATAAAGTCTTTGTGAGCGGCAAAGGAAATTAACATACGAATAGCTTCAAGTCTAGCTACTAGAGCAAAGGTTTCGTCATAATCGTTGCCCTCTTGTTGATTATAACCTTTGACAACGAGTCTAGCTTTATTGCAAACAATAATGCCAGTATCATCCAACTTGTTCTTAAAAATCCATTTGGTCCCAATCACTATGTGATTATTAGGATGGGGTTCAAGATGCCAGACGTTACTTCTATCAAATTGATTAAGTTCATCTTGCATAGCTAGAATCCAATCAGGGTCCTCTAGAGCTATTTTATAATTTCTGGGTTCTATCTCAGATAAAAAGGCATGAAAAGCACTGAAGTTTTGGACTAAAGATCTAGTTTGAACTCCCTTGGTTTGATCAATGATGATTTGATCCAATGGATGAGAGCTTTGATGGTTGAATGTTCTTCGTACTGAAGTTATTGTTGGCTGGGTGTGCTTTGATCTTCTTGAGTTGTGGCTTCCTCGTTCCTTCCATCTATTGTGTCTATCTGTTCTTCGTGAATGGATTCTGTATTTTGCTGAATGTGAGGTTCCATTTTTCAGGGACGTTCTCAGCAAGTGTTGTGTCAGTTGGTCGTGACAATCCTAGTTCAAAGTCATCGTCTTCCTGCATTTCCCTGTATATAGATTTAAACTCATCAAATATTATGTGAATACTCTCTTCAATGCACTTTGTTCTTTTGTTATACACTCGATATGCCTTGCTTTGTAGTGAATAACCAATGAAGAATTCTTCATCACTACGAGCAACAAATTTACCCAGATTTTCTTTACCATTATTGTGAACAAAGCAACGAGCTCCAAAAGTGCGGAGATAAGAAATGTTTGGTTTCTTACCATAGAATAGCTCGTAAGGGGTTTTCTGAAGAATAGGTCTTACCATGGCTCAATTAATAATGTAACAAGTTGTACTTACTGCCTCCACCCAAAAACTCTTTGGGAGATCACTTGATAGAAGCATTGCCCTGGTCATGTCTTCCAAGGTTCGATTTTTTCGTTCCACCACTCCATTTTGTTGTGGAATTCTTGGTGCTGAAAAATTGTGATCTATTCCATTTTCATTGCAATAACTCGTAAACTTAGAGTTTTCGAATTCAATTCCGTGATCTGACCTAATAGATAATAATTGAAGATTAATCTATTTTTGAACTTTTCTAATGAGAATAAGAAATTACTCAAACACATCTTCCTTTGAGCTAAGAAATAGACTCCAAGTGAACCCGAAATAATCAACTAAAACTAAGACATACTTACTTCCTCCTCTGCTTAGAATTTTTTTAGGTCCACATAAATTTATGTGAATAAGTGGCAAGGGCACTTGTTTTGAAGGAGGAACGCACTTGCTTTCCCCTTGCACATGCTTCACAAACACCATTATAATCAAGCTTAGAATCAGGCAGTCCTTCTACTAACTTTTGGGTGCGAAGTTTATTTTAAATTCTAAAGCTAGCATGTCCTAGAAGTTTATGCCATAAAAGAGGGTCACTCTCCAGAACACTCATGCGGGTAAGACTGTTTTGAGGTAAGGTGTGAAGATCAATTTTGTACACGTTTCCGCAATGTATACCTAGTAAAATATGTTCACCTTAGTTTTCCTTATAAACTTTGCTATGTTTTGAAGTAAAACTAACTTCGTTGCCCCTGTCACATAGCTGGGAAACGCAAGAGAGAGTTTATTTCAAACCATCTACTAGAAGAACATTGTCAATAGAGTGAGTAAGAGTTTTACCTACCTTACCAACGCCAATCACCTTTCCTTTGCTATTATCTCCAAATGTTACTTGCCCACCTTCAAAAGCTTTTAGTGACAGAAATTTTCCTTCATTTTCAGCCATGTGGCGTGAGTATCCGCTATCCATAAACCACAAGATTCTGTTTCTCACGTTAGCCTGCAATAAACATTAAGGCTTAACTTTGGGTACCCAAATGAATTTCGGTCCTCTAAGGTTAGTAGAACTTTGAAGTTGATCTTTTCGAACCCATATTTGCTTAACAACAATTCTAATATTTTCATAATATTTTTGTTTCGAAAAGCATTCATAAGGGAGATAACCAACATGACCACAATGATAGCAAATTTTTTTTTTCTGGGAGGTTTACGTATTTGGATTTTTTTTCTTTGTCGTAGGACGTTTGTAGCCTAGGCCAGGTTTGTTAGACTTTCCGTTTTGATTAGGAAGCAAGTTGTAGGACCACTGTTGATCAAACCATTGTTGTTGACGAGGTTTAACAGACTCGTAATTTTTCTTAATAGTCTTGCTTGGGAACTTATTGTTCTTACTTGTAGAGGCATTAAACATAGAGTGGTGTTTAGGTTACCAGAAGAGAAGCTAATGTTAGGTGAGGTTTCCTCAAAAAAGGTGGATTTAATTTTTTGTTTACCTAATTGAATAGTGAGTTTCTTGTTGTTCTCCTCTAGTTCTTTAATGCCTTTCTCTAGAATTTCATTTTGTTCTTTTAGAGCGATGCATTCAGTTTCCAAGTTAAAGCAAACAATATCAAGACTATTACTTCTAGCAGTAGTTTCATCTAGGTCTTGTTTCATGCTAAAGAACACAGATTGCATATCATCAATAAAAGTTTCCACGACTTTGATTGACTTTTCTTTGGAGTAAGTAGGAAGAGTAGCTTTCATTTCAGTCATCATTACCTCATAGTCTGTTTTTGATTTGTCATCTAATTTAGCATCAGACTTGTATGAGGCCATGAGGGTAAACTTTGCCTTTAAGTGGTGTGTAACCTCATCATCGTTCTCTCCTTCAACTCCTTCTAGATCCCATGCTCCCATGGCATGTAAGAGTTGCCTTCTGGCCCCTTCTTACTTTGCCCTTTGTCTTTCTTGTTCCCACACTGGACATTGATGCATGCGATGGGCGGGCTTCCTGCATTTATAGCAATTTATATCAGTATTATATTGTCTTTTAGAGAGGGATGAACTTGATTTATTTCTGTTGAAATTTTTTTTTGATCTTTTTTTCAAGATTCTCATAAGTTTCTTTAAAATTAGAGCAACATCTTCTTCATCCCAGTCTGACCCACTATCTTCCTCTTTTGCTTTTAGAGAAATTGATTTATTTTTGGGAATCCCCTCAGTGTGATCTCTGTCCAGTTTCATTTCATGGGTAGTGAGAGATCCCATAAGTTGTTCTAAAGGTAGTTTTGATAGGTCTTTGGCTTCTTGTATGGCTGTGATCTTTGGTCTCCATTTTTCTCCCGATAGGCTTCGCAAGATCTTCCGACCCGGATCTTCGTTGTTGTAAGTTCTACCAAGAGATCTTAGTTCATTTACAATATGAAAATATCGAGTAAACATACTTTTAATACATTCATTCTGTACCATATTGAAAGCTTCATATTGTTGAACCAAAAGATCAATTCTAGCATTTTTTACTTCGTTAGTACCTTCAAGGGATGTGACTAATGTATCCCATATTTCTTTGGTTGTCTCAAAGGATGAGATCCTGTTGAATTCATTTGTATCTAAGGCACAGTGGAGAAGTTTAATGGCTTTAGCATTTTTTCCTAGTTTACTCAATTCAGCTTCTGTCCAATCCTTTTCAGGTTTTATAGTCTCTTTACCTGTTGTAGCATCTGTTACAGTGATGACTATAAGCCCTTTTTGGACAATTTTCCATACTTGATAGTTTTCAGATTGGATAAATATTTTCATCCTGTTCTTCCACCAGCCATAATGAGTTCCATCGAAGAATTGTGGGCGAACTGTGCTTTGTCCTTCACGAGTCCCTTCACTGGGAGCTAGTGAGTATGACTTACTCATGATCGCTTTTCTCTCCAAGTGTTACCTTGTTTGAGTAGAGAGAAACCTTCTCTGATACCAATTATTAGTGCACAAGAGGGGGGGTGAATTGTAAACTAGAACCAATTGCAGAATAATGACTAATTTTTCGATTATTATACTTTTAAGTAAATTAAATCAAATAAACGAAATAAGAAACAAAAGCAAATAGTAAAGCACTCGTGATTTTACGAGGAAACTCTTTGCTACCGCAAACATAAAACCCCGGCCCGAATGACTTTAAAACACTACTTCTCTTATTTAAGTAATGTTTTACAACTCGATCATACTAACTCTAATATGATCCACGAACCTGGTAACTCTACCAAACTGATCTCACATAGGAGCTCACCTAAGTACAAATTACAACTTACTCAAGTTGTCTGGTGGTACGGCAATGTTTGAACCTTTGATATTTCAATAAGCAGAAGGTACAATATAATCTTATAGTATGCTTATAAGAGGGACGTTACTTAGGGTAGAAGGCAATATGACTTATTTGTGTTCTGCTTTATTCTCTCAAATGAAAATGTCGTTCAGTTTACTTTGTAGAGAGATAAGAAGTAAAGATAGAGTTTCTTAATTTTATAAAAAAGAAATTAATTTTCTATATTAAGAAAAGCAATCAAGACAGTTATCTTTTTCCTCATGATCTAATTTGGTTGAGATAATGAAGGAACACAATTCCTTATTATTAGCTCGATCATATTAAGGAGATAATTTAGATTTCAAAAAACAATTCATGAAATCAAGATTATAGCTGAGATCTTTCTAATGATAAAATATACTTAAATATCTCAAAACTGACTTTGACAAACTAAAATCAAAAAGATCTTAAATCATTTTTAGCAAGAGTCTCAAAAACCTTTTTGAGGTAATATTTCTAGTAGTCAGAGATACACAAAATCAGAGAGTATTACTTTAAAATACTTGTAGTTTGAAAAAGATTTTTCTCTTGCAAAGAAAGTAAAATAAAGAAAACATTTGTTAAGATTAATTCCTAACAATATTTTCTTGATGAACTTTTATTTGTACATAGTATAGTAGGAATGTTCTAGAAATTACTAGAGTCCTAGAACTGTCCATTTAGCACGTAAACGTAAGCCACGTTCAGTCATATTGCCAATGCTTCAAGTAACGTTCCCTTGTGAGCATACTTTAACATTTCCTCTAAAAATATAATTCATACCAGATAAAAATTGACAAGAACATGAATCTTCATTTGATCATTATCCAAGCTGTTGAATAAACCTGAAAGCACTAAGAAGACAAGTCAAAAACATCATACAATGTAAAAGTTTGTTAGCATCAAAACTTACCTTATAGTAAAGTACCTCAACACATACAGTATTTAGGAAGCAATGAAGAGTATGATTCGCATGATATCTATATTTTGATAATTAGAAAATAACAAGAAAGCAATAAAGTTGATTTGTCCCCTCATGAGTAGTACCTGAACTGTAGGCTATTTAGTAAAGATTCTAAGCAAACAAGGTCTCAGGAGAAATAAGAAATAGAGAGAGAACTCTACAACAAGAGGTTGGTTCTCGTCAACTGGTTGTCTGGAACAAATTGAGCATTTGAAATAAAGGGTCAAAGGCTGTATTTATAGTGGCCGAAGGTAGGGTTGCACGAGTAAAAGATCGGATGAAACTGGCTTAATCCAGAATAAAAAGAGCTGTCACTAGCTAACAGACGACAGCCGCTAACGATTGTCGATTAGCAAGCGGTAGCAACTAGCGGCTACCTCGGCTATGGAGGTAGCAAATTGCAGCTATCAATCGACAGCCAAACAAGGTTGTGGCATAGTTGTTAGCAGCTACGAATTGCAGCTCAGCAGCCGCTAGCGGATGCCGTGGATGAGGACATCATGTCGGCATTTGACTTTCTTGGGCCATTTCTCACTCGTTTGGGATGATTCAAGATGTGTTGGAACCTCATTGAGCCTAGTTTCAAATAGAGTTTTTTTTAGGCCCAAATGTTTTATGGATCTGGAGATATACCCGAAAGAGTAAGGAGTGGTTAATTTTGGAGCACTGGTCAAAGTTGGGTTCGTATCTCCTTGATTAGAAATGTAGTGTGGGCTCATGATATGTCATTGGAAAGCTATTTGAATAAAAAAATCTAGCAATGTAAGGCTTTCAAATTAAATCAACTGAACAAACTCCCAAAATGGGCTAGATTTACGGTCCATAGTATCCGTGTACATTTGTTTTGATCCTTAACTTCATTTGACCATAACTCTTAGGTGCGGAATCGGATTTTAAGACAGAAGGAAGAAATGGAAAGCTCTTGAAAGTGGCTTTTGAATGAATTAGAAGTGGATGGAACTTTTAGAAGATTTGAGACCTCATTCACCTATCAAAACATAATAGCACATAGGTACATAAACTAATCATTTTATCAACGGGCATTTACGGACATTTGACGATAATTTTTTGGCGTCTATAGAAGCCCCCACTTTGATCATGTTTGAGTAAAGAGAAGATCAAAGTATTTCAAATGCGACATGCAGGATGCTGACGAGCAAACGATGTGTGAGAGTGTACAGTATGAATGCAAGTTAGGCAAACATTACTGAAACGCGCTCGATGGATGCTATGATCCCGTCCTTGCACTTGAGAAAAAGAAAAGTTGACGAGACAGCGCAACCATGAATTACGGGCGTGACTGGCTGTAAATGAATGAAGAGGTTCGGATGAATATCATTTGGTGAGAATGAACAGTTTAAATGCTTAGGCATTAATTGACGGATACATATTTGGAATGTGTCAAGATCTCGTCTATGCACTAAGAAACGAAAATGTCGACGGGACTAGGCAACCACGGATTACGGGCGGTTGGCTGAAAACATACATAATTCGTACTCCTAACACATATACACTCGAATTACTAGGAAAACTACGCATATCGAAGGCGAATTCATAGTCTTAAATTCCTGACGTAATACATAAAAATTATTAGAAAAACTATTCATTCAAAATCTCTAACGTAATATATACAGATTATTGGGAAAAATGCACCAAACAATAAAGAACTCATAGTCTTAAATTCCTGACGTAATATATATAGATTATTGGAAAAGCTCTTCATTCAAAATCCTTAACGTAATATATATGGATTACTTGGGAAAACATACCTTCACATCCCTGCATAATATACACGAATTATAGGGAAAAATATATTCTTGAGGAAACCCTATCCCTGTAAAGAAAAAGTTTGTCTACTGGCACAACACTTTAACAATTCGTTGTCTGGTACAAAAGATCAGTTGTCTGGCACAAAAATTAAATGTTCCATCATCTGGCACAAGAGATTAGTTGTCTGGCACAACAATTAAACGATCTATTGTATTGCACAAGAGATCAATTGTCTGGCACAACAATTAAATGATCCGTTGTCTGGCGCAAAAGATCGGTTGTCTGGAACAACACTTAGTTCCATCTGAATAAAATGATTAGTTTCCCGGCACAACACTTAGGTGGTGTTTACTTGTTTGTTATCAAATGCAATGCAATGCAATCATTTTATAGGGTAGATGTGAGATGGAAAAGGAAGGAGGGGGAGGAAGGAGATGGAAAAAGTGATATTGATAACACCTCCAAAGTAATCATCATTAAAAGGGAAAAGTTGTGCAATTGTGATTACAATGTATAATGCAATCAACTCCATTTTTCCCATCACCCTCTTTTACTCCTTCATTTTTCATCCCAAATCTACTCTATAAATTGACTGCATTTGCATTGCATTTGATTGCAAGCAAGTAAACCAGACCTTAGTTCCATCTGCATAAAATGATTAGTTTTGTAGCACAACACCTGCAAAAGATTAGTAATCTGGCACAAAACATAGTACAGTCAAATAAACATATTTTGCAGAAAATATATTCCTGCACAAAATGAATATTAGTAATCTGGCGTAACATTTGGTGCAGCTAGACAAATGTATTTTGCGGAAATATATTCATGCACAAAATATTAGTTCTCAGAAAAGAAGCAATGTCAATTTATGCACGTGAGGCGAAGTCTGTAGGGTTGGATTATGCATATATTATGCGTTTTTGCAGATGTTACCTATTTCCCTACAAAAAAAATGGGTTAGTTTTACATCTGTAGTATCGCTGTACCATAAAACAAACTGTTGTTCAAGATTTGTAGAATTTTGAATTTGTGGAGCCAGGAGGTCATTCCCGCGCACTTGACAGTAGTCGCAATGTTACTTTCGTGCTTGGTTGTAGCCGAAAATTCCATTCCATTCCTGATTGCTTTGCTTCCATTCTTGATTGGCGTCAGAAGGTCACTTCTGGGCTTGATTGTAATTGTCTGTCGAATACTGAGCTATGGGCTTGCTGGTTTGAATGGAGAGTGGTCAGATTCGAGATTGCTGTGGAGATATGCATAGAGCAAGGATGCATTTAAAATGCTTGACTGACCATGACAAGATGCACAAGATATGGCATATTAACAGGCGCAAGGTAATGGAAGATTTCGTGTCAACACGCAAAGACTCAAGACACGGGGAAGTCATGTACACATCCATGCCTTTAAGGCAACTCTGACACTTATGCGAATGTAATGTATACGGACACTTTTGAGTCACAGACCCATGCAACCTATCCTAGTATGCACGACTCTCGTATAAGGTCTAAAGAGGGTCATGTTGGAAAAGGTTTTTGAGGAGTAGTTTCATTCCTATGGTAAACTTGACAAAGCATGAGACAGGTGGATAAAATTGGGTGCCATCAAGGGAGAATCAGCCCCCAATATGATGTGTGGTTCGACGATGATAATATGCTCGAGGATCTTGAATGCTATGCCCTAAGAGACTTGACGCAGCGATAAAGAGAGTCCCTACTTATGGGATGGGGACGGGATGGACAACTTTGAACGTTGTGAACAAGAAACTGACTCGTTTTGAAAAATCCCCCAGTGGTAAAGTCCGTGTGTTAGCCTACGAGAAAGTTGTCAAGTATGACTCTGGATGACTAACCAAAGAGTGCTTAAATAAGAAACAATGCTCTAAAATCATCAAAATTTTAAATTGCCTCAAGGTGTTGGATTTGTTCATTTTTTTTGTTGCACTAAATTTTTCCTAGGCCTCCCTTTCGAGTTTTCAACCTACCAGACTCATATTTTTTTATCCTTATTAGATGGAGATGGTGGAGTAGGAGAACACTTTATGATCATGTGAAAAAGTAATTATCATGGCCGGGCCTCTTCGAGGTTTCCTACAGTGTGTGGAATCAGGCCAACGTAGTTCTGAACTCCAAAATTGAAAGGTCGTGCCTGTTGGAGGGCTTTCGGGTTGTAATGTCAGGCTAGGTAAAGGTATCAAAGAAAATGATAAATGCTCAAAGAAACTCAATGTAAATCCCCTCCCCAAAGTATGTTAGATGGTAAAGAAGCTTGTAATCTTGGTAAGGTGGCTTAAAGACTATTGTTAAGGTAATGCCACCGTTCAGTTGTGCTTGAATTGTTTGCACTATTTTGGATCTTTGATCTCTCTTTAATTTCTCTCTTTTTTTCTGCTCTTTAACTTTTCGAGTTCACTCTTTTCTTTTATCTTTCTCTCGGTAGCTCTTTTTGTAGCTCGGTCCACCTTGCCTAGAAGATTGCTTTTATTTCCATGTCGCATACACCTATTCCCCGAGTAAGGATGATGTGGTTAAGAAATGATAAGCTAATGTGTTTAAGGCTTGAAGGGCTTCAAGTGGTAACGATGTAGATAGGTAAAAAGGATTTTGATGTCATTAATGGATATGATCATTAAGGAGTTCATGTCTCGATGTTTTCTATAATGAAGGCTCTTTTTTTTTGGATTTTTTCTTTTTATGTTTGTTATTCCGTCATAGGTAACATATGTTCGTCATAGGATTGTACAAAGAACAATGAAGAGAATCAAAATGCAATATTTATTGAATAAAAAAAAAAGCATTACACGAGAAGTAAGGTAGACTCTATGGACGAATTAAAAAGACAGACTAGACATGATTGACTCGACTGGACTCGACTTGACTTGCACACTATGAGACTTTGATTCTCTTCAACTTTTTGAGCACGGGGTTGTTCGACAGAGATATAAGGGACATCGCCCTATAGATACTTGCATTTTTCGCTATTCAAGTGGCATTCTTAAGACCGTCATCTTCGAATAGGGTACTCACATGATAGAGTCGGTGGTAGGAGTAAATGACTTGATAACATGAGGTGTTCCTTATAAGCTGGTTGTACATTCTAGATGAATTGACGGATTTGATCAGTTGAGAAGGTCGCTCGACTATCTCGGCTATCTTCTCCGGTTGACGGACAATTCATGTCTTGCACTAACTGTTTTAGTTGATCCATTTCAGTATTTGGAACAAGAATCATGGGTTGCCCATTTATCATTGCCACAAGTTGACCATTGACAACTTCAGTGTTGATAGGTATCATTTGATCGTTCACATCCCCATCATTTGGCCCGTAACCTAAAATGAATATAGGATTATATTATACAAGGAACACACTTATCATTTTACTCATTTCAATGTCCATAAGTTTACATACATACCATTCATCTCCTTCACCCAAACTTTTTCTATTATTCAGTTTTGGTAGAATTACTTCCATTGGCATAGATGTTTCGATAAACGGCGATGACCAAGGTACTTATATTGTCAAAGTAAATTTATTAATTAAGTAATAATTTTTTTATTTTACGACATGTTATATGAATCCACACATATTTGAACTTACTATAGATTGGGTAATATAAAATTGAGTAATGGTATTGTTGCTTGCCTGTTGATACATTTGCGTGTTTGGCAAACTTTCAATACCATTATTCATAATACTAGTTTCTGCATCACATCGGTGATGATTTAGATAGAAAATGTTAATTATTAGCCGGTGGACCACCTAAATAAAGACATCTTACTATATAATTAATAAATATATCATCACCAAAGCAAGTTAGGGGACGGTTTCACTTATTGTGTTACCCCTGCTAAGCTTTGATATACTGAAATTACTTGCACCAAGTGACTCCAACTCAAGTTTTACAACATGTGAATATAGTACAATAGGGATATTTAACTTAGGTTTTTTATTAATGGGTATTTGATAAAATGTAAACAACACTCACATCAGATTTTTTTGCTCTCCATGTTCTCGCTTTGACCTTACTACGTTTAGGCTTCTTCACTCCTGTTTTACGTGTTGGTGATGGTGACCGTCCCACGTTTCCTCTCTTGTTTTTATCAGTTGAACTCATCAACCTCTTCTTGCTTGGTCTCCCCTTTGTAATTACAACCACGGGATCTTCGTACGGTTCCCCCACTTCCGTTTCACCATCAACTTCATGTGTTACTGCGCTCTTTACACTAGCACTGCCACTTCCAAACGCACATGTCCCCCTTTCAAAACTATTCATTACATTCTTCATCCCCTCCAACAAGTATATGCACTTTTTGTCCGAGTCTAGACCCCTATTGGTTACTTCATAAAATTGCCTCTCCAACTTGCACATGCTCTCCAACTCAATAGTCCACTTTCTACCAACCCCAATTAATTTCAAAAAGTTGTATAATATCTTTTTATATCTCTCATCTACCTCGGACAAATGTATTTCAAGGGTAGTAAAATCAACCTCCTAAAATTAAACACTTTCAAAGATGCCTACGTAAAATACGTTTCCAACTCCACATTTTGCAAACACACTCCACTTCCTCTCTGACGGTATGAAATGTCACCATAAACTCATGGTTCTTTGTTTGTCCACCACCCACCTCCTCTATTTCAATTAATTTATATTCACATAATTCCGCTTCTTCGGTCACAACCACGACTCTAAATACACCATTTTTATTATCTCAACCTGGACTTTCTTAAATAGTTTGTGAGTATATGCCTCCTGGTATCTAACTTTAATATCAAATTTTGTTCTGGTGGATAATGTGCCATGCATGGAAGACCCCTCCGCCAATTCCTCCTTTACAATCTTATCCGCCAAAGCAGTCTCATACCTATCAATGAATGGTTTGAGGGTCTTCTTGTTATGACTATAGAGTTTAAAATATGAGTTTATTTGCTCGCTTCTTTGGTAGATGACATGCCTGCCCAGAATTGGTCCCTCACAAATACAAGTGTCCATTTAGCGCGATCTCTATATAAATTACGAAATCGAAGATTATGCTTATGCCCCCGCCTCAACTTAATCTCCTCAGCCATGGCAACCCATCATACACCACATTATTAAAATTTCCCAACAACTCATCATACCTCCTATGACCTTTGCACTTGTCCGAAAACTTTATCAATATGAACCATAAGCAGAATCTATATCTTGCATTTGGAAATACAGCTCGCACAACAGTACCAATGCTTCTACATTGATCGGTTATTATTTCTTCAAGATTAATCCCACCCATTGCCGACAAGCAAGTTCAGAATAACAACCATTCAATAGCAGCAGTTTCGTTGCATATCAAAACACATCCCAACAATATACACTGCACGTTGTGGTTCACTCCAACAAATAGGACAAATGGCATCTTGTACTTGTTCATTAGATATGTCGTATCAAAAGAAGTAACATCACTAAACTCAGTGTACGCCTCTCATGATCTAGGGTCTACCCAAAACATATTTTTTATGCGCTGGTTTGAATCAGCGTCTATATCATAAAATAATCCATGGTTACGCCTTTGTAACGGTAAGAACAATTATTGCACCAAATTAGCATCGACGACCTTTAGTCGAGATCTCCTAACCTTACTAAGGTGGTTGCACATATCCTGTGCCAAGCACGACATCTCTTTAGGGCCACCATACTCAGCTATCGTTGCTTTTGTGCACTACTCAGGAGGTATGCCAACACCATTTAAGAACTTCAGCATATTCTTTTCCCTATCGGGGAGATATGCCAACACCTTTTAAGAACTTCAGCCTATTCTTTTCCTTATCGGAGAGATGCCTATGTTGCTTTTTGTGTCTAGATTTAGATGGACAAACTTAATGATTGTGCTCCAAGTTCAAGACTGACAGCTTCCATCTACCATTACCCAGCCTACTAGCTCCAACCCTCACTTTACAATCCATCCTAGTAATGGCTCTTTGTCTCTCACCATTTTTACTCTTTAAAACTCTTTTACCGTACCTATGACATGTAAATAATTTATGCCTTATCTCACCATATTTTTCTTTCGTCAAGCCAAATTTTACAAAACCAAACCCAGCCCTCTTAACATACTGTTGCATGTTTTCCAAAACAGTCTCACTAGTATGATACGTATGACCTTCTTGGGGTTCCTCTACATTTTCATAACCTTCCATACCCTCCTCCTTCTCGTCATCCCCCAAACCTTCACCCCCCGTCATCTTTCTCATCATTATCATCGCCATCACTGAATTCCTACTCACTCTCATCCACTTCCCACTCACTATCACTCCCATTACCAGAAGATGATGATTATGATTGATTGCCCTCCTACATGCTACATTCCTCATGTTCACTATCTATTTGCCTTGTACAATAATCTTATTAACAAAACAATTATCATTTCCAACTACCAAAAAAAAATTATTTCTTGTTACATTCCTATTACTACCACTTCAACTTCATAAAGACATTGGAACAACATCACTCCTTCAATCAATTTCTTTGTTAAATATACATCCACATTTCAGTTTGTCTACAATAATATAATCCAAATATTTTTCACTGTCAACAATGCAAAAAATACAAAATAAACATCCCCTTCATTATACTCTACCAACTATTCTACCACATTTCATAATTATAATTACCTATCAACAATTACACTTAATTATCTACTTTCACCACTATTTCGTCATCCAGTTCTACTTCAAGTATTACTAAATTAATAAAATATACTTCTAATAAACTAACCAAGTCAAACGTCTTTCAATCATATTCATCATATCAATAGTACACAATAATTCTCATTTTCACCCTAAATCTATACCCTAGTTATGCACCTTTTCAAACATAAATATTGGGGGCAACGAGTAATTCTAAACTGAACACAAATTTATTTCAATTTCAATTTCATTTCGTTTAATCTATCTTAACTAATTATTAACAACAACTACATTTCTGGCAATTTATGGGGTGACAAAATTTTCGCATATTAAAAACCCTAGCCATTGCAATTTACAAAAGTTACCATCTAAATTAATGGGGCAAGGGGTAAGTCGAAAATAAACAACATTTAATTTCAATATCATTTTCATTTTATATATCTTAACCAATTTTCAACACCTAAATTTCTCTCAAATTATGGGATAAAGAAATTTATTAAATTAATTATGCTTACCTTTTATTGATTCTAACTCTTCTTCTTCAACCCAATTGTAAAGCCCCAATTTTAATATCACTTACTCAGAGTAATTAATAATAATAAACAACAAGGGTGATATTAGAACCATGAACCGCCGTCCTCACCCGAAGGCAAACACAAGGAAAAGGGGTAAAGCGGAAATAAAAGAAAGAATGATTTGAATTCTAAAACGAAAGTCAATCTTATAAACATAATTGAAAGAGTAATATCTTACAAATAATCTTTTTATTCAAATTATAGTTACACCATTACTAAGCTTAACGTTTATTACAACAAAGAACTGAAGAGTAACCCACGCCAAGCGTATCCTCAAAACACGAACATACTCGTCCCAAATATCATCCAACATGCACGTGCAAGTGTAGATATAGATATGGAAAGAACACCAAAAATAGAAAATTAGCATAAGCTAAGTAAGAACACTGCACCTTCTCAAATGCAAGGTTTTATGTTTTAAAATACATATAGCACTTAACAGATAATAATATTCATAATAATCGTAGTCACCATAGACAATAATACACATATAGATACTTTTCTGTTTAAAGGGTTTATCTTTTCCTTTTTTTGTCTTTCACTGAATTATGTTAGCTCTCACAAAACTGTTAGCTGGTATGGGAGATACACAACCAAGTTTACTTTCCTTGGCAGGAGATCACCTTATATCATAATTCTGGCTATCGCCAAATCGTATAATTTCTCTATTTGTATATATAGTAAATGCGCATGCAACGTGTACTCCAGAAACCGTCCAACTAGCCCTTTTGGATGTCATACCACAAACCAAAGAATAATCTCATTCTCATAAGTATGCATATATCTTATAACCGTTCTCATACTTTCTTATACTCAACTTATGTAAATAATTCTCATGCTTATATCTTATCGTACAAATAGAGCTCATAAAAACTTTCCCCAATACTTCGTATAGTTGCTAGATAGCTTTATAATATCTTAGATATATATATTTCAGTGACTTTATCTTCCTCATTTCATCTCATTACTTTGCTGTATTTTCTGTATACTTCACACATTTCATTCTCATGCTTCATACATATATATTTATATAGCTAAATATTTCACATACTTCACATATCTCATGATATAACATGTTTAATTTACACTTAGCATATAATTCTCATGACTTTCACTTAGCACATAACTTAACAACATTTAGCATATAACACATGTTGGATCTAGTTGCAATGATCTAATCAAATAAGCGGAAGATAACTAGAATCAGGAAACTCAATGGGTCATTAAATACATATTCATATACCTCTTGATGCGTGCCTCCGTTGATGAAATTGCGTTCAATGAATCCAAAAGAGAGATGAGCCCCAAGTGTTGCTCCTCCAGCGTAGTCCACACTACGATTGAGCTTTGGATCCCGTGAGCGTTCATTAGTTAGAACGAGGACAATGAACTATTCCTTGACCTTGAATAAACACACGTTACTTTTAGAGAGAGAGAGAGAGTCGTTTGTTCTATTTCATTAGTTAATGCTTTTAACTGATGGGATTTACTTATAGCTTAAACCCTAGTCTCCTAGTCCAACTAGGAAACCCTTATAGTAACCTTGTGGGCTTCCACTATAGGTCCAATTGCCTTTCCTCTATATCTCTGTACTCTGATCCACCCAACGCATAAGTGCGTGACCCGTTAGGCCCAAACGCATTTAGTAGTTAATTCGATTCATATCTTCAATTATCTTAAGCGGACTCTAGCTAAACATTATAATCTACTAAATTGATAAGTTAATTATCTCTATAATTGAATTCCGAAATTTGCACCTTAATTGACAGGACATAAATCCTTCAATCTCCCACTTGTCCTTAAGACAAGTGTGCAAATCCATTCCCTTGTCACTTACTGTCTTGATGTGAACGTAAGGTAAGAAACCTAGTCATCCTTACAATGTTCATATCTTTTCTTGATCTTGAATTGGATTGCTAAGACAAATGATTATCAAATAATCCATTTGAGCACGACCATGCATTTCACACTCCCAATTCTACAAGAGGCCCATAAGACAACGATCCCTGTAGGGAGGAGAATTCCCGTCTTATGCATTAATGAATTTCAACATGATTTTCAATAATCCGGTTGTGTCCGCTATTGCCTCCTGTTACGTAGGCGATAGGAGCAATCACAAATCACCAATCCTCATGCCGTTATTCATAACCACTCAGGTTTGAGAAATGGTTCAAGATAGTTTTATGAGAGTCTAATATGACTACTTGTTTTTAAAGAACACTCATGGTGGGTATGTCCGATCATGAATTCCCAATTCATATCTATGCAAATGATCCTTGACATCCCATGTCTCCTCCCGTGAAACAGACACTTAGATCAACTTGCAATCTAATCATTGCCAGTATTTAGAATCTGAATCTAATATCTAGATTAGGGACAAATAACCAAAAATCCAGTTCACACTAAAGTGTTTCATTATCCAAGACATCGTCTTGATAACCTATTTGGATATTTGTGTTTGATTTTTTTGCATTAATATTGAAATCATACAGAAAATTGAATAGAACCAAAACTCATTGTGATAAATGTATGAAACCATGTTTTAATCATGAATACCATTTCATAATCTAAAACAATGAATCTAATCATCTCCGAAGCACTTAATGCTTATCAAAGTTGTGTGACTCTCATGTTTGGCCTGGTAAAGCGGCTTAGTCAACGGATCAACGACATTCTCATCTGTATTAACGGATCACCATCCTTGACCCATTGTCTAATAATATGATATTTGCGATGTACATGTTTAGACTTTTGGCGTGACCTTGGCTCCTTGGCTTGGGCGATGGCTCCATTATTATCATAATAAAGAGCCAACGGTTCATCCGTCTTAGGCACAACGCCAAGCTCACCCACACTACTAGAATAAGCCCTTTTAACGACCAAGGAATAACGACGACTTGTAAATTTCGTAGTTAGTACTGTATCAATAACGAAAAATGTATTAGCCATGAACTTGCGAATCCAAACAGCCTCCTTCGCACCTTCAAAAGTTGCGATGTACTCTGCTTCCATTGTAGAATTTGCCACAGTGCTTTGCTTAGCACTCTTCCAGGTCACTACTCCTCCTATGATACATAAGACAAATCCTGATTGGGATTGAGAACCATCTCTATCGGTTTGGAAGGACGCATCAGTATAACCTTTCACAATCAACTTTTGTTCACTACCATATACCAGGAACTTATCTTCAGATACTTCAAGATATTTTTGGCCGCAATCCAATGCGCCTCACCCGGGTTGGTCTAAAATCTACTCGTCATACTCAAAGAATACAAGATGTATGGACGAGTACAAATCATGACGTACATGATAGATCCGATGGCTGATGCATATGGAACCCTACTCATGCGTTCTTCCTCCGCATGTGTCTTAGGACCCTGGTTCTTGCTAAGAATCATACCACGACTCATACGTAGTAAACCTTTCTTGGCATCTTGCATAATAAACCGAGATACTATGGCTAAGTTCTATTAGCCTTTTGGATCTGTCCCGACAAATCCTAATGCCCAAGATGCACTCTGCTTGTCCAAGGTCTTTCATACGAAACCACTTCTCAATCCAAGCCTTCACAGACTACAGCATTTGAATGTCGTTTCCAATGATCAGTATGTCATCAACATACAGGACCAAGAAGACAATTTCGCTCCCACAGAACTTCATATAGATTGAAATGTATCTATTTGTTGGAGTCTTGACTCTATTAGATCTTCGACGGGTGGGTTCTGGTTCAACCTCTGCAGTTGCCTCTAGAGTTGAATCTAGAGTTGTTTCCAAAACATCTTGGATGAATTCTAAATTCCTATCCATCTCCATTTCTTGTTGATCTTGAATTTCTTCGAGATGGACTTTACTCTCACTTGTCTCTTTGGAAAGGAATTCCTTCTCCAAAAAGACACCATTCCGAGCAAAAGTACATTGTTCTCAAATTGATTGTAGAAATAATAACCCTTCGTTTCCTTTGGATAACCCACAAAGAAAACTTCGTCTAATATACGTGCAAGCCTATCACCGAGTAACCTCTTTACATAAGCTTCACACACCAAAACCTTGAGAAGATACAACTTGGGAACCATTCCCGTCCACAATTTATATGGTGTCTTCTCAACGGCTTTTGACGGAGTCTTGTGCAGCGTGAAAGCTGTCGTGTCGAGACCATATCCCCAGAAAGAAATAGGAAGATTGGCGTGACACATCATTGATCTAACCATATCAAATAAGGTTCGATTCCTCCGTTCAGGCACACCGTACCATTGTGATATTCCGGGTGAAGTTAGTTCTGTAAATACTCCACAACCCTTTAGATCTTCATCGAACTCTAGGCTCATATATTCGCCTCCTCGATCCGATCGAAGAGCTTTAATGTTCTTGTCTAACTGATTTTCTACTTCATTCTGAAGCCCTTTGAATTTCTCAAAAGATTAAGTAAATATAGCCATATATGCTCAAATCATCAGTAAATATAATGAAGTAACTAAACCTACCTCTTGCAGTCAAACTCATTGGTCCATACACATTTGAGTGTATGAGACCCAATAGCTCACTGGCTCACTCTCCTTTCCTAGAAAGGGTGATTTTGTCATTTTACCAAGTAAACATGACTCGCGAGAATCAAATGACTCCAAATCAAACGGGTCCAGAATCCTTCATTAAGAAGTTTCTGAATGCACTTCACATTTATATGGCTAAAATAAAATACATCATCTCTTAAAAGGGTATAAGAACCATTCTTAATACGAAAATCGAAACCTTCCATATCTAATACATAAGGAGAAATGATGTTATTGTTTATACTAGAAACATTAAAACAATTTTTAAATTCTAGTTCAAGGACCGAAGGCAACGATAAAACATAAATTCATACAGCCAAAGCAGCCACCCTGACTCCATTTGCGACTCGTAGGTCCACCTCATCTTTAGCCACCTTCCTTAGTCTCTACACATTATAACAAATGTGAGTACCCCAACCGATAGCCAATATCCAATCAGAAGTAAATGTAGCTAGATTGATTTCACTAACGAAATACCTGAAGTACTGGATACCATTCCATTCTTCTGGTCTTCCTTCAACTTTGGGCAATCCCTGTTCCAATGCCCAGTCTTTTGGCAATAGAAGCACTGATTATCCGCAGCTAGGGGAGGCTTCTTGGCGGCTGATTGTTACTTAAGCTTAGGCTTGGCCACTCCACCTTTACCTTTCAACTGGTTGCCCTTTGAAACAGCCCCTTTCTTTCCCTTCCCGATATAAAGCAATTGCTTTTCAGGCTCTTCCCTCACATCAGACTCTGCAGTCTTCAACATACCGTGCAGCTCATCGAGGGTCTTATCGACCCCTGCATATTGTAGTCCATCCGAAACTGGTTGTACCCTTTATGCAGCGAGTGTAGCACAGTATCTATAGCCAGCTTTTATGGATAGGAACACCCCAGGAGTTCCAGCCTCTCGAAGTTAGCGATCATCCCAATAACATGAGGACTGACTGGCTTACCTCGTTCAAGCTTGGCTTCTAGAATAGCCTTTGTTAGTTGCATGCATTTCAATCCTCTTATGCTCTTTAAATATAGTTTTGAGCCTTTGATTCATGTTAAAAGCATCGTTGCTCTTGAATTTCTTTTGCAATGAAGGGCTCATGCTTGCCAACATGATGCATGCAGCTTCCTCCGAGTGATCGAAATGTCGTTGGCGGGCAGCTCTTTGAGCAGCATTGCCCCCATTTTAGGGAAGTTCGGGAATAGGCGTCTCCAAGACGTATTCCTTCTTATCATGCCTAAGAAATATTCTCAGGTTGCGATGCCAGTCTAGGTAATTGCTTGGTCCAACCAAACGATCCCTTTCTAGTATCGATTTAGGTTAAAAGTTGAGTTGTTTCCATTATTAGATTGCTACAAAAAAAATATAATATGCAAAAATTTAGTATATTTATCAATAAATAACTTAACCAATTTCCAAAAAAGACAAGTTATTTAATATTTTATTCATCAATCTAATGTGTCCCTATGAATAAAATAGTTCTAAGATCCCAGTTTACCCTAATGTGATCAAGCTTTTGGCTTGTCAACCAGAATAGTCAAAATAGGTAAGCATTACTTTGCTAATTATGTCCAACATAACTCCTAGTTGATAGGCATATCTAATGTGACTATCCCTTTGCCCCGACATGTAAGGACTCCTTACTCATATCTTTGAGGGAACCAAAATAATCTTGTAAATCTCTTCTTAGACTTACCCGCATTAACTCAAGATTAAAACAATGTCGCGCTTTGGCGATGCCCATTATGAGTGATCGAGAGTGTAATTGGTGACCCTTATTTGGGAGGGCATTAACTCAATACTTTCTTGGGACGAGATTTATTTTGATTTTTTAATATATGTAAACTAGTAGTTATATTAAAACAATATAATGAATCATGCATGCGATAATTAAAGCAACAAATCTAATTTAAGCAATATTTAAATTAATAAATAAATGATCCTAGTATGGCCCTTAAAAGAAAATAAAGATCTACTATTCAAAATATCCCACTTAAATCACGGTCTCCTCGAAGGCTCCGTTCTTCAAGCTTTACATTTTGTAACTTTACTTAAAAATTTAAACTTAAACTTAATGCAGTAAAATAAATTACATAAATGCGACGGTTTTACATACCGTATTTAGGTTACAAAAATAAAATGGTGCGCAAACCGTATTTTGGGCCATACTAGATCATACATCCATTCACCCATAAGATGGGTGACGCATAAAATATAAAAAATATCCAGAAGTAATATAATAAACAAATAGATTAATAATCCATTCATTAAAATAAATTAAATTATATGCTGAAGAACAAAGGCATATTTTAGGTCAAAATAAGTTTTAAATTTAGAGCATGCCGTAATACTAGATAGAACATCTGTCAATCTTTTACGCCATATAAGCAAAGTCGGATCACAAAACTAGTAAAAGAAACGCACCAGCGGAAGACCCATAACAAAACATCATACTTTACATTAGACCTGGCAAAAGCTGACCTGACCCGATAACCCGACCTGAACCTAACCCGAAAAAAGCGGGTTAGGGTTGGAATTTTTGACCCGAAACTTTAAATGAGACGACCTGATTGACCCGAAACTTTAAATGGGTTAGGTTAAGGTTAAATTTTCTGACCTGAAAATGACCTGCTCAACCTGATTATTATTATTTTTTATTTATTTTAGGTTCTCAATCTAATTATTATTGCTAAATGAAAAATAAATTCCTCGAGAAAAAAAAGGGAAAATGCAAAAAGGGAAATGGAAGGACTTTGGCCCAAAGCCACAAATACTAGCCCAAAACTAACCTCAAAACCCTAAGTATTTATTACCTCACTTTCTCTCAGCTTTCACTTTGTCAAACAACCGCTTATTTTCTCTCTCCTTCCTCTCTCACTCCTCTCAGCCTTTCATCGTCGCCTCTCTCTCATCACCGCCATCACCGCCATCACCCCTTCTCTATCCCGGTGTTCCCTCTCTCAAACTCTCAGGTACGTGATTGTTTGTCACTCTCTCTACATTTTGTTTTGTTTAAATCAGTTTTTTTCCTAGTTTATTATCATTTTTTCAGTTCATGTTACATTCTCTCTAACAGATAATTATCGTTTTGATTCTTTGTTCATTTATTCGATTTGTTTAATTCTTGTTTTGTTATTATGTTTTTATGATTTCTCTCTCATTTTACAGTTCAAGTTTATTGTGCTTCTTCTCAATCAATCTCATGATTCTCATAATATTGCGGTATGAATTTCTCTCATTTTTCCTCTTTGTTTTCACTATTTGTTAGTTATTAGTAATTACGGTTTTCATTTCTGATTTCATACAAGTTAGTTTAATTGTTAATTATTAGTAACTAGGGTTTCTGATTTGATTTTATACTTGGGTTTTGATCATTTTGGGTTTCGTTGATTTGGGTGTTATTGATGTTTTGATTTTGGGTTTCATCGTTTTTGGGTTTAGGGTTTCGATTTTTACTTATTATTTAGGATTTAAGATTTCATACTTATTAACTGAAGTTTCTGAATACTAATTTCTGGGTTTTTGATTTTGTGTATCAATTTTTCGATTTGTTCTAACTTCTAATGTTTCATGCAGTGATGAAGATTACCCTGGCCATATAAGAGGAGCTGCATTCTGAATTTATGCTTTCTGAGAGCACAAGAGTCTGCCATATTTCATTGATTTGAGTTCAAGTTTATTAAACTTTTTAATTCACTGGTTGTAATTTGTAGGATAGACTTTAATGTTTTGTGGTTGTAAAACATAATATTTGAATCTTTGTACGTAGCTTGAGATTAGACTCAAGTTCTTGCTCAATTGTTGGGCATGTTGCTATTTGCTACAGCCTACAATACTTGTTGTGTTATTTTGCCTTTGTTTGAATAACTTAAAATTGCTCCTGCTGCTGTGAAAGTGTCTAACCACCCCAAAATATGTAGAGTAATAATTATGAAATTAAAAAAAAAAAAAAAAAAGGATCAGGTTAGATAGGTTAGGTTCAGGTCAACCTGATCTGTTTCAGATCAGGTTCAGGTTGGATTTTTCAACCTGTTTATTAAACAGATCAGGTTCAGGTTGTGTTTTTTGACCTGTTTAGTAATCAAGTCAGTTGGATTGAACCCGAACCCGACCCAACCTGATCTGTTTGCCAGGCCTACTTTACATGACCAATGCAACTGGATTGATTTTCCTCTTTCTAAAACAAATCTAAAACATGATGAATCAAATCATGGTACTTAACATTTATAAGTTAAAGAAAAAAAACTTACTCTTTCCAAAAGAGCATCTAGTAAACCAAGATACAGAAACAAAAATATGGAAAGTCCAGCATGGTGCAACACAATTGTATAAAAAATCTATGTACTCAAAGGCTAGATATGAATCTCATAAAATACAGTAGCTAACATGATATTGCTCTAAACATAAGACTTCATAATAAACAATAATAAACAAGAATCACAACATGATCAAGCCACAAAATAAATATCCAATACTTATTTAATTGATTTTTAACACGGCAGGATCGAACTACTAGCAAAACTACCGAGACTAACTGATCAAGTGTTAATCGTTTAACCACAATGGAACAACAATCCAATCAAAGTCCCACTTAAAATATATGATCCAATCAATATATCTACGGTCCTTTAATTTAATATATTTGATATAATCAATGATGGTTAAAAATAATCAAAGGATAAAGTAGATATTTAAGCCCATTCACACATAAAATGACCTAGCGGACACAGTTACGCAAATAAGGTCAAAACCAACAGTGCGATGGAGCGATTACAACTGATGAATACAACAATCATGGTCTACCCATAAAGATCTCCAAGATCTATCATTATCAGTATAACCAAAACGGCGAAACACAAAGCCAATAAACACTAATTTTTTCGTGCAACGAGTTATATAAAAATGATCTAATTAACCCATTAATTAGGCTCTGATACCACTGTTGAATCTAGTTGCAATGATCTAATCAAATAAGCGGAAGACAATTAGAATCAGAAACCTTAATGGGTCATTAAATACATATTCATATACCTCTTGATGCATTCCTCCGTTGATGAAATTGCGTTCAATGAATCCAAAAGAGAGATGAGCCCCAAGTGTTGCTCCTCTAACGTAGTCCACAATGCGATTGAGTTTTGGATCCGGTGAGCGCTCGTTAGCTAGAACGAGGACATGGAACTATTCATTGACCTTGAATAAACACACGTTACTTTTAGAGAGAGAGAGAGAGGCGTTTGTTCTATTTCATCAGTTAATGCTTTTAACTGATGGGATTTACTTATAGCTTAAACCCTAGTCTCCTAGTCCAACTAGGAAACCCTAATAGTAATCTTATGTGCTTCCATTATGGGTCCACTTGCCTTTCTTCTATAGTCTATATTCTGATCCATCCAACGCATAAGTGTGTGACACGTTAGCCCAAAAGCATTTAGTAGTTGACCCGATTCATATCGGTCCAATTATCTTAAGCGGTCTTTAGCTAAATATTAGGATTTGCTAAATCGATGAGTGAACTATCTCTATAATTAAATGCCGAAATTTGCACCTTGACTGACAAGACATAAATCCTTCAACACATACTTTTTGTAAATAGTTATAGACAAGGGAAAAGTTATGGACATGCACTTACACTCACAAACGCTCCCAATGCAAACAAGAACTTATCCTTTTTCCAAGCTAGGCATTAACACCTAATAAAACTAAACAATAAAGAATCTCTCTCTCTCTCTCTCTCTCTCTCTCTCTCTCTCTCTCTCTCTCTCTCTATATATATATATATATATATATATATAAAATAATTCTCACAAATCATTTAGTCTCCAAGTAATTCTCTTATTTTTCTTGGTCATGCTTTCAAGCCAAACAATCAATACAAACAAAATAATTTCTGATTTTCCACTTTAATTTATAATTAATAAATTTTATTTCTAAAATCATCCCTTAATTAATAAATCAACTTTACTTGGTAAAATCCAAATGCAATCATTCGAATATATTATAAACTTCACCCACATGACTTATACATGCTCAAACTCACAGATCCACTAATTAAACATATTTTTCTTAATTAATCACTTTCGGCTATCATTAATAATTGAACAGGATTTAATTTAACTTAATTTATAAAATTATTCTTCAACATGCAATTAATACAAGCTCACTTTTATTCATTGCAAAACTCGAAAAACACATGCTTCACCATAACTTAATTAATCTAACATAATTTCCACTTAAACATACTTTCGAAAAGAATAATCTTAATTCACTTATAAGATTCGAAAATCATAAATCATACACCAATAATTATACTCTGTAGATGTTAATCTTTCTAGATGGTTTATTCACAGAAAACTACAACAATAATTATCACAGCTAAAGCAAAGTCATGTTTCATGCATAAAACTTTCTTAGTCGATTTAGAAGAGAGTTCCGGGATAATAGTTTGAACATAAATCTTAGTAATCTTCCACTAAATTCGGCCTTGATGGTTATAAATCCCAGTTTTTTGCAAATCTTCTAAGTTTGAAGGTTCTTGGTTTGAAAATAATGAAGAAGAGAAGAGCTCCAAACTGAATGGCATTGTAAAAGAATAAATGTTCTTGATTTATTACCTCAAACTCAAAAGATTATCTTTAGCTTTCTCAAGCTCTAATGCCTTCCTAAATAATTTTAAAGTAGTAGAGATTGAATGAAAAAATGAGTAACAGGTTAGAGAGAGAGAGAAGAAAAGAGAATAAAGTGCTATTACTTTTGCACAAAAGAAATCAATAACTTGTAGGTTTAGATAAAATGTTTTGAGAGGAGAAATGAATCATTACAAGAATATTTAGCAGATTAATTTAGCTAGAATGTATTTGCCAAGTGTGCTTGACTATATTCACAAATCATTATTCTTTTTCTATTTCTTAGTGACCAAGGCGAAAAGGATGCTCATGAATTCTCTAGAGATTTCCAATGGATTTTATTGCTAAATTTTGTTGGGTTAATGTTGTTGTTGGGCTCGGGTTTGGAAGAGAAAAAGAAACGGGCTTCAGCCCACAAAACTGAGACCCAAATCCAAGTACTAGCTTGACCCATAACAAATAAATAATACTCATTATATCTAATATGCACAGTTAAGGTAATCGAGTGGCATTAGTCACTAAAACATATTTATTAGCACTAACCCAGTTTAATTAGCAAGTAAACAAGTTTAAACTTTATTGTATATTACACCAATTCTCCTCAATTCCAGCAAAGATGCGTCTCGTTCCTAATCTTTCGGCTTGGCTTCGCCGGAGTTTTAAGGAGGATAGAGATAAAGCAAGGAAAGAGTCAGGGCAAGAGGAGAGAGAGAGAGAGAGCGCCTAACTTCTTTGGGAAGCTTCAGTCGCCTCAAAGTTTACCACTTCTTTTGATTTTGACTAAGAGACAGTAAGATAAACCAATAGCATTTTACGAATATGACGTTCCTTCCTTTTTTTACCTGTGCACTTCATTTTGTACTAAAATATTACATTTCAGCCACATGATGAATAAGCGTGTCAATACGGCAGACGAGTAACATTCAGGTTTCCAAAACCATCCACACCCCATCTCCGGAGCAAACTATAGCTACCCTAAGGGTGGATAACCCATAAGATTTAAAAAAAAATGTAAATTCATTAATTAGGTATTCATGTGAATTCCAATACATAAATGCTTGAAAGTTGTGCCCATAATTATCCTTTCAATTACTAAAGTACCCTTTTCTCTCTTTTATAAAAATTGTTATTATATTTAAGCTTTTCATATTCTCTCTCCTCTCTAATTTACCTCACCTTGTCCACTTCCATCCAAAATCCGCCTTGCTGTAAGGACTCGGAAACATTTAGCATCGCTTCCACGGAGTATGTCCTTATAGAAAATTCGTAAGTGGGGGGCTTTAGATAAGTTCAAGGAACCATTGAGTTAAAAAATCATTTGAAAAGACTTGAATTACATGAAAACCATGAAAGAGGTCACAATTCTGCTACCGGTGTTTTACCGAAGGGACAAATCGAAGGGACAACCCAGTAGGGCAAAAAGTGAACTAATAATGTTTTTAGAAAGACTCCTGCTCATATAGAACATATGAGTACCCTAGAATAAAGGGTTCGAGGGCAAAGGTATGAGGTGGGAAGGTGTTAGGCTCCCAACTCGCCCATTTTATGATGGCCTCTACTAACTCAAGTTTGCATAATAATTTAAAGACATGATTCCCACATAAACTGGATTAACAACCTAGATTTAGACTATTAATTGGTTAACCACAAACATCACGAGATTTATTAATGACCCTTATTTAGACAAGCATTCAATTATCAAGTTGAGCATTACAACAACTAGACATGCTTATTTACAGAATTGAAAGACAGTATTTAGGAAGTAATAAAGAGCATGATTTGCATGATATCTACATTTTGACTAGTAGGAAATAAACAGTTAAGAAATTAATTAATTTGAGCCCTCTGGAGTTTGGTACATGAACTGTAGGCTATTTAGCAATTGAATAGTAAAAACAAGATCTCAAGTAAAGTAAGAGGGGGAAGCTCGAGAGTAGTCAACCGAGAATAGAATTATTTTGTAGAAGAAAGAGGGGGAAGCTTAGGAATACTTAACTGAGAATAGAGGTTGTCAACTGTATACTGTGTGTTTTGAACTGAGAGAGGAGGACTGTATTTATAGGGGAAGGAGTAGGGTTGGACCGGTGAAGAGAGGGCCGAAATCTGAAGAAATCGGGTGAAAAAACGTGGGCGACAGTTAGCTCAGCGAGGGCCGCTGGCGGCCTTCGGGAGCGCCGCTAGCAGCTCTGGAAGTTGATCCTGAGCCGTTGGCAGCTGTGGAACTGGTAGCTGGATGTCTGATGACAGCCTGTCAATTTTGGATTTTTCGGATGAATTTGTTTAATATTCCGAAAATGTGAAAAGACCGTTTTACCCTTCTGCGGTAAAAGACGATTTTACCCTCGATTAGCAACTTTGCAACCAAGGGTCGGAAAAAGACACGAGAGGTGTCGTTGGAAAGCTCTTGAACAAAACTTTTGAATGTGATCGAAATAAATGAGTGATCGAGAAAAAATCTGAGACCTTATTTTAGCTATCAAAGCAAAAATAGCGTTCAAGTTTTTAAATTACTCCTTTCAACATCAGGCTTTCGCGGAGAAATCTGACAATATTTTTAGGCGTCTACAGAAGCCCCCACTTTGATCGAGCTTGAGTAAAAGCGAAGGCGACATGTATTCCGAAGCTCGATCAAAGTATTCCGAAGGCGACATGCAATCTGCTAATGTGCACTTGGTGTCTGAGAGTGTACAGTATGCATGCATATTACGGCAAACCTTGACTAAGACACGTTTGGTGGGTGCTAAGATCTCATCTCTATGAACACAAGAAAAATAAAGGTAATGGTTAGCAGTGGAAAAACGCTCGCGGTGAGGAATTGACGCCTGCAAGGGACCTGTATTCAAAGAAAATGAAAAAGTTAGCGAGACAACGCGATCCGCTTTGTGCGTGAGTGGCTGTAGATGGAAAGTAACACTTTGAGAGTGACCAGTATAGAATGCCTTATCCTCAACAAACAATGACTAAACACCACTCCTAGTGTTTAAATGTAATTATAAAGGGTACATTCACCCCTATAAATGTGTTATTGTAAAGGGTACATTAATCCCTAAATGTTATTATAAAGGGCACATTTAACCATATAAATGGGTTATTGTAAATGGTACATTAATCTCTAAATGTTATTATAAAGGGAACATTTACTCTATAAATATGTTATTGTAAAGGGTACATTAATCTCTAAATGTTATTAAAAAGGGCACATTTAACCCTATAAATGTGTTATTGTAAAGGGTACATTAATCCATATAAATGTATTATTGTAAAGGGTATATTAATCCCTAAATGCTATCACAAATGGCACATTTGACCCTATAAATGTGTTATTGTAAAGGGAACATTAGCCCCTAAATGTTATCATAAAGGGCACATTTAACCAATAAATGTGTTATTGTAAAGGGTACATTAATACCTATAAAATGTTGTTATATAGGGTACATTAATCCCTATAAATGTGTTATTGTAAAGGGTATATTAATCCCTAAATGCTATTATAAAGGGCACATTTATCCCTATAAATGTGTTATTGTGAAAGGGTACATTAATCCCTAATTGTTATTATAATGGGCACATTTAACCTTATAAATGTGTTATTGTAAAGGGTACATTAATCCCTAAATGTTATTATAAATGGCACATTTATCCATATAAATGTTTTATTGTAAAGGGTATATTAATCCCTATAAAATGTTGTTATAATGGGCACATATTTTATTTTTTTTTAAAGTAAAAAGATTTTATTACTTCCAAAGGATATATCGTTTACAACTCAACTAACCAAAAAGGCTAAAATACACAACATAACAAATAAAACACCACCTGCATGTAGACGTGCCTCTCCTTAGTAACAGGCCCCTTTTAGGAAGGTTTGTGTTCCTACCTAGAGGCCCGATAGAGTCTATACTCCTATTACATTCAGCCAAAGTCCTACATAACAAAACAATATTAACACCAAAACACATATTACACAAAATAATTCAACTGATGCTTGAAATATGCTTGCATCTTCTCATCTCTTGCTGCAGAGGCCCTGATGTGCAGGCTATGTATGATTTCCTTCATGATATTGCCAGCTGTGGAGGTTTGTGCTTGGAAACATCTTCGGTTTCTTTCTCTCCAGATACAGTATATTACAGCGGCAAAGCACGCATAAAATACCTTGCTTTTCAGGGATCTCCCTTTATAACCTGGCTAATCTGAGGTAATATATTGTGCCAATCCCACTGTATGCCAGGGACTTTCATCCATTGAAAACATTTATCCCAAATCTGCATAGAAAACACACAGGAGAAGAACAGGTGATCAAACGTCTCCTGATTCTTCTTACAAAACACACAGCAGCTAGGCCCTTGCAGTCCTATTTTGTAAAAAATTTTCCAAATAGGCAATTTCCTTTGCATCAGCAACCCGAAAATGAATTTCCGCTTAGGGAAAGAGAGTGAACACCACTCCAAGTTATGCCAATTCTTCTTCTGTCTTTCAGGGAGCATTTTCTTGTAGTTGTCACCAACCTTATAACACTTGACACTGGGATCACAAATAACTTGTTGTAACAAAGGCCTAAGATCAAATAGTTTCTGATTGATCCAGGCTGCCTGCATAGGCTTGTTCATCTGCCAGAAATTTTTATGTTTAACATAATAAGCATTTAACCACCTTACCCAAAGCTTTAGTTGTTGTGCTGAATATCCCACAGTAATTTCCCAAGGGAAGCTTTGTTCCATAAAATGAAGTTGAAAATGCCCAAACCACTCTCTACAACTGGTACACACAAATCATCCCAGGCCACCAGTGCCCTGTTGCTCACTTCAGATGATACAATCCAGAGAAATCTCCTGCAAAGTTTGTTCAATTTTGTGGATAATAGCCACAGGAATGGTGAAAAATTGAGCCCAAAAGTTCTGAAAGGAAAACAAAACTTCCTTTATAAGAACAAGACAATCTGCATAAGAGAGGAATCTTGTTGTCCATGATTGAATCCTATCTGTAACTTTCTGAACCAAAGGGTCATAGTGTCCAGAATGCGGTTTCTTAGAAGTGAGAGGCACTCCAAGATATCTGAAAGGCAAAACTCCTGTATTCATACCTAGAAACTCTGTGATTTGAAGTTGAACTAAAGCTTCAACCCCTCCCCCCCCCCCCCCCAAAATATATGTCTGATTTAGTTTCATTTGCTTTCAGGCCTGAACAAGTTGAGAACATCTGGAATTTCTCAAATAAAATCTTGGGGTTTTCCAATTGGTAGGCTTCAACTTTTTACTTTTCCAATTGGTAGAAATTTTTAAACTCGAAATCCAAAAGGTAGGCCTCTAGTTTTTAAACGTCCAATCCGTATTCCCTTTTTAAATTTTCCGTTAGTTTCACCGTTAAATACACCCTTTTACCATATATTTGATTTATTTTTTTTCTTGTCACCATATATTTGAGTTATGTAGTGTTGACCCGATTATTTTTCATCCAAAACACGCTTAACAGGTACACTTTCATCATTTTTTCATTGTTTTCATTTTTTTATTATTAATATTCATCACTGTCATAGAATTATAGTTCCTGGAGAGGGTCAAACAAAATCACAAAGCTACTCATCCCATAATTAGAAAATTGAAAAAGTGGTGAGATTAAGACCCAAACAAAATCACAAAGCTACTCATCCTCAAATTACAAAATCACCCTTGAGAACAGAGAAAATGGTGACATTCATCATTGTACAACTGGCTGGGTTTCATTTTGGTAGTGCTCGAAATTTCTGGGCGATCGAACGGGTGGCGCGGTGGTTTGGAGGTCGGTGGTGCGCGGTTGGTTGGAGATGAGTGGTGCGTGGTTAGTGGGTGGCGGTGGATTTGGAGGTCGGTATTGCGTGGTCGGTTAGTGGGTGGCGGTGGATTTGAAACAATTAATTGAAGATATAATTGATTCGATATGGTTGTGAAGGCAAGAAGGTGAAATAGTCCGAATTAATAGAAGGTTACGGGTATGTTGGTGCTCGGATTTTTTAGGTGGTCGACCTCGGTGGCGCGGTGGTCTGGAGGTGGGTGGTGGGTGGTGGTGAACGGTTGGTGTGGGGTCAGTGGGTGGTGGGTTTGGCTATTGAAACTCTTCTTTAAAAAAAAAACAAAAAACAAAATTGGGTTAGCTTAAACTTTCCATTGTTCTTGAGTACTTTAATATTCAACAGATTATTTGAACTTCTTGAGCCACCATCACTGTCATTTTTCTCTCTAAACAACCCAAACCACGCACCATTTTTTCACTTATTAAGAGTATTTAATTATTTGAATTAGTCACCAATTGAGGAGTAAAATGAGTTGATAATTTTTTTGTAATTGAGGGCATAACGGTTAAAGCATGTATTTAAGGTGAAAACTGACGGAAAAGTTAAAAAGAGGGTACAAATAGGGCGTTTAAAAACTACAGACCTACCCTTTGGATTTCGATATTAAAAAGTTCTACCAATTGGAAAAGCAAAATGTTGAGGCCTACTAATTGGAAAACTCCTAAAATCTTCACAGAAGCAAAGTCTCCTCTTGAAAACAGTAGTAGATCATCAGCAAAAATGCAATGAACCAAGTCAAACTTCTTGCAACGAGGGTGGTAGCTAAAGCTCTGGTGACTTTTCAAAATTGCTAGGCACCTTGAGAGTAGTCCATCGCAATAACAAAAAGATAAGGGGCGAGAGTGTCCCCTTGTCTCAAACCTTCCTTTGCAGGAAAAGGATCCATAGGACAGTCATTGAACATTAGAGAATAACTTACAGTTGACAAGCACATCATCATCCATTGAACAAATTTAACAGGAACTGCAGACCTATAAACATTTGCTCCAGAAAGCTCCACTCTAAGGAATCATAAGCCTTCCTTAGATCTACTTTTACTACACATCTACGAGAAACTCCCATCCTCTCTCATAATGCTTTATAATTTCATGTGCTAAAACAATGTTGTCACCTATAAATATGCTCTTAATAAAGCAGATTGTTCCAAATGATCAATATCATTTAATACAGCATTCAATTTGTTTGCAAGAGTTTTAGACAATATTTTGTATAACACATTGTACCAGGCAATAGGTCTAAAATCACTTACATAAGTAGGATTAGTCTTCTTGGAAACAAAGGTAACAGCTGTGCAATTTAAAGCTCTGAGTAGGTTAACAGAATGCAGGGTGCTCTGAATAGCTTTCACCACATCTTTGCCTATTATATGCCATGTAACTTTATAGAAAGCCACAGTAAATCCATTAGGTCTTGGAGATTTTTCCTCTCCAATCTGCCACAGAGCATCCTTGATCTCTTTGTCAGTAATCTCAGAGCAAAGTGTGTTGCTCAATAGACAGGTGATTTCCATTCTGCATAATATCAGGTAGGACTGCAGGTAGTTCAGAAGAACTTGACCCCTTTAGATTAACAAAGAAACTCTGGAATTCTCTTTTGATTTCATCAACTTCAGTCAATTTCATCCCCTATGTAGTATAAATTGAAGAAATATAATTTGCTGCTCTCCTGCTCTTTAAACAAGCATGGAAGTATTTAGAGTTTTCATCTCCAGTCTTGAGCCAGCTAATTATTGCGTTTTGTTTTATAATATTATTCCATTTAATAGTAGCTTCTTTCTCCTTCTGTATGAGATCAGCATTAAACAGATCAGAAAATAGGCTGTTCTAAAATGCTATTAGCTTTTCCTGGGCATCCTAAACAATATTTTCAATCTTGGAATAATAGAACTCTGAAGCTTTCAAAGCTTCCTTAACCTTCTTGTGCTTCTTCAAAACTTTGAACATATAAGACCCTGTATCCTCACAGTTCCAGCTATTCTCAACAAAAGGCAAGAAAGATGCATGCTTTATCCAGGCATTGAAAAACCTGAAGGATTTCTTACCCTGGTGGGTGTCAGCATGAAAAGTGATCAATATTGGGGAGTGATCTGATATAAATGGTGCAAGGAACTCAGCTTCAACATGTGCATATGCTGCAATCCACTCAAAGTTTCCTAGCACTCTATCAATTTTGCTATAAACTCTATCTTCAGTATCTTGTTTGTGTTGACCAAGTGAATTCACCCCCCTTAGCCTTCAAATATGATAAAGCCAAGATTATAGCAAAACTGTTGTAGCTCATCTTGCTAGAAAACACATTGCCAAATTAAACTCTCTCCAAAACTGTCATTGTGGTATTAAAATCCCCACCAATTAACCATGGTTCATTAATACTACTTCCAATCCCTTCAAGAACCCTCCAACAAATATCTCTGTGCCTCACATCATTTTTTGCATATACAGTTGTAATACACATGGATATCCCAGAAGACATGGTAATATTCATATGAATAAATTGATCTGAAACCTAGACAATCTGCACCTGTAGCATAGTCGGATTCCATGTAATCCATATGCTACCATTCACAGCCTCATTGTGATTACAAAAGTACATTCAATCAAGCATAAGCTTGCTATGGACTCTAGCTGCCTTATTAATTTTAATTTTAGTTTCAAGTAAAGCCACAAAACACACTTTATTTCTAACAAGTACTTTCCTCACAACCTTCAGCTTTGAGGGTTTGTTCATCCCTCTAATGTTCCAAAACAGGAACTCCATTTACAGTTTTGTGGGAGAGTGAGAGGGAGAAATCCTTACCTCAGGATTTGCTCCAAATTGCAACACATTTTCCTCTGATGCGGTTTCTCCTTGTGCTTCAGTAGATTCACTACTACAGAAAGGGGAAACAATGTCGGGTTTTTTGGGCACATAACGTAGTTTTCGAACCGACGTATTAGGGGGCCGATGTAGTATGACAAGTGATACGACATCGGTATTTTGGTGAAAATCGACGTTAAATATTGATATACAACGTCGGTTTGACTTGAAAACTAACGTTAAAGGCTCAGGTATTAAGTCGATTTTTGAGAAAAACCGACGTTAAAGACAAGGATACCACGTCTGGTGTACTGTAAACCCGATGTTAAAAGCGTAGATACCACATCGGTTATTTCTAGAAAACCGACGTTGTAGGTGTTTGTTTTTAACAAATAAAAACAAAAATAAATAAAAGCTCCATGATATTAAAATAGAGGAATATACTACTGAATCATCTGGCAAACACCAATAAAATTAGCAACTAATTTATATATACAACAAAAGTACAATGAAACTAAAAGGCTCTCATAAATATAACAGAGACAATAACCTAACTAAGAAGGGATGGCAAAAAGATGATCTTGTATCTCATTTTTCTGATGATCTTGGAAATAAGTTGTTTTAGATCCCTTGTGAGTTGTGACTCTCTATTTATATCTCCTCACAGTACAGTCCTTCCTTGTAATTGAGAGCTGATACTTGACGTGCCTAATCATAACTTGGGAACCTGCATGGGTTCCAAGATAACATCAGAATTAAGCAGCATCAGCTAGTACCACAGTCAACACACCAACAACAAACAGAAGCAGTTCGATGCTTGATAGCAAAATAAAAAACATCAGACAACAACATCAAAATCAACAAACAGCACACAGCAACATCAAAAACATAACAACAACCAAGTAGTTTGTAGCTTCTATCCGCATCTAGTAGGCAGTGTAACCACCATCAATCAACTTATACTATAACCCAAGTTTATTTACATCCTATCATACAACTATACAAGTTACTATTTTACTCCCATACTCTACCGTATGTAGCAACCATATTCTATAAGGCTTTTTTATGTGTAATAGAACTCACCTGTTTATATATCAAAGCGTCATCCAATGAATCTCCACGCATTTTCCACATCAAAAACTCTGAAACAGATAAGGGAACATAACCACCCAAACATCTGATTCATAAATAATTTGGGTAAAATCTGAGGAAAATTAGGTAAACAGATCCTAAAAAAAGAAAAAATGGCAAAAAAGAAGAGAATCTATTAGAACATCCAAATTTAGAAGAGAATCTCCACGCATTCTGTTGTTGCTTCCATCAAAATCAACAAACAGCACACAGCAACATCAAAAACATAATAGTCTAAGTCTAGGTTGTTAATCCGATTTGTGTGGGAATCATGTCTTTAAATTATTAAGCAAACTTGAGTTAGTAGAGGCCGTCATAATACGGGCGAGTTGGGTGCCTAACACCTTCCCACCTCGTACCTTCGCCCCCGAACCTATTATTCTTGGGTACTCATATGTTCTATATAAGCGGGAGTCTTTTTAAAACATGATTAGTTCACTTATCGCGCTACTGGGTTGTCCCTTCGGTTTGTCCCTTCGATAAAACGCCGATAGCAGATTTGTGACCTCTTTCATGGTTTTTATTCAATTCAAGTCTTTACAAAATCTTTTCTAACTCGATGGTCCCTTGAACTTATCTAAACCCCCAACTAACAAATTTTCTAAACGGACGCACTCTATGGAGTAGGTAGAAATCCCGGGGCCTTACAGGCGTAGCCGCTCGAACAAGCAGTTTAGCCGCTCCACCTGCTAGCGGTTGGACCGCTTGACGTGGCGGCTAGACCTCCTGACCCACTGTAGACACCCCAATCGATTCTCATCCCCTGGCACCGCAACGCTCGATGATGATGGTAATGGATTAGCATGGACGTAAGTAGAAATGAACATTGCTCGGAAATCTAGACCAAATTCCTTGAAACCTTAGTCTTTGGCTAGCCATAGTTATAAGGATTCCAACGCCTTTGATCTTGTCTCAATCAGGTTCCTGGATCAAGAAATATTGCGTCTCCAAGATTTGGGTCAAAACCGCTCAATCCCTACCCCCTGGGTCAGTCCAAGGACAATTCGTAATTTACTAGGCACAAAAAGTCAAAAAATCCTAGTCACGCGCGCTCCTCCGGGCCCAACTTCTGACGCTGTCAGTCCAGCGGCACACGCGTGACAGCAGGGGCCCTCAGGGCAGCCGCTGGGCCCAGCGGCATGCCGCTAAGCCCCAGCTGCAGCCGCAGAGCCCCAGCAGCACTGCCGCTGAACTCCAGCGGTAGCCGCTAGGCTCCAGCTGCCATCCGGCTGGCCGCTGGGCCGAATTTTTGGCGCCGGGTTTCTTGCCCTAAGCCCTAATTCCGTCCCCAAACTCTATAAATACTCCCTTTCACCCTCTTTTGAGAGAGATTGATCAGTTAATAATTTTGAGAGCATTGAGATCACAAATATTCCCAAATCATAGAGAATTCAGATTTTGAAGACTCAAGCAAGCCATTGCACCAAACCTAGTACCCAAGATTGAAGAGCAATTCCAATTCTACTAGTCCCGTTCGAATAGAACGTCCAGGTTAACCATCCTGAGGGCCTAAATTCTTTATTAAATCTCTTGTTTATTGCTTATAATCATGTTTTATTTAGCTTTTGATTATGGTTAAACAAATTTGCATGCTTAGGTTCTTGTAATTAATTATGCATGATTAGCCTAATTTAAAGTTTGCATCTTTTTATTAGTTTATGCAAGTTTGCATCATTTTTTATTGGTTGTGCATGCATGTAGTAACCTCCTAGGTTTATTTTAGCATAAAGTTACTATTTTTGCATTGTTCTTCCTTTGAAGTTACTAACAAATCTATTGATGCGCATGTGCAATGCTTGGCGCGTTTAGCAAAGTGTATTAGGTTGGAGCGTTAAATTATTGCTCTTATCTCTTGTTTATGTCTTGATAATAGCATGCATGTAAATTGGATATAAATTGTGCAAAGTGATAACATAGGTAATTTGGTTGTCTTTAACCCACCTAGTTAATTTAGGATCTTGGACGACCGGATTTATATGGAACCATATAGCATAGATAAATATTTAACATGGATAGGCTTAGTAGAGGCCGTTTATTCGGGCGATTTAGATAAGATTCGTTTTGTTTATATCGTACCTACACCCCCGAACTCAACATTTAGCCCTATGGGTATGAGTCAATTCCCAATAGGAATTGGGTGCACTTTGATGGTTTTCAATTGTTTCCTAAAAATTGGTGGCAGCTTCATTACTTGCGAATTATTATTCCCCGTTATAATTAAATTTAAATTGCATATGACGTATTATTTAAGAACCATTAATTCCAACTAAGCACATCGATTTAGGCTCCGGAAAGGTGAGGGTTCTTACAGTGGCGACTTCACATGGGATAATTAACAAGAGGGTGTAATTCGAACACCTATTCATGTCAAAAATTTATTTTAGCTATTTGGTTCAATTACCGTATACGTTTATTTTCTTTGCTTTGCATCCATATCATTCATATTGCATGCGTTATCATCGCATGATGTTGAAAGACATCACCACACCATAAACATGAATTACTCTTTGGAACATTGTCTATGACTTAGGCCGGTGACCCACTAGGTTCGAATTACCTTTGCATATGGTCGTGTTCCACCCCATGGCATTTACATGTTTCCATTCGAGATGTGTAAAATGGGACGTCTAGTTTTACTATGCATCCCATAGAATGACGGAACGCATCTGGTCGTGGGTTACCTTATCCAACCATAGATTGTGTCAAAATATTGCATTCAGACCCATAGTCCATATCAAGGTGCTAATTGATTTACTTGCTATATTTTGGTTGATTGCTTCCTTGCTATGTGATTAGTTTCAATAAAATATTAGGATTAGATCCCCCCTTAGGATTTTATTGAGTCCTAATTAGGGAAAGTGTCTCTTTTGTTTGCTTGTGCGTTTTGTCAAGTTTACAAATAGAGTCTAGGATCTTTTCTTTTTAGGAAGTATAATCCATGCATGACTCCGATGACTCTAGTGACCATATTAGGAACACGTTCCTTTCCATATGAATTAGATTGCGTGCAAATAGTATATTCCCGTTAATGATCTTTCACAAAATAAATAAAAAAAAAGAGTCTCACTTTCTTTTATATGCGAGTCAACAATATATTTTCCTTCCTTAAATTAGGGAATTTTATCCCATACGCAAGTCAAGAGTACATTTTTTTTTTAATTCTATAAAGTCGAAGAGATCATTGACTAGAATATGCTATTTACATAAAATCGCGTCTTTCCTAAAAATTACCATGTTGAGGATTAGTGCTAGATTCTCTTCCCACATTTGTTTTTAAAATAAAATCTTTCTTCTGTGGATCAAATTAGAATGCTAGTCCAGAACTTGGCATCTGAATACCGCGAGCACATGAAGTTTGAACCCATAACCACTTACGCCCAACTAACTGAAGTAGGCATGGCCATTGAAGATGACCAACTCCAAAGGGGAAAAAACAAGGTCACTTACAATAATAACACAAGTGGTTACAAGGATAAGAAATACACCAATACCAATCATGCCTCCACAAGTAGAGGAAATGAAGTGAACACCATTTCTGACAGGCGTCCAAGAAAGTTTACTCCCCTCGGGATGCCTTACGTCAAAGCCCTAGACAAATCAGTCAAAGGAGACTATCTACACCCGATCGGGTCTACCCCTGATCCACCCATAGAGAAAAGGTCACCATATTGGAACGAGTCCGCATTCTGCAAATACCACAGGGGTCGTGGGCACGATACCGAAAAGTGCTACACTCTCAAGGAGAAAGTTCAAGATCTGTTCGACAATGACACCATACCATTGCCTAAGGACGCACCGCCACCAAGCAACAATAATAATCCCCTCGGGAACTCTTTTGCCATTGATATAGAAGAAGGGTTTGATCCATCCTATCTGATCACTGCTGTTGGGCAGGTCATACCACCATACCCAAGCCCAAGGCCCACGCTGGACATTTGCGGCCTTGGCATAGTGATGAAGAGGATAATGGGCCCTATACACCTCAAGTCCACGACATAGCAAATGGCAAAGCTTGGTATGATATCTCCGACGATGAGAAAGAGGAAGATGACAAAGCTTTGAATTACCTCACATGATCAGGACGCCAGTTCAGGCCCGAAAATATCTACATGGATCCATCTCAAACACAACCCGTAGAGCCTGTAACAATCCCTAATAGGGATCCAACCCAAAGAGAAGTGACTAAGGAAGATGATGGAACCAACATCCTTAGACAATTGCAAAGGACAAAAGCCGACATATTTATCTGGCAATTGTTGACAACTTCTATCACTCATAGAAGGGCCGTATTAGAAGCTTTGAATGCAACCACCATTTCTCCAAATGTTACTCCTGAAGATGTGGTTAACCTCCTAGTCTAAGAAAAGTGATCCATGCCCGTCACCTTTCCTGACAAGGACCTTCCACCTGAAGGTATCCACCACAACAAAGCCCTTTATCTGACTGTAATTTGTCAACAAAGACAAGTCCCCATGACTTTAGTTGACAATGGCTCCGCTGTAAATGTATGCCCTTTGAGGATCGCCGAACACCCCAAAATAGACTGCAATAATCTTGCGCACTCCGCACAAGGTCTAAGGGCTTATGCCAATTCCAAAAGAAACGTCCTAGGCACTTTTTCCATGAATATCAATATTGGGCCAATCGAGAAACTAGTCCAGTTTCACGTAATTGACATTCCAGCCACCTTCAACCTACTTTTAGGAAGGCCTTTGTTGCATGGGCTAAATGCTGTAGCCTCGACCCTTTACCGAAAGGTAAAGCTATCCCTAACAGGATCCACACTGGAAGTCTGTACTGATACCATGATAGCCCAGATAGAAAAAGCTCCAGTCCTAAAGATAGAGCATAATGAGCAAGATGAAGAGTTATGGGGCTTCGAGAAGATAGCCTTCATAGAAATGATAAAGCCCACGCACGCTCAATGTGAATGCTCTACTTAGAAAGCAAGGTCATTTTCCAGACACCACTCTGGGTCCTCCACCCAAGGTAGCCCAATCCTGTTGGAACACAAAGATCAAAAATGATCTACTTGGGATAGGCTACAAGCCCACAAGGCAAGAGATCCAAGCTTACATAACCAAGGAAATGGCTAGGAAAAGAGCCCGCGCGGCCAACAAGCCTGTTCCACATAGCATGGATCCTTATCCTATAACTCTAAATGGGCAATTTCTCCAAGAGGGCAATCCATATCCCTATTACGGATTTCCAGAACCATACATGATCAACGGAGTCCTAGTTCCAGGCTTTGAGGCATTTCAAGATTGTTTCACTATGAGTGAAGACGCACCTATACCTCCTAACGAGGACCAATCCACTAAATATTGGGCTAATGACATGGCAGCAAACAACTTTGGGCTACTATTTCGCGAAGAACGTCGTCAATACGACGAGGCAACAAACAAGCTTTCCCTTACTCTGCTTTTTAATGAAGGGTTCAACCCGTCCAAGCTGATCGCCCCAATCGGGCCAGACCACACCACCCGGAAGCACGAGATGAAGTGGACTCCCGTCGAGGGAGCCAAGTACAAGTTCACGATTCTCAATGGTCCTGCAGAGAGGCCCAATTCTGATTCCGAGTCTGAGTCTGATTCCGAGTCTGTTATCCTAGAACTATCGGGTAGTCCACCCCAGTCGACTCCTTTTACTACTAAGGTCATTAGTGATGACCTCATTGATGTATTATTCGCTTCTATTAATATTTTGAGTGTCGATTTTGCTTACTCGGATTGCATCATTGCTAATAATTCAGAAGATATAACGGAATTGCCAAAAGAAGTCATTAAATCATTAATCAAACATGAAAAAAAGACTTCAATAGTCGAAGAAACGGAGACAATAAATATTGCAACTAATGATGAGCCTCGCCACGTGCAAATAGGCTTGTCTTTAACCTCTAATGAACGCGAACAATTCGTAACACTCCTAAAGAACTATACGGATGTTTTCGCCTGGTCCTACAAGGACATGCCTGGCATAGACCGCAATATTGCCCAGCACACCATCCCATTAAAGCCCGACTGCAAACCAGTCAAACAAAAGCTAAGAAGAATGAAACCAGAATGGGCCCTTAAGATCAAAGAGGAAGTCCAAAAACAACTTGATGCGGGCTTCATAAGAGTGGCCAATTACCCTGATTGGGTAGCCAACATCGTCCCAATCCCAAAAAAGGACGGACGGGTGCGAATGTGTGTGGATTTTAGGAACTTGAACAAAGCAAGCTCAAAAGACGATTTTCCATTACCCCATATAGATGTTCTAGTAGAAAATACCGCTGGACATGCCCTCCTATCATTCTTGGACGGGTACGCAGGATACAATCAGGTCCTGATGGCCAAAGAGGATGAAGAGAAAACCACTTTCATCACACAATGGGGCACTTACTGCTATACCGTAATGCCATTCGGGCTCAAGAACGCAGGGGCCACATATCAAATAATCAGTTTTCACAACTGATCAAACCCTCACGCACATTCTATCTCCTCCCCTCTAAACCTCACATTCTCTCTCAATTTCTTCTTCCTCCCTCTCAACCGAGCTCTTCTCTCTCTCTCTCTCTCTTCCTTTCTCTTTCTTCTTCTCTTTCTCTTTCTCTCCCCTGTCACCGCCGCGCCCTCAGGCCGTCGCCTGAGGGGTTGCCGGCGAGTAGCCGGCATGGCTGCCTTGCCTGCTCTCCCTTTCGTTCTCTCTCACTCGGTCTCTCTCTCTTTCTCTCTCCTCACCGCCGGAGCTCCAGCAACCACCACCACCGACCATAGTGGTCAGTGGGTGGTGGTGATGGTGATGGATCGGGTTATGGGTCTCATGCATGGGTACCCGTGACCTAAACCTAGTTTTGAAGTTAGGGTTTCGTTTTTGTATTTTCGTAATTATTATTTTGATTTTTAGTAATTTTCGATTTAATGTTTTTAGTAATTTTTGATTTTTACTAATTTTCAATTTAATGTTCTTATTTCGATTTAAGGTTTTTTATTTTCCGGAATCGGAATTCAGATTTTCAAAAGCACAGATTCGTTGAAATAAATCAAGTAAGTTTATAATAAAATATCAGATTAATATTTCGTTACTGTTGGGATTTTTGTATTTAATAAACTCAATTTCGGTAATTGTTTTTAATTAGGGCCTAACGAGCAAGCATGATAATCTTTATACGTGGAGCTTACGTACTATTTGGTAGCATTTTAGTGGTAAGCGTTCATGCCTACCTTCTTCCAAAGCTCCATAAAAACTATTTTGATGTGTTATGCGCTAATTGAGAAATTGTGGTGAATTTAATATGCAAAGCATGATTAAATTATATCGTCGTTATTATGAGATTTATTAAGCATGTTTACTGATGTAATTATGAATTATAATGAGCATGTCGATATTATCATGTTTTGGGAATTAATTAGTCCATATGGTGATTATTGGACAATTGTTGAATGGTGAAGTATTAGTATTATTATGCTATTAAATATTTGCTAATTGGTATTTAGTGAGTGCTAGTGAACACCTATATATTATCGTTGAATGTCTTGGATGATTTGTGAATTTTTGGATAACATATTACCTTGCCGAACTGCTGCCGAAATTGTGCTAGACATTACATGTCATCTTTTTTGAATTATCGTCATTGAATTAAAGCATCTTTAATTCTCATCGTATTGAATTATCATTTTCGTCGTTGTTTACTATTCATTGTCAAGAGCATGAAATGAATTAGTAAGTCGTGGTCTCGAAGTACCACTATGTCAACCAATGCAGATTATGTGAATTGAATTAAATGAGAGTAAGACTCCTAATGAATCCCTAGGAGTAGTCGAGCAATCGGGATTACACCTAATGGTGTAGTTAAGGGATGCTTGATTCCCATGTTACATATGGACACCTCGTAGTGTGTCTGAGATGGATCATTCCCATTTACTAAGCCCTCTAGGCTCGTTTATTATACTAGAGGTAGTGTGCACACTAGAGTCATTAAGTCCATGGCATGATTTTATCTTTGATGAACAGTATGGGTAATCGTTGTTCTATTCGCTCTCTTACATCTCTCTAATCAAGACGGATTGTCTATGTCGTATTTTGTATGGTGACTATTCAAGAATTGCATATAAAAGAATGTCGTTATGCATAGACTTTCTTTCTGCTTAGCATTTACTCCTGAGTGATAAATGTTGCGGTAGCTACCCTCGGGTTTGAGATGGTTCAGTGGTGTCGAGTCGTGCACAATGACGTCGATAGTTCCCGGGAAATCGTTTTAAATTGGGGGGTGTTACACCAGCAATCTAAGGGAAGATTGGGGAACTGTACCCAAAGAGGTACCTTCCTAATGGTCGAGGTATCCATTTTGAAAGGGCCTCTATTCATAACATCATTTTTGTCTTCCAAAGTGGCAAACTTAAAGATGAAATACCCATCCTCATGTAGATAACATTTGCGCATTGTAACAAATTTCAAGTAAGAAGCCATAAAACTTTCCATTTGATTAAAAAATGGAGCAACTCCTAATACAAATCCAATTGCAGCATTATCCCATTTTAGCTTCATTTTCAATTTTAGATTGAAGCAATTTTGCTACTGGTTTCTCGTCTTTGAACACAGGGGGTATATATTTGGGTTTCATAGCATCTGAAGCTAATCTATTCACAGAAATAGAATGAATGGGTTCAGGGTTTTGATTTACCTTCAAATCAGCAGCGATTGGGGGAACATAAAATCCAACAGTTGGCGTCACCTCAGGCGTGACTGTAATCGGAATCGCAGTCCCAGGCAAGTCCCTAACTAGCGGCTCAATCCCAGGAGTTACCATCTCCGAGGTAAGCTCAGTAGGTGTAGGTACCATTATCAAGCTCCGTGCAGCCCGTAGGGAAGCTATGGCAGAATCTTCAACCCTCGGAATTCCTCTCGACAGTGAACTCAAATTACACAGCTTCTAAGGACACTCACTATCAGTAATCGAACCCGCTGATTGAGTTAGCTGAGCTAACCCACTTTGTAAAAACTCCCACAATGGCATAACCGGAGCCTTCTCACTCTTCTTCTTCCTCGTCATCAATGGCAAGGTGCAAGATAGCTATCTCACCTTATCGTGTGCCTAGAGAGCCTTTGTTTTAGAGAGAGAAAAAAGCGCTCTTTTGTAAGATGAAGTGTTTGTTATCTTATAAAGGGCACATTTATCCCTATAAAATGTGTTTTTGTAAATGGTACATTAAATCCCTAAAAAATATTGTTATAAAGGGCACATTTATCCCTATAAATGTGTTATTGTAAAGGGTACATTAATCCCTATAATCTATTGTTATAAAGGGCACATTTATCCCTATAAATTTTTTATTGTAAAGGGTACATTAATTCCTATAAAATGTTGTTATAAAGGGCACATTAAACCCTATAAATGTGTTATTATAAAGGGTACATTAATCCCTATACAATGTTGTTATAAAGGGCACATTTATCTCTATAAATGTGTTATTGTAAAGGGTACATTAATCCCTATAAAATGTTGTTATAAAGGGCACATTTATCCCTATAAATGTGTTATTGTAAAGGGTAAATTAATCCCTATAAAATATTGTTATAAAGGGCACGTTTATCCCTATAAATTTTATTGTAAAGGGTACATTAATCCCTATAGAAATTTTATATTCAAAAGGAGCGCTCTCTCCTGCAAAAAATTAGAATTAGAATATGCTTAGCGCTAAATAAATGTGTTTAGAAAAAATACATGTGTTTGCATATTTGGGGCCTGCAAAACCAACGGGTTGGTTTTACTTGATAGTAGACGGTACCATAAAATTGGCCGTCTATTTAATTTTGAATTTGCGAGCGAAGAGGTGTGCCAAATAACAGATTTTGGGCTGAACATATGATGTGGGGTCAGCAGGGGGCCCAGCCGATGGCGGCCCTCGCTGGGGCAGCATATGCTAGGTTTTCACGAGCTTTTCCTCGCATTTGCTTCATTTTTTGTATCATCTTCTTCACTTGGTCGAGTTTTCCATCACCATTGTCGAAAGCTCCAAGTGTTTCTGGCTAAGTCAATTATTGGCCAAATTCCTTGCTTTTTGTCTTGAACTTGTTTAATTCTTTGCCTAGTAGCTGAATTTCAGGTTGTATTATTGAATCGGTGCTTGTATATTGCGAATTTGACACTTGAAATTTTGACTTGTAGAGAGAGAAAGTTAGAAAATACTTGTCCATGGCTCCTACAGACAAAGGGAAGCGTCCCATGACCTGGGAAGTGGAAAACAATAACCTCTTTCGTACCGGGTTTCCATTATCTCGGAGACCTCCTCCACACCATTCAGACCTGGCGGATTTGTACCAGGACTCGTTTATGCGTTTGGATTGGCGTCTAACGGAGGCTTGGGATCGTAGTATCCTTCTGCTTGATAGATAGAGTCATTTGTCCAACTTACACCTGGTATGTTTCTAACTCCCTCGGTTTTGTTCAGTTTGCTTATTTTGTACAGAAAACTTGAACTGCTAGTGCTTCGGCACATGAACAAATTGGGATTGTACTGGATTGGTGGCCAGTTGTGTATAACACTTGTGTGGAATTTATCTGGGTTCAATTTGTAGTATATGGGGTATTGAGAAAATTTTTGTTTGTTGGCTAGGGGGTTGGTTCGTATTTACAGGCCCATGGGTCCACTTCAAACTGGGCATGATGTTGGATTCTTTTTCTGAGAGGAAAAAGGGGATAATCCGGGCTTTGGGTTTTAGTCCTTTCTGTCTTTTGTCCCGTCATGCCATTCAGGTGATACTCGGGTGATTTCTCGTGGGTGTAGACACCAAACATTGTGTCTATGATAAGTCCTCATAAAAACCCGATGATGAAAGGATTGGATTTTGCTCGAACTTGGGTTGCGAGAATAATTGCTCTGATGATTAGCCCAGTTCATTTGATTTAACGAATGGAAGCCTTTTGTACAGGTGATCCAAACCATTTGGCCTCAATTCATTTGGAGTCCAAAACTAAGAGATAGGCCTCTTTGAACCCAAGGGCCCGAAAGGGGACCCCAACCCTTGAGTCAACTCTTGGTCAAACAAGGGAACTCAGTCAATAATCCCGCGTGGACCCCCTCGGAATAGCCTCCCCTGCTTAGAAAGCATGTCAGTCGCCTATGCAGGCAGACCGCTCCAGGTCCAAGCGGCCACACTTGAGTTCAAGCGGTGGTCGCTAGGCCAAGCGGTTCAACCGCTTGTCCTAGCGGTTCAACCGCTTAACCTAGCTACATGGCCGCCTGGACCCTTTCTCGCGGACAACAATTTTGAGGCCATGGGTCCACTTCAAACTGGGCCATGATGTTGGATTCTTAATCTGAGAGGAAAAAGGGGATAATCCAGGCTTTGGGTTTTAGTCCTTTCTGTCTTTTGTCGCGTCTTGCCATTCAGGTGATGCTCGGGTGATTTCTCGTGGGTGTAGACACCAAACATTGTGTCTATGATAAGTCCCTATAAAAACCCGATGATGAAAGGATTGGATTTTGCTCGAACTTGGTTTGCGAGAATAATTGCTCTGATGATTAGCCCAGTTCATTTGATTTAACGAGTGGAAGCCTTTTGTATAGGTGATCCAAACCATTTGGCCTCAATTCATTTGGAGTCCAAAACTAAGAGATAGGCCTCTTTGAACCCAAGGGCCCGAAAGGGGACCCAAACCCTTGAGTCAACTCTTGGTCAAACAAGGGAACTCAGTCAATAATCCCGTGTGGACCCCCTTGGAATAGCCTCCCCTGCTTAGAAAGCATGTCAGGCGCCTATGCAAGCAGGCCGCTCCAGGTCCAAGCGGCCACACTTGAGTTCAAGCGGTGGTCGCTAGGCCAAGCGGTTCAACCGCTTGTCCTATCGGTTTAACCGCTTAACCTAGCTGCATGGCCGCCTGGACCCTTTCTCGCGGACAGAAAATTTGAGGCCTATTCGATTACCGTGCCAAACCCTGGCAACTCCTCCTCTTCTATATAAACAAACCCTAGGGTTCAACAGAAGAGGTTTGTCTTTTGATGGACAGCTAGAGACTAGAGGTTAAACATTCTCTCTCTCATTAAAAAAACCCTAAATTCTGATTCTACTCCTTCATTAGGCTAGCCTAGCACCACAAAAATAAACCTTCATACTTTATCAAGACCAAGAGTTCAAGCATAAAGACCCAATAAGATCATTGTGAGCATCCAGGTAATCCAACCTGAGGGTTTTCATCAAATTTTATAATTGCTTGTTATTTACTAACGGTTTTGGTTTATGTGATATGTACATACATGGCGCGTTTTGCGCAAAAAGGGTTTGAAGTGAACCCCATGAAGTAATAAATGGAAGAATGAATGCATATTTTTATTTATTGCTTTTTATTATAAATTATGCTTTGTTGTGAATTGGCAGATGAATTGTCTTCTAATTTGCAGGTTTAGCGTATTGATTGTTCTTAGCATTAAAAACAATGTAAATTTGATAAGTTGTTAAAAGCGGTCACATTAATAATTGTTTGTTCAACCCATTAGTTAAAACTGAGAATTTGGACAAATTAAACCTTGTTTGGAACCGTAGCATTAATAATTGCATTGAATTGATTAGTAAAGGTTGTTGTCGTCAACGGGCGAGTTGGGTGCCTAACACCTTCCTAACTCGTACTCATGCCCCCGAACTCATTTATGAAGTTAATTTCTCCAATAGGGATTGGGGTGCATAGAAATCGAGTTGACGTCTTTTTAGACTTCCGACTTGACTCCAAGGGTTCCAAATTTCCTTAAATTTGGTGACGTCTTCCGACAATCTTCAGCATGTCCTAGTATGAAAGGAAAATCTCCATGTGCATTCACACCGGAGACATTCACAAAACTAACGACGCTCTCCCAGGCTACTCCCGCCGGCCATTCGAGGGAAAAAAATTCGGTAGTCTACTGATATAACCAAAATACAGAGGGTCGAGCAATCGACCCCCGTCCTAGCTACGCCAGAAGGATCTCGACCCTAAGCAGTTAAGAGGCAATTTGGTAACTGGTTATTTGTGGTTTTATGACCTGCTGCTTATTGCGTGTACCTGCTGTGTTATTGAGCTGTTGTTGAGTACTTTGGCTCCTTGTTCTTGGGTTTGTTATTTGCTGCATTTGAGCTACTGGTTTTCTGCATTTGTGTATTGATGCTGGAGTTGTATGGGTGGCTGTGAGCTGGTGCGAATGTGAAGGATTGAAGTGAACCTATTGCACTGTTTTGTGTTATTGAGTATTTTGAGTTGTGGTGCTGTAATTTGCTACGGTTTGGTGAAATCAGTCCACAAAGAATCCATTTAGCCCAAACACAATTTCTAACTACAACGGAAACCAAGCACCACAAGAATGATCTCCTACCGTTCCGAGCTTAATCCAAAAGGGTATACATTTGACTTCCCTAACTTTGATGGAAGGTCTAGTACGTTTTTAGAGTGGCTTGAATCCATGGACAAATGGTTTGATCTCCTTGACTACTCGGACCTTGAAAAGGTCAAAGTAGTGGCCTCTACCTTTACAGAGTACTCCCTTTGGTGGGAGAATTTGAAAATTCAACGAAAAAGGATGGGGAAAAATAAAATTCGAACTTGGAGTAAGTTGCGAAGAGAGCTCAAGGATGAGTTCTTATTGAAACTCACTTCACGAACATATACCCATCCATGTAAGCTTGTGCAAGAAGCTAGAATGACACCGTCTAAAATTGAATGCTTTAAAAGAAAAGGGAAGCAAAAGACATGTTTGAAATGTTGCGGTTGGGGACATGTGTATACGGAATGTTCTAACAAGAGGACAGTGAGTTTTCAAGAATGGCAAGAGGTTACCGAGATAGAATCTGCTGTGCCTCAAGATGACCATGCGAGTTCAAAAACGAGGAAGCAAAGATGTTTCCATTGTCGTGATCTTGGTCACTTTCATGCCACTTGTCCTAACAAGAATGCCGTGCTATCTGAATTTTCAGAACATGAACTCGAGGCCCGTGACATCTCCATTGCAAATGAAGACGGTAAAGTTGCAGGCCCCATTGTCGAACGAGAAGCAACTGAGTGTAGCCTTTTAAAGGATAAATGTGTTGTGGGGCTGCCTATTGAAATTCCAGCAGCTCCCCTGGTTGTTACAAGATATTTTTCTACTGCTGAAATGGAAGACGAGATGCCCCGAACATTCTGTCCAAAAAGAAGCGTATGCTCTGCTGTAAACAACAACTTTTCTGCAGTAAACAACAACTTTTCTGCTGTAAACAACAACTTTTCTGCTGTAAACAGCTTATGTTCTGCTGTAAACAACAACTTTTCTGCAGCAAACAACAACTTTTCTGCTTTAAACAGCTTATGTTCTGCTGTAAACAGCAACTTTTCAGCTGTAGACAGCAACTTGCAGCGCAATTACAAACAAGGAGAAGAGAGCATAATGTATGTTCTAAAAGAGACATTCCACGACCCCATGCTTGAGAGCGTTTTGCGGCGGCAATCTTCTACCCGTTCCGAAACTATCACAATGCTGAATCTATATTTGTTTGAGAGTGTAACTCAAGGGTACAATTCTAAATGGAAAGAGTTCACGCACTTTGCTGGGGTGGGAGGCTCAAACCCATCTTTGATCTTTGAAGCAAAAATTCAGCAAGCTTTAAGTGATGTCACGAAATCTATCGGGGTATGGATCCGAGGTAGTGTTCGGGGTGGTAAATTTAACAACTACTTCTTTGAGCTACAATGGAAGTTTTCTTACTTCCAGGACTTGAGGACAAGTCCTAAAAAAGAAAGGGAGTTTGATGCGGAAGCATGTGGATCAAAAGAAGCTCAAAAATAAGAATTGAAAGTTTGAATCCAAGAACGAGTATTTTAATAGCTAGTTTAATTATTAAGTTGTATTTTCTGAATTTTAGCATACTTACATTCAAGCTTTATGTTTATTCTAGCTAGTATTTTAGAAAGGTTGTATTTAGGGTGTCACATGTAAGATATTCCTTTATACTTTTAGAATATTCCTAAGGGAGCACTAGGGTTTCTCCTTAGTTTGGGTGGCCTATATAAAGGCTCACAAGTTGTAAGGAATGGGCATGTTATGTTGATGATGAATGAGAGTGTTATCTCCTTAAGCCTTTTGAACTTGGTTCATTCTTTCTCCAAAATACTTAGTGCTTAATTGCTTGAGTGTTCTTGAGAGGGGTGGTTTAAAATCGATTACTAACTTTAATTAGTGTGGTGCTTCATTGCTTTATCACTAATTATTTTAGTTTATCGTCGATTTGATTATTCTTGGTGGTGTTTAATTACTTTAGCCTTGAATTAATCAAGTTGTTTAGGCTTGGTGGTGGAAACTTTATCCAAGTCATATCATTTATTGTTTTTCCTTGATATAAACACAAAAACCCACAAAAGATTTTATCTTTGGTTAGAGATTGAGTTGATAATCCTTAATTGCTTAAATCCGTTTGAGCTTTATGCATCAGGTAGGAGATACTCGTAAAAGTACCATGCTTCCCACCTCAAACTCTTCAGGTCTACGACCTCTATCTGTGTACGATTTCTGACGATCTTGAGCACTACGCATCTTTGCGTGAATAACTTTGACCACGTCAACCGATCTGATGGATTATTTCAGGACCCAAAACTGCAGTTTCACTAATATCATTCCAACAAACGGGCAATCTACACTTCCTACCATACAGGGCTTCATATGGCGCTCGATCAATGCTTGAGTGATAGCTATTGTTGTAAGAAAACTCGATCAACGAAATATGTGCATCCCATGAGCCTTGATGTGTTATTCACTGCAACATTTATCACTAAGGAGTAAATGCTAAACAGAAAGAAAGACTAGACATCAAAAGGAGCTTACTAAGGAACTAAACAAACTAAACAGTTAATATCAGAGTTGTCTATATAGTGAGCTAAAATCATGAAACTAATTTATTACAACTTGCCTTCAAAGGGCTAAATCCAATAAAATCCCAACGATCTAATCCGAACAGAAACAGTTCTAAAAACCGACGCCAACTCTTCCTTCCAAGCTGTACGTCCTCAATCAACTAAACCTGCACTTTGGTTTCCGTGACGGAAACAAAAATACAGAAGAAAAGAAAAGAAACAAAAGAGAAACAAAAATCAGATAAACTGAATAAACGTCATCCGTATCCAGTAAAAACATTTCGCAAACCTTACATGAGGTTTTAGAAGAATCATTGAAATTCATTTGCATACTCACATAAGCATATAATCAAGCATACGCACAACGACATTCTTTTACATGCAATTCTTGTAAGATTATGGTATCTGCATATAATCAAGCATACGCACAACGACATTCTTTTACATGCAATTGATTGGTATCTGCATTTGTGAGATTATGTAAGGTTGTTGCATTTTCTGTATATGAAAGTTGGTGGTATGCTTTTGTATTCCTATTTTTCAGCTTTATAGTAATGTTTCTTTGGAAATAAACATACTGATTGGGTATATGGAGTTCAGATTGTGTTTTGCATTTTGAGCTATGTTATTTTTGTGTTCTTAGCTGAAAACTTGTACAAAATTCAGCTCACAAAGCGAGACTGCAACGTAAATAAGCTGTAACAGGTTTTATGCTCTTTATTATCTAAATTTAGCTTGTTTTGGGCCTGTTATCTAGCTTGAAATCAGTTCTAATTTGTGCCCATTTAAGCATCTTTCTTGCTGATTTATAGTCTCAGAACACTGTAATAAGTCATGATGAATGGTGCTATTTCATGGAATTTTATTTGAAGTAGTCTTCAACTCTTCATGCTCTTATCTAGAAAGAAAAAAAAAAAACTTGAAATAGTCTTCATGCTACTCAGATGGAAGTTTTTGTTTGCTTTTGAACCGTTGTTATGAAGTCAGACCTGAGTTCATGTCCTTTCTACTTGAGTTTATGACATGTGATTTGTGAAGCATTATATTTGTTCATGGTCAAAAGTTGTGTTAACATGGCATGTAAACTTTCATTCTATTGCAGCAATTGTAAATGTTAGTTTTATGCTCCATGGTTGAAAACTTTGACAAAAATAAGCACACAAAGTGGGGATCCAAATTAAATTAGCTAGAATAAATTTTTTGAACTTTATTATCTGAATTCTACTTGTTTTTGGACTATTATTCTGACTTGAAATTAGATCTATGAACTGGGTTTCACTGTGAAGTGTTTCTGCTTAATTCTGAATCAAGATAAAGTATACTCATTGATTTGCAACTTTTTCTGTTGCTTCAGGACTATCTAAGTGAGGAACCACACACGGTGAAGCTATTGAAAAGAACACTAATGAAAGTCCGTTGTCCCCTTGGTGTTTAAATTGTAACAGGTCAGTTGCATCTTGTGGCTCGAATTCGTTATCTTCACTTTGCATGTGCTCATGTGATCCAAAGAGATGTGACTTGATCTACATTTCCTCAATTTGTTTTTCTCTATGTTTCTATTGTCCTATTATTGTTTTTAGTTGCACTGAAATGTACCTATTTAAGTTCAATTTTAAGATTTGTTTGGTGGGGAAAAGAGTAGAAAATATGCAGCTCTCTATATGGAGCTCCTGCTCGCAACAAGATTCATGTATTGGGTTATCTCAGACTGTCAGTTACCATTCTCCCTTATCTCTCATTGCCAATTTCATGAATTTGGTTATTTTGTTGATTTAGTGAATGAGGTTGCCTGCTGCCAGCACCACTTGTGGGTGTTAAGACGTCAGTGAAGCTGCTGCTGTAGCTGCAGGTCCTCATGAACTGCAGCTGCATGTGCTGGCACCACTGCAGCACCAGTTTTTTATGTGGCTATTAGCAGCTACTGCAGGCTGTGTTTGTATGAATTATCTTCCTCTGTATTTGACGTTCTCTGTATCTATTTATGTGTGTGTTTAAGTGCAAATGTAAATTGGTTGATCTTTTTGGTGAAGTTGGGAAACTTTTTTACAGCCTTGATGATTTGTATTGATATTTGATACACACTCAAGTGACTATTGTTCTCATTACTACAATCGACTACTATGCAAAGAGGTACCAAATTGATGGTACTGCAGTTCATGTAACATCATCAGGGGGAAACCGAAATGCTAGTTGGCAAATTCAGTGGCTCCAAATGGAACAGGTAATGTGCATTTGGAAACTCATTATGTACATGTTCAGCGTTTATAAGTTGTCTGGTAGAGGTTCTTGTGTAGTCATAGTAATATAATTGCGGCATTTGAAGCTTGGAACAAGTCAAGTCTGGAATTTATATTGGGTGACATTCATGTTGGAAATTTTCATTCCACTGCATCAACTTAGGGGCTCACATGTATGGTATTATTTAGAAAAAAGTATTCTCCCGTGTTATTATGTTTCTAATCGGAACACCAAAAAATAAAAAGGGTGGAAAAATTATAGCAGTAGATTAATGAGGCTAGCTACTGTAGCTAGTATCTATATAGTGATTGCAGGCTTCTAATTACACTTCATTGTTTTGCCACTGATTTCAGACGATTCTTGTTGCAGAATGACATATTTGGTCATGGCAGTTCAGGAGCAGGGAACAAAGTTTTTATCAAGATATTGCCACCTCTTCTTTTATTTTGTATATTTAATTTTTTTTTTAGGGTAGATGCACCATAAATTAATGTAATGGTTATGGAGAACATCAGTGTATGATATTTTTGCATATACTATATATTTGTTTTGGCAGGATATATTATAATTTTTTTTATTATGCGTGTGTAAAGTTAGATTTTTTTTTTTTTATTTTCTGGGAAATAATTTGCGACGCTTTATGTTGTCATATATTGTTTGGTGGGAAAATCATACATTGCGCGAAACTATACAGACGAAAAAGAGCGTCACAAATTCTCAAAATAAAGTCGCTGAACAGCGTCTGTATAATACAAAAAATGACGCCCAGAAGCGACTCAAAATATCGACGTCGAAATTACAACCAGAATCAGCGAAAATTAAATTTGCGACGCTTTTAAGCGTCGTAAAACAAGCAAACTAGCGTCTAATCAGAGTATTTTCTAGTAGTGTGCTCGTTAGGTCCAAATTAAAAATAATTATTGAATCAGTATTAATTAAATATGAAAATACAAACAGTAACGAAATCTCAGTCTGATAATTTTATTAAATTTCTTGATTTATTCCAACCAATCTAGGCTTTTGAAACTCCGAATTTCGATTCCGAATGAGTGCAGAACAATAAAAACATTAAATCAAAAATACAGAAAATCGAATTAATAATTACGAAAAATATAAAAACGAAACCCTAATTTTAAAACTAGGTCTAGGTCCTCGGTACCCATGTATGGGACCCATAACCTGATCCATCACCACCACCACCACCCACTGACCGCCATGGCCGGTGATGGTAGTCGCCGTGGCTCCGGCGAGGAGAGGAGAGAGAAAATCGCGAAGAGAGAGAAAGGGAGAGAACGCGAGAGAGAAGAAGAGAGAGAGCATGGGGCTCGGTCTCCAGACCTGGTCCATCACCGGCGAGCACCCAGGCACGGCCTGGTGGTGCGGTGGTAGCTCGCGACGGCGCTGCGGCCAGAAAAGGGGCGGGGAGCAAAAACAGAGAGGGGGGGGAGAGAGAAAAACGCGAGAGAGAGAAGGAGAGAGAGAGAATACCGACGGGGAGGATGCCGGCGAGTCTCCGGTGGTCGGGCGACAGTGAGGAGAGAGAGAGGACGGTGAGAGAGAGGAGAGAGAATGCTTGAGGGTTTTGGCTCAGTTTGCAAAACTGATCAACTATCTCACCTTATTCTTTATATAGGCCCTCAGTCAACCCAAGTCAAAGATTACTAGGTTTAGGAATTAATTTAATAATTTTCTGATTTAAATAACAAATTAAAACTAATTAGAACTATATGAATAATTCTTATTCATATATAAAACATTTTAATTAAACTCCTCAAAATTAATAAATGCAATTATGAAAGTCCTATAATAATAATTTATATTATTATGGCTTTAACTGAATAAATCGATATCTTAAATGAATATACGATTTAATCTCCGAAACTATTTATAAATCATTTATAAATCAATATAATAATTATAGAAAATATTGGGGTATCACATTCTACCCTCCTTAAAAGAAGTTTCGTCCTGAACCTTGAGACATGAAGTAATCACTTCCCAAAACAAAACGAGTTTACCTATACGAAGGTATAAAACAATTTCTAGGACACTAACATATGCAAGATGAGCGAGTACGATCGTGATTCTAAGTTGATTAGCATGCACCATGCAATGGTTGAACATGCAATTCGTGCAAAGCGATAAAAAAAAAAACACGGAAAAGACGAAATTTCGAGGCGTGACATTCTACCCTCCTTAAAAGGAGTTTTGTCCTGAAACTCAAGTGGGGCTAGTACCTTCTAGGAAAAGGTCTGGATACTTCTCGCGCATCATGGATTCAGCTTCCCATGTTGCTTCCTCTTGACCTTGTCGAGACCAAACGACTTTGACGATCGGAATTGTCTTTGTTTGAGTTCAGCGCTCTTTGCGGTCCACTATCTTGATATGGCGCTCTTCATAAGTCAAACTTTCATCGAGATCGATCGCTTCAGGTTGAACGACATGAGTTGGATCATGTACGTATCGTTTCAACTGAGAGACATGAAACACACTGTAAACTTTTGCAAGTTCCACAGGTAAAGCTAGTCGATAAGCAACCTCACCAATCCTTTCCAGGATCTCGTAAGGTCCAATGTAGCGGGGACTCAACTTTCCTTTGCGACCAAAACTCATGATACCTTTGGTAGGAGATACTCGCAAAAGTACCTTGCTTCCCACCTTAAACTCTTCAGGTCTACGACCTCTATCTACGTACGATTTCTGGCGATTTTGAGCACTACGCATCTTTGCTTGAATAACTTTGACCACGTCAACGGTCTGCTGGATCATTTCAGGACCCAAAACTGCAGTTTCACTAATATCATTCCAACAAACGGGCGATCTACACTTCCTACCATACAGGCTTCATATGGCGCTCGATCAATGCTTGAGTGATAGCTATTGTTGTAAAAAAACTCGATCAACGGAATATGTGCTTCCCATGAGCCTTGATGTGTTATTCACTGCAACATTTATCACTAGGGAGTAAATGATAAGCAGAAAGAACGACTAGGCATCAAAAGGAGCTTACTAAGGAACTAAACAAACTAAACAGTTAATATCAGAGTTGTCTATATAGTGAGCTAAAACCATGAAACCAATTTGTTACAACTTGCCTTCAAAGGGCTAAATCCTATAAAATCCCAACGACCTTATCCGAACAGAAACAGTTCTAAAAACCGACGCCAACTCTACCTTCCAAGCTGTACGTCCTCAATCAACTAAACCTGCACTTTGGTTTCCATGACGGAAACAAAAATACAAAAGAAAAGAAAAGAAACAAAAGAGAAACAAAAATCAGATAAATTGAATAAACGTCATCCGTACCCAGTAAAAACATTTCCAAACCTTACCTGAGGTTTTAGAAGAAACATTGAAATTGATTTGCATACGCACATAAGCATATAATCAAGCATACGCACAACGACATTCATTTACATGCAATTCTTGTATAGTGATCGTACGAAATACGTCATAGACAATCCGTCTTGATTAGAGAGATGTAAGAGAGCGAATAGAATAGCGATTACTCATACTGTTCATCGAAGATACAATCACGCCATGGACTTAATGACTCTAGTGTGCACACTACCTCTAGTACAATTACACGAGCCTAGAGGACTTAATAAGTGTGGAATGATCCATCCCAGACACACTGCAAGGTGTCTATAAGTAACTTGGGAATCACTCATCCCTTGAATTACACCATTAGGTGCAATCCCGATTGCTCGACTACTCCTAGGTATTCATTAGGAGTCTTACGCTCAATTAATTCAATTCATATAATTTTCATTGGTTGACATAAGTGGTACTACGAAACCACGACTTACTAATTTATTCCATGCTCTTGACAATGAATAGTAAATAACGACGATAATGATAATTCAATACGATGAGAATTAAACATGCTTTAATTCAACAACGACGATAGTTCAACAATGATGACAAGTAACAAATTTCATAATAACGATGATATAATTTAATCATGCTTAACAAATTTCATAATAACGATGATATAATTTAATCATGCTTTGCATAATAAATTCACAACAATTTCCCAATTAGCACATAACACATCAAAACAGTTTTGATGGGGCTTTGGAAGAAGGTAGGCATGAGCGCTTACCACTTAAACACTACCAACAGTAAGTATGCTCCAACCAATCGACGATAATCACGCTTGCTCGTTAGGTCCTAATTAAAAACAACTACCGAATTAGTATTAATTAAATACGAATATACAAACAGTAACGAAATCTCAGTGTGATGATTTTATTAAGTTCCTTGATTTATTTCAACCAATCTAGGCTTTTGAAAATCCAAATTCCGATTCGAAATGAGTGAAGAAAAATAAAAACATTAAATCAAAAATACTTAAAATCGAATTAATCATTACGAAAAATGTAAAAATGAAACCCTAACTTTAAAACTAGGTCTAGGTCATGGGTGCCCATGTATGGGACCCATAACCTGACCCATCACCACCACCACCACCCACTGGCCACTATGGTCGGTGGTGGTGGTCGCTGGTGCTCCGGCGAGGAGAGGAGAGAGAAAATCACGAAGGGAGAGATAGGGAGAGAACGAGAGAGAGAAGAAGAGAGAGAGCATGGGGCTCAGTCTCCGAACCTGGGCCATCACCGGCGACCACCCAGGCACGGCCTGGTGGTGCCGTGGTGGCTCGCGACGGCGCTGCGGCCAGGACAGGGGCGGGGAGCAAAAACAGAGCAAGGGGAGAGAGAGAGAGAAAAATGCGAGAAAGAGAAGGAGAGAGAGAGAATACCGACGGGGAGGATACCGGCGAGTCTCCGGTGGTCGGGCGGCAGTGAGGAGAGAGAAAACTGAGGGTGAGGAGAGAGAGAGGACGGTGAGAGAGAGGAGAGAGAATGCTTGAGGGTTTTGGCTCAGTTTGCAAAACTGATCAACTGTCTCAACTTATTCTTTATATAGGCCCTCAGTCAATCCAAGTCAAAGACTACTAGGTTTAGGAATTAATTTAATAATTTTCTGATTTAAATAAAAAATTAAAACTAATTAAAACTAGTTAAAACTATATGAATAATTCTTATTCATATATAAAACATTTTAATTAAACTCCTCAAAATTAATAAATGCAATTATGAAAGTCCCATAATAATAATTTATATTATTATGGCTTTAATGAATATACGATTTAATGTCCGAAACTATTTATAAATCATTTATAAATCAATATAATAATTATAGAAAATATTGGGGTATCACAGCAGAGGGACTGACCCCAAAAATTTGAAATATCGAAGTGGGACTGACCCCAAAAATTTGTAATGTTCGGTAAGGCCAAAATATTTTCCAGGCTTAAAATATTTTTGGGCGCACTGGGCAGTAAGAGTTGTCGTAGTGTAGATCCGAGTTTCAGTATCCGGGACCTGCAAAAATAAACGGGTTAGTTTTACCTGAAAATAGTTGGTACCATAAAATAGGCCAACTATCGAATTTGAACTTGTGGGCCAGAGTGCTTCGCTTTTGCGCGATGTTTTTTCTTTTTTGCGTGCCATTTCCTTCTTCCTCGTCGAGCCATTGTCGAGAGCAACCTTCAAGCTTCCTCCAATGTTGAGTGCTTCAATTCACTTGAGGTAAGTCGATTCTTGTCCGTTTTCTTCGATTTTTGTCTTGAACTTAGTTATTTTTCCGCCTAGTTGCTGTATTTTGGGTTCCATTGTTGAATGGGTGCTTGTTTCTTGCGAATCTAAAACTTTTATTTTCCCACTTGTAGAAAGAGAAAACTCCATTGTGTTCCCATGGCTCCCGTAGACAAAGGAAAACGTCCCAAGAGTGATGAGGAGTATGACCGGAGCCTTTTCCGTACCGGGTTAGCTTCTACTAGAGCTCCTCTGACTAACCATGCGGACGGAGCTCGATTGTACCAGGACTCTTTTATGCGGTTGGACTGGCGCCCGCCTGAAGTTTGGAACCGCAGTGTTCTGTTGCCGGATAGACGGAGTCATCTGTCTAACTTAGAGCTGGTATGTTTTCTGACTCTTTTTTTTTTCTGTTCAGTATATTTGAACTGAAAATTGGAACTGTTAATGCTTCGGTACACGAACAAATTGGGACTTGTACTGGATTGGTGGTCAGCTGTACATAATTTGTGTAGAATTATTTTAGTCGTATTTGTGGTATATGGGGTTTTGAGAAAAATTTGTTTGTTGGCTAGGGTGTCAAAGTTTTGCTGCAGGCTCATGGGACTACCTTCCATTTGGCTATGATGTCGGGGACCTTTTCGGTGGGAGCCAGGGATTTGGTATTGGGCTCGGGTCTTGACGAGTTCTTGACTGTCATCCCTGCTTGTCACTCGGGGGATTCTAGGGTTATTGCCCGGGCGTTACTGGAGAGGTTTTGAGATTCTACGAACACTTTCCATACACCTGTAGGAGAGATGTTCCCCACCCCTTCTCAGTTTGTTGTGCTGACGGGGTTATCCTTTAGAGGGCATCATATTCAGTACGACGCGAACTACTGGCGACAGAGTGATACTTTGCTAGAGCTTTATGGGCCCGTATCCATCCACTTTGATGAGGATCGGGTTTATTTGGCGCGGTTGTGAGAAGCCGTGGCGGAGCAGGGACTTACCGAGGAGCAGAGGGCTCGTATTTTCCTGGGTTGCTTGCTGGGGTCGACGATCTTTGCTTAGAAGAAGAGCGTGTGTCAAGTCGGTTTCTTGACATGCTTGGAGGATTTGACCAAGGTTCATGAGTACAACGTTGATGCTGCTGCTTAAGCTTCTTTGGTGAAGTGGTGCCGTCGGGCTTGTAGGCCTAAGGAGACGAGTGAGAGGACATCCATCACAGGCCCATGGAGGATACTGGAGGTAGGCTCTTACACTTCACCTTTTCTCTTTTTATTCCTATGCCCTTGATCGTAGAAATCGTTCTTTTTGTTTGCTTGCATGGCAGTTGTGGTTCTTTCAATAATTTTCAGCTTTCGGTCCTCACCGTCCTGGTTTGAGGATGTTCCCATTGGGTTCACGGTGGGTTGGTAGGGATAACCACCCGTTTACCTCTCTGGAGCATTTTCGGGCCACCTTTGAGAGCCATGCCGCATCTATGGTATGTTGTTGTTGACTTGTACATTTTTTGGTTCATTTGGTGTGAATGAACTTTGAACTGGTAATCTGCAGGTATCATGGTCCGCCTTTGACAATGTTCCTGGGGTTCCACCCCATATTACCCTGGAGTCTTTTACGGTGTCTTCTCTACGGGTGGTCTTTGAAGGGCCATTCACCTTTGTATGGTATTTGGGGGACCGCTTGACTCAGTTGGTCTATCCCTCCCTGGGTACTCACTTGGTTCCAGAGGATCCTCCTTTTACTATGTTCTATCTGCGTGGCATGAGCGTGCGGGACATGGGAGTCGTGATCCGTGGCAGGGCGGCCACAGAATTTCTCATGCCAGAGGTTGTTGGCTTGGACCACACGACCGAATACATGGCCTAATGCTTGGACCGTTTGATGCTGGACCTTTCTTCTGAGGTAGGAAACTTATCTGCTCTTTTTAGCTATATGTGTGATATACTGATTTCTTGTGTCTCGCAGGCGGATCGTCTAGCTCCTCAGGGCCCTAGGATATGTCATTCTAGAGCTCCTCGGGGTCAGCCCCCAAGCGTGACCTTGCCGACCAATGAGGTGAGGTACATTGGGGAGAGTGGGGGACGCATAGTAGAGGAGTTTCCCCCTCACATGGATGATGGAGAGGCTGTGGAGGGCTTGCCTTTGCCAGACGGTTGTACTGGGGTAAGCTCCTTTTTATCCCTTCTTGTGTTTGTGTTTGCTTTTGAGTGCTAACTCTATCTTGTGGCTCTCTCTTTTGTAGTTGAACCGAGAGCAGACCTCTCAGATCTTCAAGCTCATTCACCTATTGAAGAAGGGCTATGGTTGAGTGATGGGCAAGGGGAAGAGTTCTCGGTCCAAGACCGTTGATATGAGTAGACTTTCTTCTTTATGTTTAGCTAAGTGAGGTGCTTAAATTAACATTTTAACTTTAATTATCTGCAGATGTCCCAGTCTTCATCTTCGGTGGGACCTCGCCACTCTTCTTGCTGCGAGGGTTTCTTCGGCGAGTAGGCCGTCTGTTGCTCGTTCACCTCCCGTAGTTGTGACCAGGCCTCCTATTGATAAGGCGCCCGACCCTTCTGTACCATACATTCCTGAGATGTTCTCTCCTGCGGGTTTCCAGCCTTCTCTTGATAGTAGGCCTGTTGTTATGCCCTCGAGTGGAGGTTGGGATATGCCTTATGCTGGGCCTTCGCATCAGGATGTGGCTATGGATTTCACCAGTCAGGCCACAGAGAATTTCTTTGTTGCGGGGCTTTCGGCAGGTACCCCTATGCGCGCACCGGCATATGATGGCCGGGATATGAGGCCTGACAACAGTAGGCCCATTTATAGCTCTTCTCTCCATTACTCGACTGGGAACTATGGTCAGGGGCCGTTCATTGATGATGAGGCTGACAACAACGATTTTGGTTGAGCAGTGTTGGACCTCCTTGTAGACATTGATCTTGAGATTTTGAACTCCTGTTTTTATGCATTTTTTATGATATGTATGATATGATGACTCGATTATGCTCGTCTGATCTAAGTATGCAATGTGTTATGCGGTAGGACGAAGCCATAATTTAGGGAATAAAATAAAGAAAATGGTAAAAATTGCAAGAAAAAAGCAAAAAATACACATATTATACCCCTTAAAAAAATAGAAAATAATAAATAAAAAAAAAGAAAATTGAAAAGATAAAGCTAAGAGAGTCTCGGGCTTTGAAATTTAGCGCGGGTATCAAAACTGGGCTTTAATCGGGCAGACCGGAGCAGTGGAGCGAGCTAGAGCGGGAGGAATATTCGGACCGAGCCAGGGTCTGGGCCACTAGTGGCGCTGGGCTGCAGTCTTAGGCCGCTAGCGGCGCTGGTCTGGGCCACTAGCAGCGCTGGCAGGGCTGCTAGCGGCCCTGACCAGAGCCGTTGATAGCTCTGGTTTGGGCTTTTTTGTGGATTTCTGACCTATATGGCCCGCGTATTTGCCTATAAATAGAATTTACGGGATACTTGATGTTGTATCACTTTTCAGATATTAGCTTTCTCAAATTTTCCCAAACTTCTATCATGGTGAAATCCTTTGAAAACTTTTTCGATGCTTCGTGCAGAAATCTGTCCGTAGAAGATAAACTTGAACTAGCTCCGTTCCACGTCTCTACCTTGCTGACTTTGAGACCAACCAAAATATTGTGGCCCCTTCTTAGATCTGCTTTGAATTATTGGGACCCCGACCTGCATGTTTTCCGCTTTGGCAACTCAGAATTATGCCCTTTAGTTGAAGAATTTGCTGCAATCACTTACATGCCTGATGCTCTTCCCCCAGTTGTGTCTTATTTGAGAGATAGTTTCAGGGATCAGTACAGGAAATCCTTGGGTTTGTCATCTGCAGAAGCCAAAAACATGGTGCTTGGTGTCGATGTGGACTTGGCTCAACTTTGCGAAAAGTTCGCTATTTCTTCTGAGAGGGATGCAATATTCAGGCGTTGTCGTCGAGAGGCTTTTGTACTTTTCCTATTAAACCGCCTACTGTTCATTAATGCAGAATCTCCTAAATTGGGTAGAGCCTCATTGCTGCGAGTGGTCAATCAAATGGTTGAAGGGCATTCTCATTTGCATCTAGTTGTAGGAGAGACTATCATTGGGCTCTATAGGTTGAAAATATCTCCTCAAGAAGCTTTTTCCGGTAGTCCCCTGCTGCTTCAAATTTGGTTATGTGAGCATCTAAGGCTAATAGAGTCTCCTGATAATTTGATAGCTCGTGTTACTCGGACTTGGTCAAAGAAAACCTATACCGCTGCTAGCTTCTTGGTTAGGAAAAGGCTATATTCTGAATAGTCCCTTGCTGAATGGGATGTCGTCTTCCATGCGGGACCTGTCATCCATTGGCATGTGCCCTGGTGGAGCTTGACCTCCTTGGTGGCCTATGATACCTTTGTTCCTCAAATGTGAGGCTATCACGTACTGAAAAGAGGCAAGCCCCCAGCTCAAGGGAGCGATCATAGGTCGTCCCCAAGCCAGGGTCCTTCAAGGAAGAACTCTTCAACGAAGCCTTCTAAAGGGAAGAAGGATTAAAGTAGTTTTCTAGGAAAGCAAGTCTAGTTTTGAAAAAATTAATGATAAGAATTTGTTTAGCTTAAACCCTCATAGTTGCATTATTTTTTGTAACCTTAGGAAGTTCAATTCTTGCAATGTAAACTTATTCGTTCAGTTTGAATAAAGATTATCCCTTTTTTGAATGAGTTGAATGGAATTTTGGATTGATTTTGGCCGGGCCCCTTAAAAGGGTTACCTATGTATCCACTGTGGAATCAGGCCAGCGTAGTTCGTTCAAGTTGTGTACGTCTCTTTTTTTTTTTTTAAAATTTTTTGGTTTTTTTTTTTTTTTAGACGTAGCTCTTCTTCAGTTTTTCCATATTGGTGAGCTGGCTGACTTAGAGCTGATCATGGACGGGACGGCTCGAAAAGCCCGGCCCTCCCGCCCGTAAATTAGGCGGGTATGGACAAGATTTTTGGAAAAAAATTATTTAATGGGCGGATTTAGCCCGGCCCATTTAAATAAATGGGCGGACAAGGACAACACAAAATGGACCGTGGGCGGGCCTGCCCGGCCCGTTTAATATTTTTTACTTAAAAAGTTTTGAGCTTTTTTGTTTGTTTTTGGGTTGTTAAGACTTATTTTGTATGAGAAAATATCAAATCATGATTATGTGGAGTATTATGCTTGATTTTGGAGTTAGGTTGCATACTAATAGTAAATTTATTTATCGCAAACAAAGAAAAACTCTTAAAATTTAATTTAAAAATTAGTTTTTAAAAATCCCGTTAACCCATGGGCAAGCCCGACCCTTTTATAGGGCGGGCCATGGCAACAATTTTGAGCCCTGATGGGCGGACAAAGGCAACATTTTTAAGGCCCGTTGGACATTTTTTCCATTTAAAGCCCGGCCGGTGTCCAGCCCAAACCCGCAAATGATAACCTCTAGCTGAACTCGATGCCATCAATATCCATGAGTCTGACTGCGCCTCCTGATAGGATGTCCTTGATGATGAACGGGCCGGACCAATTTGTTCGAAATTTGCCTCTGGGGTCTGTAACTGGGGCACATAATTCTTTCCAAACTAAATCGCCTTCCTTTGAATTCCGAGGTCGAACCTTTTTGTTGAATGCTCTTGCCATGCGTTGTTGGTACATGTGGTAATGGTCCAAGGCCCTTAGGCGTCTTTCATCCGTGAACATGAGCTCTTCGTAGCGGGCTTCTAACCATCGGGTTTCACGAATTTCACCCTCTAAGGCTATGCGCATGGAGGGTAGTTGGACTTCTATGCGTAAAACTGCTTCCATTTCATAGACTAGGGAACAAGGTGTTGCTCCCGTGGAGGATCTTATGGATGTCCTATACCCCCAAAGGGCAAATGGAAGTTTGATGGGCCAATCTTTGTAGTTTTCTATCATCTTCTCAATGATAGTCTTGAGGTTCTTGTTGGCGGCTTCTACTGCGCCATTGGTTTGGGGACGGTAAGGGGATGATTTGTGGTGCTGGATTTTGTAATTTTTAAGGAGGGTGGTTGTTTCGGCTTTGAAATGGGAACCATGGTCACTGATGATTTCATGCGAAACACCGTATCGGCAAATGATGTTGTTCCTTATGAATTTGGACACTTGTTTGGAGGTAAGGACAGCATAGGATTGGGCTTCGACCCATTTGGTAAAATAGTATATGGCTACCAGGATGTATTCATGTCCTCCCGATCCCTTTGGGGTGATCTTACCAATGATATCTATTCCCCATGTGGAAAACAGCCAAGGGGATGTGAAGTTGCGGAGCATCCAGGGTGGCATATGCTGCAGGTTAGCATATATCAGACATTTCTTGCACTTCTTGACATAGTCGTAGCAATTCCTTTCCATAGTATCCCAATCGTAGGACTATTCTAAAGAGCATTCGACTATTCATGTGTGGTCCGCACGCACCATTGGGTACCTCGTCCATAATTTCTGCGGCTACTTCAGAGTTCATGCACCTGAGGTTGACCCCGTTGTGGGATTTTTTGTACAGAACCCCCTTGTATTCTATGTATTACGCCGCTAAGAGACAGATGGCCCGTTGAGCTCTTAGGGGTGCGTCCTGAGGGTATATGCCTTTGGTGATGTAGTTGAAAGCGTCTTGGTACCAAGACTCCTCCTCGATCGGAGCCAAAGTCATCTCTGTGTCGAGGTTGTGCTCGCTTCTTCTTTGTATACAAACGGGCATCATGCTATCAAGATCAGGTATGATAATCAAGGATGCTGATTTGGATAGAGCATCTGCGAATTGATTATCCTCTCGTGGGAGGTATGTGAAGGCTACCTCTTCGAAGCTATCAAGCACTTTGTCCAAAAATTCCTGGTAGAGTGCCAGACTCTCACTGTGAACTTTCCACTTTCTGGAAACTTGATTGATGATTAGTAGGGAATCCCCATAGACCTTGAGTACTCGGATACACAGGCCCACCGCTGCTTGTAGATTGATGATACATGCCTCATATTCGGCTGCATAATTAGTGACAGGGAAGTTCAACTTTACTGAGATGGGATTATGAGCTTCGTCTGGAGATACTAGAAGCACTCCTGCGCCGTAACCCTTTTGGTTGGATGCCCCGTCAAAATACATTTTCCTCAATTAAGGCCACATCTTCGTCAGGAAAGTCGTATTGCTCGTATTCCTTGGGTGTGTGAGTGGGGTGCTCGGCCAAGTATTCTGAAACTGCGTGTCCTTTGATGGTCTTTGTGGGGTCAAACTTAAGATCGAATTCAGACAACAACACGGTCCACCTTGCTATTCTTCCACTTAAGATTGGCTTCTCGAAGATATATTTGAGGGGATTCATCCTCGACCTTACTAGTACAGGGTCATTAAGCATGTAATGTCTGAGTTTCTTGGTGGCCCAAACTAGAGCTAAGCAGGTCTTTTCAAGGCTTGAATATCTGGTTTCATAGTCAATGAATTTCTTGCTTAAGTAATATATGGCTCGTTCTTGATCTTCTACGGTCTGGGCTAGCATAGACCCCATGGCTGTGTCGGTTACCGTCAAATAATTGATCAGTGGCAGACCTTGCTTGGGAGGAACAAGAATAGGGGGGTTGGCTAGATAGTCTTTGATCTTGTCGAACGCTTCTTGACATTGATCATCCCACTCGATTTTGATTTCCTTCTTCAACTTCTTAAATATGGGTTCATATGTTATGGTGAACTTTGATATAAACCGACTTATGTATTGAAGTCGACCAAGGAACCCCCTAATTCCCGTCTCATTCTTGGGTGGTGGCATTTCAACGATTGCTTTGATCTTCGATGGACCAATAGCTTGCCTGACGTGACTCCAAATGCACACTTTTGAGGATTCAATCAGAAGTTGTACTTGCGTAATCGTTCAAAGAACTTGTGGAGCGCCTGAATATGCCCGTCTCGGTGCCTTGATTTCACAATCATATCATCCACATAAACTTCGGCTTCTTTGTGCATCATATCATGCAGCAGAGTTGTGGCGGTCCTTTGGTAAGTTGGACCTGCATTTTTCAATCCAAAAGGAATGACTCTGTAGCAATAAGTTTCCCATGGAGTTATGAACGTTGTTTTGCTCATATCTTCTTCAGCCATCTGAACCTGATTATACCCTGCGTAGCCGTCCATGAACGACAACAGTGCGTATTCAGCTATGTTGTCTACCAAAAGATCAATGTGAGGTAAAGGAAAATCGTCCTTCAGGCTAGCTTTGTTGAGATCTCTGAAATCGACACACATTCTGACTCAACCATCTTTCTTTGGCACTGGAACCACATTGGCGATCCACTCAGGATAATCTGATACCACAATAAACCCGGCGGCAAGCTGCTTCTGTACCTCTTCCTTTATCTTCAATGCCCATTCTAGACGGAGACGCCGCAGTTTCTGTTTGACTGTTTTAGCATCAGGGTACAAAGGGATTTTATGCTCAGCTATGCTTCTTTCAATTCCCGGCATGTCCTTATAAGGCCAAGCAAAGACATCTGTGTAATGCTTTAAATGTGCAACCAATTGCTCACGTTCCTGTGCAGTTAGGGATAATCCAATTCTGACTTCACAAGGTTCGCTTTCATTGCTTAAATTAATTAATTCTGTTTCCTCCACAATGGAGGTCATTTGTTCATGATTGATTACTGCTTTGTGCAGATCTTTTGGTAACTCATTTTCATCATTGGGTTTATCAATAGCTAAACAAGGTAACAAATAAGCAGAAGGATTTTTGATTTTATTGATATTAGAATTGAAAACAACAAGAAAGGGATCTGACTTTACCTTCACATTGACACTAGACTTAGAAGAAATAAAGGGGACACTCCCCGCTCCTGACTCATACTTAGGACCTAAGCTAGACAGTGACTCTGACTGGGACTCAGAATCAGATTCTTCCATCATTGGTCCTTCCCCGGTAGATATCGTGACCTTTCATCCATTCGGGTCAGTCCAGCTTACTTCTTTGCGCTATCCCATTGTGACATCTTCAGTAGTATATATTAGGTCCGCAGGATTGAAGTTGCGATCATTGAGAGCCACTACCTCCTCATCCATTTCTAGAGCTTCGCCCATTCTGTTTTCTCGACCAAATAAAAGACCCAGCAGCTGGTTACCTGGTGCTTTGATCCAATATTGACTTGCCGGTTCTTAGGGGTGGTGTGCCTCCTCGTCCAATTGATTACAGTCTCGTAAGATTTCAAAACCCGGGTGTGTGACCTTGGCCTCTTCGTCATAGTACGCTTCAGGGAAGCCGTAATATGGGCACTAATCTCCTTCTGTGATGAACTGGCCATTTAGAGTGTGACTATAAGGCGGGATGACTTGTTTTCCTTTAAGGTGTTTCCTTTGTTTCAGGGCTTGATGATGGATTTCTTTGTCAGTAGGTTGGTAACCAAGTCCAAAGGAATTCTTTTTGGTTTCTAATTTGAAGGTGGCGGGCCCTTGTCCATTTCTTTCTAATCCCATGCCGGGTATGTACCCTTGCGTCTTAAGAAAGCCATTAACATGAGGGTTTCAGTGCGGTATCAGTCGTGGCTGATCCATTTCTAGTACGTTGACCTCGGGTTCTGATTCATACTTACGTATGGTGATATTGAATATATGGGACTTCGGAGGAGAGACAATTCCGGAATCAATGATGAACTGGATGTCACACTTCAGACGATAACATTATTCAGTGCGATGTCCAAAGCATCTGTGATACCTGTAGTAAAGGTAATGATCCTCCTCTTCTTGTAAAACCCCTTCCAGGAACCGGAGATCTCCACGGCGAAGTAAGGCTGACATAACATCATGAATAGGTACTCCAAGTGGCGTGAATTCACGGGTAGGAATGCTTGATCTTTTCTTGGATAACCAATGATGCCCGGACCACATGGTCCCTTCATCAATGAAGGTTTGGATCTTGTCTCTTAGGTTCCTGCAGTCATTGGTGTGATGTCTGCAGGCTCGGCAGTATTCGCAGTAGACACCTCGGTTTCCATTTTCCGGGACGAGTTCATAAGTGGGTCCTATTGGTTGCATGTAGCCATATAACCCCATTTGTTGAAAAATGTGTTCCTGAGGCCAGCGAGGTTGCTCTTGATTGAGAAGAACTTTGACACCTTCTAGAGCCTTAATTCTTTGTTCTAACCCAGCGACCGTCTTTTGTAACCTTTTGATCTCTGAGTGGTAGACAACTATGTATTGAGTTAGGTGCTCAATATCATCATGTGCTTCAATAATGGCCTGGGTTGGCTTGCCTGCGCTTCTGTATTCAACAAGGCGCGGGGTTTCATCAGGATCAAGGCCTACTTGGATCTTGGCCTTCCGGAATGACCGGTCCAGTTGTTCATCCAAATCAAGGGATTCGTCTTGAATATCAAGTATCGACTCTCTTGGAGTTTCGTGGACTGGATATGCAGTTGTCACAAAATGAGCTTTGATTTTCTTAGCATTCCGTCTCATTTCCGACCTTGGCATGAGGAGAGATTCGTTCTGTGTATCTTTTGTTGAGTAACGCTTGAGGGACCCTAGCATAATCTGAATGAGTAGAAGACCTCTTAGAATCAAAAAGACCCCGAGACTCTCTTCTAAGAAAAAGCTGACCCACATATAGAAAACACATTGTCTTAGAAAAAGGACCTTAAGCCTAAATGCCCGAATATTTCCTAATATTAAAGGAAAATAAAGTCAATTGAACGAAAATAATAAAAAGAGAAAAAGATGGACTATCCTATTTTTTTTTTATTTTTCTAGACTCAAAGAAAATGGGAAATGGGATGAAATAAAAAAAAAAATCGGTCTTTCTATTTTTTTCGATTTTTTTTTGTTTTTCCGCATTTTTTTTGTTTTGCCGTTTTTTTTTTTGTTTTTTTTTATTTTTTTTGATTTTTCTTTATTTTGACCGATTCTGAATTACATCAAAATAAAAAGAAAATAATAAAATAGAAAAAAGGGAGAGGAAAAATTGGGAGACTGACTCTTTTTTTTTTTTGCTAAAAGATCCTAGAAAATTGTTCATGACTTTTAGAATATATCATCGGGAAAATGATGAGTGTTCATTGAATTGAATTCTCGCACCATATTCGGGCATTAGGAACTAGCTAAAAATAAAAGAAAAGGCTCCTACCACGTAAGTACATGTTGGCACATAATTACGGTATTCATGCAAGCATAATAACAAAGCAAACATGTGATCAGACGGGCATTACAACGACACATGCACAACAAGCAAGCGGATGCACAAATGTGGGTTAGAAGCTTTTTGGCTCCTGTGAGGTTACCACGACAAATTACAATTTTCGTTTGGCGGATGGTCGACACATCAATTGTAATTCTTTTCATCAACAAGGATTGATGAGTCATGGGTGAGGAAGCGCCGATTTGCACGATAGGACAACTGTATATTCCTTTAGATATACGGGTTGTCTACGAGTTGCGACACTAACTTCCTCGAAGGTTGATAAGGGTCAAAAGGTTGTGCCAAGGCACATGCAAATGATGCAACGAAATATGGAACATGTTATTAAACAATTAGGCAAACTTGACTTTCGAGTCTCACCCTATTAAATAAATCCCCAGTGAAGTCGCCACTGTAAGGACCCGGGATTTCTACGGCCACGGAGTGCGTCCTTATAGAAAATTTGTAAGATGGGGGTTTAGATAAGTTCAAGGAACCGTCGAGTTAGAAATTATTTTGTAAAGTCTTGAATTGAATAAAAACCATGAAAGAGGTCACAAATCTGTTATCGGCGTTTTTATCAAAGGGACAAACCGAAGGGACAACCCAATAGCGCGATAAGTGAACTGATCATGTTTTTAGAAAGACTCCCGCTCATATAGAACATATGAGTACCCAAGAATAAAGGGTTCGAGGGCGAAGGTACGAGGTGGGAAGGTGTTAGGCACCCAACTCGCCCGTATTATGACGGCCTCTACTAACTCAAGTTTGCTTAATAACTTAAAGACATGATTCCCACACAACCGGATTAACAACCTAGACTTAGACTATTAATTGGTTCATCACAAGCATCACAACATTTATTAATGACCCTTATTTAGACATGCATTCGTTTGAACAAGTTGGGCAGCACAACGACTATTAGACAATATTTAGGAAGCGATAAAAACGTTACTCAGCATGATATCTAACATTATGACTACTAGAAAAATAAACAATTAAGCAATTAATTTAATTTGAGCCCTCAGGAGTTAGTACCTGAACTGTAGGCTATATTTGACAAAAATAGTAAAGACAAGATCTCAAGTTTGGAAGAAAGAGGAGGAAGCTCGGTGTCAATACTACCGAGAATAGAATAGAATTGTTTATGAAAGAAAGAGGGAGAAGCTCAAAGTCAATACTACTGAGAATAGAGGTTGTCCATTGTAGACTGTGTGTTTTGAAATAAGGGTGAAGGGTTGTTTATATAGGCGAGGGGAAGTAGGGTTGGACGCAGAAATTGAGCTGAAAAACGAGACGGGCTTGAAAAATGAGACGGACTTATTCCAGGGCCACTGACGGTTCTACCCCTAAATCACAACTTGGCGACCGGGAGTCGGAAAAAGGTGTGAGACGTGTCGTTGGAAAGCTCTTGAACGGGGATTCTGAATAGAATGGAATGAAGGAGTGTTTAGAGGAAAAACCTGAGACCTTATCTTAACTATTAAAGCAAAAATAGCAGTTCATTTTTATAAATTACTCCTTTCATCATCGGGCTTTTGCGGAGAAATCTGAAGACGCTTTTTTGGCGTCTACACAACACAAAAGAACTCAATTACTTTCACCCTAGTCATAAGACCTGTGAAAAACGCGTAAATGCATTCAAAAGCTTGAGTCGAAGCTTGTTTGTACTTGTAAACATCCTTGGTGTAGTTTCACACTAAAATGAATGCAAACAAAGTATTTGGTTCTATCTCTTAACATACAACACAAAAGAACTCAATTACTTTCACGCTAGTCGTAAGAGCTGTTAAAACGCTTAAATGCATTCAAAAGCTTGAGTTGAAGCTTTTTTGTACTTGTAAATTTCGTTGATGTAGTTTCACATTCAAATGAATGTAAACAAAGCATTTCGGTGCTTTCTCTTAATAAACAACACAAACACAATTCAATTACTTTCACCCTAGTCGTAACGGCTGTCAAAACCCGTAAATGGATTCAAAAACTGGACTTGAAGCTTGTTTGTACTTGTAAACATCCTTGGTGTAGTTTCATATTCAAATGAATGAAAATAAAGCATTTGGGTGCTTTCTCTTAATATTCAACACCAAAGAACTCAATTACTTTTACCCTAGTCGTAAGAGCTGTTAAAATGTGTAAATACATTCAAAAGCTTGAGTGGAAGACTGTTTGTAATTGTAAACATCCTTAGTGTGGTTGCACATTCAAATGAATGCAAAAAAAGCATTTGTTTGCTTTCTCTTAATATACAACACAAAATAACTTAATCTCTATCACCCTAGTCGTAAGAGCTGTTAAAACGCGTAAATACATTATTCAAAAGATTGAGTTGAAGCTTGTTTGTACTTGTAAACATCCTTGGTTTTAGTTTCACAATCAAATGAATTCAAACAAAGTATTTTGGTGCTTTCTCTTAATATACAACACAAAAGAACTCAATCTCTATCACCCTAGTCGTAAGAGCTGTTAAAACGCATAAATGCATTTGAACGCTTAAATTGAAGCTTGTTTGTACTTGTAAACATCCTTGGTGTAGTTTCACACTCAAAATGAATGTAAACAAAGCATTTGGGTGCTTTCTCTTAATATAAAACACAAAAGAACTCAATTATTTTCACCCTAGTCGTACGAGATGTCAAAACGCGTTAATGCATTCAATTGCTTGAGTTGAAGCTTGTTTGTACTTGTAAACATCCTTGGTGTAGTTTCACATTCAAATGAAAGCAAACAAAGCATTTGGTTGCTTTCTCTTAATGCACAACACAAAAGAACTCAATCTCTGTCAACCTAGTCGTAAGAGCTGTTAAAACGCGTAAATGCATTCAAAAGCTTGAGTTTAAGCGTGTTTGTACTTGTAAACATTCTTGGTGTAGTTTCGCACGCAAATGAATGCAAACAAAGCAATTGGGTGCGTTCTCTTAATATACAACACAAAAGAACTCAATCTCTATCACGCTAGTTGTAAGTGCTGTTAAAATGCGTAAATGCATTCAAAAGCTTGAATTGAAACTTGTTTGTACTTGTAAATTTCCTCGGTGTAGTTTCACACTCAAATGAATGCAAACAAAGCATTAGGGTGCCTTCTCTTCATAGACAACACAAAAGAACTCAATCTCTTTCACCCTACTCGTTAAAGCTATTAAAACCCGTAAATTCATTCAAAAGCTTGAGTTGAAGCTTGTTTGTACTTGTAAACATCCTTGGTGTAGTTTCACACTCAAATGAATGTAAACAAAGCATTTAGGTGCTTTCTCTTAATATACAACACAAAAACCTCAAATACTTTCACCCTAGTCGTAATAGATGTCAAAACGCGTAAATGCATTCAAAAGATTTAGTTGAAGCATGTTTGTACTTGTAAACATCCTTAATGTAGTTTCACATTCAAATGAATGCAAACAAATAATTTGGTTGCTTTCTCTTAATATACAACACAAAAGAACTCAATCTCTTTCACCCTAGTCGTAAGAGCTGTTAGAACGCGTAAATGCATTCAAAAGCTTAAGTTGAAGCTTGTTTGTACTTGTAAACATCTCTGTTGTTGTTTCACAATCAAATGAATGCAAACAAAGTATTTGGGTGGTTCCTCTTAATATACAACACAAAAGAACTCAATCTCTATCACCCTAGTCGTAAGAGCTGTTAAAACGTGAAAAGGCATTCGAAAGCTTAAGTTGAAGCTTGTTGGTACTTGTAAACATCCTAGGTGTACTTTCACACTGAAGTGAATGTAAACAAAACATTTGGGTGCTTTCTCTTCATATACAACACAAAAGAACTCAATTACCTTCACCCTAGTCGTAAGAGCTTTCAAAACGCGTAAATGTATTCAAAAGCCTGACTTGAAGCTTGTTTGTACTTGTAAAAATCCTTGGTGTAGTTTCACATTCAAATGAATGCAAACAAAGCATTTGGTTGCATTTTCTTAATATACAACACAAAAGAACTCAATCTTTATCACCCTAGTCGTAAGAGCTGTTAAAATGCGTAAATGCATTCAAAAGCTTGAATTGCAGCTTCTTTGTACTTGTAAACATCCTTGGTGTAGTTTCACACTCAAATGAATGCAAACAAAATATTTGGGTTCTTTCTCTTAATATACAACACAAAAGACATCAATCTCTATCACCCTAGTCGTAAGAGCTTTATAAAATGCGTAAAAGCATTTAAAAGCTTAAGTTAAAGCTTTTCTGTACTTGTAAACATCCTTGGTGTAGTTTCACATTCAAAAGAGTTGACGTGAAATCACTAACAAAACGGAAATTAACCTTTGATAGTATCACACAAACAGATCTTGTTCAAGAATCACTCAAGAACGACTCACGAATCACTCGTAAGGGTTTGAACCTGAATCACTCAGTTTGAGGGGTAAATACTCATGTATTCAATTATTAATCATCACAGCACGAGTTTACAATAGCAAAGCTCTCCCCTATTTATAAGCAAAGAAATCTAAAGCTATTCGGAATTCTAATCCTAATCCAAATAGGAATCTAACTACGAAACTTATTACAATTGTAAAACGAACTAACTAACAGCTTTCCTAATTCCTAATGGACTCCTAATGCTAAAAATAATCAGATTATTACTTTCCTAAATATATGCTAACTAATTAAGGAAATAGTCAAACAAAATTAAACTTAAACAGCTAATTCCTTGGCGCCCAAGGCTAAAACCACCTGAACAGTTTCCTTTTGCCTTCACGCCACTTCTTTCAGTTTCTAATAAATTTCTTGCCACTCTAACGTAGTTATCTCACGTTGTACTATACTCTTGGCAATGAGCAGCTCAAGATCAAGCATTAACATTACAAGAACTGGGTTCTTGGACGTTCTTGATTCATCGTCTTCTTGCTTGTCCTTTAACGTACTTGCTCCTGCATCAACCTCCCCTTCTTTAAAAGAATTTGCCCTCAAATTCGTATCCTCTAAGTAAGGGCTAAGATCACCAACATTGAAGGTTGGGCTTACGTTTCCATACTCACTAGGAAGATCAATCTTGTATGCATTATCTCCAATCTTCTCTAGGACTTGAAAAGGACCATCTGCTCGAGGCATAAGCTTGTTCTTGCGTCTACAAGGAAATCTTTCTTTGCGCAGGTGTAGCCAAACTAAGTCACCAGGTTCAAATAGAACTTGCTTTCTTCCCTTGTTAGCTCTAGCTTGGTACCTTAAGTTCATCTTCTCTACTCGCGCACGAACTTGCTCGCAAGTCTTCTTGAAAGCTTGCTGTCTTGCTTTGACATCTACATTGATAACATCATCTCTAGGCAAAGACACGAAATCAATAGGCAAATAAGGATTAATGCCATACACAATCTCAAATGGAGAACGTCCCGTGGTAAAGCCAGGTGTTCTGTTATATGCAAACTCCGTATGTGCTAGCTTAATATCCCAATCTTTTGTGCTTCTACTCACCAACCCTCTAAGCAAAGTACCAAGGGTTCTATTTGTAACCTCGGTTTGCCCATCTGTTTGGAGGTGATATGAAGTACTAAAGAGTAACTTCGTCCCAATGAGTCTCTAAAGTGTCTTCCAAAAGTAACTCAGAAACTTAGTATCTCGATCCGACACAATGGTCTTGGGAATGCCATGTAGCCTCACTATCTCTTTATAGAACAAGTCAGCAACATGAGAGGCGTCATCGGTCTTGTGACATGGCACAAAGTGCGCCATCTTGGACAATCTATCAACAACAACCATCACGGCATCTTTTCCCCTTTGAGTTCTAGGGAGTGCCACAATGAAATCCATGCTCACACTCTCCTAGGGAATGCTAGGAACCGGTAATGGTGTGTATAGCTCTTTGTGGAAAGCACTCTTGGCCTGTTGACATGTAGCGCATCTCGTCACAATACCGTGTGCATCTTTGAGCATCTTAGGCCAATAAAAGTGTTCTTGTAACAGCTCAAGGATTTTAGTTACTCCAAAATGTCCAGCTAATCCTCCCGAGTGAACTTATCTAACCAATAGCTCACGTACAGAGGACCTAGGAACACAGAAGTTGTTCCTCTTTAATAGAAACCCATCTTGTATGAAATAATCACCATGCTCCCCTTCTTTGCAAGCTCTAAATGACTCAGAGAAATTAGTATCCTTGTCATATAGTTCTTGAAGATGTTCAAAGCCTAGGAGCTTCGCTTCAAGTGTCACAAGCAAGTGGTTTCTTCGTGAAAGAGCATCCACAACAACATTGCTCTTCCCATCTTTGTACTTGGCCGAGAATGTAAAAGATTGTAGAAACTCTACCCACTTGGCATGTCTAGGGTTTAGTTTCTGTTGGCGATGAATATACTTGAGAGCTTCATGATTCGAGTGCAACACGAAAGGCTTAGGCCTTAAATAATGGGACCAATGCTCCAAAGCTCTCACAATTGCATAGAACTCTCGATCATATGTAGAATAATTCAAACGAGCTCTATTCAATTTCTCACTTAAATAGGCAATATGACGTTTTTCTTGGATTAAAACAGCGCCTATACCCACCTCACTAGCATCACATTCAACTTCAAACAATCTACCAAAAACTGGTAACGCTAGAATAGGTGCTTGACACAACTTCTCTTTGACCTCAACAAAGGCCTTTTGCGCACTTTCACTCCAATTAAACTCTCCTTTTTTCATTAATTCACTAATAGGAGCAGTAATGGAACTAAAATTGCGTATAAACCTCCGATAAAATGATGCCAAGCCATGAAAACTACGTACCTCATGTATGTTGGTTGGAGCTGGCCATGAAGCCATAGCTTCTACCTTGGACGGATCAACATGTACACCATCTTTGGACACAATGTAACCAAGGAATATAACCTTAGGAAGCATGAAATCAAACTTATCTAACTTGCCAAAAAGCTGTTGTTCCTTTAGCTTCTCAAATACGCGCTGTAGATGTACTAGATGTTCCTCCTTGGTCTTGCTAAATATAAGAATATCATCACGGTAAACCACAACAAATTTACCAAGGAATGCTCTCAATACCTCTTTCATCAACCTCATGAATGTGCTAGGAGCTTTGCACAAGTCAAAAGGAATTACTAACCACTCATACAAACCATGTCGTGTCTTGAGCGCGGTTTTCCATTCATCTCCCTCCTTGATTCCCACTTGATGGTATCCAGCTCCAAGATCTATCTTGGAAAACAACTGGGAACCTTGTAGCTCGTCTAACATATCATCTAATCTTGGCATAGGGAACCTATATTTGATTGTGATATTGTTGACAGCTGTACTATCAATGCACATTTGCCGTGTCCCATCTTTCTTAGGCACAAGTAACGCAGGAACAACGCATGGACTTAGACTTTCTCTCACATAGCCTCTTTGCACAAGCTCTTCAACTTGTCTTTGTAACTTTTTGGCTTCTTCGGGGTTACACCGATATGCTGGCCTATTTGAAAGTGGTGCTCCAGGAACTAGGTCAATTTGGTGTTCTATGCCACGCATAGGAGGTAAACCAGGGGGTAACTCCTCGAGGAACACTTCTTTGAACCTCTCTAACAATAGGCGTAACTCAGGATTATAATTGGGATTGTTACTCATGTTAGGTTCAAACAACTACACTAGGTAGCTCATAGTTTCACTAGCCACCTCTTTTTCCATCTCTTTCTCTCCTATGACCATTACACGAGTCGCCTTTTTACTAGCCTTTGCTTCTTTAACTTGAGTGGTAGTCAAGGGTAACAATTTGATTCGTTTCTGGTTATGCTCAACAGTATAGATATTGTTTACACCATCATGACTAACTTTCCTATCAAATTGCCAAGGACGACCTAACAATATATAACAAACACCCATAGGGAGTACATCACACCATAGATCGTCTTTATAACACCCTAAAGTAAAGCAAACTCTAGCTTGTTTAGTCACTTTTAACCCTCCCCCATCATTCAACCATTGCACAGTATAGGGTTTAGGATGACTTTTAGTAGGCAAATCAAGCTTATGAACCATCTCTTTAGAGGCAACATTAGTACAACTCCCAGAGTCAATAATCAAATTGCAAACATTACCTCTAACCTTGCAGCGAGAATGAAATATTTTCTCCCTTTGGTCGGACTCATCATCGGTCACAGTCGTATGTAGCAACTTCGTAAGGATTAGGGTCTCTCCAACCTCGGGTATACCATAATCTTCAATGAATGGCTCTCCATTATCTTCATCACTATCCTCGGTTATGGGCATAACAAACGAGGGTTCCATCTCTTCTAGCTCAGCGATGGTGAGCGCTTTCTTCCAGCCGCACTCATAGGCATAGTGTCCATATCCTTGACACTTGAAACAACGCAGTTGGTTCTTGTCCTTAGTAGCCACGGCTTTGCCTTTGTCTTGAGTTACGGGCTTGCTAGGGATACTTGCGCTCTTGGAGAATGCTGTATTCTCTCTCGCGTTGTATTGGTTCCGAAAATTTGTATAGCCTTTAATCACATCTCGAGCAACCGGTTTGTGCTCCTTCTCTTACTTCTCAATCTTGAGAGCGATCTTGCACACGTCCTCAAAGGTTACGTAAGGAACAAGCTCTACCTTGCGCCTTAGAGTTGGGTTTAGACCTTTGATGAACCGTGCAATCTTTAACTCCTCCTTCTCCTCAAGATCACACATCATGTGCTTATGTTCAAACTTTTGGAGGTAGTCTTGTACACTTGAGGTTTCTTGGCTTAAGGACGTAAGTTTCAAGAACTGTTCTTGCTCAAATTCTTTAGGCAAAAATCGTTTCTTTAAATATTTCTTGAGTTTGTCCCAAGTCTCAATCTTTGCTTTCCCGTCCTTCTTGCGTCGAGCCTTTAGGTTTTCATACCATAAAGAAGCATGCTTGGTGAGTTTAAGCATGGCTAACTTGCATCTTCGCCGCTCATCATACTCCTTATATTCAAAGACTCTCTCCATAGTTCTAAGCCAATCAAGAAAGGCTTCTGGGTCGTAGAAACCGTCATATTCAGGGAGTTCGACTTTCAAGTTCCTGTCATCATCATAGGGATGTCGTGGTTTAGGAGCGTCATTGGTTCTAGCCCCACTTGTGTCTTCAAACTCCTCATCGAAGTCGGGGTCACGGTTATGGTTTCTCCAATGAATTCCCCGCATCCTTGTCTCCATGTTCTCCCTATCTTCTTGGTTTCTTCTTTCCATAGCATCCATCCGCTCTTCTTGAGATTTGAAAGACGTCCTAAGATCCTCCATGACTGTTAACAACTTTGCTAGTTCGCTGGGGTCACCCATAGCTTCGGTTGTAGGTTTCTTGGCTGTCTTCTTGAACAAAGGGCGGATCTTGCAAGAATCTTTCTCTAAAGCTCGCTATGGTGTCTTGTTTATGCTCAGGACCGAGGTTGTTTAAACTTAAGAAAGCTCAAACCTTTAGCTCTGATACCAAGTTAATGTGAAATCACTAACAAAACGGAAATTAACCTTTGATAGTATCACACAAAGGGATCTTGTTCAAGAACAACTCACGAATCACTCGTAAGGGTTTCAACCTGAATCACTCAGTTTGAGGGGTAAATACTCATGTATTCAATTATTAATCATCAAAGCACGAGTTTACAATAGCAAAGCTCTCCCCTATTTATAAACAAAGAAATCTAAAGCTATTCGGAATTCTAATCCTAATCCAAATAGAAATCTAACTACGAAACTGATTACAATTCTAAAATGAACTAACTAACAGCTTTCCTAATTCCTAATGGACTCCTAATGCTAATAATAATCAGATTATTACTTTCCCAAATATATTCTAACTAATTAAGGAAATAGTCAAACGAAATTAAACTTAAAATGCTAATTTCTTGGCGCCCAAGGCTAAAACCGCCGGAACAGTTTCCTTTAGTTTCCTATTGCCTTAACGCCACTTCTTTTCAGTTTCTAATAAATTTATTGCCACTCTAACATAGTTACCTCACGTTGCATTATACTCTTGGCAATGAGCAGCTCAAGATCAAGCATTAACATTTCAAGAACTGGGTTCTTGGACGTTCTTGATTCATCGTCTTCTTGCTTGTCCTTTAACGTACTTGCTCCTGCATCAAGAATGTAAACAAAGCATTTGGATGCTTTCTCTTAATGTACAACACAAAAGAACTCAATCTCTTTCACTCTAGTCGTAAGAGCTGTTAGAACGCGTAAATGCATTCAAAAGCTTGAGTTGAAACTTGTTTGTACTTGTAAACATCCTTGGTGTAGTATCACACTCAAATGAATGCAAACAAAGTATTTGGGTGCTTTCTCTTAATATACAACACAAAAGAACTCAATCTCTATCGTAAGAGCTGTAAATCGCGTAAATACATTCAAAAGCTTAAGTTGAAGCTTGTTTGTACTTGTAAACATCATTGGTGTTGTTTCACGCTCAAATGAATGTAAACAAAGCACTTGGGTGCTTTCTCTTAATATACAACACAAAAGAACTCTATTACTTTCACCCTAGTCGTAAGAGCTGTCAAAACGCGTAAATGCATTCAAAAGATTGAGTTGAAGCTTGTTTGTACTTGTAAACATTGTTGGTGTAGTTTCACATTCAAATGAATGTAAACAAAGCATTTGGTTGCTTTCTCTTAATATATAACACAAAAGAACTCAATCTCTCTATCACCCTAGTCGTAAGAGCTGTTAAAACGCATAAATGCATTCAAAAGCTTGAGTTGAAGCTCGTTTGTACTTGTAAACATCATTGGTGTAGGTTTCACACTCCAATGAATGCAAACAAAGGATTTGGGTGCTTTCTCTTAATATACAACAGAAAAGAACTCAATCTCTATTACCCTAGTCGTAAGAGCAGGTAAAACGCGTAATTGCATTCAAAAGCTTAAGTTGAAGCTTGTTTGTACTTGTAAACATCCTTGGTGTAGTTTCACATTCAAATGAATGTAAACAAAGCGTTTGGGTGCTTTCTCTTAATATACAACACAAAAGAACTCAACCTCTATCACCCTAGTCGTAAGAGCTATCAAAACGCGTAAATGCATTCAAAAGCTTGAGTTGAAGCTTGTTTGTACTTGTAAACATTCTTGGTGTAGTTTCACACTCAAAAGAATGCAAACAAAGCATTTATGTGATTTCTCTTAATATACAACACAAAAGAACTCAATCTCTATCACGCTAGTTGTAAGTGCTTTTAAAATGCATAACTGCATTCCAAAGCCTGAGTTGAAGCTAGTTTGTACTTGTACATTTCCTTGGTGTAGTTTCACAATCAAATGAATGCAAAGAAAGCATTTGGGTGCTTTCTCTTACTATACAACAAAAAAGAACTCAATCTCTTTCACCCTACTCGTTAGAGCTGTTAAAACGCGTAAATGCATTCAAATGCTTGCACTACAAGAAAAATCATCTAGTGCAACGATATTTTGCAACGACTAAAAAATGTCGTTGCAATAAATAATGTTTTGCAACAACATACAATTATCGTTGCCAATGGTTGTTGCTATAATGCAAATTTCATTTTCCCTCCACCCAAAATTTCTGCGGGCTAACTTGAATTTTTAGGTACATTTTCTGTAACGATAGAGGTTGTTGCAAAATATGCACCGTATTATTTGCAACGACATCTATCATTGCTGTTGTTCCGCACTATATACGGCAACGAAGAAGGTTGTTGCGAAACATTGCTCATATGTATAGCAAGGAAATCCGTCGTTGCAAAGTACTGAAGTAAAATAAATAAATAAATAAAAACATGAATTATTAACACCTGCAAGCTAAGCGTTTCTTCTTTTTTATTAGTTAGTTTCATTCAGTCACTTCCCTCCCCATCACGATTAGAGAACTGGAAAGTGAAAACCCTTACCACTTCTCACATTCCTTACTCCTCCCCACCCCTCCTTTTCTCTCTCATCTAGAGATGCAACGAAGGAGTTCCAATCTATTTAAGCCGATGGCTTCGTCTACATTGCTGCAGCTACCGATGAATTACGTCTCTAGAGGTAAGAAATTTCCCTCTCTCTTAACTCTATTTGACACCTAATTTCCCTCTCTCTAAATTTCTCTTTCTTCTAGATCTGAATTGGAGTTGGTAGAATTTACTGGAAAAGATGAACAATGACAAATATTTGGGCAACGATGCTAGGAACTGAGGTATTTCCCGTGTGCTTTTCTTATTTCAAAAGCTTCTTCCTAGTTAATTGGGGATTTCTTAGATTCTGTCTATAAATTTTCATTTTTCATCAATAATATTCTTGAAGTCCTTGCAATTTCAGTTTTCAGTGTTTGTATGCATGCCAGTTTTCTAATATAGGTTTTAAAATATTGATATGAAATTAGCAAGTTTTGTTTATTTAGTATTGTTTGTTGGATTAGTGGTAAAAAACGCAGAATTTAGGTTCTTATTCAAATTATGCATAGCTTATTTCTAAATATCAAGAGTTATTGCCATCTTTGTTATTTTTCACTAACCTGTATCTACTTTTACCTAGCTTTGGGAGCTATCTAATTCATGTGGCAGCAACACCATAGCGCTCAAACCTCTGCAGAGATGGTGGTTCTTCATCTGTTAGAACTTCTTAACTTTGCTAGTACTTTGGTAGCTTTTTTATTGAGTCCTTTCCGTGGTTGAAACCTAAATTTTGTTTATTTAGTGTCTTAGCTTGAATTTTTTTACTAACTTTATGTTCTAAATTCTAATTTTGATTTATAAGCATCTATATGGGATAATCAATTCCGTGACGAAGGGCTTTATGAAGCGTAACCGTGGTTGGATTGTCGATTTGTGAGGTATTTTTTTTATTTCTACCTTTTTTCAGCTTCAAAATCTTATCTAGTTGATGGTTTGTGTTGAAATGCTAGTGCAGAAAAATTTGTTCGAATCTCAGATTGTTTGGTGCTCCTCAACTTTATCTATTTTCAAGGTTTACATTCTGTTTTCAAGTCTGAACTAGACATGAATATTCGGCTGTTCATTTTCTGAATTTTGCATGTTAAAATGGGATAATTTAGATTTATAAGCATCTATATGGGATAATCAATTCCGTGACGAAGGGCTTTATGAAGCGTAACCGTGGTTGGATTGTCGATTTGTGAGGTATTTTTTTTTTTTTTCTACCTTTTTTCAGCTTCAAAATCTTATCTAGTTGATGGTTTGTGTTGAAATGCTAGTGCAGAAAAATTTGTTCGAATCTCAGATTGTTTGGTGCTCCTCAACTTTAACTATTTTCAAGGTTTACATTCTGTTTTCAAGTCTGAACTAGACATGAATATTCGGCTGTTCATTTTCTGAATTTTGCATGTTAAAATGATGGACTTACATAGCAAAGTCAGTAGACAAGAGAAAATTGAAGGTCGACCAATTAGAGTTCAATTGTATGTATTGACAAGGATGATTTTAGCATGACTTGGTCTTGTTTTTATGATCAGATGTTCTGCTCTAAGTTGTATGTTTCTGTGCCTGATGTTTGCATCGGTCTAAAATGTATAGGGATAAAGATGTATGGATGGAGTAATCAAAGAAGTTAGATTAAGTTAGGTTACAAGCATTTAGCTGGCCAAATTCACATGTTAATGAGCTGATATTGTGCACTGATAATTTTTTATTGCTTGTCAATGTGAATATTTATGATCGAATACTATATGCACTACTGGCTTAAGGTTGCTTGGTTTAATCATTTTCATAAATGCACTTCTGCTTGTAGTAAGAAGATTTAGTATTCTTTAATTCTTGTTATTTGCTAGTTTCTCTCTTATAAAGTTGCTTGTTGCTATGCGTAGGGAACACTGAAAAACTTTAGAAAAGCAGGAAGGAGCCGTATATATGCAAGATCAACTTGAACCTGTGAGTGCTAGTAAACAAACTTATTACTTCAAGTTATTGGGTACTTGTGGTGTTTCCATATAGACTTCTTTTAGTTGACAACACTCAGCATACTTGAGTAAGTTCTGGTCTTCATACGCTTTCTCTGCCCTTTCTTTAACTACTAGTGAACTGTTGGTCTTAATCTGACATTGTGGCATCTGTTGTTATTTTTGATCTTTTGAACTTGATGTTCAAGTGCTAACTAGTTTTTGAACATGTGGTGGACTGAGTAACAGACTTTTAAGGTAGGGGTTCGTTAAATGACATGTACATATTGGCTTATTGGTGTTTCTTTGTCTTGGTCGTGTGTTTTTGAATTGTAACCTGATATGTGTATATTGAGTAAGTTAAGTGACGGGATTACGTTATGCTCTTGATTATATGGTTGAAGGAGCTTAGGTGTTGAATTCAGGACTTAAGTTAAATAAAAAATCAATCTTTAGATCCTTAGCTTCAAACCTGGCTGAATTTGCTACTCTTGTTTACTAGTGTTCTGTTCTCAACTTTTCAGTGTCTAAGCCATAGTTTGAGCTGTTATCTTTCTCTTCTATTTCTTTAATTTTTTGCTCGTCAGTTTGAGCTTTTATCAGCAGGTGAGACCTGATTAGCTAAGTAACCAGTTTAATGAGAGGGTAAGACAATTAGCTCATGATTTCTCCCTGAAACAGACAATGCTAGAGAGTGAATATGAAGTACTCTTCTGGTATTTATTTACTGTTTACAATAGATGCTGGTTTTCGATTATTTACCTGTATTTTAGCATGCTCTCACAGTTTCAGAAATACTTTACAAATGATTCATGCTTAATATTATACAGATGGAGGCAGTTGAACAGAAGTTGTCCAAAAAATATTTGGTGATTTGCATCTTGTTGTATGCTCTAAAGTTCAGAGCAATGTATGGACTGTTTAAGCATGATTTTTGCATGCGAAAGTCTTGAAAGACAATAAACTCAGTGAACCATGTAGGGATTTAAAGTAGACTAGCTAGGATAAGTTTTAAAGTACTTCAAGTGGTTCTTTAACTTGATTGATAGACTGGTGCTATATCTTTTGATGCCAGTATTTGCAAGATTATCTTATATCTTCCTCTTATGTCTATTTTTCTCGTTAGATGCAAAAGGAAATGAATTGCTTTAATCGGAATAGATGGGAATATGAGGCTGAACTAGATGGATACGATAGTTTTGAATTCAGAAAGCCCACTACAGACCTGACCTGATACAAAATCGACTACTCTACTGTTATCAATCTACTGGTGGTGCTTTGAAGTTGTTGTCTTGGTGGTGTTGTGGTCTTTTCACCTGTCGTTCTTTTGGGTTTTGCATTTTTGTTATATCATCTTAGATGTATGATATGCTATCTTACATTGTTCAGGGTCTTTTTCCAGGATATAAGTTAGACTTAACTTTTCTTTTATGGATTGTGACTTCCAACTATGTAAAGTTTTAATATGAAGTATATATATTTATTTTATGCTAGCTTTTGCATTGTGTAAAGCCTCGAAGCTTTTACTCTGTATCTCAGGCTAATGGTCCAACAGAAAGTATAAACGAGATCAATCATGAAAAAAAAAACAAAAACATTTGTCTATGGCAACGATATCATTGTTGCAATATATAAAACACTCTACTAGTGAAAACAGTTTTTAGCAACGACTTGTCACGTTGCAATAAAGAAGAGATATCTTTTACAACGACAAGGGTTGTTGCCATATGTTGGACGTATTGCAACGACATATTTATAGCAACGACAAAGGTCGTTGCCAAATAAGACATCTTTTGCAACGACAAAAGTCGTTGCATTAACCTCTTGCAACGCCCATACCAGCAACGACTTTTATGTTTATTGCAACAACTTCTTGTATTTAGCAATGACTTTTGTCGTTGCAATAAATGGGTTTTCTTGTAGTGTTGAGTTGAAGCTTGTTTGTACTTGTAAACATCCTTGGTGTATTTTCACACTCAAATGAATGTAAACAAAGCATTTGGGTGCTTTCTCTTATTATACCACACAAAAGAACTCAAATACTTTCACCCTAGTTGTAAGAGCTGTCAAAACGCGTAAATGCATTGAAAACCATGAGTTGAAGCTTGTTTGTACTTGTAAACATCCTTGGTGTAGTTTCACATTCAAATGAATGCAAACAAAGCATTTGGTTGCTTTCTCTTAATTATATACAACACAAAAGAACTCAATCTCTATCACCCTAGTCGTAAGAGCTTTTAAAACGCGTAAATGCATTCAAAAGTTTGAGTTGAAGCTTGTTTGTACATGTAAACATCATTGGTGTAGTTTCACACTCAAATGAATGCAAACAAAGGATTTGGGTGCTTTCTCTTAATATACAACAGAAAAGAACTCAATCTCTATTACCCTAGTCGTAAGAACAGATAAAACGCGTAAATGCATTCAAAAGCTTAAGTTGAAGCTTGTTTGTACTTGTAAACATCCTTGGTGTAATTTCACACTCAAATGAATGCAAACAAAGCATTTGGGTGCTTTATCTTATTATACAACACAAAAGAACTCAATCTCTATCACGCTAGTTGTAAGTGCTGTTAAAATGCGTAAATGCATGCAATAGCTTGAGTTGAATCGTGTTTGAGCTTGTAAATTCCTTGGTGTAGTTTCACAGTCAAATGAATGCAAACCAAAAATTTAGGTGCCTTCTCTTAATATACAACACAAAATAACTCAATCTCTTTCACCCTACTCGTTAGAGCTGTTAAAACGCGTAAATACATTCAAAAGCTATAGTTGAAGCTTGTTTGTACTTGTAAACCTCCTTGGTGTAGTTTAACACTCAAATGAATGTAAATAAAGCATTTGGATGCTTTCTCAATATACAACCCAAAAAAACTCAATCTCTTCCACCCTAGTCGTAAGAGTTGTCAAAACCCGTAAATGCATTCAAAAGCTTGAGATGATCCTTGTTTGTAGTTGTAAACATTCTTAATGTAGTTTCACATCCAAATGAATTAAACAAAGAATTTGGTTGCTTTCTCTTAATATACAACACAAAAAAACTCAATCTCTTCCACCCTATTCATAAGAGTTGTTTAAACGCGTAAATGCATTCAAAAGCTTCAGTTGAAGCTTGTTTGTACTTGTAAACATGTTTTGTATAGTTTCATATTCAAGTGAATGCAAACAAAGCATTTGGGTGCTTTCTCTTTATATACAACACAAAAGAACTCAATCTTTATCACCATAGTCGTAAGAGATGTCAAAAGGCGTAAATGCATTCAAAGCTTGAGTTGAAGCTTGTTTGTACTTGTAAACATACTTGGTGTAGTTTCACACTCTAATGAATGCAAAGAAAGCATTTGGGTGCGTTCTCTTAATATACAACACAAAAGAACTCAGTCTCTTTCATCCTATTCATAAGAGTTGTTTAAACGCGTAAATGCATTCAAAAGCTTCAGTTGAAGCTTGTTTGTACTTGTAAACATCTTTAGTATAGTTTCATATTCAGTTGAATGCAAACAAAGCATTTGGCTGCTTTCTCTTAATATACAACGTAAAAGAACTCAATTACTTTCATCCTAGTCGTAAGAGCTGTTCAAACGCATAAATGCATTCAAAGGCATGAGTTGAAGCTTGTTTGTACTTGCAAACATACTTGGTGTAGTTTCACACTCTAACGAATGAAAACAAAGCATTTCGGTGCTTTCTCTTAATATACAACACTAAAGAACTCAATCTCTTTAACCCTAGTCGTAAGAGTTGTTAAAACGCGTAAATGCATTCAAAAGCTTGAGTTGAAGCTTGTCTGTACTTGTAAACATCGTTGGTGTAGTTTCACACTCAAATGAGTGCAAACAAAGTATTTCGGTGCTTTCCCATAATATACAACACAAAAGAACTCAATCTCTTTCACCCTAGTCGTAAGAGTTGTTAAAACGCGTAAATGCATTCAAAAGCTTGAGTTGAAGCTTGTTTGTACTTGTAAACATCCTTGGTGTAGTTTCACATTCAAATGAATGCAAACAAAGCATTTGGTTGCTTTCCATTAATATACAACACAAAAGAACTCAATCTCTATCAGCGTAATTCTAAGAGCTGTTAAAACGCGTAAATGCATTCAAAAGCTTGAGTTGAAGCTTGTTTGTACTTGTAAACATGTTTTGTATAGTTTCATATTCAAATGAATGCAAACAAAGCATTTGGGTGTTTTCTCTTAATATACAACGTAAAAGAACTCAATTACTTTCACCCTAGTCGTAAGAGTTGTTCAAAGGCGTAAATGCATTCAAAAGAATGAGTTGCATTCAAAAGTCGTAAGAGTTGTTTTGTATAGTTTCACACTCTAATGATTGAAAACAAAGCATTTGGGTGCTTTCGCTTAATATACAACACAAAAGAACTCAAATACTTACATCCTAGTCGTAAGAGCTGTCAAAACACGTAATTGCATTCAAAAGCTTGAGTTGAAGCTTTTTTGTACTTGTAAACATCCTCAGTGTAGTTTCACATTCAAATGAATGCAAACAAAGCATTTGGTTGCTTTCCTTTAATATACAACACAAAAGAACTCAATCTCTTTCACCCTAGTCGTAAGAGTTGTTAAAAAGCGTAAATGCATTTAAAAGCTTGAGTTGAAGCTTGTTTGTACTTGTAAACATCCTTGGCGTAGTTTCACACTCAAATGAGTGCAAACAAAGTATTTGGGTGCTTTCCCTTAATATACAACACAAAAGAACTCAATCTCTTTCACTCTAGTCGTTGTAAGAGCTGATAAAACGCGTAAATGCATTCAAAAGCTTGAGTTGAAGCTTGTTTGAACTCTAAGACATTGTTGGTGTAGTTTCACGCTCAAATGAATGTAAACAAAGAATTTGGGTGCTTTATCTTAATATACAACACAAAAGAACTCAAATACTTTCACCCTAGCCGTAAGAGCTGTCAAAACATGTAAATGCATTCAAAAGCTTGAGTTGAAGCTTGTTTGTACTTGTAAACATCCTTAATGTAGTTTCACATTCAAATGAATGCAAACAAAGAATTTGGTTGCTTTCTCTTAATATACAACACAAAAGAAGACAATCTCTTTCACTCTAGTCGTAGTAAGAGCTGTGAAAACGCGTAAATGCATTCAAAAGCTTGAGTTGAAGCTTGTTTATACTCTAAAACATTGTTGGTGTAGTTTCACACTCAAATGAATGTAAACAAAGAATTTGGGTGCTTTCTCTTAATATTCAACACAAAAGAACTCAAATACTTTCACCCTAGTCATAAGAGCTGTCAAAACGCGTAAATGCATTCAAAAGCTTGAGTTGAAGCCTGTTTGTAGTTGTAAACATCCTTAATGTAGTTTCACATTCAAATGAATGCAAACAAAGAATTTGGTTGCTTTCTCTTAATATACAACACAAAAGAACTCAATCTTTATCACCCTACTCGTAAGAGCTGTTAAAACGCATAAATGTATTCAAAAGCTTGAGTTGAAACTTTTTTGTACTTGTAAACATCCTTGGTGTACTTTCACAATCGAATGAATGAAAAAAAAATATTTGGGTGCTTTCTCTTAATATACAACACAAAAAAACTCAATCTCTTCCACCCTACTCGTAAGAGCTGTTGAAACGCGTAAATGCATTCAAAAGCTTGATTTGAAGCTTGTTTGTACTTCTTAACACCCTTGGTATAGCTTCAATCTCAAATGAATGCGAAAAAATCATTTGGGTGCTTTCTCTTAATATACAAAACAATAGAACTCAATCTTTATCACCATAGTCGTAAGAGCTGTTAAAACGCGTAAATGCATTCAAAGCTTGAGTTGAAGCTTGTTTGTACTTGTAAACATACTTGGTGTAGTTTCACACTCTAATGAATGCAAACAATGCATGTGGGTGCTTTCGCTTAATATACAACACAAAAGAACTCAGTCTCTTTCACCCTATTCACAAGAGCTGTTAAAACGTGTAAATGCTTTCAAAATCTTCAGTTGAAGATTGTTTGTACTTGTAAATATCTTTTGTGTAGTTTCACATTCAAATGAATGCAAACAAAGCATTTGGGTGCTTTCTCTTAATATACAACGCAAAAGAACTCAATTACTTTCACCCTAGTCGTAAGAGCTGTTAAAACGCGTAAATACATTCAAAAGCTGGAGTTGAAGCTTGTTTGTAGTTGTAAACATCCTTAATGTAGTTTCACATTCAAATGAATGCAAACAAAGAGTTTGGTTGCTTTCTCTTAATATACAACACAAAAGAACCCAATCTCTTCCACCCTAATCGTAAGAGTTGTTAAAACGCGTAAATGCGTTCAAAAGCTTGATTTGAAGCTTGTTTGTACTTGTAAACACCCTTGGTATATTGTCACACTCAAATGAATGCAAAAAAAAAAAAAAAAAGCATTTAGCTGCTTTCTCTTAATATACAACACAAAAGAACTCAATCTTTATCACCATAGTCGTAAGAGCCGTGAAAACGCCTAAATGCATTCAAAGCATGAGTTGAAGCTCGTTTGTACTTCTAAACATACTTGGTGTAGTTTCACACTCTAATGAATGCAAAGAAAGCATTTGGGTGCTTTCTCTTAATATACAACGCAAAAGAACTCTATTACTTTCACCCTAGTCGTAAGAGTTGTTAAAACGCGTAAATGTATTCAAAAGCTTGAGTTGAACTTTGTTTGTACTTGCAAACATACTTGGTGTAGTTTCACACTCTAATGAATGAAAACAAAAGTATTTGGGTGCTTTCTCTTAATATACAACACTAAAGAACTCAATCTATTTCACCCTAGTCGTAAGAGCTGATAATACGTGTAAATGCATTCAAATGCTTGAGTTGAAACTTGTTTGTACTTGTAAACATCCTTGGTGTAGACACTCAAATGAGTGCAAACAAATTATTTGGGTGCTTTCCCTTAATATATAACACAAAAGAACTCAATCTCTTTATCCCTAGTCATAAGAGCTGTTAAAACGCGTAAATGCATTCATAAGCTTGAGGTGAAGCCTGTTTGTACTTGTAAACATCCTTGGTGTAGTTTCACTCTACAAGGAAGGAAAACAATGAATTTGGTTGCTTTCTCTTAATATACAACACAAAAGAACTCAATCTTTATCACCCTACTCGTAAGAGTTGTTAACCGCGTAAATGCATTCAAAAGCTTCAGTTGAAGCTTTTTGTACTTGTAAACATCCTTGGTGTACTTTGACACTCAAATGAATGCAAACAAAGTATTTGCGTGCTTTCTCTTAATATACAACACAAAAAAACTCTGTGTCTTCCACTCTACTCATAAGAGCTGTTAAAACGCGTAAATGCATTCAAAAGCTTGATTTGAAGCTTGTTTGTACTTGTAAACACCCTTGGTATAGTGTCACACTCAAATGAACGCAACAAAAGCATTTCGATGCTTTCTCTTAATATACAACACTAAAGAACTCAATCTCTTTAACCCTAGTCGTAAGAGTTGTTAAAACGCGTAAATGCATTCAAAAGATTGAGCTGAAGCTTGTTTGTACTTGTAAATATCCTTGGTGTAGTTTCACACTCAATTGAGTGCAAACAAAGTATTTGGGTGCTTTCCCTTAATATACAACACAAAAGAACTCAATCTCTTTCACCCTAGTTGTAAGAGTTGTTAAAACGCGTAAATGCATTCAAAAGCTTGAGTTGAAGCCTGTTTGTACTTGTAAACATCCTTGGTGTAGTTTCACATTCAAATGAATGCAAACAAAGCATTTGGTTGCATTCCCTTATTATACAACACAAAAGAATGCAATCTCTATCACCGTAGTCGTAAGAGGTGTTAAAACGCGTAAATGCATTCAAAAGCTTGAGTTGAAGCTTGTTTGTACTTGTAATCATCTTTTGTATAGTTTCATATTCAAATGAATGCAAACAAAGCATTTGGGTGCTTTCTCTTAATAGACAACGTAAAAGAACTCAATTACTTTCACCGTAGTCGTAAGAGCTGTTCAAAGGCGTAAATGCATTCAAAAGTAAGAGTTGAAGCTTGTTTATACTTGTAAACATCCTTAATGTAGTTTCACATTCAAATGAATGCAAACAAAGAATTTGGTTGCTTTCTCTTAATATACAACACAAAAGAACACAATCTTTTTCACTCTAGTCGTAGTAAGAGCTGTTAAAACGCGTAAATGCATTCAAAAGTTTGTGTTGAAGCTTGTTTGTACTCTAAAACATTCTTGGCGTAGTTTCACACTCAAATGAATGTAAACAAAGAATTTGGGTGCTTTCTCTTAATATACAACACAAAAGAACTCAAATACTTTCACCCTAGTCATAAGAGCTGTCAAAACGCGAAAATGCATTCAAAAGCTTGAGTTGAAGCTTGTTTGTACTTGTACACATCCTTAATGTAGTTTCACATTCAAATGAATGCAAACAAAGAATTTGATTGCTTTCTCTTAATATACAAAACAAAAGAACACAATCTCTTTATCCCTAGTCGTAAGAGCTGTTGAAACGCGTAAATGCATTCAAAAGCTTGAGTTGAAGCTTGTTTGTAATTCAAAACATACTTGGTGTAGTTTCACACTTAAATGAGTGCAAATAAAGTATTTGGTTGCTTTCTCTTAACATACAACACAAAAGAACACAATCTCTTTCACCCTAGTCGTAGTAAGAGCTGTTAAAATGCGTAAATGCGTTCAAAAGCTTGAGTTGAAGCTTGTTTGTACTCTAAAACATTTTTGGTGTATTTTCACACTCAAATGAATGTAAACAAAGCATTTGGGTGCTTTTGTCTAAATATACAACACAAAAGAACTCAAATACTTTCACCCTAGTCGTAAGAGTTGTCAAAACGCGTAAATGCATTCAAAAGCTTGAGTTGAAGCTTGTTTGTACTTGTAAAAATCCTTGGTGTAGTTTCACATTCAAATGAATGCAAAAAAATCATTTGGCTGCTTTCCCTTAATATACAACACCAAAGATCTCAATCTCTATCACCCTAGCCGTAAGAGTTGTTAAAACGCGTAAATGCAGTCAAAAGCTTGAGTTGAAGCTTGTTTGTACTTTTAAACATGCTTGGTGTAGTTTCACACTCAAATCAATGTAAACAAAGCATTTGGGTGCTTTCTCTTAATATACAACGCAAAAGAACTCAAATACTTTCACCCTAGTCATAAGGGCTGTCAAAACGCGTAAATGCATTCAAAAGCTTGAGTTGAAGCTTGTTTGTACTTGTAAACATCCTTAATGTATTTTCACATTCAAATGAATGCAAACAAAGAATTTGGTTGCTTTCTCTCAATATACAACACAAAAAAACACAATCTCTTTCACCCTAGTTTTAAGAGCTGTTGAAACGCATAAATGCATTCAAAAGCTTGAGTTGAAGCTTGTTTGTACTTCAAAACATCCTTGGTGTAGTTTCACACTCAAATGAGTGAAAACAAAGTATTTGGATGCTTTCTCTTAATATACAACACAAAAGAACTCAATCTCTATCACCTTAGTCGTAAGAGCTGTTAAAACGCGTAAATGCATTCAAAAGCTTGAATTGAAGCTTTTTTGTTCTTGCAAGCGTCCTTGGTGTACTTTCACACTCAAATGATTGCAAACAAATTATTTGGGTGCTTTCTTTTAATATACAACACAAAATAACTCAATCTCTTTCACCCTACTCGTAAGAGGTGTTAAAACGCGTAAATAAACTCAAAAGCTTGAGTTGGAGCTTGTTTGTACTTGTAAACACCCTTGATATAGTTTCACACTCAAATCAATGCAAAAAAAGCATTTGGGTGCTTTCTCATAATATACAACACAAAAGAACTCAATCTTTATCACCATAGTCGTAAGAGCTACTAAAACGCGTAAATGCATTCAAAAGCTTGAGTTGAAGCTTGTTTGTAGTTGCAAACATACTTGGTGTAGTTTCACACTCTAATGAATGCAAACAAAGCATTTGGTGCTTTCTCTTAATATACAACAAAAACGAACTCAGTCTCTTTCACCCTACTCGTGAGAGGTGTTAAAACGTGTAAAAGCATTCAAAAGCTTGAGATGAAGCTTGTTTGTACTCATACACACCGTTGGTGTATTTTCAGACTCAAATGACTGCAAACAAAGCATTTGGGTGCTTTTTCTTAATATACAACACAAGAGAATTCAATCTCATTCAACCTACTTGTTAGAGCTGTTAGAACGCGTAAATGCATTCAAAAGCTTGAGTTAAAGCTTGTTTGTAATTGCAAACACCCTTGGTGTAGTTTCACACTCAAATGAATGTAAACAAAGCATTTGGGTGCTTTCTCTTAAAATACTACAAAAAAGAACTCAATCTCTATCACCCGAGTCATCAGAGCTGTTAAAACGCGTAAATGCATTCAAAAGCTTGAGTTGAAGCTTGTTTTTACTTGTAAACAACCTTGGTGTAGTTTCACATTCCAATGAATGCAAAAAAAAAAAACATTTGGTAGCTTTCTCTTAATATAAAACACAAAAGAACTCAATCTCTTTAACCCTAGTCGTAAGAGCTGTTCAACCGCGTAAATGCATTCAAAAGCTTGAGCTGAAGCTTATTTGTACTTATAAACATCCTTGTTGTTGTTTCACACTCAAATAAATGCAAACAAAGTATTTGGGTGCCTTCTCTTCATATACAACACAAAAGAACACAATCTCTTTCACCCTAGTCGTAAGAGATGTTAAAACGCTTAAATGCATTCAAAAGCTTGAGTTGAAGCTTGTTTATACTTGTAAACACGCTTGGTGTAGTTTCACACTCAAATGAATGCAAAGAAAGCTTTTGGGTGCTCTCTTAATATACAACACAAAAGAACTCAATCTTTATTACCATAGTCGTAAAAGCTGTTAAAACGCTTAAATGCATTCAAAAGCTTGAGTTGAAGTTTGTTTGTACTTGGAAACATATTTGGTGTAGTTTCACACTCTAATGAATGCAAAAAAATCATTTGGGTGCTTTCTCTTAATAAACAACACAAAAGAACTTAATCTCTTTCACCCTACTCTTAGGAGCTGTTAAAACGCGTAAATGCATTCAAAAGTTTGAGTTGAAGCTTGTTTTTACTTGTAAACATCTTTGGTTTAGTTTCACCTTCGAAAGAATGCAAACAATGCATTTGGGTGCTTTCTCTTAATATACAACAGAAAAGAACTTAATTACTTTCACCCTAGTCGTAAGAGCTGTTAAAACGCGTAAATGCATTCAAAAGCTTGAACTGAAGTTTGTTTGTACTTGTAAATTTTCCTTGGTGTAGTTTCACACACAAATGAATGCAAACAATGCATTTGGGTGCTTTCTCTTAATATACAACACAAAAGAACTCAATCTCTTTCACCGTACTTGTAAGAGCTGTTAAAACGCGTAAATGTTTTGAAAAGCTTGAGTTGAAGCTTGTTTGTACTTGTAAACACCCTTGGTATAGTTTCACACACAAATGTAAAAAAAAAGCATTTGGGTGCTTTCTCTTAAAATACAACACAAAAGAACTCAATCTTTATCACAATAGCCATAAGAGCTGTTAAAACGCGTAAATGCATTCAAAAGGTTGAGTTGAAGCTTGTTTGTACTTGTAAGCATACTTGGTGTAGAGTCACACTATAGTGAATGCAAACAAAGCATTTGGGTGCTTTCTCTTAATATACGACACAAAAGAACTTAATTACTTTAACGCTAGTTGTAAGAGCTAGTAAAATGCGTAAATGCATTCAAAAAATTGAGTTGAAGCTTGTTTGTAGTTGTAAACATCCTTGGTGTACTTTCACATTCAATGAATGCAAACAAAGCATTTGGTTGCTTTCTCTTAATATACAACACAAAAGAACTCGATCACTATCACCCTAGTCGTAAGAGCTGTTAAAACACGTAAATGCATTAAAAAGCTTGAGTTGAAGCTTGTTTGTACTTGTAAACATACTTGGTGTAGGTTCACATTCAAATGAATGCAAACAAAGCATTTGGTAGCTTTGTCTTAATATACAACACAAAAGAACACAATCTCTTTCACCCTAGTCGTAAGATTTGTTAAAACGCGTAAATGCATTCAAAAGCTTTAGTTGAAGCTTGTTTATACTTGAAAACATTCTTGGTGTAGTTTCACACTATAATGAATGCAAACAAAGAATTTAGGTGCATTCTCTTAATATACAACACAAAAGAACTCAATTACTTTCACCCTAGCCGTAAGAGCTTTTAAAACGCGTAAATGCATTCAAAAGCTTGAGTTGAAGCTTGTTTGTACTTGTAAACATGCTTGGTGTAGTTTCACATTCAAATGAATGCAAACAAAGCATTTGGTTGCTTTCTCTTAATATAAAACACAAAAGAACTCTATCTCTTTAACCCTAGTCGTAAGAGATGTTCAACCGCGTAAATGCATTCAAAAGCTTGAGCTGAAGCTTATTTGTACTTGTAAACATCCTTGGTGTTGTTTCACACTCAAATGAATGCAAACAAAGTATTTGGGTGCTTTCTCTTAATATACAATACAAAAGAACACAATCTCTTTCACCCTAGTCGTAAGAGATGTTAAAACGCCTAAATGCATTCAAAAGCTTGAGTTTAAGCTTGTTTGTACTTGTAAACACGCTTGGTGTAGTTTCACACTCAAATGAATGCAAAGAAAGCTTTTGGGTGCTTTCTCGTAATATACAACACAAAAGAACTCAATCTTTATTACCATAGTCGTAAAAGCTATTAAAACGCTTAAATGCATTCAAAAGCTTGAGTTGAAACTTGTTTGGAATTGGAAACATATTTGGTGTAGTTTCACACTCTAATGAATGCAAAAAAATCATTTGGGTGCTTTCTCTTAATAAACAACACAAAAGAACTGAATCTTTATCACCATAGTCGTAAGAGGTGTTAAAAAGGCGTAAATGCATTCAAAAGCTTGAGTTGAAGCTTGTTTGTTCTTGTAAACATACTTTGTGTAGTTTTACACTCAAATGAATGCAAACAAAGTATTTGGGTGCTTTCTCTTAAAATACAACACAAAAGAACTCAATTACTTTTACCCTAGTCGTAAGGATGCTTTCAAAAGCTTGAGTTGAAAGCATGTTTGTACTTGTAAATATCCTTGGTGTAGTTTCTCACTCAAATGAATGCAAACAAAGTATTTATAAGTGCTTTCTCTTAATATACAACACAAAAGATCTCAATCTATATCACCCTAGTCGTAAGACCTTTTAAAAAGCGTAAATGCATTCAAAAGATTGAGTTGAAGCTTGTTTGTACTTGTAAACATCCGTGGTGTTGTTTCACACTTAAATGAATGCAAACAAAAGCATTTGGATGCTTTCGTTTAATATACTACACAAAAGAACTCAATCTCTATCACGCTAGTTGTAAGTACTGTTAAAATGCGTAAATGCATTCAAAAGCTTGAGTTGAATCTTGTTTGTACTTGTAAATTTTCTTGGTGTAGTTTCACACTCAAATGAATGCAAACAATGCATTTGGGTGCCTTTTGTTAATATACAACAGAAAAGAACTCAATCTCTTTCACCCTATTCATAAGAGCCGTTAAAACGCATAAATGCATTCAAAAGCTTGAGTTGAAGTTTGTTTGTACGTGTAAACATACTTGGTGTAGTTTCACACTCAAATGAATGCAAACAAAGCATTTCAGTGCTTTCTATTGATATACAACATAAAAGAACTCAATCTCTTTCACCCTATTCATAAGAGCCGTTAAAACGCGTAAATGCATTCAAAAGCTTCAGTTGAACATTGTTTGTAGTAGTAAACATCCTTAATGTAGTTTCACATTCAAATGAATGCAAACAAAGAATTTGGTTGCCTTCTCTTAATATACAACACAAAAGAACACAATCTCTTTCACCTTAGTCGTAAGACCTGTTAAAACGCGTAAATGCATTCAAAAGCTTGACTTGAAGCTTGTTTGTACTTATAAACATCCTTGGTGTAGTTTCACACTCAAATAAATGCAAACAAAGCATTTGGATGCTTTCTCTTAATATACAACACAAAATAACACAATCTCTGTCAAGCTACTCGTAAGAGCTGTTAAAACGCGTAAATGCATTCAAAAGCTTGATTTAAAGCTTGTTTGTACTTGTAAACATCTTTGGTGTAGTTTTACATTCAAATGAATGCAAACAAAGCATTTGGATGCTTTGTCTTAACGTACAACACGAAAGAACTTAATTACTTTCAATCTAGTCGTAAGAGCAAGTAAAACGCGTAAATGCCGTCAAAAGCTTGAATTGAAGCTTGTTTGTAGTTGTAAACATACTTGGTGTAGTTTCACATTCAATGAATGCAAACAAAGCATTTGGTTGCTTTCTCTTAATTTACTACACAAAAGAACTCGATCTCTAACACCCCAGTCGTAAGAGAGCTGTTAAAACACGTAAATGCATTTAAAAGCATAAGTTGAAGCTTGTTTGTTCTCGTAAAAATTCTTGGTGTAGTTTCACACTCAAATGAATGCAAACAAAGTATTTGGGTGCTTTCTCTTAATATACAACACAAAAGAACTCAATCTCTAACACCCTAGTCGTAAGAGCTGTTAAAACACGTAAATGCATTCAAAAGCTTGAGTTGAGGCTTGTTTATACTTGTAAACATCCTTGGTGTAGTTTCACACTCAAATGAATGCAAACAAAGTATTTGGATGCTTTCTCTTAATATACAACAAAAAAGAACTCAAATCTCTTTCACCCAACTCGTATGAACTTTTAAAACGTGTAAATGCATTCAAAAGCTAGAGTTGAAGCTTGTTTGTACTTTAAGACATTCCTTGTGTAGTTTCATACTCAAATGAATGAAAACGAAACATTTGGGTACTTTCTCATAATAAACAATGCAAAAGAACTCAATCACTTTCACTCTAGTCGTAAGAGCTGTTACAACGCGTAAATGCATTCAAAAGCTTAAGTTGAAGCTTGTTTGTAGTTGTAAACATCCTTAATGTAGTTTCACATTTAAATGAATGCACACAAAGAATTTGGTTGCTTTCTCTTAATATACAACACAAAAGAACACAATCTCTTTCACCCTAGTCGTAAGAGCTGTTAAAACGCGTAAATGCATTCAAAAGCTTGAGTTGAAGCTTGTTTGTACTTGTAAACACCCTTGGAATAGTTTCACTCTCAAATCAATGCAAAAAAAGCATTTTGGTGCTTTCTCGTAATATACAACACAAAAGAACTCAATCTTTATCACCATAGTCGTAAGAGCTACTAAAACGCGTAAATGCATTCAAAAGATTGAGTTGAAGCTTGTTTGTAGTTTTAAACATACTTGGTGTAGTTTCACACTCTAATGAATGCAAACAAAGCATTTGGGTACTTTCTCTTAATTTACAACAAAAAAGAACTCAGTGTCTTTTATCCTACTCGTGAGAACTGTTAAAACGTGTAAATGCATTCAAAAGATTGAGTTGAATCTTGTTTGTACTTGTAAACACCCTTGGTGTAGTTTCACACTCAAATGAATGCAAACAGAGCATTTGGGTGCTTTCTCTACTTGTTAGATTTGTTAAATTTCATTCACCCTACTTGTTAGAGTTGTTAAAACGCGTAAATGCATTCAAAAGCTTGAGTTTTAGCTTGTTTGTACTTGTAAGCACTCTTGGTGTAGTTTCACATTCAAATGAATGCAAACAAAGCATTTGGTAGCTATCTCTTAATATACAACACAAAAGAACACAATCACTTTAACCCTAGTCATAAGAGCTGTTAAAATGCGTAAATGCATTCAAAACCTTGAGTTGAAGCTTGTTTGTGCTTGAAAACATCCTTGGTGTAGTTTCACATTCAAATGAATGCAAACAAAGAATTTGGTAGCTATCTCTTAATATACAACACAAAAGAACACAATCACTTTAATCTGAGTCGTAAGTGCTGTTAAAACGCGTAAATGCATTCAAAAGCATGAGTTGAGGCTTGTTTGTAGTTCAAAACATCCTTGGTGTTGTTTCACAGTCAAATGAATGCGAACAAAGTATTTGGGTGCTTTCTCTTAATATACAACACAAAAGAACTCAATTACTTTCACCCTATTCGTAAGAGCTGCTAAAACGCCTAAATGCATTCAAAAGCTTGTGTTTAAGCTTGTTTGTACTTGTAAACATACTTGGTGTAGTTTCACACTCTAATGAATCCAAACAAAGCATTTGGGTGCTTTCTCTTAATATACAACAAAAAAAAACTCAATCTCTTTCACCCTACTCGTGAGAGATGTTAAAACGCGTAAATGCATTCAAAAGCTTGTGTTGATGCTTATTTGTACTTGTAAACACCCTTGCTGTAGTTTCACACTCAAATGAATGCAAACAGAGCATTTGGGTGCTTTCTCTTAATATACAACACAAAAGAACTCAATCTCATTCACCCTACTCGTTAGAGCTGTTAAAACCCGTAAATGCATTCAAAAGCTTGAGTTTAAGCTTGTTTGTATGTAAGCACCCTTGGTGTAGTTTCACACTCAAATGAATGTAAACAAAGCATTTTGGTGCTTTCTCTTAATATACAACAAAAAAGAACTCAATCTCTATCAGCCGAGTCGTAAGAGCTGTTAGAACGCGTAAATGCATTCAAAAACTTGAGTTGAAGCTTGTTTGCACTTGTAAACATCCTTGGTGTAGTTTCACATTCACCCATTGTGCATAATAAGTATACCAACAAGCCCTTCAACGTCAAAAACATAAGTTGGAGTACATAGAAGGGTACATATTAAATGATCAACCCATGAATGAAAATAGGCTCTTTGTTGTGGATACATTCAAAGGGAAACCAGATCTTGATGATTACTTTAAAGATATTGTTCCTATGGAAGATTCACAAGAAAAGACCAATAACATTGACCCCCTCTTAACCTTGTGGGTTCATTGGAAATTTGCAAAGAAAATTTGCAAAGAAAAGACACGAAGAATTGAGGACAATTCTTTTTGAAGAAAGGGAGATTGATGCGGGAGCAAGTGTGTAAGGTAAACAAAACAACCAAGGAACTAGCAAGTGAACATCCATTCTTGTTTGCATCGAGTTCCTTTGGTGGTTATGCATTAAATTGGCTCCTATAAAGATAATTACATGGATTTTCCATACAAGGTCGGGATTAATGCTCCTATTATATGATTACATTCGTTATAAGGATTTCCGTAATTTTAACAGCTTCTACACTTGTTCGTATTTCGATCATAACTCACTCATACGACATGGGATCGTGGTGATTCAAAATTTTTTAGAAAGCTGGAAACGAGATCTAAAACTCCTATACTTTGAGTTTTCCGATATTCTGAATGTAACAGGGATCAAAAGGAGATTGAAGTTACAATGCAAAACTGTTCCCACGGGTTTGAGCCTTGGGCGCCAAGTAATTAGTTGTTTGAGTTTAATTTCGTTTGACTATTTCCTTAATTAGTTAGAATATGTTTAGGAAAGTAGTACTCTGATTATTAGTAGCATTAGGAGTCCATTAGGTATTAGGAAAGTTGTTAGTTAGTTCGTTTTACAATTGTAATCAGTTTCATAGTTAGTTTCCTATTAGGATTAGAATTCCGAATAGCTTTATATTTCTTTGTCTATATATAGGGGAGAGCATTGTTATTGTAAACACGTGCTTTGATGATTAATAATTGAATACGTGAGTATTTACCCTCAAACTGAGTGATTCAGGTTGAAACCCTTGTGTGTGATGCGCAAGTATTGTTCTTGAGTGATTCTTGAATGAACACCCCAACCCCTTGGGTTATTCGAGAGGTATATCCCTTTTATTGTTTTGTTTATCAAAAAGTACAGAAAATCCCTAAATAAATCACATCAAAAACACAAAAGAACACAATCTCTTTCACCCTAGTCGTATGAGCTGTTAAAACGCGTAAATGCATTCAAAATCTTGAGTTGAAGCTTGTTTGTACTTCAAAACATCCTTGGTGTAGTTTCACACTCAAATGAATGCAAACAAAGCATTTGGTTGCTTTCTCTTAATATACAACACAAATGAAATCAATCTCTATCACCCTAGTCGTAAGAGCTGTTAAAACGCGTACATGAATTTAAAAGCTTGAGTTGAAGCTTTTCTGTACTTGGAAAAATCCTTGGTGTAGTTTCACACTCAAATGAATGCAAACAAAGGATTTGGGTAGGATTTGGGTGCTTTCTCTTAATATACAACACAAAAGAAGTTAATCTCTATCACCCGAGTAGTAAGAGCTGTTAAAACGCGTAAATGCATTCAAAAGTTTGAGTTGAAGCTTGTTTGTACTTGTAAACATACTTGGCGTAGTTTCACACTCAAATGAATGCAAACAAAGCATTTGGTCGCTTTCTCTTAATATACAACACAAAAGAACTCAATCTCTATCACCCTAGTCGTAAGAGCTGTTAAAACGCGTAAATGCATTCAAAAGCTTGAGTTGAAGCTTTTTTGTACTTGTAAGAATCCTTGGTGTCGTTTCACACTCAAATGAATGCAAACAAAGGATTTGGGTGCTTTCTCTTAATATACAACACAAAAGAACTCAATCTCTATCACCCTAGTCGTAAGAGCTGTTAAAACGCGTAGATGCATTCAAAAGCTTGAGTTGAACCTTGTTTGTACTTGTAAACATCCTTGGTGTAGTTTCACACTCAAATGAATGCAAACAAAGTATTTGGATGCTTTCTCTTAATATACAACACAAAAGAACTCAAATCTCTTTCACCCAACTCGTATGAACTTTTAAAACGCGTAAATGAATTCAAAAGCTTGAGTAGAAGCTTGTTTGTACTTTAAGACATTCCCTCTGTAGTTTCATACTCAAATGAATGAAAACGAAACATTTGGGTGCTTTCTCTTAATAAACAATGCAAAAGAACTCAATTACTTTCACTCTAGTCGTAAGAGCTGTTACAACGCGTAAATGCATTCAAAAGCTTGAGTTGAAGCTTTTTTGTAGTTGTAAACATCCTTAATGTAGTTTCACATTCAAATGAATGCAAACAAAGAATTTGGTTGCTTTCTCTTAATATACAACACAAAAGAACACAATCTCTTTCACCCTAATCGTAAGAGCTGTTAAAACGCGTAAATGCATTCAAAAGCTTGAGTTGAAGCTTGTTTGTACTTGTAAGCACCCTTGGTGTAGTTTCACTCTCAAATCAATGCAAAAAAAGCATTTGGGTGCTTTCTCGCAATATACAACACAAAAGAACTCAATCTTTATCACCATAGTCGTAAGAGCTACTAATACGCGTAAATGCATTGAAAAGATTGAGTTGAAGCTTCTTTGTAGTTGTAAACATACTTGGTGTAGTTTCACACTCTAATGAATGCAAACAAAGCATTTGGGTGCTTTCTCTTAATTTACAACAAAAAAGAACTCAGTGTCTTTTATCCTACTCGTAAGAGGTGTTAAAACGCGTAAATGCACTCAAAAGCTTGAGTTGAAGCTTGTTTGTAATTGTATACACCCTTGGTATAGATTCACACTCAAATCTATGCAAAAAAAGTATTTGGGTGCTTTCTCTTAATATATAACACAAAAGAACTCAATCTTTATGACCATAGTCATAAGAGCTGTTAAAATTGCGTAAATGCATTCAAAAGCGTGAGTTGATGCTTGTTTGTACTTGTAAACATATTTGGTGTAGTTTCATACTCAAATGAATGCCAACAAAGCATTTGGGTAATTTCTCTTACTATACAACACAAAAGAACTCAATTACTTTCACCCTTGTCGTAAGAGCTGTTAAAACGCGTAAATGCATTCAAAAGCATGAGTTGAAGCTTGTTTTTACTTGTAAACACCCTTGGTGTAGTTTCACACTCAATTGAATGCAAACAAAGCATTTGGTTGCTTTCTCTTAATATAGAACACAAAAGAATTCAATCTCTATCACCCTCGTCGTAAGAGCTGTTTAAAATTTGTAAATGTATTCAAAAGCTTGAGTTGCAGCTTTTTTGTACTTGTAAAAATCCTTGGTGTAGATTAACACTCAAATCAATGCAACAAAAGATTTGGGTTCTTTCTCTTAATATACTACACAAAAGAACTCAATCTCTTTCACCCTACTCGTAAGAGATGTTAAAACGTGTAAATGCATTCAAAAGCATGAGTTGAAGCTTGTGTGTACTTGAAAACACCCTTGGCGTAGTTTCACACTCAAATGAATATAAACAAAGCATTTGGGTGCTTTCTCTTAATATACAACAATAAAGAACTCAATCTCTATCACCCAAGTCGTAAGAGCTGTTAAAACGCGTAAATGATTTCAAAAGCTTCAGTTGAAGCTGGTTTGTACTTGTAAACATCCTTGGTGTAGTTTCACATTCAAATGAATGCAAACAAAGCATTTGGTAGATTTCTCTTAATATAAAACACAAAAGAACACAATCTCTTTCACCCCAGTTGTAAGAGCTGTTAAAACACGTAAATGCATTCAAAAGCTTGAGTTCAAGCTTGTTTGTACTTGAAAATATCCTTGGTGTAGTTTCACACTCAAATGAATATAAACAAAGCTTTTGGGTGCTTTCCCTTAATATCCAACAAAAAAGAAATCAATCTCTATCACCTCAGTCGTAAGAGCTGTTAAAATGCAGATGCATTCAAAAGCTTGAGATGAAGCTTTTTTGTACTTGTAAAAATCCTTGGTGTAGTTTCACACTCAAATGAATGCAAACAAAGGATTTGGGTTCTTTCTCTTAACACAAAAGAACAATCTCTTTCACCCTACTCGTAAGAGCTGTTAAAACGCGGAATCGCATTCAAAAGCTTGAGTTGAAGCTTGTTTGTACTTGTAAACACCCTTGGTGTAGTTTCAAACTCAAATGAATGTAAACAGAGCATTTGGGTGCTTTCTCTTAATATACAACAAAAAAGAACTCAATCTCTATCACCCGAGTCGTAAGAGCTGTTAAAACGTGTAAATGCATTCAAAAGCTTCAGTTGTAGCTTGTTTGTATTTGTAAACATCCTTGGTGTAGTTTCACATTCAAATGAATGCAAACAAAGCATTTGGTAGCTTTCTCTTAATATAAAACACAAAAGAAAACAATCTCTTTTACCCTAATCGTAAGAGGTGTTAAAAGGCGTAAATGCACTGAAAAGCTTCAGTTGAAGCTTGTTTGTACTTGTAATAGTTTCACACTCAAATCAATGCAAAAAAAGTATTTGGGTGCTTTCTCTTAATATATAACACAAAAGAACTAAATCTTTATCACCATAGTCATAAAAGCTGTTAAAACGCGTAAACGCATTCAAAAGTTTGAGTTGATGCTTGTTTGTACTTGTAAACATACATGGTGTAGTTTCACACTCTAATGAATGAAAACAAAGCATTTGGGTGCTTTCTCTAATTATACAACACAAAAGAACTCAATCTCTTTCACCCTACTCGTAAAAGCTGTTAAAACCTGTATATGCATTCAAAAGCTTGAGTTCAAGGTTGTTTGTACTTGTAAACATCGTTGGTGTAGTTTCACATTCAAATGAATGCAAACAAAGCATTAGGGTGCTTTCGCTTAATATACAACACAAAGAACTTAATTACTTTAACCCTAGTCGTAAGAGGTAGTAAAATGCGTAAATGCATTCAAAAACTTGAGTTGTTAAATCGCGTAAGTGCATTCAAAAGCTTGACTTGAAGCTTGTTTGTACTTGCAAACATACTTGGTGTAGTTTCATACTCTAATGAATGAAAACAAAGCATTTGGGTGCTCTCTCTTAATATACAACATTAAAGAACTTAATCTCTTTCACCCTACTCGTAAGAGTTGTTAAAACGCGTAAATGCATTCAAAGTATGAGTCAAAGCTTGTTTGTATTGGTAAACATCCTTGGTGCAGTTTCACACTAAATCGAATGCAAATAGGGCATTTGGGTGTTTTCTCTTAATACACAATACAAAAGAACTCAATCGCATTCACCCAACTCGTTAGAGCTGTTAAAATGCGTAAATGCATTCAAAAGCATGAGTTGAAGCTTGTTTGTACTTGTAAACACCCATGGTGTAGTTTCACACTCAAATGAATGCAAACGAAGCATTTGGGTGCTTTCTCTTAATATACAACACGAAAGAACTCAATTACTTTCACCCTAGTCGTAAGAACTGTTAAAACGCGTAAATGCATTCAAAAGCTTAAGTTGAAGCTTGTTTGTACTTGTAAACACCCTTGGTGTACTTTCACACTCTAATGAATGTAAACAAAACATTTGGGTGCTTTCTTTTAATATACAACAAAAAAGAACTCAATCACTATCACCCTAGTCGTAAGAGCTGTTAAAACGCGTAAATGCATTCAAACGGTTGAGTTGAAGCTTGTTTGTACTTGCAAACATACTTGGTGTAGTTTCACACTCTAATGAATGAAAACAAAGCATTTGGGTGCTTTCTCTTAATATACAACACTAAAGAACTCAATCTCTTTCGCCCTACTCGTAAGAGTTGTTAAAACGGGTCAATGCATTGAAAAGCATGAGTTGAAGCTTGTTTGTACTTGTGAACATATTTGGGGTAGTTTCAAATTCAAATGAATGTAAGCAAAGCATTTGGGTGCTTTCTCTGAATATACAACACAAAAGAAGTCAATTACTTTCCCCTTGTCGTAAGAGCTGTTAAAACGCGTAAATGCATTCAAAAGCTTGAGTTGAAGCTTGTTTGTACTTGTAAACACCCTTGGTGTACCTTCACACTCAAATGAATGTAAACAAAGCATTTGCGTGCTTTCTGTTAATATACAACGAAAAAGAACTCAATCTCTATCACCCTAGTCTTATAAGAGCTGTTAAAACGCAGAAATGCATTCAAAAGGTTGAGTTGAAGCATTTTTGTACTTGTAATCATACTTGGTGTAGTTTCACACTCAAATGAATGCAAACAAAGTATTTGGGTGCTTTCTCCTAATATGGAACACAAAAGAACTCAATCTCTTTCCCACTACTAAGAGCTGCTAAAATGTGTAAATGCATTCAAAAGATTGAGTTGAAGCTTGTTTGTACTTGTAAACACCCTTGGTATAGTTTCACACTCAAATCAATGCAAAAAAAGCATTTGTTTGCTTTCTCTTAATATACAACACGAAAGAACTCGATCTCTATCAATTTAGTCGTAAGAGCTGTTAAAATGAGTAAATGCATTCAAAAGCTTGAGTTAAAGCATGTTTGTAGTGGTAAACATCTCTGGTGCAGTTTCACACTCAATCGAAAGTAAATAGAGCATTTGGGTGCTTTCCCTTAATATACAACACATAAGAACTCAATCTCATTCACCCAACTCGTTAGAGCTGTTAAAACGCGTAAATGCATTCAAAAGCTTGAGTTGAAGCTTCTTTGTACTTGTAAACACCCATGGTGTAGTTTCACACTCAAATGAATGCAAACGAAGCATTTGGGTTCTTTCTCCTAATATACAACAAGAAAGAACTCAATTACTTTCACCCTAGTCGTAAGAACTGTTAAAACGCGTAAATGCATTCAAAAGCTTGAGTTGAAGCTTGTTTGTACTTGTAAACACCATTGGTGTACTTTTACACTCAAATGAATGTAAACAAAACATTTGGGTGCTTTCTCTTAATATACAACAAAAAAGAACTCAATCGCTATCACCCTAGTCGTAAGAGCTGTTAAAACGCGTAAATGCATTCAAACGGTTGAGTTGAAGCATTTTTGTACTTGTAAACATCCTTGGTGTAGTTTCACACTCAAATGAATGCAAAAAAAGTATTTTGGTGCTTTCTCGTAATAGACAACACAAAAGAACTCAATCTTTATCACCATAGTCGTAAAAGCTGTTAAAACGCGTAAATGCATTCAAAAGCTTGAGTTGAAACTTGTTTGTACTTGTAAACAAGCTTGGTGTAGTTTCACACTCTAATGAATGCAAACAAAGTATTTGGGTTCTTTCTCTTAATATACAACACAAAAGAACTCAATCTCTTACACACTACTCGTAAGAGCTGTTAAAACGCGTAAATGCATTCAAAAGCTTGAGTGGAAGCTTTTTTGTACTTGAAAACACCCTTGGCGTAGTTTCACTCTCAAATGAATATAAACAAAGCATTTGGGTGCTTTCTCTTAATATACAACAAAAATGAACTCAATCTCTATCACCCGAGTCGTAAGAGCTGCTAAATCGCGTAAATGATTTCAAAAGCTTCAGTTGAAGCTGGTTTGTACTTGTAAACATCCTTGGTGTAGTTTCACATTCAAATGAATGCAAACAAAGCATTTGGTAGATTTCTCTTAATATAAAACACAAAAGAACACAATCTCTTTCACCCCAGTTATAAGAGCTGTTAAAACGCGTAAATGCATTCAAATGCTTGAGTTGAAGCTTGTTTGTACTTGAAAATATCCTTGGTGTAGTTTCACACTCAAATGAATGTAAACAAAGTTTTTGGATGCTTTCCCTTAATATACAACAAAAAAGAAATCAATCTCTATCACCCTAATCGTAAGAGCTGTTAAAACGCGTAAATGCATTCAAAAGCTTGAGATGAAGCTTTTTTGTACTTGTAAAAATCCTTGGTGTGGTTTCACACTCAAATGAATGCAAACAAAGGATTTGGGTTCTTTCTCTTAACACAAAAGAACAATCTCTTTCACCCTACTCGTAAGAGCTGTTAAAACGCGGAATCGCATTCAAAAGCTTGAGTTGAAGCTTGTTTGTACTTGTAAACATGCTTGGTGTAGTTTCAAACTCAAATGAATGTAAACAGAGCATTTGGGTGCTTTCTCTTAATATACAACAAAAAAGAACTCAATCTCTATCACCCGAGTCGTAAGAGCTGTTAAAACGCGTAAATGCATTCAAAAGCTTAAGTTGTAGCTTGTTTGTACTTGTAGACATTCCTTGTGTAGTTTCATACTCAAATGAATGAAAACGAAACATTAGGGTACTTTCTCATAATAAAGAATGCAAAAGAACTCAATTACTTTCACTCTAGTCGTAAGAGCTGTTACAACGCGTAAATGCATTAAAAAGCTTGAGTTGAAGCTTGTTTGTAGTTGTAAACATCCTTAATGTAGTTTCACATTCAAATGAATGCAAACAAAGAATTTGGTTGCTTTCTCTTAATATACAACAAAAAAGAACTCAATCTCTATCACCCGAGTTGAGAAAGCTGTCAAAACGCGCAAATGCATTCAAAAGTTTCAGTTGTAGCTTGTTTGTACTTGTAAACATCCTTGGTGTAGTTTCACATTCAAATGAATGCAAACAAAGCATTTGGTAGCTTTCTCTTAATATAAACCACAAAAGAAAACAATCTCTTTTACCCTACTCGTAAGAGGTGTTAAAACGCGTAAATGCACTGAGAAGCTTCAGTTGAAGCTTGTTTGTACTTGTAAACACCCTTGGTATAGTTTCACACTCAAATCAATGCAAAAAAAGTATTTAGGTGCTTTCTCTTAATATATATCACACAAAAGAACTAAATCTTCATCACCATAGTCATAAAAGCTGTTAAAACGCGTAAACGCATTCAAAAGTTCAAATTGATGCTTGTTTGTACTTGTAAACATACATGGTGTAGTTTCACACTCTGATGAATGAAAACAAAGCATTTGGGTGCTTTCTCTAATTATACAACACAAAAGAACTCAATCTCTTTCACCCTACTCGTAAGAGCTGTTAAAACCTGTAAATGCATTCAAAAGCTTGAGTTCAAGCTTGTTTGTACTTGTAAACATCTTTGGTGTAGTTTCACATTCAAATGAATGCGAACAAAGCATTTGGGTGCTTTCTCTTAATATACAACACAAAGAACTTAATTACTTTAACCCTAGTCGTAAGAGCTAGTAAAATACGTAAATGCATTCAAAAACTTGAGTTGTTAAAACGCGTAAATGCATTCAAAAGCTTGAGTTGAAGCTTGTTTGTACTTGCAAACATACTTGGTGTAGTTTCACACTCTAATGAATGAAAACAAAGCATTTGGGTGCTTTCTCTTAATATACAACATTAAAGAACTTAATCTCGTTCACCCTACTCGTAAGAGTTGTCAAAACGCGTAAATGCATTCAAAGCATGAGTTAAAGCTTTTTCGTACTGGTAAACATCCTTGGTGCAGTTTCACACTAAATCGAATGCAAATAGAGCATTTGGGTGCTTTCTCTTAATATACAATACAAAAGAACTCAATCGCATTCACCCAACTCGTTAGAGCTGTTAAAACGCGTAAATGCATTCAAAAGCATGAGTTGAAGCTTGTTTGTACTTGTAAACACCCATGGTGTACTTTGACACTCAAATGAATGCAAACGAAGCATTTGGGTGCTTTCTCTTAATATACAACACGAAAGAACTCAATTACTTTTACCCTAGTCGTAAGAACTGCTAAAACGCGTAAATGCATTCAAAAGCTTAAGTTGAAGCTTGTTTGTACTTGTAAACACCCATGGTGTAGTTTCACACTCAAATGAATACAAACGAAACATTTGGGTGCTTTCTCTTAATATACAACAAGAAAGAACTCAATTACTTTCACCCTAGTCGTTAGAACTGTTAAAACGCGTAAATGCATTGAAAAGCTTGAGTTGAAGCTTGTTTGTACTTGTAAACACCATTGGTGTACTTTCACACTCAAATGAATGTAAACAAAACATTTGGGTGCTTTCTCTTAATATACAACAAAAAAGAACTCAATCGCTATCACCCTAGTCGTAAGAGCTGTTAAAACGCGTAAATGCATTCAAACGGTTGAGTTGAAGCATTTTTGTACTTGTAAACATCCTTGGTGTAGTTTCACACTCAAATGAATGCAAACAAAGTATTTTGGTGCTTTCTCGTAATAGACAACACAAAAGAACTCAATCTTTATCACCATAGTCGTAAAAGCTGTTAAAACGCGTAAATGCATTCAAAAGCTTGAGTTGAAACTTGTTTGTACTTGTAAACAAGCTTGGTGTAGTTTGACACTCTAATGAATGCAAACAAAGTATTTGGGTTCTTTCTCTTAATATACAACACAAAAGAACTCAATCTCTTACACACTACTCGTAAGAGCTGTTAAAACGCGTAAATGCATTCAAAAGCATGAGTGGAAACTTTTTGGTACTTTGTAAACACCCTTCGTATAGTTTCACACTCAAATCAATGCAAAAAAAGCATTTGGGTACTTTCTCATAATATACAATAAAAAAGAACTCAATCATTATCACCTTAGTCGTAAGAGCTGTTAAAACTCGTAAATGCATTCAAAAGGTTGAGTTGATGCTTGTTTATACTTGTAAACATACTTGGTGTAGTTTCACACTCTAATGAATTCAAACAAAGTATTTGGCTGCTTTCTCTTAATATACAACACAAAAGAACTCAATCTCTTTCACCCTACTCGTGAGAGTTATTAAAATGCAGAAATGCATTCAAAAGCTGTAGTTGAAGCTTGTTTGTACTTTTAAAAATCCTTGGTGTAGTTTCATACTAAAATGAATGCAAACAAAGCATTTGGATGCTTTCTCTTAATATACAACACAAATGAACTCAATCTTTATCACCTTAGTCGTAAGAGCTGTTAAAACGCGTAAATGCATTCAAAATCTTGAGTTGAAGCTTGTTTGTACACGCTTGCTGTAGTTTGACACTCAAATGAATGCAAACAAAGCATTTGGGTGCCTTCTCTTAAAATATAACACAAAAGAACTCAATTACTTTCACCGTAGTCGTAAGAATTGTCAAAACGCGTAAATGCATTCAAAAGCTGGAGTTGAAGCTTGTTTGTACTTGTAAACATCCTTGGTGAAGTTTCACTTTCAAATGAATGCAAATAAAGCACTTGGGTGCTTCCTCTTAATATATACTACACAAAAGAACTCAATTACTTTCACCCTAGTCGTAAGAGCTGTTAAAACGCGTAAATGCATTCAAAATCTTGAGTTGAAGTTTGTTTGTACTTGCAAAACATCCTTGTTGTAGTTTCACATTCAAATAAATGCAAACAAACCATATGGTACCTTTCTCTTAATATAGAACACAAAAGAACACAATCTCTTTCACCCTAGTCGTAAGAGCTATTGAAACGCGTAAATGCATTCAAAAGCTTGTGTTGAAGCTTGTTATTACTTGTAAACATCGTTGGTGTAATTTCACACTCAAATGAATGCAAACAAAACATTTGGTTCCTTTCTCTTAATATACAACACAAAAGGACTCAATCTCTATCACCTAAGTCGTAAGAGCTGTTAAAATGCGTAAATGCATTCAAAATCTTGAGTTGAAGCTTTTTTGTACTTGTAAACATCCTTGGTGTAGTTTCACACTTAAATGAATGCAAACGAAGGATTTGGGTGCTTTCATCTAATAAACAACACAAAAGAACTCAATCTCTTTCACCCTACTCGTAAGAGTTGTTAAAACGCGTAAATGCATTCAAAAGCTTGAGTTCAACCTTGTTTGTACTTGTATAGACCCTTGGTATAGTTTCACACTCAAATGAATGCAAAAAAAGCATTTGGCTGCTTTCTCGTAATATACAACACAAAGGAACTCAATCTTTATCACTATAGTCGTAAGAGCTATTAAAACGCGTAAATGCATTTGATGGCTTGAATTGAAACTTGTTTGTGCTTGGTAACATCCTTGGTGTTGTTTCACATTCAAATGAATGCAAACAAAGCATTGTTTGTCCTTGTAAACATCCTTGGTGTAGTTTCACACTCAAAGAACGCAAACAAACTATTTGGGTGCTTTCTCTTAATATACAACACAAAAGAACTCAATCTCTATCACCCTAGTCGTAATAGCTGTTAAACGCGTAAATGCATTCAAAAGCTTGAGTTGAAGCTTGTTTGTACTTGTATACATCCTTGGTGTCGTTTCACACTCAAACGATTGCAAACAAAGTATTTGGGTGCTTTCTCTTAATATACAACACAAAAGAACTCAATCTCTTTCACCCTACTCGTACAAGCAGTTAAAACGCGTAAATGCTTTCAAACACATGAGTTGAAGCTTGTTTGTTCTTGTAAAGAGCCTTGGTATAGTTTGACACTCAAATGAATGCAAAAAAAAACCATTTGGGTGCTTTCTCTTAATATAAAACACAAAAGAACTCAATCTCATTCACCCTACTCGTTAGAGCTGTTTGAACGCGTAAATGCATTCAAAAGCTTGAGTTGAAGCTTGTTTGTACTTGTAAACATACTTGGTGTAGTTTCACACTCTAATGAATGAAAACAAAGCATTTGGGTGCTTTCTCTTAATATACAACACAAAAGAACTCAATATCTTTCACCCTACTCGCAAGAGCAATTAAAACCCGTAAATGCATTCAAAAGCTTTAGTTGAAGCTTGTTTGTACTTGTACACATATTTGGTGTAGTTTCACATTCAAATGAATGCAAAAAACGCATTTGGGTGCTTTCTCTTAATATACAACACAAAAGAACTCAATTACTTTCATCCTAGTCATAAGAGCTGTTAAAACGCGTAAATGCATTCAAAAGCTTGAGTTGAAGATTTTCTGAACTTGTAAACATCCCTGGTGTAGTTTCACATTCAAATGAATGCAAAGAATGCATTTGGTTGCTTTCTCTTAATACACAACACAAAAGAACTCGATCTCTATCAACTAGTCGTAACAGCTGTTAAATCGCGTAAATGCATTAAAAAGCTTGAGTTGAAGCTTGTTTGTACTTGTAAACATCCTTGGTGTTGTTTCACACTCAAATGAATGCAAACAAGGTAATTGGGTGCTTTCTCTTAATATACAACACAAAAGAACTCAATCTCTTTGACCCTACTCGTAAGAGATTTTAAATCCCGTAAATGCATTCAAAGGTTTGATTTGAAGCTTGTTTGTTCTTGTAAATAGCCTTGGTAGAGTTTCACACTCAAATGAATTCAAAAAAACCATTTGGGTACTTTCTCTTAATATACAACACAAAAGAAATCAATCTTTATCACCATAGTCGTAAGAGCTGTTAAAACGCGTAAATACATTCAGAAGCTTGAGTGTAAGCTTGTTTATACTTGTAAACATAATTGGTGTAGTTTCACACTCTAACGAATGAAAAGAAGTATTTGGGTGCTTTCTCTTAATATACAAGACGAAAGAACTCAATCTCTTTCACCCTACTCGCAACAGCAGTTAAAACGCGTAAATGCATTCAAAAGCTTGAGTTGAAGCTTGTTTGTACTTGTAAACATCTTTGGTGTAGTTTCACATTCAAATGAACCCAAACAAAGCATTGGGGTGCTTTCTCTTAATATACAACACAAAAGAACTCAATTACTTTGATCCTAGTCGTAACAGCTTTTAAAACGCGTAAATGCATTCAAAACCTTGAGTTGAAAATTGTTTGAACTTGTAAACATCCTTGGTGTAGTTTCACATTCAAATGAATGCAAAGAAAGCATTTGGTTGCTTTCTCTTAATATACAACACAAAAGAACTCGATCTCCATCACCTAGTCGTAAGAGCTGTTAAATCGCGTAAATGTATTCAAAAGCATAAGTTTAAACTTGTTTGTACTTGTAAACATCCTTGGTGTTGTTTCACACTCAAATGAATGCAAACAAAGTATTTGGGTGCTTTCTGTTAATATAGAAAACAAAAGAACTCAGTCTCTTTCACCCTACTCGTAAGAGCTTTTAAAACGCTTAAATGCATTCAAAGGCTTGAGTTGAAGTTTGTTTGTTCTTTTAAATAGCCTTGGTATAGTTTCACACTCAAATGAATGCAAAAAAACCATTTGGGTGCTTTCTCTAAATATACAACACAAAAGAACTCAATCTTTATCACCATAGTCGTAAGAGCTGTTAAAACGCGTAAATGCATTCAAAAGATTGAGGTTGAAGCTTGTTTGTACTTGTAAACATACTTGGTGTCGTTTCACACTCTAATGAATGAAAACAAAGTATTTGGGTGCTTTCTCTTAATATACAACACAAAAGAACTCTATCTCTTTCACCCTACTCGCAAGAGCAGTTAAAACGCGTAAATGCATTCAAAAGCTTGAGTTGAAGCTTGTTTGTAATTGTAAGCATCTTTCGTGTAGTTTCACATTCAAATGAATGCAAACAAAGCATTTGGGTGCTTTCTCTTAATATACAACACAAAATAACTCAATTACTTTCATCCTAGTCGTAAGAGCTGTTAAAACGCGTAAATGCATTCAAAAGCTTGAGTTGAAGATTGTTTGAACTTGTAAACATCCTTGGTGTAGTATCACATTCAAATGAATGCAAAAAAAGAATTTGGGTGCTTTCTCTTAATATACAACACAAAAGAACTCAATTAGATTCACCCTAGTCGTAAGAGCTGTTAAAACGCGTAAATGCATTCAAAAGCTTGAGCTGAAGCTTGTTTGAACTTGTAAATATCCTTGTTAGAAAGCATTTGGTTGATTTCTCTTAATATACAACTCAAAAGAAGTCGATCTCTATCACCTAGTCGTAAGAACTGTTAAATCGCGTAAATGCATTCAAAAGCTTGACTTGAAGCTTGTTTCTACTTGTAAACATCCTTGGTATTGTTTCTTACCCAAATGAATGCAAACAAAGTATTTGGGTGCTTTCTCTTAATATACAACACAACAGAACTCAATCACTTTCACCCTACTCGTAAGAATTTGTAAAACGCGTAAATGCATTCTAAAGCCTGAGTTGAAGCTTGTTTGTACTTGTAAACATACTTGGTTTAGTTTCACACTCCAATGAAAGAAAACAAAGCATTTGGGTGCTTTCTCTTAATATACAACACAAAAGAACTCAATCTCTTTCACCCTACTCGAAAGAGCAGTTAAAACGTGTAAATGCATTCAAAAGCTTGAGTTGAAGCTTGTTTGTACTTGTAAACATCTTTGGTGTAGTTTCACATTCAAATAATTGCAAACAAAGCATTTGGTTGCTTTCTCTTAATATAAAACACAAAAGAACTAAATCTCTATCACCTTAGTCGTAAGTGCTGTTAAAAAGTGTAAATGCATTCAAAAGATGAGTTGAAGCTCGTTTGTACTAGTAAACATCGTTGGTATAGTTTCAAACACAGATGAATGCAAACGGAGCATTTGGGTGCTTTCTGTTAATATAGAACACAAAAGAACTCAATCTCTTTCACCCTACTCGTTAGAGCTGTTAAAACACGTAAATGCATTCTAAAGTTTGAGTTGAAGCTTCTTTGTAGTTGTAAACACCCTTGGTGTAGTTTCACACTCAAATGAATGCAAACAAAGAATTTGTGTGATTTCTATTAATTTACAACACAAAAGAACTCAAGTACTTTCACCCTAGTCGTCAGAGCTGTTACAACGCGTAAATGCATTCAAAAGCTTGATTTGAATCTTGTTTATAGTTGTAAACATCTTTGGTGTAGTTTAACATTCAAATGAATGCAAAGAAAACATTTGGTTGCTTTCTCTTAATATACAACACAAAGGAACTCGATCTCCATCACCTAGTCGTAAGAGCTATTAAATCGCGTAAATGCATTCAAAAGGTTGAGTTGAAGCTTGTTTGTACTTGTAAACATCCTTAGTGTTGTTTCACACTCAAATGAATGCAAACAAAGTATTTGGGTGCTTTCTCTTAATATACAACACAAAAAAACTCAAATTCTTTCACCCTACTTGTAAGAGCTTTTAAAACGCGTAAATGCATTCAAAGGCTTGAGTTGAAGCTTGTTTGTTCTTGTAAATAGCCTTGGTATAGTTTCACACTAATGAAATGCAAAAAAATCATTTGGGTGCTTTCTCTTAATATACAACACAAAAGAAATCAATCTTTACTCCATAGTCGTAAGAGCTGTTAAAACGCGTAAATGCATTCAAAAGTTTGAGTTGAAGCTTGTTTGTACTTGTTAAGATCCTTGGTGTAGTTTCACATTCAAATGAATGCAAAGATGATGCGGGAGCAAGTGTGCAAAGTAAACAGAACAACCAAGGAACTAGTAAGAGAACATCTTTTCCTGTTTACATCGAGTTTCTTTGGTGGTTATGCATTAAATTGACTCCTACAAAGATAATTACATGGAGTTTACACACAAGATCGGGATTAAAGCTCTTATTATATGATCTCATTTGTTATAAGGATTCCCGTAATTTTGACAGCTTCTACATGGGTTCGTATTTCGATCATAACTCACTTATACGACGTGGGATCATGGTGATTCAAAATTCTGTAGAAAGCTGGAAACGAGATCTAAAACTCCTGTCCTTTGATTTTTCCCATATTCAAAACGTAACAGGGCTAAAAAGACGATTGAATTTACAGTGGAAAAATGTTCCAACGGGTTTGTGCCTTGGATGCCAAGTAATTAGCTGTTTGAGTTTGATTTCATTTGCCTATTTCCTTAATTAGTTAGAATATATTTAGAAAAGTAGTATTCTGATTATTAGTAGCATTAGGAGTCCATTAGGTATTAAGAAAGCTGTTGATTCGCAAGTTTTACAATTGTAGTCAGTTTCGTAGTTAGTTTTCTATTTGGACTAGGATTAGGATTCCGAATAGCTTTAGATTTCTTTGTCTATAAATAGGGGAGAGCTTTGCTACTGTAAACTCGTCCTTTGATGATTAATTATTGAATACGTGAGTATTTACCCCTCAAACTGAGTGATTCAGGTTGAAACCCTCACGAGTGATTCGTGAGTTGTTCTTGAGGGATTCTTGAACAAGATCCCTTTGTGTGATACTATCAAAGGTTAATTTCCGTTTTGTTACTTATTTCACATCAAAAAAAAGAATTTGGGTGCTTTCTCTTAATATACAACTCAAAAGAACTCAATTACATTCACTCTAGTCGTAAGAGCTGTTAAAACGCGTAAATGCATTCAAAAGCTTGAGTTGAAGCTTGTTTGAACTTGTAAACATCCTTGGTGTAGTTTCACATTCAAATGAATGCAAAGAAAGCATTTGATTGCTTTCTTTTATTATACAACACAAAAGAACTCGATCTCTATCACCTAGTCGTAAGAGCTATTAAATCGCGTAAATGCATTCAAAAGGTTGAGTTGAAGCTTGTTTGTACTTGTAAACATCCTTAGTGTTGTTTCACACTCAAATGAATGCAAACAAAGTATTTGGGTGCTTTCTCTGAATATACAACACAAAAGAACTCAAATTCTTTCACCCTACTTGTAAGAGCTTTTAAAACGCGTAAATGCATTCAAAGGTTTGAGTTGAAGCTTGTTTATTCTTGTAAATAGCCTTGGTATAGTTTCACACTCAATGAAATGCAAAAAAACCATTTGGGTGCTTTCTCTTAATATACAACACAAAAGAAATCAATCTTTACTCCATAGTTGTAAGAGCTGTTAAAACGCGTAAATGCATTCAAAAGCTTGAGTTGAAGCTTGTTTGTAGTTGGAAACATACTTGGTGTAGTTTCACACTCTAATGAATGAAAACAAAGCATTTGGGTGCTTTCTCTTAATATACAACACAAAAGAACTCAATCTCTTTCACCCTACTCGTAAGAGCAGTTAAAACGTGTAAATGCATTCAACAGCTTGAGTTGAAACTTGTTTGTACTTGTAAACATCTTTGGTGTAGTTTCACATTCAAATGAATGCAAACAAAGCATTTGGTTACTTTCTCTTAATATCAAACACAACAGAACTCGATCTCTATCACCTTAGTCATAACTGCTGTTAAAAAGCGTAAATGCATTCAAAATCTTGAGTTGAAGCTTGTTTGTACTGGTAAAGATCCTTGGTATAGTTTCACACAGAAATGAATGCAAACAGAGCATTTGGGTGCTTTCTCTTAATATACAACACAAAAGAGCTCAATCTGTTTTACCCTACTCGTTAGAGCTGTTAAAACACGTAAATGTATTCAAAAATTTGAGTTGAAGCTTCTTTGTAGTTGTAAACACCCTTGGTGTAGTTTCACACTCAACAGAATGCAAAGAAAGCATTTGGTTGCTTTCTCTTAATATACAACACAAAAGAACTCAATTACTTTCATCCTAGTCATAAGAGCTGTTAAAACGCGTAAATGCATTCAAAAGCTTGAGTTGAAGATTGCTTGAACTTGTAAACATCCTTGATGTAGTTTCACATTCAAATGAATGCAAAGAAAGCATTTGGTTGCTTTCTCTTAATATACAACAGAAAAAAACTCGATCTCTGTCACCTACTCGTAAGAGCTGTTAAATCGCGTAAATGCATTCAAAAGCTTGAGTTGAAGCTTGTTTGTACTTGTAAACATCCTTAGTGTTGTTTCACACTCAAATGAATGCAAACAAAGTATTTGGGTGCTTTCTCTGAATATACAACACAAAAGAACAAAAAATTCTTTCACCCTACTTGTAAGAGCTTTTAAAACGCGTAAATGCATTCAAAGGCTTGAGTTGAAGCTTGTTTATTCTTGTAAATAGCCTTGGTATAGTTTCACACTCAATGAAATGCAAAAAAACCATTTGGGTGCTTTCTCTTAATATACAACACAAAAGAAATCAATCTTTACTCCATAGTTGTAAGAGCTTTTAAAACGCGTAAATGCATTCAAAAGCTTGAGTTGAAGCTTGTTTGTAGTTGGAAACATACTTGGTGTAGTTTCACACTCTAATGAATGAAAACAAAGCATTTGGGTGCTTTCTCTTAATATACAACACAAAAGAACTCAATCTCTTTCACCCTACTCGTAAGAGCAGTTAAAACGTGTAAATGCATTCAACAGCTTGAGTTGAAACTTGTTTGTACTTGTAAACATCTTTGGTGTAGTTTCACATTCAAATGAATGCAAACAAAGCATTTGGTTACTTTCTCTTAATATCAAACACAACAGAACTCGATCTCTATCACCTTAGTCATAACTGCTGTTAAAAAGCGTAAATGCATTCAAAATCTTGAGTTGAAGCTTGTTTGTACTGGTAAAGATCCTTGGTATAGTTTCACACACAAATGAATGCAAACAGAGCATTTGGGTGCTTTCTCTTAATATACAACACAAAAGAGCTCAATCTGTTTTACCCTACTCGTTAGAGCTGTTAAAACACGTAAATGTATTCAAAAATTTGAGTTGAAGCTTCTTTGTAGTTGTAAACACCCTTGGTGTAGTTTCACACTCAACAGAATGCAAAGAAAGCATTTGGTTGCTTTCTCTTAATATACAACACAAAAGAACTCAATTACTTTCATCCTAGTCATAAGAGCTGTTAAAACGCGTAAATGCATTCAAAAGCTTGAGTTGAAGATTGCTTGAACTTGTAAACATCCTTGATGTAGTTTCACATTCAAATGAATGCAAAGAAAGCATTTGGTTGCTTTCTCTTAATATACAACAGAAAAAAACTCGATCTCTGTCACCTACTCGTAAGAGCTGTTAAATCGCGTAAATGCATTCAAAAGCTTGAGTTGAAGCTCGTTTGTACTTGTAAACATCATTGGTGTTGTTTCACACACAAATGAATACAAACAAAGTATTTGGGGGGCTTTCTATTAATATACAACGCAAAAGAACTCAATCTCTTTCACCCTACTCGTAAGAGCTTTTAAAACACATAAATGCATTTAAACACGTAAACACAAAAGCTTGTTTGTTCTTGTAAATATCCTTGGTATAGTTTCACACTCAAATGAATGCAAAAAAAACATTCGGGTAATTTCTCTTAGTATACAACACAAAAGAACTCAATCTTTATCACCATAGTCGTAAGAGCTGTAAAAACGCATAAATGCATTCAAAAGCTTGAGTTGAAGCTTGTTTGTACTTGTAAACATACTTGGTGTATTTTCAGACTCTAATGAATGAACACAATGCATTTGGGTGTTTTCTTTTAATATACAACACAAAAGAACTCAATCTCTTTCACCCTATTCGCAAGAGCAGTGAAAACGCGTAAATGCATTCAAAAGCTTGAGTTGAAGCTTGTTTGTACTTGTAAACATATTTGGTGTAGTTTCACATTTAAATGAATGCAAACAAAGCATTTTGGTGCTTTCTCTTAATATACAAGACAAACGAACTCAATTACTTTCATCCTAGTCGTAAGAGTTGTTAAAACGCGTTAATGCATTCAAAAGCTTGAGTTGAAGATTGTTTGAACTTGTAAACATCCTTGGTGTAGTTTCACATTCAAATGAATGCAAACAAAGAATTTGGGTTGTTTCCCTTAATATACAAGTCAAAAGAACTTAATGACATTCACCCTAGTCGTAAGAGCTGTTAAATCGCGTAAATGCATTCAAAAGGAAGAGTTGTAGCTTGTTTGAACTTGTAAACATCTTTGGTGTAGTTTCGCATTCAAATGAATGCAAATAAAGCATTTGGTAGCTTTCTCTTAATATACAACACAAAAGAACTCGATCTCTATCACCTAGTCGTAAGAGCTGTTAAATCGCGTAAATGCATTCAAAAGCTTGAGTTGAAGCTTTTTTGTACTTGTAAACATCCGTGGTGTTGTTTCACACTCAAATGAATGCAAACAAAGTATTTGGGTGCTTTCTCTTAATATACAACACAAAAGAATTCAATCTCTATCACCCTAGTCGTAAGAGCTGTTAAAACGGGTAAATGCATTCAAAAGCTTGAGATGAAGCTTTTTTGTACTTGTAAAAATCCTTGGTGTAGTTTCACACTCAAATGAATGCAAACAAAGGATTTGGGTTCTTTCTCTTAACACAAAAGAACTCAATCTCTTTCACCCTACTCGTAAGAGCTGTTAAAACGCGTAATTGCATTCAAAAGCTTCAGTTGAAACTTGTTTCTACTTGTGAACATCCTTGATGTAGTTTCACACTCAAATGAATGCAAGCAAAGCATTGGGTTGCTTTCTCTTAATATAAAACACAAAAGAACTCAGTCTCTATCACCCTAGTCGTAAGTGCTGTTAAAACGCGTAAATGCATTCAAAAGCTTGAGTTGAAGCTTGTTTGTACTGGTAAACATCCTTGGCATAGTTTCACACACAAATGAATGCAAACAGAGCATTTGGGTGCTTTCTCTTAATATACAACACAAAAGAACACAATCTCTTTCACCCTACTCGTTAGAGATGTTACAACACGTAAATGCATTCAAAAGTTTGAGTTGAAGGTTCTTTGTAGTGGTAATCACCCTTGGTGTAGTTTCACACTCAAATGAATGCAAACAAAGAATTTCGGTGATTTCTCTTAATTTACAACACAAAAGAACTCAAGTACTTTCACTCTAGTCGTAAGTGCTGTTAAAACGCGTAAATGCATTCAAAAGTTTGAGTTGAAGCTTGTTTGAACTTGTAAACATCCTTTGTGTAGTTTCACATTCAAATGAATGCAAATAAAGCATTGGGTTGCTTTCTCTTAATATAAAACACAAAAGAACTCAATCTCTATCACCCTAGTCGTAAGTGCTGTTAAAACGAGTAAATGCATTCAAAAGCTTGAGTTGAAGCTTGTTTGTACTGGTAAACATCCTTGGTATAGTTTCACACACAAATGAATGCAAACAGATCATTTGGGTGCTTTCTCTTAATATACAACACAAAAGAACTAAATTTCTTTCACCCTACTCGTTAGAGCTGTTAAAACACGTAATGCATTAAAAAGTTTGAGCTGAAGGTTCTTTGTAGTTGTTATCACCCTTGGTGTATTTTCACACTCAAATGAATGAAAACAAAGAATTTGGGTGATTTCTCTTAATTTACAACACAAAAGAACTCAAGTACTTTCACCCTAGTCGTAAGAGCTGTTAAAATGCGTAAATGCATTCAAAAGCTTGAGTTGAAACTTGTTTGTACTTGTAAACATCCTTGGTGTAGTTTCACATTAAAATGAATGCAAAGAAAACATTTGGTTGCTTTCTCTTGATATACAACACAAAAGAACTCAATCTCTATTATCCTAGTCGAAAAAGCTGTTAAAACGCGTAAATGCATTTAAAAGCCTGAGCTGAAGCTTGTTTGTACTTGTAAACATTATTTGTGTAGTATCACATTCAAATGAATGCAAACAAAGCATTTGAATGCTTTCTCTTAATATACAACACCAAAGAACTAAATCTCTATCACCCTAGTTGTAAGAGCTCTTAAACGCGTAAATGCATTCATAAGCTTGAGTTGAAACTTGTTTGTACTTGTATACATCATTGGTGAAGTTTAACACTCAAATGATTGCAAACAAAGTATTTGGGTGCTTTCTCTTAATATACAACACAAAAGAACTCATTCTCTTTCACCGTCCTCGTACGAGCTGCTAAAACGCGTAAATGCTTTCAAAGGCATGAGTTGAAGCTTGTTTGTTCTTGTAAACAGCCTTGGTATAGTTTCACACTCAAATGAATGCAAAAAAACCATTTGGTGCTTTCTCTTAATGTACAACAGAAAAGAACTCAATCTTTATCACCTTAGTCGTAAGAGCTGTTAAAACCCGTAAAGGCATTCAAAAGCTTGAGTTGAAGCTTGTTTGTAATTGTAAACATACTTGGTGTAGTTTCACACTCTAATGAATGAAAACAAAGAATTTGGTTGCTTTCTCTTAATATACAACACAAAAGAACTCAATCTCTTTCACCCTACTCGCAAGAGCGGTTATAACGCGTAAATGCATTCAAAAGCTTTAGTTGAAGCTTGTTTGTACTTGTAAACATCCTTGGTATAGTATCACATTCAAATGAACGCAAAGAAAGCATTTGGTTGTTTTCTCTTAATATACAACACAAAAGAACTCGATTTCTATCACCTAGTCGTAAGAGCTGTTAAATCGCCTAAATGCATTTAAAAGTTTGAGTTGAAGATTGTTTGTACTTGTAAACATCCTTGGTATTTTTGCACATTCAAATGAATGCAAACAAAGTATTTGGGTGCGTTCTTTTAATATACAACACAAAAAGAACTCAATCTCTTTCACCCTACTCGTAAGAGCTTTTAAAACGCGTAAATGCATTCAAAGGCTTGAGTTGAAGCTTGTTTGTTCTTGTAAATAGCCTTGGTATAGTTTCACACTCAAAGGAATGCAAAAAAACCATTTGGGTGGTTTCTCTTAATATACAACACAAAAGAAATCAATCTTTACTCTATAGTCGTAAGAGTTCTTAAAACGCGTAAATGCATTCAAAAGCTTGAGTTGAAGCTTCTTTGTACTTGAAAACATATTTGGTGTAGTTTCACACTCTAATGAATGAAAACAAAGCATTTGGGTGCTTTCTCTTAATATACAACACAAAAGAACTCAATCTCTTTCACCCTACTCGTAAAAGCTGTTAAAACGCGTAAATGCATTCAAAAGTTGAATTTGAAGCTTGTTTGTACTTGTAAACATCCTAGGTATAGTTTCACACTCAAATGAATGAAAAGAAAGTATTTGGATGCTTTCTCTTAATATATAACACAAAAAATATCAAATCTCTGTCACCCTACTCGTAAGAGCTGTTAAAACGCGTAAATGCCTTCAAAAGCTTGAGTTAAAGCTTGTTTGTACTTGTAAACATCCTTGGTGTAGTTTCAAACTCAAATGAATGCAAACAAAGTATTTGGATGCTTTCTCTTAATATACAAATCATAAAAACTCAAATCTCTTATACCCTACTCGTAAGAGTTGTTAAAACTCGTAAATACATTCAAAAGCATAAGTTGAAGGTTGTTTGTACTTGTAAACATCCTAGGTGTAGTTTCTCATTCAAATGAATGCAAACAAAGCATTTGGATGCTTTCTCTTAATATAAAACACAAAAAACTCAATCTTTATCACCCTAGTCATAAGAGCTTTTAAAATACGTAAATGCATTCAAAATCTTGAGTTGAAGCTTGTTTGTACTGGTAAACATCCTTGGTATAGTTTCACATTCAAATGAATGCAAACAGAGCATTTGGGTGCTTTCTCTTAATATACAACACAAAAGAACTCAATCTCTTTCACCCTACTCGTAAAAGCTGTTAAAACGCGTAAATGCATTCAAAAGTTGAATTTGAAGCTTGTTTGTACTTGTAAACATCCTAGGTATAGTTTCACACTCAAATGAATGAAAAGAAAGTATTTGGATGCTTTCTCTTAATATATAACACAAAAAATATCAAATCTCTGTCACCCTACTCGTAAGAGCTGTTAAAACGCGTAAATGCCTTCAAAAGCTTGAGTCAAAGCTTGTTTGTACTTGTAAACATCTTTGGTGTAGTTTCACATTCACATGAATGCAAACAAAGCATTTGGGTGCTTTCTCTTAATATACAACACAAAAGAACTTAATTACTTTCACCCTAGTCGTAAGAGCTGTTAAAACGGGTAAATGCATTCAAAAGCTTGAGTTGAACCTTGTTTGAACTTGTAAACATCCTTGGTGTAGTTTCTCATTCAAATGAATGCAAACAAAGCATTTGGATGCTTTCTCTTAATATAAAACACAAAAAACTCAATCTTTATCACCCTAGTCATAAGAGCTTTTAAAATACGTAAATGCATTCAAAATCTTGAGTTGAAGCTTGTTTGTACTGGTAAACATCCTTGGTATAGTTTCACATTCAAATGAATGCAAACAGAGCATTTGGGTGCTTTCTCTTAATATACAACACAAAAGAACTCAATCTCTTTGACCCTACTCGTTAGAGTTGTTAAAACACGTAAATGCATTCAAAAGTTTGAGTTGAAGCTTCTTTGTAGTTGTAAACACCCTTGGTGTAGTTTCACACTCAAATGAATGCAAACAAAGAATTTGGGTGATTTCTCTTAGTTTTCAACACAAAAGAACTCGAGTACTTTCACCCTAGTCGTAAGAGTTGTTAAAACGCGTAAATGCATTCAAAAGCTTGAGTTGAAACTTGTTTGTACTTGTAAACATCCTTGGTGTAGTTTCACATTCAAATGAATGCAAAGAAAACATTTGGTTGCTTTCTCTTGGTATACAACACAAAAGAACTCAATCTCTGTCACCCTAGTCATGAAAGCTGTTAAAACGTGTAAATGCATTGAAAAGCTTGAGTTGAAGCTTGTTTGTGCTTGTTAACATCTTTGGTGTAGTTTCACATTCAAATGAATGCAAACAATGCATTGGGTTGCTTTCTCTTAATATACAACACAAAAGAACTCAAGCTCTTTCACCCTAGTCGTAAGAGCTGTTCAAACGTGTAAATGCATTTAAAATCTTCAGTTCAAGATTGTGGTAGTTGTAAACATCCTTAATGTATTTTCACACTCAAATGAATGGAAACAAAGTATTTGGGTGCTTTATATTAATATACAACTCAAAAGAATTCAATCACTTTCACCCTAGTCGTAAGAGCTGTTAAAACGTGTAAATGCATTTAAAATTTTCAGTTGAAGCTTGTGGTAGTTGTAAACATCCTTAATGTATTATCACACTCAAATGAATGGAAACAAAGTATTTGGGTGCTTTATATTAATATACAACTCAAAAGAACTCAATCTCTTTCACCCTAGTCGTAAGAGCTGTTAAAACGCGTAAATGCATTCGAAAGCATGAGTTGAAGCTTGTTTGTACATGTAAACGTCCTTGCTGTAGTTTCACACTCAAATAAATGCAAACAAATCATTTGGGTGCTTTCTCTTAATATACAACACAAAAGAACTCAATTATTCTCACCCTACTCATAAGAGCTGTTAAAATGCTTAAATGCATTCAAAAGCTTGAGTTGAAGCTTGTTTGTACTTGTTAACATCCTTGGTGTAGTTTCACATTCAAATGAATGCAAACAAAGTATTTGGATGCTTTCTCTTATTATACAACACAAAAGAACTCAATTACTTTCATCCTAGTCGTAAGAGCTGTTAAAACGTGTAAATGCATTCAAAAGTTTGAGTTGAAGATTGTTTGAACTTGTTAAGATCGTTGGTATAGTATCACATTCAAATGAATGCAAAGAAAGCATTTGGTTGCTTTCTCTTAATATACAACACAAAAGAACTCGACCTCTATCACCTAGTCGTAAGAGCTGTTAAATCGGGTAAATGCATTCAAAAGCTTGAGTGGAAGCTTGTTTGTCCTTGTAAACATCCTTGGTATAGTATCACATTCAAATGAATGCAAAGAAAGCATTTGGTTTTTTTCTGTTAATATACAACACAAAAGAACTCGATTTCTATCATCTAGTCGTAAGAGCTGTTAAATCGTCCACATGCATTCAAAAGTTTGAGTTGAAGCTTGTTTGTACTTGTAAACATCCTTGGTGTTTTTTCACACTCAAATGAATGCAAACAAAGTATTTGGGTGCGTTCTTTTAATATACAACACAAAAAGAACTCAATCTCTTTCACCCTACTCGTAAGAGCTTTTAAAACGCGTAAATGCATTGAAAGGCTTGAGTTGAAGCTTGTTTGTTCTTGTAAATAGCCTTGGTATAGTTTCACACTCAAAGGAATGCAAAAAAACCATTTGGGTGGTTTCTCTTAATATACAACACAAAAGAAATCAATCTTTATTCCATAGTCGTAAGAGTTGTTAAAACGCGTAAATGCATTCAAAAGCTTGAGTTGAAGCTTCTTTATACTTGAAAACAATGAAAACAAAGCATTTGGGTGCTTTCTCTTAATATACACCACAAAAGAACTCAATCTCTTTCACCCTACTCATAAGAGCTGTTAAAACGCGTAAATGCATTCAAAAGTTTAATTTGAAGCTTGTTTGTACTTGTAAACATCCTAGGTATAGTTTCACACTCAAATGAATGAAAAGAAATTATTTGGATGCTTTCTCTTAATATGCAACACAAAAAATATCAAATCTCTGTCACCCTACTCGTAAGAGCTGTTAAAACGCGTAAATGCCTTCAAAAGCTTGAGTTAAAGGTTGTTTGTACTTGTAAACATCTTTGGTGTAGTTTCACATTCACATGAATGCAAACAAAGCATTTGGGTGCTTTCTCTTAATATACAACACAAAAGAACTTAATTACTTTCACCCTAGTCGTAAGAGCTGTTAAAACGGGTAAACGCATTCAAAAGCTTGAGTTGAAGCTTGTTTGAACTTGTAAACATCCTTGGTGTAGTTTCTCATTCAAATGAATGCAAACAAAGCATTTGGTTGCTTTCTCTTAATATAAAACACAAAAAACTCAATCTTTATCACCCTAGTCATAAGAGCTTTTAAAATACGTAAATGCATTCAAAATCTTGAGTTGAAGCTTGTTTGTTCTGGTAAACATCCTTGGTATAGTTTCACATTCAAATGAATGCAAACAGAGCATTTAAGTGCTTTCCATTAATATACAACACAAAAGAACTCAATCTCTTTCACCCTACTCGTTAGAGTTGTTAAAACACGTAAATGCATTCAAAAGTTTGAGTTAAAGCTTCTTTGTAGTTGTAACCACCCTTGGTGTAGTTTCACACTCAAATGAATGCAAACAAAGAATTTGAGTGATTTCTCTTAGTTTACAACACAAAAGAACTCAAGTACTTTCACCCTAGTCGTACGAGTTGTTAAAACGCGTAAATGCATTCAAAAGCTTGAGTTGAAATTAGTTTGTACTTGTAAACATCCTTGGTGTAGTTTCACATTCAAATGAATGCAAAGAAAACATTTGGTTGCTTTCTCTTGGTATACAACACAAAAGAACTCAATCTCTGTCACCCTAATCATAAAAGCTGTTAAAACGTGTAAATGCATTGAAAAGCTTGAGTTGAAGCTTGTTTATGCTTGTTAACATCCTTGGTGTAGTTTCACATTCAAATGAATGCAAACAATGCATTGGGTTGCTTTCTCTTAATATACAACACAAGAGAACTCAAGCTCTTTCACCCTAGTCGTAAAAGCTGTTAAAACGTGTAAATGCATTTAAAATCTTCAGTTGAAGATTGTAGTAGTTTTAAACATCCTTAATGTATTTTCACACTCAAATGAATGGAAACAAAGTATTTGGGTGCTTTATATTAATATACAACTCAAAAGAACTCAGTCACTTTCACCCTGGTCGTAAGAGCTGTTAAAACCTGTAAATGCATTTAAAATCTTCAGTTGAAGCTTGTGGTAGTTGTAAACATCCTTAATGTATTTTCACACTCAAATGAATGGAAACAAAGTATTTGGGTGCTTTATATTAATATACAACTCAAAAGAACTCAATCTCTTTCACCCTAGTCGTAAGAGCTGTTAAAACGCGTAAATGCATTCGAAAGCATGAGTTGAAGCTTGTTTGTACATGTAAACGTCCTTGCTGTAGTTTCACACTCAAATAAATGCAAACATATCATTTGGGTGCTTTCTCTTAATATACAACACAAAAGAACTCAATTATTTTCACCCTACTCGTAAGAGCTGTTAAAATGCTTAAATGCATTCAAAAGCTTGAGTTGAAGCTTGTTTGTACTTGTTAACATCCTTGGTGTAGTTTCACATTCAAATGAATGCAAACAAATTATTTGGATGCTTTCTTTTATTATACAACACAAAAGAACTCAATTACTTTCATCCTAGTCGTAAGAGCTGTTAAAACGTGTAAATGCATTCAAAAGTTTGAGTTGAAGATTGTTTGAACTTGTAAAGATCGTTGGTGTAGTATCACATTCAAATGAATGCAAAGAAAGCATTTGGTTGCTTTCTCTTAATATACAACACAAAAGAACTCGACCTCTATCACCTAGTCGTAAGAGCTGTTAAATCGCGTAAATGCATTCAAAAGCTTGAGTGGAAGCTTGTTTGTCCTTGTAAACATCCTTGGTATAGTATCACATTCAAATGAATGCAAAGAAAGCATTTGGTTGTTTTCTCTTAATATACAACACAAAAGAACTCGATTTCTATCACCTAGTCGTAAGAGCTGTTAAATCGCCTAAATGCATTCAAAAGTTTGAGTTGAAGCTTGTTTGTACTTGTAAACATCCTTGGTGTTTTTTCACACTCAAATGAATGCAAACAAAGTATTTGGGTGCTTTCTCTTAATATACAACACAAAAAGAACTCAATCTCTTTCACCCTACTCGTAAGAGCTTTTAAAACGCGTAAATGCATTCAAAGGCTTCAGTTGAAGCTTGTTTGTTCTTGTAAATAGCCTTGGTATAGTTTCACACTCAAAGGAATGCAAAAAAACCATTTGGGTGGTTTCTCTTAATATACAACACAAAAGAAATCAATCTTTACTCCATAGTCGTAAGAGTTGTTAAAACGCGTAAATGCATTCAAAAGCTTGGTTGAAGCTTTCTCTTGGTAAACATCGTTGGTGTAGTATCACATTCAAATGAATGCAAAGAATACATTTGGTTGCTTTCTCTTGGTATACAACACAAAAGAACTCAATCTCTGTCACCCTAGTCATAATAGCTGTTAAAACGTGTAAATGTATTGAAAAGCTTGAGTTGAAGCTTGTTTGTGCTTGTTAACATCCTTGGTGTAGTTTCACATTCAAATGAATGCAAACAATGCATTGGGTTGCTTTCTCTTAATGTACAACACAAAAGACCTCAAGCTCTTTCACCCTAGTCGTAAGAGCTGTAAAAAACGTGTAAATGCATTTAAAATCTTCAGTTGAAGATTGTGGTAGTTGTAAACATCCTTAATGTATTTTCACACTCAAATGAATGGAAACAAAGTATTTGGGTGCTTTATATTAATATACAACTCAAAAGAACTCAATCACTGTCACCCTAGTCGTAAGAGCTGTTAAAACGTGTAAATGCATTTAAAATCTTCAGTTGAAGCTTGTGGTAGTTGTAAACATCCTTAATGTATTTTCACACTCAAATGAATGGAAACAAAGTATTTGGGTGCTTTATATTAATATACAACTCAAAAGAACTCAATCTCTTTCACCCTAGTCGTAAGAGCTGTTAAAACGCGTAAATGCATTCGGAAGCATGAGTTGAAGCTTGTTTGTACATGTAAACGTCCTTGCTGTAGTTTCACACTCAAATAAATGCAAACAAATCATTTGGGTGCTTTCTCTTAATATACAACACAAAAGAACTCAATTATTTTCACCCTACTCGTAAGAGCTGTTAAAATGCATAAATGCATTCAAAAGCTTGAGTTTAAGCTTGTTTGTACTTGTTAACATCCTTGGTGTAGTTTCACATTCAAATGAATGCAAACAAAGTATTTGGATGCTTTCTCTCATTATACAACACAAAAGAACTCAATTACTTTCATCCTAGTCGTAAGAGCTGTTAAAACGTGTAAATGCATTTAAAAGTTTGAGTTGAAGATTGTTTGAACTTGTAAAAATCGTTGGTGTAGTATCACATTCAAATGAATGCAAAGAACGCATTTGGTTGCTTTCTCATAATATACAACACAAAAGAACTCGACCTCTATCACCTAGTCGTAAGAGCTGTTAAATCGCGTATATGCATTCAAAAGCTTGAGTGGAAGCTTGTTTGTCCTTGTAAACATCCTTGGTATAGTATCACATTTAAATGAATGCAAAGAAAGCATTTGGTTGTTTTCTCTTAATATACAACACAAAAGAACTCGATTTCTATCACCTAGCCATAAGAGCTGTTAAATCGCCTAAATGCATTCAAAAGTTTGAGTTGAAGCTTGTTTGTACTTGTAAACATCCTTGGTGTTTTTTCACACTCAAATGAATGCAAACAAAGTATTTGGGTGCTTTCTCTTAATATACAACACAAAAAGAACTCAATCTCTTTCACCCTACTCGTAAGAGCTTTTAAAACGCGTAAATGCATTCAAAGGCTTGAGTTGAAGCTTGTTTGTTCTTGTAAATAGCCTTGGTATACTTTCACACTCAAAGGAATGCAAAAAAACCATTTGGGTGGTTTCTCTTAATATACAACACAAACGAAATCAATCTTTACTCCATACTCGTAAGAGTTGTTAAAACGCGTAAATGCATTCAAAAGCTTGAGTTGAAGCTTCTTTGTACTTGAAAACATACTTGGTGTAGTTTCACACTCTAATGAATGAAAACAAAGCATTTGGGTGCTTTCTCTTAATATACAACACAAAAGAACTCAATCTCTTTCACCCTACTCGTAAGAGCTGTTAAAACGCGTAAATGCATTCAAAAGTTTAATTTGAAGCTTGTTTGTACTTGTAAACATCCTAGGTATAGTTTCACACTCAAATGAATGAAAAGAAAGTATTTGGATGCTTTCTCTTAATATACAACACAAAAAATATCAAATCTCTGTCACCCTACTCGTAAAAGCTGTTAAAACGCGTAAATGCCTTCAAAAGCTTGAGTTAAAGCTTGTTTGTACTTGTAAACATCTTTGGTGTAGTTTCACATTCACATGAAAGCAAACAGAGCATTTGGGTTCTTTCTCTTAATATACAACACAAAAGAACTTAATTACTTTCACCCTAGTCGTAAGAGCTATTAAAACGGGTAAATGCATTTAAAAGCTTGAGTTGAAGCTTGTTTGAACTTGTAAACATCCTTTGTGTAGTTTCTCATTCAAATGAATGCAAACAAAGCATTTGGTTGCTTTCTCTTAATATAAAACACAAAAAACTCAATCTTTATCACCCTAGTCATAAGAGCTTTTAAAATACGTAAATGCATTCAAAATCTTGAGTTGAAGCTTGTTTGTACTGGTAAACATCCTTGGTATAGTTTCACATTCAAATGAATGCAAACAGAGCATTTGGGTGCTTTCTCTTAATATACAACACAAAAGAACTCAATCTCTTTCACCCTACTCGTTAGAGTTGTTAAAACACGTAAATGCATTCAAAAGTTTGAGTTGAAGCTTCTTTGTAGTTGTAAACACCCTTGGTGTAGTTTCACACTCAAATGAATGCAAACAAAGAAGTTGGGTGATTTCTCTTAGTTTACAAAATAAAACAACTCAAGTACTTTCACCCTAGTCGTAAGAGCTGTTAAAACGCGTAAATGCATTCAAAAGCTTGAGTTGAAACTTGTTTGTACTTGTAAACATCCTTGGTGTAGTTTCACATTCAAATGAATGCAAAGAAAACATTTGGTTGCTTTCTCATGGTATACAACACAAAAGAACTCAATCTCTGTCACCCTAGTCATAAAAGCTGTTAAAACGTGTAAATGCATTGAAAAGTTTGAGTTGAAGCTTGTTTGTGCTTGTTAACATCCTTGGTGTAGTTTCACATTCAAATGAATGCAAACAATGCATTGGGTTGCTTTCTCTTAATATACAACACAAAAGAACTCAAGCTCTTTCACCCTAGTCGTAAGAGCTGTTAAAACGTGTAAATGCATTTAAAATCTTCAGTTGAAGATTGTGGTAGTTGTAAACATCCTTAATGTATTTTCACACTCAAATGAATGGAAACAAAGTATTTGGGTGCTTTATATTAATATACAGCTCAAAAGAACTCAATCACTTTCACCCTAGTCGTAAGAGCTGTTAAAACGTGTAAATGCATTTAAAATCTTCAGTTAAAGATTGTGGTAGTTGTAAACATCCTTAATGTATTTTCACACTCAAATGAATGGAAACAAAGTATTTGGGCGCTTTATATTAATATACAACTCAAAAGAACTCAATCTCTTTCACCCTAGTCGTAAGAGCAGTTAAAACGCGTAAATGCATTCGAAAACATGAGTTGAAGCTTGTTTGTACATGTAAACGTCCATGGTGTAGTTTCACACTCAAATAAATGCAAACAAATCATTTGGGTGCTTTCTCTAAATATACAACACAAAAGAACTCAATTATTTTCACCCTAGTCGTAAGAGCTGTAAAAACGCGTAAATGCATTCAAAAGGTTTTGTTAAGGCTTGTTTGTACTTGTAAACACCGTTGGTGTAGTTTCGCATTCAAATGAATGCAAACAAAAGCATTTGGGTGCTTTCTCCTAATATACAAACACAAAAGAACTCAATCACTTTTACCCTAGTCGTAAAAGCTGTTAAAATGCGTAAATACATTCAAAACCTTGAGTTGAAACTAATATTTATTTGTAGACATCCTTGGTGTAGTTTCCCATTCAAATGAATGCAAACAAAGCATTTGGTGGCTTTTTCTCAATATACAACACCAAAGAACTCAACCTCTATCACCCTAGTCGTAAAAGCTGTTAAAATGCGTAAATGCATTCAAAAGCTTGAGTTGAAGCTTGTTTGTACTTGTAATCATCCTTGGTGTAGTTTCACACTCAAATAAATGCAAATAAAGCATTTGGATGCTTTCTCTTAATATACAACACAAAAGAACACAATCTCTTTCACCCTAGTCGCAAGAGCTGTTAAAACGCGTAAAGCATTCAAAAGCTTGAGGTGAAGCTTGTTTGTACTTGTAAACATACTTGGTGTAGTTTCACACTCAAATGAATGCAAATAAAGCATTTGGATGCTTTCTCTTAATAAACAACGCAAAAGAACTCATTCTCTTTCACCCTAGTCGCAAGAGCTGTTAAAACGCGTAAAAGCATTCAAAAGCTTGAGTTGAAGCTTGTTTGTACTTGTAAAAATACTTGGTGTAGTTTCACACTCAAATCAATGCAAATAAAGAATTTGGATGCTTTCTCTTAATAAACAGCACAAAAGAATTCAATCTCTTTCACCCTACTCGTAATAGCTGTTAAAACGAGTACAAGCATTCAAAAGCTTGAGTAGAAGCTTGTTTGTACTTGCACCCTCAAATGAAGGCAAACAAAGCATTTGGGTGCTTTCTCTTTGTACACAAAAGAAAAGAACTTAATTACTTTCACCCTACTCATAAGAGCTGTCAAAATGCGTAAATGCATTCAAAAGCTTGAGTTGAAGCTTGTTTGTACTTGTAAACATACCTGGTGTAGTTTCACACTCAAATGAATGCAAACAAGGGATTTGGGTGCTTTCTCTTAATATACAACACAAAAGAACTCAATCTCTTTCACCCTACTCGTAAGAGCTGTTAAAACGCGTAAATGCATTCAAAAGCTTGAGTTGAAGCTTGTTTGTACTTGTGAACCCCCTTGGTGTACTTTCACACTCAAATGAATGCAAACGAAGCGTTTGGATGCTTTCTCTTAACATACAACACGAAAGAACTCAATTACTTTCACCCTTGTCTTAAGAACTGTTAAAACGCGTAAATGCATTCAAAAGCTTGCGTTGAAGCTTGTTTGTACTTGTAAACATCCTTGGTGTAGTTTCACACTCAAATAAATGCAAAAAAACCATTGGGTTGCTTTCTCTTAATATACAACACAACAGAACTCAATCTCTATCACTCTAGTCATAAGCGCTGTTAAAACGCGTAAATGCATTCAAAAGTTTGAGTTAAAGCTTGTTTGTACTTGGAAACATCCTTGGTGTAGTTTCACACTCAAATAAATGCAAACAAAGCATTTGGATGCTTTCTCTTAATATATATTTTTTTTTAATAAGATCACAATCTCCTTCACCCTACTCCTAAGACCTGGTAAATCGCATAAATGCATTCAAAAGCATTAATTGAAGATTGTTTGTACTTGTAAAGACCCTTGGTGTAGTATCACACTCAAATGAATGCAAACAAAGCATTTGGATGCTTTCTCTTAATATACAACATAAAAGAACTCAATCTCTTTTACCCTACTCGTAAGAGCTGTTAAAACGCGTAAAAACATTCAAAAGCTTGAGTTGAAGCTTGTTTTTTCTTGTAAACACCCTTGGTGTAGTTTCACCCTCAAATGAATGGAAACAAAGCATTTGGGTGCTTTCTCTTAATATACAACACAAAGGAACACAATCTCTTTTACCCTACTCGCAAGAGCTGTTAAAATGCGTAAATGCATTTAAAAGCATAAGTTGAAGCTTGTTTGTACTTGTAAACATCCTTGTTCTAGTTTCACACTCAAATGATTGCAAACAAAGTATTTGGGTGCATTCTCTTAATATACAACACAAAAGAACTGAATCTCTTTCACCCTACTCGTAAGAGCTGTTAAAACGCGTATATGCATTCAAACGCTTGAGTTGAAGCTTGTTTGTACTTGTAAACCCCCTTGGTGTACTTTCACACTCAAATGAATGCAATCGAAGCATTTGGGTGCTTTCTCTTAATATACAACACGAAAGAACTCAATTACTTTCACGCTACTCGTAAGAGCTGTTAAAACGCGTAAATGCATTTAAAAGCTTGCATTGAAGCTTGTTTGTACTTGTAAACATCCTTGGTGTATTTTCACACTCAAATGAATGCAAACAAAGTATTTGGGTGCATTATCTTAATATACAACAGAAAAGAACTCAAGCTATATCAGCCTGGTTGCAAGAGCTGTTAAAACGCTTAAAAGCATTCAAAAACTTCAGTTGAAGCTTGTTTGTACATGTAAACATACTTGGTGTAGTTTCACACTCAAATGAATGCAAACAAAGTATTTGGATGCTTTCTCTTAATATAAAACACAAAAGAACTCAATCTCTTTCACCCTACTTGTAAGAGCTATGAAAACGCGTAAAAGCATTCAAAAGCTTGAGTGTAAGCTTGTTGGTATTGTAAACACCCTTTATGTAGTTTCACCTTCTTATGAATGCAAACAAAGGATTTGGGTGCTTTCTCTTAGTACACAACAAAAAAGAACTCAATTACTTTCACCATAGTCGTAAGAGCTATCAAAACGTGTAAATGCATTCAAAAGCTTGAGTTGAAGCTTGTTTTTACTTGTAAACATACCTGGTGTAGTTTCACACTCAAATGAATGCAAACAAGGCATTTGGGTGCTTTCTCTTAAAATACAACACAAAAGAACACAATCTCTTTCACCCTACTCATAAGAGTTGTCAAAACACGTAAATGCAATCAAAACCTTGAGTTGAAACTTGTTTCTACTTTTCAACATCCTTGATGTAGTTTCACACTCAAATGAATGGAAACAAAGCATTTGGGTGCTTTCTCATAATATACAACACAAAAGATTTCAATTATTTCCACCCTAGTCGTAGGAGATGTCAAAACGTGTAAATGCATTCCAAAGCTTTAGTTGAAGCTTGTTTGTACTTGTAAACACCCTTGGTGTAGTTTTCACATTCAAATGAATGCAAACAAAGCATTTGGGTGCTTTCTCTTAATATGCAACACAAAAGAACTCAATTACTTTAACCCGAGTCGTAAGAGTTGATAAAACGCGTAAATGCATTAAAAAGCTTCAGTTGAAGCTAATTTGTACTTCTAAACATCCTTGGTGTAGTTTCACATTCAAATGAATGCAAACAAAAGATTTGGGTGCTTTCTCTTAATATACAAACACAAAAGAACTCAATTTCTTTCACCCTAGTCGTAAGAGCTGTTAAAACGCGTAAATACATTCAAAAGCTTTAGTTGAAGCTAATTTGAACTTGTAAACATCCTTGGTGTAGTTTCCCATTCAAATGAATGCAAAGAAAGCATTTGGTTGCTTTTTCTTAATATACAATACAAAAGAACTCAATCTCTATCACCCTAGTCGTACGAGCTGTTAAAACGAGTAAATGCATTCAAAAGCATGAGTTGAAGCTAGTTTGTAGTTGTAGACATCCTTGGTGTTGTTTCACACTCAAATAAATGCAAAGAAAGCATTTGGATGCTTTCTCTTAATATAAAACACAAAAGAACATAATCTCTTTCACCCTACTCGTAAGAGCTGTTAAAACGCGTAAAGGCATTCAAAAGCTTGAGTAGAAGCTTATTGGTACTTGTAAACACCCTTTGTGTAGTTTCACCCTCAAACGAACGCAAACAAAGCATTTGGGTACTTTCTCTTGGTACACAACAGAGTCGAACTCAATTACTTTCACCCTAGTCATAAGAGCTGTCAAAACGCGTAAATGCATTGAAAAGTTTGAGTTGAAGCTTGTTTGTAGTTCTAAACATACCTGGTGTAGTTTCACACTCAAATGAATGCAAACAAGGGATTTTGGTGCTTTCTCTTAATATACAACACAAAAGAACTCAATCTCTTTCACCCTACTCGTAAGAGCTGTTAAAACGCGTAAATGCATTCAAAAGCATGAGTCGAAACTTGTTTGTACTTGTAAACCCCCTTGGTGTACTATCACTAACAAATGAATGCAAACGAAGCATTTGGGTGCTTTCTCTTACTATACAACACAAAAGAACTCAATTACTTTCACCCTCGTCGTATGACCTATTAAAACGCGTAAATGCATTCAAAAGCTTGCGTAGAACCTTGTTTGTACTTGTAAACATCCTTGGTGTAGTTTCACACTCAAATAAATGCAAAAAAAGAATTTGGTTTCTTTCTCTTAATATACAACACAACACAACAGAACTCAATCTCTATCACCCTAGTCATAAGCGCTGTTAAAACGCGTAAATGCATTCAAAAGTTAGAGTTGAAGCTTGTTTGTACTTGTAAACATCCTTGGTGTAGTTTCACACTCAAATAAATGCAAACAAAGCATTTGGATGCTTTCTGTTAATATATAACACAAAAGATCACAATCTCTTTCACCCTACTCCTAAGAGCTGGTAAAACAAGTAAATGCATTCAAAAGCTTGAGTTTAAGCTTGTTTGTACTTGTAAACATACCTGGTGTAGTTTCATACTCAAATGAATGCAAACAAGGCATTTGGGTGCTTTTTCTTAATTTACAATACAAAAGAACTCAATCTCTTTCACCCTATTCGTAAGAGCTGTTAAAACGCGTAAATGCATTCAAAAGCTTGAGTTTAAGCTTGTTTGTACTTGTAAACCCCCTTGGTGTACTTTCACACTCAAATGAAGGCAAACGAAACATTTGGGTGCTTTCTCTTAATATACAACACGAAAGAATTCAATTACTTTAACCCTAGTCGTAAGAACGGTTAAAACGCATAAATGCATTCAAAAGCATGCGTTGAAGCTTGTTTGTACTTGTTAACATCCTTGGTGTAGTTTGACACTCAAATAAATGGAAAAAAAGCATTTGGTTGCTTTCTCTTAATATACAACACAACAAAACTCAATCTCTATCACCATAGTCGTAAGCGCTGTTAAAACGCGTAAATGCATTCAAAAGATTGAGATGAAGCTTGTTTGTACTTGTAAAACATCCTTGGTGTAGTTTCACACTCAAACAAATCCAAATAAACCATTTGGATGTTTTCTCTTAATATACAACACAAAAGATCACAATCTCTTTCACCCTACTCCTAAGAGCTGGTAAAACGCGTAAATGCATTCAAAAGTTTGAGTTGAAGCTTGTTTGTACTTGTAAACATCCTTGGTGTAGTTTCACACTCAAATAAATGCAAACAAAGCATTTGGATGCTTTCTGTTAATATATAACACAAAAGATCACAATCTCTTTCACCCTACTCCTAAGAGCTGGTAAAACAAGTAAATGCATTCAAAAGCTTGAGTTTAAGCTTGTTTGTACTTGTAAACATACCTGGTGTAGTTTCATACTCAAATGAATGCAAACGAAGCATTTGGGTACAGTCTCTTAATATACAACACGAAAGAACTCAATTACTTTCACCCTAATCGTAAGAACTGTTAAAACGCGTAAATGCATTCAAAAGCTTGCGTTGAAGCTTGTTTGTACTTGTAAACATCCTTGGTGTAGTTTCACACTCAAATAAATGCAAAAAAAGCATTTGGTTGCTTTCTCTTAAAATATAACAAAACTCAATCTCTATCACCTTAGTCGTAAGCGCTGTTAAAACGCGTAAATGGATTCAAAAGTTTGAGTTGAAGCTTGTTTGTACTTGTAAACATCCTTGGTGTAGTTTCACACTCAAATAAATGCAAACCCATCATTTGGATGCGTTCTCTTAATATACAAGCCAAAAGAACACAATCTCTTTCACCCTACTCGTTAGAGCTGGTAAATCGCGTAAATGCATTCGAAAGCTTGAATTGAAGCTTGTTTGTACTTGTAAAGACCCTTGGTGTAGTATCACACTCAAATGCATGCAAACAAACTATTTTGATGCTTTCTCTTAATATACAACATAAAAGAACTCAATCTGTTTTCCCCTACTCATAAGAGCTGTTAAAACGCGTAAAAGCATTCAAAAGATTGAGTTGAAACTTGTTTTTTCTTGTAAACACCCTTGGTGTAGTTTCACCCTCAAATGACTGGAAAAAAAGCATTTGGGTGCTTTCTCTTAATGTACAACACAAAAGAACACAATATCTTTTACCCTACTCGTAAGGGCTGTTAAAACGCGTAAATGCATTTAAAAATTTGAGTTGAAGCTTGTTTGTACTTGTAAACATCCTTGGTGTAGTTTCACACTCAAATGAATGCAAGCAAAGTATTTGGGTGCATTCTCTTAATATACAACACAAAAGAACTCAAGCTATATCAGCCTAGTTGCAAGAGTTGTTAAAACGCTTAAAAGCATTCAAAAACTTGAGTTGAAGCTTGTTTGTACATGTAAACATACTTGGTGTAGTTTCACACTCAAATGAATGCAAACAAAGCATTTGGATGCTTTCTCTTAATATAAAACACAAAAGAACTCAATCTCTTTCACCCTACTCCGAAGAGCTATTAAAACGCGTAAAAGCATTTAAAAGCTTGAGTGCAAGCTTGTTGGTACTTGCAAACACCCTTTATGTAGTTTCACCCTCAAATGAATGCAAACAAAGCATTTGGGTGCTTTCTCTTAGTACACAACAGAAAAGAACTCAATTACTTTCACCATAGCCGTAAGAGCCGTCAAAACGTGTAAATGCATTCGAAGCTTGAGTTGAAGCTTGTTTTTACTTGTAAACATATTTGGTGTAGTTTCACACTCAAATGAACGCAAAAAAAGCATTTGGGTGCTTTCTCTTAAAATACAACACAAAAGAACACAATCTCTTTCACCCTACTCGTAAGAATTGTTAAAACACGTAAATGCATTCAAAAGCTTGAGTTGAAACTTGTTTCTAGTTGTGATTATCCTTGATGTAGTTTCACACTCAAACGAATGGAAACAAAGCATTTGGGTGCTTTCTCATAATATACAATACAAAAGAACTCATCTACTTTCACCCTTGTCGTAAAAACTGTTAACACGCATAAATGCATTCAAAAGCTTGCGTTGAAGCTTGTTTGTACTGGTAAACATCGTTGATGTAGTTTCACACTCAAAGAAATGGAAAGAAAGCATTTGGTTGCTTTCTCTTAATATACAACACAACAGAACTCAATCCCTATCACCCTAGTCATAAGCGCTATTAAAACGCGTAAATGCATTCAAAAATTTGAGTTGAAGCTTGTTTGTACATGTAAACATCCTTGGTGTAGTTTCACACTCATATAAATGCAAACAAAGTATTTGGATGCTTTCTCTTAATATATAACACAAAAAATCACAATCTCTTTCACCCTACTCCTAAGAGCTAGTAAAACAAGTAAATGCATTCAAAAGTTTGAGTTGAAACTTGTTTGTACTTGTAAACATACCTGGTGTAGTTTCATACTCAAATGAATGCAAACAAGGCATTTGGGTGCTTTTTCTTAATATACAATACAAAAGAGCTCAATCTCTTTCACCCTATTCGTAAGAGCTGTTAAAATGCGTAAATGCATTCAAAAGCTTGAGTTTAAGCTTGTTTGTACTTGTAAACCCCCTTGGTGTACTTTCACAGTCAAATGAATGCAAATGAAGCATTTGGGTACTGTCTCTTAATACAACACGAAAGAACTCAATTACTTTCACCCTAGTCGTAAGAACTGTTAAAACGCGTAAATGCATTCAAAAGCTTGCGTTGAAGCTTGTTTGTACTTGTAAACATCCTTGGTGTAGTTTCACACTCAAATAAATGCAAAAAAGCATTTGGTTGCTTTCTCTTAAAATATAACAGAACTCAATCTCTATCACCCTAGTCGTAAGCGCTGTTAAAACGCGTAAATGGATTCAAAAGTTTGAGTTGAAGCCTGTTTGTACTTGTAAACATCCTTGGTGTAGTTTCACACTAAAATAAATGCAAACCCATCAATTGGATGCTTTCTCTTAATATACAACACAAAAGAACACAATCTCTTTCACCCTACTCGTAAGAGCTGGTAAATCGCGTAAATGCATTCGAAAGCTTGAATTGAAGCTTGTTTGTACTTGTAAAGACCCTTGGTGTAGTATCACACTCAAATGCATGCAAACAAACCATTTTGATGCTTTCTCTTAATATACAAGAAAAAAGAACTCAATCTCTTTTACCCTACTCATAAGAGCTGTTAAAACGGGTAAAAGCATTCAAAAGATTGAGTTGAAACTTGTTTTTTCATGTAAACACCCTTGGTGTAGTTTCACCCTCAAATGACTGGAAAAAAAGCATTTGGGTGCTTTCTCTTAATATACAACACGAAAGAACTCAATTTTTTTCACCCTAGTCGTAAGAACTGTTAAAACGCGTAAATGCATTCAAAAGTTTGAGTTGAAGCTTGTTTGTACTTGTGAATATCCTTGGTGTAGTTTCACACTCAAATAAATGCAAACAAATCATTTGGATGCTTTCTCTTAATATACAACACAAAAGAACACAATCTCTTTCACCCTACTCGTAAGAGCTGATAAATCACGTAAATGCATTCGAAAGGTTGAATTGAAGTTTGTTTGTACTTGTAAAGACCCTTGTTGTAGTATCACACTAAAATGAATGCAGACAAAGCATTTGGATGCTTTCTCTTAATATACAACATAAAAGAACTCAATCTCTTTTACCCTACTCGTAAGAGCTGCTAAAACGAGTAAAAGCATTCAAAAGCTTGAGTTGAAGCTTGTTTTTTCTTGAAAACACCCTAGGTGTAGATTCACCTTCAAATGAATGGAAACAAAATATTTGGGTGCTTTCTCTTAATACACAACACAAAAGAACACAATCTCTTTTATCGTACTCGTAAGAGCTGTTAAAACGCGTAAATGCATATAAAAGCTTGAGTTGAAGCTTGTTTGTACTTGTAAACATCCTTGGTGTAGTTTCACACTCAAATGAATGCAAACAAATTATTTGGGTGCATTCTCTTAATATACAACACAAAAGAACTCAAGCTATATCAGCCTAATTGCAAGAGTTGTTAAAACGCTTAAAAGCTTTCAAAAACTTTAGTTGAAGCTTGTTTGTACATGTAAACATACTTGGTGTAGTTTCACACTCAAATGAATGCAAACAAAGAATTTGGATGCTTTCTCTTGATTTCAAACACAAAAGAACTCTATCTCTTTCACCCTACTCGTACGAGCTATTAAAACGCATAAAAGCATTCAAAAGCTTGAGTGTAAGCGTGTTGGTACTTGTAAACACCCTTTACGTAGTTTCACCCTTAAATGAATGCAAACAAAGCATTTGGGTGCTTTCTCTTAGTACACAACAGAAAAGAACTCAATTAATATCACTATAATCGTAAGAGCTTTCAAAACGCGTAAATGCATTCAAAAGCTTGAGTTGAAGCTTGCTTTTACTTGTAAACATAGCTGGTGTAGTTTCACCCTTAAATGAATGCAAACAAAGCATTTGGTTGCTTTCTCTTAGTATACAACACAAAAGAACTCAATCTCTTTCACCCTACTCGTAAGAGCTGTTAAAACGCGTAAATGCATTCAAACGCTTGAGTTGAAGCGTGTTTGTACTTGTAAACCTCCTTGGTGTACTTTCACACTCAAATGAAGGCAAACGAAACATTTGGGTGCTTTCTCTTAATATACAACACGAAAGAATTCAATTACTTTAACCCTAGTCGTAAGAACGGTTAAAACGCATAAATGCATTCAAAAGCATGCGTTGAAGCTTGTTTGTACTTGTTAACATCCTTGGTGTAGTTTCACACTCAAATAAATGGAAAAAAAGCATTTGGTTGCTTTCTCTTAATATACAACACAACAAAACTCAATCTCTATCACCATAGTCGTAAGCGCTGTTAAAACGCGTAAATGCATTCAAAAGATTGAGATGAAGCTTGTTTGTACTTGTAAAACATCCTTGGTGTAGTTTCACACTCAAACAAATCCAAATAAACCATTTGGATGTTTTCTCTTAATATACAACACAAAAGATCACAATCTCTTTCACCCTACTCCTAAGAGCTGGTAAAACGCGTAAATGCATTCAAAAGTTTGAGTTGAAGCTTGTTTGTGCTTGTAACCACCCTTTGTGTAGTTTCACATTAAAATGAATGCAAGCAAAGCATTTGGGTGCTTTCTCGTAGAACACAAAAGAAAAGAACTCAATTACTTTCACCCTACTCGTAAGAGCTGTTAAAACGCGTAAATGCGTTCAAAAGCTTGAGTTGAAATTTGTTTCTACTTATAAACATCCTTGGTGTAGTTTCACACTCAAATGAATGCAAACAAAGTATTTGGGTGCATTGTGTTAATATACAACACAAAAGAAATCAAGCTCCATCCCCCTAGTCGCAAGAGCAGTTAAAACGCGTAAAAACATTAAAAAGCTTGAGTTGAAGCTTGTTTGTTTTTGTAAACATCCTTGGTGTAGTTTCACACTGAAAAGAATGCAAACAAAGCAGTTGGTTCCTTTCTCTTAATATATAGAACTCAATCTCTTTCACCCTAGTCGTAAGAGCTATTAAAATGCGTAAATGGATTCAAAAGCTTGAGTTGAAGATTGTCTGTACTTGTAAACATCCTTGATGTAGTTTTACACTCAAATGAATGCAAACAAAGCATTTGGATGCTTTCTCTACAACAGAACTCAATCTCTATCACCCAAGTCGTAAAAGCTGTTAAAACGCGTAAATGAATTCAAAAGCTTGAGTTGAAGCTTGTTTGTACTTGTAAACACCCTTGGTGTAGTTTCACACTCAAATAAATGCAAACAAAGCATTTGGATGCTTTTTCTTAATATACAACACAAAAGAACACAATCTATTTCACCCTACTCGTAAGAGCTGTTAAAACGCGTAAATGCATTCAAAAGGTTGAGTTGAAGCTTGTTTTTACTTGTAAACACCCTTGGTGTAGTTTCACACTCAAATGAATGCAAACAAAGAATTTGGGTGGTTTCTCTTAGTATACAACAGAAAAGAACTCAATTACTTTCACCCTTGTCGTAAGAGCTGTTAAAACGCGTAAATGTATTCAGAAGCTTGAGTTGAAGCTTTTTTGTACTTGTAAACACTCTTGGTGTACTTTCACACTCAAATGAATGCAAAAAAAGCATTTGGTTTCGTTCTCTTAATATACAACACAACATAACTCAATATCTATCACCCTAATCGTAAGCGCTATTAAAACGCGTAAATGCATTCAAATGCTTGAGTTGAAGCTTGATTGTACTTGTAAACATCCTTGGTGTAGTTTCACACTCAAATATATGCAAACAAATCATTTGGATGCTTTCTCTTTATATACAACACAAAAGAACTCAATCTCTTTCACCCTACTCGTAAGAACTGTTAAAATGCGTAAAAGCATTCAAAAGCTTGAGTTGAAGCTTATTTGTGCTTTTTAACACCCGTGGTGTAGTTTCACCCTCAAATGAATGCAAACAAAGCATTTCGGTGCTTTTTCTTAGTACACAACAGAAAAGAACTCAATTACTTTCACCCGAGTCGTAAGAGTTGTCAAAATGCGTAAATGCATTCGAAAGCTTGAGTTGAAGCTTGTTTGTACATGTAAACGTCCTTGGTGTAGTTTCACACTCAAATGAATGCAAACAAAGCATTTGGGTGCTTTCTTTTGATATACAACACAAAAGAACTCAATTATTTTCACCCTAGTCGTAAGAGCTGTCAAAACGCAATAATGCATTCAAAAGCTTGAGTTGAAGCTTGTTTGTACTTGTAAACATTCTTGGTGTAGTTTCACACTCAAATTAATGCAAATAAAGAATTTGGATGCTTTCTCTTAATATTTAACGAAAAAGAACACAATCTTCTTTAACCCTACTCGTAAGAGCTGTTAAAACGCGTAAATGCATTCAAAAGCTTGAGTTGAAGCTTGTTTGTACGTGTAAACACCGTTGGTTTAGTTTCATACCTAAATGAAAACAAACAAAGCATTTGGGTGCTTTCTCTTAGCATTCAACAGAAAATAACTCAATTACTTCCACCCTTGTCGTAAGAGCTGTTAAAACGCGTAAGTGCATCCAAACGCTTGAGTTGAAGGTTGTTTGTACTTGTAAACACCCTTTGTGTAGTTTCACACTCAAATATATGCAAACAAATCATTTGGATGCTTTCTCTTAATATACAACACAAAAGAACTCAATCTCATTCACCCTACTCGTAAGAGCTGTCAAAACGCGTAAATGCATTCAAAAGCTTGAGTTGAAGCTTTTTTGTACTTGTAAATATCCTTGGTGTAGTTTCACATTCAAATGAATGCAAACAAACCATTTGGGTAATTTCTCTTAATATGCAACACAAACTAACTGAAATTACTTTCACCCTTGTCGTAAGAGCTTTTAAAATGCGTAAGTGCATTCAAAAGCTTGAGTTGAAGGTTGTTTGTACTTGTATACACCCTTGGTGTAGTTTATATTCAAATGAATGCAAACTAAGCATTTGGTTGCCTTCTCTTAACATAAAACACAAAAGAACTCAATCTCTATCACCCTAGTCGTAAGAGCTATTAAAACGCGTAAATGCATTCAAAAGCTTGAATTAAAGCTTGTTTCTACTCGTGAACATCCTTGATGTTGTTTCAATCTCAAATGATTGCAAACAAAGCATTTGGGTGCTTTCTCTTACTATACAACACAAAAGAACTCAATTATTTTCACCCTAGTCGTAAGAGCTGTCAAAACGCGTAAATGCATTCAAAAGCTTTAGTTGAACCTTGTTTGTACTTGTAAACACCCTTGGTGTAGTTTCACATTCAAATGAATGTAAGCAAAGCATTTGGGTGCTTTCTCTTAATAGAGAAACACAAAAGAACTGAATTTCGTTCACCCTAGTCGTAAGAGCTGTTAAAACGCGTAAATACATTCAAAAGCTTGAGTTGAAGCTAATTTGTTCTTGTAAACATCCTTGAAGTAGTTTCCCATTCAACTGAATGCAAACAAAGCATTTGGTTCCTTTTTCTAATTCTACAACACCAAAGAACTCAATCTCTATCACCCTAGTCGTAAGAGAGCTGTTAAAACGAGTAAATGCATTCAAAAGCTTGAGTTGAAACTTGTTTGTACTTGTAAACATCCTTGGTGTAGTTTTACACTCAAATAAATGTAAACAAAGTATTTGGGTGCATTCTCTTAATAAACAACACAAAAGAACTCAATCTCTTTCACCCTACTCGTAAGAGTTGTTAAAACGTGTAAATGCGTTCAAAAGCTTGAGTTGAAGCTTGTTTGTACTTGTAAACCCCCTTGGTGTACTTTCACACTCAAATGAATGCAAATGAAGCATTTGGGTGCTTTCTCTTAATATACAACACGAAAGAACTCAATTTTTTTCACCCTAGTCGTAAGAACTGTTAAAACGCGTAAATGCATTCAAAAGCTTGCGTTGAAGCTTGTTTGTCCTTGTGAACATCCTTGTTGTAGTTTCACACTCAAATAAATGCAAAAAAAGCATTTGGTTGCTTTCTCTTAATATACAACACAACAGAACTCAATCTCTATCACCCTAGTCGTAAGCATTGTTAAAACGCGTAAATGCATTCAAAAGTTTGAGTTGAAGCTTGTTTGTACTTGTGAATATCCTTGGTGTAGTTTCATACTCAAATAAATGCAAACAAATCATTTGGATGCTTTCTCTTAATATACAACACAAAAGAACACAATCTCTTTCACCCTACTCGTAAGAGCTGATAAATCACGTAAATGCATTCGAAAGCTTGAACTGAAGTTTGTTTGTACTTGTAAAGACCCTTGTTGTAGTATCACACTCAAATGAATGCAAACAAAGCATTTGGATGCTTTCTCTTAATATACAACATAAAAGAACTCAATCTCTTTTACCCTACTCGTAAGAGTTGCTAAAAAGAGTAAAAGCATTCAAAAGCTTGAGTTGAAGCTTGTTTTTTCTTGAAAACACCCTAGGTGTAGATTCACCTTCAAATGAATGGAAACAAAATATTTGGGTGCTTTCTCTTAATACACAACACAAAAGAACACAATCTCTTTTACACTACTCGTAAGAGTTGTTAAAACGCGTAAATGCATATAAAAGCTTGAATTGAAGCTTGTTTGTACTTGTAAACATCCTTGGTTAGTTTCACACTCAAATGAATGCAAACAAATTATTTGGGTGCATTCTCTTAATATACAACACAAAAGAACTCAAGCTATATCAGCCTAATTGCAAGAGCTGTTAAAACGCTTAAAAGCTTTCAAAAACTTTAGTTGAAGCTTGTTTGTACATGTAAACATACTTGGTGTAGTTTCACATTCAAATGAATGCAAACAAAGAATTTGGATGCTTTCTCTTGATATCAAACACAAAAGAACTCTATCTCTTTCACCCTACTCGTAAGAGCTATTAAAACGCATAAAAGCATTCAAAAGCTTGAGTGTAAGCGTGTTGGTACTTGTAAACACCCTTTACGTTGTTTCACCCTTAAATGAATGCAAACAAAGCATTTGGGTGCTTTCTCTTAGAACACAACAGAAAAGAACTCAATTAATTTCACCATAGTCGTAAGAGCTGTCAAAAGGCGTAAATGCATTCAAAAGCTTGAGTTGAAGCTTGCTTTTACTTGTAAAAATAGCTGGTGTAGTTTCACCCTTAAATGCATGCAAACAAAGCATTTGGTTGCTTTCTCTTAGTATACAACACAAAAGAACTCAATCTCTTTCACCCTACTCGTAAGAGGTGTTAAAACGCGTAAATGCATTCAAAAGCTTGAGTTGAAGCGTGTTTGTACTTGTAAACCTCCTTGGTGTACTTTCACACTCAAATGAAGGCAAACGAAACATTTGGGTGCTTTCTCTTAATATACAACACGAAAGAATTCAATTACTTTAACCCTAGTCGTAAGAACTGTTAAAACGCATAAATGCATTCAAAAGCTTGCGTTGAAGCTTGTTTGTACTTGTTAACATCCTTGGTGTAGTTTCACACTCAAATAAATGCAAAAAAAGCATTTGGTTGCTTTCTCTTAATATACAACACAACAGAACTCAATCTCTATCACCAAAGTCGTAAGTGCTGTTAAAACGCGTAAATGCATTCAAAAGTTTGAGATGAAGCTTGTTTATACTTGTAAAACATCCTTGGTGTAGTTTCACACTCAAACAAATCCAAATAAACCATTTGGATGTTTTCTCTTAATATACAACACAAAAGATCACAATCTCTTTCACCCTACTCCTAAGAGCTGGTAAAACGAGTAAAAGCATTCAAAAGTTTGAGTTGAAGCTTGTTTGTGCTTGTAACCACCCTTTGTGTAGTTTCACATTCAAATGAATGCAAGCAAAGCATTTGGGTGCTTTCTCGTAGAACACAAAAGAAAAGTACTCAATTACTTTCACCCTACTCGTAAGAGCTGTTAAAATGCGTAAATGCGTTCAAAAGCTTGAGTTGAAATTTGTTTCTACTTCTAAACATCCTTGGTGTAGTTTCACACTCAAATGAATGCAAACAAAGTATTTGGGTGCATTCTGTTAATATACAACAGAAAAGACATCAAGCTCCATCACCCTAGTCGCAAGAGCAGTTAAAACGCGTAAAAACATTAAAAAGCTTGAGTTGAAGCTTGTTTGTATTTGTAAACATCCTTGGTGTAGTTTCACACTCAAAAGAATGCAAACAAAGCATTTGGTTCCTTTCTCTTAATATATTCAACTCAAAAGAACTCAATCTCTTTCACCCTAGTCGTAAGAGCTATTAAAACGCGTAAATGGATTCAAAAGCTTGAGTTGAAGATTGTCTGTACTTGTAAACATCCTTGGTGTAGTTTTACACTCAAATGAATGCAAATAAAGCATTTGGATGCTTTCTCTTTATGTACAACACAACAGAACTCAATCTCTATCACCCTAGTCGTAAAAGCTGTTAAAATGCGTAAATGCATTCAAAAGCTTGAGTTGAAGCTTGTTTGTACTTGTAAACACCCTTGGTGTAGTTTCACACTCAAATAAATGCAAACAAAGCATTTGGATGCTTTTTCTTAATATACAACACAAAAGAACACAATCTATTTCACCCTACTCGTAAGAGCTATTAAAATGCGTAAATGCATTCAAAAGGTTGAGTTGAAGCTTGTTTTTACTTGTAAACACCCTTGGTGTAGTTTCACACTCAAATGAATGCAAACAAAGCATTTGGGTGGTTTCTCTTAGTATACAACAGAAAAGAACTCAATTACTTTCACCCTTGTCGTAAGAGTTGTCAAAACGCGTAAATGTATTCAGAAGCTTGAGTTGAAGCTTTTTTGTACTTGTAAACACTCTTGGTGTACTTTCACACTCAAATGAATGCAAAAAAAGCATTTGGTTTCATTCTCTTAATATACAACACAACATAACTCAATATTCATCACCCTAATCGTAAGCGCTATTAAAACGCGTAAATGCATTCAAATGCTTGAGTTGAAGCTTGATTGTACTTGTAAACATCCTTGGTGTAGTTTCACACTCAAATATATGCAAACAAATTATTTGGATGCTTTCTCTTTATATACAACACAAAAGAACTCAATCTCTTTCACCCTACTCGTAAGAGTTGTTAAAATGCGTAAAAGCATTCAAAAGCTTGAGTTGAAGCTTGTTTGTGCTTTTTAACACCCGTGGTGTAGTTTCACCCTCAAATGAATGCAAATAAAGCATTTCGGTGCTTTTTCCTAGTACACAACAGAAAAGAACTCAATTACTTTCACCCGAGTCGTAAGAGTTGTCAAAATGCGTAAATGCATTCGAAAGCTTGAGTTGAAGCTTGTTTGTACATGTAAACGTCCTTGGTGTAGTTTCACACTCAAATGAATGCAGACAAAGAATTTGGGTGCTTTCTTTTGATATACAACACAAAAGAACTCAATTATTTTCACCCTAGTCGTAAGAGCTGTCAAAACGCAATAATGCATTCAAAAGCTTGAGGTGAAGCTTGTTTGTACTTGTAAACATTCTTGGTGTAGTTTCACACTCAAATTAATGCAAACAACGAATTTGGATGCTTTCTCTTAATATTTAACGAAAAAGAACACAATCTTCTTTAACCCTACTCGTAAGAGTTGTTAAAACGCGCAAATGCATTCAAAACTTGAGTTGAAGCTTGTTTGTATGTGTAAACACCGTTGGTTTAGTTTCATACCTAAATGAAAACAAACAAAGCATTTAGGTGCTTTCTCTTAGCATTCAACAAAAAAGAACTCAATTACTTCCACCCTTGTCGTAAGAGCTGTTAAAACGCGTAAGTGCATTCAAAAGCTTGAGTTGAAGGTTGTTTGTACTTGTAAATATCCTTGGTGTAGTTTCACACTCAAATATATGCAAACAAATCATTTGGATGCTTTCTCTTAATATGCAACACAAAGGAGCTCAAATTACTTTCACCCTTGTCGTAAGAGCTTGAGTTGAAGGTTGTTTGTACTTGTATACACCCTTGGTGTAGTTTATATTCAAATGAATGCAAACTAAGCATTTGGTTGCCTTCTCTTAACATACAACACAAAAGAACTCAATCTCTATCACCCTAGTCGTAAGATCTATTAAAACGCGTAAATGCATTCAAAAGCTTGAATTAAAGGTTGTTTCTACTCGTGAACATCCTTGAAGTTGTTTCAATCTCAAATGATTGCAAACAAAGCATTTGGGTGCTTTCTCTTACTATACAACACAAAAGAACTCTATTATTTTCACCCTAGTCGTAAGAGCTGTCAAAACGCGTAAATGCATTCAAAAGCTTTAGTTGAACCTTGTTTGTACTTGTAATCTCAAATGATTGCAAACAAAGAATTTGGGTGCTTTCTCTTAATAGAGAAACACAAAAGAATTGAATTACGTTCACCCTAGTCGTAAGAGTTGTTAAAACGCTTAAATACATTCAAAAGCTTGAGTTGAAGCTAATTTGTTCTTGTAAACATCCTTGAAGTAGTTTCCCATTCAATTGAATGCAAACAAAGCATTTGGTTCCATTTTCTAATTCTACATCACCAAAGAACTCAATTTCTATCACCCTAGTCGTAAGAGCTGTTAACACGCGTAAATGCATTCAAAAGATTGAGTTGAAGCTTGTTTGTACTTGTAAACTTCCTTGGTGTTTTTTCACAGTCAAATGAATGCAAACAAAGTATTTGGATGCTTTCTCTTAATAGACAACACAAAACAACTCAATCTCTATCACTCGAGTCGTAAGAGCTGTTAAATTGCGTAAATGCATTCAAAAGCTTAAGTTGAAGCTTGTTTTTACTTGTAAACATCCTGGGTATAGTTTCATACTCAAATGAAAGCAAACAAAGCATTTGGATGTTTTTTCTTAATATACAACACAAAAGAACACAATCTCTTTCAGCCTACTCATAAGAGCTATTAAAACGCGTAATTGCATTCAAAAGCTTGAGTTGAAAATTGTTTGTACATGTAAACATCCTTGGGGTAGTTTCACACTCAAATGAATGCAAACAAAGTATTTGGGTGCATTCTCTTAATATACAACAGAAAAGAACTCAAGCTTTTTCACCCTAGTCGCAAGAGCTGTTAAAAGCGTAAAAGCATTCGAAAGCTTGAGTTGAAGCTTGTTTGTACTTGTAAACATACTTGGTGTAGTTTCAAACTCAAATGAAAGCAAACAAAGCATTTGGTTGCTTTTTCTTAATATACAACACAAAAGAACTCAATCTCTATCACCCTAGTCGTAAGAGCTGTTAAAACGCGTAAATGCATTCAAAAGCTTGAGTTGAAGCTTGTTTGTACTTCTAAACATCCTTGGTGTAGTTTCACAGTCAATTAAATGCAAATAAAGCATTTGGATGCTTTCTCTTAATATACAACACAAAAGAGCACAATCTCTTTCACCCTACTCGTAAGAGCTGTTAAAACACGTAAATGCATTCTAAAGCTTGAGTTGAAGCTTGTTGGTATTTGCGTGCATTCTCTTAATATACAACACAAAAGAACTCATGCTCAATCAGCCTAGTCGCAATAGGTGTTAAAACGCTTACTAGCATTCAAAAGCTTGAGTTGAAGCTTGTTTGTACTTGTAAACATACTTGGTGTAGTTTCACACTCAAATGAATGCAAACAAATAAAGCATTTGGATGCTTTCTCTTAATATGCAACACAAAAGAACTCAATCTCTTTCACCCTACTCGTAGGAGCTGTTAAAACACGTAAATGCATTCTAAAGCTTGAGTTGAAACTTGTTTCTACTTGTGAACATCCTTGATGTAGTTTCACACTCAAATGAATGAAAACAAAGCATTTGGGTGCTTTCTCATAATATACAACATAAAAGAACTCAATTATTTCCACCCTAGTCGTAAGAGCTGTCAAAATGTGTAAATGCATTCGAAAGCTTTAGTTGAAGCATGTTGTACTTGTAAACAACCTTGGTGTAGTTTCACATTCAAATGAATGCAAACAAAGCATTTGGGTGCTTTCTTTTAATATACAACACAAAAGAACTCAATTACTTTTACCCTAGTCGCAAGAGTTGATAAAACGCGTAAATGAATTCAAAAGCTTCAGTTGAAGCTAATTTGTACTTGTAAACATCCTTGGTGTAGTTTCACATTCAATGAATGCAAACAAAGCATTTGGGTGCTTTCTCTTAATATACAAACACAAAAGAACTACATTTCGTTTACCCTAGTCGTAAGAGCTTGAGTTGTTAAAACGCGTAAATGCATTCAAGAGCTTGAGTTGAAGCTAGTTTGTACTTGTAAACATCCTTGGTGTAGTTTCCCATTCAAATGAATGCAAACAAAGCATTTAGTTGCTTTTTCTTAATATACAACACAAAAGAACTGAATCTCTATCACCCTACTCGTAAGAGCTGTTTAAATGCGTAAATGCATCCAAAAGCATGAGTTGAAGCTACTTTGTACTTGTAAACATCCTTGGTGTAGTTTCACACTCAAATAAATGCAAAGAAAGCAGTGGGATGCTTTCTCTTAATATACAACACAAAGAACACAATCTATTTCATCCTACTCGTAAGAGCTGTTAAAACGCGTAAATGCATTTAAAAGCTTGAGTTGAAGCTTGTTTGTACTTATAAACATCCTTGGTGTAGTTTCACACTTAAATCAATGCAAACAAAGTATTTGGGTGCATCATCTTAATATACAACACAAAAGAATTCAATCTCTTTCACCCTACTCATAAGAGCTGTTAAAACACGTACAAGCATTCAAAAGCTTGAGTTTAAGCTTATTGGTACTTGTAAACACCTTTTGTGTAGTTTCACCCTCAAATGAATGCAAACAAAGCATTTGGGTGCTTTCTCTTTGTACACAAGTGAAAAGAACTCAATTACTTTCAACCTAGTCGTAAGAGCTGTCAAAACGCGTAAATGTATTCAAAAGCTTAAGTTGAAGCTTGTTTTTACTCGTAAACATACCTGGTGTAGTTTCACACTCAAATGAATGCAAACAAGGCATTTGGGTGCTTTTCCTTAATATACAACACAAAAGAACTCAATCTCTTTCACCCTACTCGTATGAGCTGTTAAAACGCGTAAATGCATTCAAAAGCTTCAGTTGAAGCTTGTTTGTACTTGTAAACCCCCTTGGTGTACTTTCACACTCAAATTAATTCAAACGAACCATTTGGGTGCTTTCTCTTAATATACAACACGAAAGAACTCAATTACTTTCACCCTAGTCGTAAGAGTTGTTGAAATGCGTAAATGCATTCAAAAGCTTCAGTTGAAGCTAATTTGTACTTGTAAACATCCTTGGTGTAGTTTCACATTCAAATGAATGCAAGCAAAACATTTGGGTGGTTTCTCTTAATATACAAACACAAGAGAACTCAATTGCTTTCACCCTCGTCGTAAGAGCTGTTAAAACGCGTAAATGCATTCAAAAGCTTGAGTTGAAGCCAATTTCTACTTGTAAACATCCTTGGTGTAGTTTCCCATTCAAATGAATGCAAACAAAGCATTTGGTTCTTTTTTATTAATATACAACACAACAAAACTCAATCTCTATCACCCTAGTCATAAGAGCTGTTAAAACGCGTAAATGCATTCAAAAGCATGAGTTGAAGCTAATTTGTACTTGTAAACATCCTTGGTGTAGTTTCACAATAAACTAAATGCAAAGAAAGCATTGGGATTCTTTCTCTTAATATACAACACAAAAGAACACACTCTATTTCACCCTATTCGTAAGAGTTGTTAAAACGTGTAAATTCATTTAAAAGCTTGAGTTGATGCTTGTTTGTACTTGTAAACATTCTTGGTGTAGTTTCACACTCAAATTAATGCAAACAAAGAATTTGGATGCTTTCTCTTAATATTCAACAAAAAAGAACAACAATCTTCTTTAACCCTACTCGTAAGAGCTGTTAAAACGCGTAAATGCATGCAAAAGCTTGGGTTGAAGCTTGTTTGTACTTGTAAATACCCTTGGTTTAGTTTCACACTCAAATGAAAACAAACAAAGCATTTGGGTGCTTTCTCTTAGCATTCAACAGAAAAAAGAACTCAATTACTTCCACCCTTGTCGTAAGAGCTGTTAAAACGCATAAGTGCATTCAAAAGCATGAGTTGAAGCTTGTTTGTACTTGTAAACATATTTGGTGTAGTTTCACACTCAAATGAATGCAAAAAAATAAAGCATTTGGATACTTTCTCTTAATAATATACAACACAAAAGAACTCAATTACTTCCTCCCTGTCGTAAGAGCTATTAAAACGCGTAAATACATTCAAAAGCTTGAGTTGAAGCTTGTTTGTACTTGTAAACATTCTTGGTGTAGTTTCACACTCAAATTAATGCAAACAAAGTATTTGGGTGCATTCTCTTTATATACAACACAAAACAACACATACTCTATCAGCCTAGTCGCAAGAGCTGTTAAAACGCTTAAAAGCATTCAAAAGCTTGAGTTGAAGCTTGTTTGTACTTGTAAACATATTTGGTGTAGTTTCACACTCAAATGAATGCAAAAAAATAAAGCATTTGGATACTTTCTCTTAATAATATACAACACAAAAGAACTCAATTACTTCCTCCCTGTCGTAACAGCTATTAAAACGCGTAAATACATTCAAAAGCTTGAGTTGAAGTTTGTTTGTACTTGTAAACATTCTTGGTGTAGTTTCACACTCAAATTAATGCAAACAAAGAATTTGGATGCTTTCTCTTAATATTCAACAAAAAAGAACAACAATCTTCTTTAACCCTACTCGTAAGAGCTATTAAAACGCGTAAATGCATTCAAAAGCTTGGGTTGAAGCTTGTTTGTACTTGTAAACACCCTTGGTTTAGTTTCACACTCAAATGAAAACAAACAAAGCATTTGGGTGCTTTCTCTTAGCATTCAACAGAAAAGAACTCAATTACTTCCACCGTTGTCGTAAGAGCTGTTAAAACGCGTAAGTGCATTCAAAAGCATGAATTGAAGGTTGTTTGTACTTGTAAACACCCTTTGTGTTGTTTCACACTCAAATGAATGCAAACAAAGCAATTGGCTGCCTTCTTTTAATATACAACACAAAAGAACTCAATTACTTTAACCCTAGTCGTAAGAGTTGATAAAACGCGTAAATGCATTCAAAAGCTTCAGTTGAAGTTATTTTGTACTTGTAAAAATCCTTGGTGTAGTTTCCCATTCAAATGAATGCAAACAAAGCATTTGGTTCCTTTTTCTTAATATACAACACAAAAGAACTCAATCTCTAACACCCTAGTCGTAAGAGCTGTTAAAACGCGTAAATGCATTCAAAAGCATGAGTTGAAGCTAGTTTATAATTGTAAACATCCTTGGTGTAGTTTCGCACTCAAATAAATGCAAAGAAAGCATTTGGATGCTTTCTTTTAATATACAACACAAAAGAACACAATCTCTTTCACCCTACTCGTAAAAGCTGTTAAAACGCTTAAATGCATTTAAGAGCTTGAGTTGAAGCTTGTTTGTACTTGTAAACATCCTTGGTGTAGTTTCACAATTAAATGAACGCAAATAAAGTATTTGGGTGCATTCTCTTTATATACAACACAAACGAACTCATGCTCTGTCAGCCTAGTCGCAAGAGCTGTTAAAATGCTTAAAAGCGTTCAAAAGGTTGAGTTGAAGCTTGTTTGTACTTGTAAACATATTTGGTGTAATTTAACACTCAAATGAATGCAAACAAATAAAGCATTTGGATACTTTCTCTTAATATACACACAAAAGAACTCAATTACTTCCCCCTTGTCGTAAGAGCTGTCAAAACGCGTAAATACATTCAAAAGCTTGAGTTGAAGCTTGTTTGTACTTGTAAACATCCTTGGTGTAGTTTCACAATTAAATGAATGCAAACAAAGTATTTGGGTGCATTCTCTTTTTATACAACACAAAAGAACTCATGCTGTATCAGCCTAGTCGCAAGAGCTGTTAAAACTCTTAAAAGCATTCAAAAGGTTAAGTTTATGCTTGTCTGTACTTGTAAACATACTTGGTGTAGTTTCACACTCAAATGAATGCAAACAAATAAAGCATTTGGATGCTTTCTCTTAATATACAACACAAAAGAACTCAATCTCTTTCACCCTACTCGTAAAAGTATTCAAAAGCTTCAGTTGAAGCTTGTTGGTACTTGTAAACACCCTTTGTGTAGTTTCACCCTCAAATGAATGAAAGCAAAGCATTTGGGTGCTTTCTCTTAGTACACAACAGAAAAGAACTCAATTACTTTCAACCTAGTCGTAAGAGCTGTCACAACGCGTAAAAGCATTCAAAAGCTTGAGTTAAAGCTTGTTTGTGCTTGTAAACACCCTTGGTGTAGTTTCACCCTCAAATGAATGCAAAAAAAGCATTTGGGTACTTTTTCTTAGTACACAACAGAAAAAAGAACTCAATTACTTTCAACCTAGTCGTAAGAGCTATCACAACGCGTAAAAGCATTCAAAAGCTAGAGTTAAAGCTTGTTTGTGCTTGTAAACACCCTTGGTGTAGTTTCACCCTCAAATGAATGCAAAAAAAAAGCATTTGGATGCTTTTTCTTAGTACACAACAGAAAAGAACTCAATTACTTTCAACCTTGTGGTAAGGCAAAAATGCATTCAAAAGTTTGAGTTGAAGCTTGTTTGTACTTGTAAACATTCTTGGTGTACTTTCACACTCAAATTAATGCAAACAAAGAATTTGGATGCTTTCTCTTAATATTCAACAAAAAAGAACACAATCTTCTTTAACCCTACTCGTAAGAGCTGTTAAAACGCGTAAATGCATTCAAAAGCTTGAGTTGAAGCTTGTTTGTACTTGTAAACACCCTTGGTTTAGTTTCACACTCAAATGAAAACAAACAAAGCATCTGGGTGCTTTCTCTTAATATACAACACAAAAGAACTCAATTTCTTTCAGCCTACTCGTACGATGTCAAAACGCGTAAATGCATTCAAAAGCTTGAGTTGAAGCTTGTTTCTACTCTTGAACATCCTTCATGTAGTTTCACACTCAAATGATTGCAAACAAAGCATTTGGGTGCTTTCTCTTACTATACAACACAAAAGAACTCAATTATTTTCACCCTAGTCGTAAGAGCTTTCCAAATGCGTAAATACATTCAAAAGCTTTAGTTGAACCTTGTTTGTACTTGTGAACACCCTTGGTGTAGTTTCACATTCAAATGAATGCAAGCAAACCATTTGGGTGCTTTCTCTTAATATACAAACTCAAAAGAATTGAATTACTTCCACTCTTGTCGTAAGAGCTGTTAAAACGCGTAAGTGCATTCAAAAGCATGAGTTGAAGGTTGTTTGTACTTGTAAACACCCTTTGTGTAGTTTCACACTCAAATGAATGCAAACAAAGCATTTGACTGCTTTCTCTTAATATACAACACAAAAGAACTCAATTTCTTTCAGCCTACTCGTACGATGTCAAAACACGTAAATGCATTCAAAAGCTTGAGTTGAAGCTTGTTTCTACTCGTGAACATCATTGATGTAGTTTCACACTCAAATGATTGCAAACAAAGGATTTGGGTGCTTTCTCTTACTATACAACACAAAAGAACTCAATTATTTTCACCCTTTGTGTAGTTTCACACTCAAATGAATACAAACAAAGCATTTGACTGCTTTCTCTTAATATACAACACAAAAGAACTCAATTTCTTTCAGCCTACTCGTACGATGTCAAAACATGTAAATGCATTCAAATGCTTGAGTTGAAGCTTGTTTCTACTCGTGAACATCCTTGATGTAGTTTCACACTCAAATGATTGCAAACAAAGGATTTGGGTGCTTTCTCTTACTATACAACACAAAAGAACTCAATTATTTTCACCCTAGTCGTAAGAGCTTTCAAAACGCGTAAATGCATTCAGAAGCTTTAGTTGAACCTTGTTTGTAGTTGTGAACACCCTTGGTGTTGTTTCACATTCAGATGAATGCAAGCAAACCATTTGGGTGCTTTCTCTTAATATAAAAACTCGAAAGAACTCAATTACTTTCACCCTAGTCGTAAGAGCTGTTAAAACGCGTAAATACATTCAAAAGCTTGAGTTGAAGCTAATTTGTACTTGTAAACAACCTTGGTGTAGTTTCCCTTTCAAATGAATGCAAACAAAGCATTTGGTTGCTTTTTCTAAGTATACAACACCAAAGAACTCAATCTCTATAACCCTAGTCGTAAGAGAGCTGTTAAATGCGTAAATGCATTCAAAAGCTTGAGTTGAAACTTGTTTGTACTTGTAATCATCCTTGGTGTAGTTTAACACTCAAATAAATGCAAACAAAGCATTTGGATGCTTTCTCTTAATATTCAACACAAAAGAACATAATCTCTTTCACCCTACTCGTAAGAGCTGTTAAAACGCATAAATGGATTCAAAAGCTTGAGTTGAAGCTTGTTTGTACTTCTAAACATCCTTGGTGTAGTTTCACACTCAAATGAACGCAAACAAAGTATTTAGGTGCATTCTCTTAATATACAACACAAAAGAACTCAAACTCTTTCACCCTAGTCGCAAGAGCTGTTAAAACGCGTAAAAGCATTCAAAAGCTTGAGTGGCAGCTTGTTTGTACTTGTAAACACCCTTGGTGTAGTTTCACACTCAAATAAATGCAAACAAGGCATTTGGGTGCTTTCCCTTAATATACAACACAAAAGAACTCAATCTCTTTCACCCTACTCGTAAGAGCTGTTAAATCGCGTAAATGCATTCAAAAGCTTGAGGTGAAGCTAATTTGTACTTCTAAACATCCTTGGTGTAGTTTCCCATTCAAATGAATGCAAACAAATACCCTAGTCGTAAGAGAGCTGTTAAAACGCGTAAATGCATTCAAAAGCTTAGAGTTGAAGCTCGTTTGTACTTGTAAACATCCTTGGTCTAGTTTCACGCTCAAATAATTGCAAACAAAGCATTTGGATGCTTTTTCTTAATATACAACACAAAAGAACACAATCTCTTTCACCATGCTCGTAAGAGCTGTTAAATCGCGTAAATGCATTCAAAAGCTTGAGTTGAAGCTTGTTTGTACTTGTAAACACCATTGGTGTAGTTTCACACTCAAATGAATGCAAACAAAGCTTTGGGTGCTTTTTCTTAGTACACATTAGAAAAGAACTCACTTACTTTCACCATAGTCGTAAGAGCTGTCAAAACGCGTAAGTGCATTCCAAAGCTTGAGTTGAAGCTTGTTTGTACTTGTAAACATGCATGGTGTAGTTTCACACTCAAATGAATGCAAATAACGCATTTGGGTGCTTTCTCTTAACATACAACACAAAAAAATCAATTTCTGTCACCCTAGTCGTAAGAGCTGTTAAAACGCGTAAAAGCATTTAAAAGCTTGAGTTGAAGGTTTTTTGTACTTGTAAACATCCTTGGTGTAGTTTCACACTCAAATAAATGCAAACGAAGCATTTGGTTGGTTTCTCTTAATATAAATCACAAAAGACTCAATTACTTTCACCCTAGTCGTAAGAGCTGGTAAAACGAGTAGATGCATTCAAAAGCTTGAGTTGAAGCAAATTTCTACTTGTACAAATCCTTGGTGTAGTTTCCCACTTAAATGAATGTAAACAAAGCATTTACGTGCTTTCTCTTAATATACAACACAAAAGAACTCAATTATTTTCACCCTAGTCGTAAGAGCTGTCAAACGCATAAATGCATTCAAAAGCTCTAGTTGAACCTTGTTTGTACTTGTAAACACTCTTGGTGTAGTTTCACATTCAAAAGAATGTGAACAAAGCATTTGGGTGCTTTGTCTTAATATACAACACAAAAGAACACATTCTCTTTCACCCTACACGTAAGAGCTGTTAAAACGCGTAAATGCATTAAAAAGCTTGAGTTGAAGCTTGTTTGTACTTGTAAACACCCTTGGTGTAGCTTCACACTCAAATTAATGCAAACAAAGCATTTGGGTGCTTTCTCTTAGTATACAACAGAAATGAACTCAATTACTTTCACCCTTGTCGTAAGAGCTGTCAAAACGCGTAAATGCATTAAAAAGCTTGAGTTGAAGCTTGTTTGTACTTGTAAACATCCTTGGTGTAGTTTCACACTCAAATAAATGCAAACAAAGCATTTGGATGCTTTCTCTTAATATACAATAAAAGAGAACACAATCTCTTTCACCCTACTCGTAAGAGCTGTTAAAACGTGTAAATGCATTCAAAAGCTTGAGTTGAAGCTTTTTTGTACTCGTAAACCCCCTTGGTGTAGTTTTACACTCAAATGAATGCAAACAAAGTATTTGGGTGCATTCTCTTAATATACAACACAAAAGAACTCGAGGTCTATCACCCTAGTCGCAAGAGCTGTTAAAACTCGTAAAAGTATTAAAAAGCTTGAGTTGAAGTTTGTTTGTACTTGTAAACATACTTGGTGTAGTTTCACACTCAAATGAATGCAAATAAAGCATTTGGATACTTTCTCTTAATATACAACACGGCAGAACTCAATCTCTATCACCGTAGTCGTAAGAGATGTTAAAACACATAAATGCATTCAAAAGCTTGAGTTGAAGCTTGTTTGTACTTGTACACATCCGTGGTGTAGTTTCACACTCAAATAAATGCAAACAAAGTAAATGGATGCTTTCTCTCAATATACAGCACAGAAGAACACAATCTCTTTCACCTCACTCGTAAGAGCTAGTAAAACGCGTAAATGCATTCAAAAGTTTGAGTTGAAGCTTGTTTGTACTTGTAAACACCCTTGGTGTAGTTTCACACTCAAATGAATGCAAACAATGCATTTGGGTGCTTTCTCTTAATATACAACAGAAAAGAACACAATTGCTTTCACTCTTGTCGTAAGAGCTGTCAAAACGCGTAAATGCATTCAAAAGCTTGGGTTGAAGCTTGTTTGTACTTGTAAACATCCTTGGTGTAGTTTCACACTAAAATGAATGCAAACAAAGCATTTGGGTTCTTTCTCTTAATATACAACACAAAAGAACTCAATCTCTTTCACCCTAGTCGTAAGAGCTGTTAAAACGCGTAAGTGCCTTAGAAAGCTTGAGTTGAAGCTTTTTTGTGCTTGTAAACATCCTTGGTGTAGGTTCACCCTCAAATGAATGCAAACAAAGCATTTGGATGCTTTCTGTTAATATACAACACAAAAGAACACAATCTCTTTCACCCTACTCGTAAGAGCTGTTAAAAGGGGTAAATGCATTCAAAAGCTTGAGTTGAAGCTTGTTTGCACTCGTAAACCCCCTTGGTGTAGTTTCACACTCAAATGAATGCAAACGAAGCATTTGGGTGCTTTCTCTTAATATACAACACGAAAGAACTCAACTACCTTCACCCTTGTCGTAAGAACGGTTAAAACACGTAAATGCATTCAAAATTTTGAGTTGAAGCTTGTTTGTACTTGTAAACATACTTGGTTTAGTTTCACACTCAAAGGAATGCAAATAAAGCATTTTGGATGCTTTCTCTTAATATACAACACGACAGAACTCAATCTCTATCACCGTAGTCGTAAGAGCAGTTAAAACGCGTAAATGCATTCAAAAGCTTGAGTTGAAGCTTGTTTGTACTTGTAAACATCCTTCGTGTAGTTTCACATTCAAATGAATGCAAGCAAAGAATTTGGTTGCTTTTTCTTAATATACAACACAAAAGATATAAATCTCTATCACCCTAGTCGTAAGAGCTGTTAAAATGCGTAAATGCATTCAAAAGTTTGAGTTGAAGCTTGTTTGTACTTGTAAACATCCTTGGTGTAGTTTCACACTCAAATAATTGCAAACAAAGTATTTGGATGCTTTGTCTAAATATACAACAATGAAGAACACAATCTCTTTCACCTCACTCGTAAGAGCTAGTAAAACGCGTAAATGCATTCAAAAGCTTGAGGTGAAGCGTGTTTGTACTTGTAAACACCCTTGGTGTAGTTTCACACTCAAATGAATGCAAACGAAGCATTTTGGTGCTTTCTCTTAATATACAACACGAAAGAACTCAACTACCTTCACCCTTGTCGTAAGACCTGTTAAAACGCGTAAATGCATTCAAAATTTTGAGTTAAAGCTTGTTTGTACTTGTAAACATACTTGGTTTAGTTTCACACGCAAATGAATGCAAATAAAGCATTTGGATGCTTTCTCTTAATATACAACATGACAGAACTCAATCTCTATCACCGTAGTCGTAAGAGCTGTTAAAACGCGTAAATGCATTCAAAACCTTGAGTTGAAGCTTGTTTGGACTTGTAGACATCCTTCGTGTAGTTTCACATTCAAATGAATGCAAGCAAAGCATTTGGTTGCTTTTTCTTAATATACAACACAAAAGATATCAATCTCTATCACCCTAGTCGTAAGAGCTGTTAAAATGCGTAAATGTATTGAAAAGCTTGAGTTGAAGCTTGTTTGTACTTGTAAACATCCTTGGTGTAGTTTCACACTCAAATAAATGCAAACAAAGTATTTGGATGCTTTCTCTAAATATACAACAATGAAGAACACAATCTCTTTCACCTCACTCGTAAGAGCTAGTAAAACGCGTAAATGCATTGAAAAGCTTGAGTTGAAGCGTGTTTGTACTTGTAAACACCCTTGGTGTAGTTTCACACTCAAATGAATGCAAACAAAGCATTTGGGTTCTTTCTCTTAATATACAACACAAAAGAACTCAATCTCTTTCACCCTAGTCGTAAGAGCTGTTAAAACGCGTAAATGCCTTCAAAAGCTTGAGTTGAAGCTTGTTTGTGCTTGTAAACATCCTTGGGGTAGGTTCACACTCAAATGAATGCAAACAAAGCATTTGGATGCTTTCTCTTAATACACAACACAAAAGAACACAATCTCTTTCACCCTACTCGTAAGAGCTGTTAAAACGCGTAAATGAATTCAAAAGCTTGAGTTGAACCTTGTTTGTACTTGTAAACATCCTTGGTGTAGTTTCACACTCAAATAAATGCAAACAAAGTATTTGGATGCTTTCTCTAAATATACAACAATGAAGAACACAATCTTTTTCACCTCACTCGTAATAGCTAGTAAAACGCGTAAATGCATTCAAAAGTTTGAGTTGAAGCTTGTTTGTACTTGTAAACACCCTTGGTGTAGTTTCACACTCAAATGAATGCAAACAAAGCATTTCGGTTCTTTCTCTTAATATACAACACAAAAGAACACAATCTCTTTCACCCTGCTCGTAAGAGCTGTTAAAACGCGTAAATGCATTCAAAAGCTTGAGTTGTAGCTTGTTTGTACTTGTAAACCCCCTTGGTGTAGTTTCACACTCAAATGAATGCAAACAAAGCATTTCGGTTCTTTCTCTTAATATACAACACAAAAGAACACAATCTCTTTCACCCTACTCGTAAGAGCTGTTAAAACGCGTAAATGCATTCAAAAGCTTGAGTTGTAGCTTGTTTGTACTCGTAAACCCCCTTGGTGTAGTTTCACACTCAAATGAATGAAAACAAAGCATTTGGTTGCTTTCTTTAAATATACACACAGAAGAACTCAATCTCTATCACCCTAGTCGTAAGAGCTGTTAAAACGCGTAAAGGCATTTAAAAGCTTGAGTTGAAGCTTATCTGTACTTCTAAACATCCTTGGTATAGTTTCACACAAAAATAAATGCAAACAAAGCATTTGGATGCTTTCTCTTAATATACAACACAAAAGAACACAATCTCTTTCACCCTACTCGTAAGAGCTGTTAAAACACATAAATGCATTCAAAAGCTTGAGTTGAAGCTTGTTTCTACTTGTGAACATCCATGATGTAGTTTCACACTCAAATGAATGCAAAGAAAGCATTTAGGTGCTTTCTCTTAATATACAACACAAAAGAACTCAAATATTTTCACCCTAGTCGTAAGAGCTGTCAAAACGCGTAAATGCATTCAAAAGCTTTAGTTGAAGCTTGTTTGGACTTGTAAACACCCTTGGTGTAGTTTCACATTAAAATGCATGCAAACAAAGCATTTGGGTGCTTTCTCTTAATATACAACACAAAAGAACTCAATTACTTTCACCCTAGTCGAAAGAGCTGGTAAAACGAGCGGATGCATTCAAAAGCTTTAGTTGAAGCTAATTTGTGTTGTGGGATCTTCCTTCGAACACTGGGAGTACTGTAATTGCGCCGCTGTCTCTGCAAAAGGCAGAATATGTCACTAGCCCGGAGGGAATTTCCGGGATCCCCGCTCCGATGCTTAAGTCAGTATTCTCTCTCTTTGGAAATGAATGATTTGATTGATTGGGAAAAGTTGTTCTGTTCATACCTGAAATGATTGTATTTATAGGCATGGACTTTGCTGGTATTTGGGCAATCTGAGGGCGACACGTGGCATCCGTAGATAGGAGGAGGTATTTGGGCTAGTCTCTGCTCGACACGTGTATCCATAGGGCCTCCTCTTGGTGTAGCGGTTTCAAGAGGACCCATCTGGGTCCGGAAAAGGGGAGAATGATCTATTGGGCCTAGCTGGATATTTTAGGTCATAACATTTGCCCCTCAAGAACGGTTTGGTGGAACCGATAGGAGACAAAGCGTTTCTGACAATTAATGCAGTTGAAGGAGGCGTTTGTCTTCTTTGAGCCTGGGGCATTTTTCTATATAAACACTCGGTCTTTTTGTCCGTACATGATCTGTGAAATTATATTCTGTTTTTCCATTCGTATTCGTGTCAATAATCTCGATCCTTCAACTTTAGATATGTCTAATTTGTCTGACGAGGTACGGCAAGGTGGCTCTAGCAAGCGCCCTCGGCTTGCCCCTTCTTTTTGCCGACAAGATAGACCGGCAACTTGGCGTTCCGTGGTGGCGGGCGTGACTCCGGAGGCTCCTCGCAGCTCAGCTTTGCCCTTGCAAATAGTCCTCGGGCTTCCTTCTTCTTCTAACAACGTGGCCACTGTGGGTACTTCGGCTTGCCGAACTCCGTTATCTTCCAAGGGCAAAGAGATCAAGCTTGAGAGGAGTGTCTCGCCCCCTCCGGGTTTTGAAGGTCATCCACGTTACGGCCGGGGACTCGACGGGACGATCAACGGCGCGGAGTATGAGGAAGGGCTTACGACCAGCCTTGGGAGCCTAGGAGCTCTTGCTCTGGATCTTCATGAACCCGAGCGGCGGGCCGTGGCCGTCCAGACGGAACTTGATGATGCAAAGGCTCGTGTTGCTGGGCTTAAGGGTTGGCAAGACCGCCTGTTTGAATTTTGTGGATTTCTGAGAGACGAGCTTAGGAGGGATGCTGGTGTCGATCATTCTGGTCGGCAGGCTTGATTGTAGCCGAGAGGCGGGTTGTGGCCGTCCAGGTGAACTGGATGACGCAAAGGCTCATGTTGTCGAGCTTAGGGGTCGGCAAGACCGCCTGTTTGAATATTTTTATTTTTATTTTTTATTATTATTTTTTTTCTGATCTTAGTTGACGTTTTGTCAAGGCTCGTGTTGTCTTGCGAGTTGGACTGATTTTGGCTAACTTTTGTTAGAGTCCGTGTAAAATTCGCTGTTTGGATAAATGTATTTTCGTCATTTATCGAGGTAGTGAACAAAACTCAAAATAGACTGAAGCCTGTGTTTTCATTCATGTAAAGTTTGCACCAAATAAGGTGATTAAAAGTGAATATTGTGATTACACGGCTGATTATTTTACCTAGATAAGTGGTTTTGTCTCTACCCTTGCCAAGTACTTTTTCAAGTTGACGGTGTTCCAGGGCCTTGGGAGCATTTCTCCGTCATGGGTGGATAGCCGGTAGGTTCCTTGTCGCAATTCTTCGACGATCAAGTATGGGCCTTCCCATGTTGGAGTTAACTTGCCGAATTCAGATGCCCTTCCGATTGATTCCGTCTTTTCTGAGCACAAGGTAACCAACATACAGGGGGCGCGGGCACACTGTTTTGTTGTATTTCGGCGCGCAAGGTAACCAACATACAGGGGGCGATAGATTTCGGCGCGCAGTAGCGCATCACCCCGTTTTTCTGGCAACAAATCCAGATCTTCGCGATGATAGGCGTTGTTGGCTACTGCATCGTACATTAAGATGCGCAGAGTTGGTTCCTTTGTTTCAATCGGCAGCACGCTTCGCCCCCGTAGACGAGAATAAAGGGTGTTTTACCAGTTGCATTCTTTTCTGTGGTTCGGAGAGACCACTGAACAATGAGCAGCTCGTCGGCCCATAGTCCTTTGGCTTTGTCCAACCTTCGCTTTAGGCCCAAGAGAATTTGCTTGTTGGAGGACTCTACTTGTCCGTTAGCCTGAGGATTGGCTATCGCTGTGAAGTTGCCTGTTACTCCGTATTTCTTGAGCAAGTCTTGGAGCTTTGGCGTCTCAAACTGCGCAGCATTATCGAATGTGATGTTCCTTGGACAACCGAAGCAAGTGATGATGTTCCGCCAAATGAATTTCTTGACATCGGCTTCCGAAATTGTAGATACTACGTCAGCCTCGATCCATTTCGTGAAGTAATCGACATCGACGATGACGAACTTTCTCTGGTACTTAACCATTGGGAAGGGGCCAAGGATATCCTTGCCCCAGCGTGCAAATGGCAGTGTTGTGGAAATAGGGTGCAGCTCGGTTGCCGGTTTCTGAGGAGTGTTGGCGAACCTCTGACATTTATCGCACATTTTGGTGTAGGAGATGGCGTCTTGCCTTAATGTAGGCCTGAAGTAGCCCATCCCGAGGGTTTTCCCTATCAGTGCTCGTCCACCAATGTGCGAGCTGTAGACTCCATCATGGAGCTCTGCTAACACTTTTTGGCCAGATGCCGGGGTAATGCACTTTAACAATGGTTGAGTGTATGATCGTTTGTATAGCTGGCCGTCCAACATGGTGAACCATTTTGCCCTATGCTCGACTTTTTCTACGTCATTCTTCCCTTCCGGGAGAGTCCCGTTGGTTAGAAATTGGATGATGGGGTCCATCCAGGTTTGACTCCTGTCTATGACCATGCTTTCGGCCTTTTCGATGTTACGTTCGGCTCTGATGTCCCAGAACACCATCCGGGGATGGTCGCTCTTTGCTGAGCTTGCGAGCTTGGACAGGGCATCGGCCTGATTGTTCTCTCATCGGGGCACCTGGCTAACTTCGAATGCAATTAGTTGCGAGACAAGTTTTCTTGTCTTAGTGAGGTAGGCGCTCATATTTTTGTCCCTTGCTTTGTACGTTCCCAGTATTTGACTAACTACCAACTAGGAGTCGGAATAAGCTCGTATTTTACATGCCCCAGCAGCCAGGCAATATTCTATTCTTGCGATTAGGGCCTCATATTCTGCTTCATTGTTGGTGGCGTTGAACTTGAATCTGAGGGCGTATTCATAGTCTTCGCCCTCAGGCGAGGTGCAGATGAGCCCCGCCCCTGAGCCTTGTGTTGTTGATGAACCATCGATGTAGATGGTCCAAGGAATATCAGGGTGTTGGTGGCCTTCTGCTTTCAGCTAAAAAATCCGCGAGGGCCTGCCCCTTTATAGCCTTGCGAGGCTCGTATTCGATACCCAATCCTTACAAGTGCACAGCCCATTTTAACATTCGGACAGCATTATCAAATTTGCCGAGTATGTTCTTGAGCGGATGGTCGGATAGGACGACCACTCTATTCGACTCCAAGTATGGCTTGACTCGGCGCCGTTGTATGCGTGGCTTGTGTAGTACACTGGTCTCTGGACTTTGTCTCGGGACTTCAATCAACAAGAAGGACGGGGCTGACAGCAGTGTCTGAAGTGGCGAGATAACAGAATAATTCTTCGCCAGGGTTGGGGGCTACCATGGTGGGGAGTTTCGTGAGATATTGCTTCAACTCTTCGAATGCTCTGATCGCCTCTTTGGTCCAACAGAACTTGGTGTTTTTTCGGATGGTGTAGAAGAAGGGTGCGCTTTTATCGGCTCCGCGGGCAGTGAATCATCCTAGAGCGGCGATATAGCCTGCCAATTTCTGCACTTCCTTAACTGTTCCTGGCGGCATCATGTCAATGAATGCAGCTACTTTGTCAGGATTGGCATCGATTCCTCTTTGGCTTATCATGTAGCCTAAGAACTTGCTAGCCTGGACTCCGAATGTGCACTTTTTTGGATTCAGCTTCATATCATATAGTCGGAGATTTTTAAAAGTTTATTAGAGGTCTCTGACATGGCTCCCGCCTTTTCTGGTCTTCACAATCATGTCATCGACATAGACTTCCATGTTATCCCCCAACTGATATTCAAAGAGCTTGTTTACCAGCCTCTGATATGTTGCCCCGGCGTTCTTGAGGCCAAACGGCATAGCCGTGTAGCAATATAGCCCATGCTCTGTGATAAAGGCCGTATTTTCTTGATCGGCCACATCGAGTTGGACTTGATGGTACCCCGAATATGCGTCCATCAGGCTCAGGGTCTGATGGCCAGCTGTGGAGTCGACCATTCTGTTGATGCGGGGTAGTGGGAAGCCATCTTTTGGGCAGGCTCTGTTTAAATCCGTGAAGTCTATGCACATTCGCCATGACCCGTTCGGTTTTTTCACTAACACAACATTGCTGATCCACTCGGGATATTGGCACTCCCGGATGAATCCTACTTCCATGAGCTTCGCGACTTCATCTCGTACAGCTTTGTTTCACTCTTCGCCTAAGTGCCTCTTCTTTTGCATCACGGGAATTGCCGAAGGCAAGATGTTGAGCTATGCACTATTGTGTTGGGGCTGACGCCAGGCATATCCTTCACCGAGAATGCGAAGACGTCTCTGTAAGTTCTCAGCAGTTCTATCAGGTCTGCTCGGTCATCGCCCGCGAGTGAGCTTCCGATATTCACGATTTTCTCGGGAAAGCCTTCATCGAGGGGAATATCCTCCGTTTCCTCGACAGCCTCGGCAGATTCATTGTTGTCTGACCTCGGGTCGATGTGGTCGGAGTCCGAATGGCTGATGTTCATTGTCTCGAAAACTTGTTTTCTTTTGCCTTTCCGTTCAGCCTCCGAATCATCGCTTTTTAGGATTGGCTTGACCATCGTGAATTAACATAGGAGCGACCTTTTGATCTCCGTATAGACTGCCAACGGACCCGTCATCGCACTCGAATTTCATCAGCAACATGTGAGTAGCGACGACGGCTCGTACTTTATTCAGGGAGGTTCACCCATAGATGACGTTGTATGCTGATGCGTCTTCGACAACGGGGAAGTCTATATAGGTATTACGACATTTTCCCGGCGGCCCGAAACGGACCGGCAACCTGCACGTTCCAATGGCATGAACGACCTTTTTTCCAAAACCCACAATTGATCGGGTTACTTTCTGCAACTTCTCTTCATTGTAATTCAGCTGCCGTAAGCATTCTATTGATAACAAGTCGGCTGAACTTCCGCTGTCGATCGGTACCCTCTTGACTCGACGATCTTGGATTTTGAGTTCAATGACCATTGGATCCTCTTGTGGTGTGACGATGCTCTTGGAATCTCTTTCTGAGAAAGTCATTGACTGCATGGGTTTAACTTGCCTCGGAGCCAACAGCATAACTTGGTTGGCTTCTCTGACGTATGCTTTATGTCCGCTGATTGTTCGATCGTTAAGGGGTAGTCCGCCGGCAATTGTTGCCACAAAATCACCTTCATCACTCTCGGTCCCATCAGCCTCAGGGGTGACGGGCTTCTTTGGAGCCGGGGTAATCACGGCGTCTCTCCTAACATAGTTCTTCACCCGTCCTTGGGACAAGAGCAGACGCAGCGCTATTTCCAAGTCGTTACATACTGTCGTTGAATGCCGACATCCCCGTGAAAGTCGCAATATTTTTCCTTGTCCCGGAATTTGTATGGTTTTCGGATTCTGCTAGGTTCCCGCAACCAATTCTTATCTTTTATGTTGGTGAATATTACTTCGCGAGGGTACAAGAAGGGGTATTCCCCATCATTGTTCGCATAAGACGATCGGCTGGCCTTTTGTGTAATATTTCTCTTGGGTTTAGAGGTTTCGGCCGTCATTACATCAGCGGATCGCTTCTTTCCATGTGGAGCATTACTTTCCGTATCCCTCTCTTTGTTGGAGTAGACAACCTCGGTGGCGGTGGAAAAATTTTCGGCTCGCGCCAGGGCCTCGCTTAAAGAAGTTACTTTCTTTTCGATGAAGGTAAATTTGAAGTTGCCCGGGAGGAGCCCCTGAAAAAAGTAAGAGTATGCTACTTCATCGTTTACTCTGCCGATCTCGGTTGTAGCTATGTTGAACCGCTTTAGGTATCCACGAAGTGGTTCCTTCCGGATTTGGGCCACACTGGCCAAGTGGGAGATAGTCTTCTCCGACCGTTTGTTCCCAACAAAATGTTTGGTCAACTTGTCCGCGAGGGCTTCGAAGCTGTCGACCGATCCCTTGGGAAGCTCCCTGAACCACTTCAACGCTAGACCCCTTAGGGTTGGTGAGAAGAATTGCATAAGGTCGGGACATCCATTGTATATGTGTACATATTCGCCGTGTACGCGTCCACATGCTCGCTAGGGTCTACCAATGCGACTCCGTCGTAGGCAGCTATCGCGGGGACTTTGATTTTTTCTATCCTTGGGGCAAACAGGATTTCCTTGGTGACGGGCGAATCCAGTCGCTTCTCGTCCATGTAGAGTTCCCCAAGTCTTTTTGCCAGTGAGCCAACCGAGTGCTTTCTACTGCCATCATTTCGACTTCCCTCAGCTCGATCATCTTGCCTAGGTGTAGAAGGAATGATAATGGTTTTCCTTCAAACATCGCTTCGAAACGTTCCTGAGCTGCATTCATCCTCGATATAGGGTGTCGAATATTGCTGACGTTCTCGCTGCAGACAGTTGATCGTCTCGCGAGCATCCGGCCGGGAGGGTTCTCCCCGTTCCTGCCGCGAAGGGGGTTCGCGATTCCTGTCCTGCCGGCGATCAATTACATGTCTGGCGTCCTCCTGGTCCAGGCATCGGCAGGGGGCCTGCCGGACTACTGGGGTGGCCGGCATTGTTCCAAAATTCGGAACATTGATTGGTCTGGACGGGGCAGGCTGCGATTTCAATGCATCCCGGACCTCCTTCACGACGCCCTCCATTATCCCTTCTATGATGGGCTGGCCGCCAAGGGTCAAGATCATTGTTTTCGGCGCGCCGGAGGCGCCGTTGGATTTGGAACCAATGGATCCGCCGACTGCCCTCGAGGGACTGCCGGGCCGGATTCATCGGTGATATCTTCTACTTCGGTCATTCAATCTATTCAAACGATGTAATGAATTGGTGTTTGTATTTCAGTACTCCCCACAAACGGCGCCAAATGTTGTGGGATATTTCTTCGAACACTGGGAGTACTGTAATTGCACCGCTGTCCCTGCAAAAGGCCGAATACCTCACTAGCCCGGAGTGAATTTCCGGGATCCCCGCTCCGATGCTTAAGTCACTCTTCTCTCTCTTTGGAAATGAATGATTTGATCGATTGGGAAAAGTTGTTCTGTTCATACCTGAAATGATTGTATTTATAGGTGGGGATTTTACGGGTCTTAGGGCAATCTGAGGGCAACACGTGGCATCCGTAGATAGGAGGAGCTATTTGGGCTAGTCTCTGCTCGACACGTGTATCCATATGGCCTCCTCTTGAAGTAGCGGTTTCCAGAAGTCCCATCAGGGTCCGCAAAAAGCGAGAACGATCCATTGGGCCTAGCTGGATATTTTAGGTCATAACAATTTGTACTTGTAAACATCCTTTGTGTAGTTTCCTACTCAAATGAATGCAAACAAAGCATTTGGGTGCTTTCTCTTAATATACAACACAAAAGAACTCAATTACTTTCACCCTAGTCGTAAGAGCTGTTAAAACGCGTCAATGCATTCAAAAGCTTGAGTTGAAGCTTCTTTGTGCTTCTAAACACCTTTGGTGTAGCTTCACACTCAAATTAATACAAACAAAGCATTTGGGTGCTTTCTCTTAATAGACAACACAAAAGAACACAATCTCTTTCACCCTATTCGTAAGAGCTGTTAAAATGCGTAAATGCATTCAAAAGCTTGAGTTGAAGCTTTTTTGTACTTGTAAACACCCTTGGTGTAGCATCAAACTGAAATTAATGCAAACAAAACATTTGGGTGCTTTCTCTTAGTATACAACAGAAAAGAACTCAGTTACTTTCACCCTTGTCGTAAGAGCTGTCAAAACGCGTAAATGCATTCAAAAGCTTGTGTTGAAACTTGTTTGTACTTGTAAACACTCTTGGTGTACTTTCACATTCAAATGAATGCAAAAAAAGCATTTGGTTGCTTTCTCTTAATATACAACGCAACATAACTCAATCTCTATCACCCTAGTCGTAAGAGTTGTAAAAACGCGTAAATGCATTCAAAAGCTTGAGTTGAAGCTTGTTTGTACTTGTAAACATCCTTGGTGTAGTCTCACACTCAAATAAATGCAAACAAAGCATTTGGATGTTTTCTCTTAATATACAACACAAAAGAACACAATCTCTTTCACCCTACTCGTAAGAGCTGTTAAAACGCGTAAATGCATTCAAAAGCTTGAGTTGAAGCTTGTTTGTACCTGTAAACACCCTTGGTGTAGTTTCACACTCAAATGAATGCAAACAAAGCATTTGGTTGCTTTCTCTTAATTTTCAACACAAACGAACTCAATCTTTTTCATCCTACTCGTAAGAGCTGATAAAACACGTAAAAGCATTCAAAAGCTTGAGTTGAAGCTTTTTTCTACTTCTAAAAACCCTTGGTGTAGTTTCATCCTCAAATGAATGCAAAGAAAGCATTTGGGTGCTTTCTCTTAGTACACAACAGAAAAGAACTCAATTACGTTAACCCTAGTCGTAACTGTTGCCAAAACGCGTAAATGCGTTCAAAAGCTTGAGTTGAAGCTTGTTTGTACTTGTAAGCATACTTGGTGTAGTTTCCACTCAAATTAATGCAACCAAGGCATTTGGGTTCTTTCTCTTAGTACAAAACAGAAAAGAACTCAATTACTTTCACCCTACTCCTAAGAACTGTTAAAACGCGTAAATGCATTCAAAAAGCTTGAGTTGAAGCTTTTTTGTACTTGTAAACATCATTTGTGTAGTTTTACACTCAAATGAATGCAAACAAAGTATTTGGGTGCATTCTCTTAATATACAACACAAAAGAACTCAAGCTCTATCACCCTAGTCGCAAGAGGTGTTAAAACGCGTAAAAGCATTAAAAAGCTTGAGTTGAAGCTTGTTTGTACTTGTAAACATACTTGGTGTAGTTTCACACTCAAATGAATGCAAACAAAGCATTTGGATGCTTTCTCTTAATATACAACACAAAAGAACTCAATCTTTTCTACCCTACTTGTAAGAGCTGTTAAAACGCGTAAAAGCATTCAAAAGCTTGAGTTGAAGCTTTTTTGTACTTGTAAACACCATTGGTGTAGTTTCACCCTCAAATGAATGCAAACAAAGCATTTGGGTGCTTTCTCTTCGTACGCACAAGTTGTTTACAGCTGACAAGTTGCAGTTTACAGTAGAACATAAGCTGTTTACAGTAGAAAAGTTGTTGTTTACAGCAGAAAATTTGCTGTTTACTGCAGAAAAGTTGTTGTTTATAGGAGAACATAAGCTTCTTTTTGAACAGAATGTTGGGGGCTTCTCGTCTTCCGTTTTAGCAGTAGAAAAAGATGTTGTAACAGCTAGGGGAGCTGCTGGAATGTCAATAGGCAGCAACACAACACATTTATCCTTTAAAAGGCTACACTCAGCTGCTTCTTGTTCGGCAATGGGGCCTGCAACTTTACCGTCTTCATTTGCAATGGAGCTGTCACGGGACTCGAGTTCATGTTCTGAAAATTCAGATTGCATAGCATTCTTGTTAGGACAAGCGGCATGAAAGTGACCAAGATCACGACAATGGAAACATCTTTGCTTTCTCGTTTTTGAACTTGCACGGTCATCTTGAGGCACAGCAGATTCTATCTCCGTAACCTCTTGCCATTCTTGAAAACTCACTGTCCTCTTGTTAGAACATTCCGTATACACATGTCCCCAACCGCAACATTTCAAACATCTATTCAATGACCTCTTTACTGGAATCCCGTCTCCATGGAAAGGACTTAAATAAAGATCGCTAAAGGCACTTTCAATGGTTTTAGTTTCAGCGGGTTTTTGCTCAATACTAAATGGAGAGAAAGACATATGTGAGGTAAAATCGGGTAAGAATTCCCTTTTGAGCTCTCTCCGCAACTTACTCCAACTTCTGATTTTGTCTTTCCTCATCCGTTTTCTTTGAGCCTTCAACTTCTCCCACCAATCTAAAGCATAACCTCTAAAGGTAGAGGCCACTACTTTGACATTTTCAAAGTCCGAGTAGTCAAGGAGATCAAACCATTTGTCCATGGATTCAATCCACCCTAGAAACGTACTATCCACCAAAGTTAGGGAAATCAAATGTATACCCTTTCGGATTAAGCTTGGAACCGTAGGAGGTCATTCTTGTGGTGCTTGGTTTCCTTTGTAGCTAGGAATTGTGTTTGGGCTAAATGGGCTCTTTGTGGAATGATTTTTGTTGTTTAAAATGGGCAGAGGAGAACACCAACAACTTAGAATACTGAACAACGCACAACGATATAGCAAGTTCGAACCAATCCCTCACAATACCACCAGCTCACAACCACCCATACAACTCCAGCATCAAAACACAAGTGAAGAAAACCAGTAGCTCAAATGCAGCAAATAACAAAACAAAGAACAAAACCCACTAAAATAAATATACCACAACTTCAGCGCAAATCAGGTTTACTCACGATTTCACACCACAAACAACCCAATCCAAAATTCTCAACAAATAACCCAATAATCACAAACTCAGTGCACCCAAGTATTCAGCAAACCCAACAGCAAACAACTAGCTTCAGCTCAAACGCATATAAAACAGAGCCAAATAACATGAATTATCTCACGACTTTCTAAGACAAAATCAAAATTCCACCAAGAGAGTTTTGTAGATCTATGGCTTAGGAATCCAAAGAACTAAGAAAGTCATAAACTTTACCTCTAGAACTTCAGATATAAAACAAATCCCAATACTGCTCCAGTCGCTCGTCCAGCAAGAGCGATAAAATATAATGCGCTGTTTGAAGGTCCAAAACTTCTCCTTTCCACTTGAAACCACCACGAGAAGAAAGATAACAGACCAAATAACTAGAATCCCAGAAGAAACGAGCTTAATAACCAAAGCTCTGATACCAAATTGATGCATAACAAACAGCAAGCTCGTTGGAATGAAATAGAGTGACTTCTTTTTGTGTTTTTGTGTTTAGATAAAAAAAGCAATTAACTCTTAACTCCAAAACTCAGCAATTAAGCACAAGTTTAGTCGCCTAAGAGGATCCCCACCCTTGTTAATCTCTCCCAAGCAATTAAGCACTAAGAAATAATTAGTAGAAGCGTAAATACCCAATAGCTTGTGAACAGAGGCAGAGCTCTAACTTGTGTTTTCATTCATCAAATCTGCTTTCTTGCAAGGATAAGGATACTATTTATAAGCTAAAAACCCTAGAGGATCATTCTAGAAACAAGCTAAGGTGGCACAATGAGATAAGGCTCTCAAAGGAGCCGTTTTTGTGGTCCTGGCGCCAGCTCACAAGTGTACTCGGATAGTACACTTTGGAGCGCCTCCTAGTACGAATCCACTAGTTGGTGCTGTTGTACCTTTATCTTCATTTGCTGTTGCCTTGCTGTCCACTCTATGCTATTTTCAAGCTATTTTTATCAACTACTAAGCCAAGGAACAAACTCCTTTTGTACGGCCTAATTAGTACGCATATTTAATAAAACAAAATGCAGAAATTAGAGCTACGCCTAAGCATTAATACAAGCGTAATTAAGGACTAATTAAGTACAGTAATTAAGGTATAACCATTAGAGCAACTAGGATTATCCTTAAGAGCGTCCATGTAGCCAATGGTACCAATGCTAGAAAGAAGTTGACTAGTGGCCATGGTATCTTCTTTTTGAGCTGCATACTCCCGCATCAAGAACTCATATCTCTTTCACCCTACTCGTATGAGCTTTTAAACGCGTAAATGCATTCAAAAGCTTGAGTTGAAGCTTGTTTGTACTTGTAAACATCCTAGGTGTAGTTTCACACTCAAATGAATGCAAACAAAGTATTTCGATGCTTTCTCTTAATATACAACACAAAAGAACCCAAATATCTTTCACCCTACTCGTACGAGCTTTTAAAACGCGTAAATACATTCAAAAGCTTGAGTTGAAGCTTGTTCATACTTTAAAACATTCTGGGTGTAGTTTCATACTCTAATGAATGCAAACAAAACATTTGAGTGCTTTCTTAATATACAACACAAAAGAAGACCAATCTCTTTCACCCGCTCGTAAGAGCTTTTAAAACGCGTAAATGCATCCAAAAGCTTGAGTTGAAGCTTGTTTGTACTTGTAAACATCCTAGGTGTAGTTTCACACTCAAATGAAAGCAAAAAAAGTATTTGGATGCTTTCTCATAATATACAACACAAAAGAACTCAAATCTCTTTCACCCTACTCGTACGAGCTTTTAAAAGGCGTAAATGCATTCAAAAGCTTAAGTTGAAGCTTGTTTGTACTTTAAAACATTCTTGGTGTAGTTTCATACTCAAATGAATCCAAACAGAACATTTGGGTGCTTTCTCTTAATATACAACACAAAAGAACTCCAATCTCTTTCACCCTACTCGTAAGAGCTTTTAAAACGCGTAAATGAATTCGAAAGCTTGAGTTGAAGCTTGTTTGTACTTGTAAACATCCTAGGTGTAGTTTCACACTCAATGAATGCAAACAAAGTATTTGGCTGTTTTTTCTTAAAATAAAAGAAAAAAGAACTCATATCTCTTTCACCGTACTCGTACGAGATTTTAAAACGCGTAAATGCATTCATAAGCTGGAGTTGAAGCTTGTTTGTACTTGTAAACATCCTAGGTGAAATTTCACACTCAAATGAATGCAAACAAAGTATTTGGATGCTTTCTCTTAATATTCAACACAAAAGAACTCAAATCTCTTTCACCCTACTCGTACGAGCTTTTAAAACGCATAAATGCATTCAAAAGCTTGAGTTGAAGCTTGTTTGTACTGTAAAACATTCTTGGTGTAGTTTCATACTCAAATGAATGCAAACAAAACATTTGGGTGCTTTCTCTTTATGTACAACACAAAAAAACTCCAATCTCTTTCACCCTACTCATAAGAGAAACGCGTAAATGCATCCAAAAGCCTGAGTTGAAGCTTGTTTGTACTTGTAAACATCCTACGTTTAGTTTCACACTCAAATGAATGCAAACAAAGTATTTGGCAGTTTTTTCTTAAAATAAAACACAAAAAGAACTCACATCTCTTTCACCGTACTCGTACGAGCTTTTAAAACGCGTAAATGCATTCATATGCTGGAGTTGAAGCTTGTTTGTACTTGTAAACATCTTAGGTGTAATTTCACACGCAAATGAATGCAAACAAAGTATTTGGATGCTTTCTCTTAATATTCAACACAAAAGAACTCAAATCACTTTCACCCTACTCGTACGAGCTTTTAAAACGCATAAATGCATTCAAAAGCTTGAGTTGAAGCTTGTTTGTACTGTAGAACATTCTTGGAGTAGTTTTATACTCAAATGAATGCAAACAAAACATTTGGGTGCTTTCTCTTTTTATACAACACAAAAAAACTCCAATCTCTTTCACCCTACTCGTAAGAGATTTTAAAACGCGTAAATGCATCGAAAAGCTTGAGTTGAAGCTTGTTTGTACTTGTAAACATCCTAGGTTTAGTTTCACACTCAAATGAATGCAAACAAAGTATTTGGATGCTTTCTCTTAAAATACAACACAATAAAACTTATATCTCTTTCACCCTACTCGTAAGAGCTTTTAAAACGCGTAAATGCATTCAAAAGCTGGAGTTGAAGCTTGTTTGTACTTGTAAACATCCTAGGTATAGTTTCACACTCAAATGAATGCAAGCAAAGTATTTGGATGCTTTCTCTTAATATAAAACACAAAAGAACTCATATCTCTTTCACCCTAATCGTATGAGCTTTTAAACGCTTAAATGCATTCAAAAGCTTGAGTTGAAGCTTGTTTGTACTTTAAAACATTCTTGGTGTAGTTTCATACTTAAATGAATGCAAACGAAACATTTGGGTGCTTTCTCTTAATATATAACACAAAAGAACTCCAATCTCTTTCACCCTACTCGTAAGAGCTTTTAAAACGCGTAAATGCATCCAAAAGCTTGAGTTGAAGCTTCTTTGTACTTGAAAACGTCGTACGTGTAGTTTCACACTCAAATGAATGCAAAAAAAGTATTTGGATGCTTTCTCTTAATATACGACACAAAAGAACTCAAATCTCTTTCAGCTATTCGTACGAGCTTTTAAAACGCGTAAATGCATTCAAAAGCTTGAGTTGAAGCTTGTTTGTAGTTTAAAACATCCTAGGTGTAGTTTCACACGCAAATCAATGCAAACAAAGTATTTGGATGCTTTCTCTTAATATACAACACAAAAGAACTCCAATCTCTTTCACCCTACTCGTAAGAGCTTTTAAAACGCGTAAATGCATCCAAAAGCTGGAGTTGAAGCTTGTTTGTACTTGTAAACATCCTAGGTGTAGTTTCACACTCAAATGAATGCAAAAAAAGTATTTGGATGCTTTCTCATAATATACAACACAAAAGAACTCAAATCTCTTTCACCCTACTCGTACGAGCTTTTAAAAGGCGTAAATGCATTCAAAAGCTTAAGTGGAAGCTTGTTTGTACTTTAAAACATTCTTGGTGTAGTTTCATACTCAAATGAATGCAAACAGAACATTTGGGTTCTTTCTCTTAATATACAACACAAAAGAACTCCAATCTCTTTCACCCTACTCGTAAGAGATTTTAAAACGCGTAAATGTATCCAAAAGCTTGAGTTAAAGCTTTTTTTTACTTGTAAACATCCTTGGTGTAGTTTCACACTCAAATGAACGCAAAACAAAGTATTTGGATGCTTTCTCTTAATATACAACACAAAAGAACTTCAATCTCTTTCACCCTACTCGTAAGAGCTTTTAAAACGCGTAAATGCATCCAAAAGTTTGAGCTGAAGCTTGTTTGTACTTGTAAACATCTTTGGTGTAGTTTAACACTCAAATGAATACAAAACAAAGTATTTGGATGCTTGCTCCTAATATACAACACAAAAGAACTCAAATCTCTTTCAGCCTACTCATACGAGCTTTTAAAACGCGTAAATGCATTCAAAAGCTGGAGTTGAAGCTTGTTTGTACTTGTAAACATCCTAAGAGTAGTTTCACACTCAAATGAATGAAAACAAATTATTTGGATGCTTTATCTTAATATACAACACAAAAGAACTCCAATCTCTTTCACCCTACTCGTAAGAGCTTTCAAAACGCGTAAATGAATCCGAAAGCTTGAGTTGAAGCTTGCTTGTACTTGTAAACATCCTAGGTGTAGTTTCACACTCAATGAATGCAAACAAAGTATTTGGCTGTTTTTTCTTAAAATAAAAAACAAAAGAACTCATATCTCTTTCACCGTACTCGTACGAGCTTTTAAAACGCGTAAATGCTTTCATATGCTGGAGTTGAAGCTTGTTTGTACTTGTAAACATCTTAGGTGTAATTTCACACGCAAATGAATGCAAACAAAGTATTTGGATGCTTTCTCTTAATATTCAACACAAAAGAACTCAAATCACTTTCACCCTACTCGTACGAGCTTTTAAAACGCATAAATGCATTCAAAAGCTTGAGTTGAAGCTTGTTTGTACTGTAGAACATTCTTGGTGTAGTTTTATACTCAAATGAATGCAAACAAAACATTTGGGTGCTTTCTCTTTTTATACAACACAAAAAAACTCCAATCTCTTTCACCCTACTTGTAAGAGATTTTAAAACGCGTAAATGCATCGAAAAGCTTGAGTTGAAGCTTGTTTGTACTTGTAAACATCCTAGGTTTAGTTTCACACTCAAATGAATGCAAACAAATTATTTGGATGCTTTCTCTTAAAATACAACACAATAAAACTTATATCTCTTTCACCCTACTCGTAAGAGCTTTTAAAACGCGTAAATGCATTCAAAAGCTGGAGTTGAAGCTTGTTTGTACTTGTAAACATCCTAGGTCTAGTTTCACACTCAAATGAATGCAAGCAAAGTATTTGGATGCTTTCTCTTAATATAAAACACAAAAGAACTCATATCTCTTTCACCCTACTCGTATGAGCTTTTAAACGCTTAAATGCATTCAAAAGCTTGAGTTGAAGCTTGTTTGTACTTCATAACATTCTTGGTGTAGTTTCATACTTAAATGAATGCAAACGAAATATTTGGGTGCTTTCTCTTAATATATAACACAAAAGAACTCCAATCTCTTTCACCCTACTCGTAAGAGCTTTTAAAACGCGTAAATGCATCCAAAAGCTTGAGTTGAAGCTTCTTTGTACTTGAAAACGTCGTACGTGTAGTTTCACACTCAAATGAATGCAAAACAAAGTATTTGGATGCTTTCTCTTAATATACAACACAAAAGAACTTCAATCTCTTTCACCCTACTCGTAAGAGCTTTTAAAACGCGTAAATGCATCCAAAAGTTTGAGCTGAAGCTTGTTTGTACTTGTAAACATCTTTGGTGTAGTTTAACACTCAAATGAATGCAAAACAAAGTATTTGGATGCTTGCTCCTAATCTACAACACAAAAGAACTCAAATCTCTTTCAGCCTACTCATACGAGCTTTTAAAACGCGTAAATGCATTCAAAAGCTGGAGTTGAAGCTTGTTTGTACTTGTAAACATCCTAAGAGTAGTTTCACACTCAAATGAATGAAAACAAATTATTTGGATGCTTTATCTTAATATACAACACAAAAGAACTCCAATCTCTTTCACCCTACTCGTAAGAGCTTTCAAAACGTGTCAATGAATCCGAAAGCTTGAGTTGAAGCTTGCTTGTACTTGTAAACATCCTAGGTGTATTTTCACACTCAATGAATGCAAACAAAGTATTTGGCTGTTTTTTCTTAATATTCAACACAAAAGAACTCAAATCTCATTCACCCTACTCGTACGAGCTTTTAAAACGCATAAATGCATTCAAAAGCATGAGTTGAAGCTTGTTTGTACTGTAAAACTTTTTTGGTGTAGTTTCATACTCAAATGAATGCAAACAAAACATTTGGGTGCTTTCTCTTTTTATACAACACAAAAAAACTCCAATCTCTTTCACCCTACTCGTAAGAGATTTTAAAACGCGTAAATGCATCCAAAAGCTTGAGTTGAAATTTTTTTGTACTTGTAAACATCCTAGGAGTAGTTTCACACTCAAATGAATGCAAGCAAAGTATTTGGAAGCTTTCTCTTAATATAAAACACAAAAGAACTCATATCTCTTTCACCCTACTCGTATGAGCTTTTAAACGCTTAAATGCATTCAAAAGCTTGAGTTGAAGCTTGTTTGTACTGTAAAACATTCTTGGTGTAGTTTCATACTTAAATCAATTCAAACGAAACATTTGGGTGCTTTCTCTTAATATATAACACAAAAGAACTCCAATCTCTTTCACCCTACTCGTAAGAGCTTTTAAAACGCGTAAATGCATCCAAAAGCTTGAGTTGAAGCTTGTTTGTACTTGTAAACATCCTACGTGTAGTTTCACACTCAAATGAATGCAAAAAAAGTATTTGGATGCTTTCTCTTAATATACGACACAAAAGAACTCAAATCTCTTTCACCTATTCGTACGAGCTTTTAAAACGAGTAAATGCATTCAAAAGCTTGAGTTAAAGCTTGTTTGTACTTTAAAACATCCTAGGTGTAGTTTCACACTCAAATCAATGCAAACAAAGTATTTTGGATGCTTTCTCTTAATATACAACACAAAAGAACTCCAATCTCTTTCACCTTACTCATAAGAGCTTTTAAAACGCGTAAATGCATCCAAAAGCTGGAGTTGAAGCTTGTTTGTACTTGTAAACATCCTAGGTGTAGTTTCACACTCAAATGAATGCAAAAAGAGTATTTGGATGCTTTCTCATAATATACAACACAAAAGAACTCAAATCTCTTTCACCCTACTCGTACGAGCTTTTAAAAGGCGTAAATGCATTCAAAAGCTTAAGTTGAAGCTTGTTTGTACTTTAAAACATTCTTGGTGCAGTTTCATACTCAAATGAATGCAAACAGAACATTTGGGTGCTTTCTCTTAATATACAACACAAAAGAACTCCAATCTCTTTCACCCTACTCGTAAGAGATTTTAAAACGCGTAAATGCATCCAAAAGCTTGAGTTGAAGCTTTTTTTTACTTGTAAACATCCTTGGTGTAGTTTCACACTCAAATGAATGCAAAACAAAGTATTTGGATGCTTTCTCTTAATATACAACACAAAAGAACTTCAATCTCTTTCACCCTACTCGCAAGAGCATTTAAAACGCGTAAATGCATCCAAAAGCTTGAGCTGAAGCTTGTTTGTACTTGTAACGATCCTTGGTGTAGTTTAACACTCAAATGAATGCAAAACAAAGTATTTGGATGCTTGCTCCTAATATACAACACAAAAGAACTCAAATCTCTTTCACTCTATTCATACGAGCTATTAAAACGCGCAAATGCATTCAAAAGCTATAGTTGAAGCTTGTTTGTACTTGTAAACATCCTAAGAGTAGTTTCACACTCAAATGAATGCAAACAAATTATTTGGATGCTTTATCTTAATATACAACACAAAAGAACTCCAATCTCTTTCACCCTACTCGTAAGAGCTTTCAAAACGCGTAAATGAATCCGAAAGCTTGAGTTGAAGCTTGTTTGTACTTGTAAACATCCTAGGTGTAGTTTCACACTCAATGAATGCAAACAAAGTATTTGGCTGTTTTTTCTTAAAATAAAACACAAAAGAACTCATATCTCTTTCACCGTACTTGTACGAGCTTTTAAAACGCGTAAATGCATTCATAAGCTGGAGTTGAAGCTTGTTTGTACTTGTAAACATCCTAGGTGTAATTTCACACTCAAATGAATGCAAACAAAGAATTTGGATGCTTTCTCTTAATATTCAACACAAAAGAACTCAAATCTCTTTCACCCTACTCGTACGAGCTTTTAAAACGCATATATGCATTCAAAAGCTGGAGTTTAAGCTTGTTTGTACTTGTAAACATCCTAGGTGTAGTTTCACACTCAAATGAATGCAAGCAAAGTATTTGGATGCTTTCTCTTAATGTAAAACACAAAAAAACCCATATCTCTTTCACCCTACTCGTATGAGCTTTTAAACGCGTAAATGCATTGAAAAGGTTGAGTTGAAGCTTGTTTGTACTTTAAAATTTTTTTGGTGTAGCTTCATACTCAAATGAATGCAAACAAAATATTTGGGTGTTTTCTCTTACTATACAACACAAACGAACTCCAATCTCTTTCACCCTACTCGTAAGAGCTTTTAAAACGCGTAAATGCATCCAAAAGCTTGAGTTAAAGCTTTTTTGTATTTGTAAACATCCTTGGTGTAGTTTCACACTCAAATGAATGCAAAACAAAGTATTTGGCTGCTTTTTCTTAATATAAAACACAAAAGAAATCATATCTCTTTCACCCTAATCGTTTGAGCTTTTAAAACTCGTAAATGCATCCAAAAGCTTGAGTTGAAACTTGTTTGTACTTGTCAACATCCTAGGTGTAGTTTCACACTCAAATGAATGCAAACAAAGTATTCGGATGCTTTCTCTTAATATGCAACACAAAAGGACTCAAATCTCTTTCACCCTACTTGTACAAGCTTTTAAAACGCGTAAATGCATTCAAAAGCTTGAGTTGAAGTTTGTTTGTACTTTAAAATATTCTTGGTGTAGTTTCATACTCAAATGAATGCAAACAAAACATTTGGGTGCTTTCTCTTAATATACAACATAAAAGAACTCCAATCTCTTTCACCCTAATCGTAAGAGCTTTTAAAACGCGTAAATGCATCCAAAAGCTTGAGTTGAAGCTTGTTTGTACTTGTAAACATCCCAGGTGTAGTTTCACACCCAAATGAATGCAAACAAAGTATTTGGATGCTTTCTCTTAAAATTCAACCCAACAGAAATCATATCTCTTTCACCCTACTCGTACGAGCTTTTAAAACCCGTAAATGCATTTAAAAGCTGGACATGAAGCTTGTTTGTACTTATAAACATCCTAGGAGTAGTTTCACACTCAAATGAATTCAAGCAAAGTATTTGGAGTGCTTTCTCTTAATATACAACACAAAAGAACTTAAATCTCTTTCACCCTACTCATACGAGCTTTTAAAACGCGTAAATACATTCAAAAGTTTGAGCTGAAGCTTGTTTGTACTTGTAAACATCCTAGGTGTAGTTTCACACTCAAATGAATGCAGGCAAAGTATTTGGATGCTTTCTCTTAATATAAAACACAAAAGAACTCATATCTCTTTCACCCTACTCGTACGAGCTTTTAAAACGCGTAAATGCATTCAAAAGCTTGAGTTGAAGCTTTTTTGTACTTTCAAACATTCTTGGTGTAGTTTCATACTCAAATGAATGCAAACAAAACATTTGGGTGCTTTGTCTTAATATACAACACAAAGGAACTCAAATCTCTTTCACCCTACTCATACGAGATTTTAAAACGCGTAAATGTATTCAAGAGCTGGAGTTGAAGCTTGTTTGTACGTATAAACCTCCTGGGAGTAGTTTCACACTCAAATGAATGCAAGCAAAGTATTTGGAGTGCTTTCTCTTAATATACAACACAAAAGAACTCAAATCTCTTTCACCCTACTCATACGAGCTTTTAAAATGCGTAAATGCGTTCAAAAGCTTGAGTTGAAGCTTGTTTGTACTTGTAAACATCCTAGGTGTAGTTTCACACTCAAATGAATGTAGGCAAAGTATTTGGATGCTTTCTCTTAATATAAAACACAAAAGAACTCATATCTCTTTCACCCTACTCGTATGAGCTTTTAAACGCGTAAATGCATTCAAAAGCTTGAGTTGAAGCTTGTTTGTACTGTAAAACATTCTTAGTGTAGTTTCATACTCAAATGAATGTAAAGAAAACATTTGGGTGCTTTCTCTTAATATACAACACAAAAGAAGTCCAATCTCTTTCACCCTACTCATACGAGCTTTTAAAATGCGTAAATGCATTCAAAAGCTTGAGCTGAAGCTTGTTTGTACTTATAAACATCCTAGGTGTAGTTTCACACTCAAATGAACGCAAACAAAGTATTTGGCTGTTTTTTCTTAATATAAAACACAAAAGAACTCATATCTCTTTCACCCTACTCGTACGAGCTTTCAAAACGCGTAAATGCTTCCAAAAGCTTGAGTTGAAGCTTGTTTGTACTTGTAAACATCCTAGGTGTAGTTTCATACTCAAATGAATGCAAATAAAGTATTTGGATGCTTTCTCTTAATATAAAACACAAAAGAACTCATATCTCTTTCACCCTACTCGTATGAGCTTTTAAACGCGTAAATTCATTCATAAGGTTAAGTTGAAGCTTGTTTGTACTTTAAAAGAATTTTGGTGTAGTTTCATACTCAAATGAATGCAAACAAAACATTTGGGTGCTTTCTCTTAATATACAACAGAAACGAACTCCAATCTCTCTCACCCTACTCGTAAGAGCTTTTAAAACGCGTAAATGCGTCGAAAAGCTTGAGTTGAAGCTTTTTTGTACTTGTAAACATCCTTGGTGTAGTTTCACACTCAAATGAATGCAAGACAAAGTATTTAGCTGATTTCTCTTAATATACAACACAAAAGAACTCAAATCTCTTTCACCCTACTCATACGAGCTTTTACAACGCGTAAATGCATTCAAATGCTGGAGTTGAAGCTTATTTGTACTTGTGATGTGAAATAAGTAACGAAACGGAAATTAACCTTTGATAGTATCACACAAAGGGATCTTGTTCAAGAATCACTCAAGAACAACTCACGAATCACTCGTAAGGGTTTCAACCTGAATCACTCAGTTTGAGGGGTAAATACTCACGTATTCAATAATTAATCATCAAAGCACGAGTTTACAATAGCAAGCTCTCCCCTATTTACAGACAAAGAAAATCTAAAGCTATTCGGAATCCTAATCCTAGTCCGAATAGGAAACTAACTACGAAACTGACTACAATTGTAAAACGGACTAACTAACAGCTTTCCTAACACCTAATGGACTTCGAATACTAATAACAATCAGATTGTTACTCTCCTAAACAATAATCAAACGATTTAATAAAATACTAAACGAAATCGAACTAAACAACTGATTACTTGGCGCCCAAAGCTAAAACCGCTGGAACAGTTTTTGCTCTGTAACTTCAATTGCCTTTTCAACTCTGTTACGTTCTGATTATTGAAAAACTCAAAGCACGGGAGTTTTAGATGTCGTTTCCAGCTTTCTACAGAACTTTGAATCACCATGATCCCATGTCGTATGAGTGAGTTATGATCAAAATACGAACCAGTGTAGAAGCTGTCAAAATTACGGGAATCCTGATAACGAATGTGATCATATAATAAGAGCTTTAATCCCGACCTTGTATGGAAACTCCATGTAATTATCTTTATAGGAGTCAATTTAATGCATAACCACCAAAGGAACTCGATGTAAACAAGAATAGATGTTCTCTTGCTAGTTCCTTGGTTGTTCTGTTTACTTTGCACACTTGCTCCCGCATCAACTTGTAAATATCCTAGGTGTAGTTTCACACTCAAATGAATGCAAGCAAAGTATTTGGATGCTTTCTCTTAATATAAAACACAAAAGAACTCATATCTCTTACACCCTACTCGTACGAGCTTTTAAAACGCGTAAATGCATTCAAAAGCTGGAGTTGAAGCTTGTTTTTACTTGTAAACATCCTAGGTGTAGTCTCACACTCAAATGAATGCAAGCAAAGTATTTGGATGTTTAATCTTAATATAAAACACAAAAGAACCCATATCTCTTTCACCCTACTCGTATGAGGTTTTAAACGCGTAAATGCATTCAAAAGCTTGAGTTGAAACTTGTTTGCACTTTAAAACATTCTTGGTGTATTTTCATACTCAAATGAATGCAAACAAAATATTTGGGTGCTTTCTCTTAATATACAACACAAAACGAATCCAATCTCTTTCACTCTACTCGTAAGAGCTTTTAAAACGCGTAAATGCATCAAAAAGCTTGAGTTGAAGTTTTTTTGTACTTGTAAACATCCTTGGTGTAGTTTCACACTCAATTGAATGCAAAACAAAGTATTTGGATGCTTTCTCTTAATATAAAACACAAAAGAACTCAAATCTCCTTCACCCTACTCATACGAGCTTTTCAAACACGTAAATGCATTCAAAAGCTTGATTTGAAGCTAGTTTGTACTTTAAAACATTCTTGGTGTAGTTTCATACTTAAATGAGTGCAAACAAAGTATTTGGATGCTTTCTCTTAACATAGAACACAAAAGAACTCCAATTTCTTTTACCCTAATCGTAAGAGCTTTTAAAATGCGTAAATGCATCCAAAAGCTTGAGTTGAACCTTGTTTGTACTTGTAAACATCCCAGGTGTAGTTTCACATCCAAATGAATGGAAACAAAGTATTTGGATGCTTTCTCTTAAAATACAACCCAAAAGAAATCATATCTCTTTCACCCTACTCGTACGAGCTTTTCAAACGCGTAAATGCATTCAAAAGCTTGAGTTAAAGCTTGTTTGTACTTTAAAACATTCTTGTTTTAGTTTCATACTCAAATGAATGCCAATAAAACATTTGGGTGCTTTCTCTTAATATACAACAATAAATAACTCCAATCTCTTTCACCCTACTGGTAAGAGCTTTTAATACGCGTAAATGCATCCAAAAGCTTCAATTGAAGCTTGTTTGTACTTGTAAACATCCTACGTGTAGTTTCACACTCAAATGAAAGCAAACAAAGTATTTGGATGCTTTCTCTTAATATACAACACAAAAGAACTCAAATCCCTTTCACCCTACTCGTACGAGCTTTTAAAACGCGTAAATGCATTCAAAAGCTTGAGTTGAAGCTTGTTTGTACTTGTCAACATTCTAGGTGTAGTTTCACACTCAAATGAATGCAAACAAAGTATTTGGATGCTTTCTCTTGATATACAACACAAAAGAACTCAAATCTCTTTCACCCTACTCGTACGAACTCTTAAAACGCGTAAATGCATTCAAAAGCTTGAGTTGAAGCTTGTTTGTACTTTAAAACATTCTTGGTGTAGTTTCATAGTCAAATGAATGCAAACAAAACATTTTGGTGCTTTTTTTTAATATACAACACAAAAGAACTCCAATCTCTTTCACCCTACTCGTAAGAGCTTTTAAAACGCGTAAATGCATCCAAAAGCTTGAGTTGAAGCTTGTTTGTACTTGTAAACATCCCAGGTGTAGTTTCACACCTAAATGAATGCAAACAAGGTATTTGGATGCTTTCTTTTAAAATACAACACAAAAGAACTCATATCTCTTTCACCCTACTCGTACGAGCTTTTAAAACGCGTAAATGCATTCAAAAGCTGGAGTTGAAGCTTGTTTGTACTTATAAACATCCTAGGAGTAGTTTCACACTCAAATGAATGCAAGCAAAGTATTTGGATGCTTTCTCTTAATATAAAACACAAAAGAACTCATATCTCTTTCACCCTACTCGTATGAGCTTTTAAACGCGTAACTGCATTCAAAAGCTTGAGTTGAAGCTTGTTTGTACTTTAAAACATTCTTGGTGTAGTTTCATACTCAAATGAATTCAAACCAAACATTTGGGTGCTTTCTCTTAATATACAACACAAAAGAACTCGAATCTCTTTCACACTACTCGTAAGAGCTTTTAAAACGCGTAAATGCATCCAAAAGCTTGAGTTGAAGCTTGTTTGTACTTGTCAACATCTTAGGTGTAGTTTTACACCCAAATAACTGCAAACAAAGTATTTGGATGCTTTCTCTTAAAATACAACACACAAGAACTCATATCTTTTTCACCCTACTCATATGAGCTGTTAAAACGCGTAAATGCATTCAAAAGCTTGAGTTGAAGCTTCTTTGTACTTTAAAACATTCTTGGTGTAGTTTCATACTAAAATGAATGCAAACAAAACATTTGGGTGCTTTCTCTTAATATACAACACAAAAGAACTCCAATCTCTTTCACCCTACTCGTAAGAGCTTTTAAAACGTGTAAATGCATCAAAAATCTTGAGTTGAAGCTTTTTTGTACTTGTAAACATCCTTGGTGTAGTTTCACACTCAATTGAATGCAAAACAAAGTATTTAGATGCTTTCTCTTAATATATAACACAAAAGAACTCAAATCTCTTTCACCCTACTCATATGAGCTTTTAAAACGCGTAAATGCATTCAAAAGCTTGAGTTGAAGCTTCTTTGTACTTGTAAACATCCTAGGTGTAGTTTCACACTCAAATGGATGCAAACAAAGTATTTAGATGCTTTCTCTTAATATACAACACAAAAGAACTCAAATCTCTTTCACCCTAATCGTACGAGCTTTAAAAATGGGTAAATGCATTCAAAAGCTTGAGTTGAAGCTTGTTTATAATTGTAAGCATCCTATGTGTAGTTTCACACTCAAATGAATGCAAACAAAGTATTTGGATGGTGCCTCTTCATATACAACACAAAAGAACTCAAATCTCTTTCACCCTACTCGTATGAGCTTTTAAAACGCGTAAATACATCCAAAAGCTTGAGTTCAAGCTTGTTTGTACTTGTAAACATCCTTGGTGTAGTTTCACACTCAAATAAATACAAACAAAGTATTTGGATTCTTTCTATTAATATACAACACAAAAGAATTCAAATGTCTTTCACCCTACTCGTAAGAGCTTTTAAAACGCGTAAATGAATTCAAAAGCTTGAGTTGAAACTTGTTTGTACTTGTAAACATCCTAGGTGTAGTTTCACACTCAAATTAATGCAAACAAAGTATTTTAATCCTTTCATTTAATATACAAAGAACTAAAATCTCTTTCACCCTATTCGTAAGAGCCGTTATAACGCGTAAATGCATTCAAAAGCTTGAGTTGAATCTTGTTTGTACTCGTAAACATCCTTTGTGTAGTTTCAAACTCAAATGAATGCAAACAAAGTATTTGGATGCTTTTTTCTTAATATAGAACACAAAAGAACTCAAATCTCTTTCACCCTATTTGTAAGAGCAGTTAAAACGCGTAAATGCATTCAAAAGCTTGAGTTAAAGCTTGTTTGTACTTGTAAACATCCTTGGTGTTGTTTCACACTCAAATGACTGCAAAAAAAATATTTGGCTGCTTTCTCTTAATAAACAACACAAAAGAACTCAATTCTCTTTCACCCTACTCGTAAGAGCTTTGAAAACGCGTAAATGCATTCAAAAGCTTGAGTTGAATCTTGTTTGTACTTGTAAACATCCTAGGTGTAGTTTCCCACTCAAATAATTGCAGACAAAGTATTTGGATGCTTTCTTTTAATATACAACACAAAAGAACTCAAGTCTCTTTCATCCTACTCTTTAGAGCTTCTAAAACGCGTAAATGCATTCAAAAGCTTGAGTTGAAGTTTGTTTGTACTTGTAAACATCCTTGGTGTTGTTTCACACTCAAATAAATGCAAACAAAGTATTTGGATGGGGTTGCCTCGGATATGGAAATTAAGATTGGTACTGAAGTGGTACCAAAGAGGGATTGTTTCAAATATCTCGGTTCAATCATACAGGGCAACGGCGAGATTGATGATAACGTGACTCATCGTATCAGAACAGGGTAGCTAAAGTGGAGGAGTGCAACGGGAGTTCTATGTGACAGAAAAATTCCACTAAAACTTAAAGGCAAATTTTATTGTACAGCCATCAGGCCAGCTATGCTATATGGGGTGGAGTGTTGGCCGGTGAGGCAGGTGCATGTGCGGAAGATGCGGGCGACCTAGATGAGGATGCTTCGATGGATGTGCAACTCTACAAGAAGAGATTGTAAACGAAGGCAAATTAGGAACGAAGTGTTGAGACGCAAGGTGGGAGTGACCGATATTGACAACAAGATGCGAGAAACAAGGCTTAGGTGGCTTGGACATGTGAGGAGGAGACATCGAGATGCACCGGTGAGAAGGTGTGAGAGGATTACACTTAGAGACTGTAAACGAAGAAGAAGACGCCCGAAGAAGACTTGGGGAGAGGTAATCAGGCAGGATTTGACCCGTCTAGATCTTACCGAGGACTTGGTCCTAGATAGGAAATTATGGCGTAGCAGGATTCGTGTAGAGGATCCTCGTTAGATTATGGTTGTGCATTGGCTAGTACTAGAGGTTGAGTCATTTTGTTTATAGCCTGTAGCGTCTCCTTCACTTTATGTTGTTCAAGTAGTAATATCTTGTGTTAGTATGTTTAATGCTTTACTTCTCTTGCCCTTTGGATCAGTCTTTATTGCTTTAAAAAAAAAAAAAAAAAAAAACCTTTTTGTAAATGTATTTAAAAAAGAAAATAGTTTTTGTGGGTCTTTTGGAAACAGGCTCTCTTCTAGGCGACTAGTTAGGGGTAAGACTGCGTACATCTGGACCTCCCCAAACCCCGCCCTAGGCGGGATACTTACTGGGTTGTTGTTGTTGTCTATTAATATACAACACAAAAGAACTCAAATCTCTTTCACCCTACTCGTAAGAGCATTTAAAACGTGTAAATGCATCAAAAATCTTGAGTTGAAGCTTTTTTGTACTTGTAAACATCCTTGGTGTAGTTTCACACTCAATTGAATGCAAAACAAAGTATTTGGATGCTTTCTCTTAATATATAACACAAAAGAACTCAAATCTCTTTCACCCTACTCATACGAGCTTTTAATACGCGTAAATGCATTCAAAAGCGGGAGTTGAAGCTTGTTTGTACTTGTAAACATCCTAGGTGTACTTTCACACTCAAATGAATGCAAACAAAGTATTTGGATGCTTTCTCTTAATATACAACACAAAAGAACTCAACTCTCTTTCACCCTACTCGTACGAGCTTTTAAAACGTGTAAATGCATTCAAAAGCTTGAGTTGAAGCTTGTTTGTACTTGTAAACATCCTAGGTGGAGTTTCACACTAAAATGAATGCAAACAAAGTATTTGGATTCTTTCTCTTAATATACAACACAAAAAAAACTCAAATCTCTTTCACCCTACTCGTATGAGCATTTAAAACGCGTAAATGCATTCAAAAGTTTGAGTTGAAGCTTGTTTGTACTCTAAAATATTCTTGGTGTACTTTCATACTCAAATGAATGCAAACAAAACATTTGGGTGCTTTCTCTAAATTTACAACACAAAAGAACTCAAATCTCTTTCACCGGACTCGTACAAGCTTTTAAAACGCGTAAATGCATTCAAAAGCTTGAGTTGAAGCTTGTTTGTACTTGTAAACATCCTAGGTGTAGTTTCACACTCAAAAGAATGCAAACAAAGTATTTGGATGCTTTCTCTTAATATACAACACAAAAGAACTCAAATCTCTTTCACCCTAATTGTACGAGCTTTTAAAAATGTGTAAATGCATTCAAAAGTTTGAGTTGAAGCTTGTTTGTAATTGTAAGCATCCTAGGTGTAGTTTCACACTCAAATGAATGCAAACAAAGTATTTGGATGCTTCCTCTTCATATACAACACAAAAGAACTCAAATCTCTTTCACCCTACTCGTAAGAGCTTCAAAAACGCGTAAATGCGAAAGCTTGAGTTGAAGCTTGTTTGTACTTGTAAACATCCCAGGTGTAGTTTCAAAGTCAAATGAATGCAAACAAAATATTTGGGGGCTTTCTCTTAATATAAAAAACAAAAGAACTCAAATCTCTTTCATCCTACTTGTATGAGCTTTTAAAACGCGTAAATACATTCAAAAGCTAGAGTTGAAGCTTGTTTGTACTTTAAAACTTTCTTGTTCTAGTTTCATACTCAAATGAATGCAAATAAAACATTTGGGTGCTTTTTCTTAATATATAGAACACAAAATAACTCAATCTCTATCACCCTAGTCGTAAGAGCTGATAAAACGCGTAAATGCATTCAAAAGGTTGAGTTGAAGCTTGTTTGTACTTGTAAACATCATTGGTGTAGTTTTACACTCAAATGAATCCAAACAAAGTATTTTGATGCTTTCTCTTTATATACAACACAAAAGAACTCAAATCTCTATCACCCTACTCGTAAAAGCTGTTAAAACGCGTAAATGCATTCAATAGCTTGAGTTGAAGCTTGTTTGTACTTATACACATCCTTGGTCTAGTTTCACACTCAAATGAATACAAAAAAAGTATTTGGATGCTTTCTCTTACTATACGACACAAAAGAACTCAAATCTCTTTCACTTTACTCGTAAGAGATGTTAAAACGCGTAAATGCATTAAAAAGCATGAGTTGAAGCTTGTTTGTACTTTTAAACATCCTTGGTGTAGTTTCACACTCAAATGAATGCAAACAAAGTATTTTGATGCTTTCTCTTAATATACAACACAAAAGACCTCAAATCTCTTTCACCCTACTCGTAAGAGCTTCAAAAACGCGTAAATGCATTCGAAAGCATGAGTTGAAGCTTGTTTGTACTTGTAAACATCCATGGTGTAGTTTCACACTCAAATGAATGCAAACAAAGTATTTCGATGCTTTCTCTTTATATACAGCACAAAAGAACTCAAATCTCTTTCACCCTACTCGTAAGAGCTGCTAAAACGCGTAAATGCATTCAAAAGCTTGAGTTTAAGCTTGTTTGTAGTTGTAAACATCCTACGTGTAGTTTCACACTCAAATGAATGCAAATATACTATTTGGATTCTTTCTCTTAATATACAACACAAAAGAACTCAAATGTCTTTCACCTGTTTGAGTGTGAAACTACAACAAGAATGTTTTAAAGTACAAACAAGCATCAACTCAAGCTTTTGAATGCATTTACGCGTTTTAACAGGTCTTACGAGTAGGGTGAAAGAGATTTGAGTTCTTTTGTGTTTTATATTAATAGAAAGCCCCCAAATGTTTATGTTTGCATTCATTTGACTTTGAAACTACACCTACGATGTTTACAAGTACAAACAAGCTTCAACTCAAGCTTTTGAATGCATTTACGCGTTTTAACAACTCTTATGAGTAGGGTGAAAGAGATTTGAGTTCTTTTGTGTTGTATATTAAGAGAAAGCATCCAAATACTTTATTTGGATTCATTTGAGTGTGAAACTATATCTAGGATGTTTACAAGTACAATACAGCTTCACCTCAAGCTTTTCAATGCATTAAATATTAATAGAAAGCACCCAAATATTTTGTTTGCAGTCATTTGATTCTGAAACTACAACAAGAATGTTTTAAAGTACAAACAAGCTTCAACTCAAGCTTTTGAATGCATTTACACGTTTTAAAAGCTCATACGAGTAGGATGAAAGTGATTTGAGTTCTTTTGTGTTTTATTTTAAGAGAAAGCCCCCAAATGTTTTATTTGTATTCATTTGACTGCGAAACTACACCTAGGATGTTTACAAGTATAAACAAGCTTCAACTCAAGCTTTTGAATGCATTTACGCTTTTTAACAACTCTTACGACTAGGGTGATAGAGAATGAGTTCTTTTGTGTTGTCTATTAAGCGAAAGCATCCAAATACTTTTTTTGCATTCATTTGAGTGTGAAAATACAACAAGGATGTTTACAAGTGCAAGCAAGCTTCAACTCAATCATTTGAATGCATTTAGGCGTTTTAACAGCTCTTAGGAGCAGGGTGATAGAAATTGAGTTCTTTAGTGTTGTATATTAAGAGAAAGTATCCAAATACTTTGTTTGCATTCATTTAAGTATGAAACTACAATAAGAATGTTTTAAAGTACAAACAAGCTTCAACTGAAGCTTTTGAATGCATTTACGCGTTTTAAAAGCTCATACGAGTAGGATGAAAAAGATTTGAGTTCTTTTGTATTTTATATTAAGAGAAAGCCCCCAAATGTTTTGTTTGCATTCATTTGACTGTGAAACTACACCAAGGATGTTTACAAGTACAAACAAGCTTCTACTCAAGTTTTTGAATGCATTTACGTGTTTTAACACTCTTACGAGTAGGGTGAAAGAGATTTGAGTACTTTTGTGTTGTATATTATGAGACAGCATCCAAATACTTTGTTTGCATTCATTTGAGTGTGAAACTACAATAAGAATGTTTTAAAGTACAAACAAGCTTCAACTGAAGCTTTTGAATGCATTTACGCGTTCTAGAAGCTCATACGAGCAGGATGAAAGAGATTTGAGTTGTTTTGTGTTTTATTTTAAGAGAAAGCCCCAAATGTTTTGTTTGTATTCAATTGACTGTGAAACTACACCTAGGATGTTGACATGTAGAAACAAGCTTCAACTCAAGCTTTTGAATGCATTTTCGCATTTTAACAGCTCTTACGACTAGGGTGATAGAGAATGAGTTATTTTGTGTTGTCTATTAAGAGAAAGCGTCCAAATACATTTTTTGCATTCGTTTGAGTGTGAAAATACAACAAGGATGTTTACAAGTAAAAACAAGCCTCAACTCAAGCTTTTGAATACATTTACGCGTTTTAACAGCTCTTACGAGTAGGGTGAAAAAGATTTGAGTTCTTTTGTATTGTATATTAAGAGAAAGCATCCAAATAATTTGTTTTCATTCATTTGAGTGTGAAACTACACCAAGGATGTTTACAAGTACAAACAAGCTTCAACTCAGGCATTTGAATGCATTTACGCGTTTTAACAGCTCTTTAGAGTAGGGTGAAAGAGATTTGAGTACTTTTATGTTGTATATTAAGAGAAAGCATCCAAATACTTTTTTTGCATTCATTTGAGTGTGAAACTACACCTAGGAAGTTTATAAGTCAAACAAGCTTCAACTCAAGCTTTTGAATGCATTTACGCATTTTAACATCTCTTACCACTAGGGTGATAGAGATTGAGTTATTTTGTGTTTTATATTAAGAGAAAGCACCCAAATGTTTTTTTTTGCATTCATTTGACTATGAAACTACAACAACAATGTTTTAAAGTACAAACAAGCTTCAACTCAAGCTTTTGAATGCATTTACGCGTTTTAAAAGCTCTTAAGAGTAGGATGACAAAGATTTGAGTAATTTTGTGTTTTATATTAAGAGAAAGCCCCCAAATGTTTTGTTTGCATTCATTTGACTGCGAAACTACACCAAGGATGTTTACAAGTACAAACAAGCTTCAACTCAAGTTTTTGAATGCATTTACGTGTTTTAACAGCTCTTAGGAGTAGGGTGAAAGAGATTTGAGTACTTTGTGTTGTATATTATGAGACAGCATCCAACTACTTTGTTTGCATTCATTTGAGTGTGAAACTACAATAAGAATGTTTTAAAGTACAAACAAGCTTCAACTGAAGCTTTTGAATGCATTTACGCGTTTTAGAAGCTCATACGAGTAGGATGAAAGAGATTTGAGTTCTTTTGTGTTTTATTTTAAGAGAAAGCCCCAAATGTTTTGTTTGTATTCAATTGACTGTGAATCTACACCTAGGATGTTGACATGTAGAAACAAGCTTCAACTCAAGCTTTTGAATGCATTTACGCATTTTAACAGCTCTTACGACTAGGGTGATAGAGAATGAGTTATTTTGTGTTGTATATTAAGAGAAAGCATCCAAATACATTTTTTGCATTCATTTGAGTGTGAAAATACAACAAGGATGTTTACAAGTAAAAACAAGCCTCAACTCAAGCTTTTGAATGCATTTACGCGTTTTAACAGCTCTTACGAGAAGGGTGGAAGAGATTTGAGTTCTTTTGTGTTGTATATTAAGAGAAAGCATCCAAATACTTTGTTTGCATTCATTTGAGTGTGAAACTACACCAAGGATGTTTACAAGTACAAACAAGCTTCAACTCAAGCATTTGAATGCATTTACGCGTTTTAACAGCTCTTTCGAGTAGGGTGAAAGAGATTTGAGTTCTTTTGTGTTGTATATTAAGAGAAAGCATCTAAATACTTTGCCTGCATTCAATTAAGTGTGAAACTACACCAAGGATGTTTACAAGTACAAAAATCCTTCAACTCAAACTTTTGAATGCATTTATGCGTTTTAACAGCTCTTCTGACTAGGGTGATAGAGATTGAGTTCTTTTGTATTAAATATTAATAGAAAGCACCCAAATATTTTGTTTGCAGTCATTTGATTCTGAAACTACAACAAGAATGTTTTAAAGTACAAACAAGCTTCAACTCAAGCTTTTGAATGCATTTACGCGTTTTAAAAGCTCATACGAGTAGGATGAAAGTGATTTGAGTTCTTTTGTGTTTTATTTTAAGAGAAAGCCCCCAAATATTTTGTTTGTATTCATTTGACTGTGAAACTACACCTAGGATGTTTACAAGTACAAACAAGCTTCAACTCACGCTTTTGAATGCATTTACGCTTTTTAACAACTCTTACGACTAGGGTGATAGAGAATGAGTTCTTTTGTGTTGTCTATTAAGCGAAAGCATCCAAATACTTTTTTTGCATTCATTTGAGTGTGAAAATACAACAAGGATGTCTACAAGTACAAACAAGCTTCAACTCAATCATTTGAATGCATTTACGCGTTTTAACAACTCTTAGGAGCAGGGTGATAGAAATTGAGTTCTTTAGTGTTGTATATTAAGAGAAAGTATCCAAATACTTTGTTTGCATTCATTTGAGTATGAAACTACAATAAGAATGTTTTAAAGTACAAACAAGCTTCAACTGATGCTTTTGAATGCATTTACGCGTTTTAAAAGCTCATACGAGTAGGATGAAAGAGATTTGAGTTCTTTTGTGTTTTATTTTAAGAGGAAACCCCAAATGTTTTGTTTGTATTCAATTGACTGTGAAACTACACCTAGGATGTTGACATGTAGAAACAAGCTTCAACTCAAGCTTTTGAATGCATTTACGCATTTTAAGAGCACTTACGACTAGGGTGATAGAGAATGAGTTATTTTGTGTTGTCTATTAAGAGAAAGCATCCAAATACATTTTTTGCATTCATTTGAGTGTGAAAATACAACAAGGATGTTTACAAGTAAAAACAAGCTTCAACTCAAGCTTTTGAATGCATTTATGCGTTTTAACACCTCTAACGAGTAGGGTGAAAGAGATTTGAGTTCTTTTGTGTTGTATATTAAGAGAAAGCATCCAAATACTTTGTTTGCATTCATTTGAGTGTGAAACTACACCAAGGATGTTTACAAGTACAAACAAGCTTCAACTCAAGCATTTGAATGCATTTACGCGTTTTAACAGCTCTTTCGAGTAGGGTGAAAGAGATTTGAGTACTTTTGTGTTGTATATTAAGAGAAAGCATGCAAATACTTTTTTTGCATTCATTTGAGTGTGAAACTACACCTAGGAAGTTAATAAGTAAAACAAGCTTCAACTCAAGCTTTTGAATGCATTAACGCATTTTAACATCTCTTACCACTAGGGTGATAGAGATTGAGTTATTTTGTGTTATATATAAAGAGAAAGCACCCAAATGCTTTTGTTTGCATTCATTTGACTATGAAACTACAACAAGAATGTTTTAAAGTACAAACAAGCTTCAACTCAAGCTTTTGAATGCATTTACGCGTTTTAAAAGCTCATAAGAGTAGGATGAAAAAGATTTGTGTTCTTTTGTGTTTTATATTAAGAGAAAGCATCCAAATACTTTGTGTGGATTCATTTGAGTGTGAAACTACACCTTGGATGTTTACAAGTACAAACTAGCTTCAACTCAAACTTTTGAATGCATTTACGTGTTTTAACAGCTCTTAGGAGTAGGGTGAAAGAGATTTCAGTACTTTTGTGTTGTATATTATGAGACAGCATCCAAATACTTTGTTTGCATTCATTTGAGTGTGAAACTACACCTAGGATGTTTATAAGTCCTAACAAGCTTCAACTCAAGCTTTTGAATGCATTTACGTGTTTTAATAGCTCTGAGGAGTAGGCTGAAAAAGATTTGAGTACTTTTGTGTTGTATATTATGAGACAGCATCCAAATACTTTGTTTGCATTTATTTGAGTGTGAAACTACAATAAGAATGTTTTAAAGTACAAACAAGTTTCAACTGAAGCTTTTGAATGCATTTACGCGTTTTAGAAGCTCATACGAGTAGGATGAAAGAGATTTGAGTTCTTTTGTGTTTTATGTTAAGAGAAAGCCCCAAATGTTTTGTTTGTATTCAATTGACTGTGAAACTACTCCTAGGATGTTGACATGTAGAAACAAGCTTCAACTCAAGCTTTTGAATGCATTAACGCATTTTAACATCTCTTACCACTTGGGTGATAGAGATTGAGTTATTTTGTGTTATATATAAAGAGAAAGCACCCAAATGTTTTTGTTTGCATTCATTTGACTATGAAACTACAACAAGAATGTTTTGAAGTACAAACAAGCTTCAACTCAAGCTTTTGAAAGCATTTACGTGTTTTAAAAGCTCATAAGAGTAGGATAAAAAACATTTGAGTTCTTTTGTGTTTTATATTAAGAGAAAACCCCCAAATGTTTTGTTTGCATTCATTTGACTGTGAACCTACACCAAGGATGTTTACAAGTACAAACAAGCTTCAACTCAAGTTTTTGAATGCATTTACGTGTTTTAACAGCTCTTAGGAGTAGGGTGAAAGAGATTTCAGTACTTTTGTGTTGTATATTATCAGACAGCATCCAAATACTTTGTTTGCATTCATTTGAGTGTGAAACTACACCTAGGATGTTTATAAGTCCTAACAAGCTTCAACTCAAGCTTTTGAATGCATTTACCCGTTTTAACAGCTCTTACGACTAGGGTGAAAGAGATTTGAGTTCTTTTGTTTTGTATATTAAGAGAAAACATCCAAATATTTTGTTTGCATTCATTTGAGTTCTTTTGTGTTGTATTTTAAGAGAAAGCACCCAAATGTTTTGTTTGCATTCATTTGAGTATGAAACTACGACAAGAATGCTTTAAAGTACAAACAAGCTTCAACTCAAGATTTTGAATGCATTTACGCGTTTTAATAACTCATACGAGTAGGGTGAAAGGGATTTGAGTTCTTTTGTGTTTTACATTAAGAGAAAGCACCCAAATGTTTTGTTTGCATTCATTTGAGTGAGAAACTACACCTAGGATTTTTACAAGTACAAACAAGTTTCACCTCAAGCTTTTGAATGTATTTACGCGTTTTAAAAGCTCATACGAGTAGGGTGAAAGAGATTTGAGTTCTTTTTTGTTGTTTATTAAGAGAAAGCATCCAAATACATTTTATTGCATTCATTTTTGTGTGAAACTACACCAGAGATGTTTACAAGTACAAACAACCTTCAACTAAAGCGTTTTGAATGCATTTACGCGTTAAAACGGCTCTTACGAGTAGGATGAATGAGATTTGAGTTCTTTTGTGTTGTATATATTAAGAAAAAGCACCCAAATGTGTTGTTTGCATTCATTTCAGTATATTAACAGCAAGGATGTTTACAAGTACAAACAAGCTTTAACTCAAACTTTTGAATGCATTTACGCGTTTTTACAGCGCTTACGACTAGGGTGATAGAAAAAGTTCTTTAGTGTCTTATATTAAAAGAAAGTATCCAAATACTTTGTTTGCATTCATTTGAGTGTGAAATAACACCAGGGATGTTTACAAGTACAGACAAGCTTCAACTGAAGCTTTTGAATGCATTTACGCGTTATAAAAGCTCATACGAGTAGGGTGAAAGAGATTTGAGTTCTTTGGTGTTGTATATTCAGAGACAGCACCCAAATCATTTGTTTGCATTCATTTGAGTGTGAAACTACACCTAGGATGTTTACAAGTACAAACAAGCTTCAACTAAAACTTTTGAATGCATTTACGCGTTTCAACAGCTCTTACGAGTAGGGTGAAAGAGATTTGAGTTGTTTTGTGTTGTATATTAAGAGACAGTTTCCAAATAATTTGTTTGCATTCATCTGAGTGTGAAACTACATCTAGGATGTTTACAAGTACAAACAAGCTTCAACTCAAACTTTTGAATGCATTTACGCGTTTTAACAGCTCTTACGAGTAGGGTGAAAGAGATTGAGTTCTTTAGTGTTGTATATTAAAAGAAAGTATCCAAATACTCTGTTTGCACTCATTTGAGTGTGAAATAACACCAGGGATGTTAACAAGTACTCAAGCTTTTGAATGCATTTACGCATTTTAACAGCTCTTACGAGTAGGGTGAAAGAGATTTGCGTTCTTTTGTGTTGTATACTAAGAGAAAGCATCCAAATACTTTGTTTATTTCATTTGAGTGTGAAACTACACCAAGGATGTTTACAACTACAAACAACCTTGAACTCAAGCTTTTGAATGCATTTACGCGTTTTAACAGCTCTTATGACTAGGGTGATACAGATTGAGTTCTTTTGTGTTGTATATATTAATAGAAAGCACCCAAATGTGCTGTTTGAATTCATTTGAGTATGAAACTACAACAAAAATGTTTTAAAGTACAAAAAAGCTTCAACTCAAGCTTTTGATGAATTTACGCGTTTTAAAAGCTCATACGAGTAGGATGAAAGAGATGTGAGTTATTTTGTGTTTTATATTAAGAGAAAGCCCCCAAATGTTTTGTTTGCATTCATTTGACTGTGAAACTACACTTAGGATGTTTACAAGTACAAACAAGCTTTCACTCAAGCTTTTGAATGCATTTACGCGTTTTAAAAGCTCATACTAGTAGGGTGAAAGAGATTTGAGTTCTTTTTGTGTTGTATATTAAGAGAAACCATCCAAATACTTTGTTTGCATTCATTTGAGTGTGAAACTACACCTAAGATGTTTACAAGTACAAACAAGCTTCAACTCAAGCTTTTGATTGCATTTACGCGTTTTAATAGCTCTTACGAGTAGGGTGAAAGAGATTTGAGTTTTTTTGTATTGTATATTAAGAGAAAGCATCCAAATACTTTTTGTTTGCATTCATTTTAGTGTGAAACTAAACCAAGAATGTTTTAAAGTACAAACAAGCTTCAAGTCAAGCTTTTGAATGCATTTACGCGTTTTAACAGCTCTTACGTGTAGGGTGAAAGAGATTTGAGTTCTTTTGTGTTGTATATTAAGAGAAAGCATCCAAATACTTTTTGTTTGCATTCATTTTAGTGTGAAATTACACCAAGGATGTTTACAAGTACAAACAACCTTCAATCAAGTTTTTGAATGCATTTACGCGTGTTAATAGCTCTTAGGACTAGGGTGATAGAGATTGAGTTCTTTTATGTTGTATATTAAGAAAGCATCCAAATACTTTGTTTGCATTCATTTGAGTGTGAAACTACAACAAGAATGTTTTACAAGTAAAAACAAGCTTCCACTCAAGCTTTTGAATGCATGAACGCGTTTTAACAGCTCTTACGAGTAGGGTGAAAGAGATTTGAGTTCTTTTGTGTTGTATTCTAAGAGAAAGCAATCAAATACTTTGTTTGCATTCATTTGAGTGTGAAACTACACGAAGGATGTTTACAAGTACAAATAAGCTTCAACTCAAGCTTTTGAATGCATTTACGCGTTTTAAAAGCTCATACGAGTAGGGTGAAAGAGAATTGAGTTTTTTTGTTTTGTATATAAAGAGAAAGCATCCAAATACTTTGTTTGCATTCATTATAGTGTGAAACTACACCAAGGATGTTTACAAGTACAAACAAGCTTCAACTCAAGCTTTTGAATTCATTTACGCATTTTAACAGCTCTTACGACTAGGGTGATAGAGAATGAGTTCCTTTGTTATCTTTATTAAGAGAAAGCATCCAAATGTGTTGTTTGCATTCATTTGAGTATGAAACTACACCAAGAATGTTTTAAAGTACAAAAAAGCTTCAAATCGAGCTTTTGATGAATTTACACGTTTTAAAAGCTCATACGAGTAGAGTGAAAGAGATTTGAGTTTTTTGTGTTGTATATTAAGAGACAACATCCAAATACTTTGGTTGCATTAATTTAAATGTGAAACTACACCTAGGATGTTTACAAGTACAAACAAGCTTCAACTCAAGCTTTTGAATGCATTTACGCGTTTTAACAGCTCTTACGAGTAGAGTGAAAGAGATTTGAGTTCTTTTGTGTTATTGATGCGGGAGCATGCAGCTCAAAAAGAAGATACCATGGCCACTAGTCAACTTCTTGCTAGCATTGGTACCATTGGTTATGTAGAGGCTCTTAAGGATAATCCTAGTTGTTCTAAGGGTTATACCTTAATTACTTTGCTTAATTAGTCCTTAAATTATGCTTGTAATAATGCATAGGCGTAGCTCTAATTTCTGCATTTTGTTTTGTTAAATATGCGTACCAATTGGGCCGTACAAAAGGAGTTTGTTCCTTGGCTTAGTAGTTGGTAAAACTAGCTTGAAAATAGCATGGAGTGGGCAGAAAGGCAGCAGCATATGAAGATAAAGGATACAAGAACACCCCCTAGTGGATTCGTACAAAGGAGGCGCTCCAAATTGTACTATCTAAGTATGCTTATGAGCTGGCGCCAGGACCACAAAAACGGCCCCGTTTTAGAGCCTTATCTCATTGTGCCACCTTAGCTTGCTTCTAGAAAGACCTCTAGGGTTCTTGGTCTATAAATAGCTTGCTTCTCATTGTAAGAAATCAGATTTGATGAATGAAAACACAAGATAGAGCTCTGCCTCTGTTCACAAGCTATGCTTGGGTATTTACGCTTCTACTAATTCTTTCTTAGTGCTTAATTGCTTGGGAGAGATTAGCAAGGGTGGGGATCCTCTTAGACGACTAAACTTGTGCTTAATTGCTGGGTTTTGGAGTTAAGAGTTAATTGCTTTATTTATCTAAACACAAAAACACCAAAAGAAGTCACTTTGTTTCATTCCGACGAGCTTGCTGTTTGTTTTCGCATCAATTTGGTATCAGAGCTTTGGCTATTAAGCTCGTTTCTTCAGGGATTCTTGTTATTTGTTATGTTATCTTTCTTCTCATGGTGGTTTCAAGTGGAAAGGAGGAGTTTTGGACCTTCAAACAACTCATTATATTTCATCGCTCTCGCTGGGCGAGCGACTGGAGCAGTCTTGTGATTTCTCTTATATCTTAAGTTCTAGAGGTAAAGTTTGTGACTCTATTAGTTCTTTGGATTCCTAAGACATAGATCTAAAAAACTCTCTTGGTGGAATTTTGATTTTGTCTTAGAAAGTTGTGAGATAATTCATGTTATTTGGCTCTGTTTTATGTGCGTTTGAGCTGGGCGATAGTGTTGTTGTTGGTACGATTCTGGTTGATTTTAATCTGATTTTTGTGGTGAATATTGTTGGACTTTTTCTTGGTATAGTATTTGGGGTTATAAATTTGTTCTCCAAGTGGTTTAAAGTCTAAAGGTTGAGTCTTTGGCCTTCTTCAATGCTCAAACATTTTGTTGGTTCTGCTGGATTGCGATCAAGAGTCATGGTGGCATTTAGCTTATGTCTTTCTTGCTCCTATGTATTCCCAAAACACTATACTATAAAATATCTTGGCGTATTTCTGATTTAATCGAGCATTTGTATGAGAAATATTGAGATTTGTTGGGCTGTTTGTGTACGAACAAAAACTGGAAGTGTTGTGTTTGAAGTTGGCTGTCGTGAGTGGTTTACGTTGTTCTCCTATGGATCTTTGTTGAACCCGCAATTTGTTGTTGGACTCTTGGATAGTCTTGTTGGGAAATCATTTTGAGTATTCATTTGGTTTTTATTTCCCATATCTCCACAAACAAAGTCCACAAAAGAACATTTTTGCATGAACCCATTTCCTAGCTACAAAGTAAACCAAGCACCACAAAATGAGATCCTATTTATACAAGCCTGATCCTATCCCAAAGTTTGATGGATTACTCACATCCATAAAGTTGATTGAGTGGTTTGAGACCATAGAGCAATGGTTTGATCACTTTGTATTCGGACCGTGAAAAGATCATGCTAGTGGCCTCTACCTTTAGAGGTTATGCTTTAGATTGGTGGGAGAAGTTTAAGGCTCAAAGAAAACGGATGAGGAAAGACAAAATCAGAAGTTGGAGTAAGTTGCGGAGAGAGCTCAAAAGAGAATTCTTACCCGATTTTACTTCACATATGCCTTTCTCTCCATTTAGTATTGAGCAAAAACCCGCTGAAACTAAAACCATTGAAAGTGCCTTTAGCGATCTTTATTTAAGTCCTTTCCATGGAGACGGGACAAGTAAAGAGGTTGTTGAATAGATGTTTGAATTGTTGCTGTTGGGGACATGTGTATATGGAATGTTCTAACAAGAGGACAGTGAGTTTTCAAGAATGGCAAGAGGTTACCGAGATAGAATCTGCTGTGCCTCAAGATGACCGTGCAAGTTTAAAAACGAGAAAGCAAAGATGTTTCCATTGTCGTGATCTTGGTCACTTTCATGCCGCTTGTCCTAAGAAGAATATTATGCAATCTGAATTTCCAGAACATGAACTCGAGTCCCGTGACAGCTCCATTGCAAATGAAGACGGTAAAGTTGCAGGCCCCTTTGCCGAACGAGAAGCAACTGAGTGTAGCCTTTTAAAGGATAAATGTGTTGTGCTGCTGCCTATTGAAATTCCAGCAGCTCCCCTAGCTGTTACACTTTTTCTACTGCTGAAACGGAAGACGAGAAGCCCCCAACTTCTGTTCAAAAAGAAGCTTATGTTCTCCTATAAACAACAACTTTTCTGCAGTAAACAGCAAATTTTCTGTTGTAAACAGCAACTTTTCTGCTGTAAACAGCTTATGTTCTGCTGTAAACAGCAACTTCTCAGATGAAAACAACTTGTGTTTTGCTGTAAACAGCAACTTGCAGCGCAGTTACAAACAAGGAGAAGAGAGCATCATGTATGTTCTAAAAGAGACATTCCACGACCCCATGCTTGTGAGCGTTTTACGGCGGCTATCTTCTACCCATTCCGAAACTACCAAAATGTTGAATCTATATTTGTTTGAGGGTGTAACTCAAGGGCACAAATCTAAATGGAAAGAGTTCACGCACTTTGCTAACGTGGGAATTGGCTCAAACCCATCTTTGATCTTTGAAGCAAAAATTCAGCAAGCTTTAAGTGATGTCACGAAATCTATCGGGGTATGGATCCGAGGTAGTGTTTGGGGTGGTAAATTCAACAACTACTTCTTTGAGCTACAATGGAAGTTTTTCTACTTCGAGGACTTGAGGGCAAGTCCTTAACAACCCCGGGTGTTTGATGCGGGAGCATGCAGCTCAAAAAGAAGATACCGTGGCCACTAGTCAACTTCTTTCTAGCATTGGTACCATTGGTTATGTAGAGGCTCTTAAGGATAATCCTACCTGTTCTAAGGGTTATACCTTAATTACTTTGCTTAATTAGTCCTTAAATTATGCTTGTAATAATGCTTAGGCGTAGCTCTAATTTCTTCATTTTGTTTTGTTAAATATGCGTACTAATTAGGCCGTACAAAAGGAGTTTGTTCTTGGCTTAGTAGTTGGTAAAACTAGCTTGAAAATAGCATGGAGTGGGCAAAAAGGCAGCATAATATGAAGATAAAAGATACAAGAACACCCCCTAGTGGATTCGTACAAAGGAGGCGCTCCAAATTGTACTATCCAAGTATGCTTATGAGCTGGCGCCAGGACCACAAAAACAGCTCCTTTTGAGAGCCTTATCTCATTGTGCCACCTTAGCTTGCTTCTAGAAAGACCTCTAGGGTTCTTGGCCTATAAATAGCTTGCTTCTCATTGTAAGAAATCAGTTTGATGAATGAAAACACAAGATAGAGGTCTGCCTCTGTTCACAAGCTATGCTTGGGTATTTACGCTTTTACTAATTCTTTCTTAGTGCTTAATTTCTTGGGAGACATTAGCAAGGGTGGGGATCCTCTTAGACGACTAAACTTGTGCTTAATTGCTGGGTTTTGGAGTTAAGAGTTAATTGCTTTATTTATCTAAACACAAAAACACAAAAAGAAGTCACTCTGTTTGATTCCGACGAGCTTGCTGTTTGTTTCGTATCAGTTATATATTAACATAAATCATCCAAATACTTTGTTTGCATTCATTTGAGTTTAAAACTACACCAAGGATTTTTACAAGTACAAACAAGCTTCAACTCAAGCTTTTAAATGCATTTACGCGTTTTAACAGCTCTTACGACTAGGGTGATAGAGATTGAGTTCCTTTGTTATGTCTATTAAGAGAAAGCATCCAAATACTTTTGTTTGCATTCATTTGAGTGTGAAAATACACCAGGGATGTTTACAAGTACTGATGCGGGAGCGGTTCAAGATGTTCAAAACAGCCTAATTGCACTTAGCGTCCGTTCTGAAATTGAGCCCATTCTTGGAATTATTCATGGGCTTACTCTTTTTAACTGGATCAATTAAAAGTCCAACATGATGGGTTCCTATTCATGGTCGGGTTTAATCACGTGGAGTTCAAGTGAATGAACCTATAAGTCAAGATTGCAATTTACAAGCTGATTGGAGCGTTTGGGGCCGATTCATTGTATCTGCTTGGTTCTTCTTCATTTGGCTTTCCCATGGTCAAGGTGACTTGATTAGCACTTAGTTTTATGCTTTCAATAAATAATGGTCAAGATAGCTGATTACTATAGTTAGATTAAGATGCATTTGCGTTCAGTTCATCAACTAGCATTAGATGCGCTGATTGCGCGTAGTTTTATTTCCTAGGAACTCTACAACACTTAAGTTGATTGTTTTTGTATCAAGAATAGTACTTTGAATTGTAAAGAGCCCCTTCTCTATATAAGGGACATGAATATCAATGGAAAGGCAGACTTGTTGAATGAAAATTGCTTTGTGCAACCAAACCAAAAATGTTAACATCTTTAGAGCTATTTTCAAAAGCTTGAGTTGAAACTTGTTTGTAATTGAAAACATCCTTGGTGTAGTTTCACACTCAAATGAATGCACGCAAAGTATTTGGATGCTTTCTCTTAATATACAACACAAAAGAAATCATTCTCTATCACCCTACTCGTAAGAGCTGTTAAAACGCGTAAATGCATTCAAAAGCTTGAGTTGAAGCTTGTTTGTACTTGTAAACATCCCAGGTGTAGTTTCACACTCAAATGAATGCAAACAAAGTATTTGGATGCTTTCACTTAATATAAAACACAAAAGAACTCATTCTCTATCACCCTAGTCGTAAGAGCTGTTAAAACGCGTAAATGCATTCAAAAGCTTGAGTTGAAACTTGTTTGTACTTGTAAACATCCTAGGTGTAGTTTCACACTCAAATCAATGCAAACAAAGTATTTGGATGCAAACATCCTTGGTGTAGTTTCACACTCAAATAAACGCAAACAAAGTATTTGGATGCTTTCTCTTAATAAACAACACAAAAGAACTCAAATCTCTTTCACTCTACTCGTAACAGCTTTTAAAACGCGTAAATGCATTCAAAAGCTTGAGTTGAAGCTTCTTTGTACTTTAAAACATTCTTGTTGTAGTTTCATACTCACATGAATGCAAACAAAACATTTGGATGGTTTCTCTTAATATACAACACAAAAGAACTCAAATCCCTTTCACCCTATTCGTAAGAGCTGTTAAAACGGGTAAATGAATTCAAAAGCTTGATGTAAAGCTTGTTTGCACTTGTAAACATCACTGATGTTATTTCACACTCAAATCAATGCAAACAAAGTATTTGGATACTTTCTTTTAATATACAACACTGAAGAACTCAATTTCTATCACCCTAGTCGTAAGAGCTCTTAACACGCGTAAATGAATTCAGAAGCTTGTGTTGAAGCTTGTTTGTACTTGTAAACATACTTGGTGTAGTTTCACACTCAAATGAATGCCAAAAAAGTATTTGGATGCTTTCTCTTAATATATAACACAAAGAACTCAAATCTCTTTCACCCTACTCGAAAGGTCTGTTAAAACGCGTAAATGCATTCAAAAGCTTGAATTGAAGATTGTTTGTACTTGTAAACATTCTAGGTGTAGTTTCACACTCCATTGAATGCAAACAAAGTATTTGGATGCTTTCTCTTAATATACAACACAAAAGAACTCAAATCTCTTTCAGCCTACTCGTAAGAGCTGTTAAAACGCGTAAATGCATTCAAAAGCTTAAGTTGAAGCTTGTTTGTACTTGTAAATATCCTAGGTGTAGTGTCACACTCAAATGAATGCAAACAAAGTATTTGGATGCTTTCTCTTAATATACAACACAAAAGAACTCAATCTCTATCACCCTAGTCCTAAGAGATGTTAAAACGCGTAAATGCATTCAAAAGCTTGAGTTGAAGCTTGTTTGTACTTGTAAACATCCTTGGTGTAGTTTCAAATTCAAATGAATTCAAGCAAAGTATTTGGATGCTTTCTCTTAATATACAAATCAAAAAAACTCAAGTCTCTTTCACCCTACTCGTAAGAGCTGTTAAAACGCGTAAATGCATTCAAAAGCTTGAGTTGAAGCTTAATTGTACTTGTAAACAGCCTAGGTGTAGTTTCAGCCTCAAATGAATGCAAAAAAAGTAATTGGATGCTTTTTCTTAATATACAACACAAAAGAACTCAAATCTCTTTCACCCAACTCGTAAGAGCTGTTAAAACGCGTAAATGCATTCAAAATCTTGAGTTGAAGCATGTTTGTACTTGTAAACATCCTTGGTGTAGTTTGACACTCAAATGATTACAAACAAAGTATTTGGATGCTTTCTCTTAATATACAACACTAAAGAACTCAAATCTCTATCAACCTAGTCGTAAGAGCTGTTAAATTGCGTAAATGCATTCAAAAGCTTGAGTTGAAGCTTGTTTGTACTTGTGAACATCCGTGGTATAGTTTCACACTCAAATGAACAAACAAAATATTTGGATGCTTTCTCTTAATGTACAACACAAAAGAACTCAAATCTCTTTCACCCTACTCGTAAGAGCTGTTAAAACGCGCAAATGCATTCAAAAGCTTGAGTTGAAGCTTGTTTGTACTTGTAAACATCCTAGGTGTAGTTTCACACTCAAATGCATGCAAACAAAGTATTTGGATACTTTCTCTTAATACACAACAGAAGAGAACTCAAATCTTTTTCACCCTACTCGTAAGAGCTTCTAAAATGCGTGAAGGCATTCAAAAGCTTGAGTTAATGCTTGTTTGTACTTGTAAATATCCTAGGTGTAGTTTCAAAGTCAAATGAATGCAAACAAAACATTTGGGGGCTTTCACATAATATAAAACACAAAAGAACAAGAATCTCATTCATCCTACTCGTATGAGCTTTTAAAACTCGTAAATGCATCCAAAAGCTTGAGTTGAAGCTTGTTTGTACATAAAACATTCTTGTTGTAGTTTCATAGTCAAATGAATGCAAACATAACATTTGGGTGCTTTCTCTTAAGAAACAACACAAAAGAACTCAACCTCTATCACCCTAGTTGTAAGATCTGTTAAAACGCATAAATGCATTCAAAAGCTTGAGTTGAAGCTTGTTTGTACTTGTAAACATCCCTGGTGTTATTTCACACTCAAATGAATGCAAGCAAAGTATTTGGATGCTTTCTCTTAATAGACAATACAAAAGAACTCATTTTCTATCACCCTAGTCGTAAGAGCTGTTAAAACAGGTAAATGCATTCAAAAGCTTGAGTTGAAACTTGTTTGTATATGTAAACATCCTTGGTGTATTTTCACACTAAAGAATGCAAACAAAGTAATTGGATGCTTTTTCTTAATAGACAACACAAAAGAACTCAATCTCTATCACCCTAGTCGTAAGAGCTGTTAAAACGCGTAAATGCATTCAAAAGCTTGAGTTGAAGCTTGTTTGTACTTGTAAACATCCTTGGTGTAGTTTCACATTTAAATGAATGCAAACAAATTATTTGGATGCCTTCTCTAAATATACAACACAAAAGAACTCAATCTCTATCACCCTAGTCCTAAGAGCTGCTAAAACGCGTAAATGCTTTCAAAAGCTTAAGTTGAAGCTTGTTTGTAATTGAAGACATCCTTGGTGTAGTTTCACACTCAAATGAATGCAAACAAAGTATTTTGATGCTTCTCTTAATATACAACTCAAAAGAACTCATTCTCTATCACCCTACTCGTAAGAGCTGTTAAAACGCATCAATGCATTCAAAAGCTTGAGTTGAAGCTTGTTTGTACTTGTACACATCCTAGGTGTAGTTTCACACTCAAATGAATGCAAACAAAGTATTTGGATGCTTTCTCTTAATATACAACACAAAAGAACTCATTCGCTATCAACCTAGTCGTAAAAGCTGTAAAAACGCGAAAATGCATTCAAAAGATTGAGTTGAAGCTTGTTTGTACTTGTAAACATCCTTGGTGTAGTTTCACACTCAAATGAATGCAAACAAAGTATTTGGATGCTTTCTCTTAATATATAACACAAAGAACTCAAATCTCTTTCACCCTACTCGAAAGGTCTGTTAAAACGCGTAAATGCATTCAAAAGCTTGAATTGAAGATTGTTTGTACTTGTAAACATTCTAGGTGTAGTTTCACACTCAAATGAATGCAAACAAAGTATTTGGATGCTTTCTCTTAATATATAACACTAAAGAACTCAAATCTCTTTCACCCTACTCGTAAGAGCTGTTAAAACGCGTAAATGCTTTTAAAAGCTTTGAGTTGAAGCTTGTTTGTACTTCTAAATATCCCTGGTGTTATTTCACACTCAAATGAATGCAAAAGAAATATTTGGATACTTTCTCTTTATATACAACACTAAAAAACTCAATTTCTATCACTCTAGTCGTAAGAGCTGTTAAAACGCGTAAATGCATTCAAAAGCTTGAGTTGAAGCTTGTTTGTACTTGTAAACATCCTTGGTGTATTTTCACATTCAAATGAATGCAAACAAAGTATTTGGATGCTTTCTCTTAATATACAACACAAAAGAACTCAATCTCTATCACCCTAGTCCTAAGAGATGTTAAAACGCGTAAATCCATTCAAAAGCTTGAGTTGAAGCTTGTTTGTACTTGTAAACATCCTTGGTGTAGTTTCAAACTCAAATAAATGCAAGCAAAGTATTTGGATGCTTTCTCTTAATATACAAATCAAAAAAACTCAAGTCTCTTTCACCCTACTCGTAACAGCTGTTAAAACTCGTAAATGCATTCAAAAGCTTGAGTTGAAGCTTAATTGTACTTGTAAACAAAGCATTTGGATGCTTTCTCGTAATATACAACACAAAAGAACTCAAATATCTTTCACCCAACTCGTAAGAGCTGTTAAAATGCGTAAATGCATTCAAAATCTTGAGTTGAAGCATGTTTGTACTTCTAAACATCCTTGGTGTAGTTTGACACTCAAATGATTACAAACAAAGTATTTGGATGCTTTCTCTTAATAAACAACACAAAAGAACTCAACCTCTATCACCCTAGTTGTAAGATCTGTTAAAACGCATAAATGCATTCAAAAGCTTGAGTTGAAGCTTGTTTGTACTTGTAAACATCCCTGGTGTTATTTCACACTCAAATGAATGCAAACCAAGTATTTGGATGCTTTCTCCTATTAGACAATACAAAAGAACTCATTTTCTATCACCCTAGTCGTAAGAGCTGTTAAAACAGGTAAATGCATTCAAAAGCTTGAGTTGAAACTTGTTTGTAGTTGTAAACATCCTTGGTGTATTTTCACATTAAAGAATGCAAACAAAGTAATTGGATGCTTTTATTTGATAGACAACAGAAAAGAACTCAATCTCTATCACCCTAGTCGTAAGAGCTGTTAAAATGCGTAAATGCATTCAAAAGCTTGAGTTGAAGCTTGTTTGTACTTGTAAACAACCTTGGTGTAGTTTCACATTTAAATGAATGCAAACAAATTATTTGGATGCCTTCTCTAAATATATAACACAAAAGAACTCAATCTCTATCACCCAAGTCCTAAGAGCTGCTAAAACGCGTAAATGCTTTCAAAAGTTAGAGTTGAAGCTTGTTTGTAATTGAAGACATCCTTGGTGTAGTTTCACACTCAAATGAATGCAAACAAAGTATTTGGATGCTTCTCTTAATATACAACTCAAAAGAACTCATTCTCTATCACCCTAGTCGTAAAAGCTGTCAAAACGCGAAAATGCATTCAAAAGCTTGAGTTGAAGTTTGTTTGTACTTGTAAACATCCTTGGTGTAGTTTCACACTCAAATGAATGCAAACAAAGTATTTGGATGCTTTCTCTTAATATATAACACTAAAGAACTCAAATCTCTTTCACCCTACTCGTAAGAGCTGTTAAAACGCGTAAATGCTTTTAAAAGCTTTGAATTGAAGCTTGTTTGTACTTCTATATATCCCTGGTGTTATTTCACACTCAAATGAATGCAAAAGAAATATTTGGATACTTTCTCTTAATATACAAAACTAAAAAACTCAATTTCTATCACTCTAGTCGTAAGAGCTGTTAAAACACGTAAATGCATTCAAAAGCTTGAGTTGAAGCTTGTTTGTACTTGTAAACATCCTTGGTGTAGTTTCACATCCAAATGAATGCAAGCAAAGTATTTGGATTCTTTCTCTTAATATACAAATCAAAAAACTCAAGTCTCTTTAACCCTACTCGTAAGAGCTGTTAAAACGCGTAAATGCATTCAAAAGCTTGAGTTGAAGCTTAATTGTACTTGTAAACATCCTAGGTGTAGTTTCAAACTCAAATGAATGCAAGCAAAGTATTCGGAGACTTTCTCTTTATATACAAATCAAAAAAACTCAAGTCTTTTTCACCCTACTCGTAAGAGCTGTTAAAACGCGTAAATGCATTCAAAAGTTTGAGTTGAAGCTTAATTGTACTTGTAAACATCCTAGGTGTAGTTTCACCCTCAAATGAATGCAAACAAAGTATTTGGATGCTTTCTCTTAATATACAACACAAAAGAACTCAAATCTCTTTCACCCAACTCGTAAGAGCTGTTAAAACGCGTAAATGCATTCAAAATCTTTAGTTGAAGCTTGTTTGTACTTGTAAACATCCTTGGTGTAGTTTGACACTCAAATGATTACAAACAAAGTATTTGGATGCTTTCTCTTAATATACAACACTAAAGAACTCAAATCTCTATCAACCTAGTCGTAAGAGCTTGTTTGTACTTTTAAACATTCTTGTTGTAGTTTGATACTCAAATGAATGCAAACATAACATTTGGGTGCTTTCTCTTAATATACAACACAAAAGAACTCAATCTCTTTCACCCTACTCGTAAATGCATTCAAAAGCTTGAGTTAAGGCTTGTTTGTACTTTTAAACATCCTTGGTGTAGTTTCACACTCAAATGAATGCAAACAAAGTATTTGGATGCTTTCTCTTAATATATAACACTAAAGAACTCAAATCTCTTTCACCCTACTCGTAAGAGCTGTTAAAATGCGTAAATGCTTTTAAAAGCTTTGAGTTGAAGCTTGTTTGTACTTGTAAATATCCCTGGTGTTATTTCACACTCAAATGAATGCAAAAGAAATATTTGGATACTTTCTCTTAATATGCATCACTAAAGAACTCAATTTCTATCACCCTAGTCGTAAGAGCTGTTAACACGCGTAAATGCATTCAAAAGTTTGAGTTGAAGCTTGTTTGTACTTGTAAACTTCCTTTTTGTTTTTCCACACTCAAATGAATGCAAACAAAGTATTTGGATGCTTTCTCTTAATAGACAACACAAAAGAACTCAATCTCTATCACTCGAGTCGTAAGAGCTGTTAAATTGCGTAAATGCATTCAAAAGCTTAAGTTGAAGCTTGTTTTTACTTGTAAACATCCTGGGTATAGTTTCATACTCAAATGAATGCAAACAAAGTATTTGAATGCTTTCTCTTAATATACAACACAAGAGAACTCAAACCTCTTTCACCTTACTCGTAAGAGCTGTTAAAACGCGTAAATGCATTCAAAAGCTTGACGTAAATCTTGTTTGTACTTGTAAACATCCTTGGTGTAGTTTCAAACTCAAATGAATGCAAGCAAACTATTTGGATGCTTTCTCTTAATATACAAATAAAAAAAACTCAAGTCTCTTTCACCCTACTCGTAAGAGCTGTTAAAACGCGTAAATGCGTTCAAAAGCTTGAGTTGAAGCTTAATTGTACTTGTAAACATCCTAGGTGTAGTTTGACCCTCAAATGAATGCAAAAAAAGTATTTGGATGCTTTCTCTTGATATACAACAGAAAAGAACTCAAATCTCTTTCACCCAACTCGTAAGAGCTGTTAAAACGCGTAAATGCATTCAAAAGCTTGAGTTGAAGCTTGTTTGTACTTGTAAACATCCTAGGTGTAGTTTGAAACTCAAATGATTACAAAAAAAGTATTTGGATGCTTTCTCTTTATATACAACAGTAAAGAACTTTAATCTCTATCAACCTAGTCGTAAGAGCTGTTAAAATGCATAAATGCATTCAAAAGCTTGAGTTGAAGCTTGTTTGTACTTGTAAACATCCGTGGTATAGTTTCACACTCAAATGAATAAACAAAGTATTTGGATGCTTTCTCTTAATGTACAACACAAAAGAACTCAAATCCCTTTCACCCTACTCGTAAGAGCTGTTAAAACGCGCAAATGCATTCAAAAGTTGGAGTTGAAGCTTGTTTGTACTTGTAAACATCCTAGGTGTAGTTTCACACTCAAATGCATGCAAACAAAGTATTTGGATACTTTCTGTTAATACACAACAGAAAAGAACTCAAATCTCTTTCACCCTACTCGTAAGAGCTTCTAAAATACGTGAATGCATTCAAAAGCTTGAGTTAAAGCTTGTTTGTACTTGTAAATATCCTAGGTGTAGTTTCAAAGTCAAATGAATGCAAACAAAACATTTGGGGGCTTTCTCATAATATAAAACACAAAAGAACAAGAATCTCATTCATCCTACTCGTATGAGCTTTTAAAACTCGTAAATGTATCCAAAAGCTTGAGTTGAAGCTTGTTTGTACATAAAACATTCTTGTTGTAGTTTCATACTCAAATGAATGCAAACATAACATTTGGGTGCTTTCTCTTAATAAACAACACCAAAGAACTCAACCTCTATCACCCTAGTTGTAAGATTTGTTAAAACGCATAAATGCATTCAAAAGCTTGAGTTGAAGATTGTTTGTACTTGTAAATATCCCTGGTGTTATTTTACACTCAAATGAATGCAAACAAAGTATTTGGATGCTTTCCCTTAATAGACAATACAAAAGAACTCATTTTCTATCACCCTAGTCGTAAGAGCTGTTAAAACAGGTAAATGCATTCAAAAGCTTGAGTTGAAGCTTGTTTGTAGTTGTAAACATCCTTGGTGTATTTTCACACTCAAAGAATGCAAACAAAGTAATTGGATGCTTTTTCTTAATAGACAAAACAAAAGAACTCAAACTCTATCACCCTAGTCGTAAGAGCTATTAAAACGCGTATATGCATTCAAAAGCTTGAGTTGAAGCTTGTTTGTACTTGTAAACATCCTTGGTGTAGTTTCACATTTAAATGAATGCATACAAAGTATTTGGATGCCTTCTCTAAATATACAACACAAAACAACTCAATCTCTATCACCCTACTCCTAAGAGCTGCTAAAACGCATAAATGCTTTCAAAAGCTTGAGTTGAAGCTTGTTTGTAATTGAAGATATCCTTGGTGTAGTTTCACACTCAAATGAATGCAAACAAAGTATTTGGATTCTTCTCTTAATATACAACTCAAAAGAACTCATTCTCTACCACCCTACTCGTAAGAGGTGTTAAAACGCGTAAATGCATTCAAAAGCTTGAGTTGAAGCTTGTTTGTTCTTGTAAATATCCCTGGTGTTATTTCACACTCAAATGAATGCAAAATAAATATTTGGATACTTTCTCTTAATATACAACACTAAAGAACTCAATTTCTATCACCCTAGTCGTAAGAGCTGTTAACACGCATAAATGCATTCAAAAGTTTGAGTTGAAGCTTGTTTGTACTTGTAAACATCCTTGGTGTTTTTTCACACTCAAATGAATGCAAACAAAGTATTTGGATGCTTTTTCTTAATAGACAACACAAAAGAACTCAATCTCTATCACTCGAGTCGTAAGAGCTATTAAATTGCGTAAATGCATTCAAAAGCTTAAGTTGAAGCTTGTTTTTACTTGTAAACATCCTGGGTATAGTTTCACACTCAAACGAATGCAAACAAAGTATTTGAATGCTTTCTCTTAATATAAAACACAAGAGAACTCAAACCTCTTTCACCCTACTCGTAAGAGCTGTTCAAACTCGTAAATGCATTCAAAAGCTTGAGTTAAATCTTGTTTGTACTTGTAAACATCCTTGGTGTAGTTTCAAACTCAAATGAATGCAAGCAAAGTATTTGGATGCTTTCTCTTAATATACAAATAAAAATAACTCAAATCTCTTTCACCCTACTTGTAAGAGCTGTTAAAACGCGTAAATGCATTCAAAAGCTCTAGTTGAAGCTTAATTGTACTTATAAACATCCTAGGTGTAGTTTCACACTTAAATCAATGCAAACAAATTATTTGGATGCTTTCTCTTAATATACAATACAAAAGAACTCAAATCTCTTTCACCCTACTCTTAGGAGCTGTTAAAACAAGGAAATGCATTCAAAATCTTGAGTTGAAGCTTGTTTGTACTTGTGAACATCCTTGGTGTAGTTTCACACTCAAATGATTACAAACAAAGTATTTGGATACTTTCTCTTAATATACAACACTAAACAACTGAAATCTCTTTCACCTTACTCCTAAGAGCTGTTAAAATGCGTAAATGCATTCAAAAGCTTGAGTTGAAGCTTGTTTGTACTTGTAAATATCCTAGATGTAGTTTCAAAGTCAAATGAATGCAAACAAAACATTGGGGGGCTTTCTCTTAATATTAAGCACAAAAGAACTCAAATCTCTTTCATCTTACTCGTATGAGCTTTTCAAACGCGTAAATGCATTCAAAAGCTTTAGTTGAAGCTTGTTTGTACTTTAAAACATTCTTGTTAAAGTTTCATTTTCAAATGAATGCAAACCTAACATTTGGGTGCTTTCTCTTCTAATACAAATAAAAAAAAGCTTGAGTTAAATCTTGTTTGTACTTCTAAACATCCTTGGTGTAGTTTCAAACTCAAATGAATGCAAGCAAAGTATTTGGATGCTTTCTCTTAATATACAAATAAAAAAAACTCAAGTCTCTTTCACCCTACTCGTAAGAGCTGTTAAAACGCGTAAATGCATTCAAAAGCTTGAGTTGAAGCTTAATTGTATTTGTAAACATCCTAGGTGTAGTTTCACCCTCTAATGAATGCAAACAAAGTATTTGGATGCTTTCTCTTAATATACAACAGAAAAGAACTCAAATCTCTTTCACCCAACTCGTAAGAGCTGTTAAAACGCGTAAATGCATTCAAGAGCTTGAGTTGAAGCTTAATTGTACTTGTAAACATCCTAGGTGTAGTTTCACCCTCAAATGAATGCAAACAAAGTATTTGGATGCTTACTCTTAATATACAACAGAAAAGAACTCAAATATCTTTCACCCAACTCGTAAGAGCTGTTAAAACGCGTAAATGCATTAAAAATCTTGAGTTGAAGCATGTTTGTACTTGTAAACATCCTTGGTGTAGTTTGACACTTAAATGATTACAAACAAAGTATTTGGATGCTTTGTCTTAATATACAACACTAAAGAACTCAAATCTCTATCAACCTAGTCGTAAGAGCTGTTAAATTGCGTAAATGCATTCAAAAGCTTGAGTTGAAGCTTGTTTGTACTTGTAAACATCCGTGGTAAAGTTTCACACTCAAATGAACAAACAAAGTATTTGGATGATTTCTCTTAATATACAACACAAAAGAACTCATTCTCTATCACCCTAGTCGTAAGAGCTGTTAAAAAGCGTAAATGCATTCAAAAGCTTGAGTTGAAGATTGTTTGTACTTGTAAACATCCTTGTTTGTTTTTCACTCTCAAATGAATGCAAACAAAGTAATTGGATGATTTCTCTTAATATACAACACAAAGAACTCAAATCTCTTTCAACCTACTCGAAAGGTCTGTTAAAACGCGTAAATGCCTTCAAAACCTTGAGTTGAAGATTGTTTGTACTTGTAAACATTCTAGGTGTAGTTTCATACTCCAATGAATGCAAACAAAGTATTTGGATGCTTTATCTTAATATACAACACAAAAAGCTCAAATATCTTTCACCCTACTCGTAAGAGCTGTTAAAATGCGTAAAGCAATCAAAAGCTTAAGTTGAAGCTTGTTTGTACTTGTAAACATCCTAGGTATAGTTTCAGACTCAAATGAATGCAAAAAAAGTATTTGGATGCTTTCTCTTAATATACAACACAAAAGAACTCAATCTCTATCACCCTAGTCCTAAGAGTTGTTAAAACGCGTAAATGTATTCAAAAGCTTGAGTTAAAGCTTGTTTGTACTTGTAAACAATCTTGGTGTAGTTTCAAACTCAAATGAATGCAAGCAAAGTATTTGGATCCTTTCTCTTAATATACAAATCAAAAAAACTCAAGTCTCTTTCACCCTACTCGTAAGAGCTGTTAAAACGCGTAAATGCATTCAAAAGCTTGAGTTGAAGCTTAATTGTACTTGTAAACATCCTAGGTGTAGTTTCACACTCAAATAAATGCAAACAAAGTATTTGGATGCTTTCTCCTAATATAAAACACAAAAGAACTCAAATCTCTTTTACCCAACTCGTAAGAGCTGTTCAACCGCGTAAATGCATTCAAAATCTTGAGTTGAAGCTTGTTTGTACTTGTAAACATCCTTTTTGTAATTTTGACACTCAAATGATTACAAACAAAGTATTTGGATGCTTTCTCTTAATATACAACACTAAAGAACTCAAATCTCTTTCACCCTACTCGTAAGAGCTGTTAAAACTCGTAAATGCATTCAAAAGCTTGAGTTGAAGCTTGTTTCTACTTGTAAACATCCTTGGTGTAAGTTCACATTCAACAGAACGCAAACAAAGTATTTGGATGCTTTCCCTTAATATACAACACAAGAGAACTCAAATCTCTTTCACCCTACTCGTAAGAGCTTCAAAAACCCGTAAATGCATTCAAAAGCTTGACTTGAAACTTGTTTGTACTTGTAAATATCCTGGGTGTAGTTTCAAAGTCAAATGAATGCAAACAAAACATTGGGGGGCTTTTTCTTAATACAAAACGCAAAAGAACTCAAATCTCTTTCATCCTACTCGCATGAGCTTTTAAAACGCGTAAATGCATTCAAAAGATTGAGTTGAAGCTTGTTTGTACCTTATAACATTCTTGTTGTTGTTTCATACTCAAACGAATGCAAACATAACATTTGGGTGCTTTCCCTTAATATACAACAGAAAAGAACTCAAATCTCTTTCACCCTACTCGTAAGAGCTGTTAAAACGCGTAAATGCATTCAAAAGCTTGAGTTAAAGCTTGTTTGTACTTGTAAACATTCTTGGTGTAGTTTTGAACTCAAATGAATGCAAGCAAAGTATTTGGATGCTTTCTTTTATTATACAAATCAAAAAAACTCAAGTCTCTTTCACCCTACTCGTAAGAGTTGTTAAAACGTGTAAATGCATTCAAAACCTTGAGTTGAAGGTTGATTGTACTTGTAGACATCATAGGTATAGTTTCACACTCAAATGAATGCAAATAAAGTATTTGGATGCTTTCTCTTAATATACAACACTAAAGAACTGAAATCTCTTTCACCCTACTCGTAAGAGCTGTTAAAACGCGTAAATGCATTCAAAAGCTTGAGTTGAAGCTTAATTGCACTTGTAAACATCCTAGGTGTAGTTTTACACTCAAATGAATGCAAACAAAGTATTTGGATGCTTTCTCTTAATATACAACACTAAAGAACTGAAATCTCTTTCACCCTACTGGTATGAGCTTTGAAAACGCGTAAATGCATTCAAAAGCTTGAGTTGAAGCTTGTTTGTACTTTTAAACATTCTTGTTGTAGTTTGATACTCAAATGAATGCAAACATAACATTTGGGTGCTTTCTCTTAATATACAACATAAAAGAACTCAATCTCTTTCACCCTACTCGTAAATGCATTCAAAAGCTTGAGTTGAAGCTTGTTTGTACTTGTAAACATCCTTGGTGTAGTTTCAAACTCAAATGAATGCAAGCAAAGTATTTGGATGCTTTCTCTTAATATACAAATAAAAAAAACTCAAGTCTCTTTCACCCTACTCGTAAGAGCTGTTAAAACGCGTAAATGCGTTCAAAAGCTTGAGTTCAAGCTTAATTGTACTTGTAAACATCCTAGGTGTAGTTTGACCCTCAAATGAATGCAAACAAAGTATTTGGATGCTTTCTCTTGATATACAACAGAAAAGAACTCAAATCTCTTTCACCCAACTCGTAAGAGCTGTTAAAACGCGTAAATGCATTCAAAAGCTTGAGTTGAAGCTTGTTTGTACTTGTAAACATCCTAGGTGTAGTTTGACACTCAAATGATTACAAAAAAAGTATTTGGATGCTTTCTCTTAATATACAACACTAAAGAACTTTAATCTCTATAAACCTAGTCGTAAGAGCTGTTAAAATGCATAAATGCATTCAAAAGCTTGAGTTGAAGCTTGTTTGTACTTGTAAACATCTGTGGTATAGTTTCACACTCAAATGAATAAACAAAGTATTTGGATGCTTTCTCTTAATGTACAACACAAAAGAACTCAAATCTCTTTCACCCTACTCGTAAGAGCTGTTTAAACGCGCAAATGCATTCAAAAGCTTGAGTTGAAGCTTGTTTGTACTTGTAAACATCCTAGGTGTAGTTTCACACTCAAATGCATGCAAACAAAGTATTTGGATACTTTCTGTTAATACACAACAGAAAAGAACTCAAATCTCTTTCACCCTACTCGTAAGAGCTTCTAAAATACGTCAATGCATTCAAAAGCTTGAGTTAAAGCTTGTTTGTACTTGTAAATATCCTAGGTGTAGTTTCAAAGTCAAATGAATGCAAACAAAACATTTGGGGGCTTTCTCATAATATAAAACACAAAAGAACAAGAATCTCATTCATCCTACTCGTATGAGCTTTTAAAACTCGTAAATGTATCCAAAAGCTTGAGTTGAAGCTTGTTTGTACATAAAACATTCTTGTTGTAGTTTCATACTCAAATGAATGCAAACATAACATTTGGGTGCTTTCTCTTAATAAACAACACAAAAGAACTCAACCTCTATCACCCTAGTTGTAAGATTTGTTAAAACGCATAAATGCATTCAAAAGCTTGAGTTGAAGCTTGTTTGTACTTGTAAATATCCCTGGTGTTATTTCACACTCAAATGAATGCAAACAAAGTATTTGGATGCTTTCCCTTAATAGACAATACAAAAGAACTCATTTTCTATCACCCTAGTCGTAAGAGCTGTTAAAACAGGTAAATGCATTCAAAAGCTTGAGTTGAAGCTTGTTTGTAGTTGTAAACATCCTTGGTGTATTTTCACACTAAAAGAATGCAAACAAAGTAATTGGATGCTTTTTCTTAATAGACAAAACAAAAGAACTCAAACTCTATCACCCTAGTCGTAAGAGCTATTAAAACGCGTAAATGCATTCAAAAGCTTGAGTTGAAGCTTGTTTGTACTTGTAAACATCCTTTGTGTAGTTTCACATTTAAATGAATGCATACAAAGTATTTGGATGCCTTCTCTAAATATACAACACAAAACAACTCAATCTCTATCACCCTACTCCTAAGAGCTGCTAAAACGCATAAATGCTTTCAAAAGCTTGAGTTGAAGCTTGTTTGTAATTGAAGATATCCTTGGTGTAGTTTCACACTCAAATGAATGCAAACAAAGTATTTGGATTCTTCTCTTAATATACAACTCAAAAGAACTCATTCTCTACCACCCTACTCGTAAGAGCTGTTAAAACGCGTAAATGCATTCAAAAGCTTGAGTTGAAGCTTGTTTGTTCTTGTAAATATCCCTGGTGTTATTTCACACTCAAATGAATGCAAAAGAAATATTTGGATACTTTCTCTTAATATACAACAATAAAGAACTCAATTTCTATCACCCTAGTCGTAAGAGCTGTTAACACGCATAAATGCATTCAACAGTTTGAGTTGAAGCTTGTTTGTACTTGTAAACATCCTTGGTGTTTTTTCACACTCAAATGAATGCAAACAAAGTATTTGGATGCTTTTTCTTAATAGACAACACAAAAGAACTCAATCTCTATCACTCGAGTCGTAAGAGCTATTAAATTGCGTAAATGCATTCAATAGCTTAAGTTGAAGCTTGTTTTTACTTGTAAACATCCTGGGTATAGTTTCACACTCAAACGAATGCAAACAAAGTATTTGGATGCTTTCTCTTAATATACAACACAAGAGAACTCAAACCTCTTTCACCCTACTCGTAAGAGCTGTTTAAACACGTAAATGCATTCAAAAGCTTGAGTTAAATCTTGTTTGTACTTGTAAACATCCTTGGTGTAGTTTCAAACTCAAATGAATGCAAGCAAAGTATTTGGATGCTTTCTCTTAATATACAAATAAAAAAAACTCAAATCTCTTTCACCCTACTTGTAAGAGCTGTTAAAACGCGTAAATGCATTCAAAAGCTCTAGTTGAAGCTTAATTGTACTTATAAACATCCTAGGTGTAGTTTCACACTTAAATCAATGCAAACAAATTATTTGGATGCTTTCTCTTAATATACAACACAAAAGAACTCAAATCTCTTTCACCCTACTCGTAGGAGCTGTTAAAACAAGGAAATGCATTCAAAATCTTGAGTTGAAGCTTGTTTGTACTTGTGAACATCCTTGGTGTAGTTTCACACTCAAATGATTACAAACAAAGTATTTGGATAGTTTCTCTTAATATACAACACTAAACAACTGAAATCTCTTTCACCCTACTCGTAAGAGCTGTTAAAATGCGTAAATGCATTCAAAAGCTTGAGTTGAAGCTTGTTTGTACTTGTAAATATCCTAGGTGTAGTTTCAAAGTCAAATGAATGCAAACAAAACATTGGGGGGCTTTCTCTTAATATTAAACACAAAAGAACTCAAATCTCTTTCATCTTACTCGTATGAGCTTTTAAAACGCGTAAATGCATTCAAAAGCTTTAGTTGAAGCTTGTTTGTACTTTAAAACATTCTTGTTAAAGTTTCATTTTCAAATGAATGCAAACCTAACATTTGGGTGCTTTCTCTTATAATACAAATAAAAAAAAGCTTGAGTTAAATCTTGTTTGTACTTCTAAACATCCTTGGTGTAGTTTCAAACTCAAATGAATGCAAGCAAAGTATTTGGGTGCTTTCTCTTAATATACAAATAAAAAAAACTCAAGTCTCTTTCACCCTACTCGTAAGAGCTGTTAAAACGCGTAAATGCATTCAAAAGCTTGAGTTGAAGCTTAATTGTATTTGTAAACATCCTAGGTGTAGTTTCACCCTCTAATGAATGCAAACAAAGTATTTGGATGCTTTCTCTTAATATACAACAGAAAAGAACTCAAATCTCTTTCACCCAACTCGTAAGAGCTGTTAAAACGCGTAAATGCATTCAAGAGCTTGAGTTGAAGCTTAATTGTACTTGTAAACATCCTAGGTGTAGTTTCACCCTCAAATGAATGCAAACAAAGTATTTGGATGCTTACTCTTAATATACAACAGAAAAGAACTCAAATATCTTTCACCCAACTCGTAAGAGCTGTTAAAACGCGTAAATGCATTAAAAATCTTGAGTTGAAGCATGTTTGTACTTGTAAACATCCTTGGTGTAGTTTGACACTTAAATGATTACAAACAAAGTATTTGGATGCTTTGTCTTAATATACAACACTAAAGAACTCAAATCTCTATCAACCTAGTCGTAAGAGCTGTTAAATTGCGTAAATGCATTCAAAAGCTTGAGTTGAAGCTTGTTTGTACTTGTAAACATCCGTGGTATAGTTTCACACTCAAATGAAAAAACAAAGTATTTGGATGATTTCTTTTAATATACAACACAAAAGAACTCATTCTCTATCACCCTAGTCGTAAGAGCTGTTAAAAAGCGTAAATGCATTCAAAAGCTTGAGTTGAAGATTGTTTGTACTTGTAAACATCCTTGTTTGTTTTTCACTCTCAAATGAATGCAAACAAAGTAATTGGATGATTTCTCTTAATATACAACACAAAGAACTCAAATCTCTTTCAACCTACTCGAAAGGTCTGTTAAAACGCGTAAATGCCTTCAAAACCTTGAGTTGAACATTGTTTGTACTTGTAAACATTCTAGGTGTAGTTTCATACTCCAATGAATGCAAACAAAGTATTTGGATTCTTTATCTTAATATACAACACAAAAAGCTCAAATATCTTTCACCCTACTCGTAAGAGCTGTTAAAATGCGTAAAGCAATCAAAAGCTTAAGTTGAAGCTTGTTTGTACTTGTAAACATCCTAGGTATAGTTTCAGACACAAATGAATGCAAAAAAAGTATTTGGATGCTTTCTCTTAATATACAACACAAAAGAACTCAATCTCTATCACCCTAGTCCTAAGAGTTGTTAAAACGCGTAAATGTATTCAAAAGCTTGAGTTAAAGCTTGTTTGTACTTGTAAACATCCTTGGTGTAGTTTCAAACTCAAATGAATGCAAGCAAAGTATTTGGATGCTTTCTCTTAATATACAAATCAAAAAAACTCAAGTCTCTTTCACCCTACTCGTAAGAGCTGTTAAAACGCGTAAATGCATTCAAAAGCTTGAGTTGAAGCTTAATTGCACTTGTAAACATCCTAGGTGTAGTTTCACACTCAAATAAATGCAAACAAAGTATTTGGATGCTTTCTCCTAATATACAACACAAAAGAACTCAAATCTCTTTTACCCAACTCGTAAGAGCTGTTCAACCGCGTAAATGCATTCAAAATCTTGAGTTGAAGCTTGTTTGTACTTGTAAACATCCTTTTTCTAATTTTGACACTCAAATGATTACAAACAAAGTATTTGGATGCTTTCTCTTAATATACAACACTAAAGAACTCAAATCTCTTTCACCCTACTCGTAAGAGCTGTTAAAACTCGTAAATGCATTCAAAAGCTTGAGTTGAAGCTTGTTTCTACTTGTAAACATCCTTGGTGTAAGTTCACATTCAACAGAACGCAAACAAAGTATTTGGATGCTTTCCCTTAATATACAACACAAGAGAACTCAAATCTCTTTCACCCTACTCGTAAGAGCTTGAAAAACCCGTAAATGCATTCAAAAGCTTGACTTGAAACTTGTTTGTACTTGTAAATATCCTGGGTGTAGTTTCAAAGTCAAATGAATGCAAACAAAACATTGGGGGGCTTTTTCTTAATACAAAACTCAAAAGAACTCAAATCTCTTTCATTCTACTCGCATGAGCTTTTAAAACGCGTAAATGCATTCAAAAGATTGAGTTGAAGCTTGTTTGTACCTTATAACATTCTTGTTGTTGTTTCATAATCAAACGAATGCAAACATAACATTTGGGTGCTTTCCCTTAATATACAACAGAAAAGAACTCAAATCTCTTTCACCCTACTAGTATGAGCTTTTAAAACGCGTAAATGCATTCCAAAGTTTGAGATGAAGCTTGTTTGTACTTTAAAACATTCTTGGTGTAGCTTCATACTCCAATGAATGCAAACAAAACATTTGATTGCTTTCTCTTAATATACAACACAAAAGAACTCAATCTCTGTCACCCTAGTCGTAAGAGCTGTTAAAACGCGTTAATGCATTCAAAATTTTGAGTTCAAGCTTGTTTATTCTTGTAAACATCCTTGGTGTAGTTTCACACTCAAATGAATGCAAACAAAGTATTTGGATGCTTTCTCTTAATATACAACAAAAAAACAACTCAAATCTCTTTCACCCAACTCGTAAGAGCTGTTAAAATGCGTAAATGCATTCAAAAGCTTAAGTTGAAGCTTGTTTGTACTTGAAAACATCCTTGGTTTAGTTTCACACTCAAATGAATGCAAACAAAGTATTTGGATGCTTTCTCCGAATATACAACACAAAAGAACTCAAATCTCTTTCACCCTACTCGTATGAGCTTTTAAAACGCGTAAATGCATTTAAAAGCTTGAGTTGAAGCTTCTTTGCACTTTAAAACATTGTTGGTGTAGTTTCGTACTCAAATAAATGCAAACAAAACATTTGGGTGCTTTATCTTAATGTACAACACAAAAGAACTCAATCTCTATCACCCTAGTCGTAAGAGCTGTTAAAACGCGTAAATGCATTCAAAAACTTCAGTTGAAGCTTGTTTGTACTAGTAAACATTCTTGATGTAGTTTCATACTCCAATGCATGCAAACAAAACATTTGGATAATTTCTCTTAATATATAGCACAAAACAACTCAATTTCTACCACTCTAGTCGTAAGAGCTGCTAAAAAGCGTAAATGCATTCAAAAGCTTGAGTTCGAGCTTGTTCGTACTTGTAACATCGTAGGTTTAGTTTCACACTCAATCGAATGCAAACATAATATTTGGATGCTTTCATTTAATATACAACACAAACGAACTCAATTTCTATCACCCTAGTCGTAAGAGATGTTAAAACGCGTAAATGCATTCAAAAGCTTGAGTTGAAGCTTGTTTGTACTTGTGAACATCCCTGGTGGTATTTCACACTCAATAGAATGCAAACAAATTATTTGGATACTTTCTCTTATTATACAACACAAAAGAACTCAAATCACTTTCTCCCTAGTCGTAAGAGCTGTTAAAAAGCTGAAATGCATTCAAAAGCATGAGTTGAAGCTTGTTTGTACTTGTAAAGATCTTATGTGTAGTGTCACACTCAAATGAATGCAAACAAAGTATTTGGCTGCTTTCTCTTAATATACAACACAAAAGAACTCAAATCTCTTTCACTCTACTTGTATGAGCTTTTAAAACGCGTAAAATGCATTCAAAAGCATGAGTTGAAGCTTGTTTGTACTTTAAAACAATCTGGGTGTTGTTTCATACTCCAATGAATGCAAACAAAACATTTGGGTGCTTTCCCTTAATATACAACACAAAACAACTCAGATATCTTTCACCCTCCTCGTATGAGCTTTCAAAACGCGTAAAATGCATTCAAAAGCTTGAGTTGAAGCTTGTTTGTACTTTACAACATTCTCGGTGTAGTTTCATACTCAAATGAATGCAAACAAAACTTTTGGGTGCTTTCTCTTAATATACAACACAAACGAACTCAATCTCTATCACCCTATTCGTTAGAGCTGTTAAAACTCGTAAATGCATTCAAAAGCTTGAGTTGAAGCTAGTTTTTACTTGTAAACATCCTTGGTGTAGTTTCATACTCAAATGAATGCAAACAAAATATTAGGATGCTTTCACTTAATACACAACACAAAAGAACTCAATCTCTATCACCCTAGTCCTAAGAGCTGTTAAAAAGCGTAAATGCATTCAAAAGCTTGAGTTCAAGCTTGTTTGTACTTGTAAACATCCTTGGTGTAGTGTCACACTCAAATGAATGCAAACAAAGTATTTGGATGCTTTCTCCTAATATACAACAAAAAAGAACTCAAATCTCTTTCACCCTACTCGTAAGAGCTGTTAAAACGCGTAAATGCATTCAAACGCTTGAGTTGAAGCTTGTTTGTACTTCTAAACATCCTTGGTGTAGTTTCACATTCAAATAAATGCAAAAAAAGTATTTGGGTGCTTTCTCTTAATATACAACACAAAACAACTCAGATCTTTTTCACCCTACTCGTATGACCTTTTAAAACGCTTAAATGCACCCAAAAGCTTGAGTTGAAGCTTGTTTGTACTTTAAAACATTTTTGTTGTAGTTTCATTATCAAATGAATGCAAACAAATCATTTTGGTGCTTTCTCTTAATATACAACACAAAAGAACTCAATCTCTATCACCCTAGTCGTAAGAGCTGTTAAAACGCGTAAATGCGCCCAAAAGCTTGAGTTGAAGCTTGTTTGTACTTGTAAACATCCTAGGTGTAGTTTCACACTCAAATGAATGCAAACAAAGTATTTGGATGTTGTCTCTTAATATAGAACACAAAAGACCTCAAATCTCTTACACCCTACGCGTATGAGTTTCTAAAATGCATAAATGTCTTCAAAAGGTTGAGTTGAAGCTTGTTTGAACTTTAAAACATTCTTGGTGTAGGTTCATACGCAAATGAATGGAACAAAACATTTGGATGCTTTTTGTTAATATACAACACAAAATAACTCAGTCTCTATCACCCTAGTCGTAAGAGCGGTTAAAACCCGTAATTGCATTCAAAAGCTTGAGTTGAAGCTTGTTTGTACTTGTAAACATCCCTGGTGTTATTCACACTCAAATTAATGAAATCAAAGTATTTGGATACTTTTTCTTAATATACAACACAAAAGAACTCAATTTCTATCACCCTAGTCGTAAGAGTTGTTAAAAGGTGTAAATGCATTCAAAAGCTTGAGTTGAAGCTTGTTTGTACTTGTAAACTTCCTTGGGGTATTTTCACAATCAAAAGAATGCTAACAAATTATTTGGATGCTTTCTCTTAATATACAAACACAAAAGAACTCAATCTCTATCACCCTGGTCGTAAGAGCTGTTAAAACGCGTAAATGCACTCAAAAGCTTGAGTTGAAGCTTGTTTGTACTTGAAACATTCTTGGTGTAGTTTCATACTCAAATGAATGAAAACAAAACATTTGGGTGCTTTCTCTTAATATACAACACAAGAGAACACAATCACTGTCACCCTAGTCGTAAGAGCTGTTAAAACCCGTAAATGCATTCAAAAGCTTGAATTGAAGCTTGTTTGTACTTCTAAACATCCTAGGTGTAGTTTCACACTTAAATGAATGCAAACAAAGTATTTGGATGCTTTCTCTTAATATACAACACAAAAGAACTCAAATCTCTTTCACCCTACTCGTATGAGCTTTTGAAACGCGTATATGCGTTCAAAAGCTTGAGTTGAAGCATCTTTGAACTTTAAAACATTTTTGGTGTTGTTTCATACTCAAATTAATGCAAACAAAACATTTGGGTGCTATCTCTTAATATACAACACAAATGAACTTAGATATCTTTCACCCTACTCGTAAGAGCTGTTAAAACGCGTAAATGCATTCAAAAGCTTGAGTTAAAGCTTGTTTGTACTTGTAAACGTCCTTGGTGTAGTTTCAAATTCAAATGAATGCAAATAAAGCATTTGGATGCTTTCTCTTAACATACAACACAAAGAACTCAATCTCTATCACCCTAGTCTTAAGAGCTGTTAAAACGCGTAAATGCATTCAAAAGCTTGAGTTGAAGCTTGTTTGTACTTGTAAACATCCCTCGTGTTATTCACACTCAAATGAATGCAAACAAAGTATTTGGATGCTTTCTCTTAATATACAGCACAAAAGAACTCAAATCTCTTTCAGGCTACTCGTAAGAGCTGTTAAAACACGTAAATGCATTCAAAAGCTTAATTTGAAGCTTGTTTGTACTTGTAAACATCCTAGGTATAGTTTCACACGCAAATGAAGGAAAACAAAGTATTTGGATGTTTTCTCTTAATATCCAGCACAAATGAACTTAGATATCTTTCACCCTACTCGTAAGAGCTGTTAAAACGTGTAAATGCATTCAAAAGCTTGAGTTAAAGCTTGTTTGTACTTGTAAACATCCTTGGTGTAGTTTCAAACTCAAAAGAATGCAAACAAAGTATTTGGATGCTTTCTCTTAATATACAAATCATAAAAACTCAAATCTCTTATACCCTACTCGTAAGAGTTGTTAAAACTCGTAAATACATTCAAAAGCATAAGTTGAAGGTTGTTTGTACTTGTAAACATCCTAGGTGTAGTTTCACACTCAAATGATTGCAAACTAAGTATTTGGATGCTTTCTCTTAATATACAACTCAAAAGAACTCAAATCTCTTTCACCGTACTCGTAAGAGCTGTTAAAACGCGTAAATGCATTCAAAAGCTTGAGTTGAAGATTTTTTGTGATTGTAAACATCCTTGGTGTAGTTTCAAACTCAAATCAATGCAAACAAAGTATTAGGATGCTTTTTCTTAATATACAACACAAAAAAGCTCAAATCTCTTTCACCCTACTCGTAAGAGCTGGTAAAACGCGTAAATGCATTCAAAAGCTTGAGTTAATGTTTTTTGTACTTGTAAACATCCTTGGTGTAGTTTAAAACTCAAATGAATGCAAGCAAAGTAATTGGATGCTTTCTCTTAATATACAAATCAAAAACACTCAAGTCTCTTTCACCCTACTCGTAAGAGCTGTTAAAACGCGTAAATGCATTCAAAAGCTTGAGTTAAAGCTAAATTGTACATGTAAACATCCTAGGTGTAGTTTCACACTCAAATGAATGCAAACAAAACATTGGGGGGCTTTCTCTTAATGTAAAACAGAAAACAACTTAGATCTCTTTCACCCTCCTCTATGAGCTTTTAAAACGCGTAAAATGCATTCAAAAGCTTGAGTTGAAGCTTGTTTGTTCTTTACAACATTCTCGGTGTAGTTTCATGCTCAAATGAATGCAAACAAAACTTTTGGGTGCTTTCTCTTAATATACAACACAAACGAACTCAATCTCTATCACCCTAGTCGTAAGAGCTATTAAAACTCGTAAATGCATTCAAACGCTTGAGTTGAAGCTTTTTTGTACTTCTAAACATCCTTGGTGTAGTTTCACATTCAAATAAATGCAGAAAAAGTATTTGGGTGCTTTCTCTTAATATACAACACAAAACAACTCAGATATTTTTAACCCTACTCGTATGAGCTTTTAAAACGCATAAATGCACGCAAAAGTTTGAGTTGAAGCTTGTTTGTACTTTAAAACATTCATGTTGTAGTTTCATTATCAAATTAATGCAAACAAATCATTTGGGTGCTTTCTCTTAATATACAACACAAAAGAACTCAATCTCTATCACCCTAGTCGTAAGAGCTGTTAAAACGCGTAAATGCACCCAAAAGCTTGAGTTGAAGCTTGTTTGTACTTGTAAACATCCTAGGTGTAGTTTTACACTCAAATGAATTCAAACAAAGTATTTGGATGTTGTCTCTTAATATACAACACAAAAGACCTCAAATCTCTTACACCCTACGCGTATGAGCTTTTAAAATGCATAAATGCCTTCAAAAGCTTGAGTTGAAACTTGTTTGTACTTTAAAACATTCTTGGTGTAGTTTCATACTCAAATGAATGCAAACAAAACATTTGGATGCTTTTTCTTAATATACAACACAAAATAACTCAGTCTCTATCACCCTAGTCGTAAGAGCGGTTAAAACCCGTAAATGCATTCAAAAGCTTGAGTTGAAGCTTGTTTGTACTTGTAAACATCCCTGGTGTTATTCACACTCAAATGAATGAAAATAAAGTATTTGGATTCTTTTTCTTAATATACAACACACAAGAACTCAATTTCTATCACCCTAGTCGTAAGAGATGTTAAAAGGTGTAAATGCATTCAAAAGCTTGAGTTGAAGCTTGTTTGTACTTGTAAACATCCTTGGGGTATTTTCACACTCAAAAGCTTGAATTGAAGCTTGTTTGTACTTCTAAACATCCTAGGTGTAGTTTCACACTCAAATGAATGCAAACAAAGTATTTGGATGCTTTCTCTCAATATACAACACAAAAGAATTCAAATTTCTTTCACCCTACTCGTATGAGCTTTTGAAACGCGTAAATGCGTTCAAAATCTTGAGTTGAAGCTTCTTTGAACTTTAAAACATTCTTGGTGTTGTTTCATACTCAAATGAATGCAAACAAAACATTTGGGTGCTATCTCTTAATATACAACACAAATGAACTTAGATATCTTTCACCCTTGGTGTAGTTTCAAACTTAAATGAATGCAAGCAAAGTCATTGGATGCTTTCTCTTAATATACAAATCAAAAAATCTCAAGTCTCTTTCACCCTACTCGTAAGAGCTGTTAAACCGCGTAAATGCATTCAAAAGCTTGAGTTGAAGCTAAATTGTACTTGTAAACATCCTAGGTGTAGTTTCACACTCAAATGAATGCAAACAAAACATTGGGGGGCTTGCTCTTAATATAAAACAGAAAAAAGAACTCAAATCTCTTTCATCCTACACGTATGAGCTTTTAAAACGCGTAAATGCATTCAAAAGCTTGAGTTGAAGCTTGTTTGTACTTTAAAACATTCTTGTTGTAGTTTCATACTCAAATGAATGCAAACATAACATTTGGGTGCTTTGTCTTAATATACAACACAAATGAACATAGATATCTTTCACCCTACTCGTAAGAGCTGTTAAAACGCATAAATGCATTCAGAAGCTTGAGTTAAAGCTTGTTTGTACTTGTAAACATCCTTGGTGTAGTTTCAAACTCAAATGAATGCAAACAAAGTATTTGGATGCTTTCTCTTAATATACAACACAAAGAACTCAATCTCTATCACCCTAGTCTTAAGATCTGTTAAAACGCGTAGATGCATTCAAAAGCTTAAGTTGAAGCTTGTTTGTACTTGTAAACATCCTAGGTGTAGTTTCACACTCAAATGATTGCATACTAAGTATTTGGATGCTTTCTCTTAATATACAACTCAAAAAAACTCAAATCTCTTTCACCCTACTCGTAAGAGTTATTAAAACTCGTAAATACATTCAAAAGCTTAAGTTGAAGCTTGTTTGTACTTGTAAACATCCTAGGTGTAGTTTCACACTCAAATGATTGCAAACTAAGTATTTGGATGCTTTCTCTTAATATACAACTCAAAAAAACTCAAATCTCTTTCACCCTACTCGTAAGAGCTTGTGAAACGCGTACAAACGCGTAAAAGCACCGAAATCTCTTTCATCCTACTCGTATCAGCTTTTAAAACGCGTAAAGGCACTCAATAGCTTGAGTTGAAGCTTGTTTGTACTTTAAAACATTCTTGTTGTAGTTTCATACTCAAGTGAATGCAAACATAACATTTGCGTACTTTCTCTTAATATACAACACAAAATAACTCCAATCTCTTTCACCCTACTCGTAAGAGCTGTTAAAACGCGTAAATGCATTCAAAAGCTTGAGTTGAAGCTTGTCTGTAGTTGTAAATATCCTAGGTGTAGTTTCAAAGTCAAATGAATGCAAACAAAACACTGGGGGGCTTTCTCTTAATATAAAATACAAAAGAACTCAAATCTCTATCGCCCAACTCGTAAGAGCTTGTAAAACGCGTAAATGCATTCAAAAGCTTGAGTTGAAGCTTGTTTGTACTTGTAAATATCCTAGGTGTAGTTTCAAAGTCAAATGAATTCAAACAAAACATTGGGGGGCTTTCTCTTAATATAAAACACAAAAGAACTCAAATCTCTTTCATCCTACTCGTATGAGCTTTTAAAACGCGTAAATTCATTCAAAAAGCTTAAGTTGAAGCTTGTTTGTACTTTAAAACATTCTTGTTGTAGTTTCATACTCAAATGAATGCAAACATAACATTTGGGTGCTTTGTCTTAATATACAACACAAATGAACTCAATCTCTATCACCCTAGTCGTAAGAGCTAGTAAAACGCGTAAATGCATTCAAAAGCTTGAGTTAAAGCTTGTTTGTACTTGTAAACATCCTTGGTGTAGTTTCAAACTCAAATGAATTCAAGAAAAGTATTTGGATGCTTTCTCTTAATATACAAATCAAAAAAACTCAAGTCTCTTTCACCCTACTCGTAAGAGCTATTAAAACAAGTAAATGCATTCAAAAGCTTGAGTTGAAGCTTAATTGTACTTTTAAACATCCTAGGTGCAGTTTCACACTCAAATGAATGCAAACAAACTATTTGGATGCTTTCTCTCAATATACAAATAAAAAAAACTCAAGTCTCTTTCACCCTACTCGTAAGAGCTGTTGAAACGCGTAAATGCATTCAAAAGCTTAAGTTGAAGCTTGTTTGTACTTGTAAACATCCTTAGTGTAGTTTCAAACCCAAATGATTGCAAACAAAGTATTTTGATGCTTTCTCTTAATATACAAATCAAAAAAACTCAAATCTGTTTCACCCTACTCGTAAGGGCTGTTAAAACGCGTAAATGCATTCAAAAGCTAAAGTTGAAGCTTGTTTGTACTTGTAAACATCCTAGATGTAGCTTCACACTCAAATGAATGCAAAAAAAGTGTTTGGATGCTTTCTCTTAATGTACAACAAAAAAGAACTCAAATCTCTTTCATCCTACTCGTAAGAGATGTTAAAAACGTGTAAATGCATTCAAAAGCATGAGTTCAAGCTTGTTTGTACTTGTAAACATCCTTGGTGTAGTTTCACACTCAGATGAATGAAAATAAAGTATTTTGGATGCTTTGTCTTAATATACAACAAAAAAGAACTCAAATATCTTTCACCCCACTAGTAAGGGTTGTTAAAACGCGTAAATGCATTCAAAAGTTTGAGTTGAAGCTTGTTTGTAATTTAAAACATTCTTGTTGTAGTTTCATACTCAAATGAATGCAAACAAAGCATTAGGGTGCTTTCTCTTAATATACAACACAATAGAACTCAATCTCTATCACCTTAGTCGTAAGAGCTGTTAAAACGCGTAAATGCATTCAAAAGCTTGAGTTGAAGCTTGTTTGTACTTGTAAACATCCTTGGTGTAGTTTCACACTGAAATGAATGCAAACAAAGCATTTCGATGCTTTTTCTTCATATACAACACAAAAGAACTCAGTCTCTATCACCCTAGTCGTAAGAGCTGTTAAAACGCGTAAATGCATTCAAAAGCTTGAGTAAAAGCTTGTTTGTACTTGTAAATATCCTAGGTATAGTTTCAGACTCAAATGAATGCAAAAAATGTATTTGGATGCTTTCTCTTAATATATAACACAAAAGAACTCATTCTCTATCACCCTAGTCGTAAGAGCTATTAAAACGTGTAAATGCATTCAAAAGCTTGAGTTAAAGCTTGCTTGTACTTGTAAACATCCTTGGTGTAGTTCCAAAGTCAAATAAATGCAAACAAAACATTGGGAGGCTTTCTCTTAATATACAACACAAAAGAACTCAAATCTCTTTCACCCTACTCGTAAGAGCTGTTAAAACGCGTAAATGCATTCAACAGCATGAGTTGAAGCTAGTTTGTACTTGTAAATATCCTAGGTGTAATTTCAAAGTCAAATGAATGCAAACATAACATTGGGGGGCTTTCTCTTAATTTAAAACACAAAAGAACTTAAATCTCTTTCACCCTACTCGTCAGAGCTTGTAAAACGCGTAAATGCATTCAAAAGGTTGAGTTGAAGCTTGTTTGTACATGTAAATATCCTAGGTGTAGTTTAAAAGTCAAATGAATGCAGACAAAACATTGGGGGGCTTTCTCTTAATATAAAACACAAAAGAACTCGAATCTCTTTCATCCTACTCGTATGAGCTTTTAAAACGCGTAAATGCATTCAAAAGCTTGAGTTGAAGCTTGTTTGTACTTTAACACATTCTTGTTGTAGTTTCATACTCAAATGAATGCAAACATAACATTTGGCTTCTTTCTCATACAACACAAAAGAACTCAATCTCTATCACCCTAGTCGTAAGAGCTAGTAAAACGCGTAAATGCATTGAAAAGCTTCAGTTAAAGCTTGTTTGTATTTGTAAACATCCTTGGTGTAGTTTCAAACTCAAATGAATTCAAAAAAAGTATTTGGATGCTTTCTCTTGATATACAAATCAAAAAAACTCAAGTCTCTTTCACCCTACTCGTAAGAGCTGTTAAAACGCGTAAATGCATTCAAAAGCTTGAGTTGAAGCTTAATTGTACTTGTAAAGATCCTAGGTGTAGATTCACACTCAAAAGAATGCAAACAAACTATTTGGATGCTTTCTCTCAATATACAAACAAAAAAAACTCAAGTCTCTTTTACCCTACTCGTAAGAGCTGTTAAAATGCGTAAATGCATTCAAAAGCTTAAGTTGAAGCTTGTTTGTACTTGTAAACATCCTTGGTGTATTTTCACACTGAAATGAATGCAAACAAAGCATTTCGATGTTTTTTCTTAATATACAACACAAAAGAACTCAGTCTCTATCACCCTAGTCGTAAGAGCTGTTAAAACGCGTAAATGCATTCAAAAACTTGAGTAAAAGCTTGTTTGTACTTGTATATATCCTAGGTATAGTTACAGACTCAAATGAATGCAAAAAAAGTATTTGGATGCTTTCTCTTAATATATAACACAAAAGAACTCATTCTCTATCACCCTAGTCGTAAGAGCTGTTAAAACGCGTAAATGCATTCAAAAGCTTGAGTTAAAGCTTGCTTGTACTTGTAAACATCCTTGGTGTAGTTCCAAAGTCAAATGAATGCAAACAAAACATTGGGAGGCTTTCTCTTAATATACAACACAAAAGAACTCAAATCTCTTTCACCCTACTCGTAAGAGCTGTTAAAATGCGTAAATGCATTCAAAAGCATGAGTTGAAGCTTGTTTGTACTTGTAAATATACTAGGTGTAATTTCAAAGTCAAATGAATGCAAACACAACATTGGGGGGCTTTCTCTTAATATAAAACACAAAAGAACTTAAATCTCTTTCACCCTACTCGTAAGAGCTTGTAAAACGCATAAATGCATTCAAAAGCATGAGTTGAAGCTTGTTTGTACTTGTAAATATACTAGGTGTAGTTTCAAAGTCAAATGAATGCAGACAAAACATTGGGGGGCTTTCTCTTAATATATAACACAAAAGAACTCAATCTCTATCACCCTAGTCGTAAGAGCTGTTAAAACGCGTAAATGCATTCAAAAGCTTGAGTTAAAGCTTGCTTGTACTTGTAAACATCCTTGGTGTAGTTCCAAAGTCAAATGAATGCAAACAAAACATTGGGAGGCTTTCTCTTAATATACAACACAAAAGAACTCAAATCTCTTTCACCCTACTCGTAAGAGCGGTTAAAATGCGTAAATGCATTCAAAAGCATGAGTTGAAGCTTGTTTGTACTTGTAAATATACTAGGTGTAATTTCAAAGTCAAATGAATGCAAACACAACATTGGGGGGCTTTCTCTTAATATAAAACACAAAAGAACTTAAATCTCTTTCACCCTACTCGTAAGAGCTTGTAAAACGCATAAATGCATTCAAAAGCTTGAGTTGAAGCTTGTTTGTACTTGTAAATATCCTAGGTGTAGTTTCAAAGTCAAATGAATGCAGACAAAACATTGGGGGGCTTTCTCTTAATATAAAACACAAAAGAACTCAAATCTCTTTCATCCTACTCGTAAGAGATGTTAAAAACGTGTAAATGCATTCAAAAGCATGAGTTCAAGCTTGTTTGTACTTGTAAACATCCTTGGTGTAGTTTCACACTCAAATGAATGCAAACAAAGTATTTTGGATGCTTTCTCTTAATATACAACAAAAAAGAACTCAAATATCTTTCACCCCACTAGTAAGGGTTGTTAAAACGCGTAAATGCATTCAAAAGCTTGAGTTGAAGCTTGTTTGTAATTTAAAACATTCTTGTTGTAGTTTCATACTCAAATGAATGCAAACAAAGCATTTGGGTGCTTTCTCTTAATATACAACACAATAGAACTCAATCTCTATCACCCAAGTCGTAAGAGCTATTAAAACGGGTAAATGCATTCAAAAGCTTGAGTTGAAGCTTGTTTGTACTTGTAAACATCCTTGGTGTAGTTTCACACTAAAATGAATGCAAACAAAGTATTTTGATGCTTTTTCTTAATATACAACACAAAAGAACTCAGTCTCTATCACTCTAGTCGTAAGAGCTGTTAAAACGCGTAAATACATTCAAAAGCTTGAGTTAAAGCTTGTTTGTACTTTTAAATACCCTAGGTATAGTTTCAGACTCAAATGAATGCAAAAAAAGTATTTGGATGCTTTCTCTTAATATATAACACAAAAAAACTCAATCTCTATCACCCTAGTCGTAAGAGCTGTTAAAACGCGTAAATGCATTCAAAAGTTGAGTTAAAGCTTGCTTGTACTTGTAAACATCCTTGGTGTAGTTCCAAAGTCAAATGAATGCAAACAAAACATTGGGAGGCTTTTTCTTAATATACAACACAAAAGAACTCAAATCTCTTTCACCCTACTCGTAAGAGCTGTTAAAACGCGTAAACGCATTCAAAAGCATGAGTTGAAGCTTGTTTGTACTTGTAAACATCCTAGGTGTAGTTTCACACTCAAATTAATCCAAACAAATTATTTGGATGCTTTCTCTTAATATATAAAACAAAAGAACTCAAATCTCTTTCACCCTACTCGTAAGAGTTTGTAAAACGCGTAAATGCATTCAAAAGCTTGAGTTGAAGCTTGTTTGTACTTGTAAATATCCTAGGTGTAGTTTCAAAGTAAAATGAATGCAGACAAAACATTGGGGGGCTTTCTCTTAATATAAAACACAAAAGAACTCAAAAGCTTGGGTTGAAGCTTGTTTGTACTTTAACACATTCTTGTTGTAGTTTCATACTCAAATGAATGCAAACATAACATTTGGGTTCTTTCTCATACAACACAAAAGAACTCAATCTCTATCACCCTAGTCGTAAGAGCTAGTAAAACGCGTAAATGCATTCAAAAGCTTGAGTTGAAGCTTGTTTGTACTTGTAAACATCCTTGGTGTAGTTTCAAACTCAAATGAATTCAAGAAAAGTATTTGGATGCTTTCTCTTAATATACAAATCAAAAAAACTCAAGTCTCTTTCACCCTACTCGTAAGAGCTGTTAAAACGCGTAAAAGCATTCAAAAGCTTGAGTTGAAGCTTAATTGTACTTGTAAAGATCCTAGGTGTAGTTTCACACTCAAAAGAGTGCAAACAAACTATTTGGATGCTTTCTCTCAATATACAAATAAAAAAAACTCAAGTCTCTTTCACCCTACTCGTAAGAGCTGTTAAAGCGCGTAAATGCATTCAAAAGCTTAAGTTGAAGCTTGTTTGTACTTGTAAACATCCCAGGTGTAGTTTCACACTCAAAAGAATGCAAACAAACTACTTGGATGCTTTCTCTTAATATACAACACAAACGAACTCAAATCTCTTTCAGCCTGCTCGTAAGAGCTGTTAAAACTCGTAAATGGATTCAAAAGCCTAATTTGAAGATTGTTTGTACTTGTAAACATCCTACGTATAGTTTCACACGCAAATGAATGCAAACAAAGTATTTGGATGCTTTCTCTTAATATACAACACAAAAGAACTGAGATATCTTTCACCCTACTCGTAAGAGCTGTTAAAGCGCGTAAATGCATTCAAAAGCTTAAGTTGAAGCTTGTTTGTACTTGTAAACATCCCAGGTGTAGTTTCACACTCAAAAGAATGCAAACAAACTACTTGGATGCTTTCTCTTAATATACAACACAAACGAACTCAAATCTCTTTCAGCCTGCTCGTAAGAGCTGTTAAAACGCGTAAATGGATTCAAAAGCCTAATTTGAAGATTGTTTGTACTTGTAAACATCCTACGTATAGTTTCACACGCAAATGAATGCAAACAAAGTATTTGGATGCTTTCTCTTAATATACAACACAAAAGAACTGAGATATCTTTCACCCTACTCGTAAGAGTTTGTAAAACGCGTAAATGCATTCAAAAGCTTGAGTTGAAGCTTGTTTGTACTTGTAAATATCCTAGGTGTAGTTTCAAAGTAAAATGAATGCAGACAAAACATTGGGGGGCTTTCTCTTAATATAAAACACAAAAGAACTCAAAAGCTTGAGTTGAAGCTTGTTTGTACTTTAACACATTCTTGTTGTAGTTTCATACTCAAATGAATGCAAACATAACATTTGGGTTCTTTCTCATACAAGACAAAAGAACTCAATCTCTATCACCCTAGTCGTAAGAGCTAGTAAAACGCGTAAATGCATTCAAAAGCTTGAGTTGAAGCTTGTTTGTACTTGTAAACATCCTTGGTGTAGTTTCAAACTCAAATGAATTCAAGAAAAGTATTTGGATGCTTTCTCTTAATATACAAATCAAAAAAACTCAAGTCTCTTTCACCCTACTCGTAAGAGCTGTTAAAACGCGTAAAAGCGTTCAAAAGCTTGAGTTGAAGCTTAATTGTACTTGTAAAGATCCTAGGTGTAGTTTCACACTCAAAAGAGTGCAAACAAACTATTTGGATGCTTTCTCTCAATATACAAATAAAAAAAACTCAAGTCTCTTTCACCCTACTCGTAAGAGCTGTTAAAGCGCGTAAATGCATTCAAAAGCTTAAGTTGAAGCTTGTTTGTACTTGTAAACATCCCAGGTGTAGTTTCACACTCAAAAGAATGCAAACAAACTACTTGGATGCTTTCTCTTAATATACAACACAAACGAACTCAAATCTCTTTCACCCTACTCGTAAGAGCTTGTAAAACGCATAAATGCATTCAAAAGCTTGAGTTGAAGCTTGTTTGTACTTGTAAATATCCTAGGTGTAGTTTCAAAGTCAAATGAATGCAGACAAAACATTGGGGGGCTTTCTCTTAATATAAAACACAAAAGAACTCAAATCTCTTTCATCCTACTCGTAAGAGATGTTAAAAACGTGTAAATGCATTCAAAAGCATGAGTTCAAGCTTGTTTGTACTTGTAAACATCCTTGGTGTAGTTTCAAACTCAAATGAATGCAAACAAAGTATTTGGATACTTTCTCCTAATATACAACACTAAAGAACTCAATTTCTATCACCCTACTCGTAAGAGCTATTAAAACGCGTAAATGCATTCAAAAGCTTAAGTTGAAGATTGTTTGTACTTGTAAACATCCTAGGTATATTTTCAGACTAAAATGAATGCAAAAAAAGTATTTGGATGCTTTCTCTTAATATACAACACAAAAGAACTCAAATCTCTATCACCCTACTCGTAAGAGCTGTTAAAAAAGCGTAAATGCCTTCAAAAGATAAAGTTGAAGCTTGTTTGTACTTGCAAAACATCCTTAGTGTAGTTTCAAACCCAAATGATTGCAAACAAAGTATTTGGATGCTTTCTCTTAATATACAAATCAAAAAAACTCAAATCTCTTTCAACCTACTCATAAGGGCTGTTAAAACGCGTAAATGCATTCAAAAGCTAAAGTTGAAGCTTGTTTGTACTTGTAAACATCCTAGATGTAGTTTCACACTCAAATGAATGCAAACAAAGTATTTGGATGCTTTCTCTTAATGTACAACAAAAAAGAACTCAAATCTCTTTCATCATACCCGTAAGAGATGTTAAAAACGCGTAAATGCATTCAAAAGCATGAGTTCAAGCTTGTTTGTACTTGTAAACATCCTTGGTGTAGTTTCACACTCAAATGAATGCAAACAAAGTATTTTGGATGCTTTCTCTTAATATACAACAAAAAAGAACTCAAATATCTTTCACCCCACTAGTAAGGGTTGTTAAAACGCGTAAATGCATTCAAAAGCTTGAGTTGAAGCTTGTTTGTAATTTAAAACATTCTTGTTGTAGTTTCATACTCAAATGAATGCAAACAAAGCATTTGGGTGCTTTCTCTAAATATACAACACAAAAGAACTCGATCTCTATCACCCTAGTTGTAAGAGCTGTTAAAACGCGTAAATGCATTCAAAAGCTTGACTTGAAGCTTGTTTGTACTTGTAAACATCCTTGGTGTAGTTTCAAACTCAAATGAATGCAAACAAAGTATTTGGATGCTTTCTCTTAATATACAAATAAAAAACTCAAATCTGTTTCACCCTACTCGTAAGAGCTGTTAAAACGCGTAAATGCATTCAAAAGCTTAAGTTGAAGCTTGTTTGTACTTTAAAACATTTTTGTTGTAGTTTCATACTCAAATGAATGTAAGCAAAACATTTGGGTGCTTTCTCTTAATATACAACACAAAAGAAATTAGATATCTTTCACCCTACTCGTAAGAGCTGTTAAAACGCGTAAATGGATTCAAAAGCTTGAGTTAAGCTTGTTTGTACTTGTAAACATCCTTGGTGTAGTTTCAAACTCAAATGAATGCAAACAAAGTATTTTGATGCTTTCTCTTAATATACAACACAAAAGAACTCAAATCTGTTTCACCCTACTCGTAAGAGCTTCTAAAACGCGTAAATACATTCAAAAGCTTTAGTTGAAGCTTGTTTGTACTTGTAAAAATCCAAGGTGTAGTTTCACACTCAAATGAATGCAAACAAAGTATTTGGATACTTTCTCCTAATATACAACACTAAAGAACTCAATCTCTTTCACCCCTCTCGTGAGAGCTGTTAAAACGCGTAAATGAATTTAAAAGCTTGAGTTGAAGCTTGTTTGTACTTGTAAACATCCTTGGTGTAGTTTCACACTCAAATGAATGAAAACAAAGTATTTGGATGCTTTCTCTGAATATACAACACAAAAGAACACAAATCTCTTTCACCCTACTCGTAAGATCTTCTAAAACGTGTTAATGCATTCAAAAGTTAAGTTGAAGCTTGCTTGTACTTGTAAATATCCTAGGTGTAGTTTGACACTCAAATGAATGCAAACAAAGTTTTTGGATGCTTTCTCTTAATATACAACAAACAAGAACTCAAATCTCTTTCACCGTACTCGTAAGACTTGTTAAAAACGCGTAAATACATTCAAAAGCTTGAGTTGAAGCTTGTTTTGTACTTGTAAACATCCTTGGTATAGTCTCACACTCAAATGAATGCAAACAAAGTATTTGGATGCTTTCTCTAAATAACAACACTAAAGAACTCAAATCTCTTTCACCCTACTCGTAAGAGCTGTTAAAACGCTTAAATGCATTTAAAAGCTTGAGTTGAAGCTTGTTTGTACTTGTAAACATCCTTGGTGTAGTTTCACACTCAAATGAATGCAAACAAAGTATTCGGATGCTTTCTCTTAATATACAACACAAAAGAACTAAAATCTCTTTCAGCCTACTCGTAAGAGCTGTTAAAACGCTTAAATGCATTCAAAAGCTTGAGTTAAAGCTTGTTTGTACTTATAAACATCCTTGGTGTAGTTTCAAACTCAAATGAATGCAAAAAAAGTATTTGGATGCTTTCTCTTAATATACAACACAAAAAAAACTCAAATCTCTTTCACCCTACTCGTAAGAGCTGTTAAAACGCGTAAATGCATTCAAAAGCTTGAGTTGAAGCTTCTCTGTACTTGTAAACATCCCAGGTTTAGTTTCACACTCAAATGAATGCAAACAAAGTAGTTGGATGCTCTCTTATAATATGCAACACAAAAGAACTCAAATCTCTTTCATCCTACTCGTAAGAGCGGTTAAAACGCGTAAATGCATTCTAAAGCTTGAGTTGAAGCTTGTTTGTACTCGTAAACATCCTTTGTGAACACTAAAGAACTCAAATCTCTTTCACCCTACTCGTAAGAGTTGTTAAAACTCGTAAATGCATTCAAAAGCTTGAGTTGAAGCTTGTTTGTACTTGTAAACATCCTTGGTGTAGTTTGACAATCAAATGAATGCAAACAAAGTATTTGGATGCTTTCTCTTAATATACAACACAAAAGAACTCAAATCTCTTTCAGCCTACTCGTAAGAGCTGTTAAAATGCGTAAATGCATTCAAAAGCTTAATTTGAAGCTTGTTTGTACTTGTAAATATCCTAGGTATAGTTTCACACTCAAATGAATGCAAACAAAGTATTTGGATACTTTCTTTTAATATACAACACAAAAGAACTTAGATATGTTTCACCCTACTCGTAAGAGCTATTAAAACGCGTAAATGCATTCAAAAGCTTTAGTTAAAGCTTGTTTGTACTTGTTAACATCCTTGGTGTAGTTTCAAACTCAAATGAATGCAAACAAAGTATTTGGATGCATTCTCTTAATCTACAAATCAAAAAAAACTCAAATCTTATTCACCCTACTCCTAAGAGCTGTTAAAACGCGTAAATGCATTCAAAAGCTTAAGTTGAAGCTTGTTTGTACTAGAAAACATCCCAGGTGTAGTTTCACACTCAAATGAATGCAGACCAAGTATTTGGATGATTTCTCTTAATTTACAACAAAAAAGAACTCAAATCTCTTTCACCATACTCGTAAGAGCTCTTAAAAACGCGTAAATGCATTCAAAAGTTTGTGTTGAAGCTTGTTTGTACTTGTAAACATCCTTGGTGTAGTTTCACACTCGAATGAATGTAAACAAAGTTTTTGGATGCTTTCTCTTAATATACAACAATAAAGAACTCAAATCTCTTTCACCCTACTCGTAAGAGCTGTTAAAACGCGTAAATGCACTTAAAAGCTTGATTTGAAGCTTGTTTGTACTTGTAAACATCTTTGGTGTAGTTTCACAATCAAATGAACGCAAACAAAGTATTTGGATGCTTTCTCTTAATATACAACACAAAAGAACTCAAATCTGTTTCACCCTACTCGTAAGAGCTTCTAAAACGCGTAAATACGTTCAAAAGCTTTAGTTGAAGCTTGTTTGTACTTGTAAAAATCCAAGGTGTAGTTTCACACTCAAATGAATGCAAACAAAGTATTTGGATACTTTCTCCTAATATACAACACTAAAGAACTCAATTTCTATCACCCTAGTCGTAAGAGCTGTTAACACGTGTAAATGCATTCAAAAGCTTGAGTTGAAGCTTGTTTGTACTTGTAAACTTCCTTGGTGTAGTTTCATACTCAAATGAATCCAAACAAAGTATTTGGATGCTTTCTCTAAATATACAACACTAAAGAACTCAAATCTCTTTCACCCTACTCGTAAGAGCTGTTAAAACGAGTAAATGCATTTAAAAGCTTGAGTTGAAGCTTGTTTGTACTTGTAAACATCCCTGGTGTTAATTCACACTCAAATGAATGCAAACAAAGTATTTGGATACTTTCTCTTAATATACAACACTAAAGAACTCAATTTCTATTACCCTAGTCGTAAGAGCTGTTAATACACGTAAATGCATCCAAAAGATTGAGTTGAATCTTGTTGTACTTGTAAACTTCCTTGGTGTTTTTTCACACTCAAATGAATGCAAACAAAGTATTTGGATGCTTTCTCTTAATAGAGAACACAAAAGAACTCAATCTCTATCACCCTAGTCGTAAGTGCTGTTAAAACGCGTAAATGTATTCAAAAGCTTGAGTTGAAGCTTGTTTGTACTTGTAAACATCCTTGGTGTAGTTTCACACTCAAATGAATGCAAACAAAGTATTTGGATTCTTTCTCTTAATATACAACACAAAAGAACTAAAATCTCTTTCACCCTACTCGTAAGGGCTGTTAAAACGCGTAAACGCATTGAAAAGCTTGAGTTGAAGCTTGTTTGTACTTGTAAACATCCCTGGTGTTAATTCACACTCAAATGAATGCAAACAAAGTATTTGGATACTTTCTCTTAATATACAACACTAAAGAACTCAATTTCTATTACCCTAGTCGTAAGAGCTGTTAACACACGTAAATGCATCCAAAAGATTGAGTTGAATCTTGTTGTACTTGTAAACTTCCTTGGTGTTTTTTCACACTCAAATTAATGCAAACAAAGTATTTGGATGCTTTCTCTTAATAGAGAACACAAAAGAACTAAATCTCTATCACCCTAGTCGTAAGTGCTGTTAAAACGCGTAAATGTATTCAAAAGCTGTAGTTGAAGCTTGTTTGTACTTGTAAACATCCTTGGTGTAGTTTCACACTCAAATGAATGCAAACAAAGTATTTGGATTCTTTCTCTTAATATACAACACAAAAGAACTAAAATCTCTTTCACCCTACTCGTAAGGGCTGTTAAAACGCGTAAACGCATTGAAAAGCTTGAGTTCAAGATTGTTTGTACCTGTAAACATCCTAGGTGTTGTTTCACACTCAAATGAATGCAAACAAAGTATTCGGATGCTTTCTCTTAATATACAACACAAAAGAACTCAAATCTCTTTCAGCCTACTCGTAAGAGCTGTTAAAACGCATAAATTCATTCAAAAGCTTACTTGAAGCTTGTTTGTACTTGTAAACATCCTAGGTATAGTTTCACACTCAAATGATTGCAAACAAAGTATTTGGATGCTTTCTCTTAATATACAACACAAAAGAACTGAAATCTCTTCCACCCTACTCGTAAGAGCTGTTAAAACGCTTAAATGCATTCAAAAGCTTGAGTTAAAGCTTGTTTGTACTTGTAAACATCCTTAGTGTAGTTTCAAACTCAAATGAATGCAAACAAAGTATTTGGATGCTTTCTCCTAATATACAACACCAAAAAACTCAAATCTCTTTCACCCTACTCGTAAGAGCTGTTAAAACGCGTAAATTCATTCAAAAGCTTAACTTGAAGCTTGTTTATACTTGTAAACATCCTAGGTATAGTTTCACACTCAAATGATTGCAAACAAAGTATTTGGATGCTTTCTCTTAATATACAACACTAAAGAACTCAATTTCTATCACCCTAGTCGTAAGAGCTGTTAACACACGTAAATGCATCAAAAAGATTGAGTTGAATCTTGTTGTACTTGTAAACTTCCTTGGTGTTTTTTCACACTCAAATGAATGCAAACAAAGTATTTGGATGCTTTCTCCTTATATACAACACCAAAAAACTCAAATCTCTTTCACCCTACTCGTAAGAGCTGTTAAAACGCGTAAATGCATTCAAAAGCTTAAGTTGAAGCTTGTTTGTACTTGTAAACATCCTAGGTGTAGTTTCACACTGAAATGAATGCAAACAAAGTATTTGGATGATTTCTCTTAATATACAACAAAAAAGAACTCAAATCTCTTTCACCCTACTCGTAAGAGCTGTTAAAACGCGTAAATGCATTCAAAAGCTTAAGTTGAAGCTTGTTTGTACTTGTAAACATCTTTGGTTTAGTTTCACACTCGAATCAATGCAAACAAAGTATTTGGATGCGTTCTCTTAATATACAACAATAATGAACTCAAATCTCGTTCACCCTACTCGTAAGAGCTGTTAAAACGCGTAAATAAGCTTGAGTTGAAGCTTGTTTGTACTTATAAACATCCTTGGTGTAGTTTCACACTCAAATGAATGCAAACAAAGTATTTGGATGCTTTCTCTTAATGGACAATACAAAAGAACTCAATCTCTATCACCGTAGTCGTAAGAGCTATTAAATCGCGTAAATGCATTCAAAAGCTTAAGTTGAAGCTTGTTTATACTTGTAAACATCCTTGGTGTTTTTTCAAACTCAAATGACTGCAAACAAATATTTGGATACTTTCTCTTTCTCTTAATATACAACACTAAAGAACTCAATTTTTATCACCCTAGTCGTAAGAGCTGTTAACACACGTAAATGAATTCAAAAGCTTGAGTTGAAGCTTGTTTTTGCTTGTAAACATCCTTGGTGTTTTTTCACACTAAAATGAATGCAAACAAAGTATTTGGTTGCTTTCTCTTAATATACAACACAAAAGAACTCAAATCTCTTTCACCCTACTCGTAAGAGCTGTTAAAATGTGTAAATGCATTCAAAAGCTTGAGTTGAAGCTTGTTTGTACTTGTAAAGGTGTAGTTTCACACTCAAATGAATGAAACAAAGTACTTGGATGCTTTCTCTTAATATACGACACAAAAGAACTCAAATCTCTTTCACTCTACTCGTAAGAGCTGTTAAAACGCCTAAATGCATTCAAAAGCTTGAGTTGAAGCTTGTTTGTACTTGTAAACATTCTTGGTGTAGTTTCACACTCAAATGAATGCACACAAAGTATTTGGATGCTTTCTCTTAATATACAACACAAAAGAACTCTAATCTCTTTCATCCTACTTGTAAGAGCTGTTAAAACGCTTAAATGCATTCAAAAGCTTCAGTTGAAGCTTGTTTGTACTTGTGAATTTCCTTGGTGTAGTTTCACACTCAAATGAATGCCAACAAAGTATTTGGATGCTTTCTCTTAATATACAACACAAAAGAACTCAAATCTCTTTCACCCTACTCGGAAGAGCTTCTAAAACGCGTAAATACATTCAAAAGCTTAAGTTGAAGATTGTTTGTACTTGTAAACATCCTAGGTGTAGTTTCAAAGTCAAATGAATGCAAACAAAACATTCGGGGGCTTTCTCTAAATATAAAACACAAAAGAACTCAAATCTCTTTCATCCTACTCGTAAGAGCTGTTATAACGCATAAATGCATTCAAAAGCTTGATTTGAAGGTTGTTTGTACTTGTAAACATCCTTGGTCTAGTTTCACACTCAAATGAATGCAAAAAATGTATTTGGATGCTTTCTCTTAATATACAAAACAAAAGAACTCAAATCTCTTTTACCCTACTCGTAAGAGATGTTAAAACGCGTAAATGCATTCAAAAGCTTGAGTTGAAACTTCACTAGTACAAAAGCAGTCATACGCGTCGGTTGAAAACAATATAGGTGTCAGTTTTCAACCGATGCATACAGAGGTGACGCCAATTCCTTAAGGAATAGGCGTCGGTTGCTGAACCGACGCCAAAAGTATCATTGGCGTCGGTTGTCTTAAAGAACCGACGCCTATAACTGGTTATTGGCGTCGGTTGTCTCAAAAGAACCGACGCCTATTCAGGTTATGGGCGTCGATTGTTTAAGTGAACCGACGCATATGGTCTTGTTATTGGCGTCGGTTCACGTAAACAACCGACGCCTATTCTTTTTTTTTTTTTTTTTTTTTGCTCATCTACAAAATTAAAGGTCTTTTAATAATCAGCCTATGTGGGATTCGAACCCACATCTTTTATGCAATAGCACAATTGCTCTACCATATGAGCTAATAGGCTTCAAAACTAATCATTCACATAATACAAAGCCGGCTATTTTGACTATACTTCAAAACTAGTAAAAGAAAGCAACAAGTGACAACTCTTTAAATTTAGAAACCAAAAATAGAAAGAGAACCAGAAAGAACCATCAGCTTCTTAAGATTCATGGGCAACTAACAGCCTGCAATTACCTTTTAACCAAGAAGCCACCTATTAAATAATGAGTTACCCTTGTCGAATTATAGATACTAACTTTAAAAGAACATTCAAGGAAAACAAAAATGAACTCCAAAATCTAAGAGAAAGTTAGAGTGAGGCAACTGACCTTACATAAGGAGTGTTCGATCTGCTGGATCATTCAGATATCTTTACTATAGAGTCGATCCCAATGATGACGTCAAACTCTGGATGCGAGGCAATGTCTCAATTATCTTCTATACAGTTATATCTAGTGCAATGATCCAGCAACAGAAAACAGTAAAAGAAACAATCGTTAAATAGCATGCAATCACCAACAAAACAACAAGCAGCAAGCAACAAATAGGCTATGCAAGTCATCTTAGAGTACTTTGCCCAAGGGAAACTGTATCGCATATACAGATGTATGTTCTTTTCTAGTAAATCTCCTTGATGAAGCAAACAAGCTGCATTCTAGGGGGGGGGGGGGGGCATGCATAGTAGAGATTATTGAAGACCATTAGAACACTTTCTCTAGCAATCTGAACTGCTCATCCAGACCCATTAAGTACAACTTATCCGGTGTATTTATGAGTAGTTCTCAAACTTTTAAAACTATTGACACCATTCTCTGTTATGGGATAGGTGGATATAACAAAACAAGATCCATCACAGCCAAATCAAAACAACAAACTTAACCGTATGCAAAATCATGTTCTCACATAGGCGCTTCCTCCTTTTTAAATGGCTGTAACAGAAGAACCATCCCCAGAAACTTTTAGCACCTATTGTCACAAGTTGCTGACTATGCTGAGTACTTGATCAATAGATACATAAAAGTGTTAATTATAAGAATAGATTAATTAGATTGATAAAAGAAAACTAAACTAACAAAATAAGTTGATTAAACTAGTTAGAATAACAGCAATCATAAACCAGGAATGTCATACCCAAGGATGTTATTAGCTTTCGCCTTTCTCGACCTCTGCACCCATGCCCACTGCTTGTGCTCCCTGAAAAACATAAATTGAGTGTCACCCCCTAATTAACATAAACCTTAATTACCAAATTTTGAACAATGCTCTGGACATACAATAGAATAGTTATTCATAAGCTAACAATGGCCAAACTGGGTAACAGACTGTCCATGTTCTTAATGTCACTCATTAACAAAGTTTTGAGACAAATATTAAAATCTCTAGATATTATATACACATGGACATGGGGGAATAAATTACAGTCGCACAGTACATGGAGCGAAAAAATAAAGAACTCAAATCCATCAGTTCTAAATCATGGTTTTCTCACGCATTAGAGTATAAGTATATAACTACAGTATAAACAAACCAAAAAAAAAAACTAGACTTGGTGGTGGTGGCAGATCCACACCAAGGCAGCAGAGGAGAGCACAATGGCAATTGGACCTACTAATACCTCAAAACATGCTGAAACCATGGAATAACAATCCAGAAACTCCACAAATCAGAATATAAACTATAAGTACCTCTATTCCAGAACACCCCAATCGACACGCAACACCCCAACAGCCTGAACAACAAAGTAGAATGAGCATGAAGGCAAAGAAGAGAAGACCAAAAAAGTAGAAGACACCTGCAAAGGAGGAAAACTATAAATCCCTAAGTCAATTCTTGAAGCAAATCAGATTATCATGCCAAAATCACATATATGAACCAAAATCCATATGGAGAGAGAGAGAGAGGGTACCAACTGATTCCAGAAGCAGGACAACAACCAAGAAAAAGTTTTTTTAGCTTGTCAACCATTACAGTCCTTGCTTCTGAATTGTCCAATCATCAACCAAAAGAGAAAGCAAACTTCAGACCAACAGATAATTGAATTGAGAAAGTGAGGATATAAAGTTTGATCACAAACAAAGAATAAGCACAATAGCATGGAAATTTCTAGCCTTGATGGACACAATGCAATGAAACAGTAGGCTTAAGGTTTGTCTATCTACTGGAGTTGACTTCTAAACAAGAGCTAAATCCCCAAGTCTTCTACTTAGGGTCCCTATAGCAAACCAAAACCCAATTGATACGAAACAAACAGCAAGCTCGTTGGAATGAAACAGAGTGACTTCTTTTTGTGTTTTTGTGTTTAGATAAAGAAAGCAATTAACTCTTAACTCCAAAACTCAGCAATTAAGCACAAGTTTAGTCGCCTAAGAGGATCCCCACCCTTGCTAATCTCTCCCAAGCAATTAAGCACTAAGAAAGAATTAGTAGAAGCGTAAATACCCAAGCATAGCTTGTGAACAGAGGCAGAGCTCTATCTTGTGTTTTCATTCATCAAATCTGCCTTCTTACAAGGATAAGGATACTATTTATAAGCTGAAAACCCTAGAGGATCATTCTAGAAATAAGATAAGGTGGCACAATGAGATAAGGCTCTCAAAAGGAGCTGTTTTTGTGGTCCTGGCGCCAGCTCACAAGTGTACTCGCATAGTACAATTTGGAGCGCCTCCTTTGTACGAATCCACTAGTGGGTGTTGTGGTACCTTTTATCTTCATTTGCTGCTGCCTTGCTGCCCACTCCATGCTATTTTCAAGCTATTTATATCAACTACTAAGCCAAGGAACAAAATCCTTTTGTACGGCCTAATTAGTACGCATATTTAACAAAACAAAATGCGGAAATTAGAGCTACGCCTAAGTATTATTATAAGTGTAATTAAGGACTAATTAAGCAAAGTAATTAAGGTATAACCCTTAGAACAGATAGGATTATCCTTAAGAGCCTCTTGATAACCAATGGTGCTAATGCTTGCAAAGAGTTGATTAGCATCCATGCTTTCTTCCTTGTGCTCAGTTGAGTTGCTTGTTACACTCGTATCACCAATTATGTAATTGAAACTAGTATCACTTGTAAAATTGTAGCCTAGTTACTATAGACTATGGATCGGAGTATGCAAATATGCACGAACATGTAACAATGTCTCAACAAATTCTCCCTAGTTTTCAGTTTATTCCCATTCTCGTGGCTTCAACGAACTAGGAGACTTTCCTTCTGCAATTTTTGTCACCAAATAAACTGACAAACCAGATTGAAATGCGAGAGCAATACAAATAAACTCTATAGCCAATAAACCACACAGTGGCAACACAAGATAGAGAAAGAAAATCCCACATCAAAACTAGGAGTAGAAGACCATAAAAGTTTAGTATTTGAAGATAGCATGATTAATAATCTGGAACATACAAACCAAAAAAGATATACTCAAATAAACCAGTTTGATGTTCATGAGAATTTATAGCAAAAAGGAAACCTTTAAAATCTAACTTAAATAACAAATATAATAATGAAACTATTAGGGGATGACGTTATATAATCTAGGAAATAAGAGAAAAAATCATAGATATAACAACAAAAACTCAAGAAATTGAAACTTTAAAACGAAATCAGAAGAACTTGAAACCCTATAATGAAACCCTAATATAAGGCATCGACATCAAAAACAATTCTATGCAATTTAAGAAGAAAATCTACGGAAAACAAATGATCGAACTCAAATTTTACAATTCAGAAGCGAAACCACAAAATTCAATCTAATTAAACCGAATTATCAATTGGATCTAAAAATCGCAACCAAAACGTTCGAACTAGAAGTCTTCAATCAATATAAAATCAAATTCAGAAAATCAAAACTCTAAGGCTAATATTACAAAATAGGTACAATCATTCAACAGAACAGAAAAGACTCATATGGATTCGAAGAACTGAAGAGAGAGAAAGGGAGATGAAAAATACCTTGATTGAGTGAGAGAAACATGAGTTCTAAGGGTATTTGATAATTGAGAGAGGCGTTTGATGAGAACGACTAGATGTGAAGAATGAGAAAGTCCTTCAAGTGGAGGCCCGTGAGAGGAGAGAGAGCGTGGCGCCTGGCCGGTGGGTAGCCCGACAGTGGTATGACGCGCCATGGAAATGTAGAGAGAGATGGACGGGTGGAGAGCAAAAAGGGAGAGACGTGGAGCGATTCTAGCGAGTATTGCAAGTCTGTAACTGAGAAGTTGGGGTCAATTTATTGAAGACTGCCTCATTTATTTTATTTTATTTTTTTTAAAAATGGGTATAGGCGTCGCTTGTAAAACATGAACCGACGCCCATGCCCTTTCGTTTTTTATTTTTTATTTTTTTGGTTATAGGCGTCGCTTGTTTAAGATAACCGACGCCACTTTTTAAACACTTATTTATAATTATGCCACGCACAGTTATAGGCATCGGAACTTCAAAACAACCGACGCCTATGGACTGTTTTGTACTAGTGCTTGTTTGTACTTGTAAACATCCTTGCTGTATTTTCACACTCAAATGAATGCAAATAAAGTATTTGGATGCTTTCTCTTAATATACAACACAAAAGAACTCAAATCTCTTTCACCCTACTCGTAAAAGCTTCTAAAACGCGTTAATGCATTCAAAAGATTGAGTTGATGATTGTTTGTACTTGTAAAAATCTTAGGTGTAGTTTCAAAGTCAAATGAATGCAAACAAAACATTTGAGGGCTTTCTCTTAATATAAAACACAAAATAACTCAAATCTCTTTCATCCTACTCGTATGAGCTTTGAAAACGCGTAAATGCATTCAAAAGCTTGAGTTGAAGCTTGTTTGTACTATAAAACATTCTTGTTGTAGTTTCATACTCAAATGAATGCAAATAAAACATTTGGGTGCTCTCTCTTAATATACAACACAAAATAACTCAATCTCTATCATCCTAGTCGTAAGAGCTTTTAAAACGCGTAAATGCATTCAAAAGTTTGAGTTGAAGCTTGTAAATATCCTAGGTGTAGTTTCACACACAAATGAAAGCAAAAATAGTATTTGGATCTTTCTCTTAATATACAACACAAATGAACTCAAATCTCTTTCACCCTACTCGTAAGAGCTGTTAAAACGCGTAAATGCATTCAAAAGCTTGAGTTGAAGCTTATTTATACTTGTAAACATTCTTGGTTGTAGTTTCACACTTAAATGAATGCCAACAAAGTATTTGGATGCTTTCCCTTAATATACAACACTAGAGATCTCAAATCTCTTTCACCCAACTCGTAAGAGCTGTTAAAACGCGTAAATGCATTCAAAAGCTTGCGTTGAAGCTTGTTTGTACTTTTAGACATCCTTGCTGTAGTTTCACACTCAAACGAATGCAAACAAAGTATTTGGATGCTTTCTCTTTATATACAACACAAAAGAACTCAAATCTCCTTTACCCTACTCGTATGAGTATTTGAAACGCGTAAATGCATTCAAACCTTGAGTTGATGCTTGTTTGTACTTTAAAACATTCTTGTTGTAGATTCATACTCAACTGAATGCAAACATAACATTTGGGTGCTTTCTCTTTATATACAACTCAAAAGAACTGAATCTCTATCACCCTAGTTCTAAGAGCTGTTAAAACGCGTAAATGCATTCAAAAGCTTGAGTTGAAGCTTGTTTGTACTTGTAAACATCCTTGGTTTAGTTTCACAATTAAATGAATGCAAATAAAGTATTTGGATGCTTTCTCTTAAAATACAACACAAAAGAACTCAATCTCTATCACCCAAGTCGTAAGAGCTGTTGAAACGCGTAAATGCATTCAAAAGCTTGAGTTGAAGCTTGTTTGTACTTGTTAACATCCTTGGTGTAGTTTCACACTCAAATCAATGCAAACAAAGTATTTAGATGCTTTCTCTTAATATACAACACAAAAGAACTCAAATCTCTTTCACCCTACTCGTAAGAGCTGCTAAAACGCGTAAATGCATTCAAAAGCTTGCGTTCAAGCTTGTTTGTAGTTGTAAACAGCCTAGGTGTAGTTTCACACTCAAATGAACCCAAACAAACTATTTCGATGCTTTCTCTTAATATACAACACAAAAGAACTCAAATCTCTTTCACCCTACTCGTAAGAGCTGTTAAAACGCATAAATGCATTCAAAAGCTTGAGTTGAAGCTTGTTTGTACTTGTAATCATACTTGGTGTAGTTTCAAACTCAAATGAATTCAACCAAAGTATTTGGATACTTTCTCTTAATATACAACACTAAAGAACTCAATTTCTATCACCCTAGTAGTAAGAGCTGTTAAAACGCGTAAATACATTCAAAAGCTTGAGTTGAAGCTTGTTTGTACTTGTAAACATCCTTGGTGTATTTTCACACTCAAAAGAATGCAAGCAAAGTATTTGGATGCTTTCTCTTAATAAACAACACAAAAGAACTCAATCCCTATCACCCTAGTCGTAGGGGTTGTTAACGCGTAAATGCATTCAAAAGCTTCGGTTGAAGCTTGTTTGTACATGTAAACATCCTTGGTTTAGTTTCACAGTCAAATTAATGCTAACAAAGTATTTGGATACTTTCTCTTAATATACAACACAAAAGAACCCAATTTTGTTCACCCTAATCGTAAGAGCTGTGAAAACGCGTAAACGCATTCAAAAGCTTGAGTTGAAGCCTGTTTGTACTTGTAAATATACTTGGTGTATTTGCACACTCAAATTAATGCAAGCAAAGTATTTGGATGCTTTCTCTTAATATATAACACAAAAGAACTCAATTTTTATCACCCTAGTCGTAAGAGCTGTTAAAACGCGTAAATACATTCAAAAGCTTGAGTTGAAGCTTGTTTTTACTTGTAAACATCCTTGGTGTATTTTCACACTCAAAAGAATGCAAACAAAGTATTTGGATGCTTTCTCTTAATAGACAACACAAAAGAACTCAATCCCTATCACCCTAGTCGTAAGAGGTGTTAACGCGTAAATGCATTCAAAAGCTTGGGTTGAAGCTTGTTTGTACTTGTAAACATCTTTGGTGTAGTTTCACACTCAAATGAATGCCAAAAAAGTATTTGGATGCTTTTTCTTAATATACAACTCAAAAGAACTTAAATCTCTTTCACCCTACTCGTAAGAGCTGTTAAAACGCGTAAATGCATTCAAAAGCTTGAGGTGAAGCTTATTTATACTTGTAAACATCCTTGGTTGTAGTTTCACACTTAAATGAATGCAAACAAAGTATTTGGATGCTTTCCCTTAATATACAACACTAGAGATCTCAAATCTCTTTCACCCAACTTGTAAGAGCTGTTAAAACGCGTAAATGCATTCAAAAGCTTGCGTTGAAGCTTGTTTGTACTTTTAGACATCCTTGCTGTAGTTTCACACTCAAATGAATGCAAACAAAGTATTTGGATACTTTCTCTTTATATACAACACAAAAGAACTCAAATCTCCTTTACCCTACTCGTATGAGTATTTGAAACGCGTAAATGCATTCAAACCTTGAGTTGATGCTTGTTTGTACTTTAAAACATTCTTGTTGTAGATTCATACTCAACTGAATGCAAACATAACATTTGGGTGCTTTCTCTTAATATACAACTCAAAAGAACTGAATCTCTATCACCCTAGTTCTAAGAGCTGTGAAAACGCGTAAATGCATTCAAAAGCTTGAGTTGAAGCTTGTTTGTACTTGTAAACATCCTTGGTGTAGTTTCACAATTAAATGAATGCAAATAAAGTATTTGGATGCTTTCTCTTAAAATACAACACAAAAGAACTCAATCTCTATCACCCAAGTCGTAAGAGCTGTTGAAACGCGTAAATGCATTCAAAAGCTTGAGTTGAAGCTTGTTTGTACTTGTTAACATCCTTTGTGTAGTTTCACACTCAAATCAATGCAAACAAAGTATTTAGATGCTTTCTCTTAATATACAACACAAAAGAACTCAAATCTTTTTCACCCTACTCGTAAGAGCTGCTAAAACGCGTAAATGCATTCAAAAGGTTGCGTTCAAGCTTGTTTGTAGTTGTAAACAACCTAGGTATAGTTTCACACTCAAATGAACGCAAACAAACTATTTCGATGCTTTCTCTTAATATACAACACAAAAGAACTCAAATCTCTTTCACCCTACTCGTAAGGGCAGTTAAAACGCATAAATGCATTCAAAAGTTTGAGTTGAAGCTTGTTTGTACTTGTAATCATACTTGGTGTAGTTTCAAACTCAAATGAATTCAACCAAAGTATTTGGATACTTTCTCTTAATATACAACACTAAAGAACTCAATTTCTATCACCCTAATAGTAAGAGCTGTTAAAACGCGTAAATACATTCAAAAGCTTGAGTTGAAGCTTGTTTGTACTTGTAAACATCATTGGTGTATTTTCACACTCAAAAGAATGCAAGCAAAGTATTTGGATGCTTTCTCTTAATAGACAACACAAAAGAACTCAATCCCTATCACCCTAGTCGTAGGGGTTGTTAACGCGTAAATGCATTCAAAAGCTTCGGTTGAAGCTTGTTTGTACATGTAAACATCCTTGGTTTAGTTTCACAGTCAAATTAATGCTAACAAAGTATTTGGATACTTTCTCTTAATATACAACACAAAAGAACCCAATTTTGTTCACCCTAATCGTAAGAGCTGTGAAAACGCGTAAACGCATTCAAAAGCTTGAGTTGAAGCCTGTTTGTACTTGTAAATATACTTGGTGTATTTGCACACTCAAATTAATGCAAGCAAAGTATTTGGATGCTTTCTCTTAATATATAACACAAAAGAACTCAATTTTTATCACCCTAATCGTAAGAGCTGTTAAAACGCGTAAATACATTTAAAAGCTTGAGTTGAAGCTTGTTTTTACTTGTAAACATCCTTGGTGTATTTTCACACTCAAAATAATGCAAACAAAGTATTTGGATGCTTTCTCTTAATAGACAACACAAAAGAACTCAATCCCTATCACCCTAGTCGTAAGAGCTGTTAACGCGTAAATGCATTCAAAAGCTTGGGTTGAAGCTTGTTTGTACTTGTAAACATCTTTGGTGTAGTTTCACACTCAAATGAATGCCAAAAAAGTATTTGGATGCTTTTTCTTAATATACAACTCAAAAGAACTTAAATCTCTTTCACCCTACTCGTAAGAGCTGTTAAAACGCGTAAATGCATTCAAAAGCTTGACATGAAGCTTGTTTGTAGTTGTAAACATCCTTGGTGTAGTTTCAAACTCAAATGAATGCAAACAAAGTATTTGGATGCTTTCTTTCAATATACAACACAGAAGAACTCAAATCTCTTTCACCCTACTCGTAAGACCTGTTAAAACGCGTAAATGCATTCAAAAGCTTGAGTTGAAGCTTGTTTGTACTTGTAAACATCCTTCGTGTAGTTTCAAACTCAAGTGAATGCAAACAAAGTATTTGGTTGCTTTCTTTTAATATACAACACAAAAGAACTCAAATCTCTTTCACCCTATTCGTAAGAGCTGTTAAAACGCATAAATGCATTCAAAAGCTTGAGTTGAAGCTTGTTTGTACTTGTAATCATACTTGGTGTAGTTTCAAACTCAAATGAATTCAACCAAAGTATTTGGATACTTTCTATTAATATACAACCCTAAAGAACTCAATTTCTATCACCCTAGTAGTAAGAGCTGTTAAAACGCGTAAATACATTCAAAAGCTTAAGTTGAAGCTTGTTTGTACTTGTAAACATCCTTGGTGTATTTTCACACTCAAAAGAATGCAAGCAAAGTATTTGGATGCTTTCTCTTAATAGACAACCCAAAAGAACTCAATCCCTATCACCCTAGTCGTAAGGGTTGTTAACGCGTAAATGCATTCAAAAGCTTGGGTTGAAGCTTGTTTGTACATGTAAACATCCTTGGTTTAGTTTCACAGTCAAATGAATGCTAACAAAGTATTTGGATACTTTCTCTTAATATACAACACAAAAGAACCCAATTTTGTTCACCCTAATCGTAAGAGCTGTGAAAACCCGTAAACGCATTCAAAAGCTTGAGTTGAAGCCTGTTTGTACTTGTAAATATATTTGGTGTATTTGCACACTCAAATTAATGCAAGCAATGTATTTGGATGCTTTCTCTTAATATATAACACAAAAGAACTCAATTTTTATCACCCTAGTCGTAAGAGCTGTTAAAACGCGTAAATACATTCAAAAGCTTGAGTTGAAGCTTGTTTGTACTTGTAAACATCCTTGGTGTATTTTCACACTCAAAAGAATGCAAACAAAGTATTTGGATGCTTTCTTTTAATAGACAACACAAAAGAAGTCAATCCCTATCACCCTAGTCGTAAGAGCTGTTAACGCGTACATGCATTCAAAAGCTTGGGTTGAAGCTTGTTTGTACTTGTAAACATCCTTGGAGTAGTTTCACACTCAAATGAATGCCAAAAAAGTATTTGGATGCTTTCTCTTAATATACAACACAAAAGAACTCAAATCTCTTTCAACCTACTCGTAAGACCTGTTAAAGCGCGTAAATGCATTCAAAAGCTTGGGTTTGAGCTTGTTTGTACTTGTAAACATCTTTGGTGTAGTTTCATACTCAAATGAATGCCAAAAAAGTATTTGGATGCTTTCTCTTAATATACAACTCAAAAGAACTTAAATCTCTTTCACCCTACTCGTAAGAGCTGTTAAAACGCGTAAATGCATTCAAAAGCTTGACATGAAGCTTGTTTGTAGTTGTAAACATCCTTGGTGTAGTTTCAAACTCAAATGAATGCAAACAAAGTATTTGGATGCTTTCTTTCAACATACAACACAAAAGAACTCAAATCTCTTTCACCCTACTCGTAAGACCTGTTAAAACGCGTAAATGCATTCAAAAGCTTGAGTTGAAGCTTGTTTGTACTTGTAAACATCCTTCGTGTAGTTTCAAACTCAAGTGAATGCAAACAAAGTATTTGGTTGCTTTCTTTTAATATACAACACAAAAGAACTCAAATCTCTTTCACCCTATTCGTAAGAGCTGTTAAAACGCGTAAATGCATTCAAAGGCTTAGGTTGAAGCTTCTTTGTACTTGTAAACATCCTAGGTGTAGTTTCACACTCAAATGAATGCAAATAAAGTATTTTGATGCTTTCTCTTAATATACAACACAGAAGAACTCAAATCTCTTTCACCCTACTGGTAAGAGCTGTTAAAACGAGTTAATGCATTCAAAAGCTTGAGTTGAAGCTTGTTTGTACTTGTAAACCTCCTTGGTGTAGTTTCAAACTCAAACGAATGCAAACAAAGTATTTGGATGCTTTCTTTTAATATACAACACAAAAGAACTCAAATCTCTTTCACCCTACTCGTAAGAGCTGTTAAAATGCGTAAATGCATTCAAAAGCTTAGGTTGAAGCTTGTTTGTACTTGAAAATATCCTAGGTGTAGTTTCACACTCAAATGAATGCAAACAAAGTATTTTGATGCTTTCTCTTAATATACAACACAAAAGAACTCAAATCTCTTTCAACCTACTCGTAAGACCTGTTAAAGCGCGTAAATGCATTCAAAAGCTTGCGTTGAAGCTTATTTGTACTTGTAAACATCCTTCGTGTAGTTTCAAACTCAAATGAATGCAAAAAAAAGTGCTTTCTCTAAATATACAACACAAAATAACTCAATCTCTATCATCCGAGTCGTAAGAGCTTTTAAAACGCGTAAATGCATTCAAAAGTTTGAGTTGAAGCTTGTAAATATCCTAGGTGTAATTTCACACACAAATGAATGCAAAAATAGTATTTGGATCTTTCTCTTAATATACAACACAAATGAATTCAAATCTCTTTCACCCTACTCGTAAGAGCTGTTAAAACGCGTAAATGCATTCAAAAGCTTGAGTTGATGTTATTTGTACTTGTAAACATTCTTGGTTGTAGTTTCACACTCAAATGAATGCAAACAAAGTATTTGGATGCTTTATCTTAATATACAACACTAGATATCTCAAATCTCTTTCACCCTACTCGTAAGAGCTGTTAAAAGGCGTAAATGCATTCAAAAGCTTGAGTTGAAGCTTGTTTGTACTTGTATACATACTTGGCGTAGTTTCACACTCAAATGAATGCAAACAAAGTATTTGGATGCTTTCTCTTAATATACAACACAAAGAACTCAAATCTCATTCACCCTACTCGTAAGAGCTGTATGAACGCGTAAATGCATTCAAAAGCTTGATTTAAAGCTTGTTTGTACTTGTCAACATCCTTGGTGTAGTTTCACAATCAAAATAATGCAAACAAAGTATTTGGATGATTTCTCTTAATATACAACACAAAAGAACTGAAATTTCTTTCACCCTACTCCTAAGAACTGTTAAACCACGTAAATACATTCAAAAGCTTGAGCTGAAGTTTGTTTGTACTTGTTAACATCCTTGGTGTAGTTTCACACTCAAATTAATGCAAACAAAGTATTTCGATGCTTTCTCTTAATATACAACACAAAAGAACTCAAATCTCTTTCACCCTACTCGTAAGAGCTGTGAAAACTCATAAATGCATTCAAAAGCTTGAGTTGAAGCTTGTTTGTACTTGTAATCATAGTTGGTGTAGTTTCAAACTCAAATGAATGCAAACAAAGTATTTGCATACTTTCTCTTAATATACAACACTAAAGAACTCAATTTCTATCACCCTAGTCGTAAGAGCTGTTAAAACGCATAAATGCATTCAAAAGCTTGTGTTGCAGCTTGTTTGTACTTGTAAACATCCCTGGTGTATTTTCACACTCAAAAGAATGCAAACAAAGTATTTTGATGCTTCCTCTTAATATACAACATAAAAGAACTAAATTTTGTTCACCCTAATCGTAAGAGCTGTTAAAACGCGTAAACGCATTCAAAAGCTTGAGTTGAAGCCTGTTTGTACTTGTAAACATCCTTGGTGTATTTTCACACTCAAAAGAATGCAAACAAAGTATTTCGATGCTTTCTCTTAATAGACAACACAAAATAACTCAACCCCTATCACCCTAGTCGTAAGAGCTGTTAACGCGTAAATGCATTCAAAAGCTTGGGTTGAAGCTTGTTTGTACTTGTAAACATCATTGGAGTAGTTTCACACTCAAATGAATGCCAAAAAAGTATTTGGATGCTTTCTCTTAATATACAACACAAAAGAACTCAAATCTCTTTCACTCTACTCGTAAGAGCTGTTAAAACTCGTAAATGCATTCAAAAGCTTGAGTTGAAGCTTGTTTGTACTTGTAAACATCCTTCGTGTAGTTTCAAACTCAAATGAATGCAAACAAAGTATTTGGATGCTTTCTTTTAATATACAACACAAAAGAACTCAAATCTCTTTCACCCTACTCGTAAGAGCTGTTAAAACGCGTAAATGCATTCAAAAGCTTAGGTTGAAGCTTGTTTGTACTTGTAAACATCCTAGGTGTAGTTTCACACTCAAACGAATGCAAACAAAGTATTTTGATGCTTTCTCTTAATATACAACACAAAAGAACTCAAATCTCTTTCACCCTACTCGTAAGAGCTGTTAAAATGAGTTAATGCATTCAAAAGCTTGAGTTGAAGCTTTTTTGTACTTGTAAACATCCTTGATTTAGTTTCAAACTCAAATGAATGTAAACGAAGTATTTGGATGCTTTCTATTAATATACAACACAAAAGAACTCAAATCTCTTTCACCCCACTTGTAAGAGCTGTTAAAACGCGTAAATGCATTCAAAAGCTTGGATTGAAGCTTGTTTCTACTTGTAAACATCCTAGGTGTATTTCGACACTCTAATTACATTCAAAAGCTTGAGTTGAAGCTTGTTTATGCTTGTAAACATCCTTGGTGTATTTCACACTTAAATGAATGCAAACAAAGTAATTGGATGCTTTCTCTTAATATACAACACAAAAGAACTCAATCTCTATCACCCTAATCCTAAGAGCGGTTAAAACGCGTAAATGCATTCAAAACCTTGATTTGAAGCTTGTTTGTACTTGTAAACATCCTTGGGTGCAGTTTCACACTCAAATGAATGCAAACAAAGTATTTGGATGCTTTCTATTAATGTACAACACAAAAGAACTCAAATCTCTTTCACCCTACTCGTAAGAGTTGTTAAAGCGCGTAAATGCATTCAAAAGCTTGCGTTGAAGCTTGTTTGTACTTGTAAACATCCTTGGTGTACTTTCACACTCAAATAAATGCAAACAAACTATTTCGATGATTTCTCTTAACATACAACACAAAAGAACTCAAATCTCTCTCACCCTACTCGTAAGAGCTGTCGAAACGCGTAAATGCATTCAAAAGCTTGAGTTGAAGCTTGTTTGTACTTCTAAACATCCTAGGTGTAGTTTCACACTCAAATGAATGCAAATAATGTCTTTTGATGCTTTCTCTTAATATACAACACAAAAGAACTCAAATCTCTTTCACCGTACTCGTAAGAGCTGTTAAAACGCGTTAATGCATTCAAAGGCTTGAGTTGAAGCTTGTTTGTACTTGTAAACATCCTTGGTGTAGTTTCAAACTCAAACGAATGCAAACAATGTATTTGGATGCTTTCTTTTAATATACAACACAAAAGAACTCAAATCTCTTTTACTCTACTCGTAAGAGCTTTTAAAACGCGTAAATGCATTCAAAAGCTTGAGTTGAAGCTTGTTTGTACTTGTAAACAACCTAGGTGTAGTTTCACACTCAAATAAATGCAAACAAAGTATTTTGATGCTTCCTCTTAATATAAAACACAAAAGAACTCAATTTCTATCACCCTAGTCGTGAGAGCTGTTAAAACGCGTAAATGCATTCAAAACCTTGATTTGAAGCTTGTTTGTACTTGTAAATATCCTTGGGTGTAGTTTCACACTCAAATCAATGCAAACAAAGTATTTGGATACTTTCTCTTAATGTACAACACAAAAGAACTCAAATCTCTTTCACCCTACTCGTAAGAGCTGTTAAAGCGCGTAAATGCATTCAAAAGCTTGCGTTGAAGCTTGTTTGTACTTGTAAACATCCTAGGTGTAGTTTCACACTCAAATGAATGGAAACAAAGTATTTGGATTCTTTCTCTTAATATACAACACAAAAGAACTCAAATCTCTTTCAGCCTACTCGTAAGAGCTGTTGAAACGCATAAATACATTCAAAAGCTTTAGTTGAAGCTTGTTTGTACATGTAAACATCCTTCGTGTAGTTTCAAACTCAAATGAATGCAAACGAAGTATTTGGATGCTTTCCGTTAATATACAACACAAAAGAACCCAATTTTGTTCACCCTAATCGTAAGAGTTGTGAAAACGCGTAAACGCATTCAAAAGCTTGAGTTGAAGCCTGTTTCTACTTGTAAATATACTTGGTGTATTTGCACACTCAAATTAATGCAAGCAAAGTATTTGGATGCTTTCTCTTAATATATAACACAAAAGAACTCAATTTTTATCACCCTAGTCGTAAGAGCTGTTAAATCGCGTAAATACATTCAAAAGCTTGAGTTGAAGCTTGTTTGTACTTGTAAACATCTTTGGTGTGTTTTACACTCAAATGAATGTAAATAAAGTATTTGGATGCTTTCTCTTAATATACAACACAAAAGAACTCAATCTCTATCACCCTAGTCATAAGAGCTGTTAAAACGCGTAAATGCATTCAAAAGCTTGAGTTGAAGCTTGTTTGTACTTCTAAACTACCTTGGTGTAGTTTCACACTCAAATGAATGCAAACAAAGTATATGGACGCTTTCTCTTCATGTACAACACAAAAGAACTCAAATCTCTTTCACCCTACTCGTAAGACCTGTTAAAGCGCATAAATGCATTCAAAAGCTTGCGTTGAAGCTTGTTTGTACTTGTAAACACCCTTGGTGTAGTTTCACACTCAAATAAATGCAAAAAAACTATTTGAATGCTTTCTCTTAACATACTACACAAAAGAACTCAAATCTCTTTCACCCTACTCGTAAGAGCTGTTGGAACGCTTAAATGCATTCAAAAGCTTGAGTTGAAGCTTGTTTGTACTTGTAAACATCCTTGGTGTAGTTTCACACTCAAATGAATGCAAACAAAGTATTTGGATTCTTTCTCTTAATGTACAACACAAAAGAACTCAAATGTCTTTCACCCTACTCGTAAGAGCTGTTAAAACGCGTAAATGCATTCAAAAGCTTAGGTTGAAGCTTGTTTGTACTTGTAAACATCCTAGGTGTAGTTTCACACTCAAACGAATGCAAACAAAGTATTTTGATGCTTTCTCTTAATATACAACACAAAAGAACTCAAATCTCATTCACCCTACTCGTAAGAGCTGTTAAAATGAGTTAATGCATTCAAAAGCTTGAGTTGAAGCTTGTTTGTACTTGTAAACATCCTTGATTTAGTTTCAAACTCAAATGAATATAAATGAAGTATTTGGATGCTTTCTGTTAATATACAACACAAAAGAACACAAATCTGTTTCACCCCACTTGTAAGAGCTGTTAAAACGCGTAAATGCATTCAAAAGTTTGGATTGAAGCTTGTTTCTACTTGTAAACATCCTAGGTGTATTTCGACACTCTAATAAATGCAAACAAACTATTTGGATGATTTCTCTTAACATACAACACAAAAGAACTCAAATCTCTTTCACCCAACTCGTAAGAGCTGTCAAAACGCGTAAATGCATTGAAAAGCTTGAGTTGAAGCTTGTTTGTACTTGTAAACAACCTTGGTGTAGTTTCACACTCAAACAAATGCAAACAAACTATTTGGATGCTTTCTCTGAACATACAACACAAAAGAACCCAAATCTCTTTCACCATACTCGTAAGAGCTGTTGAAACGCGTAAATGCATTCAAAAGGTTGAGTTGAAGCTTGTTTGTACTTGTAAACATCCTAGGTGTAGTTTCACACTCAAATGAATGCAAACAAAGTATTTTGATGCTTTCTCTTAATATACAACACAAAAGAACTCAAATCTCTTTCACCCTACTCATAAGAGCTGTTAAAACGCGTTAATGCATTCAAAGGCTTTAGTTGAAGCTTGTTTGTACTTGTAAACATCCTTGGTGTAGTTTCAAACTCAAACAAATGCAAACAAAGTATTTCTGTGCTTTCTTTTAATATACAACACAAAAGAACTCAAATCTCTTTCACCCTACTCGTAAGAGCTTTTAAAACGCGTAAATGCATTCAAAAGCTTGGGTTGAAGCTTGTTTGTACTTGTAAACAACCTAGGTGTAGTTTCACACTCAAATGAATGCAAACAAAGTATTTTGATACATCCTCTTAATATACAACACAAAAGAACTCAATTTCTATCACCCTAGTCGTGAGAGCTGTTAAAAGGCGTAATTACATTCAAAAGCTTGAGTTGAAGCTTGTTTATACCTGTAAACATCCTTGGTGTATTTAGCACTTAAATGAATGCAAACAAAGTAATTGGATGCTTTCTCTTAATATACAACACAAAAGAACTCAATCTCTATCACCCTAATCCTAAGAGCTCTTGAAACGCGTAAATGCATTCAAAACCTTTATTTGAAGCTTGTTTGTACTTGTAAACATCCTTGGGTGCAGTTTCACACTCAAATGAATGCAAACAAAGTATTTGGATGCTTTCTATTAATGTACAACACAAAAGAACTCAAATCTCTTTCATCCTACTCGTAAGAGTTGTTAAAGCGCGTAAATGCATTCAAAAGCTTGCATTGAAGCTTGTTTGTACTTGTAAACATCCTTGGTGTACTTTCACACTCAAATAAATGCAAACAAACTATTTTGATGATTTCTCTTAACATACAACACAAAAGAACTCAAATCTCTCTCACCCTACTCGTAAGAGCTGTCGAAACGCGTAAATGCATTCAAAAGCTTGAGTTGAAGCTTGTTTGTACTTGTAAATATCCTAGGTGTAGTTTCACACTCAAATGAATGCAAACAAAGTATTTCGATGCTTTCTGTTAATATACAACACAAAAGAACTCAAATCTCTTTCACCCTACTCGTAAGAGCTGTTAAAACGCGTAAATGCATTCAAAAGCTTGAGTTGAAGCTTGTTTGTAGTTGTAAACATCCTTGGTGTAGTTTCAAATTGAAATGAATGCACACAAAGTATTTGGATGCTTTCTTTTAATATACAACACAAAAGAACTCAAATCTCTTTTACCATAGTCATATGAGATGTTAAAACGCGTAAATGCATTCAAAAGATTGAGTTGAAGCTTTTTTGTACTTGTAAACATCCTTCGTGTAGTTTCAAACTCAAATGAATGCAAACAAAGTATTTGGATGCTTTCTGTTAATATACAACACAAAAGAACTCAAATCTCTTTCACCCTACTCTTAAGAGCTGTTAAAACGCGTAAATGCATTCAAAAGCTTGGGTTGAAGCTTGTTTGTACTTGTAAACATCCTAGGTGTAGTTTCCCACTCAAATGAATGCAAACAAAGTATTTGGATGCTTTCTCTTAGTATACAACACAAAAGAACTCAATTTCTATCACCCTAGTCATAAGAGCTGTTGAAACGCGTAAATACATTCAAAAGCTTGAGTTGAAGCTTTTTTGTACTTGTAAACATCCTTTGTGTATTTCAACACTCAAATGAATGCAAATAAAGTATTTGGATGCTTTCTCTTAATATACAACACAAAAGAACTCAATCTCTATCACCCTAGTTGTAAGAGCTGTTAAAACGCGTAAATGCATTCAAAAGCTTGAGTTGAAGCTTGTTTGTACTTGTAAACTACCTTGGTGTAGTTTCACACTCCAATGAATGCAAACAAAGTATATGGATGCTTTCTCTTAATGTAAAACACAAAAGAACTCAAATCTCTTTCACCCTACTATTAAGACCTGTTAAAGCGCATAAATGCATTCAAAAGCTTGCGTTGAAGCTTGTTTGTACTTGTAAAAACCCTTGGTGTAGTTTCACACTCAAATAAATGCAAACAAACTATTTGGATGCTTTCTCTTAACATACAACACAAAAGAACTAAAATCTCTTTCACCTTACTCGTATGAGCTGTTAAAACGCGTAAATGCATTCAAAAGATTTAGTTGAAGCTTGTTTGTACTTGTAAACATCCTTCGTGTAGTTTCAAACTCAAATGAATACAAACAAAGTATTTGGATCCTTTCTCTTAATATACAACACAAAAGAACTCAATCTCTATCACCCTAGTCCTATAAGCTGTTAAAACGTGTAAATGCATTTAAAAGCTTGAGTTGAAGCTTGTTTGTACTTGTAAACATCCTAGGTGTAGTTTCACACTCAAATGAATCGAAACAAAGTATTTGGATGCTTTATCTTAATATACAACACAAAAGAACTCAAATCTCTTTCACCCTACACGTAAGAGCTGTTAAAGCGCGTAAATGTATTCAAAAGCTTGCGTTGAAGCTTGTTTGTACTTGTAAACATCCTTGGTGTACTTTCACACTCAAATAAATGCAAACAAACTATTTGGATGATTTCTCTTAACATACAACACAAAAGAACTCAAATCTCTTTCACCCTACTCGTAAGAGCTGTCGAAACCCGTAAATGCATTGAAGAGCTTGCGTTGAAGCTTGTTTGTACTTGTAAACATCCTTGGTGTACTTTCACACTCAAATAAATGCAAACAAACTATTTTGATGATTTCTCTTAACATACAACACAAAAGAACTCAAGTCTCTTTCACCCTACTCGTAAGAGCTGTCGAAACACGTAAATGCATTCAAAAGCTTGAGTTGAAGCTTGTTTGTACTTGTAAACATCCTAGGTGTAGTTTCACACTCAAATGAATGGAAACAAAGTATTTGGATTCTTTCTCTTAATATACAACACAAAAGAACTCAAATCTCTTTCAGCCTACTTGTAAGAGCTGTTGAAACGCATAAATACATTCAAAAGCTTTAGTTGAAGCTTGTTTGTACATGTAAACATCCTTCGTGTAGTTTCAAACTCAAATGAATGCAAACGAAGTATTTGGATGCTTTCCGTTAATATACAACACAAAAGAACCCAATTTTGTTCACCCTAAACGTAAGAGCTGTGAAAACGCGTAAACGCATTCAAAAGCTTGAGTTGAAGCCTGTTTGTACTTGTAAATATACTTGGTGTATTTGCACACTCAAATTAATGCAAGAAAAGTATTTGGATGCTTTCTCTTAATATATAACACAAAAGAACTCAATTTTTATCACCCTAGTCGTAAGAGTTGTTAAATCGCGTAAATACATTCAAAAGCTTCAGTTGAAGCTTGTTTGTACTTGTAAACATCCTTGGTGTGTTTTACACTCAAATGAATGCAAATAAAGTATTTGGATGCTTTCTCTTAATATACAACACAAAAGAACTCAATCTCTATCACCCTAGTCAAAAGAGCTGTTAAAACGCGTAAATGCATTCAAAAGCTTGAGTTGAAGCTTGTTTGTACTTCTAAACTACCTTGGTGTAGTTTCACACTCAAATGAATGCAAACAAAGTATATGGACGCTTTCTCTTCATGTACAACACAAAAGAACTCAAATCTCTTTCACCCTACTCGTAAGACCTGTTAAAGCGCGTAAATGCATTCAAAAGCTTGCGTTGAAGCTTGTTTGTACTTGTAAACGCCCTTGGTGTAGTTTCACACTCAAATAAATGCAAAAAAACTATTTGAATGCTTTCTCTTAACATACTACACAAAAGAACTCAAATCTCTTTCACCCTACTCGTAAGAGCTGTTGGAACGCTTAAATGCATTCAAAAGCTTGAGTTGAAGCTTGTTTGTACTTGTAAACATCCTTGGTGTAGTTTCACACTCAAATGAATGCAAACAAAGTATTTGGATTCTTTCTCTTAATGTACAACACAAAAGAACTCAAATGTCTTTCACCCTACTCGTAAGAGCTGTTAAAATGCGTAAATGCATTCAAACGGTTGCGTTGAAGCTTGTTTGTAGTTGTAAATATCCTTGGTGTAGTTTCACACTCAAATGAATGCAAACAAAGTATTTGGTTGCTTTCTCTTAATATACAACACAAAAGAACTCAAATCTCTTTCACCCTACTCGTAAGTGCTGTTAAAGCGCGTAAATGCATTCAAAAGCTTGCGTTGAAGCTTGTTTGTACTTGTAAACATCCTTCGTGTAGTTTCACACTCAAATAAATGCAAACAAACTATTTGCATGCTTTCTCTTAACATACAACACAAAAGAACTCAAATCTTTTTCACCCTACTCGTAAGAGCTGTCGAAACGCATAAATGCATTCAAAAGCTTGCATTCAAAAGCTTTAGTTGAAGCTTGTTTGTACATGTAAACATCCTTCGTGTAGTTTCAAACTCAAATGAATGCAAACGAAGTATTTGGATGTTTTTTTTTAATATACAACACAGAAGAACTCAAATCTCTTTCACCCTACTCGTAAGAGCTGTTAGAACGCGTAAATGCATTCAAAAGCTTGGGTTGAAGCTTGTTTGTACTTGTAAACATCCTAGGTGTAGTTTCACACTCAAATGAATGCAAACAAAGTATTTGGATGCTTTCTCTTACTATACAACACAAAAGAACTCAATTTCTATCACCCTAGTCGTAAGAGCTGTTAAAACGCGTAAATACATTCAAAAGCTTGAGTTGAAGCTTTTTTGTACTTGTAAACATCCTTGGTGTATTTCTCACTCAAATGAATGCAAACAAAGTATTTGGATGCTTTCTCTTAATTTACAACACAAAAGAACTCAATCTCTATCACCCTAGTCGTAAGAGCTGTTAAAACGCGTAAATGCATTCAAAAGCTTGAGTTGAAGCTTGTTTGTACTTGTAAACTACCTTGCTGTAGTTTCACACTCAAATAAATGCAAAAAAACTATTTGGATGCTTTCTCTTAACATACAACACAAAAGAACTAAAATTTCTTTCACCTTACTCGTATGAGCTGTTAAAACGCGTAAATGCATTCAAAATATTTAGTTGAAGCTTGCTTATACTTGTGAATATACTTGGTGTATTTGCACACTCAAATTAATGCAAGCAAAGTATTTGGATGCTTTCTCTTAATATATAACACAAAAGAACTCAATTTTTATCACCCTAGTCGTAAGAGCTGTTAAATCGCGTAAATACATTCAAAAGCTTGAGTTGAAGCTTGTTTGTACTTGTAAACATCTTTGGTGTATTTTACACTCAAATGAATGCAAATAAAGTATTTGGATGCTTTTTCTTAATATACAACACAAAAGAACTCAATCTCTATCACCCTAGTCATAAGAGCTGTTAAAACGCGTAAATGCATTCAAAAGCTAGAGTTGAAGCTTGTTTGTACTTGTAAACATCCTTGGTGTAGTTTCAAACTCAAATGAATGCAAACAAAGTATTTGGATACTTTCTCTTAATGTACAACATAAAAGAACTCAAATCTCTTTCACCCTACTCGTAAGACCTGTTAAAGCGCATAAATGCATTCAAAAGCTTGCGTTGAAGCTTGTTTGTACTTGTAAACACCCTTGGTGTAGTTTCACACTCAAATAAATGCAAACAAAGTATTTGGATGCTTTCCCTTAATATACAACACAAAAAACTCAATCTCTATCACCCTAGTCCTAAGAGCTCTTAAAACGCGTAAATGCATTCAAAACCTTGAGTTGAAGCTTGTTTGTACATTAAAACATTCTTTTTGTATTTTCATACTCAAATGAATGCAAACAAAACATTTGGGTGCTTTCGCTTAATATAGAACACAAAAGAACTCAATATCTATCACCCTAGTCGTAAGAGCTGTTAAAACGCGTAAATGCATTCAAAAGTTTGAGTTGATGCTTGTTTGTACTCGTAAACATCCCTGGTCTTATTTCACACTCAAAAGAATGCAAACAAGGTATTTGGATACTTTCTCTTAATATACAACACAAAAGAACTCAATTTCTATCACGCTAGTCGTAAGAGCTGTTAAAACGCGTAAATGCATTCAAAAGCTTCTTTTGAAGCTTGTTTGTACTTGAAAACATCCTTGGTGTAGTTTCACACTCAAATGAATTCAAACAAAGTATTTGGATGCTTTCTTTAATATAAAACACAAAAAACCTCAAATCTCTTTCACCCTAATCGTAAGAGCTGTTAAAACGCGTAAATGCATTCAAAAGCTAGAGTTCAAGCTTGTTTGTACTTGTAAACATCCTTGGTGTAGTTTCAAACTCAAATGAATGCAAACAAAGTATTTGGATGCTTTCTTTAATATACAACACAAAAGAACTCAAATCTCTTTCACCCTAATCGTAAGAGCTGTTAAAACGCGTAAATGCAATCAAAAGCTTCAGTTGAAGCTTGTTTGTACTTGTAATCATCCTAGGTGTAGTTTCACCTTCAAATGAATGCAAACAAAACATTTGGGGGCTTTCTCTTAATATAAAACACAAAAGACTCAAATCTGTTTCCTCGTACTCGTATGGGCTTTTATAACGCGTAAATGCATTCAAAAGCTTGCGTTGAAGCTTGTTTGTACTTGTAAACATCCTTGGTGTAGTTTCAAACTCAAATGAATGCAAACAAAGTATTTGGATGCTTTCTCTTAATATAGAACGCAAAAGAACTCAAATCTCTTTCACCCTACTCGTAAGAGCTGTTAAAACGCGTAAATGCATTCAAAAGCTAGAGTTGAAGCTTGTTTGTACTTGTAAACATCCTTGGTGTAATTTTGAAACTCAAATGAATGCAAACAAAGTATTTGGATGCTTTCCCTTAATATAAAACACAAAAGAACTCAAATCTCTATCACCCTAGTCATAAGAGCTGTTAAAACCCGTAAATGCATTCAAAAGCTTGAGTTGAAGGTTGTTTGTACTCGAATGAATGCAATCCAAACATTTGGGTGCTTTCTCCTAATATAGAACACAAAAGAATCCAATCTCTATCACCCCAGTCGTAAGACCTATTAAAACGCGTAAATGCATTCAAAAGCTTGAGTCTAAGCTTATTTGTACTTGTAAACATCCTTGGTGTAGTTTCACACTCTAATAAATGCAAACAAAGTATTTGGATGCTTTCTCTTAATATACAACACAAAAGAACTCAAATCTCTTTCACCCTACTCGTAAGAGCTGTTAAAACGCGTAAATGCATTCAAAAGCTTAAGTTGAAGCTTGTTTGTACTTGTAAACATCCTTGGTGTAGTTTCAAACTCAAATGAATGGAAACAAAGTATTTGGATGCTTTCTCTTAATATAGAACACAAAAGAAATCAAATCTCTTTCACGCTACTGGTAAGAGCTGTCAAAACGCGTAAATGCATTCAAAAGCTTGAGTTGAAGCTTGTTTGTACTTGTAAACATCATTGGTGTAGTTTCACACTAAAATGAATGCAAACAAAGTATTTGGATGCTTTCTCTTAATATACAACACAAAAGAACTCAAATATCTTTTCAACCTCTCGTATGAGCTGTTAAAACGCGTAAATACATTCAAAAGCCTTAGTTGAAGCTTGTTTGTACTTGTAAACATCCTTGGTGTAGTTTCGCACTCAAATGAAAGTAAACAATGTATTTGGGGGCTTTCTCTTAATATGAAACACAAAAGAACTCAAATCTCTATCACCCTAGTCGTAAGAGCTGTTAAAACGCGTAAATGCATTCAAAAGCTTGAGTTGTAAGCTTGTTTGTACTTGTAAACATCCTTGGTGTATTTTCACACTCAAATGAATGCAAACAAAGTATTTGGATGCTTTCTCTTAATATACAACACAAAAGAACTCAATCTCTATCACCCTAGTCGTAAGAGCTGTTAAAACGCGTAAATGCATTCAAAAGCTTGAGTTGACGCTTGTTTGTACTTGTAAATAGCCTAGGTGTAGCTTCACACTCAAATGAATGGAAACAAAGTACTTGGATGCTTTCTCTTAATATACAACATAAAAGAACTCAAATCTCTTTCACCCTACTCGTAAGAGCTGTTAACACGCGTAAATGCATTCAAAAGCTTGAGGTGAAGCTTGTTTGTACTTGTAAATAACCTAGGTGTAGTTTCACACTCAAATGAATGGAAACAAAGTACTTGGATGCTTTCTCTTAATATACAATGCAAAATAACTCAAATCTCTTTTCAACCTACTCGTAAGAGCTGTTAAAACGCGTAAATGCATTCAAAAACTTGAGTTGAAGCTTGTTTGTACTTGTAAACATCCTTGCTGTAGTTTCACACTCAAATGAAAGCAAACGATTTATGTTGATGCTTTCTCTTAATATACAACACAAAAGAACTCAAATCTCTTTCACCCTGCTCGTAAGAGCTTCTAAAACACGTAAATGCATTCAAAAGCTTGAGTTGAAGCTTGTTTGTACTTGTAAACAACCTAAGTGCAGTTTCAAAGTCAAATGAATGCAAACAAAACATTTGGGGGCTTTCTCTTAATATAAAACACAAAAGAACTCAAATCTCTTTGATCCTACTCGTAAGAGCTGTTAAAACGCGTAAATGCATTCAAAAGCTTGAGTTGAAGCTTGTTTGTACTTGTAAACATCCTTGGTGCAGTTTCACACCAAAATTAATGCAACCAAAGTACTTGGATGCTTTCTCTTAACATACAACACAAAAGAACTGAAGTCTCTTTCACCCTACTCGTAGGAGCTTTTAAAACGCGTAAATGCATTCAAAAGCTTGAGTAGAAGCTTTTTTGTACTTGTAAACATCCTAGGTGTAGTTTCACACTCAAATGAATCCAAACAAAGTATTTGGATGCTTTCTCTTAATATACAACACAAAAGAACTCAAATCTCTTTCACCCTACTCGTAAGAGCTGTTAAAACGCGTAAATGCATTCAAAAGCCTTAGTTGAAGCTTGTTTGTACTTGTAAACATCCTTGGTGTAGTCTCACACTAAAATGAAAGCAAACAATGTATTTGGATGCTTTCTCTTAATATAAAACACAAAAGAACTCAAATCTCTATCACCCTCGTCGTCAGAGCTGTTAAAACGCGTAAATGCATTCAAAAGCTTGAGTCTAAGCTTGTTTGTACTTGTAAACATCCTTGGTGTATTTTCACACTCAAATGAATGCAAACAAAGTATTTAGATTCTTTCTCTTAATATACAACACAAAAGAACTCAATCTCTATCACCTTAGTCGTAAGAGCTGTTAAAACGCGTAAATGCATTCAAAAGCTTGAGTTGAAGCTTGTTTGAACTTGTAAATAGCCTAGGTGTAGTTTCACACTCAAATGAATGGAAACAAAGTACTTGGATGCTTTCTCTTAATATACAGCATAAAAGAACTCAAATCTCTTTCACCCTACTCGTAAGAGATGTTAAAACGCGTAAATGCATTCAAAATCTTGAGTTGAAGTTTGTTTGTACTTGTAAACATCCTTGATGTAGTTTCACACTCAAATGAATGCAAACAAAGTATTTGGATGCTTTCTATTAATATACAAAACAAAATAACTCAAATCTCTTTTCAACCTACTGGTAAGAGCTGTTAAAACGCGTAAATGCATTCAAAAGTTTGAGTTGAAGCTTGTTTGTACTCGTAAACATCCCTGGTGTTATTTCACACTCAAAAGAATGCAAACAAGGTATTTGGATACTTTCTCTTAATATACAACACAAAAGAACTCAATTTCTATCACGCTAGTCGTAAGAGCTGTTAAAACGCGTAAATGCATTCAAAAGCTTCTTTTGAAGCTTGTTTGTACTTGAAAACATCCTTGGTGTAGTTTCACACTCAAATGAATGCAAACAAATTATTTGGATGCTTTCTCTTAATATACAACACAAAAGAACTCAAATCTCTTTTCAACCTCTCGTAAGAGGTGTTAAAACGCGTAAATGCATTCAAAAGCCTTAGTTGAAGCTTGGTTGTACTTGTAAACATCCTTGGTGTAGTTTCACACTCAAATGAAAGCAAAAAATGTATTTGGATGCTTTCTCTTAATATAAAACACAAAAGAACTCAAACCTCTATCACCCTAGTCGTAAGAGCTGTTAAAACGCGTAAATGCATTCAAAAGCTTGAGTCTAAGCTTGTTTGTACTTGTAAACATCCTTGGTGTATTTTCACACTCAAATGAATGCAAACAAAGTATTTCGATGCTTTCTCTTAATATACAACACAAAAGAACTCAATCTCTATCACCCTAGTCGTAAGAGCTGTTAAAACGCGTAAATGCATTCAAAAGCTTGAGTTGAAGCTTGTTTGTACTTGTAAATAGCCTAGGTGTAGTTTGACACTCAAATGAATGGAAACAAAGTACTTGGATGCTTTCTCTTAATATACAACATAAAAGAACTCAAATCTCTTTCACCCTACTCGTAAGAGCTGTCAAAATGCATAAATGCATTCAAAATCTTGAGTTGAAGCTTGTTTGTACTTGTAAACATCCTTGGTGTAGTTTCACACTCAAATGAATGCAAACCAAGTATTTGGATGCTTTCTATTAATATACAACACAAAATAACTTAAATCTCTTTTCAACCTACTGGTAAGAGCGGCTCAAACGCGTAAATGCATTCAAAAGCTTGAGTTGAAGCTTGTTTGTACTTGTAAACATCCTTGGTGTAGTTTCACACTCAAATGAAAGCAAACGATATATGTGGATGCTTTCTCTTAATATACAACACAAAAGAACTCAAATCTCTTTCACCCTACTCGTAAGAGCTTCTAAAACGCGTAAATGCATTCAAAACCTTGAGTTGAAGCTTGTTTGGACATGTAAACAACCTAGGTGTAGTTTCAAAGTCAAATGAATGCAAACAAAACATTTGGGGGCTTTCTCTTAATATAAAACACAAAAGAACTCAAATCTCTATCATCCTACTCGTAAGGCTGTTAAAACGCGTAAATGCATTCAAATGTTTGAGTTGAAGCTTGTTTGTACTTGTAAACATCCTTGGTGCACTTTCACACAAAAATAAATGCCAACAAAGTACTTGGATGCTTTCTCTTAATATACAACATAAAAGTACTCAAATCTCTTTCACCCTACTTGTAAGAGCTGTTAAAACGCGTGAATGCATTCAAAATCTTAAGTGAAGCTTGTTTGTACTTGTAAACATCCTTGGTGTAGTTTCACACTCAAGTGAATGCAAACAAAGTATTTGGATGCTTTCTATTAATATACAACACAAAATAACTCAAATCTCTTTTCAACCTACTCGTAAGAGCTGTTAAAACGCGTAAATGCATTCAAAAGCTTGAATTGAAGCTTGTTTGTACTTGTAAACATCCTTGGTGTAGTTTCACACTCAAATGAAAGCAAACGATTTATGTGGATGCTTTCTCTTAATATACAACACAAAAGAACTCAAATCTCTTTCACCCTACTCGTAAGAGCATCTAAAACGCGTAAATGCATTCAAAAGCTTGAGTTGAAGCTTGTTTGTACTTGTAAACAACCTAGGTGTAGTTTCAAAGTCAAATGAATGCAAACAAAACATTTGGGGGCTTTCTCTTAATATAAAACACAAAAGAACTCAAATCTCTTTCATCATACTCGTAAGAGCTGCTAAAACGCGTAAATGCATTCAAAAGTTTGAGTTGAAGCTTTTTTGTACTTGTAAACATCCTTGGTGCAGTTTCACACAAAAATAAATGCAAACAAAGTACTTGGATGCTTTCTCTTAATATATACAACACAAAAGAACTCAAATCTCTTTCACCCTACTCGTCAGAGCCGTTAAAACGCGTAAATGCATTCAAAAGCTTGAGTTGAAGCTTGTTTGTACTTGTAAACAACCTAGGTGTAGTTTCCAAGTCAAATTAATGCAAACAAAACATTTGGGGGCTTTCCTTAATAGAAAACACAAAAGAACTCAAATCTCTTTCATCCTACTCGTAAGAGCTGTTAAAACGCGTAAATGCATTCAAAAGCTTGAGTTGAAGCTTGTTTGTAATTGTGAACATCCCTGGTGTTATTTCACTCTCAAATGAATGTAAAGAAAGTTTTTTGATACTTCCTCTTAATATACAACACTAAAGAACTGAATTTCTATCACCCTACTCGTAAGAGCTCAAATCTCTTTCATCCTACTCGTAAGAGCTGTTAAAAAGCGTATATGCATTCAAAAGCTTGAGTTGAAGCTTGTTTGTACTTTAAAACATTATTGTTGTAGTTTCATACTCAAATGAATGCAAACAAAACATTTGGGGGCTTTCACTTAAGATAAAACACAAAAGAACTTCAATATCTATCACCCTCGTCGTAAGAGCAGTCAAAACGCGTAAATGCATTCAAAAGCTTGTTTGTACTTGTAAACATCCTTGGTGTATTTTCACAGTCAAATGAATGCAAACAAAGTATTTGGATGCTTTCTCTTAATATACAACTCTAAAGAACTCAATCTCTATCACCCTAGTCGTAAGAGCTGTTAAAACGGGTAAAAGCATTCAAAACGTTGAGTTGAAGCTTGTTTGTACTTTAAAACATTTTTCTTGTAGTTTCACACTCAAATGAAAGCAAACAAAACATTTGGGAGCTTTCTCTTAATATAAAACAAAAAAAGAACTCAAATCTCTTTCATCCTACTCGTAAGAGCTGCTAAAACGCGTAAATGCTTTCAAAAGTTTGAGTTGAAGCTTTTTTGTACTTGTAAACATCCTTGGTGCTGTTTCACACAAAAATAAATGCAAACAAATTACTTGGATGCTTTCTCTTAATATACAACACAAAAGAACTCAAATCTCTTTCACTCTACTCGTCAGAGCTTTTAAAACGCGTAAATGCATTCAAAAGCTTGAGTTAAAGCTTGTTTGTACTTGTAAACAACCTAGGTGTAGTTTCAAAGTCAAATTAATGCAAACAAAACATTTGGGGGCTTTCCTTAATATAAAACACAAAAGAACTCAAATCTCTTTCATCCTACTCGTAAGAGCTGTTAAAACGCGTAAATGCATTCAAAAGCTTGAGTTGAAGCTTGTTTGTACTTGTAAACATCCTTGGTGCAGTTTCACACTAAAATTAATGCAAACAAAGTACTTGGATGCTTTCGCTTAATATACAACAATAAGAACTCAAATCTCTTTCACCCTACTCGTAAGAGCTGTTAAAACGGGTAAATGCATTCAAATGCTTGAGTTGAAGCTTGTTTGTAATTGTGAATATCCCTGGTGTTATTTCACTCTCAAATGAATGCAAAGAAAGTGTTTTGATACTTCCTCTTAATATACAACACTAAAGAACTGAATTTCTATCACTCTAGTCATAAGAGCTCAAATCTCATTCATCCTACTCGTAAGAGCTGTTAAAACGCGTAAATGCACTCAAAAGCTTGAGTTGAAGCTTGTTTGTACTTGTAAACATCCTTGGTGTAGTGTCCCACTCAAATGAATGCAAACAAAGTATTTGGATGCTTTCTATTAATATACAACACAAAATAACTCAAATCTCTTTTCAAGCTACTCGTAAGGGCTGTGAAAACGCGTAAATGCATTCAAAAGCTTGAGTTGAAGCTTGTTTGTACTTGTAAACATCCTTGGTGTAGTTTCACACTCAAATGAAAGCAAACAATGTATGTGGATGCTTTCTCTTAATATACAACACAAAAGAACTTAAATCTCTTTCACCCTACTTGTAGGAGCTTCTAAAACGCGTAAATGCATTCAAAAGCTTGAGTTAAAGGTTGTATGCACTTGTAAACATCCTAGGTGTAGTTTCAAAGTCAAATGAATGCAAACAAAACATTTTGGGGCTTTCTCTTAATGTAAAACACAAAAGAACTCAAATCTCTTTCATCCTACTCGTAAGAGCTATTAAAACGCGTAAAGGCATTCAAAAGCTTGAGTTGAAGCTTGTTTGTACTTGTAAACATCCTTGGTGTAGTTCCACACTCAAAATGAATGCAAACAAAGTATTTGGATCCTTTCTCTTAATAGACAACACAAAAGAACTCAGATTTCTTTCAACCTACTCGTAAGAGCTGTTAAAACGCGTAAAACATTCTTGTTGTAGTTTCACACTCAAATTAATGCAAACAAAACATTGGGGTGCTTTCTTTTAATATACAACACAAAAGAACTCAATCTCTACCACCCCAGTCGTAAGAGTTGTTAAAACGCGTAAATGCATTCAAAAGTTTGAGTTGAATCTTGTTTGTACTTGTAAACATCCTTGGTGTTATTTCACACTCAATTGAATGCAAACAAAAGATTTGGATACTTTCTCTTAATATACAACACTAAAGAACTGAATTTCTATCACCCTAGTCGTAAGAGCTGTTAAAAAGCGTAAATGCATTGAAAAGCTTCAGTTGAAGCTTGTTTGTACTTGTAAACATCCTAGGTGTAGTTTCACAGTCAAATGAATGCAAACGAAACATTTGGGGGCTTTCACTTATGATAAAACACAAAAGAACTCCAATCTCTTTCATCCTTCTCGTATGAGCTTTTAAACGCGTAAATGCATTCAAAAGCTTGAGTTGAAGCTTGTTTCTACTTGCAAACATCCCTGGTGTTATTTCACACTTAAATGAATGCAAACAAAGTATTTGGATACTTTCTCTTAATATAAAACATAAAAGAACTCAAATCTCTATCACCCTAGTCGTAAGAGCTGTTAAAACGCATAAATGCATTCAAAAGCTTGAGTCTAAGCTTATTTGTACTTGTAAACATCCTTGGTGTACTTTCACACTCAAATGAATGCAAACAAAGTATTTGGATTCTTTCTCTTATTACACAACACAAAAGAACTCAATAGCTATCACCCTAGCCGTAAGAGATGTTAAAACGCGTAAATGCATTCAAAAGTTTCAGTTGAAGCTTGTTTGTATTTGTAAACATCCTTGGTGTAGTTTCACACTCAAATGAAAGCAAACAATGTATTTGGATGCTTTCTCTTAATATACAACACAAAAGACCTCAAATCTCTTTCACCCTACTCGTAAGAGCTGTTAAAACGCGTAAATGCATTCAAAAGCTTGAGTTGAAGCTTGTTTGTACTTGTAAACATCCTTGGTGTAGTTTCACAAACAAATGAATGCAAACAAAGTATTTGGATGCTTTCTCTTAATATACAACACAAAAGAACTGAAATCTCTTTCAACCTACTCGTAAGAGTTGTAAATGCATTCAAAAGCTTGAGTTGAAGCTTGTTTGTACTTTAAAACATTCTTGTTGTAGTTTCATACTCAAATGAATGCAAACAAAACATTGGTGTGCTTTCTCTTAATGTACAACACAAATGAACTAAAGAATTCCTGGTGTTATTTCACACTCAAATGAATGCAAACAAAGTATTTGGATACTTTCTTTTAATATACAACACTAAAGAATTCAATTTCTATCACCCTGGTCGTAAGAGCTGTTGAACAGCGTAAATGCATTGAAAAGCTTGAGTTGAAGCTTGTTTGTACTTTAAAACATTATTGTTGTAGTTTCATACTCAAAGTAATGCAAACAAAACATTTGGGTGCTTTCTCTTAATATAGAACACAAAAGAACTCAATCTCTATCACCCTAGTCGTAAGAGCTGTTAAAACGCGTAAATGCATTCAAAAGCTTTAGTTGAAGCTTGTTTGTACTTGTAAACATCCTTGGTGTAGTTTCACACTCAAATGAATGCAAACAAAGTATTTGGATGCTTTCTCTTAATATACAACACAAAAGAACTCAAATCTCTTTCACCCTACTCGTAAGAACTGTTAAAACGCGTAAATGCATTCAAAAGCTTCAGTTGAAGCTAGTTTGTACTTGGAACCATCATTGGTGTAGTTTCATACTCAAATGAAAGCAAACAAGGTATTTGGATGCATTCTCTTAATATACAACACAAAAGTACTCAAATCTCTTTTCAACCTACTCGTAAGAGCTGTTAAAACGCGTAAATGCATTCAAAAGCTTGAGTTGAAGCTTGTTTGTACTTTTAAACATTCTAGGTGTGGTTTCACAGTCAAAGTAATGCAAACAAAACATTTGGGGGCTTTCTCTTAATATAGAACACAAAATAAATCCAATCTCTTTCACCCTACTCGTAAGAGTTGTTAAAACGCGTAAGTGCATTCAAAAGCTTCAGTTGAAGCTAGTTTGTACTTGTAAACATTCTTGGTTTAGTTTCACACTTAAATAAATGCAAACAAAGTATTTGGATGCTTTCTCTTAATATACAACATAAAAAAACCCAAATCTCTTTCACCCTACTCGTAAAAGCTGTTAAAATGCGTAAATGCATTCAAAAGTTTCAGTTGAAGCTAGTTTGTACTTGTAAATATCCTTGGTGTAGTTTCACACTCAAATGAATGCAAACAAAGTATTTGGATGCTTTCTCGTAATATACAACACAAAAGAACTCAAATCTCTTTTCAACCTACTCGTAAGAGCTGTTAAAACGCGTAAATGCATTCAAAAGCTTGAGTTGAAGTTTGTTTGTACTTGTAAACATCCTTTGTGTAGTTTCACACTCAAATGAAAGCAAACAAGGTATTTGGATGCTTTCTCTTAATATAAAACACAAAAGAACTCAAATCTCTATCACCCTAGTCGTAAGAGCTGTTAAAACGCGTAAATGCATTCAAAAGCTTGTTTGTACTTGTAAACATCCTTGGTGTAGTTTCACACTCAAATGAATGCAAACAAAGTATTTGGATGCTTTCTCTTATTATACAACACAAAAGAACTCAAATCTCTTTCAAACATCCTTCAACAGCTTGAGTTGAAGCTTGTTTGTACTTTAAAACATTCTTATTGTAGTTTCTTACTCAAATGAATGCAAACAAACATTTGTGTGCTTTCTCTTAATATACACCACAAAAGAACTCAATCTCTATCACCCTAGTCGTAAGAGCTGTTAAAACGCGTAAATGCATTCAAAAGTTTGAGTTGAAGGTTTTTTGTACTTGTAAACATCCCTGGTGTTATTTCACACTTAAATGAATGCAAACAAAGTATTTGGATACTTTCTCTTAATATACAACACTAAAGAAGTTAATGTCCATCACCCTAGTCGTAAGAGCTGTTAAAACGCGTAAATGCATTCAAAAGCTTGAGTTGAAGCTTGTTTGTACTTGTAAACATCCTTGGTGTAGTTTCACACTCAAATGAATGCAAACAAAGTATTTGGATGCTTTCCGTTAATATACAACACAAAAGAACTCAAATCTCTTTCACCCTACTCGTAAGAGCTGTTAAAACGCGCAAATGCATTCAAAAGTTTGAGTTGAAGCTTATTTGTAATTGTAAACATCCCTGGTGTTATTTCACACTCAAATGAATGCAAACAAAGTATTTGGATACTTTCTCTTAATATACAACACTAAAGAACTCAATTTCTATCACCTTAGTCATAAGAGCTGTTAAAACGCGTAAATGCATTCAAAAGCTTAAGTTGAAGCTTGTTTGTACTTTAAAACATTATAGTTGTAGTTCCATACTCAATTGAATGCAAAAAAAACATTTGGGTGCTTTCTCTTAATATACAACACAAAAGAACTCAGTCTCTATCACCCTAGTCGTAAGAGCTGTTAAAACGGGTAAATGCATTCAAAAGCTTGAGTTGAAGCTTGTTTGTACTTGTAAACATCCCTGGTGTTATTTGACACTCAAATGAATGCAAACAAAGTATTTGGATAGTTTCTCCTAATATACAACACTAAAGAACTCAATTTCTATCACCCTAGTCGTAAGAGCTGTTAAAATGCGTAAATGCTTTCAAAAGCTTGAGTTGAAGCTTGTTTGTTGATGTGAAATAAGTAACAAAACAGAAAATAACCTTTGATAGTATCACACAAAGGGATCTTGTTCAAGAATCACTGAAGAACAACTCACGAATCACTCGTAAGGGTTTCAACTTGAATCACTCAGTTTGAGGGGTAAATACTCACGTATTCAATAATTAATCATCAAAGCACGAGTTTACAGTAGCAAAGCTCTCCCCTATTTATAGACAAAGAAATCTAAAGCTATTCGGAATCCTAATCCTAGTCCAAATAGGAAACTAACCACGAAACTGACTACAATTGTAAAACGAGCTAATTAACAGCTTTCCTAATACCTAATGGACTCCTAATGCTACTAATAATCAGAATACTACTTTCCTAAACATATTCTAACTAATTAAGGAAATAGGCAAACGAAATCAAACTCAAACAGCTAATTACTTGGCGCCCAAGGCTCAAAACGCTGGAACAGTTTCCTTGGCGCCCAAGGCTTCTTCTTTTCATCTTCTAGTCATCTTCTTGCCACTCTAACATAGTTACCTCACACTTTACCTCACGTGGCATTATACTCTTGGCAATGAGCAGCTCAAGATCAAGCATTAACGTTTCAAGAACTGGGTTCTTGGACGTTCTTGATTCGTCGTCTTCTTGCTTGTCCTTTAACGTACTTGCTCCTGCATCAACCTCCCCTTCTTTAAAAGAATTTGCCCTCAAATTCGTATCCTCTAAGTAAGGGCTAAGATCACCAACATTGAAGGTTGAGCTCACGTTTCCATACTCACTAGGAAGATCAATCTTGTATGCATTGTCTCCAATCTTCTCTAGGACTTGAAAAGGACCATCTGCGCGAGGCATAAGCTTGTTCTTGTGTCTTGAAGGAAATCTTTCTTTGCGCAGGTGTAGCCAAACTAAGTCACCAGGTTCAAATAGAACTTGCTTTCTTCCCTTGTTAGCTCTAGCTTGGTACCTTAAGTTCATCTTCTCTACTCGCGCACGAACTTGCTCACAGGTCTTCTTGAAAGCTTGTTGTCTTGCCTTGGCATCTACATTGATAACATCATCTCTAGGAAAAGACACGAAATCAATAAGAAAATAAGGATTAATGCCATACACAATCTCAAATGGAGAACGACCCATGGTAAATCCAGGCGTTCTATTATATGCAAACTCCGCATGTGCTAGCTTAATATCCCAATCTTTTGTGCTTCTACTCACCAACCCTCTAAGCAAAGTACCAAGAGTCCTATTTGTAACCTCGGTTTGCCCATCTGTTTGTGGGTGATGTGAAGTGCTAAAGAGTAACTTCGTCCCAACGAGTCTCCAAAGTGTCTTCCAAAAGTAACTCAGAAACTTAGTATCTCGATCTGATACAATGGTCTTGGGAATGCCATGTAGCCTCACTATCTCTTTATAGAACAAGTCAGCAACATGAGAGGCGTCATCGGTCTTGTGACATGGCACAAAGTGCGCCATCTTGGACAATCTATCAACAACAACCATCATAGCATCTTTTCCCCTTTGAGTTCTAGGGAGTGCCACAATGAAATCCATGCTCACACTCTCCCAGGGAATGCTAGGAACCGGTAATGGTGTGTATAACCCTTTGTGAAAAGCACTCTTGGCCCGTTGACATGTAGCGCATCTCGTCACAATAGCATGTACATCTTTGAGCATCTTAGGCGAATAAAAGTGTTCTTGTAACAGCTCAAGGGTTTTAGTTACTCCAAAATGTCCAGCTAATCCTCCCGACTGAACTTCTCTAACCAATAGCTCACGTACAGAGGACCTAGGAACGCAGAACTTGTTCCTCTTGAATAGAAACCCATCTTGTATGAAATAATCACCATGCTCCCCTTCTTTGCAAGCTCTAAATGACTGGGAGAAATCAGCATCCTTGTCATATAGTTCTTGGAGATGTTCAAAGCCTAGGAGCTTCGCTTCAAGTGTAACAAGCAAGTGGTTTCTTCGTGAAAGAGCATCAGCAACAACATTGCTCTTCCTATCTTTTTACTTGGCCGAAAATGTAAAAGATTGTAGAAACTCTACCCACTTGGCATGTCTAGGGTTTAGTTTTTGTTGGCCATGAATGTACTTGAGAGCTTCATGATCCGAGTGCAACACAAAATGCTTAGGCCTTAAATAATGGGACCAATGCTCCAAAGCTCTCACAATTGCATAGAACTCTCGATCATATGTAGAATAATTCAAACGAGCTCCATTCAATTTCTCACTAAAATAGGCAATAAGACGTTTTTCTTGAATTAAAACAATGCCTATACCCACCCCACTAGCATCACATTCAACCTCAAACAATCTATCAAAATCGGGTAATGCTAGAATATGTGCTTGACACAACTTCTCTTTGACCTCAATAAAGGCCTTTTGCGCACTTTCACTCCAATTAAACTCTCATTTTTTCATTAATTCAGTTATAGGAGAAGTAATAGAACTAAAATTGCGTATAAACCTCCGATAAAATGATGCCAAGCCATGAAAACTACGTACCTCATGTATATTGGTTGAAGCTGGCCATGAAGCCATAGCTTCTACCTTGGACGGATCGACATGTACACCATCTTTGGACACAATGTAACCAAGGAATATAACCTTAGGAAGCATAGAAATCACACTTCTCTAACTTGCGAAAAAGCTGTTGTTCCTTTAGCTTCTCAAATAGGCGCTGTAGATGTACTAGATGTTCCTCCTTGGTCTTGCTGAATATAAGAATATCCTCAAGGTAAACCACAACAAATTTACCAAGGAATGCTCTCAATACCTCGTTCATCAACCTCATGAATGTGCTAGGAGCGTTGCACAAGCCAAAAGGCATTACTAACCACTCATACAAACCATGTCGTGTCTTGAACGCGATTTTCCATTCATCTCCCTCCTTGATTCTCACTTGATGGTATCCAGCTCTAAGATCTATCTTGGAAAACAACTGGGAACCATGTAGCTCGTCTAACATATCATCTAATCTTGGCATAGGGAACCTATATTTGATTGTGATATCGTTGACAGCTCTACTATCAATGCACTTACGCCATGTCCCATCTTTCTTAGACACAAGTAACGCAGGAACAGCGCATGGACTTAGACTTTCTCTCACATAGCCTCTTTGCACAAGCTCTTCAACTTGTCTTTGTAACTCTTTGGCTTCATCGGGGTTACACCGATATGCTGGCCTATTTGGAAGTGGTGCTCCAGGAACTAGGTTAATTTGGTGTTCTATGCCACGCATAGGAGGTAAACCAGGGGGTAACTCCTCGAGGAACACTTCCTTGAACCTCTCTAACAATACGCGTAACTCAGGATCATAATTGGGATTGCTACACATGTTAGGTTCAAACAACAACACTAGGTAGCTCATAGTTTCACTAGCCACCTCTTTTTCCATCTCTTTCTCTCCTATGACCATTACACGACTCGCCTTTTTACTAGCCTTTGCTTCAACTTGAGTGGCAGTCAAAGGGTAACAATTTGATTCGTTTCTGGTTATGCTCAACAGTATAGATATTGTTTACACCATCATGACTAACTTTCCTATCAAATTGCCAAGGACGACCTAACAATATATGACAAACACCCATAGGCAGTACATCACACCATAGATCGTCTTCATAACACCCTAAAGTAAAGCAAACTCTAGCTTGTGTAGTCAGTTTTAACCCTCCCCCATCATTCAACCATTGCACAGTATAGGGTTTAGGATGACTTTTAGTAGGAAAATCAAGCTTATCAATCATCTCTTTAGAGGCAACATTAGTACAACTCCCAGAGTCAATAATCAAATTGCAAACTTTACCTCTAACCTTGCAGCGAGAATGGAATATTTGCTCCCTTTGGTCGGACTCATCATCGGCCACAGTCGTATGTAGCAACTTTGTAAGGATTAGGGTCTCTCCAACCTCGGGTATACCATAATCTTCAATGAATGGCTCTCCATTATCTTCATCACTATCCTCGGTTATGGGCATAACAAACAAGGGTTCCATCTCTTCTAGCTCAGCGATGGTGAGCGCTTTCTTCGAGCTGCACTTATAGGCATAGTGTCATATCCTTGACACTTGAAACAATGCAGTTGGTTCTTGTTCTTAGTAGCCACGGCTTTGCCTTTGTCTTGAGTTACGGGCTTTCTAGGGATACTTGCGCTCTTGGAGAATGTTGTATTCTCTCTCACGTTGTATTGGTTCCGAAAATTTGTATAGCCTTTAATCACATCTCGAGCAATCGGTTTTCGCTCCTTCTCTTGCTTCTCAATCTTGAGAGCGATTTCGCACACGTACTCAAAGGTTACGTAAGGAACAAGCTCTACCTTGCGCCTTAGAGTTGGGTTTAGACCTTTGATGAACCGTGCAATATTTAACTCCTCCTTCTCCTCAAGATCACACATCATGTGCATATGTTCAAACTTCTGGAGGTAGTCTTGTACACTTGAGGTTTCTTGGCTTAAGAACGTAAGTTTCAAAAACTGTTCTTGCTCAAATTATTTAGGGAAAAATTGTTTCTTTAAATATTTCTTGAGTTTGTCTCAAGTCTCAATCTTTGCTTTCTCTTCCTTCTTGCGTCGAGCCTTTAGGTTTTCATACCATAATGAAGCATGCTTGGTGAGTTTAAGCGTGGCTAACTTGCATCTTCGCCGCTCATCATACTCCTTGTATTCAAAGACTCTCTCCATAGTTCTATGCCAATCAAGAAAGGCCTCTGGATCGTAGGAACCGTCATATTCAGGGAGTTCAACTTTCAAGTTCCTATCATTATCATAGGGGTGTCGTGGTTTAGGAGCGTCATTGGTTCTAGTCCCACTTGTGTCTTCAAACTCCTCATCGAAGTTGGGGTCACGGTTGTGGTTTCTCCAATGAATTCCGCGCATCCTTGTCTCCAATGAATTTTGTTTTCCTATTTCCTTAATTAGTTAGAATATGTTTAGGAAAGTAGTATTCTGATTATTAGTAGCATTAGGAGTCCATTAGGTATTAGGAAAGCTGTTAATTAGCTCGTTTTACAATTGTAGTCAGTTTCGTAGTTAGTTTCCTATTTGGACTAGGATTAGGATTCCGAATAGCTTTAAATTTCTTTGTCTATAAATAGGGGAGAGCTTTGCTACTGTAAACTCGTGCTTTGATGATTAATTATTGAATACGTGAGTATTTACCGCTCAAACTGTGTGATTCAGGTTGAAACCCTTACGAGTGATTCGTGAGTTGTTCTTGAGTGATTCTTGAACAAGATCCCTTTGTGTGATACTATCAAAGGTTAATTTCCGTTTTGTTACTTATTTCACATCAACTTGGTATCAGAGCTAAAGCTTTGAGCTTTCTTAAGCTTAAACAACCACGATCCTGAGCTTAAACACGACAACATCCACCCTTTGTCCAGGAAAACAGCCAAGAAACCCCCAATAAACCAACAACCAAAGCCATGGGTGATCCCAACTATATGGCAAAGTTGTTAACTGCCATGGAGGATCTAAAGTCGTCTTTCCAGTTTCAAAAAGAGCGGATGATAGCTATGGAAAAGAAGCAACAAGAAGACGTGATGGATAATGGTTTAACAAGCTCATATTCCATTGAAGTTCCTCAATTTCAAGAACCTATGTTTCGCACTAGATGTAGATCGTATGAGAAGGTATGCATTGTTATTATTCATGGTGGTTGTCCTAAGAACTTTGTGTCAACTTACATGGTAGAAAAGCTTTGTTTGACACCCATAGAACATCCTTCTCCATACAAGGTGCACTGGTTCAACAATGTGAGCGATATAGAGGTAACTAAGTATATATTTATTCCTGTTACTATTGGGTCATATGGTGGTGTAGTTTGTTGTGATGTAGTTCCCATGAATGATTGTCACATGTTATTTGGTAGACCTTGGATGGATTTTAAAAGAGTTACACATGACAAGGTGATGTGAAATAAGTAACAAAACGGAAATTAACCTTTGATAGTATCACACAAAGGGATCTTGTTCAAGAATCACTCAAGAACAACTCACGAATCACACGTAAGGGTTTCCACCTGAATCACTCAGTTTGAGGGGTAAATACTCACGTATTCAATAATTAATCATCATAGAACGAGTTTACAGTAGCAAAGCTCTCCCCTATTTATAGACAAAGAAATTTAAAGCTATTCGGAATCGTAATCCTAGTACAAATAGGAAACTAACTACGAAACTGACTACAATTGTAAAACGAGCTAATTAACAGCTTTCCTAATACCTAATGGACTCCTAATGCTACTAATAATTAGAATACTACTTTCCTAAACATATTCTAATTAATTAAGGAAATAGACAAATGAAATCAAACTCAAACAGCTAATTACTTGGCGCCCAAGGCTAAAACCGCTGGAACAGTTTTGCTCTGTAACTTCAATTGCCTTTTCAACTCCGTTACATTCTGAATATGGAAAAACTCAAAGCACGGGAGTTTTAGATGTCGCTTCCAGCTTTCTACAAAACTTTGAATCACCATGATCCCATGTCGTATGAGTGAGTTATGATCAAAATACGAACCAGTGTAGAAGTTGTCAAAAGTACGGGAATCCTGATAATGAATGTGATCATATAATAAGAGCTTAAATCCCGACCTTTTATGGGAACTCCATGTAATTATCTTTATAGGATTCAATTTAATGCATAACCACCAAAGGAACTCGATGTAAACAAGAATAGATATTCTCTTGCTAGTTCCTTGGTTGTTCTGTTTACTTTGCACACTTGCTCCTGCATCAATCTCCCTTTCTTCAGAAAGAATTGTCCTCAATTCTTTGTAGATAGTAATCTTCTCCCAAACCTGTATATTCATCAAATTTTCCTTACAAATTTCCAATGACCCCACAAGGTTAAGAGCCTTGCTGCTGTCTTCTTGATGGACATCTTTCTCTTGTTCTTGATCAAAGCTAGATTCAAGAAGTCCCAACTTCATCTCGAATTTCTCTTGCATGTCATCAATGTAATCAAGATCTTCAAGGAAATCACAAATATTTTGTGGTTCAATGAATATTTCTTCTATAAACTCATCAACCACAGTTGGTAGGCTTGAATTATTAACTTGAACAACAATAAGAGGGTCAATGTTATTGGTCTTTTCTTGTGAATCTTCCATAGGAATAATATCTTTAAAGTAATCATCAAGATCTGGTTTTCCTTTGAATGTATCCACAACAAAGAGCCTATCTTCATTGATGGGTTGATCATTTATTATGCACCCTTTCATGTACTCCAACTTATGATTTCGATGTTGAAGCGCTTGTTGGTATGCTTGTTGTGCTCGTAGATGCACTAACTGTTGCTCCCTCTCTTGCCTCTCAATCTTGAGAGCTATCTTGCATACATACTCAAAGGATATGAAAGGAACAAGCTCCACCTTGTGCCTTAGAGTTGAGTTTAGTCCTTTGATGAATCTTGCAATCTTTAACTCCTCCTTCACCACGAGATCACACATCATGTGTGCGTTTTCACACTTTTGGAGGTAGTCTTGTACACTTGAGGTATCTTGGCTTAAGGACATGAGTTTCAAGAACTGTGCTTGCTCAAACTCTTTAGGCAAATATCGTTTCTTTAAATATTTCTTGAGTTTGTCCCAAGTCTCAATCTTTGCTTTCTCTTCCTTCTTGCTTCGAGCCTTTAGGTTTTCATACCATAAAGAAGCATGCTTGGTGAGTTTAAGCGTGGCTAACTTGCATCTTCGCCGCTCATCATACTCCTTGTATTCAAAGACTCTCTCCATAGTTCTAAGCCAATCAAGAAAAGCCTCTGGATCGTAGGAACCGTCATATTCAGGGAGTTCGACTTTCAAGTTCCTATCATCATCATAGGGGTGTCGTGGTTTAGGAGCGTCATTGGTTCTAGTCCCACTTGTGTCTTCAAACTCCTCATCGAAGTTGGGATCACGGTTGTAGTTTCTCCAATGAATTCCGCGCATCCTTGTCTCCATGTTTTCCCTATCTTCTTGGTTTCTTCTTTTCATAGCAGCCAATCGCTCTGCCATCCGCTCTTCTTGAGTTTTGAAAGATGCCCTGAGATCCTCCATGGTTGTTAACAACTTTGCTAGTTCGTTGGGCTCACCCATAGCTTCGGTTGTTGGTTTCTTGGGGATTTCTTGGCTGTCTTCTTAAACAAAGAGCGGATCTTGCAAGAATCTTTCTCGAAAGCTCGCTATGGTGTGGTGTTTATGCTCAGGACCGTGTTGTTTAAACTTAAGAAAGCTCAAACCTTTAGCTCTGATACCAAGTTGATGTGAAATAAGTAACAAAACGGAAATTAACCTTTGATAGTATTACACAAAGGGATCTTGTTCAACAATCACTCAAGAACAACTCACGAATCACTCGTAAGGGTTTCAACTTGAATCACTCAATTTGAGGGGTAAATACTCACGTATTCAATTATTAATCATCAAAGCACGAGTTTATAGTAGCAAAGCTCTTCCCTATTTATAGACAAAGAAATCTAAAGCTATTCGGAATCCTAATCCTAGTCCAAATAGGAAACTAACTACGAATTTGATTACAATTGTAAAACGAACTAACAGCTTTCCTAATACCTAATGGACTCCTAATGCTACTAATAATCAGAATACTACTTTCCTAAACATATTCTAACTAATTAAGGAAATAGGCAAACGAAATCAAACTCAAACAGCTAATTACTTGGCGCCCAAGGCTAAAACCGCTGGAACAGTTTTGCTCTGTAACTTCAATTGCCTTTTCAACTCCGTTACATTCTGAATATGGAAAAACTCAAAGCACGGGAGTTTTAGATGTCGTTTCCACCTTTCTACACAACTTTGAATCACCACGATCCCATGTCGTATGAGCGAGATATGATCAAAATACGAACCAATGTAGAAGCTGACAAAAGTACGGGAATCCTGATAACGAATGTGATCATATAATAAGAGCTTTAATCCTGACCTTGTATGGGAACTCCATGTAATTATCTTTATAGGAGTCAATTTAATGCATAACCACCAAAGGAACTCGATGTAAACAAGAATATTTGTTCTCTTGCTAGTTCCTTGGTTGTTTTGTTTACTTGGCACACTTGCTCCCGCATCAAGATACCAAGTTGATGTGAAATAGGTAACAAAATGGAAATTAACCTTTGATAGTATCACACAAAGGGATCTTGTTCAACAATCACTCAAGAACAACTCACGAATCACTCGTAAGGGTTTCAACCTGAATCACTCAGTTTGAGGGGTAAATACTCACGTATTCAATAATTAATCATCAAAGCACGAGTTTACAGTAGGAAAGCTCTTCCCTATTTATAGACAAAGAAATCTAAAGCTATTCGGAATCCTAATCCTAGTCCAAATAGGAAACTAACTACGAAACCGATTGCAATTGTAGAACGAACTAACTAACAGCTTTCCTAATACTTAATGGACTCCTAATGCTACTAATAATCAGAATACTACTTTCCTAAACATATTCTAACTAATTAAGGAAATAGGCAAACGAAATCAAACTCAAACAGCTAATTACTTGGCGCCCAAGGCTAAAACCGCTGGAACAGTTTTGCTCTGTAACTTCAATTGCCTTTTCAACTCCGTTACATTCTGAATATGGAAAAACTCAAAGCACGGTAGTTTTAGATGTCGTTTCCATCTTTCTACAGAACTTTGAATCACCATGATCCCATGTCGTATGAGTGAGTTATGATCAAAATACGAAGCAGTGTAGAAGTTGTCAAAAGTACGGGAATCCTGATAACGAATATGATCATATAATAAGAGCTTTAATCCTGACCTTGTATGAGAACTCCATGTAATTATCTTTATAGGAGTCAATTTAATGCATAACCACCAAAAGAACTCGATGTAAACAAGAATAGATGTTCTCTTGCTAGTTCCTTGGTTGTTCTGTTTACTTTGCACACTTGCTCCTTCATCACAAGGTCCATAACACTTATACTTTACGTCATTGTGGAAAGCGAATTTTATTAACACCTTTGTTATCTGGTTTTGAAAGTATTTCTAAACCTAAGGTAGAGAGTGACAATGAAATAACAATTGTTGAGAATAGAGTTGAAGAACAATCAAGTTCAAGATCTTTTGTAGAGAATATTGAATCGAAAGAGGAGTTTGAAGAGAAAAGGAGTGCGAATCTTGTTGCAGATAAATTTTCTGTCTTTTTGATGAAAGTAGAACAAGAAAATCAAGAAGTTGTCTATTCTCAAGAAGAAGAAAAACAAATAGAAGAATCTTTATTTGGGGAACAAGAAGCTCTTGAAGTTGTTCAACCACAACATGAGAATTTCGATGTTGATGATGTTGATCTTTTGAAAGAAGAATTTTCTTTTGACCCAAGTCAACCACCTATATTTGATGATGTAAGTCAAGAAGATGAGGTTGACATCATTACTAACCTTGTGGTCGTGGATTCATTGAAGACATCTCAATATGATTCAATGTTTTTCAAATATGAAGACTTTGTTCATACTGACTTCTCTAAGAATTGTTCAATTTATTTCCTGGAAGATCATGGAGACAAAACTCAAGAAAAGATTGTTATTGTTACCGACCAAGAATTGGGGACAATTCTTTTTGAAGAAAGGGATATTGATGCGGGAGCAAGTGTGCAAAGTAAACAAAACAACCAATGAACTAGCAAGAGAACATTCATTCTTGTTTACATCGAGTTTCTTTGGTGGTTATGCATTAAATTGACTCCTACAAAGATAATTACATGGAGTTTACATACAAGATCGGGATTAAAGCTCTTATTATACGATCACATTCGTTATAAGGATACCCGTAATTTTGACAGCTTATACACTAGTTCGTATTTTAATCATAACTCACTCATACGACATGGGATCGTGGTGATTCACAGTTCTGTAGAAAGATGGAAACGGCATCTAAAACTCCCATGCTTTGAGTTTTTCCCATATTCAGAACGTCACGGAGTTGAAAAGGCAATTGAAGTTACGGTGCAGAACTGTTCCAGACGTTTTATCCTTGGACGCCAAGTAATCACTTGATTAGTTTGATTTCGTTTAGTATTTCCTTAATTCGTTTGATTATTGTTTAGGAAAGTAATAATCTGATTGTTATTAGTATTAGAAGTGCATTAAGTATTAGGAAAGCCGTTAGTTAGTTCGTTTTACAATTGTAATCGGTTTTATAGTTAGTTTCCTATTTGGATTAGGAATAGGATTCCTAGTAGCTTTAGATTTGTTTGTATATAAATAGGGGAGAGCACGAAATTGTAACATAGACTTTGATGATTAGTGATTAATACGTGAGTATTTACCCCCTCAAATTGAGTGATTCAGTTTGAAACCCTTGTGTGTGATGCGCAAGTATTGTTCTCGAGTGATTCTTGAACGAAAACCCCAACCCCTTGAGTGATTTGAGAGGTATATCCCTTTTATTGTTTTTTATTTATCAAAATACAGAAAATCCTTAAATAAATCACATCATAACCTACAAACAAGCTTCAACTCAAGCGTTTGAATGCATTTACGCGTTTTAAAAGTTCATACGAGTAGGATGAAAGAGATTTGATTTCTTTTGTGTTTTATATTAAGAGAAAGCCCCCAAATACTTTATTTGCATTCATTTTAGTGTGAAACTACACCTAGGATGTTTACAAGTACAAACAAGCTTCAACTCAAGCTTTTCATTGCATTTACTCGTTTTAACAGCTCTTATGACTAGGGTGATAGAGATTTATTTCTTTTGTGTTGTATATTAAGAAAAACACCCAAATGTTTTGTTTGCATTCATTTGAGTATGAAACTACACCAAGGATGGTTTAAAGTACAAACAAGCTTCAACTCAAGCTTTTGAATGCATTTACTCGTTTTAAAAGCTCATACGAGAAATTTTATCAAATATTCAGGTTGGGATGTAGAGAGAGAGAACCTTGAGAGAGAAGCTCTGCTAGGGTTTGGGTTTTTTGGCGATTCTTCGTCAGCCATGGCAAAAAAGCCTAAATAAAAAGCAAAGCAAACCTCAAAAGGCAATTCGAAAGGCAATAATCGTAATAATAAGAAGAAAGCTAAGCAATTGTCAGAGATAAATGAAATAGTTCCTCTAGTGTTTGATCTGCGGTCGACCCCGACGTAGTCCACGACGCCGGCAAGGGTTGAGGATATTCCGGTCACTCCGGTGCCTACTTCTGCACGGCGAACTCTGAATGACTGGGTTGGAACGATGAGTAGAGAGAATGGGCGAGACACTGATGCTAGCTGGGTTAATATGCTGGTTGCTGACCCAGTTGTGGAGCAATTGGTTCCGCTCCTGGAGCTAAGCACGAATCAAGTGGTGAGGTCACCTAGAGCTGCATTCGTTCCAAGCGCCGACATGGAAGAAACAGATCGGCGAAGGCCTCTTCCGTGCAACCAAGGTATGACATCTGTCAAGATTACTTTCGATGATATTAAATGTGAGGTTGATTACTGGAAATCAGCTGTAGTATGCTATGTGTTGGGTGCTAATCAGCCATTGGAGGTAATAACGGGGTTTTTCAGAAGAGTCTGGGGTGGTTTTGGGGTTGATAAGGTACCATCGTTGCCTGATGGGGTTTTTCTCGTGCATCTTGACACTTTTGATAATCGTTCTAAAGCCCTAGCAGCAGGGACCTTGATTTTTGATAATAAACCTGTGATTATGAAACCTTGGGCTCCTGAGATTGATTTGAGAAAAGAGAAAATTGACAAAGTGCCAATTTGGGTGAAATTGTATAGCCTAGATGTTAGATATTGGGCTTTGGATAATATATTCCGTATAGCATCAACTCTGGGGAAAGTGTTGGAAGCTGATGAAACTACTCGTGCAAAAACAAGATTGGGATTTGTTAGAATTTTAATTGAAGTGAAATTGGGTCAGGAATTCCCTGATATGATTTACTTTGAGGATGAATGGGGTGCTTTAGTCCCTCTCACAGTCAGCTATGATTGGAAGCCTGTTGTTTGTTCAGGCTGTAAAGGCATTGGTCATGAAGTTGCTAAATGCAGGAAGAATATCCCTACTGTTCAGCTTGGCCAGCCTGCTCAAATTGTGAAGAAAGTTTGGAAACCCAAGCCAGCAAGGGTTGCAAAGCCTATTGATGCTGATGGTTTTCAATTGGTGCAGGGACAAGGTAAGTCCACAGGTAAGAGCCCCCTTATTCCGGCAGTGCCTGTAGTTCCCGAGATAGCTATGAATAATGCATTCACTGAACTAGATATAGCTGCTGATGTGGTTACTGTTGACAATGTTAGCTCTGTTCATAGTGTTCCTGTGCAAAATGATGTAAGAACCAATATGATCCAAAATGGTGCGGGGGACCAACCCTCTTGTAGTCATGGATAATATATGCAGTTGGAATGTCAGAAGCTTGAATAACACCAACAAACAGCAAAACATTAATATCTTTTTGCACCAAAATAAAGTTGGGTTGGCAGGCCTTCTGGAAACAAGAGTAAAGTCTGTCAACATGAAGGTTGTTACTCTTAATATCTGCAATAGTTGGCCTTTTGCTACTAATATCACTTATCATAAAAATTGTAAAATTATGGTGCTGTGGAAACCTTCTGTTTTTTATGTTACTCCCTTGTCTAAAGATGCTCAACACCTGCATTGTGAGTTCTTGCATAGGGGTACTGGAAAGAAATTTTTATGCACTTTTGTGTATGCTTTTAATGATGATGCTGATAGAGTTGCCTTGTGGGATGATTTGTGCAAACTTAGCCATATTGTGAGGCTGCCTTGGTTGGCTTGTGGAGATTTTAATAATGCACTTCACCTTGAGGATAGGCTAGGCTCTCCTGTGTCTGTGAATGACATAGCCAAATTTAGAGACTGTCTTTCCTACTGTGACTTATTTGAGGTCAAAACTATGGGCTCATTCTTTACTTGGAATAATAAACAGCCTGGAGACAAGAGAGTGTTTAGTAAGATTGACTGGGTTGTTGCTAGTGATGAATGGTTCCAGGAGTTTCCTACAGCTGAAGCTAAATTCCTGCCTGAAGGAGATTATGATCATTGCCCAGCTATCATAAGATTTTGTGATGTTGCTGCACATGGCATGAGGCCTTTCAAGTACTTTAACATGTGGTCTCAATGGCCTGACTTCATTGTCAGAGTGAGAGGTAAGTGGGATATGCATACAACAGGGGTCCCTATGTATAGGCTTGTGAATAATTTGAAAGCATTGAAGTCCCTGTTCAAAGAATTCAATGTAGAGAGGGGAAGTGATATCTGTAAAGCTGCTGATAGTGCTCAGGTACGCTTGAAGAACTGTCAATTAGCATTGCAAGCTGATCCCTCAAACCTGATTGTGAGAAATGAAGAACTTGACGCTTTGAAAGAATATAAGCTTTGTGAGGCAGCCAAATGTAGTCTTTTAAAGCAGAAAAGCAAAGCACATTGGCTTAAAGCTGGTGATGCTAACTCATCTTTCTTTCATGCCAGCATTAGACTGAGATCGAAGACAACATAATAGTATTTATACTATTCAAGATGAAGCTGGGCAGTTGATCACGAATCCTGATGATGTGGTGGGTGCTTTCCTTGATTATTATACTAATCTGCTAGGCACAGCTAAAACCAATCTGATTCCTGTTAATGTGAACTTGGTTAGGAAAGGCACTATCCTCACTGATTAGCAGAAACTTATGTTGTGTATGCCATTCAATGCTGATGATGTTAAACAGGCTTTGTTCTCTATCCCAGGGGATAAATCCCCTGGTCCTGATGGTTATAACTCTCAATTTTTCAAGGATGCTTGGGATGTTGTGTCTAATGACTTTATAACTGTTGTGCTTGATTTTTTCCACCATGTTAAACTTCTTAAGCAGATAAATGCCACTGCAATTTCTCTCATCCCTAAGATGAACCAGCCAACATCTGTAAAAGACTATAGGCCAATTGCTTGCTGTTCTGTTATATACAAGTGTATTTCCAAGATGATCTGCATGAGACTCAAGGTGGTTCTTCCTTCTCTGATTGATGAAGTTCAAGGTGCCTTTGTGGCAAATAGGTACATTTTGCAGAATGTACTTATTGCACAAGATCTTGTTAATCATTACACTAGGAAGGCAACCTCTTCTACATGTATGATGAAAATAGACCTTCAAAAAGCATATGATAGTGTGGAATGGAGCTTCCTTAGAGAGATGCTTCTTGCTCTGAATTTCCCTGAATTATTTGTGCAGTGGATCATGGTATGTGTCAGCTCCCCATACTATTCTTTGGTTATTAATGGCTCCTTACATGGTTTCTTCCCGGGGAAGAGGGGATTGAGACAGGGTGACCCCATGTCTCCTCTCTTGTTTGTTGTCTGCATGGAGTACTTGTCCATAATTTTGAAGTCGGTTGGGACTAGTTCACAGTTTATGTTCCATCCTAAATGTAAAGCTTTGGCCTTGAATCATCTCTGTTTTGCTGATGATTTACTAATGTTTTGCCATGGTGATGCCAGCTCAGTTGCAATGCTGCTAAGAAGGTTTGAAACCTTTTTTGTGTCCTCTGGGTTGGTTACAAATAGAGGTAAGTCTGCTCTTTATTGCTGTAACATGGGAGAGAATTTGGTTCACAATATGATTGCTGTCTCTGGATTCCAGCAAGGTAAGTTGCCTTTCCGCTATTTGGGGGTGCCTGTCTCTTCTAAGAAATTGTCAAAAAATGACTGTGATGTGCTGGTAGAAAAGATTATAGCAAGAATACGAGGATGGGGTTCAAAGCATTTGTCTTATGCTGGTAGAGCTACATTAGTTAACTCTGTTCTTCTTAATCTGCATTCTTACTGGGCCTCAATTTTTATCCTGCCCAAAAGTGTGCTGCAAAAGATAATGGCTGTTTGCAGGAATTATTTGTGGGATCGAAAAGCTATATATGTTAGAACCCCCCCCCCCCCCCAAATGCCTGGGAATTCATTTGTTGGCCTAAGGGAGCAGAAGGGCTTGGGATTAAAGATTGTATTGCTGGCAACCTAGCTGCTGTGGGCAAATTTGTTTGGTGGCTCTCATCTCTGCAAGATTCATTATGGGTTAAGTGGGTTCATCACATTTATATGAAGAACAAGAATTGGTGGGAATATAGGGTTCCCTCAACAGCAAGCTGGACATGGAAGAAAATCTGTGAGTGTAGAGACCAGTTCCACTTGGCATACACTCAGGGTAAGTGGACAGGTAATGAAAAGGGATATTATAATGTTAAAAATGGATTTAAATGGCTTACTGAATCACATCATAAAGTGGCTTGGGCTCGTTGGGTTTGGAATAAGCTCAATCAACCTAAACACTCGTTTATAGCCTGAAAAGATTGCAAACAAGAGATAGACAGCTGAAAATCAAGTCTGTGATGATGATATCTGTCCACTTTGTGGGACAGCCTCTGAGACTAATGCACACCTAATCTTTGTGTGTGAGTACAGCAACAAATGTTGGGACCTGATTAAAAAGTGGTTGCAGATCAAGACTAAGCATAAAGTTGTATGGAATATCTGCAGGTGGTCTGGCAACAAGCCAAAATTCATCAAAGCTCTTATTATAGCTGTTGTGCTCAGTCTAATATACCAGATTTGGCGAAGTAGAAATGAAGCTGTTTGGAACAATGCAATTCCAAGACCTGAATATTTGGTGCAGAAACTGAAGATGGAAATCAGAGTGCGAATCAAGACCATAATGCCCAAGAAGAATTCCCAAGTTCATAGAGCTTGGTTTGATCAGCTGTAGAGTGAGATGTTATTGATTTGGTTTGATGTTTGTTAGATAAACTGTTATGACCTCCTATGGTTTTAAATGGGCCCTTCCTAGAAGGTAACATCTTGCTATGGGAGAGGGTGTAAGAGGAGGGTATGCCCTTCTTTATATTGTATCTCTGTGCTTCAAGTAATGAAAGTTCTAATTACTTATCAAAAAAAAAAAAAAGCTCATACGAGTAGGGTGAAAGAGATTTGAGTTCTTTTGTGTTGTATGTTAAGAGAAAGCATCCAAATACTTTGTTTGCATTCATTCGAGTGTGAAACTATACCAAGGATGCTTACACATACAAACAAACTTCAACTCAAGCTTTTGAATGCATTTACGCGTTTTAACAGCTCTTACGACTAGGGTGATAGAGATTGAGTTCTTTTGTGTTGTATATTAAGAGAAAGCTTCCAAATACTTTGTTTCCATTCATTTGAGTGTGAAAATACACCAAGGATGTTTATAAGTACCAACAAGCTTCAACTCAAGCTTTTGAATGCATTTAGGCGTTGTAACAGCTCTTACGACTTGGGTGATAGAAATTGAGTTCTATATTATTGTATATTAAGAGATAGTATCCAAATACTTTGTTTGCATTCATTTGAGTGTGAAATAACAGCAGGTATGTTTACAAGTACAAACAAGCTTCAACTCAAGCTTTTGAACGCATTTAGGCGCTTTAACAGCTCTTACGACTTGGGTGATAGAAATTGAATTCTTTAGTGTTGTATATTAAGAGAAAGCATCCAAATACTTTGTTTGCATTTATTTGAGTGTGAAACTACACCAAGGATGTTTACAAGTACAAATGATGTTTAACTCAAGCTTTTGAATGCATTTACGCGTTTTAAAAGCTCTTACGACTAGGGTGATAGAGATAGAGTTCTTTTGTGTTCAATGTTAAGAGAAATAACCCAAATGTTTTGTTTGCATTCATTTGAGTATGAAACTACAGCAAAAATGGTTTAAAGTAAAAACAAGCTTCAACTCAAGCTTTCGAATGCATTTACTCGTTTTAAAAGCTCATAGGAGTAGGGTGAAAGATATCTGAGTTCTTTTGTGTTGTAAATTAAGAGAAAGCACCCAAGTACTTTGTTCGCATTCATTTGAGAGTGAAACTACACCTAGGATGTTTACAAGTACAAACAAGCTTCAACTCAAACTTTCGAATGCATTTACGCGTTTTAACAGCTGTTACGACTAGGGTGATGCAGATTTATTTCTTTTTTGTTGTATATTAAGCAAAGCACCCAAATGCTTTGTTTACAAGTACAAACAATCTTGAACTCAAGCTTTTGAATGCATTTACGCGTTTTAGAAGCTCTGATGACTAGGGTGAAAGAGATTTGGGTTCTTTTGTGTTGTATATTAAGAGATAGCATCCAAATACTTTGTTTGCATTCATTTGAGTGTCAAAACTACACCAAGGATGTTTACAAGTACGAACAACCTTCAACTCAAGCTTTTGAATGAATTTACGCGTTTTAGTAGCTCTTACGGGTAGGGTGAAAGAGATTTGAGTTCTTTTGTGTTGTATATTAAGAGGAAGAATGCAAATATTTTGTTTGCATTCATTTGAGTGTGAAACTATACTAAGGATGTTTACAAATAGAAACAAGCTTCAACTGAAGCTTTTGAATGCATTAACGCGCTTTAACAGGTCTTACGACTAGGGTGATAGAAATTGAGTTCTTTTGTGTTGTATATTAAGAGAAAGTATCCAAATACTTTGTTTGCATTCATTTGAGTGTGAAATAACACCAAGGATGTTTACAAGTACAAACAAGCTTCAACATAAGCTTTTGAATGCATTTACTCGTTTTAAAAGCTCTCACGACTTGGGTGAAAGAGATTTGAGTTGTTTAAAACTCTCACGAGTTGGGTGAAAGAGATTTGAGTTGTTTTGTGTTGTATATTAAGAGAAAGCATCCAAATACTTTGTTTGCACTCATTTGAGTGTAAAACTAAACCAAGGATGTTTACAAATACAAACAAGCTTCAACTCAAGCTTTTGAATGCATTGACGCGTTTTAACAGCGCTTACGACTAGGTTTGTAGAGATTGAGTTTTTTAGTGTTGTATATTAACTGAAAACACCCAAATGTTTTGTTTGCATTATTTTGAGTATGAAACTACAACAAGAATGTTTTAAAGTACAAACAACCTTCAACTCAAGCTTTTGAATGCATTTACGCATTTTAAAATCTCATACGAGTAGGATGAAAGAGATTTGAGTTCTTTTGTGTATGATATTAAGAGAAAGCCCTCAAATGTTTTGTTTGCATTCATTTGACATTGAAACTACACCTAAGATGATTACGAGTACAAACAATCTTCAACTCAAGCTTTTGAATGCATTTATGCGTTTTAGAAGCTCTTGCGAGTAAGGTGAAAGAGATTTGAGTTCTTTTGTTTTATTAAATGAAAGCATCCAAATACTTTTTTTGCATTCATTTGAGTGTGAAACTACACCAAGGATGTTTACAAGTACAAACAAGCTTCAACTCAAGCTTTTGAATGCATTTACGCATTTTAACAACTCTTACGAGTAGGGTGAAAGAGATTTGAGTTCTTTTGTGTTGTATATTAAGGGAAAGCATTCAAATACTTTGTTTGCATTAATTTGAGTGTGAAACTACACCAAAGATGTTTACAAGTACAAACAAGCTTCAACTCAAGCTTTTGAATGCAATTACGCGTTTTAACAACTCTTACGAGTAGGTTGAAAGAGATTTGAGTTCTTTTGTGTTTTATATTACGAGAAAGCCCCCAAATGTTTCACTTGACTGTGAAACTACACCTGGGATGTTTACAAGTACAAACAAGCTTCAACTCAAGCTTTTGACTGCATTTACGCGTTTTAGAAACTCTTACGAGTAGGGTGAAAGAGATTTGAGTTCTTTTGTGTTGTATATTAAGAGAAAGCAACCAAATACTTTGTTTGCATTCATTTGAGTGTGAAACTACACCAAGGATATTTACAACTACAAACAAGCTTCAACGCAACCGTTTGAATGCATTTACGCATTTTAACAGCTCTTACGAGTAGGGTGAAAGAGATTTGAGTTCTTTTGTGTTGTATCTTAAGAGAAAGCATCCAAATAGTTTGTTTGCATTCATTTGAGTGGTAAACTACACCTTGGATGTTTACAAGTACAAACAAGCATCATCTCAAGCTTTTGAATGCATTTACGCGTTTTAACAGCTCTTACGAGTAGGGTGAAAGAGATTTGAGTTCTTTTGTATTATATATTAAGACAAAGCATCCAATACTTTGTTTTCATTTATTTGTCTGTGAAACTACACCAAGGATGTTTACAAGTACAAACAAGCTTCAACTCAAGCTTTTGGATGCGTTTACGCATTTTAACAGCTCTTACGAGTAGGGTGATAGAGATTTGAATTCTTTTGTGTTTTATATTAAGATAAATAACCCCAAATGTTTTGTTTGCAATCATTGGACTGTGAAACTACACCTAGGATGTTTACAAGTACAAACAATCTTCAACTCAAGCTTTTGAATGCATTTACGCATTTTATAAGCTCTTACGAGTAGGGTGAAAGAGATTTGTGTTCTTTTGTGTTGTATATAAAGAGAAAGCATCCAAATACTTTGTTGTCATTCATTTGAGTGTGAAACCACACTTATGATGTTTACAACTACAAACAAGCTTCAACTCAAGCTTTTGAATGCATTTATGCATTTTAAAAGCTCTTACGAGTTGGGTGAAAGAGATTTGAGTTGTTTTGTGTTGTATATTAAGAGAAAGCATCCAAATACTTTGTTTGCTTTCATTTGAGTGTGAAACTACACCTGGGATGTTTACAAGTACAAACAAGCTTCAACTCAAGCATTTGAATGCATTTAGGCATTTTAACAGCTCTTACAACTAGGGTGATAGAGATTGAGGTATTTTATGTTGTATATTAAGAGAAAGCACCTAAATGTTTTGTTTGCATTCATTTGAGTATGAAACTACAACAATAATGTTTTAAACTACAACAATAATGTTTTAAACTATAACAATAATGTTTTAAACTCCAAATACTTTGTTTGCACTCATTTGAGTGTAAAACTAAACCAAGGATGTTTACAAGTCAAACAAGCTTCAACTCAAGCTTTTAAATGCATTGACGCGTTTTAACAGCTCTTACGACTAGGTTTACAAAGATTGAGTTTTTTTGTGTTGTATGTTAACAGAAAGCACTCAAATGTTTTGTTTGCATTATTTTTAGTATGAAACTACAACAAGAATGTTTTAAAGTATAAACAAGCTTCAACTCAAGCTTTGGAATGCATTTACGCGTTTTAAAATCTCATACGAGTAGCATGAAAGAGATTTGAGTTCTTTTGTGTATTATATTAAGAGAAAGCCCTCAAATGTTTTGTTTGCATACATTTGACATTGAAACTACACCTAAGATGATTACGAGTACAAACAATCTTCAACTCAAGCTTTTGAATGCATTTACGCGTTTTAGAAGCTCTTGCGAGTAGGGTGAAAGAGATTTGAGTTCTTTTGTGTTATTAAAAGAAAGCATCAAAATACTTTTTTTGCATTCATTTGAGTGTGAAACTACACCAAGGATGTTTACAAGTAAAAACAAGCTTCACCTCAAGCTTTTGAATGCATTTACGCGTTTTAACAGCCCTTACGAGTAGGGTGAAAGAGATTTGAGTTCTTTTGTGTTGTATATTAAGGGAAAGCATTCAAATACTTTGTTTGCATTAATTTGAGTGTGAAACTACACCAAGGATGTTTACAAGTACAAAAAAGTTTCAACTCAAGCTTTTGAATGCATTTACGCGTTTTAACAGCTCTTACGAGTAGGGTGAAAGAGATTGAGTTATTTTGTGTGGTATATTAAGAGAAAGCATTCAAATACTTTGTTTGCATTCATTTGAGTGTGAAACTACACCAAGGTTGTTTACAAGTACAAACAAGCTTCAACTCAAGCTTTTTAATGCATTTACGCGTTTTAACAGCTCTTACGAGTAGGCTGAAAGTGATTTGAGTTCTTTTGTGTTGTATATTAAGAGAAAGCATTCAAATACTTTGTTTGCATTCATTTGAGTGTGAAACTACACCAAGGTTGTTTACAAGTACAAACAAGCTTCAACTCAAGCTTTTGAATGCATTTACGCGTTTTAACAGCTCTTACGAGTAGGGTGAAAGAGATTTGAGTTCTTTTGTGTTGTATATTAAAAGAAAGCATCCAAATACTTTGTTTGCATTTATTTTAGTGTGAAACTACACCAAGGATGTTTTCAAGTACAAACAAGCTTCAACTCAAACTTTTGAATGCAACTACGCGTTTTAACAGCTCTTAGGAGTAGGTTGAAAGAGATTTGAGTTCTTTTGTGTTTTATATTACGAGAAAGCCCCCAAATGTTTCATTTGACTGTGAAACTACACCTGGGATGTTTACAAGTACAAACAAGCTTCAACTCAAGCTTTTGACTGCATTTACGCGTTTTAGAACTCTTACGAGTAGGGTGAAAGAGATTTGAGTTCTTTTGTGTTGTATATTAAGAGAAAGCAACCAAATACTTTGTTTGCATTCATTTGAGTGTGAAACTACACCAAGGATGTTTAAAAGTACAAACAAGCTTCAACCCAAGCTTTTGAATGCATTTACGCGTTAACAGCTCTTTCGATTAGGGTGAAAGAGATTTGAGTTCTTTTGTGTTGTATATTAAGAGAAAGAATGCAAATAGTTTGTTCGCATTCATTTGAGTGTAAAACTACACTAAGGATGTTTACAAATAGAAACAGGCTTCAACTCAAGCTTTTGAATTCATTTACGCGTTTTAACAGGTCCTACGAGTAGGGTGATAGAAATTGAGTTCTTTTGTGTTGTATATTAAGAGAAAGTATCCAAATACTTTGTTTGCATTCATTTGAGTGTGAAATAACACGAGGGATGTTTACAAGTACAAACAAGCTTCAACTTAAACTTTTGAATGCATTTACGCATTTTAAAAGCTCTCACGACTTGGGTGAAAGAGATTTGAGTTGTTCAAAACTCTCACGAGTTGGTTGAAAGAGTTTTGAGTTGTTTTGTGTTGCATATTAAGAGAAAGCATCCAAATACTTTGTTTGCACTCATTTGAGTGTTAAACTAAAACAAGGACGTTCACAAGTACAAACAATCTTCAACTCAAGCTTTTGAATGCATTTACGCATTTTATAAGCTCTTACGAGTAGGGTGAAAGAGATTTGAATTCTTTTGTGTTTTATATTAAAAGACAGCATTCAAATACTTTTTTTGCATTCATTTGAGTGTGAAACTACACTAAGGATGTTTACAAGTACAAACAAGCTTCAACTCAAGCTTTTGAATGCATTTACGCGTTTTAACAACTCTTACGAGTAGGGTGAAAGAGATTTGAGTTCTTTTGTGTTTTATATTAAGAGATAGCATTCAAATACTTTGTTTGCATTCATTTGAGTGTGAAACTACACCAAGGATGTTTACAAGTACAAACAAGTTTCAACTCATGCTTTTGAATGCATTTACGCGTTTTAACAGCTCTTAAGAGTAGGGTGAAAGAGATTTGAGTTCTTTTGTGTTGTATATTAAGAGAAAGCATCCAAATACTTTGTTTGCTTTAGTGTGAAACTACACCTGGGATGTTTACAAGTACAAACAAGCTTCAACTCAAGCATTTGAATGCATTTAGGCATTTTAACAGCTCTTACGACTAGGGTGATAGAGATTGAGTTATTTTGTGTTGTATATTAAAAGAAAGCACCTAAATGTTTTGTTTGCATTCATTTGAGTATGAAACTACAACAATAATGTTTTAAAGTACCAACAGGCTTCAACTTAGGCTTTTGATAGCATTTATGCGTTTTAACAGCTCTTAGGACTAGGGTGATAGAGATTGAGTTATTTTGTGTTGTATATTAAGAGAAAGCACCCAAATGTTTTGTTTGCATTCATTTGAGTATAAAACTAAAACAAGAATGTTTTAAAGTACAAACAAGCTTCAACTTAAGCTTTTGAATGCATTCATGCGTTTTAAAAGCTCATAAGAGTTGAATGAAAGAGATTTGAGTTCTTTTGTGTTTATATTAAGAGAAAGCCCCCGAATGTTTTGTTGGAATTCATTTGACTTTGAAACTACACCTGGGATGATTGCAAGTACAAACAAGCTTCAACTTCAAGCTTTCGAATGCATTTACGCGTTTTAGAAGCTCTTACGAGTAGGGTGAAAGAAGTTTGAGTTCTTTTGTGTTGTATATTAAGAGAAAGAATCCAAATACTTTGTTGGCGTTCATTTGAGTGTGAAACTACACCAAGGATGTTTACAAGTACAAACAAGCTTCAACTCATGCTTTTAAATGCATTTACGCGTTTTAACTGCTCTTACGAGTAGGTTGAAAGAGATTTGAGTTTTTTTGTGTGGTATATTAAGAGAAAGCATCTAAATACTTTGTTTGCATTCATTTGAGTGTGAAACTACACCAAGGATGTTTACAAGTACAAACAAGCTTCAACTCAAGCTTTCGAATGCATTTACGCGTTTTAGAAGCTCTTACGAGTAGGGTGAAAGAGATTTGAGTTCTTTTGTGTTGTATATTAAGAGAAAGAATCCAAATACTTTGTTTGTATTCATTTGAGTGCGAAACTACACCAAGGATGTTTTCAAGTACAAACAAGCTTCATATCAACCTTTTGAACGCATTTACGCGTTTGAACAGCTCTTACGAGTAGGGTGATAGAGATTGAGTTATTTTTTGTGGTATATTAGGAGAAAGCATCTAAATACTTTGTTTGCATTCATTTGAGTGTGAAACTACACCAAGGATGTTTACAAGTACAAACAAGCTTCAGCTCAAGCTTTTGAATGCATTTACGCGTTTTAGAAGCTCTTACGAGTGTGAAAGAGATTTGAGTTCTTTTGTGTTGTATATTAAGAGAAAGCCCCCAAATGTTTTGTTTGCATTCATTTGACTTTGAAACTACACCTAGGAGGTTTACAAGTACAAACAAGCTTCAACTCAAGCTTTTGAATGCATTTACGCGTTTTAGATGCTCACTACAAAAAAAAATAAGTTTTTCCAACATGGTCATATCTGTCGGTAAAAGGCAATTTTCTGTTTGTAAAAGCTTTTACCAACAGATATTTATCTGTAACATAACTGTCGGTATATACTCTGTCGGTAAAAGTATTACCGACAGATATTGGGCTTCTGTTGGTTTAAGTACTATCAACACATGTAGTTCTGTCGGTGATAGTTATACCAACAAATAAATTTCTGTTAGTAATACGACTATACCAACACATTCGTCTGTTGGTATACTAATGCCAACAGCTAAAAATACGCATATGGCTAGAGTTGGCTATATCTGTTGGCATTACTAAGCAGCACTGTATGTCATAAACGAAATAGAATTGTACATATATAATGTCTCACACATATATTAACCTAAGCCAACACTTCATTCATAACTTGATCAATAGTGTACTTACAACAATTGTTCCCAACACCCAATTAAAAAAACAATACAAACTCAAAACAGAATTTCTGTTTCTAAACACTATGTGCAAATAAGCAAACTTGCTATATAGATCACCAGAAACAAAAAATCAAATGACTTAGAACAATGCTTCATCTTCTAGCTCCATTTTCTTCATTCTTGACATCTTTTTCCCAAACTTTCAAGGGGGAAAAAGCATTAGATAACCCTTACAAAATTACGAAAACTCAGTTACTAGAAATTCAATGCAGCAATAACTTATTTATTTTAGGTGCAACGCATCTGCAATATATTAGTTCAACATCAACATTCAAACATGAATTACCTCGAGTGTAATACAGAAACGAGAAATAAAATCCATACGAAGCTGCTGAAATCATTTATACAAGAGCAATAAGAAACCAACAGCCGCATAAAAACAGACTGCAGACTTCAAAAAAACTAAAAAAATTTAGCGTAGCATGCATTTGGTCTCTCAATCAAGTTCAATCTACTGAATACTATTTTAAACTTGTCTCTTCATCTGTCAAATATTAACGAAATGTATCAAACCAGGAGCATGAACTAAGAACAATTCAGAAACAACTTAAACATTTGATCACACGCTGAATACTGTTGAATCCAAAACTAAATACTTTCGGATCAGAACATAAATAACCCCCAAAACCACTTATACAACACATATTTAGCGCAAACTAATTCAGAAAGAACTTAAACAGTTGATCTCAATGATCAGAACATGGCAAAATGGTCCCTGTTCTTAAAGAATAATCGGATGAGCACTAAACTGTAACATTGGATAGCTTAATATTAATGTAAGAAAGTTCAACCCAATAAGTAATGGAGCATAAAGCAAGCCCAATTTATCTAATTAAGTATACTGCGAGGCTAGGCCAAACAACTAAAGTATATTAGAATTGCCTTCGAGTCAAACAAAAGGGACTAGGCTATGACATAATGATAGAACGACCTACTGCAACATATCAAAATTACAAAACAACAGCCACCAAACCACTAAAGTAGCTATAGGCACCAGAGCAAATCAAAAGTCTGTTCAAGAAACTACATGTTTCGTTTGAAGGGACAATCATAGCCCCAAATCTGTGTATTACAATACAAACACAGGGCAATGTTACTAGCTGAGATTTCAGCCCTAGGAGTTATTATTCTAATCCAAAATTTGTCTTTGACAGTCCTAAAAAGCAATATTCCAAACAGAAACCAAAACCAAATTGGTAAAAGTACCAAAAAGAAAAACACAGATCAGAACCCTAACTGACAATTCAATCTGAAATCTATCAAATATACGCGAGGTTAGGATAAATGATAACAGGGAAATTAAAAATCTCCTTCAAACAAATGAGCCTTGCAGACACAGAAAAAATAAAATAAAATTAAATAAAAGGAACACTGAACCCTAATTCGAAATTAGGCTCACAGCAGATTCTTAAATTCGATCCAAAGCAATTGACTTTATAAAAGAAAAAAACGACGAATATTGAAGCCTATTTCGTGGAACTAAGATGTCAATTCAAACATAATATAAGCAAACTATCTCAAAGCCGTAAATTAAATTATTGGAAACAGAATGCGGGGAAATATTGAACAGCCTAAGTTCTACAAACTCACCTCGACAAAGAAGCCAAACAACGTTATTCAGCGTTTTTCTTGACCTATTGCCTTCATTTCTGGCATCTGGCGAACAAAGAAGATAAGAATTAGGGATTGAAGTAAGAGAGAAGAGAAATGAAAGTAAGCGTTTGACCCTAATTTCTTGATTCAATCGACGCAAACTTTTAATTGAGCAATAGAAAGGGCCAAATTTGACAGGGATTGATGGGAGAGAAGAAGAACTCGTTGCAATGGAGGGGCGAAGAAATCATATCCATGTCTGTCGCCGTACTTCAGCAAGGCTCGCAGCAATGGAGGGACGAAGAGATTAGGAGAGATAAGAACGATATTTTGCAATTTCACAAACCTGCCAAATGTTTTGTTTCCTTTTCTTTTATCTTTTGCTTGTTTAATATTTGGAGGGACATATTTGCCCTTCATATGGTTACCAAGGCAGAGTTTCGCAACGCTAGATTCGGAATCTCAGAAAGTTCAGCGGGAAACCACAATTAAAAGGCGCAATATGCTGAAATTTTCAAAATCCGTGTTAGTACAGGAAACTAATACCAACAGAACTATTTGTTGGTAAAGATAAACTGTTGGAATTATGAAACAATACCAACAGATAATTTACTTCTGTTGCAAATAATTTTTTGGTGGGGCGCCTCCCAAATGAATACCAACATATAATATTATCTGTTGGAAATGCTTATTTTTACCAACAGATACTTCATCAGTCCCTAGATATCTGTTGGCCTAAGTCATTTTTTTTTGAAGTGGCTCTTTCGAGTAGGGTGAAAGATATTTGAGTTCTTTTGTGTTGTATATTAAGAGAAAGCATCCAAATACTTTGTTTGCATTCACTTGAGTGTGAAACTACACCAAGGATCTTTGCAAGTACAAATAAGCTTCAGCTCAAACTTTTGAATGCATTTACGCATTTCAATAGCTCTTACGAGTAGGGTGAAAGAGATTTGAGTTTTTGTGTTGTATATTAAGAGATAGCATCCAAATACTTTGTTTGCATTCATTTGAGTGTGAAACTACACCTAGGATGTTTACAAGTACAAACAAGCTTCAACTCAAGGTTTTGAATGCATTTACGCGTTTTAACAGCTCTTACGACTAGGGTGATAGAGATTGAGTTATTTTCTGTTGTATATTAAGAGAAAGCACCCAAATATTTTGTTTGCATTCATTTGAGTATGAAACTACAACAAGAAAGTTTTAAAGTACAAACAAGCTTCAACTCAAGATTTTGAATGCTTTTACGCTTTTTAAAAGCTCTTACGACTAGGGTGAAAGAGATTTGAGTTCTTTTGTGTTTTATATAAAGAGAAAGCCCCCAAATATTTTATTTGCATTCATTTGACTTTGAAACTACACCTGTGATGTTTACAAGTACAAACAAGCAAACTCAAGCTTTCGAATGCATTTACGCGTTTTAAAAGCTCTTACGAGTAGGGTGAAAGAGATTTGAGTTCTTTTGTGTTGTATATTAAGAGAAAGCATCCAAATACTTTGTTTGCATTCATTTAAGTGTGAAATAACACCAGGGATGTTTACAAGTAGAAACAAGCTTCAATTCAAGCTTTTGAATGCATTTACGCATTTTAACAGCTCTTATGACTAGGGTGTTAGATATTGAGTTCTTTTGTGTTGTCTATTAAGAGAAAGCACCCAAATGTTTGGTTTGCATTCATTTGAGTATGAAACTATAACAAGAATGTTTTAAAGTACAAACAAGCTTCAACTCAAGCTTTTGAATGCATATACGCGTTTTAAAAGCTCATACGAGTAGGATGAAAGAGATTTGAGTTCTTTTGTATTTAAAATTAAGAGAAAACCCCCAAATGTTTTGTTTGCATTCATTTGACTCTGAAACTACACCTAGGATGTTTTCAAGTACAAACAAGCTTCAATTAAGACTTTTGAATGCATTTACACGTTTTAACAGCTCTTACAACTAGGGTGTTAGAGATTGAGTTCTTTTGTGTTGTATATTTAAGCGAAAACACCCAAATGTTTTGTTTGAATTCATTTGAGTATGAAACTACAACAAGAATGTGTTATAGTACAAACAAGCTTCAACTCAAGCTTTTGAATGCATTTACGCGTTTTTAAAGCTCATACAAGTAGGATGAAAGAAATTTGAGTTCTTTTGTGTTTTATATTAAGCGAAAGCCCCAAATGTTTTTTTTTGCATTCATTTGACTTTGAAACTACACCTAGTATGTTTACAAGTACAAATTAGCTCCAACTCTTACTTTTGAATGCATTTACGCATTTTAGAAGCTCTTTCGAGTAGGGTGAAAGAGATTTGAGTTCTTTGTGTTGTATATTAAGAGAAGGCATCAAAACTCCTTTGTTTGCGTTCATTTGAGTGTGAAAATACACCGAGGATGTTTACAAGTACAAACAAGCTTCAACTCTTGCTTTTGAATGCATTTACGCGTTTTAACAGATTTTACGAGTAGGGTGAAAGAGATTTGAGTTCTTTTGTGTTGTATATTAAGAGAAAGCATCCAAGTACTTTGTTTACATTCATTTGAGTGTGAAACTACACCTAGGATGTTTACAAGTATAAACAAGCTTCAACTCAAGCTTTTAAATGCATTTACGCGTTTTAACAGCTCTTACGAGTAGGGTGAAAGAGATTTGAGTTCTTTTGTGTTGTATATTCGCATCCAAATACTTTGTTTGCATTCATTTGAGTGTGAAACTACACCTAGGAGGTTTACAAGTGCCACAAACAAGCTTCAACTCAAGCTTCTGAATGTATTTACGCGTTTTAACAGCTATTCGGAGTAGGGTGAAAGAGATTTGAGTTCTTTTGTGTTGTACATCGAGAGAAAGCATCCAAATACTTTGTTTGCAATCATTTGAGTGTGAAACTACACCTAGGATATTTACAAGTACAAACAAGCTTCAACTCAAGCTTTTGATTGCATTTACGCGTTTTAAAAGCTCTTACGACTAGGGTGTAAAAACGTTGAGTTCTTTTGTGTTGTGTATTAAGAGAAAGCAACCAAACACTTCTTTTGCATTCATTTGAGTGTGAAAGTACACTAAACATGTTTACAAGTACAAACAAGCTTCAACTCAAGCTTTTGAAAGCATTTACGCGATTTGACAGCTCTTACGACTAGGGTGATAGAGATTGAGTTCTTTTGTGTTGTATATTAAGAGGAAGCACCCAAATATTTTGTTTACAATCATTTGAGTATGAAACTACACAAAGAATGTTTTAAAGTAAAAACAAGCTTCAACTCAAGCTTTTGAATCCATTTAAGCGTTTTAACAGCTCTTACGAGTTTGGTGAAAGAGATTTGAGTTCTTTTGTGTTTTATATTAAGAGAAAGCCCCCAAGTGTTTTGTTTGCACTCATTTGACTGTGAAATTACACCTACGATGTTTACAAGTACAAAGAAGCTTCAACTCAAGCTTTTGCATGCATTTACGCGTTTCAGAAGCTCTTACGAGTAGGGTGAAAGAGATTTGAGTTCTTTTGTGTTGTATGTTAAGAGAAAGCATTCAAATACTTGGTTTGCATTCATTTGAGTGTGAAACTACACCAAGGATATTTAAAAGTACAAACAAGCTTCAACCCAAGCTTTTGAATGCATTTACGCGTTAACAGCTCCTTCGATTAGGGTGAAAGAGATTTGAGTTTTTTTGTGTTGTATATTAAGGGAAAGCATCCAAATACTTTGTGCTCATTCTTTTGAGTGCGAAAATACACCAAGGATGTTTACAAGTATAAACAAGCTTCAACTCAAGCTTTTGAATGCATTTACGCGTTTTAGTAGCTCATACGACTAGGGTGATAGAAATTGAGTTCTTTTGTGTTGTATTTCAAGAGAAAGTATCCAAATACTTTGTTTGCATTCATTTCAGTGTGAAATAACACCAGGGATGTTTACAAGTACAAACAAGCTTCAATTCAAGCTTCTGAATGCATTTACGCGTTTAACAGCTCTTACGACTAGGGTGATAGGGAGTGTGTTCTTTTGTGTTGTATATTAAGAGAAAGCACCCAAATATTTTGTTTGCATTCATTTGAGTATGAACCTACAACAAAATGTTTTAAAGTACAAACAAGCCTCAACTCAAGCTTTTGAATGCATTTACGCGTTTTAAAAGCTCAGACGAGTAGGATGAAAGATATTTGACTTCTTTTGTGTTTTATATTCAGAGAAAGCCCCCAAATGTTTAGTTTGCATTCATTTGACTTTGAAACTACACCTGGGATGTTTACAAGTAGAAACAAGCTTAAACTCAACCTTTTAAATGCATTTACGCGTTTTAGAAGCTCTTTCGAGTTGGGTCAAAGTGACTTGAGTTCTTTTGTGTTGTATATTAAGAGAAAGCATCCAAATACTTTGTTTGCTTTCATTTTAGTGTGAAACTAAACCAAGAATGTTTTAAAGTACAAACAAGCTTCAAGTCAAGCTTTTGAATGCATTTACGCGTTTTAACAGCTCTTACGTGTAGGGTGAAAGAGATTTGAGTTCTTTTGTGTTGTATATTAAGAGAAAGCATCCAAATACTTTGTTTGCTTTCATTTCAGTGTGAAACTACACCAAGAATGTTTTAAAGTACAAACAAGCTTCAAGTCAAGCTTTTGAATGCATTTACGCGTTTCAACAGCTCTTACGTAAAGGGTGAAAGAGATTTGAGTTCTTTTGTGTTGTATATTAAGAGAAAGCATCCAAATACTTTGTTTGCATTCATATGAGTGTAAAACTACACCAAAGATGTTTACAAGTACAAACAAGCTTCAACTCAAGCTTTTGAACGCATTTACGCGTTTTAATAGCTCTTACGAGTAGGGTGAAAGAGATTTGAGTTCTTCTGTGTTGTATATTAAGAGAAAGCATCCAAATACTTTGTTTGCTTTCATTTTAATGTGAAACTAAACCAAGAATGTTTTAAAGTACAAACAAGCTTCAAGTCAAGCTTTTGAATGCATTTACGCGTTTTAACAGCTCTTACATGTAGGGTGAAAGAGATTTGAGTTGTTTTGTGTTGTATATTAAGAGAAAGCATCCAATTACTTTATTTGCATTCATTTTAGTGTGAAACTACACCAAAGTTGTTTACATGTACAAACAAGCTTCAACTCAAGCTTTTGAATGCATTTACGCGGTTTTACAGCTCTTACGACTAGGGTGATTGAAATTGAGTTCTTTTGTGTTTTATATTAAGAGAATGTATCCAAATACTTTTTTTTTCATTCATTTTGGTGTGAATAACACCAGAGATGTTTACAAGTACAAACAATCTTCAACTCAAGCTTTTGAATGCATTTACGCGTTTTAACAGCTCTTACGACGAGGTTGAAAGAGATTTGAGTTCTTTTGTGTTGTATATTAAGAGAAACCATCCAAATACTTTGTTTGCATTCATTTGAGTGTTAAACTACACCAAGGATGTTTACAAGTATAAACAAGATTCAACTCAAGCTTTTGAATACATTTACGCGTTTTAAAAGCTCATACGAGTAGGGTGAAAGAGCATTGAGTTCTTTTGTGTGGTATATTAAGTGAAACCATCCAAATACTTTGTTTGCATTCATTTGAGTGGTAAACTACACCAAGGCTGTTTACAATTACAAACAAGCTTCAACTCAACCTTTTGAGAGCATTTACGCGTTTTAAAAGAGATTTGAGTTATTTTGTGTTTTATATTAAGAGAAAGCATCCAAATACTTTGTTTGCATTCATTTTAGTGGGAAAATACACCAAGGATGTTTACAAGTACAAACAAGCTTCAACTCAAGCTTTTGAATGCATTTACGCGTTTTAACAGCTCTTATGACTAGGGTGATTGAAATTGAGTTCTTTTGTGTTGTATATTAAGAGAAAGTATCCAAGTACTTTGTTTGCATTCATTTTGGTGTGAATAACACCGGAGATGTTTACAAGTACAAACAAGTTTCAACTCAAGCTTTTCAATGCATTTACGCGTTTTAACAGCTCTTATGACTAGGGTGAAAGAGATTTGAGTTCTTTTGTGTTGTATACTAAGAGAAAGAAACCAAATACTTTGTTTGCATTCATTTTAGTGTGAAACTACACCAAAGTTGTTTACAAGTACAAATAAGATTCAACTCAAGCTTTTGAATGCATTTATGCGTTTTAACAGCTCTTACGACTAGGGTGATATAGATTGAGTTCTTTTGTTTTGTATATTAAGAGAAAGCACCCAAATATTTCGTTTGCATTGGTTTGAGCATGAGACTACAACAAGAATGTTTACAAGTACAAACAAGCTTCAACTCAAGCTTTTGAATAGATTTACGCGTGTTAAAAGCTCATACGAGTAGGGTGAAAGAGATTTGTGTTCTTTTCTGTTGTATATTAAGAGAAAGCATCCAAATACTTTGTTTGCATTCATTTGAGTGTGAAACTACACCTATAATGTTTACAAGTACAAACAAGCTTCAACTCAAGCTTTTGAATGCATTTACGCGTTTTAACTGCTCTTACGAGTAGGGTGAAAGAGATTTGAGTTCTTTTGTGTTGAATATTAAGAGAAAGCATCCAAATACTTTGTTTGAATTCATTTTAGTATGAAACTACACAAAGAATGTTTTAAAGTCCAATCAAGCTTCAACTCAAGATTTTGAATGCATTTACGCGTTTTCACAGCTCTTACGAGTAGGGTGAAAGAGATTTGAGTTCTTTTGTGTTTTATATTAAGAGAAAGCATCCAAATACTTTGTTTCCTTTCATTTTAGTGTGAAACTTTACCAAGAATGTTTTAAAGTACAAACAAGCTTCAACTCAAGCTTTTGAATGCATTTACGCGTTTTAACAGCTCTTACGAATAGGGTGAAAGAGATTTGAGTTCTTTTGTGTTGTATATTAAGATAAAGCATCCAAATACTTTGTTTAAATTCATTTTTAGTGGGAAACTACACCAAGGATGTTTACAAGTACAAACAAGCTTCAACTCAAGGTTCTGAATGCATTTACGCGTTTTAACAGCTCTTACGACTAGGGTGATAGAAATTGAGTTCTTTTGTGTTTTATATTAAGAGAAAGTATCCAATTACTTTGTTTGCATTCAGTTTAGTGTGAATAACACCAGGGATGTTTACAAGTACAAACAAGCTTTAACTCAAGCTTTTGGATGCATTTACGCGTTTTGAATGCATTTACGCGTTTTAACACCTCTTACGACTAGGGTGAAAGAGATTGAGTTCTGTTGTTTTGAAAATTAAGAGAAAGCACCCAGATGCTTTGTTTTCATTCATTTAAGTGAGAAACTACACCAAGGATGTGTACAAGTACAAACAAGCTTCAACTCAAACTTTTGAATGCATTTACTCGTTTTAACAGATGTTACGAGTAGCGTGATAGAGACTGAGTTCTTTTGTGTTGTACATTGAGAGAAAGCACCCAAATATTTTGTTTGCAGTCATTTGAGTATGAAACTACAACAAAAATGTTTTAAAGTACAAACAAGCTTCAACTAAAGCTGTTGAATGCATTTACGCGTTTTAACAGCTCTTACGAGTAGGGTGAAAGAGATTTGAGTTCTTTTGTGTTGTATGTTAAGAGAAAGCATCCAAATACTTTGTCTGGATTCATTTGAGTGTGAAACTACACCTAGGATGTTTACAAGTACAAACAAGCTTCAACTCAAGCTTTTGAATCCATTTACGCGTTTTAACAGCTCTTACGACTAGTGTTATAGAAATTGAGTTCTTTTGTGTAGTATATTAAGAGAAAGTATTCAAATACTTTTCTTGCATTCATTTTGGTGTGAATAACACCAGGGATGTTTACAAGTACAAACAAGCTTCAACTCAAGCTTTTTAATGCATTTACGCGTTTTAACAGCTCATACGCCTAGGGCGATAGAGATTGAGTTCTTTTGTGTTTTATATTAAGAGAAAGCACCCAAATGTTTTGTTTGCATTCATTTGAGTATGAAACAACAACAAGAATGTTTACAAGTACAAACAATCTTCAACTCATGGTTTTGAATGCATTTACGCGTTTTAACTGCTCTTACGACTAGGGTGATAGAGATCGAGTTCTTTTGTGTTGTTTATTAAGAGAAAGCACCCAAATGTTTTGTTTGCATTCATTTGAGTATGAAACTACACCAAGAATGTTTTAAAGTGCAAACAAGCTTCAACTCAAGCTTTTGAATACATTTACGCGTTTTAAATGCTCATACGAGTAGGATGAAAGAGATTTGAGTTCTTTTGTGTTGTATATTAAGAGAAAGCATCCAAATACTTTGTCTGCATTCATATGAGTGTGAAACTACACCAAGGATGTTTACAAGTACAAACAAGCTTTAAGTCAAGCTCTTGAATGCATTTACGCGTTTTAACAGCCCTTACGACTAGTGTTATAGAAATTGAGTTCTTTTGTGTAGTATATTAAGAGAAAGTATCCAAATACTTTTCTTGCATTCATTTTGGTGTGAATAACACCAGGGATGTTTACAAGTACAAACAAGCTTCAACTCAAGCTTTTTAATGCATTTACGCGTTTTAACAGCTCTTATGACTAGGGCGATAGAGATTGAGTTCTTTTATGTTTTATATTAAGAGAAAGCACCCAAATGTTTTGTTTGCATTCATTTGAGTATGAAACTACAACAAGAATGTTTACAAGTACAAACAGGCTTCAACTCATGGTTTTGAATACATTTACGCGTTTTAAAAGCTCATAGGAGTAGGGTGAAAGAGATTTGAGTTCTTTGTGTTGTATATTAAGAGAAAGCCCCCAAATGTTTTGTTTGCATTCATTTGACTGTGAAACTACACCTAGAATGTTTACAAGTATAAACAAGTTTTAACTCAAGCTTTTGAATGCATTTACGCGTTTTAAAAGCTGATACGAGTAGGGTGAAAAACATTTGAGTTCTTTGTGTTGTATATTAAGAGAGAGCATCCAAAAACTTTGTTTGCATTCATTTTAGTGTGAGACTACACCAAGAATGTTTTAAAGTACAACCAAGCTTCAACTCAAGCTTCTGAATGCATTTACGCGTTTTAACAGTTCTTACAAGTAGGGTGAAAGAGATTTGAGTTCTTTTGTGTTGTATATTAAGAGAAGGCATCCAAATAATTTGTTTGCATTCATTTTTGTGTAAAACTACACCAAAGTTGGTTACAAGTACAAACAAGCTTCAACTAAACCATTTGAATGCATTTACGCGTTTTAACAACTCTTACGAGTAGGGTGAAAGAGATTTGAGTTATTTTGTGTTGTATATTAAGAGAAACCATCCAAATACTTTGTTTGCATTCATTTGAGTGTTAAACAACACCAAGGATGTTGACAAGTACAAACAAGCTTCAACTCAAGCTTTTGAATGCATTTACGCTTTTTAACAGCTCTTACGAGTAGGGTGAAAGAGATTCGAGTTCTTCTGTGTTGTATACTAAGAGAAAGCATCCAAATACTTTGGTTTGCATTCATTTTAGTGTGAAACTACACCAAGAGTGTGTTAAAGTACAAAGAAGCTTCAACTCAAGCTTCTAAATGCATTTTCGCGTTTTTACAGCTCTTACGAGTAGGGTGAAAGAGATTTGAGTTCTTTTGTGTTGTATATTAAGAGAAAGCATCCAAATACTTTGTTTGCATTCATTTTAGTGTGAAACTACAACAAAGTTGTTTACAAGTACAAATAAGCTTCAACTTAAGCTTTTGAATGCATTTATGCGTTTTAACAGCTCTTACGACTAGGGTGATAGAGATTGAGTTCTTTTGTGTTGTATATTAAGAGAAAGCACCCAAAGGTTTTGTTTGCATTGATTTGAGTATGAAACTGCAACAAGAATGTTTACAAGTACTTCACCTCAAGCTTTTGAATGCATTTACGCGTTTTAAAAGCTCATACGAGTTGGGTGAAAGAGATTTGAGTTCTTTTGTGTTGTAGATTAAGAGAAAGCCCCCAAATGTTTTGGTTACATTCATTTGACTGTGAAATTACACCTAGGATGTTTACAAGTACAAACAAGCTTCAATTCAAGCTTTTGAATACATTTACGCGTTTTAAAAGCTAATACAAGTAGGGTAAAAGGTATTTGAGTTCTTTTGTGTTGTATATTAAGATTAAGTATCCAAATACATTGTTTGCATTCATTTGATTGTGAAACTACACCAAGGATGTTTACAAAGTACAAACAAGCTTCACCTCAATTTTTTGAATGCATTTACGCGTTTTAACAGGTCTTACTAGTAGGGTGAAAGAGATTTGAGTTCTTTTGTGTTTTGTATTAAGAGACAGCATCAAAATACTCTGTTTGCATTCATTTTAGTGTGAAACTGCACATGCGGAGTTTGCATATAACAGAACGCCTGGATTTACCACGGGTCGTTCTCCATTTGGGATTGTGTATGGCATTAATCCTTATTTGCCTATTGATTTCGTGTCTTTGCCTAGATATGATGTTATCAATGTAGATGCCAAGGCAAGACAACAAGCTTTCAAGAAGACCTGTGAGCAAGTTCGTGCGCGAGTAGAGAAGATGAACTCAAGGTACCAAGCTAGAGCTAACAAGGGAAGAAAGCAAGTTCTATTTGAACCTGGTGACTTAGTTTGGCTACACCTGCGCAAAGAAAGATTTCCTTCAAGACGCAAGAACAAGCTTATGCCTCGAGCAGATGGTCCTTTTCAAGTCCTAGAGAAGATTGGAGAAAATGCATACAAGATTGATCTTCCTAGTGAGTATGGAAACGTGAGTTCAACCTTCAATGTTGGTGATCTTAGCCCTTACTTAGAGGATACGAATTTGAGGGCAAATTCTTTAAAAGAAGGGGAGGTTGATGCAGGAGCAAGGACGTTAAAGCACAAGCAAGAAGACGACGAATCAAGAATGCCCAAGAACCCAGTTCTTGAAACGTTAATGCTTGATCTAGAGCTGCTCATTGCCAAGAGTATAATGCCACGTGAGGTAAAGTGTGAGGTAACTATGTTAGAGTGGCAAGAAGATGACTAGAAGCTGAAAAGAAGAAGCCTTGGGCGCCAAGGAAACTGTTCCAGCGTTTTGACCCTTGGGCGCCAAGTAATTAGCGGTTTGAGTTTGATTTCGTTTGCCTATTTCCTTAATGAGTTAGAATATGTTTAGGAAAGTAGTATTCTGATTATTAGTATTCTGAGTTAGAATATGTTTAGGAAAGTAGTTGAAAGAGATTTGAGTTCTTTTGTGTTGTATATTAAGAGAAAGAATCCAAATACTTTGTTTGCATTCATTTGAGTGTGAAACTACACCTAGGATGTTTACAAGTACAAACAAGCTTCAACTCAAGCTTTTGAATGCATTTACGCGTTTTAAAAGCTCATACGAGTAGGGTGAAAGAGATTTGAGTTCTTTTGTGTTGTATATTAAGAGAAAGCATCCAAATATTTTGTTTTCATTCATTTGAGTGTGAAACTATACCAAGGATGTTTACAAGTACAAACAAGCTTCAACTCCAGCTTTTGAATGCATTTACGCATTTTAACAGTTCTTACGAATAGGGTGATACAGATTGAGTTCTCTTGTGTTGTATATTAAGAGAAAGCACCCAGTTGTTTTGTTTGCACTCATTTGAGTATGAAACTACACCAAGAATGTTTTAAAGTGCAAACAAGCTTCAAGTCAAGCTTCTGAATGTATTTACGCGTTTTAAAACCTCATAAGTGTAGGGTGAAAGAGATTTGAGTTCTTTTGTGTTGTATATTAAGAGAAAGCATCCAAATACTTTGTTTGCATTCATTTGAGTGTGAAACTACACCTAGGATGTTTACAAGTACAAACAAGCTTCAACTTAAGCTTTTGAATGAATTTACGCGTTTTAACAGGTCTTACAACAAGGGTGATAGAGATCGAGTTCTTTTGTGTTGTATGGTAAGAGAAAGCACCCAAATTTTTTGTTTGCATTCATTTGAGTATGAAACTACACCAAGAATGTTTTAAAGTGCAAACAAGCTTCAACTCAAGCTTTTGAATGCATTTACGCGTTTTAAAAGCTCATACGAGTAGGGTGAAAGAGATTTGAGTTCTTTTGTGTTGTATATTAAGAGAAAGCATCCAAATACTTTGTTTGGATTCATTTGAGTGTGAAACTACACCTAGGATGTTTACAAGTACAAACAAGCATCAACTCAAGCTTTTGAATCCATTTACGCGTTTTAAAAGCTCAAACGAGTAGGGTGAAAGAGATTTAAGTTCTTTTGTGTTGTATGTTAAGAGAAAGCATCCAAATACTTTGTTTGGATTCATTTGAGTGTGAAACTACACCTAGGATGTTTACAAGTACAAACAAGCTTCAACTCAAACTTTTGAATGCATTTACGCGTTGTAAGAGCTCTTACGACAAGGGTGATAGAGATTGAGTTCTTTTGTGTTGTATATTAAGAGAAAGCACCCAAATGTTTTGTTTGCATTCATTTGAGTATGAAACTACACCAAGAATATTTTAAAGTGCAAACAAGCTTCACCTCAAGCTTTTGAATGCGTTTACGCGTTTTAAAAGCTCATACGAGTGGGGTGAAAGAGATTTGAGTTCTCTTGTGTTAAAGAGAAAGCATCCAAATACTTTGTTTGGATTCATTTGAATGTGAAACTACACCTAGGATGTTTACAAGTACAAACAAGCTTCAACTCAAGCTTTTGAATCCATTTACATGTTTTAAAAGCTCAAACGAGTAGGGTGAAAGAGATTTGAGTTCTTTTGTGTTGTATATTAAGAGAAAGCATCCAAATACTTTGTTTGGATTCATCTGAGTGTGAAACTACACCTAGGATGTTTACAAGTACAAACAAGCTTCAACTCAAGCTTTTGAATCCATTAACGCGTTTTAAAAGCTCAAACGAGTAGGGTGAAAGATTTTTAAGTTCTTTTGTGTTGTATGTTAAAAGAAAGCATCCAAATAATTTATTTGGATTCATTTGAGTGTCAAAATACACCTAGGATGTTTACAAGTACAAACTAGCTTCAACTCAAGCTTTTGAATGCATTTATGCGGTTTAAAAGCTCATACGAGTAGGGTGAAAGAGATTTGAGTTCTTTTGTGTTGTATATTAAGAGAAAGCTTCCAAATACTTTGTTTGGATTCATTTGAGTGTGAAATTACACCTAGGATGTTTATAAATACAAACAAGCTTCAACTAAAACTTTTGAATGCATTTACGCGTTGTAAAAGCTCTTACAACTAGGGTGATAGAGATTGAGTTCTTTTGTGTTGTATATTAAGAGAAAGCACCCAAATGTTTTGTGTGGATTCATTTGAGTATGAAACTACACCAAGAATGTTTTAAAGTGCAAAAAAGCTTGAACTCAAGCTTTTGAATGCATTTACGCGTTTTAAGAGCTTATACGAGTAGGGTGAAGGAGATTTGAGTTCTTTGTGTTGTATATTAAGAGAAAGCATCCAAATGTTTTGTTTGCATTTATTTGAGTATGAAACTACACCAAGAATGTTTTAAAGGGCAAACAAGCTTCAAGTCAAGCTTTTGAATGCATTTACGCATTTTAAAAGCTCATACGAGTAGGGTGAAAGAGATTTGAGTTCTTTTGTGTTGTATATTAAGAGAAAGCATCCAAATACTTTGTTTGGATTCATTTGAGTGTGAAACTACACCTAGGATGTTGACAAGTACAAACAAGCTTCAACTCAAGCTTTTGAATCCATTTACGCGTTTTAAAAGCTCAAACGAGTAGGGTAAAAGAGATTTAAGTTCTTTTGTGTTTTATGTTAAGAGAAAGCATCCAAATAATTTATTTGGATTCATTTCAGTGTGAAACTACACCTAGGATGTTTACAAGTACAAACTAGCTTCAACTCAAGCTTTTGAATGCATTTATGCGGTTTAAAAGCTCATACGAGTAGGGTGCAAGAGATTTGAGTTCTTTTGTGTTGTATATTAAGAGCAAGCATCCAAATACTTTGTTTGGATTCATTTGAGGGTGAAATTACACCTAGGATGTTTATAAGTACAAACAAGCTTCAACTAAAAGTTTTGAATGCATTTACGCGTTGTAGCAGCTCTTACGACTAGAGTGATAGAGATTGAGTTCTTTTGTGTTGTATATTAAGAGAAAGCACCCAAATGTTTTGTTTGGATTCATTTGAGTATGAAACTACACCAAGCATTTACGCGTTTTAAAAGCTCATACGAGTAGGGTGAAAGAGATTTGAGTTCTTTTGTGTTGTATATTAAGAGAAAGCATCCAAATACTTTGTTTGCATTCATTTGAGTGTGAAACTACAACTAGCATGTTTACAAGTACAAACAAGCTTCAACTCAAGCTTTTGAATGCATTTACGGGTTTTACCAGCTCTTACAACATGGGTGATAGAGATCGAGTTCTTTTGTGTTGTATATTAAGAGAAAGCACCCAAATTTTTTGTTTGCATTCATTTGAGTATGAAACTACACCAAGAATGTTTTAAAGTGAAAACAAGATTCAACTCATGCATTTGAATGCATTTATGCGTTTTAAAAGCTCATACGAGTAGGGTGAAAGAGATTTGAGTTCTTTTGTGTTGTATATTAAGAGAAAGCATCCAAATACTTTGTTTGGATTCATTTGAGTGTGAAACTACACCTGGGATGTTTACAAGTACAAACAAGCTTCAACTCAAACTTTTTAATGCATTTACGCGTTGTAAGAGCTCTTACGACTAGGGTGATAGAGATTGAATTCTTTTGTGTTGTATGTTAAGAGAAAGCATCCAAATACTTTGTTTGGATTCATTTTAGTGTGAAACTATACCAAGAATATTTTAAAGTGCAAACAAGCTTCAACTCAAGCTTTGAATGCATTTACGCGTTTTAAAAGCTCATACGCGTAGGGTGAAAGAAATTTGAGTTCTTTTGAGTTGTATATTAAGAGAAAGCATCCAAACACTTTGTTTGCATTAATTTGAGTGTGAAACTACACCTAGGATGTTTACAAGTACCAACAAGCTTCAACTCAAGCTTTTGAATGCATTTACGCGTTTTAACAGTTGTTACGAATAGGGTGATAGAGATTGAGTTCTTTTGTGTTGTATATTAAGAGAAAGCACCCAGTTGTTTTGTTTGCACTCATTTGAGTATGAAACTATACCAAGAATGTTTTAAAGTGCAAACAAGCTTCAACTCAAGCTTTTGAATGCATTTACGCGTTTTAAAACCTCATAAGTGTAGGGTGAAAGAGATTTGAGTTCTTTTGCGTTGTCTATTAAGAGAAAGCATCCAGATACTTTGTTTGCATTCATTTGAGTGTGAAACTACACCTAGGATGTTTACAAGTTGATGCGGGAGCAAGTGTGCAAAGTAAACAGAACAACCAAGGAACTAGCAAGAGATCATCTATTCTTGTTTACATCGAGTTCCTTTGGTGGTTATGCATTAAATTGACTCCTATAAAGATAATTACATGGAGTTTCCATACAAGGTCGGGATTAAAGCTCTTATTATATGATCACATTCGTTATCAGGATTCCCGTAATTTTGACAGCTTCTACACTAGTTTGTATTTTAATCATAACTCACTCATACGACATGGGATCGTGGTGATTAAAAGTTCTGTAGAAAGCTGGAAACGACATCTAAAACTCCCATGCTTTGAGTTTTCTCATATTCAGAACGTAAAGGAGTTGAAAAGGCAATTGAAGTTACAGAGCAAAACTGTTCCAGCGGTTTTAGCCTTGGGCGCCAAATAATTAGCTGTTTGAGTTTGATTTCGTTTGCCTATTTCCTTAATTAGTTAGAATATGTTTAGGAAAGTAGTATTCTGATTATTAGTAGCATTAGGAGTCCATTAGGTATTAGGAAAGCTGTTAATTAGCTCGTTTTACAATTGTAGTCAGTTTCGTAGTTAGTTTCCTATTTGGACTAGGATTAGGATTCCAAATAACTTTAGATTTCCTTTCTCTATAAATAGGGGAGAGCTTGCTATTGTAAACTCGTGCTTTGATGATTAATTATTGAATACGTGAGTATTTACCCCTCAAACTGAGTGACTCAGGTTGAAACCCTTACGAGTGATTCGTGAGTTGTTCTTGAGTGATTCTTAAACAAGATCCCTTTGTGTGATACTATCAAAGGTTAATTTCCGTTTTGTTACTTATTTCACATCACAAGTACAAACAAGCTTCAACTTAAGCTTTTGAATGAATTTACGCATTTTAACAGCTCTTATAACAAGGGTGATAGAGATCGAGTTCTTTTGTGTTGTATATTAAGAGAAAGCACCCAAATTTTTTGTTTGCATTTATTTGAGTATGAAACTACACCAAGAATGTTTTAAAGGGCAAACAAGCTTCAAGTCAAGCTTTTGAATGCATTTACGCATTTTAAAAGCTCATACGAGTAGGGTGAAAGAGATTTGAGTTCTTTTGTGTTGTATATTAAGAGAAAGCATCCAAATACTTTGTTTGGATTCATTTGAGTGTGAAACTACACCTAGGATGTTGACAAGTACAAACAAGCTTCAACTCAAGCTTTTGAATCCATTTACGCGTTTTAAAAGCTCAAACGAGTAGGGTAAAAGAGATTTAAGTTCTTTTGTGTTTTATGTTAAGAGAAAGCATCCAAATAATTTATTTGGATTCATTTCAGTGTGAAACTACACCTAGGATGTTTACAAGTACAAACTAGCTTCAACTCAAGCTTTTGAATGCATTTATGCGGTTTAAAAGCTCATACGAGTAGGGTGCAAGAGATTTGAGTTCTTTTGTGTTGTATATTAAGAGAAAGCATCCAAATACTTTGTTTGGATTCATTTGAGTGTGAAATTACACCTAGGATGTTTATAAGTACAAACAAGCTTCAACTAAAAGTTTTGAATGCATTTACGCGTTGTAGCAGCTCTTACGACTAGAGTGATAGAGATTGAGTTCTTTTGTGTTGTATATTAAGAGAAAGCACCCAAATGTTTTGTTTGGATTCATTTGAGTATGAAACTACACCAAGCATTTACGCGTATTAAAAGCTCATACGAGTAGGGTGAAAGAGATTTGAGTTCTTTTGTGTTGTATATTAAGAGAAAGCATCCAAATACTTTGTTTGCATTCATTTGAGTGTGAAACTACAACTAGCATGTTTACAAGTACAAACAAGCTTCAACTCAAGCTTTTGAATGCATTTACGGGTTTTACCAGCTCTTACAACATGGGTGATAGAGATCGAGTTCTTTTGTGTTGTATATTAAGAGAAAGCACCCAAATTTTTTGTTTGCATTCATTTGAGTATGAAACTACACCAAGAATGTTTTAAAGTGAAAACAAGATTCAACTCATGCATTTGAATGCATTTATGCGTTTTAAAAGCTCATACGAGTAGGGTGAAAGAGATTTGAGTTCTTTTGTGTTGTATATTAAGAGAAAGCATCCAAATACTTTGTTTGGATTCATTTGAGTGTGAAACTACACCTGGGATGTTTACAAGTACAAACAAGCTTCAACTCAAACTTTTTAATGCATTTACGCGTTGTAAGAGCTCTTACGACTAGGGTGATAGAGATTGAATTCTTTTGTGTTGTATATTAAGAGAAAGCATCCAAATACTTTGTTTGGATTCATTTTAGTGTGAAACTATACCAAGAATATTTTAAAGTGCAAACAAGCTTCAACTCAAGCTTTGAATGCATTTACGCGTTTTAAAAGCTCATACGCGTAGGGTGAAAGAAATTTGAGTTCTTTTGAGTTGTATATTAAGAGAAAGCATCCAAACACTTTGTTTGCATTAATTTGAGTGTGAAACTACACCTAGGATGTTTACAAGTACCAACAAGCTTCAACTCAAGCTTTTGAATGCATTTACGCGTTTTAACAGTTGTTACGAATAGGGTGATAGAGATTGAGTTCTTTTGTGTTGTATATTAAGAGAAAGCACCCAGTTGTTTTGTTTGCACTCATTTGAGTATGAAACTATACCAAGAATGTTTTAAAGTGCAAACAAGCTTCAACTCAAGCTTTTGAATGCATTTACGCGTTTTAAAACCTCATAAGTGTAGGGTGAAAGAGATTTGAGTTCTTTTGCGTTGTCTATTAAGAGAAAGCATCCAGATACTTTGTTTGCATTCATTTGAGTGTGAAACTACACCTAGGATGTTTACAAGTTGATGCGGGAGCAAGTGTGCAAAGTAAACAGAACAACCAAGGAACTAGCAAGAGATCATCTATTCTTGTTTACATCGAGTTCCTTTGGTGGTTATGCATTAAATTGACTCCTATAAAGATAATTATATGGAGTTTCCATACAAGGTCGGGATTAAAGCTCTTATTATATGATCACATTCGTTATCAGGATTCCCGTAATTTTGACAGCTTCTACACTAGTTTGTATTTTAATCATAACTCACTCATACGACATGGGATCGTGGTGATTAAAAGTTCTGTAGAAAGCTGGAAACGACATCTAAAACTCCCATGCTTTGAGTTTTCTCATATTCAGAACGTAAAGGAGTTGAAAAGGCAATTGAAGTTACAGAGCAAAACTGTTCCAGCGGTTTTAGCCTTGGGCGCCAAATAATTAGCTGTTTGAGTTTGATTTCGTTTGCCTATTTCCTTAATTAGTTAGAATATGTTTAGGAAAGTAGTATTCTGATTATTAGTAGCATTAGGAGTCCATTAGGTATTAGGAAAGCTGTTAATTAGCTCGTTTTACAATTGTAGTCAGTTTCGTAGTTAGTTTCCTATTTGGACTAGGATTAGGATTCCAAATAACTTTAGATTTCCTTTCTCTATAAATAGGGGAGAGCTTGCTATTGTAAACTCGTGCTTTGATGATTAATTATTGAATACGTGAGTATTTACCCCTCAAACTGAGTGACTCAGGTTGAAACCCTTACGAGTGATTCGTGAGTTGTTCTTGAGTGATTCTTAAACAAGATCCCTTTGTGTGATACTATCAAAGGTTAATTTCCGTTTTGTTACTTATTTCACATCACAAGTACAAACAAGCTTCAACTTAAGCTTTTGAATGAATTTACGCATTTTAACAGCTCTTATAACAAGGGTGATAGAGATCGAGTTCTTTTGTGTTGTATATTAAGAGAAAGCACCCAAATTTTTTGTTTGCATTCATTTGAGTATGAAACTACACCAAGAATGTTTTAAAGTGCAAACAAGCTTCAACTCAAGCTTTTGAATGCATTTACGCGTTTTAAAAGCTCATACGAGTAGGGTGAAAGAGATTTGAGTTCTTTTGTGTTGTATGTTAAGAGAAAGCATCCAAATACTTTGTCTGGATTCATTTGAGTGTGAAACTACACCTAGGATGTTTACAAGTACAAACAAGCTTCAACTCAAGCTTTTGAATCCATTTACGCGTTTTAAAAGCTCATACGAGTAGGGTGAAAGAGATTTAAGTTCTTTTGTGTTGTATATTAAGAGAAAGCATCCAAATACTTTGTTTGGATTCATTTGAGTGTGAAACGACACCTTGGATGTTTAGAAGTACAAACAAGCTTCAGCTCATGCTTTTGAATGCATTTACGCGTTTTAAAAGCACATACGAGCAGGGTGAAAGAGATATGAGTTCTTTTGTGGTGTATATTAAGAGAAAGCACCCAAGTACTTTGTTTGGATTCATTTGAGTGTGAAACTAGGCCTATGATGCTTACGAGTACAAACAAGATTCAACTCAAGCTTTTGAACGCATTAACGCGTTTTAAAAGCTCATACGATTAGGGTGAAAGAGATTTGAGTTCTTTTATGTTGTATATTAAGAGAAAGCATCCAAATACTTTGTTTGCATTTGTTTGAGTGTGAAACTACAACTAGGATATTTACAAGTACAAACAAGCTTCAACTCAAGCTTTTGAATGCATTTACGGGTTTTAGCAGATCTTACAACATGGGTGATAGAAATCGAGTTCTTTTATGTTGTATATTAAGAGAAAGCACCCAAGTACTTTGTTTGGATTCATTTGAGTGTGAAACTAGGCCTATGATGCTTACAAGTACAAACAAGATTCAACTCAAGCTTTTGAATGCATTAACGCGTTTTAAAAGCTCATACGAATAGGGTGAAAGAGATTTGAGTTCTTTTGTGTTGTATATTAAGAGAAAGCATCCAAATACTTTGTTTGCAATCATTTGAGTGTGATACTACAACTAGGATGTTTACAAGTACAAACTAGCTTCAACTCAAGCTTTTGAATGCAGTTACGCGTTTTAAACGCTCAAACGAGTATGGTGAAAGAAATTTGAGTTCTTTTGTGTTGTATATTAAGAGAAAGCATCCAAATACTTTGTTTGGATTCATTTGAGTGTGAAACTACACCTAGGATGTTTACAAGTACAAACAAGCTTCAACTCAAACTTTTTAATGCATTTACGCGTTGTAAGAGCTCTTACGACTAGGGTGATAGAGACTGAATTCTTTTGTGTTGTATATTAAGAGAAAGCACCCAAATGTTTTGTTTGGATTCATTTGAGTATGAAACTACACCAAGAATGTCTTAAAGTGCAAACAAGCTTCATCTCAAGCATTTGAATGCATTTATGCGGTTTAAAAGCTCATACGAGTAGGGTGAAAGAGATTTGAGTTCTTTTGTGTTGTATATTAAGAGAAACCATCCAAATACTTTGTTTGGATTGATTTGAGTGTGAAACTAGGCCTATGATGCTTACAAGTACAAACAAGATTCAACTCAAGCTTTTGAATGCATTAACGCGTTTTAAAAGCTCATACGAATAGGGTGAAAGAGATTTGAGTTCTTTTGTGTTGTATATTAAGAGAAAGCATCCAAATACTTTGTTAGCATTCGTTTGAGTGTGAAACTACAACTAGGATGTTTACAAGTACAAACAAGCTTCAACTCAAGCTTTTGAATGCATTTACGGGTTTTAGCAGATCTTACAACATGGGTGATAGAAATCGAGTTCTTTTGTGTTGTATATTAAGAGAAAGCACCCAAATTTTTTGTTTGCATTCATTTGAGTATGAAACTACACCAAGAATGTTTTAAAGTGCAAACAAGCTTCAACATAAGCATTTGAATGTATTTACGCGTTTTAAAAGCTCATTCGAGTATGGTGAAAAAGATTTGAGTTCTTTTGTGTTGTATATTAAGAGAAAGCATCCAAATACTTTGTTTGGATTCTTTTGAGTGTGAAACTACACCTAGGATGTTTACAAGTACAAACAAGCTTCAACTCATACTTTTTAATGCATTTACGCGTTGTAAGAGCTCTTACGACTAGGGTGATAGAGATTGAATTCTTTTGTGTTGTATATTAAGAGAAAGCATCCAAATACTTTGTTTGGATTCATTTGAGTGTGAAACTACACCAAGAATGTGTTAAAGTGCAAACATGCTTCAACTCAAGCTTTGAATGCATTTACGCGTTTTAAAAGCTCATACGAGTAGGGTGAAAGAAATTTGAGTTCTTTTGTGTTGTATATTAAGAGAAAGCATCCAAATACTTTGTTTGGATTCATTTGAGTGTGAAACTACACCTAGGATGTTTACAAGTACAAACAAGCTTCAACTCAAGCTTTTAAATGCATTTACGCGTTTTAAAAGCTCAAACGAGTAGGGTGAAAGAGATTTGAGTTCTTTTGTGTTGTATATTAAGAAAAAGCATCCAAATACTTTGTTTTGATTCATTTGAGTGTGAAACTACACCTAGGATGTTTACAAGTACCAACAAGATTCAACTCAAGCTTTTGAATGCATTTACGCGTTTTAACAGTTCTTACGAATAGGGTGATAGAGATTGAGTTGTTTTGTGTTGTATATTAAGAGAAAGCATCCATTTGTTTTTTTTGCACTGATTTGAGTATGAAACTATACCAAGAACGTTTTAAAGTGCAAACAAGCTTCAACTCAAGCTTTTGAACGCATTTACGCTTTTTAAAACCTCATAAGTGTAGGGTGAAAGAGATTTGACTACTTTTGTGTTGTATATTAAGAGAAAGCATTTAAATACTTTGTTTGCATTCATTTGAGTGTGAAACTACACCTACGATGTTTACAAGTACAAACAAGCTTCAACTTAAGCTTTTGAATGAATTTACGCGTTTTAACAGCTCTTACGAGTAGGATGAAAGAGATTTGAGTTCTTTTGTGTTGTATATTAAGAGAAAGCATCCAATTACTTTGTTTGGATTCATTTGAGTGTGAAACTACACCTAGGATGTTGACAAGAACAAACAAGCTTCAACTCAAGCTTTTGAATGCATTTACGCGTTTTAAAAGCTCATACGAGTAGGGTGAAAGAGATTTGAGTTCTTTTGTGTTGTATATTAAGAGAAAGCATCCAAATACTTTGTTTGGATTCATTTGAGTGTGAAACTACACTTAGAAAGTTTACAAGTTCAACAAAGCCTCAACTCAAGCTTTTGAATGCATTTACGCGTTTTAACAACTCTTACGAATAGGGTGATAGAGATTGAGTTCTTTTGTGTTGTATGTTAAGAGAAAGCACCCAATTGTTTTGTTTGCACTCATTTGAGTATGAAACTACACCAAGAATGTTTTATAGTGCAAACAAGCTTCAACTCAAGCTTTTGAATGTACGCGTTTTAGACGCTCATACGAGTAGGGTGAAAGAGATTTGAGTTCTTTTGTGTTGTATATTAAGATAAAGCATCCAAATACTTTGTTTGGATTCATTTGAGTGCGAAACTACACCTAGGATGTTTACAAGTACAAACAAGCTTCAACTCAAGCTTTTGAATGCATTTACGCGTTTTAAAAGCTCATACGAGTAGGGTGAAAGAGATTTGAGTTCTTTTGTATTGTATATTAAGAGAAAGCATCCAAATACTTTGTTTGGATTAATTTGAGTGTGAAACTACACCTAGGAAGTTTACAAGTACAATCAAGCTTCAACTCAAGCTTTTGAATCCATTTACGCGTTTTAAAAGCTCATACGTGTAGGGTGAAAGAGATTTAAGTTCTTTTGTGTTATATATTAAAAGAAAGCATCCAAATACTTTGTTTGGATTCATTTGAGTGTGAAACTACACCTAAGATGTTTACAAGTACAAACAAGGTTCAACTCAAGCTTTTGAATGCATTTACGCGTTTTCAAAGCACATACGAGTAGGGTGAAAGAGATTTGAGTTCTTTTGTGTTGTATATTAAGAGAAAGCACCCAAGTACTTTGTTTGGATTCATTTGAGTGTGAAACTAGACCTATGATGCTTACAAGTACAAACAAGCTTCAACTGAAGCTTTTGAATGCATTAACGCGTTTTAAAAGCTCATACGAGTAGGGTGAAAGAGATTTGAGTTCTTTTGTGTTGTATATTAAGAGAAAGCATCCAAATACTTTGTTTGGATTGATTTGAGGGTGAAGCTACACCTAGGATGTTTACAAGTACAAACAAGCTTCAACTCAAGCTTTTGAATGCATTTACGGGTTTTAGCAGCTCCTACAACATGCGTGATAGAGATCGAGTTCTTTTGTGTTGTATATTAAGAGAAAGCACCCAAATTTTTTGTTTGCATTCATTTGAGTATGAAACTACACCAAGAATGTTTTAAAGTGCAAACAAGCTTCAACTCAAGCTTTTGAATGCATTTACGCGTTTTAAAAGCTCATACGAGTAGGGTGAAAGAGATTTGAGTTCTTTTGTGTTGTATGTTAAGAGAAAGCATCCAAATACTTTGTCTGGATTCATTTGAGTGTGAAACTACACCTAGGATGTTTACAAGTACAAACAAGCTTCAACTCAAGCTTTTGAATCCATTTACGCGTTTTAAAAGCTCATACGAGTAGGGTGAAAGAGATTTAAGTTCTTTTGTGTTGTATATTAAGAGAAAGCATCCAAATACTTTGTTTGGATTGATTTGAGTGTGAAACGACACCTTGGATGTTTAGAAGTACAAACAAGCTTCAGCTCATGCTTTTGAATGCATTTACGCGTTTTAAAAGCACATACGAGCAGGGTGAAAGAGATATGAGTTCTTTTGTGGTGTATATTAAGAGAAAGCACCCAAGTACTTTGTTTGGATTCATTTGAGTGTGAAACTAGGCCTATGATGCTTACGAGTACAAACAAGATTCAACTCAAGCTTTTGAACGCATTAACGCGTTTTAAAAGCTCATACGATTAGGGTGAAAGAGATTTGAGTTCTTTTATGTTGTATATTAAGAGAAAGCATCCAAATACTTTGTTTGCATTTGTTTGAGTGTGAAACTACAACTAGGATATTTACAAGTACAAACAAGCTTCAACTCAAGCTTTTGAATGCATTTACGGGTTTTAGCAGATCTTACAACATGGGTGATAGAAATCGAGTTCTTTTATGTTGTATATTAAGAGAAAGCACCCAAGTACTTTGTTTGGATTCATTTGAGTGTGAAACTAGGCCTATGATGCTTACAAGTACAAACAAGATTCAACTCAAGCTTTTGAATGCATTAACGCGTTTTAAAAGCTCATACGAATAGGGTGAAAGAGATTTGAGTTCTTTTGTGTTGTATATTAAGAGAAAGCATCCAAATACTTTGTTTGCAATCATTTGAGTGTGATACTACAACTAGGATGTTTACAAGTACAAACTAGCTTCAACTCAAGCTTTTGAATGCAGTTACGCGTTTTAAACGCTCAAACGAGTATGGTGAAAGAAATTTGAGTTCTTTTGTGTTGTATATTAAGAGAAAGCATCCAAATACTTTGTTTGGATTCATTTGAGTGTGAAACTACACCTAGGATGTTTACAAGTACAAACAAGCTTCAACTCAAACTTTTTAATGCATTTACGCGTTGTAAGAGCTCTTACGACTAGGGTGATAGAGACTGAATTCTTTTGTGTTGTATATTAAGAGAAAGCACCCAAATGTTTTGTTTGGATTCATTTGAGTATGAAACTACACCAAGAATGTCTTAAAGTGCAAACAAGCTTCATCTCAAGCATTTGAATGCATTTATGCGGTTTAAAAGCTCATACGAGTAGGGTGAAAGAGATTTGAGTTCTTTTGTGTTGTATATTAAGAGAAACCATCCAAATACTTTGTTTGGATTGATTTGAGTGTGAAACTAGGCCTATGATGCTTACAAGTACAAACAAGATTCAACTCAAGCTTTTGAATGCATTAACGCGTTTTAAAAGCTCATACGAATAGGGTGAAAGAGATTTGAGTTCTTTTGTGTTGTATATTAAGAGAAAGCATCCAAATACTTTGTTAGCATTCGTTTGAGTGTGAAACTACAACTAGGATGTTTACAAGTACAAACAAGCTTCAACTCAAGCTTTTGAATGCATTTACGGGTTTTAGCAGATCTTACAACATGGGTGATAGAAATCGAGTTCTTTTGTGTTGTATATTAAGAGAAAGCACCCAAATTTTTTGTTTGCATTCATTTGAGTATGAAACTACACCAAGAATGTTTTAAAGTGCAAACAAGCTTCAACATAAGCATTTGAATGTATTTACGCGTTTTAAAAGCTCATTCGAGTATGGTGAAAAAGATTTGAGTTCTTTTGTGTTGTATATTAAGAGAAAGCATCCAAATACTTTGTTTGGATTCTTTTGAGTGTGAAACTACACCTAGGATGTTTACAAGTACAAACAAGCTTCAACTCATACTTTTTAATGCATTTACGCGTTGTAAGAGCTCTTACGACTAGGGTGATAGAGATTGAATTCTTTTGTGTTGTATATTAAGAGAAAGCATCCAAATACTTTGTTTGGATTCATTTGAGTGTGAAACTACACCAAGAATGTGTTAAAGTGCAAACATGCTTCAACTCAAGCTTTGAATGCATTTACGCGTTTTAAAAGCTCATACGAGTAGGGTGAAAGAAATTTGAGTTCTTTTGTGTTGTATATTAAGAGAAAGCATCCAAATACTTTGTTTGGATTCATTTGAGTGTGAAACTACACCTAGGATGTTTACAAGTACAAACAAGCTTCAACTCAAGCTTTTAAATGCATTTACGCGTTTTAAAAGCTCAAACGAGTAGGGTGAAAGAGATTTGAGTTCTTTTGTGTTGTATATTAAGAAAAAGCATCCAAATACTTTGTTTTGATTCATTTGAGTGTGAAACTACACCTAGGATGTTTACAAGTACCAACAAGATTCAACTCAAGCTTTTGAATGCATTTACGCGTTTTAACAGTTCTTACGAATAGGGTGATAGAGATTGAGTTGTTTTGTGTTGTATATTAAGAGAAAGCATCCATTTGTTTTTTTTGCACTGATTTGAGTATGAAACTATACCAAGAACGTTTTAAAGTGCAAACAAGCTTCAACTCAAGCTTTTGAACGCATTTACGCTTTTTAAAACCTCATAAGTGTAGGGTGAAAGAGATTTGACTACTTTTGTGTTGTATATTAAGAGAAAGCATTTAAATACTTTGTTTGCATTCATTTGAGTGTGAAACTACACCTACGATGTTTACAAGTACAAACAAGCTTCAACTTAAGCTTTTGAATGAATTTACGCGTTTTAACAGCTCTTACGAGTAGGATGAAAGAGATTTGAGTTCTTTTGTGTTGTATATTAAGAGAAAGCATCCAATTACTTTGTTTGGATTCATTTGAGTGTGAAACTACACCTAGGATGTTGACAAGAACAAACAAGCTTCAACTCAAGCTTTTGAATGCATTTACGCGTTTTAAAAGCTCATACGAGTAGGGTGAAAGAGATTTGAGTTCTTTTGTGTTGTATATTAAGAGAAAGCATCCAAATACTTTGTTTGGATTCATTTGAGTGTGAAACTACACTTAGAAAGTTTACAAGTTCAACAAAGCCTCAACTCAAGCTTTTGAATGCATTTACGCGTTTTAACAACTCTTACGAATAGGGTGATAGAGATTGAGTTCTTTTGTGTTGTATGTTAAGAGAAAGCACCCAATTGTTTTGTTTGCACTCATTTGAGTATGAAACTACACCAAGAATGTTTTATAGTGCAAACAAGCTTCAACTCAAGCTTTTGAATGTACGCGTTTTAGACGCTCATACGAGTAGGGTGAAAGAGATTTGAGTTCTTTTGTGTTGTATATTAAGATAAAGCATCCAAATACTTTGTTTGGATTCATTTGAGTGCGAAACTACACCTAGGATGTTTACAAGTACAAACAAGCTTCAACTCAAGCTTTTGAATGCATTTACGCGTTTTAAAAGCTCATACGAGTAGGGTGAAAGAGATTTGAGTTCTTTTGTATTGTATATTAAGAGAAAGCATCCAAATACTTTGTTTGGATTAATTTGAGTGTGAAACTACACCTAGGAAGTTTACAAGTACAATCAAGCTTCAACTCAAGCTTTTGAATCCATTTACGCGTTTTAAAAGCTCATACGTGTAGGGTGAAAGAGATTTAAGTTCTTTTGTGTTATATATTAAAAGAAAGCATCCAAATACTTTGTTTGGATTCATTTGAGTGTGAAACTACACCTAAGATGTTTACAAGTACAAACAAGGTTCAACTCAAGCTTTTGAATGCATTTACGCGTTTTCAAAGCACATACGAGTAGGGTGAAAGAGATTTGAGTTCTTTTGTGTTGTATATTAAGAGAAAGCACCCAAGTACTTTGTTTGGATTCATTTGAGTGTGAAACTAGACCTATGATGCTTACAAGTACAAACAAGCTTCAACTGAAGCTTTTGAATGCATTAACGCGTTTTAAAAGCTCATACGAGTAGGGTGAAAGAGATTTGAGTTCTTTTGTGTTGTATATTAAGAGAAAGCATCCAAATACTTTGTTTGGATTGATTTGAGGGTGAAGCTACACCTAGGATGTTTACAAGTACAAACAAGCTTCAACTCAAGCTTTTGAATGCATTTACGGGTTTTAGCAGCTCCTACAACATGCGTGATAGAGATCGAGTTCTTTTGTGTTGTATATTAAGAGAAAGCACCCAAATTTTTTGTTTGTATTCATTTTAGTATGAAACTACACCAAGAATGTTTTAAAGTGCAAACAAGCTTCAACTCAAGCATTTGAATGCATTAACGCGTTTTAAAAGCTCATACGAGTAGGGTGAAAGAGATTTGAGTTCTTTTGTCTTGTATATTAAGAGCAAGCATCCAAATACTTTGTTTGCATTCATTTGAGTGTGAAACTACAACTAGGATGTTTACAAGTACAAACAAGCTTCAACTCAAGCTTTTGAATGCATTTACGGGTTTTAGCAGCTCTTACAACATGCGTGATAGAGATCGAGTTCTTTTGTGTTGTATATTAAGAGAAAGCACCCAAATTTTTTGTTTGCATTCATTTTAGTATGAAACTACACCAAGAATGTTTTAAAGTGCAAACAAGCTTCAACTCAAGCATTTGAATGCATTAACGCGTTTTAAAAGCTCATAAGAGTAGGGTGAAAGAGATTTGAGTTCTTTTGTGTTGTATATTAAGAAAAAGCATCCAAATACTTTGTTTGGATTCATTTGAGTGTGAAACTACACCTAGGATGTTTACAAGTACAAACAAGCTTCAACTATAACTTTTTAATGCATTTACGCGTTGTAAGAGCTCTTACGACTAGGGTGATCGAGATTGAATTCTTTTGTGTTGTATATTAAGAGAAAGCACCCAAATGTTTTGTTTGCATTCATTTGAGTATGAAACTACGCCAAGAATGTTTTAAAGTGCAAAAAAGCTTCAACTCAACCTTTTGAATGCATTTACGCGTTTTAAGAGCTCATACGAGTAGGGTGAAGGAGATTTGAGTTCTTTGTGTTGTATATTAAGAGAAAGCATCCAAATGTTTTGTTTGCATTTATTTGAGTATGAAACTACACCAAGAATGTTTTGAAGGGCAAACAAGCTTCATGTCAAGCTTTTGAATGCATTTACTCGTTTTAAAAGCTCATACGAGTAGGGTGGAAGAGATTTAGGTTCTTTTGTGTAGTATATTAAGAGAAAGCATCCAAATACTTTGTTTGGATTCATTTGAGTGTGAAACTATGATGCGTTGGCATCAAGCTCCTGTCTACACTTAAGTTCCATAGAATCTGTTCTTGGTCCATCAATGATACTATCATGTTCTATGGCACACTTTTAGTACATGGTGGCTTCATCAATGGTCCTAGGAGCCTTAATGTCCTTTCAATGGCATTAACCTGATTAGTCCGTACATTATTAGTCCGTACAACATGCCGCGCACATGCCCGTACACAAATAACCTTGCAATTAGCTTAATTATCATGATTAGATGATTAACATGGTTTTTGTCCGTACAAATGTTCGTACACATGTTCGTACTTAGTTAGCTTAATTATGTTGCATGTAATTAGTTAATTAGGAAGTTTTAATTGCATTTTGAATTCCCTAAGTAGCTGCTGAATGAGGAGAGTCTAAAAGCACATGGGATGGATAAGGATGAAGCTTGAGGCTCCTCTTACAGCTCACCCACGTTTGTCCTTGTTCAAGGACAAACAACAGCTGTCAAGTGGTCCAAAACGGAAGGAAATGCGCTCCAAATTGTACTGCACGTATTTGGCTCATTTCTGGGCAAAATACTGAAGTTTCATTTTGCTTGGGCACTACTCTTAGACAGCTCACCCTTTCTAGAGTATTCTTAGGTTATTAGGGCACATTTGTGACCTCTATAAATATGTAAGAACAGCTGATGTAAAAGGCACTTGATGATGAATGAAAATATGAAATGGCTGCTGCCTTTTGCTTACAAACCTTGTTGTTCTTTATAATGTCCTTAGGGATATTTGGTGAAACAAGTAGTATCCTTTAGCCTTGACTTGGTGGTTAAATCCTTTATAGTCCTGGTGGTGGTGCTATCTATCCTCCCTCTTTCTTATTTTTCGTTTCATTTACTTCGTTTTCAATCTTTATAATCACAAAACAAACAAAATATTATCAAAATACCCATTGTTCGAAAATGAGCTAAAACCTTCAGTTTTGCTAACGCATCAAACTACACCTAGGATGTTTACAAGTACAAACAAGCTTCAACTCAAACTTTTGAATGCATTTACGCGTTGTAATAGCTCTTACGACTAGGGTGATAGAGATTGAGTTCTTTTGTGTTGTATATTAAGAGAAAGGACCCAATTGTTTTGTTTGCACTTATTTGAGGATGAAACTACACCAAGAATGTTTTAAAGTGCAAACAAGCTTCAACTCAAGCTTCTGAATGCATTTACGCGTTTTGAAAGCTCATACGAGTAGGGTGAAAGAGATTTGAGTTCTTTTGTGTTGTATATTAAGAGAAAGCATCCAAATACTTTGTTTGCATTCATTTGAGTGTGAAACTACTCCTAGGATGTTTACAAGTACAAACAAGCTTCAACTCAAGCTTTTGAATGCATTTACGCATTTTAACAGCTCTTACAACATGGGTTATAGAGATCGAGTTCTTTTGTGTTGTATATTAAGAGAAAGCACCCAAATGTTTTGTTTGCACTCATTTGTGTATGAAACTACCCCAAGAATATTTTAAAGTGCAAACAAGCTTCAACTCAAGCTTTTGAATGCATTTACGCGTTTTAGAAGCTCATACGAGTAGGGTGGAAGAGATTTAAGTTCTTTTGTGTAGTATATTAAGAGAAAGCATCCAAATACTTTGTTTGGATTCATTTGAGTGTGAAACTACACCTAGGATGTTCACAGGTGATGCGTTAGCAAAACTGGAGGTTTTAGCTCGTTTTCGAACATGGGTGTTTTGATAATATTTTGTTTGTTTTGTGATTATAAAGATTGAAAACAAAGTAAATGAAATGAAAAATAAGAAGAGGGAGGATAGATAGCACCACCACCAGGACTATAAAGGATTTAACCACCAAGTCAAGGCTAAAGGATACTACTTGTTTCACCAAATATCCCTAAGGACATTTTAAAGAACAGCAAGGTTTGTAAGCAAAAGGCAACAGCCATTTCATATTTTCATTCATCATCAAGTGCCTTTTACATCAGCTGTTCTTACAACTTTATAGGGGTCACAAATGTGCCCTAATAACCTAAGAATACTCTAGAAAGGGTGAGCTGTCCAAGAGTAGTGCCCAAGCAAATTGAAACTTCAGTATTTTGCCCAGAAATGAGCCAAATACGTGCAGTACAATTTGGAGCGCATTTCCTTCCGTTTTGGACCACTTGACAGCTGTTGCTTGTCCTTGCACAAGGACAAACGTGGGTGAGCTGTAAGAGGAGCCTCAAGCTTCATCCTTATCCATCCCATCTGCTTTTAGACTCTCCTCATTCAGCAGCTACTTAGGGAATTCAAAATGCAATTAAAACTTCCTAATTAACTAATTACATGCAACATAATTAAGCTAACTAAGTACGAACATGTGTACGAACATTTGTACGGACAAAAACCATGTTAATCATCTAATCATGATAATTAAGCTAATTGCAAGGTTATTTGTGTACGGGCATGTGCACGGCATGTTGTACGGACTAATAATGTACGGACTAATCAAGTTAATGCCATTGAAAGGACATTAAGGCCCCTAGGACCATTGATGAAGCCACCATGTACTAAAAGTGTGCCATAGAACATGATAGTATCATTGATGGACCAAGAATAGATTGTATGGAACTTAAGTGAAGACAGGAGCTTGATGCCAACGCATCATCGGTGTTGTTTAGGACTTGCCCTCAAGTCCTGGAAGTAGAAAGCTTTCCAATGTAGCTCAATGAAGTAGGTGCTGAACTTTCCACCCCGAATACGGCCTCTAATCCAAGCCCCAATTGATCTCGTGATGCGTTGGTGGTGCATTAACATCAGATCATCAAGAGACTAGATTTAGTGTCATTGCAATGATCTTGGCAAATGGGACACTCTCAAGATAAGTGATGATATTTCTGGTTCTAAAGGCATTACTGTCCTTTTGGCCACCTAATCTTGATGATTAGTCCGTACAACTTAATTAGTCCGTACAAATAAATATTTGTGATTATTGTTAATTATAGTGCACCCTGCATGTAGTTAGCATAATTAACAAATGTAATTAGTTGTTATTTGAATTCCCTAAGTAGTTGCTGAATGAAGAGAGTCTAAAAGCACATGGGATGGATAAGGATGAAGCTTGAGGCTCCTCTTACAGCTCACCCACGTTTGTCCTTGTGCAAGGACAAGCAACAGCTGTCAAGTGGTCCAAAACGGAAGGAAATGCGCTCCAAATTGTACTGCACGTATTTGGCTCATTTCTGGGCAAAATACTGAAGTTTCATTTTGCTTGGGCACTACTCTTGGACAGCTCACCCTTTCTAGAGTATTCTTAGGTTATTAGGGCACATTTGTGACCCCTATAAATATGTAAGAACAGCTGATGTAAAAGGCACTTGATGATGAATGAAAATATGAAATGGCTGCTGCCTTTTGCTTACAAACCTTGTTGTTCTTTATAATGTCCTTAGGGATATTTGGTGAAACAAGTAGTATCCTTTAGCCTTGACTTGGTGGTTAAATCCTTTATAGTCTTGGTGGTGGTGCTATCTATCCTCCCTCTTCTTATTTTTCGTTTCATTTACTTCGTTTTCAATCCTTATAATCGCAAAACAAACAAAATATTATCAAAATACCCATTGTTCGAAAACGAGCTAAAAGCTTCAGATTTGCTAACGCATCAGTTGGTATCAGAGCTTTGGTTTTCTTAGCTCGTTAATTCAGAGGTTTTTCTTCATTGAAGAGTCCTCTTTCACCTGGTTGTGGTTTCAAGGAAAAAGGTTGAGATTTGGGTACTCAAGTAAGCATTTTCCCTCGGTGACTCCTGCTGGATGTGCGATTGGACCAAGCTGAGGATCTTGGTTTTTGGAGGCGCTTCAAAAGGTAAAGGTGTCAACTTTGATACTTTTCTGAGTTCCTTAGACATTTATCTTTCGGAATATCTTGGTGGTTTTTCTTAAATTGTTGTGGGTTGGAGCAGTTTATTGTGAGAAGTTGCTATATGTGCTGAGCGTGAACTAGGATCTTGTTTGTTGTGTTGCTTGTTTGTTCTGGATTTTACCTGCATATTTGTGGTGAACCTTGAGGGATTTCTAACTGGTTATCTTATTTGGGGTTCTATCGTTGTTATCCAAGTGGTTTGAAGTTGAAAGGTTGAGTCTTTGGCCTTCATTTGTGCTCAAACATTTTGTTGGTCTTGCTGGAATACAACCAGGAGTCATTTTGGCGTTTTGTTAATATCTCAAGATCTAGAGATCCATTTTATTCCTTTCTTGGTCCTGTAGACTCCTAAGACCTTATACTACAAAGTTATCTTGGTAGATATCTGGTTTATTCCCCCATGTATGTGAGAAAGTTTGAGATTTGTTGAGCTGTTCGTGTACGTGCAAAATTTGGAATTGTTGTGTTTGAAGTTGAGTTGTTGCAATTGGCGTTTGTTCTCTTATGGATCTTTGTTGAAACTGGAATTGGGTGTTGAATCATTGGATAGTTTTGAGTATTCATTGCATTTGATTGTCTTATCCTGTCATTCCACAACACAAAGTCCACAAAGAACCCAAAAACAGCCCAAACACCATCCGAACTCAAACACAACCTAACTCCACAAAATGCCTCGTCTTTATGATACCAAGTATAATGATGATGACTTAGAGATAGACTTTTCCAAATTTGGTGGGTTCCTCTATTCTGAAGATTTTTATACGTGGCTTGAGACGGTGGACGAATGGTTTAAAGTCTTGGAGTTTTCTAATCGCAAGAAAATAGAACTTGTGATGAGTTCTTTTGATTGTGATGCTTTGATTTGGTGGGAACTCTTAGAAATCAGGAGAAGAAGGATTGGAAAGGGCAAAATCCAAATCTGGAGTGAGATGCGTGAAGAGCTCATTAGGAAGTTTGTGCCAAAGTTCACGTCACAAGCTTTTTACACTCAACACAACCTTGAGCGAGTAGCTAGTGTGAAAGCTACTGAAAATGCAGCTCCCATCATTGTGAGCCTAGAGGAATGGCAAATGATTGGTGATGAATTTCAAGAACCCACTTTGTTTCAAGAAGAACAAAAGGACGACCCGAGCAATGTTCTTGATTCAGCAATCGTTGTCGAAGAGTTACAACCCCATGGTGATGAAACTGTCATTTGTGAAGATCTTATTCAAGCAACAATCGCACCTTTACTCGTACAACACACTGAGCAACAAGTTTCTGTTATAGAAAGTACTTTACAGCTTGAGCATGACAACAAAAATAACTCTATGGAGGTCACAAAACCTGGTTTAGCGAAATGTAATGCAGCACCTCATACAACATGTCATTTACCTAGAAAATCAGAACTTAAAGTTGTATGTGATGACATGGCTAGTTCACTTGCTGAAATTGAAAAAGTTTTTGAGAAGCATCATGGTGGAAGCAGCAGGTTTGATAGTGATTGGCATGAGTGTGGTCGCTTCCCTCGAGTGGGCATCGGTGTAACTACAACAAGGCACTTTGATGTGAACAAGAAGCGAGCTAAGGGTGATGTGACAAAATTGATAGGAGCCTGGATCCGAGGCCGAATTAGGGGTGCGAAGTTCAGCACCTACATATTTGAGTTAAATTGGATGGCTTTCGTTTTCACGGACTTGAGGGCAAGTCCCAAAAAAGAAGAGGAGAATGATGCGTTGGTGGTGCATTAACATCAGATCATCAAGAGACTAGATTTAGTGTCATTGCAATGATCTTGGCAAATGGGACACTCTCAAGATAAGTGATGATATTTCTGGTTCTAAAGGCATTACTGTCCTTTTGGCCACCTAATCTTGATGATTAGTCCGTACAACTTAATTAGTCCGTACAAATAAATATTTGTGATTATTGTTAATTATAGTGCACCCTGCATGTAGTTATCATAATTAACAAATGTAATTAGTTGTTATTTGAATTCCCTAAGTAGTTGCTGAATGAGGAGAGTCTAAAAGCACATGGGATGGATAAGGATGAAGCTTGAGGCTCCTCTTACAGCTCACCCACGTTTGTCCTTGTGCAAGGACAAGCAACAGCTGTCAAGTGGTCCAAAACGGAAGAAAATGCGCTCCAAATTGTACTGCACGTATTTGGCTCATTTCTGGGCAAAATACTGAAGTTTCATTTTGCTTGGGCACTACTCTTGGACAGCTCACCCTTTCTAGAGTATTCTTAGGTTATTAGGGCACATTTGTGACCCCTATAAATATGTAAGAACAGCTGATGTAAAAGGCACTTGATGATGAATGAAAATATGAAATGGCTGCTGCCTTTTGCTTACAAACCTTGTTGTTCTTTATAATGTCCTTAGGGATATTTGGTGAAACAAGTAGTATCCTTTAGCCTTGACTTGGTGGTTAAATCCTTTATAGTCTTGGTGGTGGTGCTATCTATCCTCCCTCTTTCTTATTTTTCGTTTCATTTACTTCGTTTTCAATCTTTATAATCGCAAAACAAACAAAATATTATCAAAATACCCATTGTTCGAAAATGAGCTAAAAGCTTCAGATTTGCTAACGCATCATCTCGTGACATCTTTACAATGTTGCTGCATTTGTACCTCAAAGAACAGTGGCACGATTGTACCAATCCCCACTCTAGGAAAGTTATTAAAATCCGTCCAATCTGATTTGTACCTTCGAGGTACACACTCAAACAAAGAGAAGTTCAATTGTTTGATCATTTCAGAACAAGAAGAAGATAATAAGCAAGGTAATATTCTTTTGAGCTTAAGATCTTGAAACGGCTCTTTCATGATGCACATGCTGATTTCTTCATTTTGGGTTTGTTCATTGACAGTAAAAGAATTATAGGAGCCATTGTGACCTTTCACGAGGGGTTGTCTAACAATCTCTTCTACCACCTGTTTGCTTGGGGTTTCACATTGAGAAGTAACAAAGGCGCTTGTCTTAGCTGTTGCTTGCATAACCTCATGACAAATGATAGTTATATCACTAGAGGGTTGTAACTCTTGTTCAAGAGCTGCTGATTCAAGAACAATTTCAAACCTGCCCTTGTCTTCCTCTTGAGCTAAAGTTGGCTCTTCAAATGTTTCTCCAATCATTCGCCATTCCTCTAGGCTCACAATTGTGGGAGCTTCATTTTCACGAGCTTTCATGTTAGCCACATGCTCATGGTTGTGTGGAGTGTAAAAAGCTCGTGACGTGAACTTTGGCACAAACTTTCTAATGAGTTCTTCTCTCATCTCACCCCAGCTTTGTATTTTCCCCTTTCCAATCCTTCTTCTTCTGATTTCTAAGAGTTCCCACCAAATCAAAGCATCACAATCGAAAGAACTCGTCACAAGTTCTATTTTCTTGCGATTAGAAAACTCCAAGACTTTAAACCATTCGTCCACCGTCTCAAGCCACGTATAAAAATCTTCAGAATAGAGAAACCCACCAAATTTAGGAAAGTCAATCTCTAAGTCATCATCATTATACTTGGTATCATAAAGACAAGACATTTTTTTGGAGTTAGGTTGTGTTTGAGTTCGGATGGTGTTTGGGCTGTTTTTGGGTTCTTTGTGGACTCGGTGTTGTGGAGTGACGGGATAAGACAATCAAATGCAATGAATACTCAAAATTATCCAATAATTCAACACCCAATTTCAGTTTCAACAAAGATCCATAAGAGAACAAACGCCAATCACTCACAACAGCTCAACTTCAAACAGAGCAATTCCAAATTTTGCGTGTACACGAACAGCTCAACAAATCTCAAAATTTCTTACATACAAGGGTGACAAAACCCGAAATCTACCAAGATAATTTGTAGTATAAGGTATTAGGAGGCTATAGGAGTAAGAAAGACATAAACTTAATCTCTAGATCTTGAGATATTAGCAAAATGCCAACATGACTCCTGTTCGCAACCCAGCAGGACCGACAAAATGTTTGAGCACCAATGAAGGCCAAAGACTCAACCTTTTAACTTCAAACCACTTGGATAACAAAGATATAACCCCAAATAAGATAACCAGTTAGAAATCCCTCAAGGTTCACCACAAATATGCAGGTAAAATCCAGAACAAACAAGCAACACAACAAACAAGATCCTAGTTCACGCTCAGCACATATAGCAACTTCTCACAATAAACTGCTCCAACCCACAACGATTTAAGAAAAACCACCAAGATATTCCGAAAGATAAATGTCTAAGGAACTCAGAAAAGTATCAAAGTTGACACCTTTACCTTTTGAAACGCCTCGAAAAACAAAGATCCTCAGCTTGGTCCAATCGCACGTCCAGCAGGAGTCACCGAGGGAAAATGCTTACTTGAGTACCCAAATCTCAACCTTTTTCCTTGAAACCAAAACCAGGTGAAAGAGGACTCTTCAATAAAGAAAAACCTCTGAATTAACGAGCTAAGAAAACCAAAGCTCTGATACCAACTGATGCGTTAGCAAAACTGAAGGTTTTAGCTCGTTTTCGAACATGGGTGTTTTGATAATATTTTGTTTGTTTTGTGATTATAAAGATTGAAAACAAAGTAAATGAAATGAAAAATAAGAAGAGGGAGGATAGATAGCACCACCACCAGGACTATAAAGGATTTAACCACCAAGTCAAGGCTAAAGGATACTACTTGTTTCACCAAATATCCCTAAGGACATTTTAAAGAACAACAAGGTTTGTAAGCAAAAGGCAGCAGCCATTTCATATTTTCATTCATCATCAAGTGCCTTTTACATCAGCTGTTCTTACATATTTATAGGGGTCACAAATGTGCCCTAATAACCTAAGAATACTCTAGAAAGGGTGAGCTGTCCAAGAGTAGTGCCCAAGCAAAATGAAACTTCAGTATTTTGCCCAGAAATGAGCCAAATACGTGCAGTACAATTTGGAGCGCATTTCCTTCCGTTTTGGACCACTTGACAGCTGTTGCTTGTCCTTGCACAAGGACAAACGTGGGTGAGCTGTAAGAGGAGCCTCAAGCTTCATCCTTATCCATCCCATGTGCTTTTAGACTCTCCTCATTCAGCAGCTACTTAGGGAATTCAAAATGCAATTAAAACTTCCTAATTAACTAATTACATGCAACATAATTAAGCTAACTAAGTACGAACATGTGTACGAACATTTGTACGGACAAAAACCATGTTAATCATCTAATCATGATAATTAAGCTAATTGCAAGGTTATTTGTGTACGGGCATGTGCACGGCATGTTGTACGGACTAATAATGTACGGACTAATCAGGTTAATGCCATTGAAAGGACATTAAGGCCCCTAGGACCATTGATGAAGCCACCATGTACTAAAAGTGTGCCATAGAACATGATAGTATCATTGATGGACCAAGAACAGATTGTATGGAACTTAAGTGAAGACAGGAGCTTGATGCCAACGCATCAACAGGTACAAACAAGCTTCAACTCAAACTTTTAAATGCATTTACGCGTTGTAACAGCTCTTACTACTAGGGTGATAGAGATTGAGTTCTTTTGTGTTGTATATTAAGAGAAAGCATCCAAATACTTTGTTTTGATTCATTTGAGTGTGAAGCTACACCTAGGATATTTACAAGTACAAACAAGCTTCAACTCAATCTTTTGAATGCACTTACGCGTTTTAAAAGCTCATACGAGTAGGGTGAAAGAGATTTGAGTTCTTTTGTGTTGTATACTAAGAGAAAGTATCCAAATACTTTGTTTGGATTCATTTGAGTGTGAAACTACACCTAGGATGTTTACAAGTACAAATAAGCTTCAACTCATACTTTTGAATGCATTAACGCATTGTAAGAGCTCTTACGACTAGGGTGATAGAGATTGAGTTCTTTTGTGTTGTATATTAAGAGAAAGCACCCAAATGTTTTGTTTGCATTCATTTGAGTATGAAAATACACCAAGAATGTTTTAAAGTGCAAACAAGCTTCAACTCAAGCTTTTGAATCCATTTACGCGTTTTAAAAGCTCATACGAGTAGGGTGAAAGAGATTTGAGTTCTTTTGTGTTGTATATTAAGAGAAAGTATCCAAATACTTTGTTTGGATTCATTTGAGTGTGAAACTACACCTAGGATGTTTAGAAGTACAAACAAGCTTCAACTCAAGCTTTTGAATCCATTTACGCGTTTTAAAAGATCAAACGAGTAGGGTGAAAGAGATTTAAGTTCTTTTGTGTTGTATGTTAAGAGAAAGCATCCAAATAATTTATTTGGATTCATTTGAGTGTGAAACTACACCTAGGATGTTTACAAGTACAAACTAGCTTCAACTTAAGCTTTTGTATGCATTTATGCGGTTTAAAAGCTCACACGAGTAGGGTGAAAGAGATTTGAGTTCTTTTGTGTTGTATATTAAGAGAACGCATCCAAATACTTCGTTTAGATTCATTTGAGTGTGAAATTACACTTAGGATGTTTACTTGCAGAAACAAGCTTCAACTCAAACTTTTGAATGCATTTACGCGTTGTAACAGCTCTTACGACAAGGGTGATAGAGATTGAGTTCTTTTGTGTTGTATATTAAGAGAAAGCATCCAAATACTTTGTTTTGATTCATTTGAGTGTGAAACTACACCTAGGATATTTACAAGTACAAACAAGCTTTAACTCAATCATTTGAATGCATTTACGCGTTTTAACAGTTCTTACGAATAGGGAGATAGAGATTGAGTTCTTTTGTGTTGTATATTAAGAGAAAGCACCCATTTGTTTTGTTTGCACTCATTTGAGTATGAAACAACACCAAGAATGTTTTAAAGTGCAAATAAGCTTCAACTCAAGCTTTTGCATGCATTTACGCGTTTGAAAACCTCATAAGTGTAGGGTGAAAGAGATTTGAGTTCTTTTGTGTTGTATATTAAGAGAAAGCATCCAAAAACTTTGTTTACATTCATTTGAGTGTGAAACTACACCTCGGATGTTTACAAGTACAAACAAGCTTCAACTCAAGCTTTTGAATGCATTTACGCGTTTTAACAGCTCTTACAACATGGGTTATAGAGATCGTGTTCTTTTGTGTTGTATATTAAGAGAAAGCACCCAAATGTTTTGTTTGCACTCATTTGAGTATGAAACTACCCCAAGAATATTTTAAAGTGCAAACAAGCTTCAACTCATGCTTTTGAATGCATTTACGCGTTTTAGAAGCTCATACGAGTAGGGTGGAAGAGATTTAAGTTCTTTTGTGTAGTATATTAAGAGAAAGCATCCAAATACTTTGTTTGGATTCATTTGAGTGTGAAACTACACCTAAGATGTTTACAAGTACAAACAAGCTTCAACTCAAACTTTTAAATGCATTTACGCGTTGTAACTGCTATTACGACTAGGGTGATAGAGATTGAGTTATTTTGTGTTGTATATTAAGAGAAAGGACCCAATTGTTTTGTTTGCACTTATTTGAGGATGAAACTACACCAAGAATGTTTTAAAGTGCAAACAAGCTTCAACTCAAGCTTCTGAATGCATTTACGCGTTTTGAAAGCTCAGACGAGTAGGGTGAAAGAGATTTGAGTTCTTTTGTGTTGTATATTAAGAGAAAGCATCCAAATACTTTGTTTGGATTCATTTGAGTGTGAAACTACACCTAGGATGTTTACAAGTACAAATAAGCGTCAACTCATACTTTTGAATACATTTACGCGTTGTAAGAGCTCTTACGACTAGGGTGATAGAGATTGAGTTATTTTGTGTTGTATATTAAGAGAAAGGACCCAATTGTTTTATTTACATTTATTTGAGTATGAAACTACACCAAGAATGTTTTAAGGTGCAAACAAGCTTCAAGTCAAGCTTTTGAATGCATTTACGCGTTTTAAAAGCTCATGCGAGTAGGGTGAAAGAGATTTGAGTTCTTTTGTGTTGTATATTAAGAGAAAGTATCCAAATACTTTGTTTGGATTCATTTGAGTGTGAAACTACACCTAGGATGTTTAGAAGTACAAACAAGCTTCAACTCAAGCTTTTGAATCCATTTACGCGTTTTAAACGATCAAACGAGTAGGGTGAAAGAGATTTAAGTTCTTTTTGTGTTGTATGTTAAGAGAAAGCATCCAAGTAATTTATTTGGATTCATTTGAGTGTGAAACTACACCTAGGATGTTTACACGTACAAACTAGCTTCAACTCAAGCTTTTGTATGCATTTATGCGGTTTAAAAGCTCACACGAGTAAGGTGAAAGAGATTTGAGTTCTTTTGTGTTGTATATTAAGAGAACGCATCCAAATACTTCGTTTAGATTCATTTGAGTGTGAAATTACACCTAGGATGTTTACTTGCACAAACAAGCTTCAACTCAAACTTTTGAATGCATTTACGCGTTGTAACAGCTCTTACGACAAGGGTGATAGAGATTGAGTTCTTTTGTGTTGTATATTAAGAGAAAGCATCCAAATACTTTGTTTTGATTCATTTGAGTGTGAAACTACACCTAGGAAATTTACAAGTACAAACAAGCTTCAACTCAATCTTTTGAATGCATTTACGCATTTTAATAGTTCTCACGAATAGGGTGATAGATATTGAGTTCTTTTGTGTTGTATATTAAGAGAAAGCACCCATTTATTTTGTTTGCACTCATTTGAGTATGAAACAACACCAAGAATGTTTTAAAGTACAAATAAGCTTCAACTCAAGCTTCGGAATGCATTTACGCCTTTTGAAAGCTCATACGAGTAGGGTGAAAGAGATTTGAGTTCTTTTGTGTTGTATATTAAGAGAAAGCATCCAAATACTTTGTTTCGATTCATTTGAGTGTGAAACTACACCTAGGTTGTTTACAACTACAAATAAGCTTCAACTCATACTTTTGAATGCATTTACGCGTTGTAAGAGCTCTTACGACTAGGGTGATAGAGATTGAGTTCTTTTGTGTTGTATATTAAGAGAAAGCACCCAAATGTTTTGTTTGCATTCATTTGAGTATGAAACTACACCAAGAATGTTTTAAAGTGAAAACAAGCTTCAACTCAAGCTTTTGAATCCATTTACGCGTTTAAAAAGCTCATTCGAGTAGGGTGAAAGAGATTTGAGTTCTTTTGTGTTGTATATTAAGAGAAAGTATCCAAATACTTTGTGTGGATTCATTTGACTGTGAAACTACACCTAGGATGTTTAGAAGTACAAACAAGCTTCAACTCAAGCTTTTGAATCCATTTACGCGTTTTAAAAGATCAAACGAGTAGGGTGAACGAGATTTGAGTTCTTTTGTGTTGTATATTAAGAGAACGCATCCAAATACTTCGTTTAGATTCATTTGAGTGTGAAATTACACCTAGGATGTTTACTTGCACAAACAAGCTTCAACTCAAACTTTTGAATGCATTTACGCGTTGTAACAGCTCTTACGACAAGGGTGATAGAGATTGAGTTCTTTTGTGTTGTATATTAAGAGAAAGCATCCAAATACTTTGTTTTGATTCATTTGAGTGTGAAGCTACACCTAGGATATTTACAAGTACAAACAAGCTTCAACTCAATCTTTTGAATGCATTTACGCGTTTTAAAAGCTCATACGAGTAGGGTGAAAGAGATTTGAGTTCTTTTGTGTTGTATACTAAGAGAAAGTATCCAAATACTTTGTTTGGATTCATTTGAGTGTGAAACTACACCTAGGATGTTTACAAGTACAAATAAGCTTCAACTCATACTTTTGAATGCATTAACGCGTTGTAAGAGCTCTTACGACTAGGGTGATAGAGATTGAGTTCTTTTGTGTTGTATATTAAGAGAAAGCACCAAAATGTTTTGTTTGCATTCATTTGAGTATGAAAATACACCAAGAATGTTTTAAAGTGCAAACAAGCTTCAACTCAAGCTTTTGAATCCATTTACGCGTTTTAAAAGCTCATACGAGTAGGGTGAAAGAGATTTGAGTTCTTTTGTGTTGTATATTAAGATAAATTATCCAAATACTTTGTTTGGATTCATTTGAGAGTGAAATTACACCTAGGATGTTTAGAAGTACAAACAAGCTTCAACTCAAGCTTTTGAATCCATTTACGCGTTTTAAAAGCTCATACGAGTAGGGTGAAGTTCTTTTGTGTTGTATACTAAGAGAAAGTATCCAAATACATTGTTTGGATTCATTTGAGTGTGAAACTACACCTAGGATGTTTACAAGTACAAATAAGCTTCAACTCATACTTTTGAATGCATTTACGCGTTGTAAGAGCTCTTACGACTAGGGTGATAGAGATTGAGTTCTTTTGTGTTGTATATTGAGAGAAAGCACCCAAATGTTTTGTTTGCATTCATTTGAGTATGAAACTACACCAAGAATGTTTTAAAGTGCAAACAAGCTTCAACTCAAGCTTTTGAATCCATTTACGCGTTTTAAAAGCTCATACGAGTAGGGTGAAAGAGATTTGAGTTCTTTTGTGTTGTATATTAAGAGAAATTATCCAAATACTTTGTTTGGATTCATTTGAGTGTCAAATTACACCTAGGATGTTTAGAAATACAAACAAGCTTCAACTCAAGCTTTTGAATCCATTTACGCGTTTTAAAAGATCAAACGAGTAGGGTGAAAGAGATTTAAGTTCTTTTGTGTTGTATGTTAAGAGAAAGCATCCAAATAATTTATTTGGATTCATTTGAGTGTGATACTACACCTAGGATGTTTACAAGTACAAACTAGCTTCAACTCAAGCTTTTGTATGCATTTATGCGGTTTAAAAGCTCACACGAGTAGGGTGAAAGAGATTTGAGTTCTTTTGTGTTGTATATTAAGAGAACGCATCCAAATACTTCGTTTAGATTCATTTGAGTGTGAAATTACACCTAGGATGTTTACTTGCACAAACAAGCTTCAACTCAAACTTTTGAATGCATTTACGCGTTGTAACAGCTCTTACGACAAGGGTGATAGAGATTGAGTTCTTTTGTGTTGTATATTAAGAGAAAGCATCTAAATACTTTGTTTTGATTCATTTGAGTGTGAAACTATACCTAGGAAATTTACAAGTACAAACAAGCTTCAACTCAATCTTTTGAATGCATTTACGCGTTTTAACAGTTGTTACGAATAGGGTGATAGATATTGAGTTCTTTTGTGTTGTATATTAAGAGAAAGCACCCATTTGTTTTGTTTGCACTCATTTGAGTATGAAACAACACCAAGAATGTTTTAAACTGCAAATAAGCTTCAACTCAAGCTTTTGCATGCATTTACGCGTTTTAAAACCTCATAAGTGTAGGGTGAAAGAGATTTGAGTTCTTTTGTGTTGTATATTAAGAGAAAGCATCGAAAAACTTTGTTTGCATTCATTTGAGTGTGAAACTACACCTAGGATGTTTACAAGTACAAACAAGCTTCAACTCAAGCTTTTGAAGGCATTTACGCGTTTTAATAGCTCATACGAGTAGGGTGAAAGAGATTTGAGTTCTTTTGTGTTGTATATTAAGAGAAAGCATCCAAATACTTTGTTTGCATTCATTTGAGTATCAAACTACACCAAGAATGTGTTAAAGGGCAAACAAGCTTCATGTCAAGCTTTTGAATGCATTTACTCGTTTTAAAAGCTCATACGAATAGGGTGGAAGAGATTTAAGTTCTTTTGTGTAGTATATTAAGAGAAAGCATCCAAATACTTTGTTTGGATTCATTTGAGTGTGAAACTACACCTAGGATGTTTACAAGTACAAACAAGCTTCAACTCAAACTTTTAAATGCATGTAAGCGTTGTAACAGCTCTTACGACTAGGGTGATAGAGATTGAGTTCTTTTGTGTTGTATATTAAGAGAAAGGACCCAATTGTTTTGTTTGCACTTATTTGAGGATGAAACTACACCAAGAATGTTTTAAAGTGCAAACAAGCTTCAACTCAAGCTTCTGAATGCATTTACGCGTTTTGAAAGCTCATACGAGTAGGGTGAAAGAGATTTGAGTTCTTTTGTGTTGTATATTAAGCGAAAGCATCCAAATACTTTGTTTGGATTCATTTGAGTGTGAAACTACACCTAGGATGTTTACAAGTACAAATAAGCTTCAACTCATACTTTTGAATGCATTTACGCGTTGTAAGAGCTCTTACGACTAGGGTGATAGAGATTGAGTTCTTTTGTGTTGTATATTAAGAGAAAGCACCCAAATGTTTTGTTTGCATTCATTTGAGTATGAAACTACACCAAGAATGTTTTAAAGTGCAAACAAGCTTCAACTCAAGCTTTTGAATCCATTTACGCGTTTTAAAAGCTCATACGAGTAGGGTGAAAGAGATTTGAGTTCTTTTGTGTTGTATATTAAGAGAAAGCATCCAAATACTTTGTTTGGATTCATTTGAGTGTGAAACTACACCTAGGATGTTTACAAGTACAAATAAACTTCAACTCATACTTTTGAATGCATTTACGCGTTTTAACAGTTCTTACGAATAGGGTGATAGATATTGAGTTCTTTTGTATTGTATATTAAGAGAAAGCACCCACTTGTTTTGTTTGCACTCATTTGAGTATGAAACAAGACCAAGAATGTTTAAAAGTGCAAATAAGCTTCAAGTCAAGCTTTTGCATGCATTTACGCGTTTTAAAACCTCATAAGTGTACGGTGAAAGAGATTTGAGTTCTTTTGTGTTGTATATTAAGAGAAAGCATCCAAAAACTTTGTTTGCATTCATTTGAGTGTGAAACTACACCTAGGATGTTTACAAGTACAAACAAGCTTCAACTCAAGCTTTTGAATGCATTTACGCGTTTTAACAGCTCTTACAACATGGGTTATAGAGATCGAGTTCTTTTGTGTTGTATATTAAGAGAAAGCACCCAAATGTTTTGGTTGCACTCATTTGAGTATGAAACTACACCAAGAATATTTTAAAGTGCAAACAAGCTTCAACTCAAGCTTTTGAATGCATTTACGCGTTTTAGAAGCTCATACGAGTAGGGTGGAAGAGATTTAAGTTCTTTTGTGTAGTATATTAAGAGAAAGCATCCAAATACTTCGTTTGGATTCATTTGAGTGTGAAACTACACCTAGGATGTTTACAAGTACAAACAATCTTCAACTCAAGCTTTTGAATGCATTTACGCGTTTTAAAAGCTCATACGAGTATGGTGAAAGAGATTTGAGTTCTTTTGTGATGTTTATTAAGAGAAAGCATCCAAATAACTTGTTTGCATTCATTTGAGTGTGAAACTACACCTAGGATGTTTGCAAGTACAAACAAGCTTCAACTCAAGCTTTTGAATGCATTTACGCGTTTTAACAGCTCTTACAACATGGGTGATAGAGATCGAGTTCTTTTGTGTTGTATAATAAGAGAAAGCACCCAAATTTTTTGTTTGCATTCATTTGAGTAGGAAACTACACCAAGAATGTTTTAAAGTGCAAACAAGATTCAACTCAAGCTTTTGAATGCATTTACGCGTTTTAAAAGCTCATACGAGTAGGGTGAAAGAGATTTGAGTTCTTTTGTGTTGTATATTAAGAGAAAGACTCCAAATACTTTGTGTGGATTCATTTGAGTGTGAAACTATACCTAGGATGTTTACAAGTATAAACAAGCTTCAACTCAAACTTTTGAATGCATTTACGCGTTGTAAGAGCTCTTACGACTAGGGTGATAGAGATTGAGTTCTCTTGTGTTGTATATTAAGAGAAAGACTCCAAATTCTTCATTTGGATTCATTTGAGGGTGAAACTACACCTAGGATGTTTACAAGTACAAACAAGCTTCAACTCAATCTTTTGAATGCATTTACGCGTTGTAAGAGCTCTTACGACTAGGGTGATAGAGATTGAGTTCTTTTGTGTTGTATATTAAGAGAAAGCACCCAAATGTTTTGTTTGCATTCATTTGAGTCTGAAACTACACGAAAAATGTTTTAAGGTGCAAACAAGCTTCAACTCTATCTTTTGAATGCATTTACGCGTTTTAAGAGCTCATACGAGTAGGGTGAAAGAGATTTGAGTTCTTTGTGTTGTATATTAAGAGAAAGTACCCAAATGTTTTGTTTGATTCATTTGAGTATGAAACTACACCAAGAATGTTTTAAAGAGAAAACAAGCTTCAACTCAAGCTTTTGAATGCATTTACGCTTTTTAAGAGCTCATACGAGTAGGGTGAAAGAGATTTGAGTTCTTTGTGTTGTATATAAAGAGAAAGCATCCAAATACTTTGTTTGAATTCATTTGAGTGTGAAACTACACCTAGGATGTTTACAAGTACAAACAAGCTTCAACTCAAGCTTTTGAATGCATTTACGGGTTTTAGCAGCTCTTACAACATGGGTGATAGAGATCGAGTTCTTTTGTGTTGTATATTAAGAGAAAGCACCCAAATACTTTGTTTTGATTCATTTCAGTGTAAAACTACACCTAGGATGTTTACAAGTACCAAGAAGGTTCAACTTAAGCTTTTGAATGCATTTACGCGTTTTAACAGTTCTTACGAATAGGGTGATAGATATTGAGTTCTTTTGTGTTGTATTATATAAAGAGAAAGCACCCAGTTGTTTTGTTTGCACTAATTTGAGTATGAAACTACACCAAGTTTTACAAGTACAAACAAGCTTCAACTCAAGCTTTTGAATGCATTTACGCGTTTTAAAAGCTCATACGAGTAGGGTGAAAGATATTTGAGTTCTTTTGTGTTGTATATTAAGATAAAGCATCCAAATAACTTGTTTGCATTCATTTGAGTGTGAAACTACACCAACAATGTTATAAAGTGCAAACAAGCTTCAACTCAAGCTTTTGAATGCATTTACGCGTTTTAAAAGCTCATAAGAGTAGGGTGAAAGAGATTTGAGTTCTTTTGTGTTGTATATTAAGAGAAAGCTTCCAAATACTTTGTTTGGATTAATTTCAGTGTGAAACTACACCTAGGATGTTTACAAGTACAAACAAGCTTCAACTCAAGCTTTTGAATGCATTTACGCGTTTTAAACGCTCATACGAGTAGGGTGAAAGAGATTTGAGTTCTTTTGTGTTGTATATTAAGAGAAAGCCTCCAAATACTTTGTTTGGATTAATTTGAGGGTGAAACTACACCTAGGATGTTTACAAGTACAAACAAGCTTCAACTCAAGCTTTTGAATGCATTTACGCATTTTAAAAGCACATACGAGTAGGGTGAAAGAGATTTGAGTTCTTTTGTGTTGTATATTAAGAGAAAGCATCCAAATACTTTGTTTGGATTAATTTGAGGGTGAAGCTACACCTAGGATGTTTACAAGTACAAACAAGCTTCAACTCAAGCTTTTGAATGCATTTACGCGTTTTAAAAGCTCATACGAGTAGGGTGAAAGAGATTTGAGTTCTTTTGTGTTGTATATTAAGAGAAAGCATCCAAATACTTTGTTTGGATTAACTTGAGGGTGAAAACTACACCTAGGATGTTTACAAGTACAAACAAGGTTCAACTCAAGCTTTTGAATGCATTTACGCGTTTTAACAGTTCTTACGAATAGGGTGATAGATATTGAGTTCTTTTGTGTTGTATTATATAAAGAGAAAGCACCCAGTTGTTTTGTTTGCACTCATTTGAGTATGAAACTACACCAAGTTTGCACTCATTTGAGTATGAAACTACACCAAGTTTTACAAGTACAAACAAGCTTCAACTTAAGCTTTTGAATGCATTTACGCGTTTTAAAAGATCATACGAGTAGGGTGAAAGATATTTGAGTTCTTTTGTGTTCTATATTAAGAGAAAGCATCCAAATAACTTGTTTGCATTCATTTGAGTGTGAAACTACACCAAGAATGTTTTAAAGTGCAAACAAGCTTCAACTCAAGCTTTTGAATGCATTTACGCGTTTTAAAAGCTCATAAGAGTAGGGTGAAAGAGATTTGAGTTCTTTTGTGTTGTATATTAAGAGAAAGCATCCAAATACTTTGTTTGGATTAATTTCAGTGTGAAACTACACCTAGGATGTTTACAAGTACAAACAAGCTTCAACTCAAGCTTTTGAATGCATTTACGCGTTTTAAAAGCAAATACGAGTAGGGTGAAAGAGATTTGAGTTCTTTTGTGTTGTATATTAAGAGAAAGCATCCAAATACTTTGTTTGGATTAATTTGAGGGTGAAGCTACACCTAGGATGTTTACAAGTACAAACAAGCTTCAACTCAAGCTTTTGAATGCATTTACGCGTTTTAAAAGCTCATACGAGTAGGGTGAAAGAGATTTGAGTTCTTTTGTGTTGTATATTAAGAGAAAGCATCTAAATACTTTGTTTGGATTAACTTGAGGGTGAAAACTACACCTAGGATGTTTACAAGTACAAACAAGCTTCAACTCAAGCTTTTGAATGCATTTACGCGTTTTAACAGCTCTTACGAGTAGGGTAAAAGAGATTTGAGTTCTTTTGTGTTGTATATTAAGAGAAAGCATCCAAACACTTTGTTTGCATTCATTTGAGTGTGAAAATACTCCTAGGATGTTTAAAAGTACAAACAAGCTTCAACTCAAGCTTTTGAATGTTACGCGTTTTAACAGCGCTTACGACTAGGGTGACAGAGATCGAGTTCTTTTGTGTTGTTTATTAAGAGAAAGCACCCAAATGTTTTGTTTTTATTCATTTGAGTATGAAACTACACCAAGAATGTTTTAAAGTGCAAACAAGCTTCAACTCAAGCTTTTGAATGTATTTACGCGTTTTAAATGCTCATACGAGTAGGGTGAAAGAGATTTGAGTTCTTTTGTGTTGTATATTAAGAGAAAGCATCCAAATACATTGTTTGGATTAATTTGAGGGTGAAAACTACACCTTGGATGTTTACATGTTCAAACAAGCTTCAACTCAAGCTTTTGAATGCATTTACGCGTTTTAAAGGTTCATACGAGTAGGGTGAAACAGATTTGAGTTCTTTTGTGTTGTATATTAAGAGAAAGCATCCAAATACTTTGCTTGGATTAATTTCAGTGTGAAACTACACCTAGGATGTTTACAAGTACAAACAAGCTTCAACTCAAGCTTTTGAATGCATTTACGCGTTTTAAAAGCTCATACGAGTAGGGTGAAAGAAATTTGAGTTCTTTTGTGTTGTATATTAAGAGAAAGCCTCCAAATACTTTGTTTGGATTAATTTGAGGGTGAAACTACACCTAGGATGTTTACAAGTACAAACAAGCTTCAACTCAAGCTTATGAATGCATTTACGCGTTTTAAAAGCTCATACGAGTAGGGTGAAAGAGATTTGAGTTCTTTTGTGTTGTATATTAAGAGAAAGAATCCAAATACTTTGATTGGATTCATTTGAATGTGAAACTACACCTAGGATGTTTACAAGTAGAAACAAGCTTCAACTCAAGCTTTTGAATGCATTTACGCGTTTTAAAAGCTCATACGAGTAGGGTGAAAGATATTTGAGTTCTTTTGTGTTGTATATTAAGAGAAAGCATCCAGATACTTTGTTTTGATTCATTTGAGTGTAAAACTACACCTAGGATGTTTACAAGTACAAACAAGCTTCAACTCAAGCTTATGAATGCATTTACGCGTTTTAAAAGCTCATACGAGTAGGGTGAAAGAGATTTGAGTTCTTTTGTGTTGTATATTAAGAGAAAGCATCCAAATACTTTGTTTGGATTCATTTGAGTGTGAAACTACACCTAGGATGTTTACAAGTAAAAACAAGCTTCAACTCAAGCTTTTGAATGCATTTACGCGTTTTAAAAGCTCATACGAGTAGGGTGAAAGATATTTGAGTTCTTTTGTGTTGTATATTAAGAGAAAGCATCCAGATACTTTGTTTTGATTCATTTGAGTGTAAAACTACACCTAGGATGTTTACAAGTACCAACAAGGTTCAACTCAAGCTTTTGAATGCATTTACGCGTTTTAACAGTTCTTACAAATAGGGTGATAGATATTGAGTTCTTTTGTGTTGTATTATATAAAGAGAAAGCACCCAGTTGTTTTGTTTGCACTCATTTGAGTATGAAACTACACCAAGTTTGCACTCATTTGAGTATGAAACTACACCAAGTTTTACAAGCACAAACAAGCTTCAACTCAAGCTTTTGAATGCATTTACGCGTTTTAAAAGATCATACGAGTAGGGTGAAAGATATTTGAGTTCTTTTGTGTTCTATATTAAGAGAAAGCATCCAAATAACTTGTTTGCATTCATTTGAGTGTGAAACTACACCAAGAATGTTTTAAAGTGCAAACAAGCTTCAACTCAAGCTTTTGGATGCATTTACGCGTTTTAAAAGCTCATAAGAGTAGGGTGAAAGAGATTTGAGTTCTTTTGTGTTGTATATTAAGAGAAAGCATCCAAATACTTTGTTTGGATTAATTTCAGTGTGAAACTACACCTAGGATGTTTACAAGTACAAACAAGCTTCAACTCAAGCTTTTGAATGCATTTACGCGTTTTAAAAGCAAATACGAGTAGGGTGAAAGAGATTTGAGTTCTTTTGTGTTGTATATTAAGAGAAAGCATCCAAATACTTTGTTTGGATTAATTTGAGGGTGAAGCTACACCTAGGATGTTTACAAGTACAAACAAGCTTCAACTCAAGCTTTTGAATGCATTTACGCGTTTTAAAAGCTCATACGAGTAGGGTGAAAGAGATTTGAGTTCTTTTGTGTTGTATATTAAGAGAAAGCATCTAAATACTTTGTTTGGATTAACTTGAGGGTGAAAACTACACCTAGGATGTTTACAAGTACAAACAAGCTTCAACTCAAGCTTTTGAATGCATTTACGCGTTTTAACAGCTCTTACGAGTAGGGTAAAAGAGATTTGAGTTCTTTTGTGTTGTATATTAAGAGAAAGCATCCAAACACTTTGTTTGCATTCATTTGAGTGTGAAAATACTCCTAGGATGTTTAAAAGTACAAACAAGCTTCAACTCAAGCTTTTGAATGTTACGCGTTTTAACAGCGCTTACGACTAGGGTGACAGAGATCGAGTTCTTTTGTGTTGTTTATTAAGAGAAAGCACCCAAATGTTTTGTTTTTATTCATTTGAGTATGAAACTACACCAAGAATGTTTTAAAGTGCAAACAAGCTTCAACTCAAGCTTTTGAATGTATTTACGCGTTTTAAATGCTCATACGAGTAGGGTGAAAGAGATTTGAGTTCTTTTGTGTTGTATATTAAGAGAAAGCATCCAAATACATTGTTTGGATTAATTTGAGGGTGAAAACTACACCTTGGATGTTTACATGTTCAAACAAGCTTCAACTCAAGCTTTTGAATGCATTTACGCGTTTTAAAGGTTCATACGAGTAGGGTGAAACAGATTTGAGTTCTTTTGTGTTGTATATTAAGAGAAAGCATCCAAATACTTTGCTTGGATTAATTTCAGTGTGAAACTACACCTAGGATGTTTACAAGTACAAACAAGCTTCAACTCAAGCTTTTGAATGCATTTACGCGTTTTAAAAGCTCATACGAGTAGGGTGAAAGAAATTTGAGTTCTTTTGTGTTGTATATTAAGAGAAAGCCTCCAAATACTTTGTTTGGATTAATTTGAGGGTGAAACTACACCTAGGATGTTTACAAGTACAAACAAGCTTCAACTCAAGCTTATGAATGCATTTACGCGTTTTAAAAGCTCATACGAGTAGGGTGAAAGAGATTTGAGTTCTTTTGTGTTGTATATTAAGAGAAAGAATCCAAATACTTTGATTGGATTCATTTGAATGTGAAACTACACCTAGGATGTTTACAAGTAAAAACAAGCTTCAACTCAAGCTTTTGAATGCATTTACGCGTTTTAAAAGCTCATACGAGTAGGGTGAAAGATATTTGAGTTCTTTTGTGTTGTATATTAAGAGAAAGCATCCAGATACTTTGTTTTGATTCATTTGAGTGTAAAACTACACCTAGGATGTTTACAAGTACAAACAAGCTTCAACTCAAGCTTATGAATGCATTTACGCGTTTTAAAAGCTCATACGAGTAGGGTGAAAGAGATTTGAGTTCTTTTGTGTTGTATATTAAGAGAAAGCATCCAAATACTTTGTTTGGATTCATTTGAGTGTGAAACTACACCTAGGATGTTTACAAGTAAAAACAAGCTTCAACTCAAGCTTTTGAATGCATTTACGCGTTTTAAAAGCTCATACGAGTAGGGTGAAAGATATTTGAGTTCTTTTGTGTTGTATATTAAGAGAAAGCATCCAGATACTTTGTTTTGATTCATTTGAGTGTAAAACTACACCTAGGATGTTTACAAGTACCAACAAGGTTCAACTCAAGCTTTTGAATGCATTTACGCGTTTTAACAGTTCTTACGAATAGGGTGATAGATATTGAGTTCTTTTGTGTTGTATTATATAAAGAGAAAGCACCCAGTTGTTTTGTTTGCACTCATTTGAGTATGAAACTACACCAAGTTTGCACTCATTTGAGTATGAAACTACACCAAGTTTTACAAGCACAAACAAGCTTCAACTCAAGCTTTTGAATGCATTTACGCGTTTTAAAAGATCATACGAGTAGGGTGAAAGATATTTGAGTTCTTTTGTGTTCTATATTAAGAGAAAGCATCCAAATAACTTGTTTGCATTCATTTGAGTGTGAAACTACACCAAGAATGTTTTAAAGTGCAAACAAGCTTCAACTCAAGCTTTTGAATGCATTTACGCGTTTTAAAAGCTCATAAGAGTAGGGTGAAAGAGATTTGAGTTCTTTTGTGTTGTATATTAAGAGAAAGCATCCAAATACTTTGTTTGGATTAATTTCAGTGTGAAACTACACCTAGGATGTTTACAAGTACAAACAAGCTTCAACTCAAGCTTTTTAATGCATTTACGCGTTTTAAAAGCACATACGAGTAGGGTGAAAGAGATTTGAGTTCTTTTGTGTTGTATATTAAGAGAAAGCATCCAAATACTTTGTTTGGATTAATTTGAGGGTGAAGCTACACCTAGGATGTTTACAAGTACAAACAAGCTTCAACTCAAGCTTATGAATGCATTTACGCGTTTTAAAAGCTCATACGAGTAGGGTGAAAGAGATTTGAGTTCTTTTGTGTTGTATATTAAGAGAAAGCATCCAAATACTTTGTTTGGATTAACTTGAGGGTTAAAACTACACCTAGGATGTTTACAAGTACAAACAAGCTTCAACTCAAGCTTTTGAATGCATTTACGCGTTTTAACAGCTCTTATGAGTAGGGTAAAAGAGATTTGAGTTCTTTTGTGTTGTATATTAAGAGAAAGCATCCAAACACTTTGTTTGCATTCATTTGAGTGTGAAAATACTCCTAGGATGTTTAAAAGTACAAACAAGCTTCATCTCAAGCTTTTGAATGTTACGCGTTTTAACAGCGCTTACGACTAGGGTGACAGAGATCGAGTTCTTTTGTGTTGTTTATTAAGAGAAAGCACCCAAATGTTTTGTTTTTATTCATTTGAGTATGAAACTACACCAAGAATGTTTTAAAGTGCAACAAAGCTTCAACTCAAGCTTTTGAATGTATTTACGCGTTTTAAATGCTCATACGAGTAGGGTGAAAGAGATTTGAGTTCTTTTGTGTTGTATATTAAGAGAAAGCATCCAAATACATTGTTTGGATTAATTTGAGGGTGAAAACTACACCTTGGATGTTTACATGTTCAAACAAGCTTCAACTCAAGCTTTTGAATGCATTTACGCGTTTTAAAGGTTCATACGAGTAGGGTGAAACAGATTTGAGTTCTTTTGTGTTGTATATTAAGAGAAAGCATCCAAATACTTTGCTTGGATTAATTTCAGTGTGAAACTACACCTAGGATGTTTACAAGTACAAACAAGCTTCAACTCAAGCTTTTGAATGCATTTACGCGTTTTAAAAGCTCATACGAGTAGGGTGAAAGAAATTTGAGTTCTTTTGTGTTGTATATTAAGAGAAAGCCTCCAAATACTTTGTTTGGATTAATTTGAGGGTGAAACTACACCTAGGATGTTTACAAGTACAAACAAGCTTCAACTCAAGCTTATGAATGCATTTACGCGTTTTAAAAGCTCATACGAGTAGGGTGAAAGAGATTTGAGTTCTTTTGTGTTGTATATTAAGAGAAAGAATCCAAATACTTTGATTGGATTCATTTGAATGTGAAACTACACCTAGGATGTTTACAAGTAAAAACAAGCTTCAACTCAAGCTTTTGAATGCATTTACGCGTTTTAAAAGCTCATACGAGTAGGGTGAAAGATATTTGAGTTCTTTTGTGTTGTATATTAAGAGAAAGCATCCAGATTCTTTGTTTCTATTCATTTGAGTGTAAAACTACACCTAGGATGTTTACAAGTACAAACAAGCTTCAACTCAAGCTTATGAATGCATTTACGCGTTTTAAAAGCTCATACGAGTAGGGTGAAAGAGATTTGAGTTCTTTTGTGTTGTATATTAAGAGAAAGCATCCAAATACTTTGTTTGGATTCATTTGAGTGTGAAACTACACCTAGGATGTTTACAAGTAAAAACAAGCTTCAACTCAAGCTTTTGAATGCATTTACGCGTTTTAAAAGCTCATACGAGTAGGGTGAAAGATATTTGAGTTCTTTTGTGTTGTATATTAAGAGAAAGCATCCAGATACTTTGTTTTGATTCATTTGAGTGTAAAACTACACCTAGGATGTTTACAAGTACCAACAAGGTTCAACTCAAGCTTTTGAATGCATTTACGCGTTTTAACAGTTCTTACGAATAGGGTGATAGATATTGAGTTCTTTTGTGTTGTATTATATAAAGAGAAAGCACCCAGTTGTTTTGTTTGCACTCATTTGAGTATGAAACTACACCAAGTTTGCACTCATTTGAGTATGAAACTACACCAAGTTTTACAAGCACAAACAAGCTTCAACTCAAGCTTTTGAATGCATTTACGCGTTTTAAAAGCTCATACGAGTAGGGTGAAAGATATTTGAGTTCTTTTGTGTTCTATATTAAGAGAAAGCATCCAAATAACTTGTTTGCATTCATTTGAGTGTGAAACTACACCAAGAATGTTTTAAAGTGCAAACAAGCTTCAACTCAAGCTTTTGAATGCATTTACGCGTTTTAAAAGCTCATAAGAGTAGGGTGAAAGAGATTTGAGTTCTTTTGTGTTGTATATTAAGAGAAAGCATCCAAATACTTTGTTTGGATTAATTTCAGTGTGAAACTACACCTAGGATGTTTACAAGTACAAACAAGCTTCAACTCAAGCTTTTTAATGCATTTACGCGTTTTAAAAGCACATACGAGTAGGGTGAAAGAGATTTGAGTTCTTTTGTGTTGTATATTAAGAGAAAGCATCCAAATACTTTGTTTGGATTAATTTCAGGGTGAAGCTACACCTAGGATGTTTACAAGTACAAACAAGCTTCAACTCAAGCTTATGAATGCATTTACGCGTTTTAAAAGCTCATCCGAGTAGGGTGAAAGAGATTTGAGTTCTTTTGTGTTGTATATTAAGAGAAAGCATCCAAATACTTTGTTTGGATTAACTTGAGGGTTAAAACTACACCTAGGATGTTTACAAGTACAAACAAGCTTCAACTCAAGCTTTTGAATGCATTTACGCGTTTTAACAGCTCTTACGAGTAGGGTAAAAGAGATTTGAGTTCTTTTGTGTTGTATATTAAGAGAAAGCATCCAAACACTTTGTTTGCATTCATTTGAGTGTGAAAATACTCCTAGGATGTTTAAAAGTACAAACAAGCTTCATCTCAAGCTTTTGAATGTTACGCGTTTTAACAGCGCTTACGACTAGGGTGACAGAGATCGAGTTCTTTTGTGTTGTTTATTAAGAGAAAGCACCCAAATGTTTTTTTTTATTCATTTGAGTATGAAACTACACCAAGAATGTTTTAAAGTGCAAACAAGCTTCAACTCAAGCTTTTGAATGCATTTACGCGTTTTAAATGCTCATACGAGTAGGGTGAAAGAGATTTGAGTTCTTTTGTGTTGTATATTAAGAGAAAGCATCCAAATACATTGTTTGGATTAATTTGAGGGTGAAACCTACACGTAGGATGTTTGTTCAAACAAGCTTCAACTCAAGCTTTTGAATGCATTTACGCGTTTTAAAGGTTCATACGAGTAGGGTGAAAGATATTTGAGTTCTTTTGTGTTGTATATTAAGAGAAAGCATCCAAATAACTTGTTTGCATTCATTTGAGTGTGAAACTACACCAAGAATGTTTTAAAGTGCAAACAAGCTTCAACTCAAGCTTTTGAATGCATTTACGCGTTTTAAAAGCTCATAAGAATAGGGTGAAAGAGATTTGAGTTCTTTTGTGTTGTATATTAAGAGAAAGCATCCAAATACTTTGTTTGGATTTATTTCAGTGTGAAACTACACCTAGGATGTTTACAAGTACAAACAAGCTTCAACTCAAGCTTTTGAATGCATTTACGCGTTTTAAAAGCTCATACGAGTAGGGTGAAAGAGATTTGAGTTCTTTTGTGTTGTATATTAAGAGAAAGCATCCAAATACTTTGTTTGGATTAATTTGAGGGTGAAGCTACACCTAGGATGTTTACAAGTACAAACAAGCTTCAACTCAAGCTTATGAATGCATTTACGCGTTTTAAAAGCTCATACGAGTAGGGTGAAAGAGATTTGAGTTCTTTTGTGTTGTATATTAAGAGAAAGCATCCAAACACTTTGTTTGCATTCATTTGAGTGTGAAAATACTCCTAGGATGTTTAAAAGTACAAACAAGCTTCAACTCAAGCTTTTGAATGTTACGCGTTTTAACAGCACTTACGACTAGGGTGACAGAGATCGAGTTCTTTTGTGTTGTTTATTAAGAGAAAGCACCCAAATGTTTTGTTTTTATTCATTTGAGTATGAAACTACACCAAGAATGTTTTAAATGGCAAACAAGCTTCAACTCAAGCTTTTGAATGCATTTACGCGTTTTAAATGCTCAAACGAGTAGGGTGAAAGAGATTTGAGTTCTTTTGTGTTGTATATTAAGAGAAAGCATCCAAACACGTTGTTTGCATTCATTTGAGTATGAAACTACACCCAGAATGTTTTAAAGTGCAAATAAGCTTCAACTCAAGTTTTTGAATGCATTTACGCGTTTTAAAAGCTCAAACGAGTAGGGTGAAAGAGATTTGAGTTCTTTTGTGTTGTATATTAAGAGAAAGCATCCAAATACTTTTTTTAGATTCATTTGAGTGTGAAACTACACCAAGGATGTTTACAAGTACAAACAAGCTTCAACTCAAGCTTTTGAATTCATTTACGCGTTTTAAAAGCTCATACGAGTAGGGCGAAAGAGATTTGAGTTCTTTTGTGTTGTATATTAAGAGAAAGCATCCAAACACTTTGTTTGCATTCATTTGAGTGTGAAATTACTCCTAGGATGTTTACAAGTACAAAAATGCTTCAACTCAAGCTTTTGAATGCATTTACGAGTTTTAAAAGCTCATACGAGTAGGGTGATAGAGATTGAGTTCTTCTGCGTTGTATATTTAGAGAAAGCACCCAATTGTTTTTTTTGCATTCATTTGAGTAAGAAACTACACCAAGAATGTTTTAAAGTCCAAATAAGCTTCAACCCAAGCTTTTGAATGCATTTACTCGTTTTAAATGCTCATACGAGTAGGGTGAAAGAGATTTGAGTTCTTTTGTAGTGTATATTAAGAGAAAGCATCCAAATACATTGTTTGGATTAATTTGAGGGTGAAAACTACACCTTGGATGTTTACATGTTCAAACAAGCTTCAACTCAAGCTTTTGAATGCATTTACGCGTTTTAAAGGTTCATACGAGTAGGGTGAAACAGATTTGAGTTCTTTTGTGTTGTATATTAAGAGAAAGCATCCAAATACTTTGCTTGGATTAATTTCAGTGTGAAACTACACCTAGGATGTTTACAAGTACAAACAAGCTTCAACTCAAGCTTTTGAATGCATTTACGCGTTTTAAAAGCTCATACGAGTAGGGTGAAAGAGATTTGAGTTCTTTTGTGTTGTATATTAAGAGAAAGCATCCAAATACTTTGTTTGGATTAATTTGAGGGTGAAGCTACACCTAGGATGTTTACAAGTACAAACAAGCTTCAACTCAAGCTTATGAATGCATTTACGCGTTTTAAAAGCTCATACGAGTAGGGTGAAAGAGATTTGAGTTCTTTTGTGTTGTATATTAAGAGAAAGCATCCAAACACTTTGTTTGCATTCATTTGAGTGTGAAAATACTCCTAGGATGTTTAAAAGTACAAACAAGCTTCAACTCAAGCTTTTGAATGTTACGCGTTTTAACAGCACTTACGACTAGGGTGACAGAGATCGAGTTCTTTTGTGTTGTTTATTAAGAGAAAGCACCCAAATGTTTTGTTTTTATTCATTTGAGTATGAAACTACACCAAGAATGTTTTAAATGGCAAACAAGCTTCAACTCAAGCTTCTGAATGCATTTACGCGTTTTAAATGCTCAAACGAGTAGGGTGAAAGAGATTTGAGTTCTTTTGTGTTGTATATTAAGAGAAAGCATCCAAACACGTTGTTTGCATTCATTTGAGTATGAAACTACACCCAGAATGTTTTAAAGTGCAAATAAGCTTCAACTCAAGTTTTTGAATGCATTTACGCGTTTTAAAAGCTCATACGAGTAGGGTGAAAGAGATTTGAGTTCTTTTGTGTTGTATATTAAGAGAAAGCATCCAAATACTTTTTTTAGATTCATTTGAGTGTGAAACTACACCAAGGATGTTTACAAGTACAAACAAGCTTCAACTCAAGCTTTTGAATTCATTTACGCGTTTTAAAAGCTCATACGAGTAGGGCGAAAGAGATTTGAGTTCTTTTGTGTTGTATATTAAGAGAAAGCATCCAAACACTTTGTTTGCATTCATTTGAGTGTGAAATTACTCCTAGGATGTTTACAAGTACAAAAATGCTTCAACTCAAGCTTTTGAATGCATTTACGAGTTTTAAAAGCTCATACGAGTAGGGTGATAGAGATTGAGTTCTTCTGCGTTGTATATTTAGAGAAAGCACCCAATTGTTTTTTTTGCATTCATTTGAGTAAGAAACTACACCAAGAATGTTTTAAAGTCCAAACAAGCTTCAACTCAAGCTTTTGAATGCATTTACTCGTTTTAAATGCTCATACGAGTAGGGTGAAAGAGATTTGAGTTCTTTTGTAGTGTATATTAAGAGAAAGCATCCAAATACATTGTTTGGATTAATTTGAGGGTGAAAACTACACCTTGGATGTTTACATGTTCAAACAAGCTTCAACTCAAGCTTTTGAATGCATTTACGCGTTTTAAAGGTTCATACGAGTAGGGTGAAACAGATTTGAGTTCTTTTGTGTTGTATATTAAGAGAAAGCATCCAAATACTTTGCTTGGATTAATTTCAGTGTGAAACTACACCTAGGATGTTTACAAGTACAAACAAGCTTCAACTCAAGCTTTTGAATGCATTTACGCGTTCTAAAAGCTCATACGAGTAGGGTGAAAGAAATTTGAGTTCTTTTGTGTTGTATATTAAGAGAAAGCCTCCAAATACTTTGTTTGGATTAATTTGAGGGTGAAACTACACCTAGGATGTTTACAAGTACAAACAAGCTTCAACTCAAGCTTATGAATGCATTTACGCGTTTTAAAAGCTCATACGAGTAGGGTGAAAGAGATTTGAGTTCTTTTGTGTTGTATATTAAGAGAAAGAATCCAAATTCTTTGATTGGATTCATTTGAATGTGAAACTACACCTAGGATGTTTACAAGTAAAAACAAGCTTCAACTCAAGCTTTTGAATGCATTTACGCGTTTTAAAAGCTCATACGAGTAGGGTGAAAGATATTTGAGTTCTTTTGTGTTGTATATTAAGAGAAAGCATCCAGATACTTTGTTTTGATTCATTTGAGTGTAAAACTACACCTAGGATGTTTACAAGTACAAACAAGCTTCAACTCAAGCTTATGAATGCATTTACGCGTTTTAAAAGCTCATACGAGTAGGGTGAAAGAGATTTGAGTTCTTTTGTGTTGTATATTAAGAGAAAGCATCCAAATACTTTGTTTGGATTCATTTGAGTGTGAAACTACACCTAGGATGTTTACAAGTAAAAACAAGCTTCAACTCAAGCTTTTGAATGCATTTACGCGTTTTAAAAGCTCATACGAGTAGGGTGAAAGATATTTGAGTTCTTTTGTGTTGTATATTAAGAGAAAGCATCCAGATACTTTGTTTTGATTCATTTGAGTGTAAAACTACACCTAGGATGTTTACAAGTACCAACAAGGTTCAACTCAAGATTTTGAATGCATTTACGCGTTTTAACAGTTCTTACGAATAGGGTGATAGATATTGAGTTCTTTTGTGTTGTATTATATAAAGAGAAAGCACCCAGTTGTTTTGTTTGCACTCATTTGAGTATGAAACTACACCAAGTTTGCACTCATTTGAGTATGAAACTACACCAAGTTTTACAAGCACAAACAAGCTTCAACTCAAGCTTTTGAATGCATTTACGCGTTTTAAAAGATCATACGAGTAGGGTGAAAGATATTTGAGTTCTTTTGTGTTCTATATTAAGAGAAAGCATCCAAATAACTTGTTTGCATTCATTTGAGTGTGAAACTACACCAAGAATGTTTTAAAGTGCAAACAAGCTTCAACTCAAGCTTTTGAATGCATTTACGCGTTTTAAAAGCTCATAAGAGTAGGGTGAAAGAGATTTGAGTTCTTTTGTGTTGTATATTAAGAGAAAGCATCCAAATACTTTGTTTGGATTAATTTCAGTGTGAAACTACACCTAGGATGTTTACAAGTACAAACAAGCTTCAACTCAAGCTTTTTAATGCATTTACGCGTTTTAAAAGCACATACGAGTAGGGTGAAAGAGATTTGAGTTCTTTTGTGTTGTATATTAAGAGAAAGCATCCAAATACTTTGTTTGGATTAATTTCAGGGTGAAGCTACACCTAGGATGTTTACAAGTACAAACAAGCTTCAACTCAAGCTTATGAATGCATTTACGCGTTTTAAAAGCTCATCCGAGTAGGGTGAAAGAGATTTGAGTTCTTTTGTGTTGTATATTAAGAGAAAGCATCCAAATACTTTGTTTGGATTAACTTGAGGGTTAAAACTACACCTAGGATGTTTACAAGTACAAACAAGCTTCAACTCAAGCTTTTGAATGCATTTACGCGTTTTAACAGCTCTTTCGAGTAGGGTAAAAGAGATTTGAGTTCTTTTGTGTTGTATATTAAGAGAAAGCATCCAAACACTTTGTTTGCATTCATTTGAGTGTGAAAATACTCCTAGGATGTTTAAAAGTACAAACAAGCTTCATCTCAAGCTTTTGAATGTTACGCGTTTTAACAGCGCTGACGACTAGGGTGACAGAGATCGAGTTCTTTTGTGTTGTTTATTAAGAGAAAGCACCCAAATGTTTTGTTTTTATTCATTTGAGTATGAAACTACACCAAGAATGTTTTAAAGTGCAAACAAGCTTCAACTCAAGCTTTTGAATGCATTTACGCGTTTTAAATGCTCATACGAGTAGGGTGAAAGAGATTTGAGTTCTTTTGTGTTGTATATTAAGAGAAAGCATCCAAATACATTGTTTGGATTAATTTGAGGGTGAAACCTACACCTAGGATGTTTGTTCAAACAAGCTTCAACTCAAGCTTTTGAATGCATTTACGCGTTTTAAAGGTTCATACGAGTAGGGTGAAAGATATTTGAGTTCTTTTGTGTTGTATATTAAGAGAAAGCATCCAAATAACTTGTTTGCATTCATTTGAGTGTGAAACTACACCAAGAATGTTTTAAAGTGCAAACAAGCTTCAACTCAAGCTTTTGAATGCATTTACGCGTTTTAAAAGCTCATAAGAGTAGGGTGAAAGAGATTTGAGTTCTTTTGCGTTGTATATTAAGAGAAAGCATCCAAATACTTTGTTTGGATTTATTTCAGTGTGAAACTACACCTAGGATGTTTACAAGTACAAACAAGCTTCAACTCAAGCTTTTGAATGCATTTACGCGTTTTAAAAGCTCATACGAGTAGGGTGAAAGAGATTTGAGTTCTTTTGTGTTGTATATTAAGAGAAAGCATCCAAATACTTTGTTTGGATTAATTTGAGGGTGAAGCTACACCTAGGATGTTTACAAGTACAAACAAGCTTCAACTCAAGCTTATGAATGCATTTACGCGTTTTAAAAGCTCATACGAGTAGGGTGAAAGAGATTTGAGTTCTTTTGTGTTGTATATTAAGAGAAAGCATCCAAATACTTTGTTTGCATTCATTTGAGTGTGAAAATACTCCTAGGATGTTTAAAAGTACAAACAAGCTTCAACTCAAGCTTTTGAATGTTACGCGTTTTAACAGCACTTACGACTAGGGTGACAGAGATCGAGTTCTTTTGTGTTGTTTATTAAGAGAAAGCACCCAAATGTTTTGTTTTTATTCATTTGAGTATGAAACTACACCAAGAATATTTTAAATGGCAAACAAGCTTCAACTCAAGCTTTTGAATGCATTTACGCGTTTTAAATGCTCAAACGAGTAGGGTGAAAGAGATTTGAGTTCTTTTGTGTTGTATATTAAGAGAAAGCATCCAAACACGTTGTTTGCATTCATTTGAGTATGAAACTACACCCAGAATGTTTTAAAGTGCAAATAAGCTTCAACTCAAGTTTTTGAATGCATTTACGCGTTTTAGAAGCTCATACGAGTAGGGTGAAAGAGATTTGAGTTCTTTTGTGTTGTATATTAAGAGAAAGCATCCAAATACTTTTTTTAGATTCATTTGAGTGTGAAACTACACCAAGGATGTTTACAAGTACAAACAAGCTTCAACTCAAGCTTTTGAATTCATTTACGCGTTTTAAAAGCTCATACGAGTAGGGCGAAAGAGATTTGAGTTCTTTTGTGTTGTATATTAAGAGAAAGCATCCAAACACTTTGTTTGCATTCATTTGAGTGTGAAATTACTCCTAGGATGTTTACAAGTACAAAAATGCTTCAACTCAAGCTTTTGAATGCATTTACGAGTTTTAAAAGCTCATACGAGTAGGGTGATAGAGATTGAGTTCTTCTGCGTTGTATATTTAGAGAAAGCACCCAATTGTTTTTTTTGCATTCATTTGAGTAAGAAACTACACCAAGAATGTTTTAAAGTCCAAACAAGCTTCAACTCAAGCTTTTGAATGCATTTACTCGTTTTAAATGCTCATACGAGTAGGGTGAAAGAGATTTGAGTTCTTTTGTGTTGTATATTAAGAGAAAGCATCCAAATACTTTGTTTGGATTAACTTGAGGGTGAAGCTACACCTAGGATGTTTACAAGTACAAACAAGCTTGAACTCAAGCTTATGAATGCATTTACGCGTTTTAAAAGCTCATACGAGTAGGGTGAAAGAGATTTGAGTTCTTTTGTGTTGTATATTAAGAGAAAGCATCCAAATACTTTGTTTGGATTAACTTGAGGGTGAAAACTACACCTAGGTTGTTTACAATTACAAACAAGCTTCAACTCAAGCTTTTGAATGCATTTACGCGTTTTAACAGCTCTTACGAGTAGGGTAAAAGAGATTTGAGTTCTTTTGTGTTGTATATTAAGAGAAAGCATCCAAACACTTTGTTTGCATTCATTTGAGTGTGAAAATACTCCTAGGATGTTTAAAAGTACAAACAAGCTTCAACTCAAGCTTTTGAATGTTACGCGTTTTAACAGCGCTTACGACTAGGGTGACAGAGATCGAGTTCTTTTGTGTTGTTTATTAAGAGAAAGCACCCAAATGTTTTGTTTTTATTCATTTGAGTATGAAACTACACCAAGAATGTTTTAAAGTGCAAACAAGCTTCAACTCAAGCTTTTGAATGCATTTACGCGTTTTAAAAGATCATACGAGTAGGGTGAAAGATATTTGAGTTCTTTCGTGTTCTATATTAAGAGAAAGCATCCAAATAACTTGTTTGCATTCATTTGAGTGTGAAACTACACCAAGAATGTTTTAAAGTGCAAACAAGCTTCAACTCAAGCTTTTGAATGCATTTACGCGTTTTAAAAGCTCATAAGAGTAGGGTGAAAGAGATTTGAGTTCTTTTGTGTTGTATATTAAGAGAAAGCATCCAAATACTTTGTTTGGATTTATTTCAGTGTGAAACTACACCTAGGATGTTTACAAGTACAAACAAGCTTCAACTCAAGCTTTTGAATGCATTTACGCGTTTTAAAAGCTCATACGAGTAGGGTGAAAGAGATTTGAGTTCTTTTGTGTTGTATATTAAGAGAAAGCATCCAAATACTTTGTTTGGATTAATTTGAGGGTGAAGCTACACCTAGGATGTTTACAAGTACAAACAAGCTTCAACTCAAGCTTATGAATGCATTTACGCGTTTTAAAAGCTCATACGAGTAGGGTGAAAGAGATTTGAGTTCTTTTGTGTTGTATATTAAGAGAAAGCATCCAAACACTTTGTTTGCATTCATTTGAGTGTGAAAATACTCCTAGGATGTTTAAAAGTACAAACAAGCTTCAACTCAAGCTTTTGAATGTTACGCGTTTTAACAGCACTTACGACTAGGGTGACAGAGATCGAGTTCTTTTGTGTTGTTTATTAAGAGAAAGCACCCAAATGTTTTGTTTTTATTCATTTGAGTATGAAACTACACCAAGAATGTTTTAAATGGCAAACAAGCTTCAACTCAAGCTTTTGAATGCATTTACGCGTTTTAAATGCTCATACGAGTAGGGTGAAAGAGATTTGAGTTCTTTTGTGTTGTATATTAAGAAAAAGCATCCAAACACGTTGTTTGCATTCATTTGAGTATGAAACTACACCCAGAATGTTTTAAAGTGCAAATAAGCTTCAACTCAAGTTTTTGAATGCATTTACGCGTTTTAAAAGCTCATACGAGTAGGGTGAAAGAGATTTGAGTTCTTTTGTGTTGTATATTAAGAGAAAGCATCCAAATACTTTTTTTAGATTCATTTGAGTGTGAAACTACACCAAGGATGTTTACAAGTACAAACAAGCTTCAACTCAAGCTTTTGAATTCATTTACGCGTTTTAAAAGCTCATACGAGTAGGGCGAAAGAGATTTGAGTTCTTTTGTGTTGTATATTAAGAGAAAGCATCCAAACACTTTGTTTGCATTCATTTGAGTGTGAAATTACTCCTAGGATGTTTACAAGTACAAAAATGCTTCAACTCAAGCTTTTGAATGCATTTACGAGTTTTAAAAGCTCATACGAGTAGGGTGATAGAGATTGAGTTCTTCTGCGTTGTATATTAAGAGAAAGCACCCAATTGTTTTTTTTGCATTCATTTGAGTAAGAAACTACACCAAGAATGTTTTAAAGTCCAAACAAGCTTCAACTCAAGCTTTTGAATGCATTTACTCGTTTTAAATGCTCATACGAGTAGGGTGAAAGAGATTTGAGTTCTTTTGTGTTGTATATTAAGAGAAAGCATCCAAATACTTTGTTTGGATTGATTTGAGTGTCAAGCTACACCTAGGATGTTTACAGGTACAAACAAGCTTCAACTCAAGCTTTTGAATGCATTTACGCGTTTTAAGAGCTCTTACAACTAGGGTGATAGAGATCGAGTTCTTTTGTGTTGTATATTAAGAGAAAGTATCCAAATAGTTTGTTTGCATTCATTTGAGTATGAAACTACACTAAAAATGTTTTAAAGTGCAAACAAGCTTCAACTCAAGCTTTTGAATGCATTTACGAGTTTTAAAAGCTCATACGAGTAGGGTGAAAGAGATTTGAGTTCTTTTGTATTGTATATTAAGAGAAAGCATCCAAATACTTTTTTTAGATACATTTGAGTGTGAAACTACCCCAAGGATGTTTACAAGTACAAACAAGCTTCAACTCAAGCTTTTGAATGCATTTACGCGTTTTAAAAGCTCATACGAGTAGGGTGAAAGAGATTTGAGTTCTTTTGTGTTGTATATTAAGAGAAAGCATCCAAATACTTTGTTTGGATTAATTTGAGTGTGAAACTACACCTAGGATGTATACAAGTACAAACAAGCTTCAACTCAAGCTTTTGAATGCATTTACGCGTTTTAACAGCTCTTACGACTAGGGTGATAGAGATTGAGTTCTTTTGTGTTGTATATTAAGAGAAGGCACCCAATTGTTATGTTTGCATTCATTTGAGTATGAAGTTACGCCATGAATGTTTTAAAGTGCAAGCAAGCTTCAACTCAAGCTTTTGAATGCATTTACGCGATTTAAAAGCTCATACGAGTAGGGTGAAAGAGATTTGAGTTCTTTGGTCTTGTATATTAAGAGAAAGCATCCAAATATGTTACTGGATTAATTTGAGTGTGAAACTACACCTAGGATGTTTGCAAGTACAAACAAAGTTTCAACTTAAGCTTTTGAATGCATTTACGCGTTTTAAAAGCTCATACGAGTAGGGTGAAAGAGATTTGAGTTCTTTTGTGTTGTATATTAAGAGAAAGCATCGAAATACTTTTTTTAGATTCATTTGAGTGTGAAACTACACCAAGGATTTTTACAAGTACAAACAAGCTTCAACTCAAGCTTTTGAATACATTTACGCGTTTTAAAAGCTTATACGAGTAGGGTGAAAGAGATTTGAGTTCTTTTGTGTTGTCTATTAAGAGAAAGCATCCAAACACTTTGTTTGCATTCATTTGAGTGTGAAACTACTCCTAGGATGTTTACAAGTACAAAGAAGCTTCAACTCAAGCTTTTGAATGCATTTACGCGTTTTAACAGTTCTTAGGACTAGGATGAAAGAGATTTGAGTTCTTTTGTGTTATATATTAAGAGAAAGCATCCAAATACTTTGCTTGGATTCATTTGAGTGTAAAACTACACCTAGGATGTTTACAAGTACAAACAAGCTTTAACTCAAGCTTTTGAATGCATTTACGCGTTTTAACAGCTCTTACAACTAGGGTGACACAGATCGAGTTCTTTTGTGTTGTATATTAAGAGAAAGCACCCAATTGTTTTGTTTGCACTCATTTGAGAATGAAACTACACCAAGAATGTTTTAAAATGCAAACAAGCTTCAACTCAATCTTTTGAATGCATTTACGCGTTTTAACAGCTCTTACAACTAGGGTGATAGAGATCGAGTTCTTTTGTGTTGTATATTAAGCGAAAGCATCCAAATACTTTGTGTGTATGAAACTGCACCAAGAATGTTTTAAAGTGCAAATAAGCTTCAATTCAAGCTTTTAAATGCATTTACGCGTTTTAAATGCTCATACGAGTAGGGTGAAAGAGGTTTGAGTTCTTTTGGGTTGTATATTGAGAGGAAGCATCCAAACACTTTTCTTGCATTCATTTGAGTGTGAAACTACTCCTAGGATGTTTACAAGTACAAACAAGCTTTAACAGCTCTTACGAATAGGGTGATAGAGATTGAGTTCTTTTGTGTTGTATATTTTAAGAGAGAGCACCCAATTGTTTTGTTTGCACCCATTTGAGTAAGAAACTACACCAAGAATGTTTTATAGTGCAAACAAGCTTCAACTCAAGCTTTTGAATGTCCGCGTTTTAGAAGCTCATACGAGTAGGGTGAAAGAGATTTCAGTTCTTTTATGTTGTATAATAAGATAAAGCATCCAAATACTTTGTTTGGATTCATTTGAGTGTGAAACTACACCTAGGATGTTTACAAGTACAAACAAGCTTCAACTCAAGCTTTTGAATGCATTTACGCGTTTTAAAAGCTCATACGAGTAGGGTGAAAGAGATTTGAGTTCTTTTGTGTTGTATATTAAGAGAAAGCATCCAAATACTTTGTTTGGATTCATTTGAGTGTGAAACTACACCTAGGATGTTTACAAGTACAATCAAGCTTCAACTCAAGCTTTTGAATCCATTTACGCGTTTTAATGCATTTACGCGTTGTAAGAGCTCTTACGACTAGGGTGATCGAGATTGAATTCTTTTCTGTTGTATATTAGGAGAAAGCACCCAAATGTTTTGTTTGCATTCATTTGAGTATGAAACTACGCCAAGAATGTTTTAAAGTGCAAAAAAGCTTCAACTCAAGCTTTTGAATGCATGTACGCGTTTTAAGAGCTCATACGAGTAGGGTGAAGGAGATTTGAGTTCTTTGTGTTGTATATTAAGAGAAAGCATCCAAATACTTTGTTTAGATTCATTTGAGTGTGAAATTACACCTAGGATGTTTACAAGTACAAAAAAGCTTCAACTCAAACTTTTGAATGCATTTACGCGTTGTAACAGCTCTTACGACTAGGGTGATAGAGATTGAGTTCTTTCGTGTTGTATATTAAGAGAAAGCATCCAAATACTTTTTTTTGATTCATTGGAGTGTGAAACTACACCTAGGATGTTTAGAAGTACCAACAAGCTTCAACTCAAGCTTTTGAATGCATTTACGCGTTTTAACAGTTCTTACGAATAGGGTGATAGATATTGAGTTCTTTTGTGTTATATATTAAGAGAAAGCACCCAGTTGTTTTGTTTGCACTCATTTGAGTATGAAACAACACCAAGAATGTTTTAAAGTGCAAATAAGCTTCAACTCAAGCTTTTGCATGCATTTACGCGTTTTAAAACCTCATAAGTGAAGGGTGAAAGAGATTTGAGTTCTTTTGTGTTGTATATTAAGAGAAAGCATCCAAATACTTCGTTTAGATTCATTTGAGTGTGAAATTACACCTAGGATGTTTACTTGCACAAACAAGCTTCAACTCAAACTTTTGAATGCATTTACGCGTTGTAACAGCTCTTACGACAAGGGTGATAGAGATTGAGTTCTTTTGTGTTGTATATTAAGAGAAAGCATCCAAATACTTTGTTTTAATTCATTTGAGTGTGAAACTACACCTAGGATATTTACAAGTACAAACAAGCTTCAACTCAATCTTTTGAATGCATTTACGCGTTGTGAGAGCTCTTACGACTAGGGTGATAGAGATTGAGTTCTTTTGTGTTGTGTATTAAGAGAAAGCACCTAAATGTTTTGTTTGAATTCATTTGAGTATGAAACTACACAAAGAATGTTTTAAAGTGCAAACAAGCTTCAACTCAAGCTTTTGAATGCATTTACGCGTTTTTAAAGCTCATACGAGTAGGGTGAAAGAGATTTGAGTTCTTTTGTGTTGTATATTAAGAGAAAGCATCCAAATACTTTGTTTCAATTCATTTGAGTGTGAAACTACAACTAGGATGTTTACAAGTACAAACAAGCTTCAACTCAAGATTTTGAATGCATTTACGGGTTTTAACAGCTCTTACAACATGGGTGATAGAGATCGAGTTCTTTTGTGTTGTATATTAAGAGAAAGCACCCAAATTTTTTGTTTGCATTCATTTGAGTATGAAACTACACCAAGAATGTCTTAAAGTGCAAACAAGCTTCATCTCAAGCATTTGAATACATTAACGCGTTTTAAAAGCTCATACGAGTAGGGTGAAAGACATTTGAGTTCTTTTGTGTTATATATTAAGAGAAAGCATCCAAATACTTTGTTTTGATTCATTTGAGTGTGAAACTACACCTAGGATGTTTACAAGTACAAACAAGCTTCAACTCAATCTTTTTAATGCCTTTAAGCGTTGTAAGAGCTCTTACGACTAGGGTGATAGAGATTGAATTCTTTTGTGTTGTATATTAAAAGAAAGCACCCAAATGTTTTGTTTGCATTCATTTGAGTATGAAACTACGCCAAGAATGTTTTAATGTGCAAAAAAGCTTCAACTCAAGCTTTGGAATGCATTTACGCGGTTTAACAGTTCTTACGAATAGGGTGATAGATATTGAGTTCTTTTGTGTTGTAGATTAAGAGAAAGCACCCAGTTGTTTTGTTTGCACTCATTTGAGTATGAAACTACACCAAGAATGTTTTAAAGTGCAAACAAGCTTCAACTCAAGCTTTTGAATGCATTTACGCGTTTTAACAGCTCTTACAACATGGGTGATAGAGATCGAGTTCTTCTGTGTTGTATATTAAGAGAAAGCACCCAAATTTTTTGTTTGCATTCATTTGAGTATGAAACTACACCAAGAATGTCTTAAAGTGCAAACAAGCTTCATCTCAAGCATTTGAATACATTAACGCGTTTTAAAAGCTCGTACGAGTAGGGTGAAAGACATTTGAGTTCTTTTGTGTTATATATTAAGAGAAAGCATCCAAATACTTTGTTTTGATTCATTTGAGTGTGAAACTACACCTAGGATGTTTACAAGTACAAACAAGCTTCAACTCAATCTTTTTAATGCCTTTAAGCGTTGTAAGAGCTCTTACGACTAGGGTGATAGAGATTGAATTCTTTTGTGTTGTATATTAAAAGAAAGCACCCAAATGTTTTGTTTGCATTCATTTGAGTATGAAACTACGCCAAGAATGTTTTAATGTGCAAAAAAGCTTCAACTCAAGCTTTTGAATGCATTTACGCGGTTTAAGAGCACATACGAGTAGGGTGAAGGAGATTTGAGTTCTTTGTGTTGAATATTAAGAGAAAGCACCCAAATGTTTTATTTACATTTATTTGAGTATGAAACTACACCAAGAATGTTTTAAGGTGCAAACAAGCTTCAAGTCAAGCTTTTGAATGCATTTACGCGTTTTAAAAGCTCATGCGAGTAGGGTGAAAGAGATTTGAGTTCTTTTGTGTTGTATATTAAGAGAAAGCATCCAAATACTTTGTTTGGAGTCATTTGAGTGTGAAACTACACCTAGGATGTTTACAAGTACAAACAAGCTTCAACTCAAGCTTTTGAATGCATTTACGCGTTTTAAAAGCTCATACGAGTAGGGTGAAAGATATTTGAGTTCTTTTGTGTTGTATATTAAGAGAAAGCATCCAAATACTCTGTTTTGATTCATTTGAGTGTAAAACTACACCTAGGATGTTTACAAGCACCAACAAGGTTCAACTCAAGCTTTTGAATGCATTTACGCGTTGTAACAGTTCTTACGAATAGGGTGATAGATATTGAGTTCTTTTGTGTTGTATATTAAGAGAAAGCACCCAGTTGTTTTGTTTGCACTCATTTGAGTATGAAACTACACCAAGAATGTTTCAAAATGCAAACAAGCTTCAACTCAAGCTTTTGAATGCATTTACGCTTTTTAACAGCTCTTACAACATGGGTGATAGAGATCGAGTTCTTTTGTGTTGTATATTAAGAGAAAGCACCCAAATTTTTTGTTTGCATTCATTTGAGTATGAAACTACACCAAGAATATCTTAAAGTGCAAACAAGCTTCATCTCAAGCATTTGAATACATTAACGCGTTTTAAAAGCTCATACGAGTAGGGTGAAAGAGAATTGAGTTCTTTTGTGTTGTATATTAAGAGAAAGCATCCAAATACTTTGTTTGGATTCATTTGAGTGTGAAACTACACCTAGGATGTTTACAAGTACAAACAAGCTTCAACTCAAACTTTTTAATGCATTTACGCGTTGTAAGAGCTCTTACGACTAGGGTGATAGAGATTGAATTCTTTTGTGTTGTATATTTAGAGAAAGCACGCAAATGTTTTTTTTTCATTCATTTGAGTATGAAACTACGCCAAGAATGTTTTAAAGTGCAAAAAAGCTTCAACTCAAGCTTGTGAATGCATTTACGCGGTTTAAGAGCACATACGAGTAGGGTGAAGGAGATTTGAGTTCTTTGTGTTGAATATTAAGAGAAAGCACCCAAATGTTTTATTTACATTTATTTCAGTATGAAACTACACCAAGAATGTTTTAAGGTGCAAACAAGCTTCAAGTCAAGCTTTTGAATGCATTTACGCGTTTTAAAAGCTCATGCGAGTAGGGTGAAAGAGATTTGAGTTCTTTTGTGTTGTAAATTGAGAGAAAGCATCCAAATACTTTGTTTGCATTCATTTGAGTGTGAAACTACACCTAGGATGTTTACAAGTACAAACAAGCTTCAACTCAAGCTTTTGAATGCATTTACGGGTTTTAAAAGCTCATACGAGTAGAGTGAAAGAGATTTGAGTTCTTTTGTGTTGTATATTAAGAGAAAGCATCCAAATACTTTGTTTGCATTCATTTGAGTGTGAAACTACACCTAGGATGTTTACAAGTACAAACAAGCTTCAACTCAAGCTTTTGAATGCATTTACGGGTTTTAAAAGCTCATACGAGTAGGGTGAAAGAGATTTGAGTTCTTTTGTGTTGTATATTAAGAGAAAGCATCCAAATACTTTGTTTGGATTCATTTGAGTGTGAAACTACACCTAGGATGTTTACAAGTACAAACAAGCTTCAACTCAAACTTTTGAATGCATTTACGCGTTGTAACAGTTCTTACGAATAGGGTGATAAATATTGAGTTCTTTTGTGTTGTATATTAAGAGAAAGCACCCAGTTGTTTTGTTTGCACTCATTTGAGTATGAAACTACACCAAGAATGTTTCAAAATGCAAACAAGCTTCAACTCAAGCTTTTGAATGCATTTACGCTTTTTAACAGCTCTTACAACATGGGTGATAGAGATCGAGGTCTTTTGTGTTGTATATTAAGAGAAAGCACCCAAATTTTTTGTTTGCATTCATTTGAGTATGAAACTACACCAAGAATATCTTAAAGTGCAAACAAGCTTCATCTCAAGCATTTGAATACATTAACGCGTTTTAAAAGCTCATACGAGTAGGGTGAAAGAGAATTGAGTTCTTTTGTGTTGTATATTAAGAGAAACCATCCAAATACTTTGTTTGGATTCATTTGAGTGTGAAACTACACCTAGGATGTTTACAAGTACAAACAAGCTTCAACTCAAACTTTTTAATGCATTTACGCGTTGTAAGAGCTCTTACGACTAGGGTGATAGAGATTGAATTCTTTTGTGTTGTATATTTAGAGAAAGCACCCAAATGTTTTTTTTTCATTCATTTGAGTATGAAACTACGCCAAGAATGTTTTAAGGTGCAAACAAGCTTCAAGTCAAGCTTTTGAATGAATTTATGCGGTTTAAAAGCTCATACGAGTAGGGTGAAAGAGATTTGAGTTCTTTTGTGTTGTCTATTAAGAGAAAGCTTCCAAACACTTTGTTTGCATTCATTTGAGTGTGAAACTACTCCTAGGATGTTTACAAGTACAAAGAAGCTTCAACTCAAGCTTTTGAATGCATTTACGCGTTTTAACAGCTCTTAGGACTAGGGTGAAAGAGATTTGAGTTCTTTTGTGTTATATATTAAGAGAAAGCATCCAAATACTTTGTTTGGATTCATTTGAGTGTGAAACTACACCTAGGATGTTTACAAGTACAAACAAGCTTCAACTCAAACTTTTTAATGCATTTACGCGTTGTAAGAGCTCTTACGACTAGGGTGATAGAGATTGAATTCTTTTGTGTTGTATATTAAGAGAAAGCACCCAAATGTTTTGTTAGCATTCATTTGAGTATGAAACTACGCCAAGAATGTTTCAAAGTGCAAAAAAGCTTCAACTCAAGCTTTTGAATGCATTTACGCGGTCTAAGAGCACATAGGAGTAGGGTGAAGGAGATTTGAGTTCTTTGTGCTGAATATTAAGAGAAAGCACCCAAATGTTTTATTTGCATTTATTTGAGTATGAAACTACACCAATAATGTTTTAAGGTGCAAACAAGCTTCAAGTCAAGCTTTTGAATGAATTTACGCGGTTTAAAAGCTCATGCGAGTAGGGTGAAAGAGATTTGAGTTCTTTTGTGTTGTATATTAAGAGAAAGCATCCAAATACTTTGTTTGGATTCATTTGAGTGTGAAACTACACCTAGGATGTTTACAAGTAAAAACAAGCTTCAACTCAAGCTTTTGAATGCATTTACGCGTTTTAAAAGCTCAAACGAGTATGGTGAAAGAAATTTGAGTTCTTTTGTGTTGTATATTAAGAGAAAGCATCCAAATACTTTGTTTTGATTCATTTGAGTGTAAACTACACCTAGGATGTTTACAAGTACCAACAAGGTTCAACTCAAGCTTTTGAATGCATTTACGCGTTTTAACTGTTCTTACGAATAGGGTGATAGATATTGAGTTCTTTTGTCTTGTTTATAAAGAGAAAGCACCCAGTTGTTTTGTTTGCACTCATTTGAGTATGAAACTACACCAAGAATGTTTTAAAGTGAAAACAAGCTTCAACTCAAGCTTTTGAATGCATTTACGCGTTTTAAAACCTTATAAGTGAAGGGTGAAAGAGATTTGAGTTCTTTTGTGTTGTATATTAAGGGAAAGCATCCAAAAACTATGTTTGCATTCATTTGAGTGTGAAACTACACGTAGGATGTTTACAAGTACAAACAAGCTTCAACTCAAGCTTTTGAATGCATTTACGCATTTTAAAAACTCTTACAACATGGGTCATAGAGATCAAGTTCTTTTGTGTTGTATATTAAGAGAAACCACCCAAATTTTTTATTTGAATTCATTTGAGTATGAAACCGCACCAAGAATGTTTTGTAGTGCAAACAAGCTTCAAGTCAAGCTTTTGAATGCATTTACGCGTTTTAAAAGCTCATACGAGTATGGTGAAAGAAATTTCAGTTCTTTTGTGTTGTATATTAAGGGAAAGCATCCAAATACTTTGTTTGGATTCATTTGAGTGTGAAGCTACACCTAGGATGTTTACAAGTACAAACAAGCTTCGACTCAAGCTTTTGAATGCATTTACGCGTTTTAAAAGCACAAACGATTTGGGTGAAAGAGATTTGAGTTCTTTTGTGTTTTATATTAAGAGAAAGCATCGAAATACTTTGTTTGGATTCATTTGAGTGTGAAACTACACCTAGGACGTTTACAAGTACAAACAAGCTTCAACTCAAACTTTTGAATGCATTTACGCGTTCAAAGAGCTCTTACGACTAGGGTGATAGAGATTGAGTTCTTTTGTGTTGTATATTAAGAGAAAGCACCCAAATGTTTTGTTTCGATACATGTGAGTATGAAACTACACCTAGAATGTTTTAAAGTGCAAACAAGCTTCTACTCAAGCTTTTGAATGCATTTACACGTTTTAAAAGCTCATACGAGTAGGGTGAAAGAGATTTGATTTTTTTTGTGTTGTATATTAAGAGAAAGCATCCAAATACTTTGTTTGCATTCATTTGAGTGTGAAATTACACCTAGGATGTTTACAAGTACAAACAATCTTCAACTCAAGCTTTTGAATGCATTTACGCGTATTAAAAGCTCATACGAGTAGGGTGAAAGAGATTTGAGTTCTTTTGTGTCGAATATTAAGAGAAAGCATCCAAATAACTTGTTTGCATTCACTTGAGTGTGAAACTACACCTAGGATGTTTGCAAGTACAAACAAGCTTCAACTCAAGCTTTTGAATGCATTTACGCGTTTTAGCAGCTCTTACAACATGGGTGATAGAGATCGCGTTCTTTTGTGTTGTATAATAAGAGAAAGCACCCAAATTTTTTGTTTGCATTCATTTGAGTAGGAAACTAAACCAAGAATGTTTTAAAGTGCAAACAAGATTCAACTCAAGGTTTTGAATGTATTTACGCGTTTTAAAAGCTCATACGAGTAGGGTGAAAGATATTTGAGTTCTTTTGTGTTGTATATTAAGAGAAAGCATCCAAATACTTTGTTTTAATTCATTTGAGTGTAAAACTACACCTAGGATGTTTACAAGTACCAACAAGGTTCAACTCAAGCTTTTGAATGCATTTACGCGTTTTAACAGTTCTTACGAATAGGGTGATAGATATTGAGTTCTTTTGTGTTGTATATAAAGAGAAAGCACCCAGTTGTTTTGTTTGCACTCATTTGAGTATGAAACTACACCAAGAATGTTTTAAAGCGCAAACAAGCTTCAACTCAAGCTTTTGAATGCATTTACGTATTTTAACAGCTCTTACAACATGGGTGATAGAGATCGAGTTCTTTTGTGTTGTATAATAAGAGAAAGCATCCAAATACTTTGTTTGGATTCATTTGAGTGTGAAACTACACCTAGGATGTTTACAAGTAAAAACAAACTTCAACTCAAGCTTTTGAATGCATTTACGCGTTTTAAAAGCTCATACGAGTAGGGTGAAAGAGATTTGAGTTCTTTTGTGTTGTATATTAAGAGAAAGCATCCAAATACCTTGTTTGGATTAATTTAAGGGTGAAACTACGCCTAGGATGTTTACAAGTACAAACAAGCTTCAACTTAAGTTTATGAATGCATTTACGCGTTTTAAAAGCTCATACGAGTAGGGTGAAAGAGATTTGAGTTCTTTTGTGTTGTATATTAAGAGAAACAATCCAAATACTTTGTTTGGATTAATTTGAGGTTGAAAACTACACCTAGGATGTTTACAAGTACAAAGAAGCTTCAACTCAAGCTTTTGAATGCATTTACGCATTTTAAAAGCTCATACGAGTAGGGTGAAAGAGATTTGAGTTCTTTTGTGTTGTATATTAAGAGAAAGCATCCAAACACTTTGTTTGCATTCATTTGAGTGTGAAACTACTCCTAGGATGTTTAAAAGTACAAACAATCTTCAACTCAAGCTTTTGAATGTTACGCGTTTTAACAGCTCTTACGACTAGGGTGATAGAGATCGAGTTCTTTTGTGTTGTTTATTAAAAGAAAGCATCCAAATGTTTTGTTTGCATTCATTTGAGTATGAAACTACACCAAGAATGTTTTAAAGTGCAAACAAGCTTCAACTCAAGCTTTTGAATGCATTTACGCGTTTTAAATGCTCATACGAGTAGGGTGAAAGAGATTTGATTTCTTTTGTGTTGTATATTAAGAGAAAGCATCCAAATACTTTGTTTGGATTCATTTGAGTGTGAAACTACAGCTAGGATGTTTACAAGTACAAACAAGCTTCAACTCAAGCTTTTGAATGCATTTACGCGTTTTAAAAGCTCATACGAGGAGGGTGAAAGAGATTTGATTTCTTTTGTGTTGTATATTAAGAGAAAGCATCCAAATACTTTGTTTGGATTAATTTGAGGGTGAAAACTACACCTAGGATGTTTACATGTACAAACAACCTTCAACTCAAGCTTTTGAATGCATTTACGCGTTTTAAAGGTTCATACGAGTAGGGTGAAAGAGATTTGAGTTTTTTGTGTTGTCTATTAAGAGAAAGCATCCAAGCATGTTGTTTGCATTCGTTTGAGTATGACACTACACCCAGAATGTTTTAAAGTGCAAATAAGCTTCAACTCAAGTTTTTGAATGCATTTACGCGTTTTAAAAGCTCATACGAGTAGGGTGAAAGAGATTTGAGTTCTTTTGTGTTGTATATTAAGAGAAAGCATCCAAATACTTTTTTTAGATTCATTTGAGAGTGAAACTACACCAAGGATGCTTACAAGTACAAACAAGCTTCAACTCAAGCTTTTGAATGCATTTACGCGTTTTAAAAGCTCATACGAGTAGGGTGAAAGAGATTTGAGTTCTTTTGTGTTGTATATTAAGAGAAAGCATCCAAACACTTTGTTTGCATTCATTTGAGTGTGAAATTACTCCTAGGATGTTAACAAGTAAAAAAAAGCATCAACTCAAGCTTTTGAATGCATTTACGAGTTTTAAAAGCTCATACGAGTAGGGTGATACAGATTGAGTTCTTCTGTGTTGTATATTTAGAGAAAGCACCCAATTGTTTTGTTTGCATTCATTTGAGTAAGAAACTACACCAAGAATGTTTTAAAGTGCAAACAAGCTTCAACTCAAGCTTTTGAATCCATTTACTCGTTTTAAATGCTCATACGAGTAGGGTGAAAGAGATTTGAGTTCTTTTGTGTTGTATATTAAGAGAAAGCATCCAAATACTTTGTTTGGACTGATTTGAGTGTCAAACTACACCTAGGATGTTTACAGGTACAAACAAGCTTCAACTCAAGCTTTTGAATGCATTTACGCGTTTTCACAGCTCTTACAACTAGGATGATAGAGATCGAGTTCTTTTGCGTTGTATATTAAGAGAAAGTATCCAAATACTTTGTTTGCATTCATTTGAGTATGAAACTACACCAAGAATGTTTTAAAGTGCAAACAAGCTTCAACTCAGGCTTTTGAATGCATTTACGCGTTTTAACAGATCTTACAACTAGGGTGATAGAGATCGATTTCTTTTGTATTATATATTAAGAGAAAGCATCCAAATACTTTGTTTGCATCCATTTGAGTATGAAACTACACTAAAAATGTTTTAAAGTGCAAACAAGCTTCAACTCATGCTTTTGAATGCATTTACGAGTTTTAAATACTTTGTTTGGATTCATTTGAGTGTGAAACTACACCTAGGAAGTTTACAATTACAAACAAGCTTCAAGTCAAGCTTTTGAATGCATTTACGCGTTTTAAAAGCTCATACGAGTAGGGTGAAAGAGATTTGAGTTCTTTTGTGTTGTATATTAAGAGAAAGCATCCAAATACTTTTTTTAGATACATTTGAGTGTGAAACTACACCTAGGATGTTTACAAGTACAAACAAGCTTCAACTCAAGCTTTTGAATGCATTTACGCGTTTTAACAGCTCTTACGACTAGGGTGATAGAGATTGAGTTCTTTTGTGTTGTATATTAAGAGAAAGCACCCAATTGTTATGTTTGCATTCATTTGAGTATCAAGTTACGCCAAGAATGTTTTAAAGTGCAAGCAAGCTTCAACTCAAGCTTTTGAATGCATTTACGCGATTTAAAGCTCATACGAGTAGGGTGAAAGAGATTTGAGTTCTTTTGTCTTGTATATTAAGAGAAAGCATCCAAATATGTTATTTGGATTAATTAGAGTGTGAAACTACACCTAGGATGTTTACAAGTATAAACAAAGTTTCAACTCAAGCTTTTGAATGCATTTACGCGTTTTAAAAGCTCATACGAGTAGGGTGAAAGAGATTTGAGTTCTTTTGTGTTGTCTATTAAGAGAAAGCATCCAAACACTTTGTTTGCATTCATTTGAGTGTGAAACTACTTCTAGGATGTTTACAAGTACAAAGAAGCTTCAACTCAAGCTTTTGAATGCATTTACGCGTTTTAACAGCTCTTAGGACTAGGGTGAAAGAGATTTGAGTTCTTTTGTGTTATATATTAAGAGAAAGCATCCAAATACTTTGCTTGGATTCATTTGAGTGTAAAACTACACCTAGGATGTTTACAAGTACAAACAAGCTTTAACTCAAGCTTTTGAATGTATTTACGCGTTTTAACAGCTCTTACAACTAGGGTGACACAGATCGAGCTCTTTTGTGTTGTATATTAAGAGAAAGCACCTAATTGTTTTGTTTGCACTCATTTGAGAATGAAACTACACCAAGAATGTTTTAAAGTGCAAACAAGCACAACTAGGGTGATAGAGATCGAGTTCTTTTGTGTTGTATATTAAGAGAAAGCATCCAAATACTTTGTGTGCATTCATTTGAGTATGAAACTACACCAAGAATGTTTTAAAGGGCAAACAAGCTTCAACTCAAGCTTTTGAATGCATTTACGCGTTTTAAATGCTCATACGAGTAGGGTGAAAGAGGTTTGAGTTCTTTTGGGTTGTATATTGAGAGAAACCATCCAAACACTTTTCTTGCATTCATTTGAGTGTGAAACAACTCCTAGGATGTTTACAAGTACAAACAAGCTTCAACTCAAGCTTTTGAATCCATTTACGCGTTTTAAAAGCTCAAACGAGTAGGGTGAAAGAGATTTAAGTTCTTTTGTGTTGAATTTTAAGAGAAAGCATCCAAATAATTTATTTGGATTCATTTGAGTGTGAAACTACACCTAGGATGTTTACAAGTACAAACTAGCTTCAACTCAAGCTTTTGAATGCATTTATGCGGTTTAAAAGCTCATACGAGTAGGGTGAAAGAGATTTGAGTTCTTTTGTGTTGTATATTAAGAGAAAGCATCCAAATACTTTGTTTGGATTCATTTGAGTGTGAAACTACACCTAGGATGTTTACAAGTACAAACAAGCTTCAACTCAAACTTTTGAATGCATTTACGCGTTGTAAGAGCTCTTACGACTAGGGTGATAGAGATTGAGTTCTTTTGTGTTGTATATTAAGAGAAAGCACCCAAATGTTTTGTTTCCATTCATTTGAGTGTGAAACTACACCAAGAATGTTTTAAAGTGCAAACAAGCTTCACCTCAAGCTTTTGAATGCATTTACGCGTTTTAAAAGCTCAAACGAGTAGGGTGAAAGAGATTTAAGTTCTTTTGTGTTGTATGTTAAGAGAAAGCATCCAAATAATTTATTTGGATTCATTTGAGTGTGAAACTACACCTAGGATGTTTACAAGTACAAACTAGCTTCAACTCAAGCTTTTGAATGCGTTTATGCGGTTTAAAAGCTCATACGAGTAGGGTGAAAGAGATTTGAGTTCTTTTGTGTTGTCTATTAAGAGAAAGCTTCCAAACACTTTGTTTGCATTCATTTGAGTGTGAAACTACTCCTAGGATGTTTACAAGTACAAAGAAGCTTCAACTCAAGCTTTTGAATGCATTTACGCGTTTTAACAGCTCTTAGGACTAGGGTGAAAGAGATTTGAGTTCTTTTGTGTTATATATTAAGAGAAAGCATCCAAATACTTTGTTTGGATTCATTTGAGTGTGAAACTACACCTAGGATGTTTACAAGTACAAACAAGCTTCAACTCAAACTTTTTAATGCATTTACGCGTTGTAAGAGCTCTTACGACTAGGGTGATAGAGATTGAATTCTTTTGTGTTGTATATTTAGAGAAAGCACGCAAATGTTTTTTTTTCATTCATTTGAGTATGAAACTACGCCAAGAATGTTTTAAAGTGCAAAAAAGCTTCAACTCAAGCTTGTGAATGCATTTACGCGGTTTAAGAGCACATACGAGTAGGGTGAAGGAGATTTGAGTTCTTTGTGTTGAATATTAAGAGAAAGCACCCAAATGTTTTATTTGCATTTATTTCAGTATGAAACTACACCAAGAATGTTTTAAGGTGCAAACAAGCTTCAAGTCAAGCTTTTGAATGCATTTACGCGTTTTAAAAGCTCATGCGAGTAGGGTGAAAGAGATTTGAGTTCTTTTGTGTTGTATAATAAGAGAAAGCATCCAAATACTTTGTTTGGATTCATTTGAGTGTGAAACTACACCTAGGATGTTTACAAGTACAAACAAGCTTCAACTCAAACTTTTTAATGCATTTACGCGTTGTAAGAGATTGAATTCTTTTGTGTTGTATATTAAGAGAAAGCACCCAAATGTTTTGTTTGCATTCATTTGAGTATGAAACTACGCCAAGAATGTTTCAAAGTGCAAAAAAGCTTCAACTCAAGCTTTTGAATGCATTTAAGCGTTTTAAAAGCTCATGCGAGTAGGGTGAAAGAGATTTGAGTTCTTTTGTGTTGTATATTATGAGAAAGCATCCAAATACGTTGTTTGGATTCATTTGAGTGTGAAACTACACCTAGAATGTTTACAAGTACAAACAAGCTTCAACTTAAGCTTTTGAATGCATTTACGCGTTTTAAAAGCTCATACGAGTAGGGTGAAAGATATTTGAGTTCTTTTGTGTTGTATATTAAGAGAAAGCATCCAAATAGTCTGTTTTGATTCATTTGAGTGTAAAACTACACCTAGGATGTTTACAAGTACCAACAAGGTTCAACTCAAGCTTTTGAATGCATTTACGCGTTTTAACAGTTCTTACGAATAGGGTGATAGATATTGAGTTCTTTTGTGTTGTATATTAAGAGAAAGCACCCAGTTGTTTTGTTTGCACTCATTTGAGTATGAAACTACACCAAGAATGTTTTAAAGTGCAAACAAGCTTCAACTCAAGCTTTTGAATGCATTTACGCGTTTTAAAACCTCATACGAGTAGGGTGAAAGAGATTTGAGTTCTTTTGTGTTGTAAATTGAGAGAAAGCATCCAAATACTTTGTTTGCATTCATTTGAGTGTGAAACTACACCTAGGATGTTTACAAGTACAAACAAGCTTCAACTCAAGCTTTTGAATGCATTTACGGGTTTTAAAAGCTCATACGAGTAGAGTGAAAGAGATTTGAGTTCTTTTGTGTTGTATATTAAGAGAAAGCATCCAAATACTTTGTTTGCATTCATTTGAGTGTGAAACTACACCTAGGATGTTTACAAGTACAAACAAGCTTCAACTCAAGCTTTTGAATGCATTTACGGGTTTTAAAAGCTCATACGAGTAGGGTGAAAGAGATTTGAGTTCTTTTATGTTGTATATTAAGAGAAAGCATCCAAATACTTTGTTTGGATTCATTTGAGTGTGAAACTACACCTAGGATGTTTACAAGTACAAACAAGCTTCAACTCAAACTTTTGAATGCATTTACGCGTTGTAACAGTTCTTACGAATAGGGTGATAAATATTGAGTTCTTTTTTGTTGTATATTAAGAGAAAGCACCCAGTTGTTTTGTTTGCACTCATTTGAGTATGAAACTACACCAAGAATGTTTCAAAATGCAAACAAGCTTCAACTCAAGCTTTTGAATGCATTTACGCTTTTTAACAGCTCTTACAACATGGGTGATAGAGATCGAGGTCTTTTGTGTTGTATATTAAGAGAAAGCACCCAAATTTTTTGTTTGCATTCATTTGAGTATGAAACTACACCAAGAATATCTTAAAGTGCAAACAAGCTTCATCTCAAGCATTTGAATACATTAACGCGTTTTAAAAGCTCATACGAGTAGGGTGAAAGAGAATTGAGTTCTTTTGTGTTGTATATTAAGAGAAACCATCCAAATACTTTGTTTGGATTCATTTGAGTGTGAAACTACACCTAGGATGTTTACAAGTACAAACAAGCTTCAACTCAAACTTTTTAATGCATTTACGCGTTGTAAGAGCTCTTACGACTAGGGTGATAGAGATTGAATTCTTTTGTGTTGTATATTTAGAGAAAGCACCCAAATGTTTTTTTTTTCATTCATTTGAGTATGAAACTACGCCAAGAATGTTTTAAGGTGCAAACAAGCTTCAAGTCAAGCTTTTGAATGAATTTACGCGGTTTAAAAGCTCATGCGAGTAGGGTGAAAGAGATTTGAGTTCTTTTGTGTTGTATATTAAGAGAAAGCATCCAAATACTTTGTTTGGATTCATTTGAGTGTGAAACTACACCTAGGATGTTTACAAGTACAAACAAGCTTCAACTCAAACTTTTTAATGCATTTACGCGTTGTAAGAGCTCTTACGACTAGGGTGATAGAGATTGAATTCTTTTGTGTTGTATATTAAGAGAAAGCACCCAAATGTTTTGTTAGCATTCATTTGAGTATGAAACTACGCCAAGAATGTTTCAAAGTGCAAAAAAGCTTCAACTCAAGCTTTTGAATGCATTTACGCGGTCTAAGAGCACATAGGAGTAGGGTGAAGGAGATTTGAGTTCTTTGTGCTGAATATTAAGAGAAAGCACCCAAATGTTTTATTTGCATTTATTTGAGTATGAAACTACACCAAGAATGTTTTAAGGTGCAAACAAGCTTCAAGTCAAGCTTTTGAATGAATTTACGCGGTTTAAAAGCTCATGCGAGTAGGGTGAAAGAGATTTGAGTTCTTTTGTGTTGTATATTAAGAGAAAGCATCCAAATACTTTGTTTGGATTCATTTGAGTGTGAAACTACACCTAGGATGTTTACAAGTAAAAACAAGCTTCAACTCAAGCTTTTGAATGCATTTACGCGTTTTAAAAGCTCAAACGAGTATGGTGAAAGAAATTTGAGTTCTTTTGTGTTGTATATTAAGAGAAAGCATCCAAATACTTTGTTTTGATTCATTTGAGTGTAAACTACACCTAGGATGTTTACAAGTACCAACAAGGTTCAACTCAAGCTTTTGAATGCATTTACGCGTTTTAACTGTTCTTACGAATAGGGTGATAGATATTGAGTTCTTTTGTCTTGTATATAAAGAGAAAGCACCCAGTTGTTTTGTTTGCACTCATTTGAGTATGAAACTACACCAAGAATGTTTTAAAGTGAAAACAAGCTTCAACTCAAGCTTTTGAATGCATTTACGCGTTTTAAAACCTTATAAGTGAAGGGTGAAAGAGATTTGAGTTCTTTTGTGTTGTATATTAAGGGAAAGCATCCAAAAACTATGTTTGCATTCATTTGAGTGTGAAACTACACGTAGGATGTTTACAAGTACAAACAAGCTTCAACTCAAGCTTTTGAATGCATTTACGCATTTTAAAAACTCTTACAACATGGGTCATAGAGATCAAGTTCTTTTGTGTTGTATATTAAGAGAAACCACCCAAATTTTTTATTTGAATTCATTTGAGTATGAAACCGCACCAAGAATGTTTTATAGTGCAAACAAGCTTCAAGTCAAGCTTTTAAATGCATTTACGCGTTTTAAAAGCTCATACGAGTATGGTGAAAGAAATTTCAGTTCTTTTGTGTTGTATATTAAGGGAAAGCATCCAAATACTTTGTTTGGATTCATTTGAGTGTGAAGCTACACCTAGGATGTTTACAAGTACAAACAAGCTTCGACTCAAGCTTTTGAATGCATTTACGCGTTTTAAAAGCACAAACGATTTGGGTGAAAGAGATTTGAGTTCTTTTGTGTTGTATATTAAGAGAAAGCATCGAAATACTTTGTTTGGATTCATTTGAGTGTGAAACTACATCTAGGACGTTTACAAGTACAAACAAGCTTCAACTCAAACTTTTGAATGCATTTACGCGTTCAAAGAGCTCTTACGACTAGGGTGATAGAGATTGAGTTCTTTTGTGTTGTATATTAAGAGAAAGCACCCAAATGTTTTGTTTCGATACATGTGAGTATGAAACTACACCTAGAATGTTTTAAAGTGCAAACAAGCTTCTACTCAAGCTTTTGAATGCATTTACACGTTTTAAAAGCTCATACGAGTAGGGTGAAAGAGATTTGATTTTTTTTGTGTTGTATATTAAGAGAAAGCATCCAAATACTTTGTTTGCATTCATTTGAGTGTGAAATTACACCTAGGATGTTTACAAGTACAAACAATCTTCAACTCAAGCTTTTGAATGCATTTACGCGTATTAAAAGCTCATACGAGTAGGGTGAAAGAGATTTGAGTTCTTTTGTGTCGAATATTAAGAGAAAGCATCCAAATAACTTGTTTGCATTCACTTGAGTGTGAAACTACACCTAGGATGTTTGCAAGTACAAACAAGCTTCAACTCAAGCTTTTGAATGCATTTACGCGTTTTAGCAGCTCTTACAACATGGGTGATAGAGATCGCGTTCTTTTGTGTTGTATAATAAGAGAAAGCACCCAAATTTTTTGTTTGCATTCATTTGAGTAGGAAACTAAACCAAGAATGTTTTAAAGTGCAAACAAGATTCAACTCAAGGTTTTGAATGTATTTACGCGTTTTAAAAGCTCATACGAGTAGGGTGAAAGATATTTGAGTTCTTTTGTGTTGTATATTAAGAGAAAGCATCCAAATACTTTGTTTTGATTCATTTGAGTGTAAAACTACACCTAGGATGTTTACAAGTACCAACAAGGTTCAACTCAAGCTTTTGAATGCATTTACGCGTTTTAACAGTTCTTACGAATAGGGTGATAGATATTGAGTTCTTTTGTGTTGTATATAAAGAGAAAGCACCCAGTTGTTTTGTTTGCACTCATTTGAGTATGAAACTACACCAAGAATGTTTTAAAGCGCAAACAAGCTTCAACTCAAGCTTTTGAATGCATTTACGGATTTTAACAGCTCTTACAACATGGGTGATAGAGATCGAGTTCTTTTGTGTTGTATAATAAGAGAAAGCATCCAAATACTTTGTTTGGATTCATTTGAGTGTGAAACTACACCTAGGATGTTTACAAGTAAAAACAAACTTCAACTCAAGCTTTTGAATGCATTTACGCGTTTTAAAAGCTCATACGAGTAGGGTGAAAGAGATTTGAGTTCTTTTGTGTTGTATATTAAGAGAAAGCATCCAAATACCTTGTTTGGATTAATTTAAGGGTGAAACTACGCCTAGGATGTTTACAAGTACAAACAAGCTTCAACTTAAGTTTATGAATGCATTTACGCGTTTTAAAAGCTCATACGAGTAGGGTGAAAGAGATTTGAGTTCTTTTGTGTTGTATATTAAGAGAAAGAATCCAAATACTTTGTTTGGATTAATTTGAGGTTGAAAACTACACCTAGGATGTTTACAAGTACAAAGAAGCTTCAACTCAAGCTTTTGAATGCATTTACGCATTTTAAAAGCTCATACGAGTAGGGTGAAAGAGATTTGAGTTCTTTGGTGTTGTATATTAAGAGAAAGCATCCAAACACTTTGTTTGCATTCATTTGAGTGTGAAACTACTCCTAGGATGTTTAAAAGTACAAACAAGCTTCAACTCAAGCTTTTGAATGTTACGCGTTTTAACAGCTCTTACGACTAGGGTGATAGAGATCGAGTTCTTTTGTGTTGTTTATTAAAAGAAAGCATCCAAATGTTTTGTTTGCATTCATTTGAGTATGAAACTACACCAAGAATGTTTTAAAGTGCAAACAAGCTTCAACTCAAGCTTTTGAATGCATTTACGCGTTTTAAATGCTCATACGAGTAGGGTGAAAGAGATTTGATTTCTTTTGTGTTGTATATTAAGAGAAAGCATCCAAATACTTTGTTTGGATTCATTTGAGTGTGAAACTACAGCTAGGATGTTTACAAGTACAAACAAGCTTCAACTCAAGCTTTTGAATGCATTTACGCGTTTTAAAAGCTCATACGAGGAGGGTGAAAGAGATTTGATTTCTTTTGTGTTGTATATTAAGAGAAAGCATCCAAATACTTTGTTTGGATTAATTTGAGGGTGAAAACTACACCTAGGATGTTTACATGTACAAACAACCTTCAACTCAAGCTTTTGAATGCATTTACGCGTTTTAAAGGTTCATACGAGTAGGGTGAAAGAGATTTGAGTTTTTTGTGTTGTCTATTAAGAGAAAGCATCCAAGCATGTTGTTTGCATTCGTTTGAGTATGACACTACACCCAGAATGTTTTAAAGTGCAAATAAGCTTCAACTCAAGTTTTTGAATGCATTTACGCGTTTTAAAAGCTCATACGAGTAGGGTGAAAGAGATTTGAGTTCTTTTGTGTTGTATATTAAGAGAAAGCATCCAAATACTTTTTTTAGATTCATTTGAGAGTGAAACTACACCAAGGATGCTTACAAGTACAAACAAGCTTCAACTCAAGCTTTTGAATGCATTTACGCGTTTTAAAAGCTCATACGAGTAGGGTGAAAGAGATTTGAGTTCTTTTGTGTTGTATATTAAGAGAAAGCATCCAAACACTTTGTTTGCATTCATTTGAGTGTGAAATTACTCCTAGGATGTTAACAAGTAAAAAAAAGCATCAACTCAAGCTTTTGAATGCATTTACGAGTTTTAAAAGCTCATACGAGTAGGGTGATACAGATTGAGTTCTTCTGTGTTGTATATTTAGAGAAAGCACCCAATTGTTTTGTTTGCATTCATTTGAGTAAGAAACTACACCAAGAATGTTTTAAAGTGCAAACAAGCTTCAACTCAAGCTTTTGAATCCATTTACTCGTTTTAAATGCTCATACGAGTAGGGTGAAAGAGATTTGAGTTCTTTTGTGTTGTATATTAAGAGAAAGCATCCAAATACTTTGTTTGGACTGATTTGAGTGTCAAACTACACCTAGGATGTTTACAGGTACAAACAAGCTTCAACTCAAGCTTTTGAATGCATTTACGTGTTTCACAGCTCTTACAACTAGGATGATAGAGATCGAGTTCTTTTGCGTTGTATATTAAGAGAAAGTATCCAAATACTTTGTTTGCATTCATTTGAGTATGAAACTACACCAAGAATGTTTTAAAGTGCAAACAAGCTTCAACTCAGGCTTTTGAATGCATTTACGCGTTTTAACAGATCTTACAACTAGGGTGATAGAGATCGATTTCTTTTGTATTATATATTAAGAGAAAGCATCCAAATACTTTGTTTGCATCCATTTGAGTATGAAACTACACTAAAAATGTTTTAAAGTGCAAACAAGCTTCAACTCATGCTTTTGAATGCATTTACGAGTTTTAAATACTTTGTTTGGATTCATTTGAGTGTGAAACTACACCTAGGAAGTTTACAATTACAAACAAGCTTCAAGTCAAGCTTTTGAATGCATTTACGCGTTTTAAAAGCTCATACGAGTAGGGTGAAAGAGATTTGAGTTCTTTTGTGTTGTATATTAAGAGAAAGCATCCAAATACTTTTTTTAGATACATTTGAGTGTGAAACTACACCTAGGATGTTTACAAGTACAAACAAGCTTCAACTCAAGCTTTTGAATGCATTTACGCGTTTTAACAGCTCTTACGACTAGGGTGATAGAGATTGAGTTCTTTTGTGTTGTATATTAAGAGAAAGCACCCAATTGTTATGTTTGCATTCATTTGAGTATCAAGTTACGCCAAGAATGTTTTAAAGTGCAAGCAAGCTTCAACTCAAGCTTTTGAATGCATTTACGCGATTTAAAGCTCATACGAGTAGGGTGAAAGAGATTTGAGTTCTTTTGTCTTGTATATTAAGAGAAAGCATCCAAATATGTTATTTGGATTAATTTGAGTGTGAAACTACACCTAGGATGTTTACAAGTATAAACAAAGTTTCAACTCAAGCTTTTGAATGCATTTACGCGTTTTAAAAGCTCATACGAGTAGGGTGAAAGAGATTTGAGTTCTTTTGTGTTGTCTATTAAGAGAAAGCATCCAAACACTTTGTTTGCATTCATTTGAGTGTGAAACTACTTCTAGGATGTTTACAAGTACAAAGAAGCTTCAACTCAAGCTTTTGAATGCATTTACGCGTTTTAACAGCTCTTAGGACTATGGTGAAAGAGATTTGAGTTCTTTTGTGTTATATATTAAGAGAAAGCATCCAAATACTTTGCTTGGATTCATTTGAGTGTAAAACTACACCTAGGATGTTTACAAGTACAAACAAGCTTTAACTCAAGCTTTTGAATGTATTTACGCGTTTTAACAGCTCTTACAACTAGGGTGACACAGATCGAGCTCTTTTGTGTTGTATATTAAGAGAAAGCACCTAATTGTTTTGTTTGCACTCATTTGAGAATGAAACTACACCAAGAATGTTTTAAAGTGCAAACAAGCTTCAACTCAAGCTTTTGAATGCATTTACGCGTTTTAACAGCTCTTACAACTAGGGTGATAGAGATCGAGTTCTTTTGTGTTGTATATTAAGAGAAAGCATCCAAATACTTTGTGTGCATTCATTTGAGTATGAAACTACACCAAGAATGTTTTAAAGGGCAAACAAGCTTCAACTCAAGCTTTTGAATGCATTTACGCGTTTTAAATGCTCATACGAGTAGGGTGAAAGAGGTTTGAGTTCTTTTGGGTTGTATATTGAGAGAAACCATCCAAACACTTTTCTTGCATTCATTTGAGTGTGAAACAACTCCTAGGATGTTTACAAGTACAAACAAGCTTCAACTCAAGCTTTTGAATCCATTTACGCGTTTTAAAAGCTCAAACGAGTAGGGTGAAAGAGATTTAAGTTCTTTTGTGTTGAATTTTAAGAGAAAGCATCCAAATAATTTATTTGGATTCATTTGAGTGTGAAACTACACCTAGGATGTTTACAAGTACAAACTAGCTTCAACTCAAGCTTTTGAATGCATTTATGCGGTTTAAAAGCTCATACGAGTAGGGAGAAAGAGATTTGAGTTCTTTTGTGTTGTATATTAAGAGAAAGCATCCAAATACTTTGTTTGGATTCATTTGAGTGTGAAACTACACCTAGGATGTTTACAAGTACAAACAAGCTTCAACTCAAACTTTTGAATGCATTTACGCGTTGTAAGAGCTCTTACGACTAGGGTGATAGAGATTGAGTTCTTTTGTGTTGTATATTAAGAGAAAGCACCCAAATGTTTTGTTTGCATTCATTTGAGTGTGAAACTACACCAAGAATGTTTTAAAGTGCAAACAAGCTTCACCTCAAGCTTTTGAATGCATTTACGCGTTTTAAAAGCTCAAACGAGTAGGGTGAAAGTGATTTAAGTTCTTTTGTGTTGTATGTTAAGAGAAAGCATCCAAATAATTTATTTGGATTCATTTGAGTGTGAAACTACACCTAGGATGTTTACAAGTACAAACTAGCTTCAACTCAAGCTTTTGAATGCATTTATGCGGTTTAAAAGCTCATACGAGTAGGGTGAAAGAGATTTGAGTTCTTTTGTGTTGTCTATTAAGAGAAAGCTTCCAAACACTTTGTTTGCATTCATTTGAGTGTGAAACTACTCCTAGGATGTTTACAAGTACAAAGAAGCTTCAACTCAAGCTTTTGAATGCATTTACGCGTTTTAACAGCTCTTAGGACTAGGGTGAAAGAGATTTGAGTTCTTTTGTGTTATATATTAAGAGAAAGTATCCAAATACTTTGCTTGGATTCATTTGAGTGTAAAACTACACCTAGGATGTTTACAAGTACAAACAAGCTTTAACTCAAGCTTTTGAATGCATTTACGCGTTTTAACAGCTCTTACAACTAGGGTGACACAGATAGAGTTCTTTTGTGTTGTATATTAAGAGAAAGTACCCAATTGTTTTGTTTGCACTCATTTGAGAATGAAACTACACCAAGAATGTTTTAAAGTGCAAACAAGCTTCAACTCAAGCTTTTGAATGCATTTACGCGTTTTAACAGCTCTTACAACTAGGGTGATAGAGATCGAGTTCTTTTGTATTGTATATTAAGAGAAAGCATCCAAATACTTTGTGTGCATTCATTTGAGTATGAAACTACACCGAAAATGTTTTAAAGTGCAAACAAGCTTCAACTTAAGCTTTTGAATGCATTTACGCGTTTTAAATGCTCATACGAGTAGGGTGAAAGAGGTTTGAGTTCTTTTGGGTTGTATATTAAGAGAAAGCATCCAAACACTTTTCTTGCATTGATTTGAGTGTGAAACTACTCCTAGGATGTTTACAAGTACAAACAAGCTTCAACTCAAGGTTTTGAATCCATTTACGCGTTTTAAAAGCTCAAACGAGTAGGGTGAAAGAGATTTAAATTCTTTTGTGTTGTATGTTAAGAGAAAGCATCCAAATAATTTATTTGGATTCATTTGAGTGTGAAACTACACCTAGGATGTTTACAAGTACAAACTAGCTTCATCTCAAGCTTTTGAATGCATTTACGCGTTTTAAAAGCTCATACGAGTAGGGTGAAAGAGATTTGAGTTCTTTTGTGTTGTATATTAAGAGAAAGCATCCAAATACTTTATTTGGATTCATTTGAGTGTGAAACTACACCTAGGTTGTTTACAAGTACAAACTAGCTTCATCTCAAGCTTTTGAATGCATTTACGCGTTTTAAAAGCTCATACGAGTAGGGTGAAAGTGATTTGTGTTCTTTTGTGTTGTATATTAAAAGAAAGCATCCAAATACTTTTTCTGGATTCATTTGAGTGTGAAACTACACCTAGGATGTTTACAAGTACAAACAAGCTTCAACTCAAGCTTTTTAATCCATTTACGCGTTTTAAAAGCTCAAAGGAGTAGGGTGAAAGAGATTTAAGTTCTTTTGTGTTTTATGCTAAGAGAAAGCATCCAAATAATTTATTTGGATTCATTTGAGCGTGAAACTACACCTAGGATGTTTACATGTACAAACTAGCTTCAACTCAAGCTTTTGAATGCATTTATGCGGTTTAAAAGCTCATACGACTAGGGTGAAAGAGATTTGAGTTCTTTGGTGTTGTCTATTAAGAGAAAGCATCCAAATACTTTGTTTGGATTCATTTGAGTGTGAAATTACACCTAGGATGTTGACAAGTACAAACAAGCTTCAACTCAATCTTTTGAATGCATTTACGCGTTTTAGAAGCTCATACGAGTAGGGTGAAAGATATTTGAGTTCTTTTGTGTTGTATATTAAGAGAAAGCATCCAAATACTTTGTTTGGATTCATTTGAGTGTGAAATTACACCTAGGATGTTTATAAATACAAAAGAGATTCAACTAAAACTTTTGAATGCATTTACGTGTTGTAACAGCTCTTACGACTAGGGTGATAGAGATTGAGTTCTTTTGTGTTGTATATTAAGAGAAAGCACCCAAATGTTTTGTGTGGATTCATTTGAGTATGAAACTACACCAAGAATGTTTTAAAGTGCAAAAAAGCTTCAACTCAAGCTTTTGAATGCATTTACGCGTTTTAAGAGCTCATACGAGTAGGGTGAAGGAGATTTAAGTTCTTTGTGTTGTATATTAAGGGAAAGCACCCAATTGTTTTGTTTGCATTCATTTGAGTATGAAGTTACGCCAAGAATGTTTTAAAGTGCAAACAAGCTTCAACTCAAGTTTTTGAATGCATTTACGCGATTTAAAAGCTCATACGAGTAGGGTGAAAGAGATTTGAGTTCTTTTGTCTTGTATATTAAGAGAAAGCATCCAAATACTTTGTTTGGATTCATTTGTGTGTGAAATTACACCTAGGATGTTTACAAGTACAAACAAGCTTCAACTAAAACTTTTGAATGCATTTACGCGTTGTAACAGCTCTTACGACTAGGGTGATAGAGATTGAGTGCTTTTGTGTTGTATATTAAGAGAAAGCATCCAAATACTTTATTTGGATACATTTGAGTGTGAAACTACGCCTAGGATGTTTAAAAGTACAATAAAGCATCAACTCAAGCTTTTGAATACATTTACGCGTTTTAAAAGCTCATACGAGTAGGGTGAAAGAGATTTGAGTTCTTTTGTGTTGTCTATTAAGAGAAAGCATCCAAACACTTTGTTTGCATTCATTTGAGTGTGAAACTACTCCTAGGATGTTTACAAGTACAAAGAAGCTTCAACTCAAGCTTTTGAATGCAATTACGCGTTTTAACAGCTCTTTGGACTAGGGTGAAAGAGATTTGAGTTCTTTTGTGTTATATATTAAGAGAAAGCATCCAAATACTTTGCTTGGATTCATTTGAGTGTAAAACTACACCTAGGATGTTTACAAGTACAAACAAGCTTTAACTCAAGCTTTTGAATGCATTTACGCGTTTTAACAGCTCTTACAACTAGGGTGACACAGATCGAGTTCTTTTGTGTTGTATATTAAGAGAAAGCACCCTATTATTTTGTTTGCACTCATTTGAGAATGAAACTACACCAAGAATGTTTTAAAGTGCAAACAAGCTTCAACTCAAGCTTTTGAATGCATTTACGCGTTTTAACAGCTCTTACAACTAGGGTGAAAGAGATTTAAGTTCTTTTGTGTTGTATGTTAAGAGAAAGCATCCAAATAATTTTTTTGGATTCATTTGAGTGTGAAACTACACCTAGGATGTTTACAAGTACAAACTAGCTTCAACTCAAGCTTTTGAATGCATTTATGCGGTTTAAAAGCTCATATGAGTAGGGTGAAAGAGATTTGAGTTCTTTTGTCTTGTATATTAAGAGAAAGCATCCAAATATGTTGTTTGGAATAATTTGAGTGTGAAACTACACCTAGGATGTTTACAAGTACAAACAAAGTTTCAACTCAAGGTTTTGAATGCATTTACGCGTTTTAAAAGCTCATACGACTAGGGTAAAAGAGATTTGAGTTCTTTTGTGTTATATATTAAGAGAAAGCATCCAAATACTTTGCTTGGATTCATTTGAGTGTAAAACTACACCTAGGATGTTTACAAGTACAAACAAGCTTTAACTCAAGCTTTTGAATGCATTTACGCGTTTTAACAGCTCTTACAACTAGGGTGATAGAGATCGAGTTCTTTTGTGTTGTATATTAAGAGAAAGCTCCCAAATACTTTGTGTGCATTCATTTGAGTATGAAACTACACCAAGAATGTTTTAAAGGGCAAACAAGCTTCAACTCAAGCTTTTGAATGCATTTACGCGTTTTAAATGCTCATACGAGTAGGGTGAAAGAGGTTTGAGTTCTTTTGGGTTGTATATTGAGAGAAACCATCCAAACACTTTTCTTGCATTCATTTGAGTGTGAAACAACTCCTAGGATGTTTACAAGTACAAACAAGCTTCAACTCAAGCTTTTGAATCCATTTACGCGTTTTAAAAGCTCAAACGAGTAGGGTGAAAGAGATTTAAGTTCTTTTGTGTTGAATTTTAAGAGAAAGCATCCAAATAATTTATTTGGATTCAATTGACTGTGAAACTACACCTAGGATGTTTACAAGTACAAACTAGCTTCAACTCAAGCTTTTGAATGCATTTATGCGGTTTAAAAGCTCATACGAGTAGGGTGAAAGAGATTTGAGTTCTTTTGTGTTGTCTATTAAGAGAAAGCATCCAAACACTTTATTTGCATTCATTTGAGTGTGAAACTACTTCTAGGATGTTTACAAGTACAAAGAAGCTTCAACTCAAGCTTTTGAATGCATTTACGCGTTTTAACAGCTCTTAGGACTAGGGGAAAGAGATTTGAGTTCTTTTGTGTTATATATTAAGAGAAAGCATCCAAATACTTTGCTTGGATTCATTTGAGTGTAAAACTACACCTAGGATGTTTACAAGTACAAACAAGCTTTAACTCAAGCTTTTGAATGTATTTACGCGTTTTAACAGCTCTTACAACTAGGGTGACACAGATCGAGCTCTTTTGTGTTGTATATTAAGAGGAAGCACCTAATTGTTTTGTTTGCACTCATTTGAGAATGAAACTACACCAAGAATGTTTTAAAGTTCAAACAAGCTTCAACTCAAGCTTTTGAATGCATTTACGCGTTTTAACAGCTCTTACAACTAGGGTGATAGAGATCGAGTTCTTTTGTGTTGTATATTAAGAGAAAGCATCCAAATACTTTGTGTGCATTCATTTGAGTATGAAACTACACCAAGAATGTTTCAAAGGGCAAACAAGCTTCAACTCAAGCTTTTGAATGCATTTACGCGTTTTAAATGCTCATACGAGTAGGGTGAAAGAGGTTTGAGTTCTTTTGGGTTGTATATTGAGAGAAACCATCCAAACACTTTTCTTGCATTCATTTGAGTGTGAAACAACTCCTAGGATGTTTACAAGTACAAACAAGCTTCAACTCAAGCTTTTGAATCCATTTACGCGTTTTAAAAGCTCAAACGAGTAGGGTGAAAGAGATTTAAGTTCTTTTGTGTTGAATTTTAAGAGAAAGCATCCAAATAATTTATTTGGATTCATTTGAGTGTGAAACTACACCTAGGATGTTTACAAGTACAAACTAGCTTCAACTCAAGCTTTTGAATGCATTTATGCGGTTTAAAAGCTCATACGAGTAGGGTGAAAGAGATTTGAGTTCTTTTGTGTTGTATATTAAGAGAAAGCATCCAAATACTTTGTTTGGATTCATTTGAGTGTGAAACTACACCTAGGATGTTTACAAGTACAAACAAGCTTCAACTCAAACTTTTGAATGCATTTACGCGTTGTAAGAGCTCTTACGACTAGGGTGATAGAGATTGAGTTCTTTTGTGTTGTATATTAAGAGAAAGCACCCAAATGTTTTGTTTGCATTCATTTGAGTGTGAAACTACACCAAGAATGTTTTAAAGTGCAAACAAGCTTCAGCTCAAGCTTTTGAATGCATTTACGCGTTTTAAAAGCTCAAACGAGTAGGGTGAAAGAGATTTAAGTTCTTTTGTGTTGTATGTTAAGAGAAAGCATCCAAATAAGTTATTTGGATTCATTTGAGTGTGAAACTACACCTAGGATGTTTACAAGTACAAACTAGCTTCTACTCAAGCTTTTGAATGCATTTATGCGGTTTAAAAGCTCATACGAGTGGGGTGAAAGAGATTTGAGTTCTTTAGTATTGTATATTAAGAGAAAGCATCCAATACTTTGTTTGGATTCAATTGACTGTGAAACTACACCTAGGATGTTTACAAGTACAAACTAGCTTCAACTCAAGCTTTTGAATGCATTTATGCGGTTTAAAAGCTCATAGGAGTAGGGTGAAAGAGATTTGAGTTCTTTTGTGTTGTCTATTAAGAGAAAGCTTCCAAACACTTTGTTTGCATTCATTTGAGTGTGAAACTACTCCTAGGATGTTTACAAGTACAAAGAAGCTTCAACTCAAGCTTTTGAATGCATTTACGCGTTTTAACAGCTCTTAGGACTAGGGTGAAAGAGATTTGAGTTCTTTTGTGTTATATATTAAGAGAAAGTATCCAAATACTTATCTTGGATTCATTTGAGTGTAAAACTACACCTAGGATGTTTACAAGTACAAACAAGCTTTAACTCAAGCTTTTGAATGCATTTACGCGTTTTAACAGCTCTTACAACTAGGGTGACACAGATAGAGTTCTTTTGTGTTGTATATTAAGAGAAAGTACCCAATTATTTTGTTTGCACTCATTTGAGAATGAAACTACACCAAGAATGTTTTAAAGTGCAAACAAGCTTCAACTCAAGCTTTTGAATGCATTTACGCGTTTTAACAGCTCTTACAACTAGGGTGATAGAGATCGAGTTCTTTTGTGTTGTATATTAAGAGAAAGCATCCAAATACTTTGTGTGCATTCATTTGAGTATGAAACTACACCGAAAATGTTTTAAAGTGCAAACAAGTTTCAACTTAAGCTTTTGAATGCATTTACGCGTTTTAAATGCTCATACGAGTAGGGTGAAAGAGGTTTGAGTTCTTTTGGGTTGTATATTAAGAGAAAGCATCCAAACACTTTTCTTGCATTGATTTGAGTGTGAAACTACTCCTAGGATGTTTACAAGTACAAACAAGCTTCAACTCAAGGTTTTGAATCCATTTACGCGTTTTAAAAGCTCAAACGAGTAGGGTGAAAGAGATTTAAGTTCTTTTGTGTTGTATGTTAAGAGAAAGCATCCAAATAATTTATTTGGATTCATTTGAGTGTGAAACTACACCTAGGATGTTTACAAGTACAAACTAGCTTCATCTCAAGCTTTTGAATGCATTTACGCGTTTTAAAAGCTCATACGAGTGGGGTGAAAGAGATTTGAGTTCTTTTGTGTTGTATATTAAGAGAAAGCATCCAAATACTTTATTTGGATTCATTTGAGTGTGAAACTACACCTAGGATGTTTACAAGTACAAACTAGCTTCATCTCAAGCTTTTGAATGCATTTACGCGTTTTAAAAGCTCATACGAGTAGGGTGAAAGAGATTTGTGTTCTTTTGTGTTGTATATTAAAAGAAAGCATCCAAATACTTTTTCTGGATTCATTTGAGTGTGAAACTACACCTAGGATGTTTACAAGTACAAACAAGCTTCAACTCAAGCTTTTTAATCCATTTACGCGTTTTAAAAGCTCAAAGGAGTAGGGTGAAAGAGATTTAAGTTCTTTTGTGTTTTATGCTAAGAGAAAGCATCCAAATAATTTATTTGGATTCATTTGAGCGTGAAACTACACCTAGGATGTTTACATGTACAAACTAGCATCAACTCAAGCTTTTGAATGCATTTATGCGGTTTAAAAGCTCATACGACTAGGGTGAAAGAGATTTGAGTTCTTTGGTGTTGTCTATTAAGAGAAAGCATCCAAATACTTTGTTTGGATTCATTTGAGTGTGAAATTACACCTAGGATGTTGACAAGTACAAACAAGCTTCAACTCAATCTTTTGAATGCATTTACGCGTTTTAGAAGCTCATACGAGTAGGGTGAAAGATATTTGAGTTCTTTTGTGTTGTATATTAAGAGAAAGCATCCAAATACTTTGTTTGGATTCATTTGAGTGTGAAATTACACCTAGGATGTTTATAAATACAAACAAGATTCAACTAAAACTTTTGAATGCATTTACGTGTTGTAACAGCTCTTACGACTAGGGTGATAGAGATTGAGTTCTTTTGTGTTGTATATTAAGAGAAAGCACCCAAATGTTTTGTGTGGATTCATTTGAGTATGAAACTACACCAAGAATGTTTTAAAGTGCAAAAAAGCTTCAACTCAAGCTTTTGAATGCATTTACGCGTTTTAAGAGCTCATATGAGTAGGGTGAAGGAGATTTAAGTTCTTTGTGTTGTATATTAAGGGAAAGCACCCAATTGTTTTGTTTGCATTCATTTGAGTATGAAGTTACGCCAAGAATGTTTTAAAGTGCAAACAAGCTTCACCTCAAGTTTTTGAATGCATTTACGCGATTTAAAAGCTCATACGAGTAGGGTGAAAGAGATTTGAGTTCTTTTGTCTTGTATATTAAGAGAAAGCATCCAAATACTTTGTTTGGATTCATTTGTGTGTGAAATTACACCTAGGATGTTTACAAGTACAAACAAGCTTCAACTAAAACTTTTGAATGCATTTACGCGTTGTAACAGCTCTTACGACTAGGGTGATAGAGATTGAGTGCTTTTGTGTTGTATATTAAGAGAAAGCATCCAAATACTTTATTTGGATACATTTGAGTGTGAAACTACGCCTAGGATGTTTAAAAGTACAATAAAGCATCAACTCAAGCTTTTGAATACATTTACGCGTTTTAAAAGCTCATACGAGTAGGGTGAAAGAGATTTGAGTTCTTTTGTGTTGTCTATTAAGAGAAAGCATCCAAACACTTTGTTTGCATTCATTTGAGTGTGAAACTACTCCTAGGATGTTTACAAGTACAAAGAAGCTTCAACTCAAGCTTTTGAATGCAATTACGCGTTTTAACAGCTCTTTGGACTAGGGTGAAAGAGATTTGAGTTCTTTTGTGTTATATATTAAGAGAAAGCATCCAAATACTTTGCTTGGATTCATTTGAGTGTAAAACTACACCTAGGATGTTTACAAGTACAAACAAGCTTTAACTCAAGCTTTTGAATGCATTTACGCGTTTTAACAGCTCTTACAACTAGGGTGACACAGATCGAGTTCTTTTGTGTTGTATATTAAGAGAAAGCACCCTATTATTTTGTTTGCACTCATTTGAGAATGAAACTACACCAAGAATGTTTTAAAGTGCAAACAAGCTTCAACTCAAGCTTTTGAATGCATTTACGCGTTTTAACAGCTCTTACAACTAGGGTGAAAGAGATTTAAGTTCTTTTGTGTTGTATGTTAAGAGAAAGCATCCAAATAATTTTTTTGGATTCATTTGAGTGTGAAACTATACCTAGGATGTTTACAAGTACAAACTAGCTTCAACTCAAGCTTTTGAATGCATTTATGCGGTTTAAAAGCTCATATGAGTAGGGTGAAAGAGATTTGAGTTCTTTTGTCTTGTATATTAAGAGAAAGCATCCAAATATGTTGTTTGGAATAATTTGAGTGTGAAACTACACCTAGGATGTTTACAAGTACAAACAAAGTTTCAACTCAAGGTTTTGAATGCATTTACGCGTTTTAAAAGCTCATACGACTAGGGTAAAAGAGATTTGAGTTCTTTTGTGTTATATATTAAGAGAAAGCATCCAAATACTTTGCTTGGATTCATTTGAGTGTAAAACTACACCTAGGATGTTTACAAGTACAAACAAGCTTTAACTCAAGCTTTTGAATGCATTTACGCGTTTTAACAGCTCTTACAACTAGGGTGATAGAGATCGAGTTCTTTTGTGTTGTATATTAAGAGAAAGCATCCAAATACTTTGTGTGCATTCATTTGAGTATGAAACTACACCAAGAATGTTTTAAAGGGCAAACAAGCTTCAACTCAAGCTTTTGAATGCATTTACGCGTTTTAAATGCTCATACGAGTAGGGTGAAAGAGGTTTGAGTTCTTTTGGGTTGTATATTGAGAGAAACCATCCAAACACTTTTCTTGCATTCATTTGAGTGTGAAACAACTCCTAGGATGTTTACAAGTACAAACAAGCTTCAACTCAAGCTTTTGAATCCATTTACGCGTTTTAAAAGCTCAAACGAGTAGGGTGAAAGAGATTTAAGTTCTTTTGTGTTGAATTTTAAGAGAAAGCATCCAAATAATTTATTTGGATTCAATTGACTGTGAAACTACACCTAGGATGTTTACAAGTACAAACTAGCTTCAACTCAAGCTTTTGAATGCATTTATGCGGTTTAAAAGCTCATACGAGTAGGGTGAAAGAGATTTGAGTTCTTTTGTGTTGTCTATTAAGAGAAAGCATCCAAACACTTTGTTTGCATTCATTTGAGTGTGAAACTACTTCTAGGATGTTTACAAGTACAAAGAAGCTTCAACTCAAGCTTTTGAATGCATTTACGCGTTTTAACAGCTCTTAGGACTAGGGTGAAAGAGATTTGAGTTCTTTTGTGTTATATATTAAGAGAAAGCATCCAAATACTTTGCTTGGATTCATTTGAGTGTAAAACTACACCTAGGATGTTTACAAGTACAAACAAGCTTTAACTCAAGCTTTTGAATGTATTTACGCGTTTTAACAGCTCTTACAACTAGGGTGACACAGATCGAGCTCTTTTGTGTTGTATATTAAGAGGAAGCACCTAATTGTTTTGTTTGCACTCATTTGAGAATGAAACTACACCAAGAATGTTTTAAAGTTCAAACAAGCTTCAACTCAAGCTTTTGAATGCATTTACGCGTTTTAACAGCTCTTACAACTAGGGTGATAGAGATCGAGTTCTTTTGTGTTGTATATTAAGAGAAAGCATCCAAATACTTTGTGTGCATTCATTTGAGTATGAAACTACACCAAGAATGTTTCAAAGGGCAAACAAGCTTCAACTCAAGCTTTTGAATGCATTTACGCGTTTTAAATGCTCATACGAGTAGTGTGAAAGAGGTTTGAGTTCTTTTGGGTTGTATATTGAGAGAAACCATCCAAACACTTTTCTTGCATTCATTTGAGTGTGAAACAACTCCTAGGATGTTTACAAGTACAAACAAGCTTCAACTCAAGCTTTTGAATCCATTTACGCGTTTTAAAAGCTCAAACGAGTAGGGTGAAAGAGCTTTAAGTTCTTTTGTGTTGAATTTTAAGAGAAAGCATCCAAATAATTTATTTGGATTCATTTGAGTGTGAAACTACACCTAGGATGTTTACAAGTACAAACTAGCTTCAACTCAAGCTTTTGAATGCATTTATGCGGTTTAAAAGCTCATACGAGTAGGGTGAAAGAGATTTGAGTTCTTTTGTGTTGTATATTAAGAGAAAGCATCCAAATACTTTGTTTGGATTCATTTGAGTGTGAAACTACACCTAGGATGTTTACAAGTACAAACAAGCTTCAACTCAAACTTTTGAATGCATTTACGCGTTGTAAGAGCTCTTACGACTAGGGTGATAGAGATTGAGTTCTTTTGTGTTGTATATTAAGAGAAAGCACCCAAATGTTTTGTTTGCATTCATTTGAGTGTGAAACTACACCAAGAATGTTTTAAAGTGCAAACAAGCTTCAGCTCAAGCTTTTGAATGCATTTACGCGTTTTAAAAGCTCAAACGAGTAGGGTGAAAGAGATTTAAGTTCTTTTGTGTTGTATGTTAAGAGAAAGCATCCAAATAAGTTATTTGGATTCATTTGAGTGTGAAACTACACCTAGGATGTTTACAAGTACAAACTAGCTTCTACTCAAGCTTTTGAATGCATTTATGCGGTTTAAAAGCTCATACGAGTGGGGTGAAAGAGATTTGAGTTCTTTAGTATTGTATATTAAGAGAAAGCATCCAATACTTTGTTTGGATTCAATTGACTGTGAAACTACACCTAGGATGTTTACAAGTACAAACTAGCTTCAACTCAAGCTTTTGAATGCATTTATGCGGTTTAAAAGCTCATACGAGTAGGGTGAAAGAGATTTGAGTTCTTTTGTGTTGTCTATTAAGAGAAAGCTTCCAAACACTTTGTTTGCATTCATTTGAGTGTGAAACTACTCCTAGGATGTTTACAAGTACAAAGAAGCTTCAACTCAAGCTCTTGAATGCATTTACGCGTTTTAACAGCTCTTAGGACTAGGGTGAAAGAGATTTGAGTTCTTTTGTGTTATATATTAAGAGAAAGTATCCAAATACTTATCTTGGATTCATTTGAGTGTAAAACTACACCTAGGATGTTTACAAGTACAAACAAGCTTTAACTCAAGCTTTTGAATGCATTTACGCGTTTTAACAGCTCTTACAACTAGGGTGACACAGATAGAGTTCTTTTGTGTTGTATATTAAGAGAAAGTACCCAATTGTTTTGTTTGCACTCATTTGAGAATGAAACTACACCAAGAATGTTTTAAAGTGCAAACAAGCTTCAACTCAAGGTTTTGAATGCATTTACGCGTTTTAACAGCTCTTACAACTAGGGTGATAGAGATCGAGTTCTTTTGTGTTGTATATTAAGAGAAAGCATCCAAATACTTTGTGTGCATTCATTTGAGTATGAAACTACACCGAAAATGTTTTAAAGTGCAAACAAGTTTCAACTTAAGCTTTTGAATGCATTTACGCGTTTTAAATGCTCATACGAGTAGGGTGAAAGAGGTTTGAGTTCTTTTGGGTTGTATATTAAGAGAAAGCATCCAAACACTTTTCTTGCATTGATTTGAGTGTGAAACTACTCCTAGGATGTTTACAAGTACAAACAAGCTTCAACTCAAGGTTTTGAATCCATTTACGCGTTTTAAAAGCTCAAACGAGTAGGGTGAAAGAGATTTAAGTTCTTTTGTGTTGTATGTTAAGAGAAAGCATCCAAATAATTTATTTGGATTCATTTGAGTGTGAAACTACACCTAGGATGTTTACAAGTACAAACTAGCTTCATCTCAAGCTTTTGAATGCATTTACGCGTTTTAAAAGCTCATACGAGTAGGGTGAAAGAGATTTGAGTTCTTTTGTGTTGTATATTAAGAGAAAGCATCCAAATACTTTATTTGGATTCATTTGAGTGTGAAACTACACCTAGGATGTTTACAAGTACAAACTAGCTTCATCTCAAGCTTTTGAATGCATTTACGCGTTTTAAAAGCTCATACGAGTAGGGTGAAAGAGATTTGTGTTCTTTTGTGTTGTATATTAAAAGAAAGCATCCAAATACTTTTTCTGGATTCATTTGAGTGTGAAACTACACCTAGGATGTTTACAAGTACAAACAAGCTTCAACTCAAGCTTTTTAATCCATTTACGCGTTTTAAAAGCTCAAAGGAGTAGGGTGAAAGAGATTTAAGTTCTTTTGTGTTTTATGCTAAGAGAAAGCATCCAAATAATTTATTTGGATTCATTTGAGCGTGAAACTACACCTAGGATGTTTACATGTACAAACTAGCATCAACTCAAGCTTTTGAATGCATTTATGCGGTTTAAAAGCTCATACGACTAGGGTGAAAGAGATTTGAGTTCTTTGGTGTTGTCTATTAAGAGAAAGCATCCAAATACTTTGTTTGGATTCATTTGAGTGTGAAATTACACCTAGGATGTTGACAAGTACAAACAAGCTTCAACTCAATCTTTTGAATGCATTTACGCGTTTTAGAAGCTCATACGAGTAGGGTGAAAGATATTTGAGTTCTTTTGTGTTGTATATTAAGAGAAAGCATCCAAATACTTTGTTTGGATTCATTTGAGTGTGAAATTACACCTAGGATGTTTATAAATACAAACAAGATTCAACTAAAACTTTTGAATGCATTTACGCTTTGTAACAGCTCTTACGACTAGGGTGATAGAGATTGAGTTCTTTTGTGTTGTATATTAAGAGAATGCACCCAAATGTTTTGTTTGGATGCATTTGAGTATGAAACTACACCAAGAATGTTTTAAAGTGCAAACAAGCTTCAACTCAAGCTTTTAAATGCATTTACGCGTTTTAAAAGCTCATACGAGTAGGGTGAAAGAGATTTGAGTTCTTTTGTGTTGTATATTAAGAGAAAGCATCTAAATACTTTGTTTGGATTCATTTGAGTGTGAAACTACACCCAGGATGTTTACAAGTACAAACAAGCTTCAACACAAACTTTTGAATGCATTTACGCGTTGTAAGAGCTCTTACGACTAGGGTGATAGAGATTGAGTTCTTTTGTGTTGTATATTAAGAGAAAGCACCCAAATGTTTTTTTTGCATTCATTTGAGTATGAACCTACACCAAGAATGTTTTAAAGTGCAAACAAGCTTCAACTCAAGCTTTTGAATGCATTTACGCGTTTTAAAAGCTCATATGAGTAGGGTGAAAGAGATTTGAGTTCTTTTGTGTTGTATATTAAGAGAAAGCATCCAAGTACTTTGTTTAGATTCATTTGAGTGTGAAATTACACCTAGGATGTTTATAAGTACAAACAAGCTTCAACTAAAACTTTTGAATGCATTTACGCGTTGTAACAGCTCTTACGACTAGGGTGATAGAGATTGAGTTCTTTTGTGTTGTATATTAAGAGAATGCACCCAAATGTTTTATATGGATTCATTTGAGTATGAAAATACACCAAGAAAGTTTTAAAGTGCAAACAAGCTTCAACTCAAGGTTTTGAATGCATTTACGCGTTTTAAAAGCTCATACGACTAGGGTAAAAGAGATTTGAGTTCTTTTGTGTTATATATTAAGAGAAAGCATCCAAATACTTTGCTTGGATTCATTTGAGTGTAAAACTACACCTAGGATGTTTACAAGTACAAACAAGCTTTAACTCAAGCTTTTGAATGCATTTACGCGTTTTAACAGCTCTTACAACTAGGGTGATAGAGATCGAGTTCTTTTGTGTTGTATATTAAGAGAAAGCATCCAAATACTTTGTGTGCATTCATTTGAGTATGAAACTACACCAAGAATGTTTTAAAGTGCAAACAAGCTTCAACTCAAGCTTTTGAATGCATTTACGCGATTTAAAAGCTCATACGAGTAGGGTGAAAGAGATTTGAGTTCTTTTGTCTTGTATATTAAGAGAAAGCATCCAAATATGTTGTTTGGAATAATTTGAGTGTGAAACTACACCTAGGATGTTTACAAGTACAAACAAAGTTTCAACTCAAGGTTTTGAATGCATTTACGCGTTTTAAAAGCTCATACGACTAGGGTAAAAGAGATTTGAGTTCTTTTGTGTTATATATTAAGAGAAAGCATCCAAATACTTTGCTTGGATTCATTTGAGTGTAATACTACACCTAGGATGTTTACAAGTACAAACAAGCTTTAACTCAAGCTTTTGAATGCATTTACGCGTTTTAAAAGCTCTTACAACTAGGGTGACACAGATCGAGTTCTTTTGTGTTGTATATTAAGAGAAAGCAGCCAATTGTTTTGTTTGCAGTCATTTGAAAATGCAACTACACCAAGAATGTTTTAAAGTGCAAACAAGCTTCAACTCAAGCTTTTGAATGCATTTACGCGTTTTAACAGCTCTTACAACTAGGGTGATAGAGATCGAGTTCTTTTGTGTTGTATATTAAGATAAAGCACCCAAATGTTTTGTTTGCATTCATTTGAGTATGAAACTACACCAAGAATGTTTACAAGTACAAACAAGCTTCAACTAAAGCTTTTGAATTCATTTACGCGTTTTAAGAGCTCATACGAGTAGGGTGAAGGAGATTTGAGTTCTTTGTGTTGTATATTAAGAGAAAGCATTCAAATGTTCTGTTGGCATTTATATGAGTATGAAACTACACCAAGAATGTTTTAAAGGGCAAACAAGCTTCAAGTCAAGCTTTTGAATGCATTTACGCGTTTTAAAAGCTCATAAGAGTAGGGTGAAAGAGATTTGAGTTCTTTTGTGTTGTATATTAAACGAAAGCATCCAAATACTTTTTCTGGATTCATTTGAGTGTGAAACTACACCTAGGATGTTTACAATACAAACAAGCTTCAACGCAAGCTTTTTAATCCATTTACGCGTTTTAAAAGCTCAAAGGAGTAGGGTGAAAGAGATTTAAGTTCTTTTGTGTTTTATGTTAAGAGAAAGCATCCAAAAAATTTATTTGGATTCATTTGAGCGTGAAACTACACCTAGGATGTTTACATGTACAAACTAGCTTCAACTCAAGCTTTTGAATGCATTTATGCGGTTTAAAAGCTCATACGACTAGGGTGAAAGAGATTTGAGTTCTTTTGTGTTGTCTATTAAGAGAAAGCATCCAAATACTTTGTTTGGATTCATTTGAGTGTGAAATTACTCCTAGGATGTTGACAAGTACAAACAAGAGATTTGAGTTCTTTTGTGTTGTCTATTAAGAGAAAGCATCCAAATACTTTGTTTGGATTCATTTGAGTGTGAAATTACTCCTAGGATGTTGACAAGTACAAACAACCTTCAACTCAATCTTTTGAATGCATTTACGCGTTTTCGAAGCTCATACGAGTAGGGTGAATGATATTTGAGTTCTTTTGTGTTGTATATTAAGAGAAAGCATCCAAATACTTTGTTTGGATTCATTTGAGTGTGTAATTACACCTAGGATGTTTATAAATACAAACAAGATTGAACTAAAACTTTTGAATGCATTTACGCGTTGTAACAGCTCTTACGACTAGGGTGATAGAGATTGAGTTCTTTTGTGTTGTATATTAAGAGAAAGCACCCAAATGTTTTGTGTGGATTCATTTGAGTATGAAACTACACAAAGAATGTTTTAAAGTGCAAAAAAGCTTCAACTCAAGCTTTTGAATGCATTTACGCGTTTTAAGAGCTCATACGAGTAGGGTGAAGGAGATTTTAGTTCTTTGTGTTGTATATTAACAGAAAGCATCCAAATGTTTTGTTTGCATTTATTTGAGTATGAAACTACACCAAGAATGTTTTAAAGGGCAAACAAGCTTCAAGTCAAGTTTTTGAATGCATTTACGCGTTTTAACAGCTCTTACGACTAGGGTGATAGAGATTGAGTTCATTTGTGTTGTATATTAAGGGAAAGCACCCAATTGTTTTGTTTGCAATCATTTTAGTATGAAGTTACGCCAAGAATGTTTTAAAGTGCAAATAAGCTTCAACTCAAGTTTTTGAATGCATTTACGCGATTTAAAAGCTCATACGAGTAGGGTGAAAGAGATTTGAGTTCTTTTGTCTTGTATATTAAGAGAAAGCATCCAAATACTTTGTTTGGATTCATTTGAGTGTGAAATTACACCTAGGATGTTTACAAGTACAAACAAGCTTCAACTAAAACTTTTGAATGCATTTACGCGTTGTAACAGCTCTTACGACTAGGGTGATAGAGATTGAGTTCTTTTGTGTTGTATATTTAGAGAAAGCATCCAAATTCTTTATTTGGATACATTTGAGTGTGAAACTACACCTAGGATGTTTAAAAGTACAATAAAGCTTCAACTCAAGCTTTTGAATACATTTACGCGTTTTAAAAGCTCATACGAGTAGGGTGAAAGAGATTTGAGTTCTTTTGTGTTGTCTATTAAGAGAAAGCATCCAAACACTTTGTTTGCATTCATTTGAGTGTGAAACTACTCCTAGGATGTTTACAAGTACAAAGAAGCTTCAACTCAAGCTTTTGAATGCATTTACGCGTTTTAACAGCTCTTTGGACTAGGGTGAAAGAGATTTGAGTTCTTTTGTGTTATATATTAAGAGAAAGCATCCAAATACTTTGCTTAGATTCATTTGAGTGTAAAACTACACCTAGGATGTTTACAAGTACAAACAAGCTTTAACTCAAGCTTTTGAATGCATTTACGCGTTTTAACAGCTCTTACAACTAGGGTGACACAGATCGAGTTCTTTTGTGTTGTATATTAAGAGGAAGCACCCAATTATTTTGTTTGCACTCATTTGAGAATGAAACTACACCAAGAATGTTTTAAAGTGCAAACAAGCTTCAACTCAAGCTTTTGAATGCATTTACGCGTTTTAACAGCTCTTACAACTAGGGTGATAGAGATCGAGTTCTTTTGTGTTGTATATTAAGAGAAAGCATCCAAATAATTTGTGTGCATTCATTTGAGTATGAAACTACACCGAGAATGTTTTAAAGTGCAAACAAGCTTCAACTCAAGCTTTTGAATGCATTTACGCGTTTTAAATGCTCATACGAGTAGGGTGAAAGAGGTTTGAGTTCTTTTGGGTTGTATAATAAGAGAAAGCATCCAAACACTTTTATTGCATTCATTTGAGTGTGAAACTACTCCTAGGATGTTTACAAGTACAAACAAGCTTCAACTCGAGCTTTTGAATCCATTTACGCGTTTTAAAAGCTCAAACGAGTAGGGTGAAAGAGATTTAAGTTCTTTTGTGTCGTATGTTAAGAGAAAGCATCCAAATAATTTATTTGGATTCATTTGAGTGTGAAACTACACCTAGGATGTTTACAAGTACATACTAGCTTCAACTCAAGCTTTTAAATGCATTTATGCGGTTTGAAAGCTCATACGAGTAGGGTGAAAGAGATTTGAGTTCTTTTGTGTTGTATATTAAGAGAAAGCATCCAAATACTTTGTTTGGATTCATTTGAGTGTGAAACTACACCTAGGATGTTTACAAGTACAAACAAGCTTCAACTCAAACTTTTGAATGCATATACGCGTTGTAAGAGCTCTTACAACTAGGGTGATAGAGATTGAGTTCTTTTGTGTTGTATATTAAGAGAAAGCACCCAAATGTTTTTTTTGCATTCATTTGAGTATGAACCTACACCAAGAATGTTTTAAAGTGCAAACAAGCTTCAACTCAAGCTTTTGAATGCATTTACGCGTTTTAAAAGCTCATACGAGTAGGGTGAAAGAGATTTGAGTTCTTTTGTGTTGTATATTAAGAGAAAGCATCCAAATACTTTGTTTGGATTCATTTGAGTGTGAAATTACACCTAGGATGTTTGTAAGTACAAACAAGCTTCAACTAAAACTTTTGAATGCATTTACGCGTTGTAACAGCTCTTACGACTAGGGTGATAGAGATTGAGTTCTTTTGTGTTGTATATTAAGAGAATGCACCCAAATGATTTGTTTGGATTCATTTGAGTATGAAACTACACAAAGAATGGTTTAAAGTGCAAACAAGCTTCAACTCAAGCTTTTGAATGCATTTACGCGTTTTAAAAGCTCATACGAGTAGGGTGAAAGAGATTTGAGTTCTTTTGTGTTGTATATTAAGAGAAAGCATCCAAATACTTTGTTTGGATTCATTTGAGTGTGAAACTACACCTAGGATGTTTACAAGTACAAACAAAGTTTCAACTCAAGGTTTTGAATGCATTTACGCGTTTCAAAAGCTCATACGACTAGGGTAAAAGAGATTTGAGTTCTTTTGTGTTATATATTAAGAGAAAGCATCCAAATACTTTGCTTGGATTCATTTGAGTGTAAAACTACACCTAGGATGTTTACAAGTACAAACAAGCTTTAACTCAAGCTTTTGAATGCATTTACGCGTTTTAAAAGCTCTTACAACTAGGGTGACACAGATCGAGTTCTTTTGTGTTGTATATTAAGAGAAAGCACACAATTGTTTTGTTTGCACTCATTTGAGAATGCAACTACACCAAGAATGTTTTAAAGTGCAAACAAGCTTCAACTCAACGTTTTGAATGCATTTACGCGTTTTAACAGCTCTTACAACTAAGGTGATAGAGATCGAGTTCTTTTGTGTTGTATATTAAGAGAAAGCATCCAAATACTCTTTGTGCATTCATTTGAGTATGAAACTACACCAAGAATGTTTTAAAGTGCAAACAAGCTTCAACTCAAGCTTTTGAATGCATTTACGCGATTTAAATGCTCATACGAGTAGGGTGAAAGAGGTTTGAGTTCTTTTGGGTTGTATATTAAGAGAAAGCATTCATTTGAGTGTGAAACTACTCCTAGGATGTTTACAAGTACAAACAAGCTTCAACTCAAGCTTTTGAATCCATTTACGCGTTTTAAAAGCTCAAACGAGTAGGGTGAAAGAGATTTAAGTTCTTTTGTGTTGTATGTTAAGAGAAAGCATCCAAATAGTTTATTTGGATTCATTTGAGTGTGAAACTACACCTAGGATGTTTACTAGTACAAACTAGCTTCAACTCAAGCTTTTGAATGCATTTACGCGTTTTAACAGCTCTTACGACTAGGGTGATAGAGATTGAGTTCTTTTGTGTTATATATTAAGAGAATGCACCCAAATGTTTTATATGGATTCATTTGAGTATGAAAATACACCAAGAAAGTTTTAAAGTGCAAACAAGCTTCAACTCAAGCTTTTGAATGCATTTACGCGTTTTAAAAGCTCATACGAGTAGGGTGAAAGAGATTTGAGTTCTTTTGTGTTGTATATTAAGAGAAAGCATCCAAATACTTTGTTTGAATTCATTTGAGTGTGAAACTACACCTAGAATGTATATAAGTACAAACAAGCTTCAACTCAAGCTTTTGAATGCATTTACGCGTTTTAACAGCTCTTACGACTAGGGTGATAGAGATTGAGTTCTTTTGTGTTGTATATTAAGAGAAAGCACCCAAATGTTTTGTTTGGATACATGTGAGTATGAAACTACACCTAGAATGTTTTAAAGTGCAAAGAAGCTTCAACTCAAGCTTTTGAATGCATTTACGCGTTTTAAAAGCTCATACGAGTAGGGTGAAAGAGATTTGAGTTCTTTTGTGTTGTATATTAAGAGAAAGCATCCAAATACTTTGTTTGGATTCATTTGAGTGTGAAATTACATCTAGGATGTTTATAAGTACAAACAAGCTTCAACTAAAACTTTTGAATGCATTTACGCTTTGTAACAGCTCCTACGACTAGGGTGATAGAGATTGAGTTCTTTTGTGTTGTATATTAAGAGAAAGCACCCAAATGTTTTGTTTGGATACATGTGAGTATGAAACTACACCTAGATTGTTTTAAAGTGCAAAGAAGCTTCAACTCAAGCTTTTGAATGCATTTACGCGTTTTAAAAGCTCATACGAGTAGGGTGAAAGAGATTTGAGTTCTTTTGTGTTGTATATTAAGAGAAAGCATCCAAATACTTTGTTTGGATTCATTTGAGTGTGAAACTACACCTAGGATGTTTACAAGTACAAACAAGCTTCAACTCAAACTTTTGAATGCATTTACGCGTTGTAAGAGCTCTTACAACTAGGGTGATAGAGATTGAGTTCTTTTGTGTTGTATATTAAGAGAATGCACCCAAATGATTTGTTTGGATTCATTTGAGTATGAAACTACACAAAGAATGTTTTAAAGTGCAAACAAGCTTCAACTCAAGCTTTTGAATGCATTTACGCGAATTAAAAGCTCATACGAGTAGGGTGAAAGAGATTTGAGTTCTGTTGTCTTGTATATTAAGAGAAAGCATCCAAATATGTTGTTTGGATTAATTTGAGTGTGAAACTACACCTAGGATGTTTACAAGTACAAACAAAGTTTCAACTCAAGGTTTTGAATGCATTTACGCGTTTCAAAAGCTCATACGACTAGGGTAAAAGAGATTTGAGTTCTTTTGTGTTATATATTAAGAGAAAGCATCCAAATACTTTGCTTGGATTCATTTGAGTGTAAAACTACACCTAGGATGTTTACAAGTACAAACAAGCTTTAACTCAAGCTTTTGAATGCATTTACGCGTTTTAAAAGCTCTTACAACTAGGGTGACACAGATCGAGTTCTTTTGTGTTGTATATTTAAAGAAAGCACCCAATTGTTTTGTTTGCACTCATTTGAGAATGCAACTACACCAAGAATGTTTTAAAGTGCAAACAAGCTTCAACTCAAGCTTTTGAATGCATTTACGCGTTTTAACAGCTCTTACAACTAAGGTGATAGAGATCGAGTTCTTTTGTGTTGTATATTAAGAGAAAGCATCCAAATACTCTTTGTGCATTCATTTGAGTATGAAACTACACCAAGAATGTTTTAAAGTGCAAACAAGCTTCAACTCAAGCTTTTGAATGCATTTACGCGATTTAAATGCTCATACGAGTAAGGTGAAAGAGGTTTGAGTTCTTTTGGGTTGTATATTAAGAGAAAGCATCCAAACACTTTTCTTGCATTCATTTGAGTGTGAAACTACTCCTAGGATATTTACAAGTACAAACAAGCTTCAACTCAAGCTTTTGAATCCATTTACGCGTTTTAAAAGCTCAAACGAGTAGGGTGAAAGAGATTTAAGTTCTTTTGTGTTGTATGTTAAGAGAAAGCATCCAAATAGTTTATTTGGATTCATTTGAGTGTGAAACTACACCTAGGATGTTTACTAGTACAAACTAGCTTCAACTCAAGCTTTTGAATGCATTTATGCGGTTTAAAAGCTCATACGAGTAGGGTGAAAGAGATTTGAGTTCTTTTGTGTTGTATATTAAGAGAAAGCATCCAAATACTTTGATTGGATTCATTTGAGTGTGAAATTACACCTAGGATGTTTATAAGTACAAACAAGCTTCAACTAAAACTTTTGAATGCATTTACGCGTTGTAACAACTCTTACGACTAGGGTGATCGAGATTGAGTTCTTTTGTGTTGTATATTAAGAGAATGCGCCCAAATGTTTTGTTTGGATTCATTTGAGTATGAAACTACACCAAGAATGTTTTAAAGTGCAAACAAGCCTCAGCTCAAGCTTTTGAATGCATTTACGCGTTTTAAAAGCTCAAACGAGTAGGGTGAAAGAGATTTAAGTTCTTTTGTGTTGTATATTAAGAGAAAGCATCCAAATACTTTGTTTGGATTCATTTGAGTGTGAAACTACACCTAGGATGTTTACAAGTACAAACAAGCTTCAACTCAAACTTTTGAATGCATTTACGCGTCGTAAGAGCTCTTACGACTAGGGTGATAGAGATTGAGTTCTTTTGTGTTGTATATTAAGAGAAAGCACCCAAATGTTTTTTTTGCATTCATTTGAGTATGAACCTACACCAAGAATGTCTTAAAGTGCAAACAAGCTTCAACTCAAGCTTTTGAATGCATTTACGCGTTTTAAAAGCTCATACGAGTAGGGTGAAAGAGATTTGAGTTCTTTTGTGTTGTATATTAAGAGAAAGCATCCAAATACTATGTTTGGATTCATTTGAGTGTGAAATTACACCTAGGATGTTTATAAGTACAAACAAGCTTCAACTAAAACTTTTGAATGCATTTACGCGTTGTAACAGCTCTTACGACTAGGGTGATAGAGATTGAGTTCTTTTGTGTTGTATATTAAGAGAATGCACCCAAATTTTTTTTATATGGATTCATTTGAGTATGAAAATACACCAAGAAAGTTTTAAAGTGCAAACAAGCTTCAACTCAAGCTTTTGAATGCATTTACGCGTTTTAAAAGCTCATACGAGTAGGGTGAAAGAGATTTGAGTTCTATTGTGTTGTATATTAAGAGAAAGCATCCAAATACTTTTTTTGGATTCATTTGAGTGTGAAACTACACCTAGGATGTTTACAAGTACAAACAAGCTTCAACTCAAGCTTTTGAATGCATTTACGCGTTTTAACAGCTCTTACGACTAGGGTGATAGAGATTGAGTTCTTTTGTGTTGTATATTAAGAGAAAGCACCCAATTGTTTTGTTTGCATTCATTTGAGTATGAAGTTATGCCAAGAATGTTTTAAAGTGCAAACAAGCTTCAACTCAAGCTTTTGAATGCATTTACGCGTTTTAAAAGCTCATACGAGTAGGGTGAAAGAGGTTTGAGTTCTTTTGGGTTGTATAATAAGAGAAAGCATCCAAACACTTTTATTGCATTCATTTGAGTGTGAAACTACTCCTAGGATGTTTACAAGTACAAACAAGCTTCAACTCGAGCTTTTGAATCCATTTACGCGTTTTAAAAGCTCAAACGAGTAGGGTGAAAGAGATTTAAGTTCTTTTGTGTCGTATGTTAAGAGAAAGCATCCAAATAATTTATTTGGATTCATTTGAGTGTGAAACTACACCTAGGATGTTTACAAGTACAAACTAGCTTCAACTCAAGCTTTTAAATGCATTTATGCGGTTTGAAAGCTCATACGAGTAGGGTGAAAGAGATTTGAGTTCTTTTGTGTTGTATATTAAGAGAAAGCATCCAAATACGTTGTTTGGATTCATTTGAGTGTGAAATTACATCTAGGATGTTTATAAGTACAAACAAGCTTCAACTAAAACTTTTGAATGCATTTACGCTTTGTAACAGCTCCTACGACTAGGGTGATAGAGATTGAGTTCTTTTGTGTTGTATATTAAGAGAAAGCACCCAAATGTTTTGTTTGGATACATGTGAGTATGAAACTACACCTAGAATGTTTTAAAGTGCAAAGAAGCTTCAACTCAAGCTTTTGAATGCATTTACGCGTTTTAAAAGCTCATACGAGTAGGGTGAAAGAGATTTGAGTTCTTTTGTGTTGTATATTAAGAGAAAGCATCCAAATACTTTGTTTGGATTCATTTGAGTGTGAAACTACACCTAGGATGTTTACAAGTACAAACAAGCTTCAACTCAAACTTTTGAATGCATTTACGCGTTGTAAGAGCTCTTACAACTAGGGTGATAGAGATTGAGTTCTTTTGTGTTGTATATTAAGAGAAAGCACCCAAATGTTTTTTTTGCATTCATTTGAGTATGAACCTACACCAAGAACGTTTTAAAGTGCAAACAAGCTTCAACTCAAGCTTTTGAATGCATTTACGCGTTTTAAAAGCTCATACGAGTAGGGTGAAAGAGATTTGAGTTCTTTTGTGTTGTATATTAAGAGAAAGCATCCAAATACTTTGTTTGGATTCATTTGAGTGTGAAATTACACCTAGGATGTTTGTAAGTACAAACAAGCTTCAACTAAAACTTTTGAATGCATTTACGCGTTGTAACAGCTCTTACGACTAGGGTGATAGAGATTGAGTTCTTTTGTGTTGTATATTAAGAGAATGCACCCAAATGATTTGTTTGGATTCATTTGAGTATGAAACTACACAAAGAATGGTTTAAAGTGCAAACAAGCTTCAACTCAAGCTTTTGAATGCATTTACGCGTTTTAAAAGCTCATACGAGTAGGGTGAAAGAGATTTGAGTTCTTTTGTGTTGTATATTAAGAGAAAGCATCCAAATACTTTGTTTGGATTCATTTGAGTGTGAAACTACACCTAGGATGTTTACAAGTACAAACAAAGTTTCAACTCAAGGTTTTGAATGCATTTACGCGTTTCAAAAGCTCATACGACTAGGGTAAAAGAGATTTGAGTTCTTTTGTGTTATATATTAAGAGAAAGCATCCAAATACTTTGCTTGGATTCATTTGAGTGTAAAACTACACCTAGGATGTTTACAAGTACAAACAAGCTTTAACTCAAGCTTTTGAATGCATTTACGCGTTTTAAAAGCTCTTACAACTAGGGTGACACAGATCGAGTTCTTTTGTGTTGTATATTAAGAGAAAGCACACAATTGTTTTGTTTGCACTCATTTGAGAATGCAACTACACCAAGAATGTTTTAAAGTGCAAACAAGCTTCAACTCAAGGTTTTGAATGCATTTACGCGTTTTAACAGCTCTTACAACTAAGGTGATAGAGATCGAGTTCTTTTGTGTTGTATATTAAGAGAAAGCATCCAAATACTCTTTGTGCATTCATTTGAGTATGAAACTACACCAAGAATGTTTTAAAGTGCAAACAAGCTTCAACTCAAGCTTTTGAATGCATTTACGCGATTTAAATGCTCATACGAGTAGGGTGAAAGAGGTTTGAGTTCTTTTGGGTTGTATATTAAGAGAAAGCATTCATTTGAGTGTGAAACTACTCCTAGGATGTTTACAAGTACAAACAAGCTTCAACTCAAGCTTTTGAATCCATTTACGCGTTTTAAAAGCTCAAACGAGTAGGGTGAAAGAGATTTAAGTTCTTTTGTGTTGTATGTTAAGAGAAAGCATCCAAATAGTTTATTTGGATTCATTTGAGTGTGAAACTACACCTAGGATGTTTACTAGTACAAACTAGCTTCAACTCAAGCTTTTGAATGCATTTACGCGTTTTAACAGCTCTTACGACTAGGGTGATAGAGATTGAGTTCTTTTGTGTTATATATTAAGAGAATGCACCCAAATGTTTTATATGGATTCATTTGAGTATGAAAATACACCAAGAAAGTTTTAAAGTGCAAACAAGCTTCAACTCAAGCTTTTGAATGCATTTACGCGTTTTAAAAGCTCATACGAGTAGGGTGAAAGAGATTTGAGTTCTTTTGTGTTGTATATTAAGAGAAAGCATCCAAATACTTTGTTTGAATTCATTTGAGTGTGAAACTACACCTAGGATGTATATAAGTACAAACAAGCTTCAACTCAAGCTTTTGAATGCATTTACGCGTTTTAACAGCTCTTACGACTAGGGTGATAGAGATTGAGTTCTTTTGTGTTATATATTAAGAGAATGCACCCAAATGTTTTATATGGATTCATTTGAGTATGAAAATACACCAAGAAAGTTTTAAAGTGCAAACAAGCTTCAACTCAAGCTTTTGAATGCATTTACGCGTTTTAAAAGCTCATACGAGTAGGGTGAAAGAGATTTGAGTTCTTTTGTGTTGTATATTAAGAGAAAGCATCCAAATACTTTGTTTGAATTCATTTGAGTGTGAAACTACACCTAGGATGTATATAAGTACAAACAAGCTTCAACTCAAGCTTTTGAATGCATTTACGCGTTTTAACAGCTCTTACGACTAGGGTGATAGAGATTGAGTTCTTTTGTGTTGTATATTAAGAGAAAGCACCCAAATGTTTTGTTTGGATACATGTGAGTATGAAACTACACCTAGAATGTTTTAAAGTGCAAAGAAGCTTCAACTCAAGCTTTTGAATGCATTTACGCGTTTTAAAAGCTCATACGAGTAGGGTGAAAGAGATTTGAGTTCTTTTGTGTTGTATATTAAGAGAAAGCATCCAAATACTTTGTTTGGATTCATTTGAGTGTGAAATTACATCTAGGATGTTTATAAGTACAAACAAGCTTCAACTAAAACTTTTGAATGCATTTACGCTTTGTAACAGCTCCTACGACTAGGGTGATAGAGATTGAGTTCTTTTGTGTTGTATATTAAGAGAAAGCACCCAAATGTTTTGTTTGGATACATGTGAGTATGAAACTACACCTAGATTGTTTTAAAGTGCAAAGAAGCTTCAACTCAAGCTTTTGAATGCATTTACGCGTTTTAAAAGCTCATACGAGTAGGGTGAAAGAGATTTGAGTTCTTTTGTGTTGTATATTAAGAGAAAGCATCCAAATACTTTTTTTGGATTCATTTGAGTGTGAAACTACACCTAGGATGTTTACAAGTACAAACAAGCTTCAACTCAAACTTTTGAATGCATTTACGCGTTGTAAGAGCTCTTACAACTAGGGTGATAGAGATTGAGTTCTTTTGTGTTGTATATTAAGAGAATGCACCCAAATGATTTGTTTGGATTCATTTGAGTATGAAACTACACAAAGAATGTTTTAAAGTGCAAACAAGCTTCAACTCAAGCTTTTGAATGCATTTACGCGAATTAAAAGCTCATACGAGTAGGGTGAAAGAGATTTGAGTTCTTTTGTCTTGTATATTAAGAGAAAGCATCCAAATATGTTGTTTGGATTAATTTGAGTGTGAAACTACACCTAGGATGTTTACAAGTACAAACAAAGTTTCAACTCAAGCTTTTGAATGCATTTACGCGTTTTAACAGCACTTACGACTAGGGTGATAGAGATTGAGTTCTTTTGTGTTGTATATTAAGAGAAAGCACCCAATTGTTTTGTTTGCATTCATTTGAGTATGAAGTTATGCCAAGAATGTTTTAAAGTGCAAACAAGCTTCAACTCAAGCTTTTGAATGCATTTACGCGAATTAAAAGCTCATACGAGTAGGATGAAAGAGATTTGAGTTCTTTTGGGTTGTATATTAAGAGAAAGCATCCAAACACCTTTCTTGCATTCATTTGAGTGTGAAACTACTCCTAGGATGTTTACAAGTACAAACAAGCTTCAACTCAAGCTTTTGAATCCATTTACGCGTTTTAAAAGCGCAAACGAGTAGGGTGAAAGAGATTTAAGTTCTTTTGTGTTGTATGTTAAGAGAAAGCATCCAAATAGTTTATTTGGATTCATTTGAGTGTGAAACTACACCTAGGATGTTTACTAGTACAAACTAGCTTCAACTCAAGCTTTTGAATGCATTTATGCGGTTTAAAAGCTCATACGAGTAGGGTGAAAGAGATTTGAGTTCTTTTGTGTTGTATATTAAGAGAAAGCATCCAAATACTTTGATTGGATTCATTTGAGTGTGAAATTACACCTAGGATGTTTATAAGTACAAACAAGCTTCAACTAAAACTTTTGAATGCATTTACGCGTTGTAACAGCTCTTACGACTAGGGTGATCGAGATTGAGTTCTTTTGTGTTGTATATTAAGAGAATGCACCCAAATGTTTTGTTTGGATTCATTTGAGTATGAAACTACACCAAGAATGTTTTAAAGTGCAAACAAGCCTCAGCTCAAGCTTTTGAATGCATTTACGCGTTTTAAAAGCTCAAACGAGTAGGGTGAAAGAGATTTAAGTTCTTTTGTGTTGTATATTAAGAGAAAGCATCCAAATACTTTGTTTGGATTCATTTGAGTGTGAAACTACACCTAGGATGTTTACAAGTACAAACAAGCTTCAACTCAAACTTTTGAATGCATTTACGCGTCGTAAGAGCTCTTACGACTAGGGTGATAGAGATTGAGTTCTTTTGTGTTGTATATTAAGAGAAAGCACCCAAATGTTTTTTTTGCATTCATTTGAGTATGAACCTACACCAAGAATGTCTTAAAGTGCAAACAAGCTTCAACTCAAGCTTTTGAATTCATTTACGCGTTTTAAAAGCTCATACGAGTAGGGTGAAAGAGATTTGAGTTCTTTTGTGTTGTATATTAAGAGAAAGCATCCAAATACTTTGTTTGGATTCATTTGAGTGTGAAATTACACCTAGGATGTTTATAAGTACAAACAAGCTTCAACTAAAACTTTTGAATGCATTTACGCGTTGTAACAGCTCTTACGACTAGGGTGATAGAGATTGAGTTCTTTTGTGTTGTATATTAAGAGAATGCACCCAAATGTTTTATATGGATTCATTTGAGTATGAAAATACACCAAGAAAGTTTTAAAGTGCAAACAAGCTTCAACTCAAGCTTTTGAATGCATTTACGCGTTTTAAAAGCTCATACGAGTAGGGTGAAAGAGATTTGAGTTCTATTGTGTTGTATATTAAGAGAAAGCATCCAAATACTTTTTTTGGATTCATTTGAGTGTGAAACTACACCTAGGATGTTTACAAGTACAAACAAGCTTCAACTCAAGCTTTTGAATGCATTTACGCGTTTTAACAGCACTTACGACTAGGGTGATAGAGATTGAGTTCTTTTGTGTTGTATATTAAGAGAAAGCACCCAATTGTTTTGTTTGCATTCATTTGAGTATGAAGTTATGCCAAGAATGTTTTAAAGTGCAAACAAGCTTCAACTCAAGCTTTTGAATGCATTTACGCGAATTAAAAGCTCATACGAGTAGGATGAAAGAGATTTGAGTTCTTTTGTCTTGTATATTAAGAGAAAGCATCAAAATATGTTGTTTGGATTAATTTGAGTGTGAAACTACACCTAGGATGTTTACAAGTACAAACAAAGTTTCAACTCAAGGTTTTGAATGCATTTACGCGTTTCAAAAGCTCATACGACTAGGGTAAAAGAGATTTGAGTTCTTTTGTGTTATATATTAAGAGAAAGCATCCAAATACTTTGTTTGGATTCATTTGAGTGTAAAACTACACCTAGGATGTTTACAAGTACAAACAAGCTTTAACTCAAGCTTTTGAATGCATTTACGCGTTTTAAAAGCTCTTACAACTTGGGTGACACAGATCGAGATCTTTTGTGTTGTATATTAGGAGAAAGCACCCAATTGTTTTGTTTGCACTCATTTGAGAATGCAACTACACCAAGAATGTTTTAAAGTGCAAACAAGCTTCAACTCAAGCTTTTGAATGCATTTACGCGTTTTAACAGCTCTTACAACTAAGGTGATAGAGATCGAGTTCTTTTGTGTTGTATATTAAGAGAAAGCATCCAAATACTCTTTGTGCATTCATTTGAGTATGAAACTACACCAAGAATGTTTTAAAGTGCAAACAAGCTTCAACTCAAGCTTTTGAATGCATTTACGCGATTTAAATGCTTATACGAGTAGGGTGAAAGAGGTTTGAGTTCTTTTTGGTTGTATATTAAGAGAAAGCATCCAAACACTTTTCTTGCATTCATTTGAGTGTGAAACTACTCCTAGGATGTTTACAAGTACAAACAAGCTTCAACTCAAGCTTTTGAATCCATTTACGCGTTTTAAAAGCTCAAACGAGTAGGGTGAAAGAGATTTAAGTTCTTTTGTGTTGTATGTTAAGAGAAAGCAACCAAATAGTTTATTTGGATTCATTTGAGCGTGAAACTACACCTAGGATGTTTACTAGTACAAACTAGCTTCAACTCAAGCTTTTGAATGCATTTACGCGTTTTAACAGCTCTTACAACTAGGGTGACACAGATCGAGTTCTTTTGTGTTGTATATTAAGAGAAAGCACCCAATTGTTTTGTTTGCACTCATTTGAGAATGAAACTACACCAAGAATGTTTTAAAGTGCAAACAAGCTTCAACTCAAGCTTTTGAATGCATTTACGCGTTTTAACAGCTCTTACAACTAGGGTGATAGAGATCGAGTTCTTTTGTGTTGTATATTAAGAGAAAGCATCCAAATAAACTATTTGGATTCATTTGAGTGTGAAACTACACCTAGGATGTTTACAAGTACAAACTAGCTTCAACTCAAGCTTTTGAATGCATTTATGCGGTTTAAAAGCTCATACGAGTGGGGTGAAAGAGATTTGAGTTCTTTTGTGTTGTATATTAAGAGAAAGCATCCAATACTTTGTTTGGATTCATTTGAGTGTGAAACTACACCTAGGATGTTTACAAGTACAAACAAGCTTCAACTCAAGCTTTTGAATCCATTTACGCGTTTTAAAAGCTCAAACGAGTAGGGTGAAAGAGTTTTAAGTTCTTTTGTGTTGTATGTTAACAGAAAGCATCCAAGTTCTTTTGTGTTTGTGTATTAAGAGAAAGCATCCAAATACTTTGTTTGGATTCATTTGAGTGTGAAATTACACCTAGGATGTTGATAAGTACAAACAAGCTTCAACTCAAGCTTTTGAATGCATTTATGCGGTTTAAAAGCTCATACGAGTAGGGTGAAAGAGATTTGAGTTCTTTTGTGTTGTATATTAAGAGAAAGCATCCAAATACTTTGTTTGGATTCATTTGAGTGTGAAATTACACCTAGGATGTTTATAAATACAAACAAGCTTCAACTAATATTTTTGAATGCATTTACGCGTTGTAACAGCTCTTATGACTAGGGTGATAGAGATTGAGTTCTTTTGTGTTGTATATTAAGAGAAAGCACCCAATTGTTTTGTTTGCATTCATTTGAGTATGAAGTTACGCCAAGAATGTTTTAAAGTGCAAACAACCTTCAACTCAAGCTTTTGAATGCATTTACGCGATTTAAACGCTCATAGGAGTAGGGTGAAAGAGATTTGAGTTCTTTTGTCTTGTATATTAAGAGAAATCATCCAAATAAGTTGTTTGGATTAATTTGAGTGTGAAACTACACCAAGAATGTTTTAAAGGGCAAACAAGCTTCAACTCAAGGTTTTGCATGCATTTACGCGTTTCAAAAGCTCATACGACTAGGGTGAAAGAGATTTGAGTTCTTTTGTGTTATATATTAAGAGAAAGCATCCAAATACTTTGCTTGGATTCATTTGAGTGTAAAACTACACCTAGGATGTTTACAAGTACAAACAAGCTTTAACTCAAGCTTTTGAATGCATTTACGCGTTTTAACAGCTCTTACAACTAGGGTGACACAGATCGAGTTCTTTTGTGTTGTATATTAAGAGAAAGCACCCAATTGTTTTGTTTGCACTCATTTGAGAATGAAACTACACCAAGAATGTTTTAAAGTGCAAACAAGCTTCAACTCAAGCTTTTGAATGCATTTACGCGTTTTAACAGCTCTTACAACTAGGGTGATAGAGATCGAGTTCTTTTGTGTTGTATATTAAGAGAAAGCATCCAAATACTTTGTGTGCATTCATTTGAGTATGAAACTACACCGAGAATGTTTTAAAGTGCAAACAAGCTTCAACTCAAGCTTTTGAATGCATTTACGCGTTTTAAATGCTCAGACGAGTAGGGTGAAAGAGGTTTGAGTTCTTTTGGGTTGTATATTAAGAGAAAGCATCCAAACACTTTTCTTGCATTCATTTGAGTGTGAAACTACTCCTAGGATGTTTACAAGTACAAACAAGCTTCAACTCAAGCTTTTGAATACATTTACGCGGTTTAAAAGCTCAAACGAGTAGGGTGAAAGAGATTTAAGTTCTTTTGTGTTGTATGTTAAGTGAAAGAATCCAAATAATTTATTTGGATTCATTTGAGTGTGAAACTACACCTAGGATGTTTACAAGTAGAAACTAGCTTCAACTCAAGCTTTTGAATGCATTTATGCGGTTTAAAAGCTCATACGAGTAGGGTGAAAGAGATTTGAGTTCTTTTGTGTTGTATATTAAGAGAAAGCATCCAAATACTTTGTTTGGATTCATTTGAGTGTGAAATTACACCTAGGATGTTTATAAGTACAAACAAGCTTCAACTAAAACTTTTGAATGCATTTATGCGTTGTAACAGCTCTTACGACTAGGGTGATAGAAATTGAGTTCTTTTGTGTTGCATATTAAGAGAATGCACCCAAATGTTTTGTTTGGATTCATTTGAGTATGAAACTACACCAAGAATGTTTTAAAGTGCAAACAAGCTTCAACTCAAGCTTTTGAATGCATTTACGCGTTTTAAAAGCTCATACGAGTAGGGTGATAGAGATTGAGTTCTTTTGTGTTGTATATTAAGAGAAAGCACCCAAATGTTTTGTTTGCATTCATTTGAGTATGAAACTACACCAAGAATGTTTTAAAGTACAAACAAGCTTCAGCTCAAGCTTTTGAATGCATTTACGCGTTTTAAAAGCTCAAACGAGTAGGGTGAAAGAGATTTAAGTTCTTTTGTGTTGTATGTTAAGAGAATGCATCCAAGTAAATTATTTGGATTCATTTGAGTGTGAAACTACACCTAGGATGTTTACAAGTACAAACAAGCTTCAACTCAAGCTTTTGAATCCATTTACGCGTTTTAAAAGCTCAAACGAGTAGGGTGAAAGAGATTTAAGTTCTTTTGTGTTGTATGTTAAGAGAAAGCATCCAAATAATTTATTTGGATTCATTTGAGTGTGAAACTACACCTAGGATGTTTATAAGTACAAACAAGCTTCAACTAAAACTTTTGAATGCATTTACGCATTGTAACAGCTCTAACAACTAGGGTGGTAGAGATTGAGTTCTTTTGTGTTGTATATTAAGAGAAAGGACCCAAATGTTTTGTTTGGATTCATTTGAGTATGAAACTACACCAAGAATGTTTTAAAGTGCAAAAAAGCTTCAACTCAAGCTTTTGAATGCATTTACGCGTTTTAAAAGCTCATACGAGTAGGGTGAAAGAGATTTGTGTTCTTTTGTGTTGTATATTAAGAGAAAGCACCCAAATACTTTGTTTGGATTCATTTGAGTGTGAAACTACACCTAGGATGTTTACAAGTACAAACAAGCTTCAACTCAAACTTTTGAATGCATTTACGCATTGTAACAGCTCTAACAACTAGGGTGGTAGAGATTGAGTTCTTTTGTGTTGTATATTAAGAGAAAGCATCCAATACTTTGTTTGGATTCATTTGAGTGTGAAACTACACCTAGGATGTTTACAAGTGCAAACAAGCTTCAACTCAAGCTTTTGAATCCATTTACGCGTTTTAAAAGCTCAAACGAGTAGGGTGAAAGAGATTTAAGTTCTTTTGTGTTGTATGTTAAGAGAAAGCATCCAAATAATTTATTTGGATTCATTTGAGTGTGAAACTACACCTAGGATGTTTATAAGTACAAACAAGCTTCAACTAAAACTTTTGAATGCATTTACGCATTGTAACAGCTCTAACAACTAGGGTGGTAGAGATTGAGTTCTTTTGTGTTGTATATTAAGAGAAAGGACCCAAATGTTTTGTTTGGATTCATTTGAGTATGAAACTACACCAAGAATGTTTTAAAGTGCAAAAAAGCTTCAACTCAAGCTTTTGAATGCATTTATGCGTTTTAAAAGCTCATACGAGTAGGGTGAAAGAGATTTGTGTTCTTTTGTGTAGTATATTAAGAGAAAGCATCCAAATACTTTGTTTGGATTCATTTGAGTGTGAAATTACACCTAGGATGTATATAAGTACAAACAAGCTTCAACTCAAGCTTTTAAATCCATTTACGCGTTTTAGAAGCTCAAACGAGTAGGGTGAAAGAGATTTAAGTTCTTTTGTGTTGTATGTTAAGAGAAAGCATCCAAATAATTTATTTGGATTCATTTGAGTGTGAAACTACACCTAGGATGTTTACAAGTACAAACTAGCTTCAACTCAAGCTTTTGAATGCATTTATGCGGTTTAAAAGCTCATACGAGTAGGGTGAAAGAGATTTGAGTTCTTTTGTGTTGTATATTAAGAGAAAGCATCCAAATACTTTGTTTGGATTCATTTGAGTGTGAAATTACACCTAGGATGTTTATAAATACAAACAAGCTTCAACTAAAACTTTTGAATGCATTTACGCGTTGTAACAGCTCTTACGACTAGGGTGATAGAGATTGAGTTCTTTTGTGTTGTATACTAAGAGAAAGCACCCAAATGTTTTGTGTGGATTCATTTGAGTATGAAACTACACCAAGAATGTTTTAAAGTGCAAAAAAGCTTCAACTCAAGCTTTTGAATGCATTTACGCGTTTTAAGAGCTCATACGAGTAGGGTGAAGGAGATTTGAGTTCCTTGTGTTGTATATTAAGAGAATGCATCCAAATGTTTTGTTTGCATTTATTTGCATTTACAAGTACAAACAAGCTTCAACTCAAGCTTTTGAATCCATTTACTCGTTTTAAAAGCTCAAAGGAGTAGGGTGAAAGAGATTTAAGTTCTTTTGTGTTTTATGATAAGAGAAAGCATCCAAATAATTTATCTGGATTCATTTGAGCGTGAAACTACACCTAGGATGTTTACAAGTACAAACTAGCTTCAACTCAAGCTTTTGAATGCATTTATGCGGTTTAAAAGCTCATACGAGTAGGGTGAAAGAGATTTGAGTTCTTTTGTGTAGTATATTAAGAGAAAACACCCAAATGTTTTGTTTGGATTCATTTGAGTATGAAACTGCACCAAGAATGTTTTAAAGTGCAAACAAGCTTCAACTCAAGCTTTTGAATGCATTTACGCGTTTTAAAAGCTCATACGAGTAGGGTGAAAGAGATTTGAGTTCTTTTGTGTTTGTGTATTAAGAGAAAGCATCCAAATACTTTGTTTGGATTCATTTGAGTGTGAAACTACACCTAGGATGCTTTTAAGTACAAACAAGATTCAACTCAAGCTTTTGAATCCATTTACGCGTTTTAAAAGCACATACGAGTAGGGTGAAAGAGATATGAGTTCTTTTGTGTTGTATATTAAGAGAAAGCACCGAAGTACTTTGTTTGGATTCATTTGAGTGTGAAACTAGACCTATGATGCTTACAAGTACAAACAAGCTTCAACTCAAGCTTTTGAATGCATTAACGCGTTTTAAAAGCTCAGACGAATAGGGTGAAAGAGATTTGAGTTCTTTTGTGTTGTATATTAAGAGAAAGCATCCAAATACTTTGTTTGGATTCATTTGAGTGTGAAATACACCTAGGATGTTTACAAGTACAAACAAGCTTCAACTCAAACTTTTGAATGCATTTACGCGTTGTAAGAGCTCTTACGACTAGAGTGATAGAGATTGAGTTCTTTTGTGTTGTATATTAAGAGAAAGCACCCAAATGTTTTATTGGCATTCATTTGAGAATGAAACTACACCAAGAATGTTTTAAAGTGCAAACAAGCTTCAACTCAAGCTTTTGAATGCATTTACGCGTTGCAAAAGCTCATACGAGTGGGGTGAAAGAGATTTGAGTTCTTTTGTGTTGTATATTAAGAGAAAGCATCCAAATACATTTTTTGGATTCATTTGAGTGTGAAACTACACCTAGGATGTTTACAAGTACAAACAAGCTTCAACTCAAGCTTTTGAATCCATTTACGCGTTTTAGAAGCTCAAACGAGTAGGGTGAAAGAGATTTAAGTTCTTTTGTGTTGTATGTTAAGAGAAAGCATCCAAATAATTTATTTGGATTTATTTGAGTGTGAAACTACACCTAGGATGTTTACAAGTAAAAACTAGCTTCAACTCAAGCTTTTGAATGCATTTATGCGGTTTAAAAGCTCATACGAGTAGGGTGAAAGAGATTTGAGTTCTTTTGTGTTGTATATTAAGAGAAAGCATCCAAATACTTTGTTTGGATTCATCTGAGTGTGAAATTACACCTAGGATGTTTATAAATACAAACAAGTTTCAACTAAAACTTTTGAATGCATTTACGCGTTGTAACAGCTCTTACGACTAGGGTGATAGAGATTGAGTTCTTTTGTGTTGTATACTAAGAGAAAGCACCCAAATGTTTTGTGTGGATGCATTTGAGTATGAAACTACACCAAGAATGTTTTAAAGTGCAAAAAAGCTTCAACTCAAGCTTTTGAATGCATTTACGCGTTTTAAGAGCTCATAGGAGTAGGGTGAAGGAGATTTGAGTTCCTTGTGTTGTATATTAAGAGAAAGCATCCAAATGTTTTGTTTGCATTTATTTGAGTATGAAACTACACCTAGGATGCTTATAAGAACAAACAAGCTTCAACTCAAGCTTTTGAATCCATTTACGCGTTTTAAAAGCACATACGAGTAGGGTGAAAGAGATTTGAGTTCTTTTGTGTTGTATATTAAGAGAAAGCACCCAAGTACTTTGTTTGGATTCATTTGAGTGTGAAACTAGACCTATGATGCTTACAAGTACAAACAAGCTTCAACTCAAGCTTTTGAATGCATTAACGCATTTTAAAAGCTCATACGAATAGGGTGAAAGAGATTTGAGTTCTTTTGTGTTGTATATTAAGAGAAAGCATCCAAATACTTTGTTTGGATTCATTTGAGTGTGAAATTACACCTAGGATGTTTATAAATACAAACAAGTTTCAACTAAAACTTTTGAATGCATTTACGCGTTGTAAGAGCTCTTCCGACTACAGTGATAGAGATTGAGTTCTTTTGTGTTGTATATTAAGAGAAAGCACCCAAATGTTTTGTTTGCATTCATTTGAGTATGAAACTACACCAAGAATGTTTTAAAGTGCAAACAAGCTTCAACTAAAGCTTTTGAATGCATTTACGCGTTTTAAAAGCTCATACGAGTGGGTGAAAGAGATTTGAGTTCTTTTGTGTTGTATATTAAGAGAAAGCATCCAAATACTTTTTTTGGATTCATTTGAGTGTGAAACTACACCTAGGATGTTTACAAGTACAAACAAGCTTCAACTCAAGCTTTTGAATCCATTTACGCGTTTTAAAAGCTCAAAGGAGTAGGGTGAAAGAGATTTAAGTTCTTTTGTGTAGTATATTAAGAGAAAGCATCCAAATACTTTGTTTGGATTCATTTGAGTGTGAAAATACCCCTAGGATGTTTATAAGTACAAACAAGCTTCAACTAAATCTTTTGAATGCATTTACGCGTTGTAACAGCTCTTACGACTAGGTTGATAGAGATTGAGTTCTTTTGTGTTGTATATTAAGAGAAAGCACCCAAATGTTTTGTTTGGATTCATTTGAGTATGAAATTACACCTAGGATGTTTATAAGTACAAACAAGCTTCAACTAAAAGTTTTGAATGCATTTACGCGTTGTAACAGCTCTTACAACTAGGTTGATAGAGATTGAGTTCTTTTGTGTTGTATATTAAGAGAAAGCACCCAAATGTTTTGTTTGGATTCATTTGAGTATGAAACTACACCAAGAATGTTTTAAAGTGCAAATAAGCTTCAACTCAAGCTTTTGAATGCATTTACGCGTTTTAAAAGCTCATACGAGTAGGGTGAAAGAGATTTGGGTTCTTTTGTGTTGTATATTAAGAGAAAGCACCCAAATGTTTTGTTTGCATTCATTTGAGTATGAAACTACACCAAGAATGTTTTAAAGTACAAACAAGCTTCAGCTCAAGCTTTTGAATGCATTTACGCGTTTTAAAAGCTCAAACGAGTAGGGTGAAAGAGATTTAAGTTCTTTTGTGTTGTATGTTAAGAGAAAGCATCCAAATAAATTATTTGGATTCATTTGAGTGTGAAACTACACCTAGGATGTTTACAAGTACAAACTAGCTTCAACTCAAGCTTTTGAATGCATTTATGCGGTTTAAAAGCTCATACGAGTGGGGTGAAAGAGATTTGAGTTCTTTTGTGTTGTATATTAAGAGAAAGCATCCAATACTTTGTTTGGATTCATTTGAGTGTGAAATTACACCTAGGATGTTTACAAGTACAAACAAGCTTCAACTCAAGCTTTTGAATGCATTTACGCGTTTTAAAAGCTCATACGAGTAGGGTGATAGAGATTGAGTTCTTTTGTGTTGTATATTAAGAGAAAGCACCCAAATGTTTTGTTTGCATTCATTTGAGAAGGAAACTACACCAAGAACGTTTTAAAGTACAAACAAGCTTCAGCTCAAGCTTTTGAATGCATTTACGCGTTTTAAAAGCCCAAACGAGTAGGGTGAAAGAGATTTATGTTCTTTTGTGTTGTATGTTAAGAGACAGCATCCAAATAAATTATTTGGATTCATTTGAGTGTGAAACTACACCTAGGATGTTTACAAGTACAAACTAGCTTCAACTCAAGCTTTTGAATGCATTTATGCGGTTTAAAAGCTCATACGAGTGGGGTGAAAGAGATTTGAGTTCTTTTGTGTTGTATATTAAGAGAAAGCATCCAATACTTTGTTTGGATTCATTTGAGTGTGAAACTACACCTAGGATGTTTACAAGTACAAACAAGCTTCAACTCAAGCTTTTGAATCCATTTACGCGTTTTAAAAGCTCAAACGAGTAGGGTGAAAGAGATTTAAGTTCTTTTGTGTTGTATGTTAAGAGAAAGCATCCAAATAATTTATTTGGATTCATTTGAGTGTGAAACTACACCTAGGATGTTTATAAGTACAAACAAGCTTCAACTAAAACTTTTGAATGCATTTACGCATTGTAACAGCTCTAACAACTAGGGTGGTAGAGATTGAGTTCTTTTGTGTTGTATATTAAGAGAAAGGACCCAAATGTTTTGTTTGGATTCATTTGAGTATGAAACTACACCAAGAATGTTTTAAAGTGCAAAAAAGCTTCAACTCAAGCTTTTGAATGCATTTACGCGTTTTAAAAGCTCATACGAGTAGGGTGAAAGAGATTTGTGTTCTTTTGTGTTGTATATTAAGAGAAAGCACCCAAATACTTTGTTTGGATTCATTTGAGTGTGAAACTACACCTAGGATGTTTACAAGTACAAACAAGCTTCAACTCAAACTTTTGAATGCATTTATGCATTGTAACAGCTCTAACAACTAGGGTGGTAGAGATTGAGTTCTTTTGTGTTGTATATTAAGAGAAAGCATCCAATACTTTGTTTGGATTCATTTGAGTGTGAAACTACACCTAGGATGTTTACAAGTACAAACAAGCTTCAACTCAAGCTTTTGAATCCATTTACGCGTTTTAAAAGCTCAAACGAGTAGGGTGAAAGAGATTTAAGTTCTTTTGTGTTGTATGTTAAGAGAAAGCATCCAAATAATTTATTTGGATTCATTTGAGTGTGAAACTACACCTAGGATGTTTATAAGTACAAACAAGCTTCAACTAAAACTTTTGAATGCATTTACGCATTGTAACAGCTCTAACAACAAGGGTGGTAGAGATTGAGTTCTTTTGTGTTGTATATTAAGAGAAAGGACCCAAATGTTTTGTTTGGATTCATTTGAGTATGAAACTACACCAAGAATGTTTTAAAGTGCAAAAAAGCTTCAACTCAAGCTTTTGAATGCATTTACGCGTTTTAAAAGCTCATACGAGTAGGGTGAAAGAGATTTGTGTTCTTTTGTGTAGTATATTAAGAGAAAGCATCCAAATACTTTGTTTGGATTCATTTGAGTGTGAAATTACACCTAGGATGTATATAAGTACAAACAAGCTTCAACTCAAGCTTTTGAATCCATTTACGCGTTTTAAAAGCTCATACGAGTAGGGTGAAAGAGATTTGAGTTCTTTTGTGTTGTATATTAAGAGAAAGCATCCAAATACTTTTTTTGGATTCATTTGAGTGTGAAACTACACCTAGGATGTTTACAAGTACAAACAAGCTTCAACTCAAGCTTTTGAATCCATTTACGCGTTTTAAAAGCTCAAAGGAGTAGGGTGAAAGAGATTTAAGTTCTTTTGTGTAGTATATTAAGAGAAAGCATCCAAATACTTTGTTTGGATTCATTTGAGTGTGAAAATACCCCTAGGATGTTTATAAGTACAAACAAGCTTCAACTAAATCTTTTGAATGCATTTACGCGTTGTAACAGCTCTTACGACTAGGTTGATAGAGATTGAGTTCTTTTGTGTTGTATATTAAGAGAAAGCACCCAAATGTTTTGTTTGGATTCATTTGAGTATGAAATTACACCTAGGATGTTTATAAGTACAAACAAGCTTCAACTAAAAGTTTTGAATGCATTTACGCGTTGTAACAGCTCTTACAACTAGGTTGATAGAGATTGAGTTCTTTTGTGTTGTATATTAAGAGAAAGCACCCAAATGTTTTGTTTGGATTCATTTGAGTATGAAACTACACCAAGAATGTTTTAAAGTGCAAATAAGCTTCAACTCAAGCTTTTGAATGCATTTACGCGTTTTAAAAGCTCATACGAGTAGGGTGAAAGAGATTTGGGTTCTTTTGTGTTGTATATTAAGAGAAAGCACCCAAATGTTTTGTTTGCATTCATTTGAGTATGAAACTACACCAAGAATGTTTTAAAGTACAAACAAGCTTCAGCTCAAGCTTTTGAATGCATTTACGCGTTTTAAAAGCTCAAACGAGTAGGGTGAAAGAGATTTAAGTTCTTTTGTGTTGTATGTTAAGAGAAAGCATCCAAATAAATTATTTGGATTCATTTGAGTGTGAAACTACACCTAGGATGTTTACAAGTACAAACTAGCTTCAACTCAAGCTTTTGAATGCATTTATGCGGTTTAAAAGCTCATACGAGTGGGGTGAAAGAGATTTGAGTTCTTTTGTGTTGTATATTAAGAGAAAGCATCCAATACTTTGTTTGGATTCATTTGAGTGTGAAATTACACCTAGGATGTTTACAAGTACAAACAAGCTTCAACTCAAGCTTTTGAATGCATTTACGCGTTTTAAAAGCTCATACGAGTAGGGTGATAGAGATTGAGTTCTTTTGTGTTGTATATTAAGAGAAAGCACCCAAATGTTTTGTTTGCATTCATTTGAGAATGAAACTACACCAAGAACGTTTTAAAGTACAAACAAGCTTCAGCTCAAGCTTTTGAATGCATTTACGCGTTTTAAAAGCCCAAACGAGTAGGGTGAAAGAGATTTATGTTCTTTTGTGTTGTATGTTAAGAGACAGCATCCAAATAAATTATTTGGATTCATTTGAGTGTGAAACTACACCTAGGATGTTTACAAGTACAAACTAGCTTCAACTCAAGCTTTTGAATGCATTTATGCGGTTTAAAAGCTCATACGAGTGGGGTGAAAGAGATTTGAGTTCTTTTGTGTTGTATATTAAGAGAAAGCATCCAATACTTTGTTTGGATTCATTTGAGTGTGAAACTACACCTAGGATGTTTACAAGTACAAACAAGCTTCAACTCAAGCTTTTGAATCCATTTACGCGTTTTAAAAGCTCAAACGAGTAGGGTGAAAGAGATTTAAGTTCTTTTGTGTTGTATGTTAAGAGAAAGCATCCAAATAATTTATTTGGATTCATTTGAGTGTGAAACTACACCTAGGATGTTTATAAGTACAAACAAGCTTCAACTAAAACTTTTGAATGCATTTACGCATTGTAACAGCTCTAACAACTAGGGTGGTAGAGATTGAGTTCTTTTGTGTTGTATATTAAGAGAAAGGACCCAAATGTTTTGTTTGGATTCATTTGAGTATGAAACTACACCAAGAATGTTTTAAAGTGCAAAAAAGCTTCAACTCAAGCTTTTGAATGCATTTACGCGTTTTAAAAGCTCATACGAGTAGGGTGAAAGAGATTTGTGTTCTTTTGTGTTGTATATTAAGAGAAAGCACCCAAATACTTTGTTTGGATTCATTTGAGTGTGAAACTACACCTAGGATGTTTACAAGTACAAACAAGCTTCAACTCAAACTTTTGAATGCATTTATGCATTGTAACAGCTCTAACAACTAGGGTGGTAGAGATTGAGTTCTTTTGTGTTGTATATTAAGAGAAAGCATCCAATACTTTGTTTGGATTCATTTGAGTGTGAAACTACACCTAGGATGTTTACAAGTACAAACAAGCTTCAACTCAAGCTTTTGAATCCATTTACGCGTTTTAAAAGCTCAAACGAGTAGGGTGAAAGAGATTTAAGTTCTTTTGTGTTGTATGTTAAGAGAAAGCATCCAAATAATTTATTTGGATTCATTTGAGTGTGAAACTACACCTAGGATGTTTATAAGTACAAACAAGCTTCAACTAAAACTTTTGAATGCATTTACGCATTGTAACAGCTCTAACAACAAGGGTGGTAGAGATTGAGTTCTTTTGTGTTGTATATTAAGAGAAAGGACCCAAATGTTTTGTTTGGATTCATTTGAGTATGAAACTACACCAAGAATGTTTTAAAGTGCAAAAAAGCTTCAACTCAAGCTTTTGAATGCATTTACGCGTTTTAAAAGCTCATACGAGTAGGGTGAAAGAGATTTGTGTTCTTTTGTGTAGTATATTAAGAGAAAGCATCCAAATACTTTGTTTGGATTCATTTGAGTGTGAAATTACACCTAGGATGTATATAAGTACAAACAAGCTTCAACTCAAGCTTTTAAATCCATTTACGCGTTTTAGAAGCTCAAACGAGTAGGGTGAAAGAGATTTAAGTTCTTTTGTGTTGTATGTTAAGAGAAAGCATCCAACTAATTTATTTGGATTCATTTGAGTGTGAAACTACACCTAGGATGTTTACAAGTACAAACTAGCTTCAACTCAAGCTTTTGAATGCATTTATGCGGTTTAAAAGCTCATACGAGTAGGGTGAAAGAGATTTGAGTTCTTTTGTGTTGTATATTAAGAGAAAGCATCCAAATACTTTGTTTGGATTCATTTGAGTGTGAAATTACACCTAGGATGTTTATAAATACAAACAAGCTTCAACTAAAACTTTTGAATGCATTTACGCGTTGTAACAGCTCTTACGACTAGGGTGATAGAGATTGAGTTCTTTTGTGTTGTATACTAAGAGAAAGCACCCAAATGTTTTGTGTGGATTCATTTGAGTATGAAACTACACCAAGAATGTTTTAAAGTGCAAAAAAGCTTCAACTCAAGCTTTTGAATGCATTTACGCGTTTTAAGAGCTCATACGAGTAGGGTGAAGGAGATTTGAGTTCCTTGTGTTGTATATTAAGAGAAAGCATCCAAATGTTTTGTTTGCATTTAATTGCATTTACAAGTACAAACAAGCTTCAACTCAAGCTTTTGAATCCATTTACGCGTTTTAAAAGCTCAAAGGAGTAGGGTGAAAGAGATTTAAGTTCTTTTGTGTTTTATGATAAGAGAAAGCATCCAAATAATTTATTTGGATTCATTTGAGCGTGAAACTACACCTAGGATGTTTACAAGTACAAACTAGCTTCAACTCAAGCTTTTGAATGCATTTATGCGGTTTAAAAGCTCATACGAGTAGGGTGAAAGAGATTTGAGTTCTTTTGTGTAGTATATTAAGAGAAAACACCCAAATGTTTTGTTTGGATTCATTTGAGTATGAAACTGCACCAAGAATGTTTTAAAGTGCAAACAAGCTTCAACTCAAGCTTTTGAATGCATTTACGCGTTTTAAAAGCTCATACGAGTAGGGTGAAAGAGATTTGAGTTCTTTTGTGTTTGTGTATTAAGAGAAAGCATCCAAATACTTTGTTTGGATTCATTTGAGTGTGAAACTACACCTAGGATGCTTACAAGTACAAACAAGATTCAACTCAAGCTTTTGAATCCATTTACGCGTTTTAAAAGCACATACGAGTAGGGTGAAAGAGATATGATTTCTTTTGTGTTGTATATTAAGAGAAAGCACCGAAGTACTTTGTTTGGATTCATTTGAGTGTGAAACTAGACCTATGATGCTTACAAGTACAAACAAGCTTCAACTCAAGCTTTTGAATGCATTAACGCGTTTTAAAAGCTCATACGAATAGGGTGAAAGAGATTTGAGTTCTTTTGTGTTGTATATTAAGAGAAAGCATCCAAATACTTTGTCTGGATTCATTTGAGTGTGAAACTACACCTAGGATGTTTACATGTACAAACAAGCTTCAACTCAAGCTTTTGAATCCATTTACGCGTTTTAAAAGCTCAAACGAGTAGGGTGAAAGAGATTTAAGTTCTTTTGTGTTGTATGTTAAGAGAAAGCATCCAAATAATTTATTTGGATTCATTTGAGTGTGAAACTACACCTAGGATGTTTACAAGTGCAAACTAGCTTCAACTCAAGCTTTTGAATGCATTTATGCGGTTTAAAAGTTCATACGAGTAGGGTGAAAGAGATTTGAGTTCTTTTGTGTAGTATATTAAGAGAAAGCATCCAAATACTTTGTTTGGATTCATTTGAGTGTGAAATTACACCTAGGATGTATATAAGTACAAACAAGCTTCAACTCAAGCTTTTAAATCCATTTACGCGTTTTAGAAGCTCAAACGAGTAGGGTGAAAGAGATTTAAGTTCTTTTGTGTTGTATGTTAAGAGAAAGCATCCAAATAATTTATTTGGATTCATTTGAGTGTGAAACTACACCTAGGATGTTTACAAGTACAAACTAGCTTCAACTCAAGCTTTTGAATGCATTTATGCGGTTTAAAAGCTCATACGAGTAGGGTGAAAGAGATTTGAGTTCTTTTGTGTTGTATATTAAGAGAAAGCATCCAAATACTTTGTTTGGATTCATTTGAGTGTGAAATTACACCTAGGATGTTTATAAATACAAACAAGCTTCAACTAAAACTTTTGAATGCATTTACGCGTTGTAACAGCTCTTACGACTAGGGTGATAGAGATTGAGTTCTTTTGTGTTGTATACTAAGAGAAAGCACCCAAATGTTTTGTGTGGATTCATTTGAGTATGAAACTACACCAAGAATGTTTTAAAGTGCAAAAAAGCTTCAACTCAAGCTTTTGAATGCATTTACGCGTTTTAAGAGCTCATACGAGTAGGGTGAAGGAGATTTGAGTTCCTTGTGTTGTATATTAAGAGAAAGCATCCAAATGTTTTGTTTGCATTTATTTGCATTTACAAGTACAAACAAGCTTCAACTCAAGCTTTTGAATCCATTTACGCGTTTTAAAAGCTCAAAGGAGTAGGGTGAAAGAGATTAAAAGTTCTTTTGTGTTTTATGATAAGAGAAAGCATCCAAATAATTTATTTGGATTCATTTGAGCGTGAAACTACACCTAGGATGTTTACAAGTACAAACTAGCTTCAACTCAAGCTTTTGAATGCATTTATGCGGTTTAAAAGCTCATACGAGTAGGGTGAAAGAGATTTGAGTTCTTTTGTGTAGTATATTAAGAGAAAACACCCAAATGTTTTGTTTGGATTCATTTGAGTATGAAACTGCAGCAAGAATGTTTTAAAGTGCAAACAAGCTTCAACTCAAGCTTTTGAATGCATTTACGCGTTTTAAAAGCTCATACGAGTAGGGTGAAAGAGATTTGAGTTCTTTTGTGTTTGTGTATTAAGAGAAAGCATCCAAATACTTTGTTTGGATTCATTTGAGTGTGAAACTACACCTAGGATGCTTTTAAGTACAAACAAGATTCAACTCAAGCTTTTGAATCCATTTACGCGTTTTAAAAGCACATACGAGTAGGGTGAAAGAGATATGAGTTCTTTTGTGTTGTATATTAAGAGAAAGCACCGAAGTACTTTGTTTGGATTCATTTGAGTGTGAAACTAGACCTATCATGCTTACAAGTACAAACAAGCTTCAACTCAAGCTTTTGAATGCATTAACGCGTTTTAAAAGCTCATACGAATAGGGTGAAAGAGATTTGATTTCTTTTGTGTTGTATATTAAGAGAAAGCATCCAAATACTTTGTTTGGATTCATTTGAGTGTGAAATACACCTAGGATGTTTACAAGTACAAACAAGCTTCAACTCAAACTTTTGAATGCATTTACGCGTTGTAAGAGCTCTTACGACTAGAGTGATAGAGATTGAGTTCTTTTGTGTTGTATATTAAGAGAAAGCACCCAAATGTTTTATTTGCATTCATTTGAGAATGAAACTACACCAAGAATGTTTTAAAGTGCAAACAAGCTTCAACTCAAGCTTTTGAATGCATTTACGCGTTGCAAAAGCTCATACGAGTGGGGTGAAAGAGATTTGAGTTCTTTTGTGTTGTATATTAAGAGAAAGCATCCAAATACTTTTTTTCGATTCATTTGAGTGTGAAACTACACCTAGGATGTTTACAAGTACAAACAAGCTTACACTCAAGCTTTTGAATCCATTTACGCGTTTTAGAAGCTCAAACGAGTAGGGTGAAAGAGATTTAAGTTCTTTTGTGTTGTATGTTAAGAGAAAGCATCCAAATAATTTATTTGGATTTATTTGAGTGTGAAACTACACCTAGGATGTTTACAAGTAAAAACTAGCTTCAACTCAAGCTTTTGAATGCATTTATGCGGTTTAAAAGCTCATACGAGTAGGGTGAAAGAGATTTGAGTTCTTTTGTGTTGTATATTAAGAGAAAGCATCCAAATACTTTGTTTGGATTCATCTGAGTGTGAAATTACACCTAGGATGTTTATAAATACAAACAAGTTTCAACTAAAACTTTTGAATGCATTTACGCGTTGTAACAGCTCTTACGACTAGGGTGATAGAGATTGAGTTCTTTTGTGTTGTATACTAAGAGAAAGCACCCAAATGTTTTGTGTGGATGCATTTGAGTATGAAACTACACCAAGAATGTTTTAAAGTGCAAAAAAGCTTCAACTCAAGCTTTTGAATGCATTTACGCGTTTTAAGAGCTCATAGGAGTAGGGTGAAGGAGATTTGAGTTCTTTGTGTTGTATATTAAGAGAAAGCATCCAAATGTTTTGTTTGCATTTATTTGAGTATGAAACTACACCTAGGATGCTTATAAGAACAAACAAGCTTCAACTCAAGCTTTTGAATCCATTTACGCGTTTTAAAAGCACATACGAGTAGGGTGAAAGAGATTTGAGTTCTTTTGTGTTGTATATTAAGAGAAAGCACCCAAGTACTTTGTTTGGATTCATTTGAGTGTGAAACTAGACCTATGATGCTTACAAGTACAAACAAGCTTCAACTCAAGCTTTTGAATGCATTAACGCATTTTAAAAGCTCATACGAATAGGGTGAAAGAGATTTGAGTTCTTTTGTGTTGTATATTAAGAGAAAGCATCCAAATACTTTGTTTGGATTCATTTGAGTGTGAAATTACACCTAGGATGTTTATAAATACAAACAAGTTTCAACTAAAACTTTTGAATGCATTTACGCGTTGTAAGAGCTCTTCCGACTACAGTGATAGAGATTGAGTTCTTTTGTGTTGTATATTAAGAGAAAGCACCCAAATGTTTTGTTTGCATTCATTTGAGTATGAAACTACACCAAGAATGTTTTAAAGTGCAAACAAGCTTCAACTAAAGCTTTTGAATGCATTTACGCTTTTTAAAAGCTCATACGAGTGGGTGAAAGAGATTTGAGTTCTTTTGTGTTGTATATTAAGAGAAAGCATCCAAATACTTTTTTTGGATTTATTTGAGTGTGAAACTACACCTAGGATGTTTACAAGTACAAACAAGCTTCAACTCAAGCTTTTGAATCCATTTACGCGTTTTAAAAGCTCAAAGGAGTAGGGTGAAAGAGATTTAAGTTCTTTTGTGTAGTATATTAAGAGAAAGCATCCAAATACTTTGTTTGGATTCATTTGAGTGTGAAAATACCCCTAGGATGTTTATAAGTACAAACAAGCTTCAACTAAATCTTTTGAATGCATTTACGCGTTGTAACAGCTCTTACGACTAGGTTGATAGAGATTGAGCTCTTTTGTGTTGTATATTAAGAGAAAGCACCCAAATGTTTTGTTTGGATTCATTTGAGTATGAAATTACACCTAGGATGTTTATAAGTACAAACAAGCTTCAACTAAAAGTTTTGAATGCATTTACGCGTTGTAACAGCTCTTACAACTAGGTTGATAGAGATTGAGTTCTTTTGTGTTGTATATTAAGAGAAAGCACCCAAATGTTTTGTTTGGATTCATTTGAGTATGAAACTACACCAAGAATGTTTTAAAGTGCAAATAAGCTTCAACTCAAGCTTTTGAATGCATTTACGCGTTTTAAAAACTCATACGAGTAGGGTGAAAGAGATTTGGGTTCTTTTGTGTTGTATATTAAGAGAAAGCACCCAAATGTTTTGTTTGGATTCGTTTGAGTATGAGACTACACCAAGAATGTTTTAAAGTGCAAAAAAGCTTCAACTCAAGCTTTTGAATCCATTTACGCGTTTTAAGAGCTCATACGAGTACGGTGAAGGAGATTTGAGTTCTTTGTGTTGTATATTATGAGAAAGCATCCAAATGTTTTGTTTGCATTTATTTGATTATGAAACTACACCAAGAATGTTTTAAACGGCAAACAAGCTTCAAGTCAAGCTTTTGAATGCATTTACGCGTTTTAAAAGCTCATACGAGTAGGGTAAAAGAGATTTGAGTTCTTTTGTGTTGTATATTAAGAGAAAGCATCCAAATACTTTTTTTGGATTCATTTGAGTGTGAAACCACACCTAGGATGTTTACAAGTACAAACAAGCTTCAACTCAAGCTTTTGAATCCATTTACGCGTTTTAAAAGCACATACGAGTAGGGTGAAAGAGATATGAGTTCTTTTGTGATGTATATTAAGAGAAAGCACCCAAGTACTTTGTTTGGATTCATTTGAGTGTGAAACTAGACCTATGATGCTTACAAGTACAAACAAGCTTCAACTCAAGCTTTTGAATGCATTAACGCGTTTTAAAAGCTCATACGAATAGGGTGAAAGAGATTTGAGTTCGTTTGTGTTGTATGTTAAGAGAAAGCATCCAAATACTTTGTTTGGATTCATTTGAGTGTGAAACTACACCTAGGATGTTTACAAGTACAAACAAGCTTCAACTCAAGCTTTTGGATCCATTTACGCGTTTTAAAAGCTCAAAGGAGTAGGGTGAAAGAGATTTAAGTTCTTTTGTGCAGTATATTAAGAGAAAGCATCCAAATAATTTATTTGGATTCATTTGAGTGTGAAACTACACCTAGGATGTTTACAAGTACAAACTAGCTTCAACTCAAGCTTTTGAATGCATTTATGCGGTTTAAAAGCTCATACGAGAAGGGTGAAAGAGATTTGAGTTCTTTTGTGTAGTATATTAAGAGAAAGCATCCAAATACTTTGTTTGGATTCATTTGAGTGTGAAAATACACCTAGGATGTTTATAAGTACAAACAAGCTTCAACTAAATCTTTTGAATGCATTTACGCGTTGTAACAGCTCTTACGAATAGGTTGATAGAGATTGAGTTCTTTTGTGTTGTATATTAAGAGAAAGCCCCCAAATGTTTTGTTTGGATTCATTTGAGTATGAAACTACACCAAGAATGTTTTAAAGTGCAAACAAGCTTCAACTCAAGCTTTTGAATGCATTTACGCGTTTTAAAGCTCATACGAGTAGGGGGAAAGAGATTTGAGTTCTTTTGTGTTGTATATTAAGAGAAAGCACCCAAATGTTTTGTTTGGATTCATTTGAGTATGAGACTACACCAAGAATGTTTTAAAGTGCAAAAAAGCTTCAACTCAAGCTTTTGAATGCATTTACGCGTTTTAAAAGCTCATACGAGTAGGGGGAAAGAGATTTGAGTTCTTTTGTGTTGTATATTAAGAGAAAGCACCCAAATGTTTTGTTTGGATTCATTTGAGTATGAGACTACACCAAGAATGTTTTAAAGTGCGAAAAAGCTTCAACTCAAGCTTTTGAATGCTTTTACGCGTTTTAAAAGCTCATACGAGTTCTTTTGTGTTGTATGTTAAGAGAAAGCATCCAAATACTTTGTTTGGATTCATTTGAGTGTGAAACTACAGCTAGGATATTTACAAGTACAAACAAGCTTCAACTCAAACTTTTGAATGCATTTACGCGTTGTAAGAGCTCTTACGACTACAGTGATAGAGATTGAGTTCTTTTGTGTTGTATATTAAGAGAAAGCACCCAAATGTTTTGTTTGCATTCATTTGAGTATGAAACTACACCAAGAATGTTTTAAAGTGCAAAAAAGCTTCAACTCAAGCTTTTGAATGCATTTACGCGTTTTAAAAGCTCATACGAGTTCTTTTGTCTTGTATGTTAAGAGAAAGCATCCAAATACTTTGTTTGGATTCATTTGAGTGTGAAACTACAGTTAGGATGTTTACAAGTACAAACAAGCTTCAACTCAAACTTTTGAATGCATTTACGCGTTGTAAGAGCTCTTACGACTACAGTGATAGAGATTGAGTTCTTTTGTGTTGTATATTAAGAGAAAGCACCCAAATGTTTTGTTTGCATTCATTTGAGTATGAAACTACACCAAAAATGTTTTAAAGTGCAAACAAGCTTCAACTCAAGGTTTTGAATGCATTTACGCGTTTTAAAAGCTCATACGAGTAGGGTGAAAGAGATTTGAGTTCTTTTGTGTTGTATATTAAGAGAAAGCATCCAAATACTTTGTTTGGATTCATTTGAGTGTGAAACTACACCTAGGATGTTTACAAGTACAAACAAGCTTCAACTCAAGCTTTTGAATCCATTTACGCGTTTTAAAAGCACATACGAGTAAGGTGAAAGAGATATCAGTTCTTTTGTGTTGTATATTAAGAGAAAGCACCCAAGTACTTTGTTTCGATTCATTTGAGTGTGAAACTAGACCTATGATGCTTATATGTTCAAACAAGCTTCAACTCAAGCTTTTGAATGCATTAACGCGTTTTAAAAGCTCATACGAATAGGGTGAAAGAGATTTGAGTTCTTTTGTGTTGTATATTAAGAGAAATCATCCAGATACTTTGTTTGGATTCATTTGATTGTGAAACTACACCTGGGATGTTTACAATTACAAACAAGCTTCAACTCAAACTTTTGAATGCATTTACGCGTTGTAAGAGCTCTTACGACTAGAGTGATAGAGATTGAGTTCTTTTGTGTTGTATATTAAGAGAAAGCACCCAAATGTTTTGTTTGCATTCATTTGAGTATGAAACTACACCAAGAATGTTTTAAAGTGCAAACAAGCTTCAACTCAAGCTTTTGAATGCATTTACGCGTTTTAAAAGCTCATACGAGTGGGGTGAAAGAGATTTGAGTTCTTTTGTGTTGTATATTAAGAGAAAGCATCCAAATACTTTTTTTGGATTCATTTGAGTGTGAAACTACACCTAGGATGTTTACAAGTTCAAACAAGCTTCAACTCAAGCTTTTGAATCCATTTACGCGTTTTAAAAGCTCAAACGAGTAGGGTGAATGAGATTTAAGTTCTTTTGTGTTGTATGTTATGAGAAAGCATCCAAATAATTTATTGGATTCATTTGGGTGTGAAACTACACCTAGGTTGTTTACAAGTACAAACTAGCTTGAACTCAAGCTTTTGAATGCATTTATGCGGTTTTAACAGCTCTTACGAATAGGGTGATAGAGATTGAGTTCTTTTGTGTTGTATATTAAGAGAAAGCACCCAATTGGTTTGTTTGCACTCATTTGAGTATGAAACTAAACGAAGAATGTTTTATAGTACAAACAAGCTTCAACTAAAACTTTTGAATGCATTTACGCGTTGTAACAGCTCTTACGACTAGGGTGATAGAGATTGAGTTCTTTTGTGTTATATATTAAGAGAAAGCACCAAAATGTTTTGTTTGGATTCATTTGAGTATGAAACTACACCAAGAATGTTTTAAAGTGCAAACAAGCTTCAACTCAAGCTTTTGAATGCATTTACGCGTTTTAAAAGCTCATACGAGTAGGGTGAAGGAGATTTGAGTTCTTTTGTGTTGTATATTAAGAGAAAGCATCCAAATACTTTGTTTGGATTCATTTGAGTGTGAAATTACACCTAGGATGTTTATTAGTACAAACAAGCTTCAACTAAAACTTTTGAATGCATTTACGCGTTGTAACAGTTCTTACTAATAGGGTGATAGAGATTGAGTTCTTTTGTGTTGTATATTAAGAGAAAGCACCCAATTGTTTTGTTTGCACTCATTTAAGTATGAAACTATACCAAGAACGTTTTAAAGTGCAAACAAGCATCAACTCAAGCTTTTGAACGCATTTACGCGTTTTAAAACCTCATAAGTGTAGGGTGAAAGAGATTTGAGTTCTTTTGTGTTGTATATTAAGAGAAAGCATCCAAATACTTTATTTGCATTCATTTGAGTGGGAAACTACACCTAGGATGTTTATAAGTACAAACAAGCTTCAACTTAAGCTTTTGAATGAATTTACGCGTTTTAAAAGCTCATACAAGTAGGGTGAAAGAGATTTGAGTTCTTTTGTGTTGTATATTAAGAGAACGCATCCAAATACTTTGTTTGGATTCATTTGAGTGTGAAACTACACCTAGGAAGTTTACAAGTTCAACAAAGCCTCAACTCAAGCTTTTGAATGCATTTACGCGTTTTAACAGCTCTTACGAATAGGGTGATAGAGATTGGGTTCTTTTGTGTTGTATATTAAGAGAAAGAACCCAATTGTTTTGTTTGCACTCATTTGAGTATGAAACTAAACCAAGAATGTTTTATAGTACAAACAAGCTTCAACTAATGCATTTACGCGTTGTAACAGCTCTTACGAATAGGGTGATAGAGATTGAGTTCTTTTGTGTTGTATATTAAGAGAAAGTACCCAATTGTTTTGTTTGCACTCATTTGAGTATGAAACTAAACCAAGAATGTTTTATAGTGCAAACAAGCTTCAAGTCAAGCTTTTGAATCGATTCACGCGTTTTAGAAGCTCATACGAGTAGGGTGAAAGAGATTTGAGTTCTTTTGTGTTGTATATTAAGAGAAAGCATCCAAATACTTTGTTTGGATTCATTTGAGTGTGAAACTACACCTAGGATGTTTACAAGTACAAAGAAGCTTCAACTCAAGCTTTTGAATGCATTTACGCGTTTTAAAAGCTCATACGAGTAGGGTGAAAGAGATTTGAGTTCTTTTGTGTTGTATATTAAGAGAAAGCACCCAATTGTTTTGTTTGGATTCATTTGAGTGTGAAATTACACCTAGGATGTTTATAAGTACAAACAAGCTTCAACTTAAGCTTTTGAATGAATTTACGCGTTTTAAAAGCTCATACAAGTAGGGTGAAAGAGATTTGAGTTCTTTTGTGTTGTATATTAAGAGAACGCATCCAAATACTTTGTTTGGATTCATTTGAGTGTGAAACTACACCTAGGAAGTTTACAAGTTCAACAAAGCCTCAACTCAAGCTTTTGAATGCATTTACGCGTTTTAACAGCTCTTACGAATAGGGTGATAGAGATTGGGTTCTTTTGTGTTGTATATTAAGAGAAAGAACCCAATTGTTTTGTTTGCACTCATTTGAGTATGAAACTAAACCAAGAATGTTTTATAGTACAAACAAGCTTCAACTAAAACTTTTGAATGCATTTACGCGTTGTAACAGCTCTTACGAATAGGGTGATAGAGATTGAGTTCTTTTGTGTTGTATATTAAGAGAAAGTACCCAATTGTTTTGTTTGCACTCATTTGAGTATGAAACTAAACCAAGAATGTTTTATAGTGCAAACAAGCTTCAACTCAAGCTTTTGAATGCATTCACGCGTTTTAGAAGCTCATACGAGTAGGGTGAAAGAGATTTGAGTTCTTTTGTGTTGTATATTTTGATAAAGCATCCAAATACTTTGTTTGGATTCATTTTAGTGTGAAACTACACCTTGGATGTTTATAAGTACAAACAAGCTTCAACTCAAACTTTTTAATGCATTTACGCGTTGTAAGAGCTCTTACGACTAGGGTGATCGAGATTGAATTCTTTTGTGTTGTATATTAAGAGAAACCACCCAAATGTTTTGTTTGCATTCATTTGAGTATGAAACTACGCCAAGAATGTTTTAAAGTGCAAAAAAGCTTCAACTCAAGCTTTTGAATGCATATACGCGTTTTAAGAGCTCATACGAGTAGGGTGAAAGAGATTGGAGTTCTTTGTGTGGTATATTAAGAGAAAGCATCCAAATGTTTTGTTTGCATTTATTTGAGTATGAAACTACACCAAGAATGTTTTAAAGGGCAAACAAGCTTCAAGTCAAGCTTTTGAATGCATTTACGCGTTTTAAAAGCTCATAAGAGTAGGGTGAAAGAGATTTGAATTCTCTTGTGTTGTATATTAAGAGAAAGCATCCAAATACTTTGTTTGGATTCATTTGAGTGTGAAACTACACCTAGGATGTTTACAAGTACAAAGAAGCTTCAACTCAAGCTTTTGAATGCATTTACGCGTTTTAAAAGCTCATACGAGTAGGGTGAAAGAGATTTGAGTTCTTTTGTGTTGTATATTAAGAGAAAGCACCCAAATGTTTTGTGTGGATTCATTTGAGTATGAAACTACACCAAGAATGTTTTAAAGTGCAAACAAGCTTCAACTCAAGCTTTTGAGTGCATTTACGCGTTTTAAAAGCCCATACGAGTAGGGTGAAAGAGATTTGAGTTCTTTTGTGTTGTATATTAAGAGAAAGCATCCAAATACTTTGTTTGCATTCATTTGAGTGTGAAACTACAACTAGGATGTTTACAAGTACAAACAAGCTTCTACTCAAGCTTTTGAATGCATTTACGGGTTTTAGCAGCTCCTACAACATGGGTGATAGAGATCGAGTTCTTTTGTGTTGTATCTTAAGAGAAAGCGCCCAAATTTTTTGTTTGCATTCATTTGAGTATGAAACTACACCATGAATGTTTTAAAGTGCAAACAAGCTTCAACTCAAGCATTTGAATGCATTTACGCGTTTTAAGAGCTCATACGAGTAGGGTGAAAGAGATTGGAGTTCTTTGTGTTGTATATTAAGAGAAAGCATCCAAAAGTTTTGTTTGAATTCATTTGAGTGTGAAACTACACCTTGGATGTTTATAAGTACAATCAAGCTTCAACTCAAACTTTTTAATGCATTTACGCGTTGTAAGAGCTCTTACGACTAGGGTGATCGAGATTGAATTCTTTTGTGTTGTATATTACGAGAAAGCACCCAAATGTTTTGTTTGGATTCATTTGAGTATGAAACTACACCAAGAATGTTTTAAAGTGCAAACAAGCTTCAACTCAAGCTTTTGAATGCATTTACGCGTTTTAAAAGCCCATACGAGTAGGGTGAAAGAGATTTGAGTTCTTTTGTGTTGTATATTAAGAGAAAGCATCCAAATACTTTGTTTGCATTCATTTGAGTGTGAAACTACAACTAGGATGTTTACAAGTTCAAACAAGCTTCAACTCAAGCTTTTGAATGCATTTACGGGCTTTAGCAGCTCCTACAACATGGGTGATAGAGATCGAGTTCTTTTGTGTTGTATCTTAAGAGAAAGCGCCCAAATTTTTTGTTTGCATTCATTTGAGTATGAAACTACACCATGAATGTTTTAAAGTGCAAACAAGCTTCAACTCAAGCATTTGAATGCATTTACGCGTTTTAAAAGCTCATACGAGTAGGGTGAAAGAGATTTGAGTTCTTTTGTGTTGTATATTAAGAGAAAGCATCCAAATACTTTGTTTTGATTCATTTGAGTGTGAAACTACACCTAGGATGTTTACAAGTACCAACAAGCTTCAACTCATGCTTTTGAATGCATTTACGCCTTTTAACAGTTCTTACGAATAGGGTGATAGAGATTGAGTTCTTTTGTGTTGTATATTAAGAGAAAGTACCCAGTTGTTTTGTTTGCACTCATTTGAGTATAGAACTACACCAAGAATGTTTTAAAGTGCAAACAAGCTTCAATTCAAGCTTTTGAATGCAGTTACGCGTTTTAAAACCTCATAAGTGTAGGGTGAAAGAGATTTGAGTTCTTTTGTGTTGTATATTAAGAGAAAGCATCCAAATACTTTGTTTGCATTCATTTGAGTGTGAAACTACACCTAGGATGTTTACAAGAACCAACAAGCTTCAACTCAAGCTTTTGAATGCATTTACGCGTTTTAACAGTTCTTAAGAGTAGGGTGAAAGAGATTTGAGTTCTTTTGTGTTGTATATTAAGAGAAAGCACCCAAATGTTTTGGTTGGATTCATTTGAGTATGAAACTACACCAAGAATATTTTAAAGTGCAAACAAGCTTCAACTCACGCTTTTGAATGCATTTACGCGTTTTAAAAGCCCATACGAGTAGGGTGAAAGAGATTTGAGTTCTTTTGTGTTGTATATTAAGAGAAAGCATCCAAATACTTTGTTTGCATTCATTTGAGTGTGAAACTACAACTAGGATGTTTACAAGTACAAACAAGCTTCAACTCAAGCTTTTGAATGCATTTACGGGTTTTAGCAGCTCCTACAACATGGGTGATAGAGATCGAATTCTTTTGTGTTGTATCTTAAGAGAAAGCGCCCAAATTTTTTGTTTGCATTCATTTGAGTATGAAACTACACCATGAACTTTTTAAAGTGCAAACAAGCTTCAACTCAAGCATTTGAATGCATTTACGCGTTTTAAAAGTTCTTACGAATAGGGTGATAGAGATTGAGTTCTTTTGTGTTGTATATTAAGAGAAAGCACCCAGTTGTTTTGTTTGCACTCATTTGAGTATAGAACTACACCAAGAATGTTTTAAAGTGCAAACAAGCTTCAACTCAAACTTTTGAATGCAGTTACGCGTTTTGAAACCTCATAAGTGTAGGGTGAAAGAGATTTGAGTTCTTTTATGTTGTATATTAAGAGAAAGCATCCAAATACTTTGTTTGCATTCATTTGAGTGTGAAACTACACCTAGGATGTTTACAAGAACCAACAAGCTTCAACTCAAGCTTTTGAATGCATTTACGCGTTTTAACAGTTCTTACGAATAGGGTGATAGAGATTGAGTTCTTTTGTGTTGTATATTAAGAGAAAGCACCCAGTTGTTTTGTTTGCACTCATTTGAGTATAGAACTACACCAAGAATGTTTTAAAGTGCAAACAAGCTTCAACTCAAGCTTTTGAATGCAGTTACGCGTTTTGAAACCTCATAAGTGTAGGGTGAAAGAGATTTGAGTTCTTTTATGTTGTATATTAAGAGAAAGCATCCAAATACTTTGTTTGCATTCATTTGAGTGTGAAACTACACCTAGGATGTTTACAAGAACCAACAAGCTTCAACTCAAGCTTTTGAATGCATTTACGCGTTTTAACAGTTCTTACGAATAGGGTGATAGAGATTGAGTTCTTTTGTGTTGTATATTAAGAGAAAGCACCCAGTTGTTTTGTTTGCACTCATTTGAGTATAAAACTACACCAAGAATGTTTTAAAGTGCAAACAAGCTTCAACTCAAGCTTTTGAATGCATTTACGGGTTTAAGCAGCTCTTACAACATGGGTGATAGAGATCGAGTTCTTTTGTGTTGTATCTTAAGAGAAAGCACCCAAATTTTTTGTTTGCATTCATTTGAGTATGAAACTACACCAAGAATGTTTTAAAGTGCAAACAAGCTTCAACTCAAGCATTTGACTGCATTTACGCGTTTTAAAAGCTCATACGAGTAGGGTGAAAGAGATTTGAGTTCTTTTGTGTTGTATATTAAGAGAAAGCATCCAAATACTTTGTTTTGATTCATTTGAGTGTCAAACTACACCTAGGATGTTTACAAGTACAACAAGCTTCAACTCAAGCTTTTGAATGCATTTACGCGTTTTAACAGTTCTTACGAATAGGGTGATAGAGATTGAGTTCTTTTGTGTTGTATATTAAGAGAAAGCACCCAGTTGTTTTGTTTGCACTCATTTGAGTATAAAACTACACCAAGAATGTTTTAAAGTGCAAACAAGCTTCAACTCAAGCTTTTGAATGCAGTTACGCGTTTTAAAACCTCATAAGTGTAGGGTGAAAGAGATTTAAGTTCTTTTGTGTTGTATGTTAAGAGAAAGCATCCCAGTAATTTATTTGGATTCATTTGAGTGTGAAACTACACCTAGGATGTTTACAAGTACAAACTAGCTTCAACTCAAGCTTTTGAATGCATTTATGCGGTTTAAAAGCTCATACTAGTAGGGTGAAAGAGATTTGAGTTCTTTTGTGTTGTATATTAAGAGAAAGCATCCAAATACTTTGTTTAGATTCGTTTGAGTGTGAAATTACACTTAGGATGTTTACATGTACAAACAAGCTTCAACTCAAACTTTTGAATGCATTTACGCGTTGTAACAGCTCTTACGACTAGGGTGATAGAGATTGAGCTCTTTTGTGTTGTATATTAAGAGAAAGCATCCAAATACTTTGTTTTGATTCATTTGAGTGTGAAACTACACCTCGGATGTTTACAAGTACAAACAAGCTTCAACTCAAACTTTTTAATGCATTTACGCGTTGTAAGAGCTCTTATGACTAGGGTGATAGAGATTGAGTTCTTTTGTGTTCTGTATTAAGAGAAAGCACCCAAATGTTTTGTTTGCATTCATTTGAGTATGAAACTACACAAAGAATGTTTTAAAGTGCAAACAAGCTTCAACTCAAGCTTTTGAATGCATTTACGCGTTTTTAAAGCTAGTACGAGTAGGGTGATAGAGATTTGAGTTCTTTTGTATTGTATATTAAGAGAAAGCATCCAAATACTTTGTTTGCATTCATTTGAGTGTGAAACTACAACTAGGTTGTTTACAAGTACAAACAAGCTTCAACTCAAGCTGTTGAATGCATTTACGGGTTTTAACAGCTCTTACAACATGGGTGATAGAGATCGAAAGGGTTTCAACCTTTGATAGTATCACACAAAGGGATCTTGTTCAAGAATCACTCAAGAACAACTCACGAATCACTCGTAAGGGTTTCAACCTGAATCACTCAGTTTAAGGGGTAAATACTCACGTATTCAATAATTAATCATCAAAGCACGAGTTTACAGTAGCAAAGATCTCCCCTATTTATAGACAAAGAAATCTAAAGCTATTCGGAATCCTAATCCTAGTCCGAATAGGAAACTAACTACGAAACTGACTACAATTGTAAAACGGACTAACTAACAGCTTTCCTAACACCTAATGGACTTCTAATACTAATAACAATCAGATTATTACTCCCTAAACATATTCTAACTAATTAAGGGAATACTAAACGAAATCGAACTAAACAACTGATTACCTAGCGCCCAAGGCTCAAAACCGCTGGAACAGTTTCCTTGGCGCCCAAGGCTTCTTCTTTTCAGCTTCTAGTCATCTTCTTGCCACTCTAACATAGTTACCTCACACTTTACCTCACGTGGCATTATACTCTTGGCAATGAGCAGCTCAAGATCAAGCATTAACGTTTCAAGAACTGGGTTCTTGGACGTTCTTGATTTGTCGTCTTCTTGCTTGTCCTTTAACGTACTTGCTCCTGCATCAACCTCCCCTTCTTTAAAAGAATTTGCCCTCAAATTCGTATCCTCTAAGTAAGGGCTAAGATCACCAACATTGAAGGTTGAGCTCACGTTTCCATACTCACTAGGAAGATCAATCTTGTATGCATTGTCTCCAATCTTCTCTAGAACTTGAAAAGGACCATCTGCTCGAGGCATAAGCTTGTTCTTGCGTCTAGAAGGAAATCTTTCTTTGCGCAGGTGTAGCCAAACTAAGTCACCAGGTTCAAATAGAACTTGCTTTCTTCCCTTGTTAGCTCTAGCTTGGTACCTTGAGTTCATCTTCTCTACTCGCGCAGGAACTTGCTCACAGGTCTTCTTGAAAGCTTGTTGTCTTGCCTTGGCATCTACATTGATAACATCATCTCTAGGCAAAGACACGAAATCAATAGGCAAATAAGGATTAATGCCATACACAATCTCAAATGGAGAATGACCCGTGGTAAATCCAGGCGTTCTGTTATATGCAAACTCCGCATGTGCTAGCTTAATATTCCAATCTTTTGTGCTTCTACTCACCAACCCTCTAAGCAAAGTACCAAGGGTCCTGTTTGTAACCTCGGTTTGCCCATCTGTTTGTGGGTGATGTGAAGTGCTAAAGAGTAACTTCGTCCCAACGAGTCTCCAAAGTGTCTTCCAAAAGTAACTCAGAAACTTAGTATCTCGATCCGACACAATGGTCTTGGGAATGCCATGTAGCCTCACTATCTCTTTATAGAACAAGTCAGCAACATGAGAGGCGTCATCGGTTTTGTGACATGGCACAAAGTGCGCCATTTTGGACAATCTATCAACAACAACCATCACAGCATCTTTTCCCCTTTGAGTTCTAGGGAGTGCCACAATGAAATCCATGCTCACACTCTCCCAGGGAATGCTAGGAACCGGTAATGGTGTGTATAACCCTTTGTGAAAAGCACTCTTGGCCCGTTGACATGTAGCGCATCTCGTCACAATAGCATGTACATCTTTGAGCATCTTAGGCCAATAAAAGTGTTTTTGTAACAGCTCAAGGGTTTTAGTTACTCCAAAATGTCTAGCTAATCCTCCCGAGTGAACTTCTCTAACCAATAGCTCACGTACAGAGGACCTAGGAACACAGAACTTGTTCCTCTTGAATAGAAACCCATCTTGTATGAAATAATCACCATGCTCCCCTTCTAAGCTCTAAATGACTCAGAGAAATCAGCATCCTTGTCATATAGTTCTTGGAGATGTTCAAAGCCTAGGAGCTTCGCTTCAAGTGTCACAAGCAAGTGGTTTCTTCGTGAAAAAGCATCAACAACAACATTGCTCTTCCCATCTTTGTACTTGGCCGAGAATGTAAAAGATTGTAGAAACTCTACCCACTTGGCATGTCTAGGGTTTAGTTTCTGTTGGCCATGAATGTACTTGAGAGCTTCATGATCCGAGTGCAACACGAAAGGCTTAGGCCTTAAATAATGGGACCAATGCTCCAAAGCTCTCACAATTGCATAGAACTCTCGATCATATGTAGAATAATTCAACCGAGCTCCATTCAATTTCTCACTAAAATAGGCAATAGGACGTTTTTCTTGGATTAAAACAGCGCCTATACCTACCCCACTAGCATCACATTCAACTTCAAACAATCTATCAAAATCTGGTAACGCTAGAATAGGTGCTTGACACAACTTCTCTTTGACCTCAACAAAGGCCTTTTGCGCACTTTCACTCCAATTAAACTCTCCTTTTTTCATTAATTCTGTAATAGGAGCAGTAATGGAACTAAAATTGCGTATAAACCTCCGGTAAAATGATGCCAAGCCATGAAAACTACGTACCTCATGTATATTGGTTGGAGCTGGCCATGAAGCCATAGCTTCTACCTTGGACGGATCAACATGTACACCATCTTTGGACACAATGTAACCAAGGAATATAACCTTAGGAAGCATGAAATCACACTTCTCTAACTTGCCAAAAAGCTGTTGTTCCTTTAGTTTCTCAAATACGCGCTGTAGATGTACTAGATGTTCCTCCTTGGTCTTGCTGAATATAAGAATATCATCAAGGTAAACCACAACAAATTTACCAAGGAATGCTCTCAATACCTCATTCATCAACCTCATGAATGTGCTAGGAGCATTGCACAAGCCAAAAGGCATTACTAACCACTCATACAAACCATGTCGTGTCTTGAACGCGGTTTTCCATTCATCCCCCTCCTTGATTCTCACTTAATGGTATCCAGCTCTAAGATCTATCTTTGAAAACAACTGGGAACCATGTAGCTCGTCTAACATATCATCTAATCTTGGCATAGGGAACCTATATTTGATTGTGATATTGTTGACAACTCTACTATCAATGCACATACGCCATGTCCCATCTTTCTTAGGCACAAGTAACGCAGGAACAGCGCATGGACTTAGACTTTCTCTCACATAGCCTCTTTGCACAAGCTCTTCAACTTGTCTTTGTAACTTTTTGGCTTCTTCAGGGTTACACCGATATGCTGGCCTATTTGGAAGTGGTGCTCCAGGAACTAGGTCAATTTGGTGTTCTATGCCACGCATAGGAGGTAAACCAGGGGGTAACTCCTCGGGGAACACTTCTTTGAACCTCTCTAACAATAGGCGTAACTCAGGATCATAATTGGGATTGTTACACATGTTAGGTTCAAACAACAACGCTAGGTAGCTCATAGTTTCACTAGCCACCTCTTTTTCCATCTCTTTCTCTCCTATGACCATTACACGACTCGCCTTTTTACTAGCCTTTGCTTCTTTAACTTGAGTGGCAGTCAAGGGTAACAATTTGATTCGTTTCTGGTTATGCTCAACAGTATAGATATTGTTTACACCATCATGACTAACTTTCCTATCAAATTGCCAAGGACGACCTAACAATATATGACAAACACCCATAGGCAGTACATCACACCATAGATCGTCTTTATAACACCCTAAAGTAAAGCAAACTCTAGCTTGTTTAGTCACTTTTAACCCTCCCCCATCATTCAACCATTGCACAGTATAGGGTTTAGGATGACTTTTAGTAGGAAAATCAAGCTTATCAACCATCTCTTTAGAGGCAACATTAGTACAACTCCCAGAGTCAATAATCAAATTGCAAACTTTACCTCTGACCTTGCAGCGAGAATGGAATATTTGCTCCCTTTGGTCGGACTCATCATCGGCCACAGTCGTATGTAGCAACTTCGTAAGGATTAGGGTCTCTCCAACCTCGGGTATACCATAATCTTCAATGAATGGCTCTCCATTATCTTCATCACTATCCTCGGTTATGGGCATAACAAACGAGGGCTCCATCTCTTCTAGCTCAGCGATGGTGAGCGCTTTCTTCGAGCCGCACTCATAGGCATAGTGTCCATATCCTTGACACTTGAAACAACGCAGTTGGTTCTTGTCCTTAGTAGACGGCTTTGCCTTTGTCTTGAGTTACGGGCTTGCTAGGGACACTTGCGCTCTTGGAGAATGTTGCATTCTCTCTCGCATTGTATTGGTTCCAAAAATTTGTATAGCCTTTAATCACATCTCGGGCAACCGATTTTTGCTCCTTCTCTTGCTTCTCAATCTTGAGAGCGATTTTGCAGACGTCCTCAAAGGTTACGTAAGGAACAAGCTCTACCTTGCGCCTTAGAGTTGGGTTTAGACCTTTGATGAACCGCGCGATCTTTAACTCCTCCTTCTCCTCAAGATCACACATCACGTGCATATGTTCAAACTTCTGGAGGTAGTCTTATACACTTGAGGTTTCTTGGCTTAAGGACGTGAGTTTCAAAAACTGTTCTTGCTCAAATTCTTTAGGCAAAAATCGTTTCTTTAAATATTTCTTGAGTTTGTCCCAAGTCTCAATCTTTGCTTTCTCTCCCTTCTTGCGTCGAGCCTTTAGGTTTTCATACCATAAAGAAGCATGCTTGGTGAGTTTAAGCATGGCTAACTTGCATCTTTGCCGCTCATCATACTCCTTGTATTCAAAGACTCTCTCCATAGTTCTAAGCCAATCAAGAAAGGCCTCTGGGTCGTAGGAACCGTCATATTCAGGGAGTTCGACCTTCAAGTTCCTGTCATCATCATAGGGATGTCGTGGTTTAGGAGCGTCATTGGTTCTCGTCCCACTTGTGTCTTCAAACTCCTCATCGAAGTCGGGGTCGCGGTTGTGGTTTCTCCAATGAATTCTGCGCATCCTTGTCTCCATGTTCTCCCTACCTTCTTGGTTTCTTCTTTCCATAGCAGCCATCCGCTCTTCTTGAGATTTGAAAGACGTCCTAAGATCCTCCATGGCTGTTAACAACTTTGCTAGTTCGCTGGGCTCACCCATAGCTTCGGTTGTTGGTTTCTTGGGGGTTTCTTGGCTGTCTTCATGAACAAAGGGCGGATCTTGCAAGAATCTTTCTCTAAAGCTCGCTATGGTGTCGTGTTTATGCTCAGGACCGTGTTGTTTAAACTTAAGAAAGCTCAAACCTTTAGCTTTGATACCAAGTTGATGTGAAATAAGTAACAAAACGGAAATTAACCTTTGATAGTATCACACAAAGGGATCTTGTTCAAGAATCACTCAAGAACAACTCACGAATCACTCGTAAGGGTTTCAACCTGAATCACTCAGTTTAAGAGGTAAATACTCACGTATTCAATAATTAATCATCAAAGCACGAGTTTACAGTAGCAAAGATCTCCCCTATTTATAGACAAAGAAATCTAAAGCTATTCGGAATCCTAATCCTAGTCCGAATAGGAAACTAACTACGAAACTGACTACAATTGTAAAACGGACTAACTAACAGCTTTTCTAACACCTAATGGACTTCTAATACTAATAACAATCAGATTATTACTCTCCTAAACATATTCTAACTAATTAAGGGAATACTAAACGAAATCGAACTAAACAACTGATTACCTAGCGCCCAAGGCTCAAAACCGCTGGAACAGTTTCCTTGGCGCCCAAGGCTTCTTCTTTTCAGCTTCTAGTCATCTTCTTGCCACTCTAACATAGTTACCTCACACTTTACCTCACGTGGCATTATACTCTTGGCAATGAGAAGCTCAAGATCAAGCATTAACGTTTCAAGAACTGGGTTCTTGGACATTCTTGATTCGTCGTCTTCTTGCTTGTCCTTTAACGTACTTGCTCCTGCATCATTACGCGTTTTAACAGCTTTTACGACTAGGGTGATAGAGATTGAGTTCCTTTGTGTTGTATATTAAGAGAAAGCATCCAAATACGTCGTTTGGATTTATTTGAGTGTGAAACTACACCTCGGATGTTTACAAGTACAAACAAGCTTCAACTCAAGCTTTTGAATGCATTTACGCGTTTTAAAAGCTCATACGAGGAGGGTGAAAGAGATTTGAGTTCTTTTGTGTTGTATATTAAGAGAAAGCATCCAAATACTTTGTTTGGATTCATTTGAGTGTGAAACTACTCCTAGGATGTTTACAAGTACAAGCAAGCTTCAACTCAAGCGTTTGAATGCATTTACGCGTTTTAACAGCTCTTACGACTAGGGTGATAGAGATTGAGTTCTTTGTGTTGTATATTAAGAGAAAGCAGCCAATTGTTTTGTTTGCATTCATTTGAGTATGAAACTACACCAAGAATGTTTTAAAAGTGCAAACAAGCTTCAACTCAAGCTTTTGAATGCATTTACGTGTTTTAAAAGCTCATACGAGTAGGGTGAAAGAGATTTGAGTTCTTTTGTGTTGTTGATGCGGGAGCAAGTGTGCAAAGTAAACAGAACAACCAAGGAAGCTTTTGAATGATACTATCATAAGTTGGAGTACATGAATGGGTGCATAATAAATGATCAACCCATCAATGAAGATAGGCTCTTTGTTGTGGATACATTCAAAGGAAAACCAGATCTTGATGATTACTTTAAAGATACTGTTCCTATGGAAGATTCACAAGAAAAAACCAATAACATTGACCCCCTTATTGTTGTTCAAGTTAATAATTCAAGCCTACCAACTGTGGTTGATGAGTTTATCGAAGAAATATTCATTGAACCAGAAAATATTGGTGATTTCCTTGAAGATCTTGATTACATTGATGACATGCAAGAGAAATCCGAGATGGAGTTGGGACTTCTTGAATCTAGCTTTGATCAAGAACAAGAGAAAGATGTCCATCAAGAAGACAGCAGCAAGTGATGCGGGAGCAAGTGTGCAAAGTAAACAGAACAACCAAGGAACTAGCAAGAGAACATCTATTCTTGTTTACATCGAGTTTCTTTGGTGGTTATGCATTAAATTTACTCCTACAAAGATAATTACATGGAGTTTACACACAAGATCGGGATTAAAGCTCTTATTATATGATAACATTCGTTATAAGGATTCCCGTAATTTTGACAGCTTCTACACTGGTTCGTATTTTGATCATAACTCACTCATACGACATGGGATCATGGTGATTCAAAGTTCTGTAGAAAGCTGGAACAGAGATCTAAAACTCCTATCTTTTAAGTTTTCCCATATTCGAAACGTAACAGGGTTTAAAAGGAGATTTAATTTACAGTGGAAAGCTGTTCCCACGGGTTTTAGCCTTGGGCGCCAAGTAATCAGTTGTTTAGTTCGATTTCGTTTAGTATTTCATTAAATCGTTTGATTATTGTTTAGGAGAGTAATAATCTGATTGTTATTAGTATTAGAAGTCCATTAGGTGTTAGGAAAGCTGTTAGTTAGTCCGTTTTACAATTGTAGTCAGTTTCGTAGTTAGTTTCCTATTCGGACTAGGATTAGGATTCCGAATAGCTTTAGATTTCTTTGTCTATAAATAGGGGAGAGCTTTGCTATTTTAAACTCGTGCATTGATGATTAATAATTGAATACGTGAGTATTTACCCCTCAAACTGAGTGATTCAGGTTGAAACCCTTGTGTGTGATGCGCAAGTCTTGTTCTTGAGTGATTCTTGAACGAAAAACCCCAACCCCTTGAGTGATTCGAGAGGTATATCCCTTTTATTATTTTGTTTATCAAAAATACAGAAAATCCCTAAATAAATCACATCAACTTGGTATCAGAGCTAAAGGTTTGAGCTTTCTTAAGTTTAAACAACACGGTCCTGAGCATAAACACGACCCCATAGCGAACTTTCGAGAAAGATTCTTGCAAGATCCGCCCTTTGTTCACGAAGACAGCCAAGAAACCCCCAAGAAACCAACAACCGAAGCTATGGGTGAGCCCAGCGAACTAGCAAAGTTGTTAACAGCCATGGAGGATCTTAGGACGTCTTTCAAATCTCAAGAAGAGCGGATGGCTGCTATGGAAAGAAGAAACCAAGAAGATAGGGAGAACATGGAGACAAGGATGCGCAGAATTCATTGGAGAAACCACAACCGTGACCCCGACTTCGATGAGGAGTTTGAAGACACAAGTGGGACTAGAACCAATGACGCTCCTAAACCACGACATCCCTATGATGATGACAGGAACTTGAAGGTCGAACTCCCTGAATATGACGGTTCCTATGACCCAGAGGCCTTTCTTGATTGGCTTAGAACTATGGAGAGAGTGTTTGAATACAAGAAGTATGATGAGCGGCGAAGATGCAAGTTAGCCACGCATAAACTCACCAAGCATGCTTCTTTTTGGTATGAAAAACTAAAGGCTCGACGCAAGAAGGACGGGAAAGCAAAGATTGAGACTTGGGACAAACTCAAGAAACATTTAAAGAATCGATTTTTGCCTAAAGAGTTTGAGCAAGCACAGTTCTTGAAACTCACGTCCTTAAGCCAAGAAACCTCAAGTGTACAAGACTACCTCCAAAAGTTTGAAAACGCGCACATGATGTGTGATCTCGTGGAGAGGGGAGAGTTCAAGATTGCAAGATTCATCAAAGGACTAAACTCAACTCTAAGGCGCAAGGTGGAGCTTGTTCCTTACATATCCCTTGAGTATGTTTGCAAGATAGCTCTCAAGATTGAGAGGCAAGAGAGGGAGCAACAATTAGTGCACCTACGAGCACAACAAGCATACCAACAAGCACTTCAACGTCGAAATCATAAGTTGGAGTATATGAATGGGTGCATAATAAATGATCAACCCATCAATGAAGATAGGCTCTTTGTTGTGGATACATTCAAAGGAAAACCAGATCTTGATGATTACTTTAAAGATATTGTTCCTATGGAAGATTTACAAGAAAAGACCAATAACATTGACCCCCTTATTGTTGTTCAAGTTAATAATTCAAGCCTACCATTTGTGGTTGATGAGTTTATCGAAGAAATATTCATTGAACCAGAAAATATTGGTGATTTTCTTGAAGATCTTGATTATATTGATGATATGCAAGAGGAATCCGAGATGGAGTTGGAACTTCTTGAATCTAGCTTTGATCAAGAACAAGAAAGAGATGTCCATCAAGAAGACAACAACAAGGCTCTTAACCTTGTGGGTTCATTGGATATTTGTAAAGAAAATTTGATGAATATACAGGTTCAGGAGATGATTACTACATACGAAGAATTGAGGACAATTCTTTTTGAAGAAAGGGAGATTGATGCGGGAGCAAGTGTGCAAAGTAAACAGAACAACCAAGGAACTAGCAAGAGAACATCTATTCTTGTTTACATCGAGTTTCTTTGGTGGTTATGCATTAAATTGACTCCTACAAAGATAATTACATGGAGTTTACACACAAGATCGGGATTAAAGCTCTTATTATATGATAACATTCGTTATAAGGATTCCCGTAATTTTGACAGCTTCTACACTGGTTCGTATTTTGATCATAACTCACTCATACGACATGGGATCATGGTGATTCAAAGTTCTGTAGAAAGCTGGAACAGAGATCTAAAACTCCTATCTTTTGAGTTTTCCCATATTCGAAACGTAACAGGGTTTAAAAGGAGATTTAATTTACAGTGGAAAGCTGTTCCCACGGGTTTTAGCCTTGGGCGCCAAGTAATCAGTTGTTTAGTTCGATTTCGTTTAGTATTTCATTAAATCGTTTGATTATTGTTTAGGAGAGTAATAATCTGATTGTTATTAGTATTAGAAGTCCATTAGGTGTTAGGAAAGCTGTTAGTTAGTCCGTTTTACAATTGTAGTCAGTTTCGTAGTTAGTTTCCTATTCGGACTAGGATTAGGATTCCGAATAGCTTTAGATTTCTTTGTCTATAAATAGGGGAGAGCTTTGCTATTTTAAACTCGTGCATTGATGATTAATAATTGAATACGTGAGTATTTACCCCTCAAACTGAGTGATTCAGGTTGAAACCCTTGTGTGTGATGCGCAAGTCTTGTTCTTGAGTGATTCTTGAACGAAAAACCCCAACCCCTTGAGTGATTCGAGAGGTACTCGTGCATTGATGATTAATAATTGAATACGTGAGTATTTACCCCTCAAACTGAGTGATTCAGGTTGAAACCCTTGTGTGTGATGCGCAAGTCTTGTTCTTGAGTGATTCTTGAACGAAAAACCCCAACCCCTTGAGTGATTCGAGAGGTATATCCCTTTTATTATTTTGTTTATCAAAAATACAGAAAATCCCTAAATAAATCACATCAGCAAGGCTCTTAACCTTGTGGGTTCATTGGAAATTTGTAAGGATAATTTGATGAATATACAGGTTTGGGAGAAGATTACTGTATACGAAGAATTGAGGACAATTCTTTTTGAAGAAAGGGAGATTGATGCGGGAGCAAGTGTGCAAAGTAAACAGAACAACCAAGGAACTAGCAAGAGAACATATATTCTTGTTTACATCGAGTTCCTTTGGTGATTATGCATTAATTTGACTCCTATAAAGATAATTACATGGAGTTTCCACACAAGGTCGGGATTAAAGAACTTATTATATGATCTCATTCGGTATAAAGATTCCCGTAATTTTGACAGCTTCTACACTGGTTCGTATTTCGATCATAACTCACTCATACGACATGGGATCGTGGTGATTCAAAGTTCTGTAGAAATCTGGAAACGACATCTAAAACTCCCATGCTTTGAGTTTTCCCATATTCAGAACGTAAAGGAGTTGAAAAGGCAATTGAAGTTACAGAACAAAACTGTTCCAGCGTTTTGAGCCTTGGGCGCCAAGTAATTAGCTGTTTGAGTTTGATGTCGTTTGCCTATTTCCTTAATTAGTTAGAATATGTTTAAGAAAGTAGTATTCTGATTATTAGTAGCATTAGGAGTCCATTAGGTATTAGGAAAGCTAAGATGATAGAGATTGAGTTCTTTTGTGTTGTATATTAAGAAAAAGCACCCAATTGTTTTATTTGCATTCATTTGAGTATGAAACTACGCCAAGAATGTTTTAAACTGCAAACAAGTTTCAACTCAAGCTTTTGAATGCATTTACGCGTTTTAAAAGCTCATACGAGTAGGGTGAAAGAGATTTGAGTTCTTTTGTGTTGTATATTAAGAGAAAGCATCCAAATACTTTGTTTGGATTGATTTGAGTGTGAAACTACACCTAGGATGTTTACAAGTACAAACAAGCTTTAACTCAAGCTTTTGAATGCATTTACGCGTTTTAACAGCTCTTACAACTAAGGTGATAGAGATCGAGCTCTTTTGTGTTGTATATTAAGAGAAAGCATCCAAATACTTTGTTTGCATTCATTTGAGTATGAAAGTACACCAAGAATGTTTTAAAGTGCAAACAAGCTTCAACTCAAGCTTTTGAATGCTTTTACGCGTTTTAAAAGCTCATACGAGTAGGGTGAAAGAGATTTGAGTTCTTTTGGGTTGTATATTAAGAGAAAGCATCCAAACACTTTTCTTGCATTCATTTGAGTGTGAAACTACTCCTAGGATGTTTACAAGTACAAATAAGCTTCAACTCAAGCTTTTGAATGCATTTACGCGTTTTAACAGCTCTTACGACTAGGATGATAGAGATTGAGTTCTTTTGTGTTGTATATTAAGAGAAAGCACCTAATTGTTTTATTTGTATTAATTTGAGTATGAAACTACTCCAAGAATGTTTTAAAGTGCAAACAAGCTTCAACTTAAGCTTTTGAATGCATTTACGCGTTTTAAAAGCTCATACGAGTAGGGTGAAAGAGATTTGAGTTTTTTTGTGTTGTATATTAAGAGAAAGCATCCAAATACATTGTTTGGATTAATTTGAGTGTGAAACTACACCTGGGATGTTTACAGGTACAAACAAGCTTTAACATAAGCTTTTGAATGCATTTACGCGTTTTAACAGCTCTTACAACTAGGGTGATAGAGATCGAATACTTTTGTGCTGTATATTAAGAGAAATCATCCAAATACTTTGTTTGCATTCATTTGAGTATGAACCTACACCAAGAATGTTCTAAAGTGCAAACAATCTTCAACTCAAGCTTTTGAATGCATTTACGCGTTTTAAAAGCTCAGACGAGTAGGGTGAAAGAGATTTGAGTTCTTTTGGGTTGTATATTAAGAGGAAGCATCCAAACACTTTTCTTGCATTCATTTGAGTGTGAAACTACTCCTAGGATGTTTACAAGTACAATCAACCTTCAACTCAAGCTTTTGAATGCATTTACGCGTTTTAACAGCTCTTACGACTAGGATGATAGAGATTGAGTTCTTTTGTGTTGTATATTAGGAGAAAGCACCCAATTGTTTGATTTGCATTCATTTGAGTATGAAACTACGCCAAGAAAGTTTTAAAGTGCAAACAAGCGTCAACTCAAGCTTTTGAATGCATTTACGAGTTTTAAAAGCTCATACGAATAGGGTGAAAGAGATTTGAGTTCTTTTGTGTTGTATATTGAGAGAAAGCATGCAAAGACTTTTCTTTCATTCATTTGAGTGTGAAACTACTCCTAGGATGTTTACAAGTACAAACAAGCTTCAACTCAAGCTTTTGAATGCATTTACGCGTTTAATAGCTCTTACGACTAGGGTGATAGAGATTGAGTTCTTTTGTGTTGTATATTAAGAGAAAGCAGCCAATTGTTTTGGTTGCATTCAATTGAGTATGAAACTACACCAAGAATGTTTTAAAAGTGCAAACAAGCTTCAATTCAAGCTTTTGAATGCATTTACGTGTTTTAAAAGCTCATACGAGTAGGGTGAAAGAGGTTTGAGTTATTTTGTGTTGTATATTAAGAGAAAGCATCCAAATACTTTGTTTGGATTCATTTGAGTGTGAAACCACACCTAGGATGTTTACAAGTACAAACAAGCTTCAACTCAAGCTTTTGAATGCATTTACGCGTTTAATAGCTCTTACGACTAGGGTGATAGAGATTGAGTTCTTTTGTGTTGTATATTAAGAGAAAGCAGCCAATTGTTTTGGTTGCATTCAATTGAGTATGAAACTACACCAAGAATGTTTTAAAAGTGCAAACAAGCTTCAATTCAAGCTTTTGAATGCATTTACGAGTTTTAAAAGCTCATACGAATAGGGTGAAAGAGATTTGAGTTCTTTTGTGTTGTATATTGAGAGAAAGCATGCAAAGACTTTTCTTTCATTCATTTGAGTGTGAAACTACTCCTAGGATGTTTACAAGTACAAACAAGCTTCAACTCAAGCGTTTGAATGCATTTACGCGTTTAATAGCTCTTACGACTAGGGTGATAGAGATTGAGTTCTTTTGTGTTGTATATTAAGAGAAAGCAGCCAATTGTTTTGGTTGCATTCAATTGAGTATGAAACTACACCAAGAATGTTTTAAAAGTGCAAACAAGCTTCAATTCAAGCTTTTGAATGCATTTACGTGTTTTAAAAGCTCATACGAGTAGGGTGAAAGAGATTTGAGTTCTTTTGTGTTGTATAGTAAGAGAAAGCATCCAAATACTTTTTTTGCATTTATTTGAGTATGAAACTACGCCAAGAGTGTTTTAAAGTGCAAACAAGCTTCAACTCAAGCTTTTGAATGCATTTACGTGTTTTAAAAGCTCATACGAGTAGGGTGAAAGAGGTTTGAGTTATTTTGTGTTGTATATTAAGAGAAAGCATCCAAATACTTTGTTTGGATTCATTTGAGTGTGAAACCACACCTAGGATGTTTACAAGTAAAAACAAGCTTCAACTCAAGCTTTTGAATGCATTTACGCGTTTTAAAAGCACATACGAGTAGGGTGAAAGAGGTTTGAGTTCTTTTGTGCTGTATATTAAGAGAAAGCATCCAAATACTTTGTTTGGATTAATTTGAGTGTGAAACTACACCTAGGATGTTTACAAGTACAAACAAGCTTCAACTCAAGCTTTTGAAATCATTTACGCGTTTTAACAGTTCTTACGACTAGGGTGAAAGAGATTTGAGTTCTTTTGTGTTTTAAATTAAGGGAAAGCACCCAATTGTTTTGTTTTCATTCATCTGAGAATGAAACTACACCTAGGATGTTTACAAGTACAAACAAGCTTCAACTCAAGCTTTTGAAATCATTTACGCGTTTTAAAAGCTCTTACGACTAGGGTGATAGAGATTGAGTTCTTTTGTGTTGTATATTAAGAGAAAGCAGCGAATTGTTTTGTTTGCATTCATTTGAGTATGAAACTACACCAAGAATGTTTTAGAAGTGCAAACAAGCTTCAATTCAAGCTGTTGAATGCATTTACGTGTTTTAAAAGCTCATACGAGTAGGGTGAAAGAGATTTGAGTTCTTTTGTGTTGTATATTAAGAGAAAGCATCCAAATACTTTGTTTGGATTTATTTGAGTGTGAAACTACACCTAGATGGTTTACAAGTACAAGCAAGCTTCAACTCAAGCGTTTGAATGCATTTACGCGTTTTAACAGCTCTTACGACTAGGGTGATAGAGATTGAGTTCTTTTGTGTTGTATATTAAGAGAAAGCAGCGAATTGTTTTGTTTGCATTCATTTGAGTATGAAACTACACCAAGAATGATATAGAAGTGCAAACAAGCTTCAACTCAAGCTGTTGAATGCATTTACGTGTTTTAAAAGCTCATACGAGTAGGGTGAAAGAGATTTGAGTTCTTTTGTGTTGTATATTAAGAGAAAGCATCCAAATACTTTGTTTGGATTTATTTGAGTGTGAAACTACACCTAGGATGTTTACAAGTACAAAGAAGCTTCAACTCTAGCTTTTGAATGCATTTATGCATTTTAAAAGCTCATACGAGTAGGGTGAAAGAGATTTGAGTTCTTTTGTGTTGTATATTAAGAAAAAGCAACCAAATACTTTGTTTGGATTCATTTGAGCCTGAAACCACACCTAGGATGTTTACAAGTAAAAACAAGCTTCAACTCAAGCTTTTGAATGCATTTACGCGTTTTAAAAGTTCAAACGAGTAGGGTGAAAGAGATTTGAGTTCTTTTGTGTTGTATATTAAGAGAAAGCATCCAAATACTTTGTTTGGATTCATTTGAGTGTGAAACTGCATCTAGTATGTTTACAAGTACAATAAAGCTTCAACTCAAGCTTTTGAATGCATTTACGCGTTTCAAAAGCTCATACGAGTAGGGTGAAAGAGATTTGAGTTCTTTTGTGTTGTATATTAAGACAAAGCAACCAAATACTTTGTTTGGATTCATTTGAGCCTGAAACCACACCTAGGATTTTTATAAGTAAAAACAAGCTTCAACTCAAGCTTTTGAATGCATTTACGCGTTTTAAAAGCTCAAACGAGTAGGGTGAAAGAGATTTGAGTTCTTTTGTGTTGTATATTAAGAGAAAGCATCCAAATACTTTGTTTGGATTCATTTGAGTGTGAAACTGCATCTAGTATGTTTACAAGTACAATAAAGCTTCAACTCAAGCTTTTGAATGCATTTACGCGTTTCAAAAGCTCATACGAGTAGGGTGAAAGAGATTTGAGTTCTTTTGTGTTGTATATTAAGACAAAGCAACCAAATACTTTGTTTGGATTCATTTGAGCCTGAAACCACACCTAGGATGTTTATAAGTAAAAACAAGCTTCAACTCAAGCTTTTGAATGCATTTACGCGTTTTAAAAGCTCAAACGAGTAGGGTGAAAGAGATTTGAGTTCTTTTGTGTTGTATATTAAGAGAAAGCATCCAAATACTTTGTTTGGATTCATTTGAGTGTGAAACCCCACCTAGGATGTTTACAAGTAAAAACAAGCTTCAACTCAAGCTTTTGAATGCATTTACGCTTTTCAAAAGCTCATACGAGTAGGGGGAAAGAGGTTTGAGTTCTTTTGTGTTGAATATTAAGAGAAAGCATCCAAATACTTTGTTTGGATTCATATAAGTGTGTAACCACACCTAGGATGTTTACAAGTAAAAACAAGCTTCAACTCAAGCTTTTGAATGCATTTACGCGTTTTAAAAGCTCATACGAGTAGGGGGAAAGAGATTTGAATTCTTTTGTGTTGTCTATTAAGAGAAAGCATCCAAACACTTTGTTTGCAATCATTTGAGTGTGAAACTACTCCTAGGATGTTTACAAGTACAAACAAGCTTCAACTAAGGCTTTTGAATGCATTTACGCATTTTAACAGCTCTTACGACTAGGGTGATAAACATTGAGTTCTTTTGTGTTGTATATTAAGAGAAAGCACCCAATTGTTTTGTTTGCATTCATTTGAGAATGAAACTACACCAAGAATGTTTTAAAGTGCAAACAAGCTTCAACTCAAGCTTTTGAATGCACTTACGCGTTTTAAAAGCTCATACGAGTAGGGTGAAAGAGATTTGAGTTCTTTTGTGTTGTGAATTGAGAGAAAGCATCCAAACACTTTTCTTGCATTCATTTGAGTGTGAAACTACTCCTAGGATGTTTACAAGTACAAACAAGCTTCAACTCAAACTTTTGAATGCATTTACCCGTTTTAACAGCTCTTACGACTAGGATGATAGAGATTCTGTTCTTTTGTGTTGTATATTAAGAGAAAGCACCCAATTGTTTTATTTGCATTCATTTGAGTATGAAACTACGCCAAGAATGTTTTAAAGTGCAAACAAGCTTCACCTCAAGTTTTTGAATGCATTTACGCGTTTTAAAAGCTCACACGACTAGGGTGAAAGAGATTTGAGTTCTTTTGTGTTGTATATTAAGAGAAAGAATCCAAATACTTTGTTTGGATTCATTTGAGTGGGAAACTACACCTAGGATGTTTACAAGTACATACAAGCTTCAACTCAAGATTTTGAAGGCATTTACGCGTTTTAAAAGCTCATACGAGTAGGATGAAAGAGGTTTGAGTTCTTTTGTGTTGTATATTAAGAGAAAGCATTCAAATACTTTGTTGGGATTAATTTGAGTGTGAGACTACCCCTAGGATGTTTACAAGTACAAAAACAAGCTTCAACTCAAGTTTTTGAATTCATTTACGCGTTTTAAAAGCTCATACGAGTAGGGTGAAAGAGATTTGAGTTCTTTTGTGTTGTATATTAAGAGAAAGCATCCAAATACTTTCATTGGATTCATTTGAGTGTGGAAAAACACCTAGGATGTTTACAAGTACAATAAAGCTTCATTTCAAGGTTTTGAATGCATTTACGCGTTTTAACAGTTCTTACGACTAGGGTGAAAGTGATTTGAGTTCTTTTGTGTTGTATATTAAGAGAAAGCATCCAAATACTTTGTTTGGATTCATTTGAGTTTGAAACTACACCTAGGATGTTTACAAGTACAAACAAGCTTTAACTCAAGCTTTTGAATGCATTTACGCGTTTTAACTGGTCTTAGAATTAGGGTGATAGAGATCGAGTTCTTTTGTGTTGTATATTAAGAGAAAACATCCAAATACTTTGTTTGCATTCATTTGAGTGTGAAACTACACCTAGTATGTTTACAAGAGATAACAAGCTTCAACTCAAGCTTTTGAATGCATTTACGCGTTTTAACAGCTCTTACAACTAGGGTGATAGAGATCGAGTTCTTTTGTGTTGTATATTAAGAGAAAGCATCCAAATACTTTGTTTGCATTCATTTGAGTATGAAACTACACCAAGAATGTTTTAAAGTGCAAACAAGCTTCAACTCAAGCTTTTGAATGCATTTACGCGTTTTAAAAGCTCATACGAGTAGGGTGAAAGAGATTTGAGTTCTTTTGGGTTATTTATTAACAGAAAGCATCCAAATACTTTGTTTGGATTCATTTGAGTGTGAAACCACACCTAGGATGTTTACAAGTAAAAACAAGCTTCAACTCAAGCTTTTGAATGCATTTACGCGTTGCAACAGCTCTTACGAGGAGGGTGAAAGAGATTTGAGTTCTTTTGTGTTGTATATTAAGAGAAAGAATCCAAATACTTTGTTTGGATTCATTTGAGTGTGAAACTACACCTAGGATGTTTACAAGTACAAACAAGCTTCAACTCAAGATTATGAAGGCATTTACGCGTTTTAAAAGCTCTTACGAGTAGGATGAAAGAGGTTTGAGTTCTTTTGTGTTGTATATTAAGAGAAAGCATTCAAATACTTTGTTTGGATTAATTTGAGTGTGAAACTACACCTAGGATGTTTACAAGTACAAAAACAAGCTTCAACTCAAGTTTTTGAATGCATTTACGCGTTTTAAAAGCTCATACGAGTAGGGTGAATGATTTTTGAGTTCTTTTGTGTTGTATATTAAGAGAAAGCATTCAAATACTTTCATTGGATTCATTTGAGTGTGGAAAAACACCTAGGATGTTTACAAGTACAATAAAGCTTCATTTCAATGTTTTGAATGCATTTACGCGTTTTAACAGTTCTTACGACTAGGGTGAAAGAGATTTGAGTTCTTTTGTGTTGTATATTAAGAGAAAGCATCCAAATACTTTGTTTGGATTCATTTGAGTTTGAAACTACACCTAGGATGTTTACAAGTACAAACAAGCTTTAACTCCAGCTTTTGAATGCATTTACGCGGTTTTAACTGGTCTTAGACTTAGGGTGATAGAGATCGAGTTCTTTTGTGTTGTATATTAAGAGAAAGCATCCAAATACTTTGTTTGCATTCATTTGAGTGTGAAACTACACCTAGTATGTTTACAAGAGATAACAAGCTTCAACTCAAGCTTTTGAATGCATTTACGCGTTTTAACAGCTCTTACAACTAGGGTGATAGAGATCGAGTTCTTTTGTGTTGTATATTAAGAGAAAGCATCCAAATACTTTGTTTGCATTCATTTGAGTATGAAACTACACCAAGAATGTTTTAAAGTGCAAACAAGCTTCAACTCAAGCTGTTGAATGCATTTACGCGTTTTAAAAGCTCATACGAGTAGGGTGAAAGAGATTTGACTTCTTTTGGGTTGTTTATTAAGAGAAAGCATCCAAATACTTTGTTTGTATGGATTCATTTGAGTGTGAAACCATACCTAGGATGTTTACAAGTAAAAACAAGCTTCAACTCAAGCTTTTGAATGCATTTACGCTTTTTAAATGCTCTTACGAGTAGGGGGAAAGAGGTTTGAGTTCTTTTGTGTTGTATATTAAGAGAAAGCATCCAAATACTTTATTTGCATTCATTTGAGTGTGAAACTACACCTAGGATGTTTACAAGAGATAACAAGCTTCAACTCAAGCTTTTGAATGCATTTACGCGTTTTAACAGCTCTTACGACTAGGGTGATAGAGATTGAGTTCTTTTGTGTTGTATATTAAGAGAAAGCACCTAATTGTTTTGTTTGCATTCATGTGAGTATGAAACTACGCCAAGAATGTTTTAAAGTACAAACAAGCTTCAACTAAAGCTTTTGAATGCATTTACGCGTTTTAAAAGCTCATACGAGTAGGGTGAAAGAGATTTGAGTTCTTCTGTGTTGCATATTAAGAGAAAGCATCCAAATACTTTGTTTGGGTTAATATGAGTGTGAAACTACACCTAGGATGTTTAGAAGTACAAACAAGCTTTAACTCAAGCTTTTGAATGCATTTACGCGTTTTAAAAGCTCTTACAACTAGGGTGATAGAGATTGAGTTCTTTTGTGTTGTATATTAAGAGAAAGCATCCAAATACTTTGTTTGCATTCATTTGAGTATGAAACTACAACAAGAATGTTTTAAAGTGCAAACAAGCTTCAACACAAGCTTTTGAATACATTTAGGTGTTTTAAAAGCTCATACGAGTAGTGTGAAAGAGATTTGAGTTCTTTTGTGTTGTATATTAAGAGAAAGCATCCAAACACTTTTCTTGCATTCATTTGAGTGTGAAACTACTCCTGGGATGTTTACAAGTAAAAACAAGCTTCAACGCAAGCTTTTGAATGCATTTACGCGTTTTAACAGCTCTTACGACTAGGGTGATAGAGATTGAGTTCTTTTGTGTTGTATATTAAGAGAAAGCACCCAATTGTTTTGTTTGCATTCATGTGAGTATGAAACTACGCCAAGAATGTCTTAAAGTACAAACAAGCTTCAACTAAAGCTTTTGAATGCATTTACGCGTTTTAAAAGCTCTTACAACTAGGGTGATAGAGATCGAGTTCTTTTGTGTTGTATATTAAGAGAACGCATCCAAATACTTTCTTTGCATTCGTTTGAGTATGAAACTACAACAAGAATGTTTTAAAGTGCAAACAAGCTTCAACTCAAGCTTTTGAATGCATTTACGTGTTTTAAAAGTTCATACGAGAAGTGTGAAAGAGATTTGAGTTCTTTTGTGTTGTATATTAAGAGAAAGCATCCAAACACTTGTCTTGCATTCATTTGAGTGTGAAACTACTCCTAGGATGTTTACAAGTACAAACAAGCTTCAACTCAAGCTTTTGAATGCATTTACGCGTTTTAACAGCTCTTACGACTAGGGTGATAGAGATTGAGTTCTTTTGTGTTGCATATTAAGAGAAAGCACCCAATTGTTTTGTTTGCATTCATGTGAGTATGAAACTACGCCAAGAATGTTTTAAAGTACAAACAAGCTTCAACTAAAGCTTTTGAATGCATTTACGCGTTTTAAAAGCTCATACGAGTAGGGTGAAAGAGATTTGAGTTCTTTTGTGTTGTATATTAAGAGAAAGCATCCAAATACTTTGTTTGGATTCATTTGAGTGTGAAACTACACCTAGGATGTTTACAAGTACAAACAAGCTTCAACTCAAGATTTTGAAGGCATTTACGCGTTTTAAAAGCTCATACGAGTAGGATGAAAGAGGTTTGAGTTCTTTTGTGTTGTATATTAAGAGAAAGCATTCAAATACTTTGTTTGGATTAATTTGAGTGTGAAACTACACCTAGGATGTTTACAAGTACAAAAACAAGCTTCAACTCAAGTTTTTGAATTCATTTACGCGTTTTAAAAGCTCATACGAGTAGGGTGAAAGAGATTTGAGTTCTTTTGTGTTGTATATTAAGAGAAAGCATCCAAATACTTTCATTGGATTCATTTGAGTGTGGAAAAACACCTAGGATGTTTACAAGTACAATAAAGCTTCATTTCAAGGTTTTGAATGCATTTACGCGTTTTAACAGTTCTTACGACTAGGGTGAAAGATATTTGAGTTCTTTTGTGTTGTATATTAAGAGAAAGCATCCAAATACTTTGTTTGGATTCATTTGAGTTTGAAACTACACCTAGGATGTTTACAAGTACAAACAAGCTTTAACTCCAGCTTTTGAATGCATTTACGCGGTTTTAACTGGTCTTAGACTTAGGGTGATAGAGATCGAGTTCTTTTGTGTTGTATATCAAGAGAAAGCATCCAAATACTTTGTTTGCATTCATTTGAGTGTGAAACTACACCTAGTATGTTTACAAGAGATAACAAGCTTCAACTCAAGCTTTTGAATGCATTTACGCGTTTTAACAGCTCTTACAACTAGGGTGATAGAGATCGAGTTCTTTTGTGTTGTATATTAAGAGAAAGCATCGAAATACTTTGTTTGCATTCATTTGAGTATGAAACTACACCAAGAATGTTTTAAAGTGCAAACAAGCTTCAACTCAAGCTGTTGAATGCATTTACGCGTTTTAAAAGCTCATACGAGTAGGGTGAAAGAGATTTGACTTCTTTTGGGTTGTTTATTAAGAGAAAGCATCCAAATACTTTGTTTGTATGGATTCATTTGAGTGTGAAACCACACCTAGGATGTTTACAAGTAAAAACAAGCTTCAACTCAAGCTTTTGAATGCATTTACGCTTTTTAAATGCTCTTACGAGTAGGGGGAAAGAGGTTTGAGTTCTTTTGTGTTGTATATTAAGAGAAAGCATCCAAATACTTTATTTGCATTCATTTGAGTGTGAAACTACACCTAGGATGTTTACAAGAGATAACAAGCTTCAACTCAAGCTTTTGAATGCATTTACGCGTTTTAACAGCTCTTACGACTAGGGTGATAGAGATTGAGTTCTTTTGTGTTGTATATTAAGAGAAAGCACCTAATTGTTTTGTTTGCATTCATGTGAGTATGAAACTACGCCAAGAATGTTTTAAAGTACAAACAAGCTTCAACTAAAGCTTTTGAATGCATTTACGCGTTTTAAAAGCTCATACGAGTAGGGTGAAAGAGATTTGAGTTCTTCTGTGTTGCATATTAAGAGAAAGCATCCAAATACTTTGTTTGGATTAATATGAGTGTGAAACTACACCTAGGATGTTTAGAAGTACAAACAAGCTTTAACTCAAGCTTTTGAATGCATTTACGCGTTTTAAAAGCTCTTACAACTAGGGTGATAGAGATTGAGTTCTTTTGTGTTGTATATTAAGAGAAAGCATCCAAATACTTTGTTTGCATTCATTTGAGTATGAAACTACAACAAGAATGTTTTAAAGTGCAAACAAGCTTCAACACAAGCTTTTGAATACATTTAGGTGTTTTAAAAGCTCATACGAGTAGTGTGAAAGAGATTTGAGTTCTTTTGTGTTGTATATTAAGAGAAAGCATCCAAACACTTTTCTTGCATTCATTTGAGTGTGAAACTACTCCTGGGATGTTTACAAGTAAAAACAAGCTTCAACGCAAGCTTTTGAATGCATTTACGCGTTTTAACAGCTCTTACGACTAGGGTGATAGAGATTGAGTTCTTTTGTGTTGTATATTAAGAGAAAGCACCCAATTGTTTTGTTTGCATTCATGTGAGTATGAAACTACGCCAAGAATGTCTTAAAGTACAAACAAGCTTCAACTAAAGCTTTTGAATGCATTTACGCGTTTTAAAAGCTCTTACAACTAGGGTGATAGAGATCGAGTTCTTTTGTGTTGTATATTAAGAGAACGCATCCAAATACTTTCTTTGCATTCGTTTGAGTATGAAACTACAACAAGAATGTTTTAAAGTGCAAACAAGCTTCAACTCAAGCTTTTGAATGCATTTACGTGTTTTAAAAGTTCATACGAGTAGTGTGAAAGAGATTTGAGTTCTTTTGTGTTGTATATTAAGAGAAAGCATCCAAACACTTGTCTTGCATTCATTTGAGTGTGAAACTACTCCTAGGATGTTTACAAGTACAAACAAGCTTCAACTCAAGCTTTTGAATGCATTTACGCGTTTTAACAGCTCTTACGACTAGGGTGATAGAGATTGAGTTCTTTTGTGTTGCATATTAAGAGAAAGCACCCAATTGTTTTGTTTGCATTCATGTGAGTATGAAACTACGCCAAGAATGTTTTAAAGTACAAACAAGCTTCAACTAAAGCTTTTGAATGCATTTACGCGTTTTAAAAGCTCATACGAGTAGGGTGAAAGAGATTTGAGTTCTTTTGTGTTGTATATTAAGAGAAAGCATCCAAATACTTTGTTTGGATTCATTTGAGTGTGAAACTACACCTAGGATGTTTACAAGTACAAACAAGCTTCAACTCAAGATTTTGAAGGCATTTACGCGTTTTAAAAGCTCATACGAGTAGGATGAAAGAGGTTTGAGTTCTTTTGTATTGTATATTAAGAGAAAGCATTCAAATACTTTGTTTGGATTAATTTGAGTGTGAAACTACACCTAGGATGTTTACAAGTACAAAAACAAGCTTCAACTCAAGTTTTTGAATTCATTTACGCGTTTTAAAAGCTCATACGAGTAGGGTGAAAGAGATTTGAGTTCTTTTGTGTTGTATATTAAGAGAAAGCATCCAAATACTTTCATTGGATTCATTTGAGTGTGGAAAAACACCTAGGATGTTTACAAGTACAATAAAGCTTCATTTCAAGGTTTTGAATGCATTTACGCGTTTTAACAGTTCTTACGACTAGGGTGAAAGTGATTTGAGTTCTTTTGTGTTGTATATTAAGAGAAAGCATCCAAATACTTTGTTTGGATTCATTTGAGTTTGAAACTACACCTAGGATGTTTACAAGTACAAACAAGCTTTAACTCAAGCTTTTGAATGCATTTACGCGTTTTAACTGGTCTTAGAATTAGGGTGATAGAGATCGAGTTCTTTTGTGTTGTATATTAAGAGAAAACATCCAAATACTTTGTTTGCATTCATTTGAGTGTGAAACTACACCTAGTATGTTTACAAGAGATAACAAGCTTCAACTCAAGCTTTTGAATGCATTTACGCGTTTTAACAGCTCTTACAACTAGGGTGATAGAGATCGAGTTCTTTTGTGTTGTATATTAAGAGAAAGCATCCAAATACTTTGTTTGCATTCATTTGAGTATGAAACTACACCAAGAATGTTTTAAAGTGCAAACAAGCTTCAACTCAAGCTTTTGAATGCATTTACGCGTTTTAAAAGCTCATACGAGTAGGGTGAAAGAGATTTGAGTTCTTTTGGGTTATTTATTAACAGAAAGCATCCAAATACTTTGTTTGGATTCATTTGAGTGTGAAACCACACCTAGGATGTTTACAAGTAAAAACAAGCTTCAACTCAAGCTTTTGAATGCATTTACGCGTTGCAACAGCTCTTACGAGGAGGGTGAAAGAGATTTGAGTTCTTTTGTGTTGTATATTAAGAGAAAGAATCCAAATACTTTGTTTGGATTCATTTGAGTGTGAAACTACACCTAGGATGTTTACAAGTACAAACAAGCTTCAACTCAAGATTATGAAGGCATTTACGCGTTTTAAAAGCTCTTACGAGTAGGATGAAAGAGGTTTGAGTTCTTTTGTGTTGTATATTAAGAGAAAGCATTCAAATACTTTGTTTGGATTAATTTGAGTGTGAAACTACACCTAGGATGTTTACAAGTACAAAAACAAGCTTCAACTCAAGTTTTTGAATGCATTTACGCGTTTTAAAAGCTCATACGAGTAGGGTGAATGATTTTTGAGTTCTTTTGTGTTGTATATTAAGAGAAAGCATTCAAATACTTTCATTGGATTCATTTGAGTGTGGAAAAACACCTAGGATGTTTACAAGTACAATAAAGCTTCATTTCAATGTTTTGAATGCATTTACGCGTTTTAACAGTTCTTACGACTAGGGTGAAAGAGATTTGAGTTCTTTTGTGTTGTATATTAAGAGAAAGCATCCAAATACTTTGTTTGGATTCATTTGAGTTTGAAACTACACCTAGGATGTTTACAAGTACAAACAAGCTTTAACTCCAGCTTTTGAATGCATTTACGCGGTTTTAACTGGTCTTAGACTTAGGGTGATAGAGATCGAGTTCTTTTGTGTTGTATATTAAGAGAAAGCATCCAAATACTTTGTTTGCATTCATTTGAGTGTGAAACTACACCTAGTATGTTTACAAGAGATAACAAGCTTCAACTCAAGCTTTTGAATGCATTTACGCGTTTTAACAGCTCTTACAACTAGGGTGATAGAGATCGAGTTCTTTTGTGTTGTATATTAAGAGAAAGCATCCAAATACTTTGTTTGCATTCATTTGAGTATGAAACTACACCAAGAATGTTTTAAAGTGCAAACAAGCTTCAACTCAAGCTGTTGAATGCATTTACGCGTTTTAAAAGCTCATACGAGTAGGGTGAAAGAGATTTGACTTCTTTTGGGTTGTTTATTAAGAGAAAGCATCCAAATACTTTGTTTGTATGGATTCATTTGAGTGTGAAACCATACCTAGGATGTTTACAAGTAAAAACAAGCTTCAACTCAAGCTTTTGAATGCATTTACGCTTTTTAAATGCTCTTACGAGTAGGGGGAAAGAGGTTTGAGTTCTTTTGTGTTGTATATTAAGAGAAAGCATCCAAATACTTTATTTGCATTCATTTGAGTGTGAAACTACACCTAGGATGTTTACAAGAGATAACAAGCTTCAACTCAAGCTTTTGAATGCATTTACGCGTTTTAACAGCTCTTACGACTAGGGTGATAGAGATTGAGTTCTTTTGTGTTGTATATTAAGAGAAAGCACCTAATTGTTTTGTTTGCATTCATGTGAGTATGAAACTACGCCAAGAATGTTTTAAAGTACAAACAAGCTTCAACTAAAGCTTTTGAATGCATTTACGCGTTTTAAAAGCTCATACGAGTAGGGTGAAAGAGATTTGAGTTCTTCTGTGTTGCATATTAAGAGAAAGCATCCAAATACTTTGTTTGGGTTAATATGAGTGTGAAACTACACCTAGGATGTTTAGAAGTACAAACAAGCTTTAACTCAAGCTTTTGAATGCATTTACGCGTTTTAAAAGCTCTTACAACTAGGGTGATAGAGATTGAGTTCTTTTGTGTTGTATATTAAGAGAAAGCATCCAAATACTTTGTTTGCATTCATTTGAGTATGAAACTACAACAAGAATGTTTTAAAGTGCAAACAAGCTTCAACACAAGCTTTTGAATACATTTAGGTGTTTTAAAAGCTCATACGAGTAGTGTGAAAGAGATTTGAGTTCTTTTGTGTTGTATATTAAGAGAAAGCATCCAAACACTTTTCTTGCATTCATTTGAGTGTGAAACTACTCCTGGGATGTTTACAAGTAAAAACAAGCTTCAACGCAAGCTTTTGAATGCATTTACGCGTTTTAACAGCTCTTACGACTAGGGTGATAGAGATTGAGTTCTTTTGTGTTGTATATTAAGAGAAAGCACCCAATTGTTTTGTTTGCATTCATGTGAGTATGAAACTACGCCAAGAATGTCTTAAAGTACAAACAAGCTTCAACTAAAGCTTTTGAATGCATTTACGCGTTTTAAAAGCTCTTACAACTAGGGTGATAGAGATCGAGTTCTTTTGTGTTGTATATTAAGAGAACGCATCCAAATACTTTCTTTGCATTCGTTTGAGTATGAAACTACAACAAGAATGTTTTAAAGTGCAAACAAGCTTCAACTCAAGCTTTTGAATGCATTTACGTGTTTTAAAAGTTCATACGAGAAGTGTGAAAGAGATTTGAGTTCTTTTGTGTTGTATATTAAGAGAAAGCATCCAAACACTTGTCTTGCATTCATTTGAGTGTGAAACTACTCCTAGGATGTTTACAAGTACAAACAAGCTTCAACTCAAGCTTTTGAATGCATTTACGCGTTTTAACAGCTCTTACGACTAGGGTGATAGAGATTGAGTTCTTTTGTGTTGCATATTAAGAGAAAGCACCCAATTGTTTTGTTTGCATTCATGTGAGTATGAAACTACGCCAAGAATGTTTTAAAGTACAAACAAGCTTCAACTAAAGCTTTTGAATGCATTTACGCGTTTTAAAAGCTCATACGAGTAGGGTGAAAGAGATTTGAGTTCTTTTGTGTTGTATATTAAGAGAAAGCATCCAAATACTTTGTTTGGATTCATTTGAGTGTGAAACTACACCTAGGATGTTTACAAGTACAAACAAGCTTCAACTCAAGATTTTGAAGGCATTTACGCGTTTTAAAAGCTCATACGAGTAGGATGAAAGAGGTTTGAGTTCTTTTGTGTTGTATATTAAGAGAAAGCATTCAAATACTTTGTTTGGATTAATTTGAGTGTGAAACTACACCTAGGATGTTTACAAGTACAAAAACAAGCTTCAACTCAAGTTTTTGAATTCATTTACGCGTTTTAAAAGCTCATACGAGTAGGGTGAAAGAGATTTGAGTTCTTTTGTGTTGTATATTAAGAGAAAGCATCCAAATACTTTCATTGGATTCATTTGAGTGTGGAAAAACACCTAGGATGTTTACAAGTACAATAAAGCTTCATTTCAAGGTTTTGAATGCATTTACGCGTTTTAACAGTTCTTACGACTAGGGTGAAAGATATTTGAGTTCTTTTGTGTTGTATATTAAGAGAAAGCATCCAAATACTTTGTTTGGATTCATTTGAGTTTGAAACTACACCTAGGATGTTTACAAGTACAAACAAGCTTTAACTCCAGCTTTTGAATGCATTTACGCGGTTTTAACTGGTCTTAGACTTAGGGTGATAGAGATCGAGTTCTTTTGTGTTGTATATCAAGAGAAAGCATCCAAATACTTTGTTTGCATTCATTTGAGTGTGAAACTACACCTAGTATGTTTACAAGAGATAACAAGCTTCAACTCAAGCTTTTGAATGCATTTACGCGTTTTAACAGCTCTTACAACTAGGGTGATAGAGATCGAGTTCTTTTGTGTTGTATATTAAGAGAAAGCATCGAAATACTTTGTTTGCATTCATTTGAGTATGAAACTACACCAAGAATGTATTAAAGTGCAAACAAGCTTCAACTCAAGCTGTTGAATGCATTTACGCGTTTTAAAAGCTCATACGAGTAGGGTGAAAGAGATTTGACTTCTTTTGGGTTGTTTATTAAGAGAAAGCATCCAAATACTTTGTTTGTATGGATTCATTTGAGTGTGAAACCACACCTAGGATGTTTACAAGTAAAAACAAGCTTCAACTCAAGCTTTTGAATGCATTTACGCTTTTTAAATGCTCTTACGAGTAGGGGGAAAGAGGTTTGAGTTCTTTTGTGTTGTATATTAAGAGAAAGCATCCAAATACTTTATTTGCATTCATTTGAGTGTGAAACTACACCTAGGATGTTTACAAGAGATAACAAGCTTCAACTCAAGCTTTTGAATGCATTTACGCGTTTTAACAGCTCTTACGACTAGGGTGATAGAGATTGAGTTCTTTTGTGTTGTATATTAAGAGAAAGCACCTAATTGTTTTGTTTGCATTCATGTGAGTATGAAACTACGCCAAGAATGTTTTAAAGTACAAACAAGCTTCAACTAAAGCTTTTGAATGCATTTACGCGTTTTAAAAGCTCATACGAGTAGGGTGAAAGAGATTTGAGTTCTTCTGTGTTGCATATTAAGAGAAAGCATCCAAATACTTTGTTTGGATTAATATGAGTGTGAAACTACACCTAGGATGTTTAGAAGTACAAACAAGCTTTAACTCAAGCTTTTGAATGCATTTACGCGTTTTAAAAGCTCTTACAACTAGGGTGATAGAGATTGAGTTCTTTTGTGTTGTATATTAAGAGAAAGCATCCAAATACTTTGTTTGCATTCATTTGAGTATGAAACTACAACAAGAATGTTTTAAAGTGCAAACAAGCTTCAACACAAGCTTTTGAATACATTTAGGTGTTTTAAAAGCTCATACGAGTAGTGTGAAAGAGATTTGAGTTCTTTTGTGTTGTATATTAAGAGAAAGCATCCAAACACTTTTCTTGCATTCATTTGAGTGTGAAACTACTCCTGGGATGTTTACAAGTAAAAACAAGCTTCAACGCAAGCTTTTGAATGCATTTACGCGTTTTAACAGCTCTTACGACTAGGGTGATAGAGATTGAGTTCTTTTGTGTTGTATATTAAGAGAAAGCACCCAATTGTTTTGTTTGCATTCATGTGAGTATGAAACTACGCCAAGAATGTCTTAAAGTACAAACAAGCTTCAACTAAAGCTTTTGAATGCATTTACGCGTTTTAAAAGCTCTTACAACTAGGGTGATAGAGATCGAGTTCTTTTGTGTTGTATATTAAGAGAACGCATCCAAATACTTTCTTTGCATTCGTTTGAGTATGAAACTACAACAAGAATGTTTTAAAGTGCAAACAAGCTTCAACTCAAGCTTTTGAATGCATTTACGTGTTTTAAAAGTTCATACGAGTAGTGTGAAAGAGATTTGAGTTCTTTTGTGTTGTATATTAAGAGAAAGCATCCAAACACTTGTCTTGCATTCATTTGAGTGTGAAACTACTCCTAGGATGTTTACAAGTACAAACAAGCTTCAACTCAAGCTTTTGAATGCATTTACGCGTTTTAACAGCTCTTACGACTAGGGTGATAGAGATTGAGTTCTTTTGTGTTGCATATTAAGAGAAAGCACCCAATTGTTTTGTTTGCATTCATGTGAGTATGAAACTACGCCAAGAATGTTTTAAAGTACAAACAAGCTTCAACTAAAGCTTTTGAATGCATTTACGCGTTTTAAAAGCTCATACGAGTAGGGTGAAAGAGATTTGAGTTCTTTTGTGTTGTATATTAAGAGAAAGCATCCAAATACTTTGTTTGGATTCATTTGAGTGTGAAACTACACCTAGGATGTTTACAAGTACAAACAAGCTTCAACTCAAGATTTTGAAGGCATTTACGCGTTTTAAAAGCTCATACGAGTAGGATGAAAGAGGTTTGAGTTCTTTTGTATTGTATATTAAGAGAAAGCATTCAAATACTTTGTTTGGATTAATTTGAGTGTGAAACTACACCTAGGATGTTTACAAGTACAAAAACAAGCTTCAACTCAAGTTTTTGAATTCATTTACGCGTTTTAAAAGCTCATACGAGTAGGGTGAAAGAGATTTGAGTTCTTTTGTGTTGTATATTAAGAGAAAGCATCCAAATACTTTCATTGGATTCATTTGAGTGTGGAAAAACACCTAGGATGTTTACAAGTACAATAAAGCTTCATTTCAAGGTTTTGAATGCATTTACGCGTTTTAACAGTTCTTACGACTAGGGTGAAAGATATTTGAGTTCTTTTGTGTTGTATATTAAGATAAAGCACCCAAATGTTTTGTTTCCATTCATTTGAGTATGAAACTACACCAAGAATGTTTTAAAGTGCAAACAAGCTTCAACTCAAGCTTTTGAATGCCTTTACAACCAGAAATGTCATCACTTATCTTGAGAGTGTCCCATTTTTCCAAGATCATTGCAATGACACTCAATCTAGTCTCTTGATGATCTGATGTTAATGCATCACCAACGCATCAGAAAGCATCCAAATACTTTGTTTGGATTCATTAGAGTGTGAAACTACACCTGGGATGTTTACAGCTACAAACAAGCTTCAACTCAAGCTTTTGAATGCATTAACGCGTTTTAAAAGCACATACGAGTAGGGTGACAGAGATTTGAGTTCTTTTGGGTTGTAATTAAGAGAAAGCATCCAAATACTTTTTTGGATTCATTTGAGTGTGAAACTACACCTAGGATGTTTACAAGTACAAACAAGCTTCAACTCAAGCTTTTGAATGAATTTACGCGTTTTAAAAGCTCATACGAGCAGGATGAAAGAGATTTGAGTTCTTTTGTGTTGTATATTAAGAGAAAGCATCCAAATACTTTGTTTGGATTCATTTGAATGTGAAACTACAGCTAGGATGTTTACAAGTACAAACAAGCTTAAACTCAAGCTTTTGAATGCATTTACGCGTTTTAAAAGCTCAAACGAGTAGGGTTAAAGAGATTTGAGTTCTTTTGTGTTGTATATTAAGAGAAAGAAACCAAATACTTTGATTGGATACATTTGAGTGTGAAACTACACCCCGGATGTTTACAAGTACAAACAAGCTTCAACTCAAGCTTTTGAATGCATTTACGCGTTTTAGAAGCTCATACGAGCAGGATGAAAGAGATTTGAGTTCTTTTGTGTTGTATATTAAGAGAAGGCATCCAAATACTTTGTTTGGATTCATTTGAGTTTGAAACTACACCTTGCATGTTTACAAGTACAAATAAGCTTCAACTCAAGCTTTTGAATACATTTACGCGTTTTAAAAGCTCATACGAGCAGGATGAAAGAGATTTGACTTCTTTGTGATGTATGTTAAGAGAAAGCATCCAAATACTTTGTTTGGATTCATTTGAATGTGAAACTACACCTAGGATGATTACAAGTAAAAACTAGGTTCAACTCAAGCTTTTACAAGCATTTACGCGTTTTAAAAGCTCAAACGAGTAGGGTTAAACAGATTTGAGTTCTTTTGTGTTGTATATTAAGAGAAAGCATCCAAATACTTTGTTTGGATTCATTTGAGTGTGAAACTACACCTAGGATGTTTACAAGTACAAACAAGCTTCAACTCAAGCTTTTGAATGAATTTACGCCTTTTAAAAGCTCATACGAGTAGGGTGAAAGAGATTTGAGCTCTTTTGTGTTGTATATTAAGAGAAAGCATCCAAATGCTTTGTTTGGATTAATTTGAGTGTAAAACTACACCTTGGAAGTTTACAAGTACAAATAAGCTTTTACTCAAGCTTTTGAATTCATCTACGCGTTTTAAAAGCTCTTACGACTAGGGTGATAGAGATCGAGTTCTTTTGTGTTGTATATTAAGAGAAAGCATCCAAATACTTTGTGTGGATTCATTTGAGTGTGAAACTACACCTAAGATGTTTACAAGTACAAACAAGCTTCAACTCAAGCTTTTGAATGCATTTACGCGTTTTAAAAGCTCATACGAGTAGGGTGAAAGAGATTTGAGTTCTTTTGTGTTTTATATTAAGAGAAAGCATCCAAATACTTTGTTTGGATTCATTTGACTGTGAAACTACACCTAGGATGTTTACAAGTACAAACAAGCTTCAACTCAAACTTTTGAATGCATTTACGCGTTTTTAAAAGTAGGGTGAAAGAGATTTGAGTTCTTCTGTGTTGTATATTAAGTGAAAGCATCCAAATACTTTGTTTGGATACATTTGAGTGTGAAACTACAGCTAGGATGTTTACAAGTACAAACAAGCTTCAACTCAAGCTTTTGAATGCATTTACGCGTTTTAAAAGCTCATACGAGGAGGGTGAAAGAGATTTGAGTTCTTTTGTGTTGTATATTAAGAGAAAGCATCCAAATACTTTTTTTGGATTCATTTGAGTGTGAAACTACACCTAGGATGTTTACAAGTACAAACAAGCTTCAACTAAAGCTTTTGAATTCATCTACGCGTTTTAAAAGCTCTTACGACTAGGGTGATAGAGATCGAGTTCTTTTGTGTTGTATATAAAGATAAAGCACCCAAATGTTTTGTTTGCATTCATTTGAGTATGAAACTACTCTAAGAATGTTTTAAAGTGCAAACAAGCTTCAACTCAAGCTTTTGAATGCATTTACGCGTTTTAAAAGCTCATACGAGTAGGGTGAAAGAGATTTGAGTTCTTTTGTGTTGTATATTAAGAGAAAGCATCCAAATACTTTGATTGGATTCATTTGAGTGTGAAACTACACCTTGGATGTTTACAAGTAAAAACTAGCTTCAACTCAAGCTTTTAAATTTATTTACGCGTTTTAAAAGCTCATACGAGTAGGGTGAAAGAGATTTGAGTTCTTTTGTGTTGTATATTAAGAGAAAGCATCCAAATACTTTCATTGGATTCATTTGAGTGTGGAAAAACACCTAGGATGTTTACAAGTACAATAAAGCTTCATTTCAAGGTTTTGAATGCATTTACGCGTTTTAACAGTTCTTACGACTAGGGTGAAAGATATTTGAGTTCTTTTGTGTTGTATATTAAGATAAAGCACCCAAATGTTTTGTTTGCATTCATTTGAGTATGAAACTACACCAAGAATGTTTTAAAGTGCAAACAAGCTTCAACTCAAGCTTTTGAATGCCTTTACAACCAGAAATGTCATCACTTATCTTGAGAGTGTCCCATTTTTCCAAGATCATTGCAATGACACTCAATCTAGTCTCTTGATGATCTGATGTTAATGCATCACCAACGCATCAGAAAGCATCCAAATACTTTGTTTGGATTCATTAGAGTGTGAAACTACACCTGGGATGTTTACAGCTACAAACAAGCTTCAACTCAAGCTTTTGAATGCATTAACGCGTTTTAAAAGCACATACGAGTAGGGTGACAGAGATTTGAGTTCTTTTGGGTTGTAATTAAGAGAAAGCATCCAAATACTTTTTTGGATTCATTTGAGTGTGAAACTACACCTAGGATGTTTACAAGTACAAACAAGCTTCAACTCAAGCTTTTGAATGAATTTACGCGTTTTAAAAGCTCATACGAGCAGGATGAAAGAGATTTGAGTTCTTTTGTGTTGTATATTAAGAGAAAGCATCCAAATACTTTGTTTGGATTCATTTGAATGTGAAACTACAGCTAGGATGTTTACAAGTACAAACAAGCTTAAACTCAAGCTTTTGAATGCATTTACGCGTTTTAAAAGCTCAAACGAGTAGGGTTAAAGAGATTTGAGTTCTTTTGTGTTGTATATTAAGAGAAAGAAACCAAATACTTTGATTGGATACATTTGAGTGTGAAACTACACCCCGGATGTTTACAAGTACAAAAAAGCTTCAACTCAAGCTTTTGAATGCATTTACGCGTTTTTAAAAGCTCAAACGAGTAGGGTTAAAGAGATTTGAGTTCTTTCGTGTTTTATATTAAGAGAAAGCATCCAAATACTTTGTTTGGATACATTTGAGTGTGAAACTACAGCTAGGATGTTTACAAGTACAAACAAGCTTCAACTCAAGCTTTTGAATGCATTTACGCGTTTTAAAAGCTCATACGAGGAGGGTGAAAGAGATTTGAGTTCTTTTGTGTTGTATATTAAGAGAAAGCATCCAAATACTTTGTTTGAATTCATTTGAGTGTGAAACTACACCTAGGATGTTTACAGTACAAACAAGCTTTTACTCAAGCTTTTGAATTCATCTACGCGTTTTAAAAGCTCTTACGACTAGGGTGATAGAGATCGAGTTCTTTTGTGTTGTATATTAAGATAAAGCACCCAAATATTTTGTTTCCATTCATTTGATTAGGAAACTACACCAAGAATGTTTTAAAGTGCAAACAAGCTTCAACTCAAGCTTTTGAATGCATTTACGCGTTTAAAAAGGTCATACGAGTAGGGTGAAAGAAAGTTGAGTTTTTTTGTGTTGTATATTAAGAGAAGGCATCCAAATACTTTGTTTGGATTCATTTGAGTTTGAAACTACACCTTGCATGTTTACAAGTACAAATAAGCTTCAACTCAAGCTTTTGAATACATTTACGCGTTTTAAAAGCTCATACGAGCAGGATGAAAGAGATTTGACTTCTTTGTGATGTATGTTAAGAGAAAGCATCCAAATACTTTGTTTGGATTCATTTAAATGTGAAACTACACCTAGGATGATTACAAGTAAAAACTAGGTTCAACTCAAGCTTTTACAAGCATTTACGCGTTTTAAAAGCTCAAACGAGTAGGGTTAAACAGATTTGAGTTCTTTTGTGTTGTATATTAAGAGAAAGCATCCAAATACTTTGTTTGGATTCATTTGAGTGTGAAACTACACCTAGGATGTTTACAAGTACAAACAAGCTTCAACTCAAGCTTTTGAATGAATTTACGCCTTTTAAAAGCTCATACGAGTAGGGTGAAAGAGATTTGAGCTCTTTTGTGTTGTATATTAAGAGAAAGCATCCAAATGCTTTGTTTGGATTAATTTGAGTGTAAAACTACACCTTGGAAGTTTACAAGTACAAATAAGCTTTTACTCAAGCTTTTGAATTCATCTACGCGTTTTAAAAGCTCTTACGACTAGGGTGATAGAGATCGAGTTCTTTTGTGTTGTATATTAAGAGAAAGCATCCAAATACTTTGTGTGGATTCATTTGAGTGTGAAACTACACCTAGGATGCTTACAAGTACAAACAAGCTTCAACTCAAGCTTTTGAATGAATTTACGCCTTTTAAAAGATCATACGAGTAGGGTGAAAGAGATTTGAGCTCTTTTGTGTTGTATATTAAGAGAAAGCATCCAAATGCTTTGTTTGGATTAATTTGAGTGTAAAACTACACCTTGGAAGTTTACAAGTACAAATAAGCTTTTACTCAAGCTTTTGAATTCATCTACGCGTTTTAAAAGCTCTTACGACTAGGGTGATAGAGATCGAGTTCTTTTGTGTTGTATATTAAGAGAAAGCATCCAAATACTTTGTGTGGATTCATTTGAGTGTGAAACTACACCTAAGATGTTTACAAGTACAAACAAGCTTCAACTCAAGCTTTTGAATGCATTTACGCGTTTTAAAAGCTCATACGAGTAGGGTGAAAGAGATTTGAGTTCTTTTGTGTTTTATATTAAGAGAAAGCATCCAAATACTTTGTTTGGATTCATTTGACTGTGAAACTACACCTAGGATGTTTACAAGTACAAACAAGCTTCAACTCAAACTTTTGAATGCATTTACGCGTTTTTAAAAGTAGGGTGAAAGAGATTTGAGTTCTTCTGTGTTGTATATTAAGTGAAAGCATCCAAATACTTTGTTTGGATACATTTGAGTGTGAAACTACAGCTAGGATGTTTACAAGTACAAACAAGCTTCAACTCAAGCTTTTGAATGCATTTACGCGTTTTAAAAGCTCATACGAGGAGGGTGAAAGAGATTTGAGTTCTTTTGTGTTGTATATTAAGAGAAAGCATCCAAATACTTTTTTTGGATTCATTTGAGTGTGAAACTACACCTAGGATGTTTACAAGTACAAACAAGCTTCAACTAAAGCTTTTGAATTCATCTACGCGTTTTAAAAGCTCTTACGACTAGGGTGATAGAGATCGAGTTCTTTTGTGTTGTATATAAAGATAAAGCACCCAAATGTTTTGTTTGCATTCATTTGAGTATGAAACTACTCTAAGAATGTTTTAAAGTGCAAACAAGCTTCAACTCAAGCTTTTGAATGCATTTACGCGTTTTAAAAGCTCATACGAGTAGGGTGAAAGAGATTTGAGTTCTTTTGTGTTGTATATTAAGAGAAAGCATCCAAATACTTTGATTGGATTCATTTGAGTGTGAAACTACACCTTGGATGTTTACAAGTAAAAACTAGCTTCAACTTAAGCTTTTAAATTTATTTACGCGTTTTAAAAGCTCATACGAGTAGGGTGAAAGAGATTTGAGTTCTTTTGTGTTGTATATTAAGAGAAAGCATCCAAATACTTTCATTGGATTCATTTGAGTGTGGAAAAACACCTAGGATGTTTACAAGTACAATAAAGCTTCATTTCAAGGTTTTGAATGCATTTACGCGTTTTAACAGTTCTTACGACTAGGGTGAAAGATATTTGAGTTCTTTTGTGTTGTATATTAAGATAAAGCACCCAAATGTTTTGTTTGCATTCATTTGAGTATGAAACTACACCAAGAATGTTTTAAAGTGCAAACAAGCTTCAACTCAAGCTTTTGAATGCCTTTACAACCAGAAATGTCATCACTTATCTTGAGAGTGTCCCATTTTTCCAAGATCATTGCAATGACACTCAATCTAGTCTCTTGATGATCTGATGTTAATGCATCACCAACGCATCAGAAAGCATCCAAATACTTTGTTTGGATTCATTAGAGTGTGAAACTACACCTGGGATGTTTACAGCTACAAACAAGCTTCAACTCAAGCTTTTGAATGCATTAACGCGTTTTAAAAGCACATACGAGTAGGGTGACAGAGATTTGAGTTCTTTTGGGTTGTAATTAAGAGAAAGCATCCAAATACTTTTTTGGATTCATTTGAGTGTGAAACTACACCTAGGATGTTTACAAGTACAAACAAGCTTCAACTCAAGCTTTTGAATGAATTTACGCGTTTTAAAAGCTCATACGAGCAGGATGAAAGAGATTTGAGTTCTTTTGTGTTGTATATTAAGAGAAAGCATCCAAATACTTTGTTTGGATTCATTTGAATGTGAAACTACAGCTAGGATGTTTACAAGTACAAACAAGCTTAAACTCAAGCTTTTGAATGCATTTACGCGTTTTAAAAGCTCAAACGAGTAGGGTTAAAGAGATTTGAGTTCTTTTGTGTTGTATATTAAGAGAAAGAAACCAAATACTTTGATTGGATACATTTGAGTGTGAAACTACACCCCGGATGTTTACAAGTACAAAAAAGCTTCAACTCAAGCTTTTGAATGCATTTACGCGTTTTTAAAAGCTCAAACGAGTAGGGTTAAAGAGATTTGAGTTCTTTCGTGTTTTATATTAAGAGAAAGCATCCAAATACTTTGTTTGGATACATTTGAGTGTGAAACTACAGCTACGATGTTTACAAGTACAAACAAGCTTCAACTCAAGCTTTTGAATGCATTTACGCGTTTTAAAAGCTCATACGAGGAGGGTGAAAGAGATTTGAGTTCTTTTGTGTTGTATATTAAGAGAAAGCATCCAAATACTTTGTTTGAATTCATTTGAGTGTGAAACTACACCTAGGATGTTTACAGTACAAACAAGCTTTTACTCAAGCTTTTGAATTCATCTACGCGTTTTAAAAGCTCTTACGACTAGGGTGATAGAGATCGAGTTCTTTTGTGTTGTATATTAAGATAAAGCACCCAAATATTTTGTTTCCATTCATTTGATTAGGAAACTACACCAAGAATGTTTTAAAGTGCAAACAAGCTTCAACTCAAGCTTTTGAATGCATTTACGCGTTTAAAAAGGTCATACGAGTAGGGTGAAAGAAAGTTGAGTTTTTTTGTGTTGTATATTAAGAGAAGGCATCCAAATACTTTGTTTGGATTCATTTGAGTTTGAAACTACACCTTGCATGTTTACAAGTACAAATAAGCTTCAACTCAAGCTTTTGAATACATTTACGCGTTTTAAAAGCTCATACGAGCAGGATGAAAGAGATTTGACTTCTTTGTGATGTATGTTAAGAGAAAGCATCCAAATACTTTGTTTGGATTCATTTGAATGTGAAACTACACCTAGGATGATTACAAGTAAAAACTAGGTTCAACTCAAGCTTTTACAAGCATTTACGCGTTTTAAAAGCTCAAACGAGTAGGGTTAAACAGATTTGAGTTCTTTTGTGTTGTATATTAAGAGAAAGCATCCAAATACTTTGTTTGGATTCATTTGAGTGTGAAACTACACCTAGGATGTTTACAAGTACAAACAAGCTTCAACTCAAGCTTTTGAATGAATTTACGCCTTTTAAAAGCTCATACGAGTAGGGTGAAAGAGATTTGAGCTCTTTTGTGTTGTATATTAAGAGAAAGCATCCAAATGCTTTGTTTGGATTAATTTGAGTGTAAAACTACACCTTGGAAGTTTACAAGTACAAATAAGCTTTTACTCAAGCTTTTGAATTCATCTACGCGTTTTAAAAGCTCTTACGACTAGGGTGATAGAGATTGAGTTCTTTTGTGTTGTATATTAAGAGAAAGCATCCAAATACTTTGTGTGGATTCATTTGAGTGTGAAACTACACCTAAGATGTTTACAAGTACAAACAAGCTTCAACTCAAGCTTTTGAATGCATTTACGCGTTTTAAAAGCTCATACGAGTAGGGTGAAAGAGATTTGAGTTCTTTTGTGTTTTATATTAAGAGAAAGCATCCAAATACTTTGTTTGGATTCATTTGACTGTGAAACTACACCTAGGATGTTTACAAGTACAAACAAGCTTCAACTCAAACTTTTGAATGCATTTACGCGTTTTTAAAAGTAGGGTGAAAGAGATTTGAGTTCTTCTGTGTTGTATATTAAGTGAAAGCATCCAAATACTTTGTTTGGATACATTTGAGTGTGAAACTACAGCTAGGATGTTTACAAGTACAAACAAGCTTCAACTCAAGCTTTTGAATGCATTTACGCGTTTTAAAAGCTCATACGAGGAGGGTGAAAGAGATTTGAGTTCTTTTGTGTTGTATATTAAGAGAAAGCATCCAAATACTTTTTTTGGATTCATTTGAGTGTGAAACTACACCTAGGATGTTTACAAGTACAAACAAGCTTCAACTAAAGCTTTTGAATTCATCTACGCGTTTTAAAAGCTCTTACGACTAGGGTGATAGAGATCGAGTTCTTTTGTGTTGTATATAAAGATAAAGCACCCAAATGTTTTGTTTGCATTCATTTGAGTATGAAACTACTCTAAGAATGTTTTAAAGTGCAAACAAGCTTCAACTCAAGCTTTTGAATGCATTTACGCGTTTTAAAAGCTCATACGAGTAGGGTGAAAGAGATTTGAGTTCTTTTGTGTTGTATATTAAGAGAAAGCATCCAAATACTTTGATTGGATTCATTTGAGTGTGAAACTACACCTTGGATGTTTACAAGTAAAAACTAGCTTCAACTCAAGCTTTTAAATTTATTTACGCGTTTTAAAAGCTCAAACGAGTAGGGTTAAAGAGATTTGAGTTCTTTTGTGTTGTATATTAAGAGAAAGCATCCAAATACTTTGTTTGGATTAACTTGAGTGTGAAACTACACCTAGTATGTTTACAAGTACAAACAAGCTTCAACTCAAGCTTTTGAATGAATTTACGCGTTTTAAAAGCTCATACGAGTGGGGTGAAAGAGATTTGAGTTCTTTCGTGTTTTATATTAAGAGAAAGCATCCAAATACTTTCTTTCGATTCATTTGAGTGTGAAACAACACCTAGGATGTTTACAAGTACAAACAAGCCTCAACTCAAGCTTTTAAATGCATTTACGCGTTTTAACAGCTCTTACCAATAGGATGATAGAGATTGAGTTCTTTTGTGTTGTATATTAAGAGAAAGCATCCAAATACTTTGTGTGGATTCATTGGAGTGTGAAACTACACCTAAGATGTTTACAAGTACAAACAAGCTTCAACTGAAGCTTTTGAATGCATTTACGCGTTTTAAAAGCTCATACGAGTAGGGTGAAAGAGATTTGAGTTCTTTTGTGTTGTATATTAAGAGAAAGCATCCAAATACTTTGTTTGGATTCATTTGAGTGTGAAACTACACCTAGGATGTTTACAAGTACAAACAAGCTTCAACTCAAGCTTTTGAATGCATTTACGCGTTTTTAAAAGTAGGGTGAAAGAGATTTGAGTTCTTTTGTGTTGTATATTAAGTGAAAGCATCCAAATACTTTGTTTGGATACATTTGAGTGTGAAACTACAGCTAGGATGTTTACAAGTACAAACAAGCTTCAACTCAAGCTTTTGAATGCATTTACGCGTTTTATAAGCTCATACGAGGAGGGTGAAAGGGATTTGAGTTCTTTTGTGTTGTATATTAAGAGAAAGCATCGAAATACTTTGTTTGGATACATTTGAGTGTGAAACTACAGCTAGGATGTTTACAAGTACAAACAAGCTTCAACTCAAACTTTTGAATGAATTTACGCGTTTTAAAAGCTCATACGAGTGGGGTGAAAGAGATTTGAGTTCTTTCGTGTTTTATATTAAGAGAAAGCATCCAAATACTTTGTTTCGATTCATTTGAGTGTGAAACAACACCTAGGATGTTTACAAGTACAAACAAGCTTCAACTCAAACTTTTGAATGAATTTACGCGTTTTAAAAGCTCATACGAGTAAGGTGAAAGAGATTTGAGTTCTTTCGTGTTTTATATTAAGAGAAAGCATCCAAATACTTTGTTTCGATTCATTTGAGTGTGAAACAACACCTAAGATGTTTGCAAGTACAAACAAGCCTCAACTCAAGCTTTTGAATGCATTTACGCGTTTTAACAGCTCTTACCAATAGGATTATAGAGATTGAGTTCTTTTGTGTTGTATATTAAGAGAAAGCATCCAAATACTTTGTTTGGATTCAATTGAGTGTGAAACTACACCTAGGATGTTTACAAGTACAAACAAGCTTCAACTAAAGCATTTGAATTCATCTACGCGTTTTAAAAGCTCTTACGACTAGGGTGATAGAGATCGAGTTCTTTTGTGTTGTATATTAAGATAAAGCACCCAAATGTTTTGTTTGCATTCATTTGAGTATGAAACTACTCTAAGAATGTTTTAAAGTGCAAACAAGCTTCAACTCAAGCTTTTGAATGCATTTACGCGTTTTAAAAGCTCATACGAGTAGGGTGAAAGAGATTTGAGTTCTTTTGTGTTGTATATTAAGAGAAAGCATCCAAATACTTTGTTTGGATTCATTTGAGTGTGAAACTACACCTTGGATGTTTACAAGTAAAAAATAGCTTCAACTCAAGCTTTTAAATTTATTTACGCGTTTTAAAAGCTCAAACGAGTAGGGTTAAAGAGATTTGAGTTCTTTTGTGTTGTATATTAAGAGAAAGCATCCAAATACTTTGTTTGGATTAATTTGAGTGTGAAACTACACCTAGTATGTTTACAAGTACAAACAAGCTTTAACTCAAGCTTTTGAATGAATTTACGCGATTTAAAAGCTCATACGAGTGGGGTGAAAGAGATTTGAGTTCTTTCGTGTTTTATATTAAGAGAAAGCATCCAAATACTTTGTTTCGATTCATTTGAGTGTGAAACAACACCTAGGATGTTTACAAGTACAAACAAGCCTCAACTCAAGCTTTTAAATGCATTTACGCGTTTTAACAGCTCTTACCAATAGGATGATAGAGATTGAGTTCTTTTGTGTTGTAAATTAAGAGAAAGCATCCAAATACTTTGTGTGGATTCATTTGAGTGTGAAACTACACCTAAGATGTTTACAAGTACAAACAACCTTCAACTGAAGCTTTTGAATGCATTTACGCGTTTTAAAACTCATACGAGTAGGGTGAAAGAGATTTGAGTTCTTTTGTGTTGTATATTAAGAGAAAGCATCCAAATACTTTGTTTGGATTCATTTGAGTGTGAAACTACACCTTGGATGTTTACAAGTAAAAACTAGCTACAACTCAAGCTTTTAAAATTATTTACGCGTTTTAAAAGGTCAAACGAGTAGGGTTAAAGAGATTTGAGTTCTTTTGTGTTGTATATTAATAGAAAGCGTCCAAATACTTTGTTTGGATTCATTTGAGTGTGAAACTACACCTAGGATGTTTACAAGTACAAACTAGCTTCAACTCAAGCTTTTAAATGCATTTACGCGTTTTAAAAGCTCAAACGAGTAGGGTTAAAGAGATTTGAGTTCTTTTGTGTTGTATATTAAGAGAAAGCATCCAAATACTTTGTTTGGATTAATTTGAGTGTGAAAGTACACCTAGGATGTTTACAAGTACAAACAAGCTTCAACTCAAGCTTTTGAATACATTTACGCGTTTTAAAAGCTCATACGAGTAGGGTGAAAGAGATTTGTGTTCTTTTGTGTTGTATATTAAGAGAAAGCATCCAAATACTTTGTTTGGATTCATTTGAGTGTGAAACTACACCTTGGATGTTTACAAGTACAAATAAGCTTCAACTCAAGCTTTTGAATACATTTACGCGTTTTAAAAGCTCATACGAGTAGGGTGAAAGAGATTTGTGTTCTTTTGTGTTGTATATTAAGAGAAAGCATCCAAATACTTTGTTTGGATTCATTTGAGTGTGAAACTACACCTTGGATGTTTACAAGTACAAATAAGCTTCAACTCAAGCTTTTGAATACATTTACGCGTTTTAAAAGCTCATACGAGCAGGATGAAAGAGATTTGAGTTCTTTTGTGATGTATGTTAAGAGAAAGCATCCAAATACTTTGTTTGGATTCATTTGAATGTGAAACTACACCTAGGATGTTTACAAGTAAAAACTAGCTTCAACTCAAGCTTTTAAATGCATTTACGCGTTTTAAAAGCTCAAACGAGTAGGGTTAAAGAGATTTGAGTTCTTTTGTGTTGTATATTAAGAGAAAGCATCCAAATACTTTGTTTGGATTAATTTGAGTGTGAAAGTACACCTAGGATGTTTACAAGTACAAACAAGCTTCAACTCAAACTTTTGAATGAATTTACTCGTTTTAAAAGCTCATACGAGTAAGGTGAAAGAGATTTGAGTTCTTTCGTGTTTTATATTAAGAGAAAGCATCCAAATACTTTGTTTCGATTCATTTGAGTGTGAAACAACACCTAGGATGTTTGCAAGTACAAACAAGCCTCAACTCAAGCTTTTGAATGCATTTACGGGTTTTAACAGCTCTTACCAATAGGATGATAGCGATTGAGTTCTTTTGTGTTGTATATTAAGAGAAAGCATCCAAATACTTTGTGTGGATTCATTTGAGTGTGAAACTACACCTAAGATGTTTAAAAGTACAAACAAGCTTCAGACTCAAGCTTTTGAATGCATTTACGCGTTTTAAAAGCTCATACGAGCAGGATGAAAGAGATTTGAGTTCTTTTGTGATGTATGTAAAGAGAAAGCATCCAAATACTTTGTTTGGATTCATTTGAATGTGAAACTACACCTAGGATGTTTACAAGTAAAAACTAGCTTCAACTCAAGCTTTTAAATGCATTTACGGGTTTTAAAAGCTCAAACGAGTCGGGTTAAAGAGATTTGAGTTCTTTTGTGTTGTATATTAAGAGAAAGCATCCACATACTTTGTTTGGATTCATTTGACTGTGAAACTACACCTAGGATGTTTACAAGTACAAACAAGCTTCAACTCAAGCTTTTGAATGCATTTACGCATTTTTAAAAGTAGGATGAAAGAGATTTGTGTTCTTTTGTGTTGTATATTAAGTGAAAGCATCCAAATACTTTGTTTGGATACATTTGAGTGTGAAACTACAGCTAGGATGTTTACAAGTACAAACAAGCTTCAACTCAAGCTTTTGAATGCATTTACGCGTTTTAAAAGCTCATACGAGGAGGGTGAAAGAGATTTGAGTTCTTTTGTGTTGTATATTAAGAAAAAGCATCCAAATACTTTGTTTGGATTAATTTGACTGTGAAACTACACCTAGGATGTTTACAAGTACAAACAAGCTTCAACTCAAGCTTTTGAATGCATTTACGCGTTTTAGAAGCTCATACGAGCAGGATGAAAGAGATTTGAGTTCTTTTGTGATGTATGTTAAGAGAAAGCATCCAAATACTTTGTTTGGATTCCTTTGAATGTGAAACTACACCTAGGAAGTTTACAAGTAAAAACTAGCTTCAACTCAAGCTATTAAATGCATTTACGCGTTTTAAAAGCTCAAACGAGTAGGGTTAAAGAGATTTGAGTTCTTTTGTGTTGTATATTAAGAGAAAGCATCCAAATACTTTGTTTGGATTCATTTGAGTGTGAAACTACACCTAGGATGTTTACAAGTACAAACAAGCTTCAACTCAAGCTTTTGAATACGTTTACGCGTTTTAAAAGCTCATACGAGCAGGATGAAAGAGATTTGAGTTCTTTTGTGTTGTAGATTAAGAGAAAGCATCCAAATACTTTGTTTGGATTCATTTGAATGTGAAACTACACCTAGGATGTTTACAAGTAAAAACTAGCTTCAACTCAAGCTTTTGAATACATTTACGCGTTTTAAAAGCTCATACGAGTAGGGTGAAAGAGATTTGTGTTCTTTTGTGTTGTATATTAAGAGAAAGCATCCAAATACTTTGTTTGGATTCATTTGAGTGTGAAACTACACCTTGGATGTTTACAAGTACAAATAAGCTTCAACTCAAGCTTTTGAATACATTTACGCGTTTTAAAAGCTCATACGAGCAGGATGAAAGAGATTTGAGTTCTTTTGTGATGTATGTTAAGAGAAAGCATCCAAATACTTTGTTTGGATTCATTTGAATGTGAAACTACACCTAGGATGTTTACAAGTAAAAACTAGCTTCAACTCAAGCTTTTAAATGCATTTACGCGTTTTAAAAGCTCAAACGAGTAGGGTTAAAGAGATTTGAGTTCTTTTGTGTTGTATATTAAGAGAAAGCATCCAAATACTTTGTTTGGATTAATTTGAGTGTGAAAGTACACCTAGGATGTTTACAAGTACAAACAAGCTTCAACTCAAACTTTTGAATGAATTTACGCGTTTTAAAAGCTCATACGAGTAAGGTGAAAGAGATTTGAGTTCTTTCGTGTTTTATATTAAGAGAAAGCATCCAAATACTTTGTTTCGATTCATTTGAGTGTGAAACAACACCTAGGATGTTTGCAAGTACAAACAAGCCTCAACTCAAGCTTTTGAATGCATTTACGCGTTTTAACAGCTCGTACCAATAGGATGATAGAGATTGAGTTCTTTTGTGTTGTATATTAAGAGAAAGCATCCAAATACTTTGTTTGGATTCAATTGAGTGTGAAACTACACCTAGGATGTTTACAAGTACAAACAAGCTTCAACTAAAGCTTTTGAATTCATCTACGCGTTTTAAAAGCTCTTACGACTAGGGTGATAGAGATCGAGTTCTTTTGTGTTGTATATTAAGATAAAGCACCCAAATGTTTTGTTTGCATTCATTTGAGTATGAAACTACTCTAAGAATGTTTTAAAGTGCAAACAAGCTTCAACTCAAGCTTTTGAATGCATTTACGCGTTTTAAAAGCTCATACGAGTAGGGTGAAAGAGATTTGAGTTCTTTTGTGTTGTATATTAAGAGAAAGCATCCAAATACTTTGTTTGGATTCATTTGAGTGTGAAACTACACCTTGGATGTTTACAAGTAAAAACTAGCTTCAACTCAAGCTTTTAAATTTATTTACGCGTTTTAAAAGCTCAAACGAGTAGGGTTAAAGAGATTTGAGTTCTTTTGTGTTGTATATTAAGAGAAAGCATCCAAATACTTTGTTTGGATTAATTTGAGTGTGAAAGTACACCTAGGATGTTTACAAGTACAAACAAGCTTCAACTCAAACTTTTGAATGAATTTACGCGTTTTAAAAGCTCATACGAGTAAGGTGAAAGAGATTTGAGTTCTTTCGTGTTTTATATTAAGAGAAAGGATCCAAATACTTTGTTTCGATTCATTTGAGTGTGAAACAACACCTAGGATGTTTGCAAGTACAAACAAGCCTCAACTCAAGCTTTTGAATGCATTTACGCGTTTTAACAGCTCTTACCAATAGGATGATAGAGATTGAGTTCTTTTGTGTTGTATATTAAGAGAAAGCATCCAAATACTTTGTGTGGATTCATTTGAGTGTGAAACTACACCTAAGATGTTTACAAGTACAAACAAGCTTCAAACTCAAGCTTTTGAATGCATTTACGCGTTTTAAAAGCTCATAGGAGCAGGATGAAAGAGATTTGAGTTCTTTTGTGATGTATGTAAAGAGAAAGCATCCAAATACTTTGTTTGGATTCATTTGAATGTGAAACTACACCTAGGATGTTTACAAGTAAAAACTAGCTTCAACTCAAGCTTTTAAATGCATTTACGGGTTTTAAAAGCTCAAACGAGTCGGGTTAAAGAGATTTGAGTTCTTTTGTGTTGTATATTAAGAGAAAGCATCCACATACTTTGTTTGGATTCATTTGACTGTGAAACTACACCTAGGATGTTTACAAGTACAAACAAGCTTCAACTCAAGCTTTTGAATGCATTTACGCATTTTTAAAAGTAGGATGAAAGAGATTTGTGTTCTTTTGTGTTGTATATTAAGTGAAAGCATCCAAATACTTTGTTTGGATACATTTGAGTGTGAAACTACAGCTAGGATGTTTACAAGTACAAACAAGCTTCAACTCAAGCTTTTGAATGCATTTACGCGTTTTAAAAGCTCATACGAGGAGGGTGAAAGAGATTTGAGTTCTTTTGTGTTGTATATTAAGAAAAAGCATCCAAATACTTTGTTTGGATTAATTTGACTGTGAAACTACACCTAGGATGTTTACAACTACAAACAAGCTTCAACTCAAGCTTTTGAATGCATTTACGCGTTTTAGAAGCTCATACGAGCAGGATGAAAGAGATTTGAGTTCTTTTGTGATGTATGTTAAGAGAAAGCATCCAAATACTTTGTTTGGATTCCTTTGAATGTGAAACTACACCTAGGAAGTTTACAAGTAAAAACTAGCTTCAACTCAAGCTATTAAATGCATTTACGCGTTTTAAAAGCTCAAACGAGTAGGGTTAAAGAGATTTGAGTTCTTTTGTGTTGTATATTAAGAGAAAGCATCCAAATACTTTGTTTGGATTCATTTGAGTGTGAAACTACACCTAGGATGTTTACAAGTACAAACAAGCTTCAACTCAAGCTTTTGAATACGTTTACGCATTTTAAAAGCTCATACGAGCAGGATGAAAGAGATTTGAGTTCTTTTGTGTTGTAGATTAAGAGAAAGCATCCAAATACTTTGTTTGGATTCATTTGAATGTGAAACTACACCTAGGATGTTTACAAGTAAAAACTAGCTTCAACTCAAGCTTTTGAATACATTTACGCGTTTTAAAAGCTCATACGAGTAGGGTGAAAGAGATTTGTGTTCTTTTGTGTTGTATATTAAGAGAAAGCATCCAAATACTTTGTTTGGATTCATTTGAGTGTGAAACTACACCTTGGATGTTTACAAGTACAAATAAGCTTCAACTCAAGCTTTTGAATACATTTACGCGTTTTAAAAGCTCATACGAGCAGGATGAAAGAGATTTGAGTTCTTTTGTGATGTATGTTAAGAGAAAGCATCCAAACACTTTGTTTGGGTTCATTTGAATGTGAAACTACACCTAGGATGTTTACAAGTAAAAACTAGCTTCAACTCAAGCTTTTGAATGCATTTACGCGTTTTAAAAGCTCAAACGAGTAGGGTTAAAGAGATTTGAGTTCTTTTGTGTTGTATATTAAGAGAAAGCATCCAAATACTTTGTTTGGATTAATTTGAGTGTGAAAGTACACCTAGGATGTTTACAAGTACAAACAAGCTTCAACTCAAACGTTTGAATGAATTTACGCGTTTTAAAAGCTCATACGAGTAAGGTGAAAGAGATTTGAGTTCTTTCGTGTTTTATATTAAGAGAAAGCATCCAAATACTTTGTTTCGATTCATTTGAGTGTGAAACAACACCTAGGATGTTTGCAAGTACAAACAAGCCTCAACTCAAGCTTTTGAATGCATTTACGCGTTTTAACAGCTCTTACCAATAGGATGATAGAGATTGAGTTCTTTTGTGTTGTATATTAAGAGAAAGCATCCAAATACTTTGTTTGGATTCAATTGAGTGTGAAACTACACCTAGGATGTTTACAAGTACAAACAAGCTTCAACTAAAGCTTTTGAATTCATCTACGCGTTTTAAAAGCTCTTACGACTAGGGTGATAGAGATCGAGTTCTTTTGTGTTGTATATTAAGATAAAGCACCCAAATGTTTTGTTTGCATTCATTTGAGTATGAAACTACTCTAAGAATGTTTTAAAGTGCAAACAAGCTTCAACTCAAGCTTTTGAATGCATTTACGCGTTTTAAAAGCTCATACGAGTAGGGTGAAAGAGATTTGAGTTCTTTTGTGTTGTATATTAAGAGAAAGCATCCAAATACTTTGTTTGGATTCATTTGAGTGTGAAACTACACCTTGGATGTTTACAAGTAAAAACTAGCTTCAACTCAAGCTTTTAAATTTATTTACGCGTTTTAAAAGCTCAAACGAGTAGGGTTAAAGAGATTTGAGTTCTTTTGTGTTGTATATTAAGAGAAAGCATCCAAATACTTTGTTTGGATTAATTTGAGTATGAAACTACACCTAGTATGTTTACAAGTACAAACAAGCTTTAACTCAAGCTTTTGAATGAATTTACGCGATTTAAAAGCTCATACGAGTGGGGTGAAAGAGATTTGAGTTCTTTCGTGTTTTATATTAAGAGAAAGCATCCAAATACTTTGTTTCGATTCATTTGAGTGTGAAACAACACCTAGCATGTTTACAAGTACAAACAAGCCTCAACTCAAGCTTTTAAATGCATTTATGCGTTTTAACAGCTCTTACCAATAGGATGATAGAGATTGAGTTCTTTTGTGTTGTATATTAAGAGAAAGCATCCAAATACTTTGTGTGGATTCATTTGAGTGTGAAACTACACCTAAGATGTTTACAAGTACAAACAAGCTTCAACTGAAGCTTTTGAATGCATTTACGCGTTTTAAAACTCATACGAGTAGGGTGAAAGAGATTTGAGTTCTTTTGTGTTGTATATTAAGAGAAAGCATCCAAATACTTTGTTTGGATTCATTTGAGTGTGAAACTACACCTTGGATGTTTACAAGTAAAAACTAGCTACAACTCAAGCTTTCAAAATTATTTACGCGTTTTAAAAGCTCAAACGAGTAGGGTTAAAGAGATTTGAGTTCTTTTGTGTTGTATATTAAGAGAAAGCATCCAAATACTTTGTTTGGATTCATTTGAGTGTGAAACTACACCTAGGATGTTTACAAGTACAAACAAGCTTTAACTCAAGCTTTTGAATACGTTTACGCGTTTTAAAAGCTCATACGAGCAGGATGAAAGAGATTTGAGTTCTTTTGTGTTGTAGATTAAGAGAAAGCATCCAAATACTTTGTTTGGATTCATTTGAATGTGAAACTACACCTAGGATGTTTACAAGTAAAAACTAGCTTCTACTCAAGCTTTTGAATGCATTTACGCGTTTTAAAAGCTCATACGAGTAGGGTGAAAGAGATTTGTGTTCTTTTGTGTTGTATATTAAGAGAAAGCATCCAAATACTTTGTTTGGATTCATTTGAGTGTGAAACTACACCTTGGATGTTTACAAGTACAAATAAGCTTCAACTCAAGCTTTTGAATACATTTACGCGTTTTAAAAGCTCATACGAGCAGGATGAAAGAGATTTGAGTTCTTTTGTGATGTATGTTAAGAGAAAGCATCCAAATACTTTGTTTGGATTCATTTGAATGTGAAACTACACCTAGGATGTTTACAAGTAAAAACTAGCTTCAACTCAAGCTTTTAAATGCATTTACGCGTTTTAAAAGCTCAAACGAGTAGGGTTAAAGAGATTTGAGTTCTTTTGTGTTGTATATTAAGAGAAAGCATCCAAATACTTTGTTTGGATTAATTTGAGTGTGAAAGTACACCTAGGATGTTTACAAGTACAAACAAGCTTCAACTCAAACTTTTGAATGAATTTACTCGTTTTAAAAGCTCATACGAGTAAGGTGAAAGAGATTTGAGTTCTTTCGTGTTTTATATTAAGAGAAAGCATCCAAATACTTTGTTTCGATTCATTTGAGTGTGAAACAACACCTAGGATGTTTGCAAGTACAAACAAGCCTCAACTAAAGCTTTTGAATGCATTTACGCGTTTTAACAGCTCTTACCAATAGGATGATAGCGATTGAGTTCTTTTGTGTTGTATATTAAGAGAAAGCATCCAAATACTTTGTGTGGATTCATTTGAGTGTGAAACTACACCTAAGATGTTTACAAGTACAAACAAGCTTCAGACTCAAGCTTTTGAATGCATTTACGCGTTTTAAAAGCTCATACGAGCAGGATGAAAGAGATTTGAGTTCTTTTGTGATGTATGTAAAGAGAAAGCATCCAAATACTTTGTTTGGATTCATTTGAATGTGAAACTACACCTAGGATGTTTACAAGTAAAAACTAGCTTCAACTCAAGCTTTTAAATGCATTTACGCGTTTTAAAAGCTCAAACGAGTAGGGTTAAAGAGATTTGAGTTCTTTTCTGTTGTATATTAAGAGAAAGCATCCAAATACTTTGTTTGGATTCATTTGACTGTGAAACTACACCTAGGATGTTTACAAGTACAAACAAGCTTCAACTCAAGCTTTTGAATGCATTTACGCATTTTTAAAAGTAGGATGAAAGAGATTTGAGTTCTTTTGTGTTGTATATTAAGTGAAAGCATCCAAATACTTTGTTTGGATACATTTGAGTGTGAAACTACAGCTAGGACGTTTACAAGTACAAACAAGCTTCAACTCAAGCTTTTGAATGCATTTACGCGTTTTAAAAGCTCATACGAGGAGGGTGAAAGAGATTTGAGTTCTTTTGTGTTGTATATTAAGAAAAAGCATCCAAATACTTTGTTTGGATTAATTTGACTGTGAAACTACACCTAGGATGTTTACAAGTACAAACAAGCTTCAACTCAAGCTTTTGAATGCATTTACGCGTTTTAGAAGCTCATACGAGCAGGATGAAAGAGATTTGAGTTCTTTTGTGATGTATGTTAAGAGAAAGCATCCAAATACTTTGTTTAGATTCCTTTGAATGTGAAACTACACCTAGGAAGTTTACAAGTAAAAACTAGCTTCAACTCAAGCTATTAAATGCATTTACGCGTTTTAAAAGCTCAAACGAGTAGGGTTAAAGAGATTTGAGTTCTTTTGTGTTGTATATTAAGAGAAAGCATCCAAATACTTTGTTTGGATTCATTTGAATGTGAAACTACACCTAGGATGTTTACAAGTAAAAACTAGCTTCAACTCAAGCTATTAAATGCATTTACGCGTTTTAAAAGCTCAAACGAGTAGGGTTAAAGAGATTTGAGTTCTTTTGTGTTGTATCTTAAGAGAAAGCATCCAAATACTTTGTTTGGATTCATTTGAATGTGAAACTACACCTAGGATGTTTACAAGTAAAAACTAGCTTCAACTCAAGCTTTTAAATGCATTTACGCGTTTTAAAAGCTCAAACGAGTAGGGTGAAAGAGATTTGAGTTCTTTTGTGTTGTATATTAAAAGAAAGCATCCAAATACTTTGTTTGGATTCATTTGAGTGTGAAACTACACCTTGGATGTTTACAAGTAAAAACTAGCTTCAACTCAAGCTTTTAAATTTATTTACGCGTTTTAAAAGCTCAAACGAGTAGGGTTAAAGAGATTTGAGTTCTTTTGTGTTGTATATTAAGAGAAAGCATCCAAATACTTTGTTTGGATTCATTTGAGTGTGAAACTACACCTCGGATGTTTACAAGTACAAACAAGCTTCAACTCAAGCTTTTGATTACGTTTACGCGTTTTAAAAGCTCATACGAGCAGGATGAAAGAGATTTGAGTTCTTTTGTGTTGTAGATTAAGAGAAAGCATCCAAATACTTTGTTTGGATTCATTTGAATGTGAAACTACACCTAGGATGTTTACAAGTAAAAACTAGCTTCAACTCAAGCTTTTGAATACATTTACGCGTTTTAAAAGCTCATACGAGTAGGGTGAAAGAGATTTGTGTTCTTTTGTGTTGTATATTAAGAGAAAGCATCCAAATACTTTGTTTGGATTCATTTGAGTGTGAAACTACACCTTGGATGTTTACAAGTACAAATAAGCTTCAACTCAAGCTTTTGAATACATTTACGCGTTTTAAAAGCTCATACGAGCAGGATGAAAGAGATTTGAGTTCTTTTGTGATGTATGTTAAGAGAAAGCAACCAAATACTTTGTTTGGATTCATTTGAATGTGAAACTACACCTAGGATGTTTACAAGTAAAAACTAGCTTCAACTCAAGCTTTTAAATGCATTTACGCGTTTTAAAAGCTCAAACGAGTAGGGTTAAAGAGATTTGAGTTCTTTTGTGTTGTATATTAAGAGAAAGCATCCAAATACTTTGTTTGGATACATTTGAGTGTGAAACTACAGCTAGGACGTTTACAAGTACAAACAAGCTTCAACTCAAGCTTTTGAATGCATTTACGCGTTTTAAAAGCTCATACGAGGAGGGTGAAAGAGATTTGAGTTCTTTTGTGTTGTATATTAAGAAAAAGCATCCAAATACTTTGTTTGGATTAATTTGACTGTGAAACTACACCTAGGATGTTTACAAGTACAAACAAGCTTCAACTCAAGCTTTTGAATGCATTTACGCGTTTTAGAAGCTCATACGAGCAGGATGAAAGAGATTTGAGTTCTTTTGTGATGTATGTTAAGAGAAAGCATCCAAATACTTTGTTTGGATTCCTTTGAATGTGAAACTACACCTAGGAAGTTTACAAGTAAAAACTAGCTTCAACTCAAGCTATTAAATGCATTTACGCGTTTTAAAAGCTCAAACGAGTAGGGTTAAAGAGATTTGAGTTCTTTTGTGTTGTATATTAAGAGAAAGCATCCAAATACTTTGTTTGGATTAATTTGAGTGTGAAACTACACCTAGTATGTTTACAAGTACAAACAAGCTTTAACTCAAGCTTTTGAATGAATTTACGCGATTTAAAAGCTCATACGAGTGGGGTGAAAGAGATTTGAGTTCTTTCGTGTTTTATATTAAGAGAAAGCATCCAAATACTTTGTTTCGATTCATTTGAGTGTGAAACAACACCTAGGATGTTTGCAAGTACAAACAAGCCTCAACTCAAGCTTTTGAATGCATTTACGCGTTTTAAAAGCTCATACGAGTAAGGTGAAAGAAATTTGAGTTCTTTCGTGTTTTATATTAAGAGAAAGCATCCAAATACTTTGTTTCGATTCATTTGAGTGTGAAACAACACCTAGGATGTTTGCAAGTACAAACAAGCCTCAACTCAAGCTTTTGAATGCATTTACGCGTTTTAACAGCTCTTACCAATAGGATGATAGAGATTGAGTTCTTTTGTGTTGTATATTAAGAGAAAGCATCCAAATACTTTGTGTGGATTCATTTGAGTGTGAAACTACACCTAAGATGTTTACAAGTACAAACAAGCTTCAAACTCAAGCTTTTGAATGCATTTACGCGTTTTAAAAGCTCATACGAGCAGGATGAAAGAGATTTGAGTTCTTTTGTGATGTATGTAAAGAGAAAGCATCCAAATACTTTGTTTGGATTCATTTGAATGTGAAACTACACCTAGGATGTTTACAAGTAAAAACTAGCTTCAACTCAAGCTTTTAAATGCATTTACGCGTTTTAAAAGCTCAAACGAGTAGGGTTAAAGAGATTTGAGTTCTTTTGTGTTGTATATTAAGAGAAAGCATCCAAATACTTTGTTTGGATTAATTTGAGTGTGAAACTACACCTAGGATGTTAACAAGTACAAACAAGCTTCAACTCAAACTTTTGAATGAATTTACGCGTTTTAAAAGCTCATACGAGTAAGGTGAAAGAAATTTGAGTTCTTTCGTGTTTTATATTAAGAGAAAGCATCCAAATACTTTGTTTCGATTCATTTGAGTGTGAAACAACACCTAGGATGTTTGCAAGTACAAACAAGCCTCAACTCAAGCTTTTGAATGCATTTACGCGTTTTAACAGCTCTTACCAATAGGATGATAGAGATTGAGTTCTTTTGTGTTGTATATTAAGAGAAAGCATCCAAATACTTTATGTGGATTCATTTGAGTGTGAAACTACACCTAAGATGTTTACAAGTACAAACAAGCTTCAAACTCAAGCTTTTGAATGCATTTACGCGTTTTAAAAGCTCATACGAGCAGGATGAAAGAGATTTGAGTTCTTTTGTGATGAATGTAAAGAGAAAGCATCCAAATGCTTTGTTTGGATTCATTTGAATGTGAAACTACACCTAGGATGTTTACAAGTAAAAACTAGCTTCAACTCAAGCTTTTAAATGCATTTACGCGTTTTAAAAGCTCAAACGAGTAGGATTAAACAGATTTGAGTTCTTTTGTGTTGTATATTAAGAGAAAGCATCCAAATACTTTGTTTGGATTCATTTGACTGTGAAACTACACCTAGGATGTTTACAAGTACAAACAAGCTTCAACTCAAGCTTTTGAATGCATTTTCGCATTTTTAAAAGTAGGATGAAAGAGATTTGAGTTCTTTTGTGTTGTATATTAAGTCAAAGCATCCAAATACTTTGTTTGGGTACATTTGAGTGTGAAACTACAGCTAGGATGTTTACAAGTACAAACAAGCTTCAACTCAAGCTTTTGAATGCATTTACGCGTTTTAAAAGCTCATACGAGGAGGGTGAAAGAGATTTGAGTTCTTTTGTGTTGTATATTAAGAGAAAGCATCCAAATACTTTGTTTGGATTAATTTGACTGTGAAACTACACCTAGGATGTTTACAAGTACAAACAAGCTTCAACTCAAGCTTTTGAATGCATTTACGCGTTTTAAAAGCTCATACGAGCAGGATGAAAGAGATTTGAGTTCTTTTGTGATGTATGTTAAGAGAAAGGATCCAAATACTTTGTTTGGATTCATTTGAATGTGAAACTACACCTAGGATGTTTACAAGTAAAAACTAGCTTCAACTCAAGCTTTTAAATGCATTTACGCGTTTTAAAAGCTCAAACGAGTAGGGTGAAAGAGATTTGAGTTCTTTTGTGTTGTATATGAAGAGAAAGCATCCAAATACTTTGTTTGGATTCATTTGAGTGTGAAACTACACCTTGGATGTTTACAAGTAAAAACTAGCTTCAACTCAAGCTTTTAAATTTATTTACGCGTTTTAAAAGCTCAAACGAGTAGGGTTAAAGAGATTTTTTGAGTTCTTTTGTGTTGTATATTAAGAGAAAGCATCCAAATACTTTCTTTGGATTCATTTGAGTGTGAAACTACACCTAGGATGTTTACAAGTACAAACAAGCTTCAACTCAAGCTTTTGAATACGTTTACGCGTTTTAAAAGCTCATACGAGCAGGATGAAAGAGATTTGAGTTCTTTTGTGTTGTAGATTAAGAGAAAGCATCCAAATACTTTGTTTGGATTCATTTGAATGTGAAACTACACCTAGGATGTTTACAAGTAAAAACTAGCTTCAACTCAAGCTTTTGAATGCATTTACGCGTTTTAAAAGCTCATACGAGTAGGGTGAAAGAGATTTGTGTTCCTTTGTGTTGTATATTAAGAGAAAGCATCCAAATACTTTGTTTGGATTCATTTGAGTGTGAAACTACACCTTGGATGTTTACAAGTACAAATAAGCTTCAACTCAAGCTTTTGAATACATTTACGCGTTTTAAAAGCTCATACGAGCAGGATGAAAGAGATTTGAGTTCTTTTGTGATGTATGTTAAGAGAAAGCATCCAAATACTTTGTTTGGATTCATTTGAATGTGAAACTACACCTAGGATGTTTACAAGTAAAAACTAGCTTCAACTCAAGCTTTTAAATGCATTTACGCGTTTTAAAAGCTCAAACGAGTAGGGTTAAAGAGATTTGAGTTCTTTTGTGTTGTATATTAAGAGAAAGCATCCAAATACTTTTTTTGGATTCATTTGACTGTGAAACTACACCTAGGATGTTTACAAGTACAAACAAGCTTCAACTCAAGCTTTTAAATGCATTTACGCATTTTTAAAAGTAGGATGAAAGAGATTTGAGTTTTTTTGTGTTGTATATTAAGTGAAAGCATCCAAATACTTTGTTTGGATACATTTGAGTGTGAAACTACAGCTAGGATGTTTACAAGTACAAACAAGCTTCAACTCAAGCTTTTGAATGCATTTACGCGTTTTAAAAGCTCATACGAGGAGGGTGAAAGAGATTTGAGTTCTTTTGTGTTGTATAATAAGAAAAAGCATCCAAATACTTTGTTTGGATTAATTTGACTGTGAAACTACACCTAGGATGTTTACAAGTACAAACAAGCTTCAACTCAAGCTTTTGAATGCATTTACGCGTTTTAGAAGCTCATACGAGCAGGATGAAAGAGATTTGAGTTCTTTTGTGATGTATGTTAAGAGAAAGCATCCAAATACTTTGTTTGGATTCCTTTGAATGTGAAACTACACCTAGGATGTTTACAAGTAAAAACTAGCTTCAACTCAAGCTATTAAATGCATTTACGCGTTTTAAAAGCTCAAACGAGTAGGGTTAAAGAGATTTGAGTTCTTTTGTGTTGTATATTAAGAAAAAGCATCCAAATACTTTGTTTGGATTCATTTGAATGTGAAACTACAACCTAGGATGTTTACAAGTAAAAACTAGCTTCAACTCAAGCTTTTAAATGCATTTACGCGTTTTAAAAGCTCAAACGAGTAGGGTTAAAGAGATTTGAGTTCTTTTGTGTTGTATATTAAGAGAAAGCATCCAAATACTTTGTTTGGATTCATTTGTGTGTGAAACTACACCTAAGATGTTTACAAGTACAAACAAGCTTCAAACTCAAGCTTTTGAATGCATTTACGCGTTTTAAAACCTCATACGAGCAGGATGAAAGAGATTTGAGTTCTTTTGTGATGAATGTAAAGAGAAAGCATCCAAATGCTTTGTTTGGATTCATTTGAATGTGAAACTACACCTAGGATGTTTACAAGTAAAAACTAGCTTCAACTCAAGCTTTTAAATGCATTTACGCGTTTTAAAATCTCAAACGAGTTGGGTTAAAGAGATTTGAGTTCTTTTGTGTTGTATATTAAGAGAAAGCATCCAAATACTTTGTTTGGATTAATTTGAGTGTGAAACTACACCTAGGATGTTAACAAGTACAAACAAGCTTCAACTCAAACTTTTGAATGAATTTACGCGTTTTAAAAGCTCATACGAGTAAGGTGAAAGAAATTTGAGTTCTTTCGTGTTTTATATTAAGAGAAAGCATCCAAATACTTTGTTTCGATTCATTTGAGTGTGAAACAACACCTAGGATGTTTGCAAGTACAAACAAGCCTCAACTCAAGCTTTTGAATGCATTTACGCGTTTTAACAGCTCTTACCAATAGGATGATAGAGATTGAGTTCTTTTGTGTTGTATATTAAGAGAAAGCATCCAAATACTTTGTGTGGATTCATTTGAGTGTGAAACTACACCTAAGATGTTTACAAGTTCAAACAAGCTTCAAACTCAAGCTTTTGAATGCATTTACGCGTTTTAAAAGCTCATACGAGCAGGATGAAAGAGATTTGAGTTCTTTTGTGATGTATGTAAAGAGAAAGCATCCAAATACTTTGTTTGGATTCATTTGAATGTGAAACTACACCTAGGATGTTTACAAGTAAAAACTAGCTTCAACTCAAGCTTTTAAATGCATTTACGCGTTTTAAAAGCTCAAACGAGTAGGGTTAAAGAGATTTGTGTTCTTTTGTGTTGTATATTAAGAGAAAGCATCCAAATACTTTGTTTGGATTCATTTGAGTGTGAAACTACACCTTGGATGTTTACAAGTACAAATAAGCTTCAACTCAAGCTTTTGAATACATTTACGCGTTTTAAAAGCTCATACGAGCAGGATGAAAGAGATTTGAGTTCTTTTGTGATGTATGTTAAGAGAAAGCATCCAAATACTTTGTTTGGATTCATTTGAATGTGAAACTACACCTAGGATGTTTACAAGTAAAAACTAGCTTCAACTCAAGCTTTTAAATGCATTTACGCGTTTTAAAAGCTCAAACGAGTAGGGTTAAAGAGATTTGAGTTCTTTTGTGTTGTATATTAAGAGAAAGCATCCAAATACTTTGTTTGGATTAATTTGAGTGTGAAACTACACCTAGGATGTTAACAAGTACAAACAAGCTTCAACTCAAACTTTTGAATGAATTTACGCGTTTTAAAAGCTCATACGAGTAAGGTGAAAGAAATTTGAGTTCTTTCGTGTTTTATATTAAGAGAAAGCATCCAAATACTTTGTTTCGATTCATTTGAGTGTGAAACAACACCTAGGATGTTTGCAAGTACAAACAAGCCTCAACTCAAGCTTTTGAATGCATTTACGCGTTTTAACAGCTCTTACCAATAGGATGATAGAGATTGAGTTCTTTTGTGTTGTATATTAAGAGAAAGCATCCAAATACTTTGTGTGGATTCATTTGAGTGTGAAACTACACCTAAGATGTTTACAAGTTCAAACAAGCTTCAAACTCAAGCTTTTGAATGCATTTACGCGTTTTAAAAGCTCATACGAGCAGGATGAAAGAGATTTGAGTTCTTTTGTGATGTATGTAAAGAGAAAGCATCCAAATACTTTGTTTGGATTCATTTGAATGTGAAACTACACCTAGGATGTTTACAAGTAAAAACTAGCTTCAACTCAAGCTTTTAAATGCATTTACGCGTTTTAAAAGCTCAAACGAGTAGGGTTAAAGAGATTTGTGTTCTTTTGTGTTGTATATTAAGAGAAAGCATCCAAATACTTTGTTTGGATTCATTTGAGTGTGAAACTACACCTTGGATGTTTACAAGTACAAATAAGCTTCAACTCAAGCTTTTGAATACATTTACGCGTTTTAAAAGCTCATACGAGCAGGATGAAAGAGATTTGAGTTCTTTTGTGATGTATGTTAAGAGAAAGCATCCAAATACTTTGTTTGGATTCATTTGAATGTGAAACTACACCTAGGATGTTTACAAGTAAAAACTAGCTTCAACTCAAGCTTTTAAATGCATTTACGCGTTTTAAAAGCTCAAACGAGTAGGGTTAAAGAGATTTGAGTTCTTTTGTGTTGTATATTAAGAGAAAGCATCCAAATACTTTGTTTGGATTAATTTGAGTGTGAAACTACACCTAGGATGTTAACAAGTACAAACAAGCTTCAACTCAAACTTTTGAATGAATTTACGCGTTTTAAAAGCTCATACGAGTAAGGTGAAAGAAATTTGAGTTCTTTCGTGTTTTATATTAAGAGAAAGCATCCAAATACTTTGTTTCGATTCATTTGAGTGTGAAACAACACCTAGGATGTTTGCAAGTACAAACAAGCCTCAACTCAAGCTTTTGAATGCATTTACGCGTTTTAACAGCTCTTACCAATAGGATGATAGAGATTGAGTTCTTTTGTGTTGTATATTAAGAGAAAGCATCCAAATACTTTGTGTGGATTCATTTGAGTGTGAAACTACACCTAAGATGTTTACAAGTACAAACAAGCTTCAAACTCAAGCTTTTGAATGCATTTACGCGTTTTAAAAGCTCATACGAGCAGGATGAAAGAGATTTGAGTTCTTTTGTGATGTATGTAAAGAGAAAGCATCCAAATACTTTGTTTGGATTCATTTGAATGTGAAACTACACCTAGGATGTTTACAAGTAAAAACTAGCTTCAACTCAAGCTTTTAAATGCATTTACGCGTTTTAAAAGCTCAAACGAGTAGGGTTAAAGAGATTTGAGTTCTTTTGTGTTGTATATTAAGAGAAAGCATCCAAATACTTTGTTTGGATTAATTTGAGTGTAAAACTACACCTAGGATGTTAACAAGTACAAACAAGCTTCAACTCAAACTTTTGAATGAATTTACGCGTTTTAAAAGCTCATACGAGTAAGGTGAAAGAAATTTGAGTTCTTTCGTGTTTTATATTAAGAGAAAGCATCCAAATACTTTGTTTCGATTCATTTGAGTGTGAAACAACACCTAGGATGTTTGCAAGTACAAACAAGCCTCAACTCAAGCTTTTGAATGCATTTACGCGTTTTAACAGCTCTTACCAATAGGATGATAGAGATTGAGTTCTTTTGTGTTGTATATTAAGAGAAAGCATCCAAATACTTTGTGTGGATTCATTTGAGTGTGAAACTACACCTAAGATGTTTACAAGTACAAACAAGCTTCAAACTCAAGCTTTTGAATGCATTTACGCGTTTTAAAAGCTCATACGAGCAGGATGAAAGAGATTTGAGTTCTTTTGTGATGAATGTAAAGAGAAAGCATCCAAATGCTTTGTTTGGATTCATTTGAATGTGAAACTACACCTAGGATGTTTACAAGTAAAAACTAGCTTCAACTCAAGCTTTTAAATGCATTTACGCGTTTTAAAAGCTCAAACGAGTAGGATTAAAGAGATTTGAGTTCTTTTGTGTTGTATATTAAGAGAAAGCATCCAAATACTTTGTTTGGATTCATTTGACTGTGAAACTACACCTAGGATGTTTACAAGTACAAACAAGCTTCAACTCAAGCTTTTGAATGCATTTTCGCATTTTTAAAAGTAGGATGAAAGAGATTTGAGTTCTTTTGTGTTGTATATTAAGTCAAAGCATCCAAATACTTTGTTTGGGTACATTTGAGTGTGAAACTACAGCTAGGATGTTTACAAGTACAAACAAGCTTCAACTCAAGCTTTTGAATGCATTTACGCGTTTTAAAAGCTCATACGAGGAGGGTGAAAGAGATTTGAGTTCTTTTGTGTTGTATATTAAGAGAAAGCATCCAAATACTTTCTTTGGATTCATTTGAGTGTGAAACTACACCTAGGATGTTTACAAGTACAAACAAGCTTCAACTCAAGCTTTTGAATACGTTTACGCGTTTTAAAAGCTCATACGAGCAGGATGAAAGAGATTTGAGTTCTATTGTGTTGTAGATTAAGAGAAAGCATCCAAATACTTTGTTTGGATTCATTTGAATGTGAAACTACACCTAGGATGTTTACAAGTAAAAACTAGCTTCAACTCAAGCTTTTGAATGCATTTACGCGTTTTAAAAGCTCATACGAGTAGGGTGAAAGAGATTTGTGTTCTTTTGTGTTGTATATTAAGAGAAAGCATCCAAATACTTTGTTTGGATTCATTTGAGTGTGAAACTACACCTTGGATGTTTACAAGTACAAATAAGCTTCAACTCAAGCTTTTGAATACATTTACGCGTTTTAAAAGCTCATACGAGCAGGATGAAAGAGATTTGAGTTCTTTTGTGATGTATGTTAAGAGAAAGCATCCAAATACTTTGTTTGGATTCATTTGAATGTGAAACTACACCTAGGATGTTTACAAGTAAAAACTAGCTTCAACTCAAGCTTTTAAATGCATTTACGCGTTTTAAAAGCTCAAACGAGTAGGGTTAAAGAGATTTGAGTTCTTTTGTGTTGTATATTAAGAGAAAGCATCCAAATACTTTGTTTGGATTAATTTGACTGTGAAACTACACCTAGGATGTTTACAAGTACAAACAAGCTTCAACTCAAGCTTTTGAATGCATTTACGCGTTTTAAAAGCTCATACGAGCAGGATGAAAGAGATTTGAGTTCTTTTGTGATGTATGTTAAGAGAAAGGATCCAAATACTTTGTTTGGATTCATTTGAATGTGAAACTACACCTAGGATGTTTACAAGTAAAAACTAGCTTCAACTCAAGCTTTTAAATGCATTTACGCGTTTTAAAAGCTCAAACGAGTAGGGTGAAAGAGATTTGAGTTCTTTTGTGTTGTATATGAAGAGAAAGCATCCAAATACTTTGTTTGGATTCATTTGAGTGTGAAACTACACCTTGGATGTTTACAAGTAAAAACTAGCTTCAACTCAAGCTTTTAAATTTATTTACGCGTTTTAAAAGCTCAAACGAGTAGGGTTAAAGAGATTTTTTGAGTTCTTTTGTGTTGTATATTAAGAGAAAGCATCCAAATACTTTCTTTGGATTCATTTGAGTGTGAAACTACACCTAGGATGTTTACAAGTACAAACAAGCTTCAACTCAAGCTTTTGAATACGTTTACGCGTTTTAAAAGCTCATACGAGCAGGATGAAAGAGATTTGAGTTCTTTTGTGTTGTAGATTAAGAGAAAGCATCCAAATACTTTGTTTGGATTCATTTGAATGTGAAACTACACCTAGGATGTTTACAAGTAAAAACTAGCTTCAACTCAAGCTTTTGAATGCATTTACGCGTTTTAAAAGCTCATACGAGTAGGGTGAAAGAGATTTGTGTTCTTTTGTGTTGTATATTAAGAGAAAGCATCCAAATACTTTGTTTGGATTCATTTGAGTGTGAAACTACACCTTGGATGTTTACAAGTACAAATAAGCTTCAACTCAAGCTTTTGAATACATTTACGCGTTTTAAAAGCTCATACGAGCAGGATGAAAGAGATTTGAGTTCTTTTGTGATGTATGTTAAGAGAAAGCATCCAAATACTTTGTTTGGATTCATTTGAATGTGAAACTACACCTAGGATGTTTACAAGTAAAAACTAGCTTCAACTCAAGCTTTTAAATACATTTACGCGTTTTAAAAGCTCAAACGAGTAGGGTTAAAGAGATTTGAGTTCTTTTGTGTTGTATATTAAGAGAAAGCAGCCAAATACTTTGTTTGGATTAATTTGAGTGTGAAAGTACACCTAGGATGTTTACAAGTACAAACAAGCTTCAACTCAAACTTTTGAATGAATTTACGCGTTTTAAAAGCTCATACGAGTAAGGTGAAAGAGATTTGAGTTCTTTCGTGTTTTATATTAAGAGAAAGCATCCAAATACTTTGTTTCGATTCATTTGAGTGTGAAACAACACCTAGGATGTTTGCAAGTACAAACAAGCCTCAACTCAAGCTTTTGAATGCATTTACGCGTTTTAGAAGCTCATACGAGCAGGATGAAAGAGATTTGAGTTCTTTTGTGTTGTATATTAAGAAAAAGCATCCAAATACTTTGTTTGGATTAATTTGACTGTGAAACTACACCTAGGATGTTTACAAGTGCAAACAAGCTTCAACTCAAGCTTTTGAATGCATTTACGCGTTTTAGAAGCTCATACGAGCAGGATGAAAGATATTTGAGTTCTTTTGTGATGTATGTTAAGAGAAAGCATCCAAATACTTTGTTTGGATTCCTTTGAATGTGAAACTACACCTAGGATGTCTACAAGTAAAAACTAGCTTCAACTCAAGCTATTAAATGCATTTACGCGTTTTAAAAGCTCAAACGAGTAGGGTTAAAGAGATTTGAGTTCTTTTGTGTTGTATATTAAGAGAAAGCATCCAAATACTTTGTTTGGATTCATTTGAATGTGAAACTACACCTAGGATGTTTACAAGTAAAAACTAGCTTCAACTCAAGCTATTAAATGCATTTACGCGTTTTAAAAGCTCAAACGAGTAGGGTTAAAGAGACTTGAGTTCTTTTGTGTTGTATATTAAGAGAAAGCATCCAAATACTTTGTTTGGATTCATTTGAATGTGAAACTACACCTAGGATGTTTACAAGTAAAAACTAGCTTCAACTCAAGCTTTTAAATGCATTTACGCGTTTTAAAAGCTCAAACGAGTAGGGTGAAAGAGATTTGAGTTCTTTTGTGTTGTATATTAAGAGAAAGCATCCAAATACTTTGTTTGGATTCATTTGAGTGTGAAACTACACCTTGGATGTTTACAAGTAAAAACTACTTTCAACTCAAGCTTTTAAATTTATTTACGCGTTTTAAAAGCTCAAACGAGTAGGGTTAAAGAGATTTGAGTTCTTTTGTGTTGTATATTAAGAGAAAGCATCCAAATACTTTGTTTGGATTCATTTGAGTGTGAAACTACACCTAGGATGTTTACAAGTACAAACAAGCTTCACCTCAAGCTTTTGAATACGTTTACGCGTTTTAAAAGCTCATACGAGCAGGATGAAAGAGATTTGAGTTCTTTTGTGTTGTAGATTAAGAGAAAGCATCCAAATACTTTGTTTGGATTCATTTGAATGTGAAACTACACCTAGGATGTTTACAAGTAAAAACTAGCTTCAACTCAAGCTTTTGAATACATTTACGCGTTTTAAAAGCTCATACGAGTAGGGTGAAAGAGATTTGTGTTCTTTTGTGTTGTATATTAAGAGAAAGCATCCAAATACTTTGTTTGGATTCATTTGAGTGTGAAACTACACCTTGGATGTTTACAAGTACAAATAAGCTTCAACTCAAGCTTTTGAATACATTTACGCGTTTTAAAAGCTCATACGAGCAGGATGAAAGAGATTTGAGTTCTTTTGTGATGTATGTTAAGAGAAAGCATCCAAATACTTTGTTTGGATTCATTTGAATGTGAAACTACACCTAGGATGTTTACAAGTAAAAACTAGCTTCAACTCAAGCTTTTAAATGCATTTACGCGTTTTAAAAGCTCAAACGAGTAGGGTTAAAGAGATTTGAGTTCTTTTGTGTTGTATATTAAGAGAAAGCATCCAAATACTTTGTTTGGATTAATTTGAGTGTGAAACTACACCTAGGATGTTAACAAGTACAAACAAGCTTCAACTCAAACTTTTGAATGAATTTACGCGTTTTAAAAGCTCATACGAGTAAGGTGAAAGATATTTGAGTTCTTTCGTGTTTTTTATTAAGAGAAAGCATCCAAATACTTTGTTTCGATTCATTTGAGTGTGAAACAACACCTAGGATGTTTGCAAGTACAAACAAGCCTCAACTCAAGCTTTTGAATGCATTTACGCGTTTTAACAGCTCTTACCAATAGGATGATAGAGATTGAGTTCTTTTGTGTTGTATATTAAGAGAAAGCATCCAAATACTTTGTGTGGATTCATTTGAGTGTGAAACTACACCTAAGATGTTTACAAGTACAAACAAGCTTCAAACTCAAGCTTTTGAATGCATTTACGCGTTTTAAAAGCTCATACGAGCAGGATGAAAGAGATTTGAGTTCTTTTGTGATGTATGTAAAGAGAAAGCATCCAAATACTTTGTTTGGATTCATTTGAATGTGAAACTACACCTAGGATGTTTACAAGTAAAAACTAGCTTCAACTCAAGCTTTTAAATGCATTTACGCGTTTTAAAAGCTCAAACGAGTAGGGTTAAAGAGATTTGAGTTCTTTGGTGTTGTATATTAAGAGAAAGCATCCAAATAATTTGTTTGGATTAATTTGAGTGTGAAACTACACCTAGGATGTTAACAAGTACAAACAAGCTTCAACTCAAACTTTTGAATGAATTTACGCGTTTTAAAAGCTCATACGAGTAAGGTGAAAGAAATTTGAGTTCTTTCGTGTTTTATATTAAGAGAAAGCATCCAAATACTTTGTTTCGATACATTTGAGTGTGAAACAACACCTAGGATGTTTGCAAGTACAAACAAGCCTCAACTCAAGCTTTTGAATGCATTTACGCGTTTTAGAAGCTCATACGAGCAGGATGAAAGAGATTTGAGTACTTTTGTGTTGTATATTAAGAAAAAGCATCCAAATACTTTGTTTGGATTAATTTGACTGTGAAACTACACCTAGGATGTTTACAAGTACAAACAAGCTTCAACTCAAGCTTTTGAATGCATTTACGCGTTTTAGAAGCTCATACGAGCAGGATGAAAGAGATTTGAGTTCTTTTGTGATGTATGTTAAGAGAAAGCATCCAAATACTTTGTTTGAATTCCTTTGAATGTGAAACTACACCTAGGATGTCTACAAGTAAAAACTAGCTTCAACTCAAGCTATTAAATGCATTTACGCGTTTTAAAAGCTCAAACGAGTAGGGTTAAAGAGATTTGAGTTCTTTTGTGTTGTATATTAAGAGAAAGCATCCAAATACTTTGTTTGGATTCATTTGAATGTGAAACTACACCTAGGATGTTTACAAGTAAAAACTAGCTTCAACTCAAGCTATTAAATGCATTTACGCGTTTTAAAAGCTCAAACGAGTAGGGTTAAAGAGACTTGAGTTCTTTTGTGTTGTATATTAAGAGAAAGCATCCAAATACTTTGTTTGGATTCATTTGAATTTGAAACTACACCTAGGATGTTTACAAGTAAAAACTAGCTTCAACTCAAGCTTTTAAATGCATTTACGCGTTTTAAAAGCTCAAACGAGTAGGGTGAAAGAGATTTGAGTTCTTTTGTGTTGTATATTAAGAGAAAGCATCCAAATACTTTGTTTGGATTCATTTGAGTGTGAAACTACACCTTGGATGTTTACAAGTAAAAACTACTTTCAACTCAAGCTTTTAAATTTATTTACGCATTTTAAAAGCTCAAACGAGTAGGGTTAAAGAGATTTGAGTTCTTTTGTGTTGTATATTAAGAGAAAGCATCCAAATACTTTGTTTGGATTCATTTGAGTGTGAAACTACACCTAGGATGTTTACAAGTACAAACAAGCTTCACCTCAAGCTTTTGAATACGTTTACGCGTTTTAAAAGCTCATACGAGCAGGATGAAAGAGATTTGAGTTCTTTTGTGTTGTAGATTAAGAGAAAGCATCCAAATACTTTGTTTGGATTCATTTGAATGTGAAACTACACCTAGGATGTTTACAAGTAAAAACTAGCTTCAACTCAAGCTTTTGAATACATTTACGCGTTTTAAAAGCTCATACGAGTAGGGTGAAAGAGATTTGTGTTCTTTTGTGTTGTATATTAAGAGAAAGCATCCAAATACTTTGTTTGGATTCATTTGAGTGTGAAACTACACCTTGGATGTTTACAAGTACAAATAAGCTTCAACTCAAGCTTTTGAATACATTTACGCGTTTTAAAAGCTCATACGAGCAGGATGAAAGAGATTTGAGTTCTTTTGTGATGTATGTTAAGAGAAAGCATCCAAATACTTTGTTTGGATTCATTTGAATGTGAAACTACACCTAGGATGTTTACAAGTAAAAACTAGCTTCAACTCAAGCTTTTAAATGCATTTACGCGTTTTAAAAGCTCAAACGAGTAGGGTTAAAGAGATTTGAGTTCTTTTGTGTTGTATATTAAGAGAAAGCATCCAAATACTTTGTTTGGATTAATTTGAGTGTGAAACTACACCTAGGATGTTAACAAGTACAAACAAGCTTCAACTCAAACTTTTGAATGAATTTACGCGTTTTAAAAGCTCATACGAGTAAGGTGAAAGAAATTTGAGTTCTTTCGTGTTTTATATTAAGAGAAAGCATCCAAATACTTTGTTTCGATTCATTTGAGTGTGAAACAACACCTAGGATGTTTGCAAGTACAAACAAGCCTCAACTCAAGCTTTTGAATGCATTTACGCGTTTTAACAGCTCTTACCAATAGGATGATAGAGATTGAGTTCTTTTGTGTTGTATATTAAGAGAAAGCATCCAAATACTTTGTGTGGATTCATTTGAGTGTGAAACTACACCTAAGATGTTTACAAGTACAAACAAGCTTCAAACTCAAGCTTTTGAATGCATTTACGCGTTTTAAAAGCTCATACGAGCAGGATGAAAGAGATTTGAGTTCTTTTGTGATGTATGTAAAGAGAAAGCATCCAAATACTTTGTTTGGATTCATTTGAATGTGAAACTACACCTAGGATGTTTACAAGTAAAAACTAGCTTCAACTCAAGCTTTTAAATGCATTTACGCGTTTTAAAAGCTCAAACGAGTAGGGTTAAAGAGATTTGAGTTCTTTTGTGTTGTATATTAAGAGAAAGCATCCAAATACTTTGTTTGGATTAATTTGAGTGTGAAACTACACCTAGGATGTTAACAAGTACAAACAAGCTTCAACTCAAACTTTTGAATGAATTTACGCGTTTTAAAAGCTCATACGAGTAAGGTGAAAGAAAGTTGAGTTCTTTCGTGTTTTATATTAAGAGAAAGCATCCAAATACTTTGTTTCGATTCATTTGAGTGTGAAACAACACCTAGGATGTTTGCAAGTACAAACAAGCCTCAACTCAAGCTTTTGAATGCATTTACGCGTTTTAACAGCTCTTACCAATAGGATGATAGAGATTGAGTTCTTTTGTGTTGTATATTAAGAGAAAGCATCCAAATACTTTGTGTGGATTCATTTGAGTGTGAAACTACACCTAAGATGTTTACAAGTACAAACAAGCTTCAAACTCAAGCTTTTGAATGCATTTACGCGTTTTAAAAGCTCATACGAGCAGGATGAAAGAGATTTGAGTTCTTTTGTGATGAATGTAAAGAGAAAGCATCCAAATGCTTTGTTTGGATTCATTTGAATGTGAAACTACACCTAGGATGTTTACAAGTAAAAACTAGCTTCAACTCAAGCTTTTAAATGCATTTACGCGTTTTAAAAGCTCAAACGAGTAGGATTAAAGAGATTTGAGTTCTTTTGTGTTGTATATTAAGAGAAAGCATCCAAATACTTTGTTTGGATTCATTTGACTGTGAAACTACACCTAGGATGTTTACAAGTACAAACAAGCTTCAACTCAAGCTTTTGAATGCATTTTCGCATTTTTAAAAGTAGGATGAAAGAGATTTGAGTTCTTTTGTGTTGTATATTAAGTCAAAGCATCCAAATACTTTGTTTGGGTACATTTGAGTGTGAAACTACAGCTAGGATGTTTACAAGTAAAAACTAGCTTCAACTCAAGCTTTTGAATACATTTACGCGTTTTAAAAGCTCATACGAGTAGGGTGAAAGAGATTTGTGTTCTTTTGTGTTGTATATTAAGAGAAAGCATCCAAATACTTTGTTTGGATTCATTTGAGTGTGAAACTACACCTTGGATGTTTACAAGTACAAATAAGCTTCAACTCAAGCTTTTGAATACATTTACGCGTTTTAAAAGCTCATACGAGCAGGATGAAAGAGATTTGAGTTCTTTTGTGATGTATGTTAAGAGAAAGCATCCAAATACTTTGTTTGGATTCATTTGAATGTGAAACTACACCTAGGATGTTTACAAGTAAAAACTAGCTTCAACTCAAGCTTTTAAATGCATTTACGCGTTTTAAAAGCTCAAACGAGTAGGGTTAAAGAGATTTGAGTTCTTTTGTGTTGTATATTAAGAGAAAGCATCCAAATACTTTGTTTGGATTCATTTGAGTGTGAAACTACACCTAGGATGTTTACAAGTACAAACAAGCTTCACCTCAAGCTTTTGAATACGTTTACGCGTTTTAAAAGCTCATACGAGCAGGATGAAAGAGATTTGAGTTCTTTTGTGTTGTAGATTAAGAGAAAGCATCCAAATACTTTGTTTGGATTCATTTGAATGTGAAACTACACCTAGGATGTTTACAAGTAAAAACTAGCTTCAACTCAAGCTTTTGAATACATTTACGCGTTTTAAAAGCTCATACGAGTAGGGTGAAAGAGATTTGTGTTCTTTTGTGTTGTATATTAAGAGAAAGCATCCAAATACTTTGTTTGGATTCATTTGAGTGTGAAACTACACCTTGGATGTTTACAAGTACAAATAAGCTTCAACTCAAGCTTTTGAATACATTTACGCGTTTTAAAAGCTCATACGAGCAGGATGAAAGAGATTTGAGTTCTTTTGTGATGTATGTAAAGAGAAAGCATCCAAATACTTTGTTTGGATTCATTTGAATGTGAAACTACACCTAGGATGTTTACAAGTAAAAACTAGCTTCAACTCAAGCTTTTAAATGCATTTACGCGTTTTAAAAGCTCAAACGAGTAGGGTTAAAGAGATTTGAGTTCTTTTGTGTTGTATATTAAGAGAAAGCATCCAAATACTTTGTTTGGATTAATTTGAGTGTGAAACTACACCTAGGATGTTAACAAGTACAAACAAGCTTCAACTCAAACTTTTGAATGAATTTACGCGTTTTAAAAGCTCATACGAGTAAGGTGAAAGAAATTTGAGTTCTTTCGTGTTTTATATTAAGAGAAAGCATCCAAATACTTTGTTTCGATTCATTTGAGTGTGAAACAACACCTAGGATGTTTGCAAGTACAAACAAGCCTCAACTCAAGCTTTTGAATGCATTTACGCGTTTTAACAGCTCTTACCAATAGGATGATAGAGATTGAGTTCTTTTGTGTTGTATATTAAGAGAAAGCATCCAAATACTTTGTGTGGATTCATTTGAGTGTGAAACTACACCTAAGATGTTTACAAGTACAAACAAGCTTCAAACTCAAGCTTTTGAATGCATTTACCCGTTTTAAAAGCTCATACGAGCAGGATGAAAGAGATTTGAGTTCTTTTGTGATGAATGTAAAGAGAAAGCATCCAAATGCTTTGTTTGGATTCATTTGAATGTGAAACTACACCTAGGATGTTTACAAGTAAAAACTAGCTTCAACTCAAGCTTTTAAATGCATTTACGCGTTTTAAAAGCTCAAACGAGTAGGATTAAAGAGATTTGAGTTCTTTTGTGTTGTATATTAAGAGAAAGCATCCAAATACTTTGTTTGGATTCATTTGACTGTGAAACTACACCTAGGATGTTTACAAGTACAAACAAGCTTCAACTCAAGCTTTTGAATGCATTTTCGCATTTTTAAAAGTAGGATGAAAGAGATTTGAGTTCTTTTGTGTTGTATATTAAGTCAAAGCATCCAAATACTTTGTTTGGGTACATTTGAGTGTGAAACTACAGCTAGGATGTTTACAAGTACAAACAAGCTTCAACTCAAGCTTTTGAATGCATTTACGCGTTTTAAAAGCTCATACGAGGAGGGTGAAAGAGATTTGAGTTCTTTTGTGTTGTATATTAAGAGAAAGCATCCAAATACTTTGTTTGGATTAATTTGACTGTGAAACTACACCTAGGATGTTTACAAGTACAAACAAGCTTCAACTCAAGCTTTTGAATGCATTTACGCGTTTTAAAAGCTCATACGAGCAGGATGAAAGAGATTTGAGTTCTTTTGTGATGTATGTTAAGAGAAAGGATCCAAATACTTTGTTTGGATTCATTTGAATGTGAAACTACACCTAGGATGTTTACAAGTAAAAACTAGCTTCAACTCAAGCTTTTAAATGCATTTACGCGTTTTAAAAGCTCAAACGAGTAGGGTGAAAGAGATTTGAGTTCTTTTGTGTTGTATATGAAGAGAAAGCATCCAAATACTTTGTTTGGATTCATTTGAGTGTGAAACTACACCTTGGATGTTTACAAGTAAAAACTAGCTTCAACTCAAGCTTTTAAATGCATTTACGCGTTTTAAAAGCTCAAACGAGTAGGATTAAAGAGATTTGAGTTCTTTTGTGTTGTATATTAAGAGAAAGCATCCAAATACTTTGTTTGGATTCATTTGACTGTGAAACTACACCTAGGATGTTTACAAGTACAAACAAGCTTCAACTCAAGCTTTTGAATGCATTTTCGCATTTTTAAAAGTAGGATGAAAGAGATTTGAGTTCTTTTGTGTTGTATATTAAGTCAAAGCATCCAAATACTTTGTTTGGGTACATTTGAGTGTGAAACTACAGCTAGGATGTTTACAAGTACAAACAAGCTTCAACTCAAGCTTTTGAATGCATTTACGCGTTTTAAAAGCTCATACGAGGAGGGTGAAAGAGATTTGAGTTCTTTTGTGTTGTATATTAAGAGAAAGCATCCAAATACTTTGTTTGGATTAATTTGACTGTGAAACTACACCTAGGATGTTTACAAGTACAAACAAGCTTCAACTCAAGCTTTTGAATGCATTTACGCGTTTTAAAAGCTCATACGAGCAGGATGAAAGAGATTTGAGTTCTTTTGTGATGTATGTTAAGAGAAAGGATCCAAATACTTTGTTTGGATTCATTTGAATGTGAAACTACACCTAGGATGTTTACAAGTAAAAACTAGCTTCAACTCAAGCTTTTAAATGCATTTACGCGTTTTAAAAGCTCAAACGAGTAGGGTGAAAGAGATTTGAGTTCTTTTGTGTTGTATATGAAGAGAAAGCATCCAAATACTTTGTTTGGATTCATTTGAGTGTGAAACTACACCTTGGATGTTTACAAGTAAAAACTAGCTTCAACTCAAGCTTTTAAATTTATTTACGCGTTTTAAAAGCTCAAACGAGTAGGGTTAAAGAGATTTTTTGAGTTCTTTTGTGTTGTATATTAAGAGAAAGCATCCAAATACTTTCTTTGGATTCATTTGAGTGTGAAACTACACCTAGGATGTTTACAAGTACAAACAAGCTTCAACTCAAGCTTTTGAATACGTTTACGCGTTTTAAAAGCTCATACGAGCAGGATGAAAGAGATTTGAGTTCTTTTGTGTTGTAGATTAAGAGAAAGCATCCAAATACTTTGTTTGGATTCATTTGAATGTGAAACTACACCTAGGATGTTTACAAGTAAAAACTAGCTTCAACTCAAGCTTTTGAATGCATTTACGCGTTTTAAAAGCTCATACGAGTAGGGTGAAAGAGATTTGTGTTCTTTTGTGTTGTATATTAAGAGAAAGCATCCAAATACTTTGTTTGGATTCATTTGAGTGTGAAACTACACCTTGGATGTTTACAAGTACAAATAAGCTTCAAGTCAAGCTTTTGAATACATTTACGCGTTTTAAAAGCTCATACGAGCAGGATGAAAGAGATTTGAGTTCTTTTGTGATGTATGTTAAGAGAAAGCATCCAAATACTTTGTTTGGATTCATTTGAATGTGAAACTACACCTAGGATGTTTACAAGTAAAAACTAGCTTCAACTCAAGCTTTTAAATGCATTTACGCGTTTTAAAAGCTCAAACGAGTAGGGTTAAAGAGATTTGAGTTCTTTTGTGTTGTATATTAAGAGAAAGCAGCCAAATACTTTGTTTGGATTAATTTGAGTGTGAAAGTACACCTAGGATGTTTACAAGTACAAACAAGCTTCAACTCAAACTTTTGAATGAATTTACGCGTTTTAAAAGCTCATACGAGTAAGGTGAAAGAGATTTGAGTTCTTTCGTGTTTTATATTAAGAGAAAGCATCCAAATACTTTGTTTCGATTCATTTGAGTGTGAAACAACACCTAGGATGTTTGCAAGTACAAACAAGCCTCAACTCAAGCTTTTGAATGCATTTACGCGTTTTAGAACCTCATACGAGCAGGATGAAAGAGATTTGAGTTCTTTTGTGTTGTATATTAAGAAAAAGCATCCAAATACTTTGTTTGGATTAATTTGACTGTGAAACTACACCTAGGATGTTTACAAGTACAAACAAGCTTCAACTCAAGCTTTTGAATGCATTTACGCGTTTTAGAAGCTCATACGAGCAGGATGAAAGAGATTTGAGTTCTTTTGTGATGTATGTTAAGAGAAAGCATCCAAATACTTTGTTTGGATTCCTTTGAATGTGAAACTACACCTAGGATGTCTACAAGTAAAAACTAGCTTCAACTCAAGCTATTAAATGCATTTACGCGTTTTAAAAGCTCAAACGAGTAGGGTTAAAGAGATTTGAGTTCTTTTGTGTTGTATATTAAGAGAAAGCATCCAAATACTTTGTTTGGATTCATTTGAATGTGAAACTACACCTAGGATGTTTACAAGTAAAAACTAGCTTCAACTCAAGCTATTAAATGCATTTACGCGTTTTAAAAGCTCAATCGAGTAGGGTTAAAGAGACTTGAGTTCTTTTGTGTTTTATATTAAGAGAAAGCATCCAAATACTTTGTTTGGATTCATTTGAATGTGAAACTACACCTAGGATGTTTACAAGTAAAAACTAGCTTCAACTCAAGCTTTTAAATGCATTTACGCGTTTTAAAAGCTCAAACGAGTAGGGTGAAAGAGATTTGAGTTCTTTTGTGTTGTATATTAAGAGAAAGCATCCAAATACTTTGTTTGGATTCATTTGAGTGTGAAACTACACCTTGGATGTTTACAAGTAAAAACTACTTTCAACTCAAGCTTTTAAATTTATTTACGCGTTTTAAAAGCTCAAACGAGTAGGGTTAAAGAGATTTGAGTTCTTTTGTGTTGTATATTAAGAGAAAGCATCCAAATACTTTGTTTGGATTCATTTGAGTGTGAAACTACACCTAGGATGTTTACAAGTACAAACAAGCTTCACCTCAAGCTTTTGAATACGTTTACGCGTTTTAAAAGCTCATACGAGCAGGATGAAGGAGATTTGAGTTCTTTTGTGTTGTAGATTAAGAGAAAGCATCCAAATACTTTGTTTGGATTCATTTGAATGTGATACTACACCTAGGATGTTTACAAGTAAAAACTAGCTTCAACTCATGCTTTTGAATACATTTACGCGTTTTAAAAGCTCATACGAGTACGGTGAAAGAGATTTGTGTTCTTTTGTGTTGTATATTAAGAGAAAGCATCCAAATACTTTGTTTGGATTCATTTGAATGTGAAACTACACCTTGGATGTTTACAAGTACAAATAAGCTTCAACTCAAGCTTTTGAATACATTTACGCGTTTTAAAAGCTCATACGAGCAGGATGAAAGAGATTTGAGTTCTTTTGTGATGTATGTTAAGAGAAAGCATCCAAATACTTTGTTTGGATTCATTTGAATGTGAAACTACACCTAGAATGTTTACAAGTAAAAACTAGCTTCAACTCAAGCTTTTAAATGCATTTACGCGTTTTAAAAGCTCAAACGAGTAGGGTTAAAGAGATTTGAGTTCTTTTGTGTTGTATATTAAGAGAAAGCATCCAAATACTTTGTTTGGATTAATTTGAGTGTGAAACTACACCTAGGATGTTAACAAGTACAAACAAGCTTCAACTCAAACTTTTGAATGAATTTACGCGTTTTAAAAGCTCATACGAGTAAGGTGAAAGAAATTTGAGTTCTTTCGTGTTTTATATTAAGAGAAAGCATCCAAATACTTTGTTTCGATTCAATTGAGTGTGAAACAACACCTAGGATGTTTGCAAGTACAAACAAGCCTCAACTCAAGCTTTTGAATGCATTTACGCGTTTTAACAGCTCTTACCAATAGGATGATAGAGATTGAGTTCTTTTGTGTTGTATATTAAGAGAAAGCATCCAAATACTTTGTGTGGATTCATTTGAGTGTGAAACTACACCTAAGATGTTTACAAGTACAAACAAGCTTCAAACTCAAGCTTTTGAATGCATTTACGCGTTTTAAAAGCTCATACGAGCAGGATGAAAGAGATTTGAGTTCTTTTGTGATGAATGTAAAGAGAAAGCATCCAAATGCTTTGTTTGGATTCATTTGAATGTGAAACTACACCTAGGATGTTTACAAGTAAAAACTAGCTTCAACTCAAGCTTTTAAATGCATTTACGCGTTTTAAAAGCTCAAACGAGTAGGATTAAAGAGATTTGAGTTCTTTTGTGTTGTATATTAAGAGAAAGCATCCAAATACTTTGTTTGGATTCATTTGACTGTGAAACTACACCTAGGATGTTTACAAGTACAAACAAGCTTCAACTCAAGCTTTTGAATGCATTTTCGCATTTTTAAAAGTAGGATGAAAGAGATTTGAGTTCTTTTGTGTTGTATATTAAGTCAAAGCATCCAAATACTTTGTTTGGGTACATTTGAGTGTGAAACTACAGCTAGGATGTTTACAAGTACAAACAAGCTTCAACTCAAGCTTTTGAATGCATTTACGCGTTTTAAAAGCTCATACGAGGAGGGTGAAAGAGATTTGAGTTCTTTTGTGTTGTATATTAAGAGAAAGCATCCAAATACTTTGTTTGGATTAATTTGACTGTGAAACTACACCTAGGATGTTTACAAGTACAAACAAGCTTCAACTCAAGCTTTTGAATGCATTTACGCGTTTTAAAAGCTCGTACGAGCAGGATGAAAGAGATTTGAGTTCTTTTGTGATGTATGTTAAGAGAAAGGATCCAAATACTTTGTTTGGATTCATTTGAATGTGAAACTACACCTAGGATGTTTACAAGTAAAAACTAGCTTCAACTCAAGCTTTTAAATGCATTTACGCGTTTTAAAAGCTCAAACGAGTAGGGTGAAAGAGATTTGAGTTCTTTTGTGTTGTATATGAAGAGAAAGCATCCAAATACTTTGTTTGGATTCATTTGAGTGTGAAACTACACCTTGGATGTTTACAAGTAAAAACTAGCTTCAACTCAAGCTTTTAAATTTATTTACGCGTTTTAAAAGCTCAAACGAGTAGGGTTAAAGAGATTTTTTGAGTTCTTTTGTGTTGTATATTAAGAGAAAGCATCCAAATACTTTCTTTGGATTCATTTGAGTGTGAAACTACACCTAGGATGTTTACAAGTACAAACAAGCTTCAACTCAAGCTTTTGAATACGTTTACGCGTTTTAAAAGCTCATACGAGCAGGATGAAAGAGATTTGAGTTCTTTTGTGTTGTAGATTAAGAGAAAGCATCCAAATACTTTGTTTGGATTCATTTGAATGTGAAACTACACCTAGGATGTTTACAAGTAAAAACTAGCTTCAACTCAAGCTTTTGAATGCATTTACGCGTTTTAAAAGCTCATACGAGTAGGGTGAAAGAGATTTGTGTTCTTTTGTGTTGTATATTAAGAGAAAGCATCCAAATACTTTGTTTGGATTCATTTGAGTGTGAAACTACACCTTGGATGTTTACAAGTACAAATAAGCTTCAAGTCAAGCTTTTGAATACATTTACGCGTTTTAAAAGCTCATACGAGCAGGATGAAAGAGATTTGAGTTCTTTTGTGATGTATGTTAAGAGAAAGCATCCAAATACTTTGTTTGGATTCATTTGAATGTGAAACTACACCTAGGATGTTTACAAGTAAAAACTAGCTTCAACTCAAGCTTTTAAATGCATTTACGCGTTTTAAAAGCTCAAACGAGTAGGGTTAAAGAGATTTGAGTTCTTTTGTGTTGTATATTAAGAGAAAGCAGCCAAATACTTTGTTTGGATTAATTTGAGTGTGAAAGTACACCTAGGATGTTTACAAGTACAAACAAGCTTCAACTCAAACTTTTGAATGAATTTACGCGTTTTAAAAGCTCATACGAGTAAGGTGAAAGAGATTTGAGTTCTTTCGTGTTTTATATTAAGAGAAAGCATCCAAATACTTTGTTTCGATTCATTTGAGTGTGAAACAACACCTAGGATGTTTGCAAGTACAAACAAGCCTCAACTCAAGCTTTTGAATGCATTTACGCGTTTTAGAACCTCATACGAGCAGGATGAAAGAGATTTGAGTTCTTTTGTGTTGTATATTAAGAAAAAGCATCCAAATACTTTGTTTGGATTAATTTGACTGTGAAACTACACCTAGGATGTTTACAAGTACAAACAAGCTTCAACTCAAGCTTTTGAATGCATTTACGCGTTTTAGAAGCTCATACGAGCAGGATGAAAGAGATTTGAGTTCTTTTGTGATGTATGTTAAGAGAAAGCATCCAAATACTTTGTTTGGATTCCTTTGAATGTGAAACTACACCTAGGATGTCTACAAGTAAAAACTAGCTTCAACTCAAGCTATTAAATGCATTTACGCGTTTTAAAAGCTCAAACGAGTAGGGTTAAAGAGATTTGAGTTCTTTTGTGTTGTATATTAAGAGAAAGCATCCAAATACTTTGTTTGGATTCATTTGAATGTGAAACTACACCTAGGATGTTTACAAGTAAAAACTAGCTTCAACTCAAGCTATTAAATGCATTTACGCGTTTTAAAAGCTCAATCGAGTAGGGTTAAAGAGACTTGAGTTCTTTTGTGTTTTATATTAAGAGAAAGCATCCAAATACTTTGTTTGGATTCATTTGAATGTGAAACTACACCTAGGATGTTTACAAGTAAAAACTAGCTTCAACTCAAGCTTTTAAATGCATTTACGCGTTTTAAAAGCTCAAACGAGTAGGGTGAAAGAGATTTGAGTTCTTTTGTGTTGTATATTAAGAGAAAGCATCCAAATACTTTGTTTGGATTCATTTGAGTGTGAAACTACACCTTGGATGTTTACAAGTAAAAACTACTTTCAACTCAAGCTTTTAAATTTATTTACGCGTTTTAAAAGCTCAAACGAGTAGGGTTAAAGAGATTTGAGTTCTTTTGTGTTGTATATTAAGAGAAAGCATCCAAATACTTTGTTTGGATTCATTTGAGTGTGAAACTACACCTAGGATGTTTACAAGTACAAACAAGCTTCACCTCAAGCTTTTGAATACGTTTACGCGTTTTAAAAGCTCATACGAGCAGGATGAAGGAGATTTGAGTTCTTTTGTGTTGTAGATTAAGAGAAAGCATCCAAATACTTTGTTTGGATTCATTTGAATGTGATACTACACCTAGGATGTTTACAAGTAAAAACTAGCTTCAACTCATGCTTTTGAATACATTTACGCGTTTTAAAAGCTCATACGAGTACGGTGAAAGAGATTTGTGTTCTTTTGTGTTGTATATTAAGAGAAAGCATCCAAATACTTTGTTTGGATTCATTTGAATGTGAAACTACACCTTGGATGTTTACAAGTACAAATAAGCTTCAACTCAAGCTTTTGAATACATTTACGCGTTTTAAAAGCTCATACGAGCAGGATGAAAGAGATTTGAGTTCTTTTGTGATGTATGTTAAGAGAAAGCATCCAAATACTTTGTTTGGATTCATTTGAATGTGAAACTACACCTAGAATGTTTACAAGTAAAAACTAGCTTCAACTCAAGCTTTTAAATGCATTTACGCGTTTTAAAAGCTCAAACGAGTAGGGTTAAAGAGATTTGAGTTCTTTTGTGTTGTATATTAAGAGAAAGCATCCAAATACTTTGTTTGGATTAATTTGAGTGTGAAACTACACCTAGGATGTTAACAAGTACAAACAAGCTTCAACTCAAACTTTTGAATGAATTTACGCGTTTTAAAAGCTCATACGAGTAAGGTGAAAGAAATTTGAGTTCTTTCGTGTTTTATATTAAGAGAAAGCATCCAAATACTTTGTTTCGATTCAATTGAGTGTGAAACAACACCTAGGATGTTTGCAAGTACAAACAAGCCTCAACTCAAGCTTTTGAATGCATTTACGCGTTTTAACAGCTCTTACCAATAGGATGATAGAGATTGAGTTCTTTTGTGTTGTATATTAAGAGAAAGCATCCAAATACTTTGTGTGGATTCATTTGAGTGTGAAACTACACCTAAGATGTTTACAAGTACAAACAAGCTTCAAACTCAAGCTTTTGAATGCATTTACGCGTTTTAAAAGCTCATACGAGCAGGATGAAAGAGATTTGAGTTCTTTTGTGATGAATGTAAAGAGAAAGCATCCAAATGCTTTGTTTGGATTCATTTGAATGTGAAACTACACCTAGGATGTTTACAAGTAAAAACTAGCTTCAACTCAAGCTTTTAAATGCATTTACGCGTTTTAAAAGCTCAAACGAGTAGGATTAAAGAGATTTGAGTTCTTTTGTGTTGTATATTAAGAGAAAGCATCCAAATACTTTGTTTGGATTCATTTGACTGTGAAACTACACCTAGGATGTTTACAAGTACAAACAAGCTTCAACTCAAGCTTTTGAATGCATTTTCGCATTTTTAAAAGTAGGATGAAAGAGATTTGAGTTCTTTTGTGTTGTATATTAAGTCAAAGCATCCAAATACTTTGTTTGGGTACATTTGAGTGTGAAACTACAGCTAGGATGTTTACAAGTACAAACAAGCTTCAACTCAAGCTTTTGAATGCATTTACGCGTTTTAAAAGCTCATACGAGGAGGGTGAAAGAGATTTGAGTTCTTTTGTGTTGTATATTAAGAGAAAGCATCCAAATACTTTGTTTGGATTAATTTGACTGTGAAACTACACCTAGGATGTTTACAAGTACAAACAAGCTTCAACTCAAGCTTTTGAATGCATTTACGCGTTTTAAAAGCTCGTACGAGCAGGATGAAAGAGATTTGAGTTCTTTTGTGATGTATGTTAAGAGAAAGGATCCAAATACTTTGTTTGGATTCATTTGAATGTGAAACTACACCTAGGATGTTTACAAGTAAAAACTAGCTTCAACTCAAGCTTTTAAATGCATTTACGCGTTTTAAAAGCTCAAACGAGTAGGGTGAAAGAGATTTGAGTTCTTTTGTGTTGTATATGAAGAGAAAGCATCCAAATACTTTGTTTGGATTCATTTGAGTGTGAAACTACACCTTGGATGTTTACAAGTAAAAACTAGCTTCAACTCAAGCTTTTAAATTTATTTACGCGTTTTAAAAGCTCAAACGAGTAGGGTTAAAGAGATTTTTTGAGTTCTTTTGTGTTGTATATTAAGAGAAAGCATCCAAATACTTTCTTTGGATTCATTTGAGTGTGAAACTACACCTAGGATGTTTACAAGTACAAACAAGCTTCAACTCAAGCTTTTGAATACGTTTACGCGTTTTAAAAGCTCATACGAGCAGGATGAAAGAGATTTGAGTTCTTTTGTGTTGTAGATTAAGAGAAAGCATCCAAATACTTTGTTTGGATTCATTTGAATGTGAAACTACACCTAGGATGTTTACAAGTAAAAACTAGCTTCAACTCAAGCTTTTGAATGCATTTACGCGTTTTAAAAGCTCATACGAGTAGGGTGAAAGAGATTTGTGTTCTTTTGTGTTGTATATTAAGAGAAAGCATCCAAATACTTTGTTTGGATTCATTTGAGTGTGAAACTACACCTTGGATGTTTACAAGTACAAATAAGCTTCAACTCAAGCTTTTGAATACATTTACGCGTTTTAAAAGCTCATACGAGCAGGATGAAAGAGATTTGAGTTCTTTTGTGATGTATGTTAAGAGAAAGCATCCAAATACTTTGTTTGGATTCATTTGAATGTGAAACTACACCTAGGATGTTTACAAGTAAAAACTAGCTTCAACTCAAGCTTTTAAATGCATTTACGCGTTTTAAAAGCTCAAACGAGTAGGGTTAAAGAGATTTGAGTTCTTTTGTGTTGTATATTAAGAGAAAGCAGCCAAATACTTTGTTTGGATTAATTTGAGTGTGAAAGTACACCTAGGATGTTTACAAGTACAAACAAGCTTCAACTCAAACTTTTGAATGAATTTACGCGTTTTAAAAGCTCATACGAGTAAGGTGAAAGAGATTTGAGTTCTTTCGTGTTTTATATTAAGAGAAAGCATCCAAATACTTTGTTTCGATTCATTTGAGTGTGAAACAACACCTAGGATGTTTGCAAGTACAAACAAGCCTCAACTCAAGCTTTTGAATGCATTTACGCGTTTTAGAAGCTCATACGAGCAGGATGAAAGAGATTTGAGTTCTTTTGTGTTGTATATTAAGAAAAAGCATCCAAATACTTTGTTTGGATTAATTTGACTGTGAAACTACACCTAGGATGTTTACAAGTACAAACAAGCTTCAACTCAAGCTTTTGAATGCATTTACGCGTTTTAGAAGCTCATACGAGCAGGATGAAAGAGATTTGAGTTCTTTTGTGATGTATGTTAAGAGAAAGAATCCAAATACTTTGTTTGGATTCCTTTGAATGTGAAACTACACCTTGGATGTCTACAAGTAAAAACTAGCTTCAACTCAAGCTATTAAATGCATTTACGCGTTTTAAAAGCTCAAACGAGTAGGGTTAAAGAGATTTGAGTTCTTTTGTGTTGTATATTAAGAGAAAGCATCCAAATACTTTGTTTGGATTCATTTGAATGTGAAACTACACCTAGGATGTTTACAAGTAAAAACTGGCTTCAACTCAAGCTATTAAATGCATTTACGCGTTTTAAAAGCTCAAACGAGTAGGGTTAAAGAGACTTGAGTTCTTTTGTGTTGTATATTAAGAGAAAGCATCCAAATACTTTGTTTGGATTCATTTGAATGTGAAACTACACCTAGGATGTTTACAAGTAAAAACTAGCTTCAACTCAAGCTTTTAAATGCATTTACGCGTTTTAAAAGCTCAAACGAGTAGGGTGAAAGAGATTTGAGTTCTTTTGTGTTGTATATTAAGAGAAAGCATCCAAATACTTTGTTTGGATTCATTTGAGTGTGAAACTACACCTTGGATGTTTACAAGTAAAAACTACTTTCAACTCAAGCTTTTAAATTTATTTACGCGTTTTAAAAGCTCAAACGAGTAGGGTTAAAGAGATTTGAGTTCTTTTGTGTTGTATATTAAGAGAAAGCATCCAAATACTTTGTTTGGATTCATTTGAGTGTGAAACTACACCTAGGATGTTTACAAGTACAAACAAGCTTCACCTCAAGCTTTTGAATACGTTTACGCGTTTTAAAAGCTCATACGAGCAGGATGAAAGAGATTTGAGTTCTTTTGTGTTGTAGATTAAGAGAAAGCATCCAAATACTTTGTTTGGATTCATTTGAATGTGAAACTACACCTAGGATGTTTACAAGTAAAAACTAGCTTCAACTCAAGCTTTTGAATGCATTTACGCGTTTTAAAAGCTCATACGAGTAGGGTGAAAGAGATTTGTGTTCTTTTGTGTTGTATATTAAGAGAAAGCATCCAAATACTTTGTTTGGATTCATTTGAGTGTGAAACTACACCTTGGATGTTTACAAGTACAAATAAGCTTCAACTCAAGCTTTTGAATACATTTACGCGTTTTAAAAGCTCATACGAGCAGGATGAAAGAGATTTGAGTTCTTTTGTGATGTATGTTAAGAGAAAGCATCCAAATACTTTGTTTGGATTCATTTGAATGTGAAACTACACCTAGAATGTTTACAAGTAAAAACTAGCTTCAACTCAAGCTTTTAAATGCATTTACGCGTTTTAAAAGCTCAAACGAGTAGGGTTAAAGAGATTTGAGTTCTTTTGTGTTGTATATTAAGAGAAAGCATCCAAATACTTTTTTTGGATTCATTTGACTGTGAAACTACACCTAGGATGTTTACAAGTACAAACAAGCTTCAACTCAAGCTTTTAAATGCATTTACGCATTTTTAAAAGTAGGATGAAAGAGATTTGAGTTTTTTTGTGTTGTATATTAAGTGAAAGCATCCAAATACTTTGTTTGGATACATTTGAGTGTGAAACTACAGCTAGGATGTTTACAAGTACAAACAAGCTTCAACTCAAGCTTTTGAATGCATTTACGCGTTTTAAAAGCTCATACGAGGAGGGTGAAAGAGATTTGAGTTCTTTTGTGTTGTATAATAAGAAAAAGCATCCAAATACTTTGTTTGGATTAATTTGACTGTGAAACTACACCTAGGATGTTTACAAGTACAAACAAGCTTCAACTCAAGCTTTTGAATGCATTTACGCGTTTTAGAAGCTCATACGAGCAGGATGAAAGAGATTTGAGTTCTTTTGTGATGTATGTTAAGAGAAAGGATCCAAATACTTTGTTTGGATTCATTTGAATGTGAAACTACACCTAGGATGTTTACAAGTAAAAACTAGCTTCAACTCAAGCTTTTAAATGCATTTACGCGTTTTAAAAGCTCAAACGAGTAGGGTGAAAGAGATTTGAGTTCTTTTGTGTTGTATATGAAGAGAAAGCATCCAAATACTTTGTTTGGATTCATTTGAGTGTGAAACTACACCTTGGATGTTTACAAGTAAAAACTAGCTTCAACTCAAGCTTTTAAATTTATTTACGCGTTTTAAAAGCTCAAACGAGTAGGGTTAAAGAGATTTTTTGAGTTCTTTTGTGTTGTATATTAAGAGAAAGCATCCAAATACTTTCTTTGGATTCATTTGAGTGTGAAACTACACCTAGGATGTTTACAAGTACAAACAAGCTTCAACTCAAGCTTTTGAATACGTTTACGCGTTTTAAAAGCTCATACGAGCAGGATGAAAGAGATTTGAGTTCTTTTGTGTTGTAGATTAAGAGAAAGCATCCAAATACTTTGTTTGGATTCATTTGAATGTGAAACTACACCTAGGATGTTTACAAGTAAAAACTAGCTTCAACTCAAGCTTTTGAATGCATTTACGCGTTTTAAAAGCTCATACGAGTAGGGTGAAAGAGATTTGTGTTCTTTTGTGTTGTATATTAAGAGAAAGCATCCAAATACTTTGTTTGGATTCATTTGAGTGTGAAACTACACCTTGGATGTTTACAAGTACAAATAAGCTTCAACTCAAGCTTTTGAATACATTTACGCGTTTTAAAAGCTCATACGAGCAGGATGAAAGAGATTTGAGTTCTTTTGTGATGTATGTTAAGAGAAAGCATCCAAATACTTTGTTTGGATTCATTTGAATGTGAAACTACACCTAGGATGTTTACAAGTAAAAACTAGCTTCAACTCAAGCTTTTAAATGCATTTACGCGTTTTAAAAGCTCAAACGAGTAGGGTTAAAGAGATTTGAGTTCTTTTGTGTTGTATATTAAGAGAAAGCAGCCAAATACTTTGTTTGGATTAATTTGAGTGTGAAAGTACACCTAGGATGTTTACAAGTACAAACAAGCTTCAACTCAAACTTTTGAATGAATTTACGCGTTTTAAAAGCTCATACGAGTAAGGTGAAAGAGATTTGAGTTCTTTCGTGTTTTATATTAAGAGAAAGCATCCAAATACTTTGTTTCGATTCATTTGAGTGTGAAACAACACCTAGGATGTTTGCAAGTACAAACAAGCCTCAACTCAAGCTTTTGAATGCATTTACGCGTTTTAGAAGCTCATACGAGCAGGATGAAAGAGATTTGAGTTCTTTTGTGTTGTATATTAAGAAAAAGCATCCAAATACTTTGTTTGGATTAATTTGACTGTGAAACTACACCTAGGATGTTTACAAGTACAAACAAGCTTCAACTCAAGCTTTTGAATGCATTTACGCGTTTTAGAAGCTCATACGAGCAGGATGAAAGAGATTTGAGTTCTTTTGTGATGTATGTTAAGAGAAAGCATCCAAATACTTTGTTTGGATTCCTTTGAATGTGAAACTACACCTTGGATGTCTACAAGTAAAAACTAGCTTCAACTCAAGCTATTAAATGCATTTACGCGTTTTAAAAGCTCAAACGAGTAGGGTTAAAGAGATTTGAGTTCTTTTGTGTTGTATATTAAGAGAAAGCATCCAAATACTTTGTTTGGATTCATTTGAATGTGAAACTACACCTAGGATGTTTACAAGTAAAAACTAGCTTCAACTCAAGCTATTAAATGCATTTACGCGTTTTAAAAGCTCAAACGAGTAGGGTTAAAGAGACTTGAGTTCTTTTGTGTTGTATATTAAGAGAAAGCATCCAAATACTTTGTTTGGATTCATTTGAATGTGAAACTACACCTAGGATGTTTACAAGTAAAAACTAGCTTCAACTCAAGCTTTTAAATGCATTTACGCGTTTTAAAAGCTCAAACGAGTAGGGTGAAAGAGATTTGAGTTCTTTTGTGTTGTATATTAAGAGAAAGCATCCAAATACTTTGTTTGGATTCATTTGAGTGTGAAACTACACCTTGGATGTTTACAAGTAAAAACTACTTTCAACTCAAGCTTTTAAATTTATTTACGCGTTTTAAAAGCTCAAACGAGTAGGGTTAAAGAGATTTGAGTTCTTTTGTGTTGTATATTAAGAGAAAGCATCCAAATACTTTGTTTGGATTCATTTGAGTGTGAAACTACACCTAGGATGTTTACAAGTACAAACAAGCTTCACCTCAAGCTTTTGAATACGTTTACGCGTTTTAAAAGCTCATACGAGCAGGATGAAAGAGATTTGAGTTCTTTTGTGTTGTAGATTAAGAGAAAGCATCCAAATACTTTGTTTGGATTCATTTGAATGTGAAACTACACCTAGGATGTTTACAAGTAAAAACTAGCTTCAACTCAAGCTTTTGAATGCATTTACGCGTTTTAAAAGCTCATACGAGTAGGGTGAAAGAGATTTGTGTTCTTTTGTGTTGTATATTAAGAGAAAGCATCCAAATACTTTGTTTGGATTCATTTGAGTGTGAAACTACACCTTGGATGTTTACAAGTACAAATAAGCTTCAACTCAAGCTTTTGAATACATTTACGCGTTTTAAAAGCTCATACGAGCAGGATGAAAGAGATTTGAGTTCTTTTGTGATGTATGTTAAGAGAAAGCATCCAAATACTTTGTTTGGATTCATTTGAATGTGAAACTACACCTAGAATGTTTACAAGTAAAAACTAGCTTCAACTCAAGCTTTTAAATGCATTTACGCGTTTTAAAAGCTCAAACGAGTAGGGTTAAAGAGATTTGAGTTCTTTTGTGTTGTATATTAAGAGAAAGCATCCAAATACTTTTTTTGGATTCATTTGACTGTGAAACTACACCTAGGATGTTTACAAGTACAAACAAGCTTCAACTCAAGCTTTTAAATGCATTTACGCATTTTTAAAAGTAGGATGAAAGAGATTTGAGTTTTTTTGTGTTGTATATTAAGTGAAAGCATCCAAATACTTTGTTTGGATACATTTGAGTGTGAAACTACAGCTAGGATGTTTACAAGTACAAACAAGCTTCAACTCAAGCTTTTGAATGCATTTACGCGTTTTAAAAGCTCATACGAGGAGGGTGAAAGAGATTTGAGTTCTTTTGTGTTGTATAATAAGAAAAAGCATCCAAATACTTTGTTTGGATTAATTTGACTGTGAAACTACACCTAGGATGTTTACAAGTACAAACAAGCTTCAACTCAAGCTTTTGAATGCATTTACGCGTTTTAGAAGCTCATACGAGCAGGATGAAAGAGATTTGAGTTCTTTTGTGATGTATGTTAAAAGAAAGCATCCAAATACTTTGTTTGGATTCCTTTGAATGTGAAACTACACCTAGGATGTTTACAAGTAAAAACTAGCTTCAACTCAAGCTATTAAATGCATTTACGCGTTTTAAAAGCTCAAACGAGTAGGGTTAAAGAGATTTGAGTTCTTTTGTGTTGTATATTAAGAAAAAGCATCCAAATACTTTGTTTGGATTCATTTGAATGTGAAACTACAACCTAGGATGTTTACAAGTAAAAACTAGCTTCAACTCAAGCTTTTAAATGCATTTACGCGTTTTAAAAGCTCAAACGAGTAGGGTTAAAGAGATTTGAGTTCTTTTGTGTTGTATATTAAGAGAAAGCATCCAAATACTTTGTTTGGATTCATTTGAGTGTGAAACTACACCTAAGATGTTTACAAGTACAAACAAGCTTCAACTCAAGCTTTTAAATGCATTTACGCATTTTTAAAAGTAGGATGAAAGAGATTTGAGTTTTTTTGTGTTGTATATTAAGTGAAAGCATCCAAATACTTTGTTTGGATACATTTGAGTGTGAAACTACAGCTAGGATGTTTACAAGTACAAACAAGCTTCAACTCAAGCTTTTGAATGCATTTACGCGTTTTAAAAGCTCATACGAGGAGGGTGAAAGAGATTTGAGTTCTTTTGTGTTGTATAATAAGAAAAAGCATCCAAATACTTTGTTTGGATTAATTTGACTGTGAAACTACACCTAGGATGTTTACAAGTACAAACAAGCTTCAACTCAAGCTTTTGAATGCATTTACGCGTTTTAGAAGCTCATACGAGCAGGATGAAAGAGATTTGAGTTCTTTTGTGATGTATGTTAAAAGAAAGCATCCAAATACTTTGTTTGGATTCCTTTGAATGTGAAACTACACCTAGGATGTTTACAAGTAAAAACTAGCTTCAACTCAAGCTATTAAATGCATTTACGCGTTTTAAAAGCTCAAACGAGTAGGGTTAAAGAGATTTGAGTTCTTTTGTGTTGTATATTAAGAAAAAGCATCCAAATACTTTGTTTGGATTCATTTGAATGTGAAACTACAACCTAGGATGTTTACAAGTAAAAACTAGCTTCAACTCAAGCTTTTAAATGCATTTACGCGTTTTAAAAGCTCAAACGAGTAGGGTTAAAGAGATTTGAGTTCTTTTGTGTTGTATATTAAGAGAAAGCATCCAAATACTTTGTTTGGATTCATTTGAGTGTGAAACTACACCTAAGATGTTTACAAGTACAAACAAGCTTCAAACTCAAGCTTTTGAATGCATTTACGCGTTTTAAAACCTCATACGAGCAGGATGAAAGAGATTTGAGTTCTTTTGTGATGAATGTAAAGAGAAAGCATCCAAATGCTTTGTTTGGATTCATTTGAATGTGAAACTACACCTAGGATGTTTACAAGTAAAAACTAGCTTCAACTCAAGCTTTTAAATGCATTTACGCGTTTTAAAATCTCAAACGAGTAGGGTTAAAGAGATTTGAGTTCTTTTGTGTTGTATATTAAGAGAAAGCATCCAAATACTTTGTTTGGATTAATTTGAGTGTGAAACTACACCTAGGATGTTAACAAGTACAAACAAGCTTCAACTCAAACTTTTGAATGAATTTACGCGTTTTAAAAGCTCATACGAGTAAGGTGAAAGAAATTTGAGTTCTTTCGTGTTTTATATTAAGAGAAAGCATCCAAATACTTTGTTTCGATTCATTTGAGTTTGAAACAACACCTAGGATGTTTGCAAGTACAAACAAGCCTCAACTCAAGCTTTTGAATGCATTTACGCGTTTTAACAGCTCTTACCAATAGGATGATAGAGATTGAGTTCTTTTGTGTTGTATATTAAGAGAAAGCATCCAAATACTTTGTGTGGATTCATTTGAGTGTGAAACTACACCTAAGATGTTTACAAGTACAAACAAGCTTCAAACTCAAGCTTTTGAATGCATTTACGCGTTTTAAAAGCTCATACGAGCAGGATGAAAGAGATTTGAGTTCTTTTGTGATGTATGTAAAGAGAAAGCATCCAAATACTTTTTTTGGATTCATTTGAATGTGAAACTACACCTAGGATGTTTACAAGTAAAAACTAGCTTCAACTCAAGCTTTTAAATGCATTTACGCGTTTTAAAAGCTCAAACGAGTAGGGTTAAAGAGATTTGAGTTCTTTTGTGTTGTATATTAAGAGAAAGCAGCCAAATACTTTGTTTGGATTAATTTGAGTGTGAAAGTACACCTAGGATGTTTACAAGTACAAACAAGCTTCAACTCAAACTTTTGAATGAATTTACGCGTTTTAAAAGCTCATACGAGTAAGGTGAAAGAGATTTGAGTTCTTTCGTGTTTTATATTAAGAGAAAGCATCCAAATACTTTGTTTCGATTCATTTGAGTGTGAAACAACACCTAGGATGTTTGCAAGTACAAACAAGCCTCAACTCAAGCTTTTGAATGCATTTACGCGTTTTAGAAGCTCATACGAGCAGGATGAAAGAGATTTGAGTTCTTTTGTGTTGTATATTAAGAAAAAGCATCCAAATACTTTGTTTGGATTAATTTGACTGTGAAACTACACCTAGGATGTTTACAAGTACAAACAAGCTTCAACTCAAGCTTTTGAATGCATTTACGCGTTTTAGAAGCTCATACGAGCAGGATGAAAGAGATTTGAGTTCTTTTGTGATGTATGTTAAGAGAAAGCATCCAAATACTTTGTTTGGATTCCTTTGAATGTGAAACTACACCTTGGATGTCTACAGGTAAAAACTAGCTTCAACTCAAGCTATTAAATGCATTTACGCGTTTTAAAAGCTCAAACGAGTAGGGTTAAAGAGATTTGAGTTCTTTTGTGTTGTATATTAAGAGAAAGCATCCAAATACTTTGTTTGGATTCATTTGAATGTGAAACTACACCTAGGATGTTTACAAGTAAAAACTAGCTTCAACTCAAGCTATTAAATGCATTTACGCGTTTTAAAAGCTCAAACGAGTAGGGTTAAAGAGACTTGAGTTCTTTTGTGTTGTATATTAAGAGAAAGCATCCAAATACTTTGTTTGGATTCATTTGAATGTGAAACTACACCTAGGATGTTTACAAGTAAAAACTAGCTTCAACTCAAGCTTTTAAATGCATTTACGCGTTTTAAAAGCTCAAACGAGTAGGGTTAAAGAGATTTGAGTTCTTTTGTGTTGTATATTAAGAGAAAGCATCCAAATACTTTGTTTGGATTCATTTGAGTGTGAAACTACACCTAGGATGTTTACAAGTACAAACAAGCTTCACCTCAAGCTTTTGAATACGTTTACGCGTTTTAAAAGCTCAAACGAGTAGGGTTAAAGAGATTTGAGTTCTTTTGTGTTGTATATTAAGAGAAAGCATCCAAATACTTTGTTTGGATTCATTTGAGTGTGAAACTACACCTAGGATGTTTACAAGTACAAACAAGCTTCACCTCAAGGTTTTGAATACGTTTACGCGTTTTAAAATCTCATACGAGCAGGATGAAAGAGATTTGAGTTCTTTTGTGTTGTAGATTAAGAGAAAGCATCCAAATACTTTGTTTGGATTCATTTGAATGTGAAACTACACCTAGGATGTTTACAAGTAAAAACTAGCTTCAACTCAAGCTTTTGAATACATTTACGCGTTTTAAAAGCTCATACGAGTAGGGTGAAAGAGATTTGTGTTCTTTTGTGTTGTATATTAAGAGAAAGCATCCAAATACTTTGTTTGGATTCATTTGAGTGTGAAACTACACCTTGGATGTTTACAAGTACAAATAAGCTTCAACTCAAGCTTTTGAATACATTTACGCGTTTTAAAAGCTCATACGAGCAGGATGAAATAGATTTGAGTTCTTTTGTGATGTATGTTAAGAGAAAGCATCCAAATACTTTGTTTGGATTCATTTGAATGTGAAACTACACCTAGAATGTTTACAAGTAAAAACTAGCTTCAACTCAAGCTTTTAAATGCATTTACGCGTTTTAAAAGCTCAAACGAGTAGGGTTAAAGAGATTTGAGTTCTTTTGTGTTGTATATTAAGAGAAAGCATCCAAATACTTTTTTTGGATTCATTTGACTGTGAAACTACACCTAGGATGTTTACAAGTACAAACAAGCTTCAACTCAAGCTTTTAAATGCATTTACGCATTTTTAAAAGTAGGATGAAAGAGATTTGAGTTTTTTTGTGTTGTATATTAAGTGAAAGCATCCAAATACTTTGTTTGGATACATTTGAGTGTGAAACTACAGCTAGGATGTTTACAAGTACAAACAAGCTTCAACTCAAGCTTTTGAATGCATTTACGCGTTTTAAAAGCTCATACGAGGAGGGTGAAAGAGATTTGAGTTCTTTTGTGTTGTATAATAAGAAAAAGCATCCAAATACTTTGTTTGGATTAATTTGACTGTGAAACTACACCTAGGATGTTTACAAGTACAAACAAGCTTCAACTCAAGCTTTTGAATGCATTTACGCGTTTTAGAAGCTCATACGAGCAGGATGAAAGAGATTTGAGTTCTTTTGTGATGTATGTTAAGAGAAAGCATCCAAATACTTTGTTTGGATTCCTTTGAATGTGAAACTACACCTAGGATGTTTACAAGTAAAAACTAGCTTCAACTCAAGCTATTAAATGCATTTACGCGTTTTAAAAGCTCAAACGAGTAGGGTTAAAGAGATTTGAGTTCTTTTGTGTTGTATATTAAGAAAAAGCATCCAAATACTTTGTTTGGATTCATTTGAATGTGAAACTACAACCTAGGATGTTTACAAGTAAAAACTAGCTTCAACTCAAGCTTTTAAATGCATTTACGCGTTTTAAAAGCTCAAACGAGTAGGGTTAAAGAGATTTGAGTTCTTTTGTGTTGTATATTAAGAGAAAGCATCCAAATACTTTGTTTGGATTCATTTGAGTGTGAAACTACACCTAAGATGTTTACAAGTACAAACAAGCTTCAAACTCAAGCTTTTGAATGCATTTACGCGTTTTAAAACCTCATACGAGCAGGATGAAAGAGATTTGAGTTCTTTTGTGATGAATGTAAAGAGAAAGCATCCAAATGCTTTGTTTGGATTCATTTGAATGTGAAACTACACCTAGGATGTTTACAAGTAAAAACTAGCTTCAACTCAAGCTTTTAAATGCATTTACGCGTTTTAAAATCTCAAACGAGTAGGGTTAAAGAGATTTGAGTTCTTTTGTGTTGTATATTAAGAGAAAGCATCCAAATACTTTGTTTGGATTAATTTGAGTGTGAAACTACACCTAGGATGTTAACAAGTACAAACAAGCTTCAACTCAAACTTTTGAATGAATTTACGCGTTTTAAAAGCTCATACGAGTAAGGTGAAAGAAATTTGAGTTCTTTCGTGTTTTATATTAAGAGAAAGCATCCAAATACTTTGTTTCGATTCATTTGAGTTTGAAACAACACCTAGGATGTTTGCAAGTACAAACAAGCCTCAACTCAAGCTTTTGAATGCATTTACGCGTTTTAGAAGCTCATACGAGCAGGATGAAAGAGATTTGAGTTCTTTTGTGTTGTATATTAAGAAAAAGCATCCAAATACTTTGTTTGGATTAATTTGACTGTGAAACTACACCTAGGATGTTTACAAGTACAAACAAGCTTCAACTCAAGCTTTTGAATGCATTTACGCGTTTTAGAAGCTCATACGAGCAGGATGAAAGAGATTTGAGTTCTTTTGTGATGTATGTTAAGAGAAAGCATCCAAATACTTTGTTTGGATTCCTTTGAATGTGAAACTACACCTAGGATGTCTACAAGTAAAAACTAGCTTCAACTCAAGCTATTAAATGCATTTACGCGTTTTAAAAGCTCAAACGAGTAGGGTTAAAGAGATTTGAGTTCTTTTGTGTTGTATATTAAGAGAAAGCATCCAAATACTTTGTTTGGATTCATTTGAATGTGAAACTACACCTAGGATGTTTACAAGTAAAAACTAGCTTCAACTCAAGCTATTAAATGCATTTACGCGTTTTAAAAGCTCAAACGAGTAGGGTTAAAGAGACTTGAGTTCTTTTGTGTTGTATATTAAGAGAAAGCATCCAAATATTTTGTTTGGATTCATTTGAATGTGAAACTACACCTAGGATGTTTACAAGTAAAAACTAGCTTCAACTCAAGCTTTTAAATTTATTTACGCGTTTTAAAAGCTCAAACGAGTAGGGTTAAAGAGATTTGAGTTCTTTTGTGTTGTATATTAAGAGAAAGCATCCAAATACTTTGTTTGGATTCATTTGAGTGTGAAACTACACCTAGGATGTTTACAAGTACAAACAAGCTTCACCTCAAGCTTTTGAATACGTTTACGCGTTTTAAAAGCTCATACGAGCAGGATGAAAGAGATTTGAGTTCTTTTGTGTTGTAGATTAAGAGAAAGCATCCAAATACTTTGTTTGGATTCATTTGAATGTGAAACTACACCTAGGATGTTTACAAGTAAAAACTAGCTTCAACTCAAGCTTTTGAATACATTTACGCGTTTTAAAAGCTCATACGAGTAGGGTGAAAGAGATTTGTGTTCTTTTGTGTTGTATATTAAGAGAAAGCATCCAAATACTTTGTTTGGATTCATTTGAGTGTGAAACTACACCTTGGATGTTTACAAGTACAAATAAGCTTCAACTCAAGCTTTTGAATACATTTACGCGTTTTAAAAGCTCATACGAGCAGGATGAAAAAGATTTGAGTTCTTTTGTGATGTATGTTAAGAGAAAGCATCCAAATACTTTGTTTGGATTCATTTGAATGTGAAACTACACCTAGAATGTTTACAAGTAAAAACTAGCTTCAACTCAAGCTTTTAAATGCATTTACGCGTTTTAAAAGCTCAAACGAGTAGGGTTAAAGAGATTTGAGTTCTTTTGTGTTGTATATTAAGAGAAAGCATCCAAATACTTTTTTTGGATTCATTTGACTGTGAAACTACACCTAGGATGTTTACAAGTACAAACAAGCTTCAACTCAAGCTTTTAAATGCATTTACGCATTTTTAAAAGTAGGATGAAAGAGATTTGAGTTTTTTTGTGTTGTATATTAAGTGAAAGCATCCAAATACTTTGTTTGGATACATTTGAGTGTGAAACTACACCTTGGATGTTTACAAGTACAAATAAGCTTCAACTCAAGCTTTTGAATACATTTACGCGTTTTAAAAGCTCATACGAGCAGGATGAAAGAGATTTGAGTTCTTTTGTGATGTATGTTAAGAGAAAGCATCCAAATACTTTGTTTGGATTATTCATTTGAATGTGAAACTACACCTAGAATGTTTACAAGTAAAAACTAGCTTCAACTCAAGCTTTTAAATGCATTTACGCGTTTTAAAAGCTCAAACGAGTAGGGTTAAAGAGATTTGAGTTCTTTTGTGTTGTATATTAAGAGAAAGCATCCAAATACTTTTTTTGGATTCATTTGACTGTGAAACTACACTTAGGATGTTTACAAGTACAAACAAGCTTCAACTCAAGCTTTTGAACGGATTTACGCGTTTTTAAAAGTAGGATGAAAGAGATTTGAGTTCTTTTGTGTTGTATATTAAGTGAAAGCATCCAAATACTTTGTTTGGATACATTTGAGTGTGAAACTACAGCTAGGATGTTTACAAGTACAAACAAGCTTCAACTCAAGCTTTTGAATGCATTTACGCGTTTTAAAAGCTCATACGAGGAGGGTGAAAGAGATTTGAGTTCTTTTGTGTTGTATATTAAGAGAAAGCATCCAAATACTTTGTTTGGATTCATTTGTGTGTGAAACTACACCAAGGATAATTACAAGTACAAACAAGCTTCAACTAAAGCTTTTGAATTCATCTACGCGTTTTAAAAGCTCTTACGACTAGGGTGATAGATATTAGAGTTCTTTCGTGTGTTATATTAAGAGAAAGCATCCAAATACTTTGTTTCGATTCATTTGAGTGTGAAACAACACCTAGGATGTTTACAAGTACAAACAAGCCTCAACTCAAGCTTTTGAATGCATTTACGTGTTTTAACTGCTCTTACCAATAGGATGATAGAGATTGAGTTCTTTTGTATTGTATATTAAGAGAAAGCATCCAAATACTTTGTGTGGATTCATTTGAGTGTGAAACTACACCTAAGATGTTTACAAGTACAAACAAGCTTCAACTCAAGCTTTTGAATGCATTTACGCGTTTTAAAAGCTCATACGAGTAGGGTGAAAGAGATTTGATTTCTTTTGTGTTGTAAATTAAGAGAAAGCATCCAAATACTTTGCTTGGATTCATTTGAGTGTGAAACTACACCTTGGATGTTTACAAGTACAAATAAGCTTCAACTCAAGCTTTTGAATACATTTACGCGTTTTAAAAGCTCATACGAGCAGGATGAAAGAGATTTGAGTTCTTTTGTGATGTATGTTAAGAGAATGCATCCAAATACTTTGTTTGGATTCATTTGAATGTGAAACTACACCTAGGATGTTTACAAGTAAAAACTAGCTTCAACTCAAGCTTTTAAATGCATTTACGCGTTTTAAAAGCTCAAACGAGTAGGGTTAAAGAGATTTGAGTTCTTTTGTGTTGTATATTAAGAGAAAGCATCCAAATACTTTGTTTGGATTAATTTGAGTGTGAAACTACACCTAGGATGTTAACAAGTACAAACAAGCTTCAACTCAAACTTTTGAATGAATTTACGCGTTTTAAAAGCTCATACGAGTAAGGTGAAAGAAATTTGAGTTCTTTCGTGTTTTATATTAAGAGAAAGCATCCAAATACTTTGTTTCGATTCATTTGAGTGTGAAACAACACCTAGGATGTTTGCAAGTACAAACAAGCCTCAACTCAAGCTTTTGAATGCATTTACGCGTTTTAACAGCTCTTACCAATAGGATGATAGAGATTGAGTTCTTTTGTGTTGTATATTAAGAGAAAGCATCCAAATACTTTGTGTGGATTCATTTGAGTGTGAAACTACACCTAAGATGTTTACAAGTACAAACAAGCTTCAAACTCAAGCTTTTGAATGCATTTACGCGTTTTAAAAGCTCATACGAGCAGGATGAAAGAGATTTGAGTTCTTTTGTGATGAATGTAAAGAGAAAGCATCCAAATGCTTTGTTTGGATTCATTTGAATGTGAAACTACACCTAGGATGTTTACAAGTAAAAACTAGCTTCAACTCAAGCTTTTAAATGCATTTACGCGTTTTAAAAGCTCAAACGAGTAGGATTAAAGAGATTTGAGTTCTTTTGTGTTGTATATTAAGAGAAAGCATCCAAATACTTTGTTTGGATTCATTTGACTGTGAAACTACACCTAGGATGTTTACAAGTACAAACAAGCTTCAACTCAAGCTTTTGAATGCATTTTCGCATTTTTAAAAGTAGGATGAAAGAGATTTGAGTTCTTTTGTGTTGTATATTAAGTCAAAGCATCCAAATAATTTGTTTGGGTACATTTGAGTGTGAAACTACAGCTAGGATGTTTACAAGTACAAACAAGCTTCAACTCAAGCTTTTGAATGCATTTACGCGTTTTAAAAGCTCATACGAGGAGGGTGAAAGAGATTTGAGTTCTTTTGTGTTGTATATTAAGAGAAAGCATCCAAATGCTTTGTTTGGATTAATTTGACTGTGAAACTACACCTAGGATGTTTACAAGTACAAACAAGCTTCAACTCAAGCTTTTGAATGCATTTACGCGTTTTAAAAGCTCATACGAGCAGGATGAAAGAGATTTGAGTTCTTTTGTGATGTATGTTAAGAGAAAGGAACCAAATACTTTGTTTGGATTCATTTGAATGTGAAACTACACCTAGGATGTTTACAAGTAAAAACTAGCTTCAACTCAAGCTTTTAAATGCATTTACGCGTTTTAAAAGCTCAAACGAGTAGGGTGAAAGAGATTTGAGTTCTTTTGTGTTGTATATGTAGAGAAAGCATCCAAATACTTTGTTTGGATTCATTTGAGTGTGAAACTACACCTTGGATGTTTACAAGTAAAAACTAGCTTCAACTCAAGCTTTTAAATTTATTTACGCGTTTTAAAAGCTCAAACGAGTAGGGTTAAAGAGATTTTTTGAGTTCTTTTGTGTTGTATATTAAGAGAAAGCATCCAAATACTTTCTTTGGATTCATTTGAGTGTGAAACTACACCTAGGATGTTTACAAGTACAAACAAGCTTCAACTCAAGCTTTTGAATACGTTTACGCGTTTTAAAAGCTCATACGAGCAGGATGAAAGAGATTTGAGTTCTTTTGTGTTGTAGATTAAGACAAAGCATCCAAATACTTTGTTTGGATTCATTTGAATGTGAAACTACACCTAGGATGTTTACAAGTAAAAACTAGCTTCAACTCAAGCTTTTGAATGCATTTACGCGTTTTAAAAGCTCATACGAGTAGGGTGAAAGAGATTTGTGTTCTTTTGTGTTGTATATTAAGAGAAAGCATCCAAATACTTTGTTTGGATTCATTTGAGTGTGAAACTACACCTTGGATGTTTACAAGTACAAATAAGCTTCAACTCAAGCTTTTGAATACATTTACGCGTTTTAAAAGCTCATACGAGCAGGATGAAAGAGATTTGAGTTCTTTTGTGATGTATGTTAAGAGAAAGCATCCAAATACTTTGTTTGGATTCATTTGAATGTGAAACTACACCTAGGATGTTTACAAGTAAAAACTAGCTTCAACTCAAGCTTTTAAATGCATTTACGCGTTTTAAAAGCTCAAACGAGTAGGGTTAAAGAGATTTGAGTTCTTTGTGTTGTATATTAAGAGAAAGCAGCCAAATACTTTGTTTGGATTAATTTGAGTGTGAAAGTACACCTAGGATGCTTACAAGTACAAACAAGCTTCAACTCAAACTTTTGAATGAATTTACGCGTTTTAAAAGCTCATACGAGTAAGGTGAAAGAGATTTGAGTTCTTTCGTGTTTTATATTAAGAGAAAGCATCCAAATACTTTGTTTCGATTCATTTGAGTGTGAAACAACACCTAGGATGTTTGCAAGTACAAACAAGCCTCAACTCAAGCTTTTGAATGCATTTACGCGTTTTAGAAGCTCATACGAGCAGGATGAAAGAGATTTGAGTTCTTTTGTGTTGTATATTAAGAAAAAGCATCCAAATACTTTGATTGGATTAATTTGACTGTGAAACTACACCTAGGATGTTTACAAGTACAAACAAGCTTCAACTCAAGCTTTTGAATGCATTTACGCGTTTTAGAAGCTCATACGAGCAGGATGAAAGAGATTTGAGTTCTTTTGTGATGTATGTTAAGAGAAAGCATCCAAATACTTTGTTTGGATTCCTTTGAATGTGAAACTACACCTAGGATGTCTACAAGTAAAAACTAGCTTCAACTCAAGCTATTAAATGCATTTACGCGTTTTAAAAGCTCAAACGAGTAGGGTTAAAGAGATTTGAGTTCTTTTGTGTTGTATGTTAAGAGAAAGCATCCAAATACTTTGTTTGGATTCATTTGAATGTGAAACTACACCTAGGATGTTTACAAGTAAAAACTAGCTTCAACTCAAGCTATTAAATGCATTTACGCGTTTTAAAAGCTCAAACGAGTAGGGTTAAAGAGACTTGAGTTCTTTTGTGTTGTATATTAAGAGAAAGCATCCAAATACTTTGTTTGGATTCATTTGAATGTGAAACTACACCTAGGATGTTTACAAGTAAAAACTAGCTTCAACTCAAGCTTTTAAATGCATTTACGCGTTTTAAAAGCTCAAACGAGTAGGGTGAAAGAGATTTGAGTTCTTTTGTGTTGTATATTAAGAGAAAGCATCCAAATACTTTGTTTGGATTCATTTGAGTGTGAAACTACACCTTGGATGTTTACAAGTAAAAACTACTTTCAACTCAAGCTTTTAAATTTATTTACGCGTTTTAAAAGCTCAAACGAGTAGGGTTAAAGAGATTTGAGTTCTTTTGTGTTGTATATTAAGAGAAAGCATCCAAATACTTTGTTTGGATTCATTTGAGTATGAAACTACACCTAGGATGTTTACAAGTACAAACAAGCTTCACCTCAAGCTTTTGAATACGTTTACGCGTTTTAAAAGCTCATACGAGCAGGATGAAAGAGATTTGAGTTCTTTTGTGTTGTAGATTAAGAGAAAGCATCCAAATACGTTGTTTGGATTCATTTGAATGTGAAACTACACCTAGGATGTTTACAAGTAAAAACTAGCTTCAACTCAAGCTTTTGAATACATTTACGCGTTTTAAAAGCTCATACGAGTAGGGTGAAAGAGATTTGTGTTCTTTTGTGTTGTATATTAAGAGAAAGCATCCAAATACTTTGTTTGGATTAATTTGAGTGTGAAACTACACCTAGGATGTTAACAAGTACAAACAAGCTTCAACTCAAACTTTTGAATGAATTTACGCGTTTTAAAAGCTCATACGAGTAAGGTGAAAGAAATTTGAGTTCTTTCGTGTTTTATATTAAGAGAAAGCATCCAAATACTTTGTTTCGATTCATTTGAGTGTGAAACAACACCTAGGATGTTTGCAAGTACAAACAAGCCTCAACTCAAGCTTTTGAATGCATTTACGCGTTTTAACAGCTCTTACCAATAGGATGATAGAGATTGAGTTCTTTTGTGTTGTATATTAAGAGAAAGCATCCAAATACTTTGTGTGGATTCATTTGAGTGTGAAACTACACCTAAGATGTTTACAAGTACAAACAAGCTTCAAACTCAAGCTTTTGAATGCATTTACGCGTTTTAAAAGCTCATACGAGCAGGATGAAAGAGATTTGAGTTCTTTTGTGATGAATGTAAAGAGAAAGCATCCAAATGCTTTGTTTGGATTCATTTGAATGTGAAACTACACCTAGGATGTTTACAAGTAAAAACTAGCTTCAACTCAAGCTTTTAAATGCATTTACGCGTTTTAAAAGCTCAAACGAGTAGGATTAAAGAGATTTGAGTTCTTTTGTGTTGTATATTAAGAGAAAGCATCCAAATACTTTGTTTGGATTCATTTGACTGTGAAACTACACCTAGGATGTTTACAAGTACAAACAAGCTTCAACTCAAGCTCTTGAATGCATTTACGCGTTTTAAAAGCTCATACGAGCAGGATGAAAGAGATTTGAGTTCTTTTGTGATGTATGTTAAGAGAAAGGATCCAAATACTTTGTTTGGATTCATTTGAATGTGAAACTACACCTAGGATGTTTACAAGTAAAAACTAGCTTCAACTCAAGCTTTTAAATGCATTTACGCGTTTTAAAAGCTCAAACGAGTAGGGTGAAAGAGATTTGAGTTCTTTTGTGTTGTATATTAAGAGAAAGCATCCAAATACTTTGTTTGGATTCATTTGAGTGTGAAACTACACCTTGGATGTTTACAAGTAAAAACTACTTTCAACTCAAGCTTTTAAATTTATTTACGCGTTTTAAAAGCTCAAACGAGTAGGGTTAAAGAGATTTGAGTTCTTTTGTGTTGTATATTAAGAGAAAGCATCCAAATACTTTGTTTGGATTCATTTGAGTATGAAACTACACCTAGGATGTTTACAAGTACAAACAAGCTTCACCTCAAGCTTTTGAATACGTTTACGCGTTTTAAAAGCTCATACGAGCAGGATGAAAGAGATTTGAGTTCTTTTGTGTTGTAGATTAAGAGAAAGCATCCAAATACTTTGTTCGGATTCATTTGAATGTGAAACTACACCTAGGATGTTTACAAGTAAAAACTAGCTTCAACTCAAGCTTTTGAATACATTTACGCGTTTTAAAAGCTCATACGAGTAGGGTGAAAGAGATTTGTGTTCTTTTGTGTTGTATATTAAGAGAAAGCATCCAAATACTTTGTTTGGATTAATTTGAGTGTGAAACTACACCTAGGATGTTAACAAGTACAAACAAGCTTCAACTCAAACTTTTGAATGAATTTACGCGTTTTAAAAGCTCATACGAGTAAGGTGAAAGAAATTTGAGTTCTTTCGTGTTTTATATTAAGAGAAAGCATCCAAATACTTTGTTTCGATTCATTTGAGTGTGAAACAACACCTAGGATGTTTGCAAGTACAAACAAGCCTCAACTCAAGCTTTTGAATGCATTTACGCGTTTTAACAGCTCTTACCAATAGGATGATAGAGATTGAGTTCTTTTGTGTTGTATATTAAGAGAAAGCATCCAAATACTTTGTGTGGATTCATTTGAGTGTGAAACTACACCTAAGATGTTTACAAGTACAAACAAGCTTCAAACTCAAGCTTTTGAATGCATTTACGCGTTTTAAAAGCTCATACGAGCAGGATGAAAGAGATTTGAGTTCTTTTGTGATGAATGTAAAGAGAAAGCATCCAAATGCTTTGTTTGGATTCATTTGAATGTGAAACTACACCTAGGATGTTTACAAGTAAAAACTAGCTTCAACTCAAGCTTTTAAATGCATTTACGCGTTTTAAAAGCTCAAACGAGTAGGATTAAAGAGATTTGAGTTCTTTTGTGTTGTATATTAAGAGAAAGCATCCAAATACTTTGTTTGGATTCATTTGACTGTGAAACTACACCTAGGATGTTTACAAGTACAAACAAGCTTCAACTCAAGCTCTTGAATGCATTTACGCGTTTTAAAAGCTCATACGAGCAGGATGAAAGAGATTTGAGTTCTTTTGTGATGTATGTTAAGAGAAAGGATCCAAATACTTTGTTTGGATTCATTTGAATGTGAAACTACACCTAGGATGTTTACAAGTAAAAACTAGCTTCAACTCAAGCTTTTAAATGCATTTACGCGTTTTAAAAGCTCAAACGAGTAGGGTGAAAGAGATTTGAGTTCTTTTGTGTTGTATATGAAGAGAAAGCATCCAAATACTTTGTTTGGATTCATTTGAGTGTGAAACTACACCTTGGATGTTTACAAGTAAAAACTAGCTTCAACTCAAGCTTTTAAATTTATTTACGCGTTTTAAAAGCTCAAACGAGTAGGGTTAAAGAGATTTTTTGAGTTCTTTTGTGTTGTATATTAAGAGAAAGCATCCAAATACTTTCTTTGGATTCATTTGAGTGTGAAACTACACCTAGGATGTTTACAAGTACAAACAAGCTTCAACTCAAGCTTTTGAATACGTTTACGCGTTTTAAAAGCTCATACGAGCAGGATGAAAGAGATTTGAGTTCTTTTGTGTTGTAGATTAAGAGAAAGCATCCAAATACTTTGTTTGGATTCATTTGAATGTGAAACTACACCTAGGATGTTTACAAGTAAAAACTAGCTTCAACTCAAGCTTTTGAATGCATTTACGCGTTTTAAAAGCTCATACGAGTAGGGTGAAAGAGATTTGTGTTCTTTTGTGTTGTATATTAAGAGAAAGCATCCAAATACTTTGTTTGGATTCATTTGAGTGTGAAACTACACCTTGGATGTTTACAAGTACAAATAAGCTTCAACTCAAGCTTTTGAATACATTTACGCGTTTTAAAAGCTCATACGAGCAGGATGAAAGAGATTTGAGTTCTTTTGTGATGTATGTTAAGAGAAAGCATCCAAATACTTTGTTTGGATTCATTTGAATGTGAAACTACACCTAGGATGTTTACAACTAAAAACTAGCTTCAACTCAAGCTTTTAAATGCATTTACGCGTTTTAAAAGCTCAAACGAGTAGGGTTAAAGAGATTTGAGTTCTTTTGTGTTGTATATTAAGAGAAAGCAGCCAAATACTTTGTTTGGATTAATTTGAGTGTGAAAGTACACCTAGGATGTTTACAAGTACAAACAAGCTTCAACTCAAACTTTTGAATGAATTTACGCGTTTTAAAAGCTCATACGAGTAAGGTGAAAAAGATTTGAGTTCTTTCGTGTTTTATATTAAGAGAAAGCATCCAAATACTTTGTTTCGATTCATTTGAGTGTGAAACAACACCTAGGATGTTTGCAAGTAAAACAAGCCTCAACTCAAGCTTTTGAATGCATTTACGCGTTTTAGAAGCTCATACGAGCAGGATGAAAGAGATTTGAGTTCTTTTGTGTTGTATATTAAGAAAAAGCATCCAAATACTTTGTTTGGATTAATTTGACTGTGAAACTACACCTAGGATGTTTACAAGTACAAACAAGCTTCAACTCAAGCTTTTGAATACATTTACGCGTTTTAAAAGCTCATACGAGCAGGATGAAAGAGATTTGAGTTCTTTTGTGATGTATGTTAAGAGAAAGCATCCAAATACTTTGTTTCGATTCATTTGAGTGTGAAACAACACCTAGGATGTTTGCAAGTACAAACAAGCCTCAACTCAAGCTTTTGAATGCATTTACGCGTTTTAACAGCTCTTACCAATAGGATGATAGAGATTGAGTTCTTTTGTGTTGTATATTAAGAGAAAGCATCCAAATACTTTGTGTGGATTCATTTGAGTGTGAAACTACACCTAAGATGTTTACAAGTACAAACAAGCTTCAAACTCAAGCTTTTGAATGCATTTACGCGTTTTAAAAGCTCATACGAGCAGGATGAAAGAGATTTGAGTTCTTTTGTAATGAATGTAAAGAGAAAGCATCCAAATGCTTTGTTTGGATTCATTTGAATGTGAAACTACACCTAGGATGTTTACAAGTAAAAACTAGCTTCAACTCAAGCATTTAAATGCATTTACGCGTTTTAAAAGCTCAAACGAGTAGGATTAAAGAGATTTGAGTTCTTTTGTGTTGTATATTAAGAGAAAGCATCCAAATACTTTGTTTGGATTCATTTGACTGTGAAACTACACCTAGGATGTTTACAAGTACAAACAAGCTTCAACTCAAGCTTTTGAATGCATTTTCGCATTTTTAAAAGTAGGATGAAAGAGATTTGAGTTCTTTTGTGTTGTATATTAAGTCAAAGCATCCAAATACTTTGTTTGGGTACATTTGAGTGTGAAACTACACCTAGGATGTTTACAAGTACAAACAAGCTTCAACTCAAGCTTTTGAATGCATTTACGCGTTTTAAAAGCTCATACGAGGAGGGTGAAAGAGATTTGAGTTCTTTTGTGTTGTATATTAAGAGAAAGCATCCAAATACTTTGTTTGGATTAATTTGACTGTGAAACTACACCTAGGATGTTTACAAGTACAAACAAGCTTCAACTCAAGCTCTTGAATGCATTTACGCGTTTTAAAAGCTCATACGAGCAGGATGAAAGAGATTTGAGTTCTTTTGTGATGTATGTTAAGAGAAAGGATCCAAATACTTTGTTTGGATTCATTTGAATGTGAAACTACACCTAGGATGTTTACAAGTAAAAACTAGCTTCAACTCAAGCTTTTAAATGCATTTACGCGTTTTAAAAGCTCAAACGAGTAGGGTGAAAGAGATTTGAGTTCTTTTGTGTTGTATATGAAGAGAAAGCATCCAAATACTTTGTTTGGATTCATTTGAGTGTGAAACTACACCTTGGATGTTTACAAGTAAAAACTAGCTTCAACTCAAGCTTTTAAATTTATTTACGCGTTTTAAAAGCTCAAACGAGTAGGGTTAAAGAGATTTTTTGAGTTCTTTTGTGTTGTATATTAAGAGAAAGCATCCAAATACTTTCTTTGGATTCATTTGAGTGTGAAACTACACCTAGGATGTTTACAAGTACAAACAAGCTTCAACTCAAGCTTTTGAATACGTTTACGCGTTTTAAAAGCTCATACGAGCAGGATGAAAGAGATTTGAGTTCTTTTGTGTTGTAGATTAAGAGAAAGCATCCAAATACTTTGTTTGGATTCATTTGAATGTGAAACTACACCTAGGATGTTTACAAGTAAAAACTAGCTTCAACTCAAGCTTTTAAATGCATTTACGCGTTTTAAAAGCTCAAACGAGTAGGGTTAAAGAGATTTGAGTTCTTTTGTGTTGTATATTAAGAGAAAGCATCCAAATACTTTGTTTGGATTAATCTGAGTGTGAAACTACACCTAGGATGTTTACAAGTACAAACAAGCTTCAACTCAAGCTTTTGAATGAATTTACGCGTTTTAAAAGCTCATACGAGCAGGATGAAAGAGATTTGAGTTCTTTCGTGTTTTATATTAAGAGAAAGCATCCAAATACTTTGTTTCGATTCATTTGAGTGTGAAACAACACCTAGGATGTTTACAAGTACAAACAAGCCTCAACTCAAGCTTTTGAATGCATATACGCGTTTTAACTGCTCTTAACAATAGGATGATAGAGATTGAGTTCTTTTGTGTTGTATATTAAGAGAAAGCATCCAAATACTTTGTGTGGATTCATTTGAGTGTGAATCTACACCTAAGATGTTTACAAGTACAAACAAGCTTCAACTAAAGCTTTTGAATGCATTTACGCGTTTTAAAAGCTCATACGAGTAGGGTGAAAGAGATTTGAGTTCTTTTGTGTTGTATATTAAGAAAAAAGCATCCAAATGCTTTGTTTGGATTAATTTGAGTGTAAAACTACACCTTGGATGTTTACAAGTACAAATAAGCTTCAACTCAAGCTTTTGAATACATTTACGCGTTTTAAAAGCTCATACGAGCAGGATGAAAGAGATTTGAGTTCTTTTGTATTGTAGATTAAGAGAAAGCATCCAAATACTTTGTTTGGATTCATTTGAATGTGAAACTACACCTAGGATGTTTACAAGTAAAAACTAGCTTCAACTCAAGCTTTTGAATACATTTACGCGTTTTAAAAGCTCATACGAGTAGGGTGAAAGAGATTTGTGTTCTTTTGTGTTGTATATTAAGAGAAAGCATCCAAATACTTTGTTTGGATTCATTTGAGTGTGAAACTACACCTTGGATGTTTACAAGTACAAATAAGCTTCAACTCAAGCTTTTGAATACATTTACGCGTTTTAAAAGCTCATACGAGCAGGATGAAAGAGATTTGAGTTCTTTTGTGATGTATGTTAAGAGAAAGCATCCAAATACTTTGTTTGGATTCATTTGAATGTGAAACTACACCTAGAATGTTTACAAGTAAAAACTAGCTTCAACTCAAGCTTTTAAATGCATTTACGCGTTTTAAAAGCTCAAACGAGTAGGGTTAAAGAGATTTGAGTTCTTTTGTGTTGTATATTAAGAGAAAGCATCCAAATACTATGTTTGGATTAATTTGAGTGTGAAACTACACCTAGGATGTTAACAAGTACAAACAAGCTTCAACTCAAACTTTTGAATGAATTTACGCGTTTTAAAAGCTCATACGAGTAAGGTGAAAGAAATTTGAGTTCTTTCGTGTTTTATATTAAGAGAAAGCATCCAAATACTTTGTTTCGATTCATTTGAGTGTGAAACAACACCTAGGATGTTTGCAAGTACAAACAAGCCTCAACTCAAGCTTTTGAATGCATTTACGCGTTTTAACAGCTCTTACCAATAGGATGATAGAGATTGAGTTCTTTTGTGTTGTATATTAAGAGAAAGCATCCAAATACTTTGTGTGGATTCATTTGAGTGTGAAACTACACCTAAGATGTTTACAAGTACAAACAAGCTTCAACTCAAGCTTTTGAATGCATTTACGCGTTTTAAAAGCTCATACGAGGAGGGTGAAAGAGATTTGAGTTCTTTTGTGTTGTATATTAAGTGAAAGCATCCAAATACTTTGTTTGGATACATTTGAGTGTGAAACTACAGCTAGGATGTTTACAAGTACAAACAAGCTTCAACTCAAGCTTTTGAATGCATTTACGCGTTTTAAAAGCTCATACGAGGAGGGTGAAAGAGATTTGAGTTCTTTTGTGTTGTATAATAAGAAAAAGCATCCAAATACTTTGTTTGGATTAATTTGACTGTGAAACTACACCTAGGATGTTTACAAGTACAAACAAGCTTCAACTCAAGCTTTTGAATGCATTTACGCGTTTTAGAAGCTCATACGAGCAGGATGAAAGAGATTTGAGTTCTTTTGTGATGTATGTTAAGAGAAAGCATCCAAATACTTTGTTTGGATTCCTTTGAATGTGAAACTACACCTAGGATGTTTACAAGTAAAAACTAGCTTCAACTCAAGCTATTAAATGCATTTACGCGTTTTAAAAGCTCAAACGAGTAGGGTTAAAGAGAATTGAGTTCTTTTGTGTTGTATATTAAGAGAAAGCATCCAAATACTTTGTTTGGATTCATTTGAATGTGAAACTACAACGTAGGATGTTTACAAGTAAAAACTAGCTTCAACTCAAGCTTTTAAATGCATTTACGGGTTTTAAAAGCTCAAACGAGTAGGGTTAAAGAGATTTGAGTTCTTTTGTGTTGTATATTAAGAGAAAGCATCCAAATACTTTGTTTGGATTCATTTGAGTGTGAAACTACACCTAAGATGTTTACAAGTACAAACAAGCTTCAAACTCAAGCTTTTGAATGCATTTACGCGTTTTAAAACCTCATACGAGCAGGATGAAAGAGATTTGAGTTCTTTTGTGATGAATGTAAAGAGAAAGCATCCAAATGCTTTGTTTGGATTCATTTGAATGTGAAACTACACCTAGGATGTTTACAAGTACAAACAAGCTTCAACTCAAGCTTTTGAATGCATTTACGCGTTTTTAAAAGTAGGATGAAAGAGATTTGAGTTCTTTTGTGTTGTATATTAAGTCAAAGCATCCAAATACTTTGTTTGGGTACATTTGAGTGTGAAACTACAGCTAGGATGTTTACAAGTACAAACAAGCTTCAACTCAAGCTTTTGAATGCATTTACGCGTTTTAAAAGCTCATACGAGGAGGGTGAAAGAGATTTGAGTTCTTTTGTGTTGTATATTAAGAGAAAGCATCCAAATACTTTGGTTGGATTAATTTGACTGTGAAACTACACCTAGGATGTTTACAAGTACAAACAAGCTTCAACTCAAGCTTTTGAATGCATTTACGCGTTTTAAAAGCTCATACGAGCAGGATGAAAGAGATTTGAATTCTTTTGTGATGTATGTTAAGAGAAAGCATCCAAATACTTTGTTTGGATTCATTTGAATGTGAAACTACACCTAGGATGTTTACAAGTAAAAACTAGCTTCAACTCAAGCTTTTAAATGCATTTACGCGTTTTAAAAGCTCAAACGAGTAGGGTTAAAGAGATTTGAGTTCTTTTGTGTTGTATATTAAGAGAAAGCATCCAAATACTTTGTTTGGATTAATTTGAGTGTGAAACTACACCTAGGATGTTTACAAGTACAAACAAGCTTCAACTCAAGGCTTTGAATGAATTTACGCGTTTTAAAAGCTCATACGACTAGGGTGAAAGAGATTTGAGTTCTTTCGTGTTTTATATTAAGAGAAAGCATCCAAATACTTTGTTTCGATTCATTTGAGTGTGAAACAACACCTAGGATGTTTACAAGTACAAACAAGCCTCAACTCAAGCTTTTAAATGCATTTACGCGTTTTAACAGCTCTTACCAATAGGATGATAGAGATTGAGTTCTTTTGTGTTGTATATTAAGAGAAAGCATCCAAATACTTTGTATGGATTCATTTAAGTGTGAAACTACACCTAAGATGTTTACAAGTACAAACAAGCTTCAACTCAAGCTTTTGAATGCATTTACGCGTTTTAAAAGCTCATACGAGTAGGGTGAAAGAGATTTGAGTTCTTTTGTGTTGTATATTAAGAGAAAGCATCCAAATACTTTGTTTGGATTCATTTGACTGTGAAACTACACTTAGGATGTTTACAAGTACAAAAAAGCTTCAACTCAAGCTTTTGAACGGATTTACGCGTTTTTAAAAGTAGGATGAAAGAGATTTGAGTTCTTTTGTGTTGTATATTAAGTGAAAGCATCCAAATACTTTGTTTGGATTCATTTGAGTGTGAAACTACAGCTAGGATGTTTACAAGTACAAACAAGCTTCAACTCAAGCTTTTGAATGCATTTACGCGTTTTAAAAGCTCATACGAGGAGGGTGAAAGAGATTTGAGTTCTTTTGTAATGTATATTAAGAGAAAGCATCCAAATACTTTGTTTGGATTCATTTGTGTGTGAAACTACACCAAGGATGTTTACAAGTACAAACAAGCTTCAACTAAAGCTTTTGAATTCATCTACGCGTTTTAAAAGCTCTTACGACTAGGGTGATAGATATTAGAGTTCTTTCGTGTGTTATATTAAGAGAAAGCATCCAAATACTTTGTTTCGATTCATTTGAGTGTGAAACAACACCTAGGATGTTTACAAGTACAAACAAGCCTCAACTCAAGCTTTTGAATGCATTTACGTGTTTTAACTGCTCTTACCAATAGGATGATAGAGATTGAGTTCTTTTGTATTGTATATTAAGAGAAAGCATCCAAATACTTTGTGTGGATTCATTTGAGTGTGAAACTACATCTAAGATGTTTACAAGTACAAACAAGCTTCAACTCAAGCTTTTGAATGCATTTACGCGTTTTAAAAGCTCATACGAGTAGGGTGAAAGAGATTTGATTTCTTTTGTGTTGTAAATTAAGAGAAAGCATCCAAATACTTTGCTTGGATTCATTTGAGTGTGAAACTACACCTTGGATGTTTACAAGTACAAATAAGCTTCAACTCAAGCTTTTGAATACATTTACGCATTTTAAAAGCTCATACAAGCAGGATGAAAGAGATTTGAGTTCTTTTGTGATGTATGTTAAGAGAAACCATCCAAATACTTTGTTTGGATTCATTTGAATGTGAAACGACACCTAGGATGTTTACAAGTAAAAACTAGCTTCAACTCAAGCTTTTAATTGCATTTACGCGTTTTAAAAGCTCAAACGAGTACGGTTAAAGAGATTTGAGTTCTTTTGTGTTGTATAATAAGAGAAAGCATCCAAATACTTTGTTTGGATTAATTTGAGTGTGAAACTACACCTAGGATGTTTACAAGTACAAACAAGCTTCAACTCAAGCTTTTGAATGAATTTACGCGTTTTAAAAGCTCATACGACTAGGGTGAAAGAGATTTGAGTTCTTTCGTGTTTTATATTAAGAGAAAGCATCCAAATACTTTGTTTCGATTCATTTGTGTGTGAAACAACACCTAGGATGTTTACAAGTACAAACAAGCCTCAACTCAAGCTTTTGAATGCATTTACGCGTTTTAACTGCTCTTACCAATAGGATAATAGAGATTGAGTTCTTTTGTGTTGTATATTAAGAGAAAGCATCCAAATACTTTGTGTGGATTCATTTGAGTGTGAAACTACACGTAAGATGTTTACAAGTACAAACAAGCTTCAACTCAAGCTTTTGAATGCATTTACGCGTTTTAAAAGCTCATACGAGTAGGGTGAAAGAGATTTGAGTTCTTTTGTGTCGTAAATTAAGAGAAAGCATCCAAATACTTTGTTTGGATTCATTTGACTGTGAAACTACACCTAGGATGTTTACAAGTACAAACAAGCTTCAACTCAAGCTTTTGAATGCATTTACGCGTTTTTAAAAGTAGGATGAAAGAGATTTGAGTTCTTTTGTGTTGTATATTAAGTGAAAGCATCCAAATACTTTGTTTGGATACATTTGAGTGTGAAACTACACCTAGGACGTTTTCAAGTACAAACAAGCTTCAACTCAAGCTTTTGAATGCATTTACGCGTTTTAAAAGCTCATACGAGCAGGATGAAAGAGATTTGAGTTCTTTTGTGTTGTATGTTAAGTGAAGCATCCAAATACTTTGTTTGGATACATTTGAGTGTGAAACTACACCTAGGATGTTTACAAGTACAAACAAGCTTCAACTCAAGCTTTTGAATGCATTTACGCGTTTTAAAAGCTCATACGACTAGGGTGAAAGAGATTTGAGTTCTTTCGTGTTTTATATTAAGAGAAAGCATCCAAATACTTTGTTTGGATTCATTTGAGTGTGAAACAACACCTAGGATGTTTACAAGTACAAACAAGCTTCAACTAAAGCTTTTGAATTCATCTACGCGTTTTAAAAGCTCTTACGACTAGGGTGATAGAGATCGAGTTCTTTTGTGTTGTATATTAAGATAAAGCACCCAAATGTTTTGTTTGCATTCATTTGAGTATGAAACTACACCAAGAATGTTTTAAAGTGCAAACAAGCTTCAACTCAAGCTTTTGAATGCATTTACGCGTTTTAATAGCTCATACGAGTAGGGTGAAAGAGATTTGAGTTCTTTTGTGTTGTATATTAAGAAAAAAGCATCCAAATGCTTTGTTTGGATTAATTTGAGTGTAAAACTACACCTTGGATGTTTACAAGTACAAATAAGCTTCAACTCAAGCTTTTGAATACATTTACGCGTTTTAAAAGCTCATACGAGCAGGATGAAAGAGATTTGAGTTCTTTTGTGTTGTAGATTAAGAGAAAGCATCCAAATACTTTGTTTCGATTCATTTGAGTGTGGAACAACACCTAGGATGTTTACAAGTAGAAACAAGCATCAACTCAAGCTTTTGAATGCATTTACGCGTTTTAACTGCTCTTACCAATAGGATGATAGAGATTGAGTTCTTTTGTGTTGTATATTAAGAGAAAGCATCCAAATACTTTGTGTGGATTCATTTGAGTGTGAAACTACACCTAAGATGTTTACAAGTACAAAGAAGCTTCAACTCAAGCTTTTGAATGCATTTACGCGTTTTAAAAGCTCATACGAGCAGGATGAAAGAGATTTGAGTTCTTTTGTGATGTATGTTAAGAGAAAGCATCCAAATACTTTGTTTGGATTCATTTGAATGTGAAACTACACCTAGGATGTTTACAAGTAAAAACTAGCTTCAACTCAAGCTTTTAAATGCATTTACGCGTTTTAAAAGCTCAAACGAGTAGGATTAAAGAGATTTGAGTTCTTTCGTGTTTTATATTAAGAGAAAGCATCCAAATACTTTGTTTCGATTCATTTGAGTGTGAAACAACACCTAGGATGTTTACAAGTACAAACAAGCCTCAAGTCAAGCTTTTAAATGCATTTACGCGTTTTTACAGCTCTTACCAATAGGATGATAGAGATTGAGTTCTTTTGTGTTGTATATTAAGAGAAATCATCCAAATACTTTGTGTGGATTCATTTAAGTGTGAAACTACACCTAAGATGTTTACAAGTACAAACAAGCTTCAACTCAAGCTTTTGAATGCATTTACGCGTTTTAAAAGCTCATACGAGTAGGGTGAAAGAGATTTGAGTTCTTTTGTGTTGTAAATTAAGAGAAAGCATCCAAATACTTTGCTTGGATTCATTTGACTGTGAAACTACACCTAGGATGTTTACAAGTACAAACAAGCTTCAACTCAAGCTTTTGAATGCATTTACGCGTTTTTAAAAGTAGGATGAAAGAGATTTGAGTTCTTTTGTGTTGTATATTAAGTGAAAGCATCCAAATACTTTGTTTGGATACATTTGAGTGTGAAACTACACCTAGGATGTTTACAAGTACAAACAAGCTTCAACTCAAGCTTTTGAATGCATTTACGCGTTTTAAAAGCTCATACGAGCGGGATGAAAGAGATTTGAGTTCTTTTGTGATGTATTTTAAGAGAAAGCATCCAAATACTTTGTTTCAATTCATTTGAGTGTGAAACAACACCTAGGACGTTTACAAGTACAAACAAGCCTCAACTCAAGCTTTTGAATGCATTTACGCGTTTTAACTGCTCTTACCAATACGATGATAGAGATTGAGTTCTTTTGTGTTGTATATTAAGAGAGAGCATCCAAATACTTTGTGTGGATTCATTTGAGTGTGAAACTACACCTAAGATGTTTACAAGTACAAACAAGCTTCAACTCAAGCTTTTGAATGCATTTACGCGTTTTAAAAGCTCATACGAGTAGGGTGAAAAAGATTTGAGTTCTTTTGTGTTGTAAATTAAGAGAAAGCATCCAAATACTTTGCTTGGATTCATTTGACTGTGAAACTACACCTAGGATGTTTACAAGTACAAACAAGCTTCAACTCAAGCTTTTGAATGCATTTACGCGTTTTTAAAAGTAGGATGAAAGAGATTTGAGTTCTTTTGTGTTGTATATTAAGTGAAAGCATCCAAATACTTTGTTTGGATTTATTTGAGTGTGAAACTACACCTAGGATGTTTACAGTTACAAACAAGCTTCAACTCAAGCTTTTGAATGAATTTACGCCTTTTAAAAGCTCATACGAGTAGGGTGAAAGAGATGTGAGTTCTTTCGTGTTTTATATTAAGAGAAAGCATCCAAATACTTTGTTTCGATTCATTTGAGTGTGAAACAACACCTAGGACGTTTACAAGTATGAACAAGCCTCAACTCAAGCTTTTGAATGCATTTACGCGTTTTAACTGCTCTTACCAATAGGATGATAGAGATTGAGTTCTTTTGTGTTGTATATTAAGAGAGAGCATACAAATACTTTGTGTGGATTCATTTGAGTGTGAAACTACACCTAAGATGTTTACAAGTACAAACAAGCTTCAACTCAAGCTTTTGAATGCATTTACGCGTTTTAAAAGCTCATACGAGTAGAGTGAAAGAGATTTGAGTTCTTTTGTGCTGTATATTAAGAGAAAGCATCCAAATACTTTGTTTGGATTCATTTGACTGTGAAACTACACCTAGGATGTTTACAAGTACAAACAAGCTTCAACTCAAGCTTTTGAATGCATTTACGCGTGTTTAAAAGTAGGGTTAAAGAGATTTGAGTTCTTTTGTGTTGTATATTAAGTGAAAGCATCTAAACAAGCTTTTGAATTCATCTACGCGTTTTAAAAGCTCTTACGACTAGGGTGATAGAGATCGAGTTCTTTTGTGTTGTATATTAAGATAAAGCACCCAAATGTTTTGTTTGCATTCATTTGAGTATGAAACTACACCAAGAATGTTTTAAAGTGCAAACAAGCTTCAACTCAAGCTTTTGAATGCATTTACGCGTTTTAAAAGCTCATACGAGTAGGGTGAAAGAGATTTGAGTTCTTTTGTGTTGTATATTAAGAAAAAAGCATCCAAATGCTTTGTGTGGATTCATTTGAGTGTGAAACTACACCTAAGATGTTTACAAGTACAAACAAGATTCAACTCAAGCTTTTGAATGCATTTACGCGTTTTAAAAGCTCAAACGAGTAGGGTGAAAGAGATTTGAGTTCTTTTGTGTTGTAAATTAAGAGAAAGCATCCAAATACTTTGTTTGGATTCATTTGACTGTGAAACTACACCTAGGATGTTTACAAGTACAAACAAGCTTCAACTCAAGCTTTTGAATGCATTTACGCGTTTTTAAAAGTAGGATGAAAGAGATTTGAGTTCTTTTGTGTTGTATATTAAGTGAAAGCATCCAAATACTTTGTTTGGATACATTTGAGTGTGAAACTACACCAAGGATGTTTTCAAGTACAAACAAGCTTCAACTCAAGCTTTTGAATGCATTTACGCGTTTTAAAAGCTCATACGAGCAGGATGAAAGAGATTTGAGTTCTTTTGTATTGTATGCTAAGTGAAGCATCCAAATACTTTGTTTGGATACATTTCAGTGTGAAACTACACCTAGGATGTTTACAAGTACAAACAAGCTTCAACTCAAGCTTTTGAATGCATTTACGCGTTTTAAAAGCTCATACGAGTAGGGTGAAAGAGATTTGAGTTCTTTTGTGTTGTAAATTAAGAGAAAGCATCCAAATACTTTGTTTGGATTCATTTGACTGTGAAACTACACCTAGGATGTTTACAAGTACAAACAAGCTTCAACTCAAGCTTTTGAATGCATTTACGCGTTTTTAAAAGTAGGATGAAAGAGATTTGAGTTCTTTTGTGTTGTATATTAAGTGAAAGCATCCAAATACTTTGTTTGGATACATTTGAGTGTGAAACTACACCTAGGATGTTTTCAAGTACAAACAAGCTTCAACTCAAGCTTTTGAATGCATTTACGCGTTTTAAAAGCTCATACGAGCAGGATGAAAGAGATTTGAGTTCTTTTGTATTGTATGCTAAGTGAAGCATCCAAATACTTTGTTTGGATACATTTCAGTGTGAAACTACACCTAGGATGTTTACAAGTACAAACAAGCTTCAACTCAAGCTTTTGAATGCATTTACGCGTTTTAAAAGCTCATACGAGTAGGGTGAAAGAGATTTGAGTTCTTTTGTGTTCTATATTAAGAAAAAAGCATCCAAATGCTTTGTTTGGATTAATTTGAGTGTAAAACTACACCTTGGATGTTTACAAGTACAAATAAGCTTCAACTCAAGCTTTTGAATACATTTACGCGTTTTAAAAGCTCATACGAGTAGGATGAAAGAGATTTGAGTTCTTCTGTGTTGTAGATTAAGAGAAAGCATCCAAATACTTTGTTTGGATTCATTTGAATGTGAAACTACACCTAGGATGTTTACAAGTAAAAACTAGCTTCAACTCAAGCTTTTGAATGCATTTACGCGTTTTAAAAGCTCATACGAGTAGGGTGAAAGAGATTTGAGTTCTTTTGTGTTGTATATTAAGAGAAAGCATCCAAATACTTTGTTTGGATTCATCTGAGTGTGAAACTACACCTAGGATGTTTACAAGTACAAACAAGCTTCAACTCAAGCTTTTGAATGAATTTACGCGTTTTAAAAGCTCATACGACTAGGGTGAAAGAGATTTGAGTTCTTTCGTGTTTTATATTAAGAGAAAGCATACAAATACTTTGTTTCGAATCATTTGAGTGTGAAACAACACCTAGGATGTTTACAAGTACAAACAAGCCTCAACTCAAGCTTTTAAATGCATTTACGCGTTTTTACAGCTCTTACCAATAGGATGATAGAGATTGAGTTCTTTTGTGTTGTATGTTAAGAGAAAGCATACAAATACTTTGTTTGGATTCATTTGAATGTGCAACTACACCTAGGATGTTTACAAGTAAAAACTAGCTTCAACTCAAGCTTTTAAATGCATTTACGCGTTGTAAAAGCTCAAACGAGTAGGGTGAAAGAGATTTGAGTTCTTTTGTGTTGTAAATTAAGAGAAAGCATCCAAATACTTTGTTTGGATTCATTTGACTGTGAAACTACACCTAGGATGTTTACAAGTACAAACAAGCTTCAACTCAAGCTTTTGAATGCATTTACGCGTTTTTAAAAGTAGGATGAAAGAGATTTGAGTTCTTTTGTGTTGTGTATTAAGTGAAAGCATCCAAATACTTTGTTTGGATACATTTGAGTGTGAAACTACACCTAGGATGTTTACAAGTACAAACAAGCTTCAACTCAAGCTTTTGAATGCATTTACGCGTTTTAAAAGCTCATACGAGCAGGATGAAAGAGATTTGAGTTCTTTTGTGATGTATGTTAAGAGAAAGCATCCAAATACTTTGTTTGGATTCATTTGAATGTGAAACTACACCTAGGATGTTTACAAGTAAAAACTAGCTTCAACTCAAGCTTTTAAATGCATTTACGCGTTTTAAAAGCTCAAACGAGTAGGGTTAAAGAGATTTGAGTTCTTTTGTGTTGTATATTAAGAGAAAGCATCCAAATACTTTGTTTGGATTAATCTGAGTGTGAAACTACACCTAGGATGTTTACAAGTACAAACAAGCTTCAACTCAAGCTTTTGAATGAATTTACGCGTTTTAAAAGCTCATACGAGCAGGATGAAAGAGATTTGAGTTCTTTCGTGTTTTATATTAAGAGAAAGCATCCAAATACTTTGTTTCGATTCATTTGAGTGTGAAACAACACCTAGGATGTTTACAAGTACAAACAAGCCTCAACTCAAGCTTTTGAATGCATATACGCGTTTTAACTGCTCTTACCAATAGGATGATAGAGATTGAGTTCTTTTGTGTTGTATATTAAGAGAAAGCATCCAAATACTTTGTGTGGATTCATTTGAGTGTGAATCTACACCTAAGATGTTTACAAGTACAAACAAGCTTCAACTAAAGCTTTTGAATGCATTTACGCGTTTTAAAAGCTCATACGAGTAGGGTGAAAGAGATTTGAGTTCTTTTGTGTTGTATATTAAGAAAAAAGCATCCAAATGCTTTGTTTGGATTAATTTGAGTGTAAAACTACACCTTGGATGTTTACAAGTACAAATAAGCTTCAACTCAAGCTTTTGAATACATTTACGCGTTTTAAAAGGTCATACGAGCAGGATGAAAGAGATTTGAGTTCTTTTGTGTTGTAGATTAAGAGAAAGCATCCAAATACTTTGTTTGGATTCATTTGAATGTGAAACTACACCTAGGATGTTTACAAGTAAAAACTAGCTTCAACTCAAGCTTTTGAATGCATTTACGCGTTTTAAAAGCTCATACGAGTAGGGTGAAAGAGATTTGAGTTCTTTTGTGTTGTATATTAAGAGAAAGCATCCAAATACTTTGTTTGGATTCATCTGAGTGTGAAACTACACCTAGGATGTTTACAAGTACAAACAAGCTTCAACTCAAGCTTTTGAATGAATTTACGCGTTTTAAAAGCTCATACGACTTGGGTGAGAGAGATTTGAGTTCTTTCGTGTTTTATATTAAGAGAAAGCATCCAAATACTTTGTTTCGAATCATTTGAGTGTGAAACACCACCTAGGATGTTTACAAGTACAAACAAGCCTCAACTCAAGCTTTTAAATGCATTTACGCGTTTTTACAGCTCTTACCAATAGGATGATAGAGATTGAGTTCTTTTGTGTTGTATGTTAAGAGAAAGCATACAAATACTTTGTTTGGATTCATTTGAATGTGCAACTACACCTAGGATGTTTACAAGTAAAAACTAGCTTCAACTCAAGCTTTTAAATGCATTTACGCGTTGTAAAAGCTCAAACGAGTAGGGTGAAAGAGATTTGAGTTCTTTTGTGTTGTAAATTAAGAGAAAGCATCCAAATACTTTGTTTGGATTCATTTGACTGTGAAACTACACCTAGGATGTTTACAAGTACAAACAAGCTTCAACTCAAGCTTTTGAATGCATTTACGCGTTTTTAAAAGTAGGATGAAAGAGATTTGAGTTCTTTTGTGTTGTGTATTAAGTGAAAGCATCCAAATACTTTGTTTGGATACATTTGAGTGTGAAACTACACCTAGGATGTTTACAAGTACAAACAAGCTTCAACACAAGCTTTTGAATGCATTTACGCGTTTTAAAAGCTCATACGAGCAGGATGAAAGAGATTTGAGTTCTTTTGTGATGTATGTTAAGAGAAAGCATCCAAATACTTTGTTTGGATTCATTTGAATGTGAAACTACACCTAGGATGTTTACAAGTAAAAACTAGCTTCAACTCAAGCTTTTAAATGCATTTACGCGTTTTAAAAGCTCAAACGAGTAGGGTGAAAGAGATTTGAGTTCTTTTGTGTTGTATATGAAGAGAAAGCATCCAAATACTTTGTTTGGATTCATTTGAGTGTGAAACTACACCTAGGATGTTTACAAGTACAAACAAGCTTCAACTCAAGCTTTTGAATGCATTTACGCGTTTTTAAAAGTAGGATGAAAGAGATTTGAGTTCTTTTGTGTTGTATATTAAGTGAAAGCATCCAAATACTTTGTTTGGATACATTTGAGTGTGAAACTTTACCTAGGATGTTTACAAGTACAAACAAGCTTCAACTCAAGCTTTTGAATGCATTTACGCGTTTTAAAAGCTCATACGACTAGGGTGAAAGAGATTTGAGTTCTTTTGTGTTGTAGATTAAGAGAAAGCATCCAAATACTTTGTTTCGATTCATTTGAGTGTGGAACAACACCTAGGATGTTTACAAGTAGAAACAAGCCCCAACTCAAGCTTTTGAATGCATTTACGCGTTTTAACTGCTCTTACCAATAGGATGATAGAGATTGAGTTCTTTTGTGTTGTATATTAAGAGAAAGCATCCAAATACTTTGTGTGGATTCATTTGAGTGTGAAACTACACCTAAGATGTTTACAAGTACAAAGAAGCTTCAACTCAAGCTTTTGAATGCATTTACGCGTTTTAAAAGCTCATACGAGCAGGATGAAAGAGATTTGAGTTCTTTTGTGATGTATGTTAAGAGAAAGCATCCAAATACTTTGTTTGGATTCATTTGAATGTGAAACTACACCTAGGATGTTTACAAGTAAAAACTAGCTTCAACTCAAGCTTTTAAATGCATTTACGCGTTTTAAAAGCTCAAACGAGTAGGGTGAAAGAGATTTGAGTTCTTTTGTGTTGTATATGAAGAGAAAGCATCCAAATACTTTGTTTGGATTCATTTGAGTGTGAAACTACACCTAGGATGTTTACAAGTACAAACAAGCTTCAACTCAAGGTTTTGAATGCATTTACGCGTTTTTAAAAGTAGGATGAAAGAGATTTGAGTTCTTTTGTGTTGTATATTAAGTGAAAGCATCCAAATACTTTGTTTGGATACATTTGAGTGTGAAACTTTACCTAGGATGTTTACAAGTACAAACAAGCTTCAACTCAAGCTTTTGAATGCATTTACGCGTTTTAAAAGCTCATACGACTAGGGTGAAAGAGATTTGAGTTCTTTTGTGTTGTAGATTAAGAGAAAGCATCCAAATACTTTGTTTCGATTCATTTGAGTGTGGAACAACACCTAGGATGTTTACAAGTAGAAACAAGCCCCAACTCAAGCTTTTGAATGCATTTACGCGTTTTAACTGCTCTTACCAATAGGATGATAGAGATTGAGTTCTTTTGTGTTGTATATTAAGAGAAAGCATCCAAATACTTTGTGTGGATTCATTTGAGTGTGAAACTACACCTAAGATGTTTACAAGTACAAAGAAGCTTCAACTCAAGCTTTTGAATGCATTTACGCGTTTTAAAAGCTCATACGAGCAGGATGAAAGAGATTTGAGTTCTTTTGTGATGTATGTTAAGAGAAAGCATCCAAATACTTTGTTTGGATTCATTTGAATGTGAAACTACACCTAGGATGTTTACAAGTAAAAACTAGCTTCAACTCAAGCTTTTAAATGCATTTACGCGTTTTAAAAGCTCAAACGAGTAGGGTGAAAGAGATTTGAGTTCTTTTGTGTTGTATATGAAGAGAAAGCATCCAAATACTTTGTTTGGATTCATTTGAGTGTGAAACTACACCTAGGATGTTTACAAGTACAAACAAGCTTCAACTCAAGGTTTTGAATGCATTTACGCGTTTTTAAAAGTAGGATGAAAGAGATTTGAGTTCTTTTGTGTTGTATATTAAGTGAAAGCATCCAAATACTTTGTTTGGATACATTTGAGTGTGAAACTTTACCTAGGATGTTTACAAGTACAAACAAGCTTCAACTCAAGCTTTTGAATGCATTTACGCGTTTTAAAAGCTCATACGACTAGGGTGAAAGAGATTTGAGTTCTTTTGTGTTGTAGATTAAGAGAAAGCATCCAAATACTTTGTTTCGATTCATTTGAGTGTGGAACAACACCTAGGATGTTTACAAGTAGAAACAAGCCCCAACTCAAGCTTTTGAATGCATTTACGCGTTTTAACTGCTCTTACCAATAGGATGATAGAGATTGAGTTCTTTTGTGTTGTATATTAAGAGAAAGCATCCAAATACTTTGTGTGGATTCATTTGAGTGTGAAACTACACCTAAGATGTTTACAAGTACAAAGAAGCTTCAACTCAAGCTTTTGAATGCATTTACGCGTTTTAAAAGCTCATACGAGCAGGATGAAAGAGATTTGAGTTCTTTTGTGATGTATGTTAAGAGAAAGCATCCAAATACTTTGTTTGGATTCATTTGAATGTGAAACTACACCTAGGATGTTTACAAGTAAAAACTAGCTTCAACTCAAGCTTTTAAATGCATTTACGCGTTTTAAAAGCTCAAACGAGTAGGGTTAAAGAGATTTGAGTTCTTTTGTGTTGTATATTAAGAGAAAGCATCCAAATACTTTGTTTGGATTAATCTGAGTGTGAAACTACACCTAGGATGTTTACAAGTACAAACAAGCTTCAACTCAAGCTTTTGAATGAATTTACGCGTTTTAAAAGCTCATACGAGCAGGATGAAAGAGATTTGAGTTCTTTCGTGTTTTATATTAAGAGAAAGCATCCAAATACTTTGTTTCGATTCATTTGAGTGTGAAACAACACCTAGGATGTTTACAAGTACAAACAAGCCTCAACTCAAGCTTTTGAATGCATATACGCGTTTTAACTGCTCTTAACAATAGGATGATAGAGATTGAGTTCTTTTGTGTTGTATATTAAGAGAAAGCATCCAAATACTTTGTGTGGATTCATTTGAGTGTGAATCTACACCTAAGATGTTTACAAGTACAAACAAGCTTCAACTAAAGCTTTTGAATGCATTTACGCGTTTTAAAAGCTCATACGAGTAGGGTGAAAGAGATTTGAGTTCTTTTGTGTTGTATATTAAGAAAAAAGCATCCAAATGCTTTGTTTGGATTAATTTGAGTGTAAAACTACACCTTGGATGTTTACAAGTACAAATAAGCTTCAACTCAAGCTTTTGAATGCATTTACGCGTTTTTAAAAGTAGGATGAAAGAGATTTGAGTTCTTTTGTTTTGTATATTAAGTGAAAGCATCCAAATACTTTGTTTGGATACATTTGAGTGTGAAACTACACCTAGGATGTTTTCAAGTACAAACAAGCTTCAACTCAAGCTTTTGAATGCATTTACGCGTTTTAAAAGCTCATACGAGCAGGATGAAAGAGATTTGAGTTCTTTTGTATTGTATGTTAAGTGAAGCATCCAAATACTTTGTTTGGAGTCATTTGAATGTGAAACTACACCTAGGATGTTTACAAGTAAAAACTAGCTTCAACTCAAGCTTTTGAATGCATTTACGCGTTTTAAAAGCTCATACAAGTAGGGTGAAAGAGATTTGAGTTCTTTTGTGTTGTATATTAAGAGAAAGCATCCAAATACTTTGTTTGGATTCATCTGAGTGTGAAACTACACCTAGGATGTTTACAAGTACAAACAAGCTTCAACTCAAGCTTTTGAATGAATTTACGCGTTTTAAAAGCTCATACGACTAGGGTGAAAGAGATTTGAGTTCTTTCGTGTTTTATATTAAGAGAAAGCATCCAAATACTTTGTTTCGAATCATTTGAGTGTGAAACAACACCTAGGATGTTTACAAGTACAAACAAGCCTCAACTCAAGCTTTTAAATGCATTTACGCGTTTTTACAGCTCTTACCAATAGGATGATAGAGATTGAGTTCTTTTGTGTTGTATGTTAAGAGAAAGCATACAAATACTTTGTTTGGATTCATTTGAATGTGCAACTACACCTAGGATGTTTACAAGTAAAAACTAGCTTCAACTCAAGCTTTTAAATGCATTTACGCGTTGTAAAAGCTCAAACGAGTAGGGTGAAAGAGATTTGAGTTCTTTTGTGTTGTAAATTAAGAGAAAGCATCCAAATACTTTGTTTGGATTCATTTGACTGTGAAACTACACCTAGGATGTTTACAAGTACAAACAAGCTTCAACTCAAGCTTTTGAATGCATTTACGCGTTTTTAAAAGTAGGATGAAAGAGATTTGAGTTCTTTTGTGTTGTGTATTAAGTGAAAGCATCCAAATACTTTGTTTGGATACATTTGAGTGTGAAACTACACCTAGGATGTTTACAAGTACAAACAAGCTTCAACTCAAGCTTTTGAATGCATTTACGCGTTTTAAAAGCTCATACGAGCAGGATGAAAGAGATTTGAGTTCTTTTGTGATGTATGTTAAGAGAAAGCATCCAAATACTTTGTTTGGATTCATTTGAATGTGAAACTACACCTAGGATGTTTACAAGTAAAAACTAGCTTCAACTCAAGCTTTTAAATGCATTTACGCGTTTTAAAAGCTCAAACGAGTAGGGTTAAAGAGATTTGAGTTCTTTTGTGTTGTATATTAAGAGAAAGCATCCAAATACTTTGTTTGGATTAATCTGAGTGTGAAACTACACCTAGGATGTTTACAAGTACAAAAAAACTTCAACTCAAGCTTTTGAATGAATTTACGCGTTTTAAAAGCTCATACGAGCAGGATGAAAGAGATTTGAGTTCTTTCGTGTTTTATATTAAGAGAAAGCATCCAAATACTTTGTTTCGATTCATTTGAGTGTGAAACAACACCTAGGATGTTTACAAGTACAAACAAGCCTCAACTCAAGCTTTTGAATGCATATACGCGTTTTAACTGCTCTTACCAATAGGATGATAGAGATTGAGTTCTTTTGTGTTGTATATTAAGAGAAAGCATCCAAATACTTTGTGTGGATTCATTTGAGTGTGAATCTACACCTAAGATGTTTACAAGTACAAACAAGCTTCAACTAAAGCTTTTGAATGCATTTACGCGTTTTAAAAGCTCATACGAGTAGGGTGAAAGAGATTTGAGTTCTTTTGTGTTGTATATTAAGAAAAAAGCATCCAAATGCTTTGTTTGGATTAATTTGAGTGTAAAACTACACCTTGGATGTTTACAAGTACAAATAAGCTTCAACTCAAGCTTTTGAATACAATTACGCGTTTTAAAAGGTCATACGAGCAGGATGAAAGAGATTTGAGTTCTTTTGTGTTGTAGATTAAGAGAAAGCATCCAAATACTTTGTTTGGAGTCATTTGAATGTGAAACTACACCTAGGATGTTTACAAGTAAAAACTAGCTTCAACTCAAGCTTTTGAATGCATTTACGCGTTTTAAAAGCTCATACAAGTAGGGTGAAAGAGATTTGAGTTCTTTTGTGTTGTATATTAAGAGAAAGCATCCAAATACTTTGTTTGGATTCATCTGAGTGTGAAACTACACCTAGGATGTTTACAAGTACAAACAAGCTTCAACTCAAGCTTTTGAATGAATTTACGCGTTTTAAAAGCTCATACGACTAGGGTGAAAGAGATTTGAGTTCTTTCGTGTTTTATATTAAGAGAAAGCATCCAAATACTTTGTTTCGAATCATTTGAGTGTGAAACAACACCTAGGATGTTTACAAGTACAAACAAGCCTCAACTCAAGCTTTTAAATGCATTTACGCGTTTTTACAGCTCTTACCAATAGGATGATAGAGATTGAGTTCTTTTGTGTTGTATGTTAAGAGAAAGCATACAAATACTTTGTTTGGATTCATTTGAATGTGCAACTACACCTAGGATGTTTACAAGTAAAAACTAGCTTCAACTCAAGCTTTTAAATGCATTTACGCGTTGTAAAAGCTCAAACGAGTAGGGTGAAAGAGATTTGAGTTCTTTTGTGTTGTAAATTAAGAGAAAGCATCCAAATACTTTGTTTGGATTCATTTGACTGTGAAACTACACCTAGGATGTTTACAAGTACAAACAAGCTTCAACTCAAGCTTTTGAATGCATTTACGCGTTTTTAAAAGTAGGATGAAAGAGATTTGAGTTCTTTTGTGTTGTGTATTAAGTGAAAGCATCCAAATACTTTGTTTGGATACATTTGAGTGTGAAACTACACCTAGGATGTTTACAAGTACAAACAAGCTTCAACTCAAGCTTTTGAATGCATTTACGCGTTTTAAAAGCTCATACGAGCAGGATGAAAGAGATTTGAGTTCTTTTGTGATGTATGTTAAGAGAAAGCATCCAAATACTTTGTTTGGATTCATTTGAATGTGAAACTACACCTAGGATGTTTACAAGTAAAAACTAGCTTCAACTCAAGCTTTTAAATGCATTTACGCGTTTTAAAAGCTCAAACGAGTAGGGTTAAAGAGATTTGAGTTCTTTTGTGTTGTATATTAAGAGAAAGCATCCAAATACTTTGTTTGGATTAATCTGAGTGTGAAACTACACCTAGGATGTTTACAAGTACAAAAAAACTTCAACTCAAGCTTTTGAATGAATTTACGCGTTTTAAAAGCTCATACGAGCAGGATGAAAGAGATTTGAGTTCTTTCGTGTTTTATATTAAGAGAAAGCATCCAAATACTTTGTTTCGATTCATTTGAGTGTGAAACAACACCTAGGATGTTTACAAGTACAAACAAGCCTCAACTCAAGCTTTTGAATGCATATACGCGTTTTAACTGCTCTTACCAATAGGATGATAGAGATTGAGTTCTTTTGTGTTGTATATTAAGAGAAAGCATCCAAATACTTTGTGTGGATTCATTTGAGTGTGAATCTACACCTAAGATGTTTACAAGTACAAACAAGCTTCAACTAAAGCTTTTGAATGCATTTACGCGTTTTAAAAGCTCATACGAGTAGGGTGAAAGAGATTTGAGTTCTTTTGTGTTGTATATTAAGAAAAAAGCATCCAAATGCTTTGTTTGGATTAATTTGAGTGTAAAACTACACCTTGGATGTTTACAAGTACAAATAAGCTTCAACTCAAGCTTTTGAATACATTTACGCGTTTTAAAAGGTCATACGAGCAGGATGAAAGAGATTTGAGTTCTTTTGTGTTGTAGATTAAGAGAAAGCATCCAAATACTTTGTTTGGAGTCATTTGAATGTGAAACTACACCTAGGATGTTTACAAGTAAAAACTAGCTTCAACTCAAGCTTTTGAATGCATTTACGCGTTTTAAAAGCTCATACAAGTAGGGTGAAAGAGATTTGAGTTCTTTTGTGTTGTATATTAAGAAAAAGCATCCAAATACTTTGTTTGGATTCATCTGAGTGTGAAACTACACCTAGGATGTTTACAAGTACAAACAAGCTTCAACTCAAGCTTTTGAATGAATTTACGCGTTTTAAAAGCTCATACGACTAGGGTGAAAGAGATTTGAGTTCTTTCGTGTTTTATATTAAGAGAAAGCATCCAAATACTTTGTTTCGAATCATTTGAGTGTGAAACAACACCTAGGATGTTTACAAGTACAAACAAGCCTCAACTCAAGCTTTTAAATGCATTTACGCGTTTTTACAGCTCTTACCAATAGGATGATAGAGATTGAGTTCTTTTGTGTTGTATGTTAAGAGAAAGCATCCAAATACTTTGTTTGGATTCATTTGAATGTGCAACTACACCTAGGATGTTTACAAGTAAAAACTAGCTTCAACTCAAGCTTTTAAATGCATTTACGCGTTTTAAAAGCTCAAACGAGTAGGGTGAAAGAGATTTGAGTTCTTTTGTGTTGTAAATTAAGAGAAAGCATCCAAATACTTTGTTTGGATTCATTTGACTGTGAAACTACACCTAGGATGTTTACAAGTACAAACAAGCTTCAACTCAAGCTTTTGAATGCATTTACGCGTTTTCAAAAGTAGGATGAAAGAGATTTGAGTTCTTTTGTGTTGTATATTAAGTGAAAGCATCCAAATACTTTGTTTGGATACATTTGAGTGTGAAACTTTACCTAGGATGTTTACAAGTACAAACAAGCTTCAACTCAAGCTTTTGAATGCATTTACGCGTTTTAAAAGCTCATACGAGCAGGATGAAAGAGATTTGAGTTCTTTTGTGATGTATGTTAAGAGAAAGCATCCAAATACTTTGTTTGGATTCATTTGAATGTGAAACTACACCTAGGATGTTTACAAGTAAAAACTAGCTTCAACTCAAGCTTTTAAATGCATTTACGCGTTTTAAAAGCTCAAACGAGTAGGGTTAAAGAGATTTGAGTTCTTTTGTGTTGTATATTAAGAGAAAGCATCCAAATACTTTGTTTGGATTAATCTGAGTGTGAAACTACACCTAGGATGTTTACAAGTACAAACAAGCTTCAACTCAAGCTTTTGAATGAATTTACGCGTTTTAAAAGCTCATACGAGCAGGATGAAAGAGATTTGAGTTCTTTCGTGTTTTATATTAAGAGAAAGCATCCAAATACTTTGTTTGGATTCATTTGAGTGTGAAACAACACCTAGGATGTTTACAAGTACAAACAAGCCTCAACTCAAGCTTTTGAATGCATATACGCGTTTTAACTGCTCTTACCAATAGGATGATAGAGATTGAGTTCTTTTGTGTTGTATATTAAGAGAAAGCATCCAAATACTTTGTGTGGATTCATTTGAGTGTGAATCTACACCTAAGATGTTTACAAGTACAAACAAGCTTCAACTAAAGCCTTTGAATGCATTTACGCGTTTTAAAAGCTCATACGAGTAGGGTGAAAGAGATTTGAGTTCTTTTGTGTTGTATATTAAGAAAAAAGCATCCAAATGCTTTGTTTGGATTAATTTGAGTGTAAAACTACACCTTGGATGTTTACAAGTACAAATAAGCTTCAACTCAAGCTTTTGAATACATTTACGCGTTTTAAAAGGTCATACGAGCAGGATGAAAGAGATTTGAGTTCTTTTGTGTTGTAGATTAAGAGAAAGCATCCAAATGCTTTGTTTGGATTAATTTGAGTGTGAAACTACACCTAGGATGTTTACAAGTAAAAACTAGCTTCAACTCAAGCTTTTAAATGCATTTACGCGTTTTAAAAGCACAAACGAGTAGGGTTAAAGAGATTTGAGTTCTTTTGTGTTATATATTAAGAGAAAGCATCCAAATACTTTGTTTGGATTAATTTGAGTGTGAAACTACACATAGGATGTTTACAAGTACAAACAAGCTTCAACTCAAGCTTTTGAATGAATTTACGCCTTTTGAAAGGTCATACGAGTAGGGTGAAAGAGATTTGAGTTCTTTCGTGTTTTATATTAAGAGAAAGCATCCAAATACTTTGTTTCGATTCATTTGAGTGTGAAACAACAGCAAGGATGTTTACAAGTACAAACAAGCCTCAACTCAAGCTTTTGAATGCATTTACGCGTTTTAACTGCTCTTACCAATAGGATGATAGAGATTGAGTTCTTTTGTGTTGTATATTAAGAGAAAGCATCCAAATACTTTGTGTGGATTCATTTGAGTGTGAAACTACACCTAAGATGTTTACAAGTACAAACAAGCTTCAACTCAAGCTTTTGAATGCATTTACGCGTTTTAAAAGCTCATACGAGTAGGGTGAAAGAGACTTGAGTTCTTTTGTGTTGTAAATTAAGAGAAAGCATCCAAATACTTTGTTTGGATTCATTTGACTGTGAAACTACACCTAGGATGTTTACAAGTACAAACAAGCTTCAACTCAAGCTTTTGAATGAATTTACGCGTTTTAAAAGCTCATACGACTAGGGTGAAAGAGATTTGAGTTCTTTCGTGTTTTTGATGCGGGAGCAACTGTGCAAAGTAAACAGAACAACCAAGGAACTAGCAAGAGAACATCTATTCTTGTTTACATCGAGTTTCTTTGGTGGTTATGCATTAAATTGACTCCTACAAAGATAATTACATGGAGTTTACACACAAGATCGGGATTAAAGCTCTTATTATATGATCTCATTCGTTATAAGGATTCCCGTAATTTTGACAGCTTCTACACTGGTTCGTATTTTGATCATAACTTACTCATACGACATGGGATCGTGGTGATTCAAAGTTCTGTAGAAAGCTGGAAAAGAGATCTAAAAATCCTATCTTTTGAGTTTTCCCATATTCGAAACGTAACAGGGTTTAAAAGACGATTTAATTTACAGTGGAAAGCTGTTCCCACGGGTTTGTGCCTTGGGCGCTAGGTAATCAGTTCTTTAGTTCGATTTCGTTTAGTATTCCCTTAATTAGTTAAAATATGTTTAGGAGAGTAATAATCTGATTGTTATTAGTATTAGAAGTCCATTAGGTATTAGGAAAGCTGTTAGTTAGTCCGTTTTACAATTGTAGTCAGTTTCGTAGTTAGTTTCCTATTCGGACTAGGATTAGGATTCCGAATAGCTTTAGATTTCTTTGTCTATAAATAGGGGAGAGCTTTGCTATTGTAAACTCGTGCTTTGATGATTAATAATTGAATACATGAGTATTTACCCCTCAAACTGAGTGATTCAGGTTGAAACCCTTACGAGTGATTCGTGAGTTGTTCTTGAGTGATTCTTGAACAAGATCCCTTTGTGTGATACTATCAAAGGTTAATTTCCATTTTGTTACTTATTTCACATCAGTTTTATATTAAGAGAAAGCATCCAAATACTTTGTTTCGATTCATTTGAGTGTGAAACAACACCTAGGATGTTTACAAGTACAAACAAGCCTCAACTCAAGCTTTTTAAATGCATTTACGCGTTTTTACAGCTCTTACCAATAGGATGATAGAGATTGAGTTCTTTTGTGTTGTATATTAAGAGAAATCATTCAAATACTTTGTGTGGATTCATTTAAGTGTGAAACTACACCTAAGATGTTTACAAGTACAAACAAGCTTCAACTCAAGCTTTTGAATGCATTTACGCGTTTTAAAAGCTCATACGAGTAGGGTGAAAAAGATTTGAGTTCTTTTGTGTTGTATATTAAGAGAAAGCATCCAAATACTTTGTTTGGATTCATTTGAGTGTGAAACTACACCTAGGATGTTTACAAGTACAAACAAGCTTCAACTCAAGCTTTTAAATGCATTTACGCGTTTTTAAAAGTAGGATGAAAGAGATTTGAGTTCTTTTGTGTTGTATATTAAGTGAAAGCATCCAAATACTTTGTTTGGATTCATTTGAATGTGAAACTACACCTAGGATGTTTACAAGTAAAAACTAGCTTCAACTCAAGCTTTTGAATGCATTTACGCGTTTTAAAAGCTCATTCGAGTAGGGTGAAAGAGATTTGAGTTCTTTTGTGTTGTATATTAAGCGAAAGCATCCAAATACTTTGTTTCGATTCATTTGAGTGTGAAACAACACCTAGGATGTTTACAAGTACAAACAAGCCTCAACTCAAGCTTTTGAATGCATTTACGCGTTTTAACTGCTCTTACCAATAGGATGATAGAGATTGAGTTCTTTTGTGTTGTATATTAAGAGAAAGCATCCAAATACTTTGTTTGGATTAATTTGAGTGTGAAACTACACCTAGGATGTTTACAAGTACAAACAAGCTTCAACTCAAGCTTTTGAATGAATTTACGCCTTTTAAAAGCTCATTCGAGTAGGGTGAAAGAGATGTGAGTTCTTTCGTGTTTTATATTAAGAGAAAGCATCCAAATACTTTGTTTCGATTCATTTGAGTGTGAAACAACACCTAGGACGTTTACAAGTACAAACAAGCGTCAACTCAAGCTTTTGAATGCATTTACGCGTTTTAACTGCTCTTACCAATAGGATGATAGAGATTGAGTTCTTTTGGGTTGTATATTAAGAGAGAGCATCCAAATACTTTGTGTGGATTCATTTGAGTGTGAAGCTACACCTAAGATGTTTACAAGTACAAACAAGCTTCAACTCAAGCTTTTGAATGCATTTACGCGTTTTAAAAGCTCATACGAGTAGGGTGAAAGAGATTTGAGTTCTTTTGAGTTGTATATTAAGCGAAAGCATCCAAATACTTTGTTTGGATTCATTTGACTGTGAAACTACACCTAGGATGTTTACAAGTACAAACAAGCTTCAACTCAAGCTTTGGAATGCATTTACGCGTGTTTAAAAGTAGGGTGAAAGAGATTTGAGTTCTTTTGTGTTGTATATTAAGTGAAAGCATCCAAATACTTTGTTTGGATACATTTGAGTGTGAAACTACAGATAGGATGTTTACAAGTACAAACAAGCTTCAACTCAAGCTTTTGAATGCATTTACGCGTTTTAAAAGCTCATACGAGTAGGGTGAAAGAGATTTGAGTTCTTTCGTGTTTTATATTAAGAGAAAGCATCCAAATACTTTGTTTCGAATCATTTGAGTGTGAAACAACACCTAGGATGTTTACAAGTACAAACAAGCCTCAACTCAAGCTTTTAAATGCATTTACGCGTTTTTACAGCTCTTACCAATAGGATGATAGAGATTGAGTTCTTTTGTGTTGTATGTTAAGAGAAAGCATCCAAATACTTTGTTTGGATTCATTTGAATGTGCAACTACACCTAGGATGTTTACAAGTAAAAACTAGCTTCAACTCAAGCTTTTAAATGCATTTACGCGTTTTAAAAGCTCAAACGAGTAGGGTGAGAGAGATTTGAGTTCTTTTGTGTTGTAAATTAAGAGAAAGCATCCAAATACTTTGTTTGGATTCATTTGACTGTGAAACTACACCTAGGATGTTTACAAGTACAAACAAGCTTCAACTCAAGCTTTTGAATGCATTTACGCGTTTTTAAAAGTAGGATGAAAGAGATTTGAGTTCTTTTGTGTTGTGTATTAAGTGAAAGCATCCAAATACTTTGTTTGGATACATTTGAGTGTGAAACTACACCTAGGATGTTTACAAGTACAAACAAGCTTCAACTCAAGCTTTTGAATGCATTTACGCGTTTCAAAAGCTCATACGAGGAGGGTGAAAGAGATTTGAGTTCTTTTGTGATGAATGTAAAGAGAAAGCATCCAAATACTTTGTTTGGATTAATTTGAGTGTGAAACTACACCTAAGATGTTTACAAGTACAAACAAGCTTCAAACTCAAGCTTTTGAATGCATTTACGCGTTTTAAAACCTCATACGAGCAGGATGAAAGAGATTTGAGTTCTTTTGTGATGAATGTAAAGAGAAAGCATCCAAATACTTTGTTTGGATTCATTTGAATGTGAAACTACACCTAGGATGTTTACAAGTAAAAACTAGCTTCAACTCAAGCTTTTAAATGCATTTACGCGTTTTAAAAGCTCAAACGAGTAGGGTGAAAGAGATTTGAGTTCTTTTGTGTTGTAAATTAAGAGAAAGCATCCAAATACTTTGTTTGGATTCATTTGACTGTGAAACTACACCTAGGATGTTTACAAGTACAAACAAGCTTCAACTCAAGCTTTTGAATGCATTTACGCGTTTTTAAAAGTAGGATGAAAGAGATTTGAGTTCTTTTGTGTTGTATATTAAGTGAAAGCATCCAAATACTTTGTTTGGATACATTTGAGTGTGCAACTACAGCTAGGATGTTTACAAGTGCAAACAAGCTTCAACTCAAGCTTTTGAATGCATTTACGCGTTTTAAAAGCTCATACGAGTAGGGTGAAAGAGATTTGAGTTCTTTTGTGTTGTATATTCAGAAAAAAGCATCCAAATGCTTTGTTTGGATTAATTTGAGTGTGAAACTACACCTAGGATGTTTACAAGTAAAAACTAGCTTCAACTCAAGCTTTTAAATGCATTTACGCGTTTTAAAAGCTCAAACGAGTAGGGTTAAAGAGATTTGAGTTCTTTTGTGTTGTATATTAAGAGAAAGCATCCAAATACTTTGTTTGGATTCATTTGAATGTGAAACTCCACCTAAGATGTTTACAAGTAAAAACTAGCTTCAACTCAAGCTTTTAAATGCATTTACGCGTTTTAAAAGCACAAGCGAGTAGGGTTAAAGAGATTTGAGTTCTTTTGTGTTGTATATTAAGAGAAAGCATCCAAATACTTTGTTTGGATTAATTTGAGTGTGAAACTACACATAGGATGTTTACAAGTACAAACAAGCTTCAACTCAAGCTTTTGAATGAATTTACGCCTTTTAAAAGCTCATACGAGCAGGATGAAAGAGATTTGAGTTCTTTTGTGTTGTATGTTAAGAGAAAGCATCCAAATACTTTGTTTGGATTCATTTGAGTGTGAAACTACACATACGATGTTTACAAGTACAAACAAGCTTCAACTCAAGCTTTTGAATGCATTTACGCGTTTTAAAAGCTCATACGAGTAGGGTGAAAGAGACTTGAGTTCTTTTGTGTTGTAAATTAAGCGAAAGCATCCAAATACTTTGTTTGGATTCATTTGACTGTGAAACTACACCTAGGATGTTTACAAGTACAAACAAGCTTCAACTCAAGCTTTTGAATGAATTTACGCGTTTTAAAAGCTCATACGACTAGGGTGAAAGAGAGTTGAGTTCTTTCGTGTTTTATATTAAGAGAAAGCATCCAAATACTTTGTTTCGATTCATTTGAGTGTGAAACAACACCTAGGATGTTTACAAGTACAAACAAGCCTCAACTCAAGCTTTTTAAATGCATTTACGCGTTTTTACAGCTCTTACCAATAGGATGATAGAGATTGAGTTTTTTTGTGTTGTATATTAAGAGAAATCATCCAAATACTTTGTGTGGATTAATTTGAGTGTGAAACTACACCTAGGATGTTTACAAGTACAAACAAGCTTCAACTCAAGCTTTTGAATGAATTTACGCCTTTTAAAAGCTCATACGAGTAGGGTGAAAGAGATGTGAGTTCTTTCGTGTTTTATATTAAGAGAAAGCATCCAAATACTTTGTTTCGATTCATTTGAGTGTGAAACAACACCTAGGACGTTTACAAGTACAAACAAGCGTCAACTCAAGCTTTTGAATGCATTTACGCGTTTTAACTGCTCTTACCAATAGGATGATAGAGATTGAGTTCTTTTGGGTTGTATATTAAGAGAGAGCATCCAAATACTTTGTGTGGATTCATTTGAGTGTGAAGCTACACCTAAGATGTTTACAAGTACAAACAAGCTTCAACTCAAGCTTTTGAATGCATTTACGCGTTTTAAAAGCTCATGCGAGTAGGGTGAAAGAGATTTGAGTTCTTTTGAGTTGTATATTAAGCGAAAGCATCCAAATACTTTGTTTGGATTCATTTGACTGTGAAACTACACCTAGGATGTTTACAAGTACAAACAAGCTTCAACTCAAGCTTTTGAATGCATTTACGCGTGTTTAAAAGTAGGGTGAAAGAGATTTGAGTTCTTTTGTGTTGTATATTAAGTGAAAGCATCCAAATACTTTGTTTGGATACATTTGAGTGTGAAACTACAGATAGGATGTTTACAAGTACAAACAAGCTTCAACTCAAGCTTTTGAATGCATTTACGCGTTTTAAAAGCTCATACGAGGAGGGTGATAGAGATTTGAGTTCTTTTGTGTTTTATATTAAGAGAAAGTATCCAAATACTTTGTTTGGATTCATTTGAGTGTGAAACTACACCTAGGATGTTTACAAGTACAAACAAGCTTCTACTAAAGCTTTTGAATTCATCTACGCGTTTTAAAAGCTCTTACGACTAGGGTGATAGAGATCGAGTTCTTTTGTGTTGTATATTAAGATAAAGCACCCAAATGTTTTGTTTGAATTCATTTGAGTATAAAACTACACCAAGAATGTTTTAAAGTGCAAACAAGCTTCAACTCAAGCTTCTGAATGCATTTACGCGTTTTAAAAGCTCATACGAGTAGGGTGAAAGAGATTTGAGTTCTTTTGTGTTGTATATTAAGAGAAAGCATCCAAATACTTTGTTTGGATTCATTTGAGTGTGAAACTACACCTAGGATGTTTACAAGTACAAACAAGCTTCAACTAAAGCTTTTGAATTCATCTACGCGTTTTAAAAGCTCTTATGACTATGGTGATAGAGATCGAGTTCTTTTGTGTTGTATATCAAGATAAAGCACCCAAATGTTTTGTCTGCATTCATTTGAGTATGAAACTACACCAAGAATGTTTTAAAGTGCAAACAAGCTTCAACTCAAGCTTTTGAATGCATTTACGCGTTTTAAAAGCTCATACGATTAGGGTGAAAGAGATTTGAGTTCTTTTCTGTTGTATATTAAGAAAAAAGCATCCAAATGCTTTGTTTGGATTAATTTGAGTGTAAAACTACACGTTGGATGTTTACAAGTACAAATAAGCTTCAACTCAAGCTTTTGAATACATTTACGCGTTTTAAAAGCTCATACGAGCAGGATGAAAGAGATTTGAGTTCTTTTGTGTTGTAGATTAAGAGAAAGCATCCAAATACTTTGTTTGGATTCATTTGAATGTGAAACTACACCTAGGATGTTTACAAGTAAAAACTAGCTTCAACTCAAGCTTTTGAATGCATTTACGCGTTTTAAAAGCTCATACGAGTAGGGTGAAAGAGATTTGAGTTCTTTTGTGTTGTATATTAAGAGAAAGCATCCAAATACTTTGTTTGGATTCATTTGAGTGTGAAGCTACACCTTGGATGTTTACAAGTACAAATAAGCTTCAACTCAAGCTTTTGAATACATTTACGCGTTTTAAAAGCTCATACGAGCAGGATGAAAGAGATTTGAGTTCTTTTGTGATGTATGTTAAGAGAAAGAATCCAAATACTTTGTTTGGATTCATTTGAATGTGCAACTACACCTAGGATGTTTACAAGTAAAAACTAGCTTCAACTCAAGCTTTTAAATGCATTTACGCGTTTTAAAAGCTCAAACGAGTAGGGTTAAAGAGATTTGAGTTCTTTTGTGTTGTATATTAAGAGAAAGCATCCAAATACTTTGTTTGGATTCATTTGAATGTGAAACTCCACCGAAGATGTTTACAAGTAAAAACTAGCTTCAACTCAAGCTTTTAAATGCATTTACGCGTTTTAAAAGCACAAACGAGTAGGGTTAAAGAGATTTGAGTTCTTTTGTGTTGTATATTAAGAGAAAGCATCCAAATACTTTGTTTGGATTAATTTGAGTGTGAAACTACACATAGGATGTTTACAAGTACAAACAAGCTTCAACTCAAGCTTTTGAATGAATTTACGCCTTTTGAAAGCTCATACGAGCAGGATGAAAGAGATTTGAGTTCTTTTGTGATGTAGGTTAAGAGAAAGCATCCAAATACTTTGTTTGGATTCATTTGAATGTGAAACTACACCTAGGATGTTTACAAGTAAAAACTAGCTTCAACTCAAGCTTTTTAATGCATTTACGCGTTTTAAAAGCTCAAACGAGTAGGGTTAAAGAGATTTGAGTTCTTTTGTGTTGTATATTAAGAGAAAGCATCCAAATACTTTGTTTGGATTCATTTGAGTGTGAAGCTACACCTAGGATGTTTACAAGTACAAACAAGCTTCAACTCAAGCTTTTGAATGAATTTACGCCTTTTAAAAGCTCATACGAGTAGGATGAAAGAGATTTGAGTTCTTTCGTGTTTTATATTAAGAGAAAGTATCCAAATAGTTTGTTTCGATTCATTTGAGTGTGAAACAACACCTAGGATGTTCACAAGTACAAACAAGCCTCAACTCAAGCTTTTGAATGCATTTACGCGTTTTAACAGCTCTTACCAATAGGATGTTAGAGATTGAGTTCTTTTGTGTTGTATATAAAGAGAAAGCATCCAAATACTTTGTGTGGATTCATTTGAGTGTGAAACTACACCTAAGATGCTTACAAGTACAAACAAGCTTCAAACTCAAGCTTTTGAATGCATATACGCGTTTTAAAAGCTCATACGAGCAGGATGAAAGAGATTTGAGTTCTTTTGTGATGTATGTTAAGAGAAAGCATCCAAATACTTTGTTTGGATTCATTTGAATGTGACACTACACCTAGGATGTTTACAACTAAAAACTAGCTTCAACTCAAGCTTTTAAATGCATTTACGCGTTTTAAAAGCTCAAAAAGTACGGTTAAAGAGATTTGAGTTCTTTTGTGTTGTATATTAAGAGAAAGCATCCAAATACTTTGTGTGGATTCATTTGAGTGTGAAGCTACACCTAAGATTTTTACAAGTACAAACAAGCTTCAACTCAAGCTTTTGAATGCATTTACGCGTTTTAAAAGCTCATACGAGTAGGGTGAAAGAGATTTGAGTTCTTTTGAGTTGTATATTAAGCGAAAGCATCCAAATACTTTGTTTCGATTCATTTGAGTGTGAAACAACACCTAGGACGTTTACAAGTACAAACAAGCGTCAACTCAAGCTTTTGAATGCATTTACGCGTTTTAACTGCTCTTACCAATAGGATGATAGAGATTGAGTTCTTTTGGGTTGTATATTAAGAGAGAGCATCCAAATACTTTGTGTGGATTCATTTGAGTGTGAAGCTACACCTAAGATGTTTACAAGTACAAACAAGCTTCAACTCAAGCTTTTGAATGCATTTATGCGTTTTAAAAGCTCATACGAGTAAGGTTAAAGAGATTTGATTTCTTTTGTGTTGTATATTAAGAGAAAGCATCCAAATACTTTGTTTGGATTCATTTGAGTGTGAAACTACACCTAGGATGTTTACAAGTACAAACAAGCTTCAACTCAAGCTTTTGAAACAATTTACGCGTTTTAAAAGCTCATACGAGCAGGATGAAAGAGATTTGAGTTCTTTTGTGATGTATGTTAAGAGAAAGCATCCAAATACTTTGTTTGGATTCATTTGAATGTGCAACTACACCTAGGATGTTTACAAGTAAAAACTAGCTTCAACTCAAGCTTTTGAATACATTTACGCGTTTTAAAAGCTCAAACGAGTAGGACTAAAGAGATTTGAATTCTTTTGTGTTGTATATTAAGAGAAAGCATCCAAATACTTTTTTGGATTAATTTGAGTGTGAAACTACACCTAGGATGTTTACAAGTACAAACAAGCTTCAACTCAAGCTTTTGAATGAATTTACGCCTTTTAAAAGCTCATACGAGTAGGGTGAAAGAGATTTGAGTTTTTTCGTGTTTTATATTAAGAGAAAGCATCCAAATAGTTTGTGTCGATTCATTTGAGTGTGAAACAACACCTAGGATGTTCACAAGTACAAACAAGCCTCAACTCAAGCTTTTGAATGCATTTACGCGTTTTAACAGCTCTTACCAATAGGATGATAGAGATTGAGTTCTTTTGTGTTGTATATAAATAGAAAGCATCCAAATACTTTGTGTGGATTCATTTGAGTGTGAAACTACACCTAAGATGTTTACAAGTACAAACAAGCTTCAAACTCAAGCTTTTGAATGCATTTACGCGTTTTAAAAGCTCAAACGAGTAGGGTTAAAGAGATTTGAGTTCTTTTGTGTTGTATATTAACAGAAAGCATCCAAATACTTTGTTTGGATTAATTTGAGTGTGAAACTACACCTAGGATGTTTACAAGTACAAACAAGCTTCAACTCAAGCTTTTGAATGAATTTACGCCTTTCAAAAGCTCATACGAGTAGGGTGAAAGAGATGTGAGTTCTTTCCTGTTTTATATTAAGAGAAAGCATCCAAATACTTTGTTTCGATTCATTTGAGTGTAAAACAACACCTAGGACGTTTACAAGTACAAACAAGCCTCAACTCAAGCTTTTGAATGCATTTACGCGTTTTAACTGCTCTTACCAATAGGATGATAGAGATTGAGTTCTTTTGTGTTGTATATTAAGAGAAAGCATCCAAATACTTTGTGTGGATTCATTTGAGTGTGAAACTACACCTAAGATGTTTACAAGTACAAACAAGCTTCAACTCAAGCTTTTGAATGCATTTATGCGTTTTAAAAGCTCATACGAGTAAGGTTAAAGAGATTTGATTTCTTTTGTGTTGTATATTAAGAGAAAGCATCCAAATACTTTGTTTGGATTCATTTGAGTGTGAAACTACACCTAGGATGTTTACAAGTACAAACAAGCTTCAACTCAAGCTTTTGAAACAATTTACGCCTTTTGAAAGCTCATACGAGTAGGGTGAAAGAGATTTGAGTTCTTTCGTGTTTTATATTAAGAGAAAGCATCCAAATACTTTGTTTCGATTCTTTTGAGTGTGAAACAACACCTAGGATGTTTACAAGTACAAACAAGCCTCAACTCAAGCTTTTGAATGCATTTACGCGTTTTAACTGCTCTTACCAATAGGATGATAGAGATTTGAGTTCTTTTGTGTTGTATATTAAGTGAAAGCATCCAAACACTTTGTTTGGATACATTTGAGTGTGAAACTACACCTAAGATGTTTACAACTACAAACAAGCTTCAACTCAAGCTTTTGAATGCATTTACGCGTTTTAAAAGCTCATACGAGTAGGGTGAAAGAGATTTGAGTTCTTTTGGGTTGTATATTAAGAGAAAGCATCCAAATACTTTGTTTGGATTCATTTGACTGTGAAACTACACCTAGGATGTTTACAAGTACAAACAAGCTTCAACTCAAGCTTTTGAATGCATTTACGCGTTTTAACTGCTCTTACCAATAGGATGATGGAGATTTGAGTTCTTTTGTGTTAAATATTAAGTGAAAGGATCCAAATACTTTGTTTGGATACATTTGAGTGTGAAACTACACCTAGGATGTTTACAAGTACAAACAAGCCTCAACTCAAGCGTTTGAATACATTTACGCGTTTTAACTGCTCTTACCAATAGCATCATAGAGATTGAGTTCTTTTGTGTTGTATATTAAGAGAAAGCATCCAAATACTTTGTGTGGATTCATTTGAGTGTGAAGCTACACCTAAGATTTTTACAAGTACAAACAAGCTTCAACTCAAGCTTTTGAATGCATTTACGCGTTTTAAAAGCTCATACGAGTAGGGTGAAAGAGATTTGAGTTCTTTTGAGTTGTATATTAAGCGAAAGCATCCAAATACTTTGTTTCGATTCATTTGAGTGTGAAACAACACCTAGGACGTTTACAAGTACAAACAAGCGTCAACTCAAGCTTTTGAATGCATTTACGCGTTTTAACTGCTCTTACCAATAGGATGATAGAGATTGAGTTCTTTTGGGTTGTATATTAAGAGAGAGCATCCAAATACTTTGTGTGGATTCATTTGAGTGTGAAGCTACACCTAAGATGTTTACAAGTACAAACAAGCTTCAACTCAAGCTTTTAAATGCATTTACGCGTTTTTAAAAGTAGGATGAAAGAGATTTGAGTTCTTTTGTATTGTATATTAAGTGAAAGCATCCAAATACTTTGTTTGGATTCATTTGAATGTGAAACTACACCTAGGATGTTTACAAGTAAAAACTAGCTTCAACTCAAGCTTTTGAATGCATTTACGCGTTTTAAAAGCTCATACGAGTAGGGTGAAAGAGATTTGAGTTCTTTTGTGTTGTATATTAAGCGAAAGCATCCAAATACTTTGTTTCGATTCATTTGAGTGTGAAACAACACCTAGGATGTTTACAAGTACAAACAAGCCTCAACTCAAGCTTTTGAATGCATTTACGCGTTTTAACTGCTCTTACCAATAGGATGATAGAGATTGAGTTCTTTTGTGTTGTATATTAAGAGAAAGCATCCAAATACTTTGTTTGGATTAATTTGAGTGTGAAACTACACCTAGGATGTTTACAAGTACAAACAAGCTTCAACTCAAGCTTTTGAATGAATTTACGCCTTTTAAAAGCTCATACGACTAGGGTGAAAGAGATGTGAGTTCTTTCGTGTTTTATATTAAGAGAAAGCATCCAAATACTTTGTTTCGATTCATTTGAGTGTGAAACAACACCTAGGACGTTTACAAGTACAAACAAGCGTCAACTCAAGCTTTTGAATGCATTTACGCGTTTTAACTGCTCTTACCAATAGGATGATAGAGATTGAGTTCTTTTGGGTTGTATATTAAGAGAGAGCATCCAAATACTTTGTGTGGATTCATTTGAGTGTGAAGCTACACCTAAGATGTTTACAAGTACAAACAAGCTTCAACTCAAGCTTTTGAATGCATTTACGCGTTTTAAAAGCTCATGCGAGTAGGGTGAAAGAGATTTGAGTTCTTTTGAGTTGTATATTAAGCGAAAGCATCCAAATACTTTGTTTGGATTCATTTGACTGTGAAACTACACCTAGGATGTTTACAAGTACAAACAAGCTTCAACTCAAGCTTTTGAATGCATTTACGCGTGTTTAAAAGTAGGGTCAAAGAGATTTGAGTTCTTTTGTGTTGTATATTAAGTGAAAGCATCCAAATACTTTGTTTGGATACATTTGAGTGTGAAACTACAGATAGGATGTTTACAAGTACAAACAAGCTTCAACTCAAGCTTTTGAATGCATTTACGCGTTTTAAAAGCTCATACGAGGAGGGTGATAGAGATTTGAGTTCTTTTGTGTTGTATATTAAGAGAAAGTATCCAAATACTTTGTTTGGATTCATTTGAGTGTGAAAGTACACCTAGGATGTTTACAAGTACAAACAAGCTTCTACTAAAGCTTTTGAATTCATCTACGCGTTTTAAAAGCTCTTACGACTAGGGTGATAGAGATCGAGTTCTTTTGTGTTGTATATTAAGATAAAGCACCCAAATGTTTTGTTTGAATTCATTTGAGTATAAAACTACACCAAGAATGTTTTAAAGTGCAAACAAGCTTCAACTCAAGCTTCTGAATGCATTTACGCGTTTTAAAAGCTCATACGAGTAGGGTGAAAGAGATTTGAGTTCTTTTGTGTTTTATATTAAGAGAAAGCATCAAAATACTTTGTTTGGATTCATTTGAGTGTGAAACTACACCTAGGATGTTTACAAGTACAAACAAGCTTCAACTAAAGCTTTTGAATTCATCTACGCGTTTTAAAAGCTCTTACGACTATGGTGATAGAGATCGAGTTCTTTTGTGTTGTATATTAAGATAAAGCACCCAAATGTTTTGTCTGCATTCATTTGAGTATGAAACTACACCAAGAATGTTTTAAAGTGCAAACAAGCTTCAACTCAAGCTTTTGAATGCATTTACGCGTTTTAAAAGCTCATACGAGTAGGGTGAAAGAGATTTGAGTTCTTTTCTGTTGTATATTAAGAAAAAAGCATCCAAATGCTTTGTTTGGATTAATTTGAGTGTAAAACTACACGTTGGATGTTTACAAGTACAAATAAGCTTCAACTCAAGCTTTTGAATACATTTACGCGTTTTAAAAGCTCATACGAGCAGGATGAAAGAGATTTGAGTTCTTTTGTGTTGTATGTTAAGAGAAAGCATCCAAATACTTTGTTTGGATTCATTTGAATGTGAAACTACACCTAAGATGTTTACAAGTAAAAACTAGCTTCAACTGAAGCTTTTAAACGCATTTATGCGTTTTAAAAGCTCAAACGAGTAGGGTTAAAGAGATTTGAGTTCTTTTGTGTTGTATATTAAGGGAAAGCATCCAAATACTTTGTTTGGATTCATTTGAGTGTGAAACTACACCTTGGATGTTTACAAGTACAAATAAGCTTCAACTCAAGCTTTTGAATACATTTACGCGTTTTAAAACCTCATACGAGCAGGATGAAGGTGATTTGAGTTCTTTTGTGATGCATGTTAAGGGAAAGCATCCAAATACTTTGTTTGGATTCATTTGAATGTGAAACTACACCTAGGATGCTTACAAGTAAAAACTAGCTTCAACTCAAGCTTTTAAATGCATTTACGCGTTTTAAAAGCTCAAACGAGTAGGGCTAAAGAGATTTGAGTTCTTTTGTGATGTATATTAAGAGAAAGCATCCAAATACTTTGTTTGGATTAATTTGAGTGTGAAACTACACCTAGGATGTTTACAAGTACAAACAAGCTTCAACTCAAGCTTTTGAATGAATTTACTCCTTTTAAAAGCTCATACGAGTAGGGTGAAAGAGATTTGAGTTCTTTCGTGTTTTATATTAAGAGAAAGCATCCAAATACTTTGTTTCGATTCATTTGAGTGTGAAACAACACCTAGGATGTTTACAAGTACAAACAAGCCTCAACTCAAGCTTTTAAATGCATTTACGCGTTTTAACAGCTCTTACCAATAGGATGATAGATATTGAGTTCTTTTGTGTTGTATATTAAGAGAAAGCATCCAAATACTTTGTGTGGATTCATTTGAGTGTGAAACTACACCTAAGATGTTTACAAGTACAAACAAGCTTCAACTCAAGCTTTTGAATGCATTTACGCGTTTTAACAGCTCTTACCAATAGGATGATAGATATTGAGTTCTTTTGTGTTGTATATTAAGAGAAAGCATCCAAATACTTTGTGTTGATTCATTTGAGTGTGAAACTACACCTAAGATGTTTACAAGTACAAACAAGCTTCAACTCAAGCTTTTGAATGCATTTACGCGTTTTAAAAGCTCATACGAGTAGGGTGAAAGAGATTTGAGTTCTTTTGTGTTGTATATTAAGAGAGAGCATCCAAATACTTTGTGTGGATTCATTTGAGTGTGAAGCTACACCTAAGATGTTTACAAGTACAAACAAGCTTCAACTCAAGCTTTTGAATGCATTTACGCGTTTTAAAAGCTCATGCGAGTAGGGTGAAAGAGATTTGAGTTCTTTTGGGTTGTATATTAAGAGAAAGCATCCAAATACTTTGTTTGGATTCATTTGACTGTGAAACTACACCTAGGATGTTTACAAGTACAAACAAGCTTCAACTCAAGCTTTTGAATGCATTTTCGCGTTTTAACTGCTCTTACCAATAGGATGATGGAGATTTGAGTTCTTTTGTGTTAAATATTAAGTGAAAGGATCCAAATACTTTGTTTGGATACATTTGAGTGTGAAACTACACCTAGGATGTTTACAAGTACAAACAAGCCTCAACTCAAGCGTTTGAATACATTTACGCGTTTTAACTGCTCTTACCAATAGCATCATAGAGATTGAGTTCTTTTGTGTTGTATATTAAGAGAAAGCATCCAAATACTTTGTGTGGATTCATTTGAGTGTGAAGCTACACCTAAGATTTTTACAAGTACAAACAAGCTTCAACTCAAGCTTTTGAATGCATTTACGCGTTTTAAAAGCTCATACGAGTAGGGTGAAAGAGATTTGAGTTCTTTTGAGTTGTATATTAAGCGAAAGCATCCAAATACTTTGTTTCGATTCATTTGAGTGTGAAACAACACCTAGGACGTTTACAAGTACAAACAAGCGTCAACTCAAGCTTTTGAATGCATTTACGCGTTTTAACTGCTCTTACCAATAGGATGATAGAGATTGAGTTCTTTTGGGTTGTATATTAAGAGAGAGCATCCAAATACTTTGTGTGGATTCATTTGAGTGTGAAGCTACACCTAAGATGTTTACAAGTACAAACAAGCTTCAACTCAAGCTTTTAAATGCATTTACGCGTTTTTAAAAGTAGGATGAAAGAGATTTGAGTTCTTTTGTATTGTATATTAAGTGAAAGCATCCAAATACTTTGTTTGGATTCATTTGAATGTGAAACTACACCTAGGATGTTTACAAGTAAAAACTAGCTTCAACTCAAGCTTTTGAATGCATTTACGCGTTTTAAAAGCTCATACGAGTAGGGTGAAAGAGATTTGAGTTCTTTTGTGTTGTATATTAAGCGAAAGCATCCAAATACTTTGTTTCGATTCATTTGAGTGTGAAACAACACCTAGGATGTTTACAAGTACAAACAAGCCTCAACTCAAGCTTTTGAATGCATTTACGCGTTTTAACTGCTCTTACCAATAGGATGATAGAGATTGAGTTCTTTTGTGTTGTATATTAAGAGAAAGCATCCAAATACTTTGTTTGGATTAATTTGAGTGTGAAACTACACCTAGGATGTTTACAAGTACAAACAAGCTTCAACTCAAGCTTTTGAATGAATTTACGCCTTTTAAAAGCTCATACGACTAGGGTGAAAGAGATGTGAGTTCTTTCGTGTTTTATATTAAGAGAAAGCATCCAAATACTTTGTTTCGATTCATTTGAGTGTGAAACAACACCTAGGACGTTTACAAGTACAAACAAGCGTCAACTCAAGCTTTTGAATGCATTTACGCGTTTTAACTGCTCTTACCAATAGGATGATAGAGATTGAGTTCTTTTGGGTTGTATATTAAGAGAGAGCATCCAAATACTTTGTGTGGATTCATTTGAGTGTGAAGCTACACCTAAGATGTTTACAAGTACAAACAAGCTTCAACTCAAGCTTTTGAATGCATTTACGCGTTTTAAAAGCTCATGCGAGTAGGGTGAAAGAGATTTGAGTTCTTTTGAGTTGTATATTAAGCGAAAGCATCCAAATACTTTGTTTGGATTCATTTGACTGTGAAACTACACCTAGGATGTTTACAAGTACAAACAAGCTTCAACTCAAGCTTTTGAATGCATTTACGCGTGTTTAAAAGTAGGGTCAAAGAGATTTGAGTTCTTTTGTGTTGTATATTAAGTGAAAGCATCCAAATACTTTGTTTGGATACATTTGAGTGTGAAACTACAGATAGGATGTTTACAAGTACAAACAAGCTTCAACTCAAGCTTTTGAATGCATTTACGCGTTTTAAAAGCTCATACGAGGAGGGTGATAGAGATTTGAGTTCTTTTGTGTTGTATATTAAGAGAAAGTATCCAAATACTTTGTTTGGATTCATTTGAGTGTGAAACTACACCTAGGATGTTTACAAGTACAAACAAGCTTCTACTAAAGCTTTTGAATTCATCTACGCGTTTTAAAAGCTCTTACGACTAGGGTGATAGAGATCGAGTTCTTTTGTGTTGTATATTAAGATAAAGCACCCAAATGTTTTGTTTGAATTCATTTGAGTATAAAACTACACCAAGAATGTTTTAAAGTGCAAACAAGCTTCAACTCAAGCTTCTGAATGCATTTACGCGTTTTAAAAGCTCATACGAGTAGGGTGAAAGAGATTTGAGTTCTTTTGTGTTGTATATTAAGAGAAAGCATCCAAATACTTTGTTTGGATTCATTTGAGTGTGAAACTACACCTAGGATGTTTACAAGTACAAACAAGCTTCAACTAAAGCTTTTGAATTCATCTACGCGTTTTAAAAGCTCTTACGACTATGGTGATAGAGATCGACTTCTTTTGTGTTGTATATTAAGATAAAGCACCCAAATGTTTTGTCTGCATTCATTTGAGTATGAAACTACACCAAGAATGTTTTAAAGTGCAAACAAGCTTCAACTCAAGCTTTTGAATGCATTTACGCGTTTTAAAAGCTCATACGAGTAGGGTGAAAGAGATTTGAGTTCTTTTCTGTTGTATATTAAGAAAAAAGCATCCAAATGCTTTGTTTGGATTAATTTGAGTGTAAAACTACACGTTGGATGTTTACAAGTACAAATAAGCTTCAACTCAAGCTTTTGAATACATTTACGCGTTTTAAAAGCTCATACGAGCAGGATGAAAGAGATTTGAGTTCTTTTGTGTTGTATGTTAAGAGAAAGCATCCAAATACTTTGTTTGGATTCATTTGAATGTGAAACTACACCTAAGATGTTTACAAGTAAAAACTAGCTTCAACTGAAGCTTTTAAACGCATTTATGCGTTTTAAAAGCTCAAACGAGTAGGGTTAAAGAGATTTGAGTTCTTTTGTGTTGTATATTAAGGGAAAGCATCCAAATACTTTGTTTGGATTCATTTGAGTGTGAAACTACACCTTGGATGTTTACAAGTACAAATAAGCTTCAACTCAAGCTTTTGAATACATTTACGCGTTTTAAAACCTCATACGAGCAGGATGAAGGTGATTTGAGTTCTTTTGTGATGCATGTTAAGGGAAAGCATCCAAATACTTTGTTTGGATTCATTTGAATGTGAAACTACACCTAGGATGCTTACAAGTAAAAACTAGCTTCAACTCAAGCTTTTAAATGCATTTACGCGTTTTAAAGGCTCAAACGAGTAGGGCTAAAGAGATTTGAGTTCTTTTGTGATGTATATTAAGAGAAAGCATCCAAATACTTTGTTTGGATTAATTTGAGTGTGAAACTACACCTAGGATGTTTACAAGTACAAACAAGCTTCAACTCAAGCTTTTGAATGAATTTACTCCTTTTAAAAGCTCATACGAGTAGGGTGAAAGAGATTTGAGTTCTTTCGTGTTTTATATTAAGAGAAAGCATCCAAATACTTTGTTTCGATTCATTTGAGTGTGAAACAACACCTAGGATGTTTACAAGTACAAACAAGCCTCAACTCAAGCTTTTAAATGCATTTACGCGTTTTAACAGCTCTTACCAATAGGATGATAGATATTGAGTTCTTTTGTGTTGTATATTAAGAGAAAGCATCCAAATACTTTGTGTGGATTCATTTGAGTGTGAAACTACACCTAAGATGTTTACAAGTACAAACAAGCTTCAACTCAAGCTTTTGAATGCATTTACGCGTTTTAACAGCTCTTACCAATAGGATGATAGATATTGAGTTCTTTTGTGTTGTATATTAAGAGAAAGCATCCAAATACTTTGTGTGGATTCATTTGAGTGTGAAACTACACCTAAGATGTTTACAAGTACAAACAAGCTTCAACTCAAGCTTTTGAATGCATTTACGCGTTTTAAAAGCTCATACGAGTAGGGTGAAAGAGATTTGAGTTCTTTTGTGTTGTATATTAAAAGAAAGCATCCAAATACTTTGTTTGGATTCATTTGTCTGTGAAACTACACCTAGGATGTTTACAAGTACAAACAAGCTTCAACTCAAGCTTTTGAATGCATTTACGCGTTTTTAAAAGTAGGGTGAAAGAGATTTGAGTTCTTTTGTGTTGTATGTTAAGTGAAAGCATCCAAATACTTTTTTTGGATACATTTGAGTGTGAAAGTACAGCTAGGATGTTTACAAGTACAAACAAGCTTCAACTCAAGCTTTTGAATGCATTTACGCGTTTTAAAAGCTCATACAAGGAGGGTGAAAGAGATTTGAGTTCTTTTGTGTTGTATATTAAGAGAAAGCATCCAAATACTTTGTTTGGATTCATTTGAGTGTGAAACTACACCTAGGATGTTTACAAGTACAAACAAGCTTCAACTAAAGCTTTTGAATTCATCTACGCGTTTTTAAAGCTCTTACGACTAGGGTGATAGAGATCGAGTTCTTTTGTGTTGTATATTAAGATAAAGCACCCAAATGATTTGTTTGCATTCAAAAGCTTTTGAATGCATTTACGCGTTTTAAAAGCTCATACGAGTAGGGTGAAAGAGATTTGAGTTCTTTTGTGTTGTATATTAAGAGAAAGCATCCAAATACTTTGTTTGGATTCATTTGAGTGTGAAACTACACCTTGGATGTTTACAAGTACAAATAAGCTTCAACTCAAGCTTTTGAATACATTTACGCGTTTTAAAAGCTCTTACGAGCAGGATGAAAGAGATTTGAGTTCTTTTGTGATGTATGTTAAGAGAAAGCATCCAAATACTTTGTTTGGATTCATTTGAATGTGAAACTACACCTAGGATGTTTACAAGTAAAAACTAGCTTCAACTCAAGCTTTTAAATGCATTTACGCGTTTTAAAAGCTCAAACGAGTAGGGCTAAAGAGATTTGAGTTCTTTTGTGTTGTATATTAAGAGAAAAAATCCAAATACTTTGTTTGGATTAATTTGAGTGTGAAACTACACCTTGGATGTTTACAAGTACAAACAAGCTTCAACTCAAGCTTTTGAATGATTTTACGCCTTTTAAAAGCTCATACGAGTAGGGTGAAAGAGATTTGAGTTCTTTCGTGTTTTATATTAAGAGAAAGCATCCAAATACTTTGTTTCGATTCATTTGAGTGTGAAACAACAACTAGGATGTTTACAAGTACAAACAAGCCTCAACTCAAGCTTTTGAATGCATTTACGCGTTTTAACAGCTCTTACCAATAGGATGATAGAGATTGAGTTCTTTTGTGTTGTATATTAAGAGAAAGCATCCAAATACTTTGTGTGGATTCATTTGAGTGTGAAACTACACCTAAGATGTTTACAAGTACAAACAAGCTTCAACTCAAGCTTTTGAATGCATTTACGCGTTTTAAAAGCTCATACGGGTGGGGTGAAAGAGATTTGAGTTCTTTTGTGTTTTATATTAAAAGAAAGCATCCAAATACTTTGTTTGGATTCATTTGACTGTGAAACTACACCTAGGATGTTTACAAGTACAAACAAGCTTCAACTCAAGCTTAGGAATGCATTTACGCGTTTTTAAAAGTAGGGTGAAAGAGATTTGAGTTCTTCTGTTGTATATTAAGTGAAAGCATCCAAATACTTTGTTTGGATACATTTGAGTGTGAAACTACAGCTAGGATGGTTACAAGTACAAACAAGCTTCAACTCAAACTTTTGAATGCATTTACGCATTTTAAAAGCTCATACGAGTAGGGTGAAAGAGATGGAGTTCTTTTGTGTTGTATATTAAGATAAAGCACCCAAATGTTTTGTTTGGATTCATTTGAGTGTGAAACTACACCTAGGATGTTTACAAGTACAAACAAGCTTCAACTAAAGCTTTTGAATTCATCTACGCGTTTTTAAATCTCTTACGACTAGGGTGATAGAGATCGAGTTCTTTTGTGTTGTATATTAAGATAAAGCACCCAAATGATTTGTTTGCATTCATTTGAGTATTAAACTACACCAAGAATGTTTTAAAGTGCAAACAAGCTTTAACTCAAGCTTTTGAATGCATTTACGCGTTTTAAAAAACTCATACGAGTAGGGTGAAAGAGATTTGAGTTCTTTTGTGTTGTATATTAAGAAAAAAGCATCCAAATGCTTTGTTTGGATTAATTTGAGTGTAAAACTACACCTTGGATGTTTACAAGTACAAATAAGCTTCAACTCAAGCTTTTGAATACATTTACGCGTTTGAAAAGCTCATACGAGAAGGATGAAAGAGATTTGAGTTCTTTTGTGTTGTAGATTAAGAGAAAGCATCCAAATACTTTTTTTGGATTCATTTGAATGTGAAACTACACCTGGGATGTTTACAAGTAAAAACTAGCTTCAACTCAAGCTTTTGAATGCATTTACGCGTTTTAAAAGCTCACACGAGTAGGGTGAAAGAGATTTGAGTTCTTTGGTGCTGTATACTAAGAGAAAGCACCCAAATACTTTGTTTGGATTCATTTGAGTGTGAAACTTTACCTTGGATGTTTACAAGTACAAATAAGCTTCAACTCAAGCTTTTGAATACATTTACGCGTTTTAAAAGCTCATACGAGCAGGATGAAAGAGATTTGAGTTCTTTTGTGATGTATGTTAAGGGAAAGCATCCAAATACTTTGTTTGGATTCATTTGAATGTGAAACTACACCTAGGATGTTTACAAGTAAAAACTAGCTTCAACTCAAGCTTTTAAATGCATTTCGGCGTTTTAAAAGCTACAACGAGTAGGGTTAAAGAGATTTGAGTTCTTTTGTGTTGTATATTAAGAGAAAGCATCCAAATACTTTGTTTGGATTAATTTGAGTGTGAAACTACACCTAGGATGTTTACAAGTACAAACAAGCTTCAACTCAAGCTTTTGAATGAATTTACGCCTTTTAAAAGCTCATACGAGTAGGGTGAAAGAGATTTGAGTTCTTTCGTGTTTTATATTAAGAGAAAGCATCCAAATACTTTGTTTCGATTCATTTGAGTGTTAAACAACACCTAGGATGTTTACAAGTACAACCAAGCCTCAACTCAAGCTTTTGAATGCATTTACGCGTTTTAATAGCTCTTACCAATAGGATGATAGAGATTGAGTTCTTTTGTGTTGTATATTAAGAGAAAGCATCCAAATACATTGTGTGGATTCATTTGAGTGTGAAACTACACCTAAGATGTTTACAAGTACAAACAAGGTTCAACTCAAGCTTTTGAATGCATTTACGCGTTTTAAAAGCTCATACGAGTAGGGTGAAAGAGATTTGAGTTCTTTTGTGTTGTATATTAAAAGAAAGCATCCAAATACTTTGTTTGGATTCATTTGTCTGTGAAACTACACCTAGGATGTTTACAAGTACAAACAAGCTTCAACTCAAGCTTTTGAATACATTTACGCGTTTTTAAAAGTAGGGTGAAAGAGATTTGAGTTCTTTTGTGTTGTATGTTAAGTGAAAGCATCCAAATACTTTGTTTGGATACATTTGAGTGTGAAACTAAAGCTAGGATGTTTACAAGTACAAACAAGCTTCAACTCAAGCTTTTGAATGCATTTACGCGTTTTAAAAGCTCATACGAGGAGGGTGAAAGAGATTTGAGTTCTTTTGTGTTGTATATTAAGAGAAAGCATCCAAATACTTTGTTTGGATTCATTTGAGTGTGAAACTACACCTAGGATGTTTACAAGTACAAACAAGCTTCAACTAAAGCTTTTGAATTCATCTACGCGTTTTAAAAGCTCTTGCGACTAGGGTGATAGAGATCGAGTTCTTTTGTGTTGTATATTAAGATAAAGCACCCAAATGTTTTGTTTGCATTCATTTGAGTATGAAACTACACCAAGAATGTTTTAAAGTGCAAACAAGCTTCAACTCAAGCTTTTGAATGCATTTACGCGTTTTAAAAGCTCATACGAGTAGGGTGAAAGGGATTTGAGTTCTTTTGTGTTGTATATTAAGAACAAAGCATCCAAATGCTTTGTTTGGATTAATTTGAGTGTAAACCTACACCTTGGATGTTTACAAGTACAAATAAGCTTCAACTCAAGCTTTTGAATACATTTACGCGTTTGAAAAGCTCATACGAGCAGGATGAAAGAGATTTGAGTTCTTTTGTGTTGTAGATTAAGAGAAAGCATCCAAATACTTTGTTTGGATTCATTTGAATGTGAAACTACACCTAGGATGTTTACAAGTAAAAACTAGCTTCAACTCAAGCATTTGAATGCATTTACGCGTTTTAAAAGCTCATACGAGTAGGGTGAAAGAGATTTGAGTTCTTTTGTGTTGTATATTAAGAGAAAGCATCCAAATACTTTGTTTGGATTCATTTGAGTGTGAAACTACACCTTGGATGTTTACAAGTACAAATAAGCTTCAACTCAAGCTTTTGAATACATTTACGCGTTTTAAAAGCTCTTACGAGCAGGATGAAAGAGATTTGAGTTCTTTTGTGATGTATGTTAAGAGAAAGCATCCAAATACTTTGTTTGGATTCATTTGAATGTGAAACTACACCTAGGATGTTTACAAGTAAAAACTAGCTTCAACTCAAGCTTTTAAATGCATTTACGCGTTTTAAAAGCTCAAACGAGTAGGGCTAAAGAGATTTGAGTTCTTTTGTGGTGTATATTAAGAGAAAGCATCCAAATACTTTGTTTGGATTAATTTGAGCGTGAAACTACACCTAGGATGTTTACAAGTACAAACAAGCTTCAACTCAAGCTTTTGAATGAATTTACGCCTTTTAAAAGCTCATACGTGTAGGGTGAAAGAGATTTGAGTTCTTTCGTGTTTTATATTAAGAGAAAGCATCCAAATACTTTGTTTCGATTCATTTGAGTGTCAAACAACACCTAGGATGTTTACAAGTACAAACAAGCCTCAACTCAAGCTTTTGAATGCATTTACGCGTTTTAACAGCTCTTACCAATAGGATGATAGAGATTGAGTTCTTTTGTGTTGTATATTAAGAGAAAGCATCCAAATACTTTGTGTGGATTCATTTGAGTGTGAAACTACACCTAAGATGTTTACAAGTACAAACAAGCTTCAACTCAAGCTTTTGAATGCATTTACGCGTTTTAAAAGCTCATACGGGTGGGGTGAAAGAGATTTGAGTTCTTTTGTGTTTTATATTAAAAGAAAGCATCCAAATACTTTGTTTGGATTCATTTGACTGTGAAACTACACCTAGGATGTTTACAAGTACAAACAAGCTTCAACTCAAGCTTAGGAATGCAGTTACGCGTTTTTAAAAGTAGGGTGAAAGAGATTTGAGTTCTTTTGTGTTGTATATTAAGTGAAAGCATCCAAATACTTTGTTTGGATACATTTGAGTGTGAAACTACAGCTAGGATGTTTACAAGTACAAACAAGCTTCAACTCAAACTTTTGAATGCATTTACGCATTTTAAAAGCTCATACGAGTAGGGTGAAAGAGATCGAGTTCTTTTGTGTTGTATATTAAGATAAAGCACCCAAATGTTTTGTTTGGATTCATTTGAGTGTGAAACTACACCTAGGATGTTTACAAGTACAAACAAGCTTCAACTAAAGCTTTTGAATTCATCTACGCGTTTTTAAAGCTCTTACGACTAGGGTGATAGAGATCGAGTTCTTTTGTGTTGTATATTAAGATAAAGCACCCAAATGATTTGTTTGCATTCATTTGAGTATTAAACTACACCAAGAATGTTTTAAAGTGCAAACAAGCTTTAACTCAAGCTTTTGAATGCATTTACGCGTTTTAAAAAACTCATACGAGTAGGGTGAAAGAGATTTGAGTTCTTTTGTGTTGTATATTAAGAAAAAAGCATCCAAATGCTTTGTTTGGATTAATTTGATTGTAAAACTACACCTTGGATGTTTACAAGTACAAATAAGCTTCAACTCAAGCTTTTGAATACATTTACGCGTTTGAAAAGCTCATACGAGAAGGATGAAAGAGATTTGAGTTCTTTTGTGTTGTAGATTAAGAGAAAGCATCCAAATACTTTGTTTGGATTCATTTGAATGTGAAACTACACCTGGGATGTTTACAAGTAAAAACTAGCTTCAACTCAAGCTTTTGAATGCATTTACGCGTTTTAAAAGCTCACACGAGTAGGGTGAAAGAGATTTGAGTTCTTTGGTGCTGTATACTAAGAGAAAGCACCCAAATACTTTGTTTGGATTCATTTGAGTGTGAAACTACACCTTGGATGTTTACAAGTACAAATAAGCTTCAACTCAAGCTTTTGAATACATTTACGCGTTTTAAAAGCTCATACGAGCAGGATGAAAGAGATTTGAGTTCTTTTGTGATGTATGTTAAGGGAAAGCATCCAAATACTTTGTTTGGATTCATTTGAATGTGAAACTACACCTAGGATGTTTACAAGTAAAAACTAGCTTCAACTCAAGCTTTTAAATGCATTTCGGCGTTTTAAAAGCTACAACGAGTAGGGTTAAAGAGATTTATGTTCTTTTGTGTTGTATATTAAGAGAAAGCATCCAAATACTTTGTTTGGATTAATTTGAGTGTGAAACTACACCTAGGATGTTTACAAGTACAAACAAGCTTCAACTCAAGCTTTTGAATGAATTTACGCCTTTTAAAAGCTCATACGAGTAGGGTGAAAGAGATTTGAGTTCTTTCGTGTTTTATATTAAGAGAAAGCATCCAAATACTTTGTTTCGATTCATTTGAGTGTTAAACAACACCTAGGATGTTTACAAGTACAACCAAGCCTCAACTCAAGCTTTTGAATGCATTTACGCGTTTTAATAGCTCTTACCAATAGGATGATAGAGATTGAGTTCTTTTGTGTTGTATATTAAGAGAAAGCATCCAAATACTTTGTGTGGATTCATTTGAGTGTGAAACTACACCTAAGATGTTTACAAGTACAAACAAGCTTCAACTCAAGCTTTTGAATGCATTTACGCATTTTAAAAGCTCATACGAGTAGGGTGAAAGAGATTTGAGTTTTTTTGTGTTGTACATTAAGAGAAAGCATCAAAATACGTTGTTTGGATTCATTTGACTGTGCAACTACACCTAGGATGTTTACAAGTACAAACAAGCTTCAACTCAAGCTTTTAAATGCATTTACGCGTTTTTAAAAGTAGGGTGAAAGAGATTTGAGTTATTTTGTGTTGTATAATAACTGAAAGAATCCAAATACTTTGTTTGGATACATTTGATTGTGAAACTACGGCTAGGATGTTTACAAGTACAAACAAGCTTCAACTCAAGCTTTTGAATGCATTTACGCGTTTTAAAAGCTCATACGAGTAGGGTGAAAGAGATTTGAGTTCTTTTGTGTTGTATATTAAGAGAAAGCATCCAAATACTTTGTTTGGATTCATTTGAGTGTGAAACTACACCTAGGATGTTTACAAGTACAAACAAGCTTCAACTCAAGCTTTTGAATGCATCTACGCGTTTTAAAAGCTCTTACGACTAGGGTGACAGAGATCGAGTTCTTTTGTGTTGTATATTAAGATAAAGCACCCAAATGTTTCGTTTGCATTCATTTGAGTATGAAACTACACCAAGAATGTTTTAAAGTGCAAACAAGCTACAACTCAAGCATTTGAATGCATTTACGCGTTTTAAAAGCTCATACGAGTAGGGTGAAAGAGATTTCAGTTCTTTTGTGTTGGATATTAAGAGAAAGCATCCAAATACTTTGTTTGGATTCATTTGAGTGTGAAACTGCACCTAGGATGTTAACAAGTACAAACAAGCTTCAACTCAAGGTTTTAAATGCATTTACGCGTTTTAAAAGCTCATATGAGTAGGGTGAAAGAGATTTGAGTTATTTTGTGTTGTAGATTAAGAGAAAGCATCCAAATACTTTGTTTGGATTCATTTGAAGGTGAAACTACACCTGGGATGTTTACAAGTAAAAACTAGCTTCAACTCAAGCTTTTGAATGCATTTACGCGTTTTGAAAGCTCATACGAGTAGGGTGAAAGAGATATGAGTTCTTTTGTGTTGTATATTAAGAGAAAGCATCCAAATACTTTGTATGGATTTATTTGAGTGTGAAACTACACCTTGGATGTTTACAAGTACAAATAAGCTTCAACTCAAGCTTTTGAATACATTTACGCGTTTTAAAAGCTCATACGAGCAGGATGAAAGAGATTTGAGTTCTTTTGTGATGTAAGTTAAAAGAAAGCATCCAAATACTTTGTTTGGATTCATTTGAATGTGAAACTACACCTAGGATGTTTACAAGTAAAAACTAGCTTCAACTCAAGCTTTTAAATGCATTTACGCGTTTTAAAAGCTCAAACGAGTAGGGCTAAAGAGATTTGAGTTCTTTTGTGGTGTATATTAAGAGAAAGCATCCAAATACTTTGTTTGGATTAATTTGAGCGTGAAATTACACCTAGGATGTTTACAAGTACAAACAAGCTTCAACTCAAGCTTTTGAATGAATTTACGCCTTTTAAAAGCTCATACGTGTAGGGTGAAAGAGATTTGAGTTCTTTCGTGTTTTGTATTAAGAGAAAGCATCCAAATACTTTGTTTCGATTCATTTGAGTGTGAAACAACACCTAGGATGTTTACAAGTACAAACAAGCCTCAACTCAAGCTTTTGAATGCATTTACGCGTTTTAACAGCTCTTACCAATAGGATGATAGAGATTGAGTTCTTTTGTGTTGTATATTTAGAGAAAGCATCCAAATACTTTGTGTGGATTCATTTGAGTGTGAAACTACACCTAAGATGTTTACAAGTACAAACAAGCTTCAACTCATGCTTTTGAATGCATTTACGCATTTTAAAAGCTCATACGAGTAGGGTGAAAGAGATTTGAGTTCTTTTCTGTTGTATATTAAGAGAAAGCACCCAAATACTTTGTTTGGATTCATTTGTCTGTGAAACTACAGCTAGGATGTTTACAAGTACAAACAAGCTTCAACTCAAGCTTTTGAATGCATTTACGCGTTTTAAAAGCTCATACGAGGAGGGTGAAAGAGATTTGAGTTCTTTTGTGTTTTATATTAAGAGAAAGCATCCAAATACATTGTTTGGATTCATTTGAGTGTGAAACTACACCTAGGATGTTTACAAGTACAAACAAGCTTCAACTAAAGCTTTTGAATTCATCTACGCGTTTTTAAAGCTCTTACGACTAGGGTGTTAGAGATCGAGTTCTTTTGTGTTGTATATTAAGATAAAGCACCCAAATGTTTTGTTTTCTTTCATTTGAGTATGAAACTACACCAAGAATCTTTTAAAGTGCAAACAAGCTTCAACTCAAGTTTTTGAATGCATTTACGCGTTTTAAAAGCTCATACGAGTAGGGTGAAAGAGATTTCAAGTTCTTTTGTGTTGTATATTAAGAAAAAAGCATCCAAATGCTCTGTTTGGATTAATTTGAGTGTAAAACTACACCTTTGATGTTTACAAGTACAAATAAGCTTCAACTCAAGCTTTTGAATACATTTACGCGTTTTAAAAGCTCATACGAGCAGGATGAAAGAGATTTGAGTTCTTTTGTGTTGTATGTTAAGAGAAAGCATCCAAATACTTTGTTTGGATTCATTTGAATGTGAAACTACACCTAAGATGTTTACAAGTAAAAACTAGCTTCAACTGAAGCTTTTAAACGCATTTATGCGTTTTAAAAGCTCAAACGAGTAGGGTTAAAGAGATTTGAGTTCTTTTGTGTTGTATATTAAGGGAAAGCATCCAAATACTTTGTTTGGATTCATTTGAGTGTGAAACTACACCTTGGATGTTTACAAGTACAAATAAGCTTCAACTCAAGCTTTTGAATACATTTACGCGTTTTAAAACCTCATACGAGCAGGATGAAGGTGATTTGAGTTCTTTTGTGATGCATGTTAAGGGAAAGCATCCAAATACTTTGTTTGGATTCATTTGAATGTGAAACTACACCTAGGATGCTTACAAGTAAAAACTAGCTTCAACTCAAGCTTTTAAATGCATTTACGCGTTTTAAAAGCTCAAACGTGTAGGGCTAAAGAGATTTGAGTTCTTTTGTGATGTATATTAAGAGAAAGCATCCAAATACTTTGTTTGGATTAATTTGAGTGTGAAACTACACCTAGGATGTTTACAAGTACAAACAAGCTTCAACTCAAGCTTTTGAATGAATTTACTCCTTTTAAAAGCTCATACGAGTAGGGTGAAAGAGATTTGAGTTCTTTCGTGTTTTATATTAAGAGAAAGCATCTAAATACTTTGTTTCGATTCATTTGAGTGTGAAACAACACCTAGGATGTTTACAAGTACAAACAAGCCTCAACTCAAGCTTTTGAATGCATTTACGCGTTTTAACAGCTCTTACCAATAGGATGATAGATATTGAGTTCTTTTGTGTTGTATATTAAGAGAAAGCATCCAAATACTTTGTGTGGATTCATTTGAGTGTGAAACTACACCTAAGATGTTTACAAGTACAAACAAGCTTCAACTCAAGCTTTTGAATGCATTTACGCGTTTTAAAAGCTCATACGAGTAGGGTGAAAGAGATTTGAGTTCTTTGGTGCTGTATACTAAGAGAAAGCACCCAAATACTTTGTTTGGATTCATTTGAGTGTGAAACTACACCTTGGATGTTTACAAGTACAAATAAGCTTCAACTCAAGCTTTTGAATACATTTACGCGTTTTAAAAGCTCATACGAGCAGGATGAAAGAGATTTGAGTTCTTTTGTGATGTATGTTAAGGGAAAGCATCCAAATACTTTGTTTGGATTCATTTGAATGTGAAACTACACCTAGGATGTTTACAAGTAAAAACTAGCTTCAACTCAAGCTTTTAAATGCATTTCGGCGTTTTAAAAGCTACAACGAGTAGGGTTAAAGAGATTTGAGTTCTTTTGTGTTGTATATTAAGAGAAAGCATCCAAATACTTTGTTTGGATTAATTTGAGTGTGAAACTACACCTAGGATGTTTACAAGTACAAACAAGCTTCAACTCAAGCTTTTGAATGAATTTACGCCTTTTAAAAGCTCATACGAGTAGGGTGAAAGAGATTTGAGTTCTTTCGTGTTTTATATTAAGAGAAAGCATCCAAATACTTTGTTTCGATTCATTTGAGTGTTAAACAACACCTAGGATGTTTACAAGTACAACCAAGCCTCAACTCAAGCTTTTGAATGCATTTACGCGTTTTAATAGCTCTTACCAATAGGATGATATAGTTTGAGTTCTTTTGTGTTGTATATTAAGAGAAAGCATCCAAATACATTGTGTGGATTCATTTGAGTGTGAAACTACACCTAAGATGTTTACAAGTACAAACAAGCTTCAACTCAAGCTTTTGAATGCATTTACGCGTTTTAAAAGCTCATACGAGGAGGGTGAAAGAGATTTGAGTTCTTTTGTGTTGTATATTAAGAGAAAGCATCCAAATACTTTGTTTGGATTCATTTGAGTGTGAAACTACACCTAGGATGTTTACAAGTACAAACAAGCTTCAACTAAAGCTTTTGAATTCATCTACGCGTTTTAAAAGCTCTTGCGACTAGGGTGATAGAGATCGAGTTCTTTTGTGTTGTATATTAAGATAAAGCACCCAAATGTTTTGTTTGCATTCATTTGAGTATGAAACTACACCAAGAATGTTTTAAAGTGCAAACAAGCTTCAACTCAAGCTTTTGAATGCATTTACGCGTTTTAAAAGCTCATACGAGTAGGGTGAAAGGGATTTGAGTTCTTTTGTGTTGTATATTAAGAACAAAGCATCCAAATGCTTTGTTTGGATTAATTTGAGTGTAAACCTACACCTTGGATGTTTACAAGTACAAATAAGCTTCAACTCAAGCTTTTGAATACATTTACGCGTTTGAAAAGCTCATACGAGCAGGATGAAAGAGATTTGAGTTCTTTTGTGTTGTAGATTAAGAGAAAGCATCCAAATGCTTTGTTTGGATTCATTTGAATGTGAAACTACACCTAAGATGTTTACAAGTAAAAACTAGCTTCAACTCAAGCATTTGAATGCATTTACGCGTTTTAAAAGCTCATACGAGTAGGGTGAAAGAGATTTGAGTTCTTTTGTGTTATATATTAAGAGAAAGCATCCAAATACTTTGTTTGGATTCATTTGAGTGTGAAACTACACCTTGGATGTTTACAAGTACAAATAAGCTTCAACTCAAGCTTTTGAATACATTTACGCGTTTTAAAAGCTCTTACGAGCAGGATGAAAGAGATTTGAGTTCTTTTGTGATGTATGTTAAGAGAAAGCATCCAAATACTTTGTTTGGATTCATTTGAATGTGAAACTACACCTAGGATGTTTACAAGTAAAAACTAGCTTCAACTCAAGCTTTTAAATGCATTTACGCGTTTTAAAAGCTCAAACGAGTAGGGCTAAAGAGATTTGAGTTCTTTTGTGTTGTATATTAAGAGAAAAAATCCAAATACTTTGTTTGGATTTATTTGAGTGTGAAACTACACCTAGGATGTTTACAACTACAAACAAGCTTCAACTCAAGCTTTTGAATGCATTTACGCGTTTTAATAGCTCTTACCAATAGGATGATAGAGATTGAGTTCTTTTGTGTTGTATATTAAGAGAAAGCATCCAAATACTTTGTGTGGATTCATTTGAGTGTGAAACTACACCTAAGATGTTTACAAGTACAAACAAGCTTCAACTCAAGCTTTTGAATGATTTTACGCCTTTTAAAAGCTCATACGAGTAGGGTGAAAGAGATTTGAGTTCTTTCGTGTTTTATATTAAGAGAAAGCATCCAAATACTTTGTTTCGATTCATTTGAGTGTTAAACAACACCTAGGATGTTTACAAGTACAACCAAGCCTCAACTCAAGCTTTTGAATGCATTTACGCGTTTTAATAGCTCTTACCAATAGGATGATAGAGATTGAGTTCTTTTGTGTTGTATATTAAGAGAAAGCATCCAAATACTTTGTGTGGATTCATTTGAGTGTGAAACTACACCTAAGATGTTTACAAGTACAAACAAGCTTCAACTCAAGCTTTTGAATGCATTTACGCATTTTAAAAGCTCATACGAGTAGGGTGAAAGAGATTTGAGTTCTTTTGTGTTGTACATTAAGAGAAAGCATCCAAATACGTTGTTTGGATTCATTTGACTGTGCAACTACACCTAGGATGTTTACAAGTACAAACAAGCTTCAACTCAAGCTTTTGAATGCATTTACGCGTTTTTAAAAGTAGGGTGAAAGAGATTTGAGTTATTTTGTGTTGTATATTAACTGAAAGAATCCAAATACTTTGTTTGGATACATTTGATTGTGAAACTACGGCTAGGATGTTTACAAGTACAAACAAGCTTCAACTCAAGCTTTTGAATGCATTTACGCGTTTTAAAAGCTCATACGAGTAGGGTGAAAGAGATTTGAGTTCTTTTGTGTTGTATATTAAGAGAAAGCATCCAAATACTTTGTTTGGATTCATTTGAGTGTGAAACTACACCTAGGATGTTTACAAGTACAAACAAGCTTCAACTCAAGCTTTTGAATGCATCTACGCGTTTTAAAAGCTCTTACGACTAGGGTGACAGAGATCGAGTTCTTTTGTGTTGTATATTAAGATAAAGCACCCAAATGTTTCGTTTGCATTCATTTGAGTATGAAACTACACCAAGAATGTTTTAAAGTGCAAACAAGCTACAACTCAAGCATTTGAATGCATTTACGCGTTTTAAAAGCTCATACGAGTAGGGTGAAAGAGATTTCAGTTCTTTTGTGTTGGATATTAAGAGAAAGCATCCAAATACTCTGTTTCGATTCATTTGAGTGTGAAACTGCACCTAGGATGTTAACAAGTACAAACAAGCTTCAACTCAAGGTTTTAAATGCATTTACGCGTTTTAAAAGCTCATATGAGTAGGGTGAAAGAGATTTGAGTTATTTTGTGTTGTAGATTAAGAGAAAGCATCCAAATACTTTGTTTGGATTCATTTGAATGTGAAACTACACCTGGGATGTTTACAAGTAAAAACTAGCTTCAACTCAAGCTTTTGAATGCATTTACGCGTTTTGAAAGCTCATACGAGTAGGGTGAAAGAGATTTGAGTTCTTTTGTGTTGTATATTAAGAGAAAGCATCCAAATACTTTGTATGGATTCATTTGAGTGTGAAACTACACCTTGGATGTTTACAAGTACAAATAAGCTTCAACTCAAGCTTTTGAATACATTTACGCGTTTTAAAAGCTCATACGAGCAGGATGAAAGAGATTTGAGTTCTTTTGTGATGTAAGTTAAAAGAAAGCATCCAAATACTTTGTTTGGATTCATTTGAATGTGAAACTACACCTAGGATGTTTACAAGTAAAAACTAGCTTCAACTCAAGCTTTTAAATGCATTTACGCGTTTTAAAAGCTCAAACGAGTAGGGCTAAAGAGATTTGAGTTCTTTTGTGGTGTATATTAAGAGAAAGCATCCAAATACTTTGTTTGGATTAATTTGAGCGTGAAACTACACCTAGGATGTTTACAAGTACAAACAAGCTTCAACTCAAGCTTTTGAATGAATTTACGCCTTTTAAAAGCTCATACGTGTAGGGTGAAAGAGATTTGAGTTCTTTCGTGTTTTATATTAAGAGAAAGCATCCAACTACTTTGTTTCGATTCATTTGAGTGTGAAACAACACCTAGGATGTTTACAAGTCCAAACAAGCCTCAACTCAAGCTTTTGAATGCATTTACGCGTTTTAACAGCTCTTACCAATAGGATGATAGAGATTGAGTTCTTTTGTGTTGTATATTTAGAGAAAGCATCCAAATACTTTGTGTGGATTCATTTGAGTGTGAAACTACACCTAAGATGTTTACAAGTACAAACAAGCTTCAACTCAAGCTTTTGAATGCATTTACGCATTTTAAAAGCTCATACGAGTAGGGTGAAAGAGATTTGAGTTCTTTTCTGTTGTATATTAAGAGAAAGCACCCAAATACTTTGTTTGGATTCATTTGTCTGTGAACTACAGCTAGGATGTTTACAAGTACAAACAAGCTTCAACTCAAGCTTTTGAATGCATTTACGCGTTTTAAAAGCTCATACGAGGAGGGTGAAAGAGATTTGAATTCTTTTGTGTTTTATATTAAGAGAAAGCATCCAAATACATTGTTTGGATTCATTTGAGTGTGAAACTACACCTAGGATGTTTACAAGTACAAACAAGCTTCAACTAAAGCTTTTGAATTCATCTACGCGTTTTTAAAGCTCTTACGACTAGGGTGTTAGAGATCGAGTTCTTTTGTGTTGTATATTAAGATAAAGCACCCAAATGTTTTGTTTTCTTTCATTTGAGTATGAAAATACACCAGGAATCTTTTAAAGTGCAAACAAACTTCAACTCAAGTTTTTGAATGCATTTACGCGTTTTAAAAGCTCATACGAGTAGGGTGAAAGAGATTTGAAGTTCTTTTGTGTTGTATATTAAGAAAAAAGCATCCAAATGCTCTGTTTGGATTAATTTGAGTGTAAAACTACACCTTTGATGTTTACAAGTACAAATAAGCTTCAACTCAAGCTTTTGAATACATTTACGCGTTTTAAAAGCTCATACGAGCACGATGAAAGAGATTTGAGTTCTTTTGTGTTGTATGTTAAGAGAAAGCATCCAAATACTTTGTTTGGATTCATTTGAATGTGAAACTACACCTAAGATGTTTACAAGTAAAAACTAGCTTCAACTGAAGCTTTTAAACGCATTTATGCGTTTTAAAAGCTCAAACGAGTAGGGTTAAAGAGATTTGAGTTCTTTTGTGTTGTATATTAAGAGAAAGCATCCAAATACTTTGTTTGGATTCATTTGAGTGTGAAACTACACCTTGGATGTTTACAAGTACAAATAAGCTTCAACTCAAGCTTTTGAATACATTCACGCGTTTTAAAACCTCATACGAGCAGGATGAAGGAGATTTGAGTTCTTTTGTGATGCATGTTAAGGGAAAGCATCCAAATACTTTGTTTGGATTCATTTGAATGTGAAACTACACCTAGGATGCTTACAAGTAAAAACTAGCTTCAACTCAAGCTTTTAAATGCATTTACGCGTTTTAAAGGCTCAAACGAGTAGGGCTAAAGAGATTTGAGTTCTTTTGTGATGTATATTAAGAGAAAGCATCCAAATACATTGTTTGGATTAATTTGAGTGTGAAACTACACCTAGGATGTTTACAAGTACAAACAAGCTTCAACTCAAGCTTTTGAATGAATTTACGCCTTTTAAAAGCTCATACGAGTAGGGTGAAAGAGATTTGAGTTCTTTCGTGTTTTATATTAAGAGAAAGCATCCAAATACTTTGTTTCGATTCATTTGAGTGTGAAACAACACCTAGGATGTTTACAAGTACAAACAAGCCTCAACTCAAGCTTTTGAATGCATTTACGCGTTTTAACAGCTCTTACCAATAGGATGGTAGATATTGAGTTCTTTTGTGTTGTATATAAAGAGAAAGCATCCAAATACTTTGTTTGGATTCATTTGAGTGTGAAACTACACCTAAGATGTTTACAAGTACAAACAAGCTTCAACTCAAGCTTTTGAATGCATTTACGCGTTTTAAAAGCTCATACGAGTAGGGTGAAAGAAATTTGAGTTCTTTTGTGTTGTATATTAAAAGAAAGCATCCAAATACTTTGTTTGGATTCATTTGTCTGTGAAACTACACCTAGGATGTTTACAAGTACAAACAAGCTTCAACTCAAGCTTTTGAATGCATTTACGCGTTTTAAAAAGTAGGGTGAAAGAGATTTGAGTTCTTTTGTGTTGTATGTTAAGTGAAAGCATCCAAATACTTTGTTTGGATACATTTGAGTGTGAAACTACAGCTAGGATGTTTACAAGTACAAACAAGCTTCAACTCAAGCTTTTGAATGCATTTACGCGTTTTAAAAGCTCATACGAGGAGGGTGAAAGAGATTTGAGTTCTTTTGTGTTGTATATTAAGAGAAAGCATCCAAATACTTTGTTTGGATTCATTTGAGTGTGAAACTACACCTAGGATGTTTACAAGTACAAACAAGCTTCAACTAAAGCTTTTGAATTCATCTACGCGTTTTTAAAGCTCTTACGACTAGGGTGATAGAGATCGAGTTCTTTTGTGTTGTATATTAAGATAAAGCACCCAAATGATTTGTTTGAATTCAAAAGCTTTTGAATGCATTTACGCGTTTTAAAAGCTCATACGAGTAGGGTGAAAGAGATTTGAGTTCTTTTGTGTTGTACATTAAGAGAAAGCATCCAAATACTTTGTTTGGATTCATTTGATTGTGAAACTACACCTTGGATGTTTACAAGTACAAATAAGCTTCAACTCAAGCTTTTGAATACATTTACGCGTTTTAAAAGCTCTTACGAGCAGGATGAAAGAGATTTGAGTTCTTTTGTGATGTATGTTAAGAGAAAGCATCCAAATACTTTGTTTGGATTCATTTGAATGTGAAACTACACCTAGGATGTTTACAAGTAAAAACTAGCTTCAACTCAAGCTTTTAAATGCATTTACGCGTTTTAAAAGCTCAAACGAGTAGGGCTAAAGAGATTTGAGTTCTTTTGTGTTGTATATTAAGAGAAAAAATCCAAATACTTTGTTTGGATTAATTTGAGTGTGAAACTACACCTAGGATGTTTACAAGTACAAACAAGCTTCAACTCAAGCTTTTGAATGATTTTACGCCTTTTAAAAGCTCATACGAGTAGGGTGAAAGAGATTTGAGTTCTTTCGTGTTTTATATTACGAGAAAGCATCCAAGTACTTTGTTTCGATTCATTTGAGTGTGAAACAACAACTAGGATGTTTACAAGTACAAACAAGCCTCAACTCAAGCTTTTGAATGCATTTACGCGTTTTAACAGCTCTTACCAATAGGATGATAGAGATTGAGTTCTTTTGTGTTGTATATTAAGAGAAAGCATCCAAATTTTTTGTGTGGATTCATTTGAGTGTGAAACTACACCTAAGATGTTTACAAGTACAAACAAGCTTCAACTCAAGCTTTTGAATGCATTTACGCGTTTTAAAAGCTCATACGGGTGGGGTGAAAGAGATTTGAGTTCTTTTGTGTTTTATATTAAGAGAAAGCATCCAAATATTTTGTTTGGATTCATTTGACTGTGAAACTACACCTAGGATGTTTACAAGTACAACCAAGCCTCAACTCAAGCTTTTGAATGCATTTACGCGTTTTAATAGCTCTTACCAATAGGATGATATAGTTTGAGTTCTTTTGTGTTGTATATTAAGAGAAAGCATCCAAATACATTGTGTGGATTCATTTGAGTGTGAAACTACACCTAAGATGTTTACAAGTACAAACAAGCTTCAACTCAAGCTTTTGAATGCATTTACGCGTTTTAAAAGCTCATACGGGTGGGGTGAAAGAGATTTGAGTTCTTTTGTGTTGTATATTAAAAGAAAGCATCCAAATACTTTGTTTGGATTCATTTGTCTGTGAAACTACACCTAGGATGTTTACAAGTACAAACAAGCTTCAACTCAAGCTTTTGAATGCATTTACGCGTTTTTAAAAGTAGGGTGAAAGAGATTTGAGTTCTTTTGTGTTGTATGTTAAGTGAAAGCATCCAAATACTTTGTTTGGATACATTTGAGTGTGAAACTACAGCTAGGATGTTTACAAGTACAAACAAGCTTCAACTCAAGCTTTTGAATGCATTTACGCGTTTTAAAAGCTCATACGAGGAGGGTGAAAGAGATTTGAGTTCTTTTGTGTTGTATATTAAGAGAAAGCATCCAAATACATTGTTTGGATTCATTTGAGTGTGAAACTACACCTAGGATGTTTACAAGTACAAACAAGCTTCAACTAAAGCTTTTGAATTCATCTACGCGTTTTAAAAGCTCTTGCGACTAGGGTGATAGAGATCGAGTTCTTTTGTGTTGTATATTAAGATAAAGCACCCAAATGTTTTGTTTGCATTCATTTGAGTATGAAACTACACCAAGAATGTTTTAAAGTGCAAACAAGCTTCAACTCAAGCTTTTGAATGCATTTACGCGTTTTAAAAGCTCATACGAGTAGGGTGAAAGGGATTTGAGTTCTTTTGTGTTGTATATCAAGAACAAAGCATCCAAATGCTTTGTTTGGATTAATTTGAGTGTAAAACTACACCTTGGATGTTTACAAGTACAAATAAGCTTCAACTCAAGCTTTTGAATACATTTACGCGTTTGAAAAGCTCATACGAGCAGGATGAAAGAGATTTGAGTTCTTTTGTGTTGTAGATTAAGAGAAAGCATCCAAATACTTTGTTTGGATTCATTTGAATGTGAAACTACACCTAGGATGTTTACAAGTAAAAACTAGCTTCAACTCAAGCATTTGAATGAATTTACGCGTTTTAAAAGCTCATACGAGTAGGGTGAAAGAGATTTGAGTTCTTTTGTGTTGTATATTAAGAGAAAGCATCCAAATACTTTGTTTGGATTCATTTGAGTGTGAAACTACACCTTGGATGTTTACAAGTACAAATAAGCTTCAACTCAAGCTTTTGAATACATTTACGCGTTTTAAAAGCTCTTACGAGCAGGATGAAAGAGATTTGAGTTCTTTTGTGATGTATGTTAAGAGAAAGCATCCAAATACTTTGTTTGGATTCATTTGAATGTGAAACTACACCTAGGATGTTTACAAGTAAAAACTAGCTTCAACTCAAGCTTTTAAATGCATTTACGCGTTTTAAAAGCTCAAACGAGTAGGGCTAAAGAGATTTGAGTTCTTTTGTGTTGTATATTAAGATAAAAAATCCAAATACTTTGTTTGGATTAATTTGAGTGTGAAACTACACCTAGGATGTTTACAAGTACAAACAAGCTTCAACTCAAGCTTTTGAATGATTTTACGCCTTTTAAAAGCTCATACGAGTAGGGTGAATGAGATTTGAGTTCTTTCGTGTTTTATATTACGAGAAAGCATCCAAATACTTTGTTTCGATTCATTTGAGTGTGAAACAACAACTAGGATGTTTACAAGTACAAACAAGCCTCAACTCAAGCTTTTGAATGCATTTACGCGTTTTAACAGCTCTTACCAATAGGATGATAGAGATTGAGTTCTTTTGTGTTGTATATTAAGAGAAAGCATCCAAATACTTTGTGTGGATTCATTTGAGTGTGAAACTACACCTAAGATGTTTACAAGTACAAACAAGCTTCAACTCAAGCTTTTGAATGCATTTACGCGTTTTAAAAGCTCATACGGGTGGGGTGAAAGAGATTTGAGTTCTTTTGTGTTTTATATTAAGAGAAAGCATCCAAATACTTTGTTTGGATTCATTTGACTGTGAAACTACCCCTAGGATGTTTACAAGTACAAACAAGCTTCAAGTCAAGCTTAGGAATGCATTTACGCGTTTTTAAAAGTAGGGTGAAAGAGATTTGAGTTCTTGTGTTGTCTATTAAGTGAAAGCATCCAAATACTTTGTTTGGATACATTTGAGTGTGAAACTACAGCTAGGATGTTTACAAGTACAAACAAGCTTCAACTCAAACTTTTGAATGCATTTACGCATTTTAAAAGCTCATACGAGTAGGGTGAAAGAGATGGAGTTCTTTTGTGTTGTATATTAAGATAAAGCACCCAAATGTTTTGTTTGGATTCATTTGAGTGTGAAACTACACCTAGGATGTTTACAAGTACAAACAAGCTTCAACTAAAGCTTTTGAATTCATCTACGCGTTTTTAAATCTCTTACGACTAGGGTGATAGAGATCGAGTTCTTTTGTGTTGTATATTAAGATAAAGCACCCAAATGATTTGTTTGCATTCATTTGAGTATTAAACTACACCAAGAATGTTTTAAAGTGCAAACAAGCTTTAACTCAAGCTTTTGAATGCATTTACGCGTTTTAAAAAACTCATACGAGTAGGGTGAAAGAGATTTGAGTTCTTTTGTGTTGTATATTAAGAAAAAAGCATCCAAATGCTTTGTTTGGATTAATTTGAGTGTAAAACTACACCTTGGATGTTTACAAGTACAAATAAGCTTCAACTCAAGCTTTTGAATACATTTACGCGTTTGAAAAGCTCATACGAGAAGGATGAAAGAGATTTGAGTTCTTTTGTGTTGTAGATTAAGAGAAAGCATCCAAATACTTTTTTTGGATTCATTTGAATGTGAAACTACACCTGGGATGTTTACAAGTAAAAACTAGCTTCAACTCAAGCTTTTGAATGCATTTACGCGTTTTAAAAGCTCACACGAGTAGGGTGAAAGAGATTTGAGTTCTTTGGTGCTGTATACGAAGAGAAAGCACCCAAATACTTTGTTTGGATTCATTTGAGTGTGAAACTACACCTTGGATGTTTACAAGTACAAATAAGCTTCAACTCAAGCTTTTGAATACATTTACGCGTTTTAAAAGCTCATACGAGCAGGATGAAAGAGATTTGAGTTCTTTTGTGATGTATGTTAAGGGAAAGCATCCAAATACTTTGTTTGGATTCATTTGAATGTGAAACTACACCTAGGATGTTTACAAGTAAAAACTAGCTTCAACTCAAGCTTTTAAATGCATTTCGGCGTTTTAAAAGCTACAACGAGTAGGGTTAAAGAGATTTGAGTTCTTTTGTGTTGTATATTAAGAGAAAGCATCCAAATACTTTGTTTGGATTAATTTGAGTGTGAAACTACACCTAGGATGTTTACAAGTACAAACAAGCTTCAACTCAAGCTTTTGAATGAATTTACGCCTTTTAAAAGCTCATACGAGTAGGGTGAAAGAGATTTGAGTTCTTTCGTGTTTTATATTAAGAGAAAGCATCCAAATACTTTGTTTCGATTCATTTGAGTGTTAAACAACACCTAGGATGTTTACAAGTACAACCAAGCCTCAACTCAAGCTTTTGAATGCATTTACGCGTTTTAATAGCTCTTACCAATAGGATGATAGAGATTGAGTTCTTTTGTGTTGTATATTAAGAGAAAGCATCCAAATACATTGTGTGGATTCATTTGAGTGTGAAACTACACCTAAGATGTTTACAAGTACAAACAAGCTTCAACTCAAGCTTTTGAATGCATTTACGCGTTTTAAAAGCTCATACGAGTAGGGTGAAAGAGATTTGAGTTCTTTTGTGTTGTATATTAAAAGAAAGCATCCAAATACTTTGTTTGGATTCATTTGTCTGTGAAACTACACCTAGGATGTTTACAAGTACAAACAAGCTTCAACTCAAGCTTTTGAATACATTTACGCGTTTTTAAAAGTAGGGTGAAAGAGATTTGAGTTCTTTTGTGTTGTATGTTAAGTGAAAGCATCCAAATACTTTGTTTGGATACATTTGAGTGTGAAACTACAGCTAGGATGTTTACAAGTACAAACAAGCTTCAACTCAAGCTTTTGAATGCATTTACGCGTTTTAAAAGCTCATACGAGGAGGGTGAAAGAGATTTGAGTTCTTTTGTGTTGTATATTAAGAGAAAGCATCCAAATACTTTGTTTGGATTCATTTGAGTGTGAAACTACACCTAGGATGTTTACAAGTACAAACAAGCTTCAACTAAAGCTTTTGAATTCATCTACGCGTTTTAAAAGCTCTTGCGACTAGGGTGATAGAGATCGAGTTCTTTTGTGTTGTATATTAAGATAAAGCACCCAAATGTTTTGTTTGCATTCATTTGAGTATGAAACTACACCAAGAATGTTTTAAAGTGCAAACAAGCTTCAACTCAAGCTTTTGAATGCATTTACGCGTTTTAAAAGCTCATACGAGTAGGGTGAAAGGGATTTGAGTTCTTTTGTGTTGTATATTAAGAACAAAGCATCCAAATGCTTTGTTTGGATTAATTTGAGTGTAAACCTACACCTTGGATGTTTACAAGTACAAATAAGCTTCAACTCAAGCTTTTGAATACATTTACGCGTTTGAAAAGCTCATACGAGCAGGATGAAAGAGATTTGAGTTCTTTTGTGTTGTAGATTAAGAGAAAGCATCCAAATGCATTGTTTGGATTCATTTGAATGTGAAACTACACCTAGGATGTTTACAAGTAAAAACTAGCTTCAACTCAAGCATTTGAATGCATTTACGCGTTTTAAAAGCTCATACGAGTAGGGTGAAAGAGATTTGAGTTCTTTTGTGTTGTATATTAAGAGAAAGCATCCAAATACTTTGTTTGGATTCATTTGAGTGTGAAACTACACCTTGGATGTTTACAAGTACAAATAAGCTTCAACTCAAGCTTTTGAATACATTTACGCGTTTTAAAAGCTCTTACGAGCAGGATGAAGGAGATTTGAGTTCTTTTGTGATGTATGTTAAGAGAAAGCATCCAAATACTTTGTTTGGATTCATTTGAATGTGAAACTACACCTAGGATGTTTACAAGTAAAAACTAGCTTCAACTCAAGCTTTTAAATGCATTTACGCGTTTTAAAAGCTCAAACGAGTAGGGCTAAAGAGATTTGAGTTCTTTTGTGTTGTAGATTAAGAGAAAAAATCCAAATACTTTGTTTGGATTTATTTGAGTGTGAAACTACACCTAGGATGTTTACAAGTACAAACAAGCTTCAACTCAAGCTTTTGAATGCATTTACGCGTTTTAATAGCTCTTACCAATAGGATGATAGAGATTGAGTTCTTTTCTGTTGTATATTAAGAGAAAGCATCCAAATACTTTGTGTGGATTCATTTGAGTGTGAAACTACACCTAAGATGTTTACAAGTACAAACAAGCTTCAACTCAAGCTTTTGAATGATTTTACGCCTTTTAAAAGCTCATACGAGTAGGGTGAAAGAGATTTGAGTTCTTTCGTGTTTTATATTAAGAGAAAGCATCCAAATACTTTGTTTCGATTCATTTGAGTGTTAAACAACACCTAGGATGTTTACAAGTACAACCAAGCCTCAACTCAAGCTTTTGAATGCATTTACGCGTTTTAATAGCTCTTACCAATAGGATGATAGAGATTGAGTTCTTTTGTGTTGTATATTAAGAGAAAGCATCCAAATACTTTGTGTGGATTCATTTGAGTGTGAAACTACACCTAAGATGTTTACAAGTACAAACAAGCTTCAACTCAAGCTTTTGAATGCATTTACGCATTTTAAAAGCTCATACGAGTAGGGTGAAAGAGATTTGAGTTCTTTTGTGTTGTACATTAAGAGAAAGCATCCAAATACGTTGTTTGGATTCATTTGACTGTGCAACTACACCTAGGATGTTTACAAGTACAAACAAGCTTCAACTCAAGCTTTTGAATGCATTTAGGCGTTTTTAAAAGTAGGGTGAAAGAGATTTGAGTTATTTTGTGTTGTATATTAACTGAAAGAATCCAAATACTTTGTTTGGATACATTTGATTGTGAAACTACGGCTAGGATGTTTACAAGTACAAACAAGCTTCAACTCAAGCTTTTGAATGCATTTACGCGTTTTAAAAGCTCATACGAGTATGGTGAAAGAGATTTGAGTTCTTTTGTGTTGTATATTAAGAGAAAGCATCCAAATACTTTGTTTGGATTCATTTGAGTGTGAAACTACACCTAGGATGTTTACAAGTACAAACAAGCTTCAACTCAAGCTTTTGAATGCATCTACGCGTTTTAAAAGCTCTTACGACTAGGGTGACAGAGATCGAGTTCTTTTGTGTTGTATATTAAGATAAAGCACCCAAATGTTTCGTTTGCATTCATTTGAGTATGAAACTACACCAAGAATGTTTTAAAGCGCAAACAAGCTACAACTCAAGCATTTGAATGCATTTACGCGTTTTAAAAGCTCATACGAGTAGGGTGAAAGAGATTTCAGTTCTTTTGTGTTGGATATTAAGAGAAAGCATCCAAATACTCTGTTTGGATTCATTTGAGTGTGAAACTGCACCTAGGATGTTAACAAGTACAAACAAGCTTCAACTCAAGGTTTTAAATGCATTTACGCGTTTTAAAAGCTCATATGAGTAGGGTGAAAGAGATTTGAGTTATTTTGTGTTGTAGATTAAGAGAAAGCATCCAAATACTTTGTTTGGATTCATTTGAATGTGAAACTACACCTGGGATGTTTACAAGTAAAAACTAGCTTCAACTCAAGCTTTTGAATGCATTTACGCGTTTTGAAAGCTCATACGAGTAGGGTGAAAGAGATTTGAGTTCTTTTGTGTTGTATATTAAGAGAAAGCATCCAAATACTTTGTATGGATTCATTTGAGTGTGAAACTACACCTTGGATGTTTACAAGTACAAATAAGCTTCAACTCAAGCTTTTGAATACATTTACGCGTTTTAAAAGCTCATACGAGCAGGATGAAAGAGATTTGAGTTCTTTTGTGATGTAAGTTAAAAGAAAGCATCCAAATACTTTGTTTGGATTCATTTCAATGTGAAACTACACCTAGGATGTTTACAAGTAAAAACTAGCTTCAACTCAAGCTTTTAAATGCATTTACGCGTTTTAAAAGCTCAAACGAGTAGGGCTAAAGAGATTTGAGTTCTTTTGTGGTGTATATTAAGAGAAAGCATCCAAATACTTTGTTTGGATTAATTTGAGCGTGAAACTACACCTAGGATGTTTACAAGTACAAACAAGCTTCAACTCAAGCTTTTGAATGAATTTACGCCTTTTAAAAGCTCATACGTGTAGGGTGAAAGAGATTTGAGTTCTTTCGTGTTTTATATTAAGAGAAAGCATCCAACTACTTTGTTTCGATTCATTTGAGTGTGAAACAACACCTAGGATGTTTACAAGTCCAAACAAGCCTCAACTCAAGCTTTTGAATGCATTTACGCGTTTTAACAGCTCTTACCAATAGGATGATAGAGATTGAGTTCTTTTGTGTTGTATATTTAGAGAAAGCATCCAAATACTTTGTGTGGATTCATTTGAGTGTGAAACTACACCTAAGATGTTTACAAGTACAAACAAGCTTCAACTCAAGCTTTTGAATGCATTTACGCATTTTAAAAGCTCATACGAGTAGGGTGAAAGAGATTTGAGTTCTTTTCTGTTGTATATTAAGAGAAAGCACCCAAATACTTTGTTTGGATTCATTTGTCTGTGAAACTACAGCTAGGATGTTTACAAGTACAAACAAGCTTCAACTCAAGCTTTTGAATGCATTTACGCGTTTTAAAAGCTCATACGAGGAGGGTGAAAGAGATTTGAGTTCTTTTGTGTTTTATATTAAGAGAAAGCATCCAAATACATTGTTTGGATTCATTTGAGTGTGAAACTACACCTGGGATGTTTACAAGTACAAACAAGCTTCAACTAAAGCTTTTGAATTCATCTACGCGTTTTTAAAGCTCTTACGACTAGGGTGTTAGAGATCGAGTTCTTTTGTGTTGTATATTAAGATAAAGCACCCAAATGTTTTGTTTTCTTTCATTTGAGTATGAAAATACACCAGGAATCTTTTAAAGTGCAAACAAACTTCAACTCAAGTTTTTGAATGCATTTACGCGTTTTAAAAGCTCATACGAGTAGGGTGAAAGAGATTTGAAGTTCTTTTGTGTTGTATATTAAGAAAAAAGCATCCAAATGCTCTGTTTGGATTAATTTGAGTGTAAAACTACACCTTTGATGTTTACAAGTACAAATAAGCTTCAACTCAAGCTTTTGAATACATTTACGCGTTTTAAAAGCTCATACGAGCACGATGAAAGAGATTTGAGTTCTTTTGTGTTGTATGTTAAGAGAAAGCATCCAAATACTTTGTTTGGATTCATTTGAATGTGAAACTACACCTAAGATGTTTACAAGTAAAAACTAGCTTCAACTGAAGCTTTTAAACGCATTTATGCGTTTTAAAAGCTCAAACGAGTAGGGTTAAAGAGATTTGAGTTCTTTTGTGTTGTATATTAAGAGAAAGCATCCAAATACTTTGTTTGGATTCATTTGAGTGTGAAACTACACCTTGGATGTTTACAAGTACAAATAAGCTTCAACTCAAGCTTTTGAATACATTCACGCGTTTTAAAACCTCATACGAGCAGGATGAAGGAGATTTGAGTTCTTTTGTGATGCATGTTAAGGGAAAGCATCCAAATACTTTGTTTGGATTCATTTGAATGTGAAACTACACCTAGGATGCTTACAAGTAAAAACTAGCTTCAACTCAAGCTTTTAAATGCATTTACGCGTTTTAAAAGCTCAAACGAGTAGGGCTAAAGAGATTTGAGTTCTTTTGTGATGTATATTAAGAGAAAGCATCCAAATACATTGTTTGGATTAATTTGAGTGTGAAACTACACCTAGGATGTTTACAAGTACAAACAAGCTTCAACTCAAGCTTTTGAATGAATTTACGCCTTTTAAAAGCTCATACGAGTAGGGTGAAAGAGATTTGAGTTCTTTCGTGTTTTATATTAAGAGAAAGCATCCAAATACTTTGTTTCGATTCATTTGAGTGTGAAACAACACCTAGGATGTTTACAAGTACAAACAAGCCTCAACTCAAGCTTTTGAATGCATTTACGCGTTTTAACAGCTCTTACCAATAGGATGATAGATATTGAGTTCTTTTGTGTTGTATATAAAGAGAAAGCATCCAAATACTTTGTGTGGATTCATTTGAGTGTGAAACTACACCTAAGATGTTTACAAGTACAAACAAGCTTCAACTCAAGCTTTTGAATGCATTTACGCGTTTTAAAAGCTCATACGAGTAGGGTGAAAGAAATTTGAGTTCTTTTGTGTTGTATATTAAAAGAAAGCATCCAAATACTTTGTTTGGATTCATTTGTCTGTGAAACTACACCTAGGATGTTTACAAGTACAAACAAGCTTCAACTCAAGCTTTTGAATGCATTTACGCGTTTTTAAAAGTAGGGTGAAAGAGATTTGAGTTCTTTTGTGTTGTATGTTAAGTGAAAGCATCCAAATACTTTGTTTGGATACATTTGAGTGTGAAACTACAGCTAGGATGTTTACAAGTACAAACAAGCTTCAACTCAAGCTTTTGAATGCATTTACGCGTTTTAAAAGCTCATACGAGGAGGGTGAAAGAGATTTGAGTTCTTTTGTGTTGTATATTAAGAGAAAGCATCCAAATACTTTGTTTGGATTCATTTGAGTGTGAAACTACACCTAGGATGTTTACAAGTACAAACAAGCTTCAACTAAAGCTTTTGAATTCATCTACGCGTTTTTAAAGCTCTTACGACTAGGGTGATAGAGATCGAGTTCTTTTGTGTTGTATATTAAGATAAAGCACCCAAATGATTTGTTTGCATTCAAAAGCTTTTGAATGCATTTACGCGTTTTAAAAGCTCATACGAGTAGGGTGAAAGAGATTTGAGTTCTTTTGTGTTGTACATTAAGAGAAAGCATCCAAATACTTTGTTTGGATTCATTTGATTGTGAAACTACACCTTGGATGTTTACAAGTACAAATAAGCTTCAACTCAAGCTTTTGAATACATTTACGCGTTTTAAAAGCTCTTACGAGCAGGATGAAAGAGATTTGAGTTCTTTTGTGATGTATGTTAAGAGAAAGCATCCAAATACTTTGTTTGGATTCATTTGAATGTGAAACTACACCTAGGATGTTTACAAGTAAAAACTAGCTTCAACTCAAGCTTTTAAATGCATTTACGCGTTTTAAAAGCTCAAACGAGTAGGGCTAAAGAGATTTGAGTTCTTTTGTGTTGTATATTAAGAGAAAAAATCCAAATACTTTGTTTGGATTAATTTGAGTGTGAAACTACACCTAGGATGTTTACAAGTACAAACAAGCTTCAACTCAAGCTTTTGAATGATTTTACGCCTTTTAAAAGCTCATACGAGTAGGGTGAAAGAGATTTGAGTTCTTTCGTGTTTTATATTACGAGAAAGCATCCAAGTACTTTGTTTCGATTCATTTGAGTGTGAAACAACAACTAGGATGTTTACAAGTACAAACAAGCCTCAACTCAAGCTTTTGAATGCATTTACGCGTTTTAACAGCTCTTACCAATAGGATGATAGAGATTGAGTTCTTTTGTGTTGTATATTAAGAGAAAGCATCCAAATACTTTGTGTGGATTCATTTGAGTGTGAAACTACACCTAAGATGTTTACAAGTACAAACAAGCTTCAACTCAAGCTTTTGAATGCATTTACGCGTTTTAAAAGCTCATACGGGTGGGGTGAAAGAGATTTGAGTTCTTTTGTGTTTTATATTAAGAGAAAGCATCCAAATACTTTGTTTGGATTCATTTGACTGTGAAACTACACCTAGGATGTTTACAAGTACAAACAAGCTTCAACTCAAGCTTTTGAATGAATTTACGCCTTTTAAAAGCTCATACGAGTAGGGTGAAAGAGATTTGAGTTCTTTCGTGTTTTATATTAAGAGAAAGCATCCAAATACTTTGTTTCGATTCATTTGAGTGTTAAACAACACCTAGGATGTTTACAAGTACAACCAAGCCTCAACTCAAGCTTTTGAATGCATTTACGCGTTTTAATAGCTCTTACCAATAGGATGATAGAGATTGAGTTCTTTTGTGTTGTATATTAAGAGAAAGCATTCAAATACATTGTGTGGATTCAGTTGAGTGTGAAACTACACCTAAGATGTTTAAAAGTACAAACAAGCTTCAACTCAAGCTTTTGAATGCATTTACGCGTTTTAAAAGCTCATACGAGTAGGGTGAAAGAGATTTGAGTTCTTTTGTGTTGTATATTAAAAGAAAGCATCCAAATACTTTGTTTGGATTCATTTGTCTGTGAAACTACACCTAGGATGTTTACAAGTACAAACAAGCTTCAACTCAAGCTTTTGAATGCATTTACGCGTTTTTAAAAGTAGGGTGAAAGAGATTTGAGTTCTTTTGTGTTGTATGTAAAGTGAAAGCATCCAAATACTTTGTTTGGATACATTTGAGTGTGAAACTACAGCTAGGATGTTTACAAGTACAAACAAGCTTCATTTCAAGCTTTTGAATGCATTTACGCGTTTTAAAAGCTCATACGAGGAGGGTGAAAGAGATTTGAGTTCTTTTGTGTTGTATATTAAGAGAAAGCATCCAAATACATTGTTTGGATTCATTTGAGTATGAAACTACACCTAGGATGTTTACAAGTACAAACAAGCTTCAACTAAAGCTTTTGAATTCATCTACGCGTTTTAAAAGCTCTTGCGACTAGGGTGATAGAGATCGAGTTCTTTTGTGTTGTATATTAAGATAAAGCACCCAAATGTTTTGTTTGCATTCATTTGAGTATGAAACTACACCAAGAATGTTTTAAAGTGCAAACAAGCTTCAACTCAAGCTTTTGAATGCATTTACGCGTTTTAAAAGCTCATACGAGTAGGGTGAAAGGGATTTGAGTTCTTTTGTGTTGTATATCAAGAACAAAGCATCCAAATGCTTTGTTTGGATTAATTTGAGTGTAAAACTACACCTTGGATGTTTACAAGTACAAATAAGCTTCAACTCAAGCTTTTGAATACATTTACGCGTTTGAAACGCTCATACGAGCAGGATGAAAGAGATTTGAGTTCTTTTGTGTTGTAGATTAAGAGAAAGCATCCAAATACTTTGTTTGGATTCATTTGAATGTGAAACTACACCTAGGATGTTTACAAGTAAAAACTAGCTTCAACTCAAGCATTTGAATGCATTTACGCGTTTTAAAAGCTCATACGAGTAGGGTGAAAGAGATTTGAGTTCTTTTGTGTTGTATATTAAGAGAAAGCATCCAAATACTTTGTTTGGATTCATTTGAGTGTGAAACTACACCTTGGATGTTTACAAGTACAAATAAGCTTCAACTCAAGCTTTTGAATACATTTACGCGTTTTAAAAGCTCTTACGAGCAGGATGAAAGAGATTTGAGTTCTTTTGTGATGTATGTTAAGAGAAAGCATCCAAATACTTTGTTTGGATTCATTTGAATGTGAAACTACACCTAGGATGTTTACAAGTAAAAACTAGCTTCAACTCAAGCTTTTAAATGCATTTACGCGTTTTAAAAGCTCAAACGAGTAGGGCTAAAGAGATTTGAGTTCTTTTGTGTTGTATATTAAGAGAAAAAATCCAAATACTTTGTTTGGATTAATTTGAGTGTGAAACTACACCTAGGATGTTTACAAGTACAAACAAGCTTCAACTCAAGCTTTTGAATGATTTTACGCCTTTTAAAAGCTCATACGAGTAGGGTGAAAGAGATTTGAGTTCTTTCGTGTTTTATATTAAGAGAAAGCATCCAAATACTTTGTTTCGATTCATTTGAGTGTGAAACAACAACTAGGATGTTTACAAGTACAAACAAGCCTCAACTCAAGCTTTTGAATGCATTTACGCGTTTTAACAGCTCTTACCAATAGGATGATAGAGATTGAGTTCTTTTGTGTTGTATATTAAGAGAAAGCATCCAAATACTTTGTGTGGATTCATTTGAGTGTGAAACTACACCTAAGATGTTTACAAGTACAAACAAGCTTCAACTCAAGCTTTTGAATGCATTTACGCGTTTTAAAAGCTCATACGGGTGGGGTGAAAGAGATTTGAGTTCTTTTGTGTTTTATATTAAGAGAAAGCATCCAAATACTTTGTTTGGATTCATTTGACTGTGAAACTACACCTAGGATGTTTACAAGTACAAACAAGCTTCAACTCAAGCTTAGGAATGCATTTACGCGTTTTTAAAAGTAGGGTGAAAGAGATTTGAGTTCTTTTGTGTTGTATATTAAGTGAAAGCATCCAAATACTTTGTTTGGATACATTTGAGTGTGAAACTACAGCTAGGATGTTTACAAGTACAAACAAGCTTCAACTCAAACTTTTGAATGCATTTACGCATTTTAAAAGCTCATACGAGTAGGGTGAAAGAGATCGAGTTCTTTTGTGTTGTATATTAAGATAAAGCACCCAAATGTTTTGTTTGGATTCATTTGAGTGTGAAACTACACCTAGGATATTTACAAGTACAAACAAGCTTCAACTAAAGCTTTTGAATTCATCTACGCGTTTTTAAAGCTCTTACGACTAGGGTGATAGAGATCGAGTTCTTTTGTGTTGTATATTAAGATAAAGCACCCAAATGATTTTTTTGCATTCATTTGAGTATTAAACTACACCAAGATTGTTTTAAAGTGCAAACAAGCTTTAACTCAAGCTGTTGAATGCATTTACGCGTTTTAAAAAACTCATACGAGTAGGGTGAAAGAGATTTGAGTTCTTTTGTGTTGTATATTAAGAAAAAAGCATCCAAATGCTTTGTTTGGATTAATTTGAGTGTAAAACTACACCTTGGATGTTTACAAGTACAAATAAGCTTCAACTCAAGCTTTTGAATACATTTAAGCGTTTGAAAAGCTCATACGAGAAGGATGAAAGAGATTTGAGTTCTTTTGTGTTGTAGATTAAGAGAAAGCATCAAAATACTTTGTTTGGATTCATTTGAATGTGAAACTACACCTGGGATGTTTACAAGTAAAAACTAGCTTCAACTCAAGCTTTTGAATGCATTTACGCGTTTTAAAAGCTCACACGAGTAGGGTGAAAGAGATTTGAGTTCTTTGGTGCTGTATACTAAGAGAAAGCACCCAAATACTTTGTTTGGATTCATTTGAGTGTGAAACTACACCTTGGATGTTTACAAGTACAAATAAGCTTCAACTCAAGCTTTTGAATACATTTACGCGTTTTAAAAGCTCATACGAGCAGGATGAAAGAGATTTGAGTTCTTTTGTGATGTATGTTAAGGGAAAGCATCCAAATACTTTGTTTGGATTCATTTGAATGTGAAACTACACCTAGGATGTTTACAAGTAAAAACTAGCTTCAACTCAAGCTTTTAAATGCATTTCGGCGTTTTAAAAGCTACAACGAGTAGGGTTAAAGAGATTTGAGTTCTTTTGTGTTGTATATTAAGAGAAAGCATCCAAATACTTTGTTTGGATTAATTTGAGTGTGAAACTACACCTAGGATGTTTACAAGTACAAACAAGCTTCAACTCAAGCTTTTGAATGAATTTACGCCTTTTAAAAGCTCATACGAGTAGGGTGAAAGAGATTTGAGTTCTTTCGTGTTTTATATTAAGAGAAAGCATCCAAATACTTTGTTTCGATTCATTTGAGTGTTAAACAACACCTAGGATGTTTACAAGTACAACCAAGCCTCAACTCAAGCTTTTGAATGCATTTACGCGTTTTAATAACTCTTACCAATAGGATGATAGAGATTGAGTTCTTTTGTGTTGTATATTAAGAGAAAGCATCCAAATACATTGTGTGGATTCATTTGAGTGTGAAACTACACCTAAGATGTTTACAAGTACAAACAAGCTTCAACTCAAGCTTTTGAATGCATTTACGCGTTTTAAAAGCTCATACGAGTAGGGTGAAAGAGATTTGAGTTCTTTTGTGTTGTATATTAAAAGAAAGCATCCAAATACTTTGTTTGGATTCATTTGTCTGTGAAACTACACCTAGGATGTTTACAAGTACAAACAAGCTTCAACTCAAGCTTAGGAATGCATTTACGCGTTTTTAAAAGTAGGGTGAAAGAGATTTGAGTTCTTTTGTGTTGTATATTAAGTGAAAGCATCCAAATACTTTGTTTGGATACATTTGAGTGTGAAACTACAGCTAGGATGTTTACAAGTACAAACAAGCTTCAACTCAAACTTTTGAATGCATTTACGCATTTTAAAAGCTCATACGAGTAGGGTGAAAGAGATCGAGTTCTTTTGTGTTGTATATTAAGATAAAGCACCCAAATGTTTTGTTTGGATTCATTTGAGTGTGAAACTACACCTAGGATGTTTACAAGTACAAACAAGCTTCAACTAAAGCTTTTGAATTCATCTACGCGTTTTTAAAGCTCTTACGACTAGGGTGATAGAGATCGAGTTCTTTTGTGTTGTATATTAAGATAAAGCACCCAAATGATTTGTTTGCATTCATTTGAGTATTAAACTACACCAAGAATGTTTTAAAGTGCAATCAAGCTTTAACTCAAGCTTTTGAATGCATTTACGCGTTTTAAAAAACTCATACGAGTAGGGTGAAAGAGATTTGAGTTCTTTTGTGTTGTATATTAAGAAAAAAGCATCCAAATGCTTTGTTTGGATTAATTTGAGTGTAAAACTACACCTTGGATGTTTACAAGTACAAATAAGCTTCAACTCAAGCTTTTGAATACATTTACGCGTTTGAAAAGCTCATACGAGAAGGATGAAAGAGATTTGAGTTCTTTTGTGTTGTAGATTAAGAGAAAGCATCCAAATACTTTGTTTGGATTCATTTGAATGTGAAACTACACCTGGGATGTTTACAAGTAAAAACTAGCTTCAACTCAAGCTTTTGAATGCATTTACGCGTTTTAAAAGCTCACACGAGTAGGGTGAAAGAGATTTGAGTTCTTTGGTGCTGTATACTAAGAGAAAGCACCCAAATACTTTGTTTGGATTCATTTGAGTGTGAAACTACACCTTGGATGTTTACAAGTACAAATAAGCTTCAACTCAAGCTTTTGAATACATTTACGCGTTTTAAAAGCTCATACGAGCAGGATGAAAGAGATTTGAGTTCTTTTGTGATGTATGTTAAGGGAAAGCATCCAAATACTTTGTTTGGATTCATTTGAATGTGAAACTACACCTAGGATGTTTACAAGTAAAAACTAGCTTCAACTCAAGCTTTTAAATGCATTTCGGCGTTTTAAAAGCTACAACGAGTAGGGTTAAAGAGATTTGAGTTCTTTTGTGTTGTATATTAAGGGAAAGCATCCAAATACTTTGTTTGGATTAATTTGAGTGTGAAACTACACCTAGGATGTTTACAAGTACAAACAAGCTTCAACTCAAGCTTTTGAATGAATTTACGCCTTTTAAAAGCTCATACGAGTAGGGTGAAAGAGATTTGAGTTCTTTCGTGTTTTATATTAAGAGAAAGCATCCAAATACTTTGTTTCGATTCATTTGAGTGTTAAACAACACCTAGGATGTTTACAAGTACAACCAAGCCTCAACTCAAGCTTTTGAATGCATTTACGCGTTTTAATAGCTCTTACCAATAGGATGATAGAGATTGAGTTCTTTTGTGTTGTATATTAAGAGAAAGCATCCAAATACTTTGTGTGGATTCATTTGAGTGTGAAACTACACCTAAGATGTTTACAAGTACAAACAAGCTTCAACTCAAGCTTTTGAATGCATTTACGCATTTTAAAAGCTCATACGAGTAGGGTGAAAGAGATTTGAGTTCTTTTGTGTTGTACATTAAGAGAAAGCATCCAAATACGTTGTTTGGATTCATTTGACTGTGCAACTACACCTAGGATGTTTACAAGTACAAACAAGCTTCAACTCAAGCTTTTGAATGCATTTACGCGTTTTTAAAAGTAGGGTGAAAGAGATTTGAGTTATTTTGTGTTGTATATTAACTGAAAGAATCCAAATACTTTTTTTGGATACATTTGATTGTGAAACTACGGCTAGGATGTTTACAAGTACAAACAAGCTTCAACTCAAGCTTTTGAATGCATTTACGCGTTTTAAAAGCTCATACGAGTAGGGTGAAAGAGATTTGAGTTCTTTTGTGTTGTATATTAAGAGAAAGCATCCAAATACTTTGTTTGGATTCATTTGAGTGTGAAACTATACCTAGGATGTTTACAATTACAAACAAGCTTCAACTCAAGCTTTTGAATGCATTTACGCGTTTTAAAAGCTCATACGAGTAGGGTGAAAGAGATTTGAGTTCTTTTGTGTTGTATATTAAGAGAAAGCATCCAAATACTTTGTTTGGATTCATTTGAGTGTGAAACTACACCTAGGATGTTTACAAGTACAAACAAGCTTCAACTCAAGCTTTTGAATGCATCTACGCGTTTTAAAAGCTCTTACGACTAGGGTGATAGAGATCGAGTTCTTTTGTCTTGTATATTAAGATAAAGCACCCAAATGTTTCGTTTGCATTCATTTGAGTATGAAACTACACCAAGAATGTTTTAAAGTGCAAACAAGCTACAACTCAAGCATTTGAATGCATTTACGCGTTTTAAAAGCACATACGAGTAGGGTGAAAGAGATTTCAGTTCTTTTGTGTTGGATATTAAGAGAAAGCATCCAAATACTCTGTTTGGATTCATTTGAGTGTGAAACTGCACCTAGGATGTTAACAAGTACAAACAAGCTTCAACTCAAGGTTTTAAATGCATTTACGCGTTTTAAAAGCTCATATGAGTAAGGTGAAAGAGATTTGAGTTATTTTGTGTTGTAGATTAAGAGAAAGCATCCAAATACTTTGTTTGGATTCATTTGAATGTGAAACTACACCTGGGATGTTTACAAGTAAAAACTAGCTTCAACTCAAGCTTTTGAATGCATTTACGCGTTTTGAAAGCTCATACGAGTAGGGTGAAAGAGATTTGAGTTCTTTTGTGTTGTATATTAAGAGAAAGCATCCAAATACTTTGTATGGATTCATTTGAGTGTGAAACTACACCTTGGATGTTTACAAGTACAAATAAGCTTCAACTCAAGCTTTTGAATACATTTACGCGTTTTAAAAGCTCATACGAGCAGGATGAAAGAGATTTGAGTTCTTTTGTGATGTAAGTTAAAAGAAAGCATCCAAATACTTTGTTTGGATTCATTTGAATGTGAAACTACACCTAGGATGTTTACAAGTAAAAACTAGCTTCAACTCAAGCTTTTAAATGCATTTACGCGTTTTAAAAGCTCAAACGAGTAGGGCTAAAGAGATTTGAGTTCTTTTGTGGTGTATATTAAGAGAAAGCATCCAAATACTTTGTTTGGATTAATTTGAGCGTGAAACTACACCTAGGATGTTTACAAGTACAAACAAGCTTCAACTCAAGCTTTTGAATGAATTTACGCCTTTTAAAAGCTCATACGTGTAGGGTGAAAGAGATTTGAGTTCTTTCGTGTTTTATATTAAGAGAAAGCATCCAAATACTTTGTTTCGATTCATTTGAGTGTGAAACAACACCTAGGATGTTTACAAGTACAAACAAGCCTCAACTCAAGCTTTTGAATGCATTTACGCGTTTTAACAGCTCTTACCAATAGGATGATAGAGATTGAGTTCTTTTGTGTTGTATATTTAGAGAAAGCATCCAAATACTTTGTGTGGATTCATTTGAGTGTGAAACTACACCTAAGATGTTTACAAGTACAAACAAGCTTCAACTCATGCTTTTGAATGCATTTACGCATTTTAAAAGCTCATACGAGTAGGGTGAAAGAGATTTGAGTTCTTTTCTGTTGTATATTAAGAGAAAGCACCCAAATACTTTGTTTGGATTCATTTGTCTGTGAAACTACAGCTAGGATGTTTACAAGTACAAACAAGCTTCAACTCAAGCTTTTGAATGCATTTACGCGTTTTAAAAGCTCATACGAGGAGGGTGAAAGAGATTTGAGTTCTTTTGTGTTTTATATTAAGAGAAAGCATCCAAATACATTGTTTGGATTCATTTGAGTGTGAAACTACACCTAGGATGTTTACAAGTACAAACAAGCTTCAAGTAAAGCTTTTGAATTCATCTACGCGTTTTTAAAGCTCTTACGACTAGGGTGTTAGAGATCGAGTTCTTTTGTGTTGTATATTAAGATAAAGCACCCAAATGTTTTGTTTTCTTTCATTTGAGTATGAAACTACACCAAGAATGTTTTAAAGTGCAAACAAGCTTCAACTCAAGTTTTTGAATGCATTTACGCGTTTTAAAAGCTCATACGAGTAGGGTGAAAGAGATTTGAAGTTCTTTTGTGTTGTATATTAAGAAAAAAGCATCCAAATGCTCTGTTTGGATTAATTTGAGTGTAAAACTACACCTTTGATGTTTACAAGTACAAATAAGCTTCAACTCAAGCTTTTGAATACATTTACGCGTTTTAAAAGCTCATACGAGCAGGATGAAAGAGATTTGAGTTCTTTTGTGTTGTATGTTAAGAGAAAGCATCCAAATACTTTGTTTGGATTCATTTGAATGTGAAACTACACCTAAGATGTTTACAAGTAAAAACTAGCTTCAACTGAAGCTTTTAAACGCATTTATGCATTTTAAAAGCTCAAACGAGTAGGGTTAAAGAGATCTGAGTTCTTTTGTGTTGTATATTAAGAGAAAGCATCCAAACACTTTGTTTGGATTCATTTGAGTGTGAAACTACACCTTGGATGTTTACAAGTACAAATTAGCTTCAACTCAAGCTTTTGAATGCAGTTACGCGTTTTAAAAGCTCAAACGAGTAGGATGAAAGAGATTTGAGTTCTTTTGTGTTTTATATTAAGAGAAAGCATCCAAATACTTTGTGTGGATTCATTTGAGTGTGAAACTACACCTAGGATGTTTACAAGTACAAACAAGCTTCAACTAAAGCTTTTGAATGCATTTACGCTTTTTAAAAGCTCATACGAGCCGGATGAAAGAGATTTGAGTCCTTTTGTGTTGTAGATTAAGAGAAAGCATCCAAATACTTTGTTTGGATTCATTTGAATGTGAAACTACACCTGGGATGTTTACAAGTAAAAACTAGCTTCAACTCAAGCTTTTGAATGCATTTACGCGTTTTAAAAGCTCACACGAGTAGGGTGAAAGAGATTTGAGTTCTTTGGTGTTGTATACTAAGAGAAAGCATCCAAATACTTTGTTTGGATTCATTTGAGTGTGAAACTACACCTTGGATGTTTACAAGTACAAATAAGCTTCAACTCAAGCTTTTGAATACATTTACGCGTTTTAAAAGCTCATACGAGCAGGATGAAAGAGATTTGAGTTCTTTTGTGATGTATGTTAAGGGAAAGCATCCAAATACTTTGTTTGGATTCATTTGAATGTGAAACTACACCTAGGATGTTTACAAGTAAAAACTAGCTTCAACTCAAGCTTTTAAATGCATTTCGGCATTTTAAAAGCTACAACGAGTAGGGTTAAAGAGATTTGAGTTCTTTTGTGTTGTATATTAAGAGAAAGCATCCAAATACTTTGTTTGGATTAATTTGAGTGTGAAACTACACCTAGGATGTTTACAAGTACAAAAAAGCTTCAACTCAAGCTTTTGAATGCATTTACGCGTTTTAGAAGCTCATACGAGTAGGGTGAAAGAGATTTGAGTTCTTTCGTGTTTTATATTAAGAGAAAGCATCCAAATACTTTGTTTCGATTCATTTGAGTGTGAAACAACAACTAGGATGTTTACAAGTACAAACAAGCCTCAACTCAAGCTTTTGAATGCATTTACGCGTTTTAACAGCTCTTACCAATAGGATGATAGAGATTGAGTTCTTTTGTGTTGTATATTAAGAGAAAGCATCCAAATACTTTGTGTGGATTCATTTGAGTGTGAAACTACACCTAAGATGTTTACAAGTACAAACAAGCTTCAACTCAAGCTTTTGAATGCATTTATGCATTTTAAAAGCTCATACGAGTAGGGTGAAAGAGATTTGAGTTCTTTTGTGTTGTATATTAAGAGAAAGCATCCAAATACTTTGTTTGGATTCATTTGACTGTGCAACTACACCTAGGATGTTTACAAGTACAAACAAGCTTCAACTCAAGCTTTTGAATGCATTTACGCGTTTTTAAAAGTAGGGTGAAAGAGATTTGAGTTATTTTGTGTTCTATATTAACTGAAAGAATCCAAATACTTTGTTTGGATACATTTGATTGTGAAACTACAGCTAGGATGTTTACAAGTACAAACAAGCTTCAACTCAAGCTTTTGAATGCATTTACGCGTTTTAGAAGCTCATACGAGTAGGGTGAAAGAGATTTGAGTTCTTTCGTGTTTTATATTAAGAGAAAGCATCCAAATACTTTGTTTCGATTCATTTGAGTGTGAAACAACAACTAGGATGTTTACAAGTACAAACAAGCCTCAACTCAAGCTTTTGAATGCATTTACGCGTTTTAACAGCTCTTACCAATAGGATGATAGAGATTGAGTTCTTTTGTGTTGTATATTAAGAGAAAGCATCCAAATACTTTGTGTGGATTCATTTGAGTGTGAAACTACACCTAAGATGTTTACAAGTACAAACAAGCTTCAACTCAAGCTTTTGAATGCATTTACGCGTTTTAAAAGCTCATACGAGTAGGGTGAAAGAGATTTGAGTTCTTTTGTGTTGTTTATTAAGAGAAAAAATCCAAATACTTTGTTTGGATTAATTTGAGTGTGAAACTACACCTAGGATGTTTACAAGTACAAACAAGCTTCAACTCAAGCTTTTGAATGATTTTACGCCTTTTAAAAGCTCATACGAGTAGGGTGAAAGAGATTTGAGTTCTTTCGTGTTTTATATTAAGAGAAAGCATCCAAATACTTTGTTTCGATTCATTTGAGTGTGAAACAACAACTAGGATGTTTACAAGTACAAACAAGCCTCAACTCAAGCTTTTGAATGCATTTACACGTTTTAACAGCTCTTACCAATAGGATGATAGAGATTGAGTTCTTTTGTGTTGTATATTAAGAGAAAGCATCCAAATACTTTGTGTGGATTCATTTGAGTGTGAAACTACACCTAAGATGTTTACAAGTACAAACAAGCTTCAACTCAAGCTTTTGAATGCATTTACGCGTTTTAAAAGCTCATACGGGTGGGGTGAAAGAGATTTGAGTTCTTTTGTGTTTTATATTAAGAGAAAGCATCCAAATACTTTGTTTGGATTCATTTGACTGTGAAACTACACCTAGGATGTTTACAAGTACAAACAAGCTTCAACTCAAGCTTAGGAATGCTTTTACGCGTTTTTAAAAGTAGGGTGAAAGAGATTTGAGTTCTTTTGTGTTGTATATTAAGTGAAAGCATCCAAATACTTTGTTTGGATACATTTGAGTGTGAAGCTACAGCTAGGATGTTTACAAGTACAAACAAGCTTCAACTCAAACTTTTGAATGCATTTACGCATTTTAAAAGCTCATACGAGTAGGGTGAAAGAGATCGAGTTCTTTTGTGTTGTATATTAAGATAAAGCACCCAAATGTTTTGTTTGGATTCATTTGAGTGTGAAACTACACCTAGGATGTTTACAAGTACAAACAAGCTTCAACTAAAGCTTTTGAATTCATCTACGCGTTTTTAAAGCTCTTACGACTAGGGTGATAGAGATCGAGTTCTTTTGTGTTGTATATTAAGATAAAGCACCCAAATGATTTGTTTGCATTCATTTGAGTATTAAACTACACCAAGAATGTTTTAAAGTGCAAACAAGCTTTAACTCAAGCTTTTGAATGCATTTACGCGTTTTAAAAAACTCATACGAGTAGGGTGAAAGAGATTTGAGTTCTTTTGTGTTGTATATTAAGAAAAAAGCATCCAAATGCTTTGTTTGGATTAATTTGAGTGTAAAACTACACCTTGGATGTTTACAAGTACAAATAAGCTTCAACTCAAGCTTTTGAATACATTTACGCGTTTGAAAAGCTCATGCGAGAAGGATGAAAGAGATTTGAGTTCTTTTGTGTTGTAGATTAAGAGAAAGCATCCAAATACTTTGTTTGGATTCATTTGAATGTGAAACTACACCTGGGATGTTTACAAGTAAAAACTAGCTTCAACTCAAGCTTTTGAATGCATTTACGCGTTTTAAAAGCTCACACGAGTAGGGTGAAAGAGATTTGAGTTCTTTGGTGCTGTATACTAAGAGAAAGCACCCAAATACTTTGTTTGGATTCATTTGAGTGTGAAACTACACCTTGGATGTTTACAAGTACAAATAAGCTTCAACTCAAGCTTTTGAATACATTTACGCGTTTTAAAAGCTCATACGAGCAGGATGAAAGAGATTTGAGTTCTTTTGTGATGTATGTTAAGGGAAAGCATCCAAATACTTTGTTTGAATTCATTTGAATGTGAAACTACACCTAGGATGTTTACAAGTAAAAACTAGCTTCAACTCAAGCTTTTAAATGCATTTCGGCGTTTTAAGAGCTACAACGAGTAGGGTTAAAGAGATTTGAGTTCTTTTGTGTTGTATATTAAGAGAAAGCATCCAAATACTTTGTTTGGATTAATTTGAGTGTGAAACTACACCTAGGATGTTTACAAGTACAAACAAGCTTCAACTCAAGCTTTTGAATGAATTTACGCCTTTTAAAAGCTCATACGAGTAGGGTGAAAGAGATTTGAGTTCTTTCGTGTTTTATATTAAGAGAAAGCATCCAAATACTTTGTTTCGATTCATTTGAGTGTTAAACAACACCTAGGATGTTTACAAGTACAACCAAGCCTCAACTCAAGCTTTTGAATGCATTTACGCGTTTTAATAACTCTTACCAATAGGATGATAGAGATTGAGTTCTTTTGTGTTGTATATTAAGGGAAAGCATCCAAATACATTGTGTGGATTCATTTGAGTGTGAAACTACACCTAAGATGTTTACAAGTACAAACAAGCTTCAACTCAAGCTTTTGAATGCATTTACGCGTTTTAAAAGCTCATACGAGTAGGGTGAAAGAGATTTGAGTTCTTTTGTGTTGTATATTAAAAGAAAGCATCCAAATACTTTGTTTGGATTCATTTGTCTCTGAAACTACACCTAGGATGTTTACAAGTACAAACAAGCTTCAACTCAAGCTTAGGAATGCATTTACGCGTTTTTAAAAGTAGGGTGAAAGAGATTTGAGTTCTTTTGTGTTGTATATTAAGTGAAAGCATCCAAATACTTTGTTTGGATACATTTGAGTGTGAAACTACAGCTAGGATGTTTACAAGTACAAACAAGCTTCAACTCAAGCTTTTGAATGCATTTACGCGTTTTAAAAGCTCATACGAGTAGGGTGAAAGAGATTTGAGTTCTTTTGTGTTGTATATTAAGAGAAAGCATCCAAATACTTTGTTTGGATTCATTTGAATGTGAAACTACACCTGGGATGTTTACAAGTAAAAACTAGCTTCAACTCAAGCTTTTAAATGCATTTACGCGTTTTAAAAGCTCAAACGAGTAGGGCTAAAGAGATTTGAGTTCTTTTGTGGTGTATATTAAGAGAAAGCATCCAAATACTTTGTTTGGATTAATTTGAGCGTGAAACTACACCTAGGATGTTTACAAGTACAAACAAGCTTCAACTCAAGCTTTTGAATGAATTTACGCCTTTTAAAAGCTCATACGTGTAGGGTGAAAGAGATTTGAGTTCTTTCGTGTTTTATATTAAGTGAAAGCATCCAAATACTTTCTTTCGATTCATTTGAGTGTGAAACAACACCTAGGATGTTTACAAGTACAAACAAGCCTCAACTCAAGCTTTTGAATGCATTTACGCGTTTTAACAGCTCTTACCAATAGGATGATAGAGATTGAGTTCTTTTGTGTTGTATATTTAGAGAAAGCATCCAAATACTTTGTGTGGATTCATTTGAGTGTGAAACTACACCTAAGATGTTTACAAGTACAAACAAGCTTCAACTCATGCTTTTGAATGCATTTACGCATTTTAAAAGCTCATACGAGTAGGGTGAAAGAGATTTGAGTTCTTTTCTGTTGTATATTAAGAGAAAGCACCCAAATACTTTGTTTGGATTCATTTGTCTGTGAAACTACAGCTAGGATGTTTACAAGTACAAACAAGCTTCAACTCAAGCTTTTGAATGCATTTACGCGTTTTAAAAGCTCATACGAGGAGGGTGAAAGAGATTTGAGTTCTTTTGTGTTTTATATTAAGAGAAAGCATCCAAATACATTGTTTGGATTCATTTGAGTGTGAAACTACACCTAGGATGTTTACAAGTACAAACAAGCTTCAAGTAAAGCTTTTGAATTCATCTACGCGTTTTTAAAGCTCTTACGACTAGGGTGTTAGAGATCGAGTTCTTTTGTGTTGTATATTAAGATAAAGCACCCAAATGTTTTGTTTTCTTTCATTTGAGTATGAAACTACACCAATAATGTTTTAAAGTGCAAACAAGCTTCAACTCAAGTTTTTGAATGCATTTACGCGTTTTAAAAGCTCATACGAGTAGGGTGAAAGAGATTTGAAGTTCTTTTGTGTTGTATATTAAGAAAAAAGCATCCAAATGCTCTGTTTGGATTAATTTGAGTGTAAAACTACACCTTTGATGTTTACAAGTACAAATAAGCTTCAACTCAAGCTTTTGAATACATTTACGCGTTTTAAAAGCTCATACGAGCAGGATGAAAGAGATTTGAGTTCTTTTGTGTTGTATGTTAAGAGAAAGCATCCAAATACTTTGTTTGGATTCATTTGAATGTGAAACTACACCTAAGATGTTTACAAGTAAAAACTAGCTTCAACTGAAGCTTTTAAACGCATTTATGCGTTTTAAAAGCTCAAACGAGTAGGGTTAAAGAGATTTGAGTTCTTTTGTGTTGTATATTAAGAGAAAGCATCCAAATACTTTGTTTGGATTCATTTGAGTGTGAAACTACACCTTGGATGTTTACAAGTACAAATTAGCTTCAACTCAAGCTTTTGAATGCAGTTACGCGTTTTAAAAGCTCAAACGAGTAGGATGATAGAGATTTGAGTTCTTTTGTGTTTTATATTAAGAGAAAGCATCCAAATACTTTGTGTGGATTCATTTGAGTGTGAAACTACACCTAGGATGTTTACAAGTACAAACAAGCTTCAACTAAAGCTTTTGAATGCATTTACGCTTTTTAAAAGCTCATACGAGCCGGATGAAAGAGATTTGAGTCCTTTTGTGTTGTAGATTAAGAGAAAGCATCCAAATACTTTGTTTGGATTCATTTGAATGTGAAACTACACCTGGGATGTTTACAAGTAAAAACTAGCTTCAACTCAAGCTTTTGAATGCATTTACGCGTTTTAAAAGCTCACACGAGTAGGGTGAAAGAGATTTGAGTTCTTTGGTGTTGTATACTAAGAGAAAGCATCCAAATACTTTGTTTGGATTCATTTGAGTGTGAAACTACACCTTGGATGTTTACAAGTACAAATAAGCTTCAACTCAAGCTTTTGAATACATTTACGCGTTTTAAAAGCTCATACGAGCAGGATGAAAGAGATTTGAGTTCTTTTGTGATGTATGTTAAGGGAAAGCATCCAAATACTTTGTTTGGATTCATTTGAATGTGAAACTACACCTAGGATGTTTACAAGTAAAAACTAGCTTCAACTCAAGCTTTTAAATGCATTTCGGCGTTTTAAAAGCTACAACGAGTAGGGTTAAAGAGATTTGAGTTCTTTTGTGTTGTATATTAAGAGAAAGCATCCAAATACTTTGTTTGGATTAATTTGAGTGTGAAACTACACCTAGGATGTTTACAAGTACAAAAAAGCTTCAACTCAAGCTTTTGAATGAATTTACGCCTTTTAAAAGCTCATACGAGTAGGGTGAAAGAGATTTGAGTTCTTTCGTGTTTTATATTAAGAGAAAGCATCCAAATACTTTGTTTCGATTCATTTGAGTGTTAAACAACACCTAGGATGTTTACAAGTACAAACAAGCCTCAACTCAAGCTTTTGAATGCATTTAGGCGTTTTAATAGCTCTTACCAATAGGATGATAGAGATTGAGTTCTTTTGTGTTGTATATTAAGAGAAAGCATCCAAATACTTTGTGTGGATTCATTTGAGTGTGAAACTACACCTAAGATGTTTACAAGTACAAACAAGCTTCAACTCAAGCTTTTGAATGCATTTATGCATTTTAAAAGCTCATACGAGTAGGGTGAAAGAGATTTGAGTTCTTTTGTGTTGTATATTAAGAGAAAGCATCCAAATACTTTGTTTGGATTCATTTGACTGTGCAACTACACCTAGGATGTTTACAAGTACAAACAAGCTTCAACTCAAGCTTTTGAATGCATTTACGCGTTTTTAAAAGTAGGGTGAAAGAGATTTGAGTTATTTTGTGTTCTATATTAACTGAAAGAATCCAAATACTTTGTTTGGATACATTTGATTGTGAAACTACAGCTAGGATGTTTACAAGTACAAACAAGCTTCAACTCAAGCTTTTGAATGCATTTACGCGTTTTAGAAGCTCATACGAGTAGGGTGAAAGAGATTTGAGTTCTTTCGTGTTTTATATTAAGAGAAAGCATCCAAATACTTTGTTTCGATTCATTTGAGTGTGAAACAACAACTAGGATGTTTACAAGTACAAACAAGCCTCAACTCAAGCTTTTGAATGCATTTACGCGTTTTAACAGCTCTTACCAATAGGATGATAGAGATTGAGTTCTTTTGTGTTGTATATTAAGAGAAAGCATCCAAATACTTTGTGGGATTCATTTGAGTGTGAAACTACACCTAAGATGTTTACAAGTACAAACAAGCTTCAACTCAAGCTTTTGAATGCATTTACGCGTTTTAAAAGCTCATATGAGTAGGGTGAAAGAGATTTGAGTTCTTTTGTGTTGTTTATTAAGAGAAAAAATCCAAATACTTTGTTTGGATTAATTTGAGTGTGAAACTACACCTAGGATGTTTACAAGTACAAACAAGCTTCAACTCAAGCTTTTGAATGATTTTACGCCTTTTAAAAGCTCATACGAGTAGGGTGAAAGAGATTTGAGTTCTTTCGTGTTTTATATTAAGAGAAAGCATCCAAATACTTTGTTTCGATTCATTTGAGTGTGAAACAACAACTAGGATGTTTACAAGTACAAACAAGCCTCAACTCAAGCTTTTGAATGCATTTACACGTTTTAACAGCTCTTACCAATAGGATGATAGAGATTGAGTTCTTTTGTGTTGTATATTAAGAGAAAGCATCCAAATACTTTGTGTGGATTCATTTGAGTGTGAAACTACACCTAAGATGTTTACAAGTACAAACAAGCTTCAACTCAAGCTTTTGAATGCATTTACGCGTTTTAAAAGCTCATACGGGTGGGGTGAAAGAGATTTGAGTTCTTTTGTGTTTTATATTAAGAGAAAGCATCCAAATACTTTGTTTGGATTCATTTGACTGTGAAACTACACCTAGGATGTTTACAAGTACAAACAAGCTTCAACTCAAGCTTAGGAATGCTTTTACGCGTTTTTAAAAGTAGGGTGAAAGAGATTTGAGTTCTTTTGTGTTGTATATTAAGTGAAAGCATCCAAATACTTTGTTTGGATACATTTGAGTGTGAAGCTACAGCTAGGATGTTTACAAGTACAAACAAGCTTCAACTCAAACTTTTGAATGCATTTACGCATTTTAAAAGCTCATACGAGTAGGGTGAAAGAGATCGAGTTCTTTTGTGTTGTATATTAAGATAAAGCACCCAAATGTTTTGTTTGGATTCATTTGAGTGTGAAACTACACCTAGGATGTTTACAAGTACAAACAAGCTTCAACTAAAGCTTTTGAATTCATCTACGCGTTTTTAAAGCTCTTACGACTAGGGTGATAGAGATCGAGTTCTTTTGTGTTGTATATTAAGATAAAGCACCCAAATGATTTGTTTGCATTCATTTGAGTATTAAACTACACCAAGAATGTTTTAAAGTGCAAACAAGCTTTAACTCAAGCTTTTGAATGCATTTACGCGTTTTAAAAAACTCATACGAGTAGGGTGAAAGAGATTTGAGTTCTTTTGTGTTGTATATTAAGAAAAAAGCATCCAAATGCTTTGTTTGGATTAATTTGAGTGTAAAACTACACCTTGGATGTTTACAAGTACAAATAAGCTTCAACTCAAGCTTTTGAATACATTTACGCGTTTGAAAAGCTCATACGAGAAGGATGAAAGAGATTTGAGTTCTTTTGTGTTGTAGATTAGGAGAAAGCATCCAAATACTTTGTTTGGATTCATTTGAATGTGAAACTACACCTGGGATGTTTACAAGTAAAAACTAGCTTCAACTCAAGCTTTTGAATGCATTTACGCGTTTTAAAAGCTCACACGAGTAGGGTGAAAGAGATTTGAGTTCTTTGGTGCTGTATACTAAGAGAAAGCACCCAAATACTTTGTTTGGATTCATTTGAGTGTGAAACTACACCTTGGATGTTTACAAGTACAAATAAGCTTCAACTCAAGCTTTTGAATACATTTACGCGTTTTAAAAGCTCATACGAGCAGGATGAAAGAGATTTGAGTTCTTTTGTGATGTATGTTAAGGGAAAGCATCCAAATACTTTGTTTGGATTCATTTGAATGTGAAACTACACCTAGGATGTTTACAAGTAAAAACTAGCTTCAACTCAAGCTTTTAAATGCATTTCGGCGTTTTAAAAGCTACAACGAGTAGGGTTAAAGAGATTTGAGTTCTTTTGTGTTGTATATTAAGAGAAAGCATCCAAATACTTTGTTTGGATTAATTTGAGTGTGAAACTACACCTAGGATGTTTACAAGTACAAACAAGCTTCAACTCAAGCTTTTGAATGAATTTACGCCTTTTAAAAGCTCATACGAGTAGGGTGAAAGAGATTTGAGTTCTTTCGTGTTTTATATTAAGAGAAAGCATCCAAATACTTTGTTTCGATTCATTTGAGTGTTAAACAACACCTAGGATGTTTAAAAGTACAACCAAGCCTCAACTCAAGCTTTTGAATGCATTTACGCGTTTTAATAGCTCTTATCAATAGGATGATAGAGATTGAGTTCTTTTGTGTTGTATATTAAGAGAAAGCATCCAAATACTTTGTGTGGATTCATTTGAGTGTGAAACTACACCTAAGATGTTTACAAGTACAAACAAGCTTCAACTCAAGCTTTTGAATGCATTTACGCATTTTAAAAGCTCATACGAGTAGGGTGAAAGAGATTTGAGTTCTTTTGTGTTGTACATTAAGAGAAAGCATCCAAATACGTTGTTTGGATTCATTTGACTGTGCAACTACACCTAGGATGTTTACAAGTACAAACAAGCTTCAACTCAAGCTTTTGAATGCATTTACGCGTTTTTAAAAGTAGGGTGAAAGAGATTTGAGTTATTTTGTGTTGTATATTAACTGAAAGAATCCAAATACTTTGTTTGGATACATTTGATTGTGAAACTACGGCTAGGATGTTTACAAGTACAAACAAGCTTCAACTCAAGCTTTTGAATGCATTTACGCGTTTTAAAAGCTCATACGAGTAGGGTGAAAGAGATTTGAGTTCTTTTGTGTTGTATATTAAGAGAAAGCATCCAAATACTTTGTTTGGATTCATTTGAGTGTGAAACAACACCTAGGATGTTTACAAGTACAAACAAGCTTCAACTCAAGCTTTTGAATGCATCTACGCGTTTTAAAAGCTCTTACGACTAGGGTGATAGAGATCGAGTTCTTTTGTGTTATAAAGCACCCAAATGTTTCGTTTGCATTCATTTGAGTATGAAACTACACCAAGAATGTTTTAAAGTGCAAACAAGCTACAACTCAAGCATTTGAATGCATTTACGCGTTTTAAAAGCTCATACGAGTAGGGTGAAAGAGATTTCAGTTCTTTTGTGTTGGATATTAAGAGAAAGCATCCAAATACTCTGTTTGGATTCATTTGAGTGTGAAACTGCACCTAGGATGTTAACAAGTACAAACAAGCTTCAACTCAAGCTTAGGAATGCATTTACGCGTTTTTAAAAGTAGGGTGAAAGAGATTTGAGTTCTTTTGTGTTGTATATTAAGTGAAAGCATCCAAATACTTTGTTTGGATACATTTGAGTGTGAAACTACAGCTAGGATGTTTACAAGTACAAACAAGCTTCAACTCAAACTTTTGAATGCATTTACGCATTTTAAAAGCTCATACGAGTAGGGTGAAAGAGATCGAGTTCTTTTGTGTTGTATATTAAGATAAAGCACCCAAATCTTTTGTTTGGATTCATTTGAGTGTGAAACTACACCTAGGATGTTTACAAGTACAAACAAGCTTCAACTAAAGCTTTTGAATTCATCTACGCGTTTTTAAAGCTCTTACGACTAGGGTGATAGAGATCGAGTTCTTTTGTGTTGTATATTAAGATAAAGCACCCAAATGATTTGTTTGCATTCATTTGAGTATTAAACTACACCAAGAATGTTTTAAAGTGCAAACAAGCTTTAACTCAAGCTTTTGAATGCATTTACGCGTTTTAAAAAACTCATACGAGTAGGGTGAAAGATATTTGAGTTCTTTTGTGTTGTATATTAAGAAAAAAGCATCCAAATGCTTTGTTTGGATTAATTTGAGTGTAAAACTACACCTTGGATGTTTACAAGTACAAATAAGCTTCAACTCAAGCTTTTGAATACATTTACGCGTTTGAAAAGCTCATACGAGAAGGATGAAAGAGATTTGAGTTCTTTTGTGTTGTAGATTAAGAGAAAGCATCCAAATACTTTGTTTGGATTCATTTGAATGTGAAACTACACCTGGGATGTTTACAAGTAAAAACTAGCTTCAACTCAAGCTTTTGAATGCATTTACGCGTTTTAAAAGCTCACACGAGTAGGTGAAAGAGATTTGAGTTCTTTGGTGCTGTATACTAAGAGAAAGCACCCAAATACTTTGTTTGGATTCATTTGAGTGTGAAACTACACCTTGGATGTTTACAAGTACAAATAAGCTTCAACTCAAGCTTTTGAATACATTTACGCGTTTTAAAAGCTCATACGAGCAGGATGAAAGAGATTTGAGTTCTTTTGTGATGTATGTTAAGGGAAAGCATCCAAATACTTTGTTTGGATTCATTTGAATGTGAAACTACACCTAGGATGTTTACAAGTAAAAACTAGCTTCAACTCAAGCTTTTAAATGCATTTCGGCGTTTTAAAAGCTACAACGAGTAGGGTTAAAGAGATTTGAGTTCTTTTGTGTTGTATATTAAGAGAAAGCATCCAAATACTTTGTTTGGATTAATTTGAGTGTGAAACTACACCTAGGATGTTTACAAGTACAAACAAGCTTCAACTCAAGCTTTTGAATGAATTTACGCCTTTTAAAAGCTCATACGAGTAGGGTGAAAGAGATTTGAGTTCTTTCGTGTTTTATATTAAGAGAAAGCATCCAAATACTTTGTTTCGATTCATTTGAGTGTTAAACAACACCTAGGATGTTTACAAGTACAACCAAGCCTCAACTCAAGCTTTTGAATGCATTTACGCGTTTTAATAGCTCTTACCAATAGGATGATAGAGATTGAGTTCTTTTGTGTTGTATATTAAGAGAAAGCATCCAAATACTTTGTGTGGATTCATTTGAGTGTGAAACTACACCTAAGATGTTTACAAGTACAAACAAGCTTCAACTCAAGCTTTTGAATGCATTTACGCATTTTAAAAGCTCATACGAGTAGGGTGAAAGAGATTTGAGTTCTTTTGTGTTGTACATTAAGAGAAAGCATCCAAATACGTTGTTTGGATTCATTTGACTGTGCAACTACACCTAGGATGTTTACAAGTACAAACAAGCTTCAACTCAAGCTTTTGAATGCATTTACGCGTTTTTAAAACTAGGGTGAAAGAGATTTGAGTTATTTTGTGTTGTATATTAACTGAAAGAATCCAAATACTTTGTTTGGATACATTTGATTGTGAAACTACGGCTAGGATGTTTACAAGTACAAACAAGCTTCAACTCAAGCTTTTGAATGCATTTACGCGTTTTAAAAGCTCATACGAGTAGGGTGAAAGAGATTTGAGTTCTTTTGTGTTGTATATTAAGAGAAAGCATCCAAATACTTTGTTTGGATTCATTTGAGTGTGAAACTACACCTAGGATGTTTACAAGTACAAACAAGCTTCAACTCAAGCTTTTGAATGCATCTACGCGTTTTAAAAGCTCTTACGACTAGGGTGATAGAGATCGAGTTCTTTTGTGTTGTATATTAAAATAAAGCACCCAAATGTTTCGTTTGCATTCATTTGAGTATGAAACTACACCAAGAATGTTTTAAAGTGCAAACAAGCTACAACTCAAGCATTTGAATGCATTTACGCGTTTTAAAAGCTCATACGAGTAGGGTGAAAGAGATTTCAGTTCTTTTGTGTTGGATATTAAGAGAAAGCATCCAAATACTCTGTTTGGATTCATTTGAGTGTGAAACTGCACCTAGGATGTTTACAAGTACAAACAAGCTTCAACTCAAGCTTAGGATTGCATTTACGCGTTTTTAAAAGTAGGGTGAAAGAGATTTGAGTTCTTTTGTGTTGTATATTAAGTGAAAGCATCCAAATACTTTGTTTGGATACATTTGAGTGTGAAACTACAGCTAGGATGTTTACAAGTACAAACAAGCTTCAACTCAAACTTTTGAATGCATTTACGCATTTTAAAAGCTCATACGAATAGGGTGAAAGAGATCGAGTTCTTTTGTGTTGTATATTAAGATAAAGCACCCAAATGTTTTGTTTGGATTCATTTGAGTGTGAAACTACACCTAGGATGTTTACAAGTACAAACAAGCTTCAACTAAAGCTTTTGAATTCATCTACGCGTTTTTAAAGCTCTTACGACTAGGGTGATAGAGATCGAGTTCTTTTGTGTTGTATATTAAGATAAAGCACCCAAATGATTTGTTTGCATTCATTTGAGTATTAAACTACACCAAGAATGTTTTAAAGTGCAAACAAGCTTTAACTCAAGCTTTTGAATGATTTTACGCGTTTTAAAAAACTCATACGAGTAGGGTGAAAGATATTTGAGTTCTTTTGTGTTGTATATTAAGAAAAAAGCATCCAAATGCTTTGTTTGGATTAATTTGAGTGTAAAACTACACCTTGGATGTTTACAAGTACAAATAAGCTTCAACTCAAGCTTTTGAATACATTTACGCGTTTGAAAAGCTCATACGAGAAGGATGAAAGAGATTTGAGTTCTTTTGTGTTGTAGATTAAGAGAAAGCATCCAAATACTTTGTTTGGATTCATTTGAATGTGAAACTACACCTGGGATGTTTACAAGTAAAAACTAGCTTCAACTCAAGCTTTTGAATGCATTTACGCGTTTTAAAAGCTCACACGAGTAGGGTGAAAGAGATTTGAGTTCTTTGGTGCTGTATACTAAGAGAAAGCACCCAAATACTCTGTTTGGATTCATTTGAGTGTGAAACTGCACCTAGGATGTTAACAAGTACAAACAAGCTTCAACTCAAGGTTTTAAATGCATTTACGCGTTTTAAATGCTCATATGAGTAGGGTGAAAGAGATTTGAGTTATTTTGTGTTGTAGATTAAGAGAAAGCATCCAAATACTTTGTTTGGATTCATTTGAATGTGAAACTACACCTGGGATGTTTACAAGTAAAAACTAGCTTCAACTCAAGATTTTGAATGCATTTACGCGTTTTGAAAGCTCATACGAGTAGGGTGAAAGAGATTTGAGTTCTTTTGTGTTGTATATTAAGAGAAAGCATCCAAATACTTTGTATGTATTCATTTGAGTGTGAAACTACACCTTGGATGTTTACAAGTACAAATAAGCTTCAACTCAAGCTTTTGAATACATTTACGCGTTTTAAAAGCTCATACGAGCAGGATGAAAGAGATTTGAGTTCTTTTGTGATGTAAGTTAAAAGAAAGCATCCAAATACTTTGTTTTGATTCATTTGAATGTGAAACTACACCTAGGATGTTTACAACTAAAAACTAGCTTCAACTCAAGCTTTTAAATGCATTTACGCGTTTTAAAAGCTCAAACGAGTAGGGCTAAAGAGATTTGAGTTCTTTTGTGGTGTATATTAAGAGAAAGCATCCAAATACTTTGTTTGGATTAATTTGAGCGTGAAACTACACCTAGGATGTTTACAAGTACAAACAAGCTTCAACTCAAGCTTTTGAATGAATTTACGCCTTTTAAAAGCTCATACGTGTAGGGTGAAAGAGATTTGAGTTCTTTCGTGTTTTATATTAAGAGAAAGCATCCAAATACTTTGTTTCGATTCATTTGAGTGTGAAACAACACCTAGGATGTTTACAAGTACAAACAAGCCTCAACTCAAGCTTTTGAATGCATTTACGCGTTTTAACAGCTCTTACCAATAGGATGATAGAGATTGAGTTCTTTTGTGTTGTATATTTAGAGAAAGCATCCAAATACTTTGTGTGGATTCATTTGAGTGTGAAACTACACCTAAGATGTTTACAAGTACAAACAAGCTTCAACTCATGCTTTTGAATGCATTTACGCATTTTAAAAGCTCATACGAGTAGGGTGAAAGAGATTTGAGTTCTTTTCTGTTGTATATTAAGAGAAAGCACCCAAATACTTTGTTTGGATTCATTTGTCTGTGAAACTACAGCTAGGATGTTTACAAGTACAAACAAGCTTCAACTCAAGCTTTTGAATGCATTTACGCGTTTTAAAAGCTCATACGAGGAGGGTGAAAGAGATTTGAGTTCTTTTGTGTTTTATATTAAGAGAAAGCATCCAAATACATTGTTTGGATTCATTTGAGTGTGAAACTACACCTAGGATGTTTACAAGTACAAACAAGCTTCAACTAAAGCTTTTGAATTCATCTACGCGTTTTTAAAGCTCTTACGACTAGGGTGTTAGAGATCGAGTTCTTTTGTGTTGTATATTAAGATAAAGCACCCAAATGTTTTGTTTTCTTTCATTTGAGTATGAAACTACACCAAGAATGTTTTAAAGTGCAAACAAGCTTCAACTCAAGTTTTTGAATGCATTTACGCGTTTTAAAAGCTCATACGAGTAGGGTGAAAGAGATTTGAAGTTCTTTTGTGTTGTATATTAAGAAAAAAGCATCCAAATGCTCTGTTTGGATTAATTTGAGTGTAAAACTACACCTTTGATGTTTACAAGTACAAATAAGCTTCAACTCAAGCTTTTGAATACATTTACGCGTTTTAAAAGCTCATACGAGCAGGATGAAAGAGATTTGAGTTCTTTTGTGTTGTATGTTAAGAGAAAGCATCCAAATACTTTGTTTGGATTCATTTGAATGTGAAACTACACCTAAGATGTTTACAAGTAAAAACTAGCTTCAACTGAAGCTTTTAAACGCATTTATGCGTTTTAAAAGCTCAAACGAGTAGGGTTAAAGAGATTTGAGTTCTTTTGTGTTGTATATTAAGAGAAAGCATCCAAATACTTTGTTTGGATTCATTTGAGTGTGAAACTACACCTTGGATGTTTACAAGTACAAATTAGCTTCAACTCAAGCTTTTGAATGCAGTTACGCGTTTTAAAAGCTCAAACGAGTAGGATGAAAGAGATTTGAGTTCTTTTGTGTTTTATATTAAGAGAAAGCATCCAAATACTTTGTGTGGATTCATTTGAGTGTGAAACTACACCTAGGATGTTTACAAGTACAAACAAGCTTCAACTAAAGCTTTTGAATGCATTTACGCTTTTTAAAAGCTCATACGAGCCGGATGAAAGAGATTTGAGTTCTTTTGTGTTGTATATTAAGAGAAAGCATCCAAATACTTTGTTTGGATTCATTTGAGTGTGAAACTACACCTAGGATGTTTACAAGTACAAACAAGCTTCAACTCAAGCTTTTGAATGCATTTATGCATTTTAAAAGCTCATACGAGTAGGGTGAAAGAGATTTGAGTTCTTTTGTGTTGTATATTAAGAGAAAGCATCCAAATACTTTGTTTGGATTCATTTGACTGTGCAACTACACCTAGGATGTTTACAAGTACAAACAAGCTTCAACTCAAGCTTTTGAATGCATTTACGCGTTTTTAAAAGTAGGGTGAAAGAGATTTGAGTTATTTTGTGTTGTATATTAACTGAAAGAATCCAAATACTTTGTTTGGATACATTTGATTGTGAAACTACAGCTAGGATGTTTACAAGTACAAACAAGCTTCAACTCAAGCTTTTGAATGCATTTACGCGTTTTAACAGCTCTTACCAATAGGATGATAGAGATTGAGTTCTTTTGTGTTGTATATTAAGAGAAAGCATCCAAATACTTTGTGTGGATTCATTTGAGTGTGAAACTACACCTAAGATGTTTACAAGTACAAACAAGCTTCAACTCAAGGTTTTGAATGCATTTACGCGTTTTAAAAGCTCATACGAGTAGGGTGAAAGAGATTTGAGTTCTTTTGTGTTGTATATTAACAGAAAAAATCCAAATACTTTGTTTGGATTAATTTGAGTGTGAAACTACACCTAGGATGTTTACAAGTACAAACAAGCTTCAACTCAAGCTTTTGAATGATTTTACGCCTTTTAAAAGCTCATACGAGTAGGGTGAAAGAGATTTGAGTTCTTTCGTGTTTTATATTAAGAGAAAGCATCCAAATACTTTGTTTCGATTCATTTGAGTGTGAAACAACAACTAGGATGTTTACAAGTACAAACAAGCCTCAACTCAAGCTTTTGAATGCATTTACGCGTTTTAACAGCTCTTACCAATAGGATGATAGAGATTGAGTTCTTTTGTGTTGTATATTAAGAGAAAGCATCCAAATACTTTGTGTGGATTCATTTGAGTGTGAAACTACACCTAAGATGTTTACAAGTACAAACAAGCTTCAACTCAAGCTTTTGAATGCATTTACGCGTTTTAAAAGCTCATACGGGTGGGGTGAAAGAGATTTGAGTTCTTTTGTGTTTTATATTAAGAGAAAGCATCCAAATACTTTGTTTGGATTCATTTGACTGTGAAACTACACCTAGGATGTTTACAAGTACAAACAAGCTTCAACTCAAGCTTAGGAATGCATTTACGCGTTTTTAAAAGTAGGGTGAAAGAGATTTGAGTTCTTTTGTGTTGTATATTAAGTGAAAGCATCCAAATACTTTTTTTGGATACATTTGAGTGTGAAACTACAGCTAGGATGTTTACAAGTACAAACAAGCTTCAACTCAAACTTTTGAATGCATTTACGCATTTTAAAAGCTCATACGAGTAGGGTGAAAGAGATCGAGTTCTTTTGTGTTGTATATTAAGATAAAGCACCCAAATGTTTTGTTTGGATTCATTTGAGTGTGAAACTACACCTAGGATGTTTACAAGTACAAACAAGCTTCAACTAAAGCTTTTGAATTCATCTACGCGTTTTTAAAGCTCTTAAGACTAGGGTGATAGAGATCGAGTTCTTTTGTGTTGTATATTAAGATAAAGCACCCAAATGATTTGTTTGCATTCATTTGAGTATTAAACTACACCAAGAATGTTTTAAAGTGCAAACAAGCTTTAACTCAAGCTTTTGAATGCATTTACGCGTTTTAAAAAACTCATACGAGTAGGGTGAAAGAGATTTGAGTTCTTTTGTGTTGTATATTAAGAAAAAAGCATCCAAATGCTTTGTTTGGATTAATTTGAGTGTAAAACTACACCTTGGATGTTTACAAGTACAAATAAGCTTCAACTCAAGCTTTTGAATACATTTACGCGTTTGGAAAGCTCATACGAGAAGGATGAAAGAGATTTGAGTTCTTTTGTGTTGTAGATTAAGAGAAAGCATCCAAATACTTTGTTTGGATTCATTTGAATGTGAAACTACACCTGGGATGTTTACAAGTAAAAACTAGCTTCAACTCAAGCTTTTGAATGCATTTACGCGTTTTAAAAGCTCACACGAGTAGGGTGAAAGAGATTTGAGTTCTTTGGTGCTGTATACTAAGAGAAAGCACCCAAATACTTTGTTTGGATTCATTTGAGTGTGAAACTACACCTTGGATGTTTACAAGTACAAATAAGCTTCAACTCAAGCTTTTGAATACATTTACGCGTTTTAAAAGCTCATACGAGCAGGATGAAAGAGATTTGAGTTCTTTTGTGATGTATGTTAAGGGAAAGCATCCAAATACTTTGTTTGGATTCATTTGAATGTGAAACTACACCTAGGATGTTTACAAGTAAAAACTAGCTTCAACTCAAGCTTTTAAATGCATTTCGGCGTTTTAAAAGCTACAACGACTAGGGTTAAGGAGATTTGAGTTCTTTTGTGTTGTATATTAAGAGAAAGCATCCAAATACTTTGTTTGGATTAATTTGAGTGTGAAACTACACCTAGGATGTTTACAAGTACAAACAAGCTTCAACTCAAGCTTTTGAATGAATTTACGCCTTTTAAAAGCTCATACGAGTAGGGTGAAAGAGATTTGAGTTCTTTCGTGTTTTATATTAAGAGAAAGCATCCAAATACTTTGTTTCGATTCATTTGAGTGTTAAACAACACCTAGGATGTTTACAAGTACAACCAAGCCTCAACTCAAGCTTTTGAATGCATTTACGCGTTTTAATAGCTCTTACCAATAGGATGATAGAGATTGAGTTCTTTTGTGTTGTATATTAAGAGAAAGCGTCCAATTACTTTGTGTGGATTCATTTGAGTGTGAAACTACACCTAAGATGTTTACAAGTACAAACAAGCTTCAACTCAAGCTTTTGAATGCATTTACGCATTTTAAAAGCTCATACGAGTAGGGTGAAAGAGATTTGAGTTCTTTTGTGTTGTACATTAAGAGAAAGCATCCAAATACGTTGTTTGGATTCATTTGACTGTGCAACTACACCTAGGATGTTTACAAGTACAAACAAGCTTCAACTCAAGCTTTTGAATGCATTTACGCGTTTTTAAAAGTAGGGTGAAAGAGATTTGAGTTATTTTGTGTTGTATATTAACTGAAAGAATCCAAATACTTTGTTTGGATACATTTGATTGTGAAACTACGGCTAGGATGTTTACAAGTACAAACAAGCTTCAACTCAAGCTTTTGAATGCATTTACGCGTTTTAAAAGCTCATACGAGTAGGGTGAAAGAGATTTGAGTTCTTTTGTGTTGTATATTAAGAGAAAGCATCCAAATACTTTGTTTGGATTCATTTGAGTGTGAAACTACACCTAGGATGTTTACAAGTACAAACAAGCTTCAACTCAAGCTTTTGAATGCATCTACGCGTTTTAAAAGCTCTTACGACTAGGGTGATAGAGATCGAGTTCTTTTGTGTTGTATATTAAGATAAAGCACCCAAATGTTTCGTTTGCATTCATTTGAGTATGAAACTACACCAAGAATGTTTTAAAGTGCAAACAAGCTACAACTCAAGCATTTGAATGCATTTACGCGTTTTAAAAGCTCATACGAGTAGGGTGAAAGAGATTTCAGTTCTTTTGTGTTGGATATTAAGAGAAAGCATCCAAATACTCTGTTTGGATTCATTTGAGTGTGAAACTGCACCTAGGATGTTAACAAGTACAAACAAGCTTCAACTCAAGGTTTTAAATGCATTTACGCGTTTTAAAAGCTCATATGAGTAGGGTGAAAGAGATTTGAGTTATTTTGTGTTGTAGATTAAGAGAAAGCATCCAAATACTTTGTTTGGATTCATTTGAATGTGAAACTACACCTGGGATGTTTACAAGTAAAAACTAGCTTCAACTCAAGCTTTTGAATGCATTTACGCGTTTTGAAAGCTCATACGAGTAGGGTGAAAGAGATTTGAGTTCTTTTGTGTTGTATATTAAGAGAAAGCATCCAAATACTTTGTATGGATTCATTTGAGTGTGAAACTACACCTTGGATGTTTACAAGTACAAATAAGCTTCAACTATAGCTTTTGAATACATTTACGCGTTTTAAAAGCTCATACGAGCAGGATGAAAGAGATTTGAGTTCTTTTGTGATGTAAGTTAAAAGAAAGCATCCAAATACTTTGTTTGGATTCATTTGAATGTGAAACTACACCTAGGATGTTTACAAGTAAAAACTAGCTTCAACTCAAGCTTTTAAATGCATTTACGCGTTTTAAAAGCTCAAACGAGTAGGGCTACAGAGATTTGAGTTCTTTTGTGGTGTATATTAAGAGAAAGCATCCAAATACTTTGTTTGGATTAATTTGAGCGTGAAACTACACCTAGGATGTTTACAAGTACAAACAAGCTTCAACTCAAGCTTTTGAATGAATTTACGCCTTTTAAAAGCTCATACGTGTAGGGTGAAAGAGATTTGAGTTCTTTTGTGTTTTATATTAAGAGAAAGCATCCAAATACTTTGTTTCGATTCATTTGAGTGTGAAACAACACCTAGGATGTTTACAAGTACAAACAAGCCTCAACTCAAGCTTTTGAATGCATTTACGCGTTTTAACAGCTCTTACCAATAGGATGATAGAGATTGAGTTCTTTTGTGTTGTATATTTAGAGAAAGCATCCAAATACTTTGTGTAGATTCATTTGAGTGTGAAACTACACCTAAGATGTTTACAAGTACAAACAAGCTTCAACTCATGCTTTTGAATGCATTTACGCATTTTAAAAGCTCATACGAGTAGGGTGAAAGAGATTTGAGTTCTTTTCTGTTGTATATTTAGAGAAAGCACCCAAATACTTTGTTTGGATTCATTTGTCTGTGAAACTACAGCTAGGATGTTTACAAGTACAAACAAGCTTCAACTCAAGGGTGATAGAGATCGAGTTCTTTTGTGTTGTATATTAAGATAAAGCACCCAAATGTTTTGTTTTCTTTCATTTGAGTATGAAACTACACCAAGAATGTTTTAAAGTGCAAACAAGCTTCAACTCAAGTTTTTGAATGCATTTACGCGTTTTAAAAGCTCATACGAGTAGGGTGAAAGAGATTTGAAGTTCTTTTGTGTTGTATATTAAGAAAAAAGCATCCAAATGCTCTGTTTGGATTAATTTGAGTGTAAAACTACACCTTTGATGTTTACAAGTACAAATAAGCTTCAACTCAAGCTTTTGAATACATTTACGCGTTTTAAAAGCTCATACGAGCAGGATGAAAGAGATTTGAGTTCTTTTGTGTTGTATGTTAAGAGAAAGCATCCAAATACTTTGTTTGGATTCATTTGAATGTGAAACTACACCTAAGATGTTTACAAGTAAAAACTAGCTTCAACTGAAGCTTTTAAACGCATTTATGCGTTTTAAAAGCTCAAACGAGTAGGGTTAAAGAGATTTGAGTTCTTTTGTGTTGTATATTAAGAAAAAGCATCCAAATACTTTGTTTGGATTCATTTGAGTGTGAAACTACACCTTGGATGTTTACAAGTACAAATTAGCTTCAACTCAAGCTTTTGAATGCAGTTACGCGTTTTAAAAGCTCAAACGAGTAGGATGAAAGAGATTTGAGTTCTTTTGTGTTTTATATTAAGAGAAAGCATCCAAATACTTTGTTTGGATTCATTTGAATGTGAAACTACACCTAAGATGTTTACAAGTAAAAACTAGCTTCAACTGAAGCTTTTAAACGCATTTATGCGTTTTAAAAGCTCAAACGAGTAGGGTTAAAGAGATTTGAGTTCTTTTGTGATGTAAGTTAAAAGAAAGCATCCAAATACTTTGTTTGGATTCATTTGAATGTAAAACTACACCTTGGATGTTTACAAGTACAAATTAGCTTCAACTCAAGCTTTTGAATGCAGTTACGCGTTTTAAAAGCTCATACGAGCAGGATGAAAGAGATTTGAGTTCTTTTGTGTTGTATGTTAAGAGAAAGCATCCAAATACTTTGTTTGGATTCATTTGAATGTGAAACTACACCTAAGATGTTTACAAGTAAAAACTAGCTTCAACTGAAGCTTTTAAACGCATTTATGCGTTTTAAAAGCTCAAACGAGTAGGGTTAAAGAGATTTGAGTTCTTTTGTGATGTAAGTTAAAAGAAAGCATCCAAATACTTTGTTTGGATTCATTTGAATGTGAAACTACACCTAGGATGTTTACAAGTAAAAACTAGCTTCAACTCAAGCTTTTAAATGCATTTACGCGTTTTAAAAGCTCAAACGAGTAGGATGAAAGAGATTTGAGTTCTTTTGTGTTTTATATTAAGAGAAAGCATCCAAATACTTTGTGTGGATTCATTTGAGTGTGAAACTACACCTAGGATGTTTACAAGTACAAACAAGCTTCAACTAAAGCTTTTGAATGCAATTACGCTTTTTAAAAGCTCATACGAGCCGGATGAAAGAGATTTGAGTCCTTTTGTGTTGTAGATTAAGAGAAAGCATCCAAATACTTTGTTTGGATTCATTTGAATGTGAAACTACACCTGGGATGTTTACAAGCAAAAACTAGTTTCAACTCAAGCTTTTGAATGCATTTACGCGTTTTAAAAGCTCACACGAGTAGGGTGAAAGAGATTTGAGTTCTTTGGTGTTGTATACTAAGAGAAAGCATCCAAATACTTTGTTTGGATTCATTTGAGTGTGAAACTACACCTTGGATGTTTACAAGTACAAATAAGCTTCAACTCAAGCTTTTGAATACATTTACGCGTTTTAAAAGCTCATACGAGCAGGATGAAAGAGATTTGAGTTCTTTTGTGATGTATGTTAAGGGAAAGCATCCAAATACTTTGTTTGGATTCATTTGAATGTGAAACTACACCTAGGATGTTTACAAGTAAAAACTAGCTTCAACTCAAGCTTTTAAATGCATTTCGGCGTTTTAAAAGCTACAACGAGTAGGGTTAAAGAGATTTGAGTTCTTTTGTGTTGTATATTAAGAGAAAGCATCCAAATACTTTGTTTGGATTAATTTGAGTGTGAAACTACACCTAGGATGTTTACAAGTACAAACCAGCTTCAACTCAAGCTTTTGAATGAATTTACGCCTTTTAAAAGCTCATACGAGTAGGGTGAAAGAGATTTGAGTTCTTTCGTGTTTTATATTAAGAGAAAGCATCCAAATACTTTGTTTCGATTCATTTGAGTGTTAAACAACACCTAGGATGTTTACAAGTACAAACAAGCCTCAACTCAAGCTTTTGAATGCATTTACGCGTTTTAATAGCTCTTACCAATAGGATGATAGAGATTGAGTTCTTTTGTGTTGTATATTAAGAGAAAGCATCCAAATACTTTGTGTGGATTCATTTGAGTGTGAAACTACACCTAAGATGTTTACAAGTACAAACAAGCTTCAACTCAAGCTTTTGAATGCATTTATGCATTTTAAAAGCTCATACGAGTAGGGTGAAAGAGATTTGAGTTCTTTTGTGTTGTATATTAAGAGAAAGCATCCAAATACTTTGTTTGGATTCATTTGACTGTGCAACTACACCTAGGATGTTTACAAGTACAAACAAGCTTCAACTCAAGCTTTTGAATGCATTTACGCGTTTTTAAAAGTAGGGTGAAAGAGATTTGAGTTATTTTGTGTTGTATATTAACTGAAAGAATCCAAATACTTTGTTTGGATACATTTGATTGTGAAACTACAGCTAGGATGTTTACAAGTACAAACAAGCTTCAACTCAAGCTTTTGAATGCATTTAAGCGTTTTAAAAGCTCATACAAGTAGGGTGAAAGAGATTTGAGTTCTTTTGTGTTGTATATTAAGAGAAAGCATCCAGATACTTTGTTTGGATTAATTTGAGTGTGAAACTACACCTAGGATGTTTACAAGTACAAACAAGCTTCAACTCAAGCTTTTGAATGAATTTACGCCTTTTAAAAGCTCATACGAGTAGGGTGAAAGAGATTTGAGTTCTTTCGTGTTTTATATTAAGAGAAAGCATCCAAATACTTTGTTTCGATTCATTTGAGTGTTAAACAACACCTAGGATGTTTACAAGTACAAACAAGCCTCAACTCAAGCTTTTGAATGCATTTACGCGTTTTAATAGCTCTTACCAATAGGATGATAGAGATTGAGTTCTTTTGTGTTGTATATTAAGAGAAAGCATCCAAATACTTTGTGTGGATTCATTTGAGTGTGAAACTACACCTAAGATGTTTACAAGTACAAACAAGCTTCAACTCAAGCTTTTGAATGCATTTACGCATTTTAAAAGCTCATACGAGTAGGGTGAAAGAGATTTGAGTTCTTTTGTGTTGTATATTAAGAGAAAGCATCCAAATAATTTGTTTGGATTCATTTGACTGTGCAACTACACCTAGGATGTTTACAAGTACAAACAAGCTTCAACTCAAGCTTTTGAATGCATTTACGCGTTTTTAAAAGTAGGGTGAAAGAGATTTGAGTTATTTTGTGTTGTATATTAACTGAATGAATCCAAATACTTTGTTTGGATACATTTGATTGTGAAACTACAGCTAGGATGTTTACAAGTACAAACAAGCTTCAACTCAAGCTTTTGAATGCATTTACGCGTTTTAAAAGCTCATACGAGTAGGGTGAAAGAGATTTGAGTTCTTTTGTGTTGTATATTAAGAGAAAGCATCCAAATACTTTGTTTGGATTCATTTGAGTGTGAAACTACACCTAGGATGTTTACAAGTACAAACAAGCTTCAACTCAAGCTTTTGAATGTATCTACGCGTTTTTTAAAGCTCTTACGACTAGGGTGATAGAGATCGAGTTCTTTTGTGTTGTATATTAAGATAAAGCACCCAAATGTTTCGTTTGCATTCATTTGAGTATGAAACTACACCAAGAATGTTTTAAAGTGCAAACAAGCTACAACTCAAGCTTTTGAATGCATTTACGCGTTTTAAAAGCCCATACGAGTAGGGTGAAAGAGATTTCAGTTCTTTTGTGTTGGATATTAAGAGAAAGCATCCAAATACTCTGTTTGGATTCATTTGAGTGTGAAACTGCACCTAGGATGTTAACAAGTACAAACAAGCTTCAACTCAAGGTTTTAAATGCATTTACGCGTTTTAAAAGCTCATATGAGTAGGGTGAAAGAGATTTGAGTTATTTTGTGTTGTAGATTAAGAGAAAGCATACAAATACTTTGTTTGGATTCATTTGAATGTGAAACTACACCTGGGATGTTTACAAGTAAAAACTAGCTTCAACTCAAGCTTTTGAATGCATTTACGCGTTTTGAAAGCTCATACGAGTAGGGTGAAAGAGATTTGAGTTCTTTTGTGTTGTATATTAAGAGAAAGCACCCAAATGTTCTGTTTGCATTCATTTGAGTATGAAACTACAGCAAGAATATTTTAAAGTGCAAACTAGCTTCAACTCAAGCTTTTAAATGCATTTACGTGTTTTAAAAGCTCAAACGAGTAGGGCTAAAGAGATTTGAGTTCTTTTCTGGTGTATATTAAGAGAAAGCATCCAAATACTTTGTTTGGATTAATTTGAGTGTGAAACTACACCTAGGATGTTTATGATGCAGGAGCAAGTACGTTAAAGGACAAGCAAGAAGACGACGAATCAAGAACGTCCAAGAACCCAGTTCTTGAAACGTTAATGCTTGATCTTGAGCTGCTCATTGCCAAGAGTATAATGCCACGTGAGGTAAAGTGTGAGGTAACTATGTTAGAGTGGCAAGAAGATGACTAGAAGCTGAAAAGAAGAAGCCTTGGGCGCCAAGGAAACTGTTCCAGCGGTTTTGAGCCTTGGGCGCTAGGTAATCAGTTGTTCAGTTCTATTTCGTTTAGTATTCCATTTATTAGTTAGAATATGTTTAGGAGAGTAATAATCTGATTGTTATTAGTATTAGAAGTCCATTAGGTATTAGGAAAGATGTTAGTTAGTCCGTTTTACAATTGTAGTCAGTTTTGTAGTTAGTTTCCTATTCGGACTAGGATTAGGATTCCGAATAGCTTTAGATTTTCTTGGTCTATAAATAGGGGAGAGCTTTGCTATTGTAAACTCGTGCTTTGATGATTAATTATTGAATACATGAGTATTTACCCCTCAAACTGAGTGATTCAGGTTGAAACCCTTACGAGTGATTCGTGAGTTGTTCTTGAGTGATTCTTGAACAAGATCCCTTTGTGTGATACTATCAAAGGTTAATTTCCGTTTTGTTACTTATTTCACATCAACTTGGTATCAGAGCTAAAGGTTTGAGCTTTCTTAAGTTTAAACAACACGGTCCTGAGCATAAACACGACACCATAGCGAGCTTTAGAGAAAGATTCTTGCAAGATCCGCCCTTTGTTCACAAAGACAGCCAAGAAACCCCCAAGAAACCAACAACCGAAGCTATGGGTGAGCCCAGCGAACTAGCAAAGTTGTTAACAGCCATGGAGGATCTTAGGACGTCTTTCAAATCTCAAGAAGAGCGGATGGCTGCTATGGAAAGAAGAAACCAAGAAGATAGGGAGAACATGGAGACAAGGATGCGCAGAATTCATTGGAGAAACCACAACCGTGACCCCGACTTCAATGAGGAGTTTGAAGACACAAGTGGGACTAGAACCAATGACGCTCCTAAACCACGACATCCCTATGATGATGACAGGAACTTGAAGGTCGAACTCCCTGAATATGACGGTTCCTACGACCCAGAGGCCTTTCTTGATTGGCTTAGAACTATGGAGAGAGTCTTTGAATACAAGGAGTATGATGAGAGGCGAAGATGCAAGTTAGCCACGCTTAAACTCACCAAGCATGCTTCTTTATGGTATGAAAACCTAAAGGCTCGACGCAAGAAGGAAGAGAAAGCAAAGATTGAGACTTGGGACAAACTCAAGAAATATTTAAAGAAACGATTTTTGCCTAAAGAATTTGAGCAAGAACAGTTTTTGAAACTCACATCCTTAAGCCAAGAAACCTCAAGTGTACAAGACTACCTCCAGAAGTTTGAACATATGCACATGATGTGTGATCTTGAGGAGAAGGAGGAGTTAAAGATCGCGCGGTTCATCAAAGGTCTAAACCCAACTCTAAGGCGCAAGGTAGAGCTTGTTCCTTACGTAACCTTTGAGGACGTCTGCAAAATTGCTCTCAAGATTGAGAAGCAAGAGAAGGAGCAAAAACCGGTTGCCCGAGATGTGATTAAAGGCTATACAAGTTTTCGGAACCAATACAATGCAAGAGAGAATGCAACATTCTCCAAGAGCGCAAGTGTCCCTAGCAAGCCCGTAACTCAAGACAAAGGCAAAGCCGTGGCTACTAAGGACAAGAACCAACTGCGTTGTTTCAAGTGTCAAGGATATGGACACTATGCCTATGAGTGCGGCTCGAAGAAAGCGCTCACCATCGCTGAGCTAGAAGAGATGGAGCCCTCGTTTGTTATGCCCATAACCGAGGATAGTGATGAAGATATTGGAGAGCCATTCATTGAAGATTATGGTATACCCGAGGTTGGAGAGACCCTAATCCTTACGAAGTTGCGACATACGACTGTGGCCGTTGATGAGTCCGACCAAAGGGAGCAAATATTCCATTCTCGCTGCAAGGTTAGAGGTAAAGTTTGCAATTTGATTATTGACTCTGGGAGTTGTACTAATGTTGCCTCTAAAGAGATGGTTGATAAGCTTGATTTGCCTACTAAAAGTCATCCTAAACCCTATACTGTGCAATGGTTGAATGATGGGGGAGGGTTAAAAGTGACTAAACAAGCTAGAGTTTGCTTTACTTTAGGGTGTTATAAAGACGATCTATGGTGTGATGTACTGCCTATGGGTGTTTGTCATATATTGTTAGGTCGTCCTTGGCAATTTGATAGGAAAGTTAGTCATGATGGTGTAAACAATATCTATACTGTTGAGCATAACCAGAAACGAATCAAATTGTTACCCTTGACTGCCACTGAAGTTAAAGAAGCAAAGGCTAGTAAAAAGGCGAGTCGTGTAATGGTCATAGGAGAGAAAGAGATGGAAAAAGAGGTGGCTAGTGAAACTATGAGCTACCTAGTGTTGTTGTTTGAGCCTAACATGTGTAACAATCCCAATTATGATCCTGAGTTACGCCTATTGTTAGAGAGGTTCAAAGAAGTATTCCCCGAGGAGTTACCCCCTGGTTTACCTCCTATGCGTGGCATAGAACACCAAATTGACCTAGTTCCTGGAGCACCACTTCCAAATAGGCCAGCATATCGGTGTAACCCCGAAGAAGCCAAAGAGTTACAAAGACAAGTTGAAGAGCTTGTGCAAAGAGGCTATGTGAGAGAAAGTCTAAGTCCATGCGCTGTTCCTGTGTTACTTGTGCCTAAGAAAGATGGGACATGGCGTATGTGCATTGATAGTAGAGCTGTTAACAATATCACAATAATATATAGGTTCCCTATGCCAAGATTAGATGATATGTTAGACGAGCTACATGGTTCCCAGTTGTTTTCCAAGATAGATCTTAGAGCTGGATACCATCAAGTGAGAATCAAGGAGGGGGATGAATGGAAAACCGCGTTCAAGACACGACATGGTTTGTATGAGTGGTTAGTAATGCCTTTTGGCTTGTGCAACGCTCCTAGCACATTCATGAGGTTGATGAACGAGGTATTGAGAGCATTCCTTGGTAAATTTGTTGTGGTTTACCTTGATGATATTCTTATATTCAGCAAGACCAAGGAGGAACATCTAGTACATCTACAGCGCGTATTTGAGAAGCTAAAGGAACAACAGCTTTTTGGCAAGTTAGAGAAGTGTGATTTCATGCTTCCTAAGGTTATATTCCTTGGTTACATTGTATCCAAAGATGGTGTACATGTTGATCCGTCCAAGGTAGAAGCTATGGCTTCATGGCCAGCCCCAACCAATATACATGAGGTACGTAGTTTTCATGGCTTGGCATCATTTTATCGGAGGTTTATACGCAATTTTAGTTCCATTACTGCTCCTATTACTGAATTAATGAAAAAAGGAGAGTTTAATTGGAGTGAAAGTGCGCAAAAGGCCTTTGTTGAGGTCAAAGAGAAGTTGTGTCAAGCACCTATTCTAGCATTACCCGATTTTGATAGATTGTTTGAGGTTGAATGTGATGCTAGTGGGGTGGGTATAGGTGCTGTTTTAATTCAAGAAAAACGTCCTATTGCCTATTTTAGTGAGAAATTGAATGGAGCTCGTTTGAATTATTCTACATATGATCGAGAGTTCTATGCAATTGTGAGAGCTTTGGAGCATTGGTCCCATTATTTAAGGCCTAAGCCTTTTGTGTTGCACTCGGATCATGAAGCTCTCAAGTACATTCATGGCCAACAGAAACTAAACCCTAGACATGCCAACTCATACTTTGTGTGGATTCATTTGAGTGTGACACTACACCTAGGATGTTAACAAGTATAAACAAGCTTCAACTCAAGCTTTTGAGTGTATTTACGCGTTTTAAAAGCTCATAGGAGTAGGGTGAAAGAGATTTGAGTTCTTTTGTGTTGTATATTAAGAGAAAGCATCCAAATGTTTTGTTTGCATTCATTTGAGTATGAAACTACACCAAAAATGTTTTAAAGTGCAAACAAGCTTTAACTCAAGCTTTTGAATGCCTTTACAACCAGAAATGTCATCACTTATCTTGAGACTGTCCCATTTTTCCAAGATCATTGCCATGACACTCAATCTAGTCTCTTGATGATCTGATGTTAATGCATCACCAATGCATCAGAAAGCATCCAGATACTTTGTTTGGATTCATTGGAGTGTGAAACTAGGATGTTTACAAGTACAAACAAGCTTCAACTCAAGCTTTTGAATGCATTAACGCGTTTTAAAAGCACATACGAGTAGGGTGAAAGAGATTTGAGTTCTTTTGTGTTGTATATTAAGAGAAAGCATCAAAATACTTTGTTTGGATTAATTTGAGTATGAAACTACACCTAGGATGTTTACAAGTACAAGCAAGCTTCAACTCAAACTTTTGAATGCATTTACGCGTTGTAACAGCTCTTACGACTAGGGTGATAGAGATTGAGTTCTTTTGTGTTGTATATTAAGAGAACGCACCCAAATGTTTTGTTTGCATTCATTTGAGTATGAAACTACACCAAGAATGTTTTAAAGTACAAACAAGCTTCAACTCAAGGTTTTAAATGCATTTACGCGTTTTATAAGCTCATACGAGTAGGGTGAAAGAGATTGGAGTTCTTCTGTGTTGTATATTAAGAGAAAGCATCCAAATGCTTTGTTTGGATTTATTTGAGTGTGAAACTACACCTTGGATGTTTACAAGTACAAATAAGCTTCAACTCAAGCTTTTCAATACATTTACGCGTTTTAAAAGCTCATACGAGCAAGATGAAAGAGATTTGAGTTCTTTTGTGTTGTATGTTAAGAGAAAGCATCCAAATACTTTGTTGGGATTCATTTGAGTGTGAAACTACACCTAGGATGTTTACAAGTACAAACAAGCTTCAACTCAAGCTTTTGAATGCTTTTACGCGTTTTAAAAGCTCATACGAGTAGGGTGAAATAGATTTGAGTTCTTTTGTGTTGTATATCAAGATATAGCACCCAAATGTTTTGTTTGCACTCATTTGAGTATGAAACTACCCCAAGAATATTTTATAGTGCAAACAAGCTTCAACTCAAGCTTTTGAATGCATTTACGCGTTTTAAAAGCTCTTACCAGTAGGGTGAAAGAGATTTGAGTTCTTTTGTGTTGTATATTAAGAGAAAGCATCCAAATACTTTGTTTCGATTCATTTGAGTGTGAAACAACACCTAGGATGTTTACAAGTACAAACAAGCCTCAACTCAAGCTTTTGAATGCATTTACGCGTTTTAACAGCTCTTACCAATAGGATGATAGAGATTGAGTTCTTTTGTGTTGTATATTAAGAGAAAGCATCCAAATACTTTGTGTGGATTGATTTGAGTGTGAAACTACACCTAAGATGTTTACAAGTACAAACAAGCTTCAACTCATGCTTTTGAATGCATTTACGCATTTTAAAAGCTCATACGAGTAGGGTGAAAGAGATTTGAGTTCTTTTCTGTTGTATATTAAGAGAAAGCACCCAAATACTTTGTTTGGATTCATTTGTCTGTGAAACTACACCTAGGATGTTTACAAGTACAAACAAGCTTCAACTCAAGCTTTTGAATGCATTTACGCGTTTTAAAAGCTCATACGAGTAGGGTGAAAGAGATTTGAGTTCTTTTGTGTTGTATATTAAGTGAAAGAATCCAAATACTTTGTTTGGATACATTTGAGTGTGAAACTACAGCTAGGATGTTTACAAGTACAAACAAGCTTCAACTCAAGCTTTTGAATGCATTTACGCGTTTTAAAAGCTCATACGAGGAGGGTGAAAGAGATTTGAGTTCTTTTGTGTTTTATATTAAAAGAATGCATCCAAATACTTTGTTTGGATTCATTTGAGTCTGAAACTACACCTAGGATGTTTACAAGTACAAACAAGCTTCAACTAAAGCTTTTGAATTCATCTACGCGTTTTTAAAGCTCTTACGACTAGGGTGATAGAGATCGAGTTCTTTTGTGTTGTATATTAAGATAAAGCACCCAAATGTTTTGTTTTCTTTCATTTGAGTATGAGACTACACCAAGAATGTTTTAAAGTGCAAACAAGCTTCAACTCAAGTTTTTGAATGCATTTACGCGTTTTAAAAGCTCATACGAGTAGGGTGAAAGAGATTTGAAGTTCTTTTGTGTTGTATATTAAGAAAAAAGCATCCAAATGCTCTGTTTGGATTAATTTGAGTGTAAAACTACACCTTTGATGTTTACAAGTACAAATAAGCTTCAACTCAAGCTTTTGAATACATTTACGCGTTTTAAAAGCTCATACGAGCAGGATGAAAGAGATTTGAGTTCTTTTGTGTTGTATGTTAAGAGAAAGCATCCAAATACTTTGTTTGGATTCATTTGAATGTGAAACTACACCTAAGATGTTTACAAGTAAAAACTAGCTTCAACTGAAGATTTTAAATGCATTTATGCGTTTTAAATGCTCAAACGAGTAGGGTTAAAGAGATTTGAGTTCTTTTGTGTTGTATATTAAGAGAAAGCATCCAAATACTTTGTTTGGATTCATTTGAGTGTGAAACTACACCTTGGATGTTTAAAAGTACAAATTAGCTTCAACTCAAGCTTTTGAATGCAGTTACGCGTTTTAAAAGCTCAAACGAGTAGGATGAAAGAGATTTGAGTTCTTTTGTGTTTTATATTAAGAGAAAGCATCCAAATACTTTGTGTGGATTCATTTGAGTGTGAAACTACACCTAGGATGTTTACAAGTACAAACAAGCTTCAACTAAAGCTTTTGAATGCATTTACGCGTTTTAAAAGCTCATACGAGTAGGGTGAAAGAGATTTGAGTTATTTTGTGTTGTACATTAAGAGAAAGCATCCAAATACTTTGTTTGGATTCATTTGAGTGTGAAACTAAACCTAGGATGTTTACAAGTACAAACAAGCTTCAACTCAAGCTTTTGAATTCATCTACGCGTTTTGAAAGCTCTTACGACTAGGGTGATAGAGATCGAGTTCTTTTGTGTTGTATATTAAGATAAAGCACCCAAATGTTTTGTTTGCATTCATTTGAGTATGAAACTACACCAAGAATGTTTTAAAGTGCAAACAAGCTTCAACTGAAGCTTTTGAATGCATTTACGCGTTGTAAAAGCTCATACGAGTTGGGTGAAAGAGATTTGAGTTCTTCTGTGTTGTATATTAAGAGAAAGCATCCAAATGCTTTGTTTTGATTAATTTGAGTGTGAAACTACACCTTGGATGTTTACAAGAACAAATAAGCTTCAACTCAAGCTTTTGAATACATTTACGCGTTTTAAAAGCTCATACGAGCAGGATGAAAGAGATTTGAGTTCTTTTGTGATGTATGTTAAGAGAAAGCATCCAAATACTTTCTTTGGATTCATTTGAATGTGAAACTACACCTAGGATGTTTACAAGTACAAACAAGCTTCAACTCAAGCTTTTGAATGCTTTTACGCGTTTTAAAAGCTCATACGAATAGGGTGAAAGAGATTTGAGTTGTTTTGTGTTGAATATTGAGAGAAAGCATCCAAATGCTTTGTTTGGATTCACTTGAGTGTGAAACTACACCTAGGAAGTTTACAAGTACAAACAAGCTTCAACTCAAGCTTTTGAATGTATTTACGCGTTTTAAAAGCTCATACGAGTAGGGTGAAAGAGATTTGAGTTCTTTCGTGTTTTATATTAAGAGAAAGCATCCAAATACTTTGTTTCGATTCATTTGAGTGTGAAACAACACCTAGGATGTTTACAAGCACAAACAAGCCTCAACTCAAGCTTTTGAATGCATTTACGCAATTTAACAGCTCTTACGAATAGGGTGATAGAGATTGAGTTCTTTTGTGTTGTAAATTAAGAGAAAGCATACACATACTTTGTGTGGATTCATTTGAGTGTGACACTACACCTAGGATGTTAACAAGTATAAACAAGCTTCAACTCAAGCTTTTGAGTGTATTTACGCGTTTTAAAAGCTCATAGGAGTAGGGTGAAAGAGATTTGAGTTCTTTTGTGTTGTATATTAAGAGAAAGCATCCAAATGTTTTGTTTGCATTCATTTGAGTATGAACCTACACCAAAAATGTTTTAAAGTGCGAACAAGCTTTAACTCAAGCTTTTGAATGCCTTTACAACCAGAAATGTCATCACTTATCTTGAGACTGTCCCATTTTTCCAAGATTATTGCAATGACACTCAATCTAGTCTCTTGATGATCTGATGTTAATGCATCACCAATGCATCAGAAAGCATCCAAATACTTTGTTTGGATTCATTGGAGTGTGAAACTAGGATGTTTACAAGTACAAACAAGCTTCAACTCAAGCTTTTGAATGCATTAACGCGTTTTAAAAGCACATACGAGTAGGGTGAAAGAGATTTGAGTTCTTTTGTGTTGTATATTAAGAGAAAGCATCAAAATACTTTGTTTGGATTAATTTGAGTATGAAACTACACCTAGGATGTTTACAAGTACAAGCAAGCTTCAACTCAAACTTTTGAATGCATTTACGCGTTGTAACAGCTCTTACGACTAGGGTGATAGAGATTGAGTTCTTTTGTGTTGTATATTAAGAGAACGCACCCAAATGTTTTGTTTGCATTCATTTGAGTATGAAACTACACCAAGAATGTTTTAAAGTACAAACAAGCTTCAACTCAAGGTTTTAAATGCATTTACGCGTTTTAAAAGCTCATACGAGTAGGGTGAAAGAGATTGGAGTTCTTCTGTGTTGTATATTAAGAGAAAGCATCCAAATGCTTTGTTTGGATTTATTTGAGTGTGAAACTACACCTTGGATGTTTACAAGTACAAATAAGCTTCAACTCAAGCTTTTCAATACATTTACGCGTTTTAAAAGCTCATACGAGCAAGATGAAAGAGATTTGAGTTCTTTTGTTTTGTATGTTAAGAGAAAGCATCCAAATACTTTGTTGGGATTCATTTGAGTGTGAAACTACACCTAGGATGTTTACAAGTACAAACAAGCTTCAACTCAAGCTTTTGAATGCTTTTACGCGTTTTAAAAGCTCATACGAGTAGGGTGAAATAGATTTGAGTTCTTTTGTGTTGTATATCAAGATATAGCACCCAGATGTTTTGTTTGCACTCATTTGACTATGAAACTACCCCAAGAATATTTTATAGTGCAAACAAGCTTCAACTCAAGCTTTTGAATGCATTTACGCGTTTTAAAAGCTCTTACGAGTAGGGAGAAAGAGATTTGAGTTCTTTTGGGTTGTAAATTAAGAGAAAGCATCCAAATACTTTTTTGGATTCATTTGAACGTGAAACTACACCTAGGATGTTTACAAGTACAAACAAGCTTCAACTCAAGCTTTTGAATGCATTTACGCGTTTTAAAAGCTCATACGAGTAGCGTGAAAGAGATTTGAATTCTTTTGTGTTGTATATTATGAGAAAGCATCCAAATACTTTGTTTGGATTCATTTGAGTGTGAAACTACATCTAGGATGTTTAAAAGTACAAACAAGCTTCAACTCAAGCTTTTGAATGCATTTACGGGTTTTAAAAGCTCATACCAGTAGGGTGAAAGAGATTTGAGTTCTTTTGTGTTGTATATTAAGAGAAAGCATCCAAATACTTTGTTTCGATTCATTTGAGTGTGAAACAACACCTAGGATGTTTACAAGTACAAACAAGCCTCAACTCAAGCTTTTGAATACATTTACGCGTTTTAACAGCTCTTACCAATAGGATGATAGAGATTGAGTTCTTTTGTGTTGTATATTAAGAGAAAGAATCCAAATACTTTGTGTGGATTCATTTGAGTGTGAAACTACACCTAAGATGTTTACAAGTACAAACAAGCTTCAACTCATGCTTTTGAATGCATTTACGCATTTTAAAAGCTCATACGAGTAGGGTGAAAGAGATTTGAGTTCTTTTCTGTTGTATATTAAGAGAAAGCACCCAAATACTTTGTTTGGATTCATTTGTCTGTGAAACTACAGCTAGGATGTTTACAAGTACAAACAAGCTTCAACTCAAGCTTTTGAATGCATTTACGCGTTTTAAAAGCTCATACGAGGAGGGTGAAAGAGATTTGAGTTCTTTTGTGTTTTATATTAAAAGAATGCATCCAAATACTTTGTTTGGATTCATTTGAGTCTGAAACTACACCTAGGATGTTTACAAGTACAAACAAGCTTCAACTAAAGCTTTTGAATTCATCTACGCGTTTTTAAAGCTCTTACGACTAGGGTGATAGAAATCGAGTTCTTTTGTGTTGTATATTAAGATAAAGCACCCAAATGTTTTGTTTTCTTTCATTTGAGTATGAAACTACACCAAGAATGTTTTAAAGTGCAAACAAGCTTCAACTCAAGTTTTTGAATGCATTTACGCGTTTTAAAAGCTCATACGAGTAGGGTGAAAGAGATTTGAAGTTCTTTTGTGTTGTATATTAAGAAAAAAGCATCCAAATGCTCTGTTTGGATTAATTTGAGTGTAAAACTACACCTTTGATGTTTACAAGTACAAATAAGCTTCAACTCAAGCTTTTGAATACATTTACGCGTTTTAAAAGCTCATACGAGCAGGATGAAAGAGATTTGAGTTCTTTTGTGTTGTATGTTAAGAGAAAGCATCCAAATACTTTGTTTGGATTCATTTGAATGTGAAACTACACCTAAGATGTTTACAAGTAAAAACTAGCTTCAACTGAAGATTTTAAATGCATTTATGCGTTTTAAATGCTCAAACGAGTAGGGTTAAAGAGATTTGAGTTCTTTTGTGTTGTATATTAAGAGAAAGCATCCAAATACTTTGTTTGGATTCATTTGAGTGTGAAACTACACCTTGGATGTTTAAAAGTACAAATTAGCTTCAACTCAAGCTTTTGAATGCAGTTACGCGTTTTAAAATCTCAAACGAGTAGGATGAAAGAGATTTGAGTTCTTTTGTGTTTTATATTAAGAGAAAACATCCAAATACTTTGTGTGGATTCATTTGAGTGTGAAACTACACCTAGGATGTTTACAAGTACAAACAAGCTTCAACTAAAGCTTTTGAATGCATTTACGCGTTTTAAAAGCTCATACGAGTAGGGTGAAAGAGATTTGAGTTATTTTGTGTTGTACATTAAGAGAAAGCATCCAAATACTTTGTTTGGATTCATTTGAGTGTGAAACTAAACCTAGGATGTTTACAAGTACAAACAAGCTTCAACTCAAGCTTTTGAATTCATCTACGCGTTTTGAAAGCTCTTACGACTAGGGTGATAGAGATCGAGTTCTTTTGTGTTGTATATTAAGATAAAGCACCCAAATGTTTTGTTTGCATTCATTTGAGTATGAAACTACACCAAGAATGTTTTAAAGTGCAAACAAGCTTCAACTGAAGCTTTTGAATGCATTTACGCGTTGTAAAAGCTCATACGAGTTGGGTGAAAGAGATTTGAGTTCTTCTGTGTTGTATATTAAGAGAAAGCATCCAAATGCTTTGTTTTGATTAATTTGAGTGTGAAACTACACCTTGGATGTTTACAAGAACAAATAAGCTTCAACTCAAGCTTTTGAATACATTTACGCGTTTTAAAAGCTCATACGAGCAGGATGAAAGAGATTTGAGTTCTTTTGTGATGTATGTTAAGAGAAAGCATCCAAATACTTTGTTTGGATTCATTTGAATGTGAAACTACACCTAGGATGTTTACAAGTACAAACAAGCTTCAACTCAAGCTTTTGAATGCTTTTACGCGTTTTAAAAGCTCATACGAGTAGGGTGAAAGAGATTTGAGTTCTTTTGTGTTGAATATTCAGAGAAAGCATCCAAATGCTTTGTTTGGATTCACTTGAGTGTGAAACTACACCTAGGAAGTTTACAAGTACAAACAAGCTTCAACTCAAGCTTTTGAATGTATTTACGCGTTTTAAAAGCTCATACGAGTAGGGTGAAAGAGATTTGAGTTCTTTCGTGTTTTATATTAAGAGAAAGCATCCAAATACTTTGTTTCGATTCATTTGAGTGTGAAACAACACCTAGGATGTTTACAAGCACAAACAAGCCTCAACTCAAGCTTTTGAATGCATTTACGCAATTTAACAGCTCTTACGAATAGGGTGATAGAGATTGAGTTCTTTTGTGTTGTAAATTAAGAGAAAGCATACACATACTTTGTGTGGATTCATTTGAGTGTGACACTACACCTAGGATGTTAACAAGTATAAACAAGCTTCAACTCAAGCTTTTGAGTGTATTTACGCGTTTTAAAAGCTCATAGGAGTAGGGTGAAAGAGATTTGAGTTCTTTTGTGTTGTATATTAAGAGAAAGCATCCAAATGTTTTGTTTGCATTCATTTGAGTATGAACCTACACCAAAAATGTTTTAAAGTGCAAACAAGCTTTAACTCAAGCTTTTGAATGCCTTTACAACCAGAAATGTCATCACTTATCTTGAGACTGTCCCATTTTTCCAAGATCATTGCAATGACACTCAATCTAGTCTCTTGATGATCTGATGTTAATGCATCACCAATGCATCAGAAAGCATCCAAATACTTTGTTTGGATTCATTGGAGTGTGAAACTAGGATGTTTACAAGTACAAACAAGCTTCAACTCAAGCTTTTGAATGCATTAACGCGTTTTAAAAGCACATACGAGTAGGGTGAAAGAGATTTGAGTTCTTTTGTGTTGTATATTAAGAGAAAGCATCAAAATACTTTGTTTGGATTAATTTGAGTATGAAACTACACCTGGGATGTTTACAAGTACAAGCAAGCTTCAACTCAAACTTTTGAATGCATTTACGCGTTGTAACAGCTCTTACGACTAGGGTGATAGAGATTGAGTTCTTTTGTGTTGTATATTAAGATAAAGCACCCAAATGTTTTGTTTTCTTTCATTTGAGTATGAAACTACACCAAGAATGTTTTAAAGTGCAAACAAGCTTCAACTCAAGTTTTTGAATGCATTTACGCGTTTTAAAAGCACATACGAGTAGGGTGAAAGAGATTTGAGTTCTTTTGTGTTGTATATTAAGAGAAAGCATCAAAATACTTTGTTTGGATTAATTTGAGTATGAAACTACACCTGGGATGTTTACAAGTACAAGCAAGCTTCAACTCAAACTTTTGAATGCATTTACGCGTTGTAACAGCTCTTACGACTAGGGTGATAGAGATTGAGTTCTTTTGTGTTGTATATTAAGAGAACGCACCCAAATGTTTTGTTTGCATTCATTTGAGTATGAAACTACACCAAGAATGTTTTAAAGTACAAACAAGCTTCAACTCAAGGTTTTAAATGCATTTACGCGTTTTAAAAGCTCATACGAGTAGGGTGAAAGAGATTGGAGTTCTTCTGTGTTGTATATTAAGAGAAAGCATCCAAATGCTTTGTTTGGATTTATTTGAGTGTGAAACTACACCTTGGATGTTTACAAGTACAAATAAGCTTCAACTCAAGCTTTTCAATACATTTACGCGTTTTAAAATCTCATACGAGCAAGATGAAAGAGATTTGAGTTCTTTTGTTTTGTATGTTAAGAGAAAGCATCCAAATACTTTGTTGGGATTCATTTGAGTGTGAAACTACACCTAGGATGTTTACAAGTACAAACAAGCTTCAACTCAAGCTTTTGAATGCTTTTACGCGTTTTAAAAGCTCATACGAGTAGGGTGAAATAGATTTGAGTTCTTTTGTGGTGTATATCAAGATATAGCACCCAGATGTTTTGTTTGCACTCATTTGAGTATGAAACTACCCCAAGAATATTTTATAGTGCAAACAAGCTTCAACTCAAGCTTTTGAATGCATTTACGCGTTTTAAAAGCTCTTACGAGTAGGGTGAAAGAGATTTGAGTTCTTTTGGGTTGTAAATTAAGAGAAAGCATCCAAATACTTTTTTGGATTCATTTGAACGTGAAACTACACCTAGGATGTTTACAAGTACAAACAAGCTTCAACTCAAGCTTTTGAATGCATTTACGCGTTTTAAAAGCTCATACGAGTAGCGTGAAAGAGATTTGAATTCTTTTGTGTTGTATATTATGAGAAAGCATCCAAATACTTTGTTTGGATTCATTTGAGTGTGAAACTACATCTAGGATGTTTAAAAGTACAAACAAGCTTCAACTCAAGCTTTTGAATGCATTTACGCGTTTTAAAAGCTCATACTAGTAGGGTGAAAGAGATTTGAGTTCTTTTGTGTTGTATATTAAGAGAAAGCATCCAAATACTTTGTTTCGATTCATTTGAGTGTGAAACAACACCTAGGATGTTTACAAGTACAAACAAGCCTCAACTCAAGCTTTTGAATACATTTACGCGTTTTAACAGCTCTTACCAGTAGGATGATAGAGATTGAGTTCTTTTGTGTTGTATATTAAGAGAAAGAATCCAAATACTTTGTGTGGATTCATTTGAGTGTGAAACTACACCTAAGATGTTTACAAGTACAAACAAGCTTCAACTCATGCTTTTGAATGCATTTACGCATTTTAAAAGCTCATACGAGTAGGGTGAAAGAGATTTGAGTTCTTTTCTGTTGTATATTAAGAGAAAGCACCCAAATACTTTGTTTGGATTCATTTGTCTGTGAAACTACACCTAGGATGTTTACAAGTACAAACAAGCTTCAACTCAAACTTTTGAATGCATTTACGCGTTTTAAAAGCTCATACTTGTAGGGTGAAAGAGATTTGAGTTCTTTTGTGTTGTATATTAAGTGAAAGAATCCAAATAGTTTGTTTGGATACATTTGAGTGTGAAATTACAGCTAGGATGTTTACAAGTACAAACAAGCTTCAACTCAAGCTTTTGAATGCATTTACGCGTTTTAAAAGCTCATACGAGGAGGGTGAAAGAGATTTGAGTTCTTTTGTGTTTTATATTAAGATAAAGCATCCAAATACTTTGTTTGGATTCATTTGAGTGTGAAAGTACACCTAGGATGTTTACAAGTACAAACAAGCTTCAACTAAAGCTTTTGAATTCATCTACGCGTTTTTAAAGCTCTTACGACTAGGGTGATAGAGACTACGCGTTCTTTCATTTGAGTATGAAACTACACCAAGAATGTTTACGCGTTTTGAATGCATTTACGCGTTGTAGAAGCTCTTACAACAAGGGTGAAAGAGATTTGAGTTCATTTGTGTTGTATATTATGAGAAAGCATCCAAATACTTTCTTTGGATACATTTGAGTGTGAAACTACAGCTCGGATGTTTACAAGTACTAACTAGCTTCAACTCAAGCTTTTAAATGCATTTACGCGTTTTAAAAGCTCAAACGAGTAGGGTTAAAGAGATTTGAGTTCTTTTGTGTTGTATATTAAGAGAAAGCATCCAAATACTTTGTTTGGATTCATTTGAGTGTGAAACTACACCTAGGATGTTTACAAGTACAAACAAGCTTCAACTCAAGCTTTTGAATGCATCTACGCGTTTTAAAAGCTCTTACGACTAGGGTGATAGAGATCGAGTTCTTTTGTGTTGTATATTAAGATATAGCACCCAAATGTTTTGTTTGCATTCAGTTGAGTATGAAACTACACCAAGAATGTTTAAAAGTGCAAACAAGCTTTAACTCAAGCTTTTGAATGCATTTACGCGTTTTAAAATCTCATATGAGTAGGGTGAAAGAGATTTTTGTTTTTTTGTGTTGTATATTAAGAGAAAGCATCCAAATGCTTTGTTTGGATTAATTTGAGTGTGAAACTACTCCTTGGATGTGTACAAGTGCAAATAATCTTCAACTCAAGCTTTTGAATAAATTAACGCGTTTTAAAAGCTCATACGAGCAGGATGAAAGAGATTTGAGTTCTTTTGTGGTGTATGCTAAGAGAAAGCATCCAAATACTTTGTTTGGATTCATTTGAATGTGAAACTACACCTAGGATGTTTACAAGTAAAAACTAGCTTCAACTGATGTGATTTATTTAGGGATTTTCTGTATTTTTGATAAACAAAACAATAAAAGGGATATACCTCTCGAATCACTCAAGGGGTTGGGGTTTTTCGTTCAAGAATCACTCAAGAACAAGACTTGCGCATCACACACAAGGGTTTCAAACTGAATCACTCAATTTGAGGGGTAAATACTCACGTATTAATCATTAATCATCAAAGTCTATGTTACAATTTCGTGCTCTCCCCTATATATAGACAAAGAAATCTAAAGCTACTAGGAATCCTAATCCAAGTAGGAAACTAACTATTAAACTGATTACAATTGTAAAACGAACTATCTAACAGCTTTTCTAATTCCTAATGGACTCATAATGCTAATAATAACCAGATTATTAGTTTCCTAAGCAATAAATCACGCTAAAAGCAAGTTAAAATAAACTAGGACACAATAACTAAACTAAAGTCGTTGCCTTGGCGCGCAAGGAATATGTTCCGTAACTTGTTACGCGTTTTTGACCATGTTGCGCTTTGAATTAGAGAAAACTCAAAGCATCAATGTTGTAGATCTCGATCATATCTTTCTACAGAGATTTGAATCATCACGTTTAGATTTAGTATGAGCGAGTTATGGCCAAAATACGAACAACTATCAGAACTGCCAAGATTACGAGGTTCTCCATAATGACGTGATCATATAACAAGAGCTTTAATCCCCATCTTGCGCGTGTATTCCAAAGTATCTTCAATGTAGGAGGCAATGTAATTGTAACCCATTTTAAAACATGCTCCATAAACGAACATAATAGAACTAAGATTGAATGTTCTTTCAATTCCCCTTGGAAAACACCATTGTTGTTCTTGAGGAGCCGTGTAGAGGAATCAAGATCATTCCTAAGATCTATATAATGGTGAATATGATGTGTATCGTTTTTTAAGCATGTTGCTCCTGCATCAATCTCCCTTTCTTCAAAAAGAATTGTCCCCAATTCTTGGTCGGTAACAATCCTTTCTTGAGTTTTGTCTCCATGATCTTCCATCAAATAAATGGTACAATTCTTGGAGAAGTCAGTATGAACAAAGTCTTCATATTTGAAAAACAATGAATCATGTTGAGATGTCTTCAATGAATCCACGACCACAAGGTTAGTAATGATGTCAACCTCATCTTCTTGACTTACCTCATCAAATATAGGTGGTTGACTTGGGTCAAAAGAAAATTCTTCTTTCAAAAGGTCATCATTATAACCAAGATCATCAAGAAAATCACCAATATTATCTGGTTCAATGAATTCTTCCTCAACAAACTCATGAACCACGGTTTGTTGTTTTGAAACATAAACTTGAACATCAATCAAGGAATCCATGTTCTTGGCCTTTTCTTGTGAGTCTTCAATAGGAACAATATCTTTAAACGAACCATAAAGATCAGATTTTTGCAAAAACTCCTCAATGATCCCGTTCTTTGGTTCTTTGACTTCACAAGATCTCAAAGATTCTTCAGCCGCGTGCACTTCTTTAATGTATTCTATAGTTACTTGAAACTTTGTAGCACATTCATCTATAAAGTGACCGAAACCAAAACAATTGGAACATTGGTTATTATCTCGTTCCTCTTCTCTTAACTTCTGCAATTGTTGTTCAATCCGTCTCACCCTCATCTCAGATAACAAAAGTTTAATACTTTCATCATAACAATATGCACATGAACATTCTTGATCATTGCTCGGATATGAAAATCTTCTGTTGAGATACTTCTTCAATTTGCTCATGGTGCGGATTTTCTCTTTCCTCATGAGTTTTCTGCGAGATTTCAAAGACTCCCACCAAACTAGAGCATGTCCTCTTAGGCGAGAAATCACAATCTTTACTTGCTCATAGTCAGTAAACTCATAACATAAAAATAACTCGTCAACCTTCTTAAGCCATCGACAAAAGTCCTTTGAACAATACAACCCACTAAACTCATCTAAGCTGGACTCAATAAACTTAGAATTCCATGGTGACCTCATATTGTTTATTGCTTCATAAGATCAATGTCGAAATAATATTTTCCACTCGTAAAAACACAAAACGGCTCAAAAACAGGAGTAAACAATTGAATTTCGCAAAAATAACACAGGGCTAGTAAGCAAAGCTTAACTAGTCTTGCTCAGAATGCCAGTTACCTGCGAAAAACACTATTGCTTTGTCAAAACGGGCTCCAAAATTCTGATGAACAGCAGCACGAACACGAACAACTTTTTATAATCTTCTGTCAATCTGGATCGTTTGAAGTTTTAGAAAACTCCAAAAGCTTGCTCTGATACCAAGTTGATGTGATTTATTTAGGGATTTTCTGTATTTTTGATAAACAAAACAATAAAAGGGATATACCTCTCGAATCACTCAAGGGGTTGGGGTTTTTCGTTCAAGAATCACTCAAGAACAAGACTTGCGCATCACACACAAGGGTTTCAAACTGAATCACTCAATTTGAGGGGTAAATACTCACGTATTAATCATTAATCATCAAAGTCTATGTTACAATTTCGTGCTCTCCCCTATATATAGACAAAGAAATCTAAAGCTACTAGGAATCCTAATCCAAGTAGGAAACTAACTATTAAACTGATTACAATTGTAAAACGAACTATCTAACAGCTTTTCTAATTCCTAATGGACTCATAATGCTAATAATAACCAGATTATTAGTTTCCTAAGCAATAAATCACGCTAAAAGCAAGTTAAAATAAACTAGGACACAATAACTAAACTAAAGTCGTTGCCTTGGCGCGCAAGGAATATGTTCCGTAACTTGTTAAGCGTTTTTGACCATGTTGCGCTTTGAATTAGAGAAAACTCAAAGCATAAATGTTGTAGATCTCGATCATATCTTTCTACAGAGATTTGAATCATCACGTTTAGATTTAGTATGAGCGAGTTATGGCCAAAATACGAACAACTATCAGAACTGCCAAGATTACGAGGTTCTCCATAATGACGTGATCATATAACAAGAGCTTTAATCCCCATCTTGCGCGTGTATTCCAAAGTATCTTCAATGTAGGAGGCAATGTAATTGTAACCCATTTTAAAACATGCTCCATAAACGAACATAATAGAACTAAGATTGAATGTTCTTTCAATTCCCCTTGGAAAACACCATTGTTGTTCTTGAGGAGCCGTGTAGAGGAATCAAGATCATTCCTAAGATCTATATAATGGTGAATATGATGTGTATCGTTTTTTAAGCATGTTGCTCCTGCATCATCAACTGAAGCTTTTTAAATGCATTTACGCGTTTTAAAAGCTCATACGAGTAGGGTGAAACAGATTTAAGTTCTTTTGTGTTGTATATTAAGAGAAAGCATCCAAATACTTTGTTTGGATTCATTTGGGTGTGAAACTACACCTAGGATATTAACAAGTACAAACAAGCTTCAACTCAAGCTTTTGAATGCATTTACGCGTTTTAAAAACTCTTACGAGTAGGATGAAAGAGATTTGAGTTCTTTTGGGTTGTAAATTAAGAGAAAGCATCCAAATACTTTTTTGGATTCATTTGAGCGTGAAACTACACCTAGGATGTTTACAAGTACAAACAAGCTTCAACTCAAGCTTTTGAATGCATTTACGCGTTTTAAAAGCTCATACGAGTAGGGTGAAAGAGATTTGAGTTCTTTGTGTTGTATATTAAGAGAAAGCATCCAAATACTTTGTTTGGATTCATTTGAGTGTGAAACTACACCTAGGATGTTTACAAGTACAAACAAGCTTCAACTCAAGCTTTTGAATGCATTTACGCGTTTTAAAAGCTCATACCAGTAGGGTGAAAGAGATTTGAGTTCTTTTGTGTGGTATATTAAGAGAAAGCATCCAAATACTTTGTTTGGATACATTTGAGTGTGAAACTACACCTAGGATGTTTACAAGTACAAACAAGCTTCAACTCAAGCTTTTGAATTCATTTACGCGTTTTAAAAGCTCATACCAGTAGGGTGAAAGAGATTTGAGTTCTTTTGTGTTGTATATTAAGAGAAAGAATCCAAATACTTTGTTCGGATACATTTGAGTGTGAAACTACAGCTAGGATGTTTACAAGTACAAACAAGCTTCAACTCAAGCTTTTGAATGCATTTACACGTTTTAAAAGCTCATACGAGGAGGGTGAAAGAGATTTGAGTACTTTTGTGTTGTATATTAAGAGAAAGCATCCAAATACTTTGTTTGGATTCATTTGAGGGTGAAACTACACATAGGATGTTTACAAGTACAAACAAGCTTCAACTCAAGCTTTTGAATTCATCTACGCGTTTTAAAAGCTCTTACGACTAGGGTGATAGAGATCGAGTTCTTTTCTGTTTTATATTAAGTTAAAGCACCCAAATGTTTTGTTTGCATTCATTTGAGTATGAAACTACACCAAGAATTTTTTAAAGTGCAAACAAGCTTCAACTCAAACTTTTGAATGCATTTACGCGTTTTAAAAGCTCATACGAGTAGGGTGAAAGAGATTTGAGTTATTTTGTGTTGTATATTATGAGAAAGCATCCAAATACTTTTTTTGCATTCATTTGAGTGTGAAACTACACCTAGGATGTTTACAAGTACAAACAAGCTTCAACTCAAGCTTTTGAATGCATTCACACGTTTTAAAAGCTCATACGAGTAGGGTGAAAGAGATTTGAGTTCTTTTGTTTTGTTTTAAGAGAAAGCTTTCAAATACTTTGTTTGGATTCATTTGAGTGTGAAAATACACCTAGGATGTTTACAAGTACAAACAAGCTTCAACTCAATCTTTTGAATGCATTTACGCGTTGTAACAGCTCTTACGACAAGGGTGATAGAGATTGAGTTGTTTTGTGTTGTATATTAAGAGAAAGCACCCAAATACTTTTTTTGCATTCATTTGAGTGTGAAACTACACCTAGGATGTTTACAAGTGCAAACAAGCTTCAACTCAAGCTTTCGAATGCATTTACGCGTTTTAAAAGCTCATACGAGTAGGGTGAATGAGATTTGAGTTCTTTTGTGTTGTATTAAGAGAAAGCTGTCAAATACTTTGTTTGGATTCATTTGAGTGTGAAACTACACCTAGGATGTTTACAAGTACAAACAAGCTTCAACTCAAGCTTTTGAATGAATTTACCCGTTTTAAACGCTCATACGAGTAGGGTGAAAGAGATTTAAGTTCTTTTGTGTTGTATATTAAGAGAAAGCATCCAAATATTTTGTTTGCATTCATTTGAGTGTGAAACTACACCTAGGATGTTTACAAGTACAAACAAGCTTCAACTCAAACTTTTGAATGCATCTACGTGTTTTAAACTCATACGAGTAGGGTGAAAGAGATATGAGTTCTTTTGTGTTGTATATTAAGAGAAAGCATCCAAATACTTTATTTGGATTCATTTGAGTGTGAAACAACACCTAGGATGTTTACCAGTAGAAACAATCTTCAACTCAAGCTTTTGAATGCATTTACGCCTTTTAAAAGCTCATACGAGTAGGGTGATAGAGATTGAGTTCTTTGGTGTTGTATATTAAGAGAAAGCACCTAAATGTTTTGTTTGCATTCATTTGTGTATGAAACTACCCCAATAATATTTTAAAGTGCAAACAAGCTTCAACTCAAGCTTTTGAATGCATTTACGCGTTTTAGAAGTTCATACGAGTAGGGTGGAAGAGATTTAAGTTCTTTTGTGTAGTATATTAAGAGAAAGCATCCAAATACTTTGTTTGGATTCATTTGAGTGAGAAACTACACCTAGGATGTTTACAAGTACAAACAAGCTTCAACTCAAACTTTTAAATGCATTTACGCGTTGTAACAGCTCTTACGACTAGGGTGATAGAGATTGAGTTCTTTTGTGTTGTATATTAAGAGAAAGCATCCAAATACTTTGTTTGGATTGAGTGTGAAACTACATCTAGGATGTTTGCAAGTACAAAAAGGCTTCTACTCAAGCTTTTGAATGCATTTACGCGTTTTAAAAGCTCATACGAGTTGGGTGAAAGAGACTTTTGTTCTTTTGTGTTGTATATTAAGAGAAAGCATCCAAATACTTTGTTTGGATTCATTTGAGTGTGAAAGTACACCTAGGATGTTTACAAGTACAAATAAGCTTCAACTCAAACTTTTGAATGCATTTAAGCGTTTTAAGCTCATACGAGTAGGGTGAAAGAGATTTGACTTCGTTTGTGTTGTATATTAAGAGAAAGCAACCAAATACTTTTTTGTTTGGATTCATTTGAGTGTGAAACTAAACCTAGGATGTTTACAAGTACGAACAAGCTTCAACTCAAGCTTTTGAATGCATTTACGCGTTGTAACACCTCTTACGACTAGGGTGATAGAGATTGAGTTCTTTTGTGTTGTATATTAAGAGAAAGCACCCAAATGTTTTGTTTGGATTCATTTGAGTATGAAACTACACCAAGAATGTTTTAAAGTGCAAACAAGCTTCAACTCAAGCTTTTGAATGCATTTACTCGTTTTAAAAGCTCATACGAGTAGGGTGATAGAGATTGAGTTTTTTAGTGTTGTATATTAAGAGAAAGCACCCAAATGTTCTGTTTGCATTCATTTGAGTATGAAACTACAGCAAGAATATTTTAAAGTGCAAACAAGCTTCAACTCAAGCTTTTGAATGCATTTACGCGTTTTAAAAGTTTATACGAGTAGGGTAAAAGAGATTTGAGTTCTTTTGTGTTGTATATTAAGAGAAAGCATCCAAATACTTTGTTTGGATTCATTTGAGTGTGAAACTACACATTGGATGTTTACAAGTACAAACAAGCGTCAACTCAAGCTTTTGAATGCATCTACGCGTTTTAAAAGCAGTTACGACTAGGGTGATAGAGATCGAGTTCTTTTGTGTTGTATATTAAGATAAAGCACGCAAATGTTTTTTTTGCATTCATTTGAGTATGAAACTACACCAAGAATGTTTTAAAGTGCAAACAAGCTTCAACACAAGCTTTTGAATGCATTTACACGTTTTACAAGCTCATACGTGTTGGGTGAAAGAGATTTGAGTTCTTTTGTGTTGTATATTAAGGGAAAGCATCCAAATACTATGTTTGGATTCATTTGAGTGTGAAACTTCACCTAGGATGTGTACAAGTAAAAACTTGCTTCAACTCAAGCTTTTGAATGCATTTACGCGTTTTAAAAGCTCATACGAGTACGGTGAAAAAGATTTGAGTTTTTGTGTGTTGTATATTAAGAGAAAGCATCTAAATACATTGTTTGGATTCATTTGAGTGTGAAACTACATCTAGGATGTTTAAAAGTACAAACAAGCTTCAACTCAAGCCTTTGAATGCATTTACGCGTTTTAAAATCTCATACGAGTAGGGTGAAAGAGATTTGAGTTCTTTTGTGTTGCATATTAAGAGAAAGCATCCAAGTACTTTGTTTGGATTCATTTGAGTGTAAAACTACACCTTGGATGTTTACAAGTACAAATAAGCTTCAACTCAAGCTTTTGAATGCATTTACGCGTTTTAAAAGCTCATACGAGTAGGGTGAAAGAGGTTTGAGTTCTTTTAAGTTGTATGTTAAGAGAAAGCATCCAAATACTTTGTTTGGATTAATTTGAGTGTGAAACTACACCTAGGATGTTTACAAGGACAAACAAGCTTCAACTCAAGTTTTTGAATGCATTTACGCGTTTTTAAAGCTCACACGAGTAGGGTGAAAGAGATTTGAGTTCTTTTGTGTTGTATATTAAGAGAAAGAATCCAAATACTTTGGTTGGATTCATTTGAGTGTGAAACTACACCTTGGATGTTTACAAGTCCAAATAAGCTTCAACTCAAGCTTTCGAATGCATTTACGCGTTTTAAAAGCTCATACGAGTAGGGTGAAAGAGATTTGAGTTCTTTTGTGTTGTATATTAAGAGAAAGTATCCAAATACTTTGTTTGGATTCATTTGAGTGTGAAACTACACCTAGGATGTTTACAAGTACACAAACAACCTTCAACTCAAGCTTTTGAATGCATTTACACGTTGTAACAGTTCTTACGACTAGGGTGAAAGTGATTTTAGTTCTTTTGTGTTGTATATTAAGAGAAAGCATCCAAATATTTTGTTTGCATTCATTTGAGTGTGAAACTACACCTAGGATGTTTACAAGTACAAACAAGCTTCAACTCAAGCTTTTGAATGCATTTACGCGTTTTAACAGCTCTTACGACTAGGGTGATAGAGATCGAGTTCTTTTGTGTTGTTTATTAAGAGAAAGCACCCAAATGTTTTGTTTGCATTCATTTGAGTATGAAACTACACGAAGAATGATTTAAAGTGCAAACAAGCTTCAACTCAAGCTTTTGAATGCATTTACGCGTGTTGGGTGAACGAGATTTGAGTTCTTTTGTGTTGTATATTAAGAGAAAGCATCCAAATACTTTTTTGGATTCATTTGAGTGTGAAACTACACATTGGATGTTTACAAGTACAAACAAGCGTGAACTCAAGCTTTTCAATGCATCTACGCGTTTTAAAAGCAGTTACGACTAGGGTGATAGAGATCGAGTTCTTTTGTGTTGTATATTAAGATAAAGCACGCAAATGTTTTGTTTGCATTCATTTGAGTATGAAACTACACCAAGAATGTTTTAAAGTGTTGTATTTTAAAGTGCAAACAAGCTTCAACTCAAGCTTTTGAATGCATTTACGCGTTTTAAAAGTTTACACGAGTAGGGTGAAAGAGATTTGAGTTCTTTTGTGTTGTATATTAAGAGAAAGCATCCAAATACTTTGTTTGAATTCATTTGAGTGTGAAACTACACCTTGGATGTTTACAAGTACAAACTAGGTTCAACTCAAGCTTTTGAATGCATTTGCGCGTTTTAAAAGCTCACACGAGTAGGGTGAAAGAGATATGAGTTCTTTTGTGTTGTATATTAAGAGAAAGCATCCAAATACTTTGTTTGGATTCATTTGAGTGTGAAACTACACCTAGGATATTTACAAGTAAAAAAACAGGTTCTACTCAAGCTTTTGAATGCATTCACGCGTTTTAAAAGCTCATACGAGTAGGGTGAAAGAGATTTAAGTTCTTTTGTGTTGTATATTAAGAGAAAGCATCCAAATACTTTGTTTGGATTCATTTTAGTGTGAAACTACACCTAGGATGTTTACAAGTACAAAAAAGTTACAACTCAAGCTTTTGAATCCATTTACGCGTTTTAAAAGCTCAAACGAGTAGGGTGAAAGAGATTTAAGTTCTTTTGTGTTGTATATTAAGAGAAAGCATCCAAATAATTTATTTGGATTCATTTGAATGCGAAACTACACCTAGGATGTTTACAAGTACAAACTAGCTTCAACTCAAGCTTTTGAATGCATTTAAGCATTTTAAGCTCATACGAGTAGGGTGAAAGAAATTTGAGTTCTTTTGTGTTGTATATTAAGAGAAAGCAACCAAATACTTTGGTTGGATTCATTTGAGTGTGAAACTACACCTTGGATGTTTACAAGTACAAATAAGCTTCAACTCAAGCTTTTGAATGTATTTACGCGTTTTAAAAGCTGATACGAGTAGGGTGAAAGAGATTTCAGTTCTTTTGTGTTGTATATTAAGAGAAAGCATCCAAATACATTGTTTGGATTCTTTTGAGTGTGAAACTACATCTAGGATGTTTACAAGTACAAACAAGCTTCAACTCTAGCTTTTGAATGCATTTACGCGTTGTAACAGCTCTTACGACTAGGGTGAAAGTGATTTGAGTTCTTTTGTGTTGCATGTTATGAGAAAGCATCCAAATATTTTGTTTGCATTCATTTGAGTGTGAAACTACACCTAGGATGTTTACAAGTACAAACAAGATTCAACTCAAGCTTTTGAATGCAATTACGTGTTTTAAAGGCTCATACGAGTAGGATGAAAGACAATTGAGTTCTTTTGTGTTGTATAATAAAAGAAAGCATCCAAATACTTTGTTTGGATTCATTTGAGTGTGAAACAACATCTAGGATGTTTACAAGTACAAACAAGCTTCAACTCAAGCTTTTGAATGCATTTACGCGTTTTAAAAGCTCATACGTGTAGGATGAAAGAGATTTGAGTTCTTTTGTGTTGTATAATAAAGCATCCAAATACTTTGTTTGGATTCATTTGAGTGTGAAACTACACCTAGGATGTTTACAAGTAAAAACTAGCTTCAACTCAAGCTTTTGAATGCATTTACGCGTTTTTAAAAGTAGGATGAAAGAGATTTGAGTTCTTTTGTGTTGTATATTAAGTGAAAGCATCCAAATACTTTGTTTGGATTCATTTGAGTGTGAAACTACACCTTGGATGTTTAGAAGTACAAATAAGCTTAAACTCAAGCTTTTGAATGCATTTACGCGTTTTAAAAGCTCATACGAGTAGGGTGAAAGAGATTTCAGTTCTTTTGTGTTGTATATTAACAGAAAGCATCCAAGTACATTGTTTGGATTCATTTGAGTGTGAAACTACACCTAGGATGTTTACAAGTGCACAAACAAGCTTCTACTCAAGCTTTTGAATGCATTTACGCGTTGTAACAGCTCTTACAACTAGGGTGAAAGTGATTTGAGTTCTTTTGTGTTGTATATAAAGAGATAGCATCCAAATATTTTGTTTGCATTCATTTGAGTGTGAAACTACACCTTGGATGTTTACAAGTACAAATAAGCTTCAACTCAAGCTTTTGAATGCATTTACGCGTTTTAAAACTCATACGAGTAGGGTGAAAGAGATTTCAGTTCTTTTGTGTTGTATATTAAGAGAAAGCATCCAAGTACTTTGTTTGGATTCATTTGAGTGTGAAACTACACCTAGGATGTTTACAAGTACACAAACAAGCTTCTACTCAAGCTTTTGAATGCATTTACGCGTTGTAACAGCTCTTACAACTAGGGTGAAAGTGATTTGAGTTCTTTTGTGTTGTATATAAAGAGATAGCATCCAAATATTTTGTTTGCATTCATTTGAGTGTGAAACTACACCTAGGATGTTTACAAGTACAAACAAGCTTCAACTCAAGCTTTTGAATGCATCTACGCGTTTTAAAAGCAGTTACGACTAGGGTGATAGAGATCGAGTCCTTTTGTGTTGTATATTAAGATAAAGCACACAAATGTTTTGTTTGCATTCATTTGAGTATGAAACTACACCAAGAATGTTTTAAAGTGCAAACAAGCTTCAACTCAAGCTTTTGAATGCATTTACGCGTTTTAAAAGCTCACACGACTAGGGCGAAAGAGATTTGAGTTCTTTTGTGTTGTATATTAAGAGAAAGCATCCAAATACTTTGTTTGGATTTATTTGAGTGTGAAACTACACCTTGGATGTTTACAAGTACAATTAAGCTTCAACTCAAGCTTTTGAATGCATTTACGCGTTTTAAAAGCTCATACGAGTAGGGTGAAAGAGATTTGAGTTCTTTTGTGTTTTCGATTAAGAGAAAGCATCCAAATACTTTGTTTGGATTCATTTGAGTGTGAAACTACACCTTGGATGTTTACAAGTAGAAACTAGCTCCAACTCAGGCTTTTGAATGCATTTACGCGTTTTAAAAGCTCATACGAGTAGGGTGAAAGAGATATGAGTTCTTTTGTGTTGTATATCAAGAGAAAGCATCCAAATACTTTGTTTGGATTCATTTGAGTGTGAAACTACACCTAGGATGTTTACAAGTACAAAAAAGCTTCTACTCAAGCTTTTGAATGCATTTACGCGTTTTAAAAGCTCATACGAGTGGGGTGAAAGAGATTTGAGTTCTTTTGTGTTGTATATTAAGAGAAAGCATCCAAATACTTTGTTTGAATTCATTTGAGTGTGAAACTACACCTAGGATGTTTACAAGTACAAACAAGCTTCAACTCAAGCTTTGGAATGCATTTACGCGTTTTAAAAGCCCGTACGAGTTGAGTGAAAGAGATTTGAGTTCTTTTGTGTTGTATAATAAAAGAAAGCATCCAAATACTTTGTTTGGATTCATTTGAGTGTGAAACTACAGCTAGGATGTTTACAAGTAAAAACTAGCTTCAACTCAAGCTTTTGAATGCATTTACGCGTTTTAAAAGCTCATACGAGTAGGGTGAAAAAGATTTGAGTTTTTTTGTGTTGTATATTAAGAGAAAGCATCCAAATACATTGTTTGGATTCACTTGAGTGTGAAACTACATCTAGGATGTTTACAATTACAAACAAGCCTCAACTCAAGCTTTTGAATGCATTTACGCGTTGTAACAGCTCTTACGACTAGGGTGAAAGTGATTTGAGTTCTTTTGTGTTGTATGTTAAGAGAAAGCATCCAAATATTTTGTTTGCATTCATTTGAGTGTGAAACAACACCTAGGATGTTTACAAGTACAAATAAGATTCAACTCAAGCTTTTGAATGCATTTACGCGTTTTAAAAGCTCATACGAGTAGGATGAAAGAGATTTGAGTTCTTTTGTGTTGTATGATAAAAGAAAGCATCAAAATACTTTGTGATGCAGGAGCAAGTACGTTAAAGGACAAGCAAGAAGACGACGAATCAAGAACGTCCAAGAACCCAGTTCTTGAAACGTTAATGCTTGATCTTGAGCTGCTCATTGCCAAGAGTATAATGCCACGTGAGGTAAAGTGTGAGGTAACTATGTTAGAGTGGCAAGAAGATGACTAGAAGCTGAAAAGAAGAAGCCTTGGGCGCCAAGGAAACTGTTCCAGCGTTTTGAGCCTTGGGCGCCAAGCAATTAGCTCTTTGAGTTTGATTTTGTTTGCCTATTTCCTTAATTAGTTAGAATATGTTTAGGAAAGTAGTATTCTGATTATTAGTAGCATTAGAAGTCCATTAGGTATTAGGAAAGCTGTTAATTAGCTCGTTTTACAATTGTAGTTAGTTTCGTAGTTAGTTTCCTATTTGGACTAGGATTAGGATTCCGAATAGCTTTAGATTTCTTTGTCTATAAATAGGGGAGAGCTTTGCTACTGTAAATTCGTGCTTTGATGATTAATTATTGAATACGTGAGTATTTACCCCTCAAACTGAGTGATTCAGGTTGAAACCCTTTCGAGTGATTCGTGAGTTGTTCTTGAGTGATTCTTGAACAAGATCCCTTTGTGTGATACTATCAAAGGTTAATTTCCATTTTTTTTCTTATTTCACATCAACTTGGTATCAGAGCTAAAGGTTTGAGCTTTCTTAAGTTTAAACAACACGGTCCTGAGCATAAACACGACACCATAGCGAGCTTTCGAGAAAGATTCTTGCAAGATCCGCCCTTTGTTCAAGAAGACAGCCAAGAAACCCCCAAGAAACCAACAACCGAAGCCATGGGTGAGCCCAACGAACTAGCAAAGTTGTTAACAGCCATGGAGGATCTTAGGGCATCTTTCAAAACTCAAGAAGAGCGGATGGCAGAGCGGATGGCTGCTATGGAAAGAAGAAACCAAGAAGATAGGGAAAACATGGAGGCAAGGATGCGCGGAATTCATTGGAGAAACCACAACCGTGACCCCAACTTCGATGAGGAGTTTGAAGACAGAAGTGGGACTAGAACCAATGACGCTCCTAAACCACGACACCCCTATGATGATGATAGGAACTTGAAAGTCGAACTCCCTGAATATGACGGTTCCTACGATCCAGAGGTCTTTCTTGATTGGCTTAGAACTATGGAGAGAGTCTTTGAATACAAGGAGTATGATGAGCGGCGAAGATACAAGTTAGCCACGCTTAAACTCACCAAGCATGCTTCTTTATGGTATGAAAACCTAAAGGCTCGACGCAAGAAGGAAGAGAAAGCAAAGATTGAGACTTGGGACAAACTCAAGAAATATTTAAAGAAAAGATTTTTGCCTAAAGAATTTGAGCAAGAACAATTTTTGAAACTTACGTCCTTAAGCCAAGAAACCTCAAGTGTACAAGACTACCTCCAGAAGTTTGAACATATGCACATGATGTGTGATCTTGAGGAGAAGGAGGAGTTAAAGATTGCACGGTTCATCAAAGGTCTAAACCCAACCGGTAGAGCTTGTTCCTTACGTAACCTTTGAGGACGTGTGGAAAATCGCTCTCAAGATTAGGAAGCAAGAGAAGGAGCAAAAAACGGTTGCTCGAGATGTGATTAAAGGCTATACAAATTTTTGGAACCAATACAACGCGAGAGAGAATACAACATTCTCCAATAGCGCAAGTATCCCTAGCAAGCCCGTAACTCAAGACAAAGCCAAAGCCGTGGCTACTAAGGCCAAGAACCAACTGCGTTGTTTCAAGTGTCAAGGATATGGACACTATGCCTATGAGTGCGGCTCGAAGAAAGCGCTCACCATCGCTGAGCTAGAAGAGATGGAACCCTCGTTTGTTATGCCCATAACCGAGGATAGTGATGAAGATAATGGAGAGCCATTCATTGAAGATTATGGTATACCCGAGGTTGGAGAGACCCTAATCCTTACGAAGTTGCTACATACGACTGTGGCCGATGATGAGTCCGACCAAAGGGAGCAAATATTCCATTCTCGCTGCAAGGTTAGAGGTAAAGTTTGCAATTTGATTATTGACTCTGGGAGTTGTACTAATGTTGCCTCTAAAGAGATGGTTGATAAGCTTGATTTGCCTACTAAAAGTCATCCTAAACCCTATACTGTGCAATGGTTGAATGATGGGGGAGGGTCAAAAGTGACTACACAAGCTAGAGTTTGCTTTACTTTAGGGTGTTATAAAGACGATCTATGGTGTGATGTACTTCCTATGGGTGTTTGTCATATATTGTTAGGTCGTCCTTGGCAATTTGATAGGAAAGTTAGTCATGATGGTGTAAACAATATCTATACTGTTGAGCATAACCAGAAACGAATCAAATTGTTACCGTTGACTGCCACTCAAGTTAAAGAAGCAAAGGCTAGTAAAAAGGCGAGTCGTGTAATGGTCATAGGAGAGAAAGAGATGGAAAAAGAGGTGGCTAGTGAAACTATGAGCTACCTAGTATTGTTGTTTGAACCTAACATGTGTAGCAATCTCAATTATGATCCTGAGTTACGCCTATTGTTAGAGAGGTTCAAAGAAGTGTTCCCCGAGGAGTTACCCCCTGGTTTACCTCCTATGCGTGGCATAGAACACCAAATTGACCTAGTTCCTGGAGCACCACTTCCAAATAGGCCAGCATATTGGTGTAACCCCGAAGAAGCCAAAGAGTTACAAAGACAAGTTGAAGAGCTTGTGCAAAGAGGATATGTGAGAGAAAGTCTAAGTCCATGCGCTGTTCCTGCGTTACTTGTGCCTAAGAAAGATGGGACATGGCGCATGTGCATTGATAGTAGAGCTGTCAACAATATCACAATCAAATATAGGTTTCCTATGCCAAGATTAGATGATATGTTAGACGAGCTACATGGTTCCCAGTTGTTTTCCAAGATAGATCTTAGAGTTGGATACCATCAAGTGAGAATCAAGGAGGGAGATGAATGGAAAACCGCGTTCAAGACACGACATGGTTTGTATAAGTGGTTAGTAATGCCTTTTGGCTTGTGCAACGCTCCTAGCACATTCATGAGGTTGATGAACGAGGTATTGAGAGCATTCCTTGGTAAATTTGTTGTGATTTACCTTGATGATATTCTTATATTCAGCAAGACCAAGGAGGAACATCTAGTACATCTACAGCGCGTATTTGAGAAGCTAAAGGAACAACAGCTTTTTGGCAAGTTAGAGAAGTGTGATTTCATGCTTCCTAAGGTTATATTCCTTAGTTACATTGTGTCCAAAGATGGTGTACATGTTGATCCGTCCAAGGTAGAAGCTATGGCTTCATGGCCAGCTCCAACCAATATACATGAGGTACGTAGTTTTCATGGCTTGGCATCATTTTATCGGAGGTTTATACGCAATTTTAGTTCTATTACTACTCCTATAACTGAATTAATGAAAAAAGGAGAGTTTAGTTGGAGTGAAAGTGCGCAAAAGGCCTTTGTTGAGGTCAAAGAGAAGTTGTGTCAAGCACCTATTCTAGCATTACCCGATTTTGATAGATTGTTTGAGGTTGAATGTGATGCTAGTGGGGTGGGTATAGGCGCTGTTTTAATTCAAGAAAAACGTCCTATTGACTATTTTAGTGAGAAATTGAATGGAGCTCGTTTGAATTATTCTACATATGATCGAGAGTTCTATGCAATTGTGAGAGCTTTGGAGCATTGGTCCCATTATTTAAGGCCTAAGCCTTTTGTGTTTCACTCGGATCATGAAGCTCTCAAGTACATTCATGGCCAACAGAAACTAAACCCTAGACATGCCAAGTGGGTAGAGTTTCTACAATCTTTTACATATTCGGCCAAGTACAAAGATGGGAAGAGCAATGTTGTTGTTGATGCTCTTTCACGAAGAAACCACTTGCTTGTGACACTTGAAGCGAAGCTCCTAGGCTTTGAACATCTCCAAGAACTATATGACAAGGATACTGATTTCTCTGAGTCATTTAGAGCTTGCAAAGAAGGGGAGCATGGCGATTATTTCATACAAGATGGGTTTCTATTCAAGAGGAACAAGTTCTGCGTTCCTAGGTCCTCTGTACGTGAGCTATTGGTTAGAGAAATTCACTCGGGAGGATTAGCTAGACATTTTGGAGTAACTAAAACCCTTGAGCTGTTACAAGAACACTTTTATTGGCCTAAGATGCTCAAAGATGTACATGCTATTGTGACGAGATGCGCTACATGTCAACGGGCCAAGAGTGCTTTTCACAAAGGGTTATACACACCATTACCGGTTCCTAGCATTCCCTGGGAGAGTGTGAGCATGGATTTCATTGTGGCACTCCCTAGCACTCAAAGGGGAAAAGATGTTGTGATGGTTGTTGTTGATAGATTGTCCAAGATGGCGCACTTTGTGCCATGTCACAAGACCGATGACGCCTCTCATGTTGCTGACTTGTTCTATAAAGAGATAGTGAGGCTACATGGCATTCCCAAGACCATTGTGTCGGATCGAGATACTAAGTTTCTAAGTTACTTTTGGAAGACACTTTGGAGACTCGTTGGGACGAAGTTACTCTTTAGCACTTCACATCACCCACAAACAGATGGGCAAACCGAGGTTACAAACAGGACCCTTGGTACTTTGCTTAGAGGGTTGGTGAGTAGAAGCACAAAAGATTGGGATATTAAGCTAGCACATGCGGAGTTTGCATATAACAGAACGCCTAGATTTACCACGGGTCGTTCTCCATTTGAGATTGTGTATGGCATTAATCCTTATTTGCCTATTGATTTCGTGTCTTTGCCTAGAGATGATGTTATCAATGTAGATGCCAAGGCAAGACAACAAGCTTTCAAGAAGACCTGTGAGCAAGTTCGTGCGCGAGTAGAGAAGATGAACTCAAGGTACCAAGCTAGAGCTAACAAGGGAAGAAAGAAAGTTCTATTTGAACCTGGTGACTTAGTTTGGCTACACCTGCGCAAAGAAAGATTTCCTTCAAGACGCAAGAACAAGCTTATGCCTCGAGCAGATGGTCCTTTTCAAGTCCTAGAGAAGATTGGAGACAATGCATACAAGATTGATCTTCCTAGTGAGTATGAAAACGTGAGCTCAACCTTCAATATTGGTGATCTTAGCCCTTACTTAGAGGATACGAATTTGAGGACAAATTCTTTTAAAGAAGGGGAGGTTGATGCAGGAGCAAGTACGTTAAAGGACAAGCAAGAAGATGACGAATCAAGAACGTCCAAGAACCCAATTCTTGAAACGTTAATGGTTGATCTTGAGCTGCTCATTGCCAAGAGTATAATGCCACGTGAGGTAAAGTGTGAGGTACCTATGTTAGAGTGGCAAGAAGATGACTAGAAGCTGAAAAGAAGAAGCCTTGGGCGCCAAGGACACTGTTCCAGCGTTTTGAGCCTTGGCCGCCAAGTAATTAGCTCTTTGAGTTTGATTTTGTTTGCCTATTTCCTTAATTAGTTAGAATATGTTTAGGAAAGTAGTATTCTGATTATTAGTAGCATTAGAAGTCCATTAGGTATTAGGAAAGCTGTTAATTAGCTCGTTTTACAATTGTAGTCAGTTTCGTAGTTAGTTTCCTATTTGGACTAGGATTAGGATTCCGAATAGCTTTAGATTTCTTTGTCTATAAATAGGGGAGAGCTTTGCTACTGTAAACTCGTACTTTGATGATTAATTATTGAATACGTGAGTATTCACCCCTCAAACTGAGTGATTCAGGATGAAACCCTTACGAGTGATTCGTGAGTTGTTCTTGAGTGATTCTTGAACAAGATCCCTTTGTGTGATACTATCAAAGGTTAATTTTCGTTTTGTTACTTATTTCACATCACTTTGTATGGATTCATTTGAGTGTAAAACTACACCTAGGATGTTTACAAGTAAAAACTAGCTTCAACTCAATCTTTTGAATGCATTTACGCGTTTTAAAAGCTCATACGAGTAGGGTGAAAAAGATTTGAGTTTTTTGTGTTGTATATTAAGAGAAAGCATCCAAATACATTGTTTGGATTCATTTGAGTGTGAAACTACATCTAGGATGTTTACAAGTACAAACAAGCTTCAACTCAAGCTTTTGAATGCATTTACGCGTTTTAAAAGCTCATACGAATAGGGTGAAAGAGATTTGAGTTCTTTTGTGTTGTATATTAAGAGAAAGCATCCAAATACTTTGTTTGGATTCATTTGAGCGTGAAACTACACCTTGGATGTTTACAAGTACAAATAAGCTTCAACTCAAGCTTTTGAATGCATTTACGCGTTTTAAAAGCTCATACGGATAGGGTGAAAGAGATTTCAGTTCTTTTGTGTTGTATATTAAGAGAAAGCATGCAAATACTTTGTTTGGATTCATTTGAGTGTGAAACTACATCTAGGATGTTTACAAGTACAAACAAGCTTCAACTCAACCTTTTGAAAGCATCTACGCGTTTTAAAAGCAGTTACGAAGAGGGTGATAGAGATCGAGTTCTTTTGTGTTGTATATTAAGATAAAGCACCCAAATGTTTTGCTTGCATTCATTTGAGTATGAAACTACACCAAGAAGTTTTGTAAAGTGCAAACAAGCTACAACTCAAGCTTTTGAATGCATTTACGCGTTTTAAAAGCTCATACGAGTAGGGTGGACGAGATTTGAGTTCTTTTGTGTTGTATATTAAGAGAAAGCATCCAAATACATTGTTTGGATTCATTTGAGTGTGAAACTACATCTAGGATGTTTACAAGTACAAACAAGCTTCAACTCAAGCTTTTGAATGCATTTACGCGTTTTAAAAGCTCATACGAGTAGGATGAAAGGGATTTGAGTTCTTTTGTGTTTTATAATAAAGCGTCCAAATACTTTGTTTGGATTCATTTGAGTGTGAAACTACACATAGGATGTTTACAAGTAAAAACTAGCTTCAACTCAAGCTTTTGAATGCATTTACGCGTTTTAAAAGCTCACACGAGTAGGGTGAAAGAGATTTCAGTTCTTTTGTGTTGTATTTTAAGAGAAAGCATCCAAATACATTGTTTGGATTCATTTGAGTGTGAAACTACATCTAGAATGTTTACAAGTACAAACAAGCTTCAACTAAAGCCTTTGAATGCATTTACGCGTTTTAAAAGCTTATATGAGTAGGGTGAAAGAGATTTGAGTTCTTTTGTGTTGTATATTAAGAGAAAGCATCCAAGTACTTTGTTTGGATTTATTTGAGTGTAAAACTACACCTTGGATGTTTACAAGTACAAATAAGCTTCAACTCAAGCTTCTGAATGCATTTACGCGTTTTAAAAGCTCATACGAGTAGGGTGAAAGAGGTTTGAGTTCTTTTGTGTTGTATGTTAAGAGAAAGCATCCAAATATTTTTTTTGCATTCATTTGAGTTTGAAACTACTCCTCGGATGTTTACAAGTACAAACAAGCTTCAAGTCAAACTTTTGAATGCTTTTACGCGTTTTAACAGCTCTTACGACAAGGGTGATAGAGACTGAGTTCTTTTGTGTTGTATATTAAGAGAAAGCACCCAAATGTTATGTTTGCATTCATTTGAGTATGAAACTACACCAAGAATGTTTTATTATGCAAACAAGCTTCAACTCAGGCTTTTGAATGCATCTACGCGTTTTAAAAGCTCACACGAGTAGGGTGAAAGAGATTTCAGTTCTTTTTTGTTGTATTTTAAGAGAAAGCATCCAAATACTTTGTTTTGATTAATTTGAGTGTGAAACTACACCTAGGATGTTTACAAGTACAAACAAGCTTCAACTAAAGTTTTTGAAGGCATTTACGCGTTTTAAAAGCTCACACGAGTAGGGTGAAAGAGATTTGAGTTCTTTTGTGTTGTATATTAAGAGAATGCACCCAATTGTTTTGTTTGCACTCATTTGAGTATGAAACTACACCAAGAATGTTTTAAAGTGCAAACAAGCTTCAACTCAAGCTTTTGAATGCATTTACGCGTTTTAAAAGCTCATACGAGTAGGGTGAAAGAGATTTCAGTTCTTTTGTGTTGTGTATTAAGAGAAAGCATCCAAATACTTTGTTTGGATTCATTTGAGTGTGAAACTACACCTAGGAAGTTACAATTACAAACAAGCTTCAACTCAAGGTTTTGAATGCATTAACGCGTTTTAAAAGCTCATTCGAGTAGGGTGAAAGAGATTTGAGTTCTTTTGTGTTGTATATTAAGAGAAAGCATCCAAATACTTTGTTTGGATTCATTTGAGTGTGAAACTACACCTAGGATGTTTACAAGTACAACAAAGCCTCAACTCAAGCTTTTGAATGCATTTACGCGTTTTAAAAGCTCATACGAGTAGGGTGAAAGAAAATTCAGTTCTTTTGTGTTGTATACTAAGAGAAAGCATGCAAATACTTTGTTTGGATTCATTTGAGTGTGAAACTACACGTAGGATGTTTACAAGTACAAACAAGCTTCAACTCAAGCTTTTGAATGCATTTACGCGTTGTAACAGCTCTTGCGACTAGGGTGAAAGAGATTTGAGTTCTTTTGTGTTGTATATTAAGAGAAAGCATCCAAATATTTTGTCTGCATTCATTTGAGTGTAAAACTACACCTAGGATGTTCACAAGTACAAAGAAGCTTCAATTCAAGCTTTTGAATGCATCTACACGTTTAAAAAGCAGTTACGACTAGGGTAATAGAGATCGAGTTCTTTTGTGGTGTATATTAAGATAAAGCACCCAAATGTTTTGTTTGCATTCATTTGAGTATGAAACTACACCAAGAATGTTTTAAATTGCAAACAAGCTTCAACTCAAGCTTTTGAATGCATTTACGCGTGTTGGGTGAACGAGATTTGAGTTCTTTTGTGTTGTATATTAAGAGAAAGCATCCAAATACTTTTTTGGATTCATTTGAGTGTGAAACTACACCTTGGATGTTTACAATTACAAACAAGCTTCAACTTAAACTTTTGAATGCATTTACGCGTTTTAAAATATCATACGAGACTGGTGAAAGAGATTTGAGTTCTTTTGTGTTGTATATTAAGAGAAAGCATCCGAATACTTTTTTTGGATTCATTTGAGTGTGAAACTACACCTAGGACGTTTACAAGTACAAAAAAGCTTCAACTCAAGCTTTTGAATGCATTTACGTGTTTGAAAAGCTCATACGAGTAGGGTGAAAGAGATTTGAGTTCTTTTGTGTTTTATATTAAGAGAAAGCATTCAAATACTTTGTTTGGATTCATTTGAGTGTGAAACTACACCTAGGATGTTTACAAGTACAAACAATCTTCAACTCAAACTTTTGAATGCATTTACGAGTTGTAACAGCTCTTACGACTAGGGTAATAGAGATTGAGTCCTTTTCTGTTGTATATTAAGAGAAAGCACCCAAATGTTTTGTTTGCATTCATTTGAGTATGAAACTACACCAAGAATGTTTTAAAGTGCAAACAAGCTTCAACTCAAACTTTTGAATGCATTTACGCGTTTTAAAAGCTCATACGAGTAGGGTGAAAGAGATTTGAGTTCTTTTGTGTTGTATATTAAGAGAAAGCATCCAAATAGTTTGTTTGGATTCATTTGAGTGTGAATCTACACCTAGGAAGTTTACAAATACAAACAAGCTTCAACTCAAGCTTTTGAATGCATTTACGCGTTTTAAAATCTCATACGAGTCGGGTGAAAGACATTTGAGTTCTTTTGTGTTGTATATTAAGAAAATGCACCCAATTGTTTTGTTTGCACTCATTTGAGTATGAAACTACACCAAGAATGTTTTAACGTGCAAACAAGCTTCAACTCAAGCTTTTGAATGCATTTACGCGTTTTAAAAGCTCATATGAGTAGGGTGAAAGAGATTTGAGTTCTTTTGTGTTGTGTATTAAGAGAAAGCATCCAAATACTTTGTTTGGATTCATTTGAGTGTGAAACTACACCTAGGATGTTTACAAGTACAAACAAGCTTCAACTTAAAATTTTGAATGCATTTACGCGTTTTAAAATCTCATACGAGTCGGGTGAAAGACATTTGAGTTCTTTTGTGTTGTATATTTAAAGAAAGCATCCAAATACTTTGTTTGGATTCATTTGAGTGTGAAACTACACCTAAGATGTTTACAAGTACAATAAAGCCTCAACTCAAGCTTTTGATTGCATTTACGCGTTTTAACAGCTCTTACGAATAGGGTGATAGAGATTGACTTCCTTTGTGTTGTATACTAAGAGAAAGCATCCAAATACTTTGTTTGGATTCATTTGAGTGTGAAACTACACCTAATGTTTACAAGTACAAACAAGCTTCAACTCAAACTTTTGAATGCATTTACGCGTTGTAACAGCTCTTACGACTAGGGTGATAGTGATTGAGTTCTTTTGTGTTGTATATTAAGAGAATGCACCCAATTGTTTTGTTTGCACTCATTTGAGTATGAAACTACACCAAGAATGTTTTAAAGTGCAAACAAGCTTCAACTCAAGCTTTTGAATGCATTTACGCGTTTTAAAAGCTCATACGAGTAGGGTGAAAGAGATTTGAGTTCTTTTGTGTTGTGTATTAAGAGAAAGCATCCAAATACTTTGTTTGGATTCATTTGAGTGTGAAACTACACCTAGGATGTTTACAAGTACAAACAAGCTTCAACTCAAGCGTTGTAACAGCTCTTACGACTAGGGTGATAGTCATTTGAGTTCTTTTGTGTTGTATATTAAGAGAATGCACCCAATTGTTTTGTTTGCACTCATTTGAGTATGAAACTACACCAAGAATGTTTTAAAGTGCAAACAAGCTTCAACTCAAGCTTTTGATTGCATTTACGCGTTTTAAAAGCTCATACGAGTAGGGTGAAAGAGATTTGAGTTCTTTTGTGTTGTGTATTAAGAGAAAGCATCCAAATACTTTGTTTGGATTCATTTGAGTGTGAAACTACACCTAGGATGTTTACAAGTACAAACAAGCTTCAACTCAAAATTTTGAATGCATTTACGCGTTTTAAAATCTCATACGAGTCGGGTGAAAGACATTTGAGTTCTTTTGTGTTGTATATTAAGAGAAAGCATCCAAATAATTTGTTTGGATTCATTTGAGTGTGAAACAACACCTAGGATGTTTACAAGTACAAACAAACTTCAACTCAAGCTTTTGAATGCATTTAGCGTTTTAAAAGCTCATACGTGTAGGGTGAAAGAGATTTGAGTTCTTTTGTGTTGTATATTAAGAGAAAGCATCCAAATACTTTGTTTGGATTCATTTGAGTGTGAAACTACACCTAGGATGTTTACAAGTACGAACAAGCTTCAACTCAAGCTTTTGAATGCATTTACTCGTTGACAGAGCTCTTACGACTAGGGTGATAGTGATTGAGTTCTTTTGTGTTGTATATTAAGAGAAAGCACCCAATTGTTTTGTTTGCAATCATTTGAGTATGAAAAAACACCAAGAATGTTTTAAAGTGCAAACAAGCTTCAACTCAAGCTTTTGAATGTATTTACGCGTTTTAAAAGCTCATACGAGTAGGGTGAAAGAGATTTGAGTTCTTTTGTGTTGTATATTAAGAGAAAGCATCCAAGTAATTTGTTTGGATTCATTTGAGTGTGAAACTACACCTTGGATGTTTACAAGTACAAACAAGCTTCAACTCAAGCTTTTGAATGCATTTAAGCGTTGTAACAACTCTTACGACTAGGGTGAAAGAGATTTGAGTTCTTTTGTGTTGTATATTAAGAGAAAGCATCCAAATATTTTGTTTGCATTCATTTGAGTATAAAGCTACACCAAGAATGTTTTAAAGTGCAAACAAGCTTCAACTCAAGCTTTTGAATGCATTTACGCGTTTTAAAAGCTCATACGAGTAGGATGAAAGGGATTTGAGTTCTTTTGTGTTTTATAATAAAGCGTCCAAATACTTTGTTTGGATTCATTTGAGTGTGAAACTACACATAGGATGTTTACAAGTAAAAACTAGCTTCAACTCAAGCTTTTGAATGCATTTACGCGTTTTAAACGCTCATACGAGTAGGATGAAAGAGATTTGAGTTCTTTTGTGTTGTATATTAAGAGAAAGCATCCAAATACTTTTTTTGGATTCATTTGAGTGTGAAACTACACCTAGGATGTGTACAAGTACAAACAAGCTTCAAGTCAAGCTTTTGAATGCATTTACGCGTTGTAACAGCTCTTACGACTAGGGTGAAAGAGATTTGAGTTCTTTTGTGTTGTATATTAAGAGAAAGCATCCAAATATTTTGTCTGCATTCATTTGAGTGTAAAACTATACCTAGGATGTTCACAAGTACAAAGAAGCTGCAAATCAAGCTTTTGAATGCATCTACACGTTTAAAAAGCAGTTACGACTAGGGTGATAGAGATCGAGTTCTTTTGTGGTGTATATTAATATAAAGCACCCAAATGTTTTGTTTGCATTCATTTGAGTATGAAACTACACCAAGAATTTTTTAAAGTGCAAACAAGCTTCAACTCAAGCTTTTGAATGCATTTACGCGTGTTGGGTGAACGAGATTTGAGTACTTTTGTGTTGTATATTAAGAGAAAGCATCCAAATACTTTTTTAAATTCATTTGAGTGTGAAACTACACCTTGGATGTTTACAATCACAAACAAGCTTCAACTTAAACTTTTGAATGCATTTACGCGTTTTAAAATCTCATACGAGACGGGTGAAAGAGATTTGACTTCTTTTGTGTTGTATATTAAGAGAAAGCATCCGAATACTTTTTTTGGATTCATTTGAGTGTGAAACTACACCTAGGACGTTTACAAGTACAAAAAAGCTTCAACTCAAGCTTTTGAATGCATTTACGCGTTTTAAAAGCTCATACGAGTAGGGTGAAAGAGATTTGAGTTCTTTTTTGTTGTATATTAAGAGAAAGCATCCAAATACTTTGTTTGGATACATTTGTTTGTGAAACTACACCTTGGATGTTTACAAGTACAAACAAGCTTCAACTCAAACTTTTGAATGCATTTACGCGTTGTAAGAGCTCTTACGACTAGGGTGATAGAGATTGAGTTCTTTTGTGTTGTATATTAAGAGAATGAACCCAAATGTTTTGTTTGCATTCATTTGAGTATGAAACTACACCAAGAATGTTTTAAAGTGCAAACAAGCTTCAACTCAAACTTTTGAATGCATTTACGCGATTTCAAAGCTCATACGAGTAGGGTGAAAGAGATTTGAGTTCTTTTGTGTTGTATATTAAGAGAAAGCATCCAAATAGTTTGTTTGGATTCATTTGAGTGTGAATCTACACCTAGGATGTTTACAAGTACAAACTAGCTTCAACTCAAGCTTTTGAATGCATTACGCGTTTTAAAAACTCATACGAGTAGGGTGAAAGGGATTTGAGTTCTTTTGTGTTGTATATTAAGAGAAACCATCCCAATACTTTGTTTGGATACATTTGTGTGTGAAACTACACTTTGGATATTGATGAGTACAAACAAGCTTCAACTCAAACTTTTGAATGCATTTACGCGTTTTAAAAGCTCATACGAGTAGGGTGAAAGAGATTTGAGTTCTTTTGTGTTGTATATTAAGAGAAAGCATCCAAATACTTTATTTGGATTCATTTGAGTGTGAAACTACACCTAGGATGTTTACAAGTAAAAAGTAGCTTCAACACTCTTTTGAATGCATTTAGGCGTTTTAAAACCTCAGACGAGTAGGGTGAAAAAGATTTGAGTTTGGGTGTGTTGTATATTAAGAGAAAGCATCCAAATACATTGTGAAACAACATCTAGGATGTTTACAAGTACAAACAAGCTTTTGAATGCATTTACGTGTTTTAAAAGCTCATACGAGTAGGGTGAAAGAGATTTGAGTTCTTTTGTGTTTTATATTAAGAGAAAGCATCCAAATACTTTGTTTGGATTCATTTGAGTGTGAAACTACACCTAGGATGTTTACAAGTACAAACAATCTTCACTCAAACTTTTGAATGCATTTACGAGTTGTAACAGCTCTTACGACTAGGGTGATAGAGATTGAGTCCTTTTGTGTTGTATATTAAGAGAAAGCACCCAAATGTTTTGTTTGCATTCATTTGAGTATGAAACTACACCAAGAATGTTTTAAAGTGCAAACAAGCTTCAACTCAAACTTTTGAATGCATTTACACGTTTTAAAAGCTCATACGAGTAGGGTGAAAGAGATTTGAGTTCTTTTGTGTTGTATATTAAGAGAAAGCATCCAAATAGTTTGTTTGGATTCATTTGAGTGTGAATCTACACCTAGGAAGTTTACAATTACAAACAAGCTTCAACTCAAGCTTTTGAATGCATTTACGCTTAAAAGCCCATACGAGTTGGGTGAAAGAGATTTGATTTCTTTTGTGTTGTATATTTAGGGAAAGCATCCAAATACTTTGTTTGGATTCATTTGAGTGTGAAACTACACCTAAGATGTTTACAAGTACAACAAAGCCTCAACTCAAGCTTTTGATTGCATTTACGCGTTTTAACAGCTCTTACGAATAGGGTGATAGTGATTGAGTTCTTTTGTGTTGTATATCAAGAGAAAGCACCCAATTGTTTTGTTTGCACTCATTTGAGTATGAAACTACACCAAGAATGTTTTAAAGTGCAAACAAGCTTCAACTGAAGCTTTTGAATGCATTTACGCGTTTTAAAAGCTCATACGAGTAGGGTGAAAGAGATTTGAGTTCTTTTGTGTTGTGTATTAAGAGAAAGCATCCAAATACTTTGTTTGGATTCATTTGAGTGTGAAACTACACCTAGGATGTTTACAAGTACAAACAAGCTTCAACTCAAAATTTTGAATGCATTTACGCGTTTTAAAATCTCATACGAGTCGGGTGAAAGACATTTGAGTTCTTTTGTGTTGTATATTAAGAGAAAGCATCCAAATACTTTGTTTGGATTCATTTGAGTGTGAAACAACACCTAGGATGTTTACAAGTACAAACAAACTTCAACTCAAGCTTTTGAATGCATTTACGCGTTTTAAAAGCTCATACGAGTAGGGTGAAAGAGATTTGAGTTCTTTTGTGTTGTATATTAAGAGAAAGCATCCAAATACTTTGTTTGGATTCATTTGAGTGTGAAACTACACCTAGGATGTTTACAAGTACGAACAAGCTTCAACTCAAGCTTTTGAATGCATTTACGCGTTTTAAAAGCTTATAGGAGTAGGGTGAAAGAGATTTTTGTTCTTTGGTGTTGTATATTAAGAGAAAGTATCCAAATACTTTGTTTGGATTCATTTGAGTGTGAAACTCCACCTAGGATGTTTACAAGTACAAAAAAGGTTCAACTCAAACTTTTGAATGCATTTACGCGTTGTAACAGCTCTTACGACTAGGGTGATAGTGATTGAGTTCTTTTGTGTTGTATATTAAGAGAAAGCACCCAATTGTTTTGTTTGCAATCATTTGAGTATGAAAAAACACCAAGAATGTTTTAAAGTGCAAACAAGCTTCAACTGAAGCTTTTGAATGCATTTACGCGTTTTAAAAGCTCATACGAGTAGGGTGAAAGAGATTTGAGTTCTTTTGTGTTGTATATTAAGAGAAAGCACCCAAATATTTTGTTTGCATTCATTTGAGTATGAAACATCACCAAGAATGTTTTACAGTGCAAACAAGCTTCAACTCAAGATTTTGAATGCATTTACGCGTTTTAAAAGCTCATACGAGTAGGGTGAAAAAAAATTAAGTTTTTGTGTGTTGTATATTAAGAGAAAGCATCCAAATACATTGTTTAGATTCACTTGAGTGTGAAACTACATCTAGGATGTTTACAAGTACAAACAAGCTTCAACTCAAGCTTTTGAATGCATTTACGCGTTTTAAAAGCTCATACGAGTAGGGTGAAAGAGATTTGAGTTCTTTTGTGTTGTATATTAAGAGAAAGCATCCAAGTACTTTGTTTGGATTCATTTGAGTGTGAAACTACACCTTGGATGTTTACAAGTACAAATAAGCTTCAACTCAAGCTTTTGAATGCATTTACGCGTTTTAAAAGCTCATACGAGTAGGGTGAAAGAAATTTCAGTTCTTTTGTGTTGTATATTAAGAGAAAGCATCCAAATACTTTGTTTGGATTCATTTGAGTGTGAAACTACACCTAGGATGTTTACAAGTACAAACAAGCTTCAACTCAAGCTTTTGAATGCATTTAAGCGTTGTAACAGCTCTTACGACTAGGGTGAAAGAGATTTGAGTTCTTTTGTGTTGTATATTAAGAGAAAGCATCGAAATGTTTTGTTTGCATTCATTTGAGTATGAAGCTACACCAAGAATGTTTTAAAGTGCAAACAAGCTTCAACTCAAGCTTTTGAATGCATTTACGCGTTTTAAAAGCTCATACGAGTAGGGTAAACGAGATTTGAGATCTTTTGTGTTGTATATTAAGAGAAAGCATCCAAATACTTTGTTTGGATTCATTTGAGTGTGAAACTACACCTAGCAAGTTTACAGTTAGAAACAAGCTTCAACTCAAGCTTTTGAATGCATATACGCGTTTTAAAAGCTCATACGAGTAGGGTGAAAGAGATTTGAGTTCTTTTGTGTTGTATATTAAGAGAAAGCATCCAAGTACTTTGTCTGGATTCATTTGAGTGTGAAACTACACCTTGGATGTTTACAAGTACAAATAAGCTTCAACTCAAGCTTTTGAATGCATTTACGCGTTTTAAAAGCTCATACGAGTAGGGTGAAAGAAATTTCAGTTCTTTTGTGTTGTATATTAAGAGAAAGCATCCAAATACTTTGTTTGGATTCATTTGAGTGTGAAACTACACCTAGGATGTTTACAAGTACAAACAAGCTTCAACTCAAGCTTTTGAATGCATCTACGCGTTTTAAAAGCAGTTACGACTAGGGTGATAGAGATCGAGTTCTTTTGTGTTGTATATTAAGAGAAAGCTCTTACGACGAGGGTGATAGAGGACGTTCTTTTGTGTTACTCGTTGTAACAGCTCTTACGACGAGGGTGAAAGAGATTTGAGTTCTTTTGTGTTGTATATTAAGAGAAAGCATCCAAATATTTTGTTTGCATTCATTTGAGCGTGAAACTACACCTTGGATGTTTACAAGTACAAACAAGCTTCAACTCAAGCTTTTGAATGCATTTACGCGTTGCAACAACTCTTACGACGAGGGTGAAAGAGATTTGAGTTCTTTTGTGTTGTATATTAAGAGAAAGCATCCAAATATTTTGTTTGCATTCATTTGAGCGTGAAACTACATCTAGGATGTTTACAAGTACAAACAAGCTTCAACTCAAGCTTTTGAATGCATCTACGCGTTTTAAAAGCAGTTACGACTAGGGTGATAGAGATCGAGTTCTTTTGTGTTGTATATTAAGAGAAAGCTCTTACGACGAGGGTGATAGAGGACATTCTTTTGTGTTACTCGTTGTAACAGCTCTTACGACGAGGGTGAAAGAGATTTGAGTTCTTTTGTGTTGTATATTAAGAGAAAGCATCCAAATATTTTGTTTGCATTCATTTGAGCGTGAAACTACATCTAGGATGTTTACAAGTACAAACAAGCTTCAACTCAAACTTTTGAATGCATTTACGCGTTGCAGCAGCTCTTACGACTAGGGTGAAAGAGATTTGAGTTCTTTTGTAATGTATATGAAGAGAAAGCATCCAAATATTTTGTTTGCATTCATTTGAATGTGAAACTACACCTAGGATGTTTACAAGTACAAACAAGCTTCAACACAAACTATTGAATGCATTTACGCGTTTTAAAATCTCATACGAGTCGGGTGAAAGAGATTTGAGTTCTTTTGTTGTATATTAAGAGAAAGCACCCAAATGTTTTGTTTGCATTCATTTGAGTATGAAACTACACCAAGAATGTTTCATAGTGCAAACAAGCTTCAACTGAGGCTTTTGAATGCATTTACGCGTTTTAAAAGCTCTTACGACGAGGGTGAAACAGATTTGAGTTCTTTTGTGTTGTATATTAAGAGAAATCCAAATACTTTGTTTGGATTCATTTGACTGTGAAACTATACCTAGGAAGTTTACAATTACAAACGAGCTTCAACTCAAGCTTTTGAATGCATTTACGCATTTTAAAAGCACATACGAGTAGGGGGAAAGAGATTTGAGTTCTTTTGTGTTGTATACTAAGAGAAAGCATCCAAATACTTTGTTTGGATTCATTTGAGTGTGAAACTACACCTAAGATGTTTACAAGTACAACAAAGCCTCAACTCAAGCTTTTGAATGCATTTACGCGTTTTAACAGCTCTTACGAATAGGGTGATAGAGATTGAGTTCTTTTGTGTTGTATATTAAGAGAAAGCATCCAAATACTTTGTTTGGATTCATTTGAGTGTGAAAATACACCTTGGATGTTTACAAGTGCAAACAAGCTTCAACTCAAGCTTTTGTATGCATTTACGCGTTGTAACAGCTCTTACGACTAGGGTGAAAGAGATTTGAGTTCTTTTGTGTAGTATATTAAGAGAAGGCATCCAAAAATTTTGTTTGCATTCATTTGAGTGTGAAACTACACCTAGGATTTTTACAAGTACAAACAAGCTTCAACTCAAACTTTTGAATGCATTTACGCGTTTTAAAATCTCATACGAGTAGGGTGAAAAAGATTTGAGTTTTTGTGTATTGTATATTAAGAGAAAGCATCCAAATACATTGTTTAGATTCATTTGAGTGTGAAACTACATCTAGGATGTTTACAAGTACAAACAAGCTTCATCTCAAGCTTTTGAATGCATATACGCGTTTTAAAAGCTCATACGAGTAGGGTGAAAGAGATTTGAGTTCTTTTGTGTTGTATATTAAGAGAAAGCATCAAAGTACTTTGTTTGGATTTATTTGAGTGTGAAACTACACCTTGGATGTTTACAAGTACAAATAAGCTTCAACTCAAGCTTTTGAATGCATTTACGCGTTTTAAAAGCTCATACGAGTAGGGTGAACGAAATTTCAGTTCTTTTGTGTTGTATATTAAGAGAAAGCATCCAAATACTTTGTTTGGATTCATTTGAGTGTGAAACTACACCTAGGATGTTTACAAGTACAAACAAGCTTCGACTCAAGCTTTTGAATGCATCTACGCGTTTTAAAAGCAGTTAAGACTAGGGTGATAGAGATCGAGTACTTTTGTGTTGTATATTAAGAAAAAGCACCCAAATGTTTTGTTTCCATTCATTTGAGTATGAAACTACACCAAGAATGTTTTAAAGTGCAAACAAGCTTCAACTCAAGCTTTTGAATGCATTTACGCGTTTTAAAAGCTCATACGAGTAGGGTGAACGAGATTTGAGTTCTTTTGTGTTGTATATTATAAGAAAGCATCCAAATACTTTGTTTGGATTCATTTGAGTGTGAAACTACACCTAAGATGTTTACAAGTACAACAAAGCCTCAACTCAAGCTTTTGAATGCATTTACGCGTTTTAACAGCTCTTACGAATAGGGTGATAGAGATTGAGTTCTTTTGTGTTGTATATTAAGAGAAAGCATCCAAATACTTTGTTTGGATTCATTTGAGTGTGAAACTACACCTAAGATGTTTACAAGTACAACAAAGCCTCAACTCAAGCTTTTGAATGCATTTACGCGTTTTAACAGCTCTTACGAATAGGGTGATAGAGATTGAGTTCTTTTGTGTTGTATATTAAGAGAAAGCATCCAAATACTTTGTTTGGATTCATTTGAGTGTGAAACTACACCTAGGATGTTTACAAGTACAAACAAGCTTCAACTCAAGCTTTTGAATGCATCTACGCGTTTTAAAAGCAGTTACGACTAGGGTGATAGAGATCGAGTTCTTTTGTGTTGTATATTAAGAGAAAGCTCTTACGACGAGGTTGATAGAGAATGTTCTTTTGTGTTACTCGTTGTAACAGCTCTTACGACAAGGGTGAATGAGATTTGAGTTCTTTTGTATATTAAGAGAAAGCACCCAATTGTTTTGTTTGCACTCATTTGAGTATGAAACTACACCAAGAATGTTTTAAAGTGCAAACAAGCTTCAACTCAAGCTTTTGAATGCATTTACGCGTTTTAAAAGCTCATACGAGTAGGGTGAACGAGATTTGAGTTCTTTTGTGTTGTATATTAAGAGAAAGCATCCAAATACTTTGTTTGGATTCAATTGAGTGTAAAACTATGATGCGTTAGCATCAGGTCATCAAGTTACGAGCGTGAGCATTAATGCATTAATCATGGCATTTGGGACTCTCTCACGTTTGAATGGTGATGATTCTGGTCCTAGAGGTCTTAGTGTCCTTTTGGCCACTTAATCTACGTCATGTCCGTACAAGATTAATACGTACAAATAAGCATTTGTGATTAGTGTTAGTTATAGTGCACCCTGCATGTAATTAGCATAATTAACAAATGTAATTAGTTGTTATTTGAATTCCCTAAGTAGTTGCTGAGTAAGGCGCGCCTAAGAGCACATGGGGCAGGTAAGGATGAAGAATGAGGCTCCTTACAGCTCACCCACGTTTGTCCTTTTGCAAGGACAAGCAACAGCTGTCAAGTGGTCCAAAACGGAAGGAAATGCGCTCCAAATTGTACTGCACGTATTTGGCTCATTTCTGGGCAAAATACTGAAGTTTCATTTTGCTTGGGCACTACTCTTGAACAGCTCACCCTTTCTAGAGTATTCTTAGGTTATTAGGGCACATTTGTGACCCCTATAAATATGTAAGAACAGCTGATGTAAAAGGCACTTGTTGATGAATGAAAATTACACGGCTGCTGCCTTCTTACAAATCTTGCGTTCTTTACAATAATCTTAGGGTTATTTGGTGAGCAAGTAGTATTCTTTATCCATAGCTTGGTGGTTTAATCCTTTATAGCTTTGGTGGTGATACTCATTATCCTTTCTTCTCTTAATCCTCTGTTTTTGTTTACAAATTGCTAAGGTTGTAGTTGCAAACGTATCATTTGGTATCAGAGCATAGGTTTAACCTTAGCACCATTTTCTCTCATCAAAGTTCTCTCCTTTCTTGTCTCAATCACGTCCAAAGTTCCAATCTTTGAGTCACAAAAGAACCCATTTACAGCCCAAACACAATTCCTAGCTTAAACACAACCAAACTCACAAACAGCCATGGATGATGAACAAATACCCAGAAATTTAACTCTTGAGCAAGCTAAAGAGCTTAGGAGAGAAAGGGAGATGCGTGAGGTTAAGGAACAACTTAGCAACCTCACCCAACAAATGACTGATTTTCTCAACATTTGTAGAGGTAGAGCTCGTGGTCGAGGTGATGATGATGGTTCTCTTAGTCCAAGGAGAAAAGATGAGCAATGGGGTGATTTAAAGTTTGAACCCCCTGATTTTGATGGTGGTACAAACCCAGATGAATATTTGGAGTGGGAGCAACAAATGGGTAGATTGTTTGATACCAAGGGGTATAGTGAGGAAAAGAGTTTCAAAGTTGCTGTTTTGAAGCTCAAAAAGTATGCTTCTTTGTGGTATGAAAGCATGAAACTACAAAGAGAGCGTGAGGGTAAATCTAGGGTGCGTTCATGGCCCAAGCTTAAGAAAATCATGCACAAACGCTTTGTGCCCCCTTCCTATACTCAAGATCTCTACCTCAAGCTCACAAATTTCAGTCAAGGAACTCTAAGTGTAGCAGATTACATTAGAGATTTTGAGCAACTACAAATCAGAACCGGCATTGTAGAGGATCCACAACTCTCAATTGCGCGTTTTATTTCTGGTTTAGACACCAATGTTGGTAATAGAGTTGAAGTACAACCTTTTTGGTCTCTAGATGATGTATACAAGTTGGCTTTGAAGATTGAAAAGCAAGAGAAAGCTAAGAAACCAGCAGCAAAGCCCTCATTTAGGAGTTTTACTCCTCGGGCAGAAAGTTCTTCTAAAGGGAGCGAAAATGACAAAAGGTTTCCTAGAGATCCTAAGGCCAACAAGGATGCTCTTAGACCATCTCTCTCTAGGAAATGCTTCAAGTGTCAAGGCTATGGACACTTTCAAGCTGAGTGCCCCAACAAGAGAGTGTTATCTCTCCGTGAGTATGATGAGCTTAGGCAATTAGATGACGAGAAGGAGCAGAATGAAGAGCAATCTATTGACGATGAATTGGACATTGAACCTGACCAAGGCTCACCTCTCTTGGTGGTTCAAAGGGTCCTTCATGCTAGAGAGGCAGAGGAGACACTATCTCAAAGGGAGAAGATATTTCAAACCAAGTGCACCGTGAAAGAAAAGCTTTGCACTTTAATCATTGATGGCGGTTCTTGCACCAATGTGGCGTCTACTCTCATGGTGGAAAAGCTTGGATTGGCCACCAAAGAACACCCTCATCCTTATTCCTTGCAATGGTTAGAGAAGGGAAGCAAAGCCAAGGTAACAAAACAAGTCACAATCCCTTTTTCGATTGGAAAAGTATACAATGATGAGATTTTGTGTGATGTGATCCCCATGGATGCTTGTCATTTGCTGTTAGGTAGACCTTGGTTATATGATAGAAGAGTAATGCATGATGGCTTTAGAAATGTTTACTCTTTTGAGGTTCAGGGAAAGAAAATTAATTTGCAACCCGCAAAATTGTCTTTATGTGGGGGAACGCAAGTTGGGGAGGGTTCTTCTGTTTCTAACTCATCAAAGCATGCTATGATTGTTAAAGGTGCTGATTTAGAGTATGAAATGGTGCATGGAAATGTTGTTTATATGCTGGTGTTGCTTGGGGAGAATGAGAACATTGTTGGAAAGCCTTTACATGCGTTAATGCAACCTTTGCTTGAAAAGTATGTCGACGTGTTCCCATCTGATTTACCCCATGGTTTGCCACCCATTAGGGGCATAGAGCATCAAATAGACTTTGTTCCGGGAGCCTCACTTCCTAACAAAGCAGCTTATAGGTGTAATCCCCAAGAGACTAAGGAGTTACAACGTCAAGTAGAGGAGTTACTTGATAGGGGATACATTAGAGAGAGCATGAGTCCTTGTAGTGTACCAGCTCTCCTTGTGCCAAAAAAGGATGGAAGCATGAGAATGTGTGTTGATAGCCGTTCAATTAACAACATTACCATTAAGTATAGATATCCAATTCCTCGCTTGGATGATATGCTTGATGAGCTGTTTGGTTCTTGTGTCTTCTCTAAAGTGGATTTGAGGAGTGGTTACCATCAAATTAGAATGAAGGATGGGGATGAATGGAAGACAGCCTTCAAGACGAAAGGAGGTCTTTATGAATGGCTTGTAATGCCATTTGGGTTGTCCAATGCTCCTAGCACATTCATGCGTCTTATGAATGAGGTATTGCGTTCCTTTATTGGTAAATTTGTTGTTGTGTATTTTGATGATATTCTCATATACTCTAAGAGTGATTCTGAGCATGTGCAGCACCTAACACGCGTTTTTGAGGCTCTAAGGCAATACAAGCTGTTTGCTAAGCTTGAGAAATGTGATTTCTTTGTTCCTAGTGTCACGTTTCTTGGTTACATTGTGTCCAAGGATGGCATAGCTGTTGATCCCAGCAAGGTTGAGGCGATTAAGACATGGCCTACTCCTACTAGCATCACGCAAGTAAGGAGCTTCCATGGGCTAGCTTCTTTTTACAGAAGATTCATCAAGCAATTCAGCTCTCTTTTAGCACCACTTACGGATTGTATGAAGAAAGGTGTCTTTGAGTGGACTCCCATGGCTCAAAATGCTTTTGAGGCCATCAAGGAAAGGCTTAGCTCCACCCCTATACTAGCTTTGCCTAACTTTGATCAACCATTTGAAGTGGAATGTGATGCTTGTGGAACCGGTATTGGAGCTGTTTTGGTGCAAAATAAGCGTCCTATTGCTTATTTCAGTGAGAAGTTGAATGGTTCAAGAGGGAATTACAGCACTTATGACAAAGAGTTCTATGCAATTGTGAGGGCTCTTGATCATTGGGCTCATTACTTAAAACCAAGGCAGTTTATTTTGCACTCTGATCATGAAGCGTTGGTCAAGAAAACACTCAAGGGGTGGGATCAAACTCTACCACATGCTGAGTTTGCATACAATCGGGCTCCTCATTATACAACGGGCAAGTCTCCTTTTGAAATCAATTATGGGGTCAATCCATTAACTCCTATTGATCTTTTGCCCTGGCCTATTGAGAGGAAGGTGAGTCCAGATGCTGAAACGTTTGCTAAAGACATGAAAAAGCTATACGAGCAGATTACAAGCCGTATAGAGAAGATGAATGAGTTGTATAAGAACAAGGCAAACAAGCACCGCAAACAACATGAGTTTAATCCAGGAGATTTAGTGTGGTTACACCTTAGGAAGGAGAGGTTTCCAGCAAAAAGAAAGCACAAGTTGATGCCCAGATCAGAAGGCCCTTTTAAAATCATAGAGAAGATCAACGACAATGCATACAAGCTTGAACTGCCTGGAGAGAGTTCAATTTCAGCAACTTTTAATATGGGAGATCTGCTGCCTTATTTGGAGGATGAATACCTTGATGATTTGAGGGCAAATCCAAAAAAAGTTGGGGAGGATGATGCGTTAGCATCAGGTCATCAAGTTACGAGCGTGAGCATTAATGCATTAATCATGGCATTTGGGACTCTCTCACGTTTGAATGGTGATGATTCTGGTCCTAGAGGTCTTAGTGTCCTTTTGGCCACATAATCTAGGTCATGTCCGTACAAGATTAATCCGTACAAATAAGCATTTGTGATTAGTGTTAGTTATAGTGCACCCTGCATGTAATTAGCATAATTAACAAATGTAATTAGTTGTTATTTGAATTCCCTAAGTAGTTGCTGAGTAAGGCGCGCCTAAGAGCACATGGGGCAGGTAAGGATGAAGAATGAGGCTCCTTACAGCTCACCCACGTTTGTCCTTTTGCAAGGACAAGCAACAGCTGTCAAGTGGTCCAAAACGGAAGGAAATACGCACCAAATTGTACTGCACGTATTTGGCTCATTTCTGGGCAAAATACTGAAGTTTCATTTTGCTTGGGCACTACTCTTGAATAGCTCACCCTTTCTAGAGTATTCTTAGGTTATTAGGGCACATTTGTGACCCCTATAAATATGTAAGAACAGCTGATGTAAAAGGCACTTATTGATGAATAAAAATTACACGGCTGCTGCCTTCTTACAAATCTTGCGTTCTTTACAATAATCTTAGGGTTATTTGGTGAGCAAGTAGTATTCTTTATCCATAGCTTGGTGGTTTAATCCTTTATAGCTTTGGTGGTGATACTCATTATCCTTTCTTCTCTTAATCCTCTGTTTTTGTTTACAAATTGCTAAGGTTGTAGTTGCAAACGTATCAAACTACACCTTGGATGTTTACAAGTACAAACAAGCTTCAACTCAAGCTTTTGAATGCATTTACGCGTTGTAACAGCTCTTACGACTAGGGTAAAAGAGATTTGAGTTCTTTTGTGTTGTATATTGAGAGAAAGCATCCAAATATTTTGTTTGCATTCATTTGAGTGTGAAACTACACCTAGGATGTTTACAAGTACAAACAAGCTTCAACTCAAACTTTTGAATGCATTTACGCGTTTTGAAATCTCATACGAGTCGGGTGAAAGAAATTTGAGTTCTTTGTTTGTATATTGAGAAAGCTCCCAAATGTTTTATATCAATTCATTTGAGTATGAAACTACACCAAGAATGTTTTATAGTGCAAACAAGCTTTAACTCAGGCTTTTGAATGCATTTACGCGTTTTAAAAGCTCATACGAGTAGGGTGAAAGAGATTTGAGTTCTTTTGTGTTGTCTATTAAGAGAAAGCATCCAAATACTTTGTTTGGATTCATTTGAGTGTGATACTACACCTAGGAAGTTTACAAGTACAAACAAGCTTCAACTCAAGCTTTTGAATGCATTTACGCGTTTTAAAAGCTCATACGAGTAGGGTGAACGAGATTTGAGTTCTTTTGTGTTGAATATTAAGAGAAAGCATCCAAATACTTTGTTTGGATTCATTTGAGTGTGAAACTACACTTTAGATGTTTACAAGTACAAACAAGCTTCAACTCAAGCTTTTGAATGACTTTACGCGTTGTAACAGCTCTTACGACTAGGGTGAAAGAGATTTGAGTTCTTTTGTGTTGTATATTAAGAGAAAGCATCCAAATAATTTGTTTGCATTCATTTGAGTGTGAAACTACACCTAGGATGTTTACAAGTACAAACAAGCTTCAACTCAAACTTTTGAATGCATTTACGCGTTTTAAAATCTCATACGAGTCGGGTGAAAGAGATTTGAGTTCTTTTGTTGTATATTAAGAGAAAGCACCCAAATATTTTGTTTGCATTCATTTGAGTATGAAACTACACCAAGAATGTTTTATAGTGCAAACAAGCTTCAACTCAGGCTTTTGAATGCATTTACGCGTTTGAAAAGCTCATACGAGTAGGGTGAAAGAGATTTGAGTTCTTTTGTGTTGTATATTAAGAGAAAGCATCCAAATACATTGTTTGGATTCATTTGAGTGTGAAACTACACCTTGGATGTTTACAAGTACAAACAAGCTTCAACTCAAGCTTTTGAATGCATTTACGCGTTGTAACAGCTCTTACGACTAGGGTGAAAGAGATTTGAGTTCTTTTGTGTTTTATATTAAGAGAAAGCATCCAAATATTTTGTTTGCATTCATTTGAGTGTGAAACTACACCTAAGATGTTTACAAGTACAAACAAGCTTCAACTCAAACATTTGAATGCATTTACGCGTTTTAAAATCTCATAACAGTCGGGTGAAAGAGATTTGAGTTCTGTTGTTGTCTATTAAGAGAAAGCACCCAAATATTTTGTTTGAAATCATTTGAGTATGAAACTACACCAAGAATGTTTTATAGTGCAAACAAGCTTGAACTCAGGCTTTTGAATGCATTTACGCGTTTTAAAATCTCATACGAGTAGGGTGAAAGAGATTTGAGTTCTTTTGTGTTGTATATTAAGAGAATGTATCCAAATGCTTTGTTTGGATTCATTTGAGTGTGAAACTACACCTAAGATGTTTACAAGTACAACAAAGCCTCAACTCAAGCTTTTGAATGCATTTACGCGTTTTAATAGCTCTTACGAATAGGGTGATAGAGATGGAGTTCTTTTGTGTTGTGTATTAAGAGAAAGCATCCAAATACTTTGTTTGGATTCATTTGAGTGTGAAACTACACCTAGGATGTTTAAAAGTACAAACAAGCTTCAACTCAAACTTTTGAATGCATTTACGCGTTGTAACAGCTCTTACGACTAGGGTGATAGTGATTGAGTTCTTTTGTGTTGTATATTAAGAGAAAGCACCCAATTGTTTTGTTTGCACTCATTTGAGTATGAAACTACACCAAGAATGTTTTAAAGTGCAAACAAGCTTCAACTCAAGCTTTTGAATGCATTTACGCGTTTTAAAAGCTCATACGAGTAGGGTGAACGAGATTTGAGTTCTTTTGTGTTGTATATTAAGAGAAAGCATCCAAATACTTTGTTTGGATTCATTTGAGTGTGAAACTACACCTAAGATGTTTACAAGTACAACAAAGCCTCAACTCAAGCTTTTGAATGCATTTACGCGTTTTAACAGCTCTTACGAATAGGGTGATAGAGATTGAGTTCTTTTGTGTTGTATATTAAGAGAAAGCATCCAAATACTTTGTTTGGATTCATTTGAGTGTGAAACTACACCTAGGATGTTTACAAGTACAAACAAGCTTCAACTCAAACTTTTGAATGCATTTACGCGTTGTAACAGCTCTTACGACTAGGGTGATAGTGATTGAGTTCTTTTGTGTTGTATATTAAGAGAAAGCACCCAATTGTTTTGTTTGCACTCATTTGAGTATGAAACTACACCAAGAATGTTTTAAAGTGCAAACAAGCTTCAACTCAAGCTTTTGAATGCATTTACGCGTTTTAAAAGCTCATACGAGTAGGGTGAAAAAGATTTGAGTTTTTGTGTATTGTATATTAAGAGAAAGCATCCAAATACATTGTTTAGATTCATTTGAGTGTGAAACTACATCTAGGATTTTTACAAGTACAAACAAGCTTCATCTCAAGCTTTTGAATGCATTTACGCGTTTTAAAAGCTCATACGAGTAGGGTGAAAGAGATTTGAGTTCTTTTGTGTTGTATATTAAGAGAAAGCATCCAAGTACTTTGTTTGGATTTATTTGAGTGTGAAACTACAACTAGGATGTTTACAAGTACAAACAAGCTTCAACTCAAGCTTTTGAATGCATCTACGCGTTTTAAAAGCAGTTACGACTAGGGTGATAGAGATCGAGTACTTTTGTGTTGTATATTAAGAGAAAGCTCTTACGACGAGGGTGATAGAGAAAGTTCTTTTGTGTTACTCGTTGTAACAGCTCTTACGACGAGGGTGAAAGAGATTTGAGTTCTTTTGTGTTGTATATTAAGAGAAAGCATCCAAATATTTTGTTTGCATTCATTTGAGCGTGAAACTACACCTTGGATGTTTACGAGTACAAACAAGTTTCAACTCAAGCTTTTGAATGCATTTACGCGTTGCAGCAGCTCTTACGACTAGGGTGAAAGAGATTTGAGTTCTTTTGTAATGTATATGAAGAGAAAGCATCCAAATATTTTGTTTGCATTCATTTGAGTGTGAAACTACACCTAGGATGTTTACAAGTACAAACAAGCTTCAACACAAACTATTGAATGCATTTACGCGTTTTAAAATCTCATACGAGTCGGGTGAAAGAGATTTGAGTTCTTTTGTTGTATATTAAGAGAAAGCACCCAAATGTTTTGTTTGCATTCATTTGAGTATGAAACTACACCAAGAATGTTTCATAGTGCAAACAAGCTTCAACTAAGGCTTTTGAATGCATTTACGCGTTTTAAAAGCTCTTACGACGAGGGTGAAACAGATTTGAGTTCTTTTGTGTTGTATATTAAGAGAAATCCAAATACTTTGTTTGGATTCATTTGACTGTGAAACTATACCTAGGAAGTTTACAATTACAAACGAGCTTCAACTCAAGCTTTTGAATGCATTTACGCATTTTAAAAACACATACGAGTAGGGGCAAAGAGATTTGAGTTCTTTTGTGTTGTATACTAAGAGAAAGCATCCAAATACTTTGTTTGGATTCATTTGAGTGTGAAACTACACCTAAGATGTTTACAAGTACAACAAAGCCTCAACTCAAGCTTTTGAATGCATTTACGCGTTTTAACAGCTCTTACGAATAGGGTGATAGAGATTGAGTTCTTTTGTTGTCTATTAAGAGAAAGCACCCAAATATTTTGTTTGAAATCATTTGAGTATGAAACTACACCAAGAATGTTTTATAGTGCAAACAAGCTTCAACTCAGGCTTTTGAATGCATTTACGCGTTTTTAAATCTCATACGAGTAGGGTGAAAGAGATTTGAGTTCTTTTGTGTTGTATATTAAGAGAAAGTATCCAAATGCTTTGTTTGGATTCATTTGAGTGTGAAACTACCGCTAAGATGTTTACAAGTACAACAAAGCCTCAACTCAAGCTTTTGAATGCATTTACGCGTTTTAACAGCTCTTACGAATAGGGTGATAGAGATTGAGTTCTTTTGTGTTGTGTATTAAGAGAAAGCATCCAAATACTTTGTTTGGATTCATTTGAGTGTGAAACTACACCTAGGATGTTTACAAGTACAAACAAGCTTCAACTCAAACTTTTGAATGCATTTATGCGTTGTAACAGCTCTTACGACTAGGGTGATAGTGATTGAGTTCTTTTGTGTTGTATATTAAGAGAAAGCACCCAATTGTTTTGTTTGCACTCATTTGAGTATGAAACTACACCAAGAATGTTTTAAAGTGCAAACAAGCTTCAACTCAAGCTTTTGAATGCATTTACGCGTTTTAAAAGCTCATACGAGTAGGGTGAAAAAGATTTGAGTTTTTGTGTATTGTATATTAAGAGAAAGCATCCAAATACATTGTTTAGATTCATTTGAGTGTGAAACTACATCTAGGATGTTTACAAGTACAAACAAGCTTCATCTCAAGCTTTTGAATGCATATACGCGTTTTAAAAGCTCATACGAGTAGGGTGAAAGAGATTTGAGTTCTTTTGTGTTGTATATTAAGAGAAAGCATCCAAGTACTTTGTTTGGATTTATTTGAGTGTGAAACTACACCTTGGATGTTTACAAGTACAAATAAGCTTCAACTCAAGCTTTTGAATTCATTTACGCGTTTTAAAAGCTCATACGAGTAGGGTGAAAGAAATTTCAGTTCTTTTGTGTTGTATATTAAGAGAAAGCATCCAAATACTTTGTTTGGATTCATTTGAGTGTGAAACTACACCTAGGATGTTTTGATGCGTTAGCAAATCTGAAGGTTTTAGCTCGTTTTCGAACAATGGATGTTTTGATAATATTTTGTTTGTTTTTTGATTATAGAGATTGAAAACGAAGTAAATGAAACGAAAAATAAGAAGAGGGAGGATAGATAGCACCACCACCAGGACTATAAAGGATTTAACCACCAAGTCAAGGCTAAAGGATACTACTTGTTTCACCAAATATCCCTAAGGACATTATAAAGAACAACAAGGTTTGTAAGCAAAAGGCAGCAGCCATTTCATATTTTCATTCGTCATCAAGTGCCTTTTACATCAGCTGTTCTTACATATTTATAGGGGTCACAAATGTGCCCTAATAACCTAAGAATACTCTAGAAAGGGTGAGCTGTCCAAGAGTAGTGCCCAAGCAAAATGAAACTTCAGTATTTTGCCCAGAAATGAGCCAAATACGTGCAGTACAATTTGGAGCGCATTTCCTTCCGTTTTGGACCACTTGACAGCTGTTGCTTGTCCTTGCACAAGGACAAACGTGGGTGAGCTGTAAGAGGAGCCTCAAGCTTCATCCTTATCCATCCCATGTGCTTTTAGACTCTCCTCATTCAGCAGCTACTTAGGGAATTCAAAATGCAATTAAAACTTCCTAATTAACTAATTACATGCAACATAATTAAGCTAACTAAGTACGAACATGTGTACGAACATTTGTACGGACAAAAACCATGTTAATCATCTAATCATGATAATTAAGCTAATTGCAAGGTTATTTGTGTACGGGCATGTGCACGGCATGTTGTACGGACTAATAATGTACGGACTAATCAGGTTAATGCCATTGAAAGGACATTAGGCCCCTAGGACCATTAATGAAGGCACCATGTACTAAAAGAGTGCCATAGAACATGATAAAATCATTGATGGACCAAGAACAGATCGTATGGCACTTAACTGAAGAGAGGAGCTTGATGCCAACGCATCATGTTTACAAGTACAAACAAGCTTCAACTCAAGCTTTTGAATGCATCTACGCGTTTTAAAAGCAGTTACGACTAGGGTGATAGAGATCGAGTTCTTTTGTGTTGTATATTAAGAGAAAGCTCTTACGACGAGGGTGATAGAGAAAGTTCTTTTGTGTTACTCGTTGTAACAGCTCTTACGACGAGAGTGAAAGAGATTTGAGTTCTTTTGTGTTGTATATTAAGAGAAAGCATCCAAATATTTTGTTTGCATTCATTTGAGCGTGAAACTACACCTTGGATGTTTACAAGTACAAACAAGCTTCAACTCAAGCTTTTGAATGCATTTACGCGTCGCAACAGCTCTTACGACGAGGGTGAAAGAGATTTGAGTTCTTTTGTGTTGTATATTAAGAGAAAGCATCCAAATATTTTGAATGCATTCATTTGAGCGTGAAACTACACCTAGGATGTTTACAAGTACAAACAAGCTTCAACTCAAACTTTTGAATGCATTTACGCGTTGCAGCAGCTCTTACGACTAGGGTGAAAGAGATTTGAGTTCTTTTGTAATGTATATGAAGAGAAAGCATCCAAATATTTTGTTTGCATTCATTTGAGTGTGAAAATACACCTAGGATGTTTACAAGTACAAACAAGCTTCCACTCAAACTTTTGAATGCATTTACGCGTTTTGAAATCTCATACGAGTCGGGTGAAAGAAATTTGAGTTCTTTGGTTGTATATTAAGAGAAAGCTCCCAAATGTTTTGTTTCAATTCATTTGAGTATAAAACTACACCAAGAATGTTTTATAGTGCAAACAAGCTTCAACTCAGGCTTTTGAATGCATTTACGCGTTTTAAAAGCTCATACGAGTAGGGTGAAAGAGATTTGAGTTCTTTTGTGTTGTATATTAAGAGAAAGCATCCAAATACTTTGTTTGGATTCAATTGAGTGTGAAACTACACCTTGGATGTTTACAAGTACAAACAAGCTTCAACTCAAGCTTTTGAATGCATTTACGCGTTGTAACAGCTCTTACGACTAGGGTAAAAGAGATTTGAGTTCTTTTGTGTTGTATATTGAGAGAAAGCATCCAAATATTTTGTTTGCATTCATTTGAGTGTGAAAATACACCTAGGATGTTTACAAGTACAAACAAGCTTCCACTCAAACTTTTGAATGCATTTACGCGTTTTGAAATCTCATACGAGTCGGGTGAAAGAAATTTGAGTTCTTTGGTTGTATATTAAGAGAAAGCTCCCAAATGTTTTGTTTCAATTCATTTGAGTATAAAACTACACCAAGAATGTTTTATAGTGCAAACAAGCTTCAACTCAGGCTTTTGAATGCATTTACGCGTTTTAAAAGCTCATACGAGTAGGGTGAAAGAGATTTGAGTTCTTTTGTGTTGTATATTAAGAGAAAGCATCCAAATACTTTGTTTGGATTCAATTGAGTGTGAAACTACACCTTGGATGTTTACAAGTACAAACAAGCTTCAACTCAAGCTTTTGAATGCATTTACGCGTTGTAACAGCTCTTACGACTAGGGTAAAAGAGATTTGAGTTCTTTTGTGTTGTATATTGAGAGAAAGCATCCAAATATTTTGTTTGCATTCATTTGAGTGTGAAAATACACCTAGGATGTTTACAAGTACAAACAAGCTTCCACTCAAACTTTTGAATGCATTTACGCGTTTTGAAATCTCATACGAGTCGGGTGAAAGAAATTTGAGTTCTTTGGTTGTATATTAAGAGAAAGCACCCAATTGTTTTGTTTGCACTCATTTGAGTATGAAACTACACCAAGAATGTTTTAAAGTGCAAACAAGCTTCAACTCAAGCTTTTGAATGCATTTACGCGTTTTAAAAGCTCATACGAGTAGGGTGAACGAGATTTGAGTTCTTTTGTGTTGTATATTAAGAGAAAGCATCGAAATACTTTGTTTGGATTCATTTGAGTGTGAAACTACACCTAGGAAGTTTACAAGTACAAACAAGCTTCAACTCAAGCTTTTGAATGAATTTACGCGTTTTAAAAGCTCACACGAGTAGGGTGAACGAGATTTGAGTTCTTTTGTGTTGTATATTAAGAGAAAGCATCCAAATACTTTGTTTGGATTCATTTGAGTGTGAAACTACACCTTGGATGTTTACAAGTACAAGCAAGCTTCAACTCAAGCTTTTGAATGCCTTTACGCGTTGTAACAGCTCTTACGACTAGGGTGAAAAAGATTTGAGTTCTTTTGTGTTGTATATTAAGAGAAAGCAACCAAATATTTTGTTTGCATTCATTTGAGTGTGAAACTACACCTAGGATGTTTACAAGTACAAACAAGCTTCAACTCAAACTTTTGAATGCATTTACGCGTTTTAAAATCTCATACGAGTCGGGTGAAAGAGATTTGAGTTCTTTTGTTGTATATTAAGAGAAAGCACCCAAATATTTTGTTTGCATTCATTTGAGTATGAAACTACACCAAGAATGTTTTATAGTGCAAACAAGCTTCAACTCAGGCTTTTGAATGCATTTACGCGTTTGAAAAGCTCATACGAGTAGGGTGAAAGAGATTTGAGTTCTTTTGTGTTGTATATTAAGAGAAAGCATCCAAATACATTGTTTGGATTCATTTGAGTGTGAAACTACACCTTGGATGTTTACAAGTACAAACAAGCTTCAACTCAAGCTTTTGAATGCATTTACGCGTTGTAACAGCTCTTACGACTATGGTGAAAGAGATTTGAGTTCTTTTGTGTTTTATATTAAGAGAAAGCATCCAAATATTTTGTTTGCATTCATTTGAGTGTGAAACTACACCTAGGATGTTTACAAGTACAAACAAGCTTCAACTCAAACATTTGAATGCATTTACGCGTTTTAAAATCTCATAACAGTCGGGTGAAAGAGATTTGAGTTCTGTTGTTGTCTATTAAGAGAAAGCACCCAAATATTTTGTTTGAAATCATTTGAGTATGAAACTACACCAAGAATGTTTTATAGTGCAAACAAGCTTCAACTCAGGCTTTTGAATGCATTTACGCGTTTTAAAATCTCATACGAGTAGGGTGAAAGAGATTTGAGTTCTTTTGTGTTGTATATTAAGAGAATGTATCCAAATGCTTTGTTTGGATTCATTTGAGTGTGAAACTACACCTAAGATGTTTACAAGTACAACAAAGCCTCAACTCAAGCTTTTGAATGCATTTACGCGTTTTAATAGCTCTTACGAATAGGGTGATAGAGATGGAGTTCTTTTGTGTTGTGTATTAAGAGAAAGCATCCAAATACTTTGTTTGGATTCATTTGAGTGTGAAACTACACCTAGGATGTTTAAAAGTACAAACAAGCTTCAACTCAAACTTTTGAATGCATTTACGCGTTGTAACAGCTCTTACGACTAGGGTGATAGTGATTGAGTTCTTTTGTGTTGTATATTAAGAGAAAGCACCCAATTGTTTTGTTTGCACTCATTTGAGTATGAAACTACACCAAGAATGTTTTAAAGTGCAAACAAGCTTCAACTCAAGCTTTTGAATGCATTTACGCGTTTTAAAAGCTCATACGAGTAGGGTGAACGAGATTTGAGTTCTTTTGTGTTGTATATTAAGAGAAAGCATCCAAATACTTTGTTTGGATTCATTTGAGTGTGAAACTACACCTAAGATGTTTACAAGTACAACAAAGCCTCAACTCAAGCTTTTGAATGCATTTACGCGTTTTAACAGCTCTTACGAATAGGGTGATAGAGATTGAGTTCTTTTGTGTTGTATATTAAGAGAAAGCATCCAAATACTTTGTTTGGATTCATTTGAGTGTGAAACTACACCTAGGATGTTTACAAGTACAAACAAGCTTCAACTCAAACTTTTGAATGCATTTATGCGTTGTAACAGCTCTTACGACTAGGGTGATAGTGATTGAGTTCTTTTGTGTTGTATATTAAGAGAAAGCACCCAATTGTTTTGTTTGCACTCATTTGAGTATGAAACTACACCAAGAATGTTTTAAAGTGCAAACAAGCTTCAACTCAAGCTTTTGAATGCATTTACGCGTTTTAAAAGCTCATACGAGTAGGGTGAAAAAGATTTGAGTTTTTGTGTATTGTATATTAAGAGAAAGCATCCAAATACATTGTTTAGATTCATTTGAGTGTGAAACTACATCTAGGATTTTTACAAGTACAAACAAGCTTCATCTCAAGCTTTTGAATGCATTTACGCGTTTTAAAAGCTCATACGAGTAGGGTGAAAGAGATTTGAGTTCTTTTGTGTTGTATATTAAGAGAAAGCATCCAAGTACTTTGTTTGGATTTATTTGAGTGTGAAAGTACAACTAGGATGTTTACAAGTACAAACAAGCTTCAACTCAAGCTTTTGAATGCATCTACGCGTTTTAAAAGCAGTTACGACTAGGGTGATAGAGATCGAGTACTTTTGTGTTGTATATTAAGAGAAAGCTCTTACGACGAGGGTGATAGAGAAAGTTCTTTTGTGTTACTCGTTGTAACAGCTCTTACGACGAGGGTGAAAGAGATTTGAGTTCTTTTGTGTTGTATATTAAGAGAAAGCATCCAAATATTTTGTTTGCATTCATTTGAGCGTGAAACTACACCTTGGATGTTTACGAGTACAAACAAGCTTCAACTCAAGCTTTTGAATGCATTTACGCGTTGCAGCAGCTCTTACGACTAGGGTGAAAGAGATTTGAGTTCTTTTGTAATGTATATGAAGAGAAAGCATCCAAATATTTTGTTTGCATTCATTTGAGTGTGAAACTACACCTAGGATGTTTACAAGTACAAACAAGCTTCAACACAAACTATTGAATGCATTTACGCGTTTTAAAATCTCATACGAGTCGGGTGAAAGAGATTTGAGTTCTTTTGTTGTATATTAAGAGAAAGCACCCAAATGTTTTGTTTGCATTCATTTGAGTATGAAACTACACCAAGAATGTTTCATAGTGCAAACAAGCTTCAACTAAGGCTTTTGAATGCATTTACGCGTTTTAAAAGCTCTTACGACGAGGGTGAAACAGATTTGAGTTCTTTTGTGTTGTATATTAAGAGAAATCCAAATACTTTGTTTGGATTCATTTGACTGTGAAACTATACCTAGGAAGTTTACAATTACAAACGAGCTTCAACTCAAGCTTTTGAATGCATTTACGCATTTTAAAAACACATACGAGTAGGGGGAAAGAGATTTGAGTTCTTTTGTGTTGTATACTAAGAGAAAGCATCCAAATACTTTGTTTGGATTCATTTGAGTGTGAAACTACACCTAAGATGTTTACAAGTACAACAAAGCCTCAACTCAAGCTTTTGAATGCATTTACGCGTTTTAACAGCTCTTACGAATTGGGTGATAGAGATTGAGTTCTTTTGTTGTCTATTAAGAGAAAGCACCCAAATATTTTGTTTGAAATCATTTGAGTATGAAACTACACCAAGAATGTTTTATAGTGCAAACAAGCTTCAACTCAGGCTTTTGAATGCATTTACGCGTTTTTAAATCTCATACGAGTAGGGTGAAAGAGATTTGAGTTCTTTTGTGTTGTATATTAAGAGAAAGTATCCAAATGCTTTGTTTGGATTCATTTGAGTGTGAAACTACCGCTAAGATGTTTACAAGTACAACAAAGCCTCAACTCAAGCTTTTGAATGCATTTACGCGTTTTAACAGCTCTTACGAATAGGGTGATAGAGATTGAGTTCTTTTGTGTTGTGTATTAAGAGAAAGCATCCAAATACTTTGTTTGGATTCATTTGAGTGTGAAACTACACCTAGGATGTTTACAAGTACAAACAAGCTTCAACTCAAACTTTTGAATGCATTTATGCGTTGTAACAGCTCTTACGACTAGGGTGATAGTGATTGAGTTCTTTTGTGTTGTATATTAAGAGAAAGCACCCAATTGTTTTGTTTGCACTCATTTGAGTATGAAACTACACCAAGAATGTTTTAAAGTGCAAACAAGCTTCAACTCAAGCTTTTGAATGCATTTACGCGTTTTAAAAGCTCATACGAGTAGGGTGAAAAAGATTTGAGTTTTTGTGTATTGTATATTAAGAGAAAGCATCCAAATACATTGTTTAGATTCATTTGAGTGTGAAACTACATCTAGGATGTTTACAAGTACAAACAAGCTTCATCTCAAGCTTTTGAATGCATATACGCGTTTTAAAAGCTCATACGAGTAGGGTGAAAGAGATTTGAGTTCTTTTGTGTTGTATATTAAGAGAAAGCATCCAAGTACTTTGTTTGGATTTATTTGAGTGTGAAACTACACCTTGGATGTTTACAAGTACAAATAAGCTTCAACTCAAGCTTTTGAATTCATTTACGCGTTTTAAAAGCTCATACGAGTAGGGTGAAAGAAATTTCAGTTCTTTTGTGTTGTATATTAAGAGAAAGCATCCAAATACTTTGTTTGGATTCATTTGAGTGTGAAACTACACGTAGGATGTTTTGATGCGTTAGCAAATCTGAAGGTTTTAGCTCGTTTTCGAACAATGGATGTTTTGATAATATTTTGTTTGTTTTTTGATTATAGAGATTGAAAACGAAGTAAATGAAACGAAAAATAAGAAGAGGGAGGATAGATAGCACCACCACCAGGACTATAAAGGATTTAACCACCAAGTCAAGGCTAAAGGATACTACTTGTTTCACCAAATATCCCTAAGGACATTATAAAGAACAACAAGGTTTGTAAGCAAAAGGCAGCAGCCATTTCATATTTTCATTCGTCATCAAGTGCCTTTTACATCAGCTGTTCTTACATATTTATAGGGGTCACAAATGTGCCCTAATAACCTAAGAATACTCTAGAAAGGGTGAGCTGTCCAAGAGTAGTGCCCAAGCAAAATGAAACTTCAGTATTTTGCCCAGAAATGAGCCAAATACGTGCAGTACAATTTGGAGCGCATTTCCTTCCGTTTTGGACCACTTGACAGCTGTTGCTTGTCCTTGCACAAGGACAAACGTGGGTGAGCTGTAAGAGGAGCCTCAAGCTTCATCCTTATCCATCCCATGTGCTTTTAGACTCTCCTCATTCAGCAGCTACTTAGGGAATTCAAAATGCAATTAAAACTTCCTAATTAACTAATTACATGCAACATAATTAAGCTAACTAAGTACGAACATGTGTACGAACATTTGTACGGACAAAAACCATGTTAATCATCTAATCATGATAATTAAGCTAATTGCAAGGTTATTTGTGTACGGGCATGTGCACGGCATGTTGTACGGACTAATAATGTACGGACTAATCAGGTTAATGCCATTGAAAGGACATTAGGCCCCTAGGACCATTAGTGAAGGCACCATGTACTAAAAGAGTGCCATAGAACATGATAAAATCATTGATGGACCAAGAACAGATCGTATGGCACTTAACTGAAGAGAGGAGCTTGATGCCAACGCATCATGTTTACAAGTACAAACAAGCTTCAACTCAAGCTTTTGAATGCATCTACGCGTTTTAAAAGCAGTTACGACTAGGGTGATAGAGATCGAGTTCTTTTGTGTTGTATATTAAGAGAAAGCTCTTACGACGAGGGTGATAGAGAAAGTTCTTTTGTGTTACTCGTTGTAACAGCTCTTACGACGAGGGTGAAAGAGATTTGAGTTCTTTTGTGTTGTATATTAAGAGAAAGCATCCAAATATTTTGTTTGCATTCATTTGAGCGTGAAACTACACCTTGGATGTTTACAAGTACAAACAAGCTTCAACTCAAGCTTTTGAATGCATTTACGCGTCGCAACAGCTCTTACGACGAGGGTGAAAGAAATTTGAGTTCTTTGGTTGTATATTAAGAGAAAGCACCCAATTGTTTTGTTTGCACTCATTTGAGTATGAAACTACACCAAGAATGTTTTAAAGTGCAAACAAGCTTCAACTCAAGCTTTTGAATGCATTTACGCGTTTTAAAAGCTCATACGAGTAGGGTGAACGAGATTTGAGTTCTTTTGTGTTGTATATTAAGAGAAAGCATCCAAATACTTTGTTTGGATTCAATTGAGTGTGAAACTACACCTTGGATGTTTACAAGTACAAACAAGCTTCAACTCAAGCTTTTGAATGAATTTACGCGTTTTAAAAGCTCACACGAGTAGGGTGAACGAGATTTGAGTTCTTTTGTGTTGTATATTAAGAGAAAGCATCCAAATACTTTGTTTGGATTCATTTGAGTGTGAAACTACACCTTGGATGTTTACAAGTACAAACAAGCTTCAAGTCAAGCTTTTGAATGCCTTTACGCGTTGTAACAGCTCTTACGACTAGGGTGAAAAAGATTTGAGTTCTTTTGTGTTGTATATTAAGAGAAAGCAACCAAATATTTTGTTTGCATTCATTTGAGTGTGAAACTACACCTAGGATGTTTACAAGTACAAACAAGCTTCAACTCAAACTTTTGAATGCATTTACGCGTTTTGAAATCTCATACGAGTCGGGTGAAAGAAATTTGAGTTCTTTGGTTGTATATTAAGAGAAAGCTCCCAAATGTTTTGTTTCAATTCATTTGAGTATAAAACTACACCAAGAATGTTTTATAGTGCAAACAAGCTTCAACTCAGGCTTTTGAATGCATTTACGCGTTTTAAAAGCTCATACGAGTAGGGTGAAAGAGATTTGAGTTCTTTTGTGTTGTATATTAAGAGAAAGCATCCAAATACTTTGTTTGGATTCATTTGAGTGTGAAACTACACCTAGGAAGTTTACAAGTACAAACAAGCTTCAACTCAAGCTTTTGAATGAATTTACGCGTTTTAAAAGCTCACACGAGTAGGGTGAACGAGATTTGAGTTCTTTTGTGTTGTATATTAAGAGAAAGCATCCAAATACTTTGTTTGGATTCATTTGAGTGTGAAACTACACCTTGGATGTTTACAAGTACAAACAAGCTTCAACTCAAGCTTTTGAATGCCTTTACGCGTTGTAACAGCTCTTACGACTAGGGTGAAAAAGATTTGAGTTCTTTTGTGTTGTATATTAAGAGAAAGCAACCAAATATTTTGTTTGCATTCATTTGAGTGTGAAACTACACCTAGGATGTTTACAAGTACAAACAAGCTTCAACTCAAACTTTTGAATGCATTTACGCGTTTTAAAATCTCATACGAGTCGGGTGAAAGAGATTTGAGTTCTTTTGTTATATATTAAGAGAAAGCACCCAAATATTTTGTTTGCATTCATTTGAGTATGAAACTACACCAAGAATGTTTTATAGTGCAAACAAGCTTCAACTCAGGCTTTTGAATACATTTACGCGTTTTAAAAGCTCATACGAGTAGGGTGAAAGAGATTTGAGTTCTTTTGTGGTGTATATTAAGAGAAAGCATCCAAATACGTTGTTTGGATTCAATTGAGTGTGAAACTACACCTTGGATGTTTACAAGTACAAACAAGCTTCAACTCAAGCTTTTGAATGCATTTACGCGTTGTAACAGCTCTTACGACTAGGGTAAAAGAGATTTGAGTTCTTTTGTGTTGTATATTGAGAGAAAGCATACAAATATTTTGTTTGCATTCATTTGAGTGTGAAAATACACCTAGGATGTTTACAAGTACAAACAAGCTTCAACTCAAACTTTTGAATGCATTTACGCGTTTTGAAATCTCATACGAGTCGGGTGAAAGAAATTTGAGTTCTTTGGTTGTATATTAAGAGAAAGCACCCAATTGTTTTGTTTGCACTCATTTGAGTATGAAACTACACCAAGAATGTTTTAAAGTGCAAACAAGCTTCAACTCAAGCTTTTGAATGCATTTACGCGTTTTAAAAGCTCATACGAGTAGGGTGAACGAGATTTGAGTTCTTTTGTGTTGTATATTAAGAGAAAGCATCCAAATACTTTGTTTGGATTCAATTGAGTGTGAAACTACACCTTGGATGTTTACAAATACAAACAAGCTTCAACTCAAGCTTTTGAATGCATTTACGCGTTGTAACAGCTCTTACGACTAGGGTAAAAGAGATTTGAGTTCTTTTGTGTTGTATATTGAGAGAAAGCATCCAAATATTTTGTTTGCATTCATTTGAGTGTGAAAATACACCTAGGATGTTTACAAGTACAAACAAGCTTCAACTCAAACTTTTGAATGCATTTACGCGTTTTGAAATCTCATACGAGTCGGGTGAAAGAAATTTGAGTTCTTTGGTTGTATATTAAGAGAAAGCTCCCAAATGTTTTGTTTCAATTCATTTGAGTATAAAACTACACCAAGAATGTTTTATAGTGCAAACAAGCTTCAACTCAGGCTTTTGAATGCATTTACGCGTTTTAAAAGCTCATACGAGTAGGGTGAAAGAGATTTGAGTTCTTTTGTGTTGTATATTAAGAGAAAGCATCCAAATACTTTGTTTGGATTCATTTGAGTGTGAAACTACACCTAGGAAGTTTACAAGTACAAACAAGCTTCAACTCAAGCTTTTGAATGAATTTACGCGTTTTAAAAGCTCACACGAGTAGGGTGAACGAGATTTGAGTTCTTTTGTGTTGTATATTAAGAGAAAGCATCCAAATACTTTGTTTGGATTCATTTGAGTGTGAAACTACACCTTGGATGTTTACAAGTACAAACAAGCTTCAACTCAAGCTTTTGAATGCCTTTACGCGTTGTAACAGCTCTTACGACTAGGGTGAAAAAGATTTGAGTTCTTTTGTGTTGTATATTAAGAGAAAGCAACCAAATATTTTGTTTGCATTCATTTGAGTGTGAAACTACACCTAGGATGTTTACAAGTACAAACAAGCTTCAACTCAAACTTTTGAATGCATTTACGCGTTTTAAAATCTCATACGAGTCGGGTGAAAGAGATTTGAGTTCTTTTGTTATATATTAAGAGAAAGCACCCAAATATTTTGTTTGCATTCATTTGAGTATGAAACTACACCAAGAATGTTTTATAGTGCAAACAAGCTTCAACTCAGGCTTTTGAATGCATTTACGCGTTTTAAAAGCTCATACGAGTAGGGTGAAAGAGATTTGAGTTCTTTTGTGTTGTATATTAAGAGAAAGCATCCAAATACGTTGTTTGGATTCATTTGAGTGTGAAACTACACCTTGGATGTTTACAAGTACAAACAAGCTTCAACTCAAGCTTTTGAATGCATTTACGCGTTGTAACAGCTCTTACGACTAGGGTGAAAGAGATTTGAGTTCTTTTGTGTTTTATATAAAGAGAAAGCGTCCAAATATTTTGTTTGCATTCATTTGAGTGTGAAACTACACCTAGGATGTTTACAAGTACAAACAAGCTTCAACTCAAACTTTTGAATGCATTTACGCGTTTTAAAATCTCATACGAGTCGGGTGAAAGAGATTTGAGTTCTTTTGTTGTATATTAAGAGAAAGCACCCAAATATTTTGTTTGAAATCATTTGAGTATGAAACTACACCAAGAATGTTTTGTAGTGCCAACAAGCTTCAACTCAGGCTTTTGAATGCATTTACGCGTTTTAAATTCTCATACGAGTAGGGTGAAAGAGATTTGAGTTCTTTTGTGTTGTATATTAAGAGAAAGTATCCAAATGCTATGTTTGGATTCATTTGAGTGTGGAACTACACCTAGGATGTTTACAATTACAAACAAGCTTCAACTCAAGCTTTTGAATGCATTTACGCGTTTTAAAAGCTCATACAAGTAGGGTGATAGAGATTGAGTTCTTTTGTGTTGTATGTTAAGAGAAAGCATCCACATACTTTGTTTGGATTCATTTGAGTGTGAAACTACACCTAAGATGTTTACAAGCACAACAAAGCCTCAACTCAAGCTTTTGAATGCATTTACGCGTTTTAACAGCTCTTACGAATAGGGTGATAGAGATTGAGTTCTTTTGTGTTTTATATTAAGAGAAAGCATCAACATACTTTGTTTGGATTCATTTGATTGTGAAACTACATCTAGGATGTTTACAAGTACAAACAAGCTTCAACTCCAAATTTTGAATGCATTTACGCGTTGTAACAGCTCTTACGACTAGGGTGATAGTGATTGAGTTCTTTTGTGTTGTGTGAGCTCTTACGCGTTTTAACAGCTCATACGAGTAGGGTGAACGAGATTTGAGTTCTTTTGTGTTGTATATTAAGAGAAAGCATCCAAATACTTTGTTTGGATTCATTTGAGTGTGAAACTACATCGTGGATGTTTACAAGTACAAATAAGCTTCAACTCAAGCTTTTGAATGCATCTACGCATTTTAAAAGCAGTTACGACTAGGGTGATAGAGATAGAGTTCTTTTGTGTTGTATATTAAGATAAAGCACCCAAATGTTTTGTTTGCATTCATTTGAGTATGAAACTACACCAAGAATGTTTTAATGTGCAAACAAGCTTCAACTCAATTTTTTGAATGCATTTACGCGTTTTATAAAGCTCATACGACTAGGGTGAACGAGATTTGAGTTCTTTTCTGTTGTATATTAAGAGAAAATATCCAAATACTCTGTTTGGATTCATTTGAGTGTGAAACTACACCTTGGATGTTTACAAGTACAAACAAGCTTCAACTCAAGCTTTTGAATGCATTTACGCGTTTTAAAAGCTCATAAGAGTAGGGTGAAAAGGATTTGAGTTTTTGAGTGTTGTATATTAAGAGAAAGTATCCAAATACATTGTTTAGATTCATTTGAGTGTGAAACTACATCTAGGATGTTTACAAGTACAAACAAGCTTCAACTCCAGCTTTTGAATGCATTTACGCGTTTTAAAAGCTCATACGAGTAGGGTGAAAGAGATTTGAGTTCTTTTGTGTTGTATATTAAGAGAAAGCATCCAAGTAATTTGTTTGGATTCATTTGAGTGTGAAACTACACCTTGGATGTTTACAAGTACAAATAAGCTTCAACTCAAGCTTTTGAATGCATTTACGCGTTTCAAAAAAGCTCACACGAGTAGGGTGAAAGAGATTTGAGTTCTTTTGTGTTGTATATTAAGAGAAAGCATTCAAATATTTTTTTTGGATTCATTTGAGTGTGAAACTATACCTAGGATGTTTACAAGTACAAACAAGCTACAACTCAAACTTTTGAATGCATTTACGCGTTTTAAAATCTCATACGAGTCGGGTGAAAGAGATTTGAGTTCTTTTGTGTTGTATATTAAGAGAAAGGATCCAAATACTTTGTTTGGATTCATTTGAGTGTGAAACTACACCTAAGATGTTTACAAGTACAACAAAGCCTCAACTCAAGCTTTTGAATGCATTTACGCGTTGTAACAGTTCTTACGACTAGGGTGATAGTGCTTGAGTTCTTTTGTGTTGTATATTAAGAGAAAGCACCCCATTGTTTTGTTTGCACTCATTTGAGTATGAAACTACACCAAGAATGTTTTAAAGTGCAATCAAGCTTCAACTCAAGCTTTTGAATGCATTTACGCGTTTTAAAAGCTCATACGAGTAGGGTGAACGAGATTTGAGTTCTTTTGTGTTGTATATTAAGAGAAAGCATTCAAATACTTTGTTTGGATTCATTTGAGTGTGAAACTACACCTTGGATGTTTACAAGTACAAACAAGCTTCAACTCAAGCTTTTGAATGCATTTACGCGTTGTAACAGCTCTTACGACTAGGGTGAAAGAGATTTGAGTTCTTTTGTGTTGTATATTAAGAGAAAGCATCCGAATATTTTGTTTGCATTCATTTGAGTGTGAAACTACACATAGGATGTTTACAAGTACAAACAAGCTTCAACTCAAACTTTTGAATCCATTTACGCGTTTTAAAATCTCATACGAGTCGGGTGAAAGAGATTTGAGTTCTATTGTTGTATATTAAGAGAAAGCACCCAAATATTTTGTTTGCATTCATTTGAGTATGAAACTACACCAAGAATGTTTTATAGTGCAAACAAGCTTCAACTCAGGCTTTTGAATGCATTTACGCGTTTTAAAAGCTCATACGAGTAGGGTGAAAGAGATTTGAGTTCTTTTGTGTTGTATATTAAGAGAAAGCATCCAAATACTTTGTTTGGATTCATTTGAGTGTGAAACTACACCTAGGAATTTTACAATTACAAACAAGCTTCAACTCAAGCTCTTGAATGCATTTACGCGTTGTAACAGCTCTTACGACTAGGGTGAAGGAGATTTGAGTTCTTTTGTGTTGTATATTAAGAGAAAGCATCCAAAAATTTTGTTTGCATTCATTTGAGTGTGAAACTACACCTAGGATGTTTACAAGTACAAACAAGCTTCAACTCAAACTTTTGAATGCATTTACGCGTTTTAAAATCTCATACGAGTCGGGTGAAAGAGATTTGAGTTCTTTTGTGTTGTATATTAAGAGAAAGGATCCAAATACTTTGTTTGGATTCATTTGAGTGTGAAACTACACCTAAGATGTTTACAAGTACAACAAAGCCTCAACTCAAGCTTTTGAATGCATTTACGCGTTTTAACAGCTCTTACGAATAGGGTGATAGAGATTGAGTTCTTTTGTGTTATATAATAAGAGAAAGCATCGAAATACTTTGTTTGGATTCATTTGAGTGTGAAACTACACCTAGGATGTTTACAAGTACAAACAAGCTTCAACTCAAACTTTTGAATGCATTTACGCGTTGTAACAGCTCTTACGACTAGGGTGATAGTGATTGAGTTCTTTTGTGTTGTATATTAAGAGAAAGCACCCAATTGTTTTGTTTGCACTCATTTGAGTATGAAACTACACCAAGAATGTTTTAAAGTGCAAACAAGCTTCAACTCAAGCTTTTGAATGCATTTACGCGTTTTAAAAGCTCATATGAGTAGGGTGAAAGAAATTTCAGTTCTTTTGTGTTGTATATTAAGAGAAAGCATCCAAATACTTTGTTTGGATTCATTTGAGTGTGAAACTACACCTAGGATGTTTACAAGTACAAACAAGCTTCAACTCAAGGTTTTGAATGCATCTACGCGTTTTAAAAGCAGTTACGAATAGGGTGATAGAGATCGAGTTCTTTTGTGTTGTATATTAAGATAAAGCACCCAAATATTTTTTTTGCATTCATTTGAGTATGAAACTACACCAAGAATGTTTTAAAGTGCAAACAAGCTTCAACTCAAGCTTTTGAATGCATTTACGCGTTTTAAAAGCTCATATGAGTAGGGTGAACGAGATTTGAGTTCTTTTGTGTTGTATATTAAGAGGAAGCATCCAAATACTTTGTTTGTATTCATTTGAGTGTGAAACTACACCTTGGATGTTTACAAGTACAAACAAGCTTCAACTCAAGGTTTTGAATGCATCTACGCGTTTTAAAAGCAGTTACGATTAGGGTGATAGAGATCGAGTTCTTTTGTGTTGTATATTAAGATAAAGCACCCAAATATTTTTTTTGCATTCATTTGAGTATGAAACTACACCAAGAATGTTTTAAAGTGCAAACAAGCTTCAACTCAAGCTTTTGAATGCATTTACGCGTTTTAAAAGCTCATATGAGTAGGGTGAACGAGATTTGAGTTCTTTTGGGTTGTGTATTAAGAGAAAGCATCCAAATACTTTGTTTGGATTCATTTGAGTGTGAAACTACACCTAGGATGTTTACAAGTACAAACAAGCTTCAACTCAAACTTTTGAATGCATTTACGCGTTTTAAAATCTCATACGAGTAGGGTGAAAATGATTTGAGTTTTTGTGTGTTGTATATTAAGAGAAAGCATCCAAATACATTGTTTAGATTCATTTGAGTGTGAAACTACACCTAGGATGTTTACAAGTACAAACAAGCTTCAACTCAAACTTTTGAATGCATTTACGCGTTTTAAAATCTCATACGAGTAGGGTGAAAATGATTTGAGTTTTTGTGTGTTGTATATTAAGAGAAAGCATCCAAATACATTGTTTAGATTCATTTGAGTGTGAAACTACACCTAGGAAGTTTACAAGTACAAATAAGCTTCAACTCAAACTTTTGTATGCATATACGCGTTTTAAAATCTCAAACGAGTCGGGTGAAAGAGATTTGAGTTCTTTTGTTGTATATTAAGAGAAAGCACCCAAATACTTTGTTTGGATTCATTTGAGTGTGAGACTACACCTTGGATGTTTACAAGTACAAACAAGCTTGAACTCAAACTTTTGAATGCATTTACGCGTTGTAACAGTTCTTACGACTAGGGTGATAGTGCTTGAGTTTTTTTGTGTTGTATATTAAGAGAAAGCACCCCATTGTTTTGTTTGCACTCATTTGAGTATGAAACTACACCAAGAATGTTTTAAGGTGCAAACAAGCTTCAACTCAAGCTTTTGAATGCATTTACGCGTTTTAAAAGCTCATACGAGTAGGGTGAACGAGATTTGAGTTCTTTTGTGTTGTATATTAAGAGAAAGCATCCAAATACTTTGTTTGGATTCATTTGAGTGTGAAACTACACCTTGGATGTTTATAAGTACAAACAAGCTTCAACTCAAGCTTTTGAATGCATTTACGCGTTGTAACAGCTCTTACGACTAGGGTGAAAGAGATTTGAGTTCTTTTGTGTTGTATATTCAGAGAAAGCATCCAAATATTTTGTTTGCATTCATTTGAGTGTGAAACTACACATAGGATGTTTACAAGTACAAACAAGCTTCAACTCAAACTTTTGAATGCATTTACGCGTTTTAAAATCTCATACGAGTCGGGTGAAAGAGATTTGAGTTCTTTTGTTGTATATTAAGAGAAAGCGCCCAAATGTTTTGTTTGCATTCATTTGAGTATGAAACTACACCAAGAATGTTTTATAGTGCAAACAAGCTTCAACTCAGGCTTTTGAATGCATTTACGCGTTTTAAAAGCTCATACGAGTAGGGTGAAAGAGATTTGAGTTCTTTTGTGTTGTATATTAAGAGAAAGCATCCAAATACTTTGTTTGAATTCATTTGAGTGTGAAACTACACCTAGGATGTTTACAATTACAAACAAGCTTCAACTCAAGCTTTTGAATGCATTTACGCGTTTTAAAAGGTCATACGAGTAGGGTGAAAGAGATTTGAGTTCTTTTGTGTTGTATATTAAGAGAAAGCATCGAAACACTTTGTTTGGATTCTTTTGAGTGTGAAACTACACCTAGGATGTTTACAAGTACAAACAAGCTTCAACTCAAACTTTTGAATGCATTTACGCGTTGTAACAGTTCTTACGACTAGGGTGATAGTGCTTGAGTTTTTTTGTGTTGTATATTAAGAGAAAGCACCCCATTGTTTTGTTTGCACTCATTTGAGTATGAAACTACACCAAGAATGTTTTAAGGTGCAAACAAGCTTCAACTCAAGCTTTTGAATGCATTTACGCGTTTTAAAATCTCACACGAGTTGGGTGAAAGAGATTTGAGTTCTTTTGTTGTATATTAAGAGAAAGCACCCAAATGTTTTGTTTGCATTCATTTGAGTATGAAACTACACCAAGAATGTTTTATAGTGCAAACAAGCTTCAACTCAGGCTTTTGAATGCATTTACGCGTTTTAAAAGCTCATACGAGTAGGGTGAAAGAGATTTGAGTTCTTTGGTGTTGTATATTAAGAGAAAGCATCCAAATACTTTGTTTGGATTCATTTGAGTGTGAAACTACACCTAGGAAGTTTACAATTACAAACAAGCTTCAACTCAAGCTTTTGAATGCATTTACGCGTTTTAAACGCTCATACGAGTAGGGTGAAAGAGGTTTGAGTTCTTTTGTGTTGTATATTAAGAGAAAGCATCGAAACACTTTGTTTGGATTCATTTGAGTGTGACACTACACCTAGGATGGTTACAAGTACAAACAAGCTTCAACTCAAACTTTTGAATGCATTTACGCGTTGTAACAGTTCTTACGACTAGGGTGATAGTGCTTGAGTTTTTTTGTGTTGTATATTAAGAGAAAGCACCCCATTGTTTTGTTTGCACTCATTTGAGTATGAAACTACACCAAGAATGTTTTAAGGTGCAAACAAGCTTCAACTCAAGCTTTTGAATGCATTTACGCGTTTTAAAATCTCACACGAGTCGGGTGAAAGAGATTTGAGTTCTTTTGTTGTATATTAAGAGAAAGCACCCAAATGTTTTGTTTGCATTCATTTGAGTATGAAACTACACCAAGAATGTTTTATAGTGCAAACAAGCTTCAACTCAGGCTTTTGAATGCATTTACGCGTTTTAAAAGCTCATACGAGTGGGGTGAAAGAGATTTGAGTTCTTTTGTGTTGTATATTAAGAGAAAGCATCCAAATACTTTGTTTGGATTCATTTGAGTGTGAAACTACACCTAGGATGTTTACAATTACAAACAAGCTTCAACTCAAGCTTTTGAATGCATTTACGCGTTTTAAACGCTCATACGAGTAGGGTGAAAGAGATTTGAGTTCTTTTGTGTTGTATATTAAGAGAAAGCATCGAAACACTTTGTTTGGATTCATTTGAGTGTGAAACTACACCTAGGATGTTTACAAGTACAAACAAGCTTCAACTCAAACTTTTGAATGCATTTACGCGTTGTAACAGTTCTTACGACTAGGGTGATAGTGCTTGAGTTCTTTTGTGTTGTATATTAAGAGAAAGCACCCCATTGTTTTGTTTGCACTCATTTGAGTATGAAACTACACCAAGAATGTTTTAAAGTGCAAACAAGCTTCAACTCAAGCTTTTGAATGCATTTACGCGTTTTAAAATCTCATACGAGTCGGGTGAAAGAGATTTGAGTTCTTTTGTTGTATATTAAGAGAAAGCGCCCAAATGTTTTGTTTGCATTCATTTGAGTATGAAACTACACCAAGAATATTTTATAGTGCAAACAAGCTTCAACTCAGGCTTTTGAATGCATTTACGCGTTTTAAAAGCTCATACGAGTAGGGTGAAAGAGATTTGTGTTCTTTTGTGTTGTATATTAAGAGAAAGCATCCAAATACTTTGTTTGGATTCATTTGAGTGTGAAACTACACCTAGGATGTTTACAATTACAAACAAGCTTCAACTCAAGCTTTTGAATGCATTTACGCGTTTTAAAAGGTCATACGAGTAGGGTGAAAGAGATTTGAGTTCTTTTGTGTTGTATATTAAGAGAAAGCATCGAAACACTTTGTTTGGATTCATTTGAGTGAGAAACTACACCTGGGATGTTTACAAGTACAAACAAGCTTCAACTCAAACTTTTGAATGCATTTACGCGTTGTAACAGTTCTTACGACTAGGGTGATAGTGCTTGAGTTTTTTTGTGTTGTATATTAAGAAAAAGCACCCCATTGTTTTGTTTGCACTCATTTGAGTATGAAACTACACCAAGAATGTTTTAAAGTGCAAACAAGCTTCAACTCAAGCTTTTGAATGCATTTACGCGTTTTAAAATCTCACACGAGTCGGGTGAAAGAGATTTGAGTTCTTTTGTTGTATATTAAGTGAAAGCATCCAAATACTTTGTTTGAATTCATTTGAGTGTGAAACTACACCTAAGAGGTTCACAAGTACAACAAAGCCTCAACTCAAGCTTTTGAATGCATTTACGCGTTTTAACAGCTCTTACGAATAGGGTGATAGAGATTCTTCTTTTGTGTTGTATATTAAGAGAAAGCATCGAAATACTTTGTTGGGATTCATTTGAGTGTGAAACTACACCTAGGATGTTTACAAGTACAAACAAGCTTCAACTCAAACTTTTGAATGCATTTACGCGTTGTATCAGCTCTTACGACTAGGGTGAAAGAGATTTGAGTTCTTTTGTGTTGTATATTCAGAGAAAGCATCCAAATATTTTGTTTGCATTCATTTGAGTGTGAAACTACACATAGGATGTTTACAAGTACAAACAAGCTTCAACTCAAACTTTTGAATGCATTTACGCGTTTTAAAATCTCATACGAGTCGGGTGAAAGAGATTTGAGTTCTTTTGTTGTATATTAAGAGAAAGCGCCCAAATGTTTTGTTTGCATTCATTTGAGTATGAAACTACACCAAGAATGTTTTATAGTGCAAACAAGCTTCAACTCAGGCTTTTGAATGCATTTACGCGTTTTAAAAGCTCATACGAGTAGGGTGAAAGAGATTTGAGTTCTTTTGTGTTGTATATTAAGAGAAAGCATCCAAATACTTTGTTTGAATTCATTTGAGTGTGAAACTACACCTAGGATGTTTACAATTACAAACAAGCTTCAACTCAAGCTTTTGAATGCATTTACGCGTTTTAAAAGGTCATACGAGTAGGGTGAAAGAGATTTGAGTTCTTTTGTGTTGTATATTAAGAGAAAGCATCGAAACACTTTGTTTGGATTCATTTGAGTGTGAAACTACACCTAGGATGTTTACAAGTACAAACAAGCTTCAACTCAAACTTTTGAATGCATTTACGCGTTGTAACAGTTCTTACGACTAGGGTGATAGTGCTTGAGTTTTTTTGTGTTGTATATTAAGAGAAAGCACCCCATTGTTTTGTTTGCACTCATTTGAGTATGAAACTACACCAAGAATGTTTTAAGGTGCAAACAAGCTTCAACTCAAGCTTTTGAATGCATTTACGCGTTTTAAAAGCTCATACGAGTAGGGTGAACGAGATTTGAGTTCTTTTGTGTTGTATATTAAGAGAAAGCATTCAAATACTTTGTTTGGATTCATTTGAGTGTGAAACTAGACCTTGGATGTTTACAAGTACAAACAAGCTTCAACTCAAGCTTTTGAATGCATTTACGCGTTGTAACAGCTCTTACGACTAGGGTGAAAGAGATTTGAGTTCTTTTGTGTTGTATATTAAGAGAAAGCATCCGAATATTTTGTTTGCATTCATTTGAGTGTGAAACTACACATAGGATATTTACAAGTACAAACAAGCTTCAATTCAAACTTTTGAATCCATTTACGCGTTTTAAAATCTCATACGAGTCGGGTGAAAGAGATTTGAGTTCTTTTGTTGTATATTAAGAGAAAGCACCCAAATGTTTTGTTTGCATTCATTTGAGTATGAAACTACACCAAGAATGTTTTATAGTGCAAACAAGCTTCAACTCAGGCTTTTGAATGCATTTACGCGTTTTAAAAGCTCATACGAGTGGGGTGAAAGAGATTTGAGTTCTTTTGTGTTGTGTATTAAGAGAAAGCATCCAAATACTTTGTTTGGATTCATTTGAGTGTGAAACTACACCTAGGATGTTTACAATTACAAACAAGCTTCAACTCAAGCTTTTGAATGCATTTACGCGTTTTAAACGCTCATACGAGTAGGGTGAAAGAGATTTGAGTTCTTTTGTGTTGTATATTAAGAGAAAGCATCGAAACACTTTGTTTGGATTCATTTGAGTGTGAAACTACACCTAGGATGTTTACAAGTACAAACAAGCTTCAACTCAAACTTTTGAATGCATTTACGCGTTGTAACAGTTCTTACGACTAGGGTGATAGTGCTTGAGTTCTTTTGTGTTGTATATTAAGAGAAAGCACCCCATTGTTTTGTTTGCACTCATTTGAGTATGAAAGTACACCAAGAATGTTTTAAAGTGCAAACAACCTTCAACTCAAGCTTTTGAATGCATTTACGCGTTTTAAAATCTCATACGAGTCGGGTGAAAGAGATTTGAGTTCTTTTGTTGTATATTAAGAGAAAGCGCCCAAATGTTTTGTTTGCATTCATTTGAGTATGAAACTACACCAAGAATGTTTTATAGTGCAAACAAGCTTCAACTCAGGCTTTTGAATGCATTTACGCGTTTTAAAAGCTCATACGAGTAGGGTGAAAGAGATTTGAGTTCTTTTGTGTTGTATATTAAGAGAAAGCATCCAAATACTTTGTTTGGATTCATTTGAGTGTGAAACTACACCTAAGAGGTTCACAAGTACAACAAAGCCTCAACTCAAGCTTTTGAATGCATTTACGCGTTTTAACAGCTCTTACGAATAGGGTGATAGAGATTCTTCTTTTGTGTTGTATATTAAGAGAAAGCATCGAAATACTTTGTTGGGATTCATTTGAGTGTGAAACTACACCTAGGATGTTTACAAGTACAAACAAGCTTCAACTCAAACTTTTGAATGCATTTACGCGTTGTATCAGCTCTTACGACTAGGGTGATAGTGATTGAGTTCTTTTGTGTTGTATATTAAGAGAAAGCACCGAATTGTTTTGTTTGCACTCATTTGAGTATGAAACTACACCAAGAATGTTTTAAAGTGCAAACAAGCTTCAATTCAAGCTTTTGAATGCATTTACGCGTTTTAAAAGCTCATACGAGTTGGGTGAACGAGATTTTAGGTCTTTTGTGTTGTATATTAAAAGAAAGCATCCAAATACTTTGTTTAGATTCATTTGAGTGTGAAACTACACCTTGGATGTTTACAAGTACAAACAAGCTTCAACTCAAGCTATTGAATGCATTTACGCGTTGTAACAGCTCTTACGACTAGGGTGAAAGAGATTTGAGTTCTTTTGTGTTGTATATTAAGGGAAAGCATCCAAATATTTTGTTTGCATTCATTTGAGTGTGAAACTACACATAGGATGTTTACAAGTACAAACAAGCTTCAACTCAAAGTTTTGAATGCATTTACGCGTTTTAAAATCTCATACGAGTCGGGTGAAAGATATTTGAGTTCTTTTGTTGTATATTAAGAGAAAGCACCCTAATGTTTTGTTTGCATTCATTTGAGTATGAAACTACACCAAGAATGTTTTATAGTGCAGACAAGCTTCAACTCAGGCTTTTGAATGCATTTACGCGTTTTAAAAGCTCATACGAGTAGGGTGAAAGAGATTTGAGTTCTTTTGTGTTGTATATTAAGAGAAAGCATCCAAATACTTTGTTTGGATTCATTTGAGTGTGAAACTACACCTTGGATGTTTACAATTACAAACAAGCTTCAACTCAAGCTTTTGAATGCATTTACGCATTTTAAAAGCTCATACGAGTAGGGTGAAAGAGATTTGAGTTCTTTTTGGTTGTATATTAAGAGAAAGCATCCAAATACTTTGTTTGAATTCATTTGAGTGTGAAACTACACCTATGATGTTTACAAGTACAACAAAGCCTCAACTCAAGCTTTTGAATGCATTTACGCGTTTTAACAGCTCTTACGAATAGGGTGATGGAGATTGAGTTCCTTTGTGTTTTATATTAAGAGAAAGCATCGAAATACTTTGTTTGGATTCATTTGAGTGTGAAACTACACCTAGGATGTTTACAAGTACAAACAAGCTTCAACTCAAGCTTTTGAATGCATTTACGCGTTTTAAAAGCTCATACGAGTAGGGTGAAAGAGATTTGAGTTCTTTTGTGTTGTATATTAAGAGAAAGCATCCAAATACTTTGTTTAAATTCATTTGAGTGTGAAACTACACCTAAGATGTTTACAAGTACAACAAAACCTCAACTCAAGCTTTTGAATGCATTTACGCGTTGTAACTGCTCTTACGACTAGGGTGAAAGAGATTTGAGTTCTTTTATGTTGTATATTAAGAGAAAGCATCCAAAAGTTTTGTTTGCATTCATTTGAGTGTGAAACTACACCTATGATGTTTACAAGTACAAACAAGCTTCAACTCAAACGTTTGAATGCATTTACGCGTTTTAAAATCTCATACGAGTCGGGTGAAAGAGATTTGAGTTCTTTTGTTGTATATTAAGAGAAAGCGCCCAAATGTTTTGTTTGCATTCATTTGAGTATGAAACTACACCAAGAATGTTTTATAGTGCAAACAAGCTTCAACTCAGGCTTTTGAATGCATTTACGCGTTTTAAAAGCTCATACGAGTAGGGTGAAAGAGATTTGAGTTCTTTTGTGTTGTATATTAAGAGAAAGCATCCAAATACTTTGTTTGGATTCATTTGAGTGTGAAACTACACCTAGGATGTTTACAATTACAAACAAGCTTCAACTCAAGCTTTTGAATGCATTTACGCGTTTTAAAAGCTCATACGAGTTGGGGGAAAGAGATTTGAGTTCTTTTGTGTTGTATATTAAGAGAAAGCATCGAAACACTTTGTTTGGATTCATTTGAGTGTGAAACTACACCTAGGATGTTTACAAGTACAAACAAGCTTCAACTCAAACTTTTGAATGCATTTACGCGTTGTAACAGTTCTTACGACTAGGGTGATAGTGCTTGAGCTCTTTTGTGTTGTATATTAAGAGAAAGCACCCCATTGTTTTGTTTGCACTCATTTGAGTATGAAACTACACCAAGAATGTTTTAAAGTGCAAACAAGCTTCAACTCAAGCTTATGAATGCATTTACGCGTTTTAAAAGCTCATACGAGTAGGGTGAACGAGATTTGAGTTCTTTTGTGTTGTATATTAAGAGAAAGCATCCAAATACTTTGTTTGAATTCATTTGAGTGTGAAACTACACCTAAGATGTTCACAAGTACAACAAAGCCTCAACTCAAGCTTTTGAATGCATTTACGGGTTTTAACATCTCTTACGAATAGGGTGATAGAGATTCTTCTTTTGTGTTGTACATAAGAGAAAGCATCGAAATACTTTGTTTGGATTCATTTGAGTGTGAAACTACACCTAGGATGTTTACAAGTACAAACAAGCTTCAACTCAAACTTTTGAATGCATTTACGCGTTGTAACAGCTCTTACGACTAGGGTGATAGTGATTGAGTTCTTTTGTGTTGTATATTAAGAGAAAGCATCCAAATACTTTGTTTGGATTCATTTGAGTGTGAAACTACACCTTGGATGTTTACAATTACAAACAAGCTTCAACTCAAGCTTTTGAATGCATTTACGCATTTTAAAAGCTCATGCGAGTAGGGTGAAAGAGATTTGAGTTCTTTTTGGTTGTATATTAAGAGAAAGCATCCAAATACTTTGTTTGAATTCATTTGAGTGTGAAACTACACCTATGATGTTTACAAGTACAACAAAGCCTCAACTCAAGCTTTTGAATGCATTTACGCGTTTTAACAGCTCTTACGAATAGGGTGATGGAGATTGAGTTCCTTTGTGTTTTATATTAAGAGAAAGCATTGAAATACTTTGTTTGGATTCATTTGAGTGTGAAACTACACCTAGGATGTTTACAAGTACAAACAAGCTTCAACTCAAGCTTTTGAATGCATTTACGCGTTTTAAAAGCTCATACGAGTAGGGTGAAAGAAATTTGAGTTCTTTTGTGTTGTATATTAAGAGAAAGCATCCAAATACTTTGTTTAAATTCATTTGAGTGTGAAACTACACCTAAGATGTTTACAAGTACAACAAAACCTCAACTCAAGCTTTTGAATGCATTTACGCGTTGTAACTGCTCTTACGACTAGGGTGAAAGAGATTTGAGTTCTTTTATGTTGTATATTAAGAGAAAGCATCCAAAAGTTTTGTTTGCATTCATTTGAGTGTGAAACTACACCTATGATGTTTACAAGTACAAACAAGCTTCAACTCAAACGTTTGAATGCATTTACGCGTTTTAAAATCTCATACGAGTCGGGTGAAAGAGATTTGAGTTCTTTTGTTGTATATTAAGAGAAAGCGCCCAAATGTTTTGTTTGCATTCATTTGAGTATGAAACTACACCAAGAATGTTTTATAGTGCAAACAAGCTTCAACTCAGGCTTTTGAATGCATTTACGCGTTTTAAAAGCTCATACGAGTAGGGTGAAAGAGATTTGAGTTCTTTTGTGTTGTATATTAAGAGAAAGCATCCAAATACTTTGTTTGGATTCATTTGAGTGTGAAACTACACCTAGGATGTTTACAATTACAAACAAGCTTCAACTCAAGCTTTTGAATGCATTTACGCGTTTTAAAAGCTCATACGAGTAGGGTGAAAGAAATTTGAGTTCTTTTGTGTTGTATATTAAGAGAAAGCATCCAAATACTTTGTTTAAATTCATTTGAGTGTGAAACTACACCTAAGATGTTTACAAGTACAACAAAACCTCAACTCAAGCTTTTGAATGCATTTACGCGTTGTAACTGCTCTTACGACTAGGGTGAAAGAGATTTGAGTTCTTTTATGTTGTATATTAAGAGAAAGCATCCAAAAGTTTTGTTTGCATTCATTTGAGTGTGAAACTACACCTATGATGTTTACAAGTACAAACAAGCTTCAACTCAAACGTTTGAATGCATTTACGCGTTTTAAAATCTCATACGAGTCGGGTGAAAGAGATTTGAGTTCTTTTGTTGTATATTAAGAGAAAGCGCCAAAATGTTTTGTTTGCATTCATTTGAGTATGAAACTACACCAAGAATGTTTTATAGTGCAAACAAGCTTCAACTCAGGCTTTTGAATGCATTTACGCGTTTTAAAAGCTCATACGAGTAGGGTGAAAGAGATTTGAGTTCTTTTGTGTTGTATATTAAGAGAAAGCATCCAAATACTTTGTTTGGATTCATTTGAGTGTGAAACTACACCTAGGATGTTTACAATTACAAACAAGCTTCAACTCAAGCTTTTGAATGCATTTACGCGTTTTAAAAGCTCATACGAGTTGGGGGAAAGAGATTTGAGTTCTTTTGTGTTGTATATTAAGAGAAAGCATCGAAACACTTTGTTTGGATTCATTTGAGTGTGAAACTACACCTAGGATGTTTACAAGTACAAACAAGCTTCAACTCAAACTTTTGAATGCATTTACGCGTTGTAACAGTTCTTACGACTAGGGTGATAGTGCTTGAGCTCTTTTGTGTTGTATATTAAGAGAAAGCACCCCATTGTTTTGTTTGCACTCATTTGAGTATGAAACTACACCAAGAATGTTTTAAAGTGCAAACAAGCTTCAACTCAAGCTTATGAATGCATTTACGCGTTTTAAAAGCTCATACGAGTAGGGTGAACGAGATTTGAGTTCTTTTGTGTTGTATATTAAGAGAAAGCATCCAAATACTTTGTTTGAATTCATTTGAGTGTGAAACTACACCTAAGATGTTCACAAGTACAACAAAGCCTCAACTCAAGCTTTTGAATGCATTTACGGGTTTTAACATCTCTTACGAATAGGGTGATAGAGATTCTTCTTTTGTGTTGTACATAAGAGAAAGCATCGAAATACTTTGTTTGGATTCATTTGAGTGTGAAACTACACCTAGGATGTTTACAAGTACAAACAAGCTTCAACTCAAACTTTTGAATGCATTTACGCGTTGTAACAGCTCTTACGACTAGGGTGATAGTGATTGAGTTCTTTTGTGTTGTATATTAAGAGAAAGCACCGAATTGTTTTGTTTGCACTCATTTGAGTATGAAACTACACCAAGAATGTTTTAAAGTGCAAACAAGCTTCAATTCAAGCTTTTGAATGCATTTACGCGTTTTAAAAGCTCATACGAGTAGGGTGAAAGAGATTTGAGTTCTTTTGTGTTGTATATTAAAGAAAGCATCGAAACACTTTGTTTGGATTCATTTGAGTGTGACACTAAACCTAGGATGTTTACTAGTACAAACAAGCTTCAACTCAAACTTTTGAATGCATTTACGCGTTGTAACAGTTCTTACGACTAGGGTGATAGTGCTTGAGTTCTTTTGTATTGTATATTAAGAGAAAGCACCCCATTGTTTTGTTTGCACTCATTTGAGTATGAAACTACACCAAGAATGTTTTAAAGTGCAAACAAGCTTCAACTCAAGCTTTTGAATGCATTTACGCGTTTTAAAAGCTCATACGAGTAGGGTGAAAGAGATTTGAGTTCTTTTGTGTTGTATATTAAGAGAAAGCATCCAAATATTTTGTGTGCATTCATTTGAGTGTGAAACTACACATAGGATGTTTACAAGTACAAACAAGCTTCAAATCAAACTTTTGAATGCATTTACAAGTTTTCAAATCTCATACGAGTCGGGTGTAAGAGATTTGAGTTCTTTTGTTGTATATTAAGAGAAAGAACCCAAATGTTTTGTTTGCATTCATTTGAGTATGAAACTACACCAAGAATGTTTTATAGTGCAAACAAGCTTCAACTCAGGCTTTTGAATGCATTTACGCGTTTTAAAAGCTCATGCGAGTAGGATGAAAGAGATTTGAGTTCTTTTGTGTTGTATATTAAGAGAAAGCATCCAAATACTTTGTTTGGTTTCATTTGAGTGTGAAACTACACCTAGGAAGTTTACAATTACAAACAAGCTTCAACTCAAGCTTTTGAATGCATTTACGCGTTGTAACAGCTCTTACGACTAGGGTGAAAGAGATTTGAGTTCTTTTGTGTTGTATATTAAGAGAAAGCATCCAAAAATTTTGTTTGCATTCATTTGAGTGTGAAACTACACCTATGATGTTTACAAGTACAAACAAGCTTCAACACAAACTTTTGAATGCATTTACGCGTTTTAAAATCTCATACGAGTCGGGTGAAAGAGATTTGAGTTCTTTTGTGTTGTATATTAAGAGAAAGCATCCAAATACTTTGTTTGGATTCATTTGACTCTGAAACTACACCTAAGATGTTTACAAGTACAACAAAGCCTCAACTCAAGCTTTTGAATGCATTTACGCGTTTTAACAGCTCATACGAATAGGGTGATAGAGATTGAGTTCTTTTGTGTTGTATATAAAGAGAAAGCATCCAAATACTTTGTTTGGATTCATATGAGTGTGAAACTACACCTTGCATGTTTACAAGTACAAACAAGCTTCAACTCAAGCTTTTGAATGCATTTACGCGTTGCAGCAGCTCTTACGATTAGGGTGAAAGAGATTTGACTTCTTTTGTGTTGTATATGAAGAGAAAGCATCCAAATATTTTGTTTGCATTTATTTGAGTGTGAAACTACACCTAGGATGTTTACAAGTACAAACAAGCTTCAACTCAAACTTTTGAATGCATTTACGCGTTGTAACAGCTCTTACGACTAGGGTGATAGTGATTGAGTTCTTTTGTGTTGTATATTAAGAGAAAGCACCGAATTGTTTTGTTTGCACTCATTTGAGTATGAAACTACACCAAGAATGTTTTATAGTGCAAACAAGCTTCAACTCAGGCTTTTGAATGCATTTACGCGTTTTAAAAGCTCATACGAGTAGGGTGAAAGAGATTTGAGTTCTTTTGTGTTGTATATTAAGAGAAAGCATTCAAATACTTTGTTTGGATTCATTTGAGTGTGAAACTATACCTAGGATGTTTACAATTACAAAAAAGCTTCAACTCAAGCTTTTGAATGCATTTACGCGTTTTAAAAGCTCATACGAGTAGGGTGAAAGAGATTTGAGTTCTTTTGTGTTGTATATTAAGAGAAAGCATCCAAATACTTTGTTTGGATTCATTTGAGTGTGAAACTACACCTATGATGTTTACAAGTACAACAAAACCTCAACTCAAGCTTTTGAATGCATTTACGCGTTTTAACAGCTCTTACGAATAGGGTGATAGAGATTGAGTTCTATTGTGTTGTATATTAAGAGAAAGCATCCAAATACTTTGTTTGGATTCATTTGAGTGTGAAACTACACCTAGGATGTTTACAAGTACAAACAAGCTTCAACTCAAACTTTTGAATGCATTTACGCGTTGTAACAGCTCTTACGACTAGGGTGATAGTGATTGAGTTCTTTTGTGTTGTATATTAAGAGAAAGCACCCAATTGTTTTGTTTGCACTCATTTGAGTATGAAACTTCACCAAGAATGTTTTAAAGTGCAAACAAGCTTCAACTCAAGCTTTTGAATGCATTTACGCGTTTTAAAAGCTCATACGAGTAGGGTGAAAGAGATTTGAGTTCTTTTGTGTTGTATATTAAGAGAAAGCATCCAAATACTTTGTTTGGATTCATTTGAGTGTAAAACTACACCTAGGATGTTTACAATTACAAACAAGCTTCAGCCCAAGCTTTTGAATGCATTTACGCGTTTTAAAAGCTCATACGAGTAGGGTGAAAGAGATTTGAGTTCTTTTGTGTTGTATATTAAAAGAAAGCATCCAAATACTTTGTTTGGATTCATTTGAGTGTGAAACTACACCTTGGATGTTTACAAGTACAAACAAGCTTCAACTCAAGCTTTTGAATGCATTTACGCGTTGCAGCAGCTCTTACGACTAGGGTGAAAGAGATTTGAGTTCTTTTGTGTTGTATTTGAAGAGAAAGCATCCAAATATTTTGTTTGCATTCATTTGAATGTGAAACTACACCTAGGATGTTTACAAGTACAAACAAGCTTCAACTCAAACTTTTGAATACATTTACGCGTTTTAAAATCTCATACGAGTCGGGTGAAAGAGATTTGAGTTCTTTTGTTGTATATTAAGAGAAAGCACCCAAATGATTTGTTTGCATTCATTTGAGTATGAAACTACACCAAGAATGTTTTATAGTGCAAACAAGCTTCAACTCAGGCTTTTGAATGCATTTACGCGTTTTAAAAGCTCATACGAGTAGCATGAAAGAGATTTGAGTTCTTTTGTGTTGTATATTAAGAGAAAGCATCCAAATACTTTGTTTGGATTCATTTGAGTGTGCAACTACACCTAGGAAGTTTACAATTACAAACAAGCTTCAACTCAAGCTTTTGAATGCATTAACGCGTTGTAACAGCTCTTACGACTAGGGTGAAAGAGATTTGAGTTCTTTTGTGTTGTATATTAAGAGAAAGCATCCAAAAATTTTGTTTGCATTCATTTTAGTGTGAAACTACACCTAGGATGTTTACAATTACAAACAAGCTTCAACTCAAGGTTTTGAATGCAATTACGCGTTTTAAAAGCTCATACGAGTAGGGTGAAGGAGATTTGAGTTTTTTTGTGTTGTATATTAAGAGAAAGCATCCAATTACTTTGTTTGGATTCATTTGAGTGTGACACTACACCTAGGATTTTACAATTACAAACAAGCTTCAACTCAAGCTTTTGAATGCAATTACGCGTTTTAAAATCTCATACGAGTCGGGTGAAAGAGATTTGAGTTCTTTTGTTGTATATTAAGAGAAAGCACCCAAATGTTTTGTTTGCATTCATTTGAGTATGAAACTACACCAAGAATGTTTTATAGTGCAAACAAGCTTCAACTCAGGCTTTTGAATGCATTTACGCGTTTTAAAAGCTCATACGAGTAGGGTGAAAGAGATTTGAGTTCTTTTGTGTTGTATATTAAGAGAAAGCATCCAAATACTTTGTTTGGAATCATTTGAGTGTGAAACTACACCTATGAAGTTTACAATTACAAACAAGCTTCAACTCAAGCTTTTGAATGCATTTACGCGTTGTAACAGCTCTTACGACTAGGGTGAAAGAGATTTGAGTTCTTTTGTGTTGTATATTAAGAGAAAGCATCCAAAAATTTTGTTTGCATTCATTTGAGTGTGAAACTACACCTATGATGTTTACAAGTACAAACAAGCTTCAACACAAACTTTTGAATGCATTTACGCGTTTTAAAATCTCATACGAGTCGGGTGAAAGAGATTTGAGTTCTTTTGTGTTGTATATTAAGAGAAAGCATCCAAATACTTTGTTTGGATTCATTTGACTCTGAAACTACACCTAAGATGTTTACAAGTACAACAAAGCCTCAACTCAAGCTTTTGAATGCATTTACGCGTTTTAACAGCTCTTACGAATAGGGTGATAGAGATTGAGTTCTATTGTGTTGTATATTAAGAGAAAGCATCCAAATACTTTGTTTGGATTCATTTGAGTGTGAAACTACACCTAGGATGTTTACAAGTACAAACAAGCTTCAACTCAAACTTTTGAATGCATTTACGCGTTCTAACAGCTCTTACGACTAGGGTGATAGTGATTGAGTTCTTTTGTGTTGTATATTAAGGGAAAGCACCCAATTGTTTTTTTTGCACTCATTTGAGTATGAAACTTCACCAAGAATGTTTTAAAGTGCAAACAAGTTTCAACTCAAGCTTTTGAATGCATTTACGCGTTTTAAAAGCTCATACGAGTAGGGTGAAAGAGATTTGAGTTCTTTTGTGTTGTATATTAAGAGAAAGCATTCAAATACTTTGTTTGGATTCATTTGAGTGTGAAACTATACCTAGGATGTTTACAATTACAAACAAGCTTCAACTCAAGCTTTTGAATGCAATTACGCGTTTTAAAATCTCATACGAGTCGGGTGTAAGAGATTTGAGTTCTTTTGTTGTATATTAAGAGAAAGCACCCAAATGTTTTGTTTGCATTCCTTTGAGTATGAAACTACACCAAGAATGTTTTATAGTGCAAACAAGCTTCAACTCAGGCTTTTGAATGCATTTACGCGTTTTAAAAGCTCATACGAGTAGGGTGAAAGAGATTTGAGTTCTTTTGTGTTGTATATTAAGAGAAAGCATTCAAATACTTTGTTTGGATTCATTTGAGTGTGAAACTATACCTAGGATGTTTACAATTACAAAAAAGCTTCAACTCAAGCTTTTGAATGCAATTACGCGTTTTAAAAGCTCATACGAGTAGGGTGAAAGAGATTTGAGTTTTTTGTGTTGTATACTAAGAGAAAGCATCCAAATGCTTTGTTTGGATTCATTTGAGTGTGAAACTACACCTATGATGTTTACAAGTACAACAAAACCTCAACTCAAGCTTTTGAATGCATTTACGCGTTTTAACAGCTCTTACGAATAGGGTGATAGAGATTGAGTTCTATTGTGTTGTACATTAAGAGAAAGCATCCAAATACTTTGTTTGGATTCATTTGAGTGTGAAACTACACCTAGGATGTTTACAAGTACAAACAAGCTTCAACTCAATCTTTTGAATGCATTTACGCGTTGTAACAGCTCTTACGACTAGGGTGATAGTGATTGAGTTCTTTTGTGTTGTATATTAAGAGAAAGCACCCAATTGTTTTGTTTGCACTCATTTGAGTATGAAACTTCACCAAGAATGTTTTAAAGTGCAAACAAGCTTCAACTCAAGCTTTTGAATGCATTTACGCGTTTTAAAAGCTCATACGAGTAGGGTGAAAGAGATTTGAGTTCTTTTGTGTTGTATATTAAGAGAAAGCATCCAAATACTTTGTTTGGATTCATTTGAGTGTAAAACTACACCTAGGATGTTTACAATTACAAACAAGCTTCAGCCCAAGCTTTTGAATGCATTTACGCGTTTTAAAAGCTCATACGAGTAGGGTGAAAGAGATTTGAGTTCTTTTGTGTTGTATATTAAAAGAAAGCATCCAAATACTTTGTTTGGATTCATTTGAGTGTGAAACTACACCTTGGATGTTTACAAGTACAAACAAGCTTCAACTCAAGCTTTTGAATGCATTTACGCGTTGCAGCAGCTCTTACGACTAGGGTGAAAGAGATTTGAGTTCTTTTGTGTTGTATTTGAAGAGAAAGCATCCAAATATTTTGTTTGCATTCATTTGAATGTGAAACTACACCTAGGATGTTTACAAGTACAAACAAGCTTCAACTCAAACTTTTGAATGCATTTACGCGTTTTAAAATCTCATACGAGTCGGGTGAAAGAGATTTGAGTTCTTTTGTTGTATATTAAGAGAAAGCACCCAAATGATTTGTTTGCATTCATTTGAGTATGAAACTACACCAAGAATGTTTTATAGTGCAAACAAGCTTCAACTCAGGCTTTTGAATGCATTTACGCGTTTTAAAAGCTCATACGAGTAGCATGAAAGAGATTTGAGTTCTTTTGTGTTGTATATTAAGAGAAAGCATCCAAATACTTTGTTTGGATTCATTTGAGTGTGCAACTACACCTAGGAAGTTTACAATTACAAACAAGCTTCAACTCAAGCTTTTGAATGCATTTACGCGTTGTAACAGCTCTTACGACTAGGGTGAAAGAGATTTGAGTTCTTTTGTGTTGTATATTAAGAGAAAGCATCCAAAAATTTTTTTTGCATTCATTTTAGTGTGAAACTACACCTAGGATGTTTACAATTACAAACAAGCTTCAACTCAAGGTTTTGAATGCAATTACGCGTTTTAAAAGCTCATACGAGTAGGGTGAAAGAGATTTGAGTTTTTTTGTGTTGTATATTAAGAGAAAGCATCCAATTACTTTGTTTGGATTCATTTGAGTGTGACACTACACCTAGGATGTTTACAATTACAAACAAGCTTCAACTCAAGCTTTTGAATGCAATTAAGCGTTTTAAAATCTCATACGAGTCGGGTGAAAGAGATTTGAGTTCTTTTGTTGTATATTAAGAGAAAGCACCCAAATGTTTTGTTTGCATTCATTTGAGTATGAAACTACACCAAGAATGTTTTATAGTGCAAACAAGCTTCAACTCAGGCTTTTGAATGCATTTACGCGTTTTAAAAGCTCATACGAGTAGGGTGAAAGAGATTTGAGTTCTTTTGTGTTGTATATTAAGAGAAAGCATCCAAATACTTTGTTTGGATTCATTTGAGTGTGAAACTACACCTATGAAGTTTACAATTACAAACAAGCTTCAACTCAAGCTTTTGAATGCATTTACGCGTTGTAACAGCTCTTACGACTAGGGTGAAAGAGATTTGAGTTCTTTTGTGTTGTATATTAAGAGAAAGCATCCAAAAATTTTGTTTGCATTCATTTGAGTGTGAAACTACACCTATGATGTTTACAAGTACAAACAAGCTTCAACACAAACTTTTGAATGCATTTACGCGTTTTAAAATCTCATACGAGTCGGGTGAAAGAGATTTGAGTTCTTTTGTGTTGTATATTAAGAGAAAGCATCCAAATACTTTGTTTGGATTCATTTGACTCTGAAACTACACCTAAGATGTTTACAAGTACAACAAAGCCTCAACTCAAGCTTTTGAATGCATTTACGCGTTTTAACAGCTCTTACGAATAGGGTGATAGAGATTGAGTTCTATTGTGTTGTATATTAAGAGAAAGCATCCAAATACTTTGTTTGGATTCATTTGAGTGTGAAACTACACCTAGGATGTTTACAAGTACAAACAAGCTTCAACTCAAACTTTTGAATGCATTTACGCGTTGTAACAGCTCTTACGACTAGGGTGATAGTGATTGAGTTCTTTTGTGTTGTATATTAAGGGAAAGCACCCAATTGTTTTTTTTGCACTCATTTGAGTATGAAACTTCACCAAGAATGTTTTAAAGTGCAAACAAGCTTGAACTCAAGCTTTTGAATGCATTTACGCGTTTTAAAAGCTCATACGAGTAGGGTGAAAGAGATTTGAGTTCTTTTGTGTTGTATATTAAGAGAAAGCATTCAAATACTTTGTTTGGATTCATTTGAGTGTGAAACTATACCTAGGATGTTTACAATTACAAACAAGCTTCAACTCAAGCTTTTGAATGCAATTACGCGTTTTAAAAGCTCTTACCAATAGGATGATAGAGATTGAGTTCTTTTGTGTTGTATATTAAGAGAAAGCATCCAAATACTTTGTGTGGATTCATTTGAGTGTGAAACTACACCTAAGATGTTTACAAGTACAAACAAGCTTCAACTCAAGCTTTTGAATGCATTTACGCATTTTAAAAGCTCATACGAGTAGGGTGAAAGAGATTTGAGTTCTTTTGTGTTGTTTATTAAGAGAAAGCATCCAAATACTTTGTTTGGATTCAGTTGAGTGTAAAACTACACCTATGATGTTTACAAGTACAACAAAGCCTCAACTCAAGCTTTTGAATGCATTTACGCGTTTTAACAGCTCTTACGAATAGGGTGATAGAGATTGAGTTCTATTGTGTTGTATATTAAGAGAAAGCATCCAAATACTTTGTCTGGATTCATTTGAGTGTGAAACTACACCTAGGATGTTTACAAGTACAAACAAGCTTCAACTCAAACTTTTGAATGCATTTACGCGTTGTAACAGCTCTTACGACTAGGGTGAAAGAGATTTGAGTTCTTTTGCGTTGTATATTAAGAGAAAGCATCCAAACATTTTGTGTGCATTCATTTGAGTGTGAAACTACACATAGGATGTTTACAAGTACAAACAAGCTTCAACTCAAACTTTTGAATGCATTTACGCGTTTTAAAATCTCATACGAGTCGGGTGTAAGAGATTTGAGTTCTTTTGTTGTATATTAAGAGAAAGCACCCAATTGTTTTGTTTGCAATCATTTGAGTATGAAACTACACCAAGAATGTTTTAAAGTGCAAACAAGCTTCAACCCAAGCTTTTGAATGCATTTACGCGTTTTAAAAGCTCATACGAGTAGGGTGAAAGAGATTTGAGTTCTTTTGTGTTGTATATTAAGAGAAAGCATCCAAATACTTTGTTTGGATTCATTTGAGTGTGAAACTACACCTAGGATGTTTACACTTACAAACAAGCTTCAGCCCAAGCTTTTGAATGCATTTACGCGTTTTAAAAGCTCATACGAGTAGGGTGAAAGAGATTTGAGTTCTTTTGTGTTGTATATTAAAAGAAAGCATCCAAATACTTTGTTTGGATTCATTTGAGTGTGAAACTACACCTTGGATGTTTACAAGTACAAACAAGCTTCAACTCAAGCTTTTGAATGCATTTACGCGTTGCAGCAGCTCTTACGACTAGGGTGAAAGAGATTTGAGTTCTTTTGTGTCGTATATGAAGAGAAAGCATCCAAATATTTTGTTTGCATTCATTTGAATGTGAAACTACACCTAGGATGTTTACAAGTACAAACAAGCTTCAACTCAAGCTTTTGAATGCATTTACGCGTTGCAGCAGCTCTTACGACTAGGGTGAAAGAGATTTGAGTTCTTTTGTGTTGTATATGAAGAGAAAGCATCCAAATATTTTGTTTGCATTCATTTGAGTGTGAAACTACACCTAAGATGTTTACAAGTACAACAAAGCCTCAACTCAAGCTTTTGAATGCATTTACGCGTTTTAACAGCTCTTACGAATAGGGTGATAGAGATTGAGTTCTTTTGTGTTGTATATTAAGAGAAAGCATCCAATTACTTTGTCTGGATTCATTTGAGTGTGAAACTACACCTAGGATGTTTACAAGTACAAACAAGCTTCAACTCAAACTTTTGAATGCATTTACGCGTTGTAACAGCTCTTACGACTAGGGTGATAGTGATTGAGTTCTTTTGTGTTGTATATTAAGAGAAAGCACCCAATTGTTTTGTTTGCAATCATTTGAGTATGAAACTACACCAAGAATGTTTTAAAGTGCAAAGAAGCTTCAACTCAAGCTTTTGAATGCATTTACGCGTTTTAAAAGCTCATACGAGTAGGGTGAAAGAGATTTGAGTTCTTTTGTGTTGTATATTAAGAGAAAGCATCCAAATATTTTGTTTGGATTCATTTGAGTGTGAAACTACACATAGGATGTTTACAAGTACAAACAATCTTCAACTCAAACTTTTGAATGCATTTACGCGTTTTAAAATCTCATACGAGTCGGGTGTGAGAGATTTGAGTTCTTTTGTTGTATATTAAGAGAAAGCACCCAAATGTTTTGTTTGCATTCATTTGAGTATGAAACTACACCAAGAATGTTTTATAGTGCAAACAAGCTTCAACTCAGGCTTTTGAATGCATTTACGCGTTTTAAAAGCTCATACGAGTAGGATGAAAGAGATTTGAGTTCTTTTGTGTTGTATATTAAGAGAAAGCATCCAAATACTTTGTTTGGATTCATTTGAGTGTGAAACTACACCTAGGAAGTTTACAATTACAAACAAGCTTCAACTCAAGCTTTTGAATGCATTTACGCGTTGTAACAGCTCTTACGACTAGGGTGAAAGAGATTTGAGTTCTTTTGTGTTGTATATTAAGAGAAAGCATCCAAAAATTTTGTTTGCATTCATTTGAGTGTGAAACTACACCTATGATGTTTACAAGTACAAACAAGCTTCAACTCAAACTTTTGAATGCATTTACGCGTTTTAAAATCTCATACGAGTCGGGTGAAAGAGATTTGAGTTCTTTTGTGTTGTATATTAAGAGAAAGCATCCAAATACTTTGTTTGGATTCATTTGAGTGTGAAACTACACCTAAGATGTTTACAAGTACAACAAAGCCTCAACTCAAGCTTTTGAATGCATTTACGCGTTTTAACAGCTCTTACGAATAGGGTGATAGAGATTGAGTTCTTTTGTGTTGAATATTAAGAGAAAGCATCCAAATACTTTGTTTGGATTCATATGAGTGTGAAACTACACCTAGGATGTTTACAAGTACAAACAAGCTTCAACTCAAACTTTTGAATGCATTTACGCGTTGTAACAGCTCTTACGACTAGGGTGATAGTGATTGAGTTCTTTTGTGTTGTATATTAGGAGAAAGCACCCAATTGTTTTTTTTGCACTCATTTGAGTATGAAACTACACCAAGAATGTTTTAAAGTGCAAACAAGCTTCAACTCAAGCTTTTGAATGCATTTACGCGTTTTAAAAGCTCATACGAGTAGGGTGAAAGAGATTTGAGTTCTTTTGTTGTATATTAAGAGAAAGCACCCAATTGTTTTGTTTGCAATCATTTGAGTATGAAACTACACCAAGAATGTTTTAAAGTGCAAACAAGCTTCAACCCAAGCTTTTGAATGCATTTACGCGTTTTAAAAGCTCATACGAGTAGGGTGAAAGAGATTTGAGTTCTTTTGTGTTGTTTATTAAGAGAAAGCATCCAAATACTTTGTTTGGATTCAGTTGAGTGTAAAACTACACCTATGATGTTTACAAGTACAACAAAGCCTCAACTCAAGCTTTTGAATGCATTTACGCGTTTTAACAGCTCTTACGAATAGGGTGATAGAGATTGAGTTCTATTGTGTTGTATATTAAGAGAAAGCATCCAAATACTTTGTCTGGATTCATTTGAGTGTGAAACTACACCTAGGATGTTTACAAGTACAAACAAGCTTCAACTCAAACTTTTGAATGCATTTACGCGTTGTAACAGCTCTTACGACTAGGGTGAAAGAGATTTGAGTTCTTTTGCGTTGTATATTAAGAGAAAGCATCCAAATATTTTGTGTGCATTCATTTGAGTGTGAAACTACACATAGGATGTTTACAAGTACAAACAAGCTTCAACTCAAACTTTTGAATGCATTTACGCGTTTTAAAATCTCATACGAGTCGGGTGAAAGAGATTTGAGTTCTTTTGTTGTATATTAAGAGAAAGCACCCAATTGTTTTGTTTGCAATCATTTGAGTATGAAACTACACCAAGAATGTTTTAAAGTGCAAACAAGCTTCAACCCAAGCTTTTGAATGCATTTACGCGTTTTAAAAGCTCATACGAGTAGGGTGAAAGAGATTTGAGTTCTTTTGTGTTGTATATTAAGAGAAAGCATCCAAATACTTTGTTTGGATTCATTTGAGTGTGAAACTACACCTAGGATGTTTACACTTACAAACAAGCTTCAGCCCAAGCTTTTGAATGCATTTACGCGTTTTAAAAGCTCATACGAGTAGGGTGAAAGAGATTTGAGTTCTTTTGTGTTGTATATTAAAAGAAAGCATCCAAATACTTTGTTTGGATTCATTTGAGTGTGAAACTACACCTTGGATGTTTACAAGTACAAACAAGCTTCAACTCAAGCTTTTGAATGCATTTACGCGTTGCAGCAGCTCTTACGACTAGGGTGAAAGAGATTTAAGTTCTTTTGTGTCGTATATGAAGAGAAAGCATCCAAATATTTTGTTTGCATTCATTTGAATGTGAAACTACACCTAGGATGTTTACAAGTACAAACAAGCTTCAACTCAAGCTTTTGAATGCATTTACGCGTTGCAGCAGCTCTTACGACTAGGGTGAAAGAGATGTGAGTTCTTTTGTGTTGTATATGAAGAGAAAGCATCCAAATATTTTGTTTGCATTCATTTGAGTGTGAAACTACACCTAAGATGTTTACAAGTACAACAAAGCCTCAACTCAAGCTTTTGAATGCATTTACGCGTTTTAACAGCTCTTACGAATAGGGTGATAGAGATTGAGTTCTTTTGTGTTGTATATTAAGAGAAAGCATCCAATTACTTTGTCTGGATTCATTTGGGTGTGAAACTACACCTAGGATGTTTACAAGTACAAACAAGCTTCAACTCAAACTTTTGAATGCATTTACGCGTTGTAACAGCTCTTACGACTAGGGTGATAGTGATTGAGTTCTTTTGTGTTGTATATTAAGAGAAAGCACCCAATTGTTTTGTTTGCAATCATTTGAGTATGAAACTACACCAAGAATGTTTTAAAGTGCAAAGAAGCTTCAACTCAAGCTTTTGAATGCATTTACGCGTTTTAAAAGCTCATACGAGTAGGGTGAAAGAGATTTGAGTTCTTTTGTGTTGTATATTAAGAGAAAGCATCCAAATATTTTGTTTGGATTCATTTGAGTGTGAAACTACACATAGGATGTTTACAAGTACAAACAATCTTCAACTCAAACTTTTGAATGCATTTACGCGTTTTAAAATCTCATACGAGTCGGGTGTGAGAGATTTGAGTTCTTTTGTTGTATATTAAGAGAAAGCACCCAAATGTTTTGTTTGCATTCATTTGAGTATGAAACTACACCAAGAATGTTTTATAGTGCAAACAAGCTTCAACTCAGGCTTTTGAATGCATTTACGCGTTTTAAAAGCTCATACGAGTAGGATGAAAGAGATTTGAGTTCTTTTGTGTTGTATATTAAGAGAAAGCATCCAAATACTTTGTTTGGATTCATTTGAGTGTGAAACTACACCTAGGAAGTTTACAATTACAAACAAGCTTCAACTCAAGCTTTTGAATGCATTTACGCGTTGTAACAGCTCTTACGACTAGGGTGAAAGAGATTTGAGTTCTTTTGTGTTGTATATTAAGAGAAAGCATCCAAAAATTTTGTTTGCATTCATTTGAGTGTGAAACTACACCTATGATGTTTACAAGTACAAACAAGCTTCAACTCAAACTTTTGAATGCATTTACGCGTTTTAAAATCTCATACGAGTCGGGTGAAAGAGATTTGAGGTCTTTTGTGTTGTATATTAAGAGAAAGCATCCAAATACTTTGTTTGGATTCATTTGAGTGTGAAACTACACCTAAGATGTTTACAAGTACAACAAAGCCTCAACTCAAGCTTTTGAATGCATTTACGCGTTTTAACAGCTCTTACGAATAGGGTGATAGAGATTGAGTTCTTTTGTGTTGAATATTAAGAGAAAGCATCCAAATACTTTGTTTGGATTCATATGAGTGTGAAACTACACCTAGGATGTTTACAAGTACAAACAAGCTTCAACTCAAACTTTTGAATGCATTTACGCGTTGTAACAGCTCTTACGACTAGGGTGATAGTGATTGAGTTCTTTTGTGTTGTATATTAGGAGAAAGCACCCAATTGTTTTTTTTGCACTCATTTGAGTATGAAACTACACCAAGAATGTTTTAAAGTGCAAACAAGCTTCAACTCAAGCTTTTGAATGCATTTACGCGTTTTAAAAGCTCATACGAGTAGGGTGAAAGAGATTTGAGTTCTTTTGTGTTGTATATTAAGAGAAAGCATCCAAATACTTTGTTTGGATTCATTTGAGTGTGAAACTACACCTAGGATGTTTACAATTACAAACAAGCTTCAACCCAAGCTTTTGAATGCATTTACGCGTTTTAAAAGCTCATACGAGTAGGGTGAAAGAGATTTGAGTTCTTTTGTGTTGTATATTAAGAGAAAGCATCCAAATACTTTGTTTGGATTCATTTGAGTGTGAAACTACACCTTGATGTTTACACTTAAACAAGCTTCAACTCAAGCTTTTGAATGCATTTACGCGTTGCAGCAGCTCTTACGATTAGGGTGAAAGAGATTTGAGTTCTTTTGTGTTGTATATGAAGAGAAAGCATCCAAATATTTTGTTTGCATTCATTTGAGTGTGAAACTACACCTAGGATGTTTACAAGTACAAACAAGCTTCAACTCAAACTTTTGAATGCATTTACGCGTTTTAAAATCTCATACGAGTCGGGTGAAAGAGATTTGAGTTCTTTTGTTGTATATTAAGAGAAAGCACCCAAATGATTTGTTTGAATTCATTTGAGAATGAAACTACACCAAGAATGTTTTATAGTGCAAACAAGCTTCAACTCAGGCTTTTGAATGCATTTACGCGTTTTAAAAGCTCATACGAGTAGGGTAAAAGAGATTTGAGTTCTTTTGTGTCATATATTAAGAGAAAGCATTCAAATACTTTGTTTGGATTCATTTGAGTGTGAAACTATACCTAGGATGTTTACAATTACAAACAAGCTTCAACTCAAGCTTTTGAATGCAATTACGCGTTTTAAAAGCTCATACGAGTAGGGTGAAAGAGATTTGAGTTCTTTTGTGTTGTATATTAAGAGAAAGCATCCAAATACTTTGTTTGGATTCATTTGAGTGTGAAACTACACCTATGATGTTTACAAGTACAACAAAGCCTCAACTCAAGCTTTTGAATGCATTTACGCGTTTTAACAGCTCTTACGAATAGGGTGATAGAGATTGAGTTCTATTGTGTTGTATATTAAGAGAAAGCATCCAAATACTTTGTTTGGATTCATTTGAGTGTGAAACTACACCTAGGATGTTTACAAGTACAAACAAGCTTCAACTCAAACTTTTGAATGCATTTACGCGTTGAAACAGCTCTTACGACTAGGGTGATAGTGATTGAGTTCTTTTTTGTTGTATATTAAGAGAAAGCACCCAATTGTTTTGTTTGCACTCATTTGAGTATGAAAATTCACCAAGAATGTTTTAATGTGCAAACAAGCTTCAACTCAAGCTTTTGAATGCATTTACGCGTTTTGAAAAGCTCATACGAGTAGGGTGAAAGAGATTTGAGTTCTTTTGTGTTGTATATTAAGAGAAAGCATCCAAATACTTTGTTTGGATTCATTTGAGTGTAAAACTACACCTAGGATGTTTACAATTACAAACAAGCTTCAGCCCAAGCTTCTGAATGCATTTACGCGTTTTAAAAGCTCATACGAGTAGGGTGAAAGAGATTTGAGTTCTTTTGTGTTGTATATTAAAAGAAAGCATCCAAATACTTTGTTTGGATTCATTTGAGTGTGAAACTACACCTTGGATGTTTACAAGTACAAACAAGCTTCAACTCAAGCTTTTGAATGCATTTACGCGTTGCAGCAGCTCATACGACTAGGGTGAAAGAGATTTGAGTTCTTTTGTGTTGTATTTGAAGAGAAAGCATCCAAATATTTTGTTTGCATTCATTTTAGTGTGAAACTACACCTAGGATGTTTACAATTACAAACAAGCTTCAACTCAAGGTTTTGAATGCAATTACGCGTTTTAAAAGCTCATACGAGTCGGGTGAAAGAGATTTGAGTTCTTTTGTTGTATATTAAGAGAAAGCACCCAAATGTTTTGTTTGCATTCATTTGAGTATGAAACTACACCAAGAATGTTTTATAGTGCAAACAAGCTTCAACTCAGGCTTTTGAATGCATTTAAGCGTTTTAAAAGCTCATACGAGTAGGATGAAAGAGATTTGAGTTCTTTTGTGTTGTATATTAAGAGAAAGCATCCAAATACTTTGTTTGGATTCATTTGAGTGTGCAACTACACCTAGGAAGTTTACAATTACAAACAAGCTTCAACTCAAGCTTTTGAATGCATTTACGCGTTGTAACAGCTCTTACGACTAGGGTGAAAGAGATTTGAGTTCTTTTGTGTTGTATTTGAAGAGAAAGCATCCAAATATTTTGTTTGCATTCATTTTAGTGTGAAACTACACCTAGGATGTTTACAATTACAAACAAGCTTCAACTCAAGGTTTTGAATGCAATTACGCGTTTTAAAAGCTCATACGAGTCGGGTGAAAGAGATTTGAGTTCTTTTGTTGTATATTAAGAGAAAGCACCCAAATGTTTTGTTTGCATTCATTTGAGTATGAAACTACACCAAGAATGTTTTATAGTGCAAACAAGCTTCAACTCAAGCTTTTGAATGCATTTACGCGTTTTAAAAGCTCATACGAGTAGGGTGAAAGAGATTTGAGTTCTTTTGTGTTGTATATTAAGAGAAAGCATCCAAATACTTTGTTTGGATTCATTTGAGTGTGAAACTATACCTAGGATGTTTACAATTACAAACAAGCTTCAACTCAAGCTTCTGAATGCAATTACGCGTTTTAAAAGCTCATACGAGTAGGGTGAAAGAGATTTGAGTTCTTTTGTGTTGTATATTAAGAGAAAGCATCCAAATACTTTGTTTGGATTCATTTGAGTGTGAAACTACACCTATGATGTTTACAAGTACAACAAAGCCTCAACTCAAGCTTTTGAATGCATTTACGCGTTTTAACAGCTCTTACGAATAGGGTGATAGAGATTGAGTTCTATTGTGTTGTATATTAAGAGAAAGCATCCAAATACTTTGTTTGGATTCATTTGAGTGTGAAACTACACCTAGGATGTTTACAAGTACAATCAAGCTTCAACTCAAACTTTTGAATGCATTTACGCGTTGAAACAGCTCTTACGACTAGGGTGATAGTGATTGAGTTCTTTTTTGTTGTATATTAAGAGAAAGCACCCAATTGTTTTGTTTGCACTCATTTGAGTATGAAAATTCACCAAGAATGTTTTAATGTGCAAACAAGCTTCAACTCAAGCTTTTGAATGCATTTACGCGTTTTGAAAAGCTCATACGAGTAGGGTGAAAGAGATTTGAGTTCTTTTGTGTTGTATATTAAGAGAAAGCATCCAAATACTTTGTTTGGATTCATTTGAGTGTAAAACTACACCTAGGATGTTTACAATTACAAACAAGCTTCAGCCCAAGCTTCTGAATGCATTTACGCGTTTTAAAAGCTCATACGAGTAGGGTGAAAGAGATTTGAGTTCTTTTGTGTTGTATATTAAGAGAAAGCATCCAAATACTTTGTTTGGATTCATTTGAGTGTGAAACTACACCTAGGAAGTATACAATTACAAACAAGCTTCAACTCAAGCTTTTGAATGCATTTACGCGTTGTAACAGCTCTTACGACTAGGGTGAAAGAGATTTGAGTTCTTTTGTGTTGTATATTAAGAGAAAGCATCCAAAAATTTTGTTTGCATTCATTTGAGTGTGAAACTACACCTATGATGTTTACAAGTACAAACAAGCTTCAACTCAAACTTTTGAATGCATTTACGCGTTTTAAAATCTCATACGAGTCGGGTGAAAGAGATTTGAGGTCTTTTGTGTTGTATACTAAGAGAAAGCATCCAAATACTTTGTTTGGATTCATTTGAGTGTGAAACTACACCTAAGATGTTTACAAGTACAACAAAGCCTCAACTCAAGCTTTTGAATGCATTTACGCGTTTTAACAGCTCTTACGAATAGGGTGATAGAGATTGAGTTCTTTTGTGTTGAATATTAAGAGAAAGCATCCAAATACTTTGTTTGGATTCATATGAGTGTGAAACTACACCTAGGATGTTTACAAGTACAAACAAGCTTCAACTCAAACTTTTGAATGCATTTACGCGTTGTAACAGCTCTTACGACTAGGGTGATAGTGATTGAGTTCTTTTGTGTTGTATATTAGGAGAAAGCACCCAATTGTTTTTTTTGCACTCATTTGAGTATGAAACTACACCAAGAATGTTTTAAAGTGCAAACAAGCTTCAACTCAAGCTTTTGAATGCATTTACGCGTTTTAAAAGCTCATACGAGTAGGGTGAAGGAGATTTGAGTTCTTTTGTGTTGTATATTAAGAGAAAGCATCCAAATACTTTGTTTGGATTCATTTGAGTGTGAAACTACACCTTGGATGTTTACAAGTACAAACAAGCTTCAACTCAAGCTTTTGAATGCATTTACGCGTTGCAGCAGCTCTTACGATTAGGGTGAAAGAGATTTGAGTTCTTTTGTGTTGTATATGAAGAGAAAGCATCCAAATATTTTGTTTGCATTCATTTGAGTGTGAAACTACACCTAGGATGTTTACAAGTACAAACAAGCTTCAACTCAAACTTTTGAATGCATTTACGCGTTTTAAAATCTCATACGAGTCGGGTGAAAGAGATTTGAGTTCTTTTGTTGTATATTAAGAGAAAGCACCCAAATGATTTGTTTGAATTCATTTGAGAATGAAACTACACCAAGAATGTTTTATAGTGCAAACAAGCTTCAACTCAGGCTTTTGAATGCATTTACGCGTTTTAAAAGCTCATACGAGTAGGGTAAAAGAGATTTGAGTTCTTTTGTGTCATATATTAAGAGAAAGCATTCAAATACTTTGTTTGGATTCATTTGAGTGTGAAACTATACCTAGGATGTTTACAATTACAAACAAGCTTTAACTCAAGCTTTTGAATGCAATTACGCGTTTTAAAAGCTCATACGAGTAGGGTGAAAGAGATTTGAGTTCTTTTGTGTTGTATATTAAGAGAAAGCATCCAAATACTTTGTTTGGATTCATTTGAGTGTGAAACTACACCTATGATGTTTACAAGTACAACAAAGCCTCAACTCAAGCTTTTGAATGCATTTATGCGTTTTAACAGCTCTTACGAATAGGGTGATAGAGATTGAGTTCTATTGTGTTGTATATTAAGAGAAAGCATCCAAATACTTTGTTTGGATTCATTTGAGTGTGAAACTACACCTAGGATGTTTACAAGTACAAACAAGCTTCAACTCAAACTTTTGAATGCATTTACGCGTTGAAACAGCTCTTACGACTAGGGTGATAGTGATTGAGTTCTTTTTTGTTGTATATTAAGAGAAAGCACCCAATTGTTTTGTTTGCACTCATTTGAGTATGAAAATTCACCAAGAATGTTTTAATGTGCAAACAAGCTTCAACTCAAGCTTTTGAATGCATTTACGCGTTTTGAAAAGCTCATACGAGTAGGGTGAAAGAGATTTGAGTTCTTTTGTGTTGTATATTAAGAGAAAGCATCCAAATACTTTGTTTGGATTCATTTGAGTGTAAAACTACACCTAGGATGTTTACAATTACAAACAAGCTTCAGCCCAAGCTTTTGAATGCATTTACGCGTTTTAAAAGCTCATACGAGTAGGGTGAAAGAGATTTGAGTTCTTTTGTGTTGTATATTAAAAGAAAGCATCCAAATACTTTGTTTGGATTCATTTGAGTGTGAAACTACACCTTGGATGTTTACAAGTACAAACAAGCTTCAACTCAAGCTTTTGAATGCATTTACGCGTTGCAGCAGCTCATACGACTAGGGTGAAAGAGATTTGAGTTCTTTTGTGTTGTATTTGAAGAGAAAGCATCCAAATATTTTGTTTGCATTCATTTTAGTGTGAAACTACACCTAGGATGTTTACAATTACAAACAAGCTTCAACTCAAGGTTTTGAATGCAATTACGCGTTTTAAAAGCTCATACGAGTCGGGTGAAAGAGATTTGAGTTCTTTTGTTGTATATTAAGAGAAAGCACCCAGATGTTTTGTTTGCATTCATTTGAGTATGAAACTACACCAAGAATGTTTTATAGTGCAAACAAGCTTCAACTCAGGCTTTTGAATGCATTTACGCGTTTTAAAAGCTCATACGAGTAGGATGAAAGAGATTTGAGTTCTTTTGTGTTGTATATTAAGAGAAAGCATCCAAATACTTTGTTTGGATTCATTTGAGTGTGCAACTACACCTAGGAAGTTTACAATTACAAACAAGCTTCAACTCAAGCTTTTGAATGCATTTACGCGTTGTAACAGCTCTTACGACTAGGGTGAAAGAGATTTGAGTTCTTTTGTGTTGTATTTGAAGAGAAAGCATCCAAATATTTTGTTTGCATTCATTTTAGTGTGAAACTACACCTAGGATGTTTACAATTACAAACAAGCTTCAACTCAAGGTTTTGAATGCAATTACGCGTTTTAAAAGCTCATACGAGTCGGGTGAAAGAGATTTGAGTTCTTTTGTTGTACATTAAGAGAAAGCACCCAAATGTTTTGTTTGCATTCATTTGAGTATGAAACTACACCAAGAATGTTTTATAGTGCAAACAAGCTTCAACTCAGGCTTTTGAATGCATTTACGCGTTTTAAAAGCTCATACGAGTAGGGTGAAAGAGATTTGAGTTCATTTGCGTTGTATATTAAGAGAAAGCATCCAAATATTTTGTGTGCATTCATTTGAGTGTGAAACTACACATAGGATGTTTACAAGTACAAACAAGCTTCAACTCAAACTTTGGAATGCATTTACGCGTTTTAAAATCTCATACGAGTCGGGTGTAAGAGATTTGAGTTCTTTTGTTGTATATTAAGAGAAAGCACCCAATTGTTTTGTTTGCAATCATTTGAGTATGAAACTACACCAAGAATGTTTTAAAGTGCAAACAAGCTTCAACCCAAGCTTTTGAATGCATTTACGCGTTTTAAAAGCTCATACGAGTAGGGTGAAAGAGATTTGAGTTCTTTTGCGTTGTATATTAAGAGAAAGCATCCAAATATTTTGTGTGCATTCATTTGAGTGTGAAACTACACATAGGATGTTTACAAGTACAAACAAGCTTCAACTCAAACTTTTGAATGCATTTACGCGTTTTAAAATCTCATACGAGTCGGGTGTAAGAGATTTGAGTTCTTTTGTTGTATATTAAGAGAAAGCACCCAAATGTTTTGTTTGCATTCCTTTGAGTATGAAACTACACCAAGAATGTTTTATAGTGCAAACAAGCTTCAACTCAGGCTTTTGAATGCATTTACGCGTTTTAAAAGCTCATACGAGTAGGGTGAAAGAGATTTGAGTTCTTTTGTGTTGTATATTAAGAGAAAGCATCCAAATACTTTGTTTGGATTCATTTGAGTGTGAAACTACACCTAGGATGTTTACAAGTACAAACAAGCTTCAACTCAAGCTTTTGAATGCATTTACGCGTTTTTAAAAGTAGGGTGAAAGAGATTTGAGTTCTTTTGTGTTGTATATTAAGAGAAAGCATCCAAATACTTTGTTTGGATTCATTTGAGTGTGAAACTACACCTATGATGTTTACAAGTACAACAAAGCCTCAACTCAAGCTTTTGAATGCATTTACGCGTTTTAACAGCTCTTACGAATAGGGTGATAGAGATTGAGTTCTATTGTGTTGTATATTAAGAGAAAGCATCCAAATACTTTGTTTGGATTCATTTGAGTGTGAAACTACACCTAGGATGTTTACAAGTACAAACAAGCTTCAACTCAAACTTTTGAATGCATTTACGCGTTGTAACAGCTCTTACGACTAGGGTGATAGTGATTGAGTTCTTTTGTGTTGTATATTAAGAGAAAGCACCCAATTGTTTTGTTTGCACTCATTTGAGTATGAAACTTCACCAAGAATGTTTTAAAGTGCAAACAAGCTTAAACTCAAGCTTTTGAATGCATTTACGCGTTTTAAAAGCTCATACGAGTAGGGTGAAAGAGATTTGAGTTCTTTTGTGTTGTATATTAAGAGAAAGCATCCAAATACTTTGTTTGGATTCATTTGAGTGTAAAACTACCCCTAGGATGTTTACAATTACAAACAAGCTTCAGCCCAAGCCTTTGAATGCATTTACGCGTTTTAAAAGCTCATACGAGTAGGGTGAAAGAGATTTGAGTTCTTTTGTGTTGTATATTAAAAGAAAGCATCCAAATACTTTGTTTGGATTCATTTGAGTGTGAAACTACACCTTGGATGTTTACAAGTACAAACAAGCTTCAACTCAAGCTTTTGAATGCATTTACGCGTTGCAGGAGCTCTTACGACTAGGGTGAAAGAGATTTGAGTTCTTTTGTGTCGTATATGAAGAGAAAGCATCCAAATATTTTGTTTGCATTCATTTGAATGTGAAACTACACCTAGGATGTTTACAAGTACAAACAAGCTTCAACTCAAGGTTTTGAATGCATTTACGCGTTGCAGCAGCTCTTACGACTAGGGTGAAAGAGATGTGAGTTCTTTTGTGTTGTATATGAAGAGAAAGCATCCAAATATTTTGTTTGCATTCATTTGAGTGTGAAACTACACCTAAGATGTTTACAAGTACAACAAAGCCTCAACTCAAGCTTTTGAATGCATTTACGCGTTTTAACAGCTCTTACGAATAGGGTGATAGAGATTGAGTTCTTTTGTGTTGTATATTAAGAGAAAGCATCCAATTACTTTGTCTGGATTCATTTGAGTGTGAAACTACACCTAGGATGTTTACAAGTACAAACAAGCTTCAACTCAAACTTTTGAATGCATTTACGCGTTGTAACAGCTCTTACGACTAGGGTGATAGTGATTGAGTTCTTTTGTGTTGTATATTAAGAGAAAGCACCCAATTGTTTTGTTTGCAATCATTTGAGTATGAAACTACACCAAGAATGTTTTAAAGTGCAAAGAAGCTTCAACTCAAGCTTTTGAATGCATTTACGCGTTTTAAAAGCTCATACGAGTAGGGTGAAAGAGATTTGAGTTCTTTTGTGTTGTATATTAAGAGAAAGCATCCAAATATTTTGTTTGGATTCATTTGAGTGTGAAACTACACATAGGATGTTTACAAGTACAAACAATCTTCAACTCAAACTTTTGAATGCATTTACGCGTTTTAAAATCTCATACGAGTCGGGTGTGAGAGATTTGAGTTCTTTTGTTGTATATTAAGAGAAAGCACCCAAATGTTTTGTTTGCATTCATTTGAGTATGAAACTACACCAAGAATGTTTTATAGTGCAAACAAGCTTCAACTCAGGCTTTTGAATGCATTTACGCGTTTTAAAAGCTCATACGAGTAGGATGAAAGAGATTTGAGTTCTTTTGTGTTGTATATTAAGAGAAAGCATCCAAATACTTTGTTTGGATTCATTTGAGTGTGAAACTACACCTAGGAAGTTTACAATTACAAACAAGCTTCAACTCAAGCTTTTGAATGCATTTACGCGTTGTAACAGCTCTTACGACTAGGGTGAAAGAGATTTGATTTCTTTTGTGTTGTATATTAAGAGAAAGCATCCAAAAATTTTGTTTGCATTCATTTGAGTGTGAAACTACACCTATGATGTTTACAAGTACAAACAAGCTTCAACTCAAACTTTTGAATGCATTTACGCGTTTTAAAATCTCATACGAGTCGGGTGAAAGAGATTTGAGTTCTTTTGTGTTGTATATTAAGAGAAAGCATCCAAATACTTTGTTTGGATTCATTTGAGTGTGAAACTACACCTAAGATGTTTACAAGTACAACAAAGCCTCAACTCAAGCTTTTGAATGCATTTACGCGTTTTAACAGCTCTTACGAATAGGGTGATAGAGATTGAGTTCTTTTGTGTTGAATATTAAGAGAAAGCATCCAAATACTTTGTTTGGATTCATATGAGTGTGAAACTACACCTAGGATGTTTACAAGTACAAACAAGCTTCAACTCAAACTTTTGAATGCATTTACGCGTTGTAATAGCTCTTACGACTAGGGTGATAGTGATTGAGTTCTTTTGTGTTGTATATTAGGAGAAAGCACCCAATTGTTTTTTTTGCACTCATTTGAGTATGAAACTACACCAAGAATGTTTTAAAGTGCAAACAAGCTTCAACTCAAGCTTTTGAATGCATTTACGCGTTTTAAAAGCTCATACGAGTAGGGTGAAAGAGATTTGAGTTCTTTTGTGTTGTATATTAAGAGAAAGCATCCAAATACTTTGTTTGGATTCATTTGAGTGTGAAACTACAACTAGGATGTTTACAATTACAAACAAGCTTCAACCCAAGCTTTTGAATGCATTTACGCGTTTTAAAAGCTCATACGAGTAGGGTGAAAGAGAATTGAGTTCTTTTGTGTTGTATATTAAGAGAAAGCATCCAAATACTTTGTTTGGATTCATTTGAGTGTGAAACTACACCTTGGATGTTTACAAGTACAAACAAGCTTCAACTCAAGCTTTTGAATGCATTTACGCGTTGCAGCAGCTCTTACGATTAGGGTGAAAGAGATTTGAGTTCTTTTGTGTTGTATATGAAGAGAAAGCATCCAAATATTTTGTTTGCATTCATTTGAGTGTGAAACTACACCTAGGATGTTTACAAGTACAAACAAGCTTCAACTCAAACTTTTGAATGCATTTACGCGTTTTAAAATCTCATACGAGTCGGGTGAAAGAGATTTGAGTTCTTTTGTTGTATATTAAGAGAAAGCACCCAAATGATTTGTTTGCATTCATTTGAGAATGAAACTACACCAAGAATGTTTTATAGTGCAAACAAGCTTCAACTCAGGCTTTTGAATGCATTTACGCGTTTTAAAAGCTCATACGAGTAGGGTGAAAGAGATTTGAGTTCTTTTGTGTTTTATGTTAAGAGAAAGCATTCAAATACTTTGTTTGGATTCATTTGAGTGTGAAACTATACCTAGGATGTTTACAATTACAAACAAGCTTCAACTCAAGCTTTTGAATGCAATTACGCGTTTTAAAAGCTCATACGAGTAGGGTGAAAGAGATTTGAGTTCTTTTGTGTTGTATATTAAGAGAAAGCATCCAAATACTTTGTTTGGATTCATTTGAGTGTGAAACTACACCTATGATGTTTACAAGTACAACAAAGCCTCAACTCAAGCTTTTGAATGCATTTACGCGTTTTAACAGCTCTTACGAATAGGGTGATAGAGATTGAGTTCTATTGTGTTGTATATTAAGAGAAAGCATCCAAATACTTTGTTTGGATTCATTTGAGTGTGAAACTACACCTAGGATGTTTACAAGTACAAACAAGCTTCAACTCAAACTTTTGAATGCATTTACGCGTTGAAACAGCTCTTACGACTAGGGTGATAGTGATTGAGTTCTTTTGTGTTGTATATTAAGAGAAAGCACCCGATTGTTTTGTTTGCACTCATTTGAGTATGAAAATTCACCAAGAATGTTTTAAACTGCAAACAAGCTTCAACTCAAGCTTTTGAATGCATTTACGCGTTTTAAAAGCTCGTACGAGTAGGGTGAAAGAGATTTGAGTTCTTTTGTGTTGTATATTAAGAGAAAGCATTCAAATATTTTGTTTGGATTCATTTGAGTGTGAAACTACACCTAGGATGTTTACAAGTACAAACAAGCTTCAACTCAAACTTTTGAATGCATTTACGCGTTGTAACAGCTCTTACGACTAGGGTGATAGTGATTGAGTTCTTTTGTGTTGTATATTAAGAGAAAGTACCCAATTGTTTTGTTTGCAATCATTTGAGTATGAAACTACACCAAGAATGTTTTATAGTGCAAACAAGCTTCAACTCAGGCTTTTGAATGCATTTACGCGTTTTAAAAGCTCATACGAGTAGGGTGAAAGAGATTTGAGTTCTTTTGTGTTTTATATTAAGAGAAAGCATCCAATTATTTTGTTTACATTCATTTGAGTGTGAAACTACACATAGGATGTTTACAAGTACAAAAAAGCTTCAACTCAAACTTTTGAATGCATTTACGCGTTTTAAAATCTCATACGAGTCGGGTGTAAGAGATTTGAGTTCTTTTGTTGTATATTAAGAGAAAGCACCCAAATGTTTTGTTTGCATTCCTTTGAGTATGAAACTACACCAAGAATGTTTTATAGTGCAAACAAGCTTCAACTCAGGCTTTTGAATGCATTTACGCGTTTTAAAAGCTCATACGAGTAGGGTGAAAGAGATTTGAGTTCTTTTGTGTTGTATATTAAGAGAAAGCATCCAAAAATTTTGTTTGCATTCATTTTAGTGTGAAACTACACCTAGGATGTTTACAATTACAAACAAGCTTCAACTCAAGCTTTTGAATGCAATTACGCGTTTTAAAAGCTCATACGAGTAGGGTGAAAGAGATTTGAGTTTTTTTGTGTTGTATATTAAGAGAAAGCATCCAATTACTTTGTTTGGATTCATTTGAGTGTGAAACTACACCTAGGATGTTTACAATTACAAACAAGCTTCAACTCAAGCTTTTGAATGCAATTACGCGTTTTAAAATCTCATACGAATCGGGTGAAAGAGACTTGAGTTCTTTTGTTGTATATTAAGATAAAGCACCCAAATGTTTTGTTTGCATTCATTTGAGTGTGAAACTACACCTATGATGTTTACAAGTACAACAAAGCCTCAACTCAAGCTTTTGAATGCATTTACGCGTTTTAACAGCTCTTACGAATAGGGTGATAGAGATTGGGTTCTATTGTGTTGTATATTAAGAGAAAGCATCCAAATACTTTGTTTGGATTCATTTGAGTGTGAACCTACACCTAGGATGTTTACAAGTACAAACAACCTTCAACTCAAACTTTTGAATGCATTTACGCGTTGTAACAGCTCTTACGACTAGGGTGATAGTGACTGAGTTCTTTTGTGTTGTATATTAAGAGAAAGCACCCAATTGTTTTGTTTGCACTCATTTGAGTATGAAACTTCACCAAGAATGTTTTAAAGTGCAAACAAGCTTCAACTCAAGCTTTTGAATGCATTTACGCGTTTTAAAAGCTCATACGAGTAGGGTGAAAGAGATTTGAGTTCTTTTGTGTTGTATATTAAGAGAAAGCATCCAAATACTTTGTTTGGATTCATTTGAGTGTAAAACTACACCTAGGATGTTTACAATTACAAACAAGCTTCAGCCCAAGCTTTTGAATGCATTTACGCGTTTTAAAAGCTCATACGAGTAGGGTGAAAGAGATTTGAGTTCTTTTGTGTTGTATATTAAAAGAAAGCATCCAAATACTTTGTTTGGATTCATTTGAGTGTGAAACTACACCTTGGATGTTTACAAGTACAAACAAGCTTCAACTCGAGGTTTTGAATGCATTTACACGTTGCAGCAGCTCTTACGACTAGGGTGAAAGAGATTTGAGTTCTTTTGTGTTGTATTTGAAGAGAAAGCATCCAAATATTTTGTTTGCATTCATTTGAATGTGAAACTACACCTAGGATGTTTACAAGTACAAACAAGCTTCAACTCAAACTTTTGAATGCATTTACGCGTTTTAAAATCTCATACGAGTCGGGTGAAAGAGATTTGAGTTCTTTTGTTGTATATTAAGAGAAAGCCCCCAAATGATTTGTTTGCATTCATTTGAGTATGAAACTACACCAAGAATGTTTTATAGTGCAAACAAGCTTCAACTCAGGCTTTTGAATGCATTTACGCGTTTTAAAAGCTCATACGAGTAGGATGAAAGAGATTTGAGTTCTTTTGTGTTGTATATTAAGAGAAAGCATCCAAATACTTTGTTTGGATTCATTTGAGTGTGCAACTACACCTAGGAAGTTTACAATTACAAACAAGCTTCAACTCAAGCTTTTGAATGCATTTACGCGTTGTAACAGCTCTTACGACTAGGGTGAAAGAGATTTGAGTTCTTTTGTGTTGTATATTAAGAGAAAGCATCCAAAAATTTTGTTTGCATTCATTTTAGTGTGAAACTACACCTAGGATGTTTACAATTACAAACAAGCTTCAACTCAAGGTTTTGAATGCAATAACGCGTTTTAAAAGCTCATACGAGTAGGGTGAAAGAGATTTGAGTTTTTTTGTGTTGTATATTAAGAGAAAGCATCCAATTACTTTGTTTGGATTCATTTGAGTGTGAAACTACACCTAGGATGTTTACAAGTACAAACAAGCTTCAACTCAAACTTTTGAATGCATTTACGCGTTGTAACAGCTCTTACGACTAGGGTGATAGTGATTGAGTTCTTTTGTGTTGTATATTAAGAGAAAGCACCCAATTGTTTTGTTTGCAATCATTTGAGTATGAAACTACACCAAGAATGTTTTAATGTGCAAACAAGCTTCAACTCAAGCTTTTGAATGCATTTACGCGTTTTAAAAGCTCATACGAGTAGGATGAAAGAGATTTGAGTTCTTTTGTGTTGTATATTAAGAGAAAGCATCCAAATACTTTGTTTGGATTCATTTGAGTGTGCAACTACACCTAGGAAGTTTACAATTACAAACAAGCTTCAACTCAAGCTTTTGAATGCATTTACGCGTTGTAACAGCTCTTACGACTAGGGTGAAAGAGATTTGAGTTCTTTTGTGTTGTATATTAAGAGAAAGCATCCAAAAATTTTGTTTGCATTCATTTTAGTGTGAAACTACACCTAGGATGTTTACAATTACAAACAAGCTTCAACTCAAGGTTTTGAATGCAATAACGCGTTTTAAAAGCTCATACGAGTAGGGTGAAAGAGATTTGAGTTTTTTTGTGTTGTATATTAAGAGAAAGCATCCAATTACTTTGTTTGGATTCATTTGAGTGTGAAACTACACCTAGGATGTTTACAAGTACAAACAAGCTTCAACTCAAACTTTTGAATGCATTTACGCGTTGTAACAGCTCTTACGACTAGGGTGATAGTGATTGAGTTCTTTTGTGTTGTATATTAAGAGAAAGCACCCAATTGTTTTGTTTGCAATCATTTGAGTATGAAACTACACCAAGAATGTTTTAATGTGCAAACAAGCTTCAACTCAAGCTTTTGAATGCATTTACGCGTTTTAAAAGCTCATACGAGTAGGGTGAAAGAGATTTGAGTTCTTTTGTGTTGTATATTAAGAGAAAGCATCCAAATATTTTGTTTGGATTCATTTGAGTGTGAAACTACACATAGGATGTTTACAAGTACAAACAATCTTCAACTCAAGCTTTTGAATGCATTTACGCGTTGTAACAGCTCTTACGACTAGGGTGAAAGAGATTTGAGTTCTTTTGTGTTGTATATTAAGAGAAAGCATCAAAAAATTTTGTTTGCATTCATTTGAGTGTGAAACTACACCTATGATGTTTACAAGTACAAACAAGCTTCAACTCAAACTTTTGAATGCATTTACGCGTTGAAACAGCTCTTACGACTAGGGTGATAGTGATTGAGTTCTTTTGTGTTGAATATTAAGAGAAAGCATCCAAATACTTTGTTTGGATTCATATGAGTGTGAAACTACACCTAGGATGTTTACAAGTACAAACAAGCTTCAACTCAAACTTTTGAATGCATTTACGCGTTGTAACAGCTCTTACGACTAGGGTGATAGTGATTGAGTTCTTTTGTGTTGTATATTAGGAGAAAGCACCCAATTTTTTTTTTTGCACTCATTTGAGTATGAAACTACACCAAGAATGTTTTAAAGTGCAAACAAGCTTCAACTCAAGCTTTTGAATGCATTTACGCGTTTTAAAAGCTCATACGAGTAGGGTGAAAGAGATTTGAGTTCTTTTGTGTTGTATATTAAGAGAAAGCATCCAAATACTTTGTTTGGATTCATTTGAGTGTGAAACTATACCTTGGATGTTTACAAGTACAAACAAGCTTCAACTCAAGCTTTTGAATGCATTTACGCGTTGCAGCAGCTCTTACGATTAGGGTGAAAGAGATTTGAGTTCTTTTGTGTTGTATATGAAGAGAAAGCATCCAAATATTTTGTTTGCATTCATTTGAGTGTGAAACTACACCTAGGATGTTTACAAGTACAAACAAGCTTCAACTCAAACTTTTGAATGCATTTACGCGTTTTAAAATCTCATACGAGTCGGGTGAAAGAGATTTGAGTTCTTTTGTTGTATATTAAGAGAAAGCACCCAAATGATTTGTTTGCATTCATTTGAGAATGAAACTACAGCAAGAATGTTTTATAGTGCAAACAAGCTTCAACTCAGGCTTTTGAATGCATTTACGCGTTTTAAAAGCTCATAGAGTAGGGTGAATGAGATTTGAGTTCTTTTGTGTTGTATATTAAGAGAAAGCATTCAAATACTTTGTTTGGATTCATTTGAGTGTGAAACTATACCTAGGATGTTTACAATTACAAACAAGCTTCAACTCAAGCTTTTGAATGCAATTACGCGTTTTAAAAGCTCATACGAGTAGGGTGAAAGAGATTTGAGTTCTTTTGTGTTGTATATTAAGAGAAAGCATCCAAATACTTTGTTTGGATTCATTTGAGTGTAAAACTACACCTAGGATGTTTACAATTACAAACAAGCTTCAGCCCAAGCTTTTGAATGCATTTACGCGTTTTAAAAGCTCATACGAGTAGGGTGAAAGAGATTTGAGTTCTTTTGTGTTGTATATTAAAAGAAAGCATCCAAATACTTTGTTTGGATTCATTTGAGTGTGAAACTACACCTTGGATGTTTACAAGTACAAACAAGCTTCAACTCAAGGTTTTGAATGCATTTACACGTTGCAGCAGCTCTTACGACTAGGGTGAAAGAGATTTGAGTTCTTTTGTGTTGTATTTGAAGAGAAAGCATCCAAATATTTTGTTTGCATTCATTTGAATGTGAAACTACACCTAGGATGTTTACAAGTACAAACAAGCTTCAACTCAAACTTTTGAATGCATTTACGCGTTTTAAAATCTCATACGAGTCGGGTGAAAGAGATTTGAGTTCTTTTGTTGTATATTAAGAGAAAGCACCCAAATGATTTGTTTGCATTCATTTGAGTATGAAACTACACCAAGAATGTTTTATAGTGCAAACAAGCTTCAACTCAGGCTTTTGAATGCATTTACGCGTTTTAAAAGCTCATACGAGTAGGATGAAAGAGATTTGAGTTCTTTTGTGTTGTATATTAAGAGAAAGCATCCAAATACTTTGTTTGGATTCATTTGAGTGTGCAACTACACCTAGGAAGTTTACAATTACAAACAAGCTTCAACTCAAGCTTTTGAATGCATTTACGCGTTGTAACAGCTCTTACGACTAGGGTGAAAGAGATTTGAGTTCTTTTGTGTTGTATATTAAGAGAAAGCATCCAAAAATTTTGTTTGCATTCATTTTAGTGTGAAACTACACCTAGGATGTTTACAATTACAAACAAGCTTCAACTCAAGGTTTTGAATGCAATTACGCGTTTTAAAAGCTCATACGAGTAGGGTGAAAGAGATTTGAGTTTTTTTGTGTTGTATATTAAGAGAAAGCATCCAATTACTTTGTTTGGATTCATTTGAGTGTGACACTACACCTAGGATGTTTACAATTACAAACAAGCTTCAACTCAAGCTTTTGAATGCAATTACGCGTTTTAAAATCTCATACGAGTCGGGTGAAAGAGATTTGAGTTCTTTTGTTGTATATTAAGAGAAAGCACCCAAATTTTTTGTTTGCATTCATTTGAGTATGAAACTACACCAAGATTGTTTTATAGTGCAAACAAGCTTCAACTCAGGCTTTTGAATGCATTTACGCGTTTTAAAAGCTCATACGAGTAGGGTGAAAGAGATTTGAGTTCTTTTGTGTTGTATATTAAAAGAAAGCATCCAAATACTTTGTTTGGATTCATTTGAGTGTGAAACTACACCTTGGATGTTTACAAGTACAAACAAGCTTCACCTCAAGCTTTTGAATGCATTTACGCGTTGCAGCAGCTCTTACGACTAGGGTGAAAGAGATTTGAGTTCTTTTGTGTTGTATATGAAGAGAAAGCATCCAAATATTTTGTTTGCATTCATTTGACTGTGAAACTACACCTAGGATGTTTACAAGTACAAACAAGCTTTAACTCAAGCTTTTGAATGCATTTACGCGTTGCAGCAGCTCTTACGACTAGGGTGAAAGAGATTTGAGTTCTTTTGTGTTGTATATGAAGAGAAAGCATCCAAATATTTTGTTTGCATTCATTTGAGTGTGAAACTACACCTAAGATGTTTACAAGTACAACAAAGCCTCAACTCAAGCTTTTGAATGCATTTACGCGTTTTAACAGCTCTTACGAATAGGGTGATAGAGATTGAGTTCTTTTGTGTTGTATATTAAGAGAAAGCATCCAAATACTTTGTCTGGATTCATTTGAGTGTGAAACTACACCTAGGATGTTCACAAGTACAAACAAGCTTCAACTCAAACTTTTGAATGCATTTACGCGTTGTAACAGCTCTTACGACTACGGTGATAGTGATTGAGTTCTTTTGTGTTGTATATTAAGAGAAAGCACCCAATTGTTTTGTTTGCAATCATTTGAGTATGAAACTACACCAAGAATGTTTTAATGTGCAAACAAGCTTCAACTCAAGCTTTTGAATGCATTTACGCGTTTTAAAAGCTCATACGAGTAGGGTGAAAGAGATTTGAGTTCTTTTGTGTTGTATATTAAGAGAAAGCATCCAAATATTTTGTTTGGATTCATTTGAGTGTGAAACTACACATAGGATGTTTACAAGTACAAACAATCTTCAACTCAAGCTTTTGAATGCATTTACGCGTTGTAACAGCTCTTACGACTAGGGTGAAAGAGATTTGAGTTCTTTTGTGTTGTATATTAAGAGAAAGCATCCAAAAATTTTGTTTGCATTCATTTGAGTGTGAAACTACACCTATGATGTTTACAAGTACAACAAAGCCTCAACTCAAGCTTTTGAATGCATTTACGCGTTTTAACAGCTCTTACGAATAGGGTGATAGAGATTGAGTTCTATTGTGTTGTATATTAAGAGAAAGCATCCAAATACTTTGTTTGGATTCATTTGAGTGTGAAACTACACCTAGGATGTTTACAAGTACAAACAAGCTTCAACTCAAACTTTTGAATGCATTTACGCGTTGAAACAGCTCTTACGACTAGGGTGATAGTGATTGAGTTCTTTTGTGTTGTATATTAAGAGAAAGCACCCAATTGTTTTGTTTGCACTCATTTGAGTATGAAACTTCACCAAGAATGTTTTAAAGTGCAAACAAGCTTCAACTCAAGCTTTTGAATGCATTTACGCGTTTTAAAAGCTCTTACGACTAGGGTGAAAGAGATTTGAGTTCTTTTGTGTTGTATATTAAGAGAAAGCATCCAAAAATTTTGTTTGCATTCATTTGAGTGTGAAACTACACCTATGATGTTTACAAGTACAAACAAGCTTCAACTCAAACTTTTGAATGCATTTACGCGTTTTAAAATCTCATACGAGTCGGGTGAAAGAGATTTGAGTTCTTTTGTGTTGTATATTAAGAGAAAGCATCCAAATACTTTGTTTGGATTCATTTGAGTGTGAAACTACACCTAAGATGTTTACAAGTACAACAAAGCCTCAACTCAAGCTTTTGAATGCATTTACGCGTTTTAACAGCTCTTACGAATAGGGTGATAGAGATTGAGTTCTTTTGTGTTGAATATTAAGAGAAAGCATCCAAATACTTTGTTTGGATTCATATGAGTGTGAAACTACACCTAGGATGTTTACAAGTACAAACAAGCTTCAACTCAAACTTTTGAATGCATTTACGCGTTGTAACAGCTCTTACGACTAGGGTGATAGTGATTGAGTTCTTTTGTGTTGTATATTAACAGAAAGCATCCAAATACTTTGTTTGGATTCATTTGAGTGTGAAACTACACCTTGGATGTTTACAAGTACAAACAAGCTTCAACTCAAGCTTTTGAATGCATTTACGCGTTGCAGCAGCTCTTACGACTAGGGTGAAAGAGATTTGAGTTCTTTTGTGTTGTATTTGAAGAGAAAGCATCCAAATATTTTGTTTGCATTCATTTTAGTGTGAAACTACACCTAGGATGTTTACAATTACAAACAAGCTTCAACTCAAGGTTTTGAATGCAATTACGCGTTTTAAAAACTCATACGAGTCGGGTGAAAGAGATTTCAGTTCTTTTGTTGTATATTAAGAGAAAGCACCCAAATGTTTTGTTTGCATTCATTTGAGTATGAAACTACACCAAGAATGTTTTATAGTGCAAACAAGCTTCAACTCAGGCTTTTGAATGCATTTACGCGTTTTAAAAGCTCATACGAGTAGGGTGAAAGAGATTTGAGTTCTTTTGTGTCGTATATTAAGAGAAAGCATCTAAATACTTTGGTTGGATTCATTTGAGTGTGAAACTACACCTAAGATGTTTACAAGTACAACAAAGCCTCAACTCAAGCTTTTGAATGCATTTACGCGTTTTAACAGCTCTTACGAATAGGGTGATAGAGATTGAGTTCTTTTGTGTTGTATATTAAGAGAAAGCATCCAAATACTTTGTCTGGATTCATTTGAGTGTGAAACTACACCTAGGATGTTTACAAGTACAAACAAGCTTCAACTCAAACTTTTGAATGCATTTACGCGTTGTAACAGCTCTTACGACTAGGGTGATAGTGATTGAGTTCTTTTGTGTTGTATATTAAGAGAAAGTACCCAATTGTTTTGTTTGCAATCATTTGAGTATGAAACTACACCAAGAATGTTTTAAAGTGCAAACAAGCTTCAACTCAAGCTTTTGAATGCATTTACGCGTTTTAAAAGCTCATACGAGTAGGGTGAAAGAGATTTGAGTTTTTTTGTGTTTTATATTAAGAGAAAGCATCCAAATATTTTGTTTGCATTCATTTGAGTGTGAAACTACACATAGGATGTTTACAAGTACAAAAAAGCTTCAACTCAAACTTTTGAATGCATTTACGCGTTTTAAAATCTCATACGAGTCGGGTGTAAGAGATTTGAGTTCTTTTGTTGTATATTAAGAGAAAGCACCCAAATGATTTGTTTGCATTCATTTGAGTATGAAACTACACCAAGAATGTTTTATAGTGCAAACAAGCTTCAACTCAGGCTTTTGAATGCATTTACGCGTTTTAAAAGCTCATACGAGTAGGATGAAAGAGATTTGAGTTCTTTTGTGTTGTATATTAAGAGAAAGCATCCAAATACTTTGTTTGGATTCATTTGAGTGTGCAACTACACCTAGGAAGTTTACAATTACAAACAAGCTTCAACTCAAGCTTTTGAATGCATTTACGCGTTGTAACAGCTCTTACGAGTAGGGTGAAAGAGATTTGAGTTCTTTTGTGTTGTATATTAAGAGAAAGCATCCAAAAATTTTGTTTGCATTCATTTTAGTGTGAAACTACACCTAGGATGTTTACAATTACAAACAAGCTTCAACTCAAGCTTTTGAATGCAATTACGCGTTTTAAAAGCTCATACGAGTAGGGTGAAAGAGATTTGAGTTTTTTTGTGTTGTATATTAAGAGAAAGCATCCAATTACTTTGTTTGGATTCATTTGAGTGTGAAACTACACCTAGGATGTTTACAATTACAAACAAGCTTCAACTCAAGCTTTTGAATGCAATTACGCGTTTTAAAAGCTCATACGAGTAGGGTGAAAGAGATTTGAGTTCTTTTGTTGTATATTAAGATAAAGCACCCAAATGTTTTGTTTGCATTCATTTGAGTATGAAACTACACCAAGAATGTTTTATAGTGCAAACAAGCTTCAACTCAGGCTTTTGAATGCATTTACGCGTTTTAAAAGCTCATACGAGTAGGGTGAAAGAGATTTGAGTTCTTTTGTGTTGTATATTAAGAGAAAGCATCCAAATACTTTGTTTGGATTCATTTGAGTGTGAAACTACACCTAGGATGTTTACAATTACAAACAATCTTCAACTCAAGCTTTTGAATGCAATTACGCGTTTTAAAAGCTCATACGAGTAGGGTGAAAGAGATTTGAGTTCTTTTGTGTTGTATATTAAGAGAAAGCATCCAAATACTTTGGTTGGATTCATTTGAGTGTGAAACTACACCTAAGATGTTTACAAGTACAACAAAGCCTCAACTCAAGCTTTTGAATGCATTTACGCGTTTTAACAGCTCTTACGAATAGGGTGATAGAGATTGAGTTCTATTGTGTTGTATATTAAGAGAAAGAATCCAAATAATTTGTTTGGATTCATTTGAGTGTGAAACTACACCTAGGATGTTTACAAGTACAAACAAGCTTCAACTCAAACTTTTGAATGCATTTACGCGTTGAAACAGCTCTTACGACTAGGGTGATAGTGATTGAGTTCTTTTGTGTTGTATATTAAGAGAAAGCACCCAATTGTTTTGTTTGCACTCATTTGAGTGTGAAACTTCACCAAGAATGTTTTAAAGTGCAAACAAGCTTCAACTCAAGCTTTTGAATGCATTTACGCGTTTTAAAAGCTCATACGAGTAGGGTGAAAGAGATTTGAGTTCTTTTGTGTTGTATATTAAGAGAAATCATCCAAATACTTTGTTTGGATTCATTTGAGTGTAAAACTACACCTAGGATGTTTACAATTACAAACAAGCTTCAGCCCAAGCTTTTGAATGCATTTACGCGTTTTAAAAGCTCATACGAGTAGGGTGATAGAGATTGAGTTCTTTTGTGTTGTATATTAAGAGAAAGCATCCAAATACTTTGTCTGGATTCATTTGAGTGTGAAACTACACCTAGGATGTTTACAAGTACAAACAAGCTTCAACTCAAACTTTTGAATGCATTTACGCGTTGTAACAGCTCTTACGACTAGGGTGATAGTGATTGAGTTCTTTTGTGTTGTATATTAACAGAAAGCATCCAAATACTTTGTTTGGATTCATATGAGTGTGAAACTACACCTTGGATGTTTACAAGTACAAAGAAGCTTCAACTCAAGCTTTTGAATGCATTTACGCGTTGCAGCAGCTCTTACGACTAGGGTGAAAGAGATTTGAGTTCTTTTGTGTTGTATTTGAAGAGAAAGCATCCAAATATTTTGTTTGCATTCATTTTAGTGTGAAACTACACCTAGGATGTTTACAATTACAAACAAGCTTCAACTCAAGGTTTTGAATGCAATTACGCGTTTTAAAAGCTCATACGAGTCGGGTGAAAGAGATTTGAGTTCTTTTGTTGTATATTAAGAGAAAGCACCCAAATGTTTTGTTTGCATTCATTTGAGTATGAAACTACACCAAGAATGTTTTATAGTGCAAACAAGCTTCAACTCAGGCTTTTGAATGCATTTACGCGTTTTAAAAGCTCATACGAGTAGGGTGAAAGGGATTTGAGTTCTTTTGTGTTGTATATTAAGAGAAAGCATCCAAATACTTTGGTTGGATTCATTTGAGTGTGAAACTACACCTAAGATGTTTACAAGTACAACAAAGCCTCAACTCAAGCTTTTGAATGCATTTACGCGTTTTAACAGCTCTTACGAATAGGGTGATAGAGATTGAGTTCTATTGTGTTGTATATTAAGAGAAAGCATCCAAATACTTTGTTTGGATTCATTTGAGTGTGAAACTACACCTAGGATGTTTACAAGTACAAACAAGCTTCAACTCAAACTTTTGAATGCATTTACGCGTTGTAACAGCTCTTACGAGTAGGGTGAAAGAGATTTGAGTTCTTTTGTGTTGTATATTAAGAGAAAGCATCCAAAAATTTTGTTTGCATTCATTTTAGTGTGAAACTACACCTAGGATGTTTACAATTACAAACAAGCTTCAACTCAAGCTTTTGAATGCAATTACGCGTTTTAAAAGCTCATACGAGTAGGGTGAAAGAGATTTGAGTTTTTTTGTGTTGTATATTAAGAGAAAGCATCCAATTACTTTGTTTGGATTCATTTGAGTGTGAAACTACACCTAGGATGTTTACAATTACAAACAAGCTTCAACTCAAGCTTTTGAATGCAATTACGCGTTTTAAAAGCTCATACGAGTAGGGTGAAAGAGATTTGAGTTCTTTTGTTGTATATTAAGATAAAGCACCCAAATGTTTTGTTTGCATTCATTTGAGTATGAAACTACACCAAGAATGTTTTATAGTGCAAACAAGCTTCAACTCAGGCTTTTGAATGCATTTACGCGTTTTAAAAGCTCATACGAGTAGGGTGAAAGAGATTTGAGTTCTTTTGTGTTGTATATTAAGAGAAAGCATCCAAATACTTTGTTTGGATTCATTTGAGTGTGAAACTACACCTAGGATGTTTACAATTACAAACAATCTTCAACTCAAGCTTTTGAATGCAATTACGCGTTTTAAAAGCTCATACGAGTAGGGTGAAAGAGATTTGAGTTCTTTTGTGTTGTATATTAAGAGAAAGCATCCAAATACTTTGGTTGGATTCATTTGAGTGTGAAACTACACCTAAGATGTTTACAAGTACAACAAAGCCTCAACTCAAGCTTTTGAATGCATTTACGCGTTTTAACAGCTCTTACGAATAGGGTGATAGAGATTGAGTTCTATTGTGTTGTATATTAAGAGAAAGAATCCAAATAATTTGTTTGGATTCATTTGAGTGTGAAACTACACCTAGGATGTTTACAAGTACAAACAAGCTTCAACTCAAACTTTTGAATGCATTTACGCGTTGAAACAGCTCTTACGACTAGGGTGATAGTGATTGAGTTCTTTTGTGTTGTATATTAAGAGAAAGCACCCAATTGTTTTGTTTGCACTCATTTGAGTGTGAAACTTCACCAAGAATGTTTTAAAGTGCAAACAAGCTTCAACTCAAGCTTTTGAATGCATTTACGCGTTTTAAAAGCTCATACGAGTAGGGTGAAAGAGATTTGAGTTCTTTTGTGTTGTATATTAAGAGAAAGCATCCAAATACTTTGTTTGGATTCATTTGAGTGTAAAACTACACCTAGGATGTTTACAATTACAAACAAGCTTCAGCCCAAGCTTTTGAATGCATTTACGCGTTTTAAAAGCTCATACGAGTAGGGTGATAGAGATTGAGTTCTTTTGTGTTGTATATTAAGAGAAAGCATCCAAATACTTTGTCTGGATTCATTTGAGTGTGAAACTACACCTAGGATGTTTACAAGTACAAACAAGCTTCAACTCAAACTTTTGAATGCATTTACGCGTTGTAACAGCTCTTACGACTAGGGTGATAGTGATTGAGTTCTTTTGTGTTGTATATTAACAGAAAGCATCCAAATACTTTGTTTGGATTCATATGAGTGTGAAACTACACCTTGGATGTTTACAAGTACAAAGAAGCTTCAACTCAAGCTTTTGAATGCATTTACGCGTTGCAGCAGCTCTTACGACTAGGGTGAAAGAGATTTGAGTTCTTTTGTGTTGTATTTGAAGAGAAAGCATCCAAATATTTTGTTTGCATTCATTTTAGTGTGAAACTACACCTAGGATGTTTACAATTACAAACAAGCTTCAACTCAAGGTTTTGAATGCAATTACGCGTTTTAAAAGCTCATACGAGTCGGGTGAAAGAGATTTGAGTTCTTTTGTTGTATATTAAGAGAAAGCACCCAAATGTTTTGTTTGCATTCATTTGAGTATGAAACTACACCAAGAATGTTTTATAGTGCAAACAAGCTTCAACTCAGGCTTTTGAATGCATTTACGCGTTTTAAAAGCTCATACGAGTAGGGTGAAAGGGATTTGAGTTCTTTTGTGTTGTATATTAAGAGAAAGCATCCAAATACTTTGGTTGGATTCATTTGAGTGTGAAACTACACCTAAGATGTTTACAAGTACAACAAAGCCTCAACTCAAGCTTTTGAATGCATTTACGCGTTTTAACAGCTCTTACGAATAGGGTGATAGAGATTGAGTTCTATTGTGTTGTATATTAAGAGAAAGCATCCAAATACTTTGTTTGGATTCATTTGAGTGTGAAACTACACCTAGGATGTTTACAAGTACAAACAAGCTTCAACTCAAACTTTTGAATGCATTTACGCGTTGTAACAGCTCTTACGAGTAGGGTGAAAGAGATTTGAGTTCTTTTGTGTTGTATATTAAGAGAAAGCATCCAAAAATTTTGTTTGCATTCATTTTAGTGTGAAACTACACCTAGGATGTTTACAATTACAAACAAGCTTCAACTCAAGCTTTTGAATGCAATTACGCGTTTTAAAAGCTCATACGAGTAGGGTGAAAGAGATTTGAGTTTTTTTGTGTTGTATATTAAGAGAAAGCATCCAATTACTTTGTTTGGATTCATTTGAGTGTGAAACTACACCTAGGATGTTTACAATTACAAACAAGCTTCAACTCAAGCTTTTGAATGCAATTACGCGTTTTAAAAGCTCATACGAGTAGGGTGAAAGAGATTTGAGTTCTTTTGTTGTATATTAAGATAAAGCACCCAAATGTTTTGTTTGCATTCATTTGAGTATGAAACTACACCAAGAATGTTTTATAGTGCAAACAAGCTTCAACTCAGGCTTTTGAATGCATTTACGCGTTTTAAAAGCTCATACGAGTAGGGTGAAAGAGATTTGAGTTCTTTTGTGTTGTATATTAAGAGAAAGCATCCAAATACTTTGTTTGGATTCATTTGAGTGTGAAACTACACCTAGGATGTTTACAATTACAAACAATCTTCAACTCAAGCTTTTGAATGCAATTACGCGTTTTAAAAGCTCATACGAGTAGGGTGAAAGAGATTTGAGTTCTTTTGTGTTGTATATTAAGAGAAAGCATCCAAATACTTTGGTTGGATTCATTTGAGTGTGAAACTACACCTAAGATGTTTACAAGTACAACAAAGCCTCAACTCAAGCTTTTGAATGCATTTACGCGTTTTAACAGCTCTTACGAATAGGGTGATAGAGATTGAGTTCTATTGTGTTGTATATTAAGAGAAAGAATCCAAATAATTTGTTTGGATTCATTTGAGTGTGAAACTACACCTAGGATGTTTACAAGTACAAACAAGCTTCAACTCAAACTTTTGAATGCATTTACGCGTTGAAACAGCTCTTACGACTAGGGTGATAGTGATTGAGTTCTTTTGTGTTGTATATTAAGAGAAAGCACCCAATTGTTTTGTTTGCACTCATTTGAGTGTGAAACTTCACCAAGAATGTTTTAAAGTGCAAACAAGCTTCAACTCAAGCTTTTGAATGCATTTACGCGTTTTAAAAGCTCATACGAGTAGGGTGAAAGAGATTTGAGTTCTTTTGTGTTGTATATTAAGAGAAAGCATCCAAATACTTTGTTTGGATTCATTTGAGTGTAAAACTACACCTAGGATGTTTACAATTACAAACAAGCTTCAGCCCAAGCTTTTGAATGCATTTACGCGTTTTAAAAGCTCATACGAGTAGGGTGATAGAGATTGAGTTCTTTTGTGTTGTATATTAAGAGAAAGCATCCAAATACTTTGTCTGGATTCATTTGAGTGTGAAACTACACCTAGGATGTTTACAAGTACAAAAAAGCTTCAACTCAAACTTTTGAATGCATTTACGCGTTGTAACAGCTCTTACGACTAGGGTGATAGTGATTGAGTTCTTTTGTGTTGTATATTAACAGAAAGCATCCAAATACTTTGTTTGGATTCATATGAGTGTGAAACTACACCTTGGATGTTTACAAGTACAAAGAAGCTTCAACTCAAGCTTTTGAATGCATTTACGCGTTGCAGCAGCTCTTACGACTAGGGTGAAAGAGATTTGAGTTCTTTTGTGTTGTATTTGAAGAGAAAGCATCCAAATATTTTGTTTGCATTCATTTTAGTGTGAAACTACACCTAGGATGTTTACAATTACAAACAAGCTTCAACTCAAGGTTTTGAATGCAATTACGCGTTTTAAAAGCTCATACGAGTCGGGTGAAAGAGATTTGAGTTCTTTTGTTGTATATTAAGAGAAAGCACCCAAATGTTTTGTTTGCATTCATTTGAGTATGAAACTACACCAAGAATGTTTTATAGTGCAAACAAGCTTCAACTCAGGCTTTTGAATGCATTTACGCGTTTTAAAAGCTCATACGAGTAGGGTGAAAGGGATTTGAGTTCTTTTGTGTTGTATATTAAGAGAAAGCATCCAAATACTTTGGTTGGATTCATTTGAGTGTGAAACTACACCTAAGATGTTTACAAGTACAACAAAGCCTCAACTCAAGCTTTTGAATGCATTTACGCGTTTTAACAGCTCTTACGAATAGGGTGATAGAGATTGAGTTCTTTTGTGTTGTATATTAAGAGAAAGCATCCAAATACTTTGTCTGGATTCATTTGAGTGTGAAACTACACCTAGGATGTTTACAAGTACAAACAAGCTTCAACTCAAACTTTTGAATGCATTTACGCGTTGTAACAGCTCTTACGACTAGGGTGATAGTGATTGAGTTCTTTTGTGTTGTATATTAAGAGAAAGCATCCAAATACTTTGTTTGGATTCATATGAGTGTGAAACTACACCTAGTATGTTTACAAGTACAAACAAGCTTCAACTCAAACTTTTGAATGCATTTACGCGTTGTAACAGCTCTTACGACTAGGGTGATAGTGATTGAGTTCTTTTGTGTTGTATATTAGGAGAAAGCACCCAATTGTTTTTTTTGCACTCATTTGAGTATGAAACTACACCAAGAATGTTTTAAAGTGCAAACAAGCTTCAACTCAAGCTTTTGAATGCATTTACGCGTTTTCAAAGCTCATACGAGTAGGGTGAAAGAGATTTGAGTTCTTTTGTGTTGTATATTAAGAAAAAGCATCCAAATACTTTGTTTGGATTCATTTGAGTGTGAAACTACACCTAGGATGTTTACAATTACAAACAAGCTTCAACCCAAGCTTTTGAATGCATTTACGCGTTTTAAAAGCTCATACGAGTAGGGTGAAAGAGATTTGAGTTCTTTTGTGTTGTATATTAACAGAAAGTATCCAAATACTTTGTTTGGATTCATTTGAGTGTGAAACTACACCTTGGATGTTTACAAGTACAAACAAGCTTCAACTCAAGCTTTTGAATGCATTTACGCGTTGCAGCAGCTCTTACGACTAGGGTGAAAGAGATTTGAGTTCTTTTGTGTTGTATTTGAAGAGAAAGCATCCAAATATTTTGTTTGCATTCATTTTAGTGTGAAACTACACCTAGGATGTTTACAATTACAAACAAGCTTCAACTCAAGGTTTTGAATGCAATTACGCGTTTTAAAAGCTCATACGAGTCGGGTGAAAGAGATTTGAGTTCTTTTGTTGTATATTAAGAGAAAGCACCCAAATGTTTTGTTTGCATTCATTTGAGTATGAAACTACACCAAGAATGTTTTATAGTGCAAACAAGCTTCAACTCAGGCTTTTGAATGCATTTACGCGTTTTAAAAGCTCATACGAGTAGGGTGAAAGAGATTTGAGTTCTTTTGTGTTGTATATTAAGAGAAAGCATCCAAATACTTTGGTTGGATTCAGTTGAGTGTGAAACTACACCTAAGATGTTTACAAGTACAACAAAGCCTCAACTCAAGCTTTTGAATGCATTTACGCGTTTTAACAGCTCTTACGAATAGGGTGATAGAGATTGAGTTCTTTTGTGTTGTATATTAAGAGAAAGCATCCAAATACTTTGTCTGGATTCATTTGAGTGTGAAACTACACCTAGGATGTTCACAAGTACAAACAAGCTTCAACTCAAACTTTTGAATGCATTTACGCGTTGTAACAGCTCTTACGACTAGGGTGATAGTGATTGAGTTCTTTTGTGTTGTATATTAAGAGAAAGCATCCAAATACTTTGTTTGGATTCATATGAGTGTGAAACTACACCTAGGATGTTTACAAGTACAAAAAAGCTTCAACTCAAACTTTTGAATGCATTTACGCGTTGTAACAGCTCTTACGACTAGGGTGATAGTGATTGAGTTCTTTTGTGTTGTATATTAGGAGAAAGCACCCAATTGTTTTTTTTGCACTCATTTGAGTATGAAACTACACCAAGAATGTTTTAAAGTGCAAACAAGCTTCAACTCAAGCTTTTGAATGCATTTACGCGTTTTAAAAGCTCATACGAGTAGGGTGAAAGAGATTTGAGTTCTTTTGTGTTGTATATTAAGAAAAAGCATCCAAATACTTTGTTTGGATTCATTTGAGTGTGAAACTACACCTAGGATGTTTACAATTACAAACAAGCTTCAACCCAAGCTTTTGAATGCATTTACGCGTTTTAAAAGCTCATACGAGTAGGGTGAAAGAGATTTGAGTTCTTTTGTGTTGTATATTAACAGAAAGCATCCAAATACTTTGTTTGGATTCATTTGAGTGTGAAACTACACCTTGGATGTTTACAAGTACAAACAAGCTTCAACTCAAGCTTTTGAATGCATTTACGCGTTGCAGCAGCTCTTACGACTAGGGTGAAAGAGATTTGAGTTCTTTTGTGTTGTATTTGAAGAGAAAGCATCCAAATATTTTGTTTGCATTCATTTTAGTGTGAAACTACACCTAGGATGTTTACAATTACAAACAAGCTTCAACTCAAGGTTTTGAATGCAATTACGCGTTTTAAAAGCTCATACGAGTCGGGTGAAAGAGATTTGAGTTCTTTTGTTGTATATTAAGAGAAAGCACCCAAATGTTTTGTTTGCATTCATTTGAGTATGAAACTACACCAAGAATGTTTCATAGTGCAAACAAGCTTCAACTCAGGCTTTTGAATGCATTTACGCGTTTTAAATGCTCATACGAGTAGGGTGAAAGAGATTTGAGTTCTTTTGTGTTGTATATTAAGAGAAAGCATCCAAATACTTTGGTTGGATTCATTTGAGTGTGAAACTACACCTAAGATGTTTACAAGTACAACAAAGCCTCAACTCAAGCTTTTGAATGCATTTACGCGTTTTAACAGCTCTTACGAATAGGGTGATAGAGATTGAGTTCTTTTGTGTTGTATATTAAGAGAAAGCATCCAAATACTTTGTCTGGATTCATTTGAGTGTGAAACTACACCTAGGATGTTTACAAGTACAAACAAGCTTCAACTCAAACTTTTGAATGCATTTACGCGTTGTAACAGCTCTTACGACTAGGGTGATAGTGATTGAGTTCTTTTGTGTTGTATATTAAGAGAAAGCATCCAAATACTTTGTTTGGATTCATATGAGTGTGAAACTACACCTAGGATGTTTACAAGTACAAACAAGCTTCAACTCAAACTTTTGAATGCATTTACGCGTTGTAACAGCTCTTACGACTAGGGTGATAGTGATTGAGTTCTTTTGTGTTGTATATTAGGAGAAAGCACCCAATTGTTTTTTTTGCACTCATTTGAGTATGAAACTACACCAAGAATGTTTTAAAGTGCAAACAAGCTTCAACTCAAGCTTTTGAATGCATTTACGCGTTTTCAAAGCTCATACGAGTAGGGTGAAAGAGATTTGAGTTCTTTTGTGTTGTATATTAAGAAAAAGCATCCAAATACTTTGTTTGGATTCATTTGAGTGTGAAACTACACCTAGGATGTTTACAATTACAAACAAGCTTCAACCCAAGCTTTTGAATGCATTTACGCGTTTTAAAAGCCCATACGAGTAGGGTGAAAGAGATTTGAGTTCTTTTGTGTTGTATATTAACAGAAAGTATCCAAATACTTTGTTTGGATTCATTTGAGTGTGAAACTACACCTTGGATGTTTACAAGTACAAACAAGCTTCAACTCAAGCTTTTGAATGCATTTACGCGTTGCAGCAGCTCTTACGACTAGGGTGAAAGAGATTTGAGTTCTTTTGTGTTGTATATTAGGAGAAAGCACCCAATTGTTTTTTTTGCACTCATTTGAGTATGAAACTACACCAAGAATGTTTTAAAGTGCAAACAAGCTTCAACTCAAGCTTTTGAATGCATTTACGCGTTTTAAAAGCTCATACGAGTAGGGTGAAAGAGATTTGAGTTCTTTTGTGTTGTATATTAAGAAAAAGCATCCAAATACTTTGTTTGGATTCATTTGAGTGTGAAACTACACCTAGGATGTTTACAATTACAAACAAGCTTCAACCCAAGCTTTTGAATGCATTTACGCGTTTTAAAAGCTCATACGAGTAGGGTGAAAGAGATTTGAGTTCTTTTGTGTTGTATATTAACAGAAAGCATCCAAATACTTTGTTTGGATTCATTTGAGTGTGAAACTACACCTTGGATGTTTACAAGTACAAACAAGCTTCAACTCAAGCTTTTGAATGCATTTACGCGTTGCAGCAGCTCTTACGACTAGGGTGAAAGAGATTTGAGTTCTTTTGTGTTGTATTTGAAGAGAAAGCATCCAAATATTTTGTTTGCATTCATTTTAGTGTGAAACTACACCTAGGATGTTTACAATTACAAACAAGCTTCAACTCAAGGTTTTGAATGCAATTACGCGTTTTAAAAGCTCATACGAGTCGGGTGAAAGAGATTTGAGTTCTTTTGTTGTATATTAAGAGAAAGCACCCAAATGTTTTGTTTGCATTCATTTGAGTATGAAACTACACCAAGAATGTTTCATAGTGCAAACAAGCTTCAACTCAGGCTTTTGAATGCATTTACGCGTTTTAAATGCTCATACGAGTAGGGTGAAAGAGATTTGAGTTCTTTTGTGTTGTATATTAAGAGAAAGCATCCAAATACTTTGGTTGGATTCATTTGAGTGTGAAACTACACCTAAGATGTTTACAAGTACAACAAAGCCTCAACTCAAGCTTTTGAATGCATTTACGCGTTTTAACAGCTCTTACGAATAGGGTGATAGAGATTGAGTTCTTTTGTGTTGTATATTAAGAGAAAGCATCCAAATACTTTGTCTGGATTCATTTGAGTGTGAAACTACACCTAGGATGTTTACAAGTACAAACAAGCTTCAACTCAAACTTTTGAATGCATTTACGCGTTGTAACAGCTCTTACGACTAGGGTGATAGTGATTGAGTTCTTTTGTGTTGTATATTAAGAGAAAGCATCCAAATACTTTGTTTGGATTCATATGAGTGTGAAACTACACCTAGGATGTTTACAAGTACAAACAAGCTTCAACTCAAACTTTTGAATGCATTTACGCGTTGTAACAGCTCTTACGACTAGGGTGATAGTGATTGAGTTCTTTTGTGTTGTATATTAGGAGAAAGCACCCAATTGTTTTTTTTGCACTCATTTGAGTATGAAACTACACCAAGAATGTTTTAAAGTGCAAACAAGCTTAAACTCAAGCTTTTGAATGCATTTACGCGTTTTAAAAGCTCATACGAGTAGGGTGAAAGAGATTTGAGTTCTTTTTGTGTTGTATATTAAGAAAAAGCATCCAAATACTTTGTTTGGATTCATTTGAGTGTGAAACTACACCTAGGATGTTTACAATTACAAACAAGCTTCAACCCAAGCTTTTGAATGCATTTACGCGTTTTAAAAGCTCATACGAGTAGGGTGAAAGAGATTTGAGTTCTTTTGTGTTGTATATTAACAGAAAGCATCCAAATACTTTGTTTGGATTCATTTGAGTGTGAAACTACACCTTGGATGTTTACAAGTACAAACAAGCTTCAACTCAAGCTTTTGAATGCATTTACGCGTTGCAGCAGCTCTTACGACTAGGGTGAAAGAGATTTGAGTTCTTTTGTGTTGTATTTGAAGAGAAAGCATCCAAATATTTTGTTTGCATTCATTTTAGTTTGAAACTACACCTAGGATGTTTACAATTACAAACAAGCTTCAACTCAAGGTTTTGAATGCAATTACGCGTTTTAAAAGCTCATACGAGTCGGGTGAAAGAGATTTGAGTTCTTTTGTTGTATATTAAGAGAAAGCACCCAAATGTTTTGTTTGCATTCATTTGAGTATGAAACTACACCAAGAATGTTTCATAGTGCAAACAAGCTTCAACTCAGGCTTTTGAATGCATTTACGCGTTTTAAAAGCTCATACGAGTAGGGTGAAAGAGATTTGAGTTCTTTTGTGTTGTATATTAAGAGAAAGCATCCAAATACTTTGGTTGGATTCATTTGAGTGTGAAACTACACCTAAGATGTTTACAAGTACAACAAAGCCTCAACTCAAGCTTTTGAATGCATTTACGCGTTTTAACAGCTCTTACGAATAGGGTGATAGAGATTGAGTTCTTTTGTGTTGTATATTAAGAGAAAGCATCCAAATACTTTGTCTGGATTCATTTGAGTGTGAAACTACACCTAGGATGTTTACAAGTACAAACAAGCTTCAACTCAAACTTTTGAATGCATTTACGCGTTGTAACAGCTCTTACGACTAGGGTGATAGTGATTGAGTTCTTTTGTGTTGTATATTAAGAGAAAGCATCCAAATACTTTGTTTGGATTCATATGAGTGTGAAACTACACCTAGGATGTTTACAAGTACAAACAAGCTTCAACTCAAACTTTTGAATGCATTTACGCGTTGTAACAGCTCTTACGACTAGGGTGATAGTGATTGAGTTCTTTTGTGTTGTATATTAGGAGAAAGCACCCAATTGTTTTTTTTGCACTCATTTGAGTATGAAACTACACCAAGAATGTTTTAAAGTGCAAACAAGCTTCAACTCAAGCTTTTGAATGCATTTACGCGTTTTAAAAGCTCATACGAGTAGGGTGAAAGAGATTTGAGTTCTTTTGTGTTGTATATTAAGAAAAAGCATCCAAATACTTTGTTTGGATTCATTTGAGTGTGAAACTACACCTAGGATGTTTACAATTACAAACAAGCTTCAACCCAAGCTTTTGAATGCATTTACGCGTTTTAAAAGCTCATACGAGTAGGGTGAAAGAGATTTGAGTTCTTTTGTGTTGTATATTAACAGAAAGCATCCAAATACTTTGTTTGGATTCATTTGAGTGTGAAACTACACCTTGGATGTTTACAAGTACAAACAAGCTTCAACTCAAGCTTTTGAATGCATTTACGCGTTGCAGCAGCTCTTACGACTAGGGTGAAAGAGATTTGAGTTCTTTTGTGTTGTATTTGAAGAGAAAGCATCCAAATATTTTGTTTGCATTCATTTTAGTGTGAAACTACACCTAGGATGTTTACAGTTACAAACAAGCTTCAACTCAAGGTTTTGAATGCAATTACGCGTTTTAAAAGCTCATACGAGTCGGGTGAAAGAGATTTGAGTTCTTTTGTTGTATATTAAGAGAAAGCACCCAAATGTTTTGTTTGCATTCATTTGAGTATGAAACTACACCAAGAATGTTTTATAGTGCAAACAAGCTTCAACTCAGGCTTTTGAATGCATTTACGCGTTTTAAAAGCTCATACGAGTAGGGTGAAAGAGATTTGAGTTCTTTTGTGTTGTATATTAAGAGAAAGCATCCAAAAATTTTGTTTGCATTCATTTGAGTGTGAAACTACACCTATGATGTTTACAAGTACAAACAAGCTTCAACTCAAACTTTTGAATGCATTTACGCGTTTTAAAATCTCATACGAGTCGGGTGAAAGAGATTTGAGTTCTTTTGTGTTGTATATTAAGAGAAAGCGTCCAAATACTTTGTTTGGATTCATTTGAGTGTGAAACTACACCTAAGATGTTTACAAGTACAACAAAGCCTCAACTCAAGCTTTTGAATGCATTTACGCGTTTTAACAGCTCTTACGAGTAGGGTGAAAGAGATTTGAGTTCTTTTGTGTTGTACATTAAGAGAAAGCATCCAAATACTTTGTTTGGATTCATTTGAGTGTGAAACTACACCTAGGATGTTTACAATTACAAACAATCTTCAACTCAAGCTTTTGAATGCAATTACGCGTTTTAAAAGCTCATACGAGTAGGGTGAAAGAGATTTGAGTTCTTTTGTGTTGTATATTAAGAGAAAGCATCCAAATACTTTGGTTGGATTCATTTGAGTGTGAAACTACACCTAAGATGTTTACAAGTACAACAAAGCCTCAACTCAAGCTTTTGAATGCATTTACGCGTTTTAACAGCTCTTACGAATAGGGTGATAGAGATTGAGTTCTATTGTGTTGTATATTAAGAGAAAGCATCCAAATACTTTTTTTGGATTCATTTGAGTGTGAAACTACACCTAGGATGTTTACAAGTACAAACAAGCTTCAACTCAAACTTTTGAATGCATTTACGCGTTGAAACAGCTCATACGACTAGGGTGATAGTGATTGAGTTCTTTTGTGTTGTATATTAAGAGAAAGCACCCAATTGTTTTGTTTGCACTCATTTGAGTATGAAACTTCACCAAGAATGTTTTAAAGTGCAAACAAGCTTCAACTCAAGCTTTTGAATGCATTTACGCGTTTTAAAAGCTCATACGAGTAGGGTGAAAGAGATTTGAGTTCTTTTGTGTTGTATATTAAGAGAAAGCATCCAAATACTTTGTTTGGATTCATTTGAGTGTAAAACTACACCTAGGATGTTTACAATTACAAACAAGCTTCAGCCCAAGCTTTTGAATGCATTTACGCGTTTTAAAAGCTCATACGAGTAGGGTGAAAGAGATTTGAGTTCTTTTGTGTTGTATATTAAAAGAAAGCATCCAAATACTTTGTTTGGATTCATTTGAGTGTGAAACTACCCCTTGGATGTTTACAAGTACAAACAAGCTTCAACTCAAGCTTTTGAATGCATTTACGCGTTGCAGCAGCTCTTACGACTAGGGTGAAAGAGATTTGAGTTCTTTTGTGTTGTATTTGAAGAGAAAGCATCCAAATATTATGTTTGCATTCATTTTAGTGTGAAACTACACCTAGGATGTTTACAATTACAAACAAGCTTCAACTCAAGGTTTTGAATGCAATTACGCGTTTTAAAAGCTCATACGAGTCGGGTGAAAGAGATTTGAGTTCTTTTGTTGTATATTAAGAGAAAGCACCCAAATGTTTTGTTTGCATTCATTTGAGTATGAAACTACACCAAGAATGTTTTATAGTGCAAACAAGCTTCAACTCAGGCTTTTGAATGCATTTACGCGTTTTAAAAGCTCATACGAGTAGGGTGAAAGAGATTTGAGTTCTTTTGTGTTGTATATTAAGAGAAAGCATCCAAAAATTTTGTTTGCATTCATTTGAGTGTGAAACTACACCTATGATGTTTACAAGTACAAACAAGCTTCAACTCAAACTTTTGAATGCATTTACGCGTTTTAAAATCTCATACGAGTCGGGTGAAAGAGATTTGAGTTCTTTTGTGTTGTATATTAAGAGAAAGCATCCAAATACTTTGTTTGGATTCATTTGAGTGTGAAACTACACCTAAGATGTTTACAAGTACAACAAAGCCTCAACTCAAGCTTTTGAATGCATTTACGCGTTTTAACAGCTCTTACGAATAGGGTGATAGAGATTGAGTTCTTTTGTGTTGTATATTAAGAGAAAGCATCCAAATACTTTGTTTGGATTCATTTGAGTGTGAAACTACACCTAGGATGTTTACAATTACAAACAAGCTTCAACCCAAGCTTTTGAATGCATTTACGCGTTTTAAAAGCTCATACGAGTAGGGTGAAAGAGATTTGAGTTCTTTTGTGTTGTATATTAACAGAAAGCATCCAAATACTTTGTTTGGATTCATTTGAGTGTGAAACTACACCTTGGATGTCTACAAGTACAAACAAGCTTCAACTCAAGCTTTTGAATGCATTTACGCGTTTTAAAAGCTCATACGAGTAGGGTGAAAGAGATTTGAGTTCTTTTGTGTTGTATATTAAGAGAAAGCATCCAAATACTTTGTTTGGATTCATTTGAGTGTAAAACTACACCTAGGATGTTTACAATTACAAACAAGCTTCAGCCCAAGCTTTTGAATGCATTTACGCGTTTTAAAAGCTCATACGAGTAGGGTGAAAGAGATTTGAGTTCTTTTGTGTTGTATATTAAAAGAAAGCATCCAAATACTTTGTTTGGATTCATTTTAGTGTGAAACTACACCTAGGATGTTTACAATTACAAACAAGCTTCAACCCAAGCTTTTGAATGCATTTACGCGTTTTAAAAGCTCATACGAGTAGGGTGAAAGAGATTTGAGTTCTTTTGTGTTGTATATTAACAGAAAGCATCCAAATACTTTGTTTGGATTCATTTGGGTGTGAAACTACACCTTGGATGTTTACAAGTACAAACAAGCTTCAACTCAAGCTTTTGAATGCATTTACGCGTTGCAGCAGCTCTTACGACTAGGGTGAAAGAGATTTGAGTTCTTTTGTGTTGTATTTGAAGAGAAAGCATCCAAATATTTTGTTTGCATTCATTTTAGTGTGAAACTACACCTAGGATGTTTACAATTACAAACAAGCTTCAACTCAAGGTTTTGAATGCAATTACGCGTTTTAAAAGCTCATACGAGTCGGGTGAAAGAGATTTGAGTTCTTTTGTTGTATATTAAGAGAAAGCACCCAAATGTTTTGTTTGCATTCATTTGAGTATGAAACTACACCAAGAATGTTTTATAGTGCAAACAAGCTTCAACTCAGGCTTTTGAATGCATTTACGAGTTTTAAAAGCTCATACGAGTAGGGTGAAAGAGATTTGAGTTCTTTTGTGTTGTATATTAAGAGAAAGCATCCAAATACTTTGGTTGGATTCATTTGAGTGTGAAACTACACCTAAGATGTTTACAAGTACAACAAAGCCTCAACTCAAGCTTTTGAATGCATTTACGCGTTTTAACAGCTCTTACGAATAGGGTGATAGAGATTGAGTTCTATTGTGTTGTATATTAAGAGAAAGCATCCAAATACTTTGTTTGGATTCATTTGAGTGTGAAACTACACCTAGGATGTTTACAAGTACAAACAAGCTTCAACTCAAACTTTTGAATGCATTTACGCGTTGAAACAGCTCTTACGACTAGGGTGATAGTGATTGAGTTCTTTTGTGTTGTATATTAAGAGAAAGCACCCAATTGTTTTGTTTGCACTCATTTGAGTATGAAACTTCACCAAGAATGTTTTAAAGTGCAAACAAGCTTCAACTCAAGCTTTTGAATGCATTTACGCGTTTTAAAAGCTCATACGAGTAGGGTGAAAGAGATTTGAGTTCTTTTGTGTTGTATATTAAGAGAAAGCATCCAAATACTTTGTTTGGATTCATTTGAGTGTAAAACTACACCTAGGATGTTTACAATTACAAACAAGCTTCAGCCCAAGCTTTTGAATGCATTTACGCGTTTTAAAAGCTCATACGAGTAGGGTGAAAGAGATTTGAGTTCTTTTGTGTTGTATATTAAAAGAAAGCATCCAAATACTTTGTTTGGATTCATTTGAGTGTGAAACTACACCTTGGATGTTTACAAGTACAAACAAGCTTCAACTCAAGCTTTTGAATGCATTTACGCGTTGCAGCAGCTCTTACGACTAGGGTGAAAGAGATTTGAGTTCTTTTGTGTTGTATTTGAAGAGAAAGCATCCAAATATTTTGTTTGGATTCATTTTAGTGTGAAACTACACCTAGGATGTTTACAATTACAAACAAGCTTCAACTCAAGGTTTTGAATGCAATTACGCGTTTTAAAAGCTCATACGAGTCGGGTGAAAGAGATTTGAGTTCTTTTGTTGTATATTAAGAGAAAGCACCCAAATGTTTTGTTTGCATTCATTTGAGTATGAAACTACACCAAGAATGTTTTATAGTGCAAACAAGCTTCAACTCAGGCTTTTGAATGCATTTACGAGTTTTAAAAGCTCATACGAGTAGGGTGAAAGAGATTTGAGTTCTTTTGTGTTGTATATTAAGAGAAAGCATCGAAATACTTTGGTTGGATTCATTTGAGTGTGAAACTACACCTAAGATATTTACAAGTACAACAAAGCCTCAACTCAAGCTTTTGAATGCATTTACGCGTTTTAACAGCTCTTACGAATAGGGTGATAGAGATTGAGTTCTATTGTGTTGTATATTAAGAGAAAGCATCCAAATACTTTGTTTGGATTCATTTGAGTGTGAAACTACACCTAGGATGTTTACAAGTACAAACAAGCTTCAACTCAAACTTTTGAATGCATTTACGCGTTGAAACAGCTCTTACGACTAGGGTGATAGTGATTGAGTTCTTTTGTGTTGTATATTAAGAGAAAGCACCCAATTGTTTTGTTTGCACTCATTTGAGTATGAAACTTCACCAAGAATGTTTTAAAGTGCAAACAAGCTTCAACTCAAGCTTTTGAATGCATTTACGCGTTTTAAAAGCTCATACGAGTAGGGTGAAAGAGATTTGAGTTCTTTTGTGTTGTATATTAAGAGAAAGCATCCAAATACTTTGTTTGGATTCATTTGAGTGTAAAACTACACCTAGGATGTTTACAATTACAAACAAGCTTCAGCCCAAGCTTTTGAATGCATTTACGCGTTTTAAAAGCTCATACGAGTAGGGTGAAAGAGATTTGAGTTCTTTTGTGTTGTATATTAAAAGAAAGCATCCAAATACTTTGTTTGGATTCATTTGAGTGTGAAACTACACCTTGGATGTTTACAAGTACAAACAAGCTTCAACTCAAGCTTTTGAATGCATTTACGCGTTGCAGCAGCTCTTACGACTAGGGTGAAAGAGATTTGAGTTCTTTTGTGTTGTATTTGAAGAGAAAGCATCCAAATATTTTGTTTGCATTCATTTTAGTGTGAAACTACACCTAGGATGTTTACAATTACAAACAAGCTTCAACTCAAGGTTTTGAATGCAATTACGCGTTTTAAAAGCTCATACGAGTCGGGTGAAAGAGATTTGAGTTCTTTTGTTGTATATTAAGAGAAAGCACCCAAATGTTTTGTTTGCATTCATTTGAGTATGAAACTACACCAAGAATGTTTTATAGTGCAAACAAGCTTCAACTCAGGCTTTTGAATGCATTTACGAGTTTTAAAAGCTCATACGAGTAGGGTGAAAGAGATTTGAGTTCTTTTGTGTTGTATATTAAGAGAAAGCATCGAAATACTTTGGTTGGATTCATTTGAGTGTGAAACTACACCTAAGATATTTACAAGTACAACAAAGCCTCAACTCAAGCTTTTGAATGCATTTACGCGTTTTAACAGCTCTTACGAATAGGGTGATAGAGATTGAGTTCTATTGTGTTGTATATTAAGAGAAAGCATCCAAATACTTTGTTTGGATTCATTTGAGTGTGAAACTACACCTAGGATGTTTACAAGTACAAACAAGCTTCAACTCAAACTTTTGAATGCATTTACGCGTTGAAACAGCTCTTACGACTAGGGTGATAGTGATTGAGTTCTTTTGTGTTGTATATTAAGAGAAAGCACCCAATTGTTTTGTTTGCACTCATTTGAGTATGAAACTTCACCAAGAATGTTTTAAAGTGCAAACAAGCTTCAACTCAAGCTTTTGAATGCATTTACGCGTTTTAAAAGCTCATACGAGTAGGGTGAAAGAGATTTGAGTTCTTTTGTGTTGTATATTAAGAGAAAGCATCCAAATACTTTGTTTGGATTCATTTGAGTGTAAAACTACACCTAGGATGTTTACAATTACAAACAAGCTTCAGCCCAAGCTTTTGAATGCATTTACGCGTTTTAAAAGCTCATACGAGTAGGGTGAAAGAGATTTGAGTTCTTTTGTGTTGTATATTAAAAGAAAGCATCCAAATACTTTGTTTGGATTCATTTGAGTGTGAAACTACACCTTGGATGTTTACAAGTACAAACAAGCTTCAACTCAAGCTTTTGAATGCATTTACGCGTTGCAGCAGCTCTTACGACTAGGGTGAAAGAGATTTGAGTTCTTTTGTGTTGTATTTGAAGAGAAAGCATCCAAATATTTTGTTTGCATTCATTTTAGTGTGAAACTACACCTAGGATGTTTACAAGTACAAACAAGCTTCAACTCAAACTTTTGAATGCATTTACGCGTTGTAACAGCTCTTACGACTAGGGTGATAGTGATTGAGTTCTTTTGTGTTGTATATTAAGAGAAAGTACCCAATTGTTTTGTTTGCAATCATTTGAGTATGAAACTACACCAAGAATGTTTTAAAGTGCAAACAAGCTTCAACTCAAGCTTTTGAATGCATTTACGCGTTTTAAAAGCTCATACGAGTAGGGTGAAAGAGATTTGAGTTCTTTTGTGTTTTATATCAAGAGAAAGCATCCAAATATTTTGTTTGCATTCATTTGAGTCTGAAACTACACATAGGATGTTTACAAGTACAAAAAAGCTTCAACTCAAACTTTTGAATGCATTTACGCGTTTTAAAATCTCATATGAGTCGGGTGTAAGAGATTTGAGTTCTTTTGTTGTATATTAAGAGAAAGCACCCAAATGATTTGTTTGCATTCATTTGAGTATGAAACTACACCAAGAATGTTTTATAGTGCAAACAAGCTTCAACTCAGGCTTTTGAATGCATTTACGCGTTTTAAAAGCTCATACGAGTAGGATGAAAGAGATTTGAGTTCTTTTGTGTTGTATATTAAGAGAAAGCATCCAAATACTTTGTTTGGATTCATTTGAGTGTGCAACTACACCTAGGAAGTTTATAATTACAAACAAGCTTCAACTCAAGCTTTTGAATGCATTTACGCGTTGTAACAGCTCTTACGACTAGGGTGAAAGAGATTTGAGTTCTTTTGTGTTGTATATTAAGAGAAAGCATCCAAAAATTTTGTTTGCATTCATTTTAGTGTGAAACTACACCTAGGATGTTTACAATTACAAACAAGCTTCAACTCAAGCTTTTGAATGCAATTACGCGTTTTAAAAGCTCATACGAGTAGGGTGAAAGAGATTTGAGTTTTTTTGTGTTGTATAAGAGAAAGCATCCAATTACTTTGTTTGGATTCATTTGAGTGTGAAACTGCACCTAGGATGTTTGCAATTACAAACAAGCTTCAACTCAAGCTTTTGAATGCAATTACGCGTTTTAAAATCTCATACGAGTAGGGTGAAAGAGATTTGAGTTCTTTTGTGTTGTATATTAAGAGAAAGCATCCAAATACTTTGGTTGGATTCATTTGAGTGTGAAACTACACCTAAGATGTTTACAAGTACAACAAAGCCTCAACTCAAGCTTTTGAATGCATTTACGCGTTTTAACAGCTCTTACGAATAGGGTGATAGAGATTGAGTTCTTTTGTGTTGTATATTAAGAGAAAGCACCCAATTGTTTTGTTTGCAATCATTTGAGTATGAAACTACACCAAGAATGTTTTAATGTGCAAACAAGCTTCAACTCAAGCTTTTGAATGCATTTACGCGTTTTAAAAGCTCATACGAGTAGGGTGAAAGAGATTTGAGTTCTTTTGTGTTGTATATTAAGAGAAAGCATCCAAATATTTTGTTTGGATTCATTTGAGTGTGAAACTACACCTAAGATGTTTACAAGTACAACAAAGCCTCAACTCAAGCTTTTGAATGCATTTACGCGTTTTAACAGCTCTTACGAATAGGGTGATAGAGATTGAGTTCTTTTGTGTTGTATATTAAGAGAAAGCATCCAAATACTTTGTCTGGATTCATTTGAGTGTGAAACTACACCTAGGATGTTTACAAGTACAAACAAGCTTCAACTCAAACTTTTGAATGCATTTACGCGTTGTAACAGCTCTTACGACTAGGGTGATAGTGATTGAGTTCTTTTGTGTTGTATATTAAGAGAAAGCACCCAATTGTTTTGTTTGCAATCATTTGAGTATGAAACTACACCAAGAATGTTTTAAAGTGCAAACAAGCTTCAACTCAAGCTTTTGAATGCATTTACGCGTTTTAAAATCTCATACGAGTCGGGTGTAAGAGATTTGAGTTCTTTTGTTGTATATTAAGAGAAAGCACCCAAATGTTTTGTTTGCATTCCTTTGAGTATGAAACTACACCAAGAATGTTTTATAGTGCAAACAAGCTTCAACTCAGGCTTTTGAATGCATTTACGCGTTTTAAAAGCTCATACGAGTAGGGTGAAAGAGATTTGAGTTCTTTTGTGTTGTATATTAAGAGAAAGCATTCAAATACTTTGTTTGGATTCATTTGAGTGTGAAACTATTCCTAGGATGTTTACAATTACAAACAAGCTTCAACTCAAGCTTTTGAATGCAATTACGCGTTTTAAAAGCTCATACGAGTACGGTGAAAGAGATTTGAGTTCTTTTGTGTTGTATATTAAGAGAAAGCATCCAAATACTTTGTTTGGATTCATTTGAGTGTGAAACTACACCTAGGATATTTGCAATTACAAACAAGCTTCAACTCAAGCTTTTGAATGCAATTACGCGTTTTAAAATCTCATACGAGTAGGGTGAAAGAGATTTGAGTTCTTTTGTCTTGTATATTAAGAGAAAGCATCCAAATACTTTGGTTGGATTCATTTGAGTGTGAAACTACACCTAAGATGTTTACAAGTACAACAAAGCCTCAACTCAAGCTTTTGAATGCATTTACGCGTTTTAACAGCTCTTACGAATAGGGTGATAGAGATTGAGTTCTTTTGTGTTGTATATTAAGAGAAAGCATCCAAATACTTTGTTTGGATTCATTTGAGTGTGAAACTACACCTAGGATGTTTACAAGTACAAACAAGCTTCAACTCAAACTTTTGAATGCATTTACGCGTTGAAACAGCTCTTACGACTAGGGTGATAGTGATTGAGTTCTTTTGTGTTGTATATTAAGAGAAAGCACCCAATTGTTTTGTTTGCACTCATTTGAGTATGAAACTTCACCAAGAATGTTTTAAAGTGCAAACAAGCTTCAACTCAAGCTTTTGAATGCATTTACGCGTTTTAAAAGCTCATACGAGTAGGGTGAAAGAGATTTGAGTTCTTTTGTGTTGTATATTAAGAGAAAGCATCCAAATACTTTGTTTGGATTCATTTGAGTGTAAAACTACACCTAGGATGTTTACAATTACAAACAAGCTTCAGCCCAAGCTTTTGAATGCATTTACGCGTTTTAAAAGCTCATACGAGTAGGGTGAAAGAGATTTGAGTTCTTTTGTGTTGTATATTAAAAGAAAGCATCCAAATACTTTGTTTGGATTCATTTGAGTGTGAAACTACACCTTGGATGTTTACAAGTACAAACAAGCTTCAACTCAAGCTTTTGAATGCATTTACGCGTTGCAGCAGCTCTTACGACTAGGGTGAAAGAGATTTGAGTTCTTTTGTGTTGTATTTGAAGAGAAAGCATCCAAATATTTTGTTTGCATTCATTTTAGTGTGAAACTACACCTAGGATGTTTACAATTACAAACAAGCTTCAACTCAAGGTTTTGAATGCAATTACGCGTTTTAAAAGCTCATACGAGTCGGGTGAAAGAGATTTGAGTTCTTTTGTTGTATATTAAGAGAAAGCACCCAAATGTTTTGTTTGCATTCATTTGAGTATGAAACTACACCAAGAATGTTTTATAGTGCAAACAAGCTTCAACTCAGGCTTTTGAATGCATTTACGCGTTTTAAAAGCTCATACGAGTAGGGTGAAAGAGATTTGAGTTCTTTTGTGTTGTATATTAAGAGAAAGCATCCAAATATTTTGTTTGCATTCATTTGAGTCTGAAACTACACATAGGATGTTTACAAGTACAAAAAAGCTTCAACTCAAACTTTTGAATGCATTTACGCGTTTTAAAATCTCATAAGAGTCGGGTGTAAGAGATTTGAGTTCTTTTGTTGTATATTAAGAGAAAGCACCCAAATGATTTGTTTGCATTCATTTGAGTATGAAACTACACCAAGAATGTTTTATAGTGCAAACAAGCTTCAACTCAGGCTTTTGAATGCATTTACGCGTTTTAAAAGCTCATACGAGTAGGCTGAAAGAGATTTGAGTTCTTTTGTGTTGTATATTAAGAGAAAGCATCCAAATACTTTGTTTGGATTCATTTGAGTGTGCAACTACACCTAGGAAGTTTACAATTACAAACAAGCTTCAACTCAAGCTTTTGAATGCATTTACGCGTTGTAACAGCTCTTACGACTAGGGTGAAAGAGATTTGAGTTCTTTTGTGTTGTATATTAAGAGAAAGCATCCAAAAATTTTGTTTGCATTCATTTTAGTGTGAAACTACACCTAGGATGTTTACAATTACAAACAAGCTTCAACTCAAGCTTTTGAATGCAATTACGCGTTTTAAAAGCTCATACGAGTAGGGTGAAAGAGATTTGAGTTTTTTTGTGTTGTATATTAAGAGAAAGCATCCAATTACTTTGTTTGGATTCATTTGAGTGTGAAACTACACCTAGGATGTTTGCAATTACAAACAAGCTTCAACTCAAGCTTTTGAATGCAATTACGCGTTTTAAAATCTCATACGAGTAGGGTGAAAGAGATTTGAGTTCTTTTATGTTGTATATTAAGAGAAAGCATCCAAATACTTTGGTTGGATTCATTTGAGTGTGAAACTACACCTAAGATGTTTACAAGTACAACAAAGCCTCAACTCAAGCTTTTGAATGCATTTACGCGTTTTAACAGCTCTTACGAATAGGGTGATAGAGATTGAGTTCTTTTGTGTTGTATATTAAGAGAAAGCACCCAATTGTTTTGTTTGCAATCATTTGAGTATGAAACTACACCAAGAATGTTTTAATGTGCAAACAAGCTTCAACTCAAGCTTTTGAATGCATTTACGCGTTTTAAAAGCTCATACGAGTAGGGTGAAAGAGATTTGAGTTCTTTTGTGTTGTATATTAAGAGAAAGCATCCAAATATTTTGTTTGGATTCATTTGAGTGTGAAACTACACCTAAGATGTTTACAAGTACAACAAAGCCTCAACTCAAGCTTTTGAATGCATTTACGCGTTTTAACAGCTCTTACGAATAGGGTGATAGAGATTGAGTTCTTTTGTGTTGTATATTAAGAGAAAGCACCCAATTGTTTTGTTTGCAATCATTTGAGTATGAAACTACACCAAGAATGTTTTAATGTTCAAACAAGCTTCAACTCAAGCTTTTGAATGCATTTACGCGTTTTAAAAGCTCATACGAGTAGGGTGAAAGAGATTTGAGTTCTTTTGTGTTGTATATTAAGAGAAAGCATCCAAATATTTTGTTTGGATTCATTTGAGTGTGAAACTACACCTAAGATGTTTACAAGTACAACAAAGCCTCAACTCAAGCTTTTGAATGCATTTACGCGTTTTAACAGCTCTTACGAGTAGGGTGAAAGAGATTTGAGTTCTTTTGTGTTGTATATTAAGAGAAAGCATTCAAATACTTTGTTTGGATTCATTTGAGTGTGAAACTATACCTAGGATGTTTACAATTACAAACAAGCTTCAACTCAAGCTTTTGAATGCAATTACGCGTTTCAAAAGCTCATACGAGTAGGGTGAAAGAGATTTGAGTTCTTTTGTGTTGTATATTAAGAGAAAGCATTCAAATACTTTTTTTGGATTCATTTGAGTGTGAAACTACACCTAGGATGTTTACAATTACAAACAAGCTTCAACTCAAGCTTTTGAATGCAATTACGCGTTTTAAAATCTCATACGAGTCGGGTGTAAGAGATTTGAGTTCTTTTGTTGTATATTAAGAGAAAGCACCCAAATGTTTTGTTTGCATTCCTTTGAGTATGAAACTACACCAAGAATGTTTTATAGTGCAAACAAGCTTCAACTCAGGCTTTTGAATGCATTTACGCGTTTTAAAAGCTCATACGAGTAGGGTGAAAGAGATTTGAGTTCTTTTGTGTTGTATATTAAGAGAAAGCATTCAAATACTTTGTTTGGATTCATTTGAGTGTGAAACTATTCCTAGGATGTTTACAATTACAAACAAGCTTCAACTCAAGCTTTTGAATGCAATTACGCGTTTTAAAAGCTCATACGAGTACGGTGAAAGAGATTTGAGTTCTTTTGTGTTGTATATTAAGAGAAAGCATCCAAATACTTTGTTTGGATTCATTTGAGTGTGAAACTACACCTAGGATATTTGCAATTACAAACAAGCTTCAACTCAAGCTTTTGAATGCAATTACGCGTTTTAAAATCTCATACGAGTAGGGTGAAAGAGATTTGAGTTCTTTTGTCTTGTATATTAAGAGAAAGCATCCAAATACTTTGGTTGGATTCATTTGAGTGTGAAACTACACCTAAGATGTTTACAAGTACAACAAAGCCTCAACTCAAGCTTTTGAATGCATTTACGCGTTTTAACAGCTCTTACGAATAGGGTGATAGAGATTGAGTTCTTTTGTGTTGTATATTAAGAGAAAGCATCCAAATACTTTGTTTGGATTCATTTGAGTGTGAAACTACACCTAGGATGTTTACAAGTACAAACAAGCTTCAACTCAAACTTTTGAATGCATTTACGCGTTGAAACAGCTCTTACGACTAGGGTGATAGTGATTGAGTTCTTTTGTGTTGTATATTAAGAGAAAGCACCCAATTGTTTTGTTTGCACTCATTTGAGTATGAAACTTCACCAAGAATGTTTTAAAGTGCAAACAAGCTTCAACTCAAGCTTTTGAATGCATTTACGCGTTTTAAAAGCTCATACGAGTAGGGTGAAAGAGATTTGAGTTCTTTTGTGTTGTATATTAAGAGAAAGCATCCAAATACTTTGTTTGGATTCATTTGAGTGTAAAACTACACCTAGGATGTTTACAATTACAAACAAGCTTCAGCCCAAGCTTTTGAATGCATTTACGCGTTTTAAAAGCTCATACGAGTAGGGTGAAAGAGATTTGAGTTCTTTTGTGTTGTATATTAAAAGAAAGCATCCAAATACTTTGTTTGGATTCATTTGAGTGTGAAACTACACCTTGGATGTTTACAAGTACAAACAAGCTTCAACTCAAGCTTTTGAATGCATTTACGCGTTGCAGCAGCTCTTACGACTAGGGTGAAAGAGATTTGAGTTCTTTTGTGTTGTATTTGAAGAGAAAGCATCCAAATATTTTGTTTGCATTCATTTTAGTGTGAAACTACACCTAGGATGTTTACAATTACAAACAAGCTTCAACTCAAGGTTTTGAATGCAATTACGCGTTTTAAAAGCTCATACGAGTCGGGTGAAAGAGATTTGAGTTCTTTTGTTGTATATTAAGAGAAAGCACCCAAATGTTTTGTTTGCATTCATTTGAGTATGAAACTACACCAAGAATGTTTTATAGTGCAAACAAGCTTCAACTCAGGCTTTTGAATGCATTTACGCGTTTTAAAAGCTCATACGAGTAGGGTGAAAGAGATTTGAGTTCTTTTGTGTTGTATATTAAGAGAAAGCATCCAAATACTTTGGTTGGATTCATTTGAGTGTGAAACTACACCTAAGATGTTTACAAGTACAACAAAGCCTCAACTCAAGCTTTTGAATGCATTTACGCGTTTTAACAGCTCTTACGAATAGGGTGATAGAGATTGAGTTCTTTTGTGTTGAATATTAAGAGAAAGCATCCAAATACTTTGTTTGGATTCATATGAGTGTGAAACTACACCTAGGATGTTTACAAGTACAAACAAGCTTCAACTCAAACTTTTGAATGCATTTACGCGTTGTAACAGCTCTTACGACTAGGGTGATAGTGATTGAGTTCTTTTGTGTTGTATATTAGGAGAAAGCACCCAATTGTTTTTTTTGCACTCATTTGAGTATGAAACTACACCAAGAATGTTTTAAAGTGCAAACAAGCTTCAACTCAAGCTTTTGAATGCATTTACGCGTTTTAAAAGCTCATACGAGTAGGGTGAAAGAGATTTGAGTTCTTTTGTGTTGTATATTAAGAGAAAGCATCCAAATACTTTGTTTGGATTCATTTGAGTGTGAAACTACACCTAGGATGTTTACAATTACAAACAAGCTTCAACCCAATCTTTTGAATGCATTTACGCGTTTTAAAAGCTCATACGAGTAGGGTGAAAGAGATTTGAGTTCTTTTGTGTTGTATTTTAACAGAAAGCATCCAAATACTTTGTTTGGATTCATTTGAGTGTGAAACTACACCTTGGATGTTTACAAGTACAAACAAGCTTCAACTCAAGCTTTTGAATGCATTTACGCGTTGCAGCAGCTCTTACGACTAGGGTGAAAGAGATTTGAGTTCTTTTGTGTTGTATTTGAAGAGAAAGCATCCAAATATTTTGTTTGCATTCATTTTAGTGTGAAACTACACCTAGGATGTTTACAAGTACAAACAAGCTTCAACTCAAACTTTTGAATGCATTTACGCGTTGTAACAGCTCTTACGACTAGGGTGATAGTGATTGAGTTCTTTTGTGTTGTATATTAAGAGAAAGTACCCAATTGTTTTGTTTGCAATCATTTGAGTATGAAACTACACCAAGAATGTTTTAAAGTGCAAACAAGCTTCAACTCAAGCTTTTGAATGCATTTACGCGTTTTAAAAGCTCATACGAGTAGGGTGAAAGAGATTTGAGTTCTTTTGTGTTTTATATTAAGAGAAAGCATCCAAATATTTTGTTTGCATTCATTTGAGTCTGAAACTACACATAGGATGTTTACAAGTACAAAAAAGCTTCAACTCAAACTTTTGAATGCATTTACGCGTTTTAAAATCTCATAAGAGTCGGGTGTAAGAGATTTGAGTTCTTTTGTTGTATATTAAGAGAAAGCACCCAAATGATTTGTTTGCATTCATTTGAGTATGAAACTACACCAAGAATGTTTTATAGTGCAAACAAGCTTCAACTCAGGCTTTTGAATGCATTTACGCGTTTTAAAAGCTCATACGAGTAGGATGAAAGAGATTTGAGTTCTTTTGTGTTGTATATTAAGAGAAAGCATCCAAATACTTTGTTTGGATTCATTTGAGTGTGCAACTACACCTAGGAAGTTTACAATTACAAACAAGCTTCAACTCAAGCTTTTGAATGCATTTACGCGTTGTAACAGCTCTTACGACTAGGGTGAAAGAGATTTGAGTTCTTTTGTGTTGTATATTAAGAGAAAGCATCCAAAAATTTTGTTTGCATTCATTTTAGTGTGAAACTACACCTAGGATGTTTACAATTACAAACAAGCTTCAACTCAAGCTTTTGAATGCAATTACGCGTTTTAAAAGCTCATACGAGTAGGGTGAAAGAGATTTGAGTTTTTTTGTGTTGTATATTAAGAGAAAGCATCCAATTACTTTGTTTGGATTCATTTGAGTGTGAAACTACACCTAGGATGTTTGCAATTACAAACAAGCTTCAACTCAAGCTTTTGAATGCAATTACGCGTTTTAAAATCTCATACGAGTAGGGTGAAAGAGATTTGAGTTCTTTTATGTTGTATATTAAGAGAAAGCATCCAAATACTTTGGTTGGATTCATTTGAGTGTGAAACTACACCTAAGATGTTTACAAGTACAACAAAGCCTCAACTCAAGCTTTTGAATGCATTTACGCGTTTTAACAGCTCTTACGAATAGGGTGATAGAGATTGAGTTCTTTTGTGTTGTATATTAAGAGAAAGCACCCAATTGTTTTGTTTGCAATCATTTGAGTATGAAACTACACCAAGAATGTTTTAATGTGCAAACAAGCTTCAACTCAAGCTTTTGAATGCATTTACGCGTTTTAAAAGCTCATACGAGTAGGGTGAAAGAGATTTGAGTTCTTTTGTGTTGTATATTAAGAGAAAGCATCCAAATATTTTGTTTGGATTCATTTGAGTGTGAAACTACACCTAAGATGTTTACAAGTACAACAAAGCCTCAACTCAAGCTTTTGAATGCATTTACGCGTTTTAACAGCTCTTACGAATAGGGTGATAGAGATTGAGTTCTTTTGTGTTGTATATTAAGAGAAAGCACCCAATTGTTTTGTTTGCAATCATTTGAGTATGAAACTACACCAAGAATGTTTTAATGTTCAAACAAGCTTCAACTCAAGCTTTTGAATGCATTTACGCGTTTTAAAAGCTCATACGAGTAGGGTGAAAGAGATTTGAGTTCTTTTGTGTTGTATATTAAGAGAAAGCATCCAAATATTTTGTTTGGATTCATTTGAGTGTGAAACTACACCTAAGAGGTTTACAAGTACAACAAAGCCTCAACTCAAGCTTTCGAATGCATTTACGCGTTTTAACAGCTCTTACGAGTAGGGTGAAAGAGATTTGAGTTCTTTTGTGTTGTATATTAAGAGAAAGCATTCAAATACTTTGTTTGGATTCATTTGAGTGTGAAACTATACCTAGGATGTTTACAATTACAAACAAGCTTCAACTCAAGCTTTTGAATGCAATTACGCGTTTCAAAAGCTCATACGAGTAGGGTGAAAGAGATTTGAGTTCTTTTGTGTTGTATATTAAGAGAAAGCATTCAAATACTTTTTTTGGATTCATTTGAGTGTGAAACTACACCTAGGATGTTTACAATTACAAACAAGCTTCAACTCAAGCTTTTGAATGCAATTACGCGTTTTAAAATCTCATACGAGTCGGGTGTAAGAGATTTGAGTTCTTTTGTTGTCTATTAAGAGAAAGCACCCAAATGTTTTGTTTGCATTCCTTTGAGTATGAAACTACACCAAGAATGTTTTATAGTGCAAACAAGCTTCAACTCAGGCTTTTGAATGCATTTACGCGTTTTAAAAGCTCATACGAGTAGGGTGAAAGAGATTTGAGTTCTTTTGTGTTGTATATTAAGAGAAAGCATTCAAATACTTTGTTTGGATTCATTTGAGTGTGAAATTATACCTAGGATGTTTACAATTACAAACAAGCTTCAACTCAAGCTTTTGAATGCAATTACGCGTTTTAAAAGCTCATGCGAGTAGGGTGAAAGAGATTTGAGTTCTTTTGTGTTGTATATTAAGAGAAAGCATCCAAATACTTTGTTTGGATTCATTTGAGTGTGAAACTACACCTAGGATATTTGCAATTACAAACAAGCTTCAACTCAAGCTTTTGAATGCAATTACGCGTTTTAAAATCTCATACGAGTAGGGTGAAAGAGATTTGAGTTCTTTTGTCTTGTATATTAAGAGAAAGCATCCAAATACTTTGGTTGGATTCATTTGAGTGTGAAACTACACCTAAGATGTTTACAAGTACAACAAAGCCTCAACTCAAGCTTTTGAATGCATTTACGCGTTTTAACAGCTCTTACGAATAGGGTGATAGAGATTGAGTTCTTTTGTGTTGTATATTAAGAGAAAGCATCCAAATACTTTGTCTGGATTCATTTGAGTGTGAAACTACACCTAGGATGTTTACAAGTACAAACAAGCTTCAACTCAAACTTTTGAATGCATTTACGCGTTGTAACAGCTCTTACGACTAGGGTGATAGTGATTGAGTTCTTTTGTGTTGTATATTAAGAGAAAGCACCCAATTGTTTTGTTTGCAATCATTTGAGTATGAAACTACACCAAGAATGTTTTAAAGTGCAAACAAGCTTCAACTCAAGCTTTTGAATGCATTTACGCGTTTTAAAAGCTCATACGAGTAGGGTGAAAGAGATTTGAGTTCTTTTGTGTTGTATATTAAGAGAAAGCATTCAAATACTTTGTTTGGATTCATTTGAGTGTGAAACTATACCTAGGATGTTTACAATTACAAACAAGCTTCAACTCAAGCTTTTGAATGCAATTACGCGTTTTAAAAGCTCATACGAGTAGGGTGAAAGAGATTTGAGTTCTTTTGTGTTGTATATTAAGAGAAAGCATTCAAATACTTTGTTTGGATTCATTTGAGTGTGAAACTATACCTAGGATGTTTACAATTACAAACAAGCTTCAACTCAAGCTTTTGAATGCAATTACGCGTTTCAAAAGCTCATACGAGTAGGGTGAAAGAGATTTGAGTTCTTTTGTGTTGTATATTAAGAGAAAGCATTCAAATACTTTGTTTGGATTCATTTGAGTGTGAAACTACACCTAGGATGTTTACAAGTACAAACAAGCTTCAACTCAAACTTTTGAATGCATTTACGCGTTGTAACAGCTCTTACGACTAGGGTGATAGTGATTGAGTTCTTTTGTGTTGTATATTAAGAGAAAGCACCCAATTGTTTTGTTTGCAATCATTTGAGTATGAAACTACACCAAGAATGTTTTAAAGTGCAAACAAGCTTCAACTCAAGCTTTTGAATGCATTTACGCGTTTTAAAAGCTCATACGAGTAGGGTGAAAGAGATTTGAGTTCTTTTGTGTTGTATATTAAGAGAAAGCATTCAAATACTTTGTTTGGATTCATTTGAGTGTGAAACTATACCTAGGATGTTTACAATTACAAACAAGCTTCAACTCAAGGTTTTGAATGCAATTACGCGTTTCAAAAGCTCATACGAGTAGGGTGAAAGAGATTTGAGTTCTTTTGTGTTGTATATTAAGAGAAAGCATTCAAATACTTTGTTTGGATTCATTTGAGTGTGAAACTACACCTAGGATGTTTACAATTACAAACAAGCTTCAACTCAAGCTTTTGAATGCAATTACGCGTTTTAAAATCTCATACGAGTCGGGTGTAAGAGATTTGAGTTCTTTTGTTGTATATTAAGAGAAAGCACCCAAATGTTTTGTTTGCATTCCTTTGAGTATGAAACTACACCAAGAATGTTTTATAGTGCAAACAAGCTTCAACTCAGGCTTTTGAATGCATTTACGCGTTTTAAAAGCTCATACGAGTAGGGTGAAAGAGATTTGAGTTCTTTTGTGTTGTATATTAAGAGAAAGCATTCAAATACTTTGTTTGGATTCATTTGAGTGTGAAACTATACCTAGGATGTTTACAATTACAAACAAGCTTCAACTCAAGCTTTTGAATGCAATTACGCGTTTTAAAAGCTCATACGAGTAGGGTGAAAGAGATTTGAGTTCTTTTGTGTTGTATATTAAGAGAAAGCATCCAAATACTTTGTTTGGATTCATTTGAGTGTGAAACTACACCTAGGATGTTTGCAATTACAAACAATCTTCAACTCAAGCTTTTGAATGCAATTACGCGTTTTAAAAGCTCATACGAGTAGGGTGAAAGAGATTTGAGTTCTTTTGTGTAGTATATTAAGAGAAAGCATCCAAATACTTTGGTTGGATTCATTTGAGTGTGAAACTACACCTAAGATGTTTACAAGTACAACAAAGCCTTAACTCAAGCTTTTGAATGCATTTACGCGTTTTAACAGCTCTTACGAATAGGGTGATAGAGATTGAGTTCGTTTGTGTTGTATATTAAGAGAAAGCATCCAAATACTTTCTCTGGATTCATTTGAGTGTGAAACTACACCTAGGATGTTTACAAGTACAAACAAGCTTCAACTCAAACTTTTGAATGCATTTACGCGTTGTAACAGCTCTTACGACTAGGGTGATAGTGATTGAGTTCTTTTGTGTTGTATATTAAGAGAAAGCACCAAATTATTTTGTTTGCAATCATTTGAGTATGAAACTACACCAAGAATGTTTTAAAGTGCAAACAAGCTTCAACTCAAGCTTTTGAATGCATTTACGCGTTTTAAAAGCTCATACGAGTAGGGTGAAAGAGATTTGAGTTCTTTTGTGTTGTATATTAAGAGAAAGCATTCAAATACTTTGTTTGGATTCATTTGAGTGTGAAACTATACCTAGGATGTTTACAATTACAAACAAGCTTCAACTCAAGCTTTTGAATGCAATTACGCGTTTTAAAAGCTCATACGAGTAGGGTGAAAGAGATTTGAGTTCTTTTGTGTTGTATATTAAGAGAAAGCATTCAAATACTTTGTTTGGATTCATTTGAGTGTGAAACTATACCTAGGATGTTTACAATTACAAACAAGCTTCAATTCAAGCTTTTGAATGCAATTACGCGTTTCAAAAGCTCATACGAGTAGGGTGAAAGAGATTTGAGTTCTTTTGGGTTGTATATTAAGAGAAAGCATTCAAATACTTTGTTTGGATTCATTTGAGTGTAAAACTACACCTAGGATGTTTACAATTACAAACAAGCTTCAACTCAAGCTTTTGAATGCAATTACGCGTTTTAAAATCTCATACGAGTCGGGTGTAAGTGATTTGAGTTCTTTTGTTGTATATTAAGAGAAAGCACCCAAATGTTTTGTTTGCATTCCTTTGAGTATGAAACTACACCAAGAATGTTTTATAGTGCAAACAAGCTTCAACTCAGGCTTTTGAATGCATTTACGCGTTTTAAAAGCTCATACGAGTAGGGTGAAAGAGATTTGAGTTCTTTTGTGTTGTATATTAAGAGAAAGCATTCAAATACTTTGTTTGGATTCATTTGAGTGTGAAACTATACCTAGGATGTTTACAATTACAAACAAGCTTCAACTCAAGCTTTTGAATGCAATTACGCGTTCTAAAAGCTCATACGAGTAGGGTGAAAGAGATTTGAGTTCTTTTGTGTTGTATATTAAGAGAAAGCATCCAAATACTTTGTTTGGATTCATTTGAGTGTGAAACTACACCTAGGATGTTTGCAATTACAAACAAGCTTCAACTCAAGCTTTTGAATGCAATTACGCGTTTTAAAATCTCATACGAGTAGGGTGAAAGAGATTTGAGTTCTTTTGTGTTGTATATTAAGAGAAAGCATCCAAATACTTTGGTTGGATTCATTTGAGTGTGAAACTACACCTAAGATGTTTACAAGTACAACAAAGCCTCAACTCAAGCTTTTGAATGCATTTACGCGTTTTAACAGCTCTTACGAATAGGGTGATAGAGATTGAGTTCTTTTGTGTTGTATATTAAGAGAAAGCATCCAAATACTTTGTCTGGATTCATTTGAGTGTGAAACTACACCTAGGATGTTTACAAGTACAAACAAGCTTCAACTCAAACTTTTGAATGCATTTACGCGTTGTAACAGCTCTTACGACTAGGGTGATAGTGATTGAGTTCTTTTGTGTTGTATATTAAGAGAAAGAACCCAATTGTTTTGTTTGCAATCATTTGAGTATGAAACTACACCAAGAATGTTTTAAAGTGCAAACAAGCTTCAACTCAAGCTTTTGAATGCATTTACGCGTTTTAAAAGCTCATACGAGTAGGGTGAAAGAGATTTGAGTTCTTTTGTGTTGTATATTAAGAGAAAGCATTCAAATACTTTGTTTGGATTCATTTGAGTGTGAAACTATACCTAGGATGTTTACAATTACAAACAAGCTTCAACTCAAGCTTTTGAATGCAATTACGCGTTTTAAAAGCTCATACGAGTAGGGTGAAAGAGATTTGAGTTCTTTTGTGTTGTATATTAAGAGAAAGCATTTAAATACTTTGTTTGGATTCATTTGAGTGTGAAACTATACCTAGGATGTTTACAATTACAAACAAGCTTCAACTCAAGCTTTTGAATAAAATTACGCGTTTCAAAAGCTCATACGAGTAGGGTGAAAGAGATTTGAGTTCTTTTGTGTTGTATATTAAGAGAAAGCATTCAAATACTTTGTTTGGATTCATTTGAGTGTAAAACTACACCTAGGATGTTTACAATTACAAACAAGCTTCAACTCAAGCTTTTGAATGCAATTACGCGTTTCAAAAGCTCATACGAGTAGGGTGAAAGAGATTTGAGTTCTTTTGTTGTATATTAAGAGAAAGCACCCAAATGTTTTGTTTGCATTCCTTTGAGTATGAAACTACACCAAGAATGTTTTATAGTGCAAACAAGCTTCAACTCAGGCTTTTGAATGCATTTACGCGTTTTAAAAGATCATACGAGTAGGGTGAAAGAGATTTGAGTTCTTTTGTGTTGTATATTAAGAGAAAGCATTCAAATACTTTGTTTGGATTCATTTGAGTGTGAAACTATACCTAGGATGTTTACAATTACAAACAAGCTTCAACTCAAGCTTTTGAATGCAATTACGCGTTTCAAAAGCTCATACGAGTAGGGTGAAAGAGATTTGAGTTCTTTTGTGTTGTATATTAAGAGAAAGCATTCAAATACTTTGTTTGGATTCATTTGAGTGTGAAACTATACCTAGGATGTTTACAATTACAAACAAGCTTCAACTCAAGCTTTTGAATGCAATTACGCGTTCTAAAAGCTCATACGAGTAGGGTGAAAGAGATTTGAGTTCTTTTGTGTTGTATATTAAGAGAAAGCATCCAAATACTTTGTTTGGATTCATTTGAGTGTGAAACTACACCTAGGATGTTTGCAATTACAAACAAGCTTCAACTCAAGCTTTTGAATGCAATTACGCGTTTTAAAATCTCATACGAGTAGGGTGAAAGAGATTTGAGTTCTTTTGTGTTGTATATTAAGAGAAAGCATCCAAATACTTTGGTTGGATTCATTTGAGTGTGAAACTACACCTAAGATGTTTACAAGTACAACAAAGCCTCAACTCAAGCTTTTGAATGCATTTACGCGTTTTAACAGCTCTTACGAATAGGGTGATAGAGATTGAGTTCTTTTGTGTTGTATATTAAGAGAAAGCATCCAAATACTTTGTCTGGATTCATTTGAGTGTGAAACTACACCTAGGATGTTTACAAGTACAAACAAGCTTCAACTCAAACTTTTGAATGCATTTACGCGTTGTAACAGCTCTTACGACTAGGGTGATAGTGATTGAGTTCTTTTGTGTTGTATATTAAGAGAAAGAACCCAATTGTTTTGTTTGCAATCATTTGAGTATGAAACTACACCAAGAATGTTTTAAAGTGCAAACAAGCTTCAACTCAAGCTTTTGAATGCATTTACGCGTTTTAAAAGCTCATACGAGTAGGGTGAAAGAGATTTGAGTTCTTTTGTGTTGTATATTAAGAGAAAGCATTCAAATACTTTGTTTGGATTCATTTGAGTGTGAAACTATACCTAGGATGTTTACAATTACAAACAAGCTTCAACTCAAGCTTTTGAATGCAATTACGCGTTTTAAAAGCTCATACGAGTAGGGTGAAAGAGATTTGAGTTCTTTTGTGGTGTATATTAAGAGAAAGCATCCAAATACTTTGTTTGGATTCATTTGAGTGTGAAACTACACCTAGGATGTTTGCAATTACAAACAAGCTTCAACTCAAGCTTTTGAATGCAATTACGCGTTTTAAAATCTCATACGAGTAGGGTGAAAGAGATTTGAGTTCTTTTGTGTTGTATATTAAGAGAAAGCATCCAAATACTTTGGTTGGATTCATTTGAGTGTGAAACTACACCTAAGATGTTTACAAGTACAAACAAGCTTCAACTCAAGCTTTTGAATGCAATTACGCGTTTTAAAATCTCATACGAGTCGGGTGTAAGAGATTTGAGTTCTTTTGTTGTACATTAAGAGAAAGCACCCAAATGTTTTGTTTGCATTCCTTTGAGTATGAAACTACACCAAGAATGTTTTATAGTGCAAACAAGCTTCAACTCAGGCTTTTGAATGCATTTACGCGTTTTAAAAGCTCATACGAGTAGGGTGAAAGAGATTTGAGTTCTTTTGTGTTGTATATTAAGAGAAAGCATTCAAATACATTGTTTGGCTTCATTTGAGTGTGAAACTATACCTAGGATGTTTACAATTACAAACAAGCTTCAACTCAAGCTTTTGAATGCAATTACGCGTTTTAAAATCTCATACGAGTCGGGTGTAAGAGATTTGAGTTCTTTTGTTGTATATTAAGAGAAAGCACCCAAATGTTTTGTTTGCATTCCTTTGAGTATGAAACTACACCAAGAATGTTTTATAGTGCAAACAAGCTTCAACTCAGGCTTTTGAATGCATTTACGCGTTTTAAAAGCTCATACGAGTAGGGTGAAAGAGATTTGAGTTCTTTTGTGTTGTATATTAAGAGAAAGCATTCAAATACTTTGTTTGGATTCATTTGAGTGTGAAACTATACCTAGGATGTTTACAATTACAAACAAGCTTCAACTCAAGCTTTTGAATGCAATTACGCGTTTTAAAAGCTCATACGAGTAGGGTGAAAGAGATTTGAGTTCTTTTGTGTTGTATATTAAGAGAAAGCATCCAAATACTTTGTTTGGATTCATTTGAGTGTGAAACTACACCTAGGATGTTTGCAATTACAAACAAGCTTCAACTCAAGCTTTTGAATGCAATTACGCGTTTTAAAATCTCATACGAGTCGGGTGTAAGAGATTTGAGTTCTTTTGTTGTATATTAAGAGAAAGCACCCAAATGTTTTGTTTGCATTCCTTTGAGTATGAAACTACACCAAGAATGTTTTATAGTGCAAACAAGCTTCAACTCAGGCTTTTGAATGCATTTACGCGTTTTAAAAGGTCATACGAGTAGGGTGAAAGAGATTTGAGTTCTTTTGTGTTGTATATTAAGAGAAAGCATTCAAATACTTTGTTTGGATTCATTTGAGTGTGAAACTATACCTAGGATGTTTACAATTACAAACAAGCTTCAACTCAAGCTTTTGAATGCAATTACGCGTTTTAAAAGCTCATACGAGTAGGGTGAAAGAGATTTGAGTTCTTTTGTGTTGTATATTAAGAGAAAGCATCCAAATACTTTGTTTGGATTCATTTGAGTGTGAAACTACACCTAGGATGTTTGCAATTACAAACAAGCTTCAACTCAAGCTTTTGAATGCAATTACGCGTTTTAAAATCTCATACGAGTAGGGTGAAAGAGATTTGAGTTCTTTTGTGTTGTATATTAAGAGAAAGCATCCAAATACTTTGGTTGGATTCATTTGAGTGTGAAACTACACCTAAGATATTTACAAGTACAACAAAGCCTCAACTCAAGCTTTTGAATGCATTTACGCGTTTTAACAGCTCTTACGAATAGGGTGATAGAGATTGAGTTCTATTGTGTTGTATATTAAGAGAAAGCATCCAAATACTTTGTTTGGATTCATTTGAGTGTGAAACTACACCTAGGATGTTTACAAGTACAAACAAGCTTCAACTCAAACTTTTGAATGCATTTACGCGTTGAAACAGCTCTTACGACTAGGGTGATAGTGATTGAGTTCTTTTGTGTTGTATATTAAGAGAAAGCACCCAATTGTTTTGTTTGCACTCATTTGAGTATGAAACTTCACCAAGAATGTTTTAAAGTGCAAACAAGCTTCAACTCAAGCTTTTGAATGCATTTACGCGTTTTAAAAGCTCATACGAGTAGGGTGAAAGAGATTTGAGTTCTTTTGTGTTGTATATTAAGAGAAAGCATCCAAATACTTTGTTTGGATTCATTTGAGTGTAAAACTACACCTAGGATGTTTACAATTACAAACAAGCTTCAGCCCAAGCTTTTGAATGCATTTACGCGTTTTAAAAGCTCATACGAGTAGGGTGAAAGAGATTTGAGTTCTTTTGTGTTGTATATTAAAAGAAAGCATCCAAATACTTTGTTTGGATTCATTTGAGTGTGAAACTACACCTTGGATGTTTACAAGTACAAACAAGCTTCAACTCAAGCTTTTGAATGCATTTACGCGTTGCAGCAGCTCTTACGACTAGGGTGAAAGAGATTTGAGTTCTTTTGTGTTGTATTTGAAGAGAAAGCATCCAAATATTTTGTTTGCATTCATTTTAGTGTGAAACTACACCTAGGATGTTTACAATTACAAACAAGCTTCAACTCAAGGTTTTGAATGCAATTACGCGTTTTAAAAGCTCATACGAGTCGGGTGAAAGAGATTTGAGTTCTTTTGTTGTATATTAAGAGAAAGCACCCAAATGTTTTGTTTGCATTCATTTGAGTATGAAACTACACCAAGAATGTTTTATAGTGCAAACAAGCTTCAACTCAGGCTTTTGAATGCATTTACGCGTTTTAAAAGCTCATACGAGTAGGGTGAAAGAGATTTGAGTTCTTTTGTGTTGTATATTAAGAGAAAGCATCCAAATACTTTGGTTGGATTCATTTGAGTGTGAAACAAAACCTAAGATGTTTACAAGTACAACAAAGCCTCAACTCAAGCTTTTGAATGCATTTACGCGTTTTAACAGCTCTTACGAATAGGGTGATAGAGATTGAGTTCTTTTGTGTTGAATATTAAGAGAAAGCATCCAAATACTTTGTTTGGATTCATATGAGTGTGAAACTACACCTAGGATGTTTACAAGTACAAACAAGCTTCAACTCAAACTTTTGAATGCATTTACGCGTTGTAACAGCTCTTACGACTAGGGTGATAGTGATTGAGTTCTTTTGTGTTGTATATTAGGAGAAAGCACCCAATTGTTTTTTTTGCACTCATTTGAGTATGAAACTACACCAAGAATGTTTTAAAGTGCAAACAAGCTTCAACTCAAGCTTTTGAATGCATTTACGCGTTTTAAAAGCTCATACGAGTAGGGTGAAAGAGATTTGAGTTCTTTTGTGTTGTATATTAAGAGAAAGCATCCAAATACTTTGTTTGGATTCATTTGAGTGTGAAACTACACCTAGGATGTTTACAATTACAAACAAGCTTCAACCCAATCTTTTGAATGCATTTACGCGTTTTAAAAGCTCATACGAGTAGGGTGAAAGAGATTTGAGTTCTTTTGTGTTGTATTTTAACAGAAAGCATCCAAATACTTTGTTTGGATTCATTTGAGTGTGAAACTACACCTTGGATGTTTACAATTACAAACAAGCTTCAACTCAAGTTTTTGAATGCAATTACGCGTTTTAAAAGCTCATACGAGTAGGGTGAAAGAGATTTGAGTTCTTTTGTGTTGTATATTAAGAGAAAGCATCCAAATACTTTGTTTTTATTCATTTGAGTGTGAAACTACACCTAGGATGTTTACAATTACAAACAATCTTCAACTCAAGCTTTTGAATGCAATTACGCGTTTTAAAAGCTCATACGAGTAGGGTGAAAGAGATTTGAGTTCTTTTGTGTAGTATATTAAGAGAAAGCATCCAAATACTTTGGTTGGATTCATTTGAGTGTGAAACTACACCTAAGATGTTTACAAGTACAACAAAGCCTCAACTCAAGCTTTTGAATGCATTTACGCGTTTTAACAGCTCTTACGAATAGGGTGATAGAGATTGAGTTCTTTTGTGTTGTATATTAAGAGAAAGCATCCAAATACTTTGTCTGGATTCATTTGAGTGTGAAACTACACCTAGGATGTTTACAAGTACAAACAAGCTTCAACTCAAACTTTTGAATGCATTTACGCGTTGTAACAGCTCTTACGACTAGGGTGATAGTGATTGAGTTCTTTTGTGTTGTATATTAAGAGAAAGCACCCGATTGTTTTGTTTGCAATCATTTGAGTATGAAACTACACCAAGAATGTTTTAAAGTGCAAACAAGCTTCAACTCAAGCTTTTGAATGCATTTACGCGTTTTAAAAGCTCATACGAGTAGGGTGAAAGAGATTTGAGTTCTTTTGTGTTGTATATTAAGAGAAAGCATTCAAATACTTTGTTTGGATTCATTTGAGTGTGAAACTATACCTAGGATGTTTACAATTACAAACAAGCTTCAACTCAAGCTTTTGAATGCAATTACGCGTTTTAAAAGCTCATACGAGTAGGGTGAAAGAGATTTGAGTTCTTTTGTGTTGTATATTAAGAGAAAGCATTCAAATACTTTGTTTGGATTCATTTGAGTGTGAAACTATACCTAGGATGTTTACAATTACAAACAAGCTTCAACTCAAGCTTTTGAATGCAATTACGTGTTTCAAAAGCTCATACGAGTAGGGTGAAAGAGATTTGAGTTCTTTTGGGTTGTATATTAAGAGAAAGCATTCAAATACTTTGTTTGGATTCATTTGAGTGTAAAACTACACCTAGGATGTTTACAATTACAAACAAGCTTCAACTCAAGCTTTTGAATGCAATTACGCGTTTTAAAATCTCATACGAGTCGGGTGTAAGAGATTTGAGTTCTTTTGTTGTATATTAAGAGAAAGCACCCAAATGTTTTGTTTGCATTCCTTTGAGTATGATACTACACCAAGAATGTTTTATAGTGCAAACAAGCTTCAACTCAGGCTTTTGAATGCATTTACGCGTTTTAAAAGCTCATACGAGTAGGGTGAAAGAGATTTGAGTTCTTTTGTGTTGTATATTAAGAGAAAGCATTCAAATACTTTGTTTGGATTCATTTGAGTGTGAAACTATACCTAGGATGTTTACAATTACAAACAAGCTTCAACTCAAGCTTTTGAATGCAATTACGCGTTTTAAAAGCTCATACGAGTAGGGTGAAAGAGATTTGAGTTCTTTTGTGTTGTATATTAAGAGAAAGCATCCAAATACTTTGTTTGGATTCATTTGAGTGTGAAACTACACCTAGGATGTTTACAATTACAAACAATCTTCAACTCAAGCTTTTGAATGCAATTACGCGTTTTAAAAGCTCATACGAGTAGGGTGAAAGAGATTTGAGTTCTTTTGTGTAGTATATTAAGAGAAAGCATCCAAATACTTTGGTTGGATTCATTTGAGTGTGAAACTACACCTAAGATGTTTACAAGTACAACAAAGCCTCAACTCAAGCTTTTGAATGCATTTACGCGTTTTAACAGCTCTTACGAATAGGGTGATGGAGATTGAGTTTTTTTGTGTTGTATATTAAGAGAAAGCATCCAAATACTTTGTCTGGATTCATTTGAGTGTGAAACTACACCTAGGATGTTTACAAGTACAAACAAGCTTCAACTCAAACATTTGAATGCATTTACGCGTTGTAACAGCTCTTACGACTAGGGTGATAGTGATTGAGTTCTTTTGTGTTGTATATTAAGAGAAAGCACCCAATTGTTTTGTTTGCAATCATTTGAGTATGAAACTACACCAAGAATGTTTTAAAGTGCAAACAAGCTTCAACTCAAGCTTTTGAATGCATTTACGCGTTTTAAAAGCTCATACGAGTAGGGTGAAAGAGATTTGAGTTCTTTTGTGTTGTATATTAAGAGAAAGCATTCAAATACTTTGTTTGGATTCATTTGAGTGTGAAACTATACCTAGGATGTTTACAATTAGAAACAAGCTTCAACTCAAGCTTTTGAATGCAATTACGCGTTTTAAAAGCTCATACGAGTAGGGTGAAAGAGATTTGAGTTCTTTTGTGTTGTATATTAAGAGAAAGCATTCAAATACTTTGTTTGGATTCATTTGAGTGTGAAACTATACCTAGGATGTTTACAATTACAAACAAGCTTCAACTCAAGCTTTTGAATGCAATTACGTGTTTCAAAAGCTCATACGAGTAGGGTGAAAGAGATTTGAGTTCTTTTGGGTTGTATATTAAGAGAAAGCATTCAAATACTTTGTTTGGATTCATTTGAGTGTAAAACTACACCTAGGATGTTTACAATTACAAACAAGCTTCAACTCAAGCTTTTGAATGCAATTACGCGTTTTAAAATCTCATACGAGTCGGGTGTAAGAGATTTGAGTTCTTTTGTTGTATATTAAGAGAAAGCACCCAAATGTTTTGTTTGCATTCCTTTGAGTATGAAACTACACCAAGAATGTTTTATAGTGCAAACAAGCTTCAACTCAGGCTTTTGAATGCATTTACGCGTTTTAAAAGCTCATACGAGTAGGGTGAAAGAGATTTGAGTTCTTTTGTGTTGTATATTAAGAGAAAGCATTCAAATACTTTGTTTGGATTCATTTGAGTGTGAAACTATACCTAGGATGTTTACAATTACAAACAAGCTTCAACTCAAGCTTTTGAATGCATTTACGCGTTTTAAAAGCTCATACGAGTAGGGTGAAAGAGATTTGAGTTCTTTTGTGTTGTATATTAAGAGAAAGCATTCAAATACTTTGTTTGGATTCATTTGAGTGTGAAACTATACCTAGGATGTTTACAATTACAAACAAGCTTCAACTCAAGCTTTTGAATGCAATTACGCGTTTTAAAAGCTCATACGAGTAGGGTGAAAGAGATTTGAGTTCTTTTGTGTTGTATATTAAGAGAAAGCATTTAAATACTTTGTTTGGATTCATTTGAGTGTGAAACTATACCTAGGATGTTTACAATTACAAACAAGCTTCAACTCAAGCTTTTGAATAAAATTACGCGTTTCAAAAGCTCATACGAGTAGGGTGAAAGAGATTTGAGTTCTTTTGTGTTGTATATTAAGAGAAAGCATTCAAATACTTTGTTTGGATTCATTTGAGTGTGAAACTATACCTAGGATGTTTACAATTACAAACAAGCTTCAACTCAAGCTTTTGAATGCAATTACGCGTTTTAAAATCTCATACGAGTCGGGTGTAAGAGATTTGAGTTCTTTTGTTGTATATTAAGAGAAAGCACCCAAATGTTTTGTTTGCATTCCTTTGAGTATGAAACTACACCAAGAATGTTTTATAGTGCAAACAAGCTTCAACTCAGGCTTTTGAATGCATTTACGCGTTTTAAAAGCTCATACGAGTAGGGTGAAAGAGATTTGAGTTCTTTTGTGTTGTATATTAAGAGAAAGCATTCAAATACTTTGTTTGGATTCATTTGAGTGTGAAACTATACCTAGGATGTTTACAATTACAAACAAGCTTCAACTCAAGCTTTTGAATGCAATTACGCGTTTCAAAAGCTCATACGAGTAGGGTGAAAGAGATTTGAGTTCTTTTGGGTTGTATATTAAGAGGAAGCATTCAAATACTTTGTTTGGATTCATTTGAGTGTAAAACTACACGTAGGATGTTTACAATTACAAACAAGCTTCAACTCAAGCTTTTGAATGCAATTACGCGTTTTAAAATCTCATACGAGTCGGGTGTAAGAGATTTGAGTTCTTTTGTTGTATATTAAGAGAAAGCACCCAAATGTTTTGTTTGCATTCCTTTGAGTATGAAACTACACCAAGAATGTTTTATAGTGCAAACAAGCTTCAACTCAGGCTTTTGAATGCATTTACGTGTTTTAAAAGCTCATACGAGTAGGGTGAAAGAGATTTGAGTTCTTTTGTGTTGTATATTAAGAGAAAGCATTCAAATACTTTGTTTGGATTCATTTGAGTGTGAAACTATACCTAGGATGTTTACAATTACAAACAAGCTTCAACTCAAGCTTTTGAATGCAATTACGCGTTTTAAAAGCTCATACGAGTAGGGTGAAAGAGATTTGAGTTCTTTTGTGTTGTATATTAAGAGAAAGCATCCAAATACTTTGTTTGGATTCATTTGAGTGTGAAACTACACCTAGGATGTTTGCAATTACAAACAAGCTTCAACTCAAGCTTTTGAATGCAATTACGCGTTTTAAAATCTCATACGAGTAGGGTGAAAGAGATTTGAGTTCTTTTGTGTTGTATATTAAGAGAAAGCATCCAAATACTTTGGTTGGATTCATTTGAGTGTGAAACTACACCTAAGATGTTTACAAGTACAAACAAGCTTCAACTCAAGCTTTTGAATGCAATTACGCGTTTTAAAATCTCATACGAGTCGGGTGTAAGAGATTTGAGTTCTTTTGTTGTATATTAAGAGAAAGCACCCAAATGTTTTGTTTGCATTCCTTTGAGTATGAAACTACACCAAGAATGTTTTATAGTGCAAACAAGCTTCAACTCAGGCTTTTGAATGCATTTACGCGTTTTAAAAGCTCATACGAGTAGGGTGAAAGAGATTTGAGTTCTTTTGTGTTGTATATTAAGAGAAAGCATTCAAATACATTGTTTGGATTCATTTGAGTGTGAAACTATACCTAGGATGTTTACAATTACAAACAAGCTTCAACTCAAGCTTTTGAATGCAATTACGCGTTTTAAAATCTCATACGAGTCGGGTGTAAGAGATTTGAGTTCTTTTGTTGTATATTAAGAGAAAGCACCCAAATGTTTTGTTTGCATTCCTTTGAGTATGAAACTACACCAAGAATGTTTTATAGTGCAAACAAGCTTCAACTCAGGCTTTTGAATGCATTTACGCGTTTTAAAAGCTCATACGAGTAGGGTGAAAGAGATTTGAGTTCTTTTGTGTTGTATATTAAGAGAAAGCATCCAAATACTTTGGTTGGATTCATTTGAGTGTGAAACTACACCTAAGATGTTTACAAGTACAACAAAGCCTCAACTCAAGCTTTTGAATGCATTTACGCGTTTTAACAGCTCTTACGAATAGGGTGATAGAGATTGAGTTCTTTTGTGTTGTATATTAAGAGAAAGCATCCAAATACTTTGTCTGGATTCATTTGAGTGTAAAACTACACCTAGGATGTTTACAAGTACAAACAAGCTTCAACTCAAACTTTTGAATGCATTTACGCGTTGTAACAGCTCTTACGACTAGGGTGATAGTGATTGAGTTCTTTTGTGTTGTATATTAAGAGAAAGCACCCAATTGTTTTGTTTGCAATCATTTGAGTATGAAACTACACCAAGAATGTTTTAAAGTGCAAACAAGCTTAAACTCAAGCTTTTGAATGCATTTACGCGTTTTAAAAGCTCATACGAGTAGGGTGAAAGAGATTTGAGTTCTTTTGTGTTGTATATTAAGAGAAAGCATTCAAATACTTTGTTTGGATTCATTTGAGTGTGAAACTATACCTAGGATGTTTACAATTACAAACAAGCTTCAACTCAAGCTTTTGAATGCAATTACGCGTTTTAAAATCTCATACGAGTAGGGTGAAAGAGATTTGAGTTCTTTTGTGTTGTATATTAAGAGAAAGCATCCAAATACTTTGTCTGGATTCATTTGAGTGTAAAACTACACCTAGGATGTTTACAAGTACAAACAAGCTTCAACTCAAACTTTTGAATGCATTTACGCGTTGTAACAGCTCTTACGACTAGGGTGATAGTGATTGAGTTCTTTTGTGTTGTATATTAAGAGAAAGCACCCAATTGTTTTGTTTGCAATCATTTGAGTATGAAACTACACCAAGAATGTTTTAAAGTGCAAACAAGCTTAAACTCAAGCTTTTGAATGCATTTACGCGTTTTAAAAGCTCATACGAGTAGGGTGAAAGAGATTTGAGTTCTTTTGTGTTGTATATTAAGAGAAAGCATTCAAATACTTTGTTTGGATTCATTTGAGTGTGAAACTATACCTAGGATGTTTACAATTACAAACAAGCTTCAACTCAAGCTTTTGAATGCAATTACGCGTTTTAAAATCTCATACGAGTCGGGTGTAAGAGATTTGAGTTCTTTTGTTGTATATTAAGAGAAAGCACCCAAATGTTTTGTTTGCATTCCTTTGAGTATGAAACTACACCAAGAATGTTTTATAGTGCAAACAAGCTTCAACTCAGGCTTTTGAATGCATTTACGCGTTTTAAAAACTCATACGAGTAGGGTGAAAGAGATTTGAGTTCTTTTGTGTTGTATATTAAGAGAAAGCATTCAAATACTTTGTTTGGATTCATTTGAGTGTGAAACTATACCTAGGATGTTTACAATTACAAACAAGCTTCAACTCAAGCTTTTGAATGCAATTACGCGTTTTAAAAGCTCATACGAGTAGGGTGAAAGAGATTTGAGTTCTTTTGTGTTGTATATTAAGAGAAAGCATTCAAATACTTTGTTTGGATTCATTTGAGTGTGAAACTATACCTAGGATGTTTACAATTACAAACAAGCTTCAACTCAAGCTTTTGAATGCAATTACGCGTTTTAAAAGCTCATACGAGTAGGGTGAAAGATATTTGAGTTCTTTTGTGTTGTATATTAAGAGAAAGCATCCAAATACTTTGTTTGGATTCATTTGAGTGTGAAACTACACCTATGATGTTTACAAGTACAACAAAGCCTCAACTCAAGCTTTTGAATGCATTTACGGGTTTTAACAGCTCTTACGATTAGGGTGATAGAGATTGAGTTCTATTGTGTTGTATATTAAGAGAAAGCATCCAAATACTTTGTTTGGATTCATTTGAGTGTGAAACTACACCTAGGACGTTTACAAGTACAAACAAGCTTCAACTCAAACTTTTGAATGCATTTACGCGTTGTAACAGCTCTTACGACTAGGGTGATAGTGATTGAGTTCTTTTGTGTTGTATATTAAGAGAAAGCACCCAATTGTTTTGTTTGCAATCATTTGAGTATGAAACTACACCAAGAATGTTTTAAAGTGCAAACAAGCTTCAACTCAGGCTTTTGAATGCATTTACGCGTTTTAAAAGCTCATACGAGTAGGGTGAAAGAGATTTGAGTTCTTTTGTGTTGTATATTAAGAGAAAGCATTCAAATACTTTGTTTGGATTCATTTGAGTGTGAAACTATACCTAGGATGTTTACAATTACAAACAAGCTTCAACTCAAGCTTTTGAATGCAATTACGCGTTTTAAAATCTCATACGAGTCGGGTGTAAGAGATTTGAGTTCTTTTGTTGTATATTAAGAGAAAGCACCCAAATGTTTTGTTTGCATTCCTTTGAGTATGAAACTACTCCAAGAATGTTTTATAGTGCAAACAAGCTTCAACTCAGGCTTTTGAATGCATTTACGCGTTTTAAAAGCTCATACGAGTAGGGTGAAAGAGATTTGAGTTCTTTTGCGTTGTATATTAAGAGAAAGCATTCAAATACTTTGTTTGGATTCATTTGAGTGTGAAACTATACCTAGGATGTTTACAAGTACAAACAAGCTTCAACTCAAACTTTTGAATGCATTTACGCGTTGTAACAGCTCTTACGACTAGGGTGATAGTGATTGAGTTCTTTTGTGTTGTATATTAAGAGAAAGCACCCAATTGTTTTGTTTGCACTCATTTGAGTATGAAACTTCACCAAGAATGCTTTAAAGTGCAAACAAGCTTCAACTCAAGCTTTTGAATGCATTTACGCGTTTTAAAAGCTCATACGAGTAGGGTGAAAGAGATTTGAGTTCTTTTGTGTTGTATATTAAGAGAAAGCATCCAAATACTTTGTTTGGATTCATTTGAGTGTAAAACTACACCTAGGATGTTTACACTTACAAACAAGCTTCAGCCCAAGCTTTTGAATGCATTTACGCGTTTTAAAAGCTCATACGAGTAGGGTGAAAGAGATTTGAGTTCTTTTGTGTTGTATATTAAAAGAAAGCATCCAAATACTTTGTTTGGATTCATTTGAGTGTGAAACTACACCTTGGATGTTTACAAGTACAAACAAGCTTCAACTCAAGCTTTTGAATGCATTTTCGCGTTGCAGCAGCTCTTACGACTAGGGTGAAAGAGATTTGAGTTCTTTTGTGTTGTATATGAAGAGAAAGCATCCAAATATTTTGTTTGCATTCATTTGAATGTGAAACTACACCTAGGATGTTTACAAGTACAAACAAGCTTCAACTCAAGCTTTTGAATGCATTTACGCGTTGCAGCAGCTCTTACGACTAGGGTGAAAGAGATTTGAGTTCTTTTGTGTTGTATATGAAGAGAAAGCATCCAAATATTTTGTTTGCATTCATTTGAGTGTGAAACTACACCTAAGATGTTTACAAGTACAACAAAGCCTCAACTCAAGCTTTTGAATGCATTTACGCGTTTTAACAGCTCTTACGAATAGGGTGATAGAGATTGAGTTCTTTTGTGTTGTATATTAAGAGAAAGCATCCAAATACTTTGTCTGGATTCATTTGAGTGTGAAACTACACCTAGGATGTTTACAATTACAAACAAGCTTCAACTCAAGCTTTTGAATGCAATTACGCGTTTTAAAATCTCATACGAGTCGGGTGTAAGAGATTTGAGTTCTTTTGTTGTATATTAAGAGAAAGCACCCAAATGTTTTGTTTGCATTCCTTTGAGTATGAAACTACACCAAGAATGTTTTATAGTGCAAACAAGCTTCAACTCAGGCTTTTGAATGCATTTACGCGTTTTAAAAGCTCATACGAGTAGGGTGAAAGAGATTTGAGTTCTTTTGTGTTGTATATTAAGAGAAAGCATTCAAATACTTTGTTTGGATTCATTTGAGTGTGAAACTATACCTAGGATGTTTACAATTACAAACAAGCTTCAACTCAAGCTTTTGAATGCAATTACGCGTTTTAAAAGCTCATACGAGTAGGGTGAAAGAGATTTGAGTTCTTTTGTGTTGTATATTAAGAGAAAGCATCCAAATACTTTGTTTGGATTCATTTGAGTGTGAAACTACACCTATGTTGTTTACAAGTACAACAAAGCCTCAACTCAAGCTTTTGAATGCATTTACGCGTTTTAACAGCTCTTACGATTAGGGTGATAGAGATTGAGTTCTATTGTGTTGTATATTAAGAGAAAGCATCCAAATACTTTGTTTTGATTCATTTGAGTGTGAAACTACACCAAGAATGTTTTATAGTGCAAACAAGCTTCAACTCAGGCTTTTGAATGCATTTACGCGTTTTAAAAGCTCATACGAGTAGGGTGAAAGAGATTTGAGTTCTTTTGTGTTGTATATTAAGAGAAAGCATTCAAATACTTTGTTTGGATTCATTTGAGTGTGAAACTATACCTAGGATGTTTACAATTACAAACAAGCTTCAACTCAAGCTTTTGAATGCAATTACGCGTTTTAAAAGCTCATACGAGTAGGGTGAAAGAGATTTGAGTTCTTTTGTGTTGTATATTAAGAGAAAGCATCCAAATACTTTGTTTGGATTCATTTGAGTGTGAAACTATACCTAGGATGTTTACAATTACAAACAAGCTTCAACTCAAGCTTTTGAATGCAATTACGCGTTTTAAAATCTCATACGAGTCGGGTGTAAGAGATTTGAGTTCTTTTGTTGTATATTAAGAGAAAGCACCCAAATGTTTTGTTTGCATTCCTTTGAGTATGAAACTACACCAAGAATGTTTTATAGTGCAAACAAGCTTCAACTCAGGCTTTTGAATGCATTTACGCGTTTTAAAAGCTCATACGAGTAGGGTGAAAGAGATTTGAGTTCTTTTGTGTTGTATATTAAGAGAAAGCATTCAAATACTTTGTTTGGATTCATTTGAGTGTGAAACTATACCTAGGATGTTTACAATTACAAACAAGCTTCAACTCAAGCTTTTGAATGCAATTACGCGTTTTAAAAGCTCATACGAGTAGGGTGAAAGAGATTTGAGTTCTTTTGTGTTGTATATTAAGAGAAAGCATCCAAATACTTTGTTTGGATTCATTTGAATGTAAAACTACACCTAGGATGTTTACACTTACAAACAAGCTTCAGCCCAAGCTTTTGAATGCATTTACGCGTTTTAAAAGCTCATACGAGTAGGGTGAAAGAGATTTGAGTTCTTTTGTGTTGTATGTTAAGAGAAAGCATCCAAATACTTTGTTTGGATTCATTTGAGTGTGAAACTACACCTATGATGTTTACAAGTATAACAAAGCCTCAACTCAAGCTTTTGAATGCATTTACGCGTTGTAACAGCTCTTACAACTAGGGTGATAGTGATTGAGTTGTTTTGTGTTGTATATTAAGAGAAAGCACCCAATTGTTTTGTTTGCAATCATTTGAGTATGAAACTACACCAAGAATGTTTTAAAGTGCAAACAAGCTTCAACTCAAGCTTTTGAATGCAATTACGCGTTTTAAAAGCTCATACGAGTCGGGTGTAAGAGATTTGAGTTCTTTTGTTGTATATTAAGAGAAAGCACCCAAATGTTTTGTTTGAATTCCTTTGAGTATGAAACTACACCAAGAATGTTTTATAGTGCAAACAAGCTTCAACTCAGGCTTTTGAATGCATTTACGCGTTTTAAAAGCTCATACGAGTAGGGTGAAAGAGATTTGAGTTCTTTTGTGTTGTATATTAAGAGAAAGCATTCAAATACTTTGTTTGGATTCATTTGAGTGTGAAACTATACCTAGGATGTTTACAATTACAAACAAGCTTCAACTCAAGCTTTTGAATGCAATTACGCGTTTTAAAAGCTCATACGAGTAGGGTGAAAGAGATTTGAGTTCTTTTGTGTTGTATATTAAGAGAAAGCATCCAAATACTTTGTTTGGATTCATTTGAGTGTGAAACTACACCTATGTTGTTTACAAGTACAACAAAGCCTCAACTCAAGCTTTTGAATGCATTTACGCGTTTTAACAGCTCTTACGATTAGGGTGATAGAGATTGAGTTCTATTGTGTTGTATATTAAGAGAAAGCATCCAAATACTTTGTTTTGATTCATTTGAGTGTGAAACTACACCAAGAATGTTTTATAGTGCAAACAAGCTTCAACTCAGGCTTTTGAATGCATTTACGCGTTTTAAAAGCTCATACGAGTAGGGTGAAAGAGATTTGAGTTCTTTTGTGTTGTATATTAAGAGAAAGCATTCAAATACTTTGTTTGGATTCATTTGAGTGTGAAACTATACCTAGGATGTTTACAATTACAAACAAGCTTCAACTCAAGCTTTTGAATGCAATTACGCGTTTTAAAAGCTCATACGAGTAGGGTGAAAGAGATTTGAGTTCTTTTGTGTTGTATATTAAGAGAAAGCATCCAAATACTTTGTTTGGATTCATTTGAGTGTGAAACTATACCTAGGATGTTTACAATTACAAACAAGCTTCAACTCAAGCTTTTGAATGCAATTACGCGTTTTAAAATCTCATACGAGTCGGGTGTAAGAGATTTGAGTTCTTTTGTTGTATATTAAGAGAAAGCACCCAAATGTTTTGTTTGCATTCCTTTGAGTATGAAACTACACCAAGAATGTTTTATAGTGCAAACAAGCTTCAACTCAGGCTTTTGAATGCATTTACGCGTTTTAAAAGCTCATACGAGTAGGGTGAAAGAGATTTGAGTTCTTTTGTGTTGTATATTAAGAGAAAGCATTCAAATACTTTGTTTGGATTCATTTGAGTGTGAAACTATACCTAGGATGTTTACAATTACAAACAAGCTTCAACTCAAGCTTTTGAATGCAATTACGCGTTTTAAAAGCTCATACGAGTAGGGTGAAAGAGATTTGAGTTCTTTTGTGTTGTATATTAAGAGAAAGCATCCAAATACTTTGTTTGGATTCATTTGAGTGTGAAACTACACCTATGATGTTTACAAGTACAAACAAGCTTCAACTCAAACTTTTGAATGCATTTACGCGTTGTAACAGCTCTTACGACTAGGGTGATAGTGATTGAGTTCTTTTGTGTTGTATATTAAGAGAAAGCACCCAATTGTTTTGTTTGCACTCATTTGAGTATGAAACTTCACCAAGAATGCTTTAAAGTGCAAACAAGCTTCAACTCAAGCTTTTGAATGCATTTACGCGTTTTAAAAGCTCATACGAGTAGGGTGAAAGAGATTTGAGTTCTTTTGTGTTGTATATTAAGAGAAAGCATCCAAATACTTTGTTTGGATTCATTTGAGTGTAAAACTACACCTAGGATGTTTACACTTACAAACAAGCTTCAGCCCAAGCTTTTGAATGCATTTACGCGTTTTAAAAGCTCATACGAGTAGGGTGAAAGAGATTTGAGTTCTTTTGTGTTGTATATTAAAAGAAAGCATCCAAATACTTTGTTTGGATTCATTTGAGTGTGAAACTACACCTTGGATGTTTACAAGTACAAACAAGCTTCAACTCAAGCTTTTGAATGCATTTTCGCGTTGCAGCAGCTCTTACGACTAGGGTGAAAGAGATTTGAGTTCTTTTGTGTTGTATATGAAGAGAAAGCATCCAAATATTTTGTTTGCATTCATTTGAATGTGAAACTACACCTAGGATGTTTACAAGTACAAACAAGCTTCAACTCAAGCTTTTGAATGCATTTACGCGTTGCAGCAGCTCTTACGACTAGGGTGAAAGAGATTTGAGTTCTTTTGTGTTGTATATGAAGAGAAAGCATCCAAATATTTTGTTTGCATTCATTTGAGTGTGAAACTACACCTAAGATGTTTACAAGTACAACAAAGCCTCAACTCAAGCTTTTGAATGCATTTACGCGTTTTAACAGCTCTTACGAATAGGGTGATAGAGATTGAGTTCTTTTGTGTTGTATATTAAGAGAAAGCATCCAAATACTTTGTCTGGATTCATTTGAGTGTGAAACTACACCTAGGATGTTTACAATTACAAACAAGCTTCAACTCAAGCTTTTGAATGCAATTACGCGTTTTAAAATCTCATACGAGTCGGGTGTAAGAGATTTGAGTTCTTTTGTTGTATATTAAGAGAAAGCACCCAAATGTTTTGTTTGCATTCCTTTGAGTATGAAACTACACCAAGAATGTTTTATAGTGCAAACAAGCTTCAACTCAGGCTTTTGAATGCATTTACGCGTTTTAAAAGCTCATACGAGTAGGGTGAAAGAGATTTGAGTTCTTTTGTGTTGTATATTAAGAGAAAGCATTCAAATACTTTGTTTGGATTCATTTGAGTGTGAAACTATACCTAGGATGTTTACAATTACAAACAAGCTTCAACTCAAGCTTTTGAATGCAATTACGCGTTTTAAAAGCTCATACGAGTAGGGTGAAAGAGATTTGAGTTCTTTTGTGTTGTATATTAAGAGAAAGCATCCAAATACTTTGTTTGGATTCATTTGAGTGTGAAACTACACCTATGTTGTTTACAAGTACAACAAAGCCTCAACTCAAGCTTTTGAATGCATTTACGCGTTTTTACAGCTCTTACGATTAGGGTGATAGAGATTGAGTTCTATTGTGTTGTATATTAAGAGAAAGCATCCAAATACTTTGTTTGGATTCATTTGAGTGTGAAACTACACCAAGAATGTTTTATAGTGCAAACAAGCTTCAACTCAGGCTTTTGAATGCATTTACGCGTTTTAAAAGCTCATACGAGTAGGGTGAAAGAGATTTGAGTTCTTTTGTGTTGTATATTAAGAGAAAGCATTCAAATACTTTGTTTGGATTCATTTGAGTGTGAAACTATACCTAGGATGTTTACAATTACAAACAAGCTTCAACTCAAGCTTTTGAATGCAATTACGCGTTTTAAAAGCTCATACGAGAAGGGTGAAAGAGATTTGAGTTCTTTTGTGTTGTATATTAAGAGAAAGCATCCAAATACTTTGTTTGGATTCATTTGAGTGTAAAACTACACCTAGGATGTTTACACTTACAAACAAGCTTCAGCCCAAGCTTTTGAATGCATTTACGCGTTTTAAAAGCTCATACGAGTAGGGTGAAAGAGATTTGAGTTCTTTTGTGTTGTATGTTAAGAGAAAGCATCCAAATACTTTGTTTGGATTCATTTGAGTGTGAAACTACACCTATGATGTTTACAAGTATAACAAAGCCTCAACTCAAGCTTTTGAATGCATTTACGCGTTTTAACAGCTCTTACGATTAGGGTGATAGAGATTGAGTTCTATTGTGTTGTATATTAAGAGAAAGCATCCAAATACTTTGTTTGGATTCATTTGAGTGTGAAACTACACCTAGGATGTTTACAAGTACAAACAAGCTTCAACTCAAACTTTTGAATGCATTTACGCGTTGTAACAGCTCTTACGACTAGGGTGATAGTGATTGAGTTCTTTTGTGTTGTATATTAAGAGAAAGCATCCAATTGTTTTGTTTGCAATCATTTGAGTATGAAACTACACCAAGAATGTTTTAAAGTGCAAACAAGCTTCAACTCAAGCTTTTGAATGCATTTACGCGTTTTAAAAGCTCATACGAGTAGGGTGAAAGAGATTTGAGTTCTTTTGTGTTGTATATTAAGAGAAAGCATCCAAATATTTTGTTTGGATTCATTTGAGTGTGAAACTACACCTAGGATGTTTACAAGTACAAACAATCTTCAACTCAAGCTTTTGAATGCAATTACGCGTTTTAAAATCTCATACGAGTCGGGTGTAAGAGATTTGAGTTCTTTTGTGTTGTATATTAAGAGAAAGCACCCAATTGTTTTGTTTGCACTCATTTGAGTATGAAACTTCACCAAGAATGCTTTAAAGTGCAAACAAGCTTCAACTCAAGCTTTTGAATGCATTTACGCGTTTTAACAGCTCATACGAGTAGGGTGAAAGAGATTTGAGTTCTTTTGTGTTGTATATTAAGAGAAAGCATTCAAATACTTTGTTTGGATTCATTTGAGTGTGAAACTATACCTAGGATGTTTACAATTACAAACAAGCTTCAACTCAAGCTTTTGAATGCATTTACGCGTTTTAAAAGCTCATACGAGTAGGGTGAAAGAGATTTGAGTTCTTTTGTGTTGTATATTAAGAGAAAGCATCCAAATATTTTGTTTGGATTCATTTGAGTGTGAAACTACACATAGGATGTTTACAAGCACAAACAATCTTCAACTCAAACTTTTGAATGCATTTACGCGTTTTAAAATCTCATACGAGTCGGGTGTAAGAGATTTGAGTTCTTTTGTGTTGTATATTAAGAGAAAGCATCCAAATATTTTGTTTGGATTCATTTGAGTGTGCAACTACACCTAGGAAGTTTACAATTACAAACAAGCTTCAACTCAAGCTTTTGAATGCATTTACGCGTTGTAACAGCTCTTACGACTAGGGTGAAAGAGATTTGAGTTCTTTTGTGTTGTATATTAAGAGAAAGCATCCAAAAATTTTGTTTGCATTCATTTTAGTGTGAAACTACACCTAGGATGTTTACAATTACAAACAAGCTTCAACTCAAGGTTTTCAATGCAATTACGCGTTTTAAAAGCTCATACGAGTAGGGGGAAAGAGATTTGAGTTTGTTTGTGTTGTATATTAAGAAAAAGCATCCAATTACTTTGTTTGGATTCATTTGAGTGTGAAACTACACCTAGGATGTTTACAATTACAAACAAGCTTCAACTCAAGCTTTTGAATGAAATTACGCGTTTTAAAATCTCATACGAGTCGGGTGAAAGAGATTTGAGTTCTTTTGTTGTATATTAAGAGAAAGCACCCAAATGTTTTGTTTGCATTCATTTGAGTATGAAACTACACCAAGAATTTTTTATAGTGCAAACAAGCTTCAACTCAGGCTTTTGAATGCATTTACGCGTTTTAAAAGCTCATACGAGTAGGGTGAAAGAGATTTGAGTTCTTTTGTGTTGTATATTAAGAGAAAGCATCCAAATACTTTGTTTGGATTCATATGAGTGTGAAACTACACCTAGGATGTTTACAATTACAAACAAGCTTCAACTCAAGCTTTTGAATGCAATTACGCGTTTTAAAAGCTCATACGAGTAGGGTGAAAGAGATTTGAATCCTTTTGAGTTGTATATTAAGACAAAGCATCCAAATACTTTGTTTGCATTCATTTGAGGGTGACACTACACCTAGGATGTTTACAAGTACAAACAAGCTTCAACTCAAGCTTTTGAATGCATTTACGCGTTTAAAAGCTCATACGAGTAGGGTGAAAGAGATTTGAGTTCTTTTGTGTTGTATATTAAGAGAAAGCAACCAAATACTTTGTTTGGATTCATTTGAGTGTGAGACTACACCTAGGATGCTTACAATTACAAACAAGCTTCAACTCAAGCTTTTGAATGCAATTACGCGTTTTAAAAGCTCATACGAGTAGGGTGAAAGAGATTTGAGTTCTTTTGTGTTGTATATTAAGAGAAAGCATCCAAATACTTTTGTTGGATTCATTTGAGTGTGAAACTACACCTAAGATGTTTACAAGTACAACAAAGCCTCAACTCAAGCTTTTGAATGCATTTACGCGTTTTAACAGCTCTTACGAATAGGGTGATAGAGATTGAGTTCTTTTGTGTTGTATATTAAGAGAAAGCATCCAAATACTTTGTCTGGATTCATTTGAGTGTGAAACTACACCTAGGATGTTTACAAGTACAAACAAGCTTCAACTCAAACTTTTGAATGCATTTACGCGTTGTAACAGCTCTTACAACTAGGGTGATAGTGATTGAGTTCTTTTGTGTTGTATATTAAGAGAAAGCACCCAATTGTTTTGTTTGCAATCATTTGAGTATGAAACTACACCAAAAATGTTTTAAAGTGCAAACAAGCTTCAACTCAAGCTTTTGAATGCATTTACGCGTTTTAAAAGCTCATACGAGTAGGGTGAAAGAGATTTGAGTTGTTTTGTGTTGTATATATTAAGAGAAAGCGTCCAAATACTTTGTTTTGATTAATTTGAGGGTGAAACTACACCTAGGATGTTTACAACTACAAACAAGCTTTAACTCAAGCTTTTGAATGCATTTACGCGTTTTAAATGCTCATACGAGTAGGGTGAAAGAGATTTGAGTTCTTTTTTGTTGTATATTAAGAGAAAACATAAAAATACTTTGTTTGCATTCATTTGAGTGTGAAACTACACCTAGGATGTTTACAAGTACAAACAAGCTTCAACTCAAGCTTTTGAATGAAATTACGCGTTTTAAAATCTCATACGAGTCGGGTGTAAGAGATTTGAGTTCTTTTGTGTTGTATATTAAGAGAAAGCATCCAAATATTTTGTTTGGATTCATTTGAGTGTGCAACTACACCTAGGAAGTTTACAATTACAAACAAGCTTCAACTCAAGCTTTTGAATGCATTTACGCGTTGTAACAGCTCTTACGACTAGGGTGAAAGAGATTTGAGTTCTTTTGTGTTGTATATTAAGAGAAAGCATCCAAAAATTTTGTTTGCATTCATTTTAGTGTGAAACTACACCTAGGATGTTTACAATTACAAACAAGCTTCAACTCAAGGTTTTCAATGCAATTACGCGTTTTAAAAGCTCATACGAGTAGGGGGAAAGAGATTTGAGTTTGTTTGTGTTGTATATTAAGAAAAAGCATCCAATTACTTTGTTTGGATTCATTTGAGTGTGAAACTACACCTAGGATGTTTACAATTACAAACAAGCTTCAACTCAAGCTTTTGAATGAAATTACGCATTTTAAAATCTCATACGAGTCGGGTGAAAGAGATTTGAGTTCTTTTGTTGTATATTAAGAGAAAGCACCCAAATGTTTTGTCTGCATTCATTTGAGTATGAAACTACACCAAGAATGTTTTATAGTGCAAACAAGCTTCAACTCAGGCTTTTGAATGCATTTACGCGTTTTAAAAGCTCATACGAGTAGGGTGAAAGAGATTTGAGTTCTTTTGTGTTGTATATTAAGAGAAAGCATCCAAATACTTTGTTTGGATTCATATGAGTGTGAAACTACTCCTAGGATGTTTACAATTACAAACAAGCTTCAACTCAAGCTTTTGAATGCAATTACGCGTTTTAAAAGCTCATACGAGTAGGGTGAAAGAGATTTGAATCCTTTTGAGTTGTATATTAAGACAAAGCATCCAAATACTTTGCTTGCATTCATTTGAGGGTGACACTACACCTAGGATGTTTACAAGTACAAACAAGCTTCAACTCAAGCTTTTGAATGCATTTACGCGTTTAAAAGCTCATACGAGTAGGGTGAAAGAGATTTGAGTTCTTTTGTGTTGTATATTAAGAGAAAGCATCCAAATACTTTGTTTGGATTCATTTGAGTGTGAGACTACACCTAGGATGCTTACAATTACAAACAAGCTTCAACTCAAGCTTTTGAATGCAATTACGCGTTTTAAAAGCTCATACGAGTAGGGTGAAAGAGATTTGAGTTCTTTTGTGTTGTATATTAAGAGAAAGCATTCAAATACTTTGTTTGGATTCATTTGAGTGTGAAACTGTACCTAGGATGTTTACAATTACAAACAAGCTTCAACTCAAGCTTTTGAATGCATTTACGCGTTTTAAAAGCTCATACGAGTAGGGTGAAAGAGATTTGAGTTCTTTTGTGTTGTATATTAAGAGAAAGCATCCAAATATTTTGTTTGGATTCATTTGAGTGTGAAACTACACATAGGATGTTTACAAGTACAAACAATCTTCAACTCAAACTTTTGAATGCATTTACGCGTTTTAAAAACTCATACGAGTCGGGTGTAAGAGATTTGAGTTCTTTTGTGTTGTATATTAAGAGAAAGCATCCAAATATTTTGTTTGGATTCATTTGAGTGTGCAACTACACCTAGGAAGTTTACAATTACAAACAAGCTTCAACTCAAGCTTTTGAATGCATTTACGCGTTGTAACAGCTCTTACGACTAGGGTGAAAGAGATTTGAGTTCTTTTGTGTTGTATATTAAGAGAAAGCATCCAAAAATTTTCTTTGCATTCATTTTAGTGTGAAACTACACCTAGGATGTTTACAATTACAAACAAGCTTCAACTCAAGGTTTTCAATGCAATTACGCGTTTTAAAAGCTCATACGAGTAGGGGGAAAGAGATTTGAGTTTGTTTGTGTTGTATATTAAGAAAAAGAATCCAATTACTTTGTTTGGATTCATTTGAGTGTGAAACTACACCTAGGATGTTTACAATTACAAACAAGCTTCAACTCAAGCTTTTGAATGAAATTACGCGTTTTAAAATCTCATACGAGTCGGGTGAAAGAGATTTGAGTTCTTTTGTTGTATATTAAGAGAAAGCACCCAAATGTTTTGTTTGCATTCATTTGAGTATGAAACTACACCAAGAATGTTTTAAAGTGCAAACAAGCTTCAACTCAAGCTTTTGAATGCATTTACGCGTTTTAAAAGCTCATACGAGTAGGGTGAAAGAGATTTGAGTTCTTTTGTGTTGTATATTAAGAGAAAGCATCCAAAAATTTTGTTTGCATTCATTTTAGTGTGAAACTACACCTAGGATGTTTACAATTACAAACAAGATTCAACTCAAGGTTTTCAATGCAATTACGCGTTTTAAAAGCTCATACGAGTAGGGTGAAAGAGATTTGAGTTTGTTTGTGTTGTATATTAAGAGAAAGCATCCAATTACTTTGTTTGGATTCATTTGAGTGTGAAACTACACCTAGGATGTTTACAATTACAAACAAGCTTCAACTCAAGCTTTTGAATGCAATTACGCGTTTTAAAATCTCATACGAATCGGGTGAAAGAGATTTGAGTTCTTTTGTTGTATATTACGAGAATGCACCCAAATGTTTTGTTTGCATTCATTTGAGTATGAAACTACACCAAGAATGTTTTATAGTGCAAACAAGCTTCAACTCAGGCTTTTGAATGCATTAACGCGTTTTAAAAGCTCATACGAGTAGGGTGAAAGAGATTTGAGTTCTTTTGCGTTGTATATTAAGAGAAAGCATCCAAATACTTTGTTTGGATTCATTTGAGTGTGAAACTACACCTAGGATGTTTACAATTACAAACAAGCTTCAACTCAAGCTTTTGAATGCAATTACGCGTTTTAAAAGCTCATACGAGTAGGGTGAAAGAGATTTGAATCCTTTTGAGTTGTATATTAAGACAAAGCATCCAAATACTTTGTTTGCATTCATTTGAGGGTGACACTACACCTAGGATGTTTACAAGTACAAACAAGCTTCAACTCAAGCTTTTGAATGCATTTACGCGTTTAAAAGCTCATACGAGTAGGGTGAAAGAGATTTGAGTTCTTTTGTGTTGTATATTAAGAGAAAGCATCCAAATACTTTGTTTGGATTCATTTGAGTGTGAGACTACACCTAGGATGCTTACAATTACAAACAAGCTTCAACTCAAGCTTTTGAATGCATTTACGCGTTGTAACAGCTCTTACGACAAGGGTGAAAGAGATTTGAGTTCTTTTGTGTTGTATATTAAGAGAAAGCATCCAAAAATTTTGTTTGCATTCATTTTAGTGTGAAACTACACCTAGGATGTTTACAATTACAAACAAGATTCAACTCAAGGTTTTCAATGCAATTACGCGTTTTAAAAGCTCATACGAGTAGGGTGAAAGAGATTTGAGTTTGTTTGTGTTGTATATTAAGAGAAAGCATCCAATTACTTTGTTTGGATTCATTTGAGTGTGAAACTACACCTAGGATGTTTACAATTACAAACAAGCTTCAACTCAAGCTTTTAAATGCAATTACGCGTTTTAAAATCTCATACAAGTCGGGTGAAAGAGATTTGAGTTCTTTTGTGTTGTATATTAAGAGAAAGCACCCAATTGTTTTGTTTGCACTCATTTGAGTATGAAACTTCACCAAGAATGCTTTAAAGTGCAAACAAGCTTCAACTCAAGCTTTTGAATGCATTTACGCGTTTTAACAGCTCATACGAGTAGGGTGAAAGAGATTTGAGTTCTTTTGTGTTGTATATTAAGAGAAAGCATTCAAATACTTTGTTTGGATTCATTTGAGTGTGAAACTATACCTAGGATGTTTACAATTACAAACAAGCTTCAACTCAAGCTTTTGAATGCATTTACGCGTTTTAAAAGCTCATACGAGTAGGGTGAAAGAGATTTGAGTTCTTTTGTGTTGTATATTAAGAGAAAGCATCCAAATATTTAGTTTGGATTCATTTGAGTGTGAAACTACACATAGGATGTTTACAAGTACAAACAATCTTCAACTCAAACTTTTGAATGCATTAACGCGTTTTAAAAGCTCATACGAGTAGGGTGAAAGAGATTTGAGTTCTTTTGCGTTGTATATTAAGAGAAAGCATCCAAATACTTTGTTTGGATTCATTTGAGTGTGAAACTACACCTAGGATGTTTACAATTACAAACAAGCTTCAACTCAAGCTTTTGAATGCAATTACGCGTTTTAAAAGCTCATACGAGTAGGGTGAAAGAGATTTGAATCCTTTTGAGTTGTATATTAAGACAAAGCATCCAAATACTTTGTTTGCATTCATTTGAGGGTGACACTACACCTAGGATGTTTACAAGTACAAACAAGCTTCAACTCAAGCTTTTGAATGCATTTACGCGTTTAAAAGCTCATACGAGTAGGGTGAAAGAGATTTGAGTTCTTTTGTGTTGTATATTAAGAGAAAGCATCCAAATACTTTGTTTGGATTCATTTGAGTGTGAGACTACACCTAGGATGCTTACAATTACAAACAAGCTTCAACTCAAGCTTTTGAATGCAATTACGCGTTTTAAAAGCTCATACGAGTAGGGTGAAAGAGATTTGAGTTCTTTTGTGTTGTATATTAAGAGAAAGCATCCAAATACTTTGGTTGGATTCATTTGAGTGTGAAACTACACCTAAGATGTTTACAAGTACAACAAAGCCTCAACTCAAGCTTTTGAATGCATTTACGCGTTTTAACAGCTCTTACGAATAGGGTGATAGAGATTGAGTTCTTTTGTGTTGTATATTAAGAGAAAGCATCCAAATACTTTGTCTGGATTCATTTGAGTGTGAAGCTACACCTAGGATGTTTACAAGTACAAACAAGCTTCAACTCAAACTTTTGAATGCATTTACGCGTTGTAGCAGCTCTTACGACTAGGGTGATAGTGATTGAGTTCTTTTGTGTTGTATATTAAGAGAAAGCACCCAATTGTTTTGTTTGCAATCATTTGAGTATGAAACTACACCAAGAATGTTTTAAAGTGCAAACAAGCTTCAACTCAAGCTTTTGAATGCATTTACGCGTTTTAAAAGCTCATACGAGTAGGGTGAAAGAGATTTGAGTTCTTTTGTGTTGTATATTAAGAGAAAGCATTCAAATACTTTGTTTGGATTCATTTGAGTGTGAAACTATACCTAGGATGTTTACAACTACAAACAAGCTTCAACTCAAGCTTTTGAATGCATTTACGCGTTTTAAAAGCTCATACGAGTAGGGTGAAAGAGATTTGAGTTCTTTTGTGTTGTATATTAAGAGAAAGCATCCAAATATTTTGTTTGGATTCATTTGAGTGTGAAACTACACATAGGATGTTTACAAGTACAAACAATCTTCAACTCAAACTTTTGAATGCATTTACGCGTTTTAAAATCTCATACGAGTCGGGTGTAAGAGATTTGAGTTCTTTTGTGTTGTATATTAAGAGAAAGCATCCAAATATTTTGTTTGGATTCATTTGAGTGTGCAACTACACCTAGGAAGTTTACAATTACAAACAAGCTTCAACTCAAGCTTTTGAATGCATTTACGCGTTGTAACAGCTCTTACGACTAGGGTGAAAGAGATTTGAGTTCTTTTGTGTTGTATATTAAGAGAAAGCATCCAAAAATTTTGTTTGCATTCATTTTAGTGTGAAACTACACCTAGGATGTTTACAATTACAAACAAGATTCAACTCAAGGTTTTCAATGCAATTACGCGTTTTAAAAGCTCATACGAGTAGGGTGAAAGAGATTTGAGTTTGTTTGTGTTGTATATTAAGAGAAAGCATCCAATTACTTTGTTTGGATTCATTTGAGTGTGAAACTACACCTAGGATGTTTACAATTACAAACAAGCTTCAACTCAAGCTTTTGAATGCAATTACGCGTTTTAAAATCTCATACGAATCGGGTGAAAGAGATTTGAGTTCTTTTGTTGTATATTACGAGAATGCACCCAAATGTTTTGTTTGCATTCATTTGAGTATGAAACTACACCAAGAATGTTTTATAGTGCAAACAAGCTTCAACTCAGGCTTTTGAATGCATTAACGCGTTTTAAAAGCTCATACGAGTAGGGTGAAAGAGATTTGAGTTCTTTTGCGTTGTATATTAAGAGAAAGCATCCAAATACTTTGTTTGGATTCATTTGAGTGTGAAACTACACCTAGGATGTTTACAATTACAAACAAGCTTCAACTCAAGCTTTTGAATGCAATTACGCGTTTTAAAAGCTCATACGAGTAGGGTGAAAGAGATTTGAATCCTTTTGAGTTGTATATTAAGACAAAGCATCCAAATACTTTGTTTGCATTCATTTGAGGGTGACACTACACCTAGGATGTTTACAAGTACAAACAAGCTTCAACTCAAGCTTTTGAATGCATTTACGCGTTTAAAAGCTCATACGAGTAGGGTGAAAGAGATTTGAGTTCTTTTGTGTTGTATATTAAGAGAAAGCATCCAAATACTTTGTTTGGATTCATTTGAGTGTGAGACTACACCTAGGATGCTTACAATTACAAACAAGCTTCAACTCAAGCTTTTGAATGCAATTACGCGTTTTAAAAGCTCATACGAGTAGGGTGAAAGAGATTTGAGTTCTTTTGTGTTGTATATTAAGAGAAAGCATCCAAATACTTTGGTTGGATTCATTTGAGTGTGAAACTACACCTAAGATGTTTACAAGTACAACAAAGCCTCAACTCAAGCTTTTGAATGCATTTACGCGTTTTAACAGCTCTTACGAATAGGGTGATAGAGATTGAGTTCTTTTGTGTTGTATATTAAGAGAAAGCATCCAAATACTTTGTCTGGATTCATTTGAGTGTGAAACTACACCTAGGATGTTTACAAGTACAAACAAGCTTCAACTCAAACTTTTGAATGCATTTACGCGTTGTAACAGCTCTTACGACTAGGGTGATAGTGATTGAGTTCTTTTGTGTTGTATATTAAGAGAAAGCACCCAATTGTTTTGTTTGCAATCATTTGAGTATGAAACTACACCAAGAATGTTTTAAAGTGCAAACAAGCTTCAACTCAAGCTTTTGAATGCATTTAATAGTTTTAAAAGCTCATACGAGTAGGGTGAAAGAGATTTGAGTTCTTTTGTGTTGTATATTAAGAGAAAGCATTCAAATACTTTGTTTGGATTCATTTGAGTGTGAAACTATACCTAGGATGTTTACAACTACAAACAAGCTTCAACTCAAGCTTTTGAATGCATTTACGCGTTTTAAAAGCTCATACGAGTAGGGTGAAAGAGATTTGAGTTCTTTTGTGTTGTATATTAAGAGAAAGCATCCAAATATTTTGTTTGGATTCATTTGAGTGTGAAACTACACATAGGATGTTTACAAGTACAAACAATCTTCAACTCAAACTTTTGAATGCATTTACGCGTTTTAAAATCTCATACGAGTCGGGTGTAAGAGATTTGAGTTCTTTTGTGTTGTATATTAAGAGAAAGCATCCAAATATTTTGTTTGGATTCATTTGAGTGTGCAACTACACCTAGGAAGTTTACAATTACAAACAAGCTTCAACTCAAGCTTTTGAATGCATTTACGCGTTGTAACAGCTCTTACGACTAGGGTGAAAGAGATTTGAGTTCTTTTGTGTTGTATATTAAGAGAAAGCATCCAAAAATTTTGTTTGCATTCATTTTAGTGTGAAACTACACCTAGGATGTTTACAATTACAAACAAGATTCAACTCAAGGTTTTCAATGCAATTACGCGTTTTAAAAGCTCATACGAGTAGGGTGAAAGAGATTTGAGTTTGTTTGTGTTGTATATTAAGAGAAAGCATCCAATTACTTTGTTTGGATTCATTTGAGTGTGAAACTACACCTAGGATGTTTACAATTACAAACAAGCTTCAACTCAAGCTTTTGAATGCAATTACGCGTTTTAAAATCTCATACGAGTCGGGTGAAAGAGATTTGAGTTCTTTTGTTGTATATTACGAGAAAGCACCCAAATGTTTTGTTTGCATTCATTTGAGTATGAAACTACACCAAGAATGTTTTATAGTGCAAACAAGCTTCAACTCAGGCTTTTGAATGCATTAACGCGTTTTAAAAGCTCATACGAGTAGGGTGAAAGAGATTTGAGTTCTTTTGCGTTGTATATTAAGAGAAAGCATCCAAATACTTTGTTTGGATTCATTTGAGTGTGAAACTACACCTAGGATGTTTACAATTACAAACAAGCTTCAACTCAAGCTTTTGAATGCAATTACGCGTTTTAAAAGCTCATACGAGTAGGGTGAAAGAGATTTGAATCCTTTTGAGTTGTATATTAAGACAAAGCATCCAAATACTTTGTTTGCATTCATTTGAGGGTGACACTACACCTAGGATGTTTACAAGTACAAACAAGCTTCAACTCAAGCTTTTGAATGCATTTACGCGTTTAAAAGCTCATACGAGTAGGGTGAAAGAGATTTGAGTTCTTTTGTGTTGTATATTAAGAGAAAGCATCCAAATACTTTGTTTGGATTCATTTGAGTGTGAGACTACACCTAGGATGCTTACAATTACAAACAAGCTTCAACTCAAGCTTTTGAATGCAATTACGCGTTTTAAAAGCTCATACGAGTAGGGTGAAAGAGATTTGAGTTCTTTTGTGTTGTATATTAAGAGAAAGCATCCAAATACTTTGGTTGGATTCATTTGAGTGTGAAACTACACCTAAGATGTTTACAAGTACAACAAAGCCTCAACTCAAGCTTTTGAATGCATTTACGCGTTTTAACAGCTCTTACGAATAGGGTGATAGAGATTGAGTTCTTTTGTGTTGTATATTAAGAGAAAGCATCCAAATACTTTGTCTGGATTCATTTGAGTGTGAAACTACACCTAGGATGTTTACAAGTACAAACAAGCTTCAACTCAAACTTTTGAATGCATTTACGCGTTGTAACAGCTCTTACGACTAGGGTGATAGTGATTGAGTTCTTTTGTGTTGTATATTAAGAGAAAGCACCCAATTGTTTTGTTTGCAATCATTTGAGTATGAAACTACACCAAGAATGTTTTAAAGTGCAAACAAGCTTCAACTCAAGCTTTTGAATGCATTTACGCGTTTTAAAAGCTCATACGAGTAGGGTGAAAGAGATTTGAGTTCTTTTGTGTTGTATATTAAGAGAAAGCATTCAAATACTTTGTTTGGATTCATTTGAGTGTGAAACTATACCTAGGATGTTTACAACTACAAACAAGCTTCAACTCAAGCTTTTGAATGCATTTACGCGTTTTAAAAGCTCATACGAGTAGGGTGAAAGAGATTTGAGTTCTTTTGTGTTGTATATTAAGAGAAAGCATCCAAATATTTTGTTTGGATTCATTTGAGTGTGAAACTACACATAGGATGTTTACAAGTACAAACAATCTTCAACTCAAACTTTTGAATGCATTTACGCGTTTTAAAATCTCATACGAGTCGGGTGTAAGAGATTTGAGTTCTTTTGTGTCGTATATTAAGAGAAAGCATCCAAATATTTTGTTTGGATTCATTTGAGTGTGCAACTACACCTAGGAAGTATACAATTACAAACAAGCTTCAACTCAAGCTTTTGAATGCATTTACGCGTTGTAACAGCTCTTACGACTAGGGTGAAAGAGATTTGAGTTCTTTTGTGTTGTATATTAAGAGAAAGCATCCAAAAATTTTGTTTGCATTCATTTTAGTGTGAAACTACACCTAGGATGTTTACAATTACAAACAAGATTCAACTCAAGGTTTTCAATGCAATTACGCGTTTTAAAAGCTCATACGAGTAGGGTGAAAGAGATTTGAGTTTGTTTGTGTTGTATATTAAGAGAAAGCATCCAATTACTTTGTTTGGATTCATTTGAGTGTGAAACTACACCTAGGATGTTTACAATTACAAACAAGCTTCAACTCAAGCTTTTGAATGCAATTACGCGTTTTAAAATCTCATACGAGTCGGGTGAAAGAGATTTGAGTTCTTTTGTGTTGTATATTAAGAGAAAGCACCCAATTGTTTTGTTTGCACTCATTTGAGTATGAAACTTCACCAAGAATGCTTTAAAGTGCAAACAAGCTTCAACTCAAGCTTTTGAATGCATTTACGCGTTTTAACAGCTCATACGAGTAGGGTGAAAGAGATTTGAGTTCTTTTGTGTTGTATATTAAGAGAAAGCATTCAAATACTTTGTTTGGATTCATTTGAGTGTGAAACTACACCTAGGATGTTTACAATTACAAACAAGCTTCAACTCAAGCTTTTGAATGAAATTACGCGTTTTAAAATCTCATACGAGTCGGGTGAAAGAGATTTGAGTTCTTTTGTTGTATATTAAGAGAAAGCACCCAAATGTTTTGTTTGCATTCATTTGAGTATGAAACTACACCAAGAATTTTTTATAGTGCAAACAAGCTTCAACTCAGGCTTTTGAATGCATTTACGCGTTTTAAAAGCTCATACGAGTAGGGTGAAAGAGATTTGAGTTCTTTTGTGTTGTATATTAAGAGAAAGCATCCAAATACTTTGTTTGGATTCATATGAGTGTGAAACTACACCTAGGATGTTTACAATTACAAACAAGCTTCAACTCAAGCTTTTGAATGCAATTACGCGTTTTAAAAGCTCATACGAGTAGGGTGAAAGAGATTTGAGTTCTTTTGAGTTGTATATTAAGACAAAGCATCCAAATACTTTGTTTGCATTCATTTGAGCGTGACACTACACCTAGGATGTTTATAAGTACAAACAAGCTTCAACTCAAGCTTTTGAATGCATTTACGCGTTTAAAAGCTCATACGAGTAGGGTGAAAGAGATTTGAGTTCTTTTGTGTTGTATATTAAGAGAAAGCATCCAAATACTTTGTTTGGATTCATTTGAGTGTGAGACTACACCTAGGATGCTTACAATTACAAACAAGCTTCAACTCAAGCTTTTGAATGCAATTACGCGTTTTAAAAGCTCATACGAGTAGGGTGAAAGAGATTTGAGTTCTTTTGTGTTGTATATTAAGAGAAAGCATCCAAATACTTTGTCTGGATTCATTTGAGTGTGAAACTACACCTAGGATGTTTACAAGTACAAACAAGCTTCAACTCAAACTTTTGAATGCATTTACGCGTTGTAGCAGCTCTTACGACTAGGGTGATAGTGATTGAGTTCTTTTGTGTTGTATATTAAGAGAAAGCACCCAATTGTTTTGTTTGCAATCATTTGAGTATGAAACTACACCAAGAATGTTTTAAAGTGCAAACAAGCTTCAACTCAAGCTTTTGAATGCATTTACGCGTTTTAAAAGCTCATACGAGTAGGGTGAAAGAGATTTGAGTTCTTTTGTGTTGTATATTAAGAGAAAGCATCCAAATACTTTGGTTGGATTCATTTGAGTGTGAAACTACACCTAAGATGTTTACAAGTACAACAAAGCCTCAACTCAAGCTTTTGAATGCATTTACGCGTTTTAACAGCTCTTACGAATAGGGTGATAGAGATTGAGTTCTTTTGTGTTGTATATTAAGAGAAAGCATCCAAATACTTTGTCTGGATTCATTTGAGTGTGAAACTACACCTAGGATGTTTACAAGTACAAACAAGCTTCAACTCAAACTTTTGAATGCATTTACGCGTTGTAGCAGCTCTTACGACTAGGGTGATAGTGATTGAGTTCTTTTGTGTTGTATATTAAGAGAAAGCACCCAATTGTTTTGTTTGCAATCATTTGAGTATGAAACTACACCAAGAATGTTTTAAAGTGCAAACAAGCTTCAACTCAAGCTTTTGAATGCATTTACGCGTTTTAAAAGCTCATACGAGTAGGGTGAAAGAGATTTGAGTTCTTTTGTGTTGTATATTAAGAGAAAGCATTCAAATACTTTGTTTGGATTCATTTGAGTGTGAAACTATACCTAGGATGTTTACAACTACAAACAAGCTTCAACTCAAGCTTTTGAATGCATTTACGCGTTTTAAAAGCTCATACGAGTAGGGTGAAAGAGATTTGAGTTCTTTTGTGTTGTATATTAAGAGAAAGCATCCAAATATTTTGTTTGGATTCATTTGAGTGTGAAACTACACATAGGATGTTTACAAGTACAAACAATCTTCAACTCAAACTTTTGAATGCATTTACGCGTTTTAAAATCTCATACGAGTCGGGTGTAAGAGATTTGAGTTCTTTTGTGTTGTATATTAAGAGAAAGCATCCAAATATTTTGTTTGGATTCATTTGAGTGTGCAACTACACCTAGGAAGTTTACAATTACAAACAAGCTTCAACTCAAGCTTTTGAATGCATTTACGCGTTGTAACAGCTCTTACGACTAGGGTGAAAGAGATTTGAGTTCTTTTGTGTTGTATATTAAGAGAAAGCATCCAAAAATTTTGTTTGCATTCATTTTAGTGTGAAACTACACCTAGGATGTTTACAATTACAAACAAGATTCAACTCAAGGTTTTCAATGCAATTACGCGTTTTAAAAGCTCATACGAGTAGGGTGAAAGAGATTTGAGTTTGTTTGTGTTGTATATTAAGAGAAAGCATCCAATTACTTTGTTTGGATTCATTTGAGTGTGAAACTACACCTAGGATGTTTACAATTACAAACAAGCTTCAACTCAAGCTTTTGAATGCAATTACGCGTTTTAAAATCTCATACGAGTCGGGTGAAAGAGATTTGAGTTCTTTTGTGTTGTATATTAAGAGAAAGCACCCAATTGTTTTGTTTGCACTTATTTGAGTATGAAACTTCACCAAGAATGCTTTAAAGTGCGAACAAGCTTCAACTCAAGCTTTTGAATGCATTTACGCGTTTTAACAGCTCATACGAGTAGGGTGAAAGAGATTTGAGTTCTTTTGTGTTGTATATTAAGAGAAAGCATTCAAATACTTTGTTTGGATTCATTTGAGTGTGAAACTATACCTAGGATGTTTACAATTACAAACAAGCTTCAACTCAAGCTTTTGAATGCATTTACGCGTTTTAAAAGCTCATACGAGTAGGGTGAAAGAGATTTGAGTTCTTTTGTGTTGTATATTAAGAGAAAGCATCCAAATATTTTGTTTGGATTCATTTGAGTGTGAAACTACACATAGGATGTTTACAAGTACAAACAATCTTCAACTCAAACTTTTGAATGCATTTACGCGTTTTAAAATCTCATACGAGTCGGGTGTAAGAGATTTGAGTTCTTTTGTGTTGTATATTAAGAGAAAGCATCCAAATATTTTGTTTGGATTCATTTGAGTGTGCAACTACACCTAGGAAGTTTACAATTACAAACAAGCTTCAACTCAAGCTTTTGAATGCATTTACGCGTTGTAACAGCTCTTACGACTAGGGTGAAAGAGATTTGAGTTCTTTTGTGTTGTATATTAAGAGAAAGCATCCAAAAATTTTGTTTGCATTCATTTTAGTGTGAAACTACACCTAGGATGTTTACAATTACAAACAAGCTTCAACTCAAGGTTTTCAATGCAATTACGCGTTTTAAAAGCTCATACGAGTAGGGGGAAAGAGATTTGAGTTTGTTTGTGTTGTATATTAAGAAAAAGCATCCAATTACTTTGTTTGGATTCATTTGAGTGTGAAACTACACCTAGGATGTTTACAATTACAAACAAGCTTCAACTCAAGCTTTTGAATGAAATTACGCGTTTTAAAATCTCATACGAGTCGGGTGAAAGAGATTTGAGTTCTTTTGTTGTATATTAAGAGAAAGCACCCAAATGTTTTGTTTGCATTCATTTGAGTATGAAACTACACCAAGAATGTTTTATAGTGCAAACAAGCTTCAACTCAGGCTTTTGAATGCATTTACGCGTTTTAAAAGCTCATACGAGTAGGGTGAAAGAGATTTGAGTTCTTTTGTGTTGTATATTAAGAGAAAGCATCCAAATACTTTGTTTGGATACATATGAGTGTGAAACTACACCTAGGATGTTTACAATTACAAACAAGCTTCAACTCAAGCTTTTGAATGCAATTACGCGTTTTAAAAGCTCATACGAGTAGGGTGAAAGAGATTTGAATCCTTTTGAGTTGTATATTAAGACAAAGCATCCAAATACTTTGTTTGCATTCATTTGAGGGTGACACGACACCTAGGATGTTTACAAGTACAAACAAGCTTCAACTCAAGCTTTTAAATGCATTTACGCGTTTAAAAGCTCATACGAGTAGGGTGAAAGAGATTTGAGTTCTTTTGTGTTGTATATTAAGAGAAAGCATCCAAATACTTTGTTTGGATTCATTTGAGTGTGAGACTACACCTAGGATGCTTACAATTACAAACAAGCTTCAACTCAAGCTTTTGAATGCAATTACGCGTTTTAAAAGCTCATACGAGTAGGGTGAAAGAGATTTGAGTTCTTTTGTGTTGTATATTAAGAGAAAGCATCCAAATACTTTTGTTGGATTCATTTGAGTGTGAAACTACACCTAAGATGTTTACAAGTACAACAAAGCCTCAACTCAAGCTTTTGAATGCATTTACGCGTTTTAACAGCTCTTACGAATAGGGTGATAGAGATTGAGTTCTTTTGTGTTGTATATTAAGAGAAAGCATCCAAATACTTTGTCTAGATTCATTTGAGTGTGAAACTACACCTAGGATGTTTACAAGTACAAACAAGCTTCAACTCAAACTTTTGAATGCATTTACGCGTTGTAACAGCTCTTACGACTAGGGTGATAGTGATTGAGTTCTTTTGTGTTGTATATTAAGAGAAAGCACCCAATTGTTTTGTTTGCAATCATTTGAGTATGAAACTACACCAAGAATGTTTTAAAGTGCAAACAAGCTTCAACTCAAGCTTTTGAATGCATTTACGCGTTTTAAAAGCTCATACGAGTAGGGTGAAAGAGATTTGAGTTCTTTTGTGTTGTATATTAAGAGAAAGCATTCAAATACTTTGTTTGGATTCATTTGAGTGTGAAACTTTACCTAGGATGTTTACAATTACAAACAAGCTTCAACTCAAGCTTTTGAATGCATTTACGCGTTTTAAAAGCTCATACGAGTAGGGTGAAAGAGATTTGAGTTCTTTTGTGTTGTATATTAAGAGAAAGCATCCAAATATTTTGTTTGGATTCATTTGAGTGTGAAACTACACATAGGATGTTTACAAGTACAAACAATCTTCAACTCAAACTTTTGAATGCATTTACGCGTTTTAAAATCTCATACGAGTCGGGTGTAAGAGATTTGAGTTCTTTTGTGTTGTATATTAAGAGAAAGCATCCAAATATTTTGTTTGGATTCATTTGAGTGTGCAACTACACCTAGGAAGTTTACAATTACAAACAAGCTTCAACTCAAGCTTTTGAATGCATTTACGCGTTGTAACAGCTCTTACGACTAGGGTGAAAGAGATTTGAGTTCTTTTGTGTTGTATATTAAGAGAAAGCATCCAAAAATTTTGTTTGCATTCATTTTAGTGTGAAACTACACCTAGGATGTTTACAATTACAAACAAGCTTCAACTCAAGGTTTTCAATGCAATTACGCGTTTTAAAAGCTCATACGAGTAGGGGGAAAGAGATTTGAGTTTGTTTGTGTTGTATATTAAGAAAAAGCATCCAATTACTTTGTTTGGATTCATTTGAGTGTGAAACTACACCTAGGATGTTTACAATTACAAACAAGCTTCAACTCAAGCTTTTGAATGAAATTACGCGTTTTAAAATCTCATACGAGTCGGGTGAAAGAGATTTGAGTTCTTTTGTTGTATATTAAGAGAAAGCACCCAAATGTTTTGTTTGCATTCATTTGAGTATGAAACTACACCAAGAATGTTTTATAGTGCAAACAAGCTTCAACTCAGGCTTTTGAATGCATTTACGCGTTTTAAAAGCTCATACGAGTAGGGTGAAAGAGATTTGAGTTCTTTTGTGTTGTATATTAAGAGAAAGCATCCAAATACTTTGTTTGGATTCATATGAGTGTGAAACTACTCCTAGGATGTTTACAATTACAAACAAGCTTCAACTCAAGCTTTTGAATGCAATTACGCGTTTTAAAAGCTCATACGAGTAGGGTGAAAGAGATTTGAATCCTTTTGAGTTGTATATTAAGACAAAGCATCCAAATACTTTGTTTGCATTCATTTGAGGGTGACACTACACCTAGGATGTTTACAAGTACAAACAAGCTTCAACTCAAGCTTTTGAATGCATTTACGCGTTTAAAAGCTCATACGAGTAGGGTGAAAGAGATTTGAGTTCTTTTGTGTTGTATATTAAGAGAAAGCATCCAAATACTTTGTTTGGATTCATTTGAGTGTGAGACTACACCTAGGATGCTTACAATTACAAACAAGCTTCAACTCAAGCTTTTGAATGCAATTACGCGTTTTAAAAGCTCATACGAGTAGGGTGAAAGAGATTTGAGTTCTTTTGTGTTGTATATTAAGAGAAAGCATCCAAATACTTTTGTTGGATTCATTTGAGTGTGAAACTACACCTAAGATGTTTACAAGTACAACAAAGCCTCAACTCAAGCTTTTGAATGCATTTACGCGTTTTAACAGCTCTTACGAATAGGGTGATAGAGATTGAGTTCTTTTGTGTTGTATATTAAGAGAAAGCATCCAAATACTTTGTCTGGATTCATTTGAGTGTGAAACTACACCTAGGATGTTTACAAGTACAAACAAGCTTCAACTCAAACTTTTGAATGCATTTACGCGTTGTAGCAGCTCTTACGACTAGGGTGATAGTGATTGAGTTCTTTTGTGTTGTATATTAAGAGAAAGCACCCAATTGTTTTGTTTGCAATCATTTGAGTATGAAACTACACCAAGAATGTTTTAAAGTGCAAACAAGCTTCAACTCAAGCTTTTGAATGCATTTACGCGTTTTAACAGCTCTTACGAATAGGGTGATAGAGATTGAGTTCTTTTGTGTTGTATATTAAGAGAAAGCATCCAAATACTTTGTCTGGATTCATTTGAGTGTGAAACTACACCTAGGATGTTTACAAGTACAAACAAGCTTCAACTCAAACTTTTGAATGCATTTACGCGTTGTAGCAGCTCTTACGACTAGGGTGATAGTGATTGAGTTCTTTTGTGTTGTATATTAAGAGAAAGCACCCAATTGTTTTGTTTGCAATCATTTGAGTATGAAACTACACCAAGAATGTTTTAAAGTGCAAACAAGCTTCAACTCAAGCTTTTGAATGCATTTACGCGTTTTAAAAGCTCATACGAGTAGGGTGAAAGAGATTTGAGTTCTTTTGTGTTGTATATTAAGAGAAAGCATTCAAATACTTTGTTTGGATTCATTTGAGTGTGAAACTTTACCTAGGATGTTTACAATTACAAGCAAGCTTCAACTCAAGCTTTTGAATGCATTTACGCGTTTTAAAAGCTCATACGAGTAGGGTGAAAGAGATTTGAGTTCTTTTGTGTTGTATATTAAGAGAAAGCATCCAAATATTTTGTTTGGATTCATTTGAGTGTGAAACTACACATAGGATGTTTACAAGTACAAACAATCTTCAACTCAAACTTTTGAATGCATTTACGCGTTTTAAAATCTCATACGAGTCGGGTGTAAGAGATTTGAGTTCTTTTGTGTTGTATATTAAGAGAAAGCATCCAAATATTTTGTTTGGATTCATTTGAGTGTGCAACTACACCTAGGAAGTTTACAATTACAAACAAGCTTCAACTCAAGCTTTTGAATGCATTTACGCGTTGTAACAGCTCTTACGACTAGGGTGAAAGAGATTTGAGTTCTTTTGTGTTGTATATTAAGAGAAAGCATCCAAAAATTTTGTTTGCATTCATTTTAGTGTGAAACTACACCTAGGATGTTTACAATTACAAACAAGCTTCAACTCAAGGTTTTCAATGCAATTACGCGTTTTAAAAGCTCATACGAGTAGGGGGAAAGAGATTTGAGTTTGTTTGTGTTGTATATTAAGAAAAAGCATCCAATTACTTTGTTTGGATTCATTTGAGTGTGAAACTACACCTAGGATGTTTACAATTACAAACAAGCTTCAACTCAAGCTTTTGAATGAAATTACGCGTTTTAAAATCTCATACGAGTCGGGTGAAAGAGATTTGAGTTCTTTTGTTGTATATTAAGAGAAAGCACCCAAATGTTTTGTTTGCATTCATTTGAGTATGAAACTACACCAAGAATGTTTTATAGTGCAAACAAGCTTCAACTCAGGCTTTTGAATGCATTTACGCGTTTTAAAAGCTCATACGAGTAGGGTGAAAGAGATTTGAGTTCTTTTGTGTTGTATATTAAGAGAAAGCATCCAAATACTTTGTTTGGATTCATATGAGTGTGAAACTACTCCTAGGATGTTTACAATTACAAACAAGCTTCAACTCAAGCTTTTGAATGCAATTACGCGTTTTAAAAGCTCATACGAGTAGGGTGAAAGAGATTTGAATCCTTTTGAGTTGTATATTAAGACAAAGCATCCAAATACTTTGTTTGCATTCATTTGAGGGTGACACGACACCTAGGATGTTTACAAGTACAAACAAGCTTCAACTCAAGCTTTTGAATGCATTTACGCGTTTAAAAGCTCATACGAGTAGGGTGAAAGAGATGTGAGTTCTTTTGTGTTGTATATTAAGAGAAAGCATCCAAATACTTTGTTTGGATTCATTTGAGTGTGAGACTACACCTAGGATGCTTACAATTACAAACAAGCTTCAACTCAAGCTTTTGAATGCAATTACGCGTTTTAAAAGCTCATACGAGTAGGGTGAAAGAGATTTGAGTTCTTTTGTGTTGTATATTAAGAGAAAGCATTCAAATACTTTGTTTGGATTCATTTGAGTGTGAAACTATACCTAGGTTGTTTACAATTACAAACAAGCTTCAACTCAAGCTTTTGAATGCAATTACGCGTTTTAAAAGCTCATACGAGTAGGGTGAAAGAGATTTGAGTTCTTTTGTGTTGTATATTAAGAGAAAGCATCCAAATATTTTGTTTGGATTCATTTGAGTGTGAAACTACACATAGGATGTTTACAAGTACAAACAATCTTCAACTCAAACTTTTGAATGCATTTACGCGTTTTAAAATCTCATACGAGTCGGGTGTAAGAGATTTGAGTTCTTTTGTGTTGTATATTAAGAGAAAGCATCCAAATATTTTGTTTGGATTCATTTGAGTGTGCAACTACACCTAGGAAGTTTACAATTACAAACAAGCTTCAACTCAAGCTTTTGAATGCATTTACGCGTTGTAACAGCTCTTACGACTAGGGTGAAAGAGATTTGAGTTCTTTTGTGTTGTATATTAAGAGAAAGCATCCAAAAATTTTGTTTGCATTCATTTTAGTGTGAAACTACACCTAGGATGTTTACAATTACAAACAAGCTTCAACTCAAGGTTTTCAATGCAATTACGCGTTTTAAAAGCTCATACGAGTAGAGGGAAAGAGATTTGAGTTTGTTTGTGTTGTATATTAAGAAAAAGCATCCAATTACTTTGTTTGGATTCATTTGAGTGTGAAACTACACCTAGGATGTTTACAATTACAAACAAGCTTCAACTCAAGCTTTTGAATGAAATTACGCGTTTTAAAATCTCATACGAGTCGGGTGAAAGAGATTTGAGTTCTTTTGTTGTATATTAAGAGAAAGCACCCAAATGTTTTGTTTGCATTCATTTGAGTATGAAACTACACCAAGAATTTTTTATAGTGCAAACAAGCTTCAACTCAGGCTTTTGAATGCATTTACGCGTTTTAAAAGCTCATACGAGTAGGGTGAAAGAGATTTGAGTTCTTTTGTGTTGTATATTAAGAGAAAGCATCCAAATACTTTGTTTGGATTCATATGAGTGTGAAACTACACCTAGGATGTTTACAATTACAAACAAGCTTCAACTCAAGCTTTTGAATGCAATTACGCGTTTTAAAAGCTCATACGAGTAGGGTGAAAGAGATTTGAATCCTTTTGAGTTGTATATTAAGACAAAGCATCCAAATACTTTGTTTGCATTCATTTGAGGGTGACACTACACCTAGGATGTTTACAAGTACAAACAAGCTTCAACTCAAGCTTTTGAATGCATTTACGCGTTTAAAAGCTCATACGAGTAGGGTGAAAGAGATTTGAGTTCTTTTGTGTTGTATATTAAGAGAAAGCATCCAAATACTTTGTTTGGATTCATTTGAGTGTGAGACTACACCTAGGATGCTTACAATTACAAACAAGCTTCAACTCAAGCTTTTGAATGCAATTACGCGTTTTAAAAGCTCATACGAGTAGGGTGAAAGAGACTTGAGTTCTTTTGTGTTGTATATTAAGAGAAAGCATCCAAATACTTTGGTTGGATTCATTTGAGTGTGAAACTACACCTAAGATGTTTACAAGTACAACAAAGCCTCAACTCAAGCTTTTGAATGCATTTACGCGTTTTAACAGCTCTTACGAATAGGGTGATAGAGATTGAGTTCTTTTGTGTTGTATATTAAGAGAAAGCATCCAAATACTTTGTCTGGATTCATTTGAGTGTGAAACTACACCTAGGATGTTTACAAGTACAAACAAGCTTCAACTCAAACTTTTGAATGCATTTACGCGTTGTAACAGCTCTTACGACTAGGGTGATAGTGATTGAGTTCTTTTGTGTTGTATATTAAGAGAAAGCACCCAATTGTTTTGTTTGCAATCATTTGAGTATGAAACTACACCAAGAATGTTTTAAAGTGCAAACAAGCTTCAACTCAAGCTTTTGAATGCATTTACGCGTTTTAAAAGCTCATACGAGTAGGGTGAAAGAGATTTGAGTTCTTTTGTGTTGTATATTAAGAGAAAGCATTCAAATACTTTGTTTGGATTCATTTGAGTGTGAAACTATACCTAGGATGTTTACAACTACAAACAAGCTTCAACTCAAGCTTTTGAATGCATTTACGCGTTTTAAAAGCTCATACGAGTAGGGTGAAAGAGATTTGAGTTCTTTTGTGTTGTATATTAAGAGAAAGCATCCAAATATTTTGTTTGGATTCATTTGAGTGTGAAACTACACATAGGATGTTTACAAGTACAAACAATCTTCAACTCAAACTTTTGAATGCATTTACGCGTTTTAAAATCTCATACGAGTCGGGTGTAAGAGATTTGAGTTCTTTTGTGTTGTATATTAAGAGAAAGCATCCAAATATTTTGTTTGGATTCATTTGAGTGTGCAACTACACCTAGGAAGTTTACAATTACAAACAAGCTTCAACTCAAGCTTTTGAATGCATTTACGCGTTGTAACAACTCTTACGACTAGGGTGAAAGAGATTTGAGTTCTTTTGTGTTGTATATTAAGAGAAAGCATCCAAAAATTTTGTTTGCATTCATTTTAGTGTGAAACTACACCTAGGATGTTTACAATTACAAACAAGATTCAACTCAAGGTTTTCAATGCAATTACGCGTTTTAAAAGCTCATACGAGTAGGGTGAAAGAGATTTGAGTTTGTTTGTGTTGTATATTAAGAGAAAGCATCCAATTACTTTCTTTGGATTCATTTGAGTGTGAAACTACACCTAGGATGTTTACAATTACAAACAAGCTTCAACTCAAGCTTTTGAATGCAATTACGCGTTTTAAAATCTCATACGAGTCGGGTGAAAGAGATTTGAGTTCTTTTGTTGTATATTACGAGAAAGCACCCAAATGTTTTGTTTGCATTCATTTGAGTATGAAACTACACCAAGAATGTTTTATAGTGCAAACAAGCTTCAACTCAGGCTTTTGAATGCAGTAACGCGTTTTAAAAGCTCATACGAGTAGGGTGAAAGAGATTTGAGTTTTTTTGCGTTGTATATTAAGAGAAAGCATCCAAATACTTTGTTTGGATTCATTTGAGTGTGAAACTACACCTAGGATGTTTACAATTACAAACAAGCTTCAACTCAAGCTTTTGAATGCAATTACGCGTTTTAAAAGCTCATACGAGTAGGGTGAAAGAGATTTGAATCCTTTTGAGTTGTATATTAAGACAAAGCATCCAAATACTTTGTTTGCATTCATTTGAGGGTGACACTACACCTAGGATGTTTACAAGTACAAACAAGCTTCAACTCAAGCTTTTGAATGCATTTACGCGTTTAAAAGCTCATACGAGTAGGGTGAAAGAGATTTGAGTTCTTTTGTGTTGTATATTAAGAGAAAGCATCCAAATACTTTGTTTGGATTCATTTGAGTGTGAGACTACACCTAGGATGCTTACAATTACAAACAAGCTTCAACTCAAGCTTTTGAATGCAATTACGCGTTTTAAAAGCTCATACGAGTAGGGTGAAAGAGATTTGAGTTCTTTTGTGTTGTATATTAAGAGAAAGCATCCAAATACTTTGGTTGGATTCATTTGAGTGTGAAACTACACCTAAGATGTTTACAAGTACAACAAAGCCTCAACTCAAGCTTTTGAATGCATTTACGCGTTTTAACAGCTCTTACGAATAGGGTGATAGAGATTGAGTTCTTTTGTGTTGTATATTAAGAGAAAGCATCCAAATACTTTGTCTGGATTCATTTGAGTGTGAAACTACACCTAGGATGTTTACAAGTACAAACAAGCTTCAACTCAAACTTTTGAATGCATTTACGCGTTGTAACAGCTCTTACGACTAGGGTGATAGTGATTGAGTTCTTTTGTGTTGTATATTAAGAGAAAGCACCCAATTGTTTTGTTTGCAATCATTTGAGTATGAAACTACACCAAGAATGTTTTAAAGTGCAAACAAGCTTCAACTCAAGCTTTTGAATGCATTTACGCGTTTTAAAAGCTCATACGAGTAGGGTGAAAGAGATTTGAGTTCTTTTGTGTTGTATATTAAGAGAAAGCATTCAAATACTTTGTTTGGATTCATTTGAGTGTGAAACTATACCTAGGATGTTTACAACTACAAACAAGCTTCAACTCAAGCTTTTGAATGCATTTACGCGTTTTAAAAGCTCATACGAGTAGGGTGAAAGAGATTTGAGTTCTTTTGTGTTGTATATTAAGAGAAAGCATCCAAATATTTTGTTTGGATTCATTTGAGTGTGAAACTACACATAGGATGTTTACAAGTACAAACAATCTTCAACTCAAACTTTTGAATGCATTTACGCGTTTTAAAATCTCATACGAGTCGGGTGTAAGAGATTTGAGTTCTTTTGTGTTGTATATTAAGAGAAAGCATCCAAATATTTTGTTTGGATTCATTTTAGTGTGCAACTACACCTAGGAAGTTTACAATTACAAACAAGCTTCAACTCAAGCTTTTGAATGCATTTACGCGTTGTAACAGCTCTTACGACTAGGGTGAAAGAGATTTGAGTTCTTTTGTGTTGTGTATTAAGAGAAAGCATCCAAAATTTTTGTTTGCATTCATTTTAGTGTGAAACTACACCTAGGATGTTTACAATTACAAACAAGATTCAACTCAAGGTTTTCAATGCAATTACGCGTTTTAAAAGCTCATACGAGTAGGGTGAAAGAGATTTGAGTTTGTTTGTGTTGTATATTAAAAGAAAGCATCCAATTACTTTGTTTGGATTCATTTGAGTGTGAAACTACACCTAGGATGTTTACAATTACAAACAAGCTTCAACTTAAGCTTTTGAATGCAATTACGCGTTTTAAAATCTCATACGAGTCGGGTGAAAGAGATTTGAGTTCTTTTGTTGTATATTAAGAGAAAGCATCCAATTGCTTTGTTTGGATTCATTTGAGTGTGAAACTACACCTATGATGTTTACAATTACAAACAAGCTTCAACTCAAGCTTTTGAATGCATTTACGCGTTGTAACAGCTCTTACGACTAGGGTGAAAGAGATTTGAGTTCTTTTGTGTTGTATATTAAGAGAAAGCATCCAAAAATTTTGTTTGCATTCATTTTAGTGTGAAACTACACCTAGGATGTTTACAATTACAAACAAGCTTCAACTCAAGCTTTTGAATGCAATTACGCGTTTTAAAAGCTCATACGAGTAGGGTGAAAGAGATTTGAGTTTTTTTGTGTTGTATATTAAGAGAAAGCATCCAATTACTTTGTTTGGATTCATTTTAGTGTGAAACTACACCTAGGATGTTTACAATTACTAACAAGCTTCAACTCAAGCTTTTGAATGCAATTACGCGTTTTAAAATCTCATACGAGTCGGGTGAAAGAGATTTGAGTTCTTTTGTTGTATATTAAGAGAAAGCACCCAAATGTTTTGTTTGCATTCATTTGAGTATGAAACTACACAAAGAATGTTTTATAGTGCAAACAAGCTTCAACTCAGGCTTTTGAATGCATTTATGCGTTTTAAAAGCTCATACGAGTAGGGAGAAAGAGATTTGAGTTCTTTTGTGTTGTATATTAAGAGAAAGAATCCAAATACTTTGTTTGGATTCATTTGAGTGTGAAACTACACCTAGGATGTTTACAATTACAAACAAGCTTCAACTCAAGCTTTTGAATGCAATTACGCGTTTTAAAAGCTCATACGAGTAGGGAGAAAGAGATTTGAGTTCTTTTGTGTTGTATATTAAGAGAAAGCATCCAAATACTTTGTTTGGATTCATTTGAGTGTGAAACTACACCTAGGATGTTTACAATTACAAACAAGCTTCAACTCAAGCTTTTGAATGCAATTACGCGTTTTAAAAGCTCATACGAGTAGGGTGAAAGAGATTTGAGTTCTTTTGTGTTGTATATTAAGAGAAAGCATCCAAATACTTTGTTTGGATTCATTTGAGTGTGAAACTACACCTAAGATGTTTACAAGTACAACAAAGCCTCAACTCAAGCTTTTGAATGCATTTACGCATTTTAACAGCTCTTACGAATAGGGTGATAGAGATTGAGTTCTTTTGTGTTGTATATTAAGAGAAAGCATCCAAATACTTTGTCTGGATTCATTTGAGTGTGAAACTACACCTAGGATGTTTACAAGTACAAACAAGCTTCAACTCAAACTTTTGAATGCATTTACGCGTTGTAACAGCTCTTAAGACTAGGGTGATAGTGATTGAGTTCTTTTGTGTTGTATATTAAGAGAAAGCACCCAATTGTTTTGTTTGCAATCATTTGAGTATGAAACTACACCAAGAATGTTTTAAAGTGCAAACAAGCTTCAACTCAAGCTTTTGAATGCATTTACGCGTTTTAAAAGCTCATACGAGTAGGGTGAAAGAGATTTGAGTTCTTTTGTGTTGTATATTAAGAGAAAGCATCCAAATATTTTGTTTGGATTCATTTGAGTGTGAAACTACACATAGGATGTTCACAAGTACAAACAATCTTCAACTCAAACTTTTGAATGCATTTACGCGTTTTAAAATCTCATACGAGTCGGGTGTAAGAGATTTGAGTTCTTTTGTTGTATATTAAGAGAAAGCACCCAAATGTTTTGTTTGCATTCATTTGAGTATGAAACTACACCAAGAACGTTTTATAGTGCAAACAAGCTTCAACTCAGGCTTTTGAATGCATTTACGCGTTTTAAAAGCTCATACGAGTAGGATGAAAGAGATTTGAGTTCTTTTGTGTTGTATATTAAGAGAAAGCATGCAAATACTTTGTTTGGATTCATTTGAGTGTGAAACTATACCTAGGATGTTTACAATTACAAACAAGCTTCAACTCAAGCTTTTGAATGCAATTACGCGTTTTAAAAGCGCATACGAGTTGGGTGAAAGAGATTTGAGTTCTTTTGTGTTGTATATTAAGAGAAAGCATCCAAATACTTTGTTTGAATTCATTTGAGTGTGAAACTACACCTATGTTGTTTACAAGTACAACAAAGCCTCAACTCAAGCTTTTGAATGCATTTACGCGTTTTAACAGCTCTTACGAATAGGGTGATAGAGATTGAGTTCTATTGTGTTGTATATTAAGAGAAAGCATCCAAATACTTTGTTTGGATTCATTTGAGTGTGAAACTACACCTAGGATGTTTACAAGTACAAACAAGCTTCAACTCAAACTTTTGAATGCATTTACGCGTTGTAACAGCTCTTACGACTAGGGTGATAGTGATTGAGTTCTTTTGTGTTGTATATTAAGAGAAAGCACCCAATTGTTTTGTTTGCACTCATTTGAGTATGAAACTTCACCAAGAATGTTTTAAAGTGCAAACAAGCTTCAACTCAGGCTTTTGAATGCATTTACGCGTTTTAAAAGCTCATACGAGTAGGGTGAAAGAGATTTGAGTTCTTTTGTGTTGTATATTAAAAGAAAGCATCCAAATACTTTGTTTGGATTCATTTGAGTGTGAAACTACACCTTGGATGTTTACAAGTACAAACAAGCTTCAACTCAAGCTTTTGAATGCATTTACGCGTTGCAGCAGCTCTTACGACTAGGGTGAAAGAGATTTGAGTTCTTTTGTGTTGTATATGAAGAGAAAGCATCCAAATATTTTGTTTGCATTCATTTGAATGTGAAACTACACCTAGGATGTTTACAACTACAAACAAGCTTCAACTCAAACTTTTGAATGCATTTACGCGTTTTAAAATCTCATACGAGTCGGGTGAAAGAGATTTGAGTTCTTTTGTTGTATATTAAGAGAAAGCACCCAAATGATTTGTTTGCATTCATTTGAGTATGAAACTACACCAAGAATGTTTTATAGTGCAAACAAGCTTCAACTCAGGCTTTTGAATGCATTTACGCGTTTTAAAAGCTCATACGAGTAGGATGAAAGAGATTTGAGTTCTTTTGTGTTGTATATTAAGAGAAAGCATCCAAATACTTTGTTTGGATTCATTTGAGTGTGCAACTACACCTAGGAAGTTTACAATCACAAACAAGCTTCAACTCAAGCTTTTGAATGCATTTACGCGTTGTAACAGCTCTTACGACTAGGGTGAAAGAGATTTGAGTTCTTTTGTGTTGTATATTAAGAGAAAGCATCCAAAAATTTTGTTTGCATTCATTTTAGTGTGAAACTACACCTAGGATGTTTACAATTACAAACAAGCTTCAACTCAAGCTTTTGAATGCAATTACGCGTTTTAAAAGCTCATACGAGTAGTGTGAAAGAGATCTGAGTTTTTTTGTGTTGTATATTAAGAGAAAGCATCCAATTACTTTGTTTGGATTCATTTGAGTGTGAAACTACACCTAGGATGTTTACAATTACTAACAAGCTTTAACTCAAGCTTTTGAATGCAATTACGCGTTTTAAAAGCTCATACGAGTAGGGTGAAAGAGATTTGAGTTCTTTTGTGTTGTATATTAAGAGAAAGCATCCAAATACTTTGTTTGGATTCATTTGAGTGTGAAACTACACCTAAGATGTTTACAAGTACAACAAAGCCTCAACTCAAACTTTTGAATGCATTTACGCGTTTTAAAATCTCATACGAGTCGGGTGAAAGAGATTTGAGTTCTTTTGTTGTATATTAAGAGAAAGCACCCAAATGATTTGTTTGCATTCATTTGAGTATGAAACTACACCAAGAATGTTTTATAGTGCAAACAAGCTTCAACTCAGGCTTTTGAATGCATTTACGCGTTTTAAAAGCTCATACGAGTAGGGAGAAAGAGATTTGAGTTCTTTTGTGTTGTATATTAAGAGAAAGCATCCAAATACTTTGTTTGGATTCATTTGAGTGTGAGCTACACCTAGGATGTTTTCAATTACAAACAAGCTTCAACTCAAGCTTTTGAATGCAATTACGCGTTTTAAAAGCTCATACGAGTAGGGTGAAAGAGATTTGAGTTCTTTTGTGTTGTATATTAAGAGAAAGCATCCAAATACTTTGTTTGGATTCATTTGAGTGTGAAACTACACCTATGATGTTTACAAGTACAACAAAGCCTCAACTCAAGCTTTTGAATGCATTTACGCGTTTTAACAGCTCTTACGAATAGGGTGATAGAGATTGAGTTCTATTGTGTTGTATATTAAGAGAAAGCATCCAAATACTTTGTTTGGATTCATTTGAGTGTGAAACTACACCTAGGATGTTTACAAGTACAAACAAGCTTCAACTCAAACTTTTGAATGCATTTACGCGTTGTAACAGCTCTTACGACTAGGGTGATAGTGATTGAGTTCTTTTGTGTTGTATATTAAGAGAAAGCACCCAATTGTTTTGTTTGCACTCATTTGAGTATGAAACTTCACCAAGAATGTTTTAAAGTGCAAACAAGCTTCAACTCAGGCTTTTGAATGCATTTACGCGTTTTAAAAGCTCATACGAGTAGGGTGAAAGAGATTTGAGTTCTTTTGTGTTGTATATTAAAAGAAAGCATCCAAATACTTTGTTTGGATTCATTTGAGTGTGAAACTACACCTTGGATGTTTACAAGTACAAACAAGCTTCAACTCAAGCTTTTGAATGCATTTACGCGTTGCAGCAGCTCTTACGACTAGGGTGAAAGAGATTTGAGTTCTTTTGTGTTGTATATGAAGAGAAAGCATCCAAATATTTTGTTTGCATTCATTTGAATGTGAAACTACACCTAGGATGTTTACAAGTACAAACAAGCTTCAACTCAAACTTTTGAATGCATTTACGCGTTTTAAAATCTCATACGAGTCGGGTGAAAGAGATTTGAGTTCTTTTGTTGTATATTAAGAGAAAGCACCCAAATGATTTGTTTGCATTCATTTGAGTATGAAACTACACCAAGAATGTTTTATAGTGCAAACAAGCTTTAACTCAGGCTTTTGAATGCATTTACGCGTTTTAAAAGCTCATACGAGTAGGATGAAAGAGATTTGAGTTCTTTTGTGTTGTATATTAAGAGAAAGCATCCAAATACTTTGTTTGGATTCATTTGAGTGTGCAACTACACCTAGGAAGTTTACAATCACAAACAAGCTTCAACTCAAGCTTTTGAATGCATTTACGCGTTGTAACAGCTCTTACGACTAGGGTGAAAGAGATTTGAGTTCTTTTGTGTTGTATATTAAGAGAAAGCATCCAAAAATTTTGTTTGCATTCATTTTAGTGTGAAACTACACCTAGGATGTTTACAATTACAAACAAGCTTCAACTCAAGCTTTTGAATGCAATTACGCGTTTTAAAAGCTCATACGAGTAGTGTGAAAGAGATTTGAGTTTTTTTGTGTTGTATATTAAGAGAAAGCATCCAATTACTTTGTTTGGATTCATTTGAGTGTGAAACTACACCTAGGATGTTTACAATTACTAACAAGCTTTAACTCAAGCTTTTGAATGCAATTACGCGTTTTAAAAGCTCATACGAGTAGGGTGAAAGAGATTTGAGTTCTTTTGTGTTGTATATTAAGAGAAAGCATCCAAATACTTTGTTTGGATTCATTTGAGTGTGAAACTACACCTAAGATGTTTACAAGTACAACAAAGCCTCCACTCAAACTTTTGAATGCATTTACGCGTTTTAAAATCTCATACGAGTCGGGTGAAAGAGATTTGAGTTCTTTTGTTGTATATTAAGAGAAAGCACCCAAATGATTTGTTTGCATTCATTTGAGTATGAAACTACACCAAGAATGTTTTATAGTGCAAACAAGCTTCAACTCAGGCATTTGAATGCATTTACGCGTTTTAAAAGCTCATACGAGTAGGGAGAAAGAGATTTGAGTTCTTTTGTGTTGTATATTAAGAGAAAGCATCCAAATACTTTGTTTGGATTCATTTGAGTGTGAAACTACACCTAGGATGTTTACAATTACAAACAAGCTTCAACTCAAGCTTTTGAATGCAATTACGCGTTTTAAAAGCTCATACGAGTAGGGTGAAAGAGATTTGAGTTCTTTTGTGTTGTATATTAAGAGAAAGCATCCAAATACTTTGTTTGGATTCATTTGAGTGTGAAACTACACCTAAGATGTTTACAAGTACAACAAAGCCTCAACTCAAGCTTTTGAATGCATTTACGCATTTTAACAGCTCTTACGAATAGGGTGATAGAGATTTAGTTCTTTTGTGTTGTATATTAAGAGAAAGCATCCAAATACTTTGTCTGGATTCATTTGAGTGTGAAACTACACCTAGGATGTTTACAAGTACAAACAAGCTTCAACTCAAACTTTTGAATGCATTTACGCGTTGTAACAGCTCTTAAGACTAGGGTGATAGTGATTGAGTTCTTTTGTGTTGTATATTAAGAGAAAGCACCCAATTGTTTTGTTTGCAATCATTTGAGTATGAAACTACACCAAGAATGTTTTAAAGTGCAAACAAGCTTCAACTCAAGCTTTTAAATGCATTTACGCGTTTTAAAAGCTCATACGAGTAGGGTGAAAGAGATTTGAGTTCTTTTGTGTTGTATATTAAGAGAAAGCATCCAAATATTTTGTTTGGATTCATTTGAGTGTGAAACTACACATAGGATGTTTACAAGTACAAACAATCTTCAACTCAAACTTTTGAATGCATTTACGCGTTTTAAAATCTCATACGAGTCGGGTGTAAGAGATTTGAGTTCTTTTGTTGTATATTAAGAGAAAGCACCCAAATGTTTTGTTTGCATTCATTTGAGTATGAAACTACACCTAAGATGTTTACAAGTACAACAAAGCCTCAACTCAAGCTTTTGAATGCATTTACGCGTTTTAACAGCTCTTACGAATAGGGCGATAGAGATTGAGTTCTTTTGTGTTGTATATCAAGAGAAAGCATCCAAATACTTTGTTTGGATTCATATGAGTGTGAAACAACACCTAGGATGTTTACAAGTACAAACAAGCTTCAACTCAAGCTTTTGAATGCATTTACGCGTTGTAACAGCTCTTACGACTAGGGTGATAGTGATTGAGTTCTTTTGTGTTGTATATTAAGAGAAAGCACCCAATTGTTTTGTTTGCACTCATTTGAGTATGAAACTACACCAAGAATGTTTTAAAGTGCAAACAAGCTTCAACTCAAGCTTTTAAATGCATTTACGCGTTTTAAAAGCTCATACGAGTAGGGTGAAAGAGATTTGAGTTCTTTTGTGTTGTATATTAAGAGAAAGCATCCAAATACATTGTTTGGATTCATTTGAGTGTGAAAACTACACCTAGGATGTTTACAATTATAAATAAGCTTCAACCCAAGCTTTTGAATGCATTTACGCGTTTTAAAAGCTCATACGAGTAGGGTGAAAGAGATTTGAGTTCTTTTGTGTTGTATATTAAGAGAAAGCATCCAAATACTTTTTTTGAATTCATTTGAGTGTGAAACTACACCTTGGATGTTTACAAGTACAAACAAGCTTCAACTCAAGCTTTTGAATGCATTTACGCGTTGTAACAGCTCTTACGACTAGGGTGATAGTGATTGAGTTCTTTTGTGTTGTATATTAAGAGAAAGCACCCAATTGTTTTGTTTGCACTCATTTGAGTATGAAACTACACCAAGAATGTTTTAAAGTGCAAACAAGCTTCAACTCAAGCTTTTGAATGCATTTACGCGTTTTATAAGCTCATACGAGTAGGGTGAAAGAGATTTGAGTTCTATTGTGTTGTATATTAAGAGAAAGCATCCAAATACTTTGTTTGGATTCATTTGAGTGTGAAAATTACACCTAGGATGTTTACAATTACAAACAAGCTTCAACGCAAGCTTTTGAATGCATTTACGCGTTTTATAAGCTCATACGAGTAGGGTGAAAGAGATTTGAGTTCTTTTGTTGTATATTAAGAGAAAGCACCCAAATGTTTTGTTTGCATTCATTTGAGTATGAAACTACACCAAGAATGTTTTGTTTGCACTCATTTGAGTATGAAACTACACCTAGGATGTTTACAAGTACAAACAAGCTTCAACTCAAGTTTTTGAATGCATTTACGCGTTTTATAAGCTCATACGAGTAGGGTGAAAGAGATTTGAGTTCTATTGTGTTGTATATTAAGAGAAAGCATCCAAATACATTGTTTGGATTCATTTGAGTGTGAAAACTACACCTAGGATGTTTACAATTATAAATAAGCTTCAACCCAAGCTTTTGAATGCATTTACGCGTTTTAAAAGCTCATACGAGTAGGGTGAAAGAGATTTGAGTTCTTTTGTGTTGTATATTAAGAGAAAGCATCCAAATACTTTTTTTGAATTCATTTGAGTGTGAAACTACACCTTGGATGTTTACAAGTACAAACAAGCTTCAACTCAAGCTTTTGAATGCATTTACGCGTTGTAACAGCTCTTACGACTAGGGTGATAGTGATTGAGTTCTTTTGTGTTGTATATTAAGAGAAAGCACCCAATTGTTTTGTTTGCACTCATTTGAGTATGAAACTACACCAAGAATGTTTTAAAGTGCAAACAAGCTTCAACTCAAGCTTTTGAATGCATTTACGCGTTTTATAAGCTCATACGAGTAGGGTGAAAGAGATTTGAGTTCTATTGTGTTGTATATTAAGAGAAAGCATCCAAATACTTTGTTTGGATTCATTTGAGTGTGAAAATTACACCTAGGATGTTTACAATTACAAACAAGCTTCAACGCAAGCTTTTGAATGCATTTACGCGTTTTATAAGCTCATACGAGTAGGGTGAAAGAGATTTGAGTTCTTTTGTTGTATATTAAGAGAAAGCACCCAAATGTTTTGTTTGCATTCATTTGAGTATGAAACTACACCAAGAATGTTTTGTTTGCACTCATTTGAGTATGAAACTACACCTAGGATGTTTACAAGTACAAACAAGCTTCAACTCAAGTTTTTGAATGCATTTACGCGTTTTATAAGCTCATACGAGTAGGGTGAAAGAGATTTGAGTTCTATTGTGTTGTATATTAAGAGAAAGCATCCAAATACTTTGTTTGGATTCATTTGAGTGTGAAAACTACACCTAGGATGTTTACAATTACAAACAAGCTTCAACGCAAGCTTTTGAATGCATTTACGCGTTTTAAAAGCTCATACGAGTAGGGTGAAAGAGATTTGAGTTCTTTTGTGTTGTATATTAAGAGAAAGCATCCAAATACTATGTTTGGATTCATTTGAGTCTGAAAACTACACCTAGGATGTTTACAATTACAAACAAGCTTCAACCCAAGCTTTTGAATGCATTTACGCGTTTTAAAAGCTCATACGAGTAGGGTGAAAGAGATTTGAGTTCTTTTGTGTTGTATATTAAGAGAAAGCATCCAAATACTTTGTTTGAATTCATTTGAGTGTGAAACTACACCTTGGATGTTTACAAGTACAAACAAGCTTCAACTCAAGTTTTTGAATGCATTTACGCGTTGCAGCAGCTCTTACGTTTAGGGTGAAAGAGATTTGAGTTCTTTTGTGTTGTATATGAAGAGAAAGCATCCAAATATTTTGTTTGCATTCATTTGAGTGTGAAACTACACCTAGGATGTTTACAAGTACAAACAAGCTTCAACTCAAACTTTTGAATACATTTACGCGTTTTAAAATCTCATACGAGTCGGGTGAAAGAGATTTGAGTTCTTTTGTTGTTTATTAAGAGAAAGCACCCAAATGTTTTGTTTGCATTCATTTGAGTATGAAACTACACCAAGAATGTTTTATAGTGCAAACAAGCTTCAACTCAGGCTTTTGATTGCATTTACGCGTTTTAAAAGCCCATACGAGTAGGGTGAAACAGATTTGAGTTCTTTTGTGTTGTATATTAAGCGAAAGCATCCAAATACTTTGTTTGAATTCATTTGAGTGTGAAACTACACCTTGGATGTTTACAAGTACAAACAAGCTTCAACTCAAACTTTTGAATGCATTTACGCGTTGTAACAGCTCTTACGACTAGGGTGATAGTGATTGAGTTCTTTTGTGTTGTATATTAAGAGAAAGCACCCAATTGTTTTGTTTGCACTCATTTGAGTATGAAACTTCACCAAGAATGTTTTAAAGTGCAAACAAGCTTCAACTCAAGCTTTTGAATGCATTTACGCGTTTTAAAAGCTCATACGAGTAGGGTGAAAGAGATTTGAGTTCTTTTGTGTTGTATTTTAAGAGAAAGCATCCAAATACTTTGTTTGGATTCATTTGAGTGTAAAACTACACCTAGGATGTTTACACTTACAAACAAGCTTCAGCCCAAGCTTTTGAATGCATTTACGCGTTTTAAAAGCTCATACGAGTAGGTTGAAAGAGATTTGAGTTCTTTTGTGTTGTATAAAGGAAGCATCCAAATACTTTGTTTGGATTCATTTGAGTGTGAAACTACACCTTGGATGTTTACAAGTACAAACAAGCTTCAACTCAAGCTTTTGAATGCATTTACGCGTTGCAGCAGCTCTTACGACAAGGGTGAAAGAGATTTGAGTTCTTTTGTGTTGTATATGAAGAGAAAGCATCCAAAAATTTTGTTTGCATTCATTTTAGTGTGAAACTACACCTAGGATGTTTACAATTACAAACAAGCTTCAACTCAAGCTTTTGAATGCAATTACGCGTTTTAAAAGCTCATACGAGTAGGGTGAAAGAGATTTGAGTTTTTTTGTGTTGTATATTAAGAGAAAGCATCAAATTACTTTGTTTGGATTCATTTGAGTGTGAAACTACACCTAGTTTGTTTACAATTACTAACAAGCTTCAACTCAAGCTTTTGAATGCAATTACGCGTTTTAACAGCTCTTACGAATAGGGTGATAGAGATTGAGTTCTTTTGTGTTGTATATTAAGAGAAAGCATCCAAATACTTTGTCTGGATTCATTTGAGTGTGAAACTACACCAAGGATGTTTACAAGTACAAACAAGCTTCAACTCAAACGTTTGAATGCATTTACGCGTTGTAACAGCTCTTAAGACTAGGGTGATAGTGATTGAGTTCTTTTGTGTTGTATATTAAGAGAAAGCACCCAATTGTTTTGTTTGCAATCATTTGAGTATGAAACTACACCAAGAATGTTTTAAAGTGCAAACAAGCTTCAACTCAAGCTTTTGAATGCATTTATGCGTTTTAAAAGCTCATACGAGTAGGGTGAAAGAGATTTGAGTTCTTTTGTTGTATATTAAGAGAAAGCACCCAAATGTTTTGTTTGCATTCATTTGAGTATGAAACTACACCAAGAATGTTTTATAGTGCAAACAAGCTTCAACTCAGGCTTTTGAATGCATTTACGCGTTTTAAAAGCTCATACGAGTAGGATGAAAGAGATTTGAGTTCTTTTGTGTTGTATATTAAGAGAAAGCATCCAAATACTTTGTTTGGATTCATTTGAGTGTGAAACTACACCTAGGAAGTTTACAATTACAAACAAGCTTCAACTCAAGCTTTTGAATGCATTTACGCGTTGTAACAGCTCTTACGACTAGGGTGAAAGAGATTTGAGTTCTTTTGTGTTGTATATTAAGAGAAAGCATCCAAAAATTTTGTTTGCATTCATTTGAGTGTGAAACTACACCTATGATGTTTACAAGTACAAACAAGCTTCAACTCAAACTTTTGAATGCATTTACGCGTTTTAAAATCTCATACGAGTAGGGTGAAAGAGATTTGAGTTCTTTTGTGTTGTATATTAAGAGAAAGCATCCAAATACTTTGTTTGGATTCATTTGAGTGTGAAAACTACACCTAGGATGTTTACAATTACAAACATGCTTCAACCCAAGCTTTTGAATGCATTTACGCGTTTTAAAAGCTCATACGAGTAGGGTGAAAGAGATTTGAGTTCTTTTGTGTTGTATATTAAGAGAAAGCATCCAAATACTTTTTTTGAATTCATTTGAGTGTGAAACTACACCTTGGATGTTTACAAGTACAAACAAGCTTCAACTCAAGCTTTTGAATGCATTTACGCGTTGTAACAGCTCTTACGACTAGGGTGATAGTGATTGAGTTCTTTTGTGTTGTATATTAAGAGAAAGCACCCAATTGTTTTGTTTGCACTCATTTGAGTATGAAACTACACCAAGAATGTTTTAAAGTGCAAACAAGCTTCAACTCAAGCTTTTGAATGCATTTACGCGTTTTAAAAGCTCATACGAGTAGGGTGAAAGAGATTTGAGTTCTTTTGTGTTGTATATTAAGAGAAAGCATCCAAATACTTTGTTTGGATTCATTTGAGTGTGAAAACTACACCTAGGATGTTTACAATTACAAACAAGCTTCAACGCAAGCTTTTGAATGCATTTACGCGTTTTAAAAGCTCATACGAGTAGGGTGAAAGAGATTTGAGTTCTTTTGTGTTGTATATTAAGAGAAAGCATCCAAATACTATGTTTGGATTCATTTGAGTGTGAAAACTACACCTAGGATGTTTACAATTACAAACAAGCTTCAACCCAAGCTTTTGAATGCATTTACGCGTTTTAAAAGCTCATACGAGTAGGGTGAAAGAGATTTGAGTTCTTTTGTGTTGTATATTAAGAGAAAGCATCCAAATACTTTGTTTGAATTCATTTGAGTGTGAAACTACACCTTGGATGTTTACAAGTACAAACAAGCTTCAACTCAAGTTTTTGAATGCATTTACGCGTTGCAGCAGCTCTTACGTTTAGGGTGAAAGAGATTTGAGTTCTTTTGTGTTGTATATGAAGAGAATACATCCAAATATTTTGTTTGCATTCATTTGAGTGTGAAACTACACCTAGGATGTTTACAAGTATAAACAAGCTTCAACTCAAACTTTTGAATGCATTTACGCGTTTTAAAATCTCATACGAGTCGGGTGAAAGAGATTTGAGTTCTTTTGTTGTATATTAAGAGAAAGCACCCAAATGTTTTGTTTGCATTCATTTGAGTATGAAACTACACCAAGAATGTTTTATAGTGCAAACAAGCTTCAACTCAGGCTTTTGAATGCATTTACGCGTTTTAAAAGCTCATACGAGTAGGGTGAAAGAGATTTGAGTTCTTTTGTGTTGTATATTAAGAGAAAGCATTCAAATACTTTGTTTGGATTCATTTGAGTGTGAAACTTTACCTAGGATGTTTACAATTACAAACAAGCTTCAACTCAAGCTTTTGAATGCAATTACGCGTTTTAAAAGCTCATACGAGTAGGGTGAAAGAGATTTGAGTTCTTTTGTGTTGTATATTAAGAGAAAGCATCCAAATACTTTGTTTGGATTCATTTGAGTGTGAAACTACACCTATGATGTTTACAAGTACAACAAAGCCTCAACTCAAGCTTTTGAATGCATTTACGCGTTTTAACAGCTCTTACGAATAGGGTGATAGAGATTGAGTTCTATTGTGTTGTATATTAAGAGAAAGCATCCAAATACTTTGTTTGGATTCATTTGAGTGTGAAACTACACCTAGGATGTTTACAAGTACAAACAAGCTTCAACTCAAACTTTTGAATGCATTTACGCGTTGAAACAGCTCTTACGACTAGGGTGATAGTGATTGAGTTCTTTTGTGTTGTATATTAAGAGAAAGCACCCATTTGTTTTGTTTGCACTCATTTGAGCATGAAACTTCACCAAGAATGTTTTAAAGTGCAAACAAGCTTCAACTCAAGCTTTTGAATGCATTTACGCGTTTTAAAAGCTCATACGAGTAGGGTGAAAGAGATTTGAGTTCTTTTGTGTTGTATATTAAGAGAAAGCATCCAAATACTTTGTTTGGATTCATTTGAGTGTGAAACTACACCTAGGATGTTTACAAGTACAAACAAGCTTCAACTCAAACTTTTGAATGCATTTACGCGTTGAAACAGCTCTTACGACTAGGGTGATAGTGATTGAGTTCTTTTGTGTTGTATATTAAGAGAAAGCACCCAATTGTTTTGTTTGCACTCATTTGAGTATGAAACTTCACCAAGAATGTTTTAAAGTGCAAACAAGCTTCAACTCAAGCTTTTGAATGCATTTACGCGTTTTAAAAGCTCATACGAGTAGGGTGAAAGAGATTTGAGTTCTTTTGTGTTGTATATTAAGAGAAAGCATCCAAATACTTTGTTTGGATTCATTTGAGTGTGAAACTACACCTATGATGTTTACAAGTACAACAAAGCCTCAACTCAAGCTTTTGAATGCATTTACGCGTTTTAACAGCTCTTACGAATAGGGTGATAGAGATTGAGTTCTATTGTGTTGTATAATAAGAGAAAGCATCCAAATACTTTGTTTGGATTCATTTGAGTGTGAAACTACACCTAGGATGTTTACAAGTACAAACAAGCTTCAACTCAAACTTTTGAATGCATTTACGCGTTGTAACAGCTCTTACGACTAGGGTGATAGTGATTGAGTTCTTTTGTGTTGTATATTAAGAGAAAGCACCCAATTGTTTTGTTTGCACTCATTTGAGTATGAAACTACACCAAGAATGTTTTAAAGTGCAAACAAGCTTCAACTCAAGCTTTTGAATGCATTTACGCGTTTTATAAGCTCATACGAGTAGGGTGAAAGAGATTTGAGTTCTATTGTGTTGTATATTAAGAGAAAGCATCCAAATACTTTGTTTGGATTCATTTGAGTGTGAAAATTACACCTAGGATGTTTACAATTACAAACAAGCTTCAACGCAAGCTTTTGAATGCATTTACGCGTTTTATAAGCTCATACGAGTAGGGTGAAAGAGATTTGAGTTCTTTTGTTGTATATTAAGAGAAAGCACCCAAATGTTTTGTTTGCATTCATTTGAGTATGAAACTACACCAAGAATGTTTTGTTTGCACTCATTTGAGTATGAAACTACACCTAGGATGTTTACAAGTACAAACAAGCTTCAACTCAAGTTTTTGAATGCATTTACGCGTTTTATAAGCTCATACGAGTAGGGTGAAAGAGATTTGAGTTCTATTGTGTTGTATATTAAGAGAAAGCATCCAAATACTTTGTTTGGATTCATTTGAGTGTGAAAACTACACCTAGGATGTTTACAATTACAAACAAGCTTCAACGCAAGCTTTTGAATGCATTTACGCGTTTTAAAAGCTCATACGAGTAGGGTGAAAGAGATTTGAGTTCTTTTGTGTTGTATATTAAGAGAAAGCATCCAAATACTATGTTTGGATTCATTTGAGTCTGAAAACTACACCTAGGATGTTTACAATTACAAACAAGCTTCAACCCAAGCTTTTGAATGCATTTACGCGTTTTAAAAGCTCATACGAGTAGGGTGAAAGAGATTTGAGTTCTTTTGTGTTGTATATTAAGAGAAAGCATCCAAATACTTTGTTTGAATTCATTTGAGTGTGAAACTACACCTTGGATGTTTACAAGTACAAACAAGCTTCAACTCAAGTTTTTGAATGCATTTACGCGTTGCAGCAGCTCTTACGTTTAGGGTGAAAGAGATTTGAGTTCTTTTGTGTTGTATATGAAGAGAAAGCATCCAAATATTTTGTTTGCATTCATTTGAGTGTGAAACTACACCTAGGATGTTTACAAGTACAAACAAGCTTCAACTCAAACTTTTGAATACATTTACGCGTTTTAAAATCTCATACGAGTCGGGTGAAAGAGATTTGAGTTCTTTTGTTGTTTATTAAGAGAAAGCACCCAAATGTTTTGTTTGCATTCATTTGAGTATGAAACTACACCAAGAATGTTTTATAGTGCAAACAAGCTTCAACTCAGGCTTTTGATTGCATTTACGCGTTTTAAAAGCCCATACGAGTAGGGTGAAACAGATTTGAGTTCTTTTGTGTTGTATATTAAGCGAAAGCATCCAAATACTTTGTTTGAATTCATTTGAGTGTGAAACTACACCTTGGATGTTTACAAGTACAAACAAGCTTCAACTCAAACTTTTGAATGCATTTACGCGTTGTAACAGCTCTTACGACTAGGGTGATAGTGATTGAGTTCTTTTGTGTTGTATATTAAGAGAAAGCACCCAATTGTTTTGTTTGCACTCATTTGAGTATGAAACTTCACCAAGAATGTTTTAAAGTGCAAACAAGCTTCAACTCAAGCTTTTGAATGCATTTACGCGTTTTAAAAGCTCATACGAGTAGGGTGAAAGAGATTTGAGTTCTTTTGTGTTGTATTTTAAGAGAAAGCATCCAAATACTTTGTTTGGATTCATTTGAGTGTAAAACTACACCTAGGATGTTTACACTTACAAACAAGCTTCAGCCCAAGCTTTTGAATGCATTTACGCGTTTTAAAAGCTCATACGAGTAGGTTGAAAGAGATTTGAGTTCTTTTGTGTTGTATATTAAAAGGAAGCATCCAAATACTTTGTTTGGATTCATTTGAGTGTGAAACTACACCTTGGATGTTTACAAGTACAAACAAGCTTCAACTCAAGCTTTTGAATGCATTTACGCGTTGCAGCAGCTCTTACGACAAGGGTGAAAGAGATTTGAGTTCTTTTGTGTTGTATATGAAGAGAAAGCATCCAAAAATTTTGTTTGCATTCATTTTAGTGTGAAACTACACCTAGGATGTTTACAATTACAAACAAGCTTCAACTCAAGCTTTTGAATGCAATTACGCGTTTTAAAAGCTCATACGAGTAGGGTGAAAGAGATTTGAGTTTTTTTGTGTTGTATATTAAGAGAAAGCATCAAATTACTTTGTTTGGATTCATTTGAGTGTGAAACTACACCTAGTTTGTTTACAATTACTAACAAGCTTCAACTCAAGCTTTTGAATGCAATTACGCGTTTTAACAGCTCTTACGAATAGGGTGATAGAGATTGAGTTCTTTTGTGTTGTATATTAAGAGAAAGCATCCAAATACTTTGTCTGGATTCATTTGAGTGTGAAACTACACCAAGGATGTTTACAAGTACAAACAAGCTTCAACTCAAACGTTTGAATGCATTTACGCGTTGTAACAGCTCTTAAGACTAGGGTGATAGTGATTGAGTTCTTTTGTGTTGTATATTAAGAGAAAGCACCCAATTGTTTTGTTTGCAATCATTTGAGTATGAAACTACACCAAGAATGTTTTAAAGTGCAAACAAGCTTCAACTCAAGCTTTTGAATGCATTTATGCGTTTTAAAAGCTCATACGAGTAGGGTGAAAGAGATTTGAGTTCTTTTGTTGTATATTAAGAGAAAGCACCCAAATGTTTTGTTTGCATTCATTTGAGTATGAAACTACACCAAGAATGTTTTATAGTGCAAACAAGCTTCAACTCAGGCTTTTGAATGCATTTACGCGTTTTAAAAGCTCATACGAGTAGGATGAAAGAGATTTGAGTTCTTTTGTGTTGTATATTAAGAGAAAGCATCCAAATACTTTGTTTGGATTCATTTGAGTGTGAAACTACACCTAGGAAGTTTACAATTACAAACAAGCTTCAACTCAAGCTTTTGAATGCATTTACGCGTTGTAACAGCTCTTACGACTAGGGTGAAAGAGATTTGAGTTCTTTTGTGTTGTATATTAAGAGAAAGCATCCAAAAATTTTGTTTGCATTCATTTGAGTGTGAAACTACACCTATGATGTTTACAAGTACAAACAAGCTTCAACTCAAACTTTTGAATGCATTTACGCGTTTTAAAATCTCATACGAGTAGGGTGAAAGAGATTTGAGTTCTTTTGTGTTGTATATTAAGAGAAAGCATCCAAATACTTTGTTTGGATTCATTTGAGTGTGAAAACTACACCTAGGATGTTTACAATTACAAACATGCTTCAACCCAAGCTTTTGAATGCATTTACGCGTTTTAAAAGCTCATACGAGTAGGGTGAAAGAGATTTGAGTTCTTTTGTGTTGTATATTAAGAGAAAGCATCCAAATACTTTTTTTGAATTCATTTGAGTGTGAAACTACACCTTGGATGTTTACAAGTACAAACAAGCTTCAACTCAAGCTTTTGAATGCATTTACGCGTTGTAACAGCTCTTACGACTAGGGTGATAGTGATTGAGTTCTTTTGTGTTGTATATTAAGAGAAAGCACCCAATTGTTTTGTTTGCACTCATTTGAGTATGAAACTACACCAAGAATGTTTTAAAGTGCAAACAAGCTTCAACTCAAGCTTTTGAATGCATTTACGCGTTTTAAAAGCTCATACGAGTAGGGTGAAAGAGATTTGAGTTCTTTTGTGTTGTATATTAAGAGAAAGCATCCAAATACTTTGTTTGGATTCATTTGAGTGTGAAAACTACACCTAGGATGTTTACAATTACAAACAAGCTTCAACGCAAGCTTTTGAATGCATTTACGCGTTTTAAAAGCTCATACGAGTAGGGTGAAAGAGATTTGAGTTCTTTTGTGTTGTATATTAAGAGAAAGCATCCAAATACTATGTTTGGATTCATTTGAGTGTGAAAACTACACCTAGGATGTTTACAATTACAAACAAGCTTCAACCCAAGCTTTTGAATGCATTTACGCGTTTTAAAAGCTCATACGAGTAGGGTGAAAGAGATTTGAGTTCTTTTGTGTTGTATATTAAGAGAAAGCATCCAAATACTTTGTTTGAATTCATTTGAGTGTGAAACTACACCTTGGATGTTTACAAGTACAAACAAGCTTCAACTCAAGTTTTTGAATGCATTTACGCGTTGCAGCAGCTCTTACGTTTAGGGTGAAAGAGATTTGAGTTCTTTTGTGTTGTATATGAAGAGAATACATCCAAATATTTTGTTTGCATTCATTTGAGTGTGAAACTACACCTAGGATGTTTACAAGTATAAACAAGCTTCAACTCAAACTTTTGAATGCATTTACGCGTTTTAAAATCTCATACGAGTCGGGTGAAAGAGATTTGAGTTCTTTTGTTGTATATTAAGAGAAAGCACCCAAATGTTTTGTTTGCATTCATTTGAGTATGAAACTACACCAAGAATGTTTTATAGTGCAAACAAGCTTCAACTCAGGCTTTTGAATGCATTTACGCGTTTTAAAAGCTCATACGAGTAGGGTGAAAGAGATTTGAGTTCTTTTGTGTTGTATATTAAGAGAAAGCATTCAAATACTTTGTTTGGATTCATTTGAGTGTGAAACTTTACCTAGGATGTTTACAATTACAAACAAGCTTCAACTCAAGCTTTTGAATGCAATTACGCGTTTTAAAAGCTCATACGAGTAGGGTGAAAGAGATTTGAGTTCTTTTGTGTTGTATATTAAGAGAAAGCATCCAAATACTTTGTTTGGATTCATTTGAGTGTGAAACTACACCTATGATGTTTACAAGTACAACAAAGCCTCAACTCAAGCTTTTGAATGCATTTACGCGTTTTAACAGCTCTTACGAATAGGGTGATAGAGATTGAGTTCTATTGTGTTGTATATTAAGAGAAAGCATCCAAATACTTTGTTTGGATTCATTTGAGTGTGAAACTACACCTAGGATGTTTACAAGTACAAACAAGCTTCAACTCAAACTTTTGAATGCATTTACGCGTTGAAACAGCTCTTACGACTAGGGTGATAGTGATTGAGTTCTTTTGTGTTGTATATTAAGAGAAAGCACCCATTTGTTTTGTTTGCACTCATTTGAGCATGAAACTTCACCAAGAATGTTTTAAAGTGCAAACAAGCTTCAACTCAAGCTTTTGAATGCATTTACGCGTTTTAAAAGCTCATACGAGTAGGGTGAAAGAGATTTGAGTTCTTTTGTGTTGTATATTAAGAGAAAGCATCCAAATACTTTGTTTGGATTCATTTGAGTGTGAAACTACACCTAGGATGTTTACAAGTACAAACAAGCTTCAACTCAAACTTTTGAATGCATTTACGCGTTGAAACAGCTCTTACGACTAGGGTGATAGTGATTGAGTTCTTTTGTGTTGTATATTAAGAGAAAGCACCCAATTGTTTTGTTTGCACTCATTTGAGTATGAAACTTCACCAAGAATGTTTTAAAGTGCAAACAAGCTTCAACTCAAGCTTTTGAATGCATTTACGCGTTTTAAAAGCTCATACGAGTAGGGTGAAAGAGATTTGAGTTCTTTTGTGTTGTATATTAAGAGAAAGCATCCAAATACTTTGTTTGGATTCATTTGAGTGTGAAACTACACCTATGATGTTTACAAGTACAACAAAGCCTCAACTCAAGCTTTTGAATGCATTTACGCGTTTTAACAGCTCTTACGAATAGGGTGATAGAGATTGAGTTCTATTGTGTTGTATAATAAGAGAAAGCATCCAAATACTTTGTTTGGATTCATTTGAGTGTGAAACTACACCTAGGATGTTTACAAGTACAAACAAGCTTCAACTCAAACTTTTGAATGCATTTACGCGTTGAAACAGCTCTTACGACTAGGGTGATAGTGATTGAGTTCTTTTGTGTTGTATATTAAGAGAAAGCACCCATTTGTTTTGTTTGCACTCATTTGAGTATGAAACTTCACCAAGAATGTTTTAAAGTGCAAACAAGCTTCAACTCAAGCTTTTGAATGCATTTACGCGTTTTAAAAGCTCATACGAGTAGGGTGAAAGAGATTTGAGTTCTTTTGTGTTGTATATTAAGAGAAAGCATCCAAATACTTTGTTTGGATTCATTTGAGTGTGAAACTACACCTAGGATGTTTACAAGTACAAACAAGCTTCAACTCAAACTTTTGAATGCATTTACGCGTTGAAACAGCTCTTACGACTAGGGTGATAGTGATTGAGTTCTTTTGTGTTGTATATTAAGAGAAAGCACCCAATTGTTTTGTTTGCACTCATTTGAGTATGAAACTTCACCAAGAATGTTTTAAAGTGCAAACAAGCTTCAACTCAAGCTTTTGAATGCATTTACGCGTTTTAAAAGCTCATACGAGTAGGGTGAAAGAGATTTGAGTTCTTTTGTGTTGTATTTTAAGAGAAAGCATCCAAATACTTTGTTTGGATTCATTTGAGTGTAAAACTACACCTAGGATGTTTACACTTACAAACAAGCTTCAGCCCAAGCTTTTGAATGCATTTACGCGTTTTAAAAGCTCATACGAGTAGGTTGAAAGAGATTTGAGTTCTTTTGTGTTGTATATTAAAAGGAAGCATCCAAATACTTTGTTTGGATTCATTTGAGTGTGAAACTACACCTTGGATGTTTACAAGTACAAACAAGCTTCAACTCAAGCTTTTGAATGCATTTACGCGTTGCAGCAGCTCTTACGACAAGGGTGAAAGAGATTTGAGTTCTTTTGTGTTGTATATGAAGAGAAAGCATCCAAAAATTTTGTTTGCATTCATTTTAGTGTGAAACTACACCTAGGATGTTTACAATTACAAACAAGCTTCAACTCAAGCTTTTGAATGCAATTACGCGTTTTAAAAGCTCATACGAGTAGGGTGAAAGAGATTTGAGTTTTTTTGTGTTGTATATTAAGAGAAAGCATCAAATTACTTTGTTTGGATTCATTTGAGTGTGAAACTACACCTAGTTTGTTTACAATTACTAACAAGCTTCAACTCAAGCTTTTGAATGCAATTACGCGTTTTAACAGCTCTTACGAATAGGGTGATAGAGATTGAGTTCTTTTGTGTTGTATATTAAGAGAAAGCATCCAAATACTTTGTCTGGATTCATTTGAGTGTGAAACTACACCAAGGATGTTTACAAGTACAAACAAGCTTCAACTCAAACGTTTGAATGCATTTACGCGTTGTAACAGCTCTTAAGACTAGGGTGATAGTGATTGAGTTCTTTTGTGTTGTATATTAAGAGAAAGCACCCAATTGTTTTGTTTGCAATCATTTGAGTATGAAACTACACCAAGAATGTTTTAAAGTGCAAACAAGCTTCAACTCAAGCTTTTGAATGCATTTATGCGTTTTAAAAGCTCATACGAGTAGGGTGAAAGAGATTTGAGTTCTTTTGTTGTATATTAAGAGAAAGCACCCAAATGTTTTGTTTGCATTCATTTGAGTATGAAACTACACCAAGAATGTTTTATAGTGCAAACAAGCTTCAACTCAGGCTTTTGAATGCATTTACGCGTTTTAAAAGCTCATACGAGTAGGATGAAAGAGATTTGAGTTCTTTTGTGTTGTATATTAAGAGAAAGCATCCAAATACTTTGTTTGGATTCATTTGAGTGTGAAACTACACCTAGGAAGTTTACAATTACAAACAAGCTTCAACTCAAGCTTTTGAATGCATTTACGCGTTGTAACAGCTCTTACGACTAGGGTGAAAGAGATTTGAGTTCTTTTGTGTTGTATATTAAGAGAAAGCATCCAAAAATTTTGTTTGCATTCATTTGAGTGTGAAACTACACCTATGATGTTTACAAGTACAAACAAGCTTCAACTCAAACTTTTGAATGCATTTACGCGTTTTAAAATCTCATACGAGTAGGGTGAAAGAGATTTGAGTTCTTTTGTGTTGTATATTAAGAGAAAGCATCCAAATACTTTGTTTGGATTCATTTGAGTGTGAAAACTACACCTAGGATGTTTACAATTACAAACATGCTTCAACCCAAGCTTTTGAATGCATTTACGCGTTTTAAAAGCTCATACGAGTAGGGTGAAAGAGATTTGAGTTCTTTTGTGTTGTATATTAAGAGAAAGCATCCAAATACTTTTTTTGAATTCATTTGAGTGTGAAACTACACCTTGGATGTTTACAAGTACAAACAAGCTTCAACTCAAGCTTTTGAATGCATTTACGCGTTGTAACAGCTCTTACGACTAGGGTGATAGTGATTGAGTTCTTTTGTGTTGTATATTAAGAGAAAGCACCCAATTGTTTTGTTTGCACTCATTTGAGTATGAAACTACACCAAGAATGTTTTAAAGTGCAAACAAGCTTCAACTCAAGCTTTTGAATGCATTTACGCGTTTTAAAAGCTCATACGAGTAGGGTGAAAGAGATTTGAGTTCTTTTGTGTTGTATATTAAGAGAAAGCATCCAAATACTTTGTTTGGATTCATTTGAGTGTGAAAACTACACCTAGGATGTTTACAATTACAAACAAGCTTCAACGCAAGCTTTTGAATGCATTTACGCGTTTTAAAAGCTCATACGAGTAGGGTGAAAGAGATTTGAGTTCTTTTGTGTTGTATATTAAGAGAAAGCATCCAAATACTATGTTTGGATTCATTTGAGTGTGAAAACTACACCTAGGATGTTTACAATTACAAACAAGCTTCAACCCAAGCTTTTGAATGCATTTACGCGTTTTAAAAGCTCATACGAGTAGGGTGAAAGAGATTTGAGTTCTTTTGTGTTGTATATTAAGAGAAAGCATCCAAATACTTTGTTTGAATTCATTTGAGTGTGAAACTACACCTTGGATGTTTACAAGTACAAACAAGCTTCAACTCAAGTTTTTGAATGCATTTACGCGTTGCAGCAGCTCTTACGTTTAGGGTGAAAGAGATTTGAGTTCTTTTGTGTTGTATATGAAGAGAATACATCCAAATATTTTGTTTGCATTCATTTGAGTGTGAAACTACACCTAGGATGTTTACAAGTATAAACAAGCTTCAACTCAAACTTTTGAATGCATTTACGCGTTTTAAAATCTCATACGAGTCGGGTGAAAGAGATTTGAGTTCTTTTGTTGTATATTAAGAGAAAGCACCCAAATGTTTTGTTTGCATTCATTTGAGTATGAAACTACACCAAGAATGTTTTATAGTGCAAACAAGCTTCAACTCAGGCTTTTGAATGCATTTACGCGTTTTAAAAGCTCATACGAGTAGGGTGAAAGAGATTTGAGTTCTTTTGTGTTGTATATTAAGAGAAAGCATTCAAATACTTTGTTTGGATTCATTTGAGTGTGAAACTTTACCTAGGATGTTTACAATTACAAACAAGCTTCAACTCAAGCTTTTGAATGCAATTACGCGTTTTAAAAGCTCATACGAGTAGGGTGAAAGAGATTTGAGTTCTTTTGTGTTGTATATTAAGAGAAAGCATCCAAATACTTTGTTTGGATTCATTTGAGTGTGAAACTACACCTATGATGTTTACAAGTACAACAAAGCCTCAACTCAAGCTTTTGAATGCATTTACGCGTTTTAACAGCTCTTACGAATAGGGTGATAGAGATTGAGTTCTATTGTGTTGTATATTAAGAGAAAGCATCCAAATACTTTGTTTGGATTCATTTGAGTGTGAAACTACACCTAGGATGTTTACAAGTACAAACAAGCTTCAACTCAAACTTTTGAATGCATTTACGCGTTGAAACAGCTCTTACGACTAGGGTGATAGTGATTGAGTTCTTTTGTGTTGTATATTAAGAGAAAGCACCCATTTGTTTTGTTTGCACTCATTTGAGCATGAAACTTCACCAAGAATGTTTTAAAGTGCAAACAAGCTTCAACTCAAGCTTTTGAATGCATTTACGCGTTTTAAAAGCTCATACGAGTAGGGTGAAAGAGATTTGAGTTCTTTTGTGTTGTATATTAAGAGAAAGCATCCAAATACTTTGTTTGGATTCATTTGAGTGTGAAACTACACCTAGGATGTTTACAAGTACAAACAAGCTTCAACTCAAACTTTTGAATGCATTTACGCGTTGAAACAGCTCTTACGACTAGGGTGATAGTGATTGAGTTCTTTTGTGTTGTATATTAAGAGAAAGCACCCAATTGTTTTGTTTGCACTCATTTGAGTATGAAACTTCACCAAGAATGTTTTAAAGTGCAAACAAGCTTCAACTCAAGCTTTTGAATGCATTTACGCGTTTTAAAAGCTCATACGAGTAGGGTGAAAGAGATTTGAGTTCTTTTGTGTTGTATATTAAGAGAAAGCATCCAAATACTTTGTTTGGATTCATTTGAGTGTGAAACTACACCTATGATGTTTACAAGTACAACAAAGCCTCAACTCAAGCTTTTGAATGCATTTACGCGTTTTAACAGCTCTTACGAATAGGGTGATAGAGATTGAGTTCTATTGTGTTGTATAATAAGAGAAAGCATCCAAATACTTTGTTTGGATTCATTTGAGTGTGAAACTACACCTAGGATGTTTACAAGTACAAACAAGCTTCAACTCAAACTTTTGAATGCATTTACGCGTTGAAACAGCTCTTACGACTAGGGTGATAGTGATTGAGTTCTTTTGTGTTGTATATTAAGAGAAAGCACCCATTTGTTTTGTTTGCACTCATTTGAGTATGAAACTTCACCAAGAATGTTTTAAAGTGCAAACAAGCTTCAACTCAAGCTTTTGAATGCATTTACGCGTTTTAAAAGCTCATACGAGTAGGGTGAAAGAGATTTGAGTTCTTTTGTGTTGTATATTAAGAGAAAGCATCCAAATACTTTGTTTGGATTCATTTGAGTGTGAAACTACACCTAGGATGTTTACAAGTACAAACAAGCTTCAACTCAAACTTTTGAATGCATTTACGCGTTGAAACAGCTCTTACGACTAGGGTGATAGTGATTGAGTTCTTTTGTGTTGTATATTAAGAGAAAGCACCCAATTGTTTTGTTTGCACTCATTTGAGTATGAAACTTCACCAAGAATGTTTTAAAGTGCAAACAAGCTTCAACTCAAGCTTTTGAATGCATTTACGCGTTTTAAAAGCTCATACGAGTAGGGTGAAAGAGATTTGAGTTCTTTTGTGTTGATTATTAAAAGAAAGCATCCAAATACTTTGTTTGGATTCATTTGAGTGTGAAACTACACCTTGGATGTTTACAAGTACAAACAAGCTTCAACTCAAGCTTTTCAATGCATTTACGCGTTGCAGCAGCTCTTACGACTAGGGTGAAAGAGATTTGAGTTCTTTTGTGTTGTATATGAAGAGAAAGCATCCAAATATTTTGTTTGCATTCATTTGAATGTGAAACTACATCTAGGATGTTTACAAGTACAAACAAGCTTCAACTCAAACTTTTGAATGCATTTACGCGTTTTAAAATCTCATACGAGTCGGGTGAAAGAGATTTGAGTTCTTTTGTTGTATATTAAGAGAAAGCACCCAAATGATTTGTTTGCATTCATTTGAGTATGAAACTACACCAAGAATGTTTTATAGTGCAAACAAGCTTCAACTCAGGCTTTTGAATGCATTTACGCGTTTTAAAAGCTCATATGAGTAGGGTGAAAGAGATTTGAGTTCTTTTGTGTTGTATATTAAGAGAAAGCATCCAAATACTTTGTTTGGATTCATTGAGTGTGAAACTACACCTAAGATGTTTACAAGTACAACAAAGCCTCAACTCAAGCTTTTGAATGCATTTACGCATTTTAACAGCTCTTACGAATAGGGTGATAGAGATTGAGTTCTTTTGTGTTGTATATTAAGAGAAAGCATCCAAATACTTTGTCTGGATTCATTTGAGTGTGAAACTACACCTAGGATGTTTACAAGTACAAACAAGCTTCAACTCAAACGTTTGAATGCATTTACGCGTTGTAACAGCTCTTAAGACTAGGGTGATAGTGATTGAGTTCTTTTGTGTTGTATATTAAGAGAAAGCACCCAATTGTTTTGTTTGCAATCATTTGAGTATGAAACTACACCATGAATGTTTTAAAGTGCAAACAAGCTTCAACTCAAGCTTTTGAATGCATTTATGCGTTTTAAAAGCTCATACGAGTAGGGTGAAAGAGATTTGAGTTCTTTTGTTGTATATTAAGAGAAAGCACCCAAATGTTTTGTTTGCATTCATTTGAGTATGAAACTACACCAAGAATGTTTTATAGTGCAAACAAGCTTCAACTCAGGCTTTTGAATGCATTTACGCGTTTTAAAAGCTCATACGAGTAGGATGAAAGAGATTTGAGTTCTTTTGTGTTGTATATTAAGAGAAAGCATCCAAATACTTTGTTTGGATTCATTTGAGTGTGAAACTACACCTAGGAAGTTTACAATTACAAACAAGCTTCAACTCAAGCTTTTGAATGCATTTACGCGTTGTAACAGCTCTTACGACTAGGGTGAAAGAGATTTGAGTTCTTTTGTGTTGTATATTAAGAGAAAGCATCCAAAAATTTTGTTTGCATTCATTTGAGTGTGAAACTACACCTATGATGTTTACAAGTACAAACAAGCTTCAACTCAAACTTTTGAATGCATTTACGCGTTTTAAAATCTCATACGAGTAGGGTGAAAGAGATTTGAGTTCTTTTGTGTTGTATATTAAGAGAAAGCATCCAAATACTTTGTTTGGATTCATTTGAGTGTGAAAACTACACCTAGGATGTTTACAATTACAAACATGCTTCAACCCAAGCTTTTGAATGCATTTACGCGTTTTAAAAGCTCATACGAGTAGGGTGAAAGAGATTTGAGTTCTTTTGTGTTGTATATTAAGAGAAAGCATCCAAATACTTTTTTTGAATTCATTTGAGTGTGAAACTACACCTTGGATGTTTACAAGTACAAACAAGCTTCAACTCAAGCTTTTGAATGCATTTACGCGTTGTAACAGCTCTTACGACTAGGGTGATAGTGATTGAGTTCTTTTGTGTTGTATATTAAGAGAAAGCACCCAATTGTTTTGTTTGCACTCATTTGAGTATGAAACTACACCAAGAATGTTTTAAAGTGCAAACAAGCTTCAACTCAAGCTTTTGAATGCATTTACGCGTTTTAAAAGCTCATACGAGTAGGGTGAAAGAGATTTGAGTTCTTTTGTGTTGTATATTAAGAGAAAGCATCCAAATACTTTGTTTGGATTCATTTGAGTGTGAAAACTACACCTAGGATGTTTACAATTACAAACAAGCTTCAACGCAAGCTTTTGAATGCATTTACGCGTTTTAAAAGCTCATACGAGTAGGGTGAAAGAGATTTGAGTTCTTTTGTGTTGTATATTAAGAGAAAGCATTCAAATACTTTGTTTGGATTCATTTGAGTGTGAAACTTTACCTAGGATGTTTACAATTACAAACAAGCTTCAACTCAAGCTTTTGAATGCAATTACGCGTTTTAAAAGCTCATACGAGTAGGGTGAAAGAGATTTGAGTTCTTTTGTGTTGTATATTAAGAGAAAGCATCCAAATACTTTGTTTGGATTCATTTGAGTGTGAAACTACACCTATGATGTTTACAAGTACAACAAAGCCTCAACTCAAGCTTTTGAATGCATTTACGCGTTTTAACAGCTCTTACGAATAGGGTGATAGAGATTGAGTTCTATTGTGTTGTATATTAAGAGAAAGCATCCAAATACTTTGTTTGGATTCATTTGAGTGTGAAACTACACCTAGGATGTTTACAAGTACAAACAAGCTTCAACTCAAACTTTTGAATGCATTTACGCGTTGAAACGGCTCTTACGACTAGGGTGATAGTGATTGAGTTCTTTTGTGTTGTATATTAAGAGAAAGCACCCATTTGTTTTGTTTGCACTCATTTGAGCATGAAACTTCACCAAGAATGTTTTAAAGTGCAAACAAGCTTCAACTCAAGCTTTTGAATGCATTTACGCGTTTTAAAAGCTCATACGAGTAGGGTGAAAGAGATTTGAGTTCTTTTGTGTTGTATATTAAGAGAAAGCATCCAAATACTTTGTTTGGATTCATTTGAGTGTGAAACTACACCTAGGATGTTTACAAGTACAAACAAGCTTCAACTCAAACTTTTGAATGCATTTACGCGTTGAAACAGCTCTTACGACTAGGGTGATAGTGATTGAGTTCTTTTGTGTTGTATATTAAGAGAAAGCACCCAATTGTTTTGTTTGCACTCATTTGAGTATGAAACTTCACCAAGAATGTTTTAAAGTGCAAACAAGCTTCAACTCAAGCTTTTGAATGCATTTACGCGTTTTAAAAGCTCATACGAGTAGGGTGAAAGAGATTTGAGTTCTTTTGTGTTGTATATTAAGAGAAAGCATCCAAATACTTTGTTTGGATTCATTTGAGTGTGAAACTACACCTATGATGTTTACAAGTACAACAAAGCCTCAACTCAAGCTTTTGAATGCATTTACGCGTTTTAACAGCTCTTACGAATAGGGTGATAGAGATTGAGTTCTATTGTGTTGTATATTAAGAGAAAGCATCCAAATACTTTGTTTGGATTCATTTGAGTGTGAAACTACACCTAGGATGTTTACAAGTACAAACAAGCTTCAACTCAAACTTTTGAATGCATTTACGCGTTGAAACAGCTCTTACGACTAGGGTGATAGTGATTGAGTTCTTTTGTGTTGTATATTAAGAGAAAGCACCCATTTGTTTTGTTTGCACTCATTTGAGTATGAAACTTCACCAAGAATGTTTTAAAGTGCAAACAAGCTTCAACTCAAGCTTTTGAATGCATTTACGCGTTTTAAAAGCTCATACGAGTAGGGTGAAAGAGATTCGAGTTCTTTTGTGTTGTATATTAAGAGAAAGCATCCAAATACTTTGTTTGGATTCATTTGAGTGTGAAACTACACCTAGGATGTTTACAAGTACAAACAAGCTTCAACTCAAACTTTTGAATGCATTTACGCGTTGAAACAGCTCTTACGACTAGGGTGATAGTGATTGAGTTCTTTTGTGTTGTATATTAAGAGAAAGCACCCAATTGTTTTGTTTGCACTCATTTGAGTATGAAACTTCACCAAGAATGTTTTAAAGTGCAAACAAGCTTCAACTCACGCTTTTGAATGAATTTACGCGTTTTAAAAGCTCATACGAGTAGGGTGAAAGAGATTTGAGTTCTTTTGTGTTGTATATTAAGAGAAAGCATCCAAATACTATGTTTGGATTCATTTGAGTGTGAAAACTACACCTAGGATGTTTACAATTACAAACAAGCTTCAACCCAAGCTTTTGAATGCATTTACGCGTTTTAAAAGCTCATACGAGTAGGGTGAAAGAGATTTGAGTTCTTTTGTGTTGTATATTAAGAGAAAGCATCCAAATACTTTGTTTGAATTCATTTGAGTGTGAAACTACACCTTGGATGTTTACAAGTACAAACAAGCTTCAACTCAAGTTTTTGAATGCATTTACGCGTTGCAGCAGCTCTTACGTTTAGGGTGAAAGAGATTTGAGTTCTTTTGTGTTGTATATGAAGAGAATACATCCAAATATTTTGTTTGCATTCATTTGAGTGTGAAACTACACCTAGGATGTTTACAAGTATAAACAAGCTTCAACTCAAACTTTTGAATGCATTTACGCGTTTTAAAATCTCATACGAGTCGGGTGAAAGAGATTTGAGTTCTTTTGTTGTATATTAAGAGAAAGCACCCAAATGTTTTGTTTGCATTCATTTGAGTATGAAACTACACCAAGAATGTTTTATAGTGCAAACAAGCTTCAACTCAGGCTTTTGAATGCATTTACGCGTTTTAAAAGCTCATACGAGTAGGGTGAAAGAGATTTGAGTTCTTTTGTGTTGTATATTAAGAGAAAGCATTCAAATACTTTGTTTGGATTCATTTGAGTGTGAAACTTTACCTAGGATGTTTACAATTACAAACAAGCTTCAACTCAAGCTTTTGAATGCAATTACGCGTTTTAAAAGCTCATACGAGTAGGGTGAAAGAGATTTGAGTTCTTTTGTGTTGTATATTAAGAGAAAGCATCCAAATACTTTGTTTGGATTCATTTGAGTGTGAAACTACACCTATGATGTCTACAAGTACAACAAAGCCTCAACTCAAGCTTTTGAATGCATTTACGCGTTTTAACAGCTCTTACGAATAGGGTGATAGAGATTGAGTTCTATTGTGTTGTATATTAAGAGAAAGCATCCAAATACTTTGTTTGGATTCATTTGAGTGTGAAACTACACCTAGGATGTTTACAAGTACAAACAAGCTTCAACTCAAACTTTTGAATGCATTTACGCGTTGAAACGGCTCTTACGACTAGGGTGATAGTGATTGAGTTCTTTTGTGTTGTATATTAAGAGAAAGCACCCATTTGTTTTGTTTGCACTCATTTGAGCATGAAACTTCACCAAGAATGTTTTAAAGTGCAAACAAGCTTCAACTCAAGCTTTTGAATGCATTTACGCGTTTTAAAAGCTCATACGAGTAGGGTGAAAGAGATTTGAGTTCTTTTGTGTTGTATATTAAGAGAAAGCATCCAAATACTTTGTTTGGATTCATTTGAGTGTGAAACTACACCTAGGATGTTTACAAGTACAAACAAGCTTCAACTCAAACTTTTGAATGCATTTACGCGTTGAAACAGCTCTTACGACTAGGGTGATAGTGATTGAGTTCTTTTGTGTTGTATATTAAGAGAAAGCACCCAATTGTTTTGTTTGCACTCATTTGAGTATGAAACTTCACCAAGAATGTTTTAAAGTGCAAACAAGCTTCAACTCAAGCTTTTGAATGCATTTACGCGTTTTAAAAGCTCATACGAGTAGGGTGAAAGAGATTTGAGTTCTTTTGTGTTGTATATTAAGAGAAAGCATCCAAATACTTTGTTTGGATTCATTTGAGTGTGAAACTACACCTATGATGTTTACAAGTACAACAAAGCCTCAACTCAAGCTTTTGAATGCATTTACGCGTTTTAACAGCTCTTACGAATAGGGTGATAGAGATTGAGTTCTATTGTGTTGTATATTAAGAGAAAGCATCCAAATACTTTGTTTGGATTCATTTGAGTGTGAAACTACACCTAGGATGTTTACAAGTACAAACAAGCTTCAACTCAAACTTTTGAATGCATTTACGCGTTGAAACAGCTCTTACGACTAGGGTGATAGTGATTGAGTTCTTTTGTGTTGTATATTAAGAGAAAGCACCCATTTGTTTTGTTTGCACTCATTTGAGTATGAAACTTCACCAAGAATGTTTTAAAGTGCAAACAAGCTTCAACTCAAGCTTTTGAATGCATTTACGCGTTTTAAAAGCTCATACGAGTAGGGTGAAAGAGATTTGAGTTCTTTTGTGTTGTATATTAAGAGAAAGCATCCAAATACTTTGTTTGGATTCATTTGAGTGTGAAACTACACCTAGGATGTTTACAAGTACAAACAAGCTTCAACTCAAACTTTTGAATGCATTTACGCGTTGAAACAGCTCTTACGACTAGGGTGATAGTGATTGAGTTCTTTTGTGTTGTATATTAAGAGAAAGCACCCAATTGTTTTGTTTGCACTCATTTGAGTATGAAACTTCACCAAGAATGTTTTAAAGTGCAAACAAGCTTCAACTCACGCTTTTGAATGAATTTACGCGTTTTAAAAGCTCATACGAGTAGGGTGAAAGAGATTTGAGTTCTTTTGTGTTGATTATTAAAAGAAAGCATCCAAATACTTTGTTTGGATTCATTTGAGTGTGAAACTACACCTTGGATGTTTACAAGTACAAACAAGCTTCAACTCAAGCTTTTCAATGCATTTACGCGTTGCAGCAGCTCTTACGACTAGGGTGAAAGAGATTTGAGTTCTTTTGTGTTGTATATGAAGAGAAAGCATCCAAATATTTTGTTTGCATTCATTTGAATGTGAAACTACATCTAGGATGTTTACAAGTACAAACAAGCTTCAACTCAAACTTTTGAATGCATTTACGCGTTTTAAAATCTCATACGAGTCGGGTGAAAGAGATTTGAGTTCTTTTGTTGTATATTAAGAGAAAGCACCCAAATGATTTGTTTGCATTCATTTGAGTATGAAACTACACCAAGAATGTTTTATAGTGCAAACAAGCTTCAACTCAGGCTTTTGAATGCATTTACGCGTTTTAAAAGCTCATACGAGTAGGGTGAAAGAGATTTGAGTTCTTTTGTGTTGTATATTAAGAGAAAGCATCCAATTACTTTGTTTGGATTCATTTGAGTGTGAAACTACACCTAGGATGTTTACAATTACAAACAAGCTTCAACTCAAACTTTTGAATGCATTTACGCGTTTTAAAATCTCATACGAGTCGGGTGAAAGAGATTTGAGTTCTTTTGTTGTATATTAAGAGAAAGCACCCAAATGATTTGTTTGCATTCATTTGAGTATGAAACTACACCAAGAATGTTTTATAGTGCAAACAAGCTTCAACTCAAACTTTTGAATGCATTTCCGCGTTTTAAAATCTCATACGAGTAGGGTGAAAGAGATTTGAGTTCTTTTGTGTTGTATATTAAGAGAAAGCATCCAAATACTTTGTTTGGATTCATTTGAGTGTGAAACTACACCTAGGATGTTTACAATTACAAACAAGCTTCAACTCAAGCTTTTGAATGCAATTACGCGTTTTAAAAGCTCATACGAGTAGGGTGAAAGAGATTTGAGTTCTTTTGTGTTGTATATTAAGAGAAAGCATCCAAATACTTTGTTTGGATTCATTTGAGTGTGAAACTACACCTAAGATGTTTACAAGTGAAACAAAGCCTCAAGTTAAGCTTTTGAATGCATTTACACGTTTTAACAGCTCTTACGAATAGGGTGATAGAGATTGAGTTCTTTTGTGTTGTATATTAAGAGAAAGCATCCAAATACTTTGTCTGGATTCATTTGAGTGTGAAACTACACCTAGGATGTTTACAAGTACAAACAAGCTTCAACTCAAACTTTTGAATGCATTTACGCGTTGTAACAGCTCTTACGACTAGGGTGATAGTGATTGAGTTCTTTTGTGTTGTATATTAAGAGAAAGCACCCAATTGTTTTGTTTGCAATCATTTGAGTATGAAACTACACCAAGAATGTTTTAAAGTGCAAACAAGCTTCAACTCAAGCTTTTGAATGCATTTACGCGTTTTAAAAGCTCATACGAGTATGGTGAAAGAGATTTGAGTTCTTTTGTGTTGTATATTAAGAGAAAGCATCCAAATATTTTGTTTGGATTCATTTGAGTGTGAAACTACACATAGGATGTTTACAAGTACAAACAAGCTTCAACTCAAACTTTTGAATGAATTTACGCGTTTTAAAATCTCATACGAGTCGGGTGTAAGATATTTGAGTTCTTTTGTTGTATATTAAGAGAAAGCACCCAAATGTTTTGTTTGCATTCATTTGAGTATGAAACTACACCAAGAATGTTTTATAGTGCAAACAAGCTTCAACTCAGGCTTTTGAATACATTTACGCGTTTTAAAAGCTCATACGAGTAGGATGAAAGAGATTTGAGTTCTTTTGTGTTGTATATTAAGAGAAAGCATCCAAATACTTTGTTTGGATTCATTTGAGTGTGAAACTACACCTAGGAAGTTTACAATTACAAACAAGCTTCAACTCAAGCTTTTGAATGCATTTACGCGTTGTAACAGCTCTTACGACTAGGGTGAAAGAGATTTGAGTTCTTTTGTGTTGTATATTAAGAGAAAGCATCCAAAAATTTTGTTTGCATTCATTTGATTGTGAAACTACACCTATGATGTTTACAAGTACAAACAAGCTTCAACTCAAACTTTTGAATGCATTTACGCGTTTTAAAATCTCATACGGGTCGGGTGAAAGAGATTTGAGTTCTTTTGTGTTGTATATTAAGAGAAAGCATCCAAATACTTTGTTTGGATTCATTTGAGTGTGAAACTACACCTAAGATGTTTACAAGTACAACAAAGCCTCAACTCAAGCTTTTGAATGCATTTACGCGTTTTAACAGCTCTTACGAATAGGGTGATAGAGATTGAGTTCTTTTGTGTTGTATATTAAGAGAAAGCATCCAAATACTTTGTTTGGATTCATATGAGTGTGAAACTACACCTAGGATGTTTACAAGTACAAACAAGCTTCAACTCAAACTTTTGAATGCATTTACGCGTTGTAACAGCTCTTACGACTAGGGTGATAGTGATTGAGTTCTTTTGTGTTGTATATTAAGAGAAAGCACCCAATTGTTTTGTTTGCACTCATTTGAGTATGAAACTACACCAAGAATGTTTTAAAGTGCAAACAAGCTTCAACTCAAGCTTTTGAATGCATTTACGCGTTTTAAAAGCTCGTACGAGTAGGGTGAAAGAGATTTGAGTTCTTTTGTGTTGTATATTAAGAGAAAGCATCCAAATACTTTGTTTGGATTCATTTGAGTGTGAAAACTACACCTAGGATGTTTACAATTACTAACAAGCTTCAACCCAAGCTTTTGAATGCATTTACGCGTTTTAAAAGCTCATACGAGTAGGGTGAAAGAGATTTGAGTTCTTTTGTGTTGTATATTAAGAGAAAGCATCCAAATACTTTGTTTGGATTCATTTGAGTGTGAAACTACACCTTGGATGTTTACAAGTACAAACAAGCTTCAACTCAAGCTTCTGAATGCATTTACGCGTTGCAGCAGCTCTTACGAGTAGGGTGAAAGAGATTTGAGTTCTTTTGTGTTGTATATTAAGAGAAAGCATCCATATACTTTGTTTGGATTCATTTGAGTGTTAAACTACACCTAGGATGTTTACAAGTACAAACAAGCTTCAACTCAAACTTTTGAATGCATTTACGCGTTGTAACAGCTCTTACGACTAGGGTGATAGTGATTGAGTTCTTTTGTGTTGTATATTAAGAGAAAGCACCCAATTGTTTTGTTTGCACTCATTTGAGTATGAAACTTCACCAAGAATGTTTTAAAGTGCAAACAAGCTTCAACTCAAGCTTTTGAATGCATTTACGCGTTTTAAAAGCTCATACGAGTAGGGTGAAAGAGATCTGAGTTCTTTTGTGTTGTAGATTAAGAGAAAGCATCCAAATATTTTGTTTGCATTCATTTGAGTGTGAAACTACACATAGGATGTTTACAAGTACAAACAAGCTTCAACTCAAACTTTTGAATGCATTTACGCGTTTTAAAATCTCATACGAGTCGGGTGTAAGAGATTTGAGTTCTATTGTTGTATATTAAGAGAAAGCACCCAAATGTTTTGTTTGCATTCATTTGAGTATAAAACTACACCAAGAATATTTTATAGTGCAAACAAGCTTCAACTCAAGCTTTTGAATGCATTTACGCGTTGCAGCAACTCTTACGACTAGGGTGAAAGAGATTTGAGTTCTTTTGAGTGTGAAACTTCACCAAGAATGTTTTAAAGTGCAAACAAGCTTCAACTCCAGCTTTTGAATGCATTTACGCGTTTTAAAAGCTCATACGAGTAGGGTGAAAGAGATTTGAGTTCTTTTGTGTTGTATATTAAGAGAAAGCATCCAAATATTTTGTTTGCATTCATTTGAGTGTGAAACTACACCTAGGATGTTTACAAGTACAAACAAGCTTCAACTCAAACTTTTGAATGCATTTACGCGTTGAAACAGCTCTTACGACTAGGGTGATAGTGATTGAGTTCTTTTGTGTTGTATATTAAGAGAAAGCACCCAATTGTTTTGTTTGCACTCATTTGAGTATGAAACATCACCAAGAATGTTTTAAAGTGCAAACAAGCTTCAACTCAAGCTTTTGATTGCATTTACGCGTTTTAAAAGCTCATACGAGTAGGGTGAAAGAGATTTGAGTTCTTTTGTGTTGTATATTAAGAGAAAGCATCCAAATACTTTGTTTGGATTCATTTGAGTGTAAAACTACACCTAGGATATTTACAATTACAAACAAGCTTCAGCCCAAGCTTTTGAATGCAATTACGCGTTTTAAAAGCTCATACGAGTAGGGTGAAAGAGATTTGAGTTTTTTTGTGTTGTATATTAAGAGAAAGCATCCAATTACTTTGTTTGGATTCATTTGAGTGTGAAACTACACCCAGGATGTATACAATTACAAACAAGCTTCAACTCAAGCTTTTGAATGCAATTACGCGTTTTAAAATCTCATACGAGTCAGGTGAAAGAGATTTGAGTTCTTTTGTTGTATATTAAGAGAAAGCACCCAAATATTTTGTTTGCATTCATTTGAGTATGAAACTACACCAAGAATGTTTTATAGTGCAAACAAGCCTCAACTCAGGCTTTTGAATGCATTTACGCGTTTTAAAAGCTCATACGAGTAGGATGAAAGAGATTTGAGTTCTTTTGTGTTGTATATTAAGAGAAAGCATCCAAATACTTTGATTGGATTCATTTGAGTGTGAAACTACACCTAGGAAGTTTACAATTACAAACAAGCTTCAACTCAAGCTTTTGAATGCATTTACGCGTTGTAACAGCTCTTACGACTAGGGTGAAGGAGATTTGAGTTCTTTTGTGTTGTATATTAAGAGAAAGCATCCAAAAATTTTGTTTGCATTCATTTGAGTGTGAAACTACACCTATGATGTTTACAAGTACAAACAAGCTTCAACTCAAACTTTTGAATGCATTTACGCGTTTTAAAATCTCATACGGGTCGGGTGAAAGAGATTTGAGTTCTTTTGTGTTGTATATTAAGAGAAAGCATCCAAATACTTTGTTTGGATTCATTTGAGTGTGAAACTACACCTAAGATGTTTACAAGTACAACAAAGCCTCAACTCAAGCTTTTGAATGCATTTACGTGTTTTAACAGCTCTTACGAATAGGGTGATAGAGATTGAGTTCTTTTGTGTTGTATATTAAGAGAAAGCATCCAAATACTTTGTTTGGATTCATATGAGTGTGAAACTACACCTAGGATGTTTACAAGTACAAACAAGCTTCAACTCAAACTTTTGAATGCATTTACGCGTTTTAAAATCTCATACGAGTCGGGTGTAAGAGATTTGAGTTCTTTTGTTGTATATTAAGAGAAAGCACCCAAATGTTTTGTTTGCATTCATTTGAGTATGAAACTACACCAAGAATATTTTATAGTGCAAACAAGCTTCAACTCAGGCTTTTGAATGCATTTACGCGTTTTAAAAGCTCATACGAGTAGGATGAAAGAGATTTGAGTTCTTTTGTGTTGTATATTAAGAGAAAGCATCCAAATACTTTGTTTGGATTCATTTGAGTGTGAAACTACACCTAGGAAGTTTACAATTACAAACAAGCTTCAACTCAAGCTTTTGAATGCATTTACGCGTTGTAACAGCTCTTACGACTAGGCTGAAGGAGATTTGAGTTCTTTTGTGTTGTATATTAAGAGAAAGCATCCAAAAATTTTGTTTGCATTCATTTGAGTGTGAAACTACACCTATAATGTTTACAAGTACAAACAAGCTTCAACTCAAACTTTTGAATGCATTTACGCGTTTTAAAATCTCATACGGGTCGGGTGAAAGAGATTTGAGTTCTTTTGTGTTGTATATTTAGAGAAAGCATCCAAATACTTTGTTTGGATTCATTTGAGTGTGAAACTACACCTAAGATGTTTACAAGTACAACAAAGCCTCAACTCAAGCTTTTGAATGCATTTACGCGTTTTAACAGCTCTTACGAATAGGGTGATAGAGATTGAGTTCTTTTGTGTTGTATATTAAGAGAAAGCATCCAAATACTTTGTTTGGATTCATATGAGTGTGAAACTACACCTAGGATGTTTACAAGTACAAACAAGCTTCAACTCAAACTTTTGAATGCATTTACGCGTTGTAACAGCTCTTACGACTAGGGTGATAGTGATTGAGTTCTTTTGTGTTGTATATTAAGAGAAAGCACCCAATTGTTTTGTTTGCAGTCATTTGAGTATGAAACTACACCAAGAATGTTTTAAAGTGCAAACAAGCTTCAACTCAAGCTTTTGAATGCATTTACGCGTTTTAAAAGCTCATACGAGTAGGGTGAAATAGATTTGAGTTCTTTTGTGTTGTATATTAAGAGAAAGCATCCAAATATTTTGTTTGCATTCATTTGAGTGTGAAACTACACATAGGATGTTTACAAGTACAAACAAGCTTCAACTCAAACTTTTGAATGCATTTACGCGTTTTAAAATCTCATACGAGTCGGGTGTAAGAGATTTGAGTTCTTTTGTTGTATATTAAGAGAAAGCACCCAAATGTTTTGTTTGCATTCATTTGAGTATGAAACTACACCAAGAATATTTTATAGTGCAAACAAGCTTCAACTCAAGCTTTTGAATGCATTTACGCGTTGCAGCAGCTCTTACGACTAGGGTGAAAGAGATTTGAGTTCTTTTGAGTGTGAAACTTCACCAAGAATGTTTTAAAGTGCAAACAAGCTTCAACTCCAGCTTTTGAATGCATTTACGCGTTTTAAAAGCTCATACGAGTAGGGTGAAAGAGATTTGAGTTCTTTTGTGTTGTATATTAAGAGAAAGCATCCAAATATTTTGTTTGCATTCATTTGAGTGTGAAACTACACCTAGGATGTTTACAAGTACAAACAAGCTTCAACTCAAACTTTTGAATGCATTTACGCGTTGAAACAGCTCTTACGACTAGGGTGATAGTGATTGAGTTCTTTTGTGTTGTATATTAAGAGAAAGCACCCAATTGTTTTGTTTGCACTCATTTGAGTATGAAACATCACCAAGAATGTTTTAAAGTGCAAACAAGCTTCAACTCAAGCTTTTGAATGCATTTACGCGTTTTAAAAGCTCATACGAGTAGGGTGAAAGAGATTTGAGTTCTTTTGTGTTGTATATTAAGAGAAAGCATCCAAATACTTTGTTTGGATTCATTTGAGTGTAAAACTACACCTAGGATATTTACAATTACAAACAAGCTTCAGCCCAAGCTTTTGAATGCAATTACGCGTTTTAAAAGCTCATACGAGTAGGGTGAAAGAGATTTGAGTTTTTTTGTGTTGTATATTAAGAGAAAGCATCCAATTACTTTGTTTGGATTCATTTGAGTGTGAAACTACACCCAGGATGTATACAATTACAAACAAGCTTCAACTCAAGCTTTTGAATGCAATTACGCGTTTTAAAATCTCATACGAGTCAGGTGAAAGAGATTTGAGTTCTTTTGTTGTATATTAAGAGAAAGCACCCAAATATTTTGTTTGCATTCATTTGAGTATGAAACTACACCAAGAATGTTTTATAGTGCAAACAAGCCTCAACTCAGGCTTTTGAATGCATTTACGCGTTTTAAAAGCTCATACGAGTAGGATGAAAGAGATTTGAGTTCTTTTGTGTTGTATATTAAGAGAAAGCATCCAAATACTTTGATTGGATTCATTTGAGTGTGAAACTACACCTAGGAAGTTTACAATTACAAACAAGCTTCAACTCAAGCTTTTGAATGCATTTACGCGTTGTAACAGCTCTTACGACTAGGGTGAAGGAGATTTGAGTTCTTTTGTGTTGTATATTAAGAGAAAGCATCCAAAAATTTTGTTTGCATTCATTTGAGTGTGAAACTACACCTATGATGTTTACAAGTACAAACAAGCTTCAACTCAAACTTTTGAATGCATTTACGCGTTTTAAAATCTCATACGGGTCGGGTGAAAGAGATTTGAGTTCTTTTGTGTTGTATATTAAGAGAAAGCATCCAAATACTTTGTTTGGATTCATTTGAGTGTGAAACTACACCTAAGATGTTTACAAGTACAACAAAGCCTCAACTCAAGCTTTTGAATGCATTTACGCGTTTTAACAGCTCTTACGTATAGGGTGATAGAGATTGAGTTCTTTTGTGTTGTATATTAAGAGAAAGCATCCAAATACTTTGTTTGGATTCATATGAGTGTGAAACTACACCTAGGATGTTTACAAGTACAAACAAGCTTCAACTCAAACTTTTGAATGCATTTACGCGTTTTAAAATCTCATACGAGTCGGGTGTAAGAGATTTGAGTTCTTTTGTTGTATATTAAGAGAAAGCACCCAAATGTTTTGTTTGCATTCATTTGAGTATGAAACTACACCAAGAATATTTTATAGTGCAAACAAGCTTCAACTCAGGCTTTTGAATGCATTTACGCGTTTTAAAAGCTCATACGAGTAGGATGAAAGAGATTTGAGTTCTTTTGTGTTGTATATTAAGAGAAAGCATCCAAATACTTTGTTTGGATTCATTTGAGTGTGAAACTACACCTAGGAAGTTTACAATTACAAACAAGCTTCAACTCAAGCTTTTGAATGCATTTACGCGTTGTAACAGCTCTTACGACTAGGGTGAAGGAGATTTGAGTTCTTTTGTGTTGTATATTAAGAGAAAGCATCCAAAAATTTTGTTTGCATTCATTTGAGTGTGAAACTACACCTATGATGTTTACAAGTACAAACAAGCTTCAACTCAAACTTTTGAATGCATTTACGCGTTTTAAAATCTCATACGGGTCGGGTGAAAGAGATTTGAGTTCTTTTGTGTTGTATATTAAGAGAAAGCATCCAAATACTTTGTTTGGATTCATTTGAGTGTGAAACTACACCTAAGATGTTTACAAGTACAACAAAGCCTCAACTCAAGCTTTTGAATGCATTTACGCGTTTTAACAGCTCTTACGAATAGGGTGATAGAGATTGAGTTCTTTTGTGTTGTATATTAAGAGAAAGCATCCAAATACTTTGTTTGGATTCATATGAGTGTGAAACTACACCTAGGATGTTTACAAGTACAAACAAGCTTCAACTCAAACTTTTGAATGCATTTACGCGTTGTAACAGCTCTTACGACTAGGGTGATAGTGATTGAGTTCTTTTGTGTTGTATATTAAGAGAAAGCACCCAATTGTTTTGTTTGCAGTCATTTGAGTATGAAACTACACCAAGAATGTTTTAAAGTGCAAACAAGCTTCAACTCAAGCTTTTGAATGCATTTACGCGTTTTAAAAGCTCATACGAGTAGGGTGAAATAGATTTGAGTTCTTTTGTGTTGTATATTAAGAGAAAGCATCCAAATATTTTGTTTGCATTCATTTGAGTGTGAAACTACACATAGGATGTTTACAAGTACAAACAAGCTTCAACTCAAACTTTTGAATGCATTTACGCGTTTTAAAATCTCATACGAGTCGGGTGTAAGAGATTTGAGTTCTTTTGTTGTATATTAAGAGAAAGCACCCAAATGTTTTGTTTGCATTCATTTGAGTATGAAACTACACCAAGAATATTTTATAGTGCAAACAAGCTTCAACTCAAGCTTTTGAATGCATTTACGCGTTGCAGCAGCTCTTACGACTAGGGTGAAAGAGATTTGAGTTCTTTTGTGTTGTATATGAAGAGAAAGCATCCAAATATTTTGTTTGCATTCATTTGAATGTGGAACTACACCTAGGATGTTTACAAGTACAAACAAGCTTCAACTCAAACTTTTGAATGCATTTACGCGTTTTAAAATCTCATACGAGTCGGGTGAAAGAGATTTGAGTTCTTTTGTTGTATATTAAGAGAAAGCACCCAAATGATTTGTTTGCATTCATTTGAGTATGAAACTACACCAAGAATGTTTTATAGTGCAAACAAGCTTCAACTCAGGCTTTTGAATGCATTTACGCGTTTTAAAAGCTCATACGAGTAGGATGAAAGTGATTTGAGTTCTTTTGTGTTGTATATTAAGAGAAAGCATCCAAATACTTTGTTTGGATTCATTTGAGTGTGCAACTACACCTAGGAAGTTTACAATTACAAACAAGCTTCAACTCAAGCTTTTGAATGCATTTACGCGTTGTAACAGCTCTTACGACTAGGGTGAAAGAGATTTGAGTTCTTTTGTGTTGTATATTAAGAGAAAGCATCCAAAAATTTTGTTTGCATTCATTTTAGTGTGAAACTACACCTAGGATGTTTACAATTACAAACAAGCTTCAACTCAAGCTTTTGAATGCAATTACGCGTTTTAAAAGCTCATACGAGTAGGGTGAAAGAGATTTGAGTTTTTTTGTGTTGTATATTAAGAGAAAGCATCCAATTACTTTGTTTGGATTCATTTGAGTGTGAAACTACACCCAGGATGTATACAATTACAAACAAGCTTCAACTCAAGCTTTTGAATGCAATTACGCGTTTTAAAATCTCATACGAGTCGGGTGTAAGAGATTTGAGTTCTTTTGTTGTATATTAAGAGAAAGCACCCAAATGTTTTGTTTGCATTCATTTGAGTATGAAACTACACCAAGAATATTTTATAGTGCAAACAAGCTTCAACTCAAGCTTTTGAATGCATTTACGCGTTGCAGCAGCTCTTACGACTAGGGTGAAAGAGATTTGAGTTCTTTTGTGTTGTATATGAAGAGAAAGCATCCAAATATTTTGTTTGCATTCATTTGAATGTGGAACTACACCTAGGATGTTTACATGTACAAACAAGCTTCAACTCAAACTTTTGAATGCATTTACGCGTTTTAAAATCTCATACGAGTCGGGTGAAAGAGATTTGAGTTCTTTTGTTGTATATTAAGAGAAAGCACCCAAATGATTTGTTTGCATTCATTTGAGTATGAAACTACACCAAGAATGTTTTATAGTGCAAACAAGCTTCAACTCAGGCTTTTGAATGCATTTACGCGTTTTAAAAGCTCATACGAGTAGGATGAAAGTGATTTGAGTTCTTTTGTGTTGTATATTAAGAGAAAGCATCCAAATACTTTGTTTGGATTCATTTGAGTGTGCAACTACACCTAGGAAGTTTACAATTACAAACAAGCTTCAACTCAAGCTTTTGAATGCATTTACGCGTTGTAACAGCTCTTACGACTAGGGTGAAAGAGATTTGAGTTCTTTTGTGTTGTATATTAAGAGAAAGCATCCAAAAATTTTGTTTGCATTCATTTTAGTGTGAAACTACACCTAGGATGTTTACAATTACAAACAAGCTTCAACTCAAGCTTTTGAATGCAATTACGCGTTTTAAAAGCTCATACGAGTAGGGTGAAAGAGATTTGAGTTTTTTTGTGTTGTATATTAAGAGAAAGCATCCAATTACTTTGTTTGGATTCATTTGAGTGTGAAACTACACCCAGGATGTATACAATTACAAACAAGCTTCAACTCAAGCTTTTGAATGCAATTACGCGTTTTAAAATCTCATACGAGTCGGGTGTAAGAGATTTGAGTTCTTTTGTTGTATATTAAGAGAAAGCACCCAAATGTTTTGTTTGCATTCATTTGAGTATGAAACTACACCAAGAATATTTTATAGTGCAAACAAGCTTCAACTCAAGCTTTTGAATGCATTTACGCGTTGCAGCAGCTCTTACGACTAGGGTGAAAGAGATTTGAGTTCTTTTGTGTTGTATATGAAGAGAAAGCATCCAAATATTTTGTTTGCATTCATTTGAATGTGGAACTACACCTAGGATGTTTACATGTACAAACAAGCTTCAACTCAAACTTTTGAATGCATTTACGCGTTTTAAAATCTCATACGAGTCGGGTGAAAGAGATTTGAGTTCTTTTGTTGTATATTAAGAGAAAGCACCCAAATGATTTGTTTGCATTCATTTGAGTATGAAACTACACCAAGAATGTTTTATAGTGCAAACAAGCTTCAACTCAGGCTTTTGAATGCATTTACGCGTTTTAAAAGCTCATACGAGTAGGATGAAAGTGATTTGAGTTCTTTTGTGTTGTATATTAAGAGAAAGCATCCAAATACTTTGTTTGGATTCATTTGAGTGTGCAACTACACCTAGGAAGTTTACAATTACAAACAAGCTTCAACTCAAGCTTTTGAATGCATTTACGCGTTGTAACAGCTCTTACGACTAGGGTGAAAGAGATTTGAGTTCTTTTGTGTTGTATATTAAGAGAAAGCATCCAAAAATTTTGTTTGCATTCATTTTAGTGTGAAACTACACCTAGGATGTTTACAATTACAAACAAGCTTCAACTCAAGCTTTTGAATGCAATTACGCGTTTTAAAAGCTCATACGAGTAGGGTGAAAGAGATTTGAGTTTTTTTGTGTTGTATATTAAGAGAAAGCATCCAATTACTTTGTTTGGATTCATTTGAGTGTGAAACTACACCCAGGATGTATACAATTACAAACAAGCTTCAACTCAAGCTTTTGAATGCAATTACGCGTTTTAAAATCTCATACGAGTCAGGTGAAAGAGATTTGAGTTCTTTTGTTGTATATTAAGAGAAAGCACCCAAATATTTTGTTTGCATTCATTTGAGTATGAAACTACACCAAGAATGTTTTATAGTGCAAACAAGCCTCAACTCAGGCTTTTGAATGCATTTACGCGTTTTAAAAGCTCATACGAGTAGGATGAAAGAGATTTGAGTTCTTTTGTGTTGTATATTAAGAGAAAGCATCCAAATACTTTGATTGGATTCATTTGAGTGTGAAACTACACCTAGGAAGTTTACAATTACAAACAAGCTTCAACTCAAGCTTTTGAATGCATTTACGCGTTGTAACAGCTCTTACGACTAGGGTGAAGGAGATTTGAGTTCTTTTGTGTTGTATATTAAGAGAAAGCATCCAAAAATTTTGTTTGCATTCATTTGAGTGTGAAACTACACATAGGATGTTTACAAGTACAAACAAGCTTCAACTCAAACTTTTGAATGCATTTACGCGTTTTAAAATCTCATACGAGTCGGGTGTAAGAGATTTGAGTTCTTTTGTTGTATATTAAGAGAAAGCACCCAAATGTTTTGTTTGCATTCATTTGAGTATGAAACTACACCAAGAATATTTTATAGTGCAAACAAGCTTCAACTCAAGCTTTTGAATGCATTTACGCGTTGCAGCAGCTCTTACGACTAGGGTGAAAGAGATTTGAGTTCTTTTGTGTTGTATATGAAGAGAAAGCATCCAAATATTTTGTTTGCATTCATTTGAATGTGGAACTACACCTAGGATGTTTACAAGTACAAACAAGCTTCAACTCAAACTTTTGAATGCATTTACGCGTTTTAAAATCTCATACGAGTCGGGTGAAAGAGATTTGAGTTCTTTTGTTGTATATTAAGAGAAAGCACCCAAATGATTTGTTTGCATTCATTTGAGTATGAAACTACACCAAGAATGTTTTATAGTGCAAACAAGCTTCAACTCAGGCTTTTGAATGCATTTACGCGTTTTAAAAGCTCATACGAGTAGGATGAAAGTGATTTGAGTTCTTTTGTGTTGTATATTAAGAGAAAGCATCCAAATACTTTGTTTGGATTCATTTGAGTGTGCAACTACACCTAGGAAGTTTACAATTACAAACAAGCTTCAACTCAAGCTTTTGAATGCATTTACGCGTTGTAACAGCTCTTACGACTAGGGTGAAAGAGATTTGAGTTCTTTTGTGTTGTATATTAAGAGAAAGCATCCAAAAATTTTGTTTGCATTCATTTTAGTGTGCAACTACACCTAGGATGTTTACAATTACAAACAAGCTTCAACTCAAGCTTTTGAATGCAATTACGCGTTTTAAAAGCTCATACGAGTAGGGTGAAAGAGATTTGAGTTTTTTTGTGTTGTATATTAAGAGAAAGCATCCAATTACTTTGTTTGGATTCATTTGAGTGTGAAACTACACCCAGGATGTATACAATTACAAACAAGCTTCAACTCAAGCTTTTGAATGCAATTACGCGTTTTAAAATCTCATACGAGTCGGGTGTAAGAGATTTGAGTTCTTTTGTTGTATATTAAGAGAAAGCACCCAAATGTTTTGTTTGCATTCATTTGAGTATGAAACTACACCAAGAATATTTTATAGTGCAAACAAGCTTCAACTCAAGCTTTTGAATGCATTTACGCGTTTTAAAAGCTCATACGAGTAGGATGAAAGAGATTTGAGTTCTTTTGTGTTGTATATTAAGAGAAAGCATCCAAATACTTTGATTGGATTCATTTGAGTGTGAAACTACACCTAGGAAGTTTACAATTACAAACAAGCTTCAAGTCAAGCTTTTGAATGCATTTACGCGTTGTAACAGCTCTTACGACTAGGGTGAAGGAGATTTGAGTTCTTTTGTGTTGTATATTAAGAGAAAGCATCCAAAAATTTTGTTGCATTCATTTGAGTGTGAAACTACACATAGGATGTTTACAAGTACAAACAAGCTTCAACTCAAACTTTTGAATGCATTTACGCGTTTTAAAATCTCATACGAGTCGGGTGTAAGAGATTTGAGTTCTTTTGTTGTATATTAAGAGAAAGCACCCAAATGTTTTGTTTGCATTCATTTGAGTATGAAACTACACCAAGAATATTTTATAGTGCAAACAAGCTTCAACTCAAGCTTTTGAATGCATTTACGCGTTGCAGCAGCTCTTACGACTAGGGTGAAAGAGATTTGAGTTCTTTTGTGTTGTATATGAAGAGAAAGCATCCAAATATTTTGTTTGCATTCATTTGAATGTGGAACTACACCTAGGATGTTTACAAGTACAAACAAGCTTCAACTCAAACTTTTGAATGCATTTACGCGTTTTAAAATCTCATTCGAGTCGGGTGAAAGAGATTTGAGTTCTTTTGTTGTATATTAAGAGAAAGCACCCAAATGATTTGTTTGCATTCATTTGAGTATGAAACTACACCAAGAATGTTTTATAGTGCAAACAAGCTTCAACTCAGGCTTTTGAATGCATTTACGCGTTTTAAAAGCTCATACGAGTAGGATGAAAGTGATTTGAGTTCTTTTGTGTTGTATATTAAGAGAAAGCATCCAAATACTTTGTTTGGATTCATTTGAGTGTGCAACTACACCTAGGAAGTTTACAATTACAAACAAGCTTCAACTCAAGCTTTTGAATGCATTTACGCGTTGTAACAGCTCTTACGACTAGGGTGAAAGAGATTTGAGTTCTTTTGTGTTGTATATTAAGAGAAAGCATCCAAAAATTTTGTTTGCATTCATTTTAGTGTGCAACTACACCTAGGATGTTTACAATTACAAACAAGCTTCAACTCAAGCTTTTGAATGCAATTACGCGTTTTAAAAGCTCATACGAGTAGGGTGAAAGAGATTTGAGTTTTTTTGTGTTGTATATTAAGAGAAAGCATCCAATTACTTTGTTTGGATTCATTTGAGTGTGAAACTACACCCAGGATGTATACAATTACAAACAAGCTTCAACTCAAGCTTTTGAATGCAATTACGCGTTTTAAAATCTCATACGAGTCGGGTGTAAGAGATTTGAGTTCTTTTGTTGTATATTAAGAGAAAGCACCCAAATGTTTTGTTTGCATTCATTTGAGTATGAAACTACACCAAGAATATTTTATAGTGCAAACAAGCTTCAACTCAAGCTTTTGAATGCATTTACGCGTTGCAGCCGCTCTTACGACTAGGGTGAAAGAGATTTGAGTTCTTTTGTGTTGTATATGAAGAGAAAGCATCCAAATATTTTGTTTGCATTCATTTGAATGTGGAACTACACCTAGGATGTTTACAAGTACAAACAAGCTTCAACTCAAACTTTTGAATGCATTTACGCGTTTTAAAATCTCATACGAGTCGGGTGAAAGAGATTTGAGTTCTTTTGTTGTATATTAAGAGAAAGCACCCAAATGATTTGTTTGCATTCATTTGAGTATGAAACTACACCAAGAATGTTTTATAGTGCAAACAAGCTTCAACTCAGGCTTTTGAATGCATTTACGCGTTTTAAAAGCTCATACGAGTAGGATGAAAGTGATTTGAGTTCTTTTGTGTTGTATATTAAGAGAAAGCATCCAAATACTTTGTTTGGATTCATTTGAGTGTGCAACTACACCTAGGAAGTTTACAATTACAAACAAGCTTCAACTCAAGCTTTTGAATGCATTTACGCGTTGTAACAGCTCTTACGACTAGGGTGAAAGAGATTTGAGTTCTTTTGTGTTGTATATTAAGAGAAAGCATCCAAAAATTTTGTTTGCATTCATTTTAGTGTGAAACTACACCTAGGATGTTTACAATTACAAACAAGCTTCAACTCAAGCTTTTGAATGCAATTACGCGTTTTAAAAGCTCATACGAGTAGGGTGAAAGAGATTTGAGTTTTTTTGTGTTGTATATTAAGAGAAAGCATCCAATTACTTTGTTTGGATTCATTTGAGTGTGAAACTACACCCAGGATGTATACAATTACAAACAAGCTTCAACTCAAGCTTTTGAATGCAATTACGCGTTTTAAAATCTCATACGAGTCAGGTGAAAGAGATTTGAGTTCTTTTGTTGTATATTAAGAGAAAGCACCCAAATATTTTGTTTGCATTCATTTGAGTATGAAACTACACCAAGAATGTTTTATAGTGCAAACAAGCCTCAACTCAGGCTTTTGAATGCATTTACGCGTTTTAAAAGCTCATACGAGTAGGATGAAAGAGATTTGAGTTCTTTTGTGTTGTATATTAAGAGAAAGCATCCAAATACTTTGATTGGATTCATTTGAGTGTGAAACTACACCTAGGAAGTTTACAATTACAAACAAGCTTCAACTCAAGCTTTTGAATGCATTTACGCGTTGTAACAGCTCTTACGACTAGGGTGAAGGAGATTTGAGTTCTTTTGTGTTGTATATTAAGAGAAAGCATCCAAAAATTTTGTTTGCATTCATTTGAGTGTGAAACTACACCTATGATGTTTACAAGTACAAACAAGCTTCAACTCAAACTTTTGAATGCATTTACGCGTTTTAAAATCTCATACGGGTCGGGTGAAAGAGATTTGAGTTCTTTTGTGTTGTATATTAAGAGAAAGCATCCAAATACTTTGTTTGGATTCATTTGAGTGTGAAACTACACCTAAGATGTTTACAAGTACAACAAAGCCTCAACTCAAGCTTTTGAATGCATTTACGCGTTTTAACAGCTCTTACGAATAGGGTGATAGAGATTGAGTTCTTTTGCGTTGTATATTAAGAGAAAGCATCCAAATACTTTGTTTGGATTCATATGAGTGTGAAACTACACCTAGGATGTTTACAAGTACAAACAAGCTTCAACTCAAACTTTTGAATGCATTTACGCGTTTTAAAATCTCATACGAGTCGGGTGTAAGAGATTTGAGTTCTTTTGTTGTATATTAAGAGAAAGCACCCAAATGTTTTGTTTGCATTCATTTGAGTATGAAACTACACCAAGAATATTTTATAGTGCAAACAAGCTTCAACTCAGGCTTTTGAATGCATTTACGCGTTTTAAAAGCTCATACGAGTAGGATGAAAGAGATTTGAGTTCTTTTGTGTTGTATATTAAGAGAAAGCATCCATATACTTTGTTTGGATTCATTTGAGTGTGAAACTACACCTAGGAAGTTTACAATTACAAACAAGCTTCAACTCAAGCTTTTGAATGCATTTACGCGTTGTAACAGCTCTTACGACTAGGGTGAAGGAGATTTGAGTTCTTTTGTGTTGTATATTAAGAGAAAGCATCCAAAAATTTTGTTTGCATTCATTTGAGTGTGAAACTACACCTATGATGTTTACAAGTACAAACAAGCTTCAACTCAAACTTTTGAATGCATTTACGCGTTTTAAAATCTCATACGGGTCGGGTGAAAGAGATTTGAGTTCTTTTGTGTTGTATATTAAGAGAAACCATCCAAATACTTTGTTTGGATTCATTTGAGTGTGAAACTACACCTAAGATGTTTACAAGTACAACAAAGCCTCAACTCAAGCTTTTGAATGCATTTACGCGTTTTAACAGCTCTTACGAATAGGGTGATAGAGATTGAGTTCTTTTGTGTTGTATATTAAGAGAAAGAATCCAAATACTTTGTTTGGATTCATATGAGTGTGAAACTACACCTAGGATGTTTACAAGTACAAACAAGCTTCAACTCAAACTTTTGAATGCATTTACGCGTTGTAACAGCTCTTACGACTAGGGTGATAGTGATTGAGTTCTTTTGTGTTGTATATTAAGAGAAAGCACCCAATTGTTTTGTTTGCAGTCATTTGAGTATGAAACTACACCAAGAATGTTTTAAAGTGCAAACAAGCTTCAACTCAAGCTTTTGAATGCATTTACGCGTTTTAAAAGCTCATACGAGTAGGGTGAAATAGATTTGAGTTCTTTTGTGTTGTATATTAAGAGAAAGCATCCAAATACTTTGTTTGGATTCATTTGAGTGTGAAACTACACCTAGGATGTTTACAAGTACAAACAAGCTTCAACTCAAACTTTTGAATGCATTTACGCGTTGAAACAGCTCTTACGACTAGGGTGATAGTGATTGAGTTCTTTTGTGTTGTATATTAAGAGAAAGCACCCAATTGTTTTGTTTGCACTCATTTGAGTATGAAACTTCACCAAGAATGTTTTAAAGTGCAAACAAGCTTCAACTCAAGCTTTTGAATGCATTTACGCGTTTTAAAAGCTCATACGAGTAGGGTGAAAGAGATATGAGTTCTTTTGTGTTGTATATTAAGAGAAAGCATCCAAATATTTTGTTTGCATTCATTTGAGTGTGAAACTACACATAGGATGTTTACAAGTACAAACAAGCTTCAACTCAAACTTTTGAATGCATTTACGCGTTTTAAAATCTCATACGAGTCGGGTGTAAGAGATTTGAGTTCTTTTGTTGTATATTAAGAGAAAGCACCCAAATGTTTTGTTTGCATTCATTTGAGTATGAAACTACACCAAGAATATTTTATAGTGCAAACAAGCTTCAACTCAAGCTTTTGAATGCATTTACGCGTTGCAGCAGCTCTTACGACTAGGGTGAAAGAGATTTGAGTTCTTTTGTGTTGTATATGAAGAGAAAGCATCCAACTATTTTGTTTGCATTCATTTGAATGTGAAACTACACCTAGGATGTTTACAAGTACAAACAAGCTTCAACTCAAACTTTTGAATGCATTTACGCGTTTTAAAATCTCATACGAGTCGGGTGAAAGAGATTTGAGTTCTTTTGTTGTATATTAAGAGAAAGCACCCAAATGATTTGTTTGCATTCATTTAAGAATGAAACTACACCAAGAATGTTTTATAGTGCAAACAAGCTTCAACTCAGGCTTTTGAATGCATTTACGCGTTTTAAAAGCTCATACGAGTAGGATGAAAGTGGTTTGAGTTCTTTTGTGTTGTATATTAAGAGAAAGCATCCAAATACTTTGTTTGGATTCATTTGAGTGTGCAACTACACCTAGGAAGTTTACAATTACAAACAAGCTTCAACTCAAGCTTTTGAATGCATTTACGCGTTGTAACAGCTCTTACGACTAGGGTGAAAGAGATTTGAGTTCTTTTGTGTTGTATATTAAGAGAAAGCATCGAAAAATTTTGTTTGCATTCATTTTAGTGTGAAACTACACCTAGGATGTTTACAATTACAAACAAGCTTCAACTCAAGCTTTTGAATGCAATTACGCGTTTTAAAAGCTCATACGAGTAGGGTGAAAGAGATTTGAGTTTTTTTGTGTTGTATATTAAGAGAAAGCATCCAATTACTTTGTTTGGATTCATTTGAGTGTGAAACTACACCCAGGATGTATACAATTACAAACAAGCTTCAACTCAAGCTTTTGAATGCAATTACGCGTTTTAAAATCTCATACGAGTCAGGTGAAAGAGATTTGAGTTCTTTTGTTGTATATTAAGAGAAAGCACCCAAATATTTTGTTTGCATTCATTTGAGTATGAAACTACACCAAGAATGTTTTATAGTGCAAACAAGCTTCAACTCAGGCTTTTGAATCCATTTACGAGTTTTAAAAGCTCATACGAGTAGGGTGAAAGAGATTTGAGTTCTTTTGTGTTGTATATTAAGAGAAAGCATCCAAATACTTTGTTTGGATTCATTTGAGTGTGAAACTACACCTAAGATGTTTACAAGTACAACAAAGCCTCAACTCAAGCTTTTGAATGCATTTACGCGTTTTAACAGCTCTTACGAATAGGGTGATAGAGATTGAGTTCTTTTGTGTTGTATATTAAGAGAAAGCATCCAAATACTTTGTCTGGATTCATTTGAGTGTGAAACTACACCTAGGATGTTTACAAGTACAAACAAGCTTCAACTCAAACTTTTGAATGCATTTACGCGTTGTAACAGCTCTTACGACTAGGGTGATAGTGATTGAGTTCTTTTGTGTTGTATATTAAGAGAAAGCACCCAATTGTTTTGTTTGCAATCATTTGAGTATGAAACTACACCAAGAATGTTTTAAAGTGCAAACAAGCTTCAACTCAAGCTTTTGAATGCATTTACGCGTTTTAAAATCTCATACGAGTAGGGTGAAAGAGATCTGAGTTCTTTTGTGTTGTATATTAAGAGAAAGCATCCAAATATTTTGTTTGCATTCATTTGAGTGTGAAACTACACATAGGATGTTTACAAGTACAAACAAGCTTCAACTCAAACTTTTGAATGCATTTACGCGTTTTAAAATCTCATACGAGTCGGGTGTAAGAGATTTGAGTTCTTTTGTTGTATATTAAGAGAAAGCACCCAAATGTTTTGTTTGCATTCATTTGAGTATGAAACTACACCAAGAATATTTTATAGTGCAAACAAGCTTCAACTCAGGCTTTTGAATGCATTTACGCGTTTTAAAAGCTCATACGAGTAGGATGAAAGAGATTTGAGTTCTTTTGTGTTGTATATTAAGAGAAAGCATCCAAATACTTTGTTTGGATTCATTTGAGTGTGAAACTACACCTAGGAAGTTTACAATTACAAACAAGCTTCAACTCAAGCTTTTGAATGCATTTACGCGTTGTAACAGCTCTTACGACTAGGGTGAAAGAGATTTGAGTTCTTTTGTGTTGTATATTAAGAGAAAGCATCCAAAAATTTTGTTTGCATTCATTTGAGTGTGAAACTACACCTATGATGTTTACAAGTACAAACAAGCTTCAACTCAAACTTTTGAATGCATTTACGCGTTTTAAAATCTCATACGGGTCGGGTGAAAGAGATTTGAGTTCTTTTGTGTTGTATATTAAGAGAAAGCATCCAAATACTTTGTTTGGATTCATTTGAGTGTGAAACTACACCTAAGATGTTTACAAGTACAACAAAGCCTCAACTCAAGCTTTTGAATGCATTTACGCGTTTTAACAGCTCTTACGAATAGGGTGATAGAGATTGAGTTCTTTTGTGTTGTATATTAAGAGAAAGCATCCAAATACTTTGTTTGGATTCATATGAGTGTGAAACTACACCTAAGATGTTTACAAGTACAACAAAGCCTCAACTCAAGCTTTTGAATGCATTTACGCGTTTTAACAGCTCTTACGAATAGGGTGATAGAGATTGAGTTCTTTTGTGTTGTATATTAAGAGAAAGAATCCAAATACTTTGTTTGGATTCATATGAGTGTGAAACTACACCTAGGATGTTTACAAGTACAAACAAGCTTCAACTCAAACTTTTGAATGCATTTACGCGTTGTAACAGCTCTTACGACTAGGGTGATAGTGATTGAGTTCTTTTGTGTTGTATATTAAGAGAAAGCACCCAATTGTTTTGTTTGCAGTCATTTGAGTATGAAACTACACCAAGAATGTTTTAAAGTGCAAACAAGCTTCAACTCAAGCTTTTGAATGCATTTACGCGTTTTAAAAGCTCATACGAGTAGGGTGAAATAGATTTGAGTTCTTTTGTGTTGTATATTAAGAGAAAGCATCCAAATACTTTGTTTGGATTCATTTGAGTGTGAAACTACACCTAGGATGTTTACAAGTACAAACAAGCTTCAACTCAAACTTTTGAATGCATTTACGCGTTGAAACAGCTCTTACGACTAGGGTGATAGTGATTGAGTTCTTTTGTGTTGTATATTAAGAGAAAGCACCCAATTGTTTTGTTTGCACTCATTTGAGTATGAAACTTCACCAAGAATGTTTTAAAGTGCAAACAAGCTTCAACTCAAGCTTTTGAATGCATTTACGCGTTTTAAAAGCTCATACGAGTAGGGTGAAAGAGATATGAGTTCTTTTGTGTTGTATATTAAGAGAAAGCATCCAAATATTTTGTTTGCATTCATTTGAGTGTGAAACTACACATAGGATGTTTACAAGTACAAACAAGCTTCAACTCAAACTTTTGAATGCATTTACGCGTTTTAAAATCTCATACGAGTCGGGTGTAAGAGATTTGAGTTCTTTTGTTGTATATTAAGAGAAAGCACCCAAATGTTTTGTTTGCATTCATTTGAGTATGAAACTACACCAAGAATATTTTATAGTGCAAACAAGCTTCAACTCAAGCTTTTGAATGCATTTACGCGTTGCAGCAGCTCTTACGACTAGGGTGAAAGAGATTTGAGTTCTTTTGTGTTGTATATGAAGAGAAAGCATCCAACTATTTTGTTTGCATTCATTTGAATGTGAAACTACACCTAGGATGTTTACAAGTACAAACAAGCTTCAACTCAAACTTTTGAATGCATTTACGCGTTTTAAAATCTCATACGAGTCGGGTGAAAGAGATTTGAGTTCTTTTGTTGTATATTAAGAGAAAGCACCCAAATGATTTGTTTGCATTCATTTAAGAATGAAACTACACCAAGAATGTTTTATAGTGCAAACAAGCTTCAACTCAGGCTTTTGAATGCATTTACGCGTTTTAAAAGCTCATACGAGTAGGATGAAAGTGGTTTGAGTTCTTTTGTGTTGTATATTAAGAGAAAGCATCCAAATACTTTGTTTGGATTCATTTGAGTGTGCAACTACACCTAGGAAGTTTACAATTACAAACAAGCTTCAACTCAAGCTTTTGAATGCATTTACGCGTTGTAACAGCTCTTACGACTAGGGTGAAAGAGATTTGAGTTCTTTTGTGTTGTATATTAAGAGAAAGCATCGAAAAATTTTGTTTGCATTCATTTTAGTGTGAAACTACACCTAGGATGTTTACAATTACAAACAAGCTTCAACTCAAGCTTTTGAATGCAATTACGCGTTTTAAAAGCTCATACGAGTAGGGTGAAAGAGATTTGAGTTTTTTTGTGTTGTATATTAAGAGAAAGCATCCAATTACTTTGTTTGGATTCATTTGAGTGTGAAACTACACCCAGGATGTATACAATTACAAACAAGCTTCAACTCAAGCTTTTGAATGCAATTACGCGTTTTAAAATCTCATACGAGTCAGGTGAAAGAGATTTGAGTTCTTTTGTTGTATATTAAGAGAAAGCACCCAAATATTTTGTTTGCATTCATTTGAGTATGAAACTACACCAAGAATGTTTTATAGTGCAAACAAGCTTCAACTCAGGCTTTTGAATCCATTTACGAGTTTTAAAAGCTCATACGAGTAGGGTGAAAGAGATTTGAGTTCTTTTGTGTTGTATATTAAGAGAAAGCATCCAAATACTTTGTTTGGATTCATTTGAGTGTGAAACTACACCTAAGATGTTTACAAGTACAACAAAGCCTCAACTCAAGCTTTTGAATGCATTTACGCGTTTTAACAGCTCTTACGAATAGGGTGATAGAGATTGAGTTCTTTTGTGTTGTATATTAAGAGAAAGCATCCAAATACTTTGTCTGGATTCATTTGAGTGTGAAACTACACCTAGGATGTTTACAAGTACAAACAAGCTTCAACTCAAACTTTTGAATGCATTTACGCGTTGTAACAGCTCTTACGACTAGGGTGATAGTGATTGAGTTCTTTTGTGTTGTATATTAAGAGAAAGCACCCAATTGTTTTGTTTGCAATCATTTGAGTATGAAACTACACCAAGAATGTTTTAAAGTGCAAACAAGCTTCAACTCAAGCTTTTGAATGCATTTACGCGTTTTAAAATCTCATACGAGTAGGGTGAAAGAGATCTGAGTTCTTTTGTGTTGTATATTAAGAGAAAGCATCCAAATATTTTGTTTGCATTCATTTGAGTGTGAAACTACACATAGGATGTTTACAAGTACAAACAAGCTTCAACTCAAACTTTTGAATGCATTTACGCGTTTTAAAATCTCATACGAGTCGGGTGTAAGAGATTTGAGTTCTTTTGTTGTATATTAAGAGAAAGCACCCAAATGTTTTGTTTGCATTCATTTGAGTATGAAACTACACCAAGAATATTTTATAGTGCAAACAAGCTTCAACTCAGGCTTTTGAATGCATTTACGCGTTTTAAAAGCTCATACGAGTAGGATGAAAGAGATTTGAGTTCTTTTGTGTTGTATATTAAGAGAAAGCATCCAAATACTTTGTTTGGATTCATTTGAGTGTGAAACTACACCTAGGAAGTTTACAATTACAAACAAGCTTCAACTCAAGCTTTTGAATGCATTTACGCGTTGTAACAGCTCTTACGACTAGGGTGAAAGAGATTTGAGTTCTTTTGTGTTGTATATTAAGAGAAAGCATCCAAAAATTTTGTTTGCATTCATTTGAGTGTGAAACTACACCTATGATGTTTACAAGTACAAACAAGCTTCAACTCAAACTTTTGAATGCATTTACGCGTTTTAAAATCTCATACGGGTCGGGTGAAAGAGATTTGAGTTCTTTTGTGTTGTATATTAAGAGAAAGCATCCAAATACTTTGTTTGGATTCATTTGAGTGTGAAACTACACCTAAGATGTTTACAAGTACAACAAAGCCTCAACTCAAGCTTTTGAATGCATTTACGCGTTTTAACAGCTCTTACGAATAGGGTGATAGAGATTGAGTTCTTTTGTGTTGTATATTAAGAGAAAGCATCCAAATACTTTGTTTGGATTCATATGAGTGTGAAACTACACCTAGGATGTTTACAAGTACAAACAAGCTTCAACTCAAACTTTTGAATCCATTTACGCGTTGTAACAGCTCTTACGACTAGGGTGATAGTGATTGAGTTCTTTTGTGTTGTATATTAAGAGAAAGCACCCAATTGTTTTGTTTGCAGTCATTTGAGTATGAAACTACACCAAGAATGTTTTAAAGTGCAAACAAGCTTCAACTCAAGCTTTTGAATGCATTTACGCGTTTTAAAAGCTCATACGAGTAGGGTGAAATAGATTTGAGTTCTTTTGTGTTGTATATTAAGAGAAAGCATCCAAATACTTTGTTTGGATTCATTTGAGTGTGAAACTACACCTAGGATGTTTACAAGTACAAACAAGCTTCAACTCAAACTTTTGAATGCATTTACGCGTTGAAACAGCTCTTACGACTAGGGTGATAGTGATTGAGTTCTTTTGTGTTGTATATTAAGAGAAAGCACCCAATTGTTTTGTTTGCACTCATTTGAGTATGAAACTTCACCAAGAATGTTTTAAAGTGCAAACAAGCTTCAACTCAAGCTTTTGAATGCATTTACTCGTTTTAAAAGCTCATACGAGTAGGGTGAAAGAGATTTGAGTTCTTTTGTGTTGTATATTAAGAGAAAGCATCCAAATACTTTGTTTGGATTCATTTGAGTGTAAAACTACACCTAGGATGTTTTCAATTACAAAAAAGCTTCAGCCCAAGCTTTTGAATGCATTTACGCGTTTTAAAAGCTCATACGAGTAGGGTGAAAGAGATTTGAGTTCCTTTGTGTTGTATATTAAAAGAAAGCATCCAAATACTTGGTTTGGATTCATTTAAGTGTGAAACTACACCTTGGATGTTTACAAGTACAAACAAGCTTCAACTCAAGCTTTTGAATGCATTTACGCGTTGCAACAGCTCTTACGACTAGGGTGAAAGAGATTTGAGTTCTTTTGTTGTATATTAAGAGAAAGCACCCAAATGATTTGTTTGCATTCATTTGAGTATGAAACTACACCAAGAATGTTTTATAGTGCAAACAAGCTTCAACTCAGGCTTTTGAATGCATTTACGCGTTTTAAAATCTCATACGAGTCGGGTGAAAGAGATTTGAGTTCTTTTGTTGTATATTAAGAGAAAGCACCCAAATGATTTGTTTGCATTCATTTGAGTATGAAACTACACCAAGAATGTTTTATAGTGCAAACAAGCTTCAACTCAGGCTTTTGAATGCATTTACGCGTTTTAAAAGCTCATACGAGTAGGATGAAAGTGATTTGAGTTCTTTTGTGTTGTATATTAAGAGAAAGCATCCAAATACTTTGTTTGGATTCATTTGAGTGTGCAACTACACCTAGGAAGTTTACAATTACAAACAAGCTTCAACTCAAGCTTTTGAATGCATTTACGCGTTGTAACAGCTCTTACGACTAGGGTGAAAGAGATTTGAGTTCTTTTGTGTTGTATATTAAGAGAAAGCATCCAAAAATTTTGTTTGCATTCATTTTAGTGTGAAACTACACCTAGGATGTTTACAATTACAAACAAGCTTCAACTCAAGCTTTTGAATGCAATTACGCGTTTTAAAAGCTCATACGAGTAGGGTGAAAGAGATTTGAGTTCTTTTGTGTTGTATATTAAGAGAAAGCATCCAAATACTTTGGTTGGATTCATTTGAGTGTGAAACTACACCTAGGATGTTTACAATTACAAACAAGCTTCAACTCAAGCTTTTGAATGCGATTACGCGTTTTAAAAGCTCATACGAGTAGGGTGAAAGAGATTTGAGTTCTTTTGTGTTGTATATTAAGAGAAAGCATCCAAATACTTTGTTTGGATTCATTTGAGTGTGAAACTACACCTAAGATGTTTACAAGTACAACAAAGCCTCAACTCAAGCTTTTGAATGCATTTACGCGTTTTAACAGCTCTTACGAATAGGGTGATAGAGATTGAGTTCTTTTGTGTTGTATATTAAGAGAAAGCATCCAAATACTTTGTCTGGATTCATTTGAGTGTGAAACTACACCTAGGATGTTTACAAGTACAAACAAGCTTCAACTCAAACTTTTGAATGCATTTACGCGTTGTAACAGCTCTTACGACTAGGGTGATAGTGATTGAGTTCTTTTGTGTTGTATATTAAGAGAAAGCACCCAATTGTTTTGTTTGCAATCATTTGAGTATGAAACTACACCAAGAATGTTTTAATGTGCAAAAAAGCTTCAACTCAAGCTTTTGAATGCATTTACGCGTTTTAAAAGCTCATACGAGTAGGGTGAATGAGATCTGAGTTCTTTTGTGTTGTATATTAAGAGAAAGCATCCAAATATTTTGTTTGCATTCATTTGAGTGTGAAACTACAGATAGGATGTTTACAAGTACAAACAAGCTTCAACTCAAACTTTTGAATGCATTTACGCGTTTTAAAATCTCATACGAGTCGGGTGTAAGAGATTTGAGTTCTTTTGTTGTATATTAAGAGAAAGCACCCAAATGTTTTGTTTGCATTCATTTGAGTATGAAACTACACCAAGAATGTTTTATAGTGCAAACAAGCTTCAACTCAGGCTTTTGAATGCATTTACGCGTTTTAAAAGCTCATACGAGTTGGATGAAAGAGATTTGAGTTCTTTTGTGTTGTATATTAAGAGAAAGCATCCAAATACTTTGTTTGGATTCATTTGAGTGTGAAACTACACCTAGGAAGTTTACAATTACAAACAAGCTTCAACTCAAGCTTTTGAATGCATTTACGCGTTGTAACAGCTCTTACGACTAGGGTGAAAGAGATTTGAGTTCTTTTGTGTTGTATATTAAGAGAAAGCATCCAAAAATTTTGTTTGCATTCATTTGAGTGTGAAACTACACCTATGATGTTTACAAGTACAAACAAGCTTCAACTCAAACTTTTGAACGCATTTACGCGTTTTAAAATCTCATACGGGTCGGGTGAAAGAGATTTGAGTTCTTTTGTGTTGTATATTAAGAGAAAGCATCCAAATACTTTGCTTGGATTCATTTGAGTGTGCAACTACACGTAGGAAGTTTACAATTACAAACAAGCTTCAACTCAAGCTTTTGAATGCATTTACGCGTTGTAACAGCTCTTACGAGTAGGGTGAAAGAGATTTGAGTTCTTTTGTGTTGTATATTAAGAGAAAGCATCCAAAAATTTTGTTTGCATTCATTTTAGTGTGAAACTACACCTAGGATGTTTACAATTACAAACAAGCTTCAACTCATGCTTTTGAATGCAATTACGCGTTTTAAAAGCTCATACGAGTATGGTGAAAGAGATTTGAGTTTTTTTGTGTTGTATATTAAGAGAAAGCATCCAAATACTTTGTTTGGATTCATTTGAGTGTGAAACTACACCTAAGATGTTTACAAGTACAACAAAGCCTCAACTCAAGCTTTTGAATGCATTTACGCGTTTTAACAGCTCTTACGAATAGGGTGATAGAGATTGAGTTCTTTTGTGTTGTATATTAAGAGAAAGCATCCAAATACTTTGTCTGGATTCATTTGAGTGTGAAACTACACCTAGGATGTTTACATTCATTTGAGTATGAAACTACACCAAGAATGTTTTATAGTGCAAACAAGCTTCAACTCAGGCTTTTGAATGCATTTACGCGTTTTAAAAGCTCATACGAGTAGGGTGAAAGAGATTTGAGTTCTTTTGTGTTGTATATTAAGAGAAAGCATTCAAATACTTTGTTTGGATTCATTTGAGTGTGAAACTATACCTAGGATGTTTACAATTACAAACAAGCTTCAACTCAAGCTTTTGAATGCAATTACGCGTTTTAAAAGCTCATACGAGTAGGGTGAAAGAGATTTCAGTTCTTTTGTGTTGTATATTAAGAGAAAGCATCCAAATACTTTGTTTGGATTCATTTGAGTGTGAAACTACACCTATGATGTTTACAAGTACAACAAAGCCTCAACTCAAGCTTTTGAATGCATTTACGCGTTTTAACAGCTCTTACGAATAGGGTGATAGAGATTGAGTTCTATTGTGTTGTATATTAAGAGAAAGCATCCAAATACTTTGTTTGGATTCATTTGAGTGTGAAACTACACCTAGGATGTTTACAAGTACAAACAAGCTTCAACTCAAACTTTTGAATGCATTTACGCGTTGAAACAGCTCTTACGACTAGGGTGATAGTGATTGAATTCTTTTGTGTTGTATATTAAGAGAAAGCACCCAATTGTTTTGTTTGCACTCATTTGAGTATGAAACTTCACCAAGAATGTTTTAAAGTGCAAACAAGCTTCAACTTAAGCTTTTGAATGCATTTTCGCGTTTTAAAAGCTCATATGAGTAGGGTGAAAGAGATTTGAGTTCTTTTGTGTTGTATATTAAGAGAAAGCATCCAAATACTTTGTTTGGATTCATTTGAGTGTAAAACTACACCTAGGATGTTTACAATTACAAACAAGCTTCAGCCCAAGCTTTTGAATGCATTTACGCGTTTTAAAAGCTCATACAAGTAGGGTGAAAGAGATTTGAGTTCTTTTGTGTTGTATATTAAAAGAAAGCATCCAAATACTTTGTTTGGATTCATTTGAGTGTGAAACTACACCTTGGATGTTTACAAGTACAAACAAGCTTCAACTCAAGCTTTTGAATGCATTTACGCGTTGCAGCAGCTCTTACGACTAGGGTGAAAGAGATTTGAGTTCTTTTGTGTTGTATATGAAGAGAAAGCATCCAAATATTTTGTTTGCATTCATTTGAATGTGAAACTACACCTAGGATGTTTACAAGTACAAACAAGCTTCAACTCAAACTTTTGAATGCATTTACGCGTTTTAAAATCTCATACGAGTCGGGTGAAAGAGATTTGAGTTCTTTTGTTGTATATTAAGAGAAAGCACCCAAATGATTTGTTTGCATTCATTTGAGTATGAAACTACACCAACAATGTTTTATAGTGCAAACAAGCTTCAACTCAGGCTTTTGAATGCATTTACGCGTTTTAAAAGCTCATACGAGTAGGATGAAAGTGATTTGAGTTCTTTTGTGTTGTATATTAAGAGAAAGCATCCAATTACTTTGTTTGGATTCATTTGAGTGTGCAACTACACCTAGGAAGTTTACAATTACAAACAAGCTTCAACTCAAGCTTTTGAATGCATTTACGCGTTGTAACAGCTCTTACGACTAGGGTGAAAGAGATTTGAGTTCTTTTGTGTTGTATATTAAGAGAAAGCATCCAAAAATTTTGTTTGCATTCATTTTAGTGTGAAACTACACCTAGGATGTTTACAATTACAAACAAGCTTCAACTCAAGCTTTTGAATGCAATTACGCGTTTTAAAAGCTCATACGAGTAGGGTGAAAGAGATTTCAGTTCTTTTGTGTTGTATATTAAGAGAAAGCATCCAAATACTTTGTTTGGATTCATTTGAGTGTGAAACTACACCTATGATGTTTACAAGTACAACAAAGCCTCAACTCAAGCTTTTGAATGCATTTACGCGTTTTAACAGCTCTTACGAATAGGGTGATAGAGATTGAGTTCTATTGTGTTGTATATTAAGAGAAAGCATCCAAATACTTTGTTTGGATTCATTTGAGTGTGAAACTACACCTAGGATGTTTACAAGTACAAACAAGCTTCAACTCAAACTTTTGAATGCATTTACGCGTTGAAACAGCTCTTACGACTAGGGTGATAGTGATTGAATTCTTTTGTGTTGTATATTAAGAGAAAGCACCCAATTGTTTTGTTTGCACTCATTTGAGTATGAAACTTCACCAAGAATGTTTTAAAGTGCAAACAAGCTTCAACTTAAGCTTTTGAATGCATTATCGCGTTTTAAAAGCTCATATGAGTAGGGTGAAAGAGATTTGAGTTCTTTTGTGTTGTATATTAAGAGAAAGCATCCAAATACTTTGTTTGGATTCATTTGAGTGTAAAACTACACCTAGGATGTTTACAATTACAAACAAGCTTCAGCCCAAGCTTTTGAATGCATTTACGCGTTTTAAAAGCTCATACAAGTAGGGTGAAAGAGATTTGAGTTCTTTTGTGTTGTATATTAAAAGAAAGCATCCAAATACTTTGTTTGGATTCATTTGAGTGTGAAAGTACACCTTGGATGTTTACAAGTACAAACAAGCTTCAACTCAAGCTTTTGAATGCATTTACGCGTTGCAGCAGCTCTTACGACTAGGGTGAAAGAGATTTGAGTTCTTTTGTGTTGTATATGAAGAGAAAGCATCCAAATATTTTGTTTGCATTCATTTGAATGTGAAACTACACCTAGGATGTTTACAAGTACAAACAAGCTTCAACTCAAACTTTTGAATGCATTTACGCGTTTTAAAATCTCATACGAGTCGGGTGAAAGAGATTTGAGTTCTTTTGTTGTATATTAAGAGAAAGCACCCAAATGATTTGTTTGCATTCATTTGAGTATGAAACTACACCAAGAATGTTTTATAGTGCAAACAAGCTTCAACTCAGGCTTTTGAATGCATTTACGCGTTTTAAAAGCTCATACGAGTAGGATGAAAGTGATTTGAGTTCTTTTGTGTTGTATATTAAGAGAAAGCATCCAATTACTTTGTTTGGATTCATTTGAGTGTGCAACTACACCTAGGAAGTTTACAATTACAAACAAGCTTCAACTCAAGCTTTTGAATGCATTTACGCGTTGTAACAGCTCTTACGACTAGGGTGAAAGAGATTTGAGTTCTTTTGTGTTGTATATTAAGAGAAAGCATCCAAAAATTTTGTTTGCATTCATTTTAGTGTGAAACTACACCTAGGATGTTTACAATTACAAACAAGCTTCAACTCAAGCGTTTGAATGCAATTACGCGTTTTAAAACCTCATACGAGTAGGGTGAAAGAGATTTGAGTTTTTTTGTGTTGTATATTAAGAGAAAGCATCCAATTACTTTGTTTGGATTCATTTGAGTGTGAAACTACACCAAGGATGTTTACAATTACAAACAAGCTTCAACTCAAGCTTTTGAATGCAATTACGCGTTTTAAAATCTCATAAGAGTCAGGTGAAAGAGATTTGAGTTCTTTTGTTGTATATTAAGAGAAAGCACCCAAATATTTTGTTTGCATTCATTTGAGTATGAAACTACACCAAGAATGTTTTATAGTGCAAACAAGCTTCAACTCAGGCTTTTCAATGCATTTACGCGTTTTAAAAGCTCATACGAGTAGGGTGAAAGAGATTTGAGTTGTTTTGAGTTGTATATTAAGAGAAAGCATCCAAATACTTTGTTTGGATTCATTTGAGTGTGAAACTACACCTAGGATGTTTACAATTACAAACAAGCTTCAACTCAAGCTTTTGAATGCGATTACGCGTTTTAAAAGTTCATACGAGTAGGGTGAAAGAGATTTGAGTTCTTTTGTGTTGTATATTAAGAGAAAGCATCCAAATACTTTGTTTGGATTCATTTGAGTGTCAAACTACACCTAAGATGTTTACAAGTACAACAAAGCCTCAACTCAAGCTTTTGAATGCATTTACGCGTTTTAACAGCTCTTACGAATAGGGTGATAGAGATTGAGTTCTTTTGTGTTGTATATTAAGAGAAAGCATCCAAATACTTTGTCTGGATTCATTTGAGTGTGAAACTACACCTAGGATGTTTACATTCATTTGAGTATGAAACTACACCAAGAATGTTTTATAGTGCAAACAAGCTTCAACTCAGGCTTTTGAATGCATTTACGCGTTTTAAAAGCTCATACGAGTAGGGTGAAAGAGATTTGAGTTCTTTTGTGTTGTATATTAAGAGAAAGCATTCAAATACTTTGTTTGGATTCATTTGAGTGTGAAACTATACCTAGGATGTTTACAATTACAAACAAGCTTCAACTCAAGCTTTTGAATGCAATTACGCGTTTTAAAAGCTCATACGAGTAGGGTGAAAGAGATTTCAGTTCTTTTGTGTTGTATATTAAGAGAAAGCATCCAAATACTTTGTTTGGATTCATTTGAGTGTGAAACTACACCTATGATGTTTACAAGTACAACAAAGCCTCAACTCAAGCTTTTGAATGCATTTACGCGTTTTAACAGCTCTTACGAATAGGGTGATAGAGATTGAGTTCTATTGTGTTGTATATTAAGAGAAAGCATCCAAATACTTTGTTTGGATTCATTTGAGTGTGAAACTACACCTAGGATGTTTACAAGTACAAACAAGCTTCAACTCAAACTTTTGAATGCATTTACGCGTTGAAACAGCTCTTACGACTAGGGTGATAGTGATTGAATTCTTTTGTGTTGTATATTAAGAGAAAGCACCCAATTGTTTTGTTTGCACTCATTTGAGTATGAAACTTCACCAAGAATGTTTTAAAGTGCAAACAAGCTTCAACTTAAGCTTTTGAATGCATTTTCGCGTTTTAAAAGCTCATACGAGTAGGGTGAAAGAGATTTGAGTTCTTTTGTGTTGTATATTAAGAGAAAGCATCCAAATACTTTGTTTGGATTCATTTGAGTGTAAAACTACACCTAGGATGTTTACAATTACAAACAAGCTTCAGCCCAAGCTTTTGAATGCATTTACGCGTTTTAAAAGCTCATACAAGTGGGGTGAAAGAGATTTGAGTTCTTTTGTGTTGTATATTAAAAGAAAGCATCCAAATACTTTGTTTGGATTCATTTGAGTGTGAAACTACACCTTGGATGTTTACAAGTACAAACAAGCTTCAACTCAAGCTTTTGAATGCATTTACGCGTTGCAGCAGCTCTTACGACTAGGGTGAAAGAGATTTGAGTTCTTTTGTGTTGTATATGAAGAGAAAGCATCCAAATATTTTGTTTGCATTCATTTGAATGTGAAACTACACCTAGGATGTTTACAAGTACAAACAAGCTTCAACTCAAACTTTTGAATGCATTTACGCGTTTTAAAATCTCATACGAGTCGGGTGAAAGAGATTTGAGTTCTTTTGTTGTATATTAAGAGAAAGCACCCAAATGATTTGTTTGCATTCATTTGAGTATGAAACTACACCAAGAATGTTTTATAGTGCAAACAAGCTTCAACTCAGGCTTTTGATTGCATTTACGCGTTTTAAAAGCTCATACGAGTAGGATGAAAGTGATTTGAGTTCTTTTGTGTTGTATATTAAGAGAAAGCATCCAATTACTTTGTTTGGATTCATTTGAGTGTGCAACTACACCTAGGAAGTTTACAATTACAAACAAGCTTCAACTCAAGCTTTTGAATGCATTTACGCGTTGTAACAGCTCTTACGACTAGGGTGAAAGAGATTTGAGTTCTTTTGTGTTGTATATTAAGAGAAAGCATCCAAAAATTTTGTTTGCATTCATTTTAGTGTGAAACTACACCTAGGATGTTTACAATTACAAACAAGCTTCAACTCAAGCTTTTGAATGCAATTACGCGTTCTAAAAGCTCATACGAGTAGGGTGAAAGAGATTTGAGTTTTTTTGTGTTGTATATTAAGAGAAAGCATCCAATTACTTTGTTTGGATTCATTTGAGTGTGCAACTACACCTAGGAAGTTTACAATTACAAACAAGCTTCAACTCAAGCTTTTGAATGCATTTACGCGTTGTAACAGCTCTTACGACTAGGGTGAAAGAGATTTGAGTTCTTTTGTGTTGTATATTAAGAGAAAGCATCCAAAAATTTTGTTTGCATTCATTTTAGTGTGAAACTACACCTAGGATGTTTACAATTACAAACAAGCTTCAACTCAAGCTTTTGAATGCAATTACGCGTTTTAAAAGCTCATACGAGTAGGGTGAAAGAGATTTCAGTTCTTTTGTGTTGTATATTAAGAGAAAGCATCCAAATACTTTGTTTGGATTCATTTGAGTGTGAAACTACACCTATGATGTTTACAAGTACAACAAAGCCTCAACTCAAGCTTTTGAATGCATTTACGCGTTTTAACAGCTCTTACGAATAGGGTGATAGAGATTGAGTTCTATTGTGTTGTATATTAAGAGAAAGCATCCAAATACTTTGTTTGGATTCATTTGAGTGTGAAACTACACCTAGGATGTTTACAAGTACAAACAAGCTTCAACTCAAACTTTTGAATGCATTTACGCGTTGAAACAGCTCTTACGACTAGGGTGATAGTGATTGAATTCTTTTGTGTTGTATATTAAGAGAAAGCACCCAATTGTTTTGTTTGCACTCATTTGAGTATGAAACTTCACCAAGAATGTTTTAAAGTGCAAACAAGCTTCAACTTAAGCTTTTGAATGCATTATCGCGTTTTAAAAGCTCATATGAGTAGGGTGAAAGAGATTTGAGTTCTTTTGTGTTGTATATTAAGAGAAAGCATCCAAATACTTTGTTTGGATTCATTTGAGTGTAAAACTACACCTAGGATGTTTACAATTACAAACAAGCTTCAGCCCAAGCTTTTGAATGCATTTACGCGTTTTAAAAGCTCATACAAGTAGGGTGAAAGAGATTTGAGTTCTTTTGTGTTGTATATTAAAAGAAAGCATCCAAATACTTTGTTTGGATTCATTTGAGTGTGAAAGTACACCTTGGATGTTTACAAGTACAAACAAGCTTCAACTCAAGCTTTTGAATGCATTTACGCGTTGCAGCAGCTCTTACGACTAGGGTGAAAGAGATTTGAGTTCTTTTGTGTTGTATATGAAGAGAAAGCATCCAAATATTTTGTTTGCATTCATTTGAATGTGAAACTACACCTAGGATGTTTACAAGTACAAACAAGCTTTAACTCAAACTTTTGAATGCATTTACGCGTTTTAAAATCTCATACGAGTCGGGTGAAAGAGATTTGAGTTCTTTTGTTGTATATTAAGAGAAAGCACCCAAATGATTTGTTTGCATTCATTTGAGTATGAAACTACACCAAGAATGTTTTATAGTGCAAACAAGCTTCAACTCAGGCTTTTGAATGCATTTACGCGTTTTAAAAGCTCATACGAGTAGGATGAAAGTGATTTGAGTTCTTTTGTGTTGTATATTAAGAGAAAGCATCCAATTACTTTGTTTGGATTCATTTGAGTGTGCAACTACACCTAGGAAGTTTACAATTACAAACAAGCTTCAACTCAAGCTTTTGAATGCATTTACGCGTTGTAACAGCTCTTACGACTAGGGTGAAAGAGATTTGAGTTCTTTTGTGTTGTATATTAAGAGAAAGCATCCAAAAATTTTGTTTGCATTCATTTTAGTGTGAAACTACACCTAGGATGTTTACAATTACAAACAAGCTTCAACTCAAGCTTTTGAATGCAATTACGCGTTTTAAAACCTCATACGAGTAGGGTGAAAGAGATTTGAGTTTTTTTGTGTTGTATATTAAGAGAAAGCATCCAATTACTTTGTTTGGATTCATTTGAGTGTGAAACTACACCAAGGATGTTTACAATTACAAACAAGCTTCAACTCAAGCTTTTGAATGCAATTACGCGTTTTAAAATCTCATAAGAGTCAGGTGAAAGAGATTTGAGTTCTTTTGTTGTATATTAAGAGAAAGCACCCAAATATTTTGTTTGCATTCATTTGAGTATGAAACTACACCAAGAATGTTTTATAGTGCAAACAAGCTTCAACTCAGGCTTTTCAATGCATTTACGCGTTTTAAAAGCTCATACGAGTAGGGTGAAAGAGATTTGAGTTCTTTTGAGTTGTATATTAAGAGAAAGCATCCAAATAATTTGTTTGGATTCATTTGAGTGTGAAACTACACCTAGGATGTTTACAATTACAAACAAGCTTCAACTCAAGCTTTTGAATGCGATTACGCGTTTTAAAAGTTCATACGAGTAGGGTGAAAGAGATTTGAGTTCTTTTGTGTTGTATATTAAGAGAAAGCATCCAAATACTTTGTTTGGATTCATTTGAGTGTCAAACTACACCTAAGATGTTTACAAGTACAACAAAGCCTCAACTCAAGCTTTTGAATGCATTTACGCGTTTTAACAGCTCTTACGAATAGGGTGATAGAGATTGAGTTCTTTTGTGTTGTATATTAAGAGAAAGCATCCAAATACTTTGTCTGGATTCATTTGAGTGTGAAACTACACCTAGGATGTTTACATTCATTTGAGTATGAAACTACACCAAGAATGTTTTATAGTGCAAACAAGCTTCAACTCAGGCTTTTGAATGCATTTACGCGTTTTAAAAGCTCATACGAGTAGGGTGAAAGAGATTTGAGTTCTTTTGTGTTGTATATTAAGAGAAAGCATTCAAATACTTTGTTTGGATTCATTTGAGTGTGAAACTATACCTAGGATGTTTACAATTACAAACAAGCTTCAACTCAAGCTTTTGAATGCAATTACGCGTTTTAAAAGCTCATACGAGTAGGGTGAAAGAGATTTCAGTTCTTTTGTGTTGTATATTAAGAGAAAGCATCCAAATACTTTGTTTGGATTCATTTGAGTGTGAAACTACACCTATGATGTTTACAAGTACAACAAAGCCTCAACTCAAGCTTTTGAATGCATTTACGCGTTTTAACAGCTCTTACGAATAGGGTGATAGAGATTGAGTTCTATTGTGTTGTATATTAAGAGAAAGCATCCAAATACTTTGTTTGGATTCATTTGAGTGTGAAACTACACCTAGGATGTTTACAAGTACAAACAAGCTTCAACTCAAACTTTTGAATGCATTTACGCGTTGAAACAGCTCTTACGACTAGGGTGATAGTGATTGAATTCTTTTGTGTTGTATATTAAGAGAAAGCACCCAATTGTTTTGTTTGCACTCATTTGAGTATGAAACTTCACCAAGAATGTTTTAAAGTGCAAACAAGCTTCAACTTAAGCTTTTGAATGCATTTTCGCGTTTTAAAAGCTCATACGAGTAGGGTGAAAGAGATTTGAGTTCTTTTGTGTTGTATATTAAGAGAAAGCATCCAAATACTTTGTTTGGATTCATTTGAGTGTAAAACTACACCTAGGATGTTTACAATTACAAACAAGCTTCAGCCCAAGCTTTTGAATGCATTTACGCGTTTTAAAAGCTCATACAAGTAGGGTGAAAGAGATTTGAGTTCTTTTGTGTTGTATATTAAAAGAAAGCATCCAAATACTTTGTTTGGATTCATTTGAGTGTGAAACTACACCTTGGATGTTTACAAGTACAAACAAGCTTCAACTCAAGCTTTTGAATGCATTTACGCGTTGCAGCAGCTCTTACGACTAGGGTGAAAGAGATTTGAGTTCTTTTGTGTTGTATATTAAGAGAAAGCATCCAAAAATTTTGTTTGCATTCATTTTAGTGTGAAACTACACCTAGGATGTTTACAATTACAAACAAGCTTCAACTCAAGCTTTTGAATGCAATTACGCGTTCTAAAAGCTCATACGAGTAGGGTGAAAGAGATTTGAGTTTTTTTGTGTTGTATATTAAGAGAAAGCATCCAATTACTTTGTTTGGATTCATTTGAGTGTGAAACTACACCAAGGATGTTTACAATTACAAACAAGCTTCAACTCAAGCTTTTGAATGCAATTACGCATTTTAAAATCTCATAAGAGTCAGGTGAAAGAGATTTGAGTTCTTTTGTTGTATATTAAGAGAAAGCACCAAAATATTTTGTTTGCATTCATTTGAATATGAAACTACACCAAGAATGTTTTATAGTGCAAACAAGCTTCAACTCAGGCTTTTGAATGCATTTACGCGTTTTAAAAGCTCATACGAGTAGGGTGAAAGAGATTTGAGTTCTTTTGTGTTGTATATTAAGAGAAAGCATCCAAATACTTTGTTTGGATTCATTTGAGTGTGAAACTACACCTAGGATGTTTACAATTACAAACAAGCTTCAACTCAAGCTTTTGAATGCGATTACGCGTTTTAAAAGCTCATACGAGTAGGGTGAAAGAGATTTGAGTTCTTTTGTGTTGTATATTAAGAGAAAGCATCCAAATACTTTGTTTGGATTCATTTGAGTGTGAAACTACACCTAAGATGTTTACAAGTACAACAAAGCCTCAACTCAAGCTTTTGAATGCATTTACGCGTTTTAACAGCTCTTACGAATAGGGTGATAGAGATTGAGTTCTTTTGTGTTGTATATTAAGAGAAAGCATCCAAATACTTTGTCTGGATTCATTTGAGTGTGAAACTACACCTAGGATGTTTACAAGTACAAACAAGCTTCAACTCAAACTTTTGAATGCATTTACGCGTTGTAACAGCTCTTACGACTAGGGTGATAGTGATTGAGTTCTTTTGTGTTGTATATTAAGAGAAAGCACCCAATTGTTTTGTTTGCAATCATTTGAGTATGAAACTACACCAAGAATGTTTTAATGTGCAAAAAAGCTTCAACTCAAGCTTTTGAATGCATTTACGCGTTTTAAAAGCTCATACGAGTAGGGTGAATGAGATCTGAGTTCTTTTGTGTTGTATATTAAGAGAAAGCATCCAAATATTTTGTTTGCATTCATTTGAGTGTGAAACTACGCATAGGATGTTTACAAGTACAAACAAGCTTCAACTCAATCTTTTGAATGCATTTACGCGTTTTAAAATCTCATACGAGTCGGGTGTAAGAGATTTGAGTTCTTTTGTTGTATATTAAGAGAAAGCACCCAAATGTTTTGTTTGCATTCATTTGAGTATGAAACTACACCAAGAATGTTTTATAGTGCAAACAAGCTTCAACTCAGGCTTTTGAATGCATTTACGCGTTTTAAAAGGTCATACGAGTAGGATGAAAGAGATTTGAGTTCTTTTGTGTTGTATATTAAGAGAAAGCATCCAAATACTTTGTTTGGATTTATTTGAGTGTGAAACTACACCTAGGATGTTTACAAGTACAAACAAGCTTCAACTCAAACTTTTGAATGCATTTACGCGTTTTAAAATCTCATACGAGTCGGGTGAAAGAGATTTGAGTTCTTTTGTTGTATATTAAGAGAAAGCACCCAAATGATTTGTTTGCATTCATTTGAGTATGAAACTACACCAAGAATGTTTTATAGTGCAAACAAGCTTCAACTCAGGCTTTTGAATGCATTTACGCGTTTTAAAAGCTCATACGAGTAGGATGAAAGAGCTTTGAGTTCTTTTGTGTTGTATATTAAGAGAAAGCATCCAAATACTTTGTTTGGATTCATTTGAGTGTGCAACTACACCTAGGAAGTTTACAATTACAAACAAGCTTCAACTCAAGCTTTTGAATGCATTTACGCGTTGTAACAACTCTTACGACTAGGGTGAAAGAGATTTGAGTTCTTTTGTGTTGTATATTAAGAGAAAGCATCCAAAAATTTTGTTTGCATTCATTTTAGTGTGAAACTACACCTAGGATGTTTACAATTACAAACAAGCTTCAACTCAAGCTTTTGAATGCAATTACGCGTTTTAAAAGCTCATACGAGTAGGGTGAAAGAGATTTGAGTTTTTTTGTGTTGTATATTAAGAGAAAGCATCCAATTACTTTGTTTGGATTCATTTGTGTGTGAAACTACACCTAGGATGTTTACAATTACAAACAAGCTTCAACTCAAGCTTTTGAATGCAATTACGCGTTTTAAAATCTCATACGAGTCGGGTGAAAGAGATTTGAGTTCTTTTGTTGTATATTAAGAGAAAGCACCCAAATCTTTTGTTTGCATTCATTTGAGTATGAAACTACACCAAGAATGTTTTATAGTGCAAACAAGCTTCAACTCAGGCTTTTGAATGCATTTACGCGTTTTAAAAGCTCATACGAGTAGGGTGTAAGAGATTTGAGTTCTTTTGTGTTGTATATTAAGAGAAAGCATCCAAATACTTTGTTTGGATTCATTTGAGTGTGAAACTACACCTAGGATGTTTACAATTACAAACAAGCTTCAACTCAAGCTTTTGAATGCAATTACGCGTTTTAAAAGCTCATACGAGTAGGGTGAAAGAGATTTGAGTTCTTTTGTATTGTATATTAAGAGAAAGCATCCAAATACTTTGTTTGGATTCATTTGAGTGTGAAACTACACCTAAGATGTTTACAAGTACAACAAAGCCTCAACTCAAGCTTTTGAATGCATTTACGCGTTTTAACAGCTCTTACGAATAGGGTGATAGAGATTGAGTTCTTTTGTGTTGTATATTAAGAGAAAGCATCCAAATACTTTGTCTTGATTCATTTGAGTGTGAAACTACACCTAGGATGTTTACAAGTACAAACAAGCTTCAACTCAAACTTTTGAATGCATTTACGCGTTGTAACAGCTCTTACGACTAGGGTGATAGTGATTGAGTTCTTTTGTGTTGTATATTAAGAGAAAGCACCCAATTGTTTTGTTTGCAATCATTTGAGTATGAAACTACACCAAGAATGTTTTAAAGTGCAAACAAGCTTCAACTCAAGCTTTTGAATGCATTTACGCGTTTTAAAAGCTCATACGAGTAGGGTGAAAGAGATTTGAGTTCTTTTGTGTTTCATATTAAGAGAAAGCATCCAAATATTTTGTTTGCATTCATTTGAGTGTGAAACTACACATAGGATGTTTACAAGTACAAACAAGCTTCAACTCAAACTTTTGAATGCATTTACGCGTTTTAAAATCTCATACGAGTCGGGTGTAAGAGATTTGAGTTCTTTTGTTGTATATTAAGAGAAAGCACCCAAATATTTTGTTTGCATTCATTTGAGTATGAAACTACACCAAGAATGTTTTATAGTGCAAACAAGCTTCGACTCAGGCTTTTGAATGCATTTAAGCGTTTTAAAAGCTCATACGAGTAGGATGAAAGAGATTTGAGTTCTTTTGTGTTGTATATTAAGAGAAAGCATCCAAATACTTTGTTTGGATTCATTTGAGTGTGCAACTACACCTAGGAAGTTTACAATTACAAACAAGCTTCAACTCAAGCTTTTGAATGCATTTACGCGTTGTAACAACTCTTACGACTAGGGTGAAAGAGATTTGAGTTCTTTTGTGTTGTATATTAAGAGAAAGCATCCAAAAATTTTGTTTGCATTCATTTTAGTGTGAAACTACACCTAGGATGTTTACAATTACAAACAAGCTTCAACTCAAGCTTTTGAATGCAATTACGCGTTTTAAAAGCTCATACGAGTAGGGTGAAAGAGATTTGAGTTTTTTTGTGTTGTATATTAAGAGAAAGCATCCAATTACTTTGTTTGGATTCATTTGTGTGTGAAACTACACCTAGGATGTTTACAATTACAAACAAGCTTCAACTCAAGCTTTTGAATGCAATTACGCGTTTTAAAATCTCATACGAGTCGGGTGAAAGAGATTTGAGTTCTTTTGTTGTATATTAAGAGAAAGCACCCAAATCTTTTGTTTGCATTCATTTGAGTATGAAACTACACCAAGAATGTTTTATAGTGCAAACAAGCTTCAACTCAGGCTTTTGAATGCATTTACGCGTTTTAAAAGCTCATACGAGTAGGGTGTAAGAGATTTGAGTTCTTTTGTGTTGTATATTAAGAGAAAGCATCCAAATACTTTGTTTGGATTCATTTGAGTGTGAAACTACACCTAGGATGTTTACAATTACAAACAAGCTTCAACTCAAGCTTTTGAATGCAATTACGCGTTTTAAAAGCTCATACGAGTAGGGTGAAAGAGATTTGAGTTCTTTTGTGTTGTATATTAAGAGAAAGCATCCAAATACTTTGTTTGGATTCATTTGAGTGTGAAACTACACCTAAGATGTTTACAAGTACAACAAAGCCTCAACTCAAGCTTTTGAATGCATTTACGCGTTTTAACAGCTCTTACGAATAGGGTGATAGAGATTGAGTTCTTTTGTGTTGTATATTAAGAGAAAGCATCCAAATACTTTGTCTTGATTCATTTGAGTGTGAAGCTACACCTAGGATGTTTACAAGTACAAACAAGCTTCAACTCAAACTTTTGAATGCATTTACGCGTTGTAACATCTCTTACGACTAGGGTGATAGTGATTGAGTTCTTTTGTGTTGTATATTAAGAGAAAGCACCCAATTGTTTTGTTTGCAATCATTTGAGTATGAAACTACACCAAGAATGTTTTAAAGTGCAAACAAGCTTCAACTCAAGCTTTTGAATGCATTTACGCGTTTTAAAAGCTCATACGAGTAGGGTGAAAGAGATTTGAGTTCTTTTGTGTTTCATATTAAGAGAAAGCATCCAAATATTTTGTTTGCATTCATTTGAGTGTGAAACTACACATAGGATGTTTACAAGTACAAACAAGCTTCAACTCAAACTTTTGAATGCATTTACGCGTTTTAAAATCTCATACGAGTCGGGTGTAAGAGATTTGAGTTCTTTTGTTGTATATTAAGAGAAAGCTCCCAAATATTTTGTTTGCATTCATTTGAGTATGAAACTACACCAAGAATGTTTTATAGTGCAAACAAGCTTCGACTCAGGCTTTTGAATGCATTTAAGCGTTTTAAAAGCTCATACGAGTAGGATGAAAGAGATTTGAGTTCTTTTGTGTTGTATATTAAGAGAAAGCATCCAAATACTTTGTTTGGATTCATTTGAGTGTGCAACTACACCTAGGAAGTTTACAATTACAAACAAGCTTCAACTCAAGCTTTTGAATGCATTTACGCGTTGTAACAACTCTTACGACTAGGGTGAAAGAGATTTGAGTTCTTTTGTGTTGTATATTAAGAGAAAGCATCCAAAAATTTTGTTTGCATTCATTTTAGTGTGAAACTACACCTAGGATGTTTACAATTACAAACAAGCTTCAACTCAAGCTTTTGAATGCAATTACGCGTTTTAAAAGCTCATACGAGTAGGGTGAAAGAGATTTGAGTTTTTTTGTGTTGTATATTAAGAGAAAGCATCCAATTACTTTGTTTGGATTCATTTGTGTGTGAAACTACACCTAGGATGTTTACAATTACAAACAAGCTTCAACTCAAGCTTTTGAATGCAATTACGCGTTTTAAAATCTCATACGAGTCGGGTGAAAGAGATTTGAGTTCTTTTGTTGTATATTAAGAGAAAGCACCCAAATCTTTTGTTTGTATTCATTTGAGTATGAAACTACACCAAGAATGTTTTATAGTGCAAACAAGCTTCAACTCAGGCTTTTGAATGCATTTACGCGTTTTAAAAGCTCATACGAGTAGGGTGAAAGAGATTTGAGTTCTTTTGTGTTGTATATTAAGAGAAAGCATCCAAATACTTTGTTTGGATTCATTTGAGTGTGAAACTACACCTAAGATGTTTACAAGTACAACAAAGCCTCAACTCAAGCTTTTGAATGCATTTACGCGTTTTAACAGCTCTTACGAATAGGGTGATAGAGATTGAGTTCTTTTGTGTTGTATATTAAGAGAAAGCATCCAAATACTTTGTCTTGATTCATTTGAGTGTGAAACTACACCTAGGATGTTTACAAGTACAAACAAGCTTCAACTCAAACTTTTGAATGCATTTACGCGTTGTAACAGCTCTTACGACTAGGGTGATAGTGATTGAGTTCTTTTGTGTTGTATATTAAGAGAAAGCACCCAATTGTTTTGTTTGCAATCATTTGAGTATGAAACTACACCAAGAATGTTTTAAAGTGCAAACAAGCTTCAACTCAAGCTTTTGAATGCATTTACGCGTTTTAAAAGCTCATACGAGTAGGGTGAAAGAGATTTGAGTTCTTTTGTGTTTCATATTAAGAGAAAGCATCCAAATATTTTGTTTGCATTCATTTGAGTGTGAAACTACACATAGGATGTTTACAAGTACAAACAAGCTTCAACTCAAACTTTTGAATGCATTTACGCGTTTTAAAATCTCATACGAGTCGGGTGTAAGAGATTTGAGTTCTTTTGTTGTATATTAAGAGAAAGCACCCAAATATTTTGTTTGCATTCATTTGAGTATGAAACTACACCAAGAATGTTTTATAGTGCAAACAAGCTTCGACTCAGGCTTTTGAATGCATTTAAGCGTTTTAAAAGCTCATACGAGTAGGATGAAAGAGATTTGAGTTCTTTTGTGTTGTATATTAAGAGAAAGCATCCAAATACTTTGTTTGGATTCATTTGAGTGTGCAACTACACCTAGGAAGTTTACAATTACAAACAAGCTTCAACTCAAGCTTTTGAATGCATTTACGCGTTGTAACAACTCTTACGACTAGGGTGAAAGAGATTTGAGTTCTTTTGTGTTGTATATTAAGAGAAAGCATCCAAAAATTTTGTTTGCATTCATTTTAGTGTGAAACTACACCTAGGATGTTTACAATTGCAAACAAGCTTCAACTCAAGCTTTTGAATGCAATTACGCGTTTTAAAAGCTCATACGAGTAGGGTGAAAGAGATTTGAGTTTTTTTGTGTTGTATATTAAGAGAAAGCATCTAATTACTTTCTTTGGATTCATTTGTGTGTGAAACTACACCTAGGATGTTTACAATTACAAACAAGCTTCAACTCAAGCTTTTGAATGCAATTACGCGTTTTAAAATCTCATACGAGTCGGGTGAAAGAGGTTTGAGTTCTTTTGTTGTATATTAAGAGAAAGCACCCAAATCTTTTGTTTGCATTCATTTGAGTATGAAACTACACCAAGAATGTTTTATAGTGCAAACAAGCTTCAACTCAGGCTTTTGAATGCATTTACGCGTTTTAAAAGCTCATACGAGTAGGGTGTAAGAGATTTGAGTTCTTTTGTGTTGTATATTAAGAGAAAGCATCCAAATACTTTGTTTGGATTCATTTGATTGTGAAACTACACCTAGGATGTTTACAATTACAAACAAGCTTCAACTCAAGCTTTTGAATGCAATTACGCGTTTTAAAAGCTCATACGAGTAGGGTGAAAGAGATTTGAGTTCTTTTGTTGTATAATAAGAGAAAGCACCCAAATATTTTGTTTGCATTCATTTGAGTATGAAACTACACCAAGAATGTTTTATAGTGCAAACAAGCTTCGACTCAGGCTTTTGAATGCATTTAAGCGTTTTAAAAGCTCTTACGACTAGGGTGAAAGAGATTTGAGTTCTTTTATGTTGTATATGAAGAGAAAGCATGCAAATATTTTGTTTGCATTCATTTGAATGTGAAACTACACCTAGGAAGTTTACAATTACAAACAAGCTTCAACTCAAGCTTTTGAATGCATTTACGCGTTTTAACAACTCTTACGACTAGGGTGAAAGAGATTTGAGTTCTTTTGTGTTGTATATTAAGAGAAAGCATTCAAATACTTTGTTTGGATTCATTTGAGTGTGAAACTATACCTAGGATGTTTACAATTACAAACAAGCTTCAACTCAAGCTTTTGAATGCAATTACGCGTTTTAAAAGCTCATACGAGTAGGGTGAAAGAGATTTGAGTTCTTTTGTGTTGTATATTAAGAGAAAGCATCCAAATACTTTGTTTGGATTCATTTGAGTGTGAAACTACACCTATGATGTTTACAAGTACAACAAAGCCTCAACTCAAGCTTTTGAATGCATTTACGCGTTTTAACAGCTCTTACGAATAGGGTGATAGAGATTGAGTTCTATTGTGTTGTATAGTAAGAGAAAGCATCCAAATACTTTGTTTGGATTCATTTGAGTGTAAAACTACACTTAGGATGTCTACAAGTACAAACAAGCTTCAACTCAAACTTTTGAATGCATTTACGCGTTGTAACAGCTCTTACGACTAGGGTGATAGTGATTGAGTTCTTTTGTGTTGTATATTAAGAGAAAGCACCCAATTGTTTTGTTTGCACTCATTTGAGTATGAAACTTCACCAAGAATGTTTTAAAGTGCAAACAAGCTTCAACTCAAGCTTTTGAATGCATTTACGCGTTTTAAAAGCTCATACCAGTAGGGTGAAAGAGATTTGAGTTCTTTTGTGTTGTATATTAAGAGAAAGCATCCAAATACTTTGTTTGGATTCATTTGAGTGTAAAACTACACCTAGGATGTTTACAATTACAAACAAGCTTCAGCCCAAGCTTTTGAATGCATTTACGCGTTTTAAAAGCTCATACGAGTAGGGTGAAAGAGATTTGAGTTCTTTTGTTGTATATTAAGAGAAAGCACCCAAATATTTTGTTTGCATTCATTTGAGTATGAAACTACACCAAGAATGTTTTATAGTGCAAACAAGCTTCGACTCAGGCTTTTGAATGCATTTAAGCGTTTTAAAAGCTCTTACGACTAGGGTGAAAGAGATTTGAGTTCTTTTATGTTGTATATGAAGAGAAAGCATGCAAATATTTTGTTTGCATTCATTTGAATGTGAAACTACACCTAGGAAGTTTACAATTACAAACAAGCTTCAACTCAAGCTTTTGAATGCATTTACGCGTTTTAACAACTCTTACGACTAGGGTGAAAGAGATTTGAGTTCTTTTGTGTTGTATATTAAGAGAAAGCACCCAAATGATTTGTTTGCATTCATTTTAGTGTGAAACTACACCTAGGATGTTTACAATTAAAAACAAGCTTCAACTCAAGCTTTTGAATGCAATTACGCGTTTTAAAAGCTCATACGAGTAGGGTGAAAGAGATTTGAGTTTTTTTGTGTTGTATATTAAGAGAAAGCATCCAATTACTTTGTTTGGATTCATTTGTGTGTGAAACTACACCTAGGATGTTTACAATTACAAACAAGCTTCAACTCAAGCTTTTGAATGCAATTACGCGTTTTAAAATCTCATACGAGTCGGGTGAAAGAGGTTTGAGTTCTTTTGTTGTATATTAAGAGAAAGCACCCAAATCTTTTGTTTGCATTCATTTGAGTATGAAACTACACCAAGAATGTTTTATAGTGCAAACAAGCTTCAACTCAGGCTTTTGAATGCATTTACGCGTTTTAAAAGCTCATACGAGTAGGGTGTAAGAGATTTGAGTTCTTTTGTGTTGTATATTAAGAGAAAGCATCCAAATACTTTGTTTGGATTCATTTGAGTGTGAAACTACACCTAGGATGTTTACAATTACAAACAAGCTTCAACCCAAGCTTTTGAATGCAATTACGCGTTTTAAAAGCTCATACGAGTAGGGTGAAAGAGATTTGAGTTCTTTTGTGTTGTATATTAAGAGAAAGCATTCAAATACTTTGTTTGGATTCATTTGAGTGTGAAACTACACCTATGATGTTTACAAGTACAACAAAGCCTCAACTCAAGCTTTTGAATGCATTTACGCGTTTTAACAGCTCTTACGAATAGGGTGATAGAGATTGAGTTCTATTGTGTTGTATAGTAAGAGAAAGCATCCAAATACTTTGTTTGGATTCATTTGAGTGTGAAACTACACCTAGGATGTCTACAAGTACAAACAAGCTTCAACTCAAACTTTTGAATGCATTTACGCGTTGTAACAGCTCTTACGACTAGGGTGATAGTGATTGAGTTCTTTTGTGTTGTATATTAAGAGAAAGCACCCAATTGTTTTGTTTGCACTCATTTGAGTATGAAACTTCACCAAGAATGTTTTAAAGTGCAAACAAGCTTCAACTCAAGCTTTTGAATGCATTTACGCGTTTTAAAAGCTTATACGAGTAGGGTGAAAGAGATTTGAGTTCTTTTGTGTTGTATATTAAGAGAAAGCATCCAAATACTTTGTTTGGATTCATTTGAGTGTAAAACTACACCTAGGATGTTTACAATTACAAACAAGCTTCAGCCCAAGCTTTTGAATGCATTTACGCGTTTTAAAAGCTCATACGAGTAGGGTGAAAGAGATTTGAGTTTTTTTGTGTTGTATATTAAAAGAAAGCATCCAAATACTTTGTTTGGATTCAATTGAGTGTGAAACTACACCTTGGATGTTTACAAGTACAAACAAGCTTCAACTCAAGCTTTTGAATGCATTTACGCGTTGCAGCAGCTCTTACGACTAGGGTGAAAGAGATTTGAGTTCTTTTATGTTGTATATGAAGAGAAAGCATGCAAATATTTTGTTTGCATTCATTTGAATGTGAAACTACACCTAGGATGTTTACAAGTACAAACAAGCTTCAACTCAAACTTTTGAATGCATTTACGCGTTTTAAAATCTCATACGAGTCGGGTGAAAGAGATTTGAGTTCTTTTGTTGTATATTAAGAGAAAGCACCCAAATGATTTGTTTGCATTCATTTGAGTATGAAGCTACACCAAGAATGTTTTATAGTGCAAACAAGCTTCAACTCAGGCTTTTGAATGCATTTACGCGTTTTAAAAGCTCATACGAGTAGGATGAAAGAGATTTGAGTTCTTTTGTGTTGTATATTAAGAGAAAGCATCCAAATACTTTGTTTGGATTCATTTGAGTGTGCAACTACACCTAGGAAGTTTACAATTACAAACAAGCTTCAACTCAAGCTTTTGAATGCATTTACGCGTTGTAACAGCTCTTACGACTAGGGTGAAAGAGATTTGAGTTCTTTTGTGTTGTATATTAAGAGAACGCATCCAAAAATTTTGTTTGCATTCATTTTAGTGTGAAACTACACCTAGGATGTTTACAATTACAAACAAGCTTCAACTCAAGCTTTTGAATGCAATTACGCGTTTTAAAAGCTCATACGAGTAGGGTGAAAGAGATTTGAGTTTTTTTGTGTTGTATATTAAGAGAAAGCATCCAATTACTTTGTTTGGATTCATTTGAGTGTGAAACTACACCTAGGATGTTTACAATTACAAACAAGCTTCAACTCAAGCTTTTGAATGCAATTACTTTGTTTGGTTTCATTTGAGTGTGAAACTACACCTAGGATGTTTACAATTACAAACAAGCTTCAACTCAAGCTTTTGAATGCAATTACGCGTTTTAAAATCTCATACGAGTCGGGTGAAAGAGATTTGAGTTCTTTTGTTGTATATTAAGAGAAAGCACCCAAATGTTTTGTTTGCATTCATTTGAGTATGAAACTACACCAAGAATGTTTTATAGTGCAAACAAGCTTCAACTCAGGCTTTTGAATGCATTTACGCGTTTTAAAAGCTCATACGAGTAGGGTGAAAGAGATTTGAGTTCTTTTGTGTTGTATATTAAGAGAAAGCATCCAAATACTTTGTTTGGATTCATTTGAGTGTGAAACTACACCTAGGAAGTTTACAATTACAAACAAGCTTCAACTCAAGCTTTTGAATGCATTTACGCGTTGTAACAGCTCTTACGACTAGGGTGAAAGAGATTTGAGTTCTTTTGTGTAGTATATTAAGAGAAAGCATCCAAAACTTTTGTTTGCATTCATTTGAGTGTGAAACTACACCTATGATGTTTACAAGTACAAACAAGCTTCAACTCAAACTTGTGAATGCATTTCCGCGTTTTAAAATCTCATACGAGTCGGGTGAAAGAGATTTGAGTTCTTTTGTGTTGTATATTAAGAGAAAGCATCCAAATACTTTGTTTGGATTCATTTGAGTGTGAAACTACACCTATGATGTTTACAAGTACAACAAAGCCTCAACTCAAGCTTTTGAATGCATTTACGCGTTTTAACAGCTCTTACGAATAGGGTGATAGAGATTGAGTTCTATTGTGTTGTATATTAAGAGAAAGCATCCAAATACTTTGTTTGGATTCATTTGAGTGTGAAACTACACTTAGGATGTTTACAAGTACAAACAAGCTTCAACTCAAACTTTTGAATGCATTTACGCGTTGTAACAGCTCTTACGACTAGGGTGATAGTGATTGAGTTCTTTTGTGTTGTATATTAAGAGAAAGCACCCAATTGTTTTGTTTGCACTCATTTGAGTATGAAACTTCACCAAGAATGTTTTAAAGTGCAAACAAGCTTCAACTCAAGCTTTTGAATGCATTTACGCGTTTTAAAAGCTCATACGAGTAGGGTGAACGAGATTTGAGTTCTTTTGTGTTGTATATGAAGAGAAAGCATCCAAATACTTTGTTTGGATTCATTTGAGTGTGAAACTACACCTAGGAAGTTTACAATTACAAACAAGCTTCAACTCAAGCTTTTGAATGCATTTACGCGTTGTAACAGCTCTTACGACTAGGGTGAAAGAGATTTGAGTTCTTTTGTGTTGTATATTAAGAGAAAGCATCCAAAAATTTTGTTTGCATTCATTTGAGTGTGAAACTACACCTATGATGTTTACAAGTACAAACAAGCTTCAACTCAAACTTTTGAATGCAATTACGCGTTTTAAAAGCTCATACGAGTAGGGTGAAAGAGATTTGAGTTTTTTTGTGTTGTATATTAAGAGAAAGCATCCAATTACTTTGTTTGGATTCATTTGAGTGTGAAACTACACCTAGGATGTTTACAATTACAAACAAGCTTCAACTCAAGCTTTTGAATGCAATTACTTTGTTTGGATTCATTTGAGTGTGAAACTACACCTAGGATGTTTACAATTACAAACAAGCTTCAACTTAAGCTTTTGAATGCAATTACGCGTTTTAAAATCTCATACGAGTCGGGTGAAAGAGATTTGAGTTCTTTTGTTGTATATTAAGAGAAAGCACCCAAATGTTTTGTTTGCATTCATTTGAGTATGAAACTACACCAAGAATGTTTTATAGTGCAAACAAGCTTCAACTCAGGCTTTTGAATGCATTTACGCGTTTTAAAAGCTCATACGAGTAGGGTGAAAGAGATTTGAGTTCTTTTGTGTTGTATATTAAGAGAAAGCATCCAAATACTTTGTTTGGATTCATTTGAGTGTGAAACTACACCTAGGAAGTTTACAATTACAAACAAGCTTCAACTCAAGCTTTTGAATGCATTTACGCGTTGTAACAGCTCTTACGACTAGGGTGAAAGAGATTTGAGTTCTTTTGTGTAGTATATTAACAGAAAGCATCCAAAAATTTTGTTTGCATTCATTTGAGTGTGAAACTACACCTATGATGTTTACAAGTACAAACAAGCTTCAACTCAGAGTTTTGAATGCATTTCCGCGTTTTAAAATCTCATACGAGTCGGGTGAAAGAGATTTGAGTTCTTTTGTGTTGTATATTGAGAGAAAGCATCCAAATACTTTGTTTGGATTCATTTGAGTGTGAAACTACACCAATGATGTTTACAAGTACAACAAAGCCTCAACTCAAGCTTTTGAATGCATTTACGCGTTTTAACAGCTCTTACGAATAGGGTGATAGAGATTGAGTTCTATTGTGTTGTATAGTAAGAGAAAGCATCCAAATACTTTGTTTGGATTCATTTGAGTGTGAAACTACACCTAGGATGTCTACAAGTACAAACAAGCTTCAACTCAAACTTTTGAATGCATTTACGCGTTGTAACAGGTCTTACGACTAGGGTGATAGTGATTGAGTTCTTTTGTGTTGTATATTAAGAGAAAGCACCCAATTGTTTTGTTTGCACTCATTTGAGTATGAAACTTCACCAAGAATGTTTTAAAGTGCAAACAAGCTTCAACTCAAGCTTTTGAATGCATTTACGCATTTTAAAAGCTCATACGAGTAGGGTGAACGAGATTTGAGTTCTTTTGTGTTGTATATTAAAAGAAAGCATCCAAATACTTTGTTTGGATTCATTTGAGTGTGAAACTACACCTTGGATGTTTACAAGTACAAACAAGCTTCAACTCAAGCTTCTGAATGCATTTACGCGTTGCAGCAGCTCTTACGACTAGGGTGAAAGAGATTTGAGTTCTTTTGTGTTGTATATGAAGAGAAAGCATCCAAATATTTTGTTTGCATTCATTTGAATGTGAAACTACACCTAGGATGTTTACAAGTACAAACAAGCTTCAACTCAAACTTTTGAATGCATTTACGCGTTTTAAAATCTCATACGAGTCGGGTGAAAGAGATTTGAGTTCTTTTGTTGTATATTAAGAGAAAGCACCCAAATGATTTGTTTGCATTCATTTGAGTATGAAACTACACCAAGAATGTTTTATAGTGCAAACAAGCTTCAACTCAGGCTTTTGAATGCATTTACGCGTTTTAAAAGCTCATACGAGTAGGATGAAAGAGATTTGAGTTCTTTTGTGTTGTATATTAAGAGAAAGCATCCAAATACTTTGTTTGGATTCATTTGAGTGTGCAACTACACCTAGGAAGTTTACAATTACAAACAAGCTTCAACTCAAGCTTTTGAATGCATTTACGCGTTGTAACAGCTCTTACGACTAGGGTGAAAGAGATTTGAGTTCTTTTGTGTTGTATATTAAGAGAAAGCATCCAAAAATTTTGTTTGCATTCATTTTAGTGTGTAACTACACCTATGATGTTTACAAGTACAAACAAGCTTCAACTCAAACTTTTGAATGCATTTACGTGTTTTAAAATCTCATACGAGTCGGGTGAAAGAGATTTGAGTTTTTTTGTGTTGTATATTAAGAGAAAGCATCCAATTACTTTGTTTGGATTCATTTGAGTGTCAAACTACACCTAAGATGTTTACAAGTACAACAAAGCCTCAACTCAAGCTTTTGAATGCATTTACGCGTTGCAGCAGCTCTTACGACTAGGGTGAAAGAGATTTGAGTTCTTTTGTGTTGTATATGAAGAGAAAGCATCCAAATACTTTGTTTGCATTCATTTGAGTTTGAAACTACACCTAGGATGTTTACAAGTACAAACAAGCTTCAACTCAAACTTTTGAATGCATTTACGCGTTTTAAAATCTCATACGAGTCGGGTGAAAGAGATTTGAGTTCTTTTGTTGTATATTAAGAGAAAGCACCCAAATGTTTTGTTTGCATTCATTTGAGTATGAAACTACACCAAGAATGTTTTATAGTGCAAACAAGCTTCAACTCAGGCTTTTGAATGCATTTTACGCGTTTTAAAAGCTCATACGAGTAGGGTGAAAGAGATTTGAGTTTTTTTTGTGTTGTATATTAAGAGAAAGCATCCAATTACTTTGTTTGGATTCATTTGAGTGTGAAACTACACCTAGGATGTTTATAATTACAAACAAGCTTCAACTCAAGCTTTTGAATGCAATTACTTTGTTTGGATTCATTTGAGTGTGAAACTACACCTAGGATATTTACAATTACAAACAAGCTTCAACTTAAGCTTTTGAATGCAATTACGCGTTTTAAAATCTCATACGAGTCGGGTGAAAGAGATTTGAGTTCTTTTGTTGTATATTAAGAGAAAGCACCCAAATGTTTTGTTTGCATTCATTTGAGTATGAAACTACACCAAGAATGTTTTATAGTGCAAACAAGCTTCAACTCAGGCTTTTGAATGCATTTACGCGTTTTAAAAGCTCATACGAGTAGGGTGAAAGAGATTTGAGTTCTTTTGTGTTGTATATTAAGAGAAAGCATCCCAATACTTTGTTTGGATTCATTTGAGTGTGAAACTACACCTAGGAAGTTTACAATTACAAACAAGCTTCAACTCAAGCTTTTGAATGCATTTACGCGTTTTAAAACCTCATACGAGTAGGGTGAAAGAGATTTGAGTTTTTTTGTGTTGTATATTAAGAGAAAGCATCCAATTACTTTGTTTGGATTCATTTGAGTGTGAAACTACACCAAGGATGTTTACAAGTACAAACAAGCTTCAACTCAAACTTTTGAATGCATTTACGCGTTGTAACAGGTCTTACGACTAGGGTGATAGTGATTGAGTTCTTTTGTGTTGTATATTAAGAGAAAGCACCCAATTGTTTTGTTTGCACTCATTTGAGTATGAAACTTCACCAAGAATGTTTTAAAGTGCAAACAAGCTTCAACTCAAGCTTTTGAATGCATTTACGCATTTTAAAAGCTCATACGAGTAGGGTGAACGAGATTTGAGTTCTTTTGTGTTGTATATTAAAAGAAAGCATCCAAATACTTTGTTTGGATTCATTTGAGTGTGAAACTACACCTTGGATGTTTACAAGTACAAACAAGCTTCAACTCAAGCTTCTGAATGCATTTACGCGTTGCAGCAGCTCTTACGACTAGGGTGAAAGAGATTTGAGTTCTTTTGTGTTGTATATGAAGAGAAAGCATCCAAATATTTTGTTTGCATTCATTTGAATGTGAAACTACACCTAGGATGTTTACAAGTACAAACAAGCTTCAACTCAAACTTTTGAATGCATTTACGCGTTTTAAAATCTCATACGAGTCGGGTGAAAGAGATTTGAGTTCTTTTGTTGTATATTAAGAGAAAGCACCCAAATGATTTGTTTGCATTCATTTGAGTATGAAACTACACCAAGAATGTTTTATAGTGCAAACAAGCTTCAACTCAGGCTTTTGAATGCATTTACGCGTTTTAAAAGCTCATACGAGTAGGATGAAAGAGATTTGAGTTCTTTTGTGTTGTATATTAAGAGAAAGCATCCAAATACTTTGTTTGGATTCATTTGAGTGTGCAACTACACCTAGGAAGTTTACAATTACAAACAAGCTTCAACTCAAGCTTTTGAATGCATTTACGCGTTGTAACAGCTCTTACGACTAGGGTGAAAGAGATTTGAGTTCTTTTGTGTTGTATATTAAGAGAAAGCATCCAAAAATTTTGTTTGCATTCATTTTAGTGTGAAACTACACCTATGATGTTTACAAGTACAAACAAGCTTCAACTCAAACTTTTGAATGCATTTACGTGTTTTAAAATCTCATACGAGTCGGGTGAAAGAGATTTGAGTTTTTTTGTGTTGTATATTAAGAGAAAGCATCCAATTACTTTGTTTGGATTCATTTGAGTGTCAAACTACACCTAAGATGTTTACAAGTACAACAAAGCCTCAACTCAAGCTTTTGAATGCATTTACGCGTTGCAGCAGCTCTTACGACTAGGGTGAAAGAGATTTGAGTTCTTTTGTGTTGTATATGAAGAGAAAGCATCCAAATACTTTGTTTGCATTCATTTGAGTTTGAAACTACACCTAGGATGTTTACAAGTACAAACAAGCTTCAACTCAAACTTTTGAATGCATTTACGCGTTTTAAAATCTCATACGAGTCGGGTGAAAGAGATTTGAGTTCTTTTGTTGTATATTAAGAGAAAGCACCCAAATGTTTTGTTTGCATTCATTTGAGTATGAAACTACACCAAGAATGTTTTATAGTGCAAACAAGCTTCAACTCAGGCTTTTGAATGCATTTTACGCGTTTTAAAAGCTCATACGAGTAGGGTGAAAGAGATTTGAGTTTTTTTTGTGTTGTATATTAAGAGAAAGCATCCAATTACTTTGTTTGGATTCATTTGAGTGTGAAACTACACCTAGGATGTTTATAATTACAAACAAGCTTCAACTCAAGCTTTTGAATGCAATTACTTTGTTTGGATTCATTTGAGTGTGAAACTACACCTAGGATGTTTACAATTACAAACAAGCTTCAACTTAAGCTTTTGAATGCAATTACGCGTTTTAAAATCTCATACGAGTCGGGTGAAAGAGATTTGAGTTCTTTTGTTGTATATTAAGAGAAAGCACCCAAATGTTTTGTTTGCATTCATTTGAGTATGAAACTACACCAAGAATGTTTTATAGTGCAAACAAGCTTCAACTCAGGCTTTTGAATGCATTTACGCGTTTTAAAAGCTCATACGAGTAGGGTGAAAGAGATTTGAGTTCTTTTGTGTTGTATATTAAGAGAAAGCATCCCAATACTTTGTTTGGATTCATTTGAGTGTGAAACTACACCTAGGAAGTTTACAATTACAAACAAGCTTCAACTCAAGCTTTTGAATGCATTTACGCGTTGTAACAGCTCTTACGACTAGGGTGAAAGAGATTTGAGTTCTTTTGTGTTGTATATTAAGAGAAAGCATCCAAAAATTTTGTTTGCATTCATTTTAGTGTGTAACTACACCTATGATGTTTACAAGTACAAACAAGCTTCAACTCAAACTTTTGAATGCATTTACGTGTTTTAAAATCTCATACGAGTCGGGTGAAAGAGATTTGAGTTTTTTTGTGTTGTATATTAAGAGAAAGCATCCAATTACTTTGTTTGGATTCATTTGAGTGTCAAACTACACCTAAGATGTTTACAAGTACAACAAAGCCTCAACTCAAGCTTTTGAATGCATTTACGCGTTGCAGCAGCTCTTACGACTAGGGTGAAAGAGATTTGAGTTCTTTTGTGTTGTATATGAAGAGAAAGCATCCAAATACTTTGTTTGCATTCATTTGAGTTTGAAACTACACCTAGGATGTTTACAAGTACAAACAAGCTTCAACTCAAACTTTTGAATGCATTTACGCGTTTTAAAATCTCATACGAGTCGGGTGAAAGAGATTTGAGTTCTTTTGTTGTATATTAAGAGAAAGCACCCAAATGTTTTGTTTGCATTCATTTGAGTATGAAACTACACCAAGAATGTTTTATAGTGCAAACAAGCTTCAACTCAGGCTTTTGAATGCATTTTACGCGTTTTAAAAGCTCATACGAGTAGGGTGAAAGAGATTTGAGTTTTTTTTGTGTTGTATATTAAGAGAAAGCATCCAATTACTTTGTTTGGATTCATTTGAGTGTGAAACTACACCTAGGATGTTTATAATTACAAACAAGCTTCAACTCAAGCTTTTGAATGCAATTACTTTGTTTGGATTCATTTGAGTGTGAAACTACACCTAGGATATTTACAATTACAAACAAGCTTCAACTTAAGCTTTTGAATGCAATTACGCGTTTTAAAATCTCATACGAGTCGGGTGAAAGAGATTTGAGTTCATTTGTTGTATATTAAGAGAAAGCACCCAAATGTTTTGTTTGCATTCATTTGAGTATGAAACTACACCAAGAATGTTTTATAGTGCAAACAAGCTTCAACTCAGGCTTTTGAATGCATTTACGCGTTTTAAAAGCTCATACGAGTAGGGTGAAAGAGATTTGAGTTCTTTTGTGTTGTATATTAAGAGAAAGCATCCCAATACTTTGTTTGGATTCATTTGAGTGTGAAACTACACCTAGGAAGTTTACAATTACAAACAAGCTTCAACTCAAGCTTTTGAATGCATTTACGCGTTTTAAAACCTCATACGAGTAGGGTGAAAGAGATTTGAGTTTTTTTGTGTTGTATATTAAGAGAAAGCATCCAATTACTTTGTTTGGATTCATTTGAGTGTGAAACTACACCAAGGATGTTTACAAGTACAAACAAGCTTCAACTCAAACTTTTGAATGCATTTACGCGTTGTAACAGGTCTTACGACTAGGGTGATAGTGATTGAGTTCTTTTGTGTTGTATATTAAGAGAAAGCACCCAATTGTTTTGTTTGCACTCATTTGAGTATGAAACTTCACCAAGAATGTTTTAAAGTGCAAACAAGCTTCAACTCAAGCTTTTGAATGCATTTACGCATTTTAAAAGCTCATACGAGTAGGGTGAACGAGATTTGAGTTCTTTTGTGTTGTATATTAAAAGAAAGCATCCAAATACTTTGTTTGGATTCATTTGAGTGTGAAACTACACCTTGGATGTTTACAAGTACAAACAAGCTTCAACTCAAGCTTCTGAATGCATTTACGCGTTGCAGCAGCTCTTACGACTAGGGTGAAAGAGATTTGAGTTCTTTTGTGTTGTATATGAAGAGAAAGCATCCAAATATTTTGTTTGCATTCATTTGAATGTGAAACTACACCTAGGATGTTTACAAGTACAAACAAGCTTCAACTCAAACTTTTGAATGCATTTACGCGTTTTAAAATCTCATACGAGTCGGGTGAAAGAGATTTGAGTTCTTTTGTTGTATATTAAGAGAAAGCACCCAAATGATTTGTTTGCATTCATTTGAGTATGAAACTACACCAAGAATGTTTTATAGTGCAAACAAGCTTCAACTCAGGCTTTTGAATGCATTTACGCGTTTTAAAAGCTCATACGAGTAGGATGAAAGAGATTTGAGTTCTTTTGTGTTGTATATTAAGAGAAAGCATCCAAATACTTTGTTTGGATTCATTTGAGTGTGCAACTACACCTAGGAAGTTTACAATTACAAACAAGCTTCAACTCAAGCTTTTGAATGCATTTACGCGTTGTAACAGCTCTTACGACTAGGGTGAAAGAGATTTGAGTTCTTTTGTGTTGTATATTAAGAGAAAGCATCCAAAAATTTTGTTTGCATTCATTTTAGTGTGAAACTACACCTATGATGTTTACAAGTACAAACAAGCTTCAACTCAAACTTTTGAATGCATTTACGTGTTTTAAAATCTCATACGAGTCGGGTGAAAGAGATTTGAGTTTTTTTGTGTTGTATATTAAGAGAAAGCATCCAATTACTTTGTTTGGATTCATTTGAGTGTCAAACTACACCTAAGATGTTTACAAGTACAACAAAGCCTCAACTCAAGCTTTTGAATGCATTTACGCGTTGCAGCAGCTCTTACGACTAGGGTGAAAGAGATTTGAGTTCTTTTGTGTTGTATATGAAGAGAAAGCATCCAAATACTTTGTTTGCATTCATTTGAGTTTGAAACTACACCTAGGATGTTTACAAGTACAAACAAGCTTCAACTCAAACTTTTGAATGCATTTACGCGTTTTAAAATCTCATACGAGTCGGGTGAAAGAGATTTGAGTTCTTTTGTTGTATATTAAGAGAAAGCACCCAAATGTTTTGTTTGCATTCATTTGAGTATGAAACTACACCAAGAATGTTTTATAGTGCAAACAAGCTTCAACTCAGGCTTTTGAATGCATTTTACGCGTTTTAAAAGCTCATACGAGTAGGGTGAAAGAGATTTGAGTTTTTTTTGTGTTGTATATTAAGAGAAAGCATCCAATTACTTTGTTTGGATTCATTTGAGTGTGAAACTACACCTAGGATGTTTATAATTACAAACAAGCTTCAACTCAAGCTTTTGAATGCAATTACTTTGTTTGGATTCATTTGAGTGTGAAACTACACCTAGGATGTTTACAATTACAAACAAGCTTCAACTTAAGCTTTTGAATGCAATTACGCGTTTTAAAATCTCATACGAGTCGGGTGAAAGAGATTTGAGTTCTTTTGTTGTATATTAAGAGAAAGCACCCAAATGTTTTGTTTGCATTCATTTGAGTATGAAACTACACCAAGAATGTTTTATAGTGCAAACAAGCTTCAACTCAGGCTTTTGAATGCATTTACGCGTTTTAAAAGCTCATACGAGTAGGGTGAAAGAGATTTGAGTTCTTTTGTGTTGTATATTAAGAGAAAGCATCCCAATACTTTGTTTGGATTCATTTGAGTGTGAAACTACACCTAGGAAGTTTACAATTACAAACAAGCTTCAACTCAAGCTTTTGAATGCATTTACGCGTTGTAACAGCTCTTACGACTAGGGTGAAAGAGATTTGAGTTCTTTTGTGTAGTATATTAAGAGAAAGCATCCAAAAATTTTGTTTGCATTCATTTGAGTGTGAAACTACACCTATGATGTTTACAAGTACAAACAAGCTTCAACTCAGAGTTTTGAATGCATTTCCGCGTTTTAAAATCTCATACGAGTCGGGTGAAAGAGATTTGAGTTCTTTTGTGTTGTATATTGAGAGAAAGCATCCAAATACTTTGTTTGGATTCATTTGAGTGTGAAACTACACCAATGATGTTTACAAGTACAACAAAGCCTCAACTCAAGCTTTTGAATGCATTTACGCGTTTTAACAGCTCTTACGAATAGGGTGATAGAGATTGAGTTCTATTGTGTTGTATATTAAAAGAAAGCATCCAAATACTTTGTTTGGATTCATTTGAGTGTGAAACTACACTTAGGATGTTTACAAGTACAAACAAGCTTCAACTCAAACTTTTGAATGCATTTACGCGTTGTAACAGGTCTTACGACTAGGGTGATAGTGATTGAGTTCTTTTGTGTTGTATATTAAGAGAAAGCACCCAATTGTTTTGTTTGCACTCATTTGAGTATGAAACTTCACCAAGAATGTTTTAAAGTGCAAACAAGCTTCAACTCAAGCTTTTTTATGCATTTACGCATTTTAAAAGCTCATACGAGTAGGGTGAACGAGATTTGAGTTCTTTTGTGTTGTATATTAAAAGAAAGCATCCAAATACTTTGTTTGGATTCATTTGAGTGTGAAACTACACCTTGGATGTTTACAAGTACAAACAAGCTTCAACTCAAGCTTCTGAATGCATTTACGCGTTGCAGCAGCTCTTACGACTAGGGTGAAAGAGATTTGAGTTCTTTTGTGTTGTATATGAAGAGAAAGCATCCAAATATTTTGTTTGCATTCATTTGAATGTGAAACTACACCTAGGATGTTTACAAGTACAAACAAGCTTCAACTCAAACTTTTGAATGCATTTACGCGTTTTAAAATCTCATACGAGTCGGGTGAAAGAGATTTGAGTTCTTTTGTTGTATATTAAGAGAAAGCACCCAAATGATTTGTTTGCATTCATTTGAGTATGAAACTACACCAAGAATGTTTTATAGTGCAAACAAGCTTCAACTCAGGCTTTTGAATGCATTTACGCGTTTTAAAAGCTCATACGAGTAGGATGAAAGAGATTTGAGTTCTTTTGTGTTGTATATTAAGAGAAAGCATCCAAATACTTTGTTTGGATTCATTTGAGTGTGCAACTACACCTAGGAAGTTTACAATTACAAACAAGCTTCAACTCAAGCTTTTGAATGCATTTACGCGTTGTAACAGCTCTTACGACTAGGGTGAAAGAGATTTGAGTTCTTTTGTGTTGTATATTAAGAGAAAGCATCCAAAAATTTTGTTTGCATTCATTTTAGTGTGAAACTACACCTATGATGTTTACAAGTACAAACAAGCTTCAACTCAAACTTTTGAATGCATTTACGTGTTTTAAAATCTCATACGAGTCGGGTGAAAGAGATTTGAGTTTTTTTGTGTTGTATATTAAGAGAAAGCATCCAATTACTTTGTTTGGATTCATTTGAGTGTCAAACTACACCTAAGATGTTTACAAGTACAACAAAGCCTCAACTCAAGCTTTTGAATGCATTTACGCGTTGCAGCAGCTCTTACGACTAGGGTGAAAGAGATTTGAGTTCTTTTGTGTTGTATATGAAGAGAAAGCATCCAAATACTTTGTTTGCATTCATTTGAGTTTGAAACTACACCTAGGATGTTTACAAGTACAAACAAGCTTCAACTCAAACTTTTGAATGCATTTACGCGTTTTAAAATCTCATACGAGTCGGGTGAAAGAGATTTGAGTTCTTTTGTTGTATATTAAGAGAAAGCACCCAAATGTTTTGTTTGCATTCATTTGAGTATGAAACTACACCAAGAATGTTTTATAGTGCAAACAAGCTTCAACTCAGGCTTTTGAATGCATTTTACGCGTTTTAAAAGCTCATACGAGTAGGGTGAAAGAGATTTGAGTTTTTTTTGTGTTGTATATTAAGAGAAAGCATCCAATTACTTTGTTTGGATTCATTTGAGTGTGAAACTACACCTAGGATGTTTATAATTACAAACAAGCTTCAACTCAAGCTTTTGAATGCAATTACTTTGTTTGGATTCATTTGAGTGTGAAACTACACCTAGGATGTTTACAATTACAAACAAGCTTCAACTTAAGCTTTTGAATGCAATTACGCGTTTTAAAATCTCATACGAGTCGGGTGAAAGAGATTTGAGTTCTTTTGTTGTATATTAAGAGAAAGCACCCAAATGTTTTGTTTGCATTCATTTGAGTATGAAACTACACCAAGAATGTTTTATAGTGCAAACAAGCTTCAACTCAGGCTTTTGAATGCATTTACGCGTTTTAAAAGCTCATACGAGTAGGGTGAAAGAGATTTGAGTTCTTTTGTGTTGTATATTAAGAGAAAGCATCCCAATACTTTGTTTGGATTCATTTGAGTGTGAAACTACACCTAGGAAGTTTACAATTACAAACAAGCTTCAACTCAAGCTTTTGAATGCATTTACGCGTTGTAACAGCTCTTACGACTAGGGTGAAAGAGATTTGAGTTCTTTTGTGTAGTATATTAAGAGAAAGCATCCAAAAATTTTGTTTGCATTCATTTGAGTGTGAAACTACACCTATGATGTTTACAAGTACAAACAAGCTTCAACTCAGAGTTTTGAATGCATTTCCGCGTTTTAAAATCTCATACGAGTCGGGTGAAAGAGATTTGAGTTCTTTTGTGTTGTATATTGAGAGAAAGCATCCAAATACTTTGTTTGGATTCATTTGAGTGTGAAACTACACCAATGATGTTTACAAGTACAACAAAGCCTCAACTCAAGCTTTTGAATGCATTTACGCGTTTTAACAGCTCTTACGAATAGGGTGATAGAGATTGAGTTCTATTGTGTTGTATATTAAAAGAAAGCATCCAAATACTTTGTTTGGATTCATTTGAGTGTGAAACTACACTTAGGATGTTTACAAGTACAAACAAGCTTCAACTCAAACTTTTGAATGCATTTACGCGTTGTAACAGGTCTTACGACTAGGGTGATAGTGATTGAGTTCTTTTGTGTTGTATATTAAGAGAAAGCACCCAATTGTTTTGTTTGCACTCATTTGAGTATGAAACTTCACCAAGAATGTTTTAAAGTGCAAACAAGCTTCAACTCAAGCTTTTGAATGCATTTACGCATTTTAAAAGCTCATACGAGTAGGGTGAACGAGATTTGAGTTCTTTTGTGTTGTATATTAAAAGAAAGCATCCAAATACTTTGTTTGGATTCATTTGAGTGTGAAACTACACCTTGGATGTTTACAAGTACAAACAAGCTTCAACTCAAGCTTCTGAATGCATTTACGCGTTGCAGCAGCTCTTACGACTAGGGTGAAAGAGATTTGAGTTCTTTTGTGTTGTATATGAAGAGAAAGCATCCAAATATTTTGTTTGCATTCATTTGAATGTGAAACTACACCTAGGATGTTTACAAGTACAAACAAGCTTCAACTCAAACTTTTGAATGCATTTACGCGTTTTAAAATCTCATACGAGTCGGGTGAAAGAGATTTGAGTTCTTTTGTTGTATATTAAGAGAAAGCACCCAAATGATTTGTTTGCATTCATTTGAGTATGAAACTACACCAAGAATGTTTTATAGTGCAAACAAGCTTCAACTCAGGCTTTTGAATGCATTTACGCGTTTTAAAAGCTCATACGAGTAGGATGAAAGAGATTTGAGTTCTTTTGTGTTGTATATTAAGAGAAAGCATCCAAATACTTTGTTTGGATTCATTTGAGTGTGCAACTACACCTAGGAAGTTTACAATTACAAACAAGCTTCAACTCAAGCTTTTGAATGCATTTACGCGTTGTAACAGCTCTTACGACTAGGGTGAAAGAGATTTGAGTTCTTTTGTGTTGTATATTAAGAGAAAGCATCCAAAAATTTTGTTTGCATTCATTTTAGTGTGAAACTACACCTATGATGTTTACAAGTACAAACAAGCTTCAACTCAAACTTTTGAATGCATTTACGTGTTTTAAAATCTCATACGAGTCGGGTGAAAGAGATTTGAGTTTTTTTGTGTTGTATATTAAGAGAAAGCATCCAATTACTTTGTTTGGATTCATTTGAGTGTCAAACTACACCTAAGATGTTTACAAGTACAACAAAGCCTCAACTCAAGCTTTTGAATGCATTTACGCGTTGCAGCAGCTCTTACGACTAGGGTGAAAGAGATTTGAGTTCTTTTGTGTTGTATATGAAGAGAAAGCATCCAAATACTTTGTTTGCATTCATTTGAGTTTGAAACTACACCTAGGATGTTTACAAGTACAAACAAGCTTCAACTCAAACTTTTGAATGCATTTACGCGTTTTAAAATCTCATACGAGTCGGGTGAAAGAGATTTGAGTTCTTTTGTTGTATATTAAGAGAAAGCACCCAAATGTTTTGTTTGCATTCATTTGAGTATGAAACTACACCAAGAATGTTTTATAGTGCAAACAAGCTTCAACTCAGGCTTTTGAATGCATTTTACGCGTTTTAAAAGCTCATACGAGTAGGGTGAAAGAGATTTGAGTTTTTTTTGTGTTGTATATTAAGAGAAAGCATCCAATTACTTTGCTTGGATTCATTTGAGTGTGAAACTACACCTAGGATGGTTACAATTACAAACAAGCTTCAACTCAAGCTTTTGAATGCAATTACGCGTTTTAAAATCTCATACGAGTCGGGTGAAAGAGATTTGAGTTCTTTTGTTGTATATTAAGAGAAAGCACCCAAATGTTTTGTTTGCATTCATTTGAGTATGAAACTACACCAAGAATGTTTTATAGTGCAAACAAGCTTCAACTCAGGCTTTTGAATGCATTTACGCGTTTTAAAAGCTCATACGAGTAGGGGGAAAGAGATTTGAGTTCTTTTGTGTTGTATATTAAGAGAAAGCATCCAAATACATTGTTTGGATTCCTTTGAGTGTGCAACTACACCTAGGAAGTTTACAATTACAAAACAAGCTTCAACTCAAGCTTTTGAATGCATTTACGCGTTGTAACAGCTCTTACGACTAGGGTGAAAGAGATTTGAGTTCTTTTGTGTTGTATATTAAGAGAAAGCATCCAAAAATTTTGTTTGCATTCATTTTAGTGTGAAACTACACCTAGGATGTTTACAATTACAAACAAGCTTCAACTCAAGCTTTTGAATGCAATTACGAGTTTTAAAAGCTCATACGAGTAGGGTGAAAGAGATTTGAGTTTTTTTGTGTTGTATATTAAGAGAAAGCATCCAATTACTTTGTTTGGATTCATTTGAGTGTGAAACTACACCTAGGATGTTTATAATTACAAACAAGCTTCAACTCAAGCTTTTGAATGCAATTACTTTGTTTGGATTCATTTGAGTGTGAAACTACACCTAGGATGTTTACAATTACAAACAAGCTTCAACTTAAGCTTTTGAATGCAATTACGCGTTTTAAAATCTCATACGAGTCGGGTGAAAGAGATTTGAGTTCTTTTGTTGTATATTAAGAGAAAGCACCCAAATGTTTTGTTTGCATTCATTTGAGTATGAAACTACACCAAGAATGTTTTATAGTGCAAACAAGCTTCAACTCAGGCTTTTGAATGCATTTACGCGTTTGAAAAGCTCATACGAGTAGGGTGAAAGAGATTTGAGTTCTTTTGTGTTGTATATTAAAAGAAAGCATCCAAATACTTTGTTTGGATTCATTTGAGTGTGAAACTACACCTAGGAAGTTTACAATTACAAACAAGCTTCAACTGAAGCTTTTGAATGCATTTACGCGTTGTAACAGCTCTTACGACTAGGGTGAAAGAGATTTGAGTTCTTTTGTGTAGTACATTAAGAGAAAGCATCCAAAAATTTTGTTTGCATTCATTTGAGTGTGAAACTACACCTATGATGTTTACAAGTACAAACAAGCTTCAACTCAGACTTTTGAATGCATTTCCGCGTTTTAAAATCTCATACGAGTCGGGTGAAAGAGATTTGAGTTCTTTTGTGTTGTATATTGAGAGAAAGCATCCAAATACTTTGTTTGGATTCATTTGAGTGTGAAACTACACCTAGGATGTTTACAATTTCAAACAAGCTTCAACTCGAGCTTTTGAATGCAATTACTTTGTTTGGATTCATTTGAGTGTGAAACTACACCTAGGATGTTTACAATTACAAACAAGCTTCAACTCAAGCTTTTGAATGCAATTACGCGTTTTAAAAGCTCATACGAGTAGGGTGAAAGAGATTTGAGTTTTTTTGTGTTGTATATTAAGAGAAAGCATCCAATTACTTTGTTTGGATTCATTTGAGTGTGAAACTACACCTAGGATGTTTACAATTACAAACAAGCTTCAACTCAAGCTTTTGAATGCAATTACTTTGTTTGGATTCATTTGAGTGTGAAACTACACCTAGGATGTTTACAATTACAAACAAGCTTCAACTCAAGCTTTTGAATGCAATTACGCGTTTTAAAAGCTCATACGAGTCAGGTGAAAGAGATTTGAGTTCTTTTGTTGTATATTAAGAGAAAGCATCCAAAAAATTTGTTTGCATTCATTTGAGTGTGAAACTACACCTATGATGTTTACAAGTACAAACAAGCTTCAACTCAGACTTTTGAATGCATTTCCGCGTTTTAAAATCTCATACGAGTCGGGTGAAAGAGATTTGAGTTCTTTTGTGTTGTATATTAAGAGAAAGCATCCAAATACTTTGTTTGGATCCATTTGAGTGTGAAACTACACCTATGATGTTTACAAGTACAACAAATCCTCAACTCAAGCTTTTGAATGCATTTACGCGTTTTAACAGCTCTTACGAATAGGGTGATAGAGATTGAGTTCTATTGTGTTGTATATTAAAAGAAAGCATCCAAATACTTTGTTTGGATTCATTTGAGTGTGAAACTACACTTAGGATGTTTACAAGTACAAACAAGCTTCAACTCAAACTTTTGAATGCATTTACTTTGTTTGGATTCATTTGAGTGTGAAACTACACCTAGGATGTTTACAATTACAAACAAGCTTCAACTTAAGCTTTTGAATGCAATTACGCGTTTTAAAATCTCATACGAGTCGGGTGAAAGAGATTTGAGTTCTTTTGTTGTATATTAAGAGAAAGCACCCAAATGTTTTGTTTGCATTCATTTGAGTATGAAACTACACCAAGAATGTTTTATAGTGCAAACAAGCTTCAACTCAGGCTTTTGAATGCATTTACGCGTTTTAAAAGCTCATACGAGTAGGGTGAAAGAGATTTGAGTTCTTTTGTGTTGTATATTAAGAGAAAGCATCCAAATACTTTGTTTGGATTCATTTGAGTGTGAAACTACACCTAGGAAGTTTACAATTACAAACAAGCTTCAACTCAAGCTTTTGAATGCATTTACGCGTTGTAACAGCTCTTACGACTAGGGTGAAAGAGATTTGAGTTCTTTTGTGTAGTATATTAAGAGAATGCATCCAAAAATTTTGTTTGCATTCATTTGAGTGTGAAACTACACCTATGATGTTTACAAGTACAAACAAGCTTCAACTCAGACTTTTGAATGCATTTCCGCGTTTTAAAATCTCATACGAGTCGGGTGGAAGAGATTTGAGTTCTTTTGTGTTGTATATTGAGAGAAAGCATCCAAATACTTTGTTTGGATTCATTTGAGTGTGAAACTACACCAATGATGTTTACAAGTACAACAAAGCCTCAACTCAAGCTTTTGAATGCATTTACGCGTTTTAACAGCTCTTACGAATAGGGTGATAGAGATTGAGTTCTATTGTGTTGTATATTAAAAGAAAGCATCCAAATACTTTGTTTGGATTCATTTGAGTGTGAAACTACACTTAGGATGTTTACAAGTACAAACAAGCTTCAACTCAAACTTTTGAATGCATTTTCGCGTTGTAACAGGTCTTACGACTAGGGTGATAGTGATTGAGTTCTTTTGTGTTGTATATTAAGAGAAAGCACCCAATTGTTTTGTTTGCACTCATTTGAGTATGAAACTTCACCAAGAATGTTTTAAAGTGCAAACAAGCTTCAACTCAAGCTTTTGAATGCATTTACGCGTTTTAAAAGCTCATACGAGTAGGGTGAACGAGATTTGAGTTCTTTTGTGTTGTATATTAAAAGAAAGCATCCAAATACTTTGTTTGGATTCATTTGAGTGTGAAACTACACCTTGGATGTTTACAAGTACAAACAAGCTTCAACTCAAGCTTCTGAATGCATTTACGCGTTGCAGCAGCTCTTACGACTAGGGTGAAAGAGATTTGAGTTCTTTTGTGTTGTATATGAAGAGAAAGCATCCAAATATTTTGTTTGCATTCATTTGAATGTGAAACTACACCTAGGATGTTTACAAGTACAAACAAGCTTCAACTCAAACTTTTGAATGCATTTACGCGTTTTAAAATCTCATACGAGTCGGGTGAAAGAGATTTGAGTTCTTTTGTTGTATATTAAGAGAAAGCACCCAAATGATTTGTTTGCATTCATTTGAGTATGAAACTACACCAAGAATGTTTTATAGTGCAAACAAGCTTCAACTCAGGCTTTTGAATGCATTTACGCGTTTTAAAAGCTCATACGAGTAGGATGAAAGAGATTTGAGTTCTTTTGTGTTGTATATTAAGAGAAAGCATCCAAATACTTTGTTTGGATTCATTTGAGTGTGCAACTACACCTAGGAAGTTTACAATTACAAACAAGCTTCAACTCAAGCTTTTGAATGCATTTACGCGTTGTAACAGCTCTTACGACTAGGGTGAAAGAGATTTGAGTTCTTTTGTGTTGTATATTAAGAGAAAGCATCCAAAAATTTTGTTTGCATTCATTTTAGTGTGAAACTACACCTATGATGTTTACAAGTACAAACAAGCTTCAACTCAAACTTTTGAACGCATTTACGTGTTTTAAAATCTCATACGAGTCGGGTGAAAGAGATTTGAGTTTTTTTGTGTTGTATATTAAGAGAAAGCATCCAATTACTTTGTTTGGATTCATTTGAGTGTCAAACTACACCTAAGATGTTTACAAGTACAACAAAGCCTCAACTCAAGCTTTTGAATGCATTTACGCGTTGCAGCAGCTCTTACGACTAGGGTGAAAGAGATTTGAGTTCTTTTGTGTTGTATATGAAGAGAAAGCATCCAAATACTTTGTTTGCATTCATTTGAGTTTGAAACTACACCTAGGATGTTTACAAGTACAAACAAGCTTCAACTCAAACTTTTGAATGCATTTACGCGTTTTAAAATCTCATACGAGTCGGGTGAAAGAGATTTGAGTTCTTTTGTTGTATATTAAGAGAAAGCACCCAAATGTTTTGTTTGCATTCATTTGAGTATGAAACTACACCAAGAATGTTTTATAGTGCAAACAAGCTTCAACTCAGGCTTTTGAATGCATTTTACGCGTTTTAAAAGCTCATACGAGTAGGGTGAAAGAGATTTGAGTTTTTTTTGTGTTGTATATTAAGAGAAAGCATCCAATTACTTTGCTTGGATTCATTTGAGTGTGAAACTACACCTAGGATGTTTACAATTACAAACAAGCTTCAACTCAAGCTTTTGAATGCAATTACGCGTTTTAAAATCTCATACGAGTCGGGTGAAAGAGATTTGAGTTCTTTTGTTGTATATTAAGAGAAAGCACCCAAATGTTTTGTTTGCATTCATTTGAGTATGAAACTACACCAAGAATGTTTTATAGTGCAAACAAGCTTCAACTCAGGCTTTTGAATGCATTTACGCGTTTTAAAAGCTCATACGATTAGGGGGAAAGAGATTTGAGTTCTTTTGTGTTGTATATTAAGAGAAAGCATCCAAATACATTGTTTGGATTCCTTTGAGTGTGCAACTACACCTAGGAAGTTTACAATTACAAACAAGCTTCAACTCAAGCTTTTGAATGCATTTACGCGTTGTAACAGCTCTTACGACTAGGGTGAAAGAGATTTGAGTTCTTTTGTGTTGTGTATTAAGAGAAAGCATCCAAAAATTTTGTTTGCATTCATTTTATTGTGAAACTACACCTAGGATGTTTACAATTACAAACAAGTTTCAACTCAAGCTTTTGAATGCAATTACGCGTTTTAAAAGCTCATACGAGTAGGGTGAAAGAGATTTGAGTTTTTTTTTTGTTGTATATTAAGATAAAGCATCCAATTACTTTGTTTGGATTCATTTGAGTGTGAAACTACACCTAGGATGTTTATAATTACAAACAAGCTTCAACTCAAGCTTTTGAATGCAATTACTTTGTTTGGATTCATTTGAGTGTGAAACTACACCTAGGATGTTTACAATTACAAACAAGCTTCAACTTAAGCTTTTGAAGGCAATTACGCGTTTTAAAATCTCATACGAGTCGGGTGAAAGAGATTTGAGTTCTTTTGTTGTATATTAAGAGAAAGCACCCAAATGTTTTGTTTGCATTCATTTGAGTATGAAACTACACCAAGAATGTTTTATAGTGCAAACAAGCTTCAACTCAGGCTTTTGAATGCATTTACGCGTTTTAAAAGCTCATACGAGTAGGGTGAAAGAGATTTGAGTTCTTTTGTGTTGTATATTAAGAGAAAGCATCCAAATACTTTGTTTGGATTCATTTGAGTGTGAAACTACACCTAGGAAGTTTACAATTACAAACAAGCTTCAACTCAAGCTTTTGAATGCATTTACGCGTTGTAACAGCTCTTACGACTAGGGTGAAAGAGATTTGAGTTCTTTTGTGTAGTATATTAAGAGAAAGCATCCAAAAATTTTGTTTGCATTCATTTGAGTGTGAAACTACACCTATGATGTTTACAAGTACAAACAAGCTTCAACTCAGACTTTTGAATGCATTTCCGCGTTTTAAAATCTCATACGAGTCGGGTGAAAGAGATTTGAGTTCTTTTGTGTTGTATATTGAGAGAAAGCATCCAAATACTTTGTTTGGATTCATTTGAGTGTGAAACTACACCTAGGATGTTTACAATTACAAACAAGCTTCAACTCGAGCTTTTGAATGCAATTACTTTGTTTGGATTCATTTGAGTGTGAAACTACACCTAGGATGTTTACAATTACAAACAAGCTTCAACTCAAGCTTTTGAATGCAATTACGCGTTTTAAAAGCTCATACGAGTAGGGTGAAAGAGATTTGAGTTTTTTTGTGTTGTATATTAAGAGAAAGCATCCAATTACTTTGTTTGGATTCATTTGAGTGTGAAACTACACCTAGGATGTTTACAATTACAAACAAGCTTCAACTCAAGCTTTTGAATGCAATTACTTTGTTTGGATTCATTTGAGTGTGAAACTACACCTAGGATGTTTACAATTACAAACAAGCTTCAACTCAAGCTTTTGAATGCAATTACGCGTTTTAAAACCTCATACGAGTCAGGTGAAAGAGATTTGAGTTCTTTTGTTGTATATTAAGAGAAAGCATCCAAAAAATTTGTTTGCATTCATTTGAGTGTGAAACTACACCTATGATGTTTACAAGTACAAACAAGCTTCAACTCAGACTTTTGAATGCATTTCCGCGTTTTAAAATCTCATACGAGTCGGGTGAAAGAGATTTGAGTTCTTTTGTGTTGTATATTAAGAGAAAGCATCCAAATACTTTGTTTGGATCCATTTGAGTGTGAAACTACACCTATGATGTTTACAAGTACAACAAAGCCTCAACTCAAGCTTTTGAATGCATTTACGCGTTTTAACAGCTCTTACGAATAGGGTGATAGAGATTGAGTTCTATTGTGTTGTATATTAAAAGAAAGCATCCAAATACTTTGTTTGGATTCATTTGAGTGTGAAACTACACTTAGGATGTTTACAAGTACAAACAAGCTTCAACTCAAACTTTTGAATGCATTTACGCGTTTTAAAAGCTCATACGAGTAGGGTGAAAGAGATTTGAGTTCTTTTGTGTTGTATATTAAGAGAAAGCATCCAAATACTTTGTTTGGATTCATTTGAGTGTAAAACTACACCTAGGATGTTTACAATTACAAACAAGCTTCAACCCAAGCTTTTGAATGCATTTACGCGTTTTAAAAGCTCATACGAGTAGGGTGAACGAGATTTGAGTTCTTTTGTGTTGTATATTAAAAGAAAGCATCCAAATACTTTGTTTGGATTCATTTGAGTGTGAAACTACACCTTGGATGTTTACAAGTACAAACAAGCTTCAACTCAAGCTTTTGAATGCATTTACGCGTTGCAGCAGCTCTTACGACTAGGGTGAAAGAGATTTGAGTTCTTTTGTGTTGTATATAAAGAGAAAGTATCCAAATCTTTTGTTTGCATTCATTTGAGTGTGAAACTACACCTAGGATGTTTACAAGTACAAACAAGCTTCAACTCAAACTTTTGAATGCATTTACGCGTTTTAAAATCTCATACGAGTCGGGTGAAAGAGATTTGAGTTCTTTTGTTGTATATTAAGAGAAAGCACCCAAATGATTTGTTTGCATTCATTTGAGTATGAAACTACACCAAGAATGTTTTATAGTGCAAACAAGCTTCAACTCAGGCTTTTGAATGCATTTACGCGTTTTAAAAGCTCATACGAGTAGGATGAAAGAGATTTGAGTTCTTTTGTGTTGTATATTAAGAGAAAGCATCCAAATACTTTGTTTGGATTCATTTGAGTGTGCAACTACACCTAGGAAGTTTACAATTACAAACAAGCTTCAACTCAAGCTTTTGAATGCATTTACGCGTTGTAACAGCTCTTACGACTAGGGTGAAAGAGATTTGAGTTCTTTTGTGTTGTATATTAAGAGAAAGCATCCAAAAATTTTGTTTGCATTCATTTTAGTGTGAAACTACACCTATGATGTTTACAAGTACAAACAAGCTTCAACTCAAACTTTTGAACGCATTTACGTGTTTTAAAATCTCATACGAGTCGGGTGAAAGAGATTTGAGTTTTTTTGTGTTGTATATTAAGAGAAAGCATCCAATTACTTTGTTTGGATTCATTTGAGTGTCAAACTACACCTAAGATGTTTACAAGTACAACAAAGCCTCAACTCAAGCTTTTGAATGCATTTACGCGTTGCAGCAGCTCTTACGACTAGGGTGAAAGAGATTTGAGTTCTTTTGTGTTGTATATGAAGAGAAAGCATCCAAATACTTTGTTTGCATTCATTTGAGTTTGAAACTACACCTAGGATGTTTACAAGTACAAACAAGCTTCAACTCAAACTTTTGAATGCATTTACGCGTTTTAAAATCTCATACGAGTCGGGTGAAAGAGATTTGAGTTCTTTTGTTGTATATTAAGAGAAAGCACCCAAATGTTTTGTTTGCATTCATTTGAGTATGAAACTACACCAAGAATGTTTTATAGTGCAAACAAGCTTCAACTCAGGCTTTTGAATGCATTTTACGCGTTTTAAAAGCTCATACGAGTAGGGTGAAAGAGATTTGAGTTTTTTTTGTGTTGTATATTAAGAGAAAGCATCCAATTACTTTGCTTGGATTCATTTGAGTGTGAAACTACACCTAGGATGTTTACAATTACAAACAAGCTTCAACTCAAGCTTTTGAATGCAATTACGCGTTTTAAAATCTCATACGAGTCGGGTGAAAGAGATTTGAGTTCTTTTGTTGTATATTAAGAGAAAGCACCCAAATGTTTTGTTTGCATTCATTTGAGTATGAAACTACACCAAGAATGTTTTATAGTGCAAACAAGCTTCAACTCAGGCTTTTGAATGCATTTACGCGTTTTAAAAGCTCATACGATTAGGGGGAAAGAGATTTGAGTTCTTTTGTGTTGTATATTAAGAGAAAGCATCCAAATACATTGTTTGGATTCCTTTGAGTGTGCAACTACACCTAGGAAGTTTACAATTACAAACAAGCTTCAACTCAAGCTTTTGAATGCATTTACGCGTTGTAACAGCTCTTACGACTAGGGTGAAAGAGATTTGAGTTCTTTTGTGTTGTGTATTAAGAGAAAGCATCCAAAAATTTTGTTTGCATTCATTTTATTGTGAAACTACACCTAGGATGTTTACAATTACAAACAAGTTTCAACTCAAGCTTTTGAATGCAATTACGCGTTTTAAAAGCTCATACGAGTAGGGTGAAAGAGATTTGAGTTTTTTTTTTGTTGTATATTAAGATAAAGCATCCAATTACTTTGTTTGGATTCATTTGAGTGTGAAACTACACCTAGGATGTTTATAATTACAAACAAGCTTCAACTCAAGCTTTTGAATGCAATTACTTTGTTTGGATTCATTTGAGTGTGAAACTACACCTAGGATGTTTACAATTACAAACAAGCTTCAACTTAAGCTTTTGAAGGCAATTACGCGTTTTAAAATCTCATACGAGTCGGGTGAAAGAGATTTGAGTTCTTTTGTTGTATATTAAGAGAAAGCACCCAAATGTTTTGTTTGCATTCATTTGAGTATGAAACTACACCAAGAATGTTTTATAGTGCAAACAAGCTTCAACTCAGGCTTTTGAATGCATTTACGCGTTTTAAAAGCTCATACGAGTAGGGTGAAAGAGATTTGAGTTCTTTTGTGTTGTATATTAAGAGAAAGCATCCAAATACTTTGTTTGGATTCATTTGAGTGTGAAACTACACCTAGGAAGTTTACAATTACAAACAAGCTTCAACTCAAGCTTTTGAATGCATTTACGCGTTGTAACAGCTCTTACGACTAGGGTGAAAGAGATTTGAGTTCTTTTGTGTAGTATATTAAGAGAAAGCATCCAAAAATTTTGTTTGCATTCATTTGAGTGTGAAACTACACCTATGATGTTTACAAGTACAAACAAGCTTCAACTCAGACTTTTGAATGCATTTCCGCGTTTTAAAATCTCATACGAGTCGGGTGAAAGAGATTTGAGTTCTTTTGTGTTGTATATTGAGAGAAAGCATCCAAATACTTTGTTTGGATTCATTTGAGTGTGAAACTACACCTAGGATGTTTACAATTACAAACAAGCTTCAACTCGAGCTTTTGAATGCAATTACTTTGTTTGGATTCATTTGAGTGTGAAACTACACCTAGGATGTTTACAATTACAAACAAGCTTCAACTCAAGCTTTTGAATGCAATTACGCGTTTTAAAAGCTCATACGAGTAGGGTGAAAGAGATTTGAGTTTTTTTGTGTTGTATATTAAGAGAAAGCATCCAATTACTTTGTTTGGATTCATTTGAGTGTGAAACTACACCTAGGATGTTTACAATTACAAACAAGCTTCAACTCAAGCTTTTGAATGCAATTACTTTGTTTGGATTCATTTGAGTGTGAAACTACACCTAGGATGTTTACAATTACAAACAAGCTTCAACTCAAGCTTTTGAATGCAATTACGCGTTTTAAAACCTCATACGAGTCAGGTGAAAGAGATTTGAGTTCTTTTGTTGTATATTAAGAGAAAGCATCCAAAAAATTTGTTTGCATTCATTTGAGTGTGAAACTACACCTATGATGTTTACAAGTACAAACAAGCTTCAACTCAGACTTTTGAATGCATTTCCGCGTTTTAAAATCTCATACGAGTCGGGTGAAAGAGATTTGAGTTCTTTTGTGTTGTATATTAAGAGAAAGCATCCAAATACTTTGTTTGGATCCATTTGAGTGTGAAACTACACCTATGATGTTTACAAGTACAACAAAGCCTCAACTCAAGCTTTTGAATGCATTTACGCGTTTTAACAGCTCTTACGAATAGGGTGATAGAGATTGAGTTCTATTGTGTTGTATATTAAAAGAAAGCATCCAAATACTTTGTTTGGATTCATTTGAGTGTGAAACTACACTTAGGATGTTTACAAGTACAAACAAGCTTCAACTCAAACTTTTGAATGCATTTACGCGTTTTAAAAGCTCATACGAGTAGGGTGAAAGAGATTTGAGTTCTTTTGTGTTGTATATTAAGAGAAAGCATCCAAATACTTTGTTTGGATTCATTTGAGTGTAAAACTACACCTAGGATGTTTACAATTACAAACAAGCTTCAACCCAAGCTTTTGAATGCATTTACGCGTTTTAAAAGCTCATACGAGTAGGGTGAACGAGATTTGAGTTCTTTTGTGTTGTATATTAAAAGAAAGCATCCAAATACTTTGTTTGGATTCATTTGAGTGTGAAACTACACCTTGGATGTTTACAAGTACAAACAAGCTTCAACTCAAGCTTTTGAATGCATTTACGCGTTGCAGCAGCTCTTACGACTAGGGTGAAAGAGATTTGAGTTCTTTTGTGTTGTATATAAAGAGAAAGTATCCAAATCTTTTGTTTGCATTCATTTGAGTGTGAAACTACACCTAGGATGTTTACAAGTACAAACAAGCTTCAACTCAAACTTTTGAATGCATTTACGCGTTTTAAAATCTCATACGAGTCGGGTGAAAGAGATTTGAGTTCTTTTGTTGTATATTAAGAGAAAGCACCCAAATGATTTGTTTGCATTCATTTGAGTATGAAACTACACCAAGAATTTTTTATAGTGCAAACAAGCTTCAACTCAGGCTTTTGAATGCATTTACGCGTTTTAAAAGCTCATACGAGTAGGATGAAAGAGATTTGAGTTCTTTTGTGTTGTATATTAAGAGAAAGCATCAAAATACTTTGTTTGGATTCCTTTGAGTGTGCAACTACACCTAGGAAGTTTACAATTACAAACAAGCTTCAACTCAAGCTTTTGAATGCATTTACGCGTTGTAACAGCTCTTACGACTAGGGTGAAAGAGATTTGAGTTCTTTTGTGTTGTATATTAAGAGAAAGCATCCAAAAATTTTGTTTGCATTCATTTTAGTGTGAAACTACACCTAGGATGTTTACAATTACAAACAAGCTTCAACTAAGCTTTTGAATGCAATTACGCGTTTTAAAAGCTCATACGAGTAGGGTGAAAGAGATTTGAGTTTTTTTGTGTTGTATATTAAGAGAAAGCATCCAATTACTTTGTTTGGATTCATTTGAGTGTAAAACTACACCTAGGATGTTTACAATTACAAACAAGCTTCAACTCAAGCTTTTGAATGCAATTACTTTGTTTGGATTCATTTGAGTGTGAAACTACACCTAGGATGTTTACAATTACAAACAAGCTTCAACTCAAGCTTTTGAATGCAATTACGCGTTTTAAAATCTCATACGAGTCGGGTGAAAGAGATTTGAGTTCTTTTGTTGTATATTAAGAGAAAGCACCCAAATGTTTTGTTTGCATTCATTTGAGTATGAAACTACACCAAGAATGTTTTATAGTGCAAACAAGCTTCAACTCAGGCTTTTGAATGCATTTACGCGTTTTAAAAGCTCATACGAGTGGGGTGAAAGAGATTTGAGTTCTTTTGTGTTGTATATTAAGAGAAAGCATCCAAATACTTTGTTTGGATTCATTTGAGTGTGAAACTACACCTAGGAAGTTTACAATTACAAACAAGCTTCAAGTCAAGCTTTTGAATGCATTTACGCGTTGTAACAGCTCTTACGACTAGGGTGAAAGAGATTTGAGTTCTTTTGTGTAGTATATTAAGAGAAAGCATCCAAAAATTTTGTTTGCATTCATTTGAGTGTGAAACTACACCTATGATGTTTACAAGTACAAACAAGCTTCAACTCAGACTTTTGAATGCATTTCCGCGTTTTAAAATCTCATACGAGTCGGGTGAAAGAGATTTGAGTTCTTTTGTGTTGTATATTAAGAGAAAGCATCCAAATACTTTGTTTGGATTCATTTGAGTGTGAAACTACACCTATGATGTTTACAAGTACAACAAAGCCTCAACTCAAGCTTTTGAATGCATTTACGCGTTTTAACAGCTCTTACGAATAGGGTGATAGAGATTGAGTTCTATTGTGTTGTATATTAAAAGAAAGCATCCAAATACTTTGTTTGGATTCCATTGAGTGTGAAACTACACTTAGGATGTTTACAAGTACAAACAAGCTTTAACTCAAACTTTTGAATGCATTTACACGTTGCAACAGCTCTTACGACTAGGGTGATAGTGATTGAGTTCTTTTGTGTTGTATATTAAGAGAAAGCACCCAATTGTTTTGTTTGCACTCATTTGAGTATGAAACTTCACCAAGAATGTTTTAAAGTGCAAACAAGCTTCAACTCAAGCTTTTGAATGCATTTACGCGTTTTAAAAGCTCATACGAGTAGGGTGAACGAGATTTGAGTTCTTTTGTGTTGTATATTAAAAGAAAGCATCCAGATACTTTGTTTGGATTCATTTGAGTGTGAAACTACACCTTGGATGTTTACAAGTACAAACAAGCTTCAACTCAAGCTTCTGAATGCATTTACGCGTTGCAGCAGCTCTTACGACTAGCGTGAAAGAGATTTGAGTTCTTTTGTGTTGTATATTAAGAGAAAGCATCCAAAAATTTTGTTTGCATTCATTTTAGTGTGAAACTACACCTAGGATGTTTACAATTACAAACAAGCTTCAACTCAAGCTTTTGAATGCAATTACGCGTTTTAAAAGCTCATACGAGTAGGGTGAAAGAGATTTGAGTCTTTTTGTGTTGTATATTAAGAGAAAGCATCCAATTACTTTGTTTGGATTCATTTGAGTGTGAAACTACACCAAGGATGTTTACAATTACAAACAAGCTTCAACTCAAGCTTTTGAATGCAATTACGCGTTTTAAAATCTCATACGAGTCAGGTGAAAGAGATTTGAGTTCTTTTGTTGTATATTAAGAGAAAGCATCCAAAAAATTTGTTTGCATTCATTTGAGTGTGAAACTACACCTATGATGTTTACAAGTACAAACAAGCTTCAACTCAGACTTTTGAATGCATTTCCGCGTTTTAAAATCTCATACGAGTCGGGTGAAAGAGATTTGAGTTCTTTTGTGTTGTATATTAAGAGAAAGCATCCAAATACTTTGTTTGGATCCATTTGAGTGTGAAACTACACCTATGATGTTTACAAGTACAACAAAGCCTCAACTCAAGCTTTTGAATGCATTTACGCGTTTTAACAGCTCTTACGAATAGGGTGATAGAGATTGAGTTCTATTGTGTTGTATATTAAAAGAAAGCATCCAAATACTTTGTTTGGATTCATTTGAGTGTGAAACTACACTTAGGATGTTTACAAGTACAAACAAGCTTCAACTCAAACTTTTGAATGCATTTACGCGTTTTAAAAGCTCATACGAGTAGGGTGAAAGAGATTTGAGTTCTTTTGTGTTGTATATTAAGAGAAAGCATCCAAATACTTTGTTTGGATTCATTTGAGTGTAAAACTACACCTAGGATGTTTACAATAACAAACAAGCTTCAACCCAAGCTTTTGAATGCATTTACGCGTTTTAAAAGCTCATACGAGTAGGGTGAACGAGATTTGAGTTCTTTTGTGTTGTATATTAAAAGAAAGCATCCAAATACTTTGTTTGGATTCATTTGAGTGTGAAACTACACCTTGGATGTTTACAAGTACAAACAAGCTTCAACTCAAGCTTTTGAATGCATTTACGCGTTGCAGCAGCTCTTACGACTAGGGTGAAAGAGATTTGAGTTCTTTTGTGTTGTATATAAAGAGAAAGTATCCAAATCTTTTGTTTGCATTCATTTGAGTGTGAAACTACACCTAGGATGTTTACAAGTACAAACAAGCTTCAACTCAAACTTTTGAATGCATTTACGCGTTTTAAAATCTCATACGAGTCGGGTGAAAGAGATTTGAGTTCTTTTGTTGTATATTAAGAGAAAGCACCCAAATGATTTGTTTGCATTCATTTGAGTATGAAACTACACCAAGAATGTTTTATAGTGCAAACAAGCTTCAACTCAGGCTTTTGAATGCATTTACGCGTTTTAAAAGCTCATACGAGTAGGATGAAAGAGATTTGAGTTCTTTTGTGTTGTATATTAAGAGAAAGCATCCAAATACTTTGTTTGGATTCATTTGAGTGTGCAACTACACCTAGGAAGTTTACAATTACAAACAAGCTTCAACTCAAGCTTTTGAATGCATTTACGCGTTGTAACAGCTCTTACGACTAGGGTGAAAGAGATTTGAGTTCTTTTGTGTTGTATATTAAGAGAAAGCATCCAAAAATTTTGTTTGCATTCATTTTAGTGTGAAACTACACCTATGATGTTTACAAGTACAAACAAGCTTCAACTCAAACTTTTGAACGCATTTACGTGTTTTAAAATCTCATACGAGTCGGGTGAAAGAGATTTGAGTTTTTTTGTGTTGTATATTAAGAGAAAGCATCCAATTACTTTGTTTGGATTCATTTGAGTGTGAAACTACACCTAAGATGTTTACAAGTACAACAAAGCCTCAACTCAAGCTTTTGAATGCATTTACGCGTTGCAGCAGCTCTTACGACTAGGGTGAAAGAGATTTGAGTTCTTTTGTGTTGTATATGAAGAGAAAGCATCCAAATATTTTGTTTGCATTCATTTGAGTTTGAAACTACACCTAGGATGTTTACAAGTACAAACAACCTTCAACTCAAACTTTTGAATGCATTTACGCGTTTTAAACTCTCATACGAGTCGGGTGAAAGAGATTTGAGTTCTTTTGTTGTATATTAAGAGAAAGCACCCAAATGTTTTGTTTGCATTCATTTGAGTATGAAACTACACCAAGAATGTTTTATAGTGCAAACAAGCTTCAACTCAGGCTTTTGAATGCATTTTACGCGTTTTAAAAGCTCATACGAGTAGGGTGAAAGAGAGTTGAGTTTTTTTTGTGTTGTATATTAAGAGAAAGCATCCAATTACTTTGCTTGGATTCATTTGAGTGTGAAACTACACCTAGGATGTTTACAATTACAAACAAGCTTCAACTCAAGCTTTTGAATGCAATTACGCGTTTTAAAATCTCATACGAGTCGGGTGAAAGAGATTTGAGTTCTTTTGTTGTATATTAAGAGAAAGCACCCAAATGTTTTGTTTGCATTCATTTGAGTATGAAACTACACCAAGAATGTTTTATAGTGCAAACAAGCTTCAACTCAGGCTTTTGAATGCATTTACGCGTTTTAAAAGCTCATACGAGTAGGGTGAAAGAGATTTGAGTTCTTTTGTGTTGTATATTAAGAGAAAGCATCCAAATACTTTGTTTGGATTCCTTTGAGTGTGCAACTACACCTAGGAAGTTTACAATTACAAACAAGCTTCAACTCAAGCTTTTGAATGCATTTACGCGTTGTAACAGCTCTTACGACTAGGGTGAAAGAGATTTGAGTTCTTTTGTGTTGTATAGTAAGAGAAAGCATCCAAAAATTTTGTTTGCATTCATTTTAGTGTGAAACTACACCTAGGATGTTTACAATTACAAACAAGCTTCAACTCAAGCTTTTGAATGCAATTACGCGTTTTAAAAGCTCATACGAGTAGGGTGAAAGAGATTTGAGTTTTTTTGTGTTGTATATTAAGAGAAAGCATCCAATTACTTTGTTTGGATTCATTTGAGTGTGAAACTACACCTAGGATGTTTACAATTACAAACAAGCTTCAACTCAAGCTTTTGAATGCATTTCCGCGTTGTAACAGCTCTTACGACTAGGGTGAAAGAGATTTGAGTTCTTTTGTGTAGTATATTAAGAGAAAGCATCCAAAAATTTTGTTTGCATTCATTTGAGTGTGAAACTACACCTATGATGTTTACAAGTACAAACAAGCTTCAACTCAGACTTTTGAATGCATTTCCGCGTTTTAAAATCTCATACGAGTCGGGTGAAAGAGATCTGAGTTCTTTTGTGTTGTATATTAAGAGAAAGCATCCAAATACTTTGTTTGGATTCATTTGAGTGTGAAACTACACCTATGATGTTTACAAGTACAACAAAGCCTCAACTCAAGCTTTTGAATGCATTTACGCGTTTTAACAGCTCTTACGAATAGGGTGATAGAGATTGAGTTCTATTATGTTGTATATTAAAAGAAAGCATCCAAATACTTTGTTTGGATTCATTTGAGTGTGAAACTACACTTAGGATGTTTACAAGTACAAACAAGCTTCAACTCAAACTTTTGAATGCATTTACGCGTTTTAAAAGCTCATACGAGTAGGGTGAAAGAGATTTGAGTTCTTTTGTGTTGTATATTAAGAGAAAGCATCCAAATACTTTGTTTGGATTCATTTGAGTGTAAAACTACACCTAGGATGTTTACAATTACAAACAAGCTTCAACCCAAGCTTTTGAATGCATTTACGCGTTTTAAAAGCTCATACGAGTAGGGTGAACGAGATTTGAGTTCTTTTGTGTTGTATATTAAAAGAAAGCATCCAAATACTTTGTTTGGATTCATTTGAGTGTGAAACTACACCTTGGATGTTTACAAGTACAAACAAGCTTCAACTCAAGCTTTTGAATGCATTTACGCGTTGCAGCAGCTCTTACGACTAGGGTGAAAGAGATTTGAGTTCTTTTGTGTTGTATATAAAGAGAAAGTATCCAAATCTTTTGTTTGCATTCATTTGAGTGTGAAACTACACCTAGGATGTTTACAAGTACAAACAAGCTTCAACTCAAACTTTTGAATGCATTTACGCGTTTTAAAATCTCATACGAGTCGGGTGAAAGAGATTTGAGTTCTTTTGTTGTATATTAAGAGAAAGCACCCAAATGATTTGTTTGCATTCATTTGAGTATGAAACTACACCAAGAATGTTTTATAGTGCAAACAAGCTTCAACTCAGGCTTTTGAATGCATTTACGCGTTTTAAAAGCTCATACGAGTAGGATGAAAGAGATTTGAGTTCTTTTGTGTTGTATATTAAGAGAAAGCATCCAAATACTTTGTTTGGATTCATTTGAGTGTGCAACTACACCTAGGAAGTTTACAATTACAAACAAGCTTCAACTCAAGCTTTTGAATGCATTTACGCGTTGTAACAGCTCTTACGACTAGGGTGAAAGAGATTTGAGTTCTTTTGTGTTGTATATTAAGAGAAAGCATCCAAAAATTTTGTTTGCATTCATTTTCGTGTGAAACTACACCTATGATGTTTACAAGTACAAACAAGCTTCAACTCAAACTTTTGAACGCATTTACGTGTTTTAAAATCTCATACGAGTCGGGTGAAAGAGATTTGAGTTTTTTTGTGTTGTATATTAAGAGAAAGCATCCAATTACTTTGTTTGGATTCATTTGAGTGTGAAACTACACCTAAGATGTTTACAAGTACAACAAAGCCTCAACTCAAGCTTTTGAATGCATTTACGCGTTGCAGCAGCTCTTACGACTAGGGTGAAAGAGATTTGAGTTCTTTTGTGTTGTATATGAAGAGAAAGCATCCAAATATTTTGTTTGCATTCATTTGAGTTTGAAACTACACCTAGGATGTTTACAAGTACAAACAAGCTTCAACTCAAACTTTTGAATGCATTTACGCGTTTTAAACTCTCATACGAGTCGGGTGAAAGAGATTTGAGTTCTTTTGTTGTATATTAAGAGAAAGCACCCAAATGTTTTGTTTGCATTCATTTGAGTATGAAACTACACCAAGAATGTTTTATAGTGCAAACAAGCTTCAACTCAGGCTTTTGAATGCATTTTACGCGTTTTAAAAGCTCATACGAGTAGGGTGAAAGAGATTTGAGTTTTTTTTGTGTTGTATATTAAGAGAAAGCATCCAATTACTTTGCTTGGATTCATTTGAGTGTGAAACTACACCTAGGATGTTTACAATTACAAACAAGCTTCAACTCAAGCTTTTGAATGCAATTACGCGTTTTAAAATCTCATACGAGTCGGGTGAAAGAGATTTGAGTTCTTTTGTTGTATATTAAGAGAAAGCACCCAAATGTTTTGTTTGCATTCATTTGAGTATGAAACTACACCAAGAATGTTTTATAGTGCAAACAAGCTTCAACTCAGGCTTTTGAATGCATTTACGCGTTTTAAAAGCTCATACGAGTAGGGTGAAAGAGATTTGAGTTCTTTTGTGTTGTATATTAAGAGAAAGCATCCAAATACTTTGTTTGGATTCCTTTGAGTGTGCAACTACACCTAGGAAGTTTACAATTACAAACAAGCTTCAACTCAAGCTTTTGAATGCATTTACGCGTTGTAACAGCTCTTACGACTAGGGTGAAAGAGATTTGAGTTCTTTTGTGTTGTATAGTAAGAGAAAGCATCCAAAAATTTTGTTTGCATTCATTTTAGTGTGAAACTACACCTAGGATGTTTACAATTACAAACAAGCTTCAACTCAAGCTTTTGAATGCAATTACGCGTTTTAAAAGCTCATACGAGTAGGGTGAAAGAGATTTGAGTTTTTTTGTGTTGTATATTAAGAGAAAGCATCCAATTACTTTGTTTGGATTCATTTGAGTGTGAAACTACACCTAGGATGTTTACAATTACAAACAAGCTTCAACTCAAGCTTTTGAATGCATTTCCGCGTTGTAACAGCTCTTACGACTAGGGTGAAAGAGATTTGAGTTCTTTTGTGTAGTATATTAAGAGAAAGCATCCAAAAATTTTGTTTGCATTCATTTGAGTGTGAAACTACACCTATGATGTTTACAAGTACAAACAAGCTTCAACTCAGACTTTTGAATGCATTTCCGCGTTTTAAAATCTCATACGAGTCGGGTGAAAGAGATCTGAGTTCTTTTGTGTTGTATATTAAGAGAAAGCATCCAAATACTTTGTTTGGATTCATTTGAGTGTGAAACTACACCTATGATGTTTACAAGTACAACAAAGCCTCAACTCAAGCTTTTGAATGCATTTACGCGTTTTAACAGCTCTTACGAATAGGGTGATAGAGATTGAGTTCTATTGTGTTGTATATTAAAAGAAAGCATCCAAATACTTTGTTTGGATTCATTTGAGTGTGAAACTACACTTAGGATGTTTACAAGTACAAACAAGCTTCAACTCAAACTTTTGAATGCATTTACGCGTTTTAAAAGCTCATACGAGTAGGGTGAAAGAGATTTGAGTTCTTTTGTGTTGTATATTAAGAGAAAGCATCCAAATACTTTGTTTGGATTCATTTGAGTGTAAAACTACACCTAGGATGTTTACAATTACAAACAAGCTTCAACCCAAGCTTTTGAATGCATTTACGCGTTTTAAAAGCTCATACGAGTAGGGTGAACGAGATTTGAGTTCTTTGGTGTTGTATATTAAAAGAAAGCATCCAAATACTTTGTTTGGATTCATTTGAGTGTGAAACTACACCTTGGATGTTTACAAGTACAAAAAAGCTTCAACTCAAGCTTTTGAATGCATTTACGCGTTGCAGCAGCTCTTACGACTAGGGTGAAAGAGATTTGAGTTCTTTTGTGTTGTATATAAAGAGAAAGTATCCAAATCTTTTGTTTGCATTCATTTGAGTGTGAAACTACACCTAGGATGTTTACAAGTACAAACAAGCTTCAACTCAAACTTTTGAATGCATTTACGCGTTTTAAAATCTCATACGAGTCGGGTGAAAGAGATTTGAGTTCTTTTGTTGTATATTAAGAGAAAGCACCCAAATGATTTGTTTGCATTCATTTGAGTATGAAACTACACCAAGAATGTTTTATAGTGCAAACAAGCTTCAACTCAGGCTTTTGAATGCATTTACGCGTTTTAAAAGCTCATACGAGTAGGATGAAAGAGATTTGAGTTCTTTTGTGTTGTATATTAAGAGAAAGCATCCAAATACTTTGTTTGGATTCATTTGAGTGTGCAACTACACCTAGGAAGTTTACAATTACAAACAAGCTTCAACTCAAGCTTTTGAATGCATTTACGCGTTGTAACAGCTCTTACGACTAGGGTGAAAGAGATTTGAGTTCTTTTGTGTTGTATATTAAGAGAAAGCATCCAAAAATTTTGTTTGCATTCATTTTAGTGTGAAACTACACCTATGATGTTTACAAGTACAAACAAGCTTCAACTCAAACTTTTGAACGCATTTACGTGTTTTAAAATCTCATACGAGTCGGGTGAAAGAGATTTGAGTTTTTTTGTGTTGTATATTAAGAGAAAGCATCCAATTACTTTGTTTGGATTCATTTGAGTGTGAAACTACACCTAAGATGTTTACAAGTACAACAAAGCCTCAACTCAAGCTTTTGAATGCATTTACGCGTTGCAGCAGCTCTTACGACTAGGGTGAAAGAGATTTGAGTTCTTTTGTGTTGTATATGAAGAGAAAGCATCCAAATATTTTGTTTGCATTCATTTGAGTTTGAAACTACACCTAGGATGTTTACAAGTACAAACAAGCTTCAACTCAAACTTTTGAATGCATTTACGCGTTTTAAACTCTCATACGAGTCGGGTGAAAGAGATTTGAGTTCTTTTGTTGTATATTAAGAGAAAGCACCCAAATGTTTTGTTTGCATTCATTTGAGTATGAAACTACACCAAGAATGTTTTATAGTGCAAACAAGCTTCAACTCAGGCTTTTGAATGCATTTTACGCGTTTTAAAAGCTCATACGAGTAGGGTGAAAGAGATTTGAGTTTTTTTTGTGTTGTATATTAAGAGAAAGCATCCAATTACTTTGCTTGGATTCATTTGAGTGTGAAACTACACCTAGGATGTTTACAATTACAAACAAGCTTCAACTCAAGCTTTTGAATGCAATTACGCGTTTTAAAATCTCATACGAGTCGGGTGAAAGAGATTTGAGTTCTTTTGTTGTATACTAAGAGAAAGCACCCAAATGTTTTGTTTGCATTCATTTGAGTATGAAACTACACCAAGAATGTTTTATAGTGCAAACAAGCTTCAACTCAGGCTTTTGAATGCATTTACGCGTTTTAAAAGCTCATACGAGTAGGGTGAAAGAGATTTGAGTTCTTTTGTGTTGTATATTAAGAGAAAGCATCCAAATACTTTGTTTGGATTCCTTTGAGTGTGCAACTACACCTAGGAAGTTTACAATTACAAACAAGCTTCAACTCAAGCTTTTGAATGCATTTACGCGTTGTAACAGCTCTTACGACTAGGGTGAAAGAGATTTGAGTTCTTTTGTGTTGTATAGTAAGAGAAAGCATCCAAAAATTTTGTTTGCATTCATTTTAGTGTGAAACTACACCTAGGATGTTTACAATTACAAACAAGCTTCAACTCAAGCTTTTGAATGCAATTACGCGTTTTAAAAGCTCATACGAGTAGGGTGAAAGAGATTTGAGTTTTTTTGTGTTGTATATTAAGAGAAAGCATCCAATTACTTTGTTTGGATTCATTTGAGTGTGAAACTACACCTAGGATGTTTACAATTACAAACAAGCTTCAACTCAAGCTTTTGAATGCATTTCCGCGTTGTAACAGCTCTTACGACTAGGGTGAAAGAGATTTGAGTTCTTTTGTGTAGTATATTAAGAGAAATCATCCAAAAATTTTGTTTGCATTCATTTGAGTGTGAAACTACACCTATGATGTTTACAAGTACAAACAAGCTTCAACTCAGACTTTTGAATGCATTTCCGCGTTTTAAAATCTCATACGAGTCGGGTGAAAGAGATCTGAGTTCTTTTGTGTTGTATATTAAGAGAAAGCATCCAAATACTTTGTTTGGATTCATTTGAGTGTGAAACTACACCTATGATGTTTACAAGTACAACAAAGCCTCAACTCAAGCTTTTGAATGCATTTACGCGTTTTAACAGCTCTTACGAATAGGGTGATAGAGATTGAGTTCTATTGTGTTGTATATTAAAAGAAAGCATCCAAATACTTTGTTTGGATTCATTTGAGTGTGAAACTACACTTAGGATGTTTACAAGTACAAACAAGCTTCAACTCAAACTTTTGAATGCATTTACGCGTTTTAAAAGCTCATACGAGTAGGGTGAAAGAGATTTGAGTTCTTTTGTGTTGTATATTAAGAGAAAGCATCCAAATACTTTGTTTGGATTCATTTGAGTGTAAAACTACACCTAGGATGTTTACAATTACAAACAAGCTTCAACCCAAGCTTTTGAATGCATTTACGCGTTTTAAAAGCTCATACGAGTAGGGTGAACGAGATTTGAGTTCTTTGGTGTTGTATATTAAAAGAAAGCATCCAAATACTTTGTTTGGATTCATTTGAGTGTGAAACTACACCTTGGATGTTTACAAGTACAAAAAAGCTTCAACTCAAGCTTTTGAATGCATTTACGCGTTGCAGCAGCTCTTACGACTAGGGTGAAAGAGATTTGAGTTCTTTTGTGTTGTATATGAAGAGAAAGTATCCAAATCTTTTGTTTGCATTCATTTGAGTGTGAAACTACACCTAGGATGTTTACAAGTACAAACAAGCTTCAACTCAAGCTTTTGAATGCAATTACGCGTTTTAAAAGCTCATACGAGTTGGGTGAAAGAGATTTGAGTTCTTTTGTGTTGTATATTAAGAGAAAGCATCCAAATACTTTGTTTGGATTCATTTGAGTGAGAAACTACACCTATGATGTTTACAAGTACAACAAAGCCTCAACTCAAGCTTTTGAATGCATTTACGCGTTTAAACAGCTCTTACGAATAGGGTGATAGAGATTGAGTTCTATTGTGTTGTATATTAAGAGAAAGCATCCAAATACTTTTTTGGATACATTTGAGTGTGAAACTACACCTAGGATGTTTACAAGTACAAACAAGCTTCAACTCAAACTTTTGAATGCATTTACGCGTTGTAACAGCTCTTACGACTAGGGTGATTGTGATTGAGTTCTTTTGTGTTGTATATTAAGAGAAAGCACCCAATTGTTTTGTTTGCACTCATTTGAGTATGAAACTTCACCAAGAATGTTTTAAAGTGCATACAAGCTTCAACTCAAGCTTTTGAATGCATTTACGCGTTTTAAAAGCTCATACGAGTAGGGTGAAATAGATTTGAGTTCTTTTGTGTTGTATATTAAGAGAAAGCATCCAAATACTTTGTTTGGATTCATTTGAGTGTAAAACTACACCTAGGATGTTTACAATTACAAACAAGCTTCAACCCAAGCTTTTGAATGCATTTACGCGTTTTAAAAGCTTATACGAGTAGGGTGAAAGAGATTTGAGTTCTTTTGTATTGTATATTAAGAGAAAGCATCCAATTACTTTATTTGGATTCATTTGAGTGTGAAACTACACCTTGGATGTTTACAAGTACAAACAAGCTTCAACTCAAGCTTTTGAATGCATTTACGCGTTGCAGCAGCTCTTACGACTAGGGTGAAAGAGATTTGAGTTCTTTTGTGTTGTATATAAAGAGAAAGTATCCAAATCTTTTGTTTGCATTCATTTGAGTGTGAAACTACACCTAGGATGTTTACAAGTACAAACAAGCTTCAACTCAAACTTTTGAATGCATTTACGCGTTTTAAAATCTCATACGAGTCGGGTGAAAGAGATTCGAGTTCTTTTGTTGTATATTAAGAGAAAGCACCCAAATGATTTGTTTGCATTCATTTGAGTATGAAACTACACCAAGAATGTTTTATAGTGCAAACAAGCTTCAACTCAGGCTTTTGAATGCATTTACGCATTTTAAAAGCTCATACGAGTAGGATGAAAGAGATTTGAGTTCTTTTGTGTTGTATATTAAGAGAAAGCATCCAAATACTTTGTTTGGATTCATTTGAGTGTGCAACTACACCTAGGAAGTTTACAATTACAAACAAGCTTCAACTCAAGCTTTTGAATGCATTTACGCGTTGTAACAGCTCTTACGACTAGGGTGAAAGAGATTTGAGTTCTTTTGTGTTGTATATTAAGAGAAAGCATCCAAAAATTTTGTTTGCATTCATTTTAGAGTGAAACTACACCTATGATGTTTACAAGTACAAACAAGCTTCAACTCAAACTTTGGAACGCATTTACGTGTTTTAAAATCTCATACGAGTCGGGTGAAAGAGATTTGAGTTTTTTTGTGTTGTATATTAAGAGAAAGCATCCAATTACTTTGTTTGGATTCATTTGAGTGTGAAACTACACCTAAGATGTTTACAAGTACAACAAAGCCTCAACTCAAGCTTTTGAATGCATTTACGCGTTGCAGCAGCTCTTACGACTAGGGTGAAAGAGATTTGAGTTCTTTTGTGTTGTATATGAAGAGAAAGCATCCAAATATTTTGTTTGCATTCATTTGGGTTTGAAACTACACCTAGGATGTTTACAAGTACAAACAAGCTTCAACTCAAACTTTTGAATGCATTTACGCGTTTTAAAATCTCATACGAGTCGGGTGAAAGAGATTTGAGTTCTTTTGTTGTATATTAAGAGAAAGCACCCAAATGTTTTGTTTGTATTCTTTTGAGTATGAAACTACACCAAGAATGTTTTATAGTGCAAACAAGCTTCAACTCAGGCTTTTGAATGCATTTTACGCGTTTTAAAAGCTCATACGAGTAGGGTGAAAGAGATTTGAGTTCTTTTGTGTTGTATATTAAGAGAACGCATTCAAATATTTTTTTTGTATTCATTTGAGTGTGAAAATACCTAGGATGTTTACAATTACAAACAAGCTTCAACTCAAGCTTTTGAATGCAATTACGCGTTTTAAAAGCTCATACGAGTAGGGTGAAAGAGATTTGAGTTCTTTTGTGTTGTATATTAAGAGAAAGCATCCAAATACTTTGTTTGGATTCATTTGAGTGTGAAACAACACCTATGATGTTTACAAGTACAACAAAGCCTCAACTCAAGCTTTTGAATGCATTTACGCGTTTTAACAGCTCTTACGAATAGGGTGATAGAGATTGAGTTCTATTGTGTTGTATATTAAGAGAAAGCATCCAAATACTTTTTTGGATACATTTGAGTGTGAAACTACACCTAGGATGTTTACAAGTACAAACAAGCTTCAACTCAAACTTTTGAATGCATTTACGCGTTGTAAGAGCTCTTACGACTAGGGTGATAGTGATTGAGTTCTTTTGTGTTGTATATTAAGAGAAAGCACCCAATTGTTTTGTTTGCACTCATTTGAGTATGAAACTTCACCAAGAATGTTTTAAAGTGCATACAAGCTTCAACTCAAGCTTTTGAATGCATTTACGCGTTTTAAAATCTCATACGAGTACGGTGAAAGAGATTTGAGTTCTTTTGTGTTGTATATTAAGAGAAAGCATCCAAATACTTTGTTTGGATTCATTTGAGTGTAAAACTACACCTAGGATGTTTACAATTACAAACAAGCTTCAACCCAAGCTTTTGAATGCATTTACGCATTTTAAAAGCTCATACGAGTAGGGTGAAAGAGATTTGAGTTCTTTTGTGTTGTATATTAAGAGAAAGCATCCAAATACTTTGTTTGGATTCATTTGAGTGTGAAACTACACCTTGGATGTTTACAAGTACAAACAAGCTTCAACTCAAGCTTTTGAATGCATTTACGCGTTGCAGCAGCTCTTACGACTAGGGTGAAAGAGATTTGAGTTCTTTTGTGTTGTATATAAAGAGAAAGTATCCAAATCTTTTGTTTGCATTCATTTGAGTGTGAAACTACACCTAGGATGTTTACAAGTACAAACAAGCTTCAACTCAAACTTTTGAATGCATTTACGCGTTTTAAAATCTCATACGAGTCGGGTGAAAGAGATTTGAGTTCTTTTGTTGTATATTAAGAGAAAGCACCCAAATGTTTTGTTTGCATTCATTTGAGTATGAAACTAAACCAAGAATGTTTTATAGTGCAAACAAGCTTCAACTCAGGCTTTTGAATGCATTTTACGCGTTTTAAAAGCTCATACGAGTAGGGTGAAAGAGATTTGAGTTCTTTTGTGTTGTATATTAAGAGAAAGCATTCAAATATTTTTTTTGGATTCATTTGAGTGTGAAACTATACCTAGGATGTTTACAATTACAAACAAGCTTCAACTCAAGCTTTTGAATGCAATTACGCGTTTTAAAAGCTCATACGAGTAGGGTGAAAGAGATTTGAGTTCTTTTGTGTTGTATATTAAGAGAAAGCATCCAAATACTTTGTTTGGATTCATTTGAGTGTGAAACTACACCTATGATGTTTACAAGTACAACAAAGCCTCAACTCAAGCTTTTGAATGCATTTACGCGTTGCAGCAGCTCTTACGACTTGGGTGAAAGAGATTTGAGTTCTTTTGTGTTGTATATGAAGAGAAAGCATCCAAATATTTTGTTTGCATTCATTTGAGTTTGAAACTACACCTAGGATGTTTACAAGTACAAACAAGCTTCAACTCAAACTTTTGAATGCATTTACGCATTTTAAAATCTCATACGAGTCGGGTGAAAGAGATTTGAGTTCTTTTGTTGTATATTAAGAGAAAGCACCCAAATGTTTTGTTTGCATTCATTTGAGTATGAAACTACACCAAGAATGTTTTATAGTGCAAATAAGCTTCAACTCAGGATTTTGAATGCATTTTACGCGTTTTAAAAGCTCATACGAGTAGGGTGAAAGAGATTTGAGTTCTTTTGTGTTGTATATTAAGAGAAAGCATTCAAATATTTTTTTTGGATTCATTTGAGTGTGAAACTATACCTAGGATGTTTACAATTACAAACAAGCTTCAACTCAAGCTTTTGAATGCAATTACGCGTTTTAAAAGCTCATACGAGTAGGGTGAAAGAGATTTGAGTTCTTTTGTGTTGTATATTAAGAGAAAGCATCCAAATACTTTGTTTGGATTCATTTGAGTGTGAAGCTACACCTAGGATGTTTACAGGTACAAACAAGCTTCAACTCAAACTTTTGAATGCATTTACGCGTTGTAACAGCTCTTACGACTAGGGTGATAGTGATTGAGTTCTTTTGTGTTGTATATTAAGAGACAGCACCCAATTGTTTTGTTTGCACTCATTTGAGTATGAAACTACACCAAGAATGTTTTAAAGTGCAAAGAAGCTTCAACTCAAGCTTTTGAATGCATTTACGCGTTTTAAAAGGGCATACGAGTAGGGTGAAAGAGATTTGATTTCTTTTGTGTTGTATACTAAGAGAAAGCATCGAAAAACTTTGTTTGGATCCATTTGAGTGTAAAACTACACCTAGGATGTTTACAATTACAAACAAGCTTCAACCCAAGCTTTTGAATGCATTTACGCGTTTTAAACTCTCATACGAGTAGGGTGAAAGAGATTTGAGTTCTTTTGTGTTGTATATTAAGAGAAAGCATCCAAATACTTTGTTTGCATTCATTTGAGCGTGAAACTACACCTAGGATGTTTACAAGTACAAACAAACTTCAACTCAAACTTTTGAATGCATTTACGCGTTTTAAAATCTCATACGAGTCGGGTGAAAGAGATTTGAGTTCTTTTGTTGTATATTAAGAGAAAGCACCCAAATGTTTTGTTTGCATTCATTTGAGTATGAAACTACAACAAGAATGCTTTATAGTGCAAACAAGCTTCAACTCAGGCTTTTGAATGCATTTACGCGTTTTAAAAGCTCATACGAATTGGATGAAAGAGATTTGAGTTCTTTTGTGTTGTATATTAAGAGAAAGCATCCAAATACTTTGTTTGGATTCATTTGAATGTGAAACTACACCTAGGAAGTTTACAATTACAAACAAGCTTCAACTCAAGCTTTTGAATGCATTTACGCGTTGTAACAGCTCTTACGACTAGGGTGAAAGAGATTTGAGTTCTTTTGTGTTGTATATTAAGAGAAAGCATCCAAAAATTTTGTTTGCATTCATTTTAGTGTGAAACTACACCTATGATGTTTACAAGTACAAACAAGCTTCAACTCAAACTTTTGAATGCATTTACGCGTTTTAAAATCTAATACGAGTCGGGTGAAAGAGATTTGATTTCTTTTGTGTTGTATATTAAGATAAAGCATCCAAATACTTTGTTTGGATTCATTTGAATGTGAAACTACACCAAGGATGTTTACAAGTACAAACAAGCTTCAACTCAAACTTTTGAAAGCATTTACGCGTTGAAACCGCTCTTACGACTAGGGTGATAGTGACTGAGTTCTTTTGTGTTTTATATTAAGAAAAAGCACCCAATTGTTTTGATTGCACTCATTTGAGTATGAAACTACACCAAGAATGTTTTAAAGGGCAAACAAGCTTCAACTCAAGCTTTTGAATGCATTTACGCGTTTTAAAAGCTCATACGAGTAGGGTGAACGAGATTTGACTTCTTTTGCGTTGTATATTAAGAGAAAGCATCCAAATACTTTGTTTGGATTCATTTGAATGTGAAACTACACCTAGGATGTTTACAAGTACAAACAAGCTTCAACTCAAACTTTTGAAAGCATTTACGCGTTGAAACAGCTCTTACGACTAGGGTGATAGTGATTGAGTTCTTTTGTGTTGTATATTAAGAAAAAGCACCCAATTGTTTTGTTTGCACTCATTTGAGTATGAAACTACACCAAGAATGTTTTAAATTGCAAACAAGCTTCAACTCAAGCTTTTGAATGCATTTACGCGTTTTAAAAGCTCTTACGACTAGGGTGAAAGGGATTTGAGTTCTTTTGTGTTGTATAATACGAGAAAGCATCCAAATACTTTGTTTGGATTCATTTGAGTGTGCAACTACACCTAGGAAGTTTACAATTACAAACAAGCTTCAACTCAAGCTTTTGAATCCATTTACGCGTTGTAACAGCTCTTACGACTAGGGTGAAAGAGATTTGAGTTCTTTTGTGTTGTATATTAAGAGAAAGCATCCAAAAATTTTGTTTGCATTCATTTGAGTGTGAAACTACACCTATGATGTTTACAAGTACAAACAAGCTTCAACTCAAACTTTTGAATGCATTTACGCGTTTTAAAATCTCATACGAGTCGGGTGAAAGAGATTTGAGTTCTTTTGTGTTGTATATTAAGAGAAAGCATCCAAATACTTTGTTTGGATTCATTTGAGTGTGAAACTACACCTAAGATGTTTACAAGTACAACAAAGCCTCAACTCAAGCTTTTGAATGCATTTACACGTTTTAACAGCTCTTACGAATAGGGTGATAGAGATTGAGTTCTTTTGTGTTGTATATTAAGAGAAAGCATCCAAATACTTTGTTTGGATTCATTTGAGTGTGAAACTACACCTAGGATGTTTACAAGTACAAACAAGCTTCAACTCAAACTTTTGAAAGCATTTACGCGTTGAAACAGCTCTTACGACTAGGGTGATAGTGATTGAGTTCTTTTGTGTTGTATATTAGGAAAAAGCACCCAATTGTTTTGTTTGCACTCATTTGAGTATGAAACTACACCAAGAATGTTTTAAAGTGCAAACAAGCTTCAACTCAAGCTTTTGAATGCATTTACGCGTTTTAAAAGCTCATACGAGTAGGGTGAACGAGATTTGAGTTCTTTTGTGTTGTATATTAAGAGAAAGCATCCAAATACTTTGTTTGGATTCATTTGAGTGTGAAACTACACCTTGGATGTTTACAAGTACAAACAAGCTTCAACTCAAGCTTTTGAATGCATTTACGCGTTGCAACAGCTCTTACGACGAGGGTGAAAGAGATTTGAGTTCTTTTGTGTTGTATATTAAGAGAAAGCATCTAAATATTTTGTTTGCATTCATTTGAGTGTGAAACTACACCTAGGATGTTTACAAGTACAAACAAGCTTCAACTCAAACTTTTGAATGCATTTACGCATTTTAAAATCTCATACGTGTCGGGTGAAAGAGATTTGAGTTCTTTTGTTGTATATTAAGAGAAAGCACCCAAATGTTTTGTTTGCATTCATTTGAGTATGAAACTACACCAAGAATGTTTTATAGTGCAAACAAGCTTCAACTCAGGCTTTTGAATGCATTTACGCGTTTTAAAAGCTCATACGAGTAGGGTGAAAGAGATTTGAGTTCTTTTATGTTGTATATTAAGAGAAAGCAACCAAATACTTTGTTTGGATTCATTTGAGTGTGAAACTACACCTAAGATGTTTACAAGTACAACAAAGCCTCAACTCAAGCTTTTGAATGCATTTACACGTTTTAACAGCTCTTACGAATAGGGTGATAGAGATTGAGTTCATTTTGTGTTGTATATTAAGAGAAAGCTTCCCAATACTTTGTTTGGATTCATTTGAGTGTGAAGCTACACCTAGGATGTTTACAAGTACAAACAAGCTTCAACTCAAACTTTTGAATGCATTTACGCGTTGTAACAGCTCTTACGACTAGGGTGAAAGAGATTTGAGTTCTTTTGTGTTGTATATTAAGAGAAAGCATCCAAAAATTTTGTTTGCATTCATTTTAGAGTGAAACTACACCTATGATGTTTACAAGTACAAACAAGCTTCAACTCAAACTTTTGAACGCATTTACGTGTTTTAAAATCTCATACGAGTCGGGTGAAAGAGATTTGAGTTTTTTTGTGTTGTATATTAAGAGAAAGCATCCAATTACTTTGTTTGGATTCATTTGAGTGTGAAACTACACCTAAGATGTTTACAAGTACAACAAAGCCTCAACTCAAGCTTTTGAATGCATTTACGCGTTGCAGCAGCTCTTACGACTAGGGTGAAAGAGATTTGAGTTCTTTTGTGTTGTATATGAAGAGAAAGCATCCAAATATTTTGTTTGCATTCATTTGAGTTTGAAACTACACCTAGGATGTTTACAAGTACAAACAAGCTTCAACTCAAACTTTTGAATGCATTTACGCGTTTTAAAATCTCATACGAGTCGGGTGAAAGAGATTTGAGTTCTTTTGTTGAATATTAAGAGAAAGCACCCAAATGTTTTGTTTGAATTCATTTGAGTATGAAACTACACCAAGAATGTTTTATAGTGCAAACATGCTTCAACTCAGGCTTTTGAATGCATTTTACGCGTTTTAAAAGCTCATACGAGTAGGGTGAAAGAGATTTGAGTTTGTTTTGTGTTGTATATTAAGAGAAAGCATCCAATTACTTTGCTTGGATTCATTTGAGTGTGAAACTACACCTAGGATGTTTACAATTACAAACAAGCTTCAACTCAAGCTTTTGAATGCAATTACGCGTTTTAAAAGCTCATACGAGTTGGGTGAAAGAGATTTGAGTTCTTTTGTGTTGTATATTAAGAGAAAGCATCCAAATACTTTGTTTGGATTCATTTGAGTGTGAAACTACACCTATGATGTTTACAAGTACAACAAAGCCTCAACTCAAGCTTTTGAATGCATTTACGCGTTTAAACAGCTCTTACGAATAGGGTGATAGAGATTGAGTTCTATTGTGTTGTATATTAAGAGAAAGCATCCAAATACTTTTTTGGATACATTTGAGTGTGAAACTACACCTAGGATGTTTACAAGTACAAACAAGCTTCAACTCAAACTTTTGAATGCATTTACGCGTTGTAACAGCTCTTACGACTAGGGTGATTGTGATTGAGTTCTTTTGTGTTGTATATTAAGAGAAAGCACCCAATTGTTTTGTTTGCACTCATTTGAGTATGAAACTTCACCAAGAATGTTTTAAAGTGCATACAAGCTTCAACTCAAGCTTTTGAATGCATTTACGCGTTTTAAAAGCTCATACGAGTAGGGTGAAAGAGATTTGAGTTCTTTTGTGTTGTATATTAAGAGAAAGCATCCAAATACTTTGTTTGGATTCATTTGAGTGTAAAACTACACCTAGGATGTTTACAATTACAAACAAGCTTCAACCCAAGCTTTTGAATGCATTTACGCGTTTTAAAAGCTTATACGAGTAGGGTGAAAGAGATTTGAGTTCTTTTGTATTGTATATTAAGAGAAAGCATCCAATTACTTTATTTGGATTCATTTGAGTGTGAAACTACACCTTGGATGTTTACAAGTACAAACAAGCTTCAACTCAAGCTTTTGAATGCATTTACGCGTTGCAGCAGCTCTTACGACTAGGGTGAAAGAGATTTGAGTTCTTTTGTGTTGTATATAAAGAGAAAGTATCCAAATCTTTTGTTTGCATTCATTTGAGTGTGAAACTACACCTAGGATGTTTACAAGTACAAACAAGCTTCAACTCAAACTTTTGAATGCATTTACGCGTTTTAAAATCTCATACGAGTCGGGTGAAAGAGATTTGAGTTCTTTTGTTGTATATTAAGAGAAAGCACCCAAATGATTTGTTTGCATTCATTTGAGTATGAAACTACACCAAGAATGTTTTATAGTGCAAACAAGCTTCAACTCAGGCTTTTGAATGCATTTACGCATTTTAAAAGCTCATACGAGTAGGATGAAAGAGATTTGAGTTCTTTTGTGTTGTATATTAAGAGAAAGCATCCAAATACTTTGTTTGGATTCATTTGAGTGTGCAACTACACCTAGGAAGTTTACAATTACAAACAAGCTTCAACTCAAGCTTTTGAATGCATTTACGCGTTGTAACAGCTCTTACGACTAGGGTGAAAGAGATTTGAGTTCTTTTGTGTTGTATATTAAGAGAAAGCACCCAAATGTTTTGTTTGTATTCTTTTGAGTATGAAACTACACCAAGAATGTTTTATAGTGCAAACAAGCTTCAACTCAGGCTTTTGAATGCATTTTACGCGTTTTAAAAGCTCATACGAGTAGGGTGAAAGAGATTTGAGTTCTTTTGTGTTGTATATTAAGAGAACACATTCAAATATTTTTTTTGGATTCATTTGAGTGTGAAAATACCTAGGATGTTTACAATTACAAACAAGCTTCAACTCAAGCTTTTGAATGCAATTACGCGTTTTAAAAGCTCATACGAGTAGGGTGAAAGAGATTTGAGTTCTTTTGTGTTGTATATTAAGAGAAAGCATCCAAATACTTTGTTTGGATTCATTTGAGTGTGAAACAACACCTATGATGTTTACAAGTACAACAAAGCCTCAACTCAAGCTTTTGAATGCATTTACGCGTTTTAACAGCTCTTACGAATAGGGTGATAGAGATTGAGTTCTATTGTGTTGTATATTAAGAGAAAGCATCCAAATACTTTTTTTGATACATTTGAGTGTGAAACTACACCTAGGATGTTTACAAGTACAAACAAGCTTCAACTCAAACTTTTGAATGCATTTACGCGTTGTAACAGGTCTTACGACTAGGGTGATAGTGATTGAGTTCTTTTGTGTTGTATATTAAGAGAAAGCACCCAATTGTTTTGTTTGCACTCATTTGAGTATGAAACTTCACCAAGAATGTTTTAAAGTGCATACAAGCTTCAACTCAAGCTTTTGAATGCATTTACGCGTTTTAAAATCTCATACGAGTACGGTGAAAGAGATTTGAGTTCTTTTGTGTTGTATATTAAGAGAAAGCATCCAAATACTTTGTTTGGATTCATTTGAGTGTAAAACTACACCTAGGATGTTTACAATTACAAACAAGCTTCAACCCAAGCTTTTGAATGCATTTACGCGTTTTAAAAGCTCATACGAGTAGGGTGAAAGAGATTTGAGTTCTTTTGTGTTGTATATTAAGAGAAAGCATCCAAATACTTTGTTTGGATTCATTTGAGTGTGAAACTACACCTTGGATGTTTACAAGTACAAACAAGCTTCAACTCAAGCTTTTGAATGCATTTACGCGTTGCAGCAGCTCTTACGACTAGGGTGAAAGAGATTTGAGTTCTTTTGTGTTGTATATAAAGAGAAAGTATCCAAATCTTTTGTTTGCATTCATTTGAGTGTGAAACTACACCTAGGATGTTTACAAGTACAAACAAGCTTCAACTCAAACTTTTGAATGCATTTACGCGTTTTAAAATCTCATACGAGTCGGGTGAAAGAGATTTGAGTTCTTTTGTTGTATATTAAGAGAAAGCACCCAAATGTTTTGTTTGCATTCATTTGAGTATGAAACTAAACCAAGAATGTTTTATAGTGCAAACAAGCTTCAACTCAAACTTTTGAATGCATTTACGCGTTGCAACAGCTCTTACGACGAGGGTGAAAGAGATTTGAGTTCTTTTGTGTTGTATATTAAGAGAAAGCATCTAAATATTTTGTTTGCATTCATTTGAGTGTGAAACTACACCTAGGATGTTTACAAGTACAAACAAGCTTCAACTCAAACTTTTGAATGCATTTACGCATTTTAAAATCTCATACGAGTCGGGTGAAAGAGATTTGAGTTCTTTTGTTGTATATTAAGAGAAAGCACCCAAATGTTTTGTTTGCATTCATTTGAGTATGAAACTACAACAAGAATGCTTTATAGTGCAAACAAGCTTCAACTCAGGCTTTTGAATGCATTTACGCGTTTTAAAAGCTCATACGAATTGGATGAAAGAGATTTGAGTTCTTTTGTGTTGTATATTAAGAGAAAGCATCCAAATACTTTGTTTGGATTCATTTGAATGTGAAACTACACCTAGGAAGTTTACAATTACAAACAAGCTTCAACTCAAGCTTTTGAATGCATTTACGCGTTGTAACAGCTCTTACGACTAGGGTGAAAGAGATTTGAGTTCTTTTGTGTTGTATATTAAGAGAAAGCATCCAAAAATTTTGTTTGCATTCATTTTAGTGTGAAACTACACCTATGATGTTTACAAGTACAAACAAGCTTCAACTCAAACTTTTGAATGCATTTACGCGTTTTAAAATCTAATACGAGTCGGGTGAAAGAGATTTGATTTCTTTTGTGTTGTATATTAAGATAAAGCATCCAAATACTTTGTTTGGATTCATTTGAATGTGAAACTACACCAAGGATGTTTACAAGTACAAACAAGCTTCAACTCAAACTTTTGAAAGCATTTACGCGTTGAAACCGCTCTTACGACTAGGGTGATAGTGATTGAGTTCTTTTGTGTTTTATATTAAGAAAAAGCACCCAATTGTTTTGATTGCACTCATTTGAGTATGAAACTACACCAAGAATGTTTTAAAGGGCAAACAAGCTTCAACTCAAACTTTTGAATGCATTTACGCGTTTTAAAAGCTCATACGAGTAGGGTGAACGAGATTTGACTTCTTTTGCGTTGTATATTAAGAGAAAGCATCCAAATACTTTGTTTGGATTCATTTGAATGTGAAACTACACCTAGGATGTTTACAAGTACAAACAAGCTTCAACTCAAACTTTTGAAAGCATTTACGCGTTGAAACAGCTCTTACGACTAGGGTGATAGTGATTGAGTTCTTTTGTGTTGTATATTAAGAAAAAGCACCCAATTGTTTTGTTTGCACTCATTTGAGTATGAAACTACACCAAGAATGTTTTAAATTGCAAACAAGCTTCAACTCAAGCTTTTGAATGCATTTACGCGTTTTAAAAGCTCTTACGACTAGGGTGAAAGGGATTTGAGTTCTTTTGTGTTGTATAATACGAGAAAGCATCCAAATACTTTGTTTGGATTCATTTGAGTGTGCAACTACACCTAGGAAGTTTACAATTACAAACAAGCTTCAACTCAAGCTTTTGAATCCATTTACGCGTTGTAACAGCTCTTACGACTAGGGTGAAAGAGATTTGAGTTCTTTTGTGTTGTATATTAAGAGAAAGCATCCAAAAATTTTGTTTGCATTCATTTGAGTGTGAAACTACACCTATGATGTTTACAAGTACAAACAAGCTTCAACTCAAACTTTTGAATGCATTTACGCGTTTTAAAATCTCATACGAGTCGGGTGAAAGAGATTTGAGTTCTTTTGTGTTGTATATTAAGAGAAAGCATCCAAATACTTTGTTTGGATTCATTTGAGTGTGAAACTACACCTAAGATGTTTACAAGTACAACAAAGCCTCAACTCAAGCTTTTGAATGCATTTACACGTTTTAACAGCTCTTACGAATAGGGTGATAGAGATTGAGTTCTTTTGTGTTGTATATTAAGAGAAAGCATCCAAATACTTTGTTTGGATTCATTTGAGTGTGAAACTACACCTAGGATGTTTACAAGTACAAACAAGCTTCAACTCAAACTTTTGAATGCATTTACGCGTTGCAACAGCTCTTACGACGAGGGTGAAAGAGATTTGAGTTCTTTTGTGTTGTATATTAAGAGAAAGCATCTAAATATTTTGTTTGCATTCATTTGAGTGTGAAACTACACCTAGGATGTTTACAAGTACAAACAAGCTTCAACTCAAACTTTTGAATGCATTTACGCATTTTAAAATCTCATACGAGTCGGGTGAAAGAGATTTGAGTTCTTTTGTTGTATATTAAGAGAAAGCACCCAAATGTTTTGTTTGCATTCATTTGAGTATGAAACTACACCAAGAATGTTTAATAGTGCAAACAAGCTTCAACTCAGGCTTTTGAATGCATTTACGCGTTTTAAAAGCTCATACGAGTAGGGTGAAAGAGATTTGAGTTCTTTTATGTTGTATATTAAGAGAAAGCAACCAAATTCTTTGTTTGGATTCATTTGAGTGTGAAACTACACCTAAGATGTTTACAAGTACAACAAAGCCTCAACTCAAGCTTTTGAATGCATTTACACGTTTTAACAGCTCTTACGAATAGGGTGATAGAGATTGAGTTCTTTTGTGTTGTATATTAAGAGAAAGCATCCAAATACTTTGTTTGGATTCATTTGAGTGTGAAACTACACCTAGGATGTTTACAAGTACAAACAAGCTTCAACTCAAACTTTTGAAAGCATTTACGCGTTGAAACAGCTCTTACGACTAGGGTGATAGTGATTGAGTTCTTTTGTGTTGTATATTAAGAAAAAGCACCCAATTGTTTTGTTTGCACTCATTTGAGTATGAAACTACGCCAAGAATGTTTTAAAGTGCAAACAAGCTTCAACTCAAGCTTTTGAATGCATTTACGCGTTTTAAAAGCTCATACGAGTAGGGTGAACGAGATTTGAGTTCTTTTGTGTTGTATATTAAGAGAAAGCATCCAAATACTTTGTTTGGATTCATATGAGTGTGAAACTACACCTTGGATGTTTACAAGTACAAACAAGCTTCAACTCAAGCTTTTGAATGCATTTACGCGTTGCAACAGCTCTTACGACGAGGGTGAAAGAGATTTGAGTTCTTTTGTGTTGTATATTAAGAGAAAGCATCTAAATATTTTGTTTGCATTCATTTGAGTGTGAAACTACACCTAGGATGTTTACAAGTACAAACAAGCTTCAACTCAAACTTTTGAATGCATTTACGCATTTTAAAATCTCATACGTGTCGGGTGAAAGAGATTTGAGTTCTTTTGTTGTATATTAAGAGAAAGCACCCAAATGTTTTGTTTGCATTCATTTGAGTATGAAACTACACCAAGAATGTTTTATAGTGCAAACAAGCTTCAACTCAGGCTTTTGAATGCATTTACGCGTTTTAAAAGCTCATACGAGTAGGGTGAAAGAGATTTGAGTTCTTTTATGTTGTATATTAAGAGAAAGCAACCAAATACTTTGTTTGGATTCATTTGAGTGTGAAACTACACCTAAGATGTTTACAAGTACAACAAAGCCTCAACTCAAGCTTTTGAATGCATTTACACGTTTTAACAGCTCTTACGAATAGGGTGATAGAGATTGAGTTCATTTTGTGTTGTATATTAAGAGAAAGCTTCCCAATACTTTGTTTGGATTCATTTGAGTGTGAAGCTACACCTAGGATGTTTACAAGTACAAACAAGCTTCAACTCAAACTTTTGAATGCATTTACGCGTTGGAACAGCTCTTACGACTAGGGTGATAGTGATTGAGTTCTTTTGTGTTGTATATTAAGAGACAGCACCCAATTGTTTTGTTTGCACTCATTTGAGTATGAATCTATACCAAGAATGTTTTAAAGTGCAAACAAGCTTCAACTCAAGCTTTTGAATGCATTTACGCGTTTTAAAAGCTCATACGAGTAGGGTGAAAGAGATTTGAGTTCTTTTGTGTTGTATACTAAAAGAAACCATCCAAATACTTTGTTTGGATTCATTTGAGGGTAAAACTACACCTAGGATGTTTACAATTACAAACAAGCTTCAACCCAAGCTTTTGAATGCATTTACGCGTTTTAAAAGCTCATACGAGTAGGGTGAAAGAGATTTGAGTTCTTTTGTGTTGTATATTAAGAGAAAGCATCCAAATACTTTGTTTGCTTTCATTTGAGCGTGAAACTCCACCTAGGATGTTTACAAGTACAAACAAACATCAACTCAAACTTTTGAATGCATTTACGCGTTTTAAAATCTCATACGAGTCGGGTGTAAGAGATTTGAGTTCTTTTGTTGTATATTAAGAGAAAGCACCCAAATATTTTGTTTGCATTCATTTGAGTATGAAACTACACCAAGAATGTTTTATAGTGCAAACAAGCTTCGACTCTGGCTTTTGAATGCATTTACGCGTTTTAAAAGCTCATACGAGTAGGGTGAAAGAGATTTGAGTTCTTTTGTGTTGTATATTAAGAGAAAGCATTCAAATACTTTGTTTGGATTCATTTGAGTGTGAAACTATACCTAGGATGTTTACAATTACAAACAAGCTTCAACTCAAGCTTTTGAATGCAATTACGCGTTTTAAAAGCTCATACGAGTAGGGTGAAAGAGATTTGAGTTCTTTTGTGTTGTATATTAAGAGAAAGCATCCAAATACTTTCTTTGGATTCATTTGAGTGTGAAACTACACCTATGATGTTTACAAGTACAACAAAGCCTCAACTCAAGCTTTTGAATGCATTTACGCGTTTTAACAGCTCTTACGAATAGGGTGATAGAGATTGAGTTCTATTGTGTTGTATATTAAGAGAAAGCATCCAAAAATTTTGTTTGCATTCATTTGAGTGTGAAACTACACCTATGATGTTTACAAGTACAAACAAGCTTCAACTCAAACTTTTGAATGCATTTACGCGTTTTAAAATCTCTTACGAATAGGGTGATAGAGATTGAGTTCTATTGTGTTGTATAGTAAGAGAAAGCATCCAAATACTTTGTTTGGATTCATTTGAGTGTGAAACTACACCTAAGATGTTTACAAGTACAACAAAGCCTCAACTCAAGCTTTTGAATGCATTTACACGTTTTAACAGCTCTTACGAATAGGGTGATAGAGATTGAGTTCTTTTGTGTTGTACATTAAGAGAAAGCATCCAAATACTTTGTTTGGATTCATTTGAGTGTGAAACTACACCTAGGATGTTTACAAGTACAAACAAGCTTCAACTCAAACTTTTGAATGCATTTACGCGTTGCAACAGCTCTTACGACGAGGGTGAAAGAGATTTGAGTTCTTTTGTGTTGTATATTAAGAGAAAGCATCTAAATATTTTGTTTGCATTCATTTGAGTGTGAAACTACACCTAGGATGTTTACAAGTACAAACAAGCTTCAACTCAAACTTTTGAATGCATTTACGCATTTTAAAATCTCATACGAGTCGGGTGAAAGAGATTTGAGTTCTTTTGTTGTATATTAAGAGAAAGCACCCAAATGTTTTGTTTGCATTCATTTGAGTATGAAACTACACCAAGAATGTTTAATAGTGCAAACAAGCTTCAACTCAGGCTTTTGAATGCATTTACGCGTTTTAAAAGCTCATACGAGTAGGGTGAAAGAGATTTGAGTTCTTTTATGTTGTATATTAAGAGAAAGCAACCAAATACTTTGTTTGGATTCATTTGAGTGTGAAACTACACCTAAGATGTTTACAAGTACAACAAAGCCTCAACTCAAGCTTTTGAATGCATTTACACGTTTTAACAGCTCTTACGAATAGGGTGATAGAGATTGAGTTCTTTTGTGTTGTATATTAAGAGAAAGCATCCAAATACTTTGTTTGGATTCATTTGAGTGTGAAACTACACCTAGGATGTTTACAAGTACAAACAAGCTTCAACTCAAACTTTTGAAAGCATTTACGCGTTGAAACAGCTCTTACGACTAGGGTGATAGTGATTGAGTTCTTTTGTGTTGTATATTAAGAAAAAGCACCCAATTGTTTTGTTTGCACTCATTTGAGTATGAAACTACACCAAGAATGTTTTAAAGTGCAAACAAGCTTCAACTCAAGCTTTTGAATGCATTTACGCGTTTTAAAAGCTCATACGAGTAGGGTGAACGAGATTTGAGTTCTTTTGTGTTGTATATTAAGAGAAAGCATCGAAACACTTTGTTTGGATTCATTTGAGTGTGACACTACACCTAGGATGGTTACAAGTACAAACAAGCTTCAACTCAAACTTTTGAATGCATTTACGCGTTGTAACAGCTCTTACGACTAGGGTGATAGTGATTGAGTTCTTTTGTGTTGTATATTAAGAGAAAGCACCCAATTGTTTTGTTTGCAATCATTTGAGTATGAAACTGCACCAAGAATGTTTTAAAGTGCAAACAAGCTTCAACTCAAGCTTTTGAATGCATTTACGCGTTTTATAAGCTCATACGAGTAGGGTGAAAGAGATTTGAGTTCTTTTGTGTTTCATATTAAGAGAAAGCATCCAAATATTTTGTTTGCATTCATTTGAGTGTGAAACTACACATAGGATGTTTACAAGTACAAACAAGCTTCAACTCAAACTTTTGAATGCATTTACGCGTTTTAAAATCTCATACGAGTCGGGTGTAAGAGATTTGAGTTCTTTTGTTGTATATTAAGAGAAAGCACCCAAATATTTTGTTTGCATTCATTTGAGTATGAAACTACACCAAGAATGTTTTATAGTGCAAACAAGCTTCGACTCTGGCTTTTGAATGCATTTACGCGTTTTAAAAGCTCATACGAGTAGGGTGAAAGAGATTTGAGTTCTTTTGTGTTGTATATTAAGAGAAAGCATTCAAATACTTTGTTTGGATTCATTTGAGTGTGAAACTATACCTAGGATGTTTACAATTACAAACAAGCTTCAACTCAAGCTTTTGAATGCAATTACGCGTTTTAAAAGCTCATACGAGTAGGGTGAAAGAGATTTGAGTTCTTTTGTGTTGTATATTAAGAGAAAGCATCCAAATACTTTCTTTGGATTCATTTGAGTGTGAAACTACACCTATGATGTTTACAAGTACAACAAAGCCTCAACTCAAGCTTTTGAATGCATTTACGCGTTTTAACAGCTCTTACGAATAGGGTGATAGAGATTGAGTTCTATTGTGTTGTATAGTAAGAGAAAGCATCCAAATACTTTGTTTGGATTCATTTGAGTGTAAAACTACACCTAGGATGTTTACAAGTACAAACAAGCTTCAACTCAAACTTTTGAATGCATTTACGCGTTGTAACAGCTCTTACGACTAGGGTGATAGTGATTGAGTTCTTTTGTGTTGTATATTAAGAGAAAGCACGCAATTGTTTTGTTTGCACTCATTTGAGTATGAAACTACACCAAGAATGTTTTAAAGTGCAAACAAGCTTCAACTCAAGCTTTTGAAAGCATTTACGCGTTTTAAAAGGTCATACGAGTAGGGTGAAAGAGATTTGAGTTCTTTTGTGTTGTATATTAAGTGAAAGCATCCAAATACTTTGTTTGGATTCATTTAAATGTGAAACTACACCTAGGATGTTTACAAGTACAAACAAGCTTCAACTCAAACTTTTGAAAGCAGTTACGCGTTGAAACAGCTATTACGACTAGGGTGATAGTGATTGAGTTCTTTTGTGTTGTATATTTAGAAAAAGCACCCAATTGTTTTGTTTGCACTCATTTGAGTATGAAACTACACCAAGAATGTTTTAAAGTGCAAACAAGCTTCAACTCAAGCTTTTGAATGCAATTATGCGTTTTAAAAGCTCATACGAGTAGGGTGAACGAGATTTGAGTTCTTTTGCGTTGTATATTAAGAGAAAGCATCCAAATACTTTGTTTGGATTCATTTGAATGTGAAACTAAACCTAGGATGTTTACAAGTACAAACAAGCTTCAACTCAAACTTTTGAAAGCATTTACGCGTTGAAACAGCTCTTACGACTAGGGTGATAGTGATTGAGTTGTTTTGTGTTGTATATTAAGAAAAAGCACCCAATTGTTTTGTTTGCACCCATTTGAGTATGAAACTACACCACGAATGTTTTAAAGTGCAAACAAGCTTCAACTCAAGCTTTTGAATGCATTTACACGTTTTAAAAGCTCTTACGACTAGGGTGAAAAAGATTTGAGTTCTTTTCTGTTGTATATGAAGAGAAAGCATCCAAATATTTTGTTTGCATTCATTTGAGTGTGAAACTACACCTAGGATGTTTACAAGTACAAACAAGCTTCAGCTCAAACTTTTGAATGCATTTACGCGTTGCAACAGCTCTTACGACGAGGGTGAAAGAGATTTGAGTTCTTTTGTGTTGTATATTAAGAGAAAGCATCTAAATATTTTGTTTGCATTCATTTGAGTGTGAAACTACACCTAGGATGTTTACAAGTACAAACAAGCTTCAACTCAAACTTTTGAATGCATTTACGCATTTTAAAATCTCATACGAGTCGGGTGAAAGAGATTTGAGTTCTTTTGTTGTATATTAAGAGAAAGCACCCAAATGTTTTGTTTGCATTCATTTGAGTATGAAACTACACCAAGAATGTTTAATAGTGCAAACAAGCTTCAACTCAGGCTTTTGAATGCATTTACGCGTTTTAAAAGCTCATACGAGTAGGGTGAAAGAGATTTGAGTTCTTTTATGTTGTATATTAAGAGAAAGCAACCAAATACTTTGTTTGGATTCATTTGAGTGTGAAACTACACCTAAGATGTTTACAAGTACAACAAAGCCTCAACTCAAGCTTTTGAATGCATTTACACGTTTTAACAGCTCTTACGAATAGGGTGATAGAGATTGAGTTCTTTTGTGTTGTATATTAAGAGAAAGCATCCAAATACTTTGTTTGGATTCATTTGAGTGTGAAACTACACCTAGGATGTTTACAAGTACAAACAAGCTTCAACTCAAACTTTTGAAAGCATTTACGCGTTGAAACAGCTCTTACGACTAGGGTGATAGTGATTGAGTTCTTTTGTGTTGTATATTAAGAAAAAGCACCCAATTGTTTTGTTTGCACTCATTTGAGTATGAAACTACGCCAAGAATGTTTTAAAGTGCAAACAAGCTTCAACTCAAGCTTTTGAATGCATTTACGCGTTTTAAAAGCTCATACGAGTAGGGTGAACGAGATTTGAGTTCTTTTGTGTTGTATATTAAGAGAAAGCATCCAAATACTTTGTTTGGATTCATATGAGTGTGAAACTACACCTTGGATGTTTACAAGTACAAACAAGCTTCAACTCAAGATTTTGAATGCATTTACGCGTTGCAACAGCTCTTACGACGAGGGTGAAAGAGATTTGAGTTCTTTTGTGTTGTATATTAAGAGAAAGCATCTAAATATTTTGTTTGCATTCATTTGAGTGTGAAACTACACCTAGGATGTTTACAAGTACAAACAAGCTTCAACTCAAACTTTTGAATGCATTTACGCATTTTAAAATCTCATACGTGTCGGGTGAAAGAGATTTGAGTTCTTTTGTTGTATATTAAGAGAAAGCACCCAAATGTTTTGTTTGCATTCATTTGAGTATGAAACTACACCAAGAATGTTTTATAGTGCAAACAAGCTTCAACTCAGGCTTTTGAATGCATTTACGCGTTTTAAAAGCTCATACGAGTAGGGAGAAAGAGATTTGAGTTCTTTTATGTTGTATATTAAGAGAAAGCAACCAAATACTTTGTTTGGATTCATTTGAGTGTGAAACTACACCTAAGATGTTTACAAGTACAACAAAGCCTCAACTCAAGCTTTTGAATGCATTTACACGTTTTAACAGCTCTTACGAATAGGGTGATAGAGATTGAGTTCATTTTGTGTTGTATATTAAGAGAAAGCTTCCCAATACTTTGTTTGGATTCATTTGAGTGTGAAGCTACACCTAGGATGTTTACAAGTACAAACAAGCTTCAACTCAAACTTTTGAATGCATTTACGCGTTGGAACAGCTCTTACGACTAGGGTGATAGTGATTGAGTTCTTTTGTGTTGTATATTAAGAGACAGCACCCAATTGTTTTGTTTGCACTCATTTGAGTATGAATCTATACCAAGAATGTTTTAAAGTGCAAACAAGCTTCAACTCAAGCTTTTGAATGCATTTACGCGTTTTAAAAGCTCATACGAGTAGGGTGAAAGAGATTTGAGTTCTTTTGTGTTGTATACTAAAAGAAACCATCCAAATACTTTGTTTGGATTCATTTGAGGGTAAAACTACACCTAGGATGTTTACAATTACAAACAAGCTTCAACCCAAGCTTTTGAATGCATTTACGCGTTTTAAAAGCTCATACGAGTAGGGTGAAAGAGATTTGAGTTCTTTTGTGTTGTATATTAAGAGAAAGCATCCAAATACTTTGTTTGCTTTCATTTGAGCGTGAAACTCCACCTAGGATGTTTACAAGTACAAACAAACATCAACTCAAACTTTTGAATGCATTTACGCGTTTTAAAATCTCATACGAGTCGGGTGTAAGAGATTTGAGTTCTTTTGTTGTATATTAAGAGAAAGCACCCAAATATTTTGTTTGCATTCATTTGAGTATGAAACTACACCAAGAATGTTTTATAGTGCAAACAAGCTTCGACTCTGGCTTTTGAATGCATTTACGCGTTTTAAAAGCTCATACGAGTAGGGTGAAAGAGATTTGAGTTCTTTTGTGTTGTATATTAAGAGAAAGCATTCAAATACTTTGTTTGGATTCATTTGAGTGTGAAACTATACCTAGGATGTTTACAATTACAAACAAGCTTCAACTCAAGCTTTTGAATGCAATTACGCGTTTTAAAAGCTCATACGAGTAGGGTGAAAGAGATTTGAGTTCTTTTGTGTTGTATATTAAGAGAAAGCATCCAAATACTTTCTTTGGATTCATTTGAGTGTGAAACTACACCTATGATGTTTACAAGTACAACAAAGCCTCAACTCAAGCTTTTGAATGCATTTACGCGTTTTAACAGCTCTTACGAATAGGGTGATAGAGATTGAGTTCTATTGTGTTGTATATTAAGAGAAAGCATCCAAAAATTTTGTTTGCATTCATTTGAGTGTGAAACTACACCTATGATGTTTACAAGTACAAACAAGCTTCAACTCAAACTTTTGAATGCATTTACGCGTTTTAAAATCTCTTACGAATAGGGTGATAGAGATTGAGTTCTATTGTGTTGTATAGTAAGAGAAAGCATCCAAATACTTTGTTTGGATTCATTTGAGTGTGAAACTACACCTAAGATGTTTACAAGTACAACAAAGCCTCAACTCAAGCTTTTGAATGCATTTACACGTTTTAACAGCTCTTACGAATAGGGTGATAGAGATTGAGTTCTTTTGTGTTGTACATTAAGAGAAAGCATCCAAATACTTTGTTTGGATTCATTTGAGTGTGAAACTACACCTAGGATGTTTACAAGTACAAACAAGCTTCAACTCAAACTTTTGAATGCATTTACGCGTTGCAACAGCTCTTACGACGAGGGTGAAAGAGATTTGAGTTCTTTTGTGTTGTATATTAAGAGAAAGCATCTAAATATTTTGTTTGCATTCATTTGAGTGTGAAACTACACCTAGGATGTTTACAAGTACAAACAAGCTTCAACTCAAACTTTTGAATGCATTTACGCATTTTAAAATCTTATACGAGTCGGGTGAAAGAGATTTGAGTTCTTTTGTTGTATATTAAGAGAAAGCACCCAAATGTTTTGTTTGCATTCATTTGAGTATGAAACTACACCAAGAATGTTTAATAGTGCAAACAAGCTTCAACTCAGGCTTTTGAATGCATTTACGCGTTTTAAAAGCTCATACGAGTAGGGTGAAAGAGATTTGAGTTCTTTTATGTTGTATATTAAGAGAAAGCAACCAAATACTTTGTTTGGATTCATTTGAGTGTGAAACTACACCTAAGATGTTTACAAGTACAACAAAGCCTCAACTCAAGCTTTTGAATGCATTTACACGTTTTAACAGCTCTTACGAATAGGGTGATAGAGATTGAGTTCTTTTGTGTTGTATATTAAGAGAAAGCATCCAAATACTTTGTTTGGATTCATTTGAGTGTGAAACTACACCTAGGATGTTTACAAGTACAAACAAGCTTCAACTCAAACTTTTGAAAGCATTTACGCGTTGAAACAGCTCTTACGACTAGGGTGATAGTGATTGAGTTCTTTTGTGTTGTATATTAAGAAAAAGCACCCAATTGTTTTGTTTGCACTCATTTGAGTATGAAACTACACCAAGAATGTTTTAAAGTGCAAACAAGCTTCAACTCAAGCTTTTGAATGCATTTACGCGTTTTAAAAGCTCATACGAGTAGGGTGAACGAGATTTGAGTTCTTTTGTGTTGTATATTAAGAGAAAGCATCGAAACACTTTGTTTGGATTCATTTGAGAGTGACACTACACCTAGGATGGTTACAAGTACAAACAAGCTTCAACTCAAACTTTTGAATGCATTTACGCGTTGTAACAGCTCTTACGACTAGGGTGATAGTGATTGAGTTCTTTTGTGTTGTATATTAAGAGAAAGCACCCAATTGTTTTGTTTGCAATCATTTGAGTATGAAACTGCACCAAGAATGTTTTAAAGTGCAAACAAGCTTCAACTCAAGCTTTTGAATGCATTTACGCGTTTTCTAAGCTCATACGAGTAGGGTGAAAGAGATTTGAGTTCTTTTGTGTTTCATATTAAGAGAAAGCATCCAAATATTTTGTTTGCATTCATTTGAGTGTGAAACTACACATAGGATGTTTACAAGTACAAACAAGCTTCAACTCAAACTTTTGAATGCATTTACGCGTTTTAAAATCTCATACGAGTCGGGTGTAAGAGATTTGAGTTCTTTTGTTGTATATTAAGAGAAAGCACCCAAATATTTTGTTTGCATTCATTTGAGTATGAAACTACACCAAGAATGTTTTATAGTGCAAACAAGCTTCGACTCTGGCTTTTGAATGCATTTACGCGTTTTAAAAGCTCATACGAGTAGGGTGAAAGAGATTTGAGTTCTTTTGTGTTGTATATTAAGAGAAAGCATTCAAATACTTTGTTTGGATTCATTTGAGTGTGAAACTATACCTAGGATGTTTACAATTACAAACAAGCTTCAACTCAAGCTTTTGAATGCAATTACGCGTTTTAAAAGCTCATACGAGTAGGGTGAAAGAGATTTGAGTTCTTTTGTGTTGTATATTAAGAGAAAGCATCCAAATACTTTCTTTGGATTCATTTGAGTGTGAAACTACACCTATGATGTTTACAAGTACAACAAAGCCTCAACTCAAGCTTTTGAATGCATTTACGCGTTTTAACAGCTCTTACGAATAGGGTGATAGAGATTGAGTTCTATTGTGTTGTATAGTAAGAGAAAGCATCCAAATACTTTGTTTGGATTCATTTGAGTGTAAAACTACACCTAGGATGTTTACAAGTACAAACAAGCTTCAACTCAAACTTTTGAATGCATTTACGCGTTGTAACAGCTCTTACGACTAGGGTGATAGTGATTGAGTTCTTTTGTGTTGTATATTAAGAGAAAGCACGCAATTGTTTTGTTTGCACTCATTTGAGTATGAAACTACACCAAGAATGTTTTAAAGTGCAAACAAGCTTCAACTCAAGCTTTTGAAAGCATTTACGCGTTTTAAAAGGTCATACGAGTAGGGTGAAAGAGATTTGAGTTCTTTTGTGTTGTATATTAAGTGAAAGCATCCAAATACTTTGTTTGGATTCATTTAAATGTGAAACTACACCTAGGATGTTTACAAGTACAAACAAGCTTCAACTCAAACTTTTGAAAGCAGTTACGCGTTGAAACAGCTATTACGACTAGGGTGATAGTGATTGAGTTCTTTTGTGTTGTATATTTAGAAAAAGCACCCAATTGTTTTGTTTGCACTCATTTGAGTATGAAACTACACCAAGAATGTTTTAAAGTGCAAACAAGCTTCAACTCAAGCTTTTGAATGCAATTATGCGTTTTAAAAGCTCATACGAGTAGGGTGAACGAGATTTGAGTTCTTTTGCGTTGTATATTAAGAGAAAGCATCCAAATACTTTGTTTGGATTCATTTGAATGTGAAACTAAACCTAGGATGTTTACAAGTACAAACAAGCTTCAACTCAAACTTTTGAAAGCATTTACGCGTTGAAACAGCTCTTACGACTAGGGTGATAGTGATTGAGTTGTTTTGTGTTGTATATTAAGAAAAAGCACCCAATTGTTTTGTTTGCACCCATTTGAGTATGAAACTACACCACGAATGTTTTAAAGTGCAAACAAGCTTCAACTCAAGCTTTTGAATGCATTTACACGTTTTAAAAGCTCTTACGACTAGGGTGAAAAAGATTTGAGTTCTTTTCTGTTGTATATGAAGAGAAAGCATCCAAATATTTTGTTTGCATTCATTTGAGTGTGAAACTACACCTAGGATGTTTACAAGTACAAACAAGCTTCAACTCAAACTTTTGAATGCATTTACGCGTTTTAAAATCTCATACGAGTCGGGTGAAAGAGATTTGAGTTCTTTTGCTGTATATTAAGAGAAAGCCCCCAAATGATTTGTTTGCATTCATTTGAGTATGAAACTACACCAAGAATGTTTTATAGTGCAAACAAGCTTCAACTCAGGCTTTTCAATGCATTTACGCGTTTTAAAAGCTCATACGAGTAGGATGAATGAGATTTGAGTTCTTTTGTGTTGTAAGCTTCAACTCAAGCTTTTGAATGCAATTACGCGTTTTAAAAGCTCATACGAGTAGGGTGAAAGAGATTTGAGTTCTTTTGTGTTGTATATTAAGAGAAAGCATCCAAATACTTTGTTTGGATTCATTTGAGTGTGAAACTACACCTAAGATGTATACAAGTACAACAAAGCCTCAACTCAAGCTTTTGAATGCATTTACGCGTTTTAACGGCTCTTACGAATAGGGTGATAGAGATTGAGTTCTTTTGTGTTGTATATTAAGAGAAAGCATCCAAATACTTTGTCTGGATTCATTCGAGTGTGAAACTACACCTAGGATGTTTACAAGTACAAACAAGCTTCAACTCAAACTTTTGAATGCATTTACGCGTTGTAACAGCTCTTACGACTAGGGTGATAGTGATTGAGTTCTTCTGTGTTGTATATTAAGAGAAAGCACCCAATTGTTTTGTTTGCAATCCTTTGAGTATGAAACTGCACCAAGAATGTTTTAAAGTGCAAACAAGCTTCAACTCAAGCTTTTGAATGCATTTACGCGTTTTATAAGCTCATACGAGTAGGGTGAAAGAGATTTGAGTTCTTTTGTGTTTCATATTAAGAGAAAGCATCCAAATATTTTGTTTGCATTCATTTGATTGTGAAACTACACATAGGATGTTTACAAGTACAAACAAGCTTCAACTCAAACTTTTGAATGCATTTACGCGTTTTAAAATCTCATACGAGTCGGGTGTAAGAGATTTGAGTTCTTTTGTTGTATATTAAGAGAAAGCACCCAAATATTTTGTTTGCATTCATTTGAGTATGAAACTACACCAAGAATGTTTTATAGTGCAAACAAGCTTCGACTCTGGCTTTTGAATGCATTTACGCGTTTTAAAAGCTCATACGAGTAGGGTGAAAGAGATTTGAGTTCTTTTGTGTTGTATATTAAGAGAAAGCATTCAAATACTTTGTTTGGATTCATTTGAGTGTGAAACTATACCTAGGATGTTTACAGTTACAAACAAGCTTCAACTCAAGCTTTTGAATGCAATTACGCGTTTTAAAAGCTCATACGAGTAGGGTGAAAGAGATTTGAGTTCTTTTGTGTTGTATATTAAGAGAAAGCATCCAAATACTTTGTTTGGATTCATTTGAGTGTGAAACTACACCTATGATGTTTACAAGTACAACAAAGCCTCAACTCAAGCTTTTGAATGCATTTGCGCGTTTTAACAGCTCTTACGAATAGGGTGATAGAGATTGAGTTCTATTGTGTTGTATAGTAAGAGAAAGCATCCAAATACTTTGTTTGGATTCATTTGAGTGTAAAACTACACCTAGGATGTTTACAAGTACAAACAAGCTTCAACTCAAACTTTTGAATGCATTTACGCGTTGTAGCAGCTCTTACGACTAGGGTGATAGTGATTGAGTTCTTTTGTGTTGTATATTAAGAGAAAGCACGCAATTGTTTTGTTTGCACTCATTTGAGTATGAAACTACACCAAGAATGTTTGATCTCTATCACCCTAGTTGTAAGAGCTGTTAAAACGCGTAAATGCATTGAAAAGCTTGTGTTGAAGCTTGTTTGTACTTGTAAACATCCTAGGTGTAGTTTCACACTGAAATGAATGCAAACAAAATATTTTGATGCTTTCTCTTAATATACAACACAAAAGAACTCAAATCTTTTTCACCCTACTCGTATGAGTTTTTAAAACGCGTAAATGCATTCAAAAGCTTGAGTTGAAGCTTGTTTGCACTTTAAAACATTCTTGGTGTAGTTTCTTACTCAAATGAATGCAAACAAAACAATTGGGTGCTTTCTCTAAATATACAACACAGAAGAACTCAATCTCTATCACCCTACTCGTATGAGCTTTTAAAACTCCTCAATGCATTCAAAAGCTTGAGTTGAAGCTTTGTTTTACTTGTAAACATCCTAGGAGTAATTATCACACACAAATGAATGCAAACATAGTGTTTGGATGCTTTCTCTTAATATACAACACAAAAGAACTCAAATCTCTTTCACCCTACTTGTATGAGCTTTTAAACGCGTAAATGCATTCAAAAGCTTGAGTTGAAGCTTGTTTGTACTTGTAAACACCCTAGGTGTAGTTTCACACTCAAATGAAAGCAAACAAAGTATTTAGATGCTTTCTCTTAATATACAACACAAAAGAACTCAAATCTCTTTCACCCTACTCGTATGAGCTTTAAAACGCGTAAATGCATTCAAAAGCTTGAGTTGAAGCTTGTTTATACTTGTAAACACCCTAGGTGTAGTTTCACACTCAAACGAATCCAAACAAAGTATTTGGATGCTTTCTTTTAGTATACAACACAAAAGAACTCAAATCTCTTTCACCCTAGTCGTATGAGCTTTTAAAACGCGTAAATGCATTCAAAAGCTTGAGTTGAATCTTGTTTGCACTTTAAAACATTCTTGGTGTAGTTTCTTACTCAAATGAATGCAAACAAAACAATTGGGTGCTTTCTCTAAATATACAACACAGAAGAACTCAATCTCTATCACCCTACTCGTATGAGCTTTTAAAACTCGTAAATGCATTCAAAAGCTTGAGTTGAAGATTGTTTGTACTTGTAAACACCCTTGGAGTTGTTTCATACTAAAATGAATGCAAACAAAGTGTTTGGATGCTTTCTCTTAATAGACAACACAAAAGAACTAAAATTACTTTCACCCTACTCGTATGACCTTTTAAAACGCGTAAATGCATTCAAAAGCTTGAGTTGAAGCTTGTTTGTACTTGTAAACATCCTAGGTGTAGTTTTACACTCAAATGAATCCAAACAAAGTATTTGGATGCTTTCTTTTAGTATACAACACAAAAGAACTCAAATCTCTTTCACCCTAGTCGTATGAGCTTTTAAAACGCGTAAATGCATTCAAAAGCTTGAGTTGAAGCTTGTTTGCACTTTAAAACATTCTTGGTGTAGTTTCATACTCAAATGAAAGCAAACAAAGTATTTGGATGCTTTCTCTTAATATACAACACAAAAGAACTCGATCTCTATCACCCTAGTTGTAAGAGCTGTTAAAACGCGTAAATGCATTGAAAAGCTTGAGTTGAAGCTTGTTTGTACTTGTAAACATCCTAGGTGTAGTTTCACACTGAAATGAATGCAAACAAAATTTTTTGATGCTTTCTCTTAATATACAACACAAAAGAACTCAAATCTTTTTCACCCTACTCGTATGAGTTTTTAAAACGCGTAAATGCATTCAAAAGCTTGAGTTGAAGCTTGTTTGCACTTTAAAACAATATTGGTGTAGTTTCTTACTCAAATGAATGCAAACAAAACAATTGGGTGCTTTCTCTAAATATACAACACAGAAGAACTCAATCTCTATCACCCTACTCGTATGAGCTTTTAAAACTCCTCAATGCATTCAAAAGCTTGAGTTGAAGCTTTTTTGTACTTGTAAACATCCTAGGAGTAATTTCACACACGAATGAATGCAAACAAAGTGTTTGGATGCTTTCTCTTAATATACAACACAAAAGAACTCAAATCTCTTTCACCCTACTCGTATGAGCTTTAAAACGCGTAAATGCATTCAAAAGCTTGAGTTGAAGCTTGTTTGTACCTGTAAACACCCTAGGTGTAGTTTCACACTCAAACGAATCCAAACAAAGTATTTGGATGCTTTCTTTTAATATACAACACAAAAGAACTCAAATCTCTTTCACCCTACTCGTATGAGTTTTTAAAACGCGTAAATGCATTCAAAAGCTTGAGTTGAAGCTTGTTTGCACTTTAAAACATTCTTGGTGTAGTTTCATACTCAAATGAAAGCTAACAAAGTATTTAGATGCTTTCTCTTAATATACAACACAAAAGAACTCGATCTCTATCACCCTAGTTGTAAGAGCTGTTAAAACGCGTAAATGCATTGAAAAGCTTGAGTTGAAGCATGTTTGTACTTGTAAACATCCTAGGTGTAGTTTCACACTGAAATGAATGCAAACAAAATAATTGGGTCCTTTCTCTTAATATACAACACAAAAGAACTCAATCTCTATCACCCTACTCGTATGAGCTTATAAAACTCGTAAATGCATTCAAAAGCTTGAGTTGAAGATTGTTTGTACTTGTAAACACCCTAGGAGTAGTTTCATACTAAAATGAATGCAAACAAAGTGTTTGGATTCTTTCTCTTAATAGACAACACAAAAGAACTAAAATTACTTTCACCCTACTCGTATGACCTTTTAAAACGCGTAAATGCATTCAAAAGCTTGAGTTGAAGCTTGTTTGTACATGTAAACATCCTAGGTGTAGTTTTACACTCAAATGAATCCAAACAAAGTATTTGGATGCTTTCTTTTAATATACAACACAAAAGAACTCAAATCTCTTTCACCCTACTCGTATGAGCTTTTAAAACGCGTAAATGCATTCAAAAGCTTGAGTTGAAGCTTGTTTGCACTTTAAAACATTCTTGGTGTAGTTTCATACTCAAATGAAAGCAAACAAAGTATTTGGATGCTTTCTCTTAATATACAACACAAAAGAACTCGATCTCTATCACCCTAGTTGTAAGAGCTGTTAAAACGCGTAAATGCATTGAAAAGCTTGAGTTGAAGCTTGTTTGTACTTGTAAACATCCTAGATGTAGTTTCACACTGAAATGAATGCAAACAAAGTATTTAGATGCTTTCTCTTAATATACAACACAAAAGAACTCGATCTCTATCACCCTAGTTGTAAGAGCTGTTAAAACGCGTAAATGCATTGAAAAGCTTGAGTTGAAGCTTGTTTGTACTTGTAAACATCCTAGGTGTAGTTTTACACTGAAATGAATGCAAACAAAATATTTTGATGCTTTCTCTTAATATACAACACAAAAGAACTCAAATCTTTTTCACCCTACTCGTATGAGTTTTTAAAACGCGTAAATGCATTCAAAAGCTTGAGTTGAAGCTTGTTTGCACTTTAAAACATTCTTGGTGTAGTTTCTTACTCAAATGAATGCAAACAAAACAATTGGGTGCTTTCTCTAAATATACAACACAGAAGAACTCAATCTCTATCACCCTACTCGTATGAGCTTATAAAACTCGTAAATGCATTCAAAAGCTTGAGTTGAAGATTGTTTGTACTTGTAAACACCCTAGGAGTAGTTTCATACTAAAATGAATGCAAACAAAGTGTTTGGATTCTTTCTCTTAATAGACAACACAAAAGAACTAAAATTACTTTCACCCTACTCGTATGACCTTTTAAAACGCGTAAATGCATTCAAAAGCTTGAGTTGAAGCTTGTTTGTACATGTAAACATCCTAGGTGTAGTTTTACACTCAAATGAATCCAAACAAAGTATTTGGATGCTTTCTTTTACTATACAACACAAAAGAACTCAAATCTCTTTCACCCTACTCGTATGAGCTTTTAAAACGCGTAAATGCATTCAAAAGCTTGAGTTGAAGCTTGTTTGCACTTTAAAACATTCTTGGTGTAGTTTCATACTCAAATGAAAGCAAACAAAGTATTTGGATGCTTTCTCTTAATATACAACACAAAAGAACTCGATCTCTATCACCCTAGTTGTAAGAGCTGTTAAAACGCGTAAATGCATTGAAAAGCTTGAGTTGAAGCTTGTTTGTACTTGTAAACATCCTAGATGTAGTTTCACACTGAAATGAATGCAAACAAAGTATTTAGATGCTTTCTCTTAATATACAACACAAAAGAACTCGATCTCTATCACCCTAGTTGTAAGAGCTGTTAAAACGCGTAAATGCATTGAAAAGCTTGAGTTGAAGCTTGTTTGTACTTGTAAACATCCTAGGTGTAGTTTTACACTGAAATGAATGCAAACAAAATATTTTGATGCTTTCTCTTAATATACAACACAAAAGAACTCAAATCTTTTTCACCCTACTCGTATGAGTTTTTAAAACGCGTAAATGCATTCAAAAGCTTGAGTTGAAGCTTGTTTGCACTTTAAAACATTCTTGGTGTAGTTTCTTACTCAAATGAATGCAAACAAAACAATTGGGTGCTTTCTCTAAATATACAACACAGAAGAACTCAATCTCTATCACCCTACTCGTATGAGCTTATAAAACTCGTAAATGCATTCAAAAGCTTGAGTTGAAGATTGTTTGTACTTGTAAACACCCTAGGAGTAGTTTCATACTAAAATGAATGCAAACAAAGTGTTTGGATTCTTTCTCTTAATAGACAACACAAAAGAACTAAAATTACTTTCACCCTACTCGTATGACCTTTTAAAACGCGTAAATGCATTCAAAAGCTTGAGTTGAAGCTTGTTTGTACATGTAAACATCCTAGGTGTAGTTTTACACTCAAATGAATCCAAACAAAGTATTTGGATGCTTTCTTTTAATATACAACACAAAAGAACTCAAATCTCTTTCACCCTACTCGTATGAGCTTTTAAAACGCGTAAATGCATTCAAAAGCTTGAGTTGAAGCTTGTTTGCACTTTAAAACATTCTTGGTGTAGTTTCATACTCAAATGAAAGCAAACAAAGTATTTGGATGCTTTCTCTTAATATACAACACAAAAGAACTCGATCTCTATCACCCTAGTTGTAAGAGCTGTTAAAACGCGTAAATGCATTGAAAAGCTTGAGTTGAAGCTTGTTTGTACTTGTAAACATCCTAGATGTAGTTTCACACTGAAATGAATGCAAACAAAGTATTTAGATGCTTTCTCTTAATATACAACACAAAAGAACTCGATCTCTATCACCCTAGTTGTAAGAGCTGTTAAAACGCGTAAATGCATTGAAAAGCTTGAGTTGAAGCTTGTTTGTACTTGTAAACATCCTAGGTGTAGTTTTACACTGAAATGAATGCAAACAAAATATTTTGATGCTTTCTCTTAATATACAACACAAAAGAACTCAAATCTTTTTCACCCTACTCGTATGAGTTTTTAAAACGCGTAAATGCATTCAAAAGCTTGAGTTGAAGCTTGTTTGCACTTTAAAACATTCTTGGTGTAGTTTCTTACTCAAATGAATGCAAACAAAACAATTGGGTGCTTTCTCTAAATATACAACACAGAAGAACTCAATCTCTATCACCCTACTCGTATGAGCTTATAAAACTCGTAAATGCATTCAAAAGCTTGAGTTGAAGATTGTTTGTACTTGTAAACACCCTAGGAGTAGTTTCATACTAAAATGAATGCAAACAAAGTGTTTGGATTCTTTCTCTTAATAGACAACACAAAAGAACTAAAATTACTTTCACCCTACTCGTATGACCTTTTAAAACGCGTAAATGCATTCAAAAGCTTGAGTTGAAGCTTGTTTGTACATGTAAACATCCTAGGTGTAGTTTTACACTCAAATGAATCCAAACAAAGTATTTGGATGCTTTCTTTTAATATACAACACAAAAGAACTCAAATCTCTTTCACCCTACTCGTATGAGCTTTTAAAACGCGTAAATGCATTCAAAAGCTTGAGTTGAAGCTTGTTTGCACTTTAAAACATTCTTGGTGTAGTTTCATACTCAAATGAAAGCAAACAAAGTATTTGGATGCTTTCTCTTAATATACAACACAAAAGAACTCGATCTCTATCACCCTAGTTGTAAGAGCTGTTAAAACGCGTAAATGCATTGAAAAGCTTGAGTTGAAGCTTGTTTGTACTTGTAAACATCCTAGATGTAGTTTCACACTGAAATGAATGCAAACAAAATATTTTGATGCTTTCTCTTAATATACAACACAAAAGAACTCAAATCTTTTTCACCCTACTCGTATGAGTTTTTAAAACGCGTAAATGCATTCAAAAGCTTGAGTTGAAGCTTGTTTGCACTTTAAAACATTCTTGGTGTAGTTTCTTACTCAAATGAATGCAAACAAAACAATTGGGTGCTTTCTCTAAATATACAACACAGAAGAACTCAATCTCTATCACCCTACTCGTATGAGCTTTTAAAACTCCTCAATGCATTCAAAAGCTTGAGTTGAAGCTTTTTTTTACTTGTAAACATCCTAGGAGTAATTATCACACACAAATGAATGCAAACAAAGTGTTTGGATGCTTTCTCTTAATATACAACACAGAAGAACTCAAATCTCTTTCACCCTACTCGTATGACCTTTTAAAACGCGTAAATGCATTCAAAAGCTTGAGTTGAAGCTTGTTTGTACTTGTAAACATCCTAGGTGTAGTTTTACACTCAAATGAATCCAAACAAAGTATTTGGATGCTTTCTTTTAGTATACAACACAAAAGAACTCAAATCTCTTTCACCCTAGTCGTATGAGCTTTTAAAACGCGTAAATGCATTCAAAAGCTTGAGTTGAAGCTTGTTTGCACTTTAAAACATTCTTGTTGTAGTTTCATACTCAAATGAAAGCAAACAAAGTATTTGGATGCTTTCTCTTAATATACAACACAAAAGAACTCGATCTCTATCACCCTAGTTGTAAGAGCTGTTAAAACGCGTAAATGCATTGAAAAGCTTGAGTTGAAGCTTGTTTGTACTTGTAAACATCCTAGGTGTAGTTTCACACTGAAATGAATGCAAACAAAATTTTTTGATGCTTTCTCTTAATATACAACACAAAAGAACTCAAATCTTTTTCACCCTACTCGTATGAGTTTTTAAAACGCGTAAATGCATTCAAAAGCTTGAGTTGAAGCTTGTTTGCACTTTAAAACATTCTTGGTGTAGTTTCTTACTCAAATGAATGCAAACAAAACAATTGGGTGCTTTCTCTAAATATACAACACAGAAGAACTCAATCTCTATCACCCTACTCGTATGAGCTTTTAAAACTCCTCAATGCATTCAAAAGCTTGAGTTGAAGCTTTTTTTTACTTGTAAACATCCTAGGAGTAATTATCACACACAAATGAATGCAAACAAAGTGTTTGGATGCTTTCTCTTAATATACAACACAGAAGAACTCAAATCTCTTTCACCCTACTCGTATGAGCTTTTAAACGCGTAAATGCATTCAAAAGCTTGAGTTGAAGCTTGTTTGTACTTGTAAACACCCTAGGTGTAGTTTCACACTCAATCGAATCCAAACAAAGTATTTGGATGTTTTCTTTTAATATACAACACAAAAGAACTCAAATCTCTTTCACCCTACTCTTATGAGCTTTTAAAACGGGTAAATGCATTCAAAAGCTTGAGTTGAAGCTTGTTTGCACTTTAAAACATTCTTGTTGTAGTTTCATACTCAAATGAATGCAAACAAAGTATTTGGATGCTTTCTCTTAATATACAACACAAAAGAACTTGATCTCTATCACCCTAGTTGTAAGAGCTGTTAAAACGCGTAAATGCATTGAAAAGCTTGAGTTGCAGCTTGTTAGCACTTTAAAACATTCTTGGTGTAGTTTCTTACTCAAATGAATGCAAACAAAACAATTGGGTGCTTTCTCTAAATATACAACACTGAAGAACTCAATCTCTATCACCCTACTCGTATGAGCTTTTAAAACTCGTAAATGCATTCAAAAGCTTGAGTTGAAGCTTGTTTGTACTTGTAAACACCCTAGGAGTAGTTTCATACTAAAATGAATGCAAAAAAAGTATTTGGATGCGTTCTCTTAATATACAACACAAAAGAACTCAAATCTCTTTCACCCTACTCGTATGAGCTTTTAAACGCGTAAATGCATTCAAAAGCTTGAGTTGAAGCTTGTTTGTACTTGTAAACATCCTTGGTGTAGTTTCACACTCAAATGAATCTAAACAAAGTATTTGGATGCTTTCTCTTGATAGACAACACAAAAGAACTCAAATCTCTTTCACCCTACTCGTATGAGCTTTTAAATCGCTTAAATGACTTCAAAAGCTTGAGTTGATGCTTGTTTGCACTTTAAAACATTCTTGGTGTAATTTCTTACTTAAATGAACGCAAACAAAACAATTGGCTGCTTTCTCTTAATATACAACACAAAAGAACTCAATCTCTATCACCCTAGTCGTAAGAGCTGTTAAAACGCGTAAATGCATTCAAAAGCTTGAGTTGAAGCTTGTTTGCACTTTAAAACATTCTTGGTGTTGTTTCTTACTCAAATTAATGCAAACAAAACAATTTGGGTGCTTTCTCTTAATAGACAACACAAAAGAACTCGATCTCTATCACCCTAGTCGTAAGAGCTGTTAAAACGCGTAACATTCAAAAGCTTGAGTTGAAGCTTGTTTGTACTTGTAAACATCCTAGGTGTAGTTTCACCCTCAAATGAATCCAAACAGAGTATTAGGATGCTTTCTCTTAATATACAACACAAAAGAACACAAATCTTTTTCACCCTAGTCGTAAGAGCTATTAAAACGCGTAAATGCATTCAAAAGCTTGAGTTGAAGCATGTTTGCACTTTAAAACATTCTTGGTGTAGTTTCATACTCAAATGAATGCAAACAAAACATTTGGGTGCTTTCTCTTAATAAACGACACAAAAGAACTCGATCTTGATCACCCTAGTTCTAAGAGCTGTTAAAACGCGTAACATTCAAAAGCTTGAGTTGAAGCTTGTTTGTACTTTTAAACATCCTAGGAGTAGTTTCACACTCAAATGAATGCAAAAAAAGTGTTTGGATGCTTTCTCTTAATATACAAAACAAAAGAACTCAAATCTCTTTCACCATACTCGTATGAGCTTTTAAAACGCGTAAATGCATTCAAAAGTTTGAGTTGAAGCTTGTTTGTACTTGTAAACATCCTAGGTGTAGTTTCACCCTCAAATGAATCCAAACAGAGTATTTGGATGCTTTCTCTTAATATACAACACAAAAGAACACAAATCTCTTTCACCCTAGTCGTAAGAGCTATTAAAACGCGTAAATGCATTCAAAAGCTTGAGTTGAAGCTTGTTTGCACTTTAAAACATTCTTGGTGTAGTTTCATACTCAAATGAATGCAAACAAAACATTTGGGTGCTTTCTCTTAATAAACAACACAAAAGAACTCGATCTTTATCACCCTAGTCGTAAGAGCTGTTAAAACGCGTAACATTCAAAAGCTTGAGTTGAAGCTTGTTTGTACTTTTAAACATCCTAGGAGTAGTTTCACACTCAAATGAATGCAAAAAAAGTGTTTGGATGCTTTCTCTTAATATACAAAACAAAAGAACTCAAATATCTTTCACCCTACTCGTATGAGCTTTTAAAACGCGTAAATGCATTCAAAAGCTAGAGTTGAAGCTTGTTTGTACTTGTAAACATCCTAGGTGTAGTTTCACCCTCAAATGAATCCAAACAGAGTATTTGGATGCTTTCTTTTAATATACAACACAAAAGAACTCAAATCTCTTTCACCCTACTCGTATGAGCTTTTAAAACGCGTAAATGCATTCAAAAGCTTGAGTTGAAGCTTGTTTGCACTTTAAAACATTCTTGGTTTAGTTTCATACTCAAATGAAAGCAAACAAAATATTTTGATGCTTTCTCTTAATATACAACACAAAAGAACTCAAATCTTTTTCACCCTACTCGTATGAGTTTTTCAAACGTGTAAATGCATTCAAAAGCTTGAGTTGAAGCTTGTTTGCACTTTAAAACATTCTTGGTGTAGTTTCTTACTCAAATGAATGCAAACAAAACAATTGGGTGCTTTCCCTAAATATACATCACAGAAGAACTCAATCTCTATCACCCTACTTGTATGAGCTTTAAAAACTCGTCAATGCATTCAAAAGCTTGAGTTAAAGCTTTTTTATACTTGTAAACATCCTAGGAGTAATTTCACACACAAATGAATGCAAACAAAGTGTTTGGATGCTTTCTCTTAATATACAACACAAAAGAACTCAATCTCTATCACCCTACTCGTATGAGCTTTTGAAACTCGTCAATGCATTCAAAAGCTTGAGTTGAAGCTTTTTTGTACTTGTAAACATCCTAGGAGTAATTTCACACACAAATGAATGCAAACAAAGTGTTTGGATGCTTTCTCTTAATTTACAATACAAAAGAACTCAAATCTCTTTCACCCTAGTCGCAAGAGCTGTTAAAACTTGTAAATGCATTCAAAAGCTTGATTTGAAGCTTGTTTGTACTTGTAAACATCCTAGCTGTAGTTTGACACTCAAATGAATGAGAACAAAGTGTTTCGATGCTTTCTCTTAATATACAACACAAAAGAACTCAAATATCTTTCACCCTACTCGTATGAGCTTTTAAAACGCGTAAATGCATTCAAAAGCTTGAGTTGAAGCTGGCTTGTACTTGTAAACATCCTAGGTGTAGTTTCACCCTCAAATTAATCCAAACAAAGTATTTGGATCCTTTCTCTTAATATACAACACAAAAGAACTCAAATCTCTTTTACCCTACTCTTATAAACTTTTAAAACGCGTAAATGCATTCAAAAGCTTGAGTTGAAGCTTGTTGGCACTTGTAAACAACCTAGGTGTAGTTTCACACTCAAATTAATCCAAACAAAGTATTTGGATTCTTTCTCTTAATATACAACACAGAAGAACTCAAATATCTTTCACCCTACTCGTTTGAGCATTTAACACGCGTAAATGCATTCAAAAGCTTGAGTTGAAGCTTGTTTGCACTTTAAAACATTCTTGGTGTAGTTTCATACTCAAATGAATGCAACAAAATAATTGGGTTCTTTCTCTTAATATAAAACACAAAAGAACTCAATCTCTATCACCCTAGTCCTAAGAGCTGTTAAAACGCGTAAATGCATTCAAAAGCTTTAGTTGAAGCTTGTTTGTACTTGTAAACATCCTAGGTGTAGTTTCACCCTCAAATTAATCCAAACAAAGTATTTGGATGCTTTCTCTTAATATACAACACAAAAGAACTTAAATCTCTTTCACCCTACTCGTATGAGCATTTAAAACGCGCTAATGCATTCAAAAGCTTGAGTTGAAGCTTGTTTGCACTTTAAAACATTCTTGGTGTAGTTTCATACTCAAATGAATGCAACAAAATAATTGGGTCCTTTCTCTTAATATACAACACAAAAGAACTCAATCTCTATCACCCTAGTCCTAAGAGCTGTTAAAACGCGTAAATGCATTCAAAAGCTTTAGTTGAAGCTTGTTTGTACTTGTAAACATCCTAGGTGTAGTTTCACCCTCAAATTAATCCAAACAAAGTATTTGGATGCTTGCTCTTAATATACAACACAAAAGAACTTAAATCTCTTTCACCCTACTCGTATGAGCATTTAAAACGCGTTAATGCATTCAAAAGCTTGAGTTGAAGCTTGTTTGCACTTTAAAACATTCTTGGTGTAGCTTCATACTCAAATGAATGCAAACAAAACATTTGGGTGCTTTCTCTTAATAAACAACACAAAAGAACTCGATCTCTATCACCCTAGTCGTAAGAGCTTAAAAAACGCTTAAATGCGTTCAAAAGCTTGAGTTGAAGCTTGTTTGTACTTTAAAACATTATTGGTGTAGTTTCATACTCAAATTAATGCAAACAAAACATTTGGGTGCTTTCTCTTATTATACAACACCAAAGAACTCAAATCTCTTTCACCCTACTCGTATGAGCATTTAAAACGCGTAAATGCCTTCAAAAGCTTGAGTTGAAGCTTGTTTGTACTTGTAAACATCTTAGGTGTAGTTTCACACTCAAATGAATGCAAAGAAAGTATTTTTATGTTTTCTCTTAATATACAACACAAAAGAACTCAAATCTCTTTCACCCTACTCGTATGAGCTTTTAAAACAAGTAAATGCATTCAAAAGCTTGAGTTGAAGCTTGTTGGCACTTGTAAACAACCTAGGTGTAGTTTCACACTCAAATTAATCCAAACAAAGTATTTGGATTCTTTCTCTTAATATACAACACAGAAGAACTCAAATCTCTTTCACCCTACTCGTTTGAGCATTTAACACGCGTAAATGCATTCAAAAGCTTGAGTTGAAGCTTGTTTGCACTTTAAAACATTCTTGGTGTAGTTTCATACTCAAATGAATGCAAACAAAACAATTGGGTGCTTTCTCTAAATATACAACACAGAAGAACTCAATCTCTATCACCCTACTCGTATGAGCTTTTAAAACTCGTAAATGCATTCAAAAGCTTGAGTTGAAGCTTGTTTGTACTTGTAAACATCCTAGGTGTAGTTTCAACCTCAAATGAATGCAAACAAAGTGTTTGGATGCTTTCTCTTAATATACAACACAAAAGAACTCAAATCTCTTTCACCCTACTCGTATGAGCTTTTAAAACGCGTAAATGCATTCAAAAGCTTGAGTTGAAGCTGGCTTGTACTTGTAAACATCCTAGGTGTAGTTTCACCCTCAAATTAATCCAAACAAAGTATTTGGATGCTTTCTCTTAATATACAACACAAAAGCACTCAAATCTCTTTTACCCTACTCTTATAAACTTTTAAAACGCGTAAATGCATTCAAAAGCTTGAGTTGAAGCTTGTTGGCACTTGTAAACAACCTAGGTGTAGTTTCACACTCAAATTAATCCAAACAAAGTATTAGGATTCTTTCTCTTAATATACAACACAGAAGAACTCAAATCTCTTTCACCCTACTCGTTTGAGCATTTAACACGCGTAAATGCATTCAAAAGCTTGAGTTGAAGCTTGTTTGCACTTTAAAACATTCTTGGTGTAGTTTCATACTCAAATGAATGCAAACAAAACATTTGGGTGCTTTCTCTTAATATACAACACCAAAGAACTCAAATCTCTTTTACCTTACTCGTATGAGCATTTAAAACGCGTAAATGCATTCAAAAGCTTGAGTTGAAGCTTGTTTGTACTTGTAAACATCCTAGGTGTAGTTTCACACTCAAATGAATGCAAGCAAAGTATTTTTACGTTTTCACTTAATATACAACACAAAACAACTCAAATCTCTTTCACCCTACTCATATGAGCTTTTAAAACGCGTACATGCATTCAAAAGCTTGAGTTGAAGCTTGTTTGTACTTGTCAACATCCTAGGTGTAGTTTCACCCTCAAATGAATGCAAACAAAGTGCTTGGATGCTTTCTCTTAATATACAACACAAAAGAACTCAAATCTCTTTCACCCTACTCGTATGAGCTTTTAAAACGCGTAAATGCGTTCAAAAGCTTGAGTTGAAGCTTGCTTGTACTTGTAAACATCCTAGGTGTAGTTTCACCCTCAAATGAATGCAAACAAAGTGTTTGGATGCTTTCTCTTAATATACAACACAAAAGAACTTAAATCTCTTTCACCCTACTCGTATGAGCTTTTAAAACGCGTAAATGCATTCAAAAGCTTGAGTTGAAGCTTGTTTGTACTTGTCAACATCCTAGGTGTAGTTTCACCCTCAAATGAATGCAAACAAAGTGTTTGGATGCTTTCTCTTAATATACAACACAAAAGAACTCAAATCTCTTTCACCCTACTCGTATGAGCTTTTAAAATGCGTAAATGCATTCAAAAGCTTGAGTTGAAGCTTGTTTGTACTTGTAAACATCCTAGATGTAGTTTCACCCTCAAATTAATCCAAACAAAGTATTTGGATGCTTTCTTTTAATATACAACACAAAAGAACTCGAATCTCTTTCACCCTACTCGTATGAGCTTTTAAAACGCGTAAATGGATTCAAAAGCATGAGTTGAAGCTTGTTTGTACTTTAAAACATTCTTGGTGTAGTTTCATACTCAAATTAATGCAAACAAAACATTTGGGTGCTTTTTCTTAATATACAACACCAAAGAACTCAAATCTCTTTCACCCTACTCGTATAAGCATTTAAAACGCGTAAATGCATTCAAAAGCTTGAGTTGAAGCTTGTTTGTACTTGTAAACATCCTAGGTGTAGTTTCACCCTCAAATGAATGCAAACAAAGTGTTTGGATGCTTTCTCTTAATATACAACACAAAAGAACTCAAATCTCTTTCACCCTACTCGTATGAGCTTTTAAAACGCGTAAATGCGTTCAAAAGCTTGAGTTGAAGCTTGCTTGTACTTGTAAACATCCTAGGTGTGGTTTCACCCTCAAATGAATGCAAACAAAGTATTTGGATGCTTTCTCTTAATATACAACACAAAAGAACTCAAATCTCTTTCACCCGACTCGTACGAGCTTTTAAAACGAGTAAATGCATTCAAAAGCTTTAGTTGAAGCTTGTTTGTACTTGTAAACATCCTAGGTGTAGTTTCTCACTCAAATGAATGCAAACAAAGTATTTTTATGCTTTCTCTTAATATACAACACAAACGTATTTAAAACGCGTTAATACATTCAAAAGCTTGATTGAAGCTTGTTTGCACTTTAAAACATTCTTGGTGTAGTTTCATACTCAAATGAATGCAAACAAAACATTTGGGTGCTTTCTCTTAATAAACAACACAAAAGAACTCGATCTCTATCACCCTAGTCGTAAGAGCTTTTAAAACGCTTAAATGCATTCAAAAGCTTGAGTTGAAGCTTGTTTGTACTTTAAAACATTATTGGTGTAGTTTCATACTCAAATTAATGCAAACAAAACATTTGGGTGCTTTCTCTTAATATACAACACCAAAGAACTCAAATCTCTTTTACCTTACTCGTATGAGCATTTAAAAAGCGTAAAAGCATTCAAAAGCTTGAGTTGAAGCTTGTTTCTACTTGTAAACATCTTAGGTGTAGTTTCACCCTCAAATGAATGCAAAGAAACTATTTTTATGTTTTCTCTTAATATACAACACAAAAGAACTGAAATCTCTTTCACCCTACTCTTATGAGCTTTTAAAACGCGTAAATGCATTCAAAAGTTTGAGTTGAAGCTTGTTTGTACTTGTAAACATCCTAGGTGTAGTTTCACCCTCAAATTAATCCAAACAAAGTATTTGGATGCTTTCTTTTAATATACAACACAAAAGAACTCAAATCTCTTTCACCCTACTCGTTTAAGCATTTAACACGCGTAAATGCATTCAAAAGCTTGAGTTGAAGCTTGTTTGCACTTTAAAACATTCTTGGTGTAGTTTCATACTCAAATGAATGCAACAAAATAATTGGGTGCTTTCTCTTAATATACAACACAAAAGAACTCAATCTCTATCACCCTAGTCCTAAGAGCTGTTAAAACGCGTAAATGCATTCAAAAGCTTTAGTTGAAGCTTGTTTGTACTTGTAAACATCCTAGGTGTAGTTTCACCCTCAAATTAATCTAAACAAAGTATTTGGATGCTTGCTCTTAATATACAACACAAAAGAACTTAAATCTCTTTCACCCTACTCGTATGAGCATTTAAAACGCGTTAATGCATTCAAAAGCTTGAGTTGAAGCTTGTTTGCACTTTAAAACATTCTTGGTGTAGTTTCATACTCAAATGAATGCAAACAAAACATTTGGGTGCTTTCTCTTAATAAACAACACAAAAGAACTCGATCTCTATCACCCTAGTCGTAAGAGCTGTTAAAACGCGTAACTGCATTCAAAAGCTTGAGTTGAAGCTTGTTTGTACTTGTAAAAATCCTAGGTGTAGGTTCACCCTCAAATGAATGCAAACAAAGTGTTTGGATGCTTTCTCTTAATATACAACACAAAAGAACTTAAATCTCTTTCACCCTACTCGTATGAGCTTTTAAAACGCGTAAATGCATTCAAAAGCTTGAGTTGAAGCTTGTTGGCACTTGTAAACAACCTAGGTGTAGTTTCACACTCAAATTAATCCAAACAAAGTATTTGGATTCTTTCTCTTAATATACAACACAGAAGAACTCAAATCTCTTTCACCCTACTCGTTTGAGCATTTAACACGCGTAAATGCATTCAAAAGCTTGAGTTGAAGCTTGTTTGCACTTTAAAACATTCTTGGTGTAGTTTCATACTCAAATGAATGCAAACAAAACAATTGGGTGCTTTCTCTAAATATACAACACAGAAGAACTCAATCTCTATCACCCTACTCGTATGAGCTTTTAAAACTCGTCAATGCATTCAAAAGCTTGAGTTGAAGCTTGTTTGTACTTGTAAACATCCTAGGTGTAGTTTCACCCTCAAATGAATGCAAACAAAGTGTTTGGATGCTTTCTCTTAATATACAACACAAAAGAACTCAAATCTCTTTCACCCTACTCGTATGAGCTTTTAAAACGCGTAAATGCATTCAAAAGCTTGAGTTGAAGCTGGCTTGTACTTGTAAACATCCTAGGTGTAGTTTCACCCTCAAATTAATCCAAACAAAGTATTTGGATGCTTTCTCTTAATATACAACACAAAAGCACTCAAATCTCTTTTACCCTACTCTTATAAACTTTTAAAACGCGTAAATGCATTCAAAAGCTTGAGTTGAAGCTTGTTGGCACTTGTAAACAACCTAGGAGTAGTTTCACACTCAAATTAATCCAAACAAAGTATTAGGATTCTTTCTCTTAATATACAACACAGAAGAACTCAAATCTCTTTCACCCTACTCGTTTGAGCATTTAACACGCGTAAATGCATTCAAAAGCTTGAGTTGAAGCTTGTTTGCACTTTAAAACATTCTTGGTGTAGTTTCATACTCAAATGAATGCAAACAAAACATTTGGGTGCTTTCTCTTAATATACAACACCAAAGAACTCAAATCTCTTTTACCTTACTCGTATGAGCATTTAAAACGCGTAAATGCATTCAAAAGCTTGAGTTGAAGCTTGTTTGTACTTGTAAACATCCTAGGTGTAGTTTCACACTCAAATGAATGCAAGCAAAGTATTTTTACGTTTTCACTTAATATACAACACAAAACTCAAATCTCTTTCACCCTACTCGTATGAGCTTTTAAAACGCGTACATGCATTCAAAAGCTTGAGTTGAAGCTTGTTTGTACTTGTCAACATCCTAGGTGTAGTTTCACCCTCAAATGAATGCAAACAAAGTGTTTGGATGCTTTCTCTTAATATACAACACAAAAGAACTCAAATCTCTTTCACCCTACTCGTATGAGCTTTTAAAACGCATAAATGCATTCAAAACCTTGAGTTGAAGCTTGTTTCTACTTGTAAACATCCTAGGTGTAGTTTCACCCTCAAATGAATGCAAACAATGTGTTCGGATGCTTTCTCTTAATATACAACACAAAAAAACTTAAATCTCTTTCACGCTACTCGTATGAGCTTTTAAAACGCGTAAATGCGTTCAAAAGCTTGAGTTGAAGCTTGCTTGTACTTGTAAACATCCTAGGTGTAGTTTCACCCTCAAATTAATCCAAACAAAGTATTTGGATGCTTTCTCTTAATATACAACACAAAAGAACTCAAATCTCTTTCACCCTACTCGTATGAGCATTTAAAACGCGTACGTGCATTCAAAAGCTTGAGGTGAAGCTTGTTTGCACTTTAAAAAATTATTGGTGTAGTTTAATACTCAAATTAATGCAAAAAAACATTTGGGTGCTTTCTTTTAATAAACAACACAAAAGAACTCGATCTCTATCACCCTAGTCGTAAGAGCTGTTAAAACGCGTAAATGCATTCAAAAGCTTGAGTTGAAGCTTGTTTGTACTTTAAAACATTATTGGTGTAGTTTCATACTCAAATTAATGCAAACAAAACATTTGGGTGCTTTCTCTTAATATACAACACCAAAGAACTCAAATCTCTTTCACCCTACTCGTATGAGCATTTAAAACGCGTAAATGCATTCAAAAGCTTGAGTTGAAGCTTGTTTGTACTTGTAAACATCCTAGGTGTAGTTTCACCCTCAAATGAATGCAAACAAAGTGCTTGGATGCTTTCTCTTAATATACAACACAAAAGAACTCAAATCTCTTTCACCCTACTCGTATGAGCTTTTAAAACGCGTAAATGCGTTCAAAAGCTTGAGTTGAAGCTTGCTTGTACTTGTAAACATCCTAGGTGTAGTTTCACCCTCAAATGAATGCAAACAAAGTGTTTGGATGCTTTCTCTTAATATACAACACAAAAGAACTCAAATCTCTTTCACCCGACTCGTACGAGCTTTTAAAACGCGTAAATGCATTCAAAAGCTTGAGTTGAAGCTTGTTTGTACTTGTACACATCCTAGGTGTATTTTCACACTCAAATGAATGCAAACAAAGTTTTTTTATGCTTTCTCTTAATATACAACACAAATGCATTTAAAACGCGTTAATACATTCAAAAGCTTGATTGAAGCTTGTTTGCACTTTAAAACATTCTTGGTGTAGTTTCATACTCAAATGAATGCAAACAAAACATTTGGGTGCTTTCTCTTATTAAACAACACAAAAGAACTCGATCTCTATCACCCTAGTCGTAAGAGCTTTTAAAACGCTTAAATGCATTCAAAAGCTTGAGTTGAAGCTTGTTTGTACTTTAAAACATTATTGGTGTAGTTTCATACTCAAATTAATGCAAACAAAACATTTGGGTGCTTTCTCTTAATATACAACACCAAAGAACTCAAATCTCTTTCATCCTACTCGTATGAGCATTTAAAAAGCGTAAATGCATTCAAAAGCTTGAATTGAAGCTTGTTTGTACTTGTAAACATCTTAGGTGTAGTTTCACACTCAAATGAATGCAAACAAAGTATTTTTATATTTTCTCTTAATAAACAACACAAAAGAACTCAAATCTCTTTCACCCTACTCGTATGAGCTTTTAAAACGCGTAAATGCATTCAAAAGCTTGTGTTGAAGCTTGTTTGTACTTGTAAACATCCTAGGTGTAGTTTCACCCTCAAATGAATGCAAACAAAGTGTTTGGATGCTTTCTCTTAATATACAACACAAAAGAACTCAAATCTCTTTCACCCTACTCGTATGAGCTTTGAAAACGCGTAAATGCATTCAAAAGCTTGAGTTGAAGCTTGTTTGTACTTGTAAACATCCTAGATATAATTTCACCCTCAAATTAATCCAAACAAAGTATTTGGATGCTTTCTTTTAATATACAACACAAAAGAACTCGAATCTCTTTCACCCTACTCGTATGAGGTTTTAAAACGCGTAAATGGATTCAAAAGCATGAGTTGAAGCTTGTTTGTACTTTAAAACATTCTTGGTGTAGTTTCATACTCAAATGAATGCAAACAAAGTATTTGGATGCTTTCTCTTAATATACAACACAAAAGAACTCAAATATCTTTCACCCTACTCATATGAGCTTTTAAAACGCGTAAATGCATTCAAAAGCTTGAGTTGAAGCTTGCTTGTACTTCTAAACATCCTAGGTGTAGGTTCACCCTCAAATTAATCCAAACAAAGTATTTGGATGCTTTCTCTTAATATACAACACAAAAGAATTCAAATCTCTTTCACCCTACTCGTATGAGCATTTAAAACGCGTTCGTGCATTCAAAAGCTTGAGATGAAGCTTGTTTGCTCTTCAAAACATTCTTGGTGTAGTTTCATACTCAAATGAATGCAAACAAAACATTTGGGTGCTTTCTCTTAATAAACAACACAAAAGAAATCGATCTCTATCACCCTAGTCGTAAGAGCTGTTAAAACGCGTAAATGCATTCAAAAGCTTGAGTTGAAGCTTGTTTGTACTTGTAAACATCCTAGGTGTAGTTTCACACTCAAATGAATGCAAGCAAAGTATTTTTATGTTTTCTCTTAATATACAACACAAAACAACTCAAATCTCTTTCACCCTACTCGTATGAGCTTTTAAAACGCGTAAATGCATTCAAAAGCTTGAGTTGAAGCTTGCTTGTACTTGTAAACATCCTAGGTGTAGTTTCACCCTCAAATGAATGCAAACAAAGTGTTTGGATGCTTTCTTTTAATATACAACACAAAAGAACTCAAATCTCTTTCACCCTACTCGTATGAGCTTTTAAAACGCGTAAATGCATTCAAAAGCTTGGGTTGAAGCTTGTTTGTAATTGTAAACATCCTAGGTGTAGTTTCACACTCAAATGAATCCAAACAAAGTATTTGGATGCTTTCTCTTAATATACAACACAAAAGAATTCAAATCTCTTTCACCCTACTCGTATGAGCATTTAAAACGCGTTCGTGCATTCAAATGCTTGAGATGAAGCTTGTTTGCACTTTAAAAAATTATTGGTGTAGTTTCATACTCAAAATAATGCAAACAAAACATTTGGGTGCTTTCTCTTAATAAACAACACAAAAGAACTCGATCTCTATCACCCTATTCGTAAGAGCTGTTAAAACGCGTAAATGCATTCAAAAGCTTGAGTTGAAGCTTGTTTGTACTTTAAAACATTCTTGGTGTAGTTTCATACTCAAATTGATGCAAACAAAACATTTGGGTGCTTTCTCTTAATATACAACACCAAAGAACTCAAATCTCTTTCACCCTACTCGTATGAGCATTTAAAACGCGTAAATGCATTCAAAAGCTTGAGTTGAAGCTTGTTTGTACTTGTAAACATCCTAGGTGTAGTTTGAAACTCAAATGAATGCAAACAAAGTATTTTTATGCTTTCCCTTAATATACAACACAAAAGAACTCAAATCTCTTTCACCCTACTCGTATGAGCTTTTAAAACGCGTAAATGCATTCAAAAGCTTGAGTTGAAGCTTGTTTGTACTTTAAAACATTCTTTGTGTAGTTTCATACTCAAATGAATGCAAACAAAGTATTTGGATGCTTTCTCTTAATATAAAACACAAAAGAACTCAAATCTCTTTCACCCTACTCGTATGAGCTTTTAAAACGCGTAAATGCATTCAAAAGCTTGAGTTGAAGCTTGCTTGTACTTGTAAACATCCTAGATGTAATTTCACCCTCAAATTAATCCAAACAAAGTATTTGGATGCTTTCTTTTAATATACAACACAAAAGAACTCGAATCTCTTTCACCCTACTCGTATGAGGTTTTAAAACGCGTAAATGGATTCAAAAGCATGAGTTGAAGCTTGTTTGTACTTTAAAACATTTTTGGTGTAGTTTCATACTCAAATGAATGCAAACAAAGTATTTGGATGCTTTCTCTTAATATACAACACAAAAGAACTCAAATATCTTTCACCCTACTCATATGAGCTTTTAAAACGCGTAAATGCATTCAAAAGCTTGAGTTGAAGCTTGCTTGTACTTCTAAACATCCTAGGTGTAGGTTCACCCTCAAATTAATCCAAACAAAGTATTTGGATGCTTTCTCTTAATATACAACACAAAAGAATTCAAATCTCTTTCACCCTACTCGTATGAGCATTTAAAACGCGTTCGTGCATTCAAAAGCTTGAGATGAAGCTTGTTTGCTCTTCAAAACATTCTTGGTGTAGTTTCATACTCAAATGAATGCAAACAAAACATTTGGGTGCTTTCTCTTAATAAACAACACAAAAGAAATCGATCTCTATCACCCTAGTCGTAAGAGCTGTTAAAACGCGTAAATGCATTCAAAAGCTTCAGTTGAAGCTTGTTTGTACTTGTAAACATCCTAGGTGTAGTTTCACACTCAAATGAATGCAAGCAAAGTATTTTTATGTTTTCTCTTAATATACAACACAAAACAACTCAAATCTCTTTCACCCTACTCGTATGAGCTTTTAAAACGCGTAAATGCATTCAAAAGCTTGAGTTGAAGCTTGCTTGTACTTGTAAACATCCTAGGTGTAGTTTCACCCTCAAATGAATGCAAACAAAGTGTTTGGATGCTTTCTTTTAATATACAACACAAATGAACTCAAATCTCTTTCACCCTACTCGTATGAGCTTTGAAAACGCGTAAATGCATTCAAAAGCTTGAGTTGAAGCTTGCTTGTACTTGTAAACATCCTAGGTGTAGTTTCACCCTAAAATTAATCCAAACAAAGTATTTGGATGCTTTCTCTTAATATACAACACAAAAGAATTCAAATCTCTTTCACCCTACTCGTATGAGCATTTAAAACGCGTTCGTGCATTCAAATGCTTGAGATGAAGCTTGTTTGCACTTTAAAAAATTATTGGTGTAGTTTCATACTCAAAATAATGCAAACAAAACATTTGGGTGCTTTCTCTTAATAAACAACACAAAAGAACTCGATCTCTATCACCCTATTCGTAAGAGCTGTTAAAACGCGTAAATGCATTCAAAAGCTTGAGTTGAAGCTTGTTTGTACTTTAAAACATTCTTGGTGTAGTTTCATACTCAAATTGATGCAAACAAAACATTTGGGGTGCTTTCTCTTAATATACAACACCAAAGAACTCAAATCTCTTTCACCCTACTCGTATGAGCATTTAAAACGCGTAAATGCATTCAAAAGCTTGAGTTGAAGCTTGTTTGTACTTGTAAACATCCTAGGTGTAGTTTGAAACTCAAATGAATGCAAACAAAGTATTTTTATGCTTTCCCATAATATACAACACAAAAGAACTCAAATCTCTTTCACCCTACTCGTATGAGCTTTTAAAACGCGTAAATGCATTCAAAAGCTTGAGTTGAAGCTTGCTTGTAGTTGTAAACATCCTAGGTGTAGTTTCACCCTCAAATTAATCTAAACAAAGTATTTGGATGCTTTCTCTAAATATACAACACAAAAGAACTCAAATCTCTTTCACCCTACTCGTTTGAGCATTTAACACGCGTAAATGCATTCAAAAGCTTGAGTTGAAGCTTGTTTGCACTTCAAAACATTCTTGGTGTAGTTTCATACTCAAATGAATGCAAACAAAATATTTGGGTGCTTTCTCTTAATATACAACACAAAAGAACTCAAATCTCTTTCACCCTACTCGTATGAGCTTTTAAAACGCGTAAATGCATTCAAAAGCTTGAGTTGAAGCTTGTTTGTACTTTGAAACATTCTTTGTGTAGTTTCATACTCAAATGAATGCAAACAAAGTATTTGGATGCTTTCTCTTAATATAAAACACAAAAGAACTCAAATCTCTTTCACCCTACTCGTATGAGCTTTTAAAACGCGTAAATGCATTCAAAAGCTTGAGTTGAAGCTTGCTTGTACTTGTAAACATCCTAGGTGTAGTTTCACCCTCAAATTAATCCAAACAAAGTATTTGGATGCTTTCTCTTAATATACATCACAAAAGAACTCAAATCTCTTTCACCCTACTCGTTTGAGCATTTAACACGCGTAAATGCATTCAAAAGCTTGAGTTGAAGCTTGTTTGCACTTCAAAACATTCTTGGTGTAGTTTCATACTCAAATGAATGCAAACAAAACATTTGGGTGCTTTCTCTTAATAAACAACACAAAAGAAATCGATCTCTATCACCCTAGTCGTAAGAGCTGTTAAAACGCGTAAATGCATTCAAAAGCTTGAGTTGAAGCTTGTTTGTACTTGTAAACATCCTAGGTGTAGTTTCACGCTCAAATGAATGCAAGCAAAGTATTTTTATGTTTTCACTTAATATACCACACAAAACAACTCAAATCTCTTTCACCCTACTCGTATGAGCTTTTAAAACGCGTAAATGCATTCAAAAGCTTGAGTTGAAGCTTGTTTGTACTTTAAATCATTCTTGGTGTAGTTTCATACTCAAATGAATGCAAACAAAACATTTGGGTGCTTTCTCTTAATATACAACACAAAAGAACTCAAATCTCTTTCACCCTACTCGTATGAGCTTTTAAAACGCGTAAATGCATTCAAAAGCTTGAGTTGAAGCTTGTTTGTACTTTAAAACATTCTTTGTGTAGTTTCATACTCAAATGAATGCAAACAAAGTATTTGGATGCTTTCTCTTAATATAAAACACAAAAGAACTCAAATCTCTTTCACCCTACTCGTATGAGCTTTTAAAACGCGTAAATGCATTCAAAAGCTTGAGTTGAAGCTTGCTTGTACTTGTAAACATCCTAGGTGTAGTTTCACCCTTAAATTAATTCAAACAAAGTATTTGGATGCTTTCTCTTAATATACAACACAAAAGAACTCAAATCTCTTTCACCCTACTCGTATGAGCATTTAAAACGCCTAAATGCATTCAAAAGCTTGATTTGAAGCTTGTTTGTACTTGTAAACATCCTAGCTGTTGTTTCACACTCAAATGAATGCAAGCAAAGTATTTTTATGTTTTCACTTAATATACCACACAAAACAACTCAAATCTCTTTCACCCTACTCGTATGAGCTTTTAAAACGCGTAAATGCATTCAAAAGCTTGAGTTGAAGCTTGTTTGTACTTTAAATCATTCTTGGTGTAGTTTCATACTCAAATGAATGCAAACAAAACATTTGGGTGCTTTCTCTTAATATACAACACAAAAGAACTCAAATCTCTTTCACCCTACTCGTATGAGCTTTTAAAACGCGTAAATGCATTCAAAAGCTTGAGTTGAAGCTTGTTTGTACTTTAAAACATTCTTTGTGTAGTTTCATACTCAAATGAATGCAAACAAAGTATTTGGATGCTTTCTCTTAATATAAAACACAAAAGAACTCAAATCTCTTTCACCCTACTCGTATGAGCTTTTAAAACGCGTAAATGCATTCAAAAGCTTGAGTTGAAGCTTGCTTGTACTTGTAAACATCCTAGGTGTAGTTTCACCCTCAAATTAATTCAAACAAAGTATTTGGATGCTTTCTCTTAATATACAACACAAAAGAACTCAAATCTCTTTCACCCTACTCGTATGAGCATTTAAAACGCCTAAATGCATTCAAAAGCTTGATTTGAAGCTTGTTTGTACTTGTAAACATCCTAGCTGTAGTTTCACACTCAAATGAATGAGAACAAAGTGTTTCGATGCTTTCTCTTAATATACAACACAAAAGAACTCAAATATCTTTCACCCTACTCTTATGATCTGTTAAAACGCGTAAATGCATTCAAAAGCTTGAGTTGAAGCTTGTTTGCACTTTAAAACATTCTTGGTGTAGTTTCATACTCAAATGAATGCAAACAAAATATTTGGGTGCTTTCTCTTAATATACAACACAAAAGAACTCAAATCTCTTTCACCCTACTCGTATGAGCTTTTAAAACGCGTAAATGCATTCAAAAGCTTGAGTTGAAGCTTGTTTGTACTTTAAAACATTCTTTGTGTAGTTTCATACTCAAATGAATGCAAACAAAGTATTTGGATGCTTTCTCTTAATATAAAACACAAAAGAACTCAAATCTCTTTCACCCTACTCGTATGAGCTTTTAAAACGCGTAAATGCATTCAAAAGCTTGAGTTGAAGCTTGCTTGTACTTGTAAACATCCTAGGTGTAGTTTCACCCTCAAATTAATCCAAACAAAGTATTTGGATGCTTTCTCTTAATATACATCACAAAAGAACTCAAATCTCTTTCACCCTACTCGTTTGAGCATTTAACACGCGTAAATGCATTCAAAAGCTTGAGTTGAAGCTTGTTTGCACTTCAAAACATTCTTGGTGTAGTTTCATACTCAAATGAATGCAAACAAAACATTTGGGTGCTTTCTCTTAATAAACAACACAAAAGAAATCGATCTCTATCACCCTAGTCGTAAGAGCTGTTAAAACGCGTAAATGCATTCAAAAGCTTGAGTTGAAGCTTGTTTGTACTTGTAAACATCCTAGGTGTAGTTTCACACTCAAATGAATGCAAGCAAAGTATTTTTATGTTTTAACTTAATATACCACACAAAACAACTCAAATCTCTTTCACCATACTCGTATGAGCTTTTAAAACGCGTAAATGCATTCAAAAGCTTGATTTGAAGCTTGTTTGTACTTGTAAACATCCTAGCTGTAGTTTCACACTCAAATGAATGCAAGCAAAGTATTTTTATGTTTTCACTTAATATACCACACAAAACAACTCAAATCTCTTTCACCCTACTCGTATGAGCTTTTAAAACGCGTAAATGCATTCAAAAGCTTGAGTTGAAGCTTGTTTGTACTTTAAAACATTCTTTGTGTAGTTTCATACTCAAATGAATGCAAACAAAGTATTTGGATGCTTTCTCTTAATATAAAACACAAAAGAACTCAAATCTCTTTCACCCTACTCGTATGAGCTTTTAAAACGCGTAAATGCATTCAAAAGCTTGAGTTGAAGCTTGCTTGTACTTGTAAACATCCTAGGTGTAGTTTCACCCTCAAATTAATTCAAACAAAGTATTTGGATGCTTTCTCTTAATATACAACACAAAAGAACTCAAATCTCTTTCACCCTACTCGTATGAGCATTTAAAACGCCTAAATGCATTCAAAAGCTTGATTTGAAGCTTGTTTGTACTTGTAAACATCCTAGCTGTAGTTTCACACTCAAATGAATGCAAGCAAAGTATTTTTATGTTTTCACTTAATATACCACACAAAACAACTCAAATCTCTTTCACCCTACTCGTATGAGCTTTTAAAACGCGTAAATGCATTCAAAAGCTTGAGTTGAAGCTTGTTTGTACTTTAAATCATTCTTGGTGTAGTTTCATACTCAAATGAATGCAAACAAAACATTTGGGTGCTTTCTCTTAATATACAACACAAAAGAACTCAAATCTCTTTCACCCTACTCGTATGAGCTTTTAAAACGCGTAAATGCATTCAAAAGCTTGAGTTGAAGCTTGCTTGTACTTGTAAACATCCTAGGTGTAGTTTCACCCTCAAATTAATTCAAACAAAGTATTTGGATGCTTTCTCTTAATATACAACACAAAAGAACTCAAATCTCTTTCACCCTACTCGTATGAGCATTTAAAACGCCTAAATGCATTCAAAAGCTTGATTTGAAGCTTGTTTGTACTTGTAAACATCCTAGCTGTAGTTTCACACTCAAATGAATGAGAACAAAGTGTTTCGATGCTTTCTCTTAATATACAACACAAAAGAACTCAAATATCTTTCACCCTACTCTTATGATCTGTTAAAACGCGTAAATGCATTCAAAAGCTTGAGTTGAAGCTTGTTTGCACTTTAAAACATTCTTGGTGTAGTTTCATACTCAAATGAATGCAACAAAATAATTGGGTGCTTTCTCTTAATATACAACACAAAAGAACTCGATCTCTATCACCCTATTCGTAAGAGCTGTTAAAACGCGTAAATGCATTCAAAAGCTTGAGTTGAAGCTTGTTTGTACTTGTAAACATCCTAGGTGTAGTTTCACACTCAAATGAATGCAAACAAAGTATTTTTATGCTTTCTCTTAATATACAACACAAATGCATTTAAAACGCGTTAATACATTCAAAAGCTTGATTGAAGCTTGTTTGCACTTTAAAACATTCTTGGTGTAGTTTCATACTCAAATGAATGCAAACAAAACATTTGGGTGCTTTCTCTTAATAAACAACACAAAAGAACTCGATCTCTATCACCCTAGTCGTAAGAGCTTTTAAAACGCTTAAATGCATTCAAAAGCTTGAGTTGAAGCTTGTTTGTACTTTAAAACATTATTGGTGTAGTTTCATACTCAAATTAATGCAAACAAAACATTTGGGTGCTTTCTCTTAATATACAACACTAAAGAACTCAAATCTCTTTCATCCTACTCGTATGAGCATTTAAAAAGCGTAAATGCATTCAAAAGCTTGAATTGAAGCTTGTTTGTACTTGTAAACATCTTAGGTGTAGTTTCACACTCAAATGAATGCAAACAAAGTATTTTTATATTTTCTCTTAATAAACAACACAAAAGAACTCAAATCTCTTTCACCCTACTCGTATGAGCTTTTAAAACGCGTAAATGCATTCAAAAGCTTGTGTTGAAGCTTGTTTGTACTTGTAAACATCCTAGGTGTAGTTTCACCCTCAAATGAATGCAAACAACGTGTTTGGATGCTTTCTCTTAATATACAACACAAAAGAACTCAAATCTCTTTCACCCTACTCGTATGAGCTTTGAAAACGCGTAAATGCATTCAAAAGCTTGAGTTGAAGCTTGTTTGTACTTGTAAACATCCTAGATGTAATTTCACCCTCAAATTAATCCAAACAAAGTATTTGGATGCTTTCTTTTAATATACAACACAAAAGAACTCGAATCTCTTTCACCCTACTCGTATGAGGTTTTAAAACGCGTAAATGGATTCAAAAGCATGAGTTGAAGCTTGTTTGTACTTTAAAACATTCTTGGTGTAGTTTCATACTCAAATGAATGCAAACAAAGTATTTGGATGCTTTCTCTTAATATACAACACAAAAGAACTCAAATATCTTTCACCCTACTCATATGAGCTTTTAAAACGCGTAAATGCATTCAAAAGCTTGAGTTGAAGCTTGCTTGTACTTCTAAACATCCTAGGTGTAGGTTCACCCTCAAATTAATCCAAACAAAGTATTTGGATGCTTTCTCTTAATATACAACACAAAAGAATTCAAATCTCTTTCACCCTACTCGTATGAGCATTTAAAACGCGTTCGTGCATTCAAAAGCTTGAGATGAAGCTTGTTTGCTCTTCAAAACATTCTTGGTGTAGTTTCATACTCAAATGAATGCAAACAAAACATTTGGGTGCTTTCTCTTAATAAACAACACAAAAGAAATCGATCTCTATCACCCTAGTCGTAAGAGTTGTTAAAACGCGTAAATGCATTCAAAAGCTTGAGTTGAAGCTTGTTTGTACTTGTAAACATCCTAGGTGTAGTTTCACACTCAAATGAATGCAAGCAAAGTATTTTTATGTTTTCTCTTAATATACAACACAAAACAACTCAAATCTCTTTCACCCTACTCGTATGAGCTTTTAAAACGCGTAAATGCATTCAAAAGCTTGAGTTGAAGCTTGCTTGTACTTGTAAACATCCTAGGTGTAGTTTCACCCTCAAATGAATGCAAACAAAGTGTTTGGATGCTTTCTTTTAATATACAACACAAAAGAACTCAAATCTCTTTCACCCTACTCGTATGAGCTTTGAAAACGCGTAAATGCATTCAAAAGCTTGAGTTGAAGCTTGCTTGTACTTGTAAACATCCTAGGTGTAGTTTCACCCTCAAATTAATCCAAACAAAGTATTTGGATGCTTTCTCTTAATATACAACACAAAAGAATTCAAATCTCTTTCACCCTACTCGTATGAGCATTTAAAACGCGTTCGTGCATTCAAATGCTTGAGATGAAGCTTGTTTGCACTTTAAAAAATTATTGGTGTAGTTTCATACTCAAAATAATGCAAACAAAACATTTGGGTGCTTTCTCTTAATAAACAACACAAAAGAACTCGATCTCTATCACCCTATTCGTAAGAGCTGTTAAAACGCGTAAATGCATTCAAAAGCTTGAGTTGAAGCTTGTTTGTACTTTAAAACATTCTTGGTGTAGTTTCATACTCAAATTGATGCAAACAAAACATTTGGGTGCTTTCTCTTAATATACAACACCAAAGAACTCAAATCTCTTTCACCCTACTCGTATGAGCGTTTAAAACGCGTAAATGCATTCAAAAGCTTGAGTTGAAGCTTGTTTGTACTTGTAAACATCCTAGGTGTAGTTTGAAACTCAAATGAATGCAAACAAAGTATTTTTATGCTTTCCCTTAATATACAACACAAAAGAACTCAAATCTCTTTCACCCTACTCGTATGAGCTTTTAAAACGCGTAAATGCATTCAAAAGCTTGAGTTGAAGCTTGCTTGTACTTGTAAACATCCTAGGTGTAGTTTCACCCTCAAATTAATCTAAACAAAGTATTTGGATGCTTTCTCTAAATATACAACACAAAAGAACTCAAATCTCTTTCACCCTACTCGTTTGAGCATTTAACACGCGTAAATGCATTCAAAAGCTTGAGTTGAAGCTTGTTTGCACTTCAAAACATTCTTGGTGTAGTTTCATACTCAAATGAATGCAAACAAAATATTTGGGTGCTTTCTCTTAATATACAACACAAAAGAACTCAAATCTCTTTCACCCTACTCGTATGAGCTTTTAAAACGCGTAAATGCATTCAAAAGCTTGAGTTGAAGCTTGTTTGTACTTTAAAACATTCTTTGTGTAGTTTCATACTCAAATGAATGCAAACAAAGTATTTGGATGCTTTCTCTTAATATAAAACACAAAAGAACTCAAATCTCTTTCACCCTACTCGTATGAGCTTTTAAAACGCGTAAATGCATTCAAAAGCTTGAGTTGAAGCTTGCTTGTACTTGTAAACATCCTAGGTGTAGTTTCACCCTCAAATTAATCCAAACAAAGTATTTGGATGCTTTCTCTTAATATACATCACAAAAGAACTCAAATCTCTTTCACCCTACTCGTTTGAGCATTTAACACGCGTAAATGCATTCAAAAGCTTGAGTTGAAGCTTGTTTGCACTTCAAAACATTCTTGGTGTAGTTTCATACTCAAATGAATGCAAACAAAACATTTGGGTGCTTTCTCTTAATAAACAACACAAAAGAAATCGATCTCTATCACCCTAGTCGTAAGAGCTGTTAAAACGCGTAAATGCATTCAAAAGCTTGAGTTGAAGCTTGTTTGTACTTGTAAACATCCTAGGTGTAGTTTCACACTCAAATGAATGCAAGCAAAGTATTTTTATGTTTTAACTTAATATACCACACAAAACAACTCAAATCTCTTTCACCCTACTCGTATGAGCTTTTAAAACGCGTAAATGCATTCAAAAGCTTGATTTGAAGCTTGTTTGTACTTGTAAACATCCTAGCTGTAGTTTCACACTCAAATGAATGCAAGCAAAGTATTTTTATGTTTTCACTTAATATACCACACAAAACAACTCAAATCTCTTTCACCCTACTCGTATGAGCTTTTAAAACGCATAAATGCATTCAAAAGCTTGAGTTGAAGCTTGTTTGTACTTTAAAACATTCTTTGTATAGTTTCATACTCAAATGAATGCAAACAAAGTATTTGGATGCTTTCTCTTAATATAAAACACAAAAGAACTCAAATCTCTTTCACCCTACTCGTGTGAGCTTTTAAAACGCGTAAATGCATTCAAAAGCTTGAGTTGAAGCTTGCTTGTACTTGTAAACATCCTAGGTGTAGTTTCACCCTCAAATTAATTCAAACAAAGTATTTGGATGCTTTCTCTTAATATACAACACAAAAGAACTCAAATCTCTTTCACCCTACTCGTATGAGCATTTAAAACGCCTAAATGCATTCAAAAGCTTGATTTGAAGCTTGTTTGTACTTGTAAACATCCTAGCTGTAGTTTCTTACTCAAATGAATGCAAGCAAAGTATTTTTATGTTTTCACTTAATATACCACACAAAACAACTCAAATCTCTTTCACCCTACTCGTATGAGCTTTTAAAACGCGTAAATGCATTCAAAAGCTTGAGTTGAAGCTTGTTTGTACTTTAAATCATTCGTGGTGTAGTTTCATACTCAAATGAATGCAAACAAAACATTTGGGTGCTTTCTCTTAATATACAACACAAAAGAACTCAAATCTCTTTCACCCTACTCGTATGAGCTTTTAAAACTCGTAAATGCATTCAAAAGCTTGAGTTGAAGCTTGCTTGTACTTGTAAACATCCTAGGTGTAGTTTCACCCTCAAATAAATTCAAACAAAGTATTTGGATGCTTTCTCTTAATATACAACACAAAAGAACTCAAATCTCTTTCACCCTACTCGTATGAGCATTTAAAACGCCTAAATGCATTCAAAAGCTTGATTTGAAGCTTGTTTGTACTTGTAAACATCCTAGCTGTAGTTTCACACTCAAATGAATGAGAACAAAGTGTTTCGATGCTTTCTCTTAATATACAACACAAAAGAACTCAAATATCTTTCACCCTACTCTTATGATATGTTAAAACG